>OZ004679.1:9154049-11804549 GCA_963924505.1 Agonopterix alstromeriana | reverse complement strand
CCGCGACCTAGCCGCCCCCTGGCTCCGGCCGGTCGCGAGACGGTCGAGTTAACGAAGATTGTATTTTTGGTAAACGAGTCGCCGTGAATGGATTCTGTAGATAATATTTTAAACTATATTGTTCTTATGTGGTTTGATCTGGCGTCGAGCAAAATAATGTATTTGATACATAAAACGATATGTAAGTCTATTTCATTCGGAGATTCATTGTAGGATAATTTACAATTTTTTTCATAAATAAAGCACAAATTGAAATATTGTTTGGTTTTATTTTTAGCATAGCTTATCTGAAGCACTAAACTATGTTGCGAATCCATCAAGCTTGCACTGCCACGGAGTTCTTTCCCAAATCAGACGGCAGAAAAAAATTACAGCCATGACCGCAACCATCCCAGGACCTAAGTCTAGCAATATTTTAAAAACTACTTAGACCATTTTTAGTGTTCCGTACCCAAAGTGTCAAAACGGGACTCTAATTATTAGAGTTCCATAATCAAAGGGTGAAAACGGGACCTTATTTGTCTACGCTGTCCGTCTGTCTCGAGGGGTATGGTTGGTCCGTCACGGTCTGTCCTAACTATTTAGGGCTGTAACTTGTAATGAACCGTAATAGCTGTGGTTATAGATAGACAGTTGAAAATTCTTAGAATGTGTATTATGGCGGATTTATTTGTTAGCACAAATAATAAAAAAGTTAAAAATTAAGGGGCGGCCTCATACAAGAAACTAGTTTTGATCAACGTTTTTTCTTCTCGCTCTGTCGTAAAAACAGTAATACATACAAGCGTCAAACTTGGTGTGATTGTAGAGCAAACTCTACAGTTAAACAACGAATAATAAAAACCGGCCAAGTGTGAGTCGGACCCGGAGAAAACAAAACTTTTTTGTAAGTTAAGTAGCCCGACTCGCACTTGTCCGGTTTTTTTCATGCAGTCTCTAGAGACATTGGTAGAAATTGAAGGGTCTACGCTAAAAAGAAATGTCTTCAGAGAGAAGCTCACCCTTTTTACTTGTCTGGTATATTTACGCTATGGTACTATGCTGTATTTATCGTTTAGCCATGGTCGTATGCCTTCTAGCGAGTTCCATACAAATGAAGTTTGATTACTTATAATTATTTTGGATATTAACCAATTAAAATCAATAAAATTTGTAAGCATCTAGAGACACAATCTCTGTGCCTGTGGTTAATGTAAAATTAATCCTATCATTGAAACTGTATATTTTATCGGAAATCTGACAAACCAAAGGCTCAGATATTAGTTTAAAGGTGTTTAAAAATTGGTTAATTAATATTTCATCATATTGTATAGCAAATCCAGTTCACAAAACATCATCTAACTTTGTTTGTGTGTAGCGCGTTACAAGGACTATTCTCTTAAAATAAGTAACTGCGCCAAAGTGAAACCCGTGCCATAGTGTAATAAAAACGAATAGTGGTGAAGGTCGCAACGGGTCTGCTCATACGGGGGAAGGGCGTACCCTCACAGCAGACGCACTCCTCCCGGACCCCGCGCTCTCGTTGCTTGACCTATCGCGACCGCTGATCTTCACCACTATTCGTTTTTATTACCTATAACACTATGCCCGTGCATAGAATTAGAGAGTTGTTATTTTTGCAGTGATTTCTCACTGCATACGGTTTACTTTAGTCTATTTCAAGGTGTTTAGTGTCTTTCAAATAAATCCGCTTAGTTGAAAAAAAAGCAATTTCATCGCGAGCCCCCTCGAGAACCATTTACCCGACCTTATCCAATTCATGACTACCCTGGCCAGAGTTGCTGCAAAAATAGTTGGAATGCGACTGTTGTGCAGGCGGCATAACAGCATCGGAACTGCAAGCGTACTGCATGCAAACTGAACAGCCCGTGTGTAGCTCTGATGAAGTTTGGACAACTGCCTTTAAACTACGTCAACTCCCTCGACAAAGAAAATATACTCTATGCTTCCTCCAAATCCTCACGCGAACTTAGGAAGGCCCGCTCTACATTGACGCATCTATCCAGTACTTGGATTTACAGCAGGCTCGCCTAAGCTCGCGTGACCGTGTGATGCCTACTGCACAACAACTGCACATAAACCGAAATTTTGCAGTCGAAATGCAGTCAGTTTCTACTAAAATCGTACGACAGATAGTAGGCTCACGTCACGTAGCGGTGCTCTTTGAAACACAAAATAATAGCCAAGGTATGTAGTACTAGATACTCTTTATTATACTGTCGCCAAGGCTAATGAATTTTGTTTTATGACCGAGACACCAAAAAAATACGTGTGCGTCCAGAGTGCGCGCAAATCGAAAAAATACCGATACAGCATGACTCGATCGCGGCTGTGCTTGGGCGAGGCAGCGCGTGCGAGTACCTCGGGCGAGGCACGTCCACACATACCAAGCAGCCTCGCGAGGCATTTGCCGCGCCTAATGACGTAAACAGAGCTAGTAACAATTACTATAGGGACGAGTCGATGCAGCGACCTCGGCCTGCCTCGCGTGAGAGAGTGTACAGCCGGCATAATATGACAGCCCTATTAATCTTAAGATTATGTTCAAAGGAAGTAATAGCTTTTAAATAGGAAAAAAAATGTCTAATATTATGTAAAAGTTATATTTATTCGAGTACATAACTACATCTTAATATAAATGGATAATAACTATTTTCCGCAAGATAAATATGTTTTAAGTGGATTTAAGACACCTGCATACCCACGTTTCACTTTATTCGAAAGCACTATCACATATTATATCGAAGAATAGTGTTTTAATGTTCGCATAGAAAAATATTTTACTTTTATATAACAGCGGTATAATAATGTTGTAGCCGGGAGGAAGCTGCATTTTATATACACACAATAATACTTTAATAAAAAAACACAAGTAGTAGCGATTTCGAATGGCACTCTAATGTACTTGATTGTTCTTTACCTAACATACGTGAAAGTAGCGGCTAATTTGTTCTCTTGGCATGAAAACAACATTGCTTGCGTAAGCATACATTCTCATGACAACAGCCACTAATTAAATAACAAAACTTTAACGATTTTTTTTACTTGAACATTGATATAAAAAAACTTGTACTGCATTTTATCGTCATAAAAATGTAGGTATTCATTCAACATAAATATGAAACATTCAACAATGTGGTTCATTGAACTAAGGAACACTGACGATGCAAAATTACAAAACAGAATATATTGAAGTGCTATGCAATAAATCGATCCGATGCATTTGATTGAAAACTTCTGCTTGAATTACAATATTACGCAACTAGCACATTGTGATATCATAACATTTAAAAAATTCTTAATTTCGTAAAATATCAATGAAATAGTCTTTCTGAAACCATTGAAACTTACTACGTGCTTAATAACATAAATAAATAATAAAAAGGTCAAGTTTACGCAACCCAGAAATACAGTACACCGTTCACCATAGTGGATTGCGTACACCCAAGAACACAAAGTACGAAATAATATAAAAAAATCCAGTTCTCTCCCGCCGACAACACTTAAATAATGTTGTTTCCTAACTGTACTCAGAATTAAATTGAGCAGGATCTATTATAGCTACATTTACACTAAGTCAACTTTGTTGGCGGACAATATGTGTGTTACAGTAGGCCTCCGATTACACCACTATTTTATACAATTCCATTAATGATAATATTACATCTGAAGTCAGTCCCTTACCATCCTTTAACTGCCCTTATAATACATAACCCCATACTTTCAACTAAAATTGCAGTAAACTACCTCTATGTTTAATCTCAAAGCCCGTTCCCTTCTGTAGGAGTGGCGCATAACCGTCGGCGTATCAGGTGATACGTCAGATACGTCAGTGATATGCGATACGTAGCGCATCCAATGGTATTCTATACATCCAAGGAGGTAGGTAGATCAGTTATACGACTGCATAGGGTGAAAGCCAATACTTACGTCTCATTTAGTACATAAAACATATCTATTCGTTATATTTTTTCCTTGAAATACTTAACTAAGTATGGTTATATTTTAAATAGAATATCATTGGACGCACCCTCTACAGACCCATCTGCTCCCATACACCGTTCGTCATCGTAATCAATCATAAAATACTCATTACAAAAATACTGTACAATTAAAATAATTATTAGAAGGTAATAAACTCTTACAGTTAGATCGTAAGCGGTTATGCTCTGATATAATCTACGCCCGACCTTCCATCAATAATACACCATTCACAAATTATATACAATGTCTTACTTTTAATATACATGTTACATAAACACACATCCAAATTTGATCCCAAAACTGTAGTCTTTACCTCGTTTTATTTTCTAAATTAAATAATGAGATCGAACATAAACATTATGGAATTTTGCAGATGAGTAGAGAAAAGTTATCATTGTTTCTAATTATACCAAAATTTGTGAAATTTCCATGAAAACAGTTAATTTATCAATATAAGAGGCCTAGTACTTTGTATATTCGGACAAGCCAGGATTTAATTTTGTTATGTAATACTTTCAATTCGTAAATATGTTGATAATATCTTCATTTGTTTCAAGGCACTGATCATTAACAATTGATAACTGTTTTTTGTTTATTCAGTTAGATCATCCTAGCGTCTTACCCTAAAATAATAGCCAATATTAAAATATGCATCTCACAGTACAAATATTTCGTATGAAAATACACGCATTACTCTGCAGACATAGATCTATGTACTAAAATATAGTTTTTCAGTGTAATATACATTCGTTTGTAAATAGATTTCCAGACAAGCAGCTCTCCCGAAAATCACAATTTGTACAAAAATACTTTTTGCGTCTGAGCAAAAATATGTTTGTTTCGCCGTATATCGTATTTAAATTAGAGCGTACACCCGCGACTACATATATTGGGTTAGGTGGGATGTAGTTTTTGGATTTTTAATTCGCCAATCGTTAGTGTGACAATGGAATGTTGATACTATAAACTTTTATTGACGTCAACAACATACCACAAGTTTCTGTTCGAACTTGTTTTTCGAGTTAGGTACAAAATATACTAAAAAACAATTTTACGACACATTATCTAATAGTCTTAGACCATCCTTTAGATATATCTAGAACGCGTGGATTCACTAGCCGCAGCCGCTACACCCGCACATACTTATCACGCGCGAGGAAGATAAATTGACCGAATTTATATTAACAATCTTTGTTTGTGTGTTCAGTCTCACGTTTCAGACTTGCGCCAGCGCCAGACGTCTCCTTCAGTGCTTCGACAAGTTCAATGGCAAATCTGCAACAAACAATGGAAAATGTAACCGGATGATCTAAACACGATTCTACAAGTATATTTGTGACATGGAAGCGGCATTCTCACCTGAAGTGGGTTCATCTTTAGGTATGTGGTCGGTGAGGAGCGGGTGAGGGAGCGGGGCCCAGGGGCCGGGCGGCACTCCGGGCGCCATCGCGTAGTGCATCCACAGCGGCGGCGCGGAGACCGGCGCGCGGTACAGCGGCGCGTACGGGTACCCGTACACGTAGGGCACCTCGCGCCACTCTTCGCGCGCCGGCGAGCCGCGGTACTGCGCCGCGCCTGCACCCGCCCCCGCCCCGCCCCACTGCCGCGTCCCGTACGGCGACGGCGGCGCGTAGCCGCGGTACCGCGCCAGCTCCGACGGCGGCGTGGGCGAGTCGCGCGGCACGCCCTGCCCCGGAGAGCCCAGGGTCAGCGCCGAGTACCGGTACCGGTAGCCGTCGGGGCTCGGGCTCAGGTCCGGCGAGTTCACACTCGACGGCGACTCCGTCTTTATCGACGGCGAATCCGTTTTCATCGAGGACGTTTCCATCTTTATAGAGGACGCCTCCATCTTTACCGAGGGCGGGTACGACTGCGGTGAGCGTCGCGCCGGGCTCTCGTCGGGCATGGACAGTAGGGAGTGTATGCTGTAGCTGCTCACGTTCCTGGAAACGGGCGGCTCCTTGCGCGCGGTGCCGTTGTGCGAGCGCGCTGGGGTCTCCTTGGGAGCGTGGCTCGGCCCCGGCGATGGCGGGTAGGAGGCCGTGCTCAGCGCGGGCACGGTCTTCGCCCGCCGCTTCATGCTCTGGTCCTCGAGGCTCACCCGCTCCAGCTCCCGCAGTATGCGCTTCCTCGGGGAGACCATCATGTGCTCCTGCCGACAGTTGGCGAGCTTCGCGTTGACCGGCGCCGGCAGCGACGCGATCCTCTCGCGCAGCTTGTCGATGGTGCGGGCGAGCTCCTTGCGCCTCAGCGCCGATCTGGTCTTCTTGTAGACCCTTAACTTATGATACTGATATGGTTTCTTGAGTTTCATGTGGTGGTACTTTTCGCGCTCGTAGTCGGTCCACGTGTCATCGTCGGACGTTTTCGCCCTGGGGTCGTCGGAGGGTCCGTCGAGCGCGTCGTCGCCGCGGCAGGTCCGACCGTCGGGCGAGTCTGCGTCGCCGTTGCGCTTCTTGTCGCAGACGCCGTTGGTGAGAGGCCGGCGGAAGCCGTTAGCGAGGGAGGCATGGTGGGTCGTGTCGTAGGGGCGGCGGCGCTTGAGGCGCGCGGGCGCGGCGATGAGGGCGGTGTGCAGCGTGCCGGGCCGGCAGTAGTACATGGCTAACTCTTTGGATAGGTTGCGGCGCGGCGCGGCCTGCTTCCAGCAATGGTCGCGCTGCCAGGGCGAGGACTGTATGGAGCTGTTGTCGTCGGAGACGCTGAGCGAGGCGGGAGCGTGGGGCGCGGGAGGCGTGGGCGGCGCGGCGGCCGGCGGCCAGAAAGTCTTGCGCGGCACCGACACCCAGCCCGCGCGCTCCCCCTCCCGCGCCGAGCCCCGCACCAGCTCCAGGATGAACTTACCATCTGCAATACAACAACGATCACGTTTAATACTTATAATATCATTGTAACGTAACTGATTTACGAATACAACATAACCTTTTCGTTTTGAGTAAATAGCAATCAATTATCTGCTTAGTGTAAAACAAAACAATCCATTGTTACAATTAAATAATGCTGATAAAATGGTGAAGTGATAATCTGATAACTTACAATGATTATTGTGTTATGTCAGTACATACAGGGTCCTTCTTAGAATGCTGACTAAAATCGAAATTTCAAAAACAATCAGCAGTCCCATACATTTAGGTCGAGTTGGTTTTCAGTTTTGTGCGGAAAGCTAATTTTTTTTGCCCCATGGACAAAGTTGTCCAGTTTGATGGATGTGTTAGTCCCATGGACAAAGTTGTCCAGTTTGATGGTCTAATCATTCCCTTCTAAATAAAACGTACATGGATAAAGAAAGACCCTACAAATTATGTAAGTCCAGATTATTATGTGATTCTACTAAATAGTACAAGTTTTCCATAACAACTGGCTACAATAACAATTAATGAGGAAACTTCGAACTTTATTACTATAATGGTTAGGTGCATGAATTTATAAATAAACTGCTTGCTATCAGCATCGCCGTCATGTGAAAGCCTTTACCATTGTGTAAAACTTTGTCACATCCAACTACCACATGTTAATTTGTATTCCTGACTTGTTTTGAAAACATTCTAAGTTACGTTTTGCATATTTCTATACCCACAGTCCACCTTTGCAATTCTTAACAGCGGAGATAATATGCCATATGATCTTATGAAATAATAAACAAATTGAACCTCAAATTCATCTGCTAATACTGCATGCTTGCTTAAAAAGATATTGGTGTACAGAGGTACGCCGACAATGTACAGACATGAGAAAAGTGCTTTCTCCTATAACATTGCTTAAGGGTTGAACCTCATCTGGCAGCACGGAATCACATTTCCTCACGCTCCATCCTTTTCTGTCGTTCAGGAACGTAATTTGCTAGAGCGAGAAAGATAGCGGGAATGCGACAGCATGCGGCTTATGATGATAGCTTATGATTTGACTTAATATCTGATATATAATTTGTTTGGACAAAGGCTCGTTAGTTTAGTTTGTAATATTTCTATATACCTAGTGATTGTAGTAAGATAGTACCTAGTGTTTAAGGATGAAAGACCCGAGTACCCATAGGACAGGGACGCCTAGTTTAGGAGCACTGACTTTCCAACTGTTTTTTATGATGATACAAATAAAGTTAATTTAACTTTTATTATTTTTTAAATTTCAATGAGAGGAGTGTGTGAATCACAGCAGGTGGCCTGTTGCGTTTGCCTGCCTACCCCAATATACAGAGTCCTTCTTAATAAGCTGACATTTTTTTAAGGGGATGACCAGAACATCAAACTGAACAACTTTCTCTATGGGACCAACGTGGAAATCGCGAAAAAAAAATCTGCTGGCCCATACATTTGGCTCAAGTAGGTTTGTAGTTTTATATGGAATAAGAGCAATTTTTTTTTTTCGCGATTTATATGTTGGTGCTATAGAGAAAGTTGTTCAGTTTGATGGTCTGATCATCCCCTTAAAAAGTGTCAGCATATTAAAAAGGACCCTGTATATGCATATTTATGATCAATTTCCACCAGTTATCAACACCAAAAGACAAAAGAATGTTAAATAGTAGGTAATTACATACATAACTATACATTGTTGACTATAACAGAGACTAGATATACTTGGTAAGCACTTGCCTTAAATGTTTACCTATAATATTACAGATTGTGCTTACTGTTATCATTTGAGCTATCCATGTCAACAAGATCATGTTTACTTTGACAAATTGGTACATCAAATTGAACACTTCCAATGAATGTAGTTACAACTTTTTAGATATGCTGAATTTGAAGATGTGTTGCTAGTCGATTTAGAACTTGCAGTCAATATAACATAGGTACACATACAACCATATTCTGTTTTATGTAGAAATTTTGCTACAACCAGCTTCTACAGCATGTGGTTGACAAATGAATGCAAACTTTAATTATATTAGTATCTCGATCATTATAGTTAAGTTATTGAAATTAACATAACATAAATATGTTTTACAAGCTGTTGCCTGTGACTTTGTCTGCGTTGACTGAAAAAATGTAGTCTATGTGTTAATCCAGAACGTATTGTATCTGTGTGTCAAATTTCATCAAAATCCATTCAGCCGTTTATACATGATTGAGCCACAAATGTACAAACATCATCACAAACTTCCTATTATAATATTAGTGAGAATTGTACACCAAAAACACACAGCAACAAAAACAGAATAAAGAGAACGTAAAGTAACAAATGCAGTCTTATCACTAGAAGCGACATTAGTGTATTTAAGTTACATTCCTACAGAATGGTAAGGTGCGGAACTGGGTCACATCACATGTATGAAAATATGTATGGATGTGAATGAGATGAAAGAAGTATCCTACCTACCTACTATACGGACACTGCCCCCCGCCAATTTTGGCCTCACCATTTCGGTGATACGGGAGTGGGAGAACAGTAAGCAATGATATAGTACCCTCCCACACAGTTTACATTGTGCTAACCTCTAGGGTGTACCTAAAGGTAAAATTGGAATGATATATTCCATTTTGGACCCTTGTATGGTATGTTGACATTCCAGACAGTGGAATATACTACCAATATCCCAAGATGTACTTTTCTAACACACAGATGACACATAACTTACTCTCACTTGGGAATGAGATGAGTTTATATCATCTTACTATACTACATTCCAAATAAGTATGACGAGATTTTCCAGTTCCTATTTAGTTTTCTGGCCAATTCTGATTGCCAAATGTAATTAAATTATTAATATATACTATCCGACATATCTTGGACGTTACTAAAGCTGTTCTAAGAATAAGTGAGAGGAAGTGTTTCAAATTTTTTTAATGGAGTATAAATATTTATCTATCTATAATGTTACACCTCTTTCCCAGTTGTGTAAGCAGAGACTAGGTTAGCCACATCCAGTGGCATGCACTCAGGATAGACACAAATACAGTTAAACCCTAATAATTTCTAAACTAAAGGCATTTTGTTTGCACCACTGCCACATACTATGGTCAATATACTCTTTCTTATACATAATAATGATGTTATGTCATTGATTATGCTAAAAGATATTCTTATTACTGCATGCTTAGTAAAATTAACATAGATTACCCTACCAGAAAGGAAATCAGTTTGTGAGTTTGTGTATGCATGTATGTCATACATAATTGACTAAAAATTCAATGTAAATAAATTAGTCATCTAAAAGCAATATTTGACCAACTAAAAGTTAATCATAAATAAATAATGGCACTATTTATAGTTTCAAAATCAACTTGTATACATATTTACAATATCATGAAGACATTTGAGAAATCTATGTTGATAGCAAGATTGTAATGAATTAGTTTCCAGTAGAGTGACCGTGTCTTACGAAATGTTCAACAATAGCCCAGAGGCTGCACTCAGACAATTGGCAACGGCTCAACCAAATGTTCCTGTGTAAGTTTATCAGAGCATGAATTACTTTCTAGTTTTTCTAGGCCTCATCTTATAGACTTCCATAAGGAAATCTACAGCTGTGTTTATGAATATGAGGGTTTAACTGACCTTTGAAGAACTTGAGGCGCCCTCCAGTCGCAGAGAGAGACGTGTTGTGCACTGGGACATCCTCACTCGCACCCTTCGAGCTGCTGTTACCATTCACGCCATGTAGTCTGTCTACTTCCTCTGTCATTTTGGTACATGTTGTCAGAGTTGTGTTTGTTCCTTCCTGTATATGCATTTCATCTCTGACTGCTCATACTAGCACGAGCAACACATCAGTCCAAGCACGAACACTCTCGCCATGTCGCACACAGAAACGCGAACGGCGGCTCACTGAACACCAATCTTTGATGAGGATCCACATTCAACATATACGTGAGAGTCCTCATTCTACTAAGGCCACCTGCGGGTTACAAGCTCTCCCAAAACTTTCGTATAAACACATTACCGACACGGTGACTACCGAATTGAACCAATATTACGATGGATCCTGTTTCTAGGGCACTTGTACGTTTGTCACTGCCTAAATTATTACAAAACAAAACCACGACGCCGGATTCCCGATGGTTATCGGGCCCACGACACAATTTCGATAAAAAGCTGTTCGTTTTTAGTACATAGTTCATTCACACCCAGCATCCATTTTGATTCGTTCAAAATCAAATACGATCGTTCTTTTTTGACCACAAATCCGAAATCCGAATGCGTTGTTAAATTCGTTTTGTTAATGCATATAATCCAAATAAATAAATGAACTGAATGTTGCAATATTATCTTAGTATAAAGCTCATTATCTATTTGATTTCATAAAATTTTCACTGATTGTAAATATACCGACACCATATAAAACCAACATTTTGTTGCCTAAACAGAAATTAATTAGGAACGTTTAAAATGACTTTGCAATAATTAAACGCAATTATTGAATCATTCAAAATAAGGAGACTTCTATTGTCTATTATTTTTTTGGGAAATGGCAACACGGAAATGTTTATCTGAGCTGGCAACAAAAAGGCCGCCATGTTGAAAAAAAAACACGAAGTGGAACTACAGTTCACTCAAAAACTCATTAGTTAATCGCCTTTAAGCAATAGTCGTTCTCTATCTGGTTTCGTAGATTAGAAAGTGACACACATAAAAGCGTTCGAGTGTTCTGTGAATTTTCATAGGATACAGCGTGTGAACAATCGGTAGTACCACTTAACTTTCGACAAGAAATTTAGCTTGGATCGGATTTTGATTGTGGTGTGAATATTGTTATTTCGCGTTTGTTTTAGCATTTTGCCGATTAGAAAGTTCTAAAATTTAAGCAAGACACCCATTAAAATGGCCGCATCAGAGGCTTCTTACAATCGCAAGATAATATCTGAGGATTTATCAAATGTGGAATTCGACACGAGTGAGGATGTCGAAGTTATCCCAACCTTTGATTCTATGAATCTTCGTGATGAACTGCTGCGAGGAATATACACCTACGGTAAGATACTAGATCGTTTAAAACAGTTGGCTACATGCAGGACAACAATTGGTTGCCTATCCGGCATTTACGCCGCTACTAACATCACTTTCACATTTTCAGGTTTCGAGAAACCTTCAGCTATCCAGCAGAGAAGTATCCTTCCCATTGTTAAAGGCAGGGACGTGATAGCACAAGCTCAGTCGGGTACAGGAAAAACTGCCACATTTTCCATTTCAATCCTCCAGTCGTTGGACACAACTCTACGCGAAACACAAGTTCTGGTGCTTTCACCAACTCGTGAGCTGGCAACACAGATCCAGAAGGTGATCCTTGCGCTGGGTGACTTCATGAACGTGCAGTGTCATGCTTGTATTGGAGGCACAAACCTTGGAGAGGATATCAGGAAGCTTGATTATGGACAGCATGTCGTGTCTGGTACACCGGGAAGAGTTTTTGGTTAGTAAATGCATAATTTAACCTACAAGGCCTACTAATCCCTCCATATCTATTGAGGACATAATTTTAAGTTTGTTGTCCATAGTTAATAAACACATTAGTTTTACATTAATATGTTAGTAAATAATTACCAATTTTACGTTGAAAGAGGGGCCTAGGATGATGCATCCTAGAAGGCTTTGTCACATCTTTACTCTCGCTCATATGTGCACATACAGAAAGAGAGCTAATGTGCGACAGCGCAGTCAGGGTACACAATTATAAAGGCACTAGAGTTTACGTGTGACTTCGTCCGCACACATTATATACCAGATTTTAAGTCAGATCATAAGCTATCCAACAAAAAAAGTTTCATCAAAATCGGTTCAGTAGTTTTTGTGTGATGTGATGTTTGTGTGTTGCAAACATACAAACAAACAGACGGACAAAAATTCTACAAAAGGTTTATTTGGAGTCCGGGATACCTAAAAACCATACCATAATGTTTTTCATGTAAATATCTTCAATGTACAGACACTTCTGTTACAGTTTTATAATAGTAACGGCATATATTGTTGTGCAATGATTGTGTCAGTGTAAATTGGTAGACTACTGCAATAGGCATGAGCAATTTTTTGAAGTTATTTATTTGTTGCATAGTAAACTCCCCACAATAGTTTATGAACACTGAACCAAATTTTGGGTCTATTTGAGGGGAAGTGGGAGGCAGGCATTTTCACAAGCGCTATTGGCCATTTAGACACCTTTTCTCGCATCAACAAGTGCAAACCATTTCGGATCATTTACATTCACACTATTTGTGATATTTTCTATAAAAGTACCATATCTCGTGTATAATATAATTGATATGAAATGTTTTGTTCACAGATATGATCAAAAGAAGAGTTTTGCGGACAAGATCACTAAAGATGTTGGTTCTGGACGAAGCTGACGAGATGCTGAACAAGGGATTCAAGGAGCAGATCTACGATGTATACCGTTACCTGCCGCCTGCAACACAAGTTGTACTGATCTCCGCCACACTGCCCCATGAGATCCTGGAAATGACATCCAAATTCATGACAGATCCTATTAGGATTTTGGTCAAACGGTACGTCTGGTGTAGCTGATTATCTTCCTGCAATGGTTAGGTTGATTCCACACAAACTCAACAGCAGCTGTAATTACTAATCTACGGCTCTCTGCTCTCGGTAGAACTTGTGCTACTTTGGGTAGGTTTGTCATATATTAACATATTAGGCCCACAATTCTTACAAATTATCTGTCTTTTAGATGGGTCTGTTTAACCACTCAGTACCCGGCTAAACGAGACACAATAGATATCAAATGGTGGGTGGCTCCTTAGGAAGACTGCTTTTTCCTGGAATCATCCATTCTCTTAACACAAAGTGGTCCGTCCTCAAGCCCACAAATAATTCAAATTCAGCTGATAACATGTAATTTTTCAAGCAGACTCACACTGCGAACATGGCTTGCTTCAATCGAAAATCTACATAATATTATATGTAACGTGAGAGTGTCAATTTCATTAGTATAGTCTTCTTTTCATGTCAGTGGTTCTAAGATGGCTGTTTCTGTATTTTATTGGCCACGTTTTACATTAGTACACTAGTTATTTCACTCTAGTTAAGTTACACTAGTTAAATGTTCTCTGCTGTTACAGTATCAGTAATAACGAATTCTTTTTATTAATCATTTTCCAGTGATGAGTTGACACTGGAAGGCATCAAGCAGTTCTTCGTAGCAGTGGAGCGTGAGGAGTGGAAGTTTGACACACTCTGCGACTTGTACGACACCCTGACCATCACACAGGCAGTCATCTTCTGTAATACCAAGAGAAAGGTCGACTGGTTGACACAGAAGATGCAGGAAGCTAACTTCACAGTCAGCTCCATGCACGGAGACATGCCGCAGAAGGAGAGGGACAATATTATGAAGGAGTTCCGCTCTGGACAGAGGTAATTGAAATATCTACGTATCATGAAACTCATGATCATTCTAACTTGGGGTCTCACTATTACTTGTAAAATTCAAGCTTGTTTGATAGTTTTCTCTTCTCTATAAAGGCTTCTATTTCTTAAAGTCACACACAGGATGGGCCAGAGGACAAGAGGATTTGTACACAAAAGTGATGCCAAAAATAGAAGCACTTTCCTGATATCTTCATAAATACAATACACTGTAATGACTTTTACTTGTGAGGAAACTAGCATTTAATAAGAATTCGTAATTGGCAGGCTTTTGTAACATCCACCTATTAACAGCTTCAATTAACATTGTTAATTAAATTTTAAATTAAAATACCATATAAACGTTTCTTTTTCAGCCGCGTCTTAATCACAACAGACGTATGGGCAAGAGGAATAGACGTCCAGCAAGTATCTCTAGTTATAAACTACGACCTGCCGAACAACCGTGAGTTGTACATCCACAGAATCGGTCGATCAGGTCGGTTCGGCCGCAAGGGTGTTGCCATCAACTTCGTCAAGTCCGATGATATCAGGATCCTGCGAGACATTGAACAGTACTACTCTACACAGATCGATGAGATGCCAATGAATGTAGCAGATTTAATTTAGATTTAAAACCTTTAGCTTTCTTTAAACATCGTGGGGAGCTTAAAGCACTGGTGGAAGAACAGCACAGATTCTGAAGAATCTTATTAACAATGCAATAGAAAATCTGTTTTCAAGTGTTTTCTAAATGTAATCTGAATAATGTCTAAATATAAAACTTTGCAATAAATTTTGTTTCATTTTTTTTTTACTATACACATAGTTTATTAGAATCTATTTGGGAGGGAGGGGGAGGCAGGAGGCATGCGTCGCGTGCATGCCATCAGCTCTAATTAGGGTGGAGCCTGCTGCACAGAATCGCATTTTTACACGATCTATCTTTTTCTGGCGCTCAGGAACGTCATTGGTTAGAGCGAGAAAGGTCGAAGCGTACTGCCGCGTGCAATCGCATTCCCGCTATCTTTTTCGCCCTAGCAAATGAAGTTACTGAGCGAAAAAAGGATGGAGCGATGGAAAAATGCGATTTGGTAATGGTAGAAGAGGATCAACCTTAGTCTCCTTTGACCTCATCAACCTACGCGCAAATCCTCCCACTTTCCTCCAGCGCTCATAATTCGTTGTGCGACCTATAAAAAGGTAAAACCAGCAGTTACAAACCGAATAAAACATCGTAAAATATGTACAGAATTTACAAATTTATTTTTATAAATAAAGTCAATTTAAACAATGCATCCATGTTACAATTAATTTTCGAAAGCAAATTCATATCTGGTTATAATAAATACCTAATTCAATAGTATACACATAACTTAGCTCTGCTTAATATCTAATCAAAATTTGTGGCTGTCAACATCAAAAGAGTCCAGATATTGGATACTCAAGCTAGAATTAATACTACAGCTGAACACCCTGTGTTAAAGCTGTCTTTGTGCCCTCTTTGCTCAGATGCATGTAAATGGAAGGACATGCAGAGTCAAAAGCTTTGTTGCATATGATGTGTTTGTGCACTAAAAGCAAAAGTGATGCAACCTGCGAGCTGACAAGGGACTTGCACCACTTTTGCGTAGTTCACTACCACATAATCTATAGCTCTTTTGATGTAAACAGCTAAGTAATTCTATCACATCAATCCTAAAAGGATATTATATATTCTAACAGCCGACGATCTTGGAATGTCTCCTCTTGTCCTCAACTATGATACCTTGATATATTATATAAATGGTAAACATTCAATACATCTTGTAGTACAGTAAAGATCCTCACATAATTATTTTGCTCATAACAGCTGAATGGTATGTTAATATAGTACCTTAATATTATACTGTTAAAAGACCTTATGATAAATAAATCCAATATAAAAATGTGTTTGTGATGTCCAGAAAAACAAACTCAAAACGAAATATTTTGCCTCTAGGAGGATTTACATTGAATGCAGTACAATATCCTCATTTTATAAGGCACAAGTTCAAAATTATACAAAAGTCTTGACCTACATAAATGTGACTCATTTAGCAATGAAGATGTGTCGTAAATGAAACCTTACGAGAGTGAACACAATTGTGAATTTCAATGTGTTTCTTGACAGACAAGAAAAATACTTATTTGTGAAATTTTATTAGCAACATCATTACGAGGTTGGCAAAAGAAAATTATTTAAAAGTATCCTTATGGCCTAGATACAGGTTATGTGTTCAGGGCTTTACAGTTCAGCCTCGGCACCAGGGTGATAGGCATTCCAGCGTCGGTACACAAATATGCCAACAGCCCCCACGAGAAGTGCCACCAGGATCTCTGTTAACTGGTCCAAGAAGCTGGTGCTGGGCTCTGATGACTCCAGCACCTGTGTATCAGCCTCTTGAACGGGCTCCTCGGGAGGCTTGGCGGCCTGCTCCTCCTCTCCTTTAAATGCTATCTGATTGAGAACTGTTTGCTCCTCTTCGGTGAGGGGTTTAGCTGCCGTGGAGGAGAGCAAAGCTGCTATCTCACCGCACTGCGGGCACGACCAACTTGCAGACTTCTTCGCCAGTATCTTACGCTCGGCTGGAGAATAGTCCAAAGATCCGATGGTCCCCTCGGCAGGGGTTGGCATAAATGCAATTAGTGCTAGTAAAGCTGTCCTGATGGACCATGATGGCTGCCATGTCTCTGGATGGTGTCCAGAAATGGACAGGCAAATCTTTTTGTTGACCTCGAACCTACCGTTGGGTGTCAGCAGGATGATGTGAGGTGGATGCATAGGGTATTCTTTCGGTAGCAGTATTCTACCGTGGTAAATGCCACCCTCGAAGTCAGTTCCCTTTGGGCCCTGCACGGTGAAGTGCCACTCGAAGAGGTTGTCCTCCAGGGGGCGCGCACAGTACTCCTCAGTAGCTTCCGCGAGCTCCAGGGCTTCTCTCATTAGGCGTTTGACGCCAGGGCATTTGGTATTGTATTTCTCGCCCATCTCTGCCATGTTCAGGAAACTGTAGTACACGTATGAACTGTCAAAGCAAAATATTATGATGACGCAATGTAAAAGAACCAATTATTGATGTAATCACAAGAAAATTTGATAACAAAATCCTTTTGTTGAATTTCGTAAATATTTCTGTCAAATCAATCAAACCAAACGTCAAAATTACAAAACTATCTTGTCTCTTTCATACACACTTTTCTTTCTATTTTAGAGTTTAGAAAGGTGCAAAAAATAAATGGTTGCTGTATTTTTCATAAAATTTTCATCCTATCGGTATTTTCAGAAACGTAATAAATAACCGAAAATTGATTTAAGGTCAAAAAAAATTCCGAGCAGTGTACAAATCCTCGAAAATATTGTCAAATAAAATGAACGCATCATGATCTATTTGTCTATGCTCAAACAGTTGTCAAACCTGTCAAACTAACCTCTTTCGCTTGCTTCGTTTCATGTTTGTTTTGTGTTGATATTGAGGAATTAATTGAAGTTGTGATTGTGATTTATGAGTTTATGCTAGCCAAACTTTACTGACTTCAATAAAAATGGATGGTCCGCCTGGGACGGGGCACGGCGATAATGGATCGATGGGACCGCCGGGTATGGGAAGCTTCCCTCCGATGCCGCCGCCGCCTGGCGCCATGGGTCCCGGCTCCATGCCGCCGCCGCCCATGGGTCCCCCGGGAGCCATGCCACCTGTCAGCTCTTCAGGCGGCCCGCCCAACATGCCAGGACCACCAAACATGGGCCCACAGGGAATGGGACCACCACCTCAAGGAATGGGTCCCCCACCACAAGGAATGGGTCCCCCGCCACAAGGAATGGGTCCCCCACCACAAGGAATGGGTCCCCCACCCGGAATGATGGGCATGGGTCCACCGGGAATGGGTCCACCGCCTCCCGGAATGGGTCCACCTGGAATGGGAATGGGTCCACCGCCTATGGGACCGCCAGGAATGGGGCCACCAAGAATGATGATGCGAGGCGGGCCCATGAAGGGTAACTACAATAACCAGGGCATGGATATGGGTCCTCCCGGTATGGGCCCACCTGGGATGGGGCCTCCAGGTATGGGAGGTCCTTGGGATGGTCAGGGTCCTCCCGGATGGGGGAGGCCATCGCACAACGAGGGGCCGCCAGGGTGGGACGACAGGGGTGATGATGGGGATAATCGTGAGGATGACAACATAGAGGATGAAGGGCATGGTCCGTCACTACCATCGCTGCTGACAATGAAGATTGATACACCTGAGGAGTTCAGGAACAAGCCACCGCCTGTAGGGGGAGTAGTGCTGCCTAAAGCTTTGGAGGAAGCCTTAGCGTACAAGGACCAAAGACAAGCTGCTCTTGGTGACGAGGATATGCCGCATGAAGGTAGGAATGATTCTATTCTAAAAACAATAACCTATAACTTCATTGATAGCAAGCCTGTCTCATACCGCACTGTAAGTATAAAAATTTTACAACATTGATGATATTTGCGAAGAAATTAAGACCATTTTTAGAATTTTAGAGTCTGTTTTTTCGTGCACTCATCACTTTAAAACTATTGAACTGCTTTGGATGGTATCTCAAGGATCATTTTTCTACAAAAACATGCTTGAGCATCCACAAAATGGTGGAGCTTCGGGACAGGCCGGAGAGCAGGCAACCAACATACGACCACATAACAGACCTGCAACAAGACTGCTTAGTAGGCGTTTTTTACCAGTGAAACTTCTGTCTGCTAGTACTGTTATTTATTCTGTGTTGATTGTGTGCTAATGCTAAGGAAATGAAATGTTTCAGAAGTGGATGATGAGCCTGAAGCGCCACCAGCGCCGGTGATCAGCACCGAGTACGATGCGGAGGAGGACGACGGTGACTCTGACGATGACAACACACCCGATGCTCCTGAACCACCCGTTATTTCCAAACAAGATGTATGAGCTTTCTATATTTACATGAATATAAGCCACGGTATATACAGAAGAGACGTGGGGCGGTGGCGGATAATCTAAGTAACACAATATAAACCTATACAGCATAGCGTCGTTTTTGTCAAAAAGGAGAATTGCGCCCATGCCTCCAGGTGTTAAATTATCACACTAAAACTACTGGACTGATTTTTATGACACTTTTCATGTTTAGAAGATTATGATTATACTTTAAGTATGGGCCACTTCCTCTGACCCTTATTTGTGCGAGGCCTTTGCTCTGCAGTGGGATCCACAGGTTATAACACAACTTTTAAGAGGATATGTGAAAAAAAAGAATTCTTCAAAGCATCATATATCATGAAGTACTAACAGTAGGAGTATGATTTATGGATATGTGTAAATTGAACACATAATTGAAGTTTTGATTAGAGCCAAAACACGATTAAGAGACATTTTCTCGATAGAAAAATAAGACAAAGTAGCCTCCGTCTTTATCGACAAACGCTTGGAACTGCTAAACAGTGAATAATAGAAACACGAGACTTGATTTAAAAAAAGGAGATTAATATTTTATAAATTTTGATTAGAGCAGAAATGAACTTACATAAATAGTAAAATCACAATTTAATAAAGTTTGTTTTACGCAAGCGTCGTTTCAGGCGCGCGCGCCGCCCTGTCTCTTTCTCTCGCATCAGGCAGTAATATAAGCTATCACACGCTCGTTTCGCTTCAATTATTTTTCGACATAGGCCCTTAATAATTAACATTCATTTTCCAAAGGGTGCAAACAAAATAAATAAGAACAAACGCAAGAAGAAAAAGAAGAAGGCGGCCCGACAGAAACGTAGAGAACAAATGTCAAAGAAGGATCAACCGGCCGAGAAGAGCATGGAAGATGGCAAGAAGACCAGTGACAAGGAGAATGCGAAAGAAGTTGAAATTGAGTAAGTTGATTACAAAATTCAGTGTTTGAATACTTGATAAATTAAAAGAGAGAATAAAAAAAAAAGAAAAGAGAGACTTGTGTAAAATTAATTACATTGCACTTCGAAAAGACAAAGAAACATGCTATGTTTGATATACAAACAAGGTATATCACACACATAACACACTTTCCCGATAATTTTGTATCAAAATGTGTAAATTTTAATTGTTAATTTATAGCTGTGCAAAGATGGCGATAAAGTACTTAAATTTTACACACAATAATGTTTAAATGGCGATGGTTGGGGATGCCTATGTCCAATAGTGGACATCCATCGGCTAAGATGATAATGAGATAAAAAAGATTTTTTTTTTTAATAAAGATGGGTTTGCTCTTGACCTCAATCCAGTCCTTAGGACAAATATGGGGTCGAAGATGTAGCGAGCTAATCCAGAAGAAGCCTATTCACTCGTACTTTAAAATAATTCGGGTTGTAAGCATAGTATATGTAATTTACTTTAAATCCACTACAATTTTCATTTCACCTCCAGCCTCTGAATGATGGAAAAGCCTGGGGGTCTAGGATGGTAGTGCAATATAGCTAAGACGCGCTTTACCTCTCTTTCACTTGGTGCGTAAAAGTGTGAAAGAAAAGGCGCGGGCTAATGTTGTCGCGTGCATCATGATAATAGGCCCTCTGAACTCAATGTTATAATTACATGTCCTGAAAGCCAAGACAATAAAAAAATAAAAATGTCACCTTTCTACCAGGTACATCCAGGAGAACATTCAGTTCCACGAGCTAGAGCCAATGTACCGTCAGTTCCACCGCATTCTGGAGTCGTTCAAGATCTCGGAGCAGAAGGACGAGATCAAGGAGGAGGCCGGGGATATTCCCAAGCCAGCTTCCAAAATGCAGGAGAAAGTTCAGGATCAGTTTGCTGTTGATGAGGAGGCTGTTGAGGTAAGTAGCAGCAAAGCATACATATATAATACCCTAGTTTAAAAAATAAAAAAATAAAATAAAAATCATTTATTTCAGGATACAAGGTCCCATATACACAAGATTTCAATACAATGTTAATATAAACATTAGTAGTGTGTATTATTAGTTTAACATTTGGTACAGTTTTCGTATTTCTATTATGCTTCCTCCACACGCTTGTGCATCGACTCGTCTGTAAAGTGATTGTTAATAGTTTACTTAACAGAAGTGTCAATGAACAGAGCGCACGCCTAAGCTCGCGCAAGCCTGTGGAGGAAGCACTTCGATAGTCACCGTGTGAAGTCAGATTTAAAGAGTTCTCGAGTGGCGAACGCGTACCGGAAAGCGCAGCGTGAGTAGGCGGACCGACGACCTGGTGAAGGCGGCGGGAACCCGTTGGATGAGGGCAGCACAGGACCGCTCGTTCTGGCAATCCTTGGGGGAGGCCTATGCCCAGCAGTGGACGTCCATCGGCTGAGATGATGATCTAATTTTAAAATTGTGACCTCTCTTGGTGTTGATGATTTTGCCAGGTAGCAATTTGAGTGCTTGACGTTTTACGGTTATAAATATTTGGTTATGGGTTGTTTTCTGAAAAAACAATCTTGTGCCACCACAATTGGAGTTTCGTTATAGACCGGGAAGTTGCACCACCCAATAACAAACCTGCAACACGACTCCCAGAAGAATTCGTCACTGATTATTGTTGATATGTATTATCAAATTCTCAGAAAAACGCAGCGGACGAAAAGGATCGTCTATCGAAGCGCAAACTAAAGAAGCTGTCGCGGCTGTCTGTGGCGGAGCTGAAGCAGCTGGTGGCGCGGCCGGACGTCGTGGAAATGTATGACGTGACGGCGCGAGACCCCAAGCTGCTCGTCCAGCTGAAGGCGCACAGGAACACTGTGCAGGTGCCCAGGCATTGGTGCTATAAGAGGAAGGTGCGTATTTAGCGGGCTTTTTTAGGGTTCCGTACACAAAGGGTTAGGTATATTTAGGGTCCTGTTGCCAAAAAATTTAGGGGGAATTTACAAGAAGTGTTCAAGGTTTTTTGTTTGTGCTCTTACATAAAAACAAGGTGTACGGGGTGTATATGCCATTCACCCTATGCCTGTCACTATTTTCATAAATCTAAAGACACATCATACGTTAAAATCCATCAAGAACTGCTTAGAATCGATAATAGAAAATTTCTATAGCTACTCGACCCAAACCTATGAATTTAACAGCAGATTTTTTTTGTTTTTTGCTGTTTTTGGTCCCATAGTAAAAGTTGTTCAGATTGATGGTCTGAAACACCATGTTAGATATGTAACGCATTTAATTTTACAAGCGTCTTTGGTGTGATAATAGTTCAAATCAAACTCAACTAATAATAAAAAGTGGCAATGTGTCAATCTTGAGAGATTTAGTTTATCCAAGTAATAAATATTGTTCATTTCATTTATGTTCGTGTGCACACCTATCACAAGCATAAGCATATGCTCACGACTATATTCCCCGAAGGGGTAGTCAGAGATATTTTGAAACCTCAGAACATCGAAAGACCGTTCTAATTTTAACCTTATAAATAAACTACTCTACTCTATTTCCTTCAGTATCTACAAGGCAAACGTGGTATCGAGAAGCCTCCATTCGACCTCCCCGACTTCATAAAGAAGACCGGCATCATGGAAATGCGAGCCTCCCTCCAGGACAAGGAGGAGACCAAAACCCTGAAGGCGAAGATGAGAGAGCGCTCCCGTCCAAAACTTGGCAAGATCGACATCGACTACCAGAAGCTACACGATGCTTTCTTCAAGTAAGTTGCCTGTGTCTTGCTCCGTCCAGGATCCAATAGAGGCTTCCCCTCGAGGAATAGAGGTAGCCAAGACAAAGTGTGATTACCTTCACACGAGAAAGAAGGCGCTATGTGACTTCGACATACCCCTGGTATGTAATGATATCACGATACATGAATAATTCTGCTATAGAAATAAAATGGTGGCACACTCGCTGTCCCGCTCGTACACGTACTGTTACTGTGTTTCTTGTTTCGGCTCTTCTAAAATTGCCACCCTACACTTTCTGGGAAGATTTTTGTCTTTTCTTTAAAGCGTTATAGATTCTGCCAATCAAATTGAATCTCTCCCCCTCGACACTCGCTCAGCTACTATTGACAATCTTACTAAGATTATTATGATTTTACATATTGTACCTACGAATAAAGGGATTGTACTTAGTAAAATTATGTTTTAGAGCTTCTGGCCGCATCTTCTCTACAGCGACAACACGTTTTGACGCGATGGTAGCTTCACAATTTACATTGAATAAATGGTCTTCAACTTCCTATATTGGATCTGGAGTCGTTTGACATTCCTGAAAATTATAATGTTTAGTATTTAAAACTGAGATCATAAAAGTGAGTAGCTCACGTATTTCTGATCTCATTAGAGCCGTGTGAAAACACGGTCATCGAAATGTTTTTCCCCTATAGAAACTGGAGTAATTCAATAGCTTAGAGTTCGGTTTTCGAGATAAAGGCAAAGGTAAGAAGGAGTTTAATACTTGTATAATATATTCTTCTAATCTCGTAACTGAATCTAGAAATGATGACCAGGGTCAATCAGTGTATCAATAGTTACGCCTTTCACAATGTAACCATCAAAATCTTATAAATTAATTAACAAATTGCTTCATAAAATTAGGGAATCGAGAAAAACACTGAACACCATCGATCTGAAGGCCGTCCGAGGAAAAGATACCATGATCAAATCAATGATCTTTTCCGAAAAGGACAAGTGCGTAGCACCCTCAATCGACGGTAGTGCATGAAAAGATGTATGAATGTGAATTAGGCTAAAGAGGTGTGTCAGAGTCGTAGCGTGTGGCGGTCCGAATCTCTGCCTATCCCCATGGGACACTGGCGTGAGCTTATGTATGTCATCCTTCTAGTGCCTCTAAATTTTTTTTTTATTAATGCAAAACCTTATAGAACAGTTTCTTCAGAATCGATAATAGATATTAAAGTTTTTAACAACTTTTCATCATTGCGTTCCAAAAATTAATAATACCATTTTTAAGCACAATTTTATCATGTTTGTCTTTGTGTGTAGATGGCAAACAAAGCCTCGTATGACGATCCACGGCGACTTGTACTACGAAGGCAAGGAGTTCGAGACGCGGCTGCGCGAGAAGAAGCCCGGCGACCTCACCGAGGAGTTGCGCACCGCGCTCGGCATGCCCGTTGGACCCGGCTCGCACAAGGTATGCTCACGAAATATATGGCCGTAAAGTTGAGTTGAAGAGAGCGCACAATATGCGCTGTTCCACTCACAAAAAGACTTAAATTTCAGTATAGCACTGTGGACCTTTTTCATTGTCAGTCAGCGCAATAAAAGAAAGAGTGACCATAATATAGAATCTATAATGTTTTTCTGGCTTTAATTCCGCTCACTCAGCCAAAGTGGGTCTTATCCTCCGAAACGAGAGAGCGCCATCTTTCTCGATCCTGCGACTGGTTTGAAGTACAAGTAAGTCAGTGTAGGTTCAAGAAGAACAATGAAATAATCCAAGCAAGCTTGTGTGAGAAGCCATTTATAAATCCCGGAATTTACTAAACGGGAGCGGATTGGAGCTCTGTAAAATCTACCAATCTAATTTCAGTAAGAATCACGCCATTTTTTGATGGTTATTTTACACAAATCTTCGGTTTGCTCCACTTTGGTAAATTCCTGCCCTTTAACCATTTGCATCAGCTAATCTAACCTTATGTGTATGACTTCACAATCAATATCATTTGCAGGTGCCTCCACCGTGGCTGATAGCGCAGCAGCGCTACGGGCCGCCGCCATCCTACCCCAATCTAAAGATCCCCGGCCTCAACGCGCCCATACCCGAGGGCTGCGCGTTCGGCTACCACGCCGGCGGGTGGGGAAAGCCGCCGGTCGACGAGACCGGCAAGCCTCTGTACGGAGACGTGTTCGGACATCAGAGCCAGGGGCAGGACGTGAGTATCCTAAAACATGCACTCTCATCCCGAGGGCTGTGCGATCTGCGACCACGCCGGCGGGTGGGGCAAGACGCCGGCGGATGGGGCAAGCCGCCGCCGGTGGATGAGACAGGCAAGCAGCCCTACGGAGACGAGTTCGGGCATCAGAGCCAGGGGCAGGATGTAAATATTGGTAGATATTAACTGTCATCCCCGAGGGCTGAGCGTTGGATTACCACGTCGGCGGGTGGGGCAAGCCGCCGGTGGATGAGATCGGCAAGCCGCTCCTCGGAGACGTGTTCGGACACCAGGGCCAGGGACAGGACATGAATATCATAAGACATCATCTTATTGGCGTGGACTGCCAGCGTACATACCTTTTTGACCGAATCCGACATCTTATTAAGATATTCAATCAAATATACTTTATTTTACATCAAAAACAAGCAGCAGAAATACAAAGAGAAAATACAAGAGGCACAAAATAAGGCAGCAGATAATTCGTACGACTAACCATATACATTAACATTGCAGGATGCGGAAGATCAAGATATCGATAGGACAATGTGGGGAGAGCTAGAGTCTGAATCCGAAGAGGAGTCTGAAGAAGGTATGCAACTATTGTTTGGATATAGTATTAATTTAAATTAAGAAAAACGTAGTGGACGCGAAACAATCAACGGATGATATTAAATTTTAGTCTTGTGTTGTGCCGCTTATAAACGCATGCGATTAGCAGCATTAACCGGCCCGACCCGACTGCTGTTTGACGGCCCTTGTATTTATGTAGTATCTTTGTAAAAATTTATGTAGTGTGATGTTCGAACAGTATTTTTATTTCTTCATATATAATGATTTTTACTATGGTTCATATTTGCGTTCTGTGTGATTTATGGTGCCATCTGTGGAAGCTCCAACAGAATGTTAAAATAATCACTTTGTAACCTTCTCTGACCTAATATCGCACCTTCCTCCACAGAGGAGTCCGGTGACGAAGGCGAGAAGCCTGGCGAGGGTGACATAGCAGCGGGAGTGTCGACCCCAGGCGAGGGCCTGGTGACTCCCCTCGGCATCAGCTCGGTGCCGCCCGGCATGGAGACCCCCGACACCATCGAGCTGAGGAAGAAGAAAGTCGACACTGACACTGAGGGGTGAGTGTGATCCACCGAGGAGACCGATGACATAGCCGCGGTACTGTCGACCCCAGACGAGGGCCTGGTGACTCTCCTCGGCATCAGCTTTGTGGTTTGTCTGATTTGAGAGAGGGCTGATTGCGAGGGGAGTGTGATATTAATTCCTAAATCATTATTAAAAATTGTTATCTACTTTTATTAGTTAGTATAAATAGACTCAGAACCCAAGTCGGTCGGAGTAAGGAAAATCTGTCCAAATTGGGTTTTATTGATGGATCGGACCTTAGGTGTGAATGTGGTGCTGCCCCTCAGACTATGGCCCATCTCATATAGTGCCCTTCTGCCCACATACTTGCACGCGAATGGAGCTTATGGACGCAGCCGGTAATGCCATTCGTGTTTCAAAATACTGGACTGGAAAAATATAAAATGACATGCTATCGACTCGATAGAAGAAGATTGCATTGAAAATATGATCAAACTTCGTTTGTATGGAGCGCGCTCCAAGGACTATACTCTTAATAGTACTGTCTACTATATTAATTGATATAAAACATAAATGTTGCAGTGGTGACACGCCGGCGCTGTACCAGGTGCTGCCGGAGCGGCGCGTGGGCCTCACGCAGGGCATGATGGCCTCCACACACGTCTACGACATCAGTGCCGCAAACCCTGGTCTGTATTCCCTTCAGTTTTTTTCTTATGCCTTTTAATAGAGTGAGAAACGAGATCGCTACCTTATTGCTGTCCTTATCTACGTAACCATTTTTTGTGCCTGACTTCATATAAATCGGCCACCTGACTTCATATAAATTGTATATAGGATTTTATGACTATCGCTATCTCATACGCGGTTACACTGACATTCTGTCTTCCAGCGTAAGTTAAACAACATCCTGGTCAATGTGTACGAAGGATATCTGTAGTGCGATCAAATCCGTTAAGTCGTATAGAAAGGTAAGGTGTGGAATACTCGAAACCGGCAAGCATGTATGAAGAGATGTATGGATGTGAATGACGCGAAAGAAGTATGTAAGTAATCTGTACAACATTTGTGGGCAATTATTTAATGGTCTCCAACATTTAACTAAAATCTTCTCTGACTACAGGCAAACGTACCGCAGCGGCAGCACCATCAGGTGCGACGAGCGAAGCGGCGGCCGGCGGCGTTGAGGTGACCCTTGACCCCTCCGAGCTGGAGCTAGAGCCCGAGGCGGTCGCGGCGCGCTACGAGCGGCACCTGCGCGAGACCAGGCCCAGGGCCAAAGAGGACCTCTCCGACATGTTGGCTGACCACGTCGCCAGGCAGAAGGTAGGCCACATTAAACATACGAGCTGGAGCTGGACATCATAACGGTGGGCGCTTGCCACAGCATCGCACCATACACACAACAGCCCAAGTTAAAGGTGTGAACCCTTCACACCTAGCCTGGCGAAAGTTCCCTTTTCAATGGAGGAACCTTCCATTCCAGCAGCCTGCATCCAATAATGTTTCATATCCAATGCCTTTCACTTTCGTCGCCGAGCCGCCGAATTTCTAAGATGTAAATTATAGCCTCTTAACCGGAGATCACAGTCATATTAACGCCATATTGTTTGTTAGTCTGGCCTTTATCTTAATATTTACCTAATTGGTGGAGTCGCGTAATCGCGTTGCAAGTTTGCTCACGAGCGGTTGTGCGACATTCGCGTTCGATCTTCCCTCGACGCTCCGCCATCTTGTTTTAATTATAAATCAATTCTTGGGATGTAATATTGTAATCTTATCTATCTTTTACAGAACAAGAGAAAGCGACAACAGAACACGGACTCGAAGCAAGCTAAGAAATACAAAGAATTCAAGTTCTAAACGTGATAAACTGGATAATTTAATTTTAATTGTATTTATAAGTATAAATATTGTTGTATGAGACTACCTACATACATGTTATTTGTATTGGCAAACGGTGACGATAATTGTAATACAAATAAAATATATTTAATATGACAGAATCGTTGTTTTATTAAAATATTTTCCTAGCCGTGGTGGTCCAGTGGCGAGTAACTTTGCCTGCAGGAAGCGATGGTTCGATCCCCGTCCAAGCCTACTCGTACCAATGAGTTTTTCGATCTTTAAGTACAATTTGTAACACCACTGGCTTTTCGGTGAAGGAAAACATCGTGAGGAAACCTGCATGCTTAAATTTCGAGACATGTATTGTACCCACTGTCTATTATAAGTGGCGACGGGCTCACCCCCCGTCACACTGGACAGAGTTTCGGTACTACTGGTGAAACGTGGATATTCTGTGGATTCAGAATATCTCTGACTACCCCCTTGGGGAAAATAGTCGTGAGCATATGTTATGCTTTTAATTTTCCTAGTCTAAGGTTCATAGTTTTAAAATAAAATATGTATCAGACTTATGTTATTACTTAAAGTTGTTAGGGGATTTTGAAAAATGGTGCTTACTTGACGCATACCATTAATAGATGTGCGAAAAAATTTCGAGCTCGCTGCACTCGCTCCTTTATTTTTTGTGAGGTCTCTTTATAAAGATAAGGGGGCGACATATTTGGCCTATGCCCCGAGCAGACAGAAACCCACGCTAACTAGGCCACTGCCTCAATGCGATGTACTAAAAATCTAAGGTGACTTGCTATGCTTGCCATTGCGACTTTCCCATCTATTTCCAATAATACAATAACCCAAAGAGAATGGAATCACCACGTTTTAACTTTGACTAATAAAGCGTTTTAACCTAAGGTTTTAACAATAACCTATGACATAATTTTTTCGTAAGAAGAGAATTTTTAAAATTCACCGCTCTTTGTAGTTCTTGATTTTCTCGCTAGATGGCGTTGAATTCGTTGAGGGCCATAGACAATGAAGGTATTTATTTTCCAAAAAGACTTGAGTCTAAGGCCTGAATGATTAAAAAATTATTGAAAAAAAAGTTACATGGAGATTGGACTTTGCACTAAATTTGCAGTTAGATTTTCTATTGTTTTTATTAAATTTTAAGCCTTTTAGTAGTTGTGAATTAAATTATAGTAAAGACAATGTCGCGTGTTTTGGTAGGAGTTAAGAGAGTCATCGATTATGCCGTAAAAGTAAGTGAAATGACAAGTACAAAGGTTACTTGAACTTGTTGTTAAAAGTTCAAGTTCATTTATTTTTGATCTATTGAAGACGTTTAATTATATTACATAAACAAAATTAATTTCATGAATGGCAAATTATTAAACTCCTATATAATTACCATATCCATTCAAAATTTAAACTTTAGTAACCCTACTTTTTCTTATCAGATATTATATCAAAGAGAATGTAACTCACAACATTATAAGAGTCGGATGTTCCATACCAAAAACTGGTCGTGACCGATATCCAGAATGTTTGAAACGTGAGCTAACATTCGAAGGAATTTAATGGCGATAGTGCAAGTTTCATAGAACATTTTTTAGGGTTCTACACCCAAAGGGTGAAAACGGGACCCTATTACTAAGCCTAAATTGTCCGTCTGTCTGTCCTACCTATTTAGGGCTGTAATTTTTGAACCATAACACTTAGAAAGTTGTCATTTTCACAGAATGTGCGTTTTTTGGTGGATTTTCTATCAAATAATAAAAATATAATTTTTCTTCTCGCTCTATCGTTAAAACAGTAATACATACAAGCATCAAACTTGGTGTGATTATAGAGCAAACTCTATAGTATAACAACAAATAATAAAAACCGGCCAAGTGACCCGCACTCTTCCAAACCGTGGAATTCCAATTTTCAATTTCACCACCATGCCTGTAGATTGAAAATTTCGTTCACTGGGTAGTGGGCTCTGTGGCAAAACTGGAAAACGCAATTCCCCGGTTTGGAAGAGTGTGGATTCAAGTCCCGCCTAAGACTTAATTTTTCAATCTTTAATTTGATCCCTGCTTTCATTTTTACATGTGTATTATAAATTTTCAGGTCCGAGTCAAGCCGGACAAGACCGGTGTAGTAACAGATGGAGTAAAGCACTCCATGAACCCGTTTGATGAGATCGCCGTAGAGGAAGCCGTGAGGATGAAGGAGAAGAAGCTAGCCAGCGAGGTTGTTGCCGTCTCATGTGGTCCCGCCCAGGCACAAGTATGATTACATTGTTGATTGATATTTAACCGCGTTTTGGTATATTTGAGTTCCCGATATTTCGGCAGTGTTAAGGGGCTATTACACCTTCCCAAATTCAGATTCTAATTGAGGGAAAGAGCTATAGATTAAAAAAGAACGTATTTACAACGTCCCGTTCGAATCTATAGCTATGTCCCTCAATTAGAATCTATGTTTAGGAAGGTGTAATAGCCCCTTTACAACTGCCATGATCACGGGATAATATTGGTCGGAGTAAACAAAATAGAGTGAGGGTAGACAGATTTGTCTGCTCTTAAAAATCTACCACTATATCTATATAGCAGTTTCTCAGTCATCCCGTAATCATGGCAGTTGTAACACAGCCGAAATATCGAGAACTCAAATATACCAAAATGCGGTAAGAACCCGTTAAAATGTTTAAGTCTAGATTAAAGAATACACTATTACATTTTAAATGCATAAAGTATGTATGTAGTAGATTAACACAATCATTGTTTGTGTGCCAACACTGCCAGAATGTGGGTCGATTAGATTTGCATATTTGTATGGAGCAGCAGATTTTGGTCCCATACAGAAAGTTGTTCAATTTGATGGTCTGGTCATCCTCTTTAAAAACCGTCAGCATATTAGGAAGGACCCGATTTTTTTTTCGGTTTTTCAATTCTGGTCCCATATTTAAAAATGACCAATTTAGTGGTCTGAATATTCTCAGGAACACGGTGTATACTAATGTAAAGTTTTGATCTATACCTACAGTATGTAAACTAAAGGCAAACTTTTAAACCACATCTCTACTCATCAACGTGAACAACTTTTACTATGGGAGCAAACCTGTAAAAACAAAAAAATATCAGCTGTTTCATATGTTTGAGTCGTGTAGGCTTTGCAGTTTAGTATGGAACAGCAGATTATTTTTGCGCTGACTGGTTTGCCTCCATTGTAAAAATTGTTCAGGTTGATGGCTTTTGTTAGTTTACATACTGTATAAGACACTGGCAGTATAGGATCCTTCTTAATATACTGACACTTTTTTAAGGGGATGTTCAGACCGTCAAACTGAACAACTTTCTCTATGGGACCAACATCGAAATCGCGAAAAAAAGTCAGCTGTTCGATACTAAACTGCAAACCTACTTGAGCCAAATGAATGGGACAGCTGATTTTTTTTTCGCGATTTCGATGTTGGTCCCATAGAGAAAGTTGTTCAGTTTGATTGTCTAGAAGGACCCAGTATAGACCTACGCATACGAGGTTGGGGTTTAGCAAAAAACTAGAACATAGAAATTCTTGTGATATAAAAACTTAAAGGAAATTGAACCTAAGTTTTAAACATTGCAGGAAACCCTAAGAACAGCTCTAGCGATGGGAGCAGATAGGGCGATCCACGTGGAAGTGTCCGGAGCGGAGTACGACACGATGCAGCCTCTTCACGTGGCCAAGATACTCGCCAAGCTATCACAGGACGAGAAGGCCGACATTATTATTGTAGGGAAACAGGTATGTAGACTATTTTGTTAAAATTTTTATATAACTCACCGCTTGGATCGTCTGTTTGTACTTCCTGAAATTTTGTAAATCTATATCTTACTAGCAGCCCGTCCCGGCTTCGCACGGGGTAGACAAATAAATTTTAAGACTCATTTTTCTACACCTTCGGTTACATTGTTCAAATTTTACCAAGGATCCCTAATTTTTTTCAAAATGAAATGTAGCCTATGTCAAATTGGAAGAATGTAGCATTCTATTGGTGAAAGAATTTTTTAAATCGGCCCAGTACTTTTTGAGCCTATTCATTACAAACATACAAAAATAGGTACAAATCTTTCCTCTTTATAATATTAGTGTAGTTAAAATACATTGGTTATAGCAACGTTTCTGAAACACAACCCCAACCAAGCACAGATTTGAGACAGTACATTAATTTTCGGGAGAGGGATATTTATTGAAAAATCACTGTTATATACCTACATAAGGACACGTGTTGCTTTTAGGATGTTGTGATGTGTAGGTAATTTTGCTAATAGGTCATCAGATATGAAGGCCCCCAATCATCCCAAATGTAAGCTACTAGACTTCTATTTTTGAAATCATACAACGAAAACATAAACATGGTGTTATGGTTAACAGTTGCATTACTTTAAGGGGTGACTGTACCCATGATACAGAACAACTTTCCCAAAGAAATCAAAATCAAATTCGTAAAAAAAAATTGACTTTTTATACAAACGTTCGGTCAGCTGAGTGCATTTAGTATGGAGAGTCCAACATTTTTTTTGCTAATTGTGTATAGGTTTCTTAGGGAAAGTTGTTCAGTATAATGGGTACAATCACCCCTTAAAGTAATGCAACTGTTTACCCTAACACCCTGTATAAAATCAAAACAAGTGCCTAATTATGTTTTTTATGTTATTTGTTTTCTATTTTACAGGCCATCGACGATGACTCCAACCAGACTGCACAAATGACTGCCGCCATACTAGACTGGCCCCAGGGCACATTCGCGTCAAAGGTATAAATATATATCATGAACATTGTAACACAAGTTATTTAGTCACATTTAAAGTACCAGCGCCCGCGGCATGGTGCCTCGATAAACGTTTTATCGCGCCTGCTAATTCGTTCGTTCGCGTGCAAAAAGAAAGGGAGCTAGGGCGCGATAGAGCTGCCATCATGCCGCGGGCGCAGAATCTAGCCTGGACTTGTATTATGATGACTAGATAACGATATAGAATACATAATATAGGACAAACATCCATGACTCTGGTACAAATATTAATATTCATTATAAAAATATTTATCCCTTACGGGATTCGATCCCGCGACCAGGCAGGTTCATTACCGACTGAGCTACCAAGAGTATAAGAATTACAATAATTTTTAGGTTATGTCGAATCTGTGTGAAATACATAATAGGTCACGGTATCGTCTGATAACTTATCAGTGTTTGTTTAAATATTTAAGCAGTATTCTAATTACTAGCTATATGGCATGTGATTTTATCTTGGAAACAAATTTAAAAAAATATCTTTTTCTTTTAAGATTTTCCTTGGAATGCAATTTCTGCGATATACATAATTTAAGGCTTCTAATGGATTAACTATTGTAAAGCCTGACTAGAATGATAAAGTATCTCGCCATGTTGCGGAAAATCATTGAATTTTTGTATTTGGAACATTGTTACAAAACTACAAGGGACTTTCCCATAGAGAAAGTTGTTAGGTTTGATGGACTGACGGTGTAATAAAAGCTTCGAGCATTCATGATGAAAGTATTGTTGAATAAGCTAAAGGACTGAGTGTTTTGAATGACGGAAAGAGACCGAGAAATTTGCATTCTGCAAAGTAGATAATTTATTTTGAAAAGTGATTTTATAAGCGGTATAATTCAAATATGTGTTTACTATATGCTTGCGTCCTACGTTATAAAACTTTGTATTACAGGTAGAGAAGACTGACGCGGGGCTGACAGTGACGCGCGAGATCGACGGCGGACTGGAGGTGATCAAGTGCAAGCTGCCGGCCGTGATCAGCGCCGACCTCAGGCTCAACGAGCCCAGATACGCCACACTACCAAACATCATGGTAAGATTGACCATCTAAAATCTCGCTTGTCCATTAAATTAAAAAGTAGTGAATTAGAAGTTGTTTAGAACCGTAACCGTATGGGATTAAGGGCCCATATCACACAAGCTATTTTTGAACGTTAGCGTTGCGGAATGATATATTCACGATATTTCTGAGACCAACCAGTGTCGCGGCGATAACGCTCAGTAAAAATCGCGGTGCTACAGTTGTGATATCGCGACATCATCGTGGTGCAATTGCAACATCGCTTTCGGTCAGAAATCGCTTGTGATAGGTCTCTATTAATATGTCATTCCAGAATTTAATGTCTTTTTTTATTATACTGAACTCTGATCCGAAGATCGTTATATACTCTTGTATGCTAGAAACTAGAATCAAGCGTCTTGTTAGCCGAAAATCGCTTATACAGTAGCCATACTTCCTTTTCAGAAAGCCAAAAAGAAGCCTCTAAAGAAAATTACCGCCAAAGACTTGGGAGTAGACCTGGCAGCTAGAATCAAAGTGGTGTCTGTCGAGGACCCGCCGGTGCGACAGGCGGGCTCCATCGTACCCGACGTGGATACACTCATCGCCAAGCTCAAGGAGGGAGGACATATTTGAAAACCAGCCCGATGTCATCAAAAAACGTTTATTGCACCATTGTATAGTCACGCAAAATCATGTTTGTACAAGAGATTCTATTTTGGACTAAGTTTCATAATGTAGCTGTAATTTTGTTGAATATACATTATTCCATGTTTTAAATTGATTTTTTATTGTACAATCAGCCTCATAAATTAAAAATATACAGTATATAATTACATACGTACAATTTTAAGCTCTTATCGAAACTTTGGCTACAACTTTTCAAGTTGTTATTGAACTAGATGCAAATAATTTTTTTTTTCTTGTCTAAAGTTGTAGTCAAAGTTTAGCTTTACACACTATTCTAATTAATACAGTAAGATGATCGGATCGAGGAATGAAAGAACACATAATATTAACTAATTTATTAAGTAACTAGTAAAGCGCTTCGCCACTGTACGGTTCATACCAGACTATTTTGCCTTCAAGACATCCTGTTACCAGTAGGTGGTACCTGAAAAAAAAAATTTTATCTTTGTATAATAGACACCTTTTTTTAATTACTGGTAAAATTTTAGCATAGCATATGCTCACGACTATATTCCCCGAGCGGGTAGTCAGAGATATTCTGAAACCTCAGAACATCCACGTTTCACCAGTAGTACCGAAACTCTGTCCAGTGTGACGGGGGGAATTTTAAGAGTATGCACATAATGAAACGAAACAGCGTTCCCTAAAAAACGTGGGACGAAATATTTGAAAAAAATCATCAACGTCAAGGTAGTAGTCAGTCGCACTAAGAAATACTGTTAAACTGCCAGTTGCACGTACGTTCATTAAAGTTAATCCTCTATTAAATCTCTGGTTGTAACTTTTTGTCTTGTTGACGTAGTAAAAGCTAGCAAGAGATTTAATGGAGGATTAACTCTAATGAATGTACGTGCAACTGACCGTATATCAATGTGATTTATATGTCAAGATTTAATGCTTCCTATATCCAAAATTTCATTAATATTGGTAAGCTGGGCGGCCGCTAACGCGCGATCTCCATTGGCCGATTAGTCGCTGAACCTGTGCGAAAATCCCTTCTTTTCGCCCGCGCTCATGATTTGACGTTGCATGACCTGTAATATGTCATAATGTCCCGAGAGAATGTTCAGTGCACACACCAGTATAAAGATATTTCTGTAGTCCCAGACCTAATCGTATACACAGTAGTGGGTAGATCCGAATGATCTTTACCTTGGGCTGAACTTGGAGCTGACGACGAGGTCCTGATGGATGCCCAGGCTCTGGCCCACATCGACCATGGCCGTGGGTCCGTTAAGCTCCTGCACACACTGCGACAGCTCGCTGCAGTTCTCATTTAAGGCTAGCAGTCTCATGCCGCGGCCGAACGGAGAGCAGACCAGTCTACCATCCGCTGAGTAACAAAGTTCCTGTGAAACAAAATTGTTTTAGCACAACAACAATCAGATGGATACGTTATCGACGCACAAGAAACACAGTGGTACTGTCGTGATTAATTTTCCGGATCGCACGTTAAAAAGTTGGACCCAGATTCATTAGCCAGATGGCCTTATTTTATTACATGCGCAATCCCGTGATATTCTACTATCTTAGTGGATCATGGACCACTTACAAACCATCCTTCCACATTCATAAGTTAATCAGTGATCTCCACCGCATAGTACAGCAGTCGGTCGCGGGTCTATTTGATGTAGTGACGCGTGTCAGACTCACACGAGTCACTGTAACAGTAAGTAAGTAGGTAACGAACCTTGATGAAGCCCTTGCCCTCGTTGGTCTCCTCCACATAGTACAGCAGTCGGTCGCGATTCTGTCTGATGTAGTGGCGCGTTTCAGACTCGCACGAGTCACTGCACTCTTCGTGCGCGGGCGTAGAACCCGATGTGGACGGCGTTAAACTATGCAATTAAACAGATACTTTATTAGGACTATGGTCTCTACTTTAGGTGCTGATGACAGGACATATTTATGTACTAAAACTCACAATTCTCTTTTTGGTTTACTGTTATCTGTCTTCATGCCAAATTTCGATTCAATAGGTGCCAAAATCGTAATTGAGGCTAGGCATACAGAAAGTATGTCTTTCTGTACTCCTCGCCTAGTGGACGAAAGTATACAGATTCCTTTTTTGGCTACGCAACACTAAAACGGCGATTCTAGCGCAGTTTTTACAGTTTCAGTCACGCAAAAACTACTGAATCAATTTTGATGAATCTTTTTTGTTTGAAAGCTTATAATTTAACTTAAAATCTGGTAATTTATGCGGACGAAGTCGCGGGTAAAAGCTAGTAAAGTAATAAAATTATGAAAGAAATATATCAGGCACCTCTCGACGCGATGCATGTCGGTGGCGGACAGGGAGCGGGAGGGCGCGCGGAGCGGGCGCGCGCGCAGCAGGGCGGGCGGCGCGATGCCCGTGTTGATGCCCATGATGCGCTGCATGTTGAAGTTCCGGCCCATCTGACCCCTGCCACATGATACGTGTTACTTTAGTATACCTACTTTGTAAATATTATGCATTCATTATGTTACTTGAATAATCTATTATTAGGAATGAGTCGTAGATTTTCAAGACTGTTAATGAAATTCCTATTGGATAGCAGTACCTAAAAACTAAGAAACTACCAAAATGTATAATGACAGGTACAATTATTGTATTGCAACGTTCGATGTAACTAAATACACAAAATAAGAAGTTAAAATAGCTTGAGCGCGATTGTAGCTCCCACAGACAAACCGAGCAATTGGTTTTGCGGGATTCATTGTTATAAGTGTTCACTGTAACCTATGTAATAATAATTAATAAAAAAAAAAAATCGTTGTTCAATTTAATGAATTCATCGCAATCTTAGACAAAGTATATGTCTAGATTGAGCTTCACGCACCTACTGTAAACTAAACGGGCCAACTTTCGTATGTTGGTGTGCGTTTCAGCGTCATACAACTTATCTCTGACACTAAGCGCGGGAAAGGATTTTTATGACGCGTTCGAAGCTTCGACTTTCCATCTAGACATATACTTTAAGATCGCAATAATAAGGCACAAATTTATCTGTACCTGCGCGACAGATCTCCAGATTTATTTATCGAGGAACAGTTTACATTGTATTAGCATTTTGACAGATTTTGACTTTGCTCGGCGTCTTTCGAGTTTGCACTACAGCTGCACTTTCGAGTTGTCACTACAGAATAATTTTTGCCTACTGCTACCTTAATGTTTGGATCAACATGTAACTTTTAGTCTGTACGATAGGATCCCATGACCGGGTCATGGGGAAAACACAGCCTAACGCACGATTCAGACCAACCGGCTCGCATAGGGCCGGGCCGGACGGCATTTTGTAATAAACTAGCATATGCGTAGCCCGAGGGTGTAGTCAGAGATATTCTGAAAACTCAGAACATCCACGTTTCACTAGTAGTACCGAAGTTTTGTAATGCGGCAAAGGATATTGGAATGCGTAAAAAGGAATTACAGTTCATATTTGCATGCAACTTATGCATATTGAAACCCGGTCGTCTCCGTTCGCATTCCGCGACGGCCGATGGATTCCACGACATACAGCCGTCTCTGTCGACATGCGATCGGCTGCCTTCGCGTCCGTTCCACCATTTTTTTTTTCTTTCCCTACGCGATGCAAGTAGCACTTTTGAGCGCTCTGAATGCGTACGGACTGTCGGCTGCCGCGGCAAGCGTGGGGCTCCGACCGACGTGGACGGCCTCCGCGTCACGCGTACGAATTCGTTCTGACGCGGCGCGATGCGAGCCGGTAGGGTCTAAACTAACTGCTTTGCTTTCATTCCAGGTTTCGTTCAGAGGTTCAATGTACCGTGTAAATCTCACCTGCTATACATTTCTTGTAGCATTCTATGTTGTTTGATCGTGATAGATGCTTCCCACACATCGTTTTGTATACTCGACAGTCCCTGATGATAATGATAAATTAATAATTTTAAGTGGTTCAAAATATGAAAACGTGGTGGTATATAATATGAAAACCTAGTTGTTTTATAATCTTATCAGCCACAATTTTTTATTTGCATGAATAAATTTTCTTTGATTTGAAGAATATAACATTTTAAATTACAGGGTAAAGTGTAGACAGTGGCACAACTGGCTTTAAAGGTACTCATGAAAATGAATAACGTTCTAAAAAAATGGATTTGCACATACAGGGACCTTCTTAATATGCTGACACTTTTTTAAGGGGTTGATTAGACAGTCAAACTGAACAACTTTCTCTATGGCACCAACATCAATAACGCGAAAAAAAAATAGCTGTCCCATATAAAACTGCAAACCTACTTGAGCCAAATGTATGGGGCAGCTGATTTCTTTTTGCGTTTTCGATGTTGGTGCCATAGAGAAAGTGGTTCAATTTGTCGGTCTGATCATCCCCTTAAAAAAGGGTTACCAAATTAAGAAGGACCCTGTATGCTAAATGCAATCAGCTGATTGAAAATCTGTATGAAAAGTTGATTTTATTTTTGTTGATTTCCCTTAGATTCCATGGGGAAAGTTGTTCAATATCATGCATAGAATCTCCCTTTAAAGGCATTTATACCCTGTAGAAACACAATTTATAAAAATCTTTAATTTTCAAAAGAAATTGATTTAAAGCTAATGTTTTTGTTTGTTCAAATTTTAAGACTTTCAATAAAATGTTAGTTAAATAAAATACAGGGGTCTTTCTAACGTAATTCAAAATATATTAAGGGGATGATTAGACCATAAATCTAAACAACTTATGAGATAATCATTTTTATTTGGAAAAATAAACGGTGCTGTAGAAGATTTATTTGCGATTTCGAGTAAATCCCATTGAGAAATTTGGTGGTCTGATAATCCCATTAATATATTTGTGCACTATTTCAGAAGGACCAAATAAATGTTACGATTTTAACATAATTACGAAAAAAGAAAATAAGTACACTAGTTTTTAATTACTAACAAATTTTAAGGGTGTATTCAGACAATGAAACTAAACAAGTTTCCTTAAGGAAAATGGATTGAAAAACGATTGTTCATTGTCTGAATACACCCTTAAAATGTCGTTAGTAATTAATAAATAGTGTTATATAATGTAATTTAAAACTCTCTCTCGAACATAACACTAATATCTTACCGGCTGTCGCGACGTGGTTGCGGTTGAAGTGGTGGCAGTGGTTGCCTCGGTGCGGGGCGAGGGCCCGGGCTCCGCCTCCGCCTCGCTATCCCTCTGTCTCTCATTACTACCCGACGTCGACCTGCGAACGAGGGTCCTTTAAACACTAATCACAAGCTTGAGAGAGAGTTTTATTATGTAGTGAACAAGAAATAAAATTATTTTTCTCTTTATAAATGAGAAAAGTTGGCTTGGATGAAATTATGGAACTTTATAAATGAGCAAAGGTGTATTTGATGAAATTGTGGCACTTTATAAATAAGCAATGAAATTGTCATCAGAGTTAAGTCAATGATCATTCAGATGTAAACGAATCAATGCAAAACCAGAAAATCTTTGCGATATCACGATAAAATAGAATGCTACAAGATAATGTATTACCTAGCACAATCTATAATATAAACCTCCCGTGTTAATAATTTTCGCCTAACGTCCAACCTAACGAATATTAAAACATGAGCTCAAGAACCTGCGAGCACTTAGGACTAGTTAATAAATGATGGTCCCAGAGTAATTTGCTGAAATTGGTAAAATTCTAAACAAAAAAGCAGTATAATTAATGATAATGTCTAATGCTCCCAAGCCGACAAGTAACTATACAATTAAGCTGATCCTTTACAGAAGTTGAATTATTCTGCGATATCGCTGAAAAGGTTATGCCATATCTATCATATGACCTCTCTGGAAACGGAACACCCCTGAATAGCCCTAAACAGTATAAACGGCCTAAGTATTAATAGAAAACATGCCTGATCTGGAAATTATTTATCAACCCAACTCTTATTATTTTACTTGTGTTAAAAAATGGGCCAAGCACAGTCGAGTATCATGCCATTGTTATAAGTGAAAACGTTTGCGTGATAGAAACACTGCAAGTCGCCGACTTTAAAACTTTAATTCCAAATTAGGATTATCTTCTATGGAGCGTACCGTGTTGCTTTTTCCTGAGCTAATGCTTTCAATAATGTTCTGTCTATTTGCGAGTCACGTGCTTAGATGTTTTAATGTTTCCAATATATTGTCACATTATCTATACTACATGAAATCAGCATAATTATATTAAATATGCCAATATAATCTCAGTGCCCTCAAATTAGTCAGTATGGTAACTGAATGAGAAGTTAGAGCACTCAATAGCTTGCCGTTACGCTGGGTCCGAAAGAAATCATCCTACCCCCGTATCGTTACATATACTATGATAGTTGAACTTCGTATATTGTTAGTTATAGGTATTTTGGAAATTCTTTATTTAAGTCAATGATAAATTGATATACCAGTTAAGTACTCACGGAGCACCAGCGTCGGGTGTAGGCTCGGCCTCGGCGGCTTGTGTGGTTTGAGTACGAGGCACTCTATACACACGCGACCTCTGACGACTTGTCGCTTGACCAGTCCATGGATCAGTTGATATAACAATACTCACGGGGCATTAGCGTCGGGTGTAGGCTCGGCCTCGGCGGCTTGAGTGGTTTGAGTCCGAGGTACCCTGTACACTCGCGACCTTCGTAGTAGAAGTCGCCGGGGAGTCCGGCGCACGGGCGACGGTGTCGCGGTATCGCGACATGACTTGTCGCCCGCCCAGTCGATGGGTTGTATGTCGTGGATACAGGACCACTGTTGTGAAGCATACATTACTAGACTGATATATAAAATACATACATAAATAAACTTGAATAATTTCTTGTTGTTTTATCTACCAATAAATTTTTCAAAGCTCGCATTTAATATATTTCATTCCCATTTGCGCGACGCGCTTTCGCTGTATAGAAAATATCCTCTTCCCGCACTTTTCAGGGATCGAACCATACTTCGACAAGTATAGGAAAAAGCCGAATCACGCGCAAATAGATAAATCACACTAGTAGGGAACGATAGAAGATGGAATTACATGTCAAGTCGCCATATACATCTAGCCTACCGCCCACAAAAACAGTGCATAAGAAGCCTTAGCCTTCCACCTTGTACACTCAATGGAAATGATGGGGCAGCCTTTCTTAGTTTGCGGTGGTTGCTTGTATTAAAAGACTGATATCCAGACCATATACTGAATACTGGGTAAAGAAAGTAAGAAGATGTTCTACTAACCTCTGATCTGTCATCATGACTGATATTTCTGCTCAAAGCACTCCAACCTTGAGGGTGAATCTGTGGGAAAACAATTATTTTAGTTTTCTATCAATACTACACTAAACTGAGTTATTACTCCAAGCCTCCGAAACGTGCATGTTCTGAGGTTTCAGAATATCTCTGACTACCCCCTCGGGGAATATAGTCGTGAGCATATGCTTATGCTTATGCCTCCAAAATGTACGTATAACAACGTACTTATGCGGTGTTACCCCGTCAACAGCGAAAATTAATACATTTCGCGCCAACTTTGCGCTCTCAGTTCAGTGTAATATTTACTATATTACACCGACTACGGTACTCAAAATCATCTTATAATATAATTAACCATATGGGTACTCTATTAAAGAGGTAAATTGATTGCCGCGCCTGTAGATGTAAAGAACCGGTTTAAAACGTTTTCAACCAAATTTTGCCGTTTTAAACCCCAAACAAACCGTTTTAAACCCCTGAACAAACCGTTTTAAACCGGTTTTAAACTCGCCTACATAAATAAAAGAACTGTGTTTTACACTTCATTGTGGGCGATTTTTGGTCACCTGACGTCATGTTTCGTTTGAATTAGTTTATAGAAAGCTACATTACCTACTACACGAAAATTTATTACACGCGGCAGTTTATGTATGTGCATGCGTGTGTAGGGTAGGCGAGCTGGCAACGTTGCGTCGATTCATCAACGAGAGTTCGAAAGTGTGAGTTTGGATTTAAACCGTTTAAAAGGATTTATTTGGAGTTTAAAACGGCAACATTTTATTTAAAAAGTTTTAAATCGGTTGTTTCACATCTATATCATATCCCTATCGGTAAAATCAAGAAAATCTAGTTATAATTAAGAAAAACTGAGTCACCAACACCAACGGTTTTAAACCGAAATAAATGGTTTATTTCGGTTTTAAACCGTTTTTGTCGTTTTAAACCGATTGGTTTAATTGGTTTTAAACCGGCCTTACATCTATAGCCGTGCCATGCAGTCTAATGACGGAATGTAGATGGCGTCGGTCATGTCATGTGTCAAGCGCGAAATCAATCGACCAATAGAAGCAGATTATTTTTGGCGCGCAACCATTGAGTATCGTGATTGGTTCGCGCGGTTTTAATAATAGTCAACGGCAACTACAACTAAAGCACACAATTTTATTGCAGAAACAAAATACAGTTGATTACAAAACTATTTACAGTGTTTTCATTAAAAATTCATTGATTCTATTTTATTGGGGGACAACGATAACATATTTTCCCGTTGGCCGCCAGTGGGGGACATGCGGGGTCAGCGAGAATTTTTTTCTTGTTGGCCCCCACCTGGGCCGAGACCGTGGGGGACATCGGGAATAACCCAAAATTTCCATGTTGCATCTGTAGCTTGCTACATATCAATAATCTGTAGACTGTACGTACCTGTAAAGCGCTAACAACTTCAGCGTCATTGCCTTCAGGGAAGTCAGACACAAACTCAACTCTGTTCTCCTTCCGTTTGCTGTCAAACAAGTGGTCATACATGGCCGCTATTGGGATGAGCTGCTGACTCATTTGCATCAGCCTGTATAGGTTTGGCTGAAAATTTTAATTAATTACAAAGGTGTATAGTGTTCTTACACATAGATCTCTGAGTGAAAGAAAGACTTGGAATAAAACTTTTGCTTAAGGCGTATCCGCCCGAGAACACGACTCTCCATACTTATCGATGTGAATGAGCGCGTGGCGCCGGTCAGAATTTAGCCGTTTTCTTTGAAAAATTCGATGATATTTTATGAATTTAAAAAAAAAAAAAGAAAATCAAATCATTCTATGTTGTATTGTGAAGCATATTGTAAATTTTCATTTTCTTCCGATCAACAATGCTAGAGTAAAATGGTTACAACTTAAGGGGTGACTTTAGATAGATTCCTTTTTTTTCATCAGTTTTATTAATTAAAATAGATTTGGAGAAAAACTAAATCACTGGCCACCCTGACCAAAATGTCTGGTCGTGACAATGTTACACTATGTAATTTAATATTGGATTTTTATAATTGTACTTTGTATATTTTGTTTTGTTTAAAAGAAGTGTGTTGTAGAGTTTCTGGCCGCATCTTCTCTGCACCGGAACACCTTCCGACGCGGTGGTAGATTCAAAAACATGACGTCAGAAAGTTATATATGTGATATTATTTTGAATAAACAATTTTGATTTGATTTGATTGACTTCTCCTGTCCTGTAGACTTTGACTAATTATTATAAGGACTAGCCTTGCGGTAGCATTTCCCCTCTGCCACGGTATAAGCACAATTGATCTTGTGCATTTACATTCAATTTTACACCTTATCACTAAACGAGATAGCCTATAATTGCGAAATAATAATTTCGAACATAGAACCTTTGGGGTTCACACGAGACTACTTTTCATGATTTTTAACATTCAAAATTAGAATCTAAAGTTATGGGGAATAAAATCCAAAGTTGCGGATTTCATGTTACCTCCAATTACACGCGTAACCAGTCCACATATAAATAGTCAAAGCCTGTAGATTGTTCAGTTTTGGTTTCTGCTTAAAAAGTGACGAGAGTTTTACGGTAAAATCGGGCGGTAGAGCCTTAAGCAGCGACGATAAAGTCCTGCACAAATAGTAATTTTATAAAATTTACTTCGTTGTCCACAAAAAAGTTTGACGTAAATAAGAAGTCGCGTTGTAGGTCTGTAACTGGGTGGTCGCGTGTGTCGGGTGCCTGCTCTCCGGCCTGCCATGAGGCGCCACAATTTTGTGGACACTCAAAAATACTTATTACCGAACAACGTCAAGCACATTTTCTATTTATAATAGAGATTGGCAAAATCATCGACACCACGATTTAGTTACAATTTTTAGATTGGAATGGATATAAATAAAAGAAAAGAAATTACCTTAAATCCATGTAGGTCTTGTGCCAATGTCGATAAATTCAAATCATGTATAATGACGAGCAACCCACCCGTCGTACACATGACCATCTGCCTAGCGTCCGGTGACAACCGACACCTCATCAATCCGGACGCGTGGAATACCCTCTGGTACACCAAGTTATACTCTGTATATGAATTAATGTCCCACGTGTAAATGCTGCCGTCAAGTCCCGATGTGACTAGAAGTTTGTCTTTTACTGAGAATTCTATGTTTTTGACCCAGTTCGAGTGGCCAAGGAGAGATCGTATTTTTTTCTTTAGGTTTCTAACGTCCCATAAAGCTATAGTTGTGTCGTCTGAGCATGTTGCAAACATTCGGCCGTCGAGGAATCTGTTGGTGAGATGATATAGATACATGTACATAGTTAGGTCAAACAAAACGAATCAAAAAGCCTTTATTTCTGCACATCAATCCAATTTTACAATGCGATTTAGTTTTACATTCATAATTGAATTATTTAAAATTTAATTTAAGGCGCAATAGTAGGACGAAATACCTTGGACACATCTTTTATTTTTCATTTTTCGACTAGATTTATACAATTTAATGAAACCAAAGTCATACCTCAAAGATACTTGGATAGTTTATCTAGTGAAATCATAAATTGAATACATGATTGGAATTACTTCACTCGATAGAAAATCGTTACAAAGATGATGTTGTAAACATTTTTCTCATTTTAGAAGAACTTAAAATAGTTCCCGATTTTTGGTATTTATGCTCACATATTCACCATAAGTTTATCTAGTGAAATCATTAAAAAAATCTATAAAAGTACTTTTGTTATTTCTTTTTATTCGAAAATACGGCACACGCACGCACTTTTCGGAGGGCTGGGCAATCGCGGCGTTTCTCATAGAAAACCTGAACCTATAGCCCCTTAATTAATACATGCATTCAAATACAATTTGCATTCTCACTTCGTCTTTCACGGTGTGGATATTTAGATACTCATGAATTTTATTCATTTTCGTGAACCATGGGGCGCAGATTTCGAGGCAATGTTAGCTGCAGTTCGCTGCGGGATTTATATAAATGTTCAATGTAAAAAATATTGAAACATACTTAACACAGTTGACACAGTCCGAATGCGCTCCGTTCACCGTGTGAATCCTCTGATGCGTGAGCGGATCAAATATCTGAATTGATTTCTTTTCACAAGCTGCCACTAAGAGAGACCTGCAAATTATATATTAAACTGTTATTATGGGGGGGGGGGGGGGGAGTAAGGGGGGCAAATGCCCCGGCCGGCACTTTACTAAGGGCGGCATATTTGGGAAAAATATAGATTGATTAAGCTCTGTCTATAACCAATTCGTAGAGCAGAGAAAACTCGAGCTCGCTTCGCTCACTCTAAGTTTCTGTGCGTACACATAATCCTAAAAAGTTCTGAATACACCTAAGACTTTTGAGCTTGCTTCGCTCCATCCATAACTTTTACTTCGGTTACTTTGTACATAAAAGCTCTGGCTCTAACCGATATTCGTTGTCGGAGCTTTTCAGGAGATTATCGGCTGGGTAAAATTCGAAATCTGTGTAAAATTCTGAATCTAACATGAAATTGTGGATGATTTAATGAAATAGTTTTAGTATATTACACAAAATGATCTACGATTTCACTGTAGGTTCACAATTATTCAGATTCCCAAAAATAGTTCTATTTCCTCGCCTCATGTATTTCTCTCTATTATACAGTGGTGCCACGAGGTACATCTCGCTTAGTACTTTATGATACTAATAGTCTTCTATTGTCAAGAGTTTGTGTTTGCAATTTGATAGATAAGTCATTGTAGAATTTGTTAATTAAGCAACTATCGGTCATAGGTGCGCATTATATTTGACGAGTCTATTGATAGAGTTTTATCTCAAAATAATGCTATCAGGAACAACCCTGACATTCTAAACTTTTGCTAACAAAACGAACCTTGTTGCAACGTCCAAAGTCAGGGTCGGTTAGCCGTAATATACATACCCTTCCGGTGAGAATTCAAGGTTGAACACTCCACCAGTAGGCAGTGCATTGGCCTGCTCGCAGTCCCACGATGCGATGGGTTTCATACCACAGTATAGGCTCTTGGCCATCGCGTCTCCGGCTCCCACGCGAGTCCTGCACCCTAACTCCCGGAAAATCAGCCGGTAAGGGCTGAATGCCGAATTCACCCCCATAAAATAGGGATTATCTTTGTTACCCATCGCGAGAGAAACCAAACTAATATTTGAGACGGAATTAGCGCGAAGCGTTGTAATTAAGTACACGTCATAGCAGTCAATATAAATGCAATGAAAACTGATTGTAATTTTTGGCTACATGATTTTTTTGTGAGAAAAAATAGATAAAATCCAATAATCACAAGCTGCTGAATTTTTTGACAGAACTGATTGGTGTTGCTATAACTATGAAAATTAAAAATTATTTTTTTCAAATTTCTAGTCAAATTTATATCTGTGTTGCTATTTCCATAGAAAGAATTCTACTATGACTATGAGCGTGATTTAAAAAATCGCACTCGATAGTTATTTTGAGAATTCCATATCTCAGATATGGACTGGAAAGGGGGTAGGATCAGTAAATTTTGGGTAGAGTCTGCAGGTCCTTATTTATAGTGCCAAGATAAAGTTAAAAAACAAAGTTTCATTGATGTACAAACTTTGCGACTTACGACTGCGTCAGAAGGAGGATTATTCCTATATTAAAATGAGCGAGTTATTGAGGTGGGGCATACAAACAGACTGAATAGACGAAAGTATAACGGTACTTTGTTTGACTACGGAACCCTAAAAAATAGGAAATCGTCTCTGAATCTCAGCCTTGGAGCGAGCGAAGGGAGCTCGACTTGTCTCTTCAATTCGAATCGGTTAGAGACATAGCTTTTTACGTACAAAACATGTGCAATGTAACCTAAGGCCGAGATTCAGAGACGATTTTTTTAGTCTTAGCTCGAACAATAAAATATTGAGTATTGAGTATTGAACTAAGCGTGGCGAAAATGTATGGATTTTGACATACGGGAGTTCGAACTATGACTTAAAAATCGTCTCTGAATCTCGACCTAAGTAAACGCTATGGATGGAGCGCAGAAAGCGAAAGAAAATAATGAAATAAATAAAACTCGACAAAGCATTCGAGATAATTTTTAATTTTAACAACATTTTGGGTTTTGGTACTTAAAGGTTTAAGAAATTTTTCTGCCTATCCCAGTAGGGATGAGGTATACTGACAAGGACAAAAAAAACTTGCAACATTATTTTGTTCAGCTTTCTCTAGTGTGAAAGTAATATTGGATTATTTTATATTTTTAGTACAATATTGCAAGTTCTTTTTTATTCTTGTCATGCTAATCAGTCACTTCATTGTACCTGTACACCAAAACATATTATTATGCATAATTTCACAACATTGCGGCGCGTCTTATAAATTAAATTTCATTCAAAATGACTACAAAACCTAATTTTGATAAATCTAACTAATACAAATTTTACTTATAATCTAAATTATTATTTCACCATGTATTTGGTTCCAGTAATCCAGTCGGAGGAGAAATGAAACCAGTATTCAATACATTCTGAAGAAATACTTCTAATCTTGTTTTGGGTCCTCCCTCATCTATGTTATTCAAGATTGCCAAATACTGTGTGCTTATCACCTTGATTATTTTAATAAACTGTTTTCCATATTTCTTTAAGAATTCTGATCCACATACTTTGAAGAAATCATGTAGTAACGTAGCACTGATATCTGGCTCAGGCTTTAAGTTTATGAAGGAAGCCAGCCACTGCCAACCGTTGCGTAAACCATGTGGATTTGATCCATTCAAAAACCGTGGAGTTTTCGCAATCCAAATCGCACAGCGGAGCCTGAATATACCTGACATTCTCTTCAGAAACTTATCCTGTTTTTCTACGACCCCTTCATCATTATATACGTAACCTCTGGACAAATAGAACTCCTTGTCGGTCTGACCTTCTTTCTGAGGTAAAAACATAGGTACTAAATATGGACATTGTCTATGAAAATATGCTTCTAATAGCTTCCCAAACTCTGGGAATTGTGACCATAGGGCTACAGTGACCGCGGCAAGAGGGAATGCAGCTTCCGGATTACTTGAGACTAGAAGGTCACCTTGTCTCACAATCTTCTTTGCTAATAATGCTGTACAGAAGTGTAGTCCCTGAGGATGTTGTGTTGCTTGAACGTATGTATCTAAAACTTGGACTCTTTCACCTTTGAGTAGTTTAGACAGCTTTTCAAACTTGTCTTTTATGTGATGTCCGCTGACAGAAGAGAGTGCGTTGATTGGAGTGTTGACTGCTTTTTGGCAATCAAATCTAAATTTCTTAAAATTAACATTATCTACTAGATCCTTATACTGAGCTTCATATTGTTCTAAGAAATTCTTTAGGAGTTGGTAATAGGAATAATTCTTGGCTGAATAGAACAGCGGTCCAGTTTTCTTATGTTGTTCAGATAGTGTTTTCTCAATCTGTGCTATTTCTGCCTCCTTCTTTTCAATTGCTTCTTTTATTTCTAAATCCTTTTGCCTCTCCAATTCCTCCTCTTTTTGTTTCTTGATTTCTTCTTCATGTTGAAGATTGTTAAGGTCTTCTACAATTTTTTTTCTTAAGTTGTCCATATTCATAGATAATACTTCGGCTTGTTTAACCTCTTTGTCAGTAATGGAGCCATTTTTACAAAGGTCCATGATTTTGCTAATATTTCCTATGACGGTGTTTATGGCCGGTATATATTTGACGCAGACAGCTTGTGCTTGTGGTTTAGTTTGTATCAAATGTGTGATTTCATTGTACGCGATGCAGATCTTAGTGTGACTGTCTGTGATCGAAGCAAATCTTGTCGTAGCCTTATTCTGCTCTTCTAATATTTTATTCATGGTATCAATTGTTTGTTTGTTCATCATTTGGCTTTTTTGTTGATCTAATCTGGCTTTTTCAAGTACATTCAAATTGTCATTCTCTTGCAGTTCCTTTAGCATTTGTAGTTTGCGCTTTCTGAGCTCTGGAGCTCTTCGTTCACTCTCCTCGCTTTGCTTCGTCCAATAATTTCTCATTAGTTCTGCACGGTTTAATGTCATTTTTTCTACTAGGCTTTTGAAGAGATCCTCTTTGGACTCCTGTAGTTTTGCTTCGTACTCCTTCATGATGAGAGTCTGTCGGAGATCTTCACTGACTTTATCTTCTATCAGGTTCTCTACGTTATTATTTTCTTTGTTGGCGGGAGGATCTTCCCTGTAACGAGTTTCTTTTTTGATGGGGCTGTTGGGGCCGATAGTGACTTCTTTCACATAGGGGCTTATTTCAGCTGCTTTCGTAAGGGCCGAGATGCGCAATTTCTCGAAATCTGTGAGTGCATCACTAATACTCAGGTCGCCTTTTCTACTGTAACTGAGATCCTGATTACTAAGTATACTTAAATTGTGAATACTATCGTAGCTGCTATCCATTTTGTGGTTCAAATGTTTACTTTTCGTTCCGTATTTACATCATATTAGAATAAGACTTGATTTTAATTTTTACGATTGAGAAAAAACGTTTTTTTTTCAGCACAAAAATAAGCGCACAAACCATAACCTCTCTTTTAAGTAGAGAATACAGATAAATTTAACTTCAGCGCTTTTTGACAGAAAGTGAGAGCGAATCATTCGAATTCCATGAAGCATGAAAGAGATGACAGCTTTGGAATACATAATTAAATTTGGTTGCATTATCAAACTGTCAGAAAAGTCAAAATTGAGTGTGTTTCATTTCAGGGTTTTTCTGTTCAGGAATCTTTTGAAACTTTTCTATTTGTCGATGATCAAACGGAACGCGTAAACGCGCGTTGTTATGGAGATAGATTTTGGACGTGTATCCGAAGAAGTAGCAGAAATTGGCGCGAAAATCTGACAGCCACCACAGCTGATTTGTCAAATGAAACTATGAAAACGTTTGTTTGATATTTAATAAATATGTATTTTTAAAGAATTTTAAATAAAAATGGTGTATCAGAACACTGGCAAATATAGGCCGGATAGAGAAGGCGCCAATAAGAGAGACGCTGGGTCGTCGTCGGGGCCTAGGTAGGCATCAGAACATAACTAAATTCATCATTCAGATTTCCTGGTGTAACGACCATATAACGCAGGTGTTTCTGGGTTTCAGGGAGGACTCGTCGGAGTCCCGCATACGTGTAGCGCTAGATAATGACAGGATCGACTCGAAGTATGGGTTCGACAGAGTTCGCGATGCGAAGGAGAGGACGGGTTACCTGATCAACATGCATACTGTAAGTGTGTTCTACACATCGTCGCGATGTCTTACTTCTCTCTGATAAAGCTTTTTTTAGAATGAACTTTGCATTTATGTATGTTGTGTTGGTTACTAAAGCTTATCTATTACTCTGTGCATTAACATAACATACATATTCTACAATTAGAACTCTTATAAATTTATAGGAGTCGTGTTGTGAGTTATCATGGTTTCAACACAGGTAATTTTTTTCAAAATATTAAATAATTTGTTAGTAAAATTTTAAATTTACTGAACTCGATCTCAACGAAGCAGAGGAAACGCCCATACACCTCCTCTGTGAATGTGAAGTGCTCATTCACTGCAGGAGTCACCATCTTGGTGGGTATGTGGTAACACCTACTGACATTAGGGACCTCCCCTCCAAAAGCATAACACGGTTCATGAAGTCCGTGGTCCTAGGAAATGACCTTTAGGTCAACGGTGACAGCTACAATAGATCTGTTCAGGTTGCGGTAGCCATTGGTCCGTAAGCCCTTACAACCAAATAATAATAATAAAAATAATGGAAGCAAGCTTGTGGCAAGCTGTGAACTGCTCAGCAATTCCACACTCACCATTAATTAAAAAAATAAACTCGACTCGAAGTTTTTAGTTTTACACATTTTTAGTTTTGTAAAACCATGAGATCACACATTAGCTAGATTTATGCTGGTTGGCTGACTCTCTTTCAAGCAGAGCAGTTTGTAGGGCTGTCTCTTACCCTAGATTGATATAAATTTTATAAAACTATGAGGCTGGCATTGTCACTACGCCGGCACCTAGAAAAAAAAAGAGTAAGGAAAAAGATGTGCCATTGAGATGACAGATGAAACGGTTCTTAAACATTAATTATTTTCCAGGCCGAAATCCTAGATGAAGACAAGAGGCTGGTAGCAGCCATGGACTACTACTTTATAGAGATGGACGGCTCCCGCTTCAAAATATCCCTGATGTTCCAGCCCTACTTCTTCATCCTATCTCGGAAGGAGTGTGAGCAGGAAGTCATCCAGTACCTGTCAAAGAAGTTTGCTGGCACCATACATAAGATTGATATTGTTGAGAAGGAAGATTTGGATTTGGTAAGTTCATTATCACTATCAGACCTTTCAGAGTTAAGAAATAAGCTGGAAAATTTCCTCCTCACGAAGATGCGATTTGCACGTCATGCATGGCAGCCTTAAAGATTTCTACATATAGGGTCCTTCTTAATATGCTGACGGGTTTTTAAGAAGATTATCAGACCATCAAACCGAACAGGTTTCTCCATAGGATCAATGTCGAAATTACGAAAGAAAAATCTGCTGTTCCATACAAAACTGCAAACCTACTGGACCCGAATGTGACACGGGACAGCTGATTTTTTTCGTGATTTTGATGTTTGTCCTAGAGAAAAAGTTGTTCATATTGATGGTCTGATTATACTCGTGAAAAAGCATCAGCATATTGAGAAGGACACTGCATTTTCTACAGAGGATGTGTAGGGTGTGTGATGTAGTGCACTTAAAATGGATTTTTCGAGAACTCCTATAAATAAATAAAATAAAATAAAAAAAAAATAAAAAAGCCTTTATTCTACTACATTAAACAATTCATTAAGTATTGCATGCAGATATCACATTTTCTTCTAACATTTGATTTTAATAACAAAAACAATAGTAATAACAATAACTCATTCATAACATTTAATTAAACATTTAATATTTTATTTTCATAATTTGGTATTGTCCTGGCACGTATGTGATCAGCTCTCTTCCGTAGCAGTCGCTTCTTTAGCGTAGGCCTCCCCCCATTTCTTCCAGTATTGTCTTACTCTAGCTTTCCTCATCCAGTCTGGGCCACATCTTTGAACGAATATATCGGCCCATCTCATTTTTGGTCTTCCTCTTTTCCTCTGACTGTCACGTGGTATCCATTCTATTGCCCTCTTAGTCCACCTGGCGCTGTCCATTCTGCAGATGTGTCCTGCCCAATTCCACTTTAGCGATCTAATTCTTTCTACAATATCAAAAATTTTTGTTTTCTCTCTTATTTTAGCATTATTAATCTTATCCATTAGTCTTATTCCCAGCATACTTCTTTCCATCTTTCTCTGACATATTTGTAGTTTTTGCTCATCTTGTTTCCTTAGGGCCCATGTTTGGCACCCATAGGTGAGGCAAGGTAGTATTGCTACTTCGTATAACTTGCTTTTTATTTGTATACTTATTTGTTTGTTTTTCATTATTTCTTTCAATCCCCAGTATTTCTTCCACGCTATCGCTATCCGTCTTTCTATCTCCTTTCCTGTGTGATCATTGAATGTGATTGATTGACCCAGATAGGTGTAACTCTCCACAAATTCTATCATTTCTCCTTCAACTTTAATGGTACTAATATCTACGTCGTTCGTAAGAATTTTTGTTTTTAATGGATTAAGAGACAATCCTACACTTTTGCTCTTTTCGGCCAAATCGTTCAACATTTCCTCCAGTGCATGAGCCGTTCTGGCGAAGACAACAATGTCGTCTGCGAAACGCAGGTGGCTTAGGTGTTCACCATCTATTTCGATACCTTTCTTTTCCCAGTCTAGGTTTCTACAAACCATTTCCAGTACTGCGGAGAAAATCTTTGGCGATAGCGGGTCTCCCTGTCTAACACCCTTTCTGATCGGGAATTCTGGTCCTTCTTTTTCAAGTTTTATTCTTGCTGTGCTTGAGAACTCCTAAGGGGGTGAAATGAGGTGTAAATGTTTGTAATAAAAGCGGATAAAGTGGCTTTTACCATTGGGTTATAGATTGTCGATATCACTTATTGGTGGTGCATTTTATTCATTCTCCATTATTTACATCACAATAAATTTATTTCAGCTAAATCACCTGTCGGGTATCAAACAGCGGTACATAAAGCTTTCGTTCATGACACAAAACGAACTAATGAAAGTCAGACGCGAGATCCTAACAGCCGTCAACAAGAACAAAGAACGAGAGAAAAAAGACGCAATTTATGCTGAAATGTTAACCAATGCTCTGACCAGTGCAGCCGCCATAGAACATGCGAAGAAAACTACAGATCACATGGAGAATATATTGGATATCAGGTTATATCTAATCATTTATTCATTTACAACATCATCATCTTATTTAAGAGCTACGCTCTTGTCGGTGGAGTATTTGCCAATCCTGTCTCTTTTCCGCTAGTGTTTTGAGTTCTTGATACGACACGACATAACCTTTTCCTTCACTTGGGCTAGATAAATCTTCCTCTGCGTCTTTTCCCCTCTATCTCATTAATACAACATATCAGGTTATTTATCTATTTGTTTTAGGTTCAAAATCCTTCGCAATCGAATCATGACTAGGAGAGCTTGTTTCTATATATTTTTTGGGCTGTATTTTCTTTTATGGATGGTGCAGTCACTTAGGGTGAATAGACTGCATAGCATAGCATATGCTCACGACTATATTCTAGGGGGTAGTCAGAGATATTCTGAAACCTCAGAACAATAGACTGCCTTGACAAAAATTATAATATTGAAAAAAAAAATAGATTTGAGCATTTAAATTCAAATATTTATGGCATGGCCACATTCAATTCATATTTGAATGAACAAATAAGCATATGCTTACGCCTATATTTACCTTAAGGGTCAGCGCACACTAAGCAGCAAAATGCTGTTTTTGTTGATAAATGGACATTGAACTAAATCGAAACTAAAATAGAGTTGAAAATAGCATGCAAGAGATAGTTTCCTGCATATGGCATATGTTAGCATGCTATTTTCAACTCTATTTTAGTTTTGATTTAGCTCTATATACCACCTTGATACTGAATTAGTCATATCAATACTACTACACCTAAACCAACTTTTTCTTATTTCCAGAGAACATGACGTACCATACCACGTAAGAGTGTCTATAGATATGGAAATATTCTGTGGAACATGGTACACAATCAAGAGTAGAGGAACAGAAACGCCAATATTCACAAAAAGGGACGACATACTAGAGAGACCTGATCCTATCGTCCTAGCCTTCGATATAGAGACTACGAAACTGCCATTGAAGTTCCCGGACTCGCAGACCGATCAGATTATGATGATTTCGTACATGATTGACGCGCAAGGTTACTTGATTACGAATAGAGAGATCATTTCTACTGATGTTGAAGACTTTGAATATACTCCTAAGCCTGAATTTGAGGGGTAAGTATGCTACACTAACAGCTACAGCTACAGTAACTCAAATAGCTTGGATCAATGTTCATTTATGAATGTGTTTTCTTGCAGACAATTTATAATATTTAATGAGGTGAATGAGACGGCGTTGATTCAGAAGTTCTTCGATCACATAATGGATGTTAAACCACACATTTTTGTGACGTATAACGGTAAGTACAATATTTATAGGGTTCTACTGCATACTGCATATGCTGACGGTTTTTTTAAGGGGATGATTAACATCGAAATTGCGTTAAAAAAAATTGCTGTTCTCTCGCACTTGACCGGTTTTTTATTATTCTGCCAATGTCGAGGTTGAGACACGCGTTTTTGTTTGTTGATTGACCGGTGATAAGTCTTAATTCGCAGTTCTCAGTTGCCTGCACTAAAAAGAAGGCAGATTTAAAAAACCTCTGTGTTAACTTGTCAAAGTGTCAGTGATGGATGAGACCATGGACTTAGAATAATAAAGGATACCAATCCTCCTTTCAAGCACGGAAACACGAAAATTGGCCATAGCGGTCTGTAATGTTCAACCTTCTTCGTACATCATCAGATGCTTCAAATTTTAGGTTTGTCCCTTTCTATGAGAATGCCGACTGCCGACTGCCTCCGTGGTCTAATGGTAAAGAGCATTGGGCTCTTGACACGGAGGTCGTGGGTTTGATTCCCACAGGGGACACCTAGTGATATGTCACTTTGTGCGTTTTTCCCCAGTTGGTTAGGACATTGCAGGCCGAATCACCTGATTGTCTGAAAAGAAAGATGATTCCGTGCTTCGGATGGCACGTTAAGCCGTTGGTCCCAGCTATTATCTCTCGTGGTAGTAGTCGTTACATAAAAACCACGTCAGAGGCCGTAAGGCGGTCTGAAAAAACTCAGACACCAGGGCTTGCCCACACGATAAGAAGAATCAGAATAAAACGCTTTTTTTTGTCTTAATTTATGTTATTGGATTAGAAAGGGACAAACCAAAGATGATGATGAAAACGTACGAAGAAGATTAACATTACCGACCGCCAAGGAGTATTTTCATGTTTCACCGCTTGTTAGGCAGTCTGTACTCCAAGACAATACCTATTTCCAGCTTCCTGGATGAGACAGTGTAGACTATTAATTTTGTTTTTGTTAAATACAGGTGACTTCTTCGATTGGCCCTTCGTAGAAGCGCGTGCAGCTATATTGGGTCTCGATATGAAACAGGAAATAGGGTTCAGTAAGATGGCTATTAGGGACGGTACATACGCTTGTCGCCCCGCCATGCACATGGATTGTTTATGGTAAGCTTGTGGGATTATCTAGGAAGTTTATTACCTATTTGATTAAGTAAGTTTCTTTAATCTGTATTTCGTAATCTAGTTTAATATCTCTAGACCTAAGTACTATTTAATTTTGTAAGATTTTCCGGGACTTAGTTCTGCGTTTACTTAAAAAAAGTATCCAATGAATCCAGACCATATTCTGTCTGTGTGCCAAATTTAAACAAAATTCGTCAGCTGTTTATGCATGATTGAGTCGCTAACATCGACACAAACTTTCACATCTATACAACGTGTTAAAGAATTAACGCAAAACTAGAAAGTAGTTTGAATAGAATCGAGAGCAGAATCGAATTATCATGGTTTCAACATACGTAATTTTTTTCAAAATATTAAATCATTTGTTTGTGAAATTTAAATTTTACTGATTTCGATCCATCCCATCGCTTGGGCACTCTCACCCTACTTACTACCAAAACAAGATTCTTAAAACGTATCTAATTATTTTGTTATAAAACAGTTGGGGTGTATGAAATTTTGCGCTTATTCATTAACATGTTGTATACAACGTGTTAATGAATTAACGCAAATCTAGAAAGTCGTTTGTTTAGAATCGAGAGCAGAATCGAATTATCATGGTTTCAACATAGGTAATTTTTTTCAAAATATCAATTAGTTTGTTTGTAAAATTTAAAATTTACTGAACTCGATCTCAACCCACCGCTCGGGCACTATCACCCTACTTACTACGAAAACAAGATTCTTAAAATGTATCCATGATAACAAATCATTAATGCCTGTAAACTTAAGATGCGAATAACTTTTAATTTTAACTATCAAAATAATGAAATTAATGTTTCAATCTAATTATTTGGTTACAAATCAGTTGGGGTGTATGAGGTTTTGCGCTTATTCATTAACACGTTGTATATTTGTATGATTTATTTTTATAGTTACCTAATCTTTAACTGGACCTTAGTATTTTTAGTAAGATTCATACAAAGTAAGGAATTTGGATTTCAAGCTTTAGACACAATACGTTGTATACCGGCAGCTCTTAAACCAAGTCAAAAACCACTACAAAAAACATTAAAATCCTTTATTTTTTTCAAACCATATTCAGCTAAAACTCTGTCTTTTTCTACATTTAAAACTAAATGAATTATTGTCAATTATAGCTGGGTAAAGAGAGATTCGTATCTACCGGTCGGCTCGCAGGGTCTGAAAGCTGTCGCCAAAGCGAAGCTCAGGTACGACCCCGTCGAGCTGGACCCTGAGGACATGTGCAGAATGGCCGCCGAACAACCCCAGGTATATCCTATTTCTGTCTGTGTTAATGTACATGGTGTAAACTTAAATAAGGGGGGGTGGGCGGCTTCAGGTCACCAAACTGAACAACTTTTACCACGGGATAAACATTGAAATCGTCAAAAAAATTACAGTCACGCATTTATATTTTATCTACACCCGTTGTATATTTGTATGCGTTTTGTCACACTTTGTTTACTGTTTTACGTGACCAAAAAGAAGCAACATCAATCGCTATAACGTCTCTTATAAATGTACTAGAGTTAACCCGCGACTTCGTCCGCACAAATAATATACCAGATTTTAAGTCATATCATAAGCTGTCAAACAAAAAAAGTTTCATCAAAATCGGTTAAGTAGTTTTTGCGTGATGCTGTTACAAACGTACAAACAAACAAACAAACAGACAGACAAAATTTCTAAAAAACGGTTGATTTGGAGTCTGGGATACCTAAAAACCAATATCTTCAATGTACAGACACGCTTCTGTTACAGTTATTATAAATAATAAATAGTTAAGATATGGTTTATATAGTACAGTCACCTAGTAGAGAGAGACAAACTCAATACATAAAAAGATTTATGTAGATTTGCAGTTTAGTTAACCATTTAACTAAAAATAGCAAATATGACAATGTGGTCTTAATCGACGTCTTGATATTATGTTTGCAGGTGTTATCCAACTACTCAGTGTCAGATGCAGTGGCTACCTACTATCTGTACATGAAATATGTTCACCCGTTCATATTCGCGTTGTGCACCATCATTCCTTTGGAGCCTGATGAGGTATGAATCAGTTAGTTTTAAAATTTAATGGTTTAGAACCTTAGACCATATAACTATGGACGAGCTACGCGTGTAATTCTACTAATAAACTTTTCTGCCACTTTTTGCGGGGGACGAGGTAGCATGAAATTCGCAACTTTAGATTTCCCTTTACTTAAGATTGTTAAAAAATGTCTCGTGAGAACCCCAAACGAGACTAGTCTGATGTTATTGCTCCGCAATTATAGGCTGTATGGTTTAGTAACAAGGCATAAAATTGTATGCAAATGCACATGCTCAATTGATCATGTAACGTGGCAGAGGGGAAATACTATGGCGAGGCAGGTCCCTAGTTTAGAACACATATATGAAGTCAAGTTGTATTAAATACATATGCGTATAACAAGTATTGTCAATTCACAGAAATAATGAGTTACTTTGCAGAATGTGATCATCCTACATTCAATCCCACTTCTGATATTGTTAGATTTTAGTCATCTCGATTTTTCCGTTCTTCGCTCAAAAGGATATTGAAAAAAAAGTTAGATTATGTAAATGAGGGATCTTCAAATTTAGGACCGGGTGGACCTCTGTCTGGTCACTCTGAGTCGATCTCGTCATTAAAGCTTTAAATGTATCCCTCCAGGTCCTCCGGAAAGGCTCGGGAACCCTCTGTGAATCTCTCCTCATGGTGCAAGCATTTCACGCAAATATAGTGTTCCCGAACAAGCAGGTGGAGGAGCTCAACAAGTTGACCAGCGACGGGCACGTGCTGGAGACAGAGACATACGTCGGGGGACACGTGGAGGCGCTCGAGTCGGGTTTGTACTTGTCATAAACATAGTGTTCCCGAACAAGCAGGTGGAGGAGCTCAACAAGTTGACCAGCGACGGGCACGTGCTGGAGACAGAGACATACGTCGGGGGACACGTGGAGGCGCTCGAGTCGGGTTTGTACTTGTCATAAACATAGTGTTCCCGAACAAGCAGGTGGAGGAGCTCAACAAGTTGACCAGCGACGGGCACGTGCTGGTGTCCGAGACATACGTCGGGGGACTCGTGGATGCGCTCGAGTCGGGTTCGTACAGAGACAGGCTTGAGTGAACAGGCATGTATGAAGAGAGGTATGGATGTAAATGAGGCGAAAGAAGTATGTAAGGATATATTCTATCTCTCTTATGTTAACACTCTGAACCTAACTGACCTATTCTCCGGTTCGACTGTTAACTGTATTCTCTGTAATTAAATACAAATTTCTTAAGCACATGCTCACGACTATATTCCCCGAGGGGGTCAGAAATATTCTGAAACCTCAGAACATCCACGAATCAATACGAATTTTAATCAATTTATCGATATAAACAACTGTGGCTTTGGTAAAAATATTCGTATTCATCACACAAATATTTTCCCGTTGCGGGATTCGATCCCGCAACCTTCGACTTCGATGGCAAGGTTAACCAAGGGCACCTCTCACCCCCTTTACTATGAGGCATTTGCCCTGCCAAGAGTACACGCTATAATTTTATTACACAGGAGTCTTCAGAGCAGACATAAAATGCAAGTTCAGAATAGTCCCGTCAGCGGTAGACAAGCTCATAGAGACCATTGAGAAGACGATGAGGCACGCCATAGAGGTGGAGGAGGGAATACCTATGGAAATGGTGACAAACCTGGACGAGGTGTGCTCGGAGATCAGGGAGAAACTGCAGCACATGAAGGACCATCCGAGGAGAGATGAGAATCCGCTGATTTATCATCTGGATGTTGGTGCTATGTATCCTAACATTATTTTAACTAACAGGTACGTGTTTGTATGTTTTTATTTTCATTCAAACTAGGTTCAAACGTACGGCCACTTGTGCGCCATGATTCGTACGCAATAAGAACCTGAAATCGATTTGGAGTTGTTTAACATGCAACTCCTCAAATGCATGGTGACGGATTATTTCGCCACCCTCCGACGTTACTCTTAACTCCCTCATAAAGGCACACGCCTCTTATCTATGTAGTTATGTCAGGCCCCGTAACGTGCTTAAAGATCCGGACGACGCGATCACGGTCGCCATGATGGCGGCCTTATACTTACGACACATCAACACCAGCACGTCAAACCACGTCATAGGCCGTAAGGCGGTCTGAAAACAATCTGGCACCAGGGCTTGCTGCCAACAATAAGAAGAAGAACACCAACTCATAGAACACGGCTTCGATCGGTAACACAATGACATTGCGTCGTCGTACTCGACGTCCTCGCCGGCGGGGACATTCGCGATCTTTGCTATTTGCCAACTCCTTTTTCGAACTTATATTGATTAATGTATGATTTAACTTATTATGATGACTTCCACGACTCTCTTGTATAAATATTCATATTCATCATAAAAATATTTGTCCCTTACGGGATTAGAACCCGCGATCTTCGGTACTACCGACTGAGCTGTCGGGCCGTCACTAAACCAGGCCTGTCTCACTTCACAGCTCAGGTACGCTTGACGGCCGATCCCCACCGAGGGATGAATGGCAATAGGTTAGGTATACCGTGTAAACTCCTTGGTCCAATCTCATTAGACTTGCCGCCATTTTGTGAATAATCAATGCGAGACTTGACAACCCTAGCGATGTCACGCTGTCAGCACGTGAAAGAATGAAAGAGGGAGACTATGTAAAGGAAGCTTTCATGTCTAGTGACTCGGTTAATTTTTGTTTGAACGCGCGCCGTTGCGACAGTTCGTAGGTTATTCGCGAATTGTACGATAGGACGGGTGCGAATAACTTTGCACCTTATTGCCGTGCAGATAGAGTCGCTATTTATTTAAATCTGTTTTGGAAGTGATGCTTCTGAGACAGTACTAGTTTTGTTCTGTGACTAAACTAAGCTAACTGTTTACAGATTGCAGCCGTCGGCGATGGTGAATACGAGTATTTGTGCGGTATGCGACTACAACCGTCCCGGTGCGACCTGCCAGAGACACATGGAGTGGATGTGGCGGGGAGACTATTGTAAGCGATACTCTACATATTTTGTGTTTTTTTTTTGCATGGAAAACCAACAACTCCAAAGCTTTTCATCTCGGCCGATACTGCAACCTCTATCGGTCCTATTTTTAGGGTTCCGTAGTCAAACAAGAAACCCTTTTACTTTCAACAACAAACAAACCATTTCGGAACAAAACTCCCATAGAAACTTAATCGATATGATGCTTCTGTCTCGAGATATCTGCGCTCAAAGTCACAAATAGGCCGTACCACCCCGAAAAATCCAGTGAAAATAACGGATGCTGTAGCTCAACCAGTATCGGAAAAAACCAGTAGAATACATTGGTTCTCTAAAGAATGGCGTGAAATAAATCGCGCTATTATTGTGTTTCAAAAATGTCTCTTTGGTAAGATAAACAGTTTACAAACTTGTCTTCTTTTTCTACTTATACAATGGCTACGGAACCCTATCATGGGCGAGTCCGATACGCTCTTGGCCGGGTTTTTTTTTTATCTCTGTCAAACAGACTATAAAAAATGTATTTTTTTACAAAATTAGTACCGGCGACTAGAAGTGAATACCAGCGAATCCAGCAACAGCTGGAGACCGAGAAGTTCCCGCCGCTGCACCCCGGCGGTCCGACGCGGGCCTTCCACGCTCTGCCCAAAGAAGATCAGGTGATTCATTCGTTTACTTATGAGGCGCTCGTTGGTTCGTTTAGTTTCGGCACATGAATAGATATCTCTGCGAGGCTGGACTAAAAAACAAGCTTCATACAAGCGGAGTTCCACGCCGGGGTCAATCTCGCACCGCCGGTAGACCCGTATATACGCCATTTCGATCCATAGAGCAATAGATAAAGTTTTTTTTCTCGGACTACTGCAGTTGCGCGCGCTTGTAAGAAACTCTTCTTCTGGTGGTTTCCGTATTAGACATAATCTCCGAAGTTAAGCAACGTGCGGTCCGGTCAGTCTTTAGATGGGTAACCGTTTTTTTTTTCACGGTTTCGATGTTGGCTCCGTAATGAAATTTGTTCGGTTTGAAGATCAGAAGCACCTCCTAAAATTAATGCATTTAAATTTACATCCTACATAATATTTGTATATTGTTTACCTTAGGCGGCGTACGAGAAGAAACGTTTAGCGGACTACTGCCGAGTCGCGTACAAGAAGACCAAAGTAACACGCACGGAGGTCAGGACCACCACTATCTGCCAGAAGGAGAACTCCTTTTACGTTGACACCGTACGCGCTTTCAGGTAACTACTAAACATAAATATATACAAGGTGTTACAAAAATACAAATAAACATTTAAGTGGGTGGTTTAGACCATCAAACTGAACAACTTTCACTATGGGACCAATATCGAAAACACGAAAAAAAATTGGATGCTCCATACTAAACTACAAATCAACTCTTGCTAAATGTATGGGATAGCAGATTTTTTTTTTCGCGATTTCGATGTTGGTCCTATAGTGAAAGTTGTTCAGTTTGATGGTCTAAACAACCCCCATAAAAGTTTGAAATGTTTATTTTTACTTTTGTAACTACCTGTGTATACAACGTGTTCATGAATAAGGGCAAAACCTCATACACCCCAACTGATTTACAACAAAGTAATTAGATTTAAACAATAATTTCATTATTTTGATAGTTAAAATTTAAAGTAATTCGCGTTTTAAGTTTTGAGGCAAATATGATTTGTTACCATTTCAGCAATGAATGAAAGCGCTAACGTGCTCTTGGATACATTTTAAGAATCTTGTTTTGGTAGTAACTAGGGTGAGTGTGTCCGTGCGGTGAATTGAGATCGAGTTCAGTAACTTTTAAATTTTACAAACAAATTATTTAATATTTTGAAAAAAATTACCTATGTTGAAAGCATGATAATTCGATTCTGCTCTCGATTCTAAACAAACTATTAATCGGGATATTAACGAATTTATTAATCGGGCTTTTCGCGATTCGGCTGAACATGTATACCGCATGCCATGTGATTCATGCATGGGCCATAAGCACCACTAACTCCCCAGCAAAATTGCTGCCTGTCTTCAAAGAACTGGACAGGGATGCATGGAGAGTACGGAGGGAGGCCTTATTAGGTATTCACATTAAAGGGGTTTGAACTTTTTGGCATAGTGATAACCATAAAAACAACTTTTGAACAATAAGTATTCTTATTCATAATTTACCAGGAATTTAGGAAATTTTTCAAAAAATTCGGCGCACCCTGAAACTTATTTATATCGATAGAGGATCTAAAGACGAACAAAAAATGTCATATGACATATAGTCCTACAGTGCAACGTTTTGGAGATAATCCATGTCAAGGATCTTGTATAGATAAATGTCCTAACACATCCCCACCAATAAAATACCTATAACATAATTATTATATCAATAGAGTCGGTGGCGCGTTGCGGAGGGCTATGGAAACTCAACATACAAAGATGTTCTAACCCCTTTATTAATATTTGGACTTCATTATTTTAGCACCTCTTCAAATTCATCTCTTCAGTATAATGCTCAAAACTATATTCCCCGATAGAATATCTAAAAGAAGTGTCCGTATCATTTTGTGAGCCCGTCTCCACTTTAAACACAGTGAGGACAATACAAATAAACAAACCAAATTCGGCAGAGATCGTCGTTACGAATACAAGGCGTTGAATAAACAAGCGAAGGCGATGGTCGCCGAAGCGGTGGCGAGCGGCGACGCGGCCGAGGTCAAGTCCGCCAAGAGCAGGGAGGTCCTGTTCGATTCCCTACAGCTGGCCCACAAGTGTATCCTTAACTCATTCTACGGATACGTCATGAGGAGAGGGTAAGATATGACAATGTATTTCAATTAGGTATATGAGCTTTAGGTTTCGTTAGAAAAGTTTGGCAGTGTTGTTTAAACCGAGTTAGCAGAGTTCCATACACAATAAATGTATACTTCTATACTTATTTCATCCCTATACGTCACTAGAGTTTACCCGCGACTTCGTCCGCACAAATTATATACCAGATTTTAAGTCAGATCATAAGCTATCCAACAAAAAAAGTTACATCAACATCGGTTCAGTAGTTTTTGCGCGACGCTGTTACAAACATACAAACAAACAGACGAACAAAAATTCTAAAAAAGTTGATTTGGAGTCCGGGATACCTAAAAACCATATCGTAATCTTTTTCATGTCTTCAATGTACAGACATGCTTCTGTTACAGTTTTATAATAGTTAAGATGAGGAGTTATATAGAATAGAATATATATTTTACATACTAAGTGTACAATAAGTTCTTAAATAATGTTACAGTGCACTTACAACTTAGCCACCTTTTAAGGTATTGCAAAAGGAGTTAATAAGTGAGTGAGAGTACCTGACCATAATCAATAGTCTATGGCAATAAAGTTTTACTCAACTCAAAATGTTTTATTTAAAATAATATCACATGGATAGCTTTCTGACGTCATGTTTTGTTGAATCTACCACCGGTCGGAAGGTGTTCCGTTGTAGAGAAGATGCGGCCAGAACTTTGACTATTTATATGTGGACTGGTTACGCGTGTAATTCTACTAACAAACATTTCTGACACTTTTTGCGGGGGGCGAGGTAACATGAAATCCGCAACTTTGGATTTTATTCCTCATAACTTTAGATTCTAATTTTGAATGTTAAAAATCATGAAAAGTAGACTCGTGTGAACCCCAAACGTTTTAAGTTCGAAGTTATTATTTCGCAATTATAGGCTGTCTCGTTTAGTGATAAGGTGTAAAATTGAATGTAAATGCACAAGATCAATTGTGCTTATACCGTGGCAGAGGGGAAATGCTACCGCAAGGCTAGTCCTTATAATAATTAGTCAAAGGGCCAGAAACTCTAAAATACACACATATAAAAAATTAAAAAAACTACTTTTGTGCAGAGCCCGATGGCACAGTATGGAGATGGCGGGTATCGTGTGCTACACGGGCGCGAACATTATAATGAAGGCGCGTGAAATCATCGAGCAAGTCGGACGACCTCTCGAACTGGACACTGACGGTAACTGCCTTCAATTCATCCCTACTTCTTACAATTTTATGGATTTTTAAGCTAGAGCCAAGAAGTACGTTCTGTTTTTGACTTTGAGCGGATATATCTTGAGATACAAGCATTGTAAATTCTTAGTTTGTATGGGTGTTTTGTTCCACGTAACAAGATCTATCCAACGACACGTCACTCGATTTATACTTTTCGTTGTATGAGAGGGGTCGAAAAAAAATAGTTTTTACTTATATTACCACATTTATGTTTTTGGGTTACTGTTATCTGTCTTCATGCTAAATTGTAATTCAATAAGTGCAATAATGAGCGAGTAATGGAGGCGGGGCAAACAAACAGACATACAGACAGAAAATTTACTGTGGAACCCTAAAAAGATCTGTTCAATACTAAACTGCAAAAAAACTGTTGTTTCATTATTAAAAGTTGTTCAATTTGATGGATCGATTCTTAGTTTAAATTGATGCCAAAATGATTTCAATTTCAACCTGTAGATTTATTTTTATGTATCGTTTGAATTGGGCCCACCTTTTAATAAATTTTAAATAAATAATCTACACACGGACAGGTATCTGGTGCGTGTTGCCGTCCTCGTTCCCGGAGACGGTGACGGTGCACACGACGCACAACAAGAAGAAGAAGATCAACGTCTCATACCCCAACGCTGTGCTCAATGCTATGGTAAAGGTATGTACGTGCAATAATCTTATAAAGAACTGCTTTTGCAAGCAGCTGAGTCATCGTAGCTGGATAAAATATTTAACAGTTTTTAAGTCTGATCATAAGGTTTTAAACAAATAATTTCATAAAAATCAGTCCAGTCGTTTTTGCGTCATGGTCGAACAAAGAAACAGACAAAAAAATTTGGAGTAATACAAACACCATACCGTGACCTTTTTATTTGCAAATATCTTGAATGTACATATAAAAGTGTCCGTACTGTATCCATACTCTTTCATATACCATAGTGTAATAAAAGCGAATAGTAGTGAAGCTCAGCGTTTACGACAGGTCAATCAAGTACGATGTGTGGGGATCGGTAGGAGCACGTCCCTGCCCCCTGTGCCTTCCCGCGTAACCTCAAAACGAATTTAATTAGGGTGCGCCCACGTACACACGTCAGCCGCACACCGCTATTTGGATATAGCTTGGCACCGCGATCATAGACCGCCAAGCTTTAGCACTATTTGTTTTAACCCTGTTGTAACCCATTAACCCTGCCAGGACCACTTCACAAACGACCAGTACTACGAGCTAACAGACAAAGATACTAAGAAATACGAGCAGCGCGCTGAAAACTCAATCTTCTTCGAAGTGGACGGCCCCTACCTCGCCATGGTGCTACCGGCCTCGAAGGAAGAGGGCAAGAGGCTCAAGAAACGATACGCTGTCTTCAATTTTGATGGCTCTTTGGCTGAATTAAAAGGTTTGTTAGGCTTACCTTTACATACATTACCTTACTATACATTTCAAAGTATAATATAATCGGTTTCAAATAGGAAGATGGGTAAAAAAAGAAATTTTCGTATTTAGTTTTTTTACAGAAGAGTCCTGTCAGAACTCATCTTATGTGAAATACGGTATAATGTTTTAATGCGCTCATGGTGTTAGAAGGTCGTGGTTGAATGTAGTCTTAGTGGTCTTCCGCCCTTTATGGAGGAACTACTTGGGAGGTACCTCCATTGAAAAGGGAAGATCTTCCACCAGGCTAAGTGTGTTGCCTCGGGACGGGTCGTTTTCCAACGGTTGTGTGTTGGACCTTGTATCTGTATAGTGGAAGATTTTTTTTCCATTCCGAAACTTTCAGGGTGGTTCAGATCATCAAACTGAACAACTTTTACTATGGAAGCACACCTGAATTCGTAAAAAAACTGCTGTCTCATACCAGTATGAGACAGAGTACAGTAAGCATTGAAGTTTAGTATGGAACAGCTGTTTTATTTTGCTATTTCAGCTTTGCTCCCATAGTTAAATTTGTTCAGTTTGATGGTCTAACTAAGCCACCCCTGAAAGTATCGGAACGGTAAAAAAATCATCCGGTATATCGAATCTGTGTGATAATATCTCTTGCGCGATTTAAATCTTGTATACAATTGTGAACTTTATGTGTAGCAGCTGACGGATTACGAGTGTGACGTCGCAAGTTGTCATACGTATACATTTGTGGGTGCGACAGGTAGCGCCATCTGTTTCGTTGCTAAAACTTGCGAGGTTATGGGTGTTGACATCTGTAGCAAGTCCTCACACCTTCCACGAGAGCTGAAGTATACATTAGTGTTGGGTAGGGAGTGTCCGTACTGTATGTATACCATACCAGTCCACCGTCACTCATGTTTGACAGCTGCGATAATTACCTTAGAAGATGCAGGCTGTCGCTGATTGACATGATGAATTTTAGTTTTCATTCCTAAAGCGCAATGTTAAAAATTCGAAATAGCGCACGAAATCGGGTTGAGTGCAGTATCTGTTACATTAGTAAATGTAACTATTAAATAATCAGTGACAATACTCTTTCTTGTACTGTGTCTTGGCACTTGAAACATCGGAACACGTTAAAATGTTTAATTTTACTTTATCTAATAACCGTGTAACTCTCGGAAACCCTAGTATTGTAAGTATTTGAAAAAATAATATTAGATAACAGAGAATCTCTTTTTCAGGTTTCGAAGTAAAGCGTCGTGGAGAGCTACAACTAATTAAAATATTTCAATCGTCAGTATTCGAAGCTTTCCTTAAAGGGAACGACCTGAAGTCCTGTTACGGTGCTGTAGCCAAAGTGGCAGACTATTGGCTTGATGTCTTGTACAGTAAAGGTAATTATTTCAATGTTTTTTTCCGATAAGTATTTATTAATTTTTAAATTCACGGAAAGCCTATTAAGATCTTGTAAAATATATCTGAAACCTTCAGATCTTCTGTGACATTATATGTAATTATACTTTAACTGACTCTATGCAATTGCGAATCTTAAAACATTAATATAAGAATTGCAAAATTGTTTGCATTGTACGTATGACTAAAAGCGGAACTTTACGAAAATCGTATGTATATTCTAAAGGTTCAAACATGCCCGACACTGAGCTCTTCGAGCTGATCTCCGAGAACAGATCCATGTCAAAGAAGTTAGAGGACTACGGAGGACAGAAATCCACATCTATCTCGACGGCGAAGCGGCTGGCAGAGTTCCTGGGCGACCAGATGGTGAAGGACGCCGGGCTGGCTTGCAGGTCAGTTTGATGCTATGACAGGTCGACGGAAGACTGCGGGACAGAAGTCCACGTTCATCTCGACAGCGAATCCTATGTGGCGGCTTGACAATCCTCTGACAGTGACTCGACCTAACATCCATTTTCCAGCGTGGTATACTTTCACTCCTAAATACAGTAACGTAAAAGTCGTAAATTGATTTACCATTAATCATACATTCTTCTTCAGCGATGCAGGTTAAACAATACGCTGAAGATGAAATTCTGATGCGTATTTGAAATCTACTAATCCGCATTGTGCACGCGTGGTGGACTAATGCCCGTACGCCCTCCCCGAAGGTAGGCTTGTTACCTGCAGTATCACCGTATACATAGGCTGATGATGTTATATTGTTTACAGATTCATAATATCGCGGAAGCCGGAAGGCGCGCCAGTAACAGAGCGAGCGATACCGCTAGCGATATTCCAGTCGCCAGCGGCTGTCAAACGTCACCACCTGCGCCGCTGGCTGAAGGACAACAGCATCACCGAGGACATCGACATCAGGGACGTGCTCGACTGGGCCTACTACATAGAGAGGCTGAGCGGCGCGATACAGAAGATCATCACCATACCCGCCGCTATGCAGGGCGTGAGTTGTTTGTGTTATTACGTGTGTTGTATTTCGAAGTAGTTGTGATGTTTACCCTCTAGAGCCCTACCAAAATGTCGAGTTCGCTTCGCTCGGTTCCCGCGTTCTATCGATTTTCATACAGAAAGATTTCCTATAAAAGCTTGCCTCGCTTATACGCCGCGATTTAAATATTGAATCATTCAGAATCAAGACTGTTACTTGGAGTTTGCTTCCCTTACTCCGCACTGCCCTATTATAACTTTGCAGCTAAAATGTAGTTACAATGCTCCTGCTATTTTGAAATTGATACTTAATATAAGAACATGTTCAACTCGCTCTTCGCCACTAATCTTTAAAAAAATTGTCAGAATTTAAAATACGTGGCCGTCTAAATAAAAAAGTTCGGGCATGACCTACAACGCCTACAACGCATTTCAGTGCCTCTACGATTAATATAAACGCTTAAAAAAAGCGTTGTAAGTGACGTTCGCCTTAACCCTTCGTCAGTGGATGTCACGGATCCGTGACTAAGACAATAACAAATCTTTTGTGTCTGAAATCTCCACAGACGAGAGGTTAAGGTTCTTTTTAATTGGAATGCAACATAATATTTTTAATAAGATTTTTGTTTTTTACTCAGCTTTATGACGAAAGTAGAAACGTAAATTAAAAACCTTTTTTCAGCTGGACAACCCAGTACCCCGCGTGCAATACCCTGACTGGCTCCACAAGAAGATGCTAGCCAAGACGGACAAGTTCAAAACTCGCAAGATCACAGACATGTTCAGCGCTAAGCCTAAAGAGGTCGCCACTGAAGGCGATGATGACGAAGAGGCTTCGGGCAGCAATGTTGGTGCTATGGTAATACCTATTACAATAGTGCTTTTTAAGTAAAATACCTGTTGTTAATTTATTTCTACAGGGTGTAAGTGTGGGATAGGAAGGTTCGAGCATCCGTTCTGTACGTACATACTCTTTCTTATACTGTAACCAGGTTGGGGCCAATCCTTGATTTGGTACAACAATATTTTTTGTACTCCGATGCATTCTTCTCCTACTAACTCTACTATATTATACAGGGTCATAGTGTAATAAAATTAGTGGTTCAGCTCGGCGGTCGCGACAGGTCAATCTTGCGAGCGTGTCCCAGTACCGTCTTACCTGCGTGCGGTACCGACTTTGCCGATGCCCGGCCCCCCGCACCGCGAGAGCATAGACCTGCCGCGACCGCTGAGCTGTTCCACTATATCACATGACACTTAAAAACTTTCCGCAAGGTACCATTGGGAAATTTCTATTATAAAATTTGCATCAAAACGTTACCTTTAATATTTCTAGGAAACGGAAATAGATATGGAAGACATAGGCAAGGATCCTGCGGCAAAGAGAGACACGATCAGACCTATAGTGCACACAGTAAAGAGGAAGCGAGAGGAATCACCGCCTCAAGTGTTCGCTACGTGGAGGGAAGCGCTTGGAACACCGCCGCCTTTTGGTACCACCAAGGTAATAAAATAAAACATAAATAAACGTAATTGAATGAACACTTTTAAAGTGAAATTCGATACTAATGGCTTTCTCTCACTCTTTCTTCTGTCGTGTTAACTCGATGACCGACTCGACAGGAGAGAGAAGAATGTGTGAGACAAGTATACTCTTCTTGACTTCAGTCGATCCCATCCAAATTAGTGTCAAGGCAGCATTAAGATATTATGACCGTAAACTGATATTATGCGATACGACTTGATTGTTTTAATCTTACTATTATAAAACTGTAACAGAAGTGTGTCTGTACATTGAAGATATTTACAAAAAAAAGATGACGATATGGTTTTTAGGTGTCCCTGACTCCAAATCAACCTTTTTAGAGTTTTTGTCTATCTTGTTAAGAAAATCGGGTTTACGCGCAGCGTAGATAGGTGGACCTACAACCTGGCGAAGGCGGCGGGAAACCGTTGGATGAGGGCAGCGCAAGACCGGTCATTGTAGCGATCCTTGGGGGAGGCCTATGTCCAGCACTGAACGTTTATCGGCTGAGATGATGATGATTTTGTTTTTTTTTTAAATACCAGGTTGAGCGCAAAGAATGGCTAATGTTCCAAAAGAAGAAATGGGCGTGGCAAATGGAGCAGCGTGGCTTGCGGAACAGAACGAACAAGCGAGGCAAGACGAATAGTAACGATGATGTCATGCCGCCGCCTCGCGCCACAGGACCTGCTAACTCTCTCGGAGGGTTCATTAGGCGAGCCCAGCGGACCCTGTTGAATACGCCGTGGCAGATTATTCAGGTATCATTAAAAAAAACGACAAATTCTAGCCTGAAACTAATAATTTTGAGATTCTCAAGTTTTCATACTGGACATTAATAACTTTATAAATCACGCTCCGATCTATGTCTTTATTGGATACAATAATTAATCGAATTATGTACGGAATTCATTGTCTATGCAAATCAAGGTCACCAATGAGGTAATAGAGGACAACTTCATTTCCTCTCCTCGAACAGCGCGAGGGTATCTCGTGTTTTATCCATAAAAAGATTCCGTGCTTCGGATGGCACGTTAAGCCGTTGGTCCCGGCTACTATATCTGGTGGTAGAAGTCGTTACATAAAAACCACGTCAGAAGCCGTAAGGCGGTCTGAAAAATCTCTGACACCAGGGCTTGCTGCCCACAAGAAAAAGAAATTGGTAATCTCATACCGTACCTTACAGGTAGCCGAAACAGCAGAACCCGGCCTCTTCAAACTCTGGGCGCTAGTGGGCACAGAACTCCACCAGATCAAGCTGACAGTCCCTCGCATATTCTACGTGAACCAGCGGATCTGCCGGCCCTCAGACAGCGGTACCTACTGGCGGAAGTGTAGCCGGGTGCTGCCCAGAGCCCACCCAGCCCTGCACCTGTACCAGTACACCGTGCCCGAGGAACTGTATCGGCAGCATCACGAGTAATAGCATGAGTTTTAATTGCCTGACAAGCTGATATTTCTTAATGCACGGAGTTTAGCTACCTCGCTACGCTCGGGCCCTAACTTCACGCCGTGCAGTAATGGTCGCAAGTATCGTAATATACTATTACAATGTCACAGATTATCTAGTCCCATTGAAATTAGGTACCAGATTCTAGCCTGGACTTAGATAACTAGACAACGATATAGAATACACAATCCACGACTCGGGTACAAATATTCATATTCATTATACAAATATTTGCCCCTCTGACCAGCAGGCAGGTTCACTACCAACTAAGCGATCGGGCCGATTTCCTACTCATACATGCTTTCAAGTCCTAACCCGTTAATATTGTTTCAGAGAGCTGATGGGTGAGCTTTCGGCGCCCGAAATAGAAGGTATATACGAAACGCAGATGAGCCTCGAGTTCAGAGTGGTCGTGCAGCTCGGATGCGTGTGCGCCGTCGACCCGCAGGAGGCCAGGAAGTGAGACCCCATACTCTATCCCTAAACTAAATAGAAGGTATATACGAGACGCAGATGAGCATCGAGTCACAGAATATGTAATAGTAAATATATACATACAGAACGACTACTCCCCGCCTCCCTCAGACTTCAGATACCCCACCTCACCTCACACTTTCTGGGAACTTGAGGGAGGCCGAGCAAGGGAATGCAGTCAGGCGCGCGCACCCGTTGGATTTGATTACATAAAATTGAGTCTTTTTCAGTGCATAAAAAACGTTAAAAATAACACTAAATTCACATTTTCAGTAATTCTTTAGCTCAAATACTATTTTTAATAACAGAACGAACAATAAAAAGTAACGGAATGTAGATGATGTTCAAACGATACGTGGTAAGTCAACCCTACACATATGTCAAAGACAATTTGCACCAAGTGCGCATGTGCGAACGTCATCATGTCAAATCCAATACGTTGTTTGAAGTGCCGGACCTGTGCTCGAGTTCAGAGTGCTCGTGCAGATCGGCTGGAGAGGATAATTTCGAAACTTTTTTAGAAATAATTCTCGTTATGACTAAATTAATAACATAAATCAACATACATTTTCAGGTTAATTCAATTCGGATCGACCAACATGGATTCCTTCAAACTGAACCAACTTCAGTTCAAGAGTGTGGCGCATCAATCCTACTTACAGAAGCAGGTTAGTCCACGAGTCTTTAGTTTCTCTTTGTCGGTGCTCATTTTAAACCCGTGCCGAAGCCGTTATGGTCCAGTGGCGAGTAAACTTTCCTGCCGCGCAGGAGGCGAGGGTTCGATCCCCGTCCAGGCCGACTCGTACCAATGAGTTTTTCGAAATTTATGTACGATTTGTAACACCACTGGCTTTTCGGTGAAGGAAAACATCGTGAGGAAACTTGCATGCTTCAATTTCGAGGCATGTTTTGTACCCACTGTCCATTATAAAGGGCGACGGGCTGACTTCCAATCACACTGGACAGAATTTCGGTACTACTATAGTGAAACGTCGATGTTCTGTGGTTTCAGAATATCTCTGACTACCCCCTCGGGGAATATAGTCGTGAGCATATGCTATTTTATGCGCGAAACTTACTACATTTGTTCTAACGAGGCTCGGCTTCCTGGCCCGGCCCGGCCGGTTTCTTTAGTTTTTCGTTGTCGTGCTCATTTTAAACCTTAGTAACTAAGAAATAAAACACAAAATCCACAGGATGGTGTGTCGCCAGTAAAGCACATCTTCCTATACCAACACTCGGCACCGAACTCTGCCCGCAGTATGTGGTCGCTCATACTGGGACCCACCAAGAAGGCCTACATCTTTGTACTGGACACTGTGAAGACCAATCAAGTTCCAAACATGAATACTATGTACGCTGCTGAGAGAACTGCCAAGTAAGTTTTATTTTTGCTTTCTTATAAAAAATTACCTTTTACCAGAGGTTTCGCGATCTTCTCTTCATTTCGATAAGAATATAGGAAGGTATTCCTATGTTAAGCTCAGGCATATGGGATTAAGCCGAGTTTCTCGATTTGCACCAATTTGCCTCCTAGTGGAATTGGTTAATATTAAGACTTACCAACTTTTATACGCATTTTATAAATACTAAACTTTGCCCTAAAGGCAATCTTAACTATACTTCATTTCAAATAAGGACGATAAGATTTTCTGATTCCTATACAGGGTGTAACAAAACACCCTAGTAATACTTACGGGCTGCTTCAGACCATCAAACTGAAAAAATTTCACTATGGAGCTAACTTCGAAATTGCTAAAAAAAACAAGATGTTTCATATAAAACTGCAGTACCGACTCGACTCAATGTATGTTTTTTTGACATTATTGACAAATTTCACTCTGTTTCCGGAGTGAAAGTTGTAAGTTTGATGGTCTGAAGCCCCCCTGGTGGTAAGGACCCCTTTAACTACTACTAGGTTGATTTGTTGGACATGGGTGTTATAATGATTTTTTTCCCAGGGAGGGCCAGGCCCAGGTTAGGTCTTCATAAAAATTCAACTTTGTTCGTATCTCCATCTCTTGTGTTGATTAAAATCGTTGACATTTTAGTCTGTCTAAAAATGTGTACATTGTTACAGAATCAACCTTGGCACGGAGAAGAGCACGCTACCAGGAGCGGAGCTGAGCTGGGAGATAGTGACGGAAACATCTCCGCGCGCGGTGTGGCGCCTCATACAGAGAGCCCTACAGCGGTACCGCGACGAGCGCTGCGGCCCCACGCTGTGCGCCCTGCAGGCCTGCCACTCTGTTCCCGCGCTGCTAGCTCTCATGCCCGGTAACATTATACAACGTGTTAATGTTAATGCATTAACGCAAAACTAGAAATTAGTTTGTTTAGAATCGAGAGCAGCATCGAATTATCATGGTTTCAACATAGGATTTTTTTTTCCAAAATATTATATCATTTGTTTGTAAAATTTAAAATTTACTGAAGTCGATCTCAACCCACCGCAATGGCACACTCACCCTACTTACCCCCCTTCTAACACACCAAAACAAGATTCTTAAAATGTATCCATGAGCACGTTAGCGCTTTCATTCGTTGCTGATGAATTGAATTTATGCTGATTGAATTTATGTAATTGTACTTTGTACATTTTGTTTTGTTTATAAGAAGTGTGTTGTAGAGTTTCTGACCGCATCTTCTCTACTAAGGAACACCTTCCGACGCGGTGGTAGATTCAAAAACATGACGTCAAAAAGTTATCTGTGTGATATTATTTTGAATAAACAATTTTGGACTTTTGACTTTTGCTGAAATTATAACAAATAATTTTTGCCTCAAAACTTAAAATGCGAATAACTTTAAATTTTAACTATCAAAATAATGAAAACATTGTTTCAATCTAATTATTTTACTGTCAATCAGTTGGGGTGTATGAGGTTTTGCGCTTATTTATTAACACGTTGTAAACAGTGTGTCATACAGCACAGCGGTACCGCGACGAGCGCTAACCCTGCTAACTGAATACAATAATGATAATTTCGTAGGTCTGTCTGACTTCCCGCTGGTGCCGCTGCACGTGCGCGACGTGGAGACGCTGTACAACTCGTTGGAGTGGCAACGTATCGGCGCGCGCGCCATCGTCCGCCACTACCTGAACCTTGAATCCGTGCTCTGCCTCACTATAGAACAGTGCCGGTATGTACACCATTAACAACTTTGTCTTGTTAGGGTTAGACCTGACTTCTCCGCATGTATCGGCATCTTTACGTATCTCTATAAATATATCTGACTACCCCCTCGAAAAATATAGTCTAAAACGTAAACATAAGCGCCTATTTTCGTTTTGTCGTTCAGGAACATGATTGCTACACCGATAAAGATTGTCGGCACTTTTCGGAAAGCTGAAACCGAAATACGGGAAAATGTTGATCTGTGGGGAACAATCCGGCCCGCCGGCCGCAATGGCAACTAAGTTTCGAAAAAGAAAAACTTTCGTGCTACGTAAACAGTTACCAAAGATTTTCTATTCTTAGTTGGGTAACTAGATGTTGATATCGTAGAAGATTATGAACCTGCGGCCGTAGTATGGCAGCATGATAAAGCGCTATCGCGTCTTCGCTCTTTTTCTACTTGCGTGCGAACGAACGAACGACTAAAAGGCGTGATATAGCCTAAGGCCGCAGTTGTCAAAAAATAATATTTCTTGCTACACAACCATTGATTTAGTTTTAAATGAAACCTAATTAGTAATTGATTTATGCAGATATTTCCACATGCCGCTAGGCAACATGCCGGCGGACCCGACATTGTTCGGGGCGGACCTCTTCTTCGCGCGTCACCTCATCAAACACAACTTCGTGCTGTGGTGCTCCAACCTCGAACGACCTGATCTGGGCGGTAGAGAGACCGACGACAATAGGTAAATTCTACATCTCATTTATAACATGGTATACGCTCACAGTCTGCATAAAATTTTAAAAGAGCGATTTTATAAGTTACATGTCTAGCTTGGTTAAGTCATTGATCCTAGACAAAACGTTTTAAATTGTTTCCTTCAATTAGTGACTCCTTGTAAACATAATTCTTTAAAACTGCTAGTTACTTACTCAAACCAACTAATCCCTCCCAGACTAGTGAGCGAAGTAGAAGAGATGTCGGGCTGCAAGCACAACGCGAGCGGAGCCTACAGCAGCGTGTGCGTCGAGCTGGAGACCGACGCGCTGGCCGTGTGCGCCCTTCTACAGGCGCACCAGATACTGCAGCTAGAGGGCACCAGCGTCGCTACAGCCTTCGGCCACAACGACATACAGCTGGCCATGGCTAACACCGGTAATTTTATTAAGCCTGTTTAGGTATAGCAAATCGCGAAATTTAAAACACAAGAGGAATAGACAAGAGTTTGCCAAGTCGACTAAAAGAGGGAGCTCTGATCGGATACACCAGGACTGAAGCATGCAAAAAAAATTGTGACCGGCTTCTCAAACAGACATACCTCGGATGCCATCAATTCAAACCGCAGCGACTTAAGGCTCTTAGTACGAGCCTCAACAGGACACTGCAAGTTAAACAAACATCTACACAGAATGGGGCTTGTTTTTACCCACTTGCAGATTCTGCTGTGAAGCAGAGGAAACGCCCATACACCTCCGCGAATGCGAAGTGCTCATTCACAGCAGGAGTCGCCATCTGGGTGGGTACGTGGTAACACCTACTGACATTAGGGACCTCCCCTACAAAAGCATAACACGGTTCATGAAGTCCGTGGACCTAGGAAATGACCTTTAGGTCAAGGGTTACGGCTACAATAGATCTATTCAGGTCGCGGTAGCTATTAGCCATTGACCAAGCCAAGAGTGAACAAGGATTGGGCAACACCATTCACTTGTGTTTCCCTCCTAATTAAATTCCGTCTCCCAAGCGTGGTGATTATGGCAAATCTCCTTTATGAGGGAGCAATAACTCAATCAAGAGTTGCAATTTGTTTATTTGTGTACAGGATCGAACGCGACGGTGAACTACGACGAGACTGCGCAGTGTAGCGGCGCTTTCAAGGTGCTGCGCACGATGATCGCGACCTGGCTGCGCGACGTAGCGCAGTACAAGAACGTGTTCGCAGATCTACAGATATCACACTTCTACAGGTCATTACTGATACACTTGCACTTAGGATTACTTAGGTTAAAAAATGAATCGGGCGGGACTCGAACCAGCAACCTGCCAATCCGGGGTTTTACTTTCGTCACATCCTGGACACTTTGCTGTCACTTGTCATACAAATGGGAATATGTGATACTCAGTAGGTACGAGTGAGAGAGGAATATACTGTCAAAGAATATATACTCTTTACCTATTGTCGCCTCCCCCATTTTCCACGTGGGGATGAGGTAAAAAATGGGTGGTTAAGGATTGTCCGAACTGTATGCAGTTCTGCCACAGCAGTACCAGGCTCTTTCTTATACCGTGATTTAGTATAATTAAGACACTGTCAAATACAGGTACAGTTAATATCTTCCGAATCTTTCACCTTCCGCCTTCACCTTCCGTGATCACTATCTACTGGCATTTTTCAAACTGCCAATCTCCGCAGATGGCTAAAAACGCCGACCTCGCTTCTCTACGACCCGGCACTGCGGCGCACGCTCTACAACCTGATGAAGAAGTTATTCCTCATGCTGGTGGCCGAGTTCAAACGACTCGGCTCCGTCATTGTGTTCGCCGACTTCACGAGAATACTGCTCGCCACTCAGAAGAATTCCGTTCTTGATGGCATTGGTGAGTTGTGGCTTTTAAATAAAGGAAAAGGTTAATAAATTATTTATTTGAAAATACTACCGATTTTAACATTAAATTGTTGGACTCAAAATATTGGAGAGCTGTGCATTGGGAGCCAGATTCCTCCAATGTTAGGAGAAGTGCTTCTATGGGACGAATATTGAAATTGGGAAAAAAATCTGTGGTTTCATAAAAAACTCCAAACAATCTCGATAAATTGTTTGGAACAGCAGATTTTTTATCGCGATTTCGATGTCTGTGGGACTACCCACAGAGAAAGTTGTCTAGTTAAATGGTCTGATCATCCCCTTAAAAAAACCGTCAGCATATTAAGACAGACCACAAGCACGATTAATCGATAGAGTCACAGATAAGTATCAAATCTCTAATAAACTTTGTATCTTATAGTTTTACTTATCTATATTTTAATTGTTTTGCAAGATTTTAAATAACCTAATTGTTTTAAAACCAAATCGACGGTTTTCTGCGCTTTGCAGTTGGTCCTTCTCGCAAAATGTGCACACTGGTACCAAAACGTATTTTTCTCAGAATGTCTCGCAGAGCTCTCCAAGCACTTTCTCCAAATTGACGTTTTTTGAAGATAGGAAGGAGATACGAAGATAGGAGGAGTAGGAAAAACAAATATCCGACTTCCCTCCTCCTCTTTGCAAAACAGGAGAATGTATAAGAGAAGCATGGCTATTAGAGAGCCAATTAACCTTTCTCAAAATTAACTTTAAAGTTTTATACCTATTTTATAACAATGTCAGGTTACGTGGAGTTCGTAGTGCAGAGTATTCGCAACAAGGAGCTGTTCCACGGGATCGACATCCGCTACAAGCAGTGCTGGGTGCACCTGCTGTGGCTGGACGAGGCCAACCACGCCGGCATACAGGTACGAACGGCACTCGATATAAAACTATGAAGCAAGTGTCAAACGATTCCGTAGCTCCGCAACATTTCAATCACAGGGGTGCGTTCAGAACCTACGCCCAGAGTGCACTCCGAGTGCAACGTTTCACACTAACGTCGTTCCGAGCCTCGGTGAAAAAATGCTCTTTGCAACTCGGTTGTCACAACTCAACCGGCCCGAACCTCTCACAGGTTGCAACTTTTAACCATCAAATTCGATGGTTCAAAAACACTCTGATGTTTTGATTATCTGTGGTTACTTAACTTTTTGCTCATTTTGAATAAAAGTTAGTTTTTTTCAAATTATTTTAATTCACTTTTTGTTTGGAAGATGAGTTTTTATTGTATTTGGAAATGATGGAAGCCCTGGAAACCCATATTACTGTCAATGTAAAAATTTGAGGTTATAAAACAACCGTGATCGTTCCATACCTCATTGCAAGTTGAAAAACAACTGTTCGTCCCGTACCTTAGATTGGAAAACAACCAATCAACCGCACCCGTAGGTTCTGAACGCAGCCCTGTAGTTCAACACGACAGGCCTCCTCTCAAGAGTACCCGTGAGAATGGATAACCCTGAAACATCCACTGGCAGCTGCAATGATTTCTCCCGAGTACAGAATAAATGTTTAAGCAAGTTAGCTCCATAGTAAAACTTGATAAAGTAGAATGCATGGTTAAAGTTTCAGCAGTGACTAACGTGTATCGTGTAATTTGCTGTGAATATTTAGATGTTACTGGTTTTTGATTGCAGGGTAAATTGCCTCAAGGACTAGTCGAAGTCGGGTCGTCACAGCTTCCCACTGAAAGTGAAGAGAGTGACAACGAAGTACGTTAATTCATGTGATCCTTTTTCTTGATAATTGTTAATTTTGGTTGGAGTAACTAATCTGAATAAATATTTAATTTCAGTGTAAGCCTGGAAAGGCTTGTGCTTATACCACGTGTTGAAATTAATATTATTAAAGTATATTTATTAATCTATTTGGTCTTGTCTTGCAGACATAATGAAAGAACTATCACACAAAAATAGCAAATATTTATAAAATAAAACTATAAACATGTGCATTGAAAATATACGGTCCTTCTTAATATGCTGACACTTTTTAAGAGAATGATCAGACCATCAAACTGTATACCTTTTACTATGGCACCAAAATCGAAATTGCGAAAAAACTGCAAGCCTACTCGAGCCAAATGTTATATGGGAAAGCAGATTTTTTTTTCAAAATTTCGAATCATCTGATTTTTGTCCCATAGAGAAAGTTGTTCAGTTTGATGGGCTAGTCATCCCCTTAAAAAACTGTCAGCATATTAAGAAGGACCCTGTATATGCAAAATAATAAATTGGGGCTGATTGGGGGATATGTTTAGAAAGCATTAAACAATTGTATCTCTAAAAGATTGTTTGTTCACTAATTTAGTGAAATCTACTGACCCGACTGCAATATATGGTTTTATTCTGCTTCATCCATTTCCTATAGATAAAATAAAATATTCTGTGCCAGGGTGCAATAACGATGCAGTGGAACCTGTCGAACTTCCTGCCGACGAGCGTGCGGGATCAATTCGCGGCGGCGGTGGGAGGTCTCATCAGCGCCGCGCACTCCGAGCCCCAGCGCCTGGCGGCCTTACTGCGGGGGGAGATCGCACAGAAACTGTTCCAGTTAGTTTGTTTTTGTTGTCTCTACACCAATATATGAATTTCACTGAAGAGGTAAACTTACCTCTTCAGTGAAATTGGCCTACACTATTCCACCGCTCGGCAAAGGAGAATAACCTTTGCCAACCATCCCTGTTCTTGTGAGTTCAAATGAGTTGTTCGAGAATGAGGGAAACTTATAATACTTTGATTAACGCATTTGTCACTTTCCACTTAATCCATAACTATACGAGTTTCTAACTGCACTACTATAGTTTCGACATTTATTTAAAAAATAGATTTTAATTAATTCATTTTTTTTTCCAAAGACCACAGAAACGTATAACCTTTCTATGGCAATGTCAACGATATGTGTCATTTGAAATATACTTTTTGTTAAAAGATTGGTGTGGTATCCAAGGTTATTATTTCACAAAGAAATATTGCAATTTTCAACCAAACCAACTCTGTCCACAGAGTAACAGAAAGGATCCACTCTCGTATGCCGTGCCTGCGTCCCGGCGACATCACGCCTCAACCTGGACTGAAGGCGGACGCTCTAACCGACGCTACACCCGCTCTACTGTACGTCAACGCGCTCTGCAAGCTGCTGTCTCTACACGCCGGCCTGGAGGACGAGGTATGTGTTCGTACAGAGAGCTCTATCCGACTCTACAACCGCTCTACTGTACGTCAACGCGCTCTGCAAGCTGCTGTCTCTACACGCCGGCCTGTTACACCGAATCTTTTCTAGAAATAGATCAAAATTTAAAAAACGGGTGGCATAGCATAGTACACAATGTTTTTTTTTTTTTTCAGAATTGCGTCTTTTTTTGGATGTCTTTCAGATAACGCTGCTCCGTCGCAACCTGCTCCGTCTGATCGGAGTAGGAGAGTTTAGTAGTAAGGCAGAGTGGCGCGACCCATGCACCTCGTGCGTGCTGTCCGAGGTCATCTGCAAGGTGTGCAACCATTGCCGCGACCTCGACCTCTGCCGCGACACGCACCGCTCCACAGAGAACGACACGTGAGCACAACGTTACATACTTGTTACTGGTCACCCCTTATACAGGGTGTTAGGGTAAACAGTTGCACTACTTTAAGGGGTGATTGTACCCATGATTCTGAACAACGTTCCCTGAGAAACCTATAGGAAATTACAAAAAAATTTCTTCTATTTTTCATAGAAACGTTCGATTAGCTGATTGCATGTAGTATGGAAAGTCCAAATATTTTTTTGCGAATTTCCTATACGTTTCTTAGGGAAAGTTGTTCAGTATCACGGGTAAAGCCACCCCTTAAAGTAATACAACTGTTTACCCTAACAGACTGTATTTACGTAGACCTAGCATGCCGCCTCCGAGAAAATGAGGAAGCTCGAAGTCTGTCTCTTGTGCCTCCACAGAAGAGTCTTCTGCGTGTGAAAGAGGTCTTTGTTAATGTAACAGATGTGTCGCAGCGTGCTTTAGCACTTTAGTTTGTAGTGTTCTTCGGGAATTTATCGCCGAAGAAAAAATATATAGAACACAATCTATAATCTACCTATTCTATTTAATTATACTTATAACAGTTCCATGACTGAATGAATGACTGACTGACAGATAACCAACAGCTGAAGATAGAAACATAAAATTTTGGTTACTTATTTTACAAAGCTTGTAGGGATTTTTCGAAAATATTTCAGTAAAGGGTTGCAATAGGGTGTTAAAGTTTTACGAAATCCACGCAGACGAAGTCGCGAAAGCTACTAATGTTATCTTGGAACAGGTTGTGTCCTGCCTGTTTGCCTTATCCATTATTGAGCTAGCATCATTGATGATATCTCGTCTAATTTTAGTTTAAATCTAGACCTAATTCCTAATTAAAATTGCTGCAGGCCTGTGTGCGTGTGTCCGACGTGCGGCACGGCGTACGACAACCAAGAGCTGGAGTGGCGCCTCATAGAGACCATGAACCGACGCGCCATGACGTTCACCCTGCAGGACCTCGCCTGCACCAGGTGCCACCAGGTTAGTTCTTAGAGATTCTTTACACACGAAAACACATTATCAGCCTACGCATCAGCATATTCATAATGCGGATTGGTGCCTTCACATACGCATCTGAATGTGTTGGTGTCATGCAGGTTTTCTAATGATGTTTTCCTTCACCGTTTGAGAGCATTCGGTATTACAATAATTTAGAAAAATTCATAGGTATAACTTCCGCGCACATTCGAACGCGCAATCGACGCTCGTGTAGAACGACATACTTTATTATGCTCACGTCATTGACCCAAAGGGACAGGCAAAAACGGCATGGAATGCTATCCTCGCTAATTTGAATTTGTGTTGTGCACTTCTCCCCGGGTTGCACAGTCCGCCTACCGAGAGTCTCCCCGCCCACGGCCGCCATTCTCTGAATTTTCTCACTGCTTTAGTCCATCAGTCGTCATTCCATCTAGCCAAGTATCCAGCCAACTTCCACTTCAGAGTCGAAATCCGTTAGCGCAATATCGACCACTTTTATCCAGCGTCTGATTACAATCTTCTTAATTTTCAGGTAAAACGTGAGAACCTATCAGTAGTGTGCGACTGTGCCGGCGAGTTCGCTCTAATGTCTCCGGTGAGCGAAGTGCGGGAACAGCTAACCACATACAAGACCATCGCGCGTTACTACAAGATGCCGCTACTGTTAGAACTTATTGAATTCAATCTCAGTAACATGTGATATTTGTTTTATTGCCTAGTTTGTACTCTAAGTTTTAAGATTAAATGTTTTTTATTACGCGTTTGTTACTTTTACTGTACCTATTTGTTTGCGGTTTTTGCGGACCCCGCATGTATGTGTCCATCCATGCATCACGAACGAATTGGGGATGGGCGCCGAGTGAAAATTTCGAGTATTACTATAAAATTGTTGTTATTCTATGCAGGGAGTAACCAAACATGGGAGTCATATTTAAAGGTGGTGATGGGTGGTTATAGCCCATCAAACTGAAAAACTTTCACTATGGAGCCAACATAGAAAAAAAAAGTGCTATTTCATACAAAAACAACAGTTTTTTAAAGTCGCTAAAGGCGCTATTGTGAAAGTTGTTCAGTTTGATAGTCTAATCTAAACCACCCCTGTATCCAAAATAATATTCTTTGGTCCTAGTGTTGGAAAATTCGCTGAGCAATAACAAACACAGTAATATAATTTCAAATCTTTAATTTTCTATCATTTGATATGTCAAAATAGTTACAACACAATTGCCAGCACTTTGATATAGGTAGCAGATAAATAATGTAAGGGCTGGGCTATGTTACAATCTCAACCGAATTCAGACATAGTTATTTACTAAATTTCGAGCAGATCGCATATCTGTAGTGTCGCTTAGAACGTCGTTATCATACAATCTCGTAGATCTACGATTCCTGGATCAATGCGTAGTCTGTATTATGAAACTACAGCCACTAGAGTCGTAACCGTGATACTGTAGCGCAAGTGATTTCATTTAAGAGATGCCAGACACTTCCGGCTTCAATTCTTCAATCCTCTTCATACCATGAATCCCAATCGCACCCATCGGGACTCTCAAGATTTTCGTAGGTATACTCGTCTGCAGAATCGGGCATCCCATTAAGCGGTGTAGTAGAAGTCTCATTTATGTAGTGATGAGATGTAGGAGAGGCCTCATTTAAGTGGTGATGAGATTTAGTAAACGCCTCATTTACGTAGTGATGAGATTTAGTAGATGCCTCATTTCCGAAGTGATGAGATGAAGGAGAGGCCTCATTTAAATAGTTATGAGATTTAGTAGATGCCTCATTTAAGTAGTGATGAGATTTAATAGACGCATCATTTACGTAGTGATGAGATGTAGGAGAGGCCGCATTTAAGTAGTGATGAGATTTAGTAGATGCCTCATCTAAGTAGGTATCATATTTAGTATATGCCTCATTTAAGTAGTGACGCGATTTAGTAGATACCTCATTTACGCAGTGATGGGATATATTAGACGCCTCATCTAAGTAGTTATCATATTTAGTAGATGCCTCATTTAAGTAGTGACGAGATTTCATAGATGCCTCATTTACGTAGTGATGAGATGTAGGAGAGGCCTCATTTAAGTAGTTATCGTATTTAGTAGAAGCCTTATTTAAGTAGTGATGAGATTTAGTAGATGCCTCATTTATGTAGTGATGAGATTTAGAAGACGCCCCATTTACGTTGTGATGAGAAGTAGGAGAGGCCGCATTTAAGTAGTGATGAGATTTAGTAGATGCCTCATTTACGTAGTGTGGAGATGTAGGAGAGGCCTCTTTTGAATAATGATGAGATTTAGTGGATGCCTCATTTACGTGGGGATGATATTTAGTAGATGTCTCATTTAAGTAGTGATGAGATTTAGTAGACGCCTCATTTAGATAGTGATGAGATATAACAGATGCCTCATTTACGTAGTGACGAGATATAGTGGCTTCATTTAAGTAGTAACGAGAGGTAGTAGATGCCTCATTTAAGCAGTTCTGAGATGCACTTGAGGCCTCTTTCAAGGAGTGATGTGATGTAGAAGAGACTTCATTTAAGTAGGTAGGAGTGGCCTCATTTAAGTAGTGATGTGATTTAGTAGATGCCTTATTTAAGTAGTGATGAGGTGTAGTAGATGCCTCAGCCTCCGCCGAAGTATTGGTATTAATTATTCTTATGGTATTGGGCGTTGCATAGGCCTCAAGCTCCGAAGTCTTGGGATTTGCATCCGTATAATTATTCGTCGTGGAAGTGCGATAGTCTTCGTCTTCGTCGTCCATGCTCAATTTAGGGGGGACGTTGGAAAACTTTTTGTTCGAACCCTGAAACTTAACGTAGACCGACCCGAGCATAAAGCCGAGTCGGCGCTCACATTTCATTAAAACTTTGACCACGTCTTCAGGGATACCAACGAGTAAGAACGTATTTTTTCCCTGTTTGGTGGTTACATGGAACATCCAACGGTCGACACCAGCCCAGGGGTTCTGGCATGCCAACATAAGAGGTATATTGCCGGCTTTATGGATCCCTGGTATAAGTATACCAGAACGCACCATCCGCTGCATTTCACTTAGCCGCTTTGTGGTCAGTCGTTCGCCTGAAGGTAGCTTTATATCCTCGATGGTATTTTTTAACCAACAACGTGTGCGAGCGTCCATACACCATAACTGTAGGGACCATCCATTGTAAAAAGGTTTGCCACGAAATTGTGGCCCTAACGCTCCAGCAGGTTGCTCCCTAGCTAGTCTAAGAATTACATCTTGCAGAATCTTAATTATCTGATGAGACTGTTTCTTATCAAGGAAATCAGCTTCGGCCAAAGTGATGGCAACAACATTGCTGGGGTCATCGTAGCTGCGTGGTGGGTTGATTTTGGCAGGTTTTTCGACCCACGGTCTCTTGTTCTCACCCCTTGGCGCTGTGTTGTTGTCGGGGTGTGTTCTTTTAGCTGAAGCTTGAGCTTCTTTTGCGCTTTCTAAATGGGCGTCACCAGGTGACTGTGACCCAACATCGAGCCCTTGACAGACAGTTTCTGGAGCAAGCGGTTTATTGCATTCACCGGGACTACGTTGAGTCTTCTCTGTATGTTGTAAGGGCGAAGGAGCTGGAACAGCATTCGGTTTATCGACAAACGATCTCTTGTTCTCACCCCTTGGTGCTGTGTTGTTATCGGGGTATGTTCTTTTAACTGCAGTATGAGCTTGTTTTGTGCTTTCTAAATGGGCGCTACCTGGTGACTGTGACCCGACCGCGAGCCCTCGACAGACAGTTTCTTGAGCAAGCAGTTTATTGCATTCTCCGGGACTAAGTAGAGTCTTCTCTGTATGTTGTAAGGTCGAAGGAGCTGGAACAGCATTCGCGGCCAGCTGCCTCTGTTTCAGCTTTCTCCGCTGTCTCGAGCTCAGCTTATTTTTTTTTCTATTTGCCACTGGTACATATTCTCGGTTTACAGTTTGGGAGACACCAGTGGGTTTCTCCTCAGGCGCGATGCCTGTTTGATTTAAAGGAAATATTTTAGTATCCATATTATTTATAGGTTAAAATTCATCCCACCTGGCTTCCCACCCTCCACGGAGCCCGCAACTGGGAGTGCCTTATAAAATAGCACTAGGAATACCAGCGAGATATAGGTGTGGCGGGTTGGCGATCCGGCGCGACATCGGGAACTCCGAGTGTGTGGCTGCCGCACAGCTTGCGCTGTCCATCAGTTTCCTCCACACACCCTCGCTCCGTCAGCATGGCCGACTACCCACTGCGGTAGATTGACTCTATCACAGACCCTCCACACCTCGCCAGCGGCCCGCTGATGGGACGCATGACCATTACCCCCACAGTGGCTAGCTACAAGGGCAGCCGTTTAGCCTGAAATCGGGACCAAAGGGGCGTGTTGCCTTGCAGATGCACTGAACCCTGGCACCGCTCGGCTCAACCTCCCAGGACTCCGTCATCCTGGCATACGGTGCTCGACTGCGCAGGCCCTAGCGCAGGTAAGTGTTAGTTGGTCTACCTGGATGCACTTACAATTCACAGGTAGGTGTTTGAGTAGCTCTTGGCCGTAGCTAGAGGTAAACCATCAGTCTATCTCTAACTACGTTGCCCAGGGTGCACCGGTGCCGTGGGTTGCATTCCAATAGTTATTCAACAGAAGGACTGCAACACCTCAGCACACACTAGGAGGTGGCTACTAAGAGCACCCCATAAGTTGTAAGGCAGATTGCTGTGTATACAACTATCTGCCTTGTCAGGGAAAAATAAAAGTCTACAATAATTATAATAGATTATATTACATATTATTACTATAAGAAAATTATAAACACAAAAATAGAATATCCAAATTGATTATGTTAAAGCGTACTTCTTTCATCGTTAGGTGTCTGTCCTAATCCTTTGGCAACTTCACTAATGCATAACCACTGTCCGTCGGTGCCTTCTCTCCACAGGCTCACTTTGTTGTCTCCGCCGGACACTGCGAGGATGTTGCCTGTCAACGACCAGCTCACACTCCACACGACATCATCAAATGTGTTCAGTATAGTAGGGGTCCAGGACACATTGTCGTCACTGGTCCAGATGACAACTCTCTTGTCCTGGGAGCAGCTGGCTATCATGGATCGCTGCAAGCCGAGGGAGGGCGCCCATGCTACGTCTCTGACCCAGTCCATATGCATCTCTAGGCGGTTCTCTTCTACCCATTGGTCGCCTTGCTCTCGCCATATCTGAAAATTCATTATAATTAAATGAAAATCTTCACAAAAACTTTACATGAACGAAAACATGTGAATCAACAAAGTACATTCAATATTTGTTTATTTTATGCAAAATTTTATTCAAGAACTTTACCTTGATCAAGTTATCACATCCACCGGAAACTATTCTCTTAGGCGCCTCCTTATTGCTCAGTGGGTCCAGGTTCAAGTCCGCTGATATCGCGGGGCACCAGCTTATCGAGTTGACGCCGATCGCGTGGGCGCCCGGTATCTTCTTTACGTCCCAGTTTCCGCCATCCTGCGCGTAAGTTATGGTGGAGATGGAGCCGTCGGAGCTGCAGCACGCAAGGATCAGCCCGTACTCGGCCGGCGCCCATGCCACCGAGTTCACGGAGCTCTCGTGACCGGTGTATTCGTACAGTTTCGTCCATTCGCCGGACTCTTTCCATATTATTACTTTCCTGTCGTAGGAGCACGAAGCCAGAAGGTTGCCGAATTTAGGATGGGCCCATGCTACTTGCCACACGGGTCCGAAGTGCCCTTTCAGGTCGGCAGCTAGGGTTTGTGTGCCGCTCTTGATGTCGTAGATTTTCACAGAATTATCGGAAGAACAGGTCGCTAATCTCAATCCATAGTAGTCTAATTCTGCATCGTGTATCATGTCTTCATGACCAGTATCAATTGTATTTAGAACGGTAATCATTTTTGTAGTATTTTTTCAAAATCCAAAAAACAACCAAAAACGATGCACTTCGCCAGCTGCAGCTGTCAAATTGGTTGACGTGGATCCAAATGTTGCCAGGTCAATTATTACTACAACTGCGTTCATGATGTAGCGGCAATGTGACATGTTTTTTTTATTTATTGCAACACAAAAAAACGTCAGCTGTACTGTTTGTCACTGTCAATCAAACAACTGTCAAATCAAAACCAAAACTTCGGAAAAAATACACTCTCGAAAATATTAATGAGCTAATATTGTGAATAATATGGTCTTTTGGTCACTAAAGAAATAGAAAAATGTCGGAGAAAAAGGAAGGATTACTTAACAATGTGTTAGACGTGCTGAACCAGGATTATCGTGGTGTAAATGTATGTAGAAGATATGCGAAGAATGTTCTGCAAATAAATTATGTTTTTTACCAACCTCTTGTTATTTTCAGATAGCGGTGTATGCACTCGCGACTGCTGGCTTGGCTGTATCAATACATAAGATCCGACCGGTACTTATCGCATTTCTTAGTCGAAATATTGCAATTTTATTACATAACTATATGATTTTCAATCTAATTAGGTTAGCAAGTACTCGAAAGCCAGCAAACTGCCGGAGCATTTCTTGAAGAAGCATGAGCCGCTCCGAGGAACATACGCGGGGGTACAACACTCTCCAGTGCGTGTTTTAGTTGATCATCATGCCCCCATCTACTTACCACTATGGCATTCCAGTAAACCACCACTGCCAGTCAAGGTTTGTAAACAATAAATCGGTTAAATTGACCTAATTTCATGTGCCAAGATATTTTAATACTTTCGCTGCTGACAATGACAACCCACATCAGGGGCCATAGTGCGCAAGAACCCATGTAGAGTCAATTTTATTGCATTTCATATGTGCTTATGAAAACCTTACATCTGGATGATTGTTTCAATGCTACGAATGTGTGCACGACCTACAAGGTGAATAAATTTATATTGCATTTCTCCTGTGCTCATGACCTACAGTGTGAGTCACCTATACCTTACTCCTGTCCGGGTGACCGACATTGATCGTTTCAATGTTAAGACTGTGCACGAACTACGAGGGGTGTCAATTTTAGCACTGCACGAGTGTTATGGTTTTGAGCTTAGCAGTGAAAGTGTTAATGTAAATGTTTCATTTCTGCAGCTTTGGGGTGTTGAGGTGGTGAGCGCGAATGCTATAAACTGGTTGGAATGTGTGGCGAGAGGACAGCAGCTTACCCTGAAGCCCATGTCAAGAGATAAAGATGATCTCATCTCCACTGTCTTACTACATATTCCACAACCAAAGGTGACAATTTTGATACTTTACTAATATCAAAGATTGAAGAATTTCAGTAGGTGAATGGGATTAAAAGTTGATTAGTAGTTAACATTGTTGAGGTGCCAAAGGTTGAGAGATCACATCCTACTGGATTTTTTGAAATCTTTAAATAATTTGATAATAGCAAAATGTGTAGGCTTACATTATGTTTTGCTAAGGTTACTAATCTACTTACCTTCTTTTTTTTTGACTATACAGGGTGTAGGGAAAAGTATCATTAAACTTTAAAACACAAACTCTACCAATCAAACTGAACAACTTTTACTATGGGAGCAAACCTGTCAGAACAACAAAAATATCAGATGTCTGTCCCATACTAAACTGCAATACCTACTCGATGGACAGCTGATATTTTTGTTCTGACAGGTTTGCTTCCATAGTAAAAGTTGTTCAGTTTGATGGGTAGAGTATGTGGTTTAAAGGTTAATGATACTTTTCCTTAGATCCTGTATTCTGAGCTATGAAATGTAAACCTAATCTGTTTCTTATTCTATTTATTCAGACGAAAACAGTGGAAACATTAAATGTTGGAGAAAGGCTTGTAGAACTTGGATTTGCTAAAGCTTCAGTACCACTTAACGTCAAAAAGAATACAGCCGAGTCACAGCTGGTTCCCGGATTACTATCTGCAGAGGCTCGTGCCAAGTCCTATAGGAACGGGATCTGGTCCGACCAACTGCCGCCGATCCCCGTCTACGTAGTCTACTGGAGGAAAGGCTCCCAACTGTCCAAAGACCTTACCATCCTAACAGCTAAAAAGCTACTATATCTTCTGACTTTTACAACAAGAAATGCCTTAGCTGGAGTCAAGTACCTTGCTCTGAGGCCTTTCAGGTCCTCTCCTAAACCAATACAATCGTCTTGAAAGCATTTATCTATATGAGATGAAATTGTTAAAACTTCTAGTTAGAGGACGACCAAATGCATTACAGAAAGTGGTAATTTTTTGGTTACTCTTTTTGAACTAGAGATAGATACTTCCATTTCAATGTTACAAATTATTTTAAACTCTTTTATATATAATGTTGGCAAATAAATATGAATTAATTGGAAATTTTTGTAATTTTATTTATTATGGAATGTAAATTATCATATAATTTTTAAAAATATACTATAATGTGTAAAAAAGCACTGTTTATTCAAATTAAATAGTATATATTACATTAAAATATATATCTTAATTAAAATAGCAAAAGAAAAAGTACAGCTAAAATAATCTATTGAAATAATATCCTTTAAACCTTTACTCTTCATTATTCAACAAAACACCAAATAATTTTGCCCTATAAAAATAAAATTGTCACTGAAAGTATTTATACAAGTAATTTACGACAAAAATACTGCTTCGATTTTATCTAAGAGATGAAATAAGTATAGTCGTGGATATAAAAATACAAAAAGCAAGTCTGCTCCCCCATGTGGAGATAACGCACCAGTTCATATAAGTGTAGGTCGAAAAATAGAGTCAGGTGGGGTTATGATATTGACGGGCCACTGGTCTACATGGCGGGGACAGCGGCGCGGGGGGGAGAGGCGCGGCGCAGGCGCGTGCGCGGGGCGGCGGCGCGTCAGAGGATGCTGCAGCGAGAGAGCCACGACGTCGGCTTGCGCTGCTGCTCGTTTGCCTTCAGCTGGTGACCACCCGTTCGAGCTTGTGGGTTACTTGCCTCCTGTCATATACAGAAAACATTATAACTTCTACAGAAACATACATTATACTACTTTTGTTTGTAGATTGATATTTACATACAAGGTGCAAGGTGCCCGGCTGGGCAAAGACTGAAACAGTGAATTCAGACTGTCAAACTAAACATCTTTCACTAAAAATCTGTTGTTTCATACATTTGAGTTGGGTAGATTCAGTAGATTTCACAGTTTTGTATTTGACTGGCTGTCCTTTACACCTTGTATATTATACAAGGTAGGATATGACGACATCCTTTCAGTATTTAAATGTAGTATCATATCTATGTATAATATAGTGATGAAACAAAAAGACAAATGATTCACTCATCATCTTGCATTTTCAAAATGCATGATTATACAAAACAAACACATGGAAAGCTAGCACACTAAATGACCAGCTATGAAAAAAGCTTAAGTACATTATGGGTATGTTTCACCACTTCTGAATAAGTCAATAGCTTATCTGACAGATCGTTTGACATGTCTTTCGAAATATGTCAACTGATCTGTCAGATAAACTATTTAAGAACTTATTCTCTCTTATTGTGTGGGCAGCAAGCCCTGGTGTCAGAGTTTTTTCAGACCGCCTTACGGCCTGTGGTAGATTTTATGTAACAACTACTACCACCAGAGATAGTAGGCGGGACCAACGGCTTAACGTGCCATCCGAAGCACGGAATCATCATTCTTTCCAGACAATCAGGTGATTCGATCTGCAATGTCCTAACCAATGGGGGGAAAACGCACAAAGTGACATATCACTAGGTGTCCCCCGTGGGAATCGAACCCACGACCTCCGTATCAAGAACACAATGCTCTTAACCATTAGACCACAGAGGCAGTTACTTATTCAGAAGTGATCAAACAAGCCCTTTAAAATTTTTCAATACAATTTTGCTTCATGCACTAATTCTACAGACCCATGGAGACTCGAGAGAATACATTAATACTCACAAGATCTACATGAGACATTAATGATATAAAAATCAAAACTCCAAAGCTAATTAAAAAACAATTTAAAAAAAACCAATGGGCCTAGCATGCCACCTGTGAGAAAAATCGAGATATGCCTCTGTCTTTGTTACTTTATGCTTGACAAAATGAGCGCGGCTGGCATTTTTCTCGATTCTTCGTGCGTGGCATACTAGCCCTACAGACTAACACAACACAGAAAGCAATTTTACCTTCTGTTTTAGAAAGACAGCCATGGAACAAAAGAAAATTCACATTTTATAATCAACTTTGTAAAATATCCTATAACTAATTTTGTATTCTATTTTTAGGCTTCATTGCCATTGTAATTTAGATAAATCGAGACCTCTAGGTTGCATCCATAGCATTAGAATGCTAAGAGCCTGTTACACCACTTTACAGTAAGATCTTGTAACCTTATCTAGCAGATTGTTTGACGTTTCTTTCATACAAAATATGTAAAAAGATCCATCAGATAAGCTAACAAGAACTAACTAAGAACTGGTGAAATAAATATAATCCTAAACCTATAGATTTGTATCTGATTTCTTTATTTAAAAACAGCTAATAATAACATACCTGTTTTTTCTCCATCTTCGCTTTGATATCTCTGGCCAGAGTATAAAAAGCGTACTCGACATTTAATGAGTCCTTAGCCGACGTTTCTACAAATTTTATCTGGTACTCTATAGCTAATTGTTCACCTCTTTCTTTTGACACCTGCAAAATGACATTTGATTTAACACAGGTTACCATTTGATTTATTTTAAATTTATTTATTTATGTAACACTTTATTGTACACGTAACATTACAGAAAAAACATATAAGGACATAGGGCGGGAAGTTTTGGGTAGGTAAATATGCAGTAAGCTATGTAGAGTTATAGCAGCACATCTAGTATGGTTTCTCTGCACGCGCGCGACGCGCCTTCGTTGCATAGAAAATAGCATGTTCCCGCGCTTTTCGGAGAGCGAAAGCCAAGCTTGCCGCGAATTGTAGTATGGAATAAAGCCGAGTCGCGCGCAAGTAGAGAAATCATGCTAGACGTGCAGGTATAGCCTGTTTTACAGTACACTAGTGCCATTCAGAATTTTATAAGATTATTCTTTTTATAATGAGTTGCATTTTTAACAATTCAAACCACTAATGTGCCTTGTGCCTTGTAATTTGGTATGTCACGTTTTTTTTGGGAGGGCTGAATTTATAACCATTTCGCGATAATGTTTCAATAGCAATATTTTTTTATTTAGTTTTTAGTTGACCTGTAAACTCTTTGGTAAACTAAAAATCAACATAAATATATAATAATAACTGGCCATCAACATAAACATAAACATAATTTATTTAGCAAAAAAACATTGTTACAGGTTCAAGTTAGAACCCTGACACCCAAAAAATCATTTATGAAGTTCAGGAGTCAGTCAACAAAAATATATATTCAATATCTATGTCAGAATTTGACATTTGATGTTTCTGTTTCCAGCATAGAGTTAAAAAGAGAAGGCAGGTGATTTTCATTTCTTAAAATTAAGCAAGGGTTTTTTTTCTCCATGGATTTTTTCTCAACCACTTTTGCCATTTACAAATTTCAGTTAAAATTAAATTAGTATTGAGTTTATCAATGAATTGCAAAAAAAATGAAATCACTTTCTTTAAATGATATCTTCTATCAGTAAAAAAAAAAATAAAGACCAAAAAAAACTTGACAATATGTTTGAAACATTGTTTTACAATATTTAAAATAATAGAACAACGAACATGGCTATCAAATACAAAATACATTTAATTGAGGTTTTTAATTTAATGTTCTGGCAACTAACAAGAAAATAAGAAGTAAAAGATATAGTTTTGCTAGTTTAACTGCATATACCTCTTAACATATTCACTGCTGATGATCTACCACATAGATTTGCATAAATATATCACATTGTTAATACACTGCCGGAATGCATACAAGAGTTTCATATTTTGAGACAAGCACCATATTTGTTAAATAGCAAAGATACCAGTTAATTTTCACTAACAGTGTCATTGAGCTCTTGACTATCAATTGAGAGCCACAAAAAGGAGCAGCCAAAATAATAAGTAGGTACATTAAATTCCACCAATAACAATAATGTAGTAATCTTGAAACATTGTTTACTTCAATATCTTGGCAGTTGGCACAAACATTGAATGCTACTAATGCACTAGGCAAATTATATGTAAAAACCTGATAGTATAGCATATGCTCACGGCTATATTCCCCGAGGGGGTAGTCAGAGATATTCTGAAACCTCAGAACATCCACCATCTATCTCTGACAGTATAGCATGGCCTTTATCACACATTTCATCTTACACTCAGTGGAAGAGAGTGAAAGCACAGCTTTAGTTTGCAGCATTGTAGATGGTTTATGGTTCCATCTCAATTAGACAACTATTGTAGTGAAATCTGATTTGCATATTGACGGTTAAGAATCAATAATGGCTTACTCACATTGTTGGCAAAAATTATCATTAAATGTAGTTAGATTTAAAGTTGAGTTTTACGCGTCATGGCAAAACATATATGCCAATATCTTGTACTTTTTATGTATCAATCAATACTGATACATCAATTTTTAATAAGACTACATTTGAACAAGCAAAAATTTTTCCTTCCGTTCGGTTTGCTCCCATAGTATAAGTTGTTCAGTTTGGTGGGTAGACTCTTAGTTTAAAAGGATGCTAATGATATCAATTTCATCCTGTGTAAAAGATAATTACCTGTCTTTTTGCATCCAAATCGCACTTATTGCCAAGTATCATCTTCTCCACATCCGCACTGGCATTCTCCTCAATGTTTCTTATCCAATTCTTAATGTTTTCAAAGCTCTTCTCGTTAGTTACATCGTAGACCAGCATAATGCCCATGGAGCCTCGGTAGTATGCGGTTGTTATTGTACGGAATCTCTCCTGGCCTGCCGTGTCCCTGAATAGTAACAATCATGTCAGAACAAGATACTGCCGAATGGTGATGTGAGAAGATAAAAATTAATAAAATGGTTAAAAAAATCTGGATGCTAAATTATTCTATAAACTATGACAAATTGTAAAATTAAATAAATAGTTTAGCATAGCATATGCTCACGACTATATTCCCCGAGGGGGTAGTCAGAGATATTCTGAAACCTCAGAACATCCACATTTCACTCTTAGTACCAAATCTCTGTCTAGAAAATTCTGTGGTGTTCCAAAGTCATTGGTACGAGTCTGCCTGGACGGGGATCGAACCATCGCCTCCTGCACGGCAGGCAAGGTTACTCGCCACTGGACCACCACGGCTTTTAGTTAGTTTGCTAGTTAGTGCATAGTTTAGCACTTAATTATTAATATTTTCAATGTTTCCTCAATAAGGCACTGCACAATTTTAGCAAGTTAATTATTTTTTATGAAGTACATAACAGTTTGCAAAATACGGTATCTCTATTAGGGTCAAAGGGAAACAAAATTTCAATAGCAACAATAGGTATAGGAAGATTGTCTTACCATATCTGTAGCTTAACTTTTTTACCATCAAGGTCTATCGTACGAATTTTGAAGTCGATTCCTGCAAACAAGCAGTTGTTTAACTTCCGAGCATACTAATTAAAATTAGTGGGCATGATGTCATGAACTCTACATTGGTATAATTTGATAAGAGTCCCGGGGATTCATCAGCGCGCCGCGCCCTGTCCACCACCAGCATCACTCATCAGAAAACATACATACAAAGGACGGAGGAAATAAAAAACCAGCATCGATGACAAATTATGTACAAAAAAAAAGACAAAGATATCTCACAATAACCTTTGATTACAAAGACTTGAGCACTTACCAATAGTCGATATAAACGATATATTGAAAGCATCTTCTGAAAATCTAAATAGTATAGACGTTTTTCCCACTCCGGAATCACCTATCAAGAGTAATTTAAATAAATAATCGTAAGTTTTTGCCATTTTTTACAACAATCTGATTACACGAACAGCGATTCATTTGGCATTTTTGAGTAATAGTGACGTAACGCTCTTCGATAAGAACTAGTCGATATCTGTGTTTATTATCTAACGATTATTGCAAACCCGACAAGCATTAAATTTTTAGAAAATTTGAAATTAAATAGTAAATTGTGGATCAGTTAAAAAATACTCGGAATATTTCAAGTTCAATAACTCTGGATGAGTACTTGACTGACATCATCACTTTTTTGTTGGCGCATCAATTCGATAAACCTGAACATCCCTATTGTTGTTCATCGATGATGATGATGGATACCTACCTATTTTCCTTGTTTGTCGGAAAGTAAGTCCTCTGTGCCATATAGCCTCCTACCTACGGAGGTGGAGATTGCATTAAGGTAAGTCTCCAGCGCTTTTTTTTAGCAGACATTACACAAAAACATGATACAAAATGGCGTCGCCCCATACAATTTTGTCTTAAAACAAGATGGCGAAAGACAGAAAGTGAAGCTATGTTTTGTTTTCTTTGTAACAAAAGACACGCCATTACAAACATTTTTATTAAGTCAATAACGATGGCGTCACTGATGTTTCCCATCTCACTTGGACACCTCACACCTCTTTACATGGAGTGTCATTCTAAATATGATATGACTTTAGAATAACAACTCCATGTAAAGAGGAAATGAGATGGCAAACATCAGTGATGTCATCCAAGGTCATTGTTTTTAACTTAAAATATCAAAAATTTCAAAAAACCTTTTTTGGCTTCAAAAAAATTTTGTGTAGTAATGAATCTCAGCCTATGACTTAAAAAACGTATCTGAGGCAAGGATTCAGAGAAAATTTTTTAGTCTTAGTTCGAACTAAGTAGGGCGACAATGTATGGATTTTGACACACGGGAGTTCGAACTATGTCTTAAAAATCGTCGTGAATTAATCTCAGGCTTAGGCTGAGATTCAGAGACGTTTTTTGTCTCTGAATCTCGGCCTGAATCTTCTTGGGCCTCACACAAAAGACCAACAGCGGACACGTTGTCCGCAGTGATCGTTGTTGTTAAGCCGTGACTCCTGCTTATGTTTTTTTGGAAACATTACACAAAAACATGATACAAAATGGCGTCGCCCCATACAATGTTGTCTCAAAACAAGATGGAAGACAAAAAGTAAAGCTATGTTTTGTTTTTCTTTGTAGCAGGAGACATGGTATTACAGCGTATATAGCCCATGCAGCCAAGTCAGTTTTTTGTCCGCCGTAGTCGTAATGCCATGTCTCCTGCTACAAAGAAAACCAAACACCGCTTCACTTTTTGTCTTCCACCATCTTGTTTTGAGACAAAATTGTACGTGGTTGTGGCGACATCATTTTGTATCATGTTTTTGTGTAATGTTTGCCAAAAACATGAGCAGGAGGTTCGGCTTAATAACTGCTGGAAAAACTAGATTTAGATTATTTGGTTTATGGTTGTCAAATTTGACGTTGACTGACAAAGCCAGCGGCGATATTTCAATTTTCGTTACACTATTTTGTTTGTAAATAATTTTATAACAGCAAATGAAATGCGGTGATTCTATTCTAGTAATTATTAACTAGTTTTCATAATGTTTTATCATGTAAGTTATTAAACAGTTTGTGCTATTCATGAAAACTAAATAAAAGCTCGAAAACATTAACCAACCCAAACATTGCAGATTTCATTGGAACACGAGATTCTGTTGCATCCTCGGTACTTTGGGCCGCAGCTACTGGACACTGTGAAACAGAAACTGTATACGGAAGTAGAAGGAACATGCACTGGGAAGTTAGTATCAATTTGAAAGTATTTTTAGGTTATGCGTTGTTTTAGCACAGAGTACTATAATTTCTAGCATAGCGTAATCACAATATAGTGGAACAGCTCAGCGGTCGCGGCAGGTCAATCGAGTGCGGTGTGTGGGGGTCGGGAGGAGCGCGTCCCGGTCCCCTCTGGCTGCGCACGTACCCTAACAGAGAATTCAGTTGGGTACGCCCCCGTCCCTCTGCACACCGCGCTTGATTGACCTGCCGCGACCGTTGAGCTATACCACTATACAGGGTCCTTCTTAATATGCTGAAAGTTTTTAAGAGGATGACCAGAGCATCAAACTTCATAACTTACTCTATTGGACCAACATAGAAATCCATACATTTTTGTAAGATTGCAGTTTTATATGGAACAGCAGATTGTCGCGATGTTGGTCCGATAAAGTTTTTCAGTTTGATGGTCTGATCATCCTCTCAAAAACCTGTCAGCATATTAAGATGGACCCTATATTGCTATTATGGTATGGTTTTAGTGAACTATCAAGGAAAATAAGGTGTCGCGTTGTAGGTCTGCTATTGGGTAGTCACGCCACTCGTAGATTGTTGGCTGTCCCCTCCCGGGCCTACAACGAAGCTCCAGTGGCTCAAGATAGTGCTCTTTTCAAAAAACAATCCAATCCGAACCGATTGAAGTTACCGAAATACATAAACTACCATACAACTTCAAGCACTCTTGCTACACCATCACAACATTGGCAAAATCATCAAATAAAAAGATCGAAGCCATTTTTTAAAAAATATAATAGGATAGAAGGAAAATAAGTATAAATGTTTTTCAGATATGGTTTCGTCATAGCGGTGACGACGATAGATAGTATCGGAGCCGGTCTCATCCAGCCCGGTCAAGGGTTTGTAGTGTATCCGGTCAAATACAAGGCGATAGTGTTCCGGCCGTTCAAGGGAGAGGTCCTCGATGCTATTGTCACACAAGTGAACAAGGTACTGTTATCTTGTTAATGTCATCAGCATAAAGGCTTTCCATATTGTAAACTCAAATGTTACATGTTTTATCAGGTGCTTCAGACCATTTTTTGTTATTTTGATGTTGACTACAAAGCAAAAGTTAGTCAGTTTATTGGCCTGAAGCACCTCTTTCAAAGCCTGCTACATTCTGGCCGAGTTAGTATCTATATTGCCTGCCATGCGGGAGGGCATGGGTCAATCCCCATCCAGGCCGACATGTATGGTATACTCGGGTAAGATTTGATAAATCAAATGTTTCGAGTATGCGTCAGAATTTTGTATTTCTAGCAACATCGCGTGAGACGCCATTTCGTGCTGCCTTTTTCTCTATAGCTGCCTCCTCTACAATGTATTGGGGTAACAAGCCGTTCAAAAAAATGCGGATATTTTGGGATATTCGTAAGTAAAGATCGGATCGGAGGACCTAATTCTTTATGCTATTGAAGCGATAATCGACAATAGTCCTATCTTCGTCCGAGAGCGTCTTTTCGCGAAAAAATTATTCCATCACTTTGAACACATGCCAGGCCGAAATAGTTGTAAATAGGAAAGCATAAAAATATAAACTTTGTTTTATTGTGAACAACACAACACGCTACAACACACACGGTGTGTTACTACAGTTCTTTAGGATAACGATTGCCAGATAGAAAAAAAAAACTGCTTTTGTAACCTTCCAACACACCGAAAAACCGTCCGATTTTACCCGAGTTAAACTTACCAATGACTTTCGAAATTTATGTACGATTTGTAACACCACGGGCTGAAGGAAAACAGTGAGGAAACCTGCATGCTTCAATTTCGACCCACTGTCCATTACAAGTGGCGGCGCGGCGACTCAATACCCGTCACACTGGACATAGCTTCGGTACTACTAGTGAAACGTGTATGTAATGAGTTTCCAGAATATTTCTGACTAACCCCCTTGGGGAATATAGTTGTGTGCTTATGTATGCATGCATATAACATGTGCTTAAGCGCTACGGGTTCAAGCCTACAATTATATCTTAAATCAAAAACAAAAAAGTAATTTGCTATATTACCATTACAGGTTGGCATGTTTGCACAAATTGGCCCCCTAAGCTGTTTTATTTCACACCATGTAAGTTTTTAACTAATAATAATGCTGTATATTTTCAACTTCTAGCCCTTTCTACCTTTGAGACATTTATAATAAAGTAAGAGTTGTTCTTATTCTATCTTCTTGTGTGCCAGTACATTGGCCCAGTGCAGAGGGACCCATACTGCCGTGATACAGTAAAACGCGGCTAGGGGCTATCTAGTCTCATACAACTTAGCTGCCTTTTACAGCATAGAAACAGAAAAGAAGCTCACATCAGGCGGGCGCGGAGAGTGCAGTGTAAAATGATACCTATTTCAATACCGATAGAACGAGTGAACGCCCATACGGGCCTCACGGGCGGAGGACTTTCTCTGTGAACTCTATCCGTATTGAAACAGGTATTATTATACATTGCACCCTCCGCTCCTTGAATAGAGCTCAAAAGTCAGAAAAAAAAGCATTAAAAAACTAATTGCTGTTGTTTTGACTTCTGAATGTTCCTACTTTGATTGCACACTAGGCAATAGGCAGCTATGTAGAATTGTAAGAGCCTTAGGCCGAGCCGAGCTACGCGTAGGAGCGAAGCTCCGAAGCGGCCCGCTTGGAACCTGGTGGACCTGGTCTCCGGGGTCAATCTGCCAGCCAAGCGAGGCCGCAGGCCGAGCGCCCGTTATTCGAGTTTGTCAGCCTGTGCCCAGTTTAGGTTCAGTGGCTCTATGCCCACTTATGGATGGACGCACGCGTTACTGGTCAATCGTACGTCTGGCTAAAAATTTATACTTGTTAAAACTGGAAACTAGATAATGTACTGTTTCTTATTGGTTTCAGTCAATTCCAGCAGACATGGAATTCTGTCCAAACGTGAACCCTCCGTGCTACAAGAGTAAGCAGGAAGACAATGTCATACAAGAGGAGGATGTCATCAGATTGAAGATCGTTGGCACCAGAGTTGATGCTACTGGCATTGTGAGTTTTGGTTTCTTTATAGGGTTCTTCTTAATATGCTGACTTGTAACGGAATGATCAGACCATCAAAATGAACAACATTCTTTATGAAACCAACGCGAAACCGCGAAACAAAATCGGCTTCCCCGCCCCATACATGGTCGCGTAGGATTGCAGTTTTGTTCCATACAAAAAGTTTTTTAATTTGACGGTCTGATCATCCTCTAAAAAATCAGTCAGCATATTAAGGTGAACCCTATCCTGTATACACTGGACTGTGAACATATTAATGGCACCAATTCGAAGATAGCAGATTTTAACGCAAAGTATTTTATTTTTCAGTTTGCCATTGGGACACTCATGGACGACTACTTAGGTTTAGTGACACAGTAAACTTTAATTTAAATATATTTTAAGATAAAAAATAAATGAAATGGTACGAAGACACGAGTTTTAAATAAAAACCAGAAATAATCATCGTCATTTATTTGGCATTCAAATAATAGGCTAAAATTCCATACACAATGTAACAAAAACAATTCATCAAAAAAGGAAAAATATTTGGACACTTTCAGTCTATTTGGGCAGTATGTTAACATGGTGGTTCACGTGAACCTCGCAAGGTTCTTTAAATTATTCTAATTATAAAGAATTCATCTTATCCTAAAGTTTCCTTTATGAAATTTGACTATTTTAGTTATAATGGTGCTCAATGTATATTGGTGTAATCCTATAATAAGTATGGTGGTAGAAGACTTGAGTGTAGATTATTATTTAATATATAAAAATTTTGTCTAGTTAAAAAGAAACTATATAGAAGCCAAAGTCAAATTAGTTTACAGAATGCCAAATTTTTATTGTTGATATATAATTTCAGCTCCTATATTATATTATATACGAGAATTTCACGTCAATGAGTATATTATATACTATTTATTATGTCTAAAAATTATGTACAAAATTCAAAAATTTTAATAAAGTAATCTAAATTAAAAAGTATCCAAAGGGATGATTCAAGTCTTTGGTTCATTAATTATATACAAAATCTAAATAAGTCAAATAAATAAACCTAATCAAGTATTGCTCATCCTAAAACAAAATATGGCATCTAAATAAATAATACTCAATATGAGATCAGAAACAAGCTAAGCAAATCTTCATCTAAGCACCAAATAGGCCTAACAATAAAAAATACAGGAAACTAAAAATACTTCAATAAACTACAAATTCGGCGCTATTACAATAAACGTTTTGACAGACCTCCAGCGCAACTATGCTTCCACAGACAATACATAGAGCATCACTAAGTTTAGATGCTTACATTCCAATAGTCTACAATATCAAATATATGTACTTTTTATCATAATTCAATAAAATATTGAGACATAACATTGTGCATTATAGTGTAATATGCATAGAAGATATATTTTGAAACAATTAATAAATTATTTCGCAGTCACAATAAATTTGCACGAATCGCTCACTGAATTATGTGCTGGAGTAACGCGGACTATTCACAATTATTCATTGATTAATCTGGAACCAGAGTAATAAATCCAAGATTATAAATTAAGGGTGTCCCCACATTTATGAACGCATTTGTTGCACGATTTGTGCTGAAAACAGTGACGCTGCTGATACAAGTAATTTCTTTACGTCATCAACGTTTTAAAGAAGTTATTAAGCCAATTGTAAAGACGCCTAAAGGTCATAGCTCACTTATAAGATACCGCTCCCGCACGGTAAAAGAATGAACATTCGAATGTAGGCTTTAAGGTCCATGCTCTGTAGATACACTTTACAATGTCAACATACAATTGCAAACAGCGCGCGGCAATATGTGAATCAACAATATTATAATTTTAATAATTATAATAATTTATTTATGTCAAAAAGTAAATTTTTCAACAATTAAAAGAGTAGTTTGTGAACATAGTACAAATATTATTTAATTTTGTTGAGCATCACAGCCGATACCCAAAGCAATTTTTCATATAGAAAAATGCTTGTGATTTGGGTTTCAGCCGCTCCTCCTTCCAACCTTTCATGGGCAGTAAAATGTTTTTGTCCTTTACAGTACATAGTACAATATTGTCGTAAAGTGTAACTACAGAGCTCGATCTTAAGCCTAAATTTGAATGTACATTCTTTTAATGTACGGGAGCGGTGATGGGATGGTAAATGAACCTTTATGCAGCTTCGGTTCGGCCGTTCCATTTTCTGCGACCATAAATGTGATAGTAAAAGCTACGAGAACACTATGCAACATTATGCTTATTTTTGAGCAGTCTGACTCCATTACTCCAGCTTAACAAGGCAAGGCACAAAACAAGATTACAGGATTATATCAAATCAAGAAAGTACACAACTTATTATGCAATTTTAAGGGAAATGGGAATTTTGTATTACGAGATTCTATCTAAAGGATTTCACAGCGAATATGTATTATATATAAACAGTAAATTGATTAGTTTAATATGTGTTCAATTACTGTTTATGAGGATTTCTACGAGGTTTACAGTGGGTCGGCTTAGAATCTTCTGTCAACAATTTACGCAGTTTTCTATTTCCGAAGCAAAAGTTTGTTTCGGAAGTAAAACTTAAAATTCATTTGTGGGACTGCTGAATTGTCGATAGAAGTGAATCTTACCAGTTAACCATAGACTAAGTGGGGGATTAAGGGTATAGAATTACAAGTTATCTATTTTAACTCCAGAAAATATCTAAACATTCTTAACGCTCAATAAGTCTAACTGTAACATACATTTATAACATCAATAATACTGACGTATAGTATTAGGAAGAAGAGCGGAATATAACAACTATTCTTTTAAATAGTGGATTAAAATTGTTGAGCTATTACTGTAATTTACTATGAAATATGTGGATTATTCAATGTTTTGCTTCCCCGTCTTCTGGCAACTGAAATCGTCCATCCTGTTCACTCGAAACCAAACACCACTTTTACCTGACCTGAGGCCAAATAACGCAATCTCAAACTATCATACAATTCATTTATAAAATTTAATTTCTTTATTTATAGGTTTCAACATATTATTTATCTATCCAAGAGATAGTTTGATTAGAATCGACAACCATATAGAAATCGTTGGAAAATCTTTGTAATCAATAGTTTGAGTTAACGTTATTTGACCGCTAAATATGCAATGAAGTAAATGTAGACAGATTTATTGATATGCTTCGACTAATTTTAAATTAAAGTCCAAAATAAGACTTGCCAATTCACAATTAGATTGAATAGGTAATATTTATACTCTTACTTGATTCGCAAATTTACTAAGTAATCTATCGTATCAACATTTACTTCGCCGATGCGATTGATAACCCAACACAACTTACGAAGCACCAGCTTTAAGACTTGTCTAACTACGTCTAATTTAGGCTTGAAGTTGTAAATTCGATTTCTCACGCGATTATTGACTGACATGATGTACCTGTATTACTTAGGAAACCGCTAGAAACTTGTTTTTCGACAGCTGCTTGTTTGGTACTGGGTGTAAAGAGACTACTTCCATAAATCCACGTAACCCAAAAAAGTAGACACCTCACCATGTTGCGGAAAAAATTGGAACTAACTTTAGTCGATTGTAGCGTCCTTAAAGGCAGGTTTTTTTTTTCTACAAGCTTTAATATGCATAATTTTGTGATCAATAGACTAGTCAACTCATCACAGAACCAAATCAAGCGTCATCAAATGTCAAGCGGTTCCCCAATCAGTACCTTCAGCACATCAATAATGAACGAGCAAACTTTTCATGCAATCGACCCTCGGTGGGTAGCAACCGTGCGCTGCGGCGGGCTGCGGGTGCGGCCGGCAGGGCTACTGCCTGACGTGGAAGCACTGGCACTAGGCGGCGGGATGTCACGAGGCGGCCACAGTCTGCCGCGCGGCGCCGCACGGGTCCGCCGGCTGCGGCACGGCCGGTGAAACCGGCCCACGTACAGCTTCTATGTAGTCTTTGATCAGTGTCGCGATCTGGTACGCCTGTGGGGAGATTGAAGGATCAGTATCTGTAGGAGCTGGGATAGGCTTCTAGGATATTTCCCTGCGTGAACCGTGTCGCCTATAGGCTTGAACGTGAGCGGTACAGTACCTGGTCGGTGGAGAGCACGAGCTTGGCGTGCTTGCGCTCGGCGCGCGTGACGAGCAGCAGCGCGCGCGGCGCGGGCGACACGGCGAGCAGCTGGTCGTGGTCGTGCGACACGAGCGCCGCGCGCGACCCGCGCCGCAGCAGCGTCAGCCCGCGCGCGTCCACGCCCAGCCACAGCGCGCGCGGCCAGTTCGACGTGAACGTTTGCTGTTGTCACAATACGATACATTACATTACATTGATGACGTAACGCAATATTCAAACCTTGCTACGGGTACATCTTAGACATAGAAGAGGTAAGCATGTGTGATACTGAGTGCAAGTGAGACAGGAACACACCATTGCTTACTATTTTTTGTTACGCTTCCAGAGGTGAGGCAAAAATTGATGGAGGGCAGAGAGTTTCCTTTTGTAATACCATTACTGTAGGCCTACCATGAGTTTTCACTGTACGTTACTACTGTAGTTGCGGTGCAGAATTAGTTCTCAACGTTACCACTAGGAGCGCTGTACGAAGTACAATACAAATACTGTAGTAAACTACAGTATACTACAGTGTAAGCTCATGGTAGGCCTACCGAGTCGTATTCCTCGGTAGCTGTGCGTTGCGGAACGGGTAAGAAGCGGACGAGGACCCCTCCTACATCTCGCTGTTACCTCGTGATGTACGTAAGCTAGTAGCAGCTACACTATATTGTACTATAGAATAATATACACTCACAGTAACGTCGAATATAGTGGCGCGCGCCAGAGGCCAGGAGCCGGCGAGCGTCAAGGCGCGCTGCATGGCAGCGTGCGGCTCGGTGCCGCGCAACGCCAGGTGGTGGAGGCGCACGGCGGGCGCGGGGAGCGCGGCGAGGCGCGGGGGCAGCACCGCGCTGGCCACGCTCGCGCACTCCTCCCCCCCGCCCAGGCACTCCCCGTTCACCACTTGGGCGTGGAGGGCCGCTAGCATTACCTGTGCGAGGTTAACGGCATACTAATCAATATTACATCTCAAAAAAGAAGAAGAGAAGAATAAACTTCGATAGATTGTGTGAAAGATAATATGTCTAAGAGAGGACACTAGATTACCACGGCTTCCAAAAATCGCAGCCAATTATAGTGTGCTCAAAATTAAATAAATGTGCGTCAGCGAGTCCAACCTTTAAGCTTTACGTAACCGCTCATTGCTTGCTATGTACCTTTTGTAAATACTAACTTATATCTACTATGAACCAAAATTAAGTATTCTAATAAAATGAAATAAATCCTCACCGCTTCATCAGTTTCTATTGGTAGTCGATCGTGGCGGACCGCGTGCAACACTTGATAGTAAAGCAACTCCATTTCCGCTACGCATGCGCTGTGAAGTGGCCGCTCGCCGAGGAATAGTCGCTTCTTGAATACCAGCCTGTATAACAAATGTAGTAAATCAAAGTCTATCTCATCATCATCAGACCGAAAGGCACAGTTAGTCATGAGACTCATAACATGTCTACCCTTTAAGAATCACAAACATGCAACAAGATGTATTAAACAACACAATAGATCATCGATATAAACAAAACATTGCGTAGATATTTTTCATTCAATTTCGTACACAAGATAGCGTCGCAGGGCCTTCTTCCATTTCCATCCTTTATTATTTTCCTTATTTAAATAAATTGTTCTAAAATACAACAATTAACGCAAACCAAGACTCAATAAGATTCAAGACCCTATAAAATGTTACCTAATTAATCAATTATTTCTATTACACACATTTGACGATACATCTAAGTACAATCTCATACCTGCAAGCAGCGGCTGTGGCGCCCGCTTTCTCCCAGCGAGCGAGCACGTCACCGACACGCTCGTGGCCGCCCAGCGCGCGCTCGCCCGTACCCGCTGGCGTAGAGTTAGCGCACACCTCGTATAGGGCGTAACCTGCGCATAGAACATAAAAGTTCAGTACACAGATAATTTTGGATTGGAATTTAAAAAGTGTGACGAACGCAAGTAAATAGATTAATGTCTTGAGATTCCAGATCTGTTTTGTTCATGATGCGAAACGTTTGCAGTTTATTTTGATACATAAAATAATTCGAGAGTATTGAAGTTGACACGCAGAATATATTAAAGAGCATATAAGTGCGCGCTGAACATGCAGTTTGTCGTCTGTACCCTCCAGAAGCTGATGAAATAAGAACCCACCACGAATAGGTCAGATGCAGCGTAAATAAATCTACAGTCAAATTATCTAGAGATGAGCTTTGCCTCGGTATTAGTCGACGTAGACAGTCTTTCTGCTTACGGTATCGGATTACATACATAAGGCACGTTTCTAAACTTACACAAATGCTCCCATCAGTTCATCATCATCATCAGCCTATAATACGTCCCACTACAGGGCACAAGCATACCCTAAGTCCAACACGCGCAATGTGTATTGGTGGACTCCGTGGACTATACATATGCATCAGAATTTCGGTATCCTCACGATGTTTGTTCCACCGTTGCAGAGCAGTCGGTATTATCGGTAACAAACAAAAAGCTCACCAGTAGCAGTCTCGCTGAGGCCGATCTTCTCCCTCAGCATGGAGACGAGATGGTCAGCCGTGGCGGCGGGACCGAACACTAGACCGTGCTGTTTGCCGTCCAGTAGCAAAACTCGAACGTGCATGGGTCTTCGCGCCGCGGCACAGAGAAGTTCCTCTTTTGAAGGTGCCGTGAGACGACGGGGGACTTGAGCTATGCTCAGCGCCACCTGATGGGAGAAAGACGAAGTTTTAGAACTATCTGGCTTTTGATAATTTAAGATGCTCGTAGTCGTAATACATAAAAATGCTCGCGCCTATGTTCCACTGAGGTAGGCAGATACAATAGATCACTACATGCTACGATAAGATAATAATGTTTTCTTGTCATTCCACAGCCGTACATATTATGTCTGTCTCAATGCATACCAGAAAACGCTGTGCTTGGCTCTTGAACAAGCCACCTGGATGGTTTTCTGCATCCCTAGGTTATGGTCTAGTGATACAAAATGCATCTAACACCGAAAAACTTTTGTTAAAGATAAAGGTAAGTAATAGCCCGTAGGATCCGGCAAGGTCTCTCTCGAATAAGGCCGTAAAAGAAAAAAGTAAATTTTTCAAATAGTTCGATCCAAATGATACATGAAAACCACCGAACACTAAAATGCGCAATAAACGCGAGATTTATAGTATACAGGGTTCAACTTAATATGCTGACACTTTTTTAAGGGGATGATCAGACCATCAAACTGATCAACTTTCATTATAGGACCAACATCCAAATCGCGGAAAAAATATCAGCTGTCCCATACAATTGGCTAAAGAAGGTTTGCAGTTTTGTATGGAGCTGTTGATTTTTTTTTTCGCAATTTCAATGTTGGTCCCATTGAGAAAGTTGTTCAGTTTGATGGTCTGATCATCTCTTTAAAAAAGTGTCAGCATATTGAGAAGGACCCAGGTATAGGATAAATATGTTATAGATTTACCATTTTATTCAGTAGCGTCATAAAATCAAATCCCATGAAGTAGTCCCATAGAAGAACAGTTCCCTATAAGACTATTAGTAGTATAACATAGATTACAAAAGAACTAACCTGTTCAGCTCGCCTGGCGAACTTGCCTTCCTCGCCAGTATGTAAGGCAGTGCCCCTATACCGCAGGTGGGCCAGCAGAAGCCTTCTGATAGGTTTAGCGGGAGGTAGGGCCGCGCCGATGGCTGCGCAGAGCAACGCCCAGTGGCGGGCTGATACACGAGACGATGGTTCAGGGTGATCTGTCGTCTGTGGAAATGAAAAGGTCAGCAATATTAACAATTACGATAATGTGATCTCCGTTCGGGGTTAGGTTTATGGGCTAACCCAACCTAAGCGTCCAGTCAGTATTCAGCAGATCGTGCTAAGTATCGAATCGCGCTATTTGAACTTGTTAAGACCTTAAATAAGACTTAAATTATCCAAGGGTAACTATAAGATAAGAATAGCCTATAAACGTCGAGGGCATGGGCTTCTTACTGAACATCAGAAACACCACAGTCCTTTGAGTTTCACAAGCCCATTGGAGCTTTCCATCTATTTTTTACACAAAAAGCCGATACTGTTATTAATTAAAACATTAACACACCTGCTTGATGAGCTGCACATACAGCTCGACGAGCAGCGTGTCCTTCTGCAAGCAGCGCTGCAACAGAGACTGCGCGAGCGCGACTCTGTCGTCACTGTCGCTCTCTTGGCTGCTGACGCTGTTGTTGTTAGCGAGGCTGGTAGTGCTGCCTTCGTTCATATTTAAGCCAGCGTGACTCATTATATCCTGCAAAGAAAATATACAATAAGGTTAGCTTTAATACTTTCAATAGATTTCAAGAACACCCCGAACGAACAGAGCCTCCCAGAGTGACATACTGAACCCCCGTAAGTAGCAGGCCTTTGAAGCTGATTGGCAAATCTCTTGACCAAGGTGGGTCAGATTCTATGACATGCCACCTACTCCACAGAGGACTAGATTTCAATAAGCTAACCTTGAAAATCTGCATGGCAGCCACCTCCTCGGCCTCGTTGAGCTTGGTGAGGCTGTGCGGGAGGGTCCGGGACCAACACCAGTAGCCGTTCGGAAACCCCTTGTAGCACTCGCCCTGCGTCTCCACTGCCATGTCGAGCCGCACCTTCTCTAGCCGGTGCTTGCTCAGCCTGGAGGGAAATGTGTTAACAACATTAGCTACCTTGTGCACACGAAGAATTTCAAGAATCAGCTCGCATGTCTATTGTAGATGCGATCATGCGATTCACAAGCTAGAGTCAAGATTTCTAAATTACATTTCACGTTAATAGAAGAAAGTCAAACATCGCGATAGGGCTATGGATATCACAATCATATAAACAACTAACCTCCTAAGCGTGTTCCTCAAGAAGTTACCCGCGGAGACTTCAGTAGGCCTCCTCAGCATGCCGGAGTCGACCAGAGCCCGTCGCGCACTCTTCAACGCGCCGGCCAGTCTCGAACGTTCTGACGCCGGGGCAGCCCTGCGCGGGGGCTCGTCCGCCAGCCCGTTGGCTAGGATAGGGCTGTAAGCAGCCATCAGCCAGGCAGCCTCGTTCTTTTGTGGAGATTCTAGCACTATGCATCTGTGGGGGTGATGCAAGAAATGTAAGTAAAGAATGTTCAACTCTGATCTGGTGGAAGACAAAACTTCGAACTAATCAGTCGCTTATAGTCCTGCGCAAGTCATAAAAGTGTCGAAAGAGGAATAGTGTTTCCAACTATAGTCGAAAGGCTGACAACTTGTAAGGGGCATTTATGACAATTTGATTGTCCAATTTTATTTAAGTGTCTCCGTTGTACGCTTTGGTGTACAGTCTAAAGATTGTCGCCGCCGACAAGCAACATTTCTCGCTCTAGCGAATGTTAACTAGCGACAGAAAGCTAAGGGAAAATCCGTTTCCGTGCAAACAAGTACATTTTCAAACTCCAAGATTTAGAATTATACCTATGACCGTCGTGCTGTCCGTGATGAGTCAGACTGATAGTGAGCCCGTTATCAACAGGATCCATCAGCAGTGCTGCGATGTTATTATAAGGGTACTCGGCCAGGACTACTTTGTCTGATGGTCGGACGAGCACTACACCTTCCGAGCCCACTCCCAAAAGTACGTTGGGTCCTGGAAATTATTGTAAAGATTAGATTTGATCGTCTGATGTTTCGCTATGGTTTGTTAAGAATAGTGAATCCACTGTTTTCACACACACAGTTTCGAATAAAAAAAAAAAATCTAACTGTACTTACCATGAGCCCAATATCCCTTGTAAGTGACAGGGAACAGCGTGACTCCGTACAGTGGGTATTGCATAACACAAGACAGGTATAAAGCCTTGGCTGTCAGTTCCGCGCGCCCTGCACCGTATTGCCGATGAGCCTGCGCTAGTATTGTTGCCTAAAACAAGAACTTTACTTTAGTATACAGGATATAACAGTGAATTTTGACTACGGAGTTCCTGGAGAACCCTGGGGATGCGCTGGACACGCTATAGAGTATAGAACCATCTCAAGATACTAGAATATTATATTACTTTTACAGAAACAAAATGTCGTAGGCACACGCGGCGTCCTGCTCTCGACGAGAGCGCCTGTTTGTATACTTTATCTATCATCATCATTTCAGCAGGCAGACGTCCACTCCTGGACTGTAAGGATCGCCATCGCCAACACCGGTCTTGCGCTGCCCTCATCCAACGGGTTCCTGCCACATTCACTAGGTCGGTCCACTTTGCGAGGGGACCTTTAAGTGAGGGCCTCTAGTGAGCGATCACGTCTCAGTTCCGTATGTCATCACTGGTAGTACACACTGGTTCAATACTTCGTCGGTCGGTGGAGGCTCGCCTAGGGACAACTGTGCTCGTAGGGACACTTGTGGCTACACAGTACTCACCCACTGATGGGCGGGCCTGGCCCTGGCTATGCGTTGCGGCAGGAACTGTTCGGGGTGCGCGTAGTAGGCGCGGGTGTGCGGAGGGGGAGGGCTCGGTGGAGGCTCGCCCAAGGACACCTGTGCTTGTAGTCCAGCCAGTTGGAGGGCCACCTTCTCTGATACCGGGAACTCGTCCATCTGTGGAAGTATTTGCTGTTCTAAACCTGTTTATATTGTAGATAGTACATGGGTACATGCAAAAATTCAAGACAAGAGTGACTTGTAGTGGTTTTCTGTGATATAACTAAGCAGTGTATTGTATTCACTATCACAAGAATAAAAAAAAAGGTTTTTATTCTGTCCTCATGAGTATCGACTTATTTATAGGTCAGTACCAAACCAGCATACTTGTGCAACAAATCAGGCTATAATGCACCTTAAAGGATTACCGCCCTAAACAGCCTATTTTTTTCTTATTTGACATCACGGAATGACAGGAAGGAAACTAACATGAGGAAACATGCCCACGCTAAAGAAAAAATCCGGATACATTCAACCAATCACGTACACGGGGAGGACAAATGATTCTACACTCTCACCATGAGGTTAAAGCTTTGCCCCAGCAGTGGACGGCTGATGGTGATATCATGAGTTATCGACATTGTGCTTACCTTGACCACACTATGTACCGCCTGTGCGTAAAGCAAGGCAACTTCCACGGGGTCGTGCGGCAACTCTCTTCCGCCGCGGAACAGTCGCCGCTTGAACACGAACCGATTGTCCGCGGAGCCACCGCCGGGCCCTTGTTGCCTGTTGAAGAAATATAAACTTTATTACAGAGAAAAACCTTCGGCTTACTTATTGTTGGATGTTTGTGTCGTTGTATGGTTTCCGCAATAAAAGCCTAGTAGCTTACGTTTGGCACAATTACAATGTATGTGCCTGTGGCAGCTGGCATACTGATCTATATTAAGCCTCATAATACGGTGCTAGCTAGCTAGCTAGCAATAAAATGAGTACAGCTACCTGAATCGCATCATTACGATCGGTACCAAGAAATAAAAGAAGGCCATAGACGTCCACCCGGATATCCGGCGTAATACCACAGAATAAATACTAGTACCTACCGGTACAGAAAAATCACTTCGAAACTAGCTTTAAATAAATAGCGACTCTCTCTGCACGGCAATAAGATGCAAAGTTATTCGCACCAGTCCTATCTTACAATTCGCGAATAACCTACCAAACCGTCACAACGGCGCGCATGCAAACAAAAATGAATCGAGTCACTAGACACGAAAGCTTCGTTTACATAGTCTCCCTCTTTCATTTCAATTGACATCTCTAGGGTTTTCAAGTCTCGCATTGACTACTCACAAAAAGGCGGCAAGTCTAATGAGATTTGACCAAGAAGTTTACACGGTATACCTAACCTATTGCCATTCTCCACTCGGTGGGGATCGCCGTCAAGCGTACCTGAGCTGTGGAGTGAGACAGGCCTGGTAATACTTACATCTCCCAGGCGGCGATGACGTCATACAGGTAGTGGGTGGCTCGAACATGTTCTTCCTTGCCACCGCGTTGTTGATATACCGCCCAGCCAACGCGGGAGTGTGGCGCGAGGCCAAGCTTGTCTGCGAGGCGGGCTGCAGCTGCGGCGGCTGTGTCTGCCGGGTGGACGTCTATAGCCTTCGTGCGGCCGTCGAGGAAGAAGAACCGGCATACTATTGTGCCGAGACGACGCATTGCCTGTGTTATAAATGGATTATCAACGATAGAATGAGTAAAATAAACCCCGGAAAACTCAAAGAGGTTGATTTTTATGTTCATATTTTTACACCTTCAAAAAAACGTATTTTCTCACCAAACCTAGTGACTTACTCAATGTCTGGATCATTAACTGCTTGTCCCACAAATCATTGCATTAGTCCCGTTTTAACGCTTACTAAAACTAAGTACAAGAACCCGCGAGGGCTTTGGATTATCATCACTGTTCAAGGAAAGTCCCATAAACCATTGCCTTAGTCCCGTTTCAACGTAGAATAGAGCCCTCGAGGGCATTGCATTCGTTTATTGACATAGACCTTTGGTTCGTCAAGCATGATGATTATTTAAATGATCAAAATGCTTGGGTCACTAGCTTATAGTTTATTTACTTTACTGTATAGTATCAATTATTTATTAAATAGACTATGTATTATTGTATACATAACTTTAGCTTAAGAATTTATATTGTAATAGTTATTAAGTCGTGTTATGTTGTAGAGTTTCTGGCCGCATCTTCTCTACAGCGACAACACATTCCAACGCGGTGGTAGCTTTAAAAAAGATTTGACGTTTGATAAGTGTGCTGCAAGCTCCTATATTGAATAAATTATATTGACTTTGACTTTGACATGCCTTAGTGACAAAACGGTAAATACTAACAGCGATCTCGACGGTGCTGGGCGGCAGCTGGCGGGGCGCGGCGCCGCGGCAGTTGTCGAGGCACCACTGGGCGCAGTGGGCGGCGCGCTGGGCGGGCACGAGGCGGGCGCGCGCGCGCAGCCACGCGCTGTAGTAGCGCTGCAGGCCGCGCGACGGCTGCCACGCCACCGCGCACAGGCACAGGATCAGCCACACGCGCTCCGCCCACTCCTCTACTGGACACTCCGTTATCTGACGAACAGAGATGTGCTCTGAGTTTACTTGCCGACATTATTCTGTTCAGTCGTCAGTTGTTTTTGATTTTCATAAAAATTTGTTTGTAGTGATATTTGTGGCATAATTTCGTGCGGATTGTGTCCCAAAAAGTTGCGTAAATCGACCAGTATGACAGGAATCTCAAATAAGAAAACAGAACACAAGTTTTGGTTCAAGTTTACTCGTGCACGGTGATTTTGGCGGCGACGTGCGAGCTTACAAAATCGACCACAGATTCATCGTCATCTATCCATCCACCATCAAAATTAAGAATATGAAGAAAACATTTTACGAATGACTTTAAAGGACTAAGTATCCAGAGACGTTAAAGACATTACAAAATAGATATGGTCAGACCACACTTAATACAACCAGACTTGCACTGACAAGAACAGGTACAGTACGACAACGTTAATTTGTCGTGTCGCCAATCTTCGTTTGCGCAGACAGGGACAAACATTTCCCGATGATACTCGAAACCATCGATACAGGGTTCATCTAAATATGCTGACACTTTTTTAAGGGGATGATCAGACCATCAAACTGAACAACTTACAAAATCAGCTGTCCCATACATTTGGCTCTAGTCGGTTTGCAGTTTTGTATGGCGCAGTTGATTTTATTTCGCGATTTTAATGTTAGTCCCATAGAGAAAGTTGTTTAGTTTGATGGTCTGATCATCCCTTTAAAAAAGTGTCAGCATATTTAGAAGGAACCTGTATAATCAAACTTATGTTTACTAGTTTAAAGTGTGGAATTGATTGTCTTGCCAATAATGACCGAATGTCGATCACGTCGGTCATACGTCAAGGGCGAAATCAATCGACCAATAGAAGCAGGTAAGCTTTACCGCGCAACTGTAAAGCATCGTAATTGGTTTATGTGGTTTTAAAAACATTCATCTGCGCAAGTAAACGTGGTAATACTGTAAACACATGATGTGTACAGTGTTTGTGTGTGTGTGTGTCTGTGTGAACATGTGAGAAAGGATTGTAGCCTCGCGGTAAACGGAGTGAGATCGGCAGCACCAGTGGGGGCACCATCGAAAAAAGGGGCATGACACGAAGGATCCGTCTCGATCCATTCTCTAAGAAAGAGAAGATTTTGCTTGAAAGATTGGTATCTTACCTGTCTAACACACTGCACTAGGATCTCGTCTCGTAGCTCTTCTCGCTCCAACCCCTTGCCGATGAGCGACTGTATCACTTGCGTTTCTTTGTCAGCCGTTAATTCACCTCTCATGTATCGACAGAGGTCCTGTAACAAATTGTTATATTAGAAACTAACACTATGATAACATACTAGAGTTAACCCGCTACTTCGTCCGCACAAATAATATACCAGATTTTAAGTCTGATCATAAGCTATCAAACAAAAAAAGTTTCATCAAAGTGTTTGCGTGATGCTGTTACAAACATTCAAACAAACAGACAGACACAAATTCTAAAAAAGGTTGATTTCGAGTCCGGGATACCTAAAAACCAAATCGTAATCTTTTTCATGTAAATCTTCAATGTACAGACACACTTCTGTTACAGTTTTCTAATAGTTAAGATTACGATAAATGAGTCCTAAACTACATTCTATCTAAACTCTATTCATTTAGGCAAAACTATAAAATTAAAGAACAAAGCGATGAATGAAATTTATGAGAAAAGATGTCATAAGCTCAATATTTCAACACCTAAATGCTTTCTACCTAAATGTATAGAGCGTTGATTTTAATCTAGATGTTGAAATTACTGACATAGATTAGTTCGTTTACACAATATCATGGCATGTTCCAGATCTCACCAGTAAAGAAAATCTAGAGCGGCGCTTATGTCGGTGTTTGTGCGGCACCTGGTTAAAATGCATTTAATCCTTTTTAGTTTATGTTTTTTTTTGCAGCGAGGTGGGATGGTCTCTTCAGAACTTATTTCTCATTCTAAGCTCCTATATTCTTAGCCAAATCCCAAAAGTTAAGTTTTTATTCAGTCTGAATTATCATAATCAGATTAAGGACCAATATTAAAAGTGAAGCGGGTCGGCAAGCAGCGACGCCTTTTGAATTTCACTCATCCTGACTAACTAATCCTAAAAATATTATAAACGCGAAATATCGTAAAAACGACTGAATGGATTTTAATGAAATTAGGCACACAGATAGAATATGATGTGGATTAACACATATGATACTTTTTAAGGTCTACGCAGACGGAGTCGCGGGCAACAGCTAGCAATACATAAGTTCCATGCAGTTTATACCACTTTCGTGCAGGAACTAGGAGAGCTCAACAATAACACCGTTCCATACATTATGGGAATGTTGATGCCCTTGTGGTAGGTTATCATCGCATTGGTCAGCAGCTCCATATATTTGTTGTTCCATGTTAGAGTAGCTATTAACTTACCCTGAATATGTTAACGGCGGCAGTGACACTGTCCGGGTCGTGCAGCTGTATGTGTGAGGTGGGAATGTTGTTGCCCTTGTGGTAGGTGATCATCTCCTCCTTGGTTAATAACTCCATGGACTTGCTCTTCCGTGTTAGAGTAGCTATTATTGTCCCTGTTGACAATTATTTTATGAGTTACTTCTAAAAGTCTGTTCCACAAGTGATGTTTAAAAGACGAAAATATAGATATCGATTCTTTTTTGTTAACCGAACAAAGAGCTTTTGATATCTAAATATCAGACAATCACGAAATGGAATAAGAATAAAATTGTTTATCTTCCATTATACATAGTTTACCTACAATTATAATGCGTGGGACATGTGCGTATCTTTACACGCACACGCACACGCACACACAGACACACTTGCAATGCTCTTCTCTATGCATCATCTGTGGGCACTGCTATAGTCGAAATCGATTATGAGTAATGATGATCTTCTTTTGACGTTCCGATAGCTCAGTTGGTAGTGAACCTACCTGATTATCCGAGGGTCGAGTCGAGTCATCTTTATTGTATATCGTTGTCTAGTCATCATAATACAAGTCCGGGCTAGATTATGATACTTTAAATGGGACTAGATAATCTGTGTGACAATATCCAAGATTGTTTTGATTGATTTATTTATTTTAACGCTATTGTGGTTTTAAACCGGTGTGGCCATCTGCTTACCTTCAGGCGACCTCGGATGATCGTTGAAGTACAACTTGGCGAACTCGGCGAGGTCGTTGGTAGCGTCTGCGGGCGGCGTGGTGGGGGGCAGGGCTGAAGCAGGGGGGGAGGCTGCCACCTCCATCTGGTGCAGGCGACGCTCCACGCGCTCCTTGCGGCGCGCGTTTCGTTCTGTGCTCTGTTGGATTAACATAGATATGCTTTTAGAAGGAGAGTCAAGTTTATAGAGAATAAATTTTGAGTACGGAGTGACAGTGCGAAAGTTAAAACTGTTAGGCCTCAGTATGGAATTTGAGACGGCTTTTGGACAAATTCCATGATGATTTCACAGACATTTAAGGACCGTTTATTAATCATGTTGGCCTACGATGAATTTACACTGTAATATACTACAGTAATTTAACTCCCATTTGTGTATTGAATTTGGTACAGCGCTCCTAGTGGTTACGTTTAGAGTTAATACTGCCATACAAAATTTGTGAGTGTTGCGTCGCCAATTTTGTGTAGTTACACAGTACTAAAGTACAGTGCAAACTCATGGCAGACCTACTGTTCAAGTTAAGATAGAAACAATGTGTGCTGCTACACACTAGGTTACCAGAATGGGGTTTTAATCACGCGGGCATCAATTCTATTTTCCTCGGGATATCCGGACACCTGCCGGCGGTATGGCCGGCGACCGTTATTGGCGTAGAATTAGCCTTTAGAAATACACGCAAACGTCCAGTGTACCTTTGATGTTTCCTTTCTTTATCACCGCCATGCCTTGAGGAATTCCTAAATATCATATCTACTCGTACCTATAATATCAAGCCTTAGCAAGTAGTAAGAGACTACACACTGCTCGGCACACTTCTTTGACGTCACAAAATGATGCAGTAAGACAATAACTCACGGTACAGTCTCCGTTCATCATAAGCGGCGGGCTCATACAAGTGTCCATGGGTATGGGCGGCGGCGGCGTGGCAGACTTCACGCTGCTCGGGAGTGACTTCTGTGACGTCATGCTTGCAGTCATCGAGCGGGACGTCACGTTGTTCGGGAGCGGGGGAAGTGGCGCTTCTGGTTCTGGCTCTACAACTTCCTTATTTAAAAATCTGTGAGGAGTGAGATATTCGGTATTAGTATGGTAATTCTCAGACTATGCTTGGGATTTTTCCATTTCTAATGCTACTGGATTTAGTCTATTATGGGGGCTTGACATTGCAATGCCAGCATGTAGACCACTGACTTCTAACTCTCAATCCACGCTAATGCTAATACTAGTACCATACTAGAATTAGCAGTTATGTCTGTGGAAGTGGCCGTGTCACATCCCTAAAATGATGTGTCATAATCACAAAGCTATCGTGGACGCACTATAGCAAGGATTTATAAACAGTGGTAAAACTAACCCATTGTTATCAGGAGGCAGTATCGGCGGCGGCGGTGGTGACATGGGTGCTTCGGCGCCGCTCGGCCGCGGGATCACAGACTCGTAGATGGGCTCCTTGCCGTTAATAACCGACAGCTTGCCGTTCGGTATCACACCGTTCGTGAGTTCAGGCGGGGTTGTGTCTGGAAGAGATTGTTATACATTCAAACGTGTTTCCCGGGCAATCAGCGAGCATATAATCATCATATTAGCCGCTAGACGTCCTCTGCTGGATATAGGCCTCCCCCAAGGATCGCCACAAGCCCTCACCCACTTATAGTGCTCTAGACAAGTCCTCATTTCAGCATCCGTCTTTTTAACCTTTTTTACCGATAAGAGCGGATTTAGCAAAATATCAAAAAATACTTAACAGTTGTTGAGCCTGCGAGTAGACTTTTTGTATGAGATATGTATACAAAAACGCAAAATTGAGTCGGGTAGAAGTGTCGGTAGCTTAATTGGGATAAAGCAAGCCGCAAGCAAGCAGATAGGCTGGTTACAGGTTACGAGTATAGTGTAGTAGTAGTAAAGAATTTTGTTGACAGGTGTTTCAGATTTCATACATGAACTCTCGATGGTGTCGAACTCGTGTTCCGAATGCTTTCATAGTGGGATGGCAAACTAGGTAATGGTATCTTTTTCAAACGAGGGTGCTGGTAACTGTGCGATTCTACCCGTATTCTTTTATATGCATAAAACTGACCTTTAGTGACAGGAGGGGGCGGAGGCGGAGGTCCGGCCGGCTCGGGTAGCACGCAGGCCGGCGGCGGAGGGAACACCGGCGACTGTTCCACAAGCTCACATGGCGGCGGCGGCGGCGGTAATATCAGCGATGACGTCATCGCATCACCGTTCGACATCGGGGACTTGCTTCCGTTCATCGATGACGTCATGGACGAAGGCGGCGTTATGACGGACTGTAAGGGGAGGGATGACGGCGGCGGGGGTGGTGGTATGGCTTCTGACGGCGCGCCGTCTGGTTTCCGTTGCGCTTCCGTATGCGATTTGCTTAGTTCGTTCATTTCGGCTGCTAGCACGTGCTCGAGCTGGAAGGTATATTGTTTTCATTAGTATGAACGTATTTAAATCCGCTTTTTTAGTGTAACACTGCTAAGCAAAGACCTCCTTTCTACATCTGTTGTGTGCAAACATAGAAAAACTCCTATAGGTATATGATATCTCTCCATCCTTTTCTGGGTTCATCTAGGACCAAGATCTAACCCTGTGGGAATTTTGGTCCATCTTTCCGAATGCATATGACATATAGACATGTCCGGTCCACTCACACTTTAAGCTAAATTTTTCAATTAACAGTTCAATCGATAGGACGGACTAGTAAAAGAAAAGGCTAATTAAATTCTCGACTTTGCACTTCTTTTAATAGCTATTCCTAGCAGCAAAAACCTGCAAGCGAATTTAGATACTACCAAAATTTACTATAATACCTATCGAGTAAATCAATAGTCATAAATCTATGCAATGATTGCTTGATCGATGTATATTTGGATCATAACATGAAATCCGATAGATTGTCAAGACTCATAGTAAGATGATAATTACCTCTTGATGCAAATCATCAGCCAACCGTGCCATGGAATCACCAATCTCAGCGATAGTCGGTTGATGGGCATCTGACTCCCCGTCAGGCGCCCCTCTTTGCGTCGGCACATCGGCCAGGAAATCGAACAAGTTGTCCAAGTTGACAGAGTCTGCTCGGGTTGTTGTGGGGCAGGATAGACCGCGGAGTTGATCTGCCATGTTTTCAAGTTCTGCTCGCTCTTGATTCGCTTTTTCGGCAAGGCTGGAATGTTGTTGTTTAGTTAGAAATAGAAGGTTGATTTGTCAAGCATCTGTTTTCAGGGAGAAAATATGATCCGAGATTACACGATGTGACCATAATATGTACAGAAAGACAGCGTACGCAACCTCGCTATCTGCTTTTTATGCGTTATATGGATAATTTTAGAGTCGTACTTACTACAAAAGTTACTTATAAAAAAAGCAATGATGGTGATCTTTCTGTCAATCACACCCTAACTAGCATAGACGAAAAAATTTCCGCTTACGCTAGTAGACGGAATGTCAGTGTAACCGCGTATGAGACAGCGATAGTCATAAAATCCTATAAAATTTATATGAAGTGACATTTTGGAGTCAGGTAGCCGTAGTACAAAAAAAGTGGTTACGTCGATAAGGACAGCAATAAGGTAACGATCTCCATTTTTAACTAGAGCGAATTTGCTATGTGCATCTCTTATTGAGTGAATAGGACAAAACACGTTCCGACCTCTATTACTTCTCCCTCCACGCTAACTAAGCAAAAGAGGATACAAAAATTGAGGTCGCCACTTTCTATGCGAGAACGTTAAAATCGCGCATAACCTGGCAAGACCATCCAAAACTGTGTATTTTAATATTTAGTTCTTCCTAGCACCGTTTTCTCTCTTTTTTGCTAAGCTGTTAAATTGTCTTCTTCCAATACAGATTACAAATTTATCAAAGCTTGTCCTCTCACCTGTTCCTCTCCTCCCTAAGCTTGATCTCCTGATTGACCCTCTTCATTTCCCTCAGTGCCGTGGCCACTTCCCTGGCGAAAGCGCCTCTCAGATGCCTCTGAAGCGTGAGGGCGGCTCGACGGAGACGCAGGAAGGCCGCACGTTCCTTCCAACCTCGGCAGGCTGCCTGGAGGACGATGACTGCGTTCCGCCATTGTAGGTATTGACGTCGTTTCACGCTGCCTTTGTACCACTGGTAAGGATGATTGGTTGATTAATCACACCTTGGACACTTTTATGTGAAACTAGAGTTAACCCGCGACTTCGTCCGCAAAAATTATATACCAGATTTTAAGTCAGATCTTAAGCTATCAAACAAAATAAGTTTCATCAAAATCGGTTCAGTAGTTTTCGCGTGATGCTCGCACAAACAAACACAAAAACAGACAGGCAAAAATTCTAAAAAATGTTGATTTGGAGTCAGGGATACCTAAAAACCATATCGTAATCTTTTTTTTTGTAAATATCTTCAATGTACAGACACACTTCTTTTATAGTTTTATAATATTTAAGATTTCATACAAATAGAAAAAATTGAAAAGAAGAGGTACGCATGTGCGATACTAAGTGAGTGCGAACGAGACAGGAGTACTCACATCCCCACTTTTTTACGCCACGATCCTGCCAGAGGGTGCCAGGTTAAAATTGTTGAGGGGCAGGGAGTGTCCGTACTGTATGTAGAACTAGATAATCTTTCTTCTACCGTGGATTGTAGTAGTCGTTACATAAAACCACGTCAGAGGCCGTAAGGCGGTCTGAAAAAACTTGATACCTAGGCTTGCTGCCCACACGATAAGAAGTGTTATATTTTTTTTGCTTCTACCGTTATAATAGGCTAGTTAACAACTAGTCAAATCGGCAACTGTCTATCAGACCAATTGTACCAAACTATTGTGAACGTCATCTACGTTTCATATTTTTTTATAATTCATCATTTTAGTCAAATCTGGATACCTGCAGGTTTTGTAGAGGAGTCATGATGAGGTAGAAAGTAAGAGATCTAAAATCTAGGTTATCCACTTACTTTTTGTATTTTCAGAGCTGAAGACTGTATGAGCGCCGTCCTCTTAGCTTCTAACGGAGCGTGCACCGAACTCCTCATGAAGATCTTAGTGTGACCTATTTGCCAGTCGTCTTTGGGAGCGTTTACTATTGCTGTTATTGATCTGTTGAACATTATTATAAATTTTACAAATTCAGTAAAAACAAAAATAGATTTTCGTTACATTATTACGATATAGGTAACTTATTTATGAAAAAATCATCATGCGGTTCAATTATAAACTGACAACCGTATCACACTATGTGCACTTCATACAAACGGGATCACACTGACAAGAGGTTAGCGCGTGACATGCAGAGTGAGTGAGAGAGAACTATACCACTGCTGACAGTCATACAACTCCCGTACCACCAAGAGGGGGTGAGGTCAAAATTGGTGGGGGGCAGGAAGTGTCCTGTTTGTAGGTAGGTAATAAATACCCTTTCTTTTTCTTCTGGGGTAGTCACGAAATATTGCTGAAACTATATGTATAGCAGGCTGATAGCATTCGCTCCGTCTCTGCATAACATATTCGCAAAGCAACATGTTTGCAAAACATTACATTCTCTAAACTGTAACAATATTTGTACTTACCCAATATCGGGGTTCATAGGCCTCGGATGCTGCAACAAGCACCTATAGCGGGCCTGGAAGAGCGGCGTGGCGAGATGTACAGGATACCCATCCCTCCTGATCCTTACTATTTCGTTCATGCCGAGGTACTGCAGCTGTTCCAGTACGAGCTGATCGCTGAATTTACCCGCTTCTTTGTTCTCATTCGGTTTTATGCAGCGGACGTACCTGAGAATCGAGGGAACATAATTGATCTCTAAAACTTATTGAAAATTAGGTTCTAGATAACAATAGGTTACAAATTTATGCGATTGCCTGTGATCACAGGAACGTTTCAATAGACTTTTGAGAATCAGTTTTCAAGTTTTGCATCATTTTATCCTATTTCGAATTGATCTTGACCGGGCTGGCCCAGTTCTATAGTACTAAAATAGCGTAATTATAATATAGCGGTTGCTCTCAGCGATCCGGGCGGGTGCGCGGGGGACGGGGCACCGGCAGTCGGTACCGCGCGCATGTAAGTCGGTACTGGGACACGCTCCCCCCGGCCCCCGGTCCCCGCGCATGATTGACTTATCGCGACCGCCGTGCGCAACCTCTTGTTAATTACACTATGGTACTAGCTTATAAAGTCAACTAACTATAGTCTATACCATAGTTTAGTAGACTCGAATGTCTAGAATAGATTCGTAAAGTGCCCAGCACACTTACCAAACGTGAGTAACCTGCAGCATATCGACAAGAGATTGTAACTGAGCTCTGAAAGTGTCAACGACGGTCGGACGTCCTTTAGAAGTGCCTCTCTGTGTCGTACCCGTCGAGTTTGGACTGGATAGAGTCATATCCTGAAATACAACAAACGACTTCAACATTTTGTACAAATATATACCCACTTTCAAATTGTCTTTTCGGGAAATTAGAACATCAGCTTCATACCTAACATGTTTAAATTATTTGAAAAACTATCAGCGAAAACTAATGTAGATTTATAAATTTTGTCTGTTTCGTCCTCCACCCTCTTTCCCTAACATAGCATATAAAGCACCTATTTCCAACGTAAATTTTGGTTCAAATATGCATCATCTTAGCCGAGAGATGTCCACTGCTTGACATAGCCCCAAGGATCGTCACGAGCGATCCTGCGCTGCCCTCATTCAACTCGCCATTCGAGAACGCTTCGTCCCCATAGGTCATCTATTCTGCGAGCAATGTGCCCCGTCCATTATCACTTGAGTTTAGCATTTCTTCGGTAAATACGTAGCTATTTAATAAGTAAACATACTCACATGACCAGGCGGCGCTAAATCCTGTACATAATCCGCGAGCTCCCTCACGAACGGGTTCGCGGACCTGCTGAGATGGTCAATGAACGCGTCCTGCTGAGTATCGCGGTTCTTATCGACGAATCCTTGCACGCTGTACGTGACAGCGCCCGCGTAGTGTTGCACCCCGAACTCCTCCTCCCACTTGCGACGGGAACCCTTGACGAAGCTCTGGTGCTCGCCAAATTCACCTTGTATGTTTGTCAGGTAGGCGCTGTCGGATCCCTGTAATAGTTGGAACATTAGTCTTGTATTCAAGGAAGATGAAGCAAGGAAAAAGATTTTCTCATTAATGCATTTGGCAGTTTTTATATCAGCAGGACTGCCACTAGTTGAAGCAGTAGTTCAGCGTACATTTTGGCCCCCATTTTTGTATTGGATTTGGTGCAGCGTTCTCGCAGTAAACAGGTAGTTACTTAAAGAACCCACTTATTATATTTTGTATACCTGTTTCAAGGCAAATAAATGATATTTCTATTTCTATTTCTATTTCTTAGACAATACAAAGTTGTTTTGTGTGGATTTGAAGTGACTGAAAGACGATGGGAGAATGGGCTTTCGCTTAAGAGAGATATTAGGTAAGACGAAATGTCACAAAAAATTATCATTGGGCTAATGCCTAATGGGTTAATACTAAATGACCATATGCGTGATTCAATTGACCAATTATATTGATATCATTACCTATAAGTATATCAATGTTATGCCTACTCTAAATAAGAACAAAAATAATATAAATCATACCTTTGGCATATGACACTGTTCGCTCAGTAGCTTGAGCAAACTTCTAGGCGGCTTCTCCAAGAGTTCGAGGCAGGCCGCGTTGTCGGTGAACTGAATCTGATTGTACACTATTCCTTCTTGCCGATACTGAAATCATACAAAAAAGATACGATTCGCTTACATTTGTTATAATGAGTAAAATATAACATTATTGGCGTGGCTATAGGCCACGATGGCAAAATTCCTCATCAAGAATTAATTGTTTATTTATCCAACAGTCAAAATCAGAAGACAGCAAATCGAATTGCGACAGTGTAAAGAACGAATGTAATCAAAATTTTCTACACCAACAGGAATTTGTAAACGTTGAATAATATGCGTAGCTTCAACAAATAGGTCGGCATAAACATACCACCTTCCTGCATCGTCCGTCCACTGCGCTGACAGCAAAGAATAACTCGATGTCGAATACTCATACGCACCAATAGCACTGAGCAAGATATACGATACAAATATACACTTACGATTTCCTGTTCCAGCGCAAACACGTAATTATTAAAGAACATGTGTAGCTTCTCGTTGGCGTAATTAATGCACAGCTGTTCCAGCGAGTTGGCGGCGAAATTCTCGAAGCCGAATATGTCTAGGACTCCCAAAGCACGGGGCGCTTCCCGTCCGGGCGCCGAGCACGAGTTCACGTGACGGACGAGCCAAGCAAAGGTTCGCGCGTAGAGCGCTCGGGCCATCGCGTGACGGTTCTCTCGAGCCTGGGAAGAGGAATACTTTATTATATTGAGGAATCTTGAAACAGGAATCAGAATCCCGAATTAAGGCGCGCTAAGTATAGCTGGGACGACGTTTTTAGACGCTGCGAAAGATTTAGGATTGAGGATTTAGCTGGAAAAATGTGTTCACAACAATAACGATAACGTCGTTACCTCATGTAATCGCAGCGGTATGTCGGTAACATTTCCCCGGACATTGATCTGCCGTTCCAACAGCACTCGCTGCGCGGTCGGCGGCGCCAAGCCGAGAAGGTTAGATACTGCATCAACCGCTTCTGTATCTTCTGGCGCTAGAGTCGTACGCTCGCCGTCTACGTCCTGGGAACAAATTAATAGAATTAATAGTGTCAAGCAAGAATAGCCTGTACACGTCCCACTGCAGTGCACAGGCCAGGCCAGTGTGCAGTGCAAGGGCCAAAAGGAGAGTTATGGACGTTGGTCCACCACGCGTGCCCAATGCGGATTAGTGGACTAAACATACGCATCAGAATATCTTCTTTAGCGTATGCAGGTTTCCTCACGATCAATATAAATGCATAGGCGGATGGTACACAGTCAGAGAAGATCTTGCACCAACCTGATAATTTTAAGAGGAAGACTTCTGAGAAGACGTAGGTCTGTTAAAAGGATTTCGCGACTTATAAACCAGAATTTTTGGGTATGAATGCTGCCTTGTTCAGGGGCTCCAGATCCGCCATTTAGAATCAGAATATCCCCAAGACTTACTTCCCATAGGAGGTGGCACTAGAAGAATGAATATCATAGTTTCTTCCTTTCCTTTTTAATCCTTATTGATATTTATACTTAGCGGTTTATATGAAGTTGATTAGCTGTGGTAGAAGACGAAGGACGAAGAAAAGATGGATGGCTTGTGTGAATGAAGGATGATAATGTGTAAGATAGGACAACTGAATCGACGGCTAAGACAGATTAGTGAAAGAAGATGACATAGCACCGACCCCTATTAATGGGATAAGGGCATGAGAATGAAGATGGTATTTTCATCTACTCACCTGGAACTGTATGTTTCCAAGCCAGAGTACAGCAGCGAGCACTTTGAACAGCCCCTCGCACATATGCGGCGGCACCTGGAGAACGGTTAGGGCCAGCTGTAAAGCTTCCAGCTTGCCCTGTTCCCCTCCGCGTCCCTTACGAGCTTCCTCGTCTTCTGGCCGGAGGTATTTGTATTGAATGTCGTCGCGGAGGCGTAGTGTGCTTCGGAGTTCCGCGTTGTGCTGAAAGGGAGATTGTGTTGAGTTTTAAGTGCAACATTTTAAAAGATTCTACTTTGCGAGTGTACTTAAAAAGGGGTAAATAAAATGTACCCGAAATCGAGGCGTGTATGAAACAACTTAATTACGACTTTAGAAGAGACAAGAGAGATGTATGCTTGGTAAAATTATAGCTTGACACTTATTTACAACTCTATTTCAATTGAATAAGGATGATATTTCATTGGGCACTGGAAAATGATCGAGCAGTTCTCCGCCAGATGTGCGCTGACCCTTACTTTAATTGTATGTATCAGTATCACACACATAGCGTACCCAACTATTCGTAAGCTTCTCAAGCTCATTTAAATTCAATAACGTTTCCAAATTACCTTAGCACCTTCAACGAGCTGATAGAACACGTGGTAGTTGGTCTCCCGTGGAGCCGGCCCAGTTATCCTGGCTCGCTCCAACAGAAAGTCCCTGAGGACGGCGCCTCGGATCCCGCCTCGGTGGTCCAATCTGACCTCGACGAACTTGCCGAATCGAGACGAATTGTCGTTTCGTACCGTCTTAGCGTTACCTGAAAAGTTATATGATACCATGATTATTTTCTATTAATGAGACTCGTAACATTGAGCTTTTAAAATGTGTTTATGATTTGTAAGGGTTGGACCTCATGTGGCAGCACAGAAACACATTTTTTCACGCTCCATCTTTTTCTGTCGCTCAGGAACGTTAGTTGCTAGAGCGAGAAAGGTCACAGCACTGCCGGTGCTGCCGCGTGCAGATGAGGTTGAACCCTAAAACCACAAGTGATTTTTTCGGTGCAGAAAAACGTCTTGAAAAAACCTACTAAATGGTGCCACTAATACGATCTGTATGAAGAATTTGATTTGATTTAGGACAATAAAGTTTGCTAAATGCTAAAAAATCTCAATACAGAGGCACTGCATAGTATTCTTTTCTTTTCTTTCATTGGTTATTGGTATTGGCTATGTGCACGACACTAGCGCCCCTAGCGGTGTCGGACCGCCGTGAATTATTTCAAGTAACATGTTAAAAGTTTGGTATTTTTTAAATAATAAAATAATGTAAAAACTCAAGAAATTAGCAACATTCGATATTAAAAATGTTAATATACCTATTTGCTAGAATCCACGGTATTTGCAGTGCCAATTCCCGTACAAACTTTTATCCCGGTTTTCACACCTTTGGAGATATAATTTAAAATAAAACCTTTTTAGTGAGCACCGATGCCGATAGAAACATCCATGCCAAATTTTAAGTTTGTAGTCTTTACAAATTTGGAGATTTCGTGTTGAGTTAGTGTGTGGATTTGCATAGATTCAAGCATATTTTACACAGCTTGTCCTACAAAAGTACACATTTCTGCCACCCCGGGCGCTGCGATCGATTTGTCAGTTCCCATCACCACTTCGCACATAGCCAATAGAGGTATTTATATTCTTTACTGGTCAGGTATCCGGCAAGCTTGATAGCGTCAGGCGTAGCTGTATTAAAGTCCTTTCTCATGCATGTGTTCCGAGACAAGGGAAATTCTAGCAGATAATCATATTTATCATCAGCCTGTTCTGTCACTACTGCGATATAGGCCTGTAGCGAGTTCCTGACAAACTTCAGCAATCATCAAAGTTCACAGTGAACTTGTAACTAGATTTGTAATCACTACGTTTCATAGATACGTTTGTATTGTAGTTTGATCGCGGTCTAAAACTTTTGGGCCGTTTGTGAAACAATTTTCATTATTCAAAACGTAATTTTCTCAAATTCTTGACCACCAACCGACATAGGATTTCACCTCAAAATAGAATAAGAGCTATACAGGGCGTAAGGGACAGCCCTCCGCAATCTGAAACCGTTAACTCAGAACATTACTGAACAACTTGCACTATTGAGCCTACCCCCGGAAACGCAAAAAAACAGGGCTGTTCCATACATTTGAATCGGGTAGGTACAGCAGTTTGTAGGCTCCATAGTGAAAGTTGTTCAGTTTGATGGTCTGAGTTCGACGTTTCTAGGTCTTACACCCTGTATAGCGATCATTGCGATATTTCTGAGACAAATCAGTGTAGCGGCGATAACGCTCAGTAAAAATCGCGGTAATTCTGTTGCGACATCGTCGGTCGCTTGCAATGTCATTGACGTTCATTTTCGGCATCGCCTACCCTCAAAATTAGCTTGTGTGATATGGCTCTTACTTCAACAGCATATGACCTAACAACAAAAACCAGATTTTGGGTGGCCATGTTTTAAATTTGAACCCTTACGTAGTGACATTAATCTGTGCCCTTACCAAAAGCTTCCAACACGGTATTGGCTTCAAGGATCTGCTGCTCTGCCCAGGATGCCTGTCCACCAGCAGCACAAAGATACTGCAGTATCAACTTTGTTGTTTCCGTCTTCCCCGCACCACTCTCTCCCGATATCACTACTGATTGATTCTTTTCGCCGTTCTGGAAAACGAAATTTAAATTCTAAATTCATCTTGAAAAAGCCGTGGTGGTCCAGTGGCGAGTAACCTTGCCTGCCGTTCAGGAGGCGATGGTTCGATCCACGTCCAGACCGACTCGTACCAATGAGTTTTTCGGAATTTTTGTACCATTTGTAACACCACTGGCTTTTCGGTGAAGGAAAACATCGTGTGGAAACCTGCATGGTTCATTTTCGAGGCATGTATTGTACCCACTGTTCATTATGTGGCGACGGGCTCACCGCCCGTCACACTGGACAGAGGTACGGTACTACTGGTGAAACGTGGATGTTCTGAGGTTTCAGAATATCTCTGACTACCCCCTCGGGGAGTATAGTCGAGAGCATATGCTTATGCTGAATTCATCTTGATAGAATTGGATTTGATCAGAAAATACCCTCAGTAGTTTACTTGGATTCTGTATTACAAAGAATTAGGAACAATTTTGTAACGGAAATGAGGTTGATGCCCAAATTGCAAATCCTGTTAGTCCCAACACAGTCTTGATTATTGTTAACAGTATCATGGCATAACATTGATGTAAATAGTTACATTTTATTTAAGTAAATCCATTTAGTAGTAGGGTAGGGTGTCACGCAATCATAAATTACTTATAATGGGTGATGTTCATGTCACATGAAAACAATTTTATGGCTGTCATTAAACATTATACCGTCATATGAAATTATAAACCATGGTAAAAAACCTTGTCGAAATTGTAAACTTGGCGTGCCGAATATTTATTATAGGAATCAAAATTACATAATATAAACCATTACAAAACAATTAATTATAAAATTGGCAACATGCCTCGTCCAAAAGGATTTACAGTCAAATATCCACGACAAGCTTCGTCACAAGAAGGTATACACATAAATCCACAACACGTTTCGTCAGCAATAAAATTACAGACACTAATCGGCCCTTTCCCCAATAATCGTACCCGGCACAAAGGATCCCATCACACCACCTGCGTTCCCGCGCTGGATGGCCAATGAAATCCTCTGCACAAGATAGGACCTTGAGCGGACGTCGTTGCCATTTTCCACAGGCGTGTCGATACAATGAATATATTATCAAAAAAATTACCCATTAAAATCTTATTTGTTCACGTATAAACTTCTGAACCAATTCTAATTGACTTTTCACAAAAGTATAGAGCTGAGTTTGGAGTAACATTTAGAATTTATTTCATCGCAATTAGCTCACTTAATCAAAAGTTATGAGATGTTAAAGTTTTCAAGTACGTGTTGCTCTCCGCGTACGAAGTTACGGGCGCTACTATTTCTGAATAAAATTATATGAAAAACACGTTAGCGTCTGATACCTTATGTATTTAATGTCAACCTTTTTCGAACAGTAACGGTTCAAAACTCATATACAGGGTGTTAGGATAGACTGAGGAGGCATTACTTTAATGGGTGATTGTGCTCATGATATCGGTATCATGAGTTAAGACAATTTTTCCAAAGGAATATAATGGAAATTAGCAAAATCTAAATTTCTACTTTTCATATAAACGTTGGAGGATCAGCTGATTGCATTTAGTATGACAGTCCAACATTTTAAAATTAATTTTCTATAAGGTTCTTAAGTAAGGAAAGTTGATCAGTCCTATGGGTACAATCACCCCTTTAAGTAATGTAGATGTTTACCCAACTATGATGCCTAAACCAAACATGTATGACGTTTAAAATGCAGTCTCAAAGTAAACATAGCATAGGCCGTACACAATTTACATAGATAATATACGAACTCGTTATTGTTCATATAAAAGCTTTTAATCCCTACCTGTAGTGCACTGTACGCAGATTCAGCTAAAGCAAAAACGTGCGGCGGGAGAGCACCAAAGGCTTTGCCTCGGTAGTTTTGCATGTGTTCCTGTGAATTAAAAAATAAAACAACTTTACTATGATGAACACCCTATAATCTTAACTAGTTATTCAATTTTAAACCTTATATCATACGAGATAAGAATGGTAAATAGGTAGAGAGTTTTACGTTTAATCTGATATCGGCAGTTGTGGTAACTTTAAATATAGCTACCACGTTCCACGGTTACTGCAGAAAAAATGTATGTAATTATTTTTACAGTACAAAGTACAGTATAAATGCTCTGTCACCCTTGTGGTTAAATTAAGGAAACTATCAAGTAGTAGAACATTGAAGAACAATCAACAATTTCCTACATCATGAAAAGGGGTTACCTACGTAGCATCTAAAAATGTTTGGACGTATGTATGTATGTGTGTACCTGTATACATCCCCCACCCCAACACCCCGCCTACTACCCAAAACAACTTGAAATTGAAAATTAGATGAAACGTTACATTAGATGAAACATGACATAGCGGAAACATTACATAGATGAAACATTACTTCGTTGAACAGTGCATTAGGACAAAGGTGTCCGGTGAAACATGTTTCATCCAAACATTTTTAGATGTTAAGTAGGTACCCACATCAAAAGTGCAGAATAAATGCTCTGTCAGCCTTGTGGTTAAATTAAGGTAATACCTAGTCGTCGTCAAATAGTAGAACATTTTGAACAAACAACATATTCCTACATAATTTCTGCGAGATTAGTCAATTAACTAAACTTTAATCATTGCGAAACCCTATGAAAGAAATCTATCAATAAATTAACTTCTTCATCTAAACGGAAATTGAAATCACCTATTGTGTGGTAATTACTCATTCAAAGAAAACAGGAAGATATAATTCTGTATTACGGCCAGCGGTTGATATAAGAATAAATTACTCTTGTAATCATGTTTTCTCTAGAATTATTTATCCCTATTGCATCCGTTAGATGGCGGTTTACGGTAAGCCAAGTCAGAACCCTATGAATATGAAAATTCTCGGACACAAAAGTTATGCCTCCACCAATCGGTAGTGGGCCCACGTGGTTGAGTGCGGCGCACTCCCTCTCTCCCTTATTCGTGAGGAGGCCTTTGTCCTGCAGTGGGATCTTTCAGGATATTATTTAACTTAATACCCCTGTAACATCCCTCATCAAGATTTAAAAATTTCGGATAATTCAGTCATCCAAACTTCAATGACACCCAAGAAAAATGCTGCGGGCCGTCTGTATCAAAAAATATTTTTTTACGCCCTGCTAAGCAATTAGCCCATATTGTAAATAATTTTATAGGACAATTTAACGGGATGACGACAGCGTAAGCGGTAGTCATCGTAGCATGATTCCTGAGTAAATCCATAATTACATCTAAGATCGTACGCTCGGGTTGATAAGTATAATCATTATGTCGTTAAGACGGTCGTGACAAAATTATATTTAAAAATGATTTATATGCTTGGATGAGTACTTGTTCATCTTCTCTTCATTTTTGTTTCATCTAAGTCGAAAGAAATTGGTTTTGCTCACCGTGGTATAACATCCTAATTCCTTGTACGGATTGACTGCGACTAGAATTGACCCTGTGTATGTCTGTATTATTAATAGTTAAGGAAAATTACAGAGAAAAATATGCTTGCATGATCGGCTAAAATATAACAATACAAATGTTTTCCGAGTACATAAGCTCCATCTGTAAAGAAATATTCGATGAGCAGATTTACTATCTTTTAAACCATTAAAAAAAGATTATTCTGGCATGTTTCGAATATGACAGAAGTTTCCCTGGATACTGGAATACCGTGTACCGGAAGGCGCAGCGTGGGTATGCCCACCACAAAGCAGACCGAAGACCTGGTGAAAGCGGCGGGAACCCGTTGGATGAGGGCAGCGCAGGACCGCTCGTTGTGGCGACCCTTGGGGGAAGCCTATGTCCAGCAGTGGACGCCTAGTGGCCGAGATGATGACTGGGATACCCAAGGTAAACATTGATACTTAATAACGCGGTTTCCGAGTGTTTTTCTTCTAAATATAATTGTAAAAGGATACATAAACGAGGTCGTGCTTATATCGACTCTTGAGGTTGTCGTTGATTGCCTCCTCGGTGATTTGCGGCATCATGGTCATGTCGGGCACGCCCGGCCCATCGTCGCTCTCTCGCTCCTCCATCTCGTCTGTAACAAAAATAAGGTCTATAAGAAACATGCTCAATTATATCATCCACCCGATAAGATATACGTCAAGATAGATCGTCGAATCTACGAACGCGTCGAAAAAAAATTTGCAGCCAGCTCTGGCCCCTAAACCCTACCGCTATGCACGCACACCAACCAAAGAAAGTAATGGAGATTAATGGAGGATTAACTTTAATGAACGTACGTACAACTGACCGTTAATCAGTCATCAACGCGAGTTTAATCCAGTTGAACTTTTAACTAGGCACCAATCCATAGCCCTGATGCTGAGGTGCCATGTAAGAATATATTTAGTTAGACCTCCTCATTGATGGAAGTCGATTATCATGCAATTTATGTCCCAAGATTAAGTACGTAGATGTAGATAACGTACCGGCAACAATTTGATTCCAGGAACCATTGCAGTCGGAATGTATATTCAGAAATCATACGAAGAATTAGGTCACTCAGATAATATAACAGGACACGATAACTAACCCAGTTCGAAAACGGCCAAGTGCGAGCCGGACGCGCGTACCGAGGGTTCCATACTAACTTATTAAAAAAACTCCGGCATCCTTAGTGCGAGCCAAACATACCTTGGCCGGTTTTCATTGTTGTTTTATTTTAGACTCTCTACAGGGTGTTAGGGTAAACAGTTGCATTACTTTAAGGGGTTATTGTATCCATGACACTGAAAAACTTTCCCTAAGAAACGTATAGGAAATTCGCAAAAAAATGTATCGTCGTTCGATCAGCTGATTGCATTTAGTATGGAATGTCAAAAATTGTTTTTGCTAATTTCCTTTAGGTTTCTTAGGGAAAGTTGTTCTGTATCATGAGTACAATCACCCCTTAAAGTAATGCAACTGTTTACCCTAACATCCTGCATAATCACACCACACAAACAAAAAGCTTTGAAGTAACAAATTGTATACTCCCTTAATTATTAACTGTTTGTTTTTTTATGATTTAATAGCAAATCCAAAATCATAACACATATTTGGTAAACCTTTCAACTCGCTACCTATTAGGGTTCAACTGATATACAGTCCTTTAGAGCTAAGGCGGACTGACCGCGTAGGCGTAGAAATAGGGTTCCAATGGCACTCTTTAGATACGGAACCCTAAAAAGCTGATGGAAGGATTTCAACAGTGGGATAATGTAGATTAAAAAGTTACGCCTTCTCATACTGACAACAAAGGCAGTAACTAGCTATTGTTCCATAGCCAACATTTCTCAGTACACATACTACAATATTGTATTGTAAATTGTAATACATTATCTGTTTGCTATCTTACTCCATCCCGTATGATATGAACAGCTGACATTCAGAGAACTACACTATTGATAATTGAGATTGAAATACATATCATTTTGCATTGGTTTTTTGATGTTCTAGAACTGAGCTCTAGTGCTTCTCTGTTACTGCTTATTCTTTGGTGTAAAATAAGGTATAGGTACAGAATGAAATTAATATCATTAGCATCCTTTTAAACTGCAAACCGATCGGAGCAGAAAAAATCAGCTGTTCCATACTAAACTGCAATGCCTACTCGACTGAAATGTATGCAACAGCTGATTGTTTTTATGCTCTGATTGGTTTGCTCCCATTGTAAAAATTTTTCAGTTTGATGGGTACACTCTTAGTTTAAAAGGATGCTAATGATATCAATTTCACCCTGTATGTGGTCCTTCTTGATATGCTGACGGTTTTTTAAGGGGATGATTGGTCTGATAAACCGAACAACTGTCTTTATGGAACCACAGTCAAAACGCGTTAAAAACATCTGCTGTCTCATACATTTGGATCGAGTAGGATTGCAGTTTTGTATGGAACAGCCGATTAGTTTTTTCGTGATTTTGACTTTGGTTCCATTGAAAAATTAGTTCAGTTTGATAGTCTGAAGCTCCACCTCAAGTATGTAAAGCATTTAAGTGCATACCTTGTATATCAAGGAAGATGCATATTTCGTTCTAGCTAAGAAGATACAACCAAAGATGTTTTTAGATGTAGATGCGTTGCCCGCGCTCTAAAATAGCAATAAAAAAGCAAGGGAATTGCCCGGCTTTCACTGTATGGCGCCGTTTTAAAGCGCAGTGATATTAGCGTATGACGCGTCTATTTGTAAAAATATTTGTTAGCAAAATTACAAGCGTAACTCATCCATAGTTATATTGTCTAAGCATTATACCTATCTCAGAAGTATTCGAGGAAAAATAGAATAGGTGGTTTAACCTGCTTCTTGTATTGAGCCTTTCCTGCACATGAGTTCACTAAAAGCCTGGATCCTTGCCAAGGAGTCCTCTTCTACTTTATTCAGTTTGCTTACAAAGTTACGCAGCATCATTTCACTTTCACGCGCGAATTCCTCTACTCCAGTGATCATTTCTATCGTCATTAAAATATTGGATGAGCTTAGATTAAATTAAAAATAATGCGTAAAAAACTAACAAAATTTTTCAATCAATGTCACGGAAAATTATTAAATTTTTTTGTTTTATTTAAATGTTTCAAGAAAGAGGGTTTATACGTCGATGATTAATAAACAGGTAGTTGGAGTATGGTTATAAATGTATGTTAATAAACTTAAAAGGAGCTTTAGAAATTATAATAACATTTCTGAAAACGATCACAATATTATCGTACATTCATTTCCATTCTTTCGTCAGTGACTTTATTACAAAGTGCGTACGCTGCGCACCCGCGGGCATATTTATATTATCTTTCTTTTGTATCTGGTCTATTCCATCCCACTTCGAGCTTGAAGACCTTTGTTTTCCTTGCATCCTTGACCAATTTTCATATGCAAATGCACCCAGGTCCATCCATACATGTCTTTCTAGGTAGACCTGTATGAAAACAAGACAAAATACAGTAAATATTTATACCTACGCCAAGTCTATGCCAAGTACGAGTAATCAAGCCAACCGACTGACTTTGGTCAAAACCATAATGCAATATACATTATGCATGCATATGTATATTGCATTATTATCTAAGGCGCAATCGCCTTAGATAAACAGGATCAGAGGACGAGTTGATGATGATTTGCACGCCAAGTTCCCTCAAAAGCCCTTTCAGCCTTATTGGTTAACCCAAACAAAATATCAGATTTATTACAGGATTCATCGAGGTCAAAAGCTTTGACCCTTTCATTGGTAATGTAAATGTAGGAAAATATGATATTTTCGCACGATCAGATAATTTGAGCGTCAATAAAAGATCGAGAAGTCTCCCCTCTGATCGTTACAATGTCAAGACTTGGCCGAGGGTGCGAGGCGGTTATTATTGAGTCACTCGATATTGTACAGTCCATTTATCAGACAAGAATGTTATATAATCTTTCATACTCTTATACAAAAATATGGACGGAGAAAGGCTATGTAAAACCATGGATATTTCCTGTCGTTGCACATACAAAATGCTTCTTTTAGAGGTATACAGGGTGTAAGGAAAACCCATCAAACTGAGCAACTTTTACTATGGGAGCAAATCTGCCAGAACAAAAAAAATCAGCTGTCCCATACGTTTGAATCGAGTAGGTATTGCAGTTTAGTATGGGACAGCAGATTTTTTTTGTTGTTGGGACAGGTTTGCTCCCATAGTAAACGTTGTTCAGTGTGATGGGGAGAGTATGTGGTTTAAAGGTTAATTCTGTGCCACTGTTTCAACTAATGTTAAATACTTTCCACGTGCGGAATTATTTAAGCTCCTAATTATTAGTCTATGGGCAGTTGTAATTGTAATACAGCAAGAATCATAGGTTACTTTATGGCAAGAATACGGCCATTATACCAGGAAGACCATTGATTATTTTAATCCAACAATCTTCAAAGATTCCTTTCATGTTTTCATCTCATTTCATAAGCATACAAATCTAACAAATATACTTCATAATAAGATATTAGAACGACATTTTACTGATTTAGTATCAAATATAGTTCACAAAGTACATTCAGTGAGCGTTACTGAAATAAACACGTGTTTCTCAATTTTCGAAGATTATTGACATTTCTCCCCCAAGGTGCCCCAAGGACCACTATGTTATCACGTTGATCGACTGTTAATACGTTTTAACACGCTTTCAATCACAAGTTGATTTGTTTTCAAATATATCATGTCGCTAGTCGAGAAGCTGTCATGGGAAATATGTTTCTTGGAACAGTAGACAATTTGGAAGTTGGAAACGAAGTGAATATAATCACTAGTTGGAAATTGCTTAGAAGATCAAGAGCAGATGTTTATATTTTTAACCCCCGACGCAAAAAGAGGGGTGTTATTTTTGGTTTGTTTATAACCGGCGTTTCTGATTATTTTATCAAGTTTTTACAATTGCATGCTGCATTTCTTTATAATTGGTTGTGCATTTAGCATTAACGTAAATATGTTACCTTTGAATGTAACAATCGATAAGAAATCAATAAAAGAAAAATAAAGACAGCACAGAATTAACTTTGTTCGAATTTTATTGTTTGAATTGTTTAATTTTTAAATTATGAGTTGTTTAGAACTGTATAAAAATCTCAAAAATACCATGTTACACAGCTAAAATTAAATAGCCGACAATCTCGTGACTTTTGCAGGGCTACAGGACCCTATCCCCCGGGAGAGCAAGTTATCGGACGGAAATGTCACTTGTGCATAAACGTCACTGCTCTGCGCCCTCGCACTTGCCATTATCAATATTACGCACATTGGTCCGTTTGTCCTCATGCGAAAGTTATGGTAATTGGGTCTAGTGTGACAGGACGTTTGTGTGATAAAGCACTTAAAGCCTAGTCTTCTGGTGGGCTGTAAGTAAGTGTTTATCGGACAATGGCCCACAACTTAGTTTGCAGGAAGGACTAGCATTCGGGGCGCGTCTTAGCAAAAATAACGTGAAAGTTCAACTCTGAAGAAGGAACACAAAGTTACAGGCTCAATATTTTGCGGTGTGTTTGGTCTCCAGGACATACAGCAGCGAATTTTAATGATTTAATGGCTGACACGTGACTAACGCGTGAGTACAGACGTAGAGCATAGACACTAAGGCTCAATAAGGCTTAATTTTTCACTGCGATCAAGTCTTACTGCTTAGTATGAGATTGCTATGTCGTGTGGTAAACCTTCCCACCCAAAGGAAGAGATCAATATTTCTTTGTCAGCCATTGTGGGCAACGTGGCCTTCCGGTGTTTTATTCGGCTCCGCTGGAGAGGTTTTTGTGGTCTGTAGTTTTTGATGGTAGGAGTGGTTCGATGTAAAGGAAAGTTTTGTTTGCAGCACTGGAGGTATATTATAGTGATTCTTACACTAGACTTAGTTACGCGCACAAGCACCGTACCAATATGGAAGGTGGAAATACAACTTTTTTAATTACTACATTTTATGTTGGTGTTGCAAACAGCCATCATTCCATCCTTAAAGCGCAAAACGTTAATCTTGCTTGCTAAAACTGTAATTGTCAGTTGTAACAAAGTTTTTGAGCACCCAATACCTCTAATAAGAAGGAATTTACTATTCTACAACATCTCTTTTATAGAAATGATTTCAGCGTTCTTTCCATACTAATAGTCGTTTAGTTCAATGACAGGAATTCTGCTATTGGAATGCTAATGAAGATTTGAGTGGTTTTAGAAGAGATGAGTAGCTATTAGTAGTTGAACAAGAGCGCGGGTCTTAATGGAGATTCCTTTAGAATGGTTTCGAATTTCTGTTCACATTAAAGTTACGAACACGGGACTGGTGATAGAATGTCAATTATCGATATCTATTTAGAGCATTAAGGGAATATAATTCGGAGCGCGATCCATACAAACGTAGTCTGGTGATATTTCCAATACTAAACAATTAAAGTCAATGAAATTTTTCGCTTGTATCGTGTCCGATTTTCGTTAAAATATAAAGTTTCATTGCTAGGATTAATTTAAAATTTGTATGGAAATCTTTGAAGCACTGTAACTTTAAAACTGTACATTTTAAGGAAAATCTGAGACGATACAAGCATAGAGATTTGTTTCTAGATTGTTTCTGCAAGTTTAATTGGTCAGTATTGAAAATATCACCAGACTTCGTTTGTATGGCGCACGCCAACTGTAATATACCCTTAAAGACTAAACTAAGAGTAAAGACAAAATTGTCGATCGAAGAAACGAATCCTTTTAAGAGGGTAATTACGGTAACATTCAATATGGTGATCGGTACAAAAACCGGTAACAGGGAAACCAGAAACGAAGAAAAATGCGGAAGTACCGAGTTGGTGATACATTGTTGCTATCTGGTATTGAACCTACTTCCTCTGCTTTTATTTACCTGTTTACTCATACTGTAGGAACATATCTCTAGGTAGGGTAGGGTAGTGTAGGGTAGGGTGGTAGGGTTTCTATTAGATTAATGACTGAAAAACGGTGGAAGAGACAATTTTTCACAAATGAAAGGAACATTGTTTTTCTGTTGATTTGCCTGTTTCGTTATAAGGATAAAAAGGACCCTCTATTACTAACAATGCTAAATTTAATTACAATGACATAGTCTAGGAAAAATATGGTTTGAGATTGCATTAAAGACACTTTAGTAAATTGTGTTTGAACTAATATTACTGTTCGTTTATAAAACTTTTGTCGAGATTTCGTGGTTATACAGGCTCAGGAACCTGAGAAATACTTTAAAATCTATATAAATGTACGAAGGGCGAGCTTATTTCTAAAGATATTTCTTGCAGCATACCAGCAAAAGAGACAGTTAATTATCACAAGGCAAATTTAATGTATACAAACAAACAGCAAATAATTTAGTTTTGAGGTTATAATTTTTGAAGACTTACATAATATTAAATATCTACTTAAATTTACGATATTAACCGGGGATTATTATTGTTATAAGTAAAACGTATTAAACGAAGCCATCCTGTACAAAATCACCAGTTCTCCATTTTTTGTTCATACCTAAATTTCATTTTTTGTAAATGTCTTAATTATTCAATAATACACAATTAAAAATCGGGGATTATTGAAAATTTATGTTTTTCAGATATGTATCTACTATATTCCAAAAGAATCACCTAAAGTGCAATTAATGCAACCTACTCCATACAAAAATCCGTAGATTTCCCCGACTAGACATACTGTTAGATTTTATACAAGTGTTACAAAAATACAAATACATATTTAAGCGGGTTGTTTAGACCATCAAACTGAACAACTTTCACTATGAGACCAATATCTAAATCGCGAAAAAAAAAAACGGATGTTCCATACTAACTACAAATCTACTCGAGCTAAATGTATGGGACAGCAGATTTTTTTTTCGATTTTGATGTTGGTCCTAGTGAAAGTTATTCAGTTTGATGGTCTATACAAGCCCCTTAAAAGTTTTAAATGTTTATTTTTACGTTTGTATATTTTTGTCATTTTATTTAATTTATCTCATTTCTATAATATCATCACTGGTGTACACCCAATACCATAACATCGAATTGTAAATTATACATTCATATTCTGATTTAGGTACTTCCAAGTACGTAAGCTATACAAAACCAAAATAAGCAGGCCGCGCGTAGGTCGAGTAACGTATAACAACGCGCGGCCGGCTTACGTTGGTTTTGTATAGCTTGATATGTCGCCGTGTGTACAATGAAACAGAAACACGTCTGTCTTTTGATATATCGTTTAGTATTCTTAAATTAGGTATATTCGATTCATAATATTAATGTAGATAACGTACCTGAATCACATCTTTCGAGAGAAGGACATGACTAAGTGACTTTAAAGTCGCCGACAGGAGCTAATTAAAAAAAATCTTTAGTATGTAAATTATCTAGATTCCTTTGGCATTGTGTTGAAGTATATAAAGAATGGTAAACAAAAGGACCTAGGTGCCTAGCTTATATGTTATGACCAAGATAATAGTTTTTTTTTTGCGTAAATACAGTTTCCTCTAGATATAAAATGAGATTAAAACGAAGAAAGAGGGGTAACTTCGAGATGTTTTTCTATCTACCCAAATTGTTTCAATGGTGTACTGAATAATCTTCCTGCCTAGAAAATATCCCCAACTGTGCCATATATCCTATTCAAATCAATATTATTACATTTTGAATGGAAAAAATGGAATAAAAAAAGTGAATTTTTACGAGTCCCTAGGCCACACCTTAAAGCAACAAAAGTCGCCGACAGGAGCAAATTAAAAAAATTCTTTAGTATGTAAATTATCAATCCAGTCTGACATTTAATGCAGCTCAAAGTGACTCAACTATTTAACGGAAGCAAACCAGTTGATGTTAAGTATAATCATGGTATAAATAAGCATTATTTTAATAACAAAATAAGCTAAGCATGAAGGAAACGAATACCAGAAGATCCGCCATATAATAAACGAAGCTTGTTATAAATATAACGAGAGAAGTTATTGTTCGTCAGACAAAGAGATTTTCAATCACAAGCCTCTTAACAGTAGTGTTGCACTGCACATAGGCGACTATCGATAGCCGACCGATGATAGCAACAGTCTAGATCGGCCTATCGATAGCATATTTAGCTCAGAACGAGGCAATAGGTACTATTGACAGAGTGCAATACTGCTCTTGGATTAAAATCTATCGATACTATCGAAGTTCTGAAAAACAATACTATCGATTGTATGATGTTGATTGGTGTTACAAAAGTAAAAATAAACATTTAAAACTTTTAAGGGGGTTGCTTAAAACATCAAACTGAACAACTTTCACTATGGGACCAACATCGAATTCGCGAAAACAAATATCTGCTGTCCCATACATTTAGCTCGAGTAGATTTGTAGTTTAGTACGGAAAAACAGATTATTTTTCGCGATTTCGATATTGGTCCCATAGTGAATGTTGTTCAGTTTGATGGTCTAAACCTCCCCCTTAAATGTTTTTTTTTGTAACAAATAGTAGATAGTATTATTGTAAATTAGCAAACAACAGGGTGTTAGGGTATTGAGGATTCTATAGGTTTCTTTGGGAAAGTTGATTAGTATCATGGGTACAATCACCCCTTAAATTAATGTAACACCCCTTAATAAATATTTACCATATATGCCTTGTATACATAGTCCAAAACATATCAGTAATTTATAATTCATGAGCAGCAGTACTATCGATAATGTCGATAGTATTGCACTCAGTCAATAGTATTGCCACGTTCCGAGCTATCGATGAAGTGTATTTATTGTGTGTATTTAATATCGATGGTATGGTTTTTTAGATGAAAACTATCGATATTACAACACTACCGAACAGTGCATCTGACCCGAGTGTAAATTAACAAACAAAATAAATATAATCGAATTAAATTGAATTGAACGTTGTATCAATAGAATTGCGGCGCCATATCTATCGTTTATTTATGGTAAACAAACAATATAGATGGACGAAAACGACAACTTATATTCGTCTGTATGGACGACTGGCTATCACGCACTTGTGCGTTTGTTCATGAAAGGTTCACGGTTTGTTCACAAAGCTTTGTCTTTTTTAGGGTTCCGTACTCAAAGCGTGCCAACGAGACCCTATTGATAAGCCTACACGACAGCGCAAGCTCATGTTTTGAACAATAAAAGCTAGACGGTTGAAATTTTTACAGAATATGCGTTATTATGGCGGATTTGATAAAAATATAGGTAAGGGTCCTTCTTAATATGCTGACACTTTTTTTTGTTTTCGCTTTTGTAATTCATATGCGTCCCTGATAAAACACAATATTTCGGTGATATCGTATGATGGTACGGAACACCCCGTGCGCGAGTCCGACTCGCACTTGGCCTGTTTTTTGACATTTTAACGTAGTAATAGATAGGGGGAAAGTTGTAATCAATTATCACCGGAATGTTTAATAATCATGATGACTTGTGGATTTATATTAGAACTTGTAGAACAAAGGAAAGTAAGCCTTAAAGTTAGTAAGATAACAATAAAAGTTTAAAAATCTACAGCAATCCCGACAAATGCCGAGGCGCGTCCCTCGGTGCGTATAAACAGTTAATTTGATAGACAGTACGTGGCACCGTAGGACATTCAACAGAGAGTTCCCGGGGATTGCGCTGTGGTACAAATGTGTTTCTTTAGTCCATCTACAGGTAAGACCAAAGACTATTTAAAACGACAAGTGTCACATTCCAGTCTTACTAAATTGTCACCAGTCCTTAAATTTAATCAACTGATCCCCAACGATACGAAATAGTCGTCGAGGCAGCCCGAGACGAAGGTGACGAGACGAAATTGATCGTATCCTTAATTACTCGACAGTGAAGTGTTGTAGAGTTTCTGGCCGCATCTTTTGTGCAACGGAACACCTTCCGACGCGATGGTAGAGTCAAAAATGACGTCAGAAAGCTATCCATGTGATACCATTTAGAAGAAAACATTTTGAGTTTGAGTTGAGTTGAGTTTCTGCCTGCAGGTTCTCTACAATCTTCCGACGCGGTGATACAATCACAGAAAATTACGTCGAAACGATATTGATTTTGAATAAAAATTTCGGGTTTGAGCTTGACTAGCCTACCGAAGCGCAGAAGATCGAAGGAAGGCCTTTGCCCAACAGTTGATGTCCCATCAAGGGCCAAATTTATCCTCTCCTTTTTTTAGTCTCTTACTACCGATTACATAATTTCTGTCTAACCAGCTAATTTCTTCTATCTTGGGCCAAGGGCCATACTTATTCAGTAGGTGGCGCCGGGCGCTGCCGCCCACGAGTCCTTAGCTACTTTGTACTTGTCCGAGGACTACCTTTCCCTCCCCCTCCGACTTATACAAGCTCCTGCTTCCTTCCATTGAATAATCATTTCTATTCGGGTCGATTTAATAGGCCACTCAATACTATTGGGACATTGAAAACAAAATATCAATGCTATTAGGTGAAGATTCAATGACTGATAAAACATTAGATTTTTGTGAGATTCTATAAATTGCAGCTTATAGAATCTCACTGCTGGGAAATGGTACTCCATGACTATAGTATACAGGGTGAGAGAGGCCCATTAAATATTCCACCAGGTTGTTGGCCCAGTGTTTGTTGAAGTATGAATTTAAAGGAAACCTGCATGCGCTGAAGAAGAAATTCGGACGCGTATGTTAAGTCTACCAATTCGCATTAGGCACGTGTGGTGGAATATCGCCCCATACACCCTTCCTTAGGCCTGTGGGCCTGGGGTAGGCCTGTGCCCTGCAGTGGGACGTATGATGATTTTAATTGATTGACACTACCCAGCCGTCTCGGGTTTGTTCGCGAGGGCTTAGTCGGTAATGCCAGTATTCAATTATGTAGCCAAAATATAAAAGATATCAACATTTTTGTTATGAAAGCACAAGACAGCTTCTGGCATCTAATCTTTATTTATTACGTCTGTTCCAGAGTCGACACTTCGAGGCTAATCGACCTCTGTGATCTGCTCCCCTGGGAACTAGGTCAAGGGACTTAAGTACCAACATAAGTTCTTGTAGGGAAGACGTAGGAATTTATCTAGCGTTTCCATGACGCCGCCGTCCGTCGTAATTTGACCGGATTAAGTTAAGTTTAAAGTGAATAAAGGAACGTGGGCGGACCAGTATAAAGTCTAGGTTTACGAGTAAAAAGGAATTGCCGGGACCCGTCCTAGGGGCGTGGGTGTTCAATAAACACTTTGGTGGCCCCGGGAGCAAATTGTTCTGCTTTTCTACATCAGCTAGATTTGATTTAACGTTTACTGAGGGTATTCAAACGTATTATTAAACAAGCGACACGGAAAAAGAATTCTGGGACATCCCTTTTATTTTGTAGACTACTAGAAAAGTTGTTGTTGTAAATCTAATTATGGTAGATTTAACTAAAATCTACATGCAATCTACATGCAACAAACTATACCTAAGTCTACTAAAAAGATAAATGTAACAAATATTTTATTTTAGTAAACTTTACTAGACAATGTGTTGTTTTGAGTAGATTTCAGTTAAATCTACGAGAATTCGATTCACAACACCAAATTTTGTAGTATCTAGAGCCTACAAAATAAAAGGGTTGTCACAATGTCACTGACATTTTTTTCCGTGGAACATTAATTGTCGGAAAATCAGCGTTATGAAATTTCCATCTTAAGTAAGATGGCTACTAAATGCGTCCAATTATTTTACAATTCAAATGAACATGATTCTTTATGATAATTGAGGTCATATTGCGGAAACTTGTTAATTGCGAATTTGCGATTATTTCAAGCGACACGGCGCGGCGAGTCAAACAAAGTGGAAAGTTTAGGAGGTAACCTGAGCTCCTTAGATCATGTTTTCGTAATTAGTACCGTGTGAAGCCCCTTGACAATTTATGCGTGTTTCACACTTCTCTGTTTGGTTCAGCGGACAACTCTGTAGCTATACAGCGTGACTTTTAAAACGTTCTACAGATCTGATGAACATTAACCACTCTGTATTGTACACAATGGTTAAATAATATACCATTGACTCAATTATAAAATACTAGCGACGCGCTCCAGCCCAGCGTGTGTGATCTATAATATAAATAAAGAAAGTTATACATATAACGTTCCGGAAGAATTTCTCTAAATGACAGTGAAAACCGTATCAAAATCCGTTGCGTGGTTTAGAAGAAGTAAGAAACAGAAATGATAAGGATTGATGCGGATAGTGACTTACTAGTTTTATACAATTCAGAGATATTTAAGTACGTTGTACTTACAAAACCAAAACATTGGAATGGACAACCTACTCCAGGTAAAAGTTTCAACAAAAGTTATACGGAAAACAAACTTTAAACTACGAAGTTGTTTCTTAACTTCTTGGAACAGTGTTCAGTGTCTATGATGGATATAAATGTAACTACCTATTCATTAGTAATTTAACAAGAGAAATAAAATAGCCCTCTCTGCTTGAGGCGTATCCTAAACCATCATTATGTATTACGTCTTAAAAGTCACTCTGTATAGATAGACATCAGTTTACATGTGACGTAAGCATGAAGAATTTACTACAATACTTCGTCTAGAACTTTGCAACAATCTGTCTTTAATGAGAGCTCTAACTCTTGCTTGTTCACGACTTTTCCACGACAAGACTGCTTACTTCAAAATGTAACTTTTTAAACTCATGTTTAGGGATGGCAAACTTATTCATGTTAATGAATGAGACATCTGAATTCTGAACAGTAAATATAGGGTCCTTCTTAATATGCTAACACTGTTTTAAGAGGATGATCAGACCACAGGGTACTATAATTACATCAGACCATCAAACTGAACTCAACTTTCTCTATGGGACCAACATGTAATGGGATGTAAATCTGCCGTTACATACAAAATATGTGAATAATACTATTATACTACTCGTAGTAATATCTGAAGTTACGTTTCCATTCCAAACTATATCTTAAGTTAAAGTACCGTGAAATCACACCTTCAACGCACTAGTATTATGCGTAACAATGAACTAGTCAACATCGACGTCATAAAACACTACATAGTGTTAAACTAACCATACAGAGTTATTACAAGTTCCTTATTCCAAATCAATCTATTTTCATCTTTATAACGTGACCATAAGAATTTTCACAGGGGACTTCTTTAAACGTATAACAATAAGATGCTGTTCACACGGACTTCATCGTGCGTATCGAAGCGGGGTCCCTAGAGAACCGAGGGAAGTATTCAAATCATAACTTTCGATCTGTAGTTTAGATAGGAATAGTACAAGAATCTAGACTAGAACAAAGGATGATGCGTACACATGATAGTCCTATTGTGCGGTGGGAGTGATTACAGATATTGTTGTTTCATTTCTAAGTACACGCGTTGCGTTGTTCTGTTTTTGTCCGATTGCGGACATTGAGGCGGGCTAAGGAAATTTCTTCTGTTTGCCAGTGAATATAATTTGTTGCAAAATGTCTAGTATTGTACAATGAATGTTTTGTTGTTTTGTAGAGAATTACGATAAACTTTTTTTATAACTTCAAAATAAAAATATTGTTATTCAAAATAATGCCATACACAGACTTATCATGCTTTGCCTTGACAGCTTTATCATGTTTTGCCTTTTCATCTTAAGATCGTTTAGACCTTTAATTTTTGGAGTTCAAAGAATGAATTGACTTATATTTATTTTTGACCGAAGTTTTTGAATTTGCAACTATCATGCTCATTATAAAAAACTTTTAAAACATTTAAAAAGGGACAAAGGTAGACACGTTTTCGTGAATACTTCAAACAAAAAACTCTTTGAAACACAAAACTAATACAAAAAAACGTATTTTTATAATTTCCTCTATACTCCATTCAAAATATAATTAAATAATTAATCATTTTAAGGCTATTTTGCATTACAGAAACAGAGATTTGAAAACACTTCCTCTCACTTACTCTTAGAACAGCTTTAGTAACGTCCAAGATATGTCGGATAGTATATAGGGTCCTTCTTAATATGCTGACACTTTTATTAGGGGATGATTAGACCGTCAAACTGTACAACTTTCTCTATGGCACCAACATCGAAATAGCGAAAAAAAAATCAACTGCTCCATACAAAACTGCAAACCTACGTTAGCCAATTGTATGGCACACCAGATTTTTTTTAGCGATTTCGTTATTGGTCCCATAGAGAAATTTGTTCAGTTTGATGGTCTGATCATCCCCTTAAAAAAGTGTCAGCATATTAAGAAGGACCCAATATGTATCCGATAAATTAATTACATTTGGTAATCAGAATTAGCCAGAAAGCTAAATAGGAATCTGAAAATCTCGTCGTCCTTATTTGGATTGAATATAGCAATATTAATATCAGAATGTGTTGTCACAAGGTATTTTGTTGGACGAAGTAAAGTTGTTTACTCCCCGCTTCACGGAGGCGTGAGCACGCAAGATCAAGTGATGCCAAGCCAAGAGGCTATGAGGGGCCAGGAGTGGAGGTAAAGGGGGAGGCGGGACATTCCTTTACCTAATGTGGAAGACAATGCTACACAAGGACCATGTGAAAGTTATTTCGGGAACTTGACTGGATGCCGAATGGTGAAAAAGTTGAATTCGTTAGGACTTGCTTCTCCTTTTAAGGAAGTCAAAAACATAGCTGATTGATTGTTTGATGCGCTTGTTTGTGAAGTTTTACACATATGGCTGATCAAAACTGATAGTGAACGATGTTATCAAGACGAAATAGTTATAAATAGCTCTGTAGCAACGCTAGATCATCATCATCAACCTGTATCAGTCCCATTGCAGGGCATATTACGAATTAACATTAGCGGAGCTAAATTATAATAGATAGGATAATAAAATAGTATCAATAAAAATTTAACAAACATAGAAATTATTCTACCTAATGCATTAGATAAGCGGTTAAGTCCATTATGCCTGGTTATGCAAAACGCGATGAGATATGAGGTATGCCAAAATCTGTGCCCTGGCCAGGACACAATCAATAATAAATTGACGACGATGACTATTTCGATTAAAACCGGTATATTTTAGCACACATGCAGTATCCACATGACAACAATCGGTCTCTTTACCTTAAGAGAAGTTTATTCCGAGTGCGTAAATGCGCGCTGCATACAAACGAAGTCTGGTGATATTTTTAATACTAACCAATTAAAGTCAATGGAATTTTGCAGAAGCAATCTAGAAACAAATCTCTATGCTTGTATCTTTTCCGATTTTCGTTAAAATATACAGTTTCAATGCTAGGATTAATTTAAAATTTGTATGGAAATCTTTCAGGCACTGTAACTTTAAAACTATACATTTTAACGAAAATTTGACAAGCATAGAGATTATTTTCTAGATTGTTTCTGAAAAATGTCACTGACTAATTGGTTAGTATTGAAAATATAACCAGACTTCGTTTATATGGAGCGCGCCAACAGTAAATATACCCTTAACTTGTAAAGAACGTCATTTTAACTTGACACAGTATATACGATTCAATTATAAATCAGCACAACTGAATAGTCGGTTTACACTTGTGAGACAAGAAAATTAACCGAGAATTTCCACAGTAACACGTATTCACCCTCGGGACATAAAATAAAGTACGAGACGAGTTCGCCGTCGACACCGACACGCCCTGAAATAAAACGGTAAGATAAGTTTGGGTATACCAGGCTATTTATTCTATCAATGCCCAAATTTTCAGGGACGTGAAACATAGAAATCTGTGTTTCGTTAATCATTATACAGAGTGTAAGGAAAAGTATCTACTCTACCCATCAAACTATAAACAACTTTTACTATGGGAGCAAAACTCGCAAAAAAAAATCTGCTGGTCCATACTAAACTCCAATGCCTATTCAATTCAAACGTATGGAACATCTGACTTTATTGTTCGGACAGGTTTGCTCCCATAGACGTAGTAACGTATTATTAATCTGTGCCCATAGTAAAAGTTATTCAGTTTGATGGGTAGAGTATGTTACTTTTCCTTACTCCTTGTATACAGGGTCCTTCTTAATATGCTGACAGTTTTTTAAGGGGATGATCAGATCATCAAACTGAACAATTTACTCTATGGGACTAAGTTCACCGTTGCAGTATCTGCTAGGCTGTCACTTACACCCTGTATTAAAAATTGACAGTGTGATTCCTCTAGTATTCTTGTCAGAAGTTCTTTATGCAAAGGACAGACTAGGATGCTCGTTTGTTAAACAGAATTTAAACAAGGGAACTCGGTACGGTCAAAAAGGGCTATCTACAACAAAGGTATACGCTGACCAAATCGGAGACCTGCTTAAAAGGGCCGAGTTAAATGTACCAGAAACCGGCGGGCGTGCATGCACCGCCTCGTGAATGTGGAAGAAGTTAGAGAGGTCTGTCAGGAATAGTTAGAATTTATTGCAGATGGAGTCTGCAGTGCACGTGATTTTTTTTAATAGGGTATTAGGGAGACTTTTAAAATGTTAGCATTGTCCAATGTTTTACGAAGTACACCGATTTGACAGTGCCTTTATGGTAAGTATATCAATCTATATCTATACCAAAACGAGAAAATCATCAGTAGATATAGGTAATACTTACGAAACGAACCGCGAGGCATTCTGGAAATTTTTCACGAAAAATTATCATCACAATTATTAAGTAGATATGAAAATTCGAATTGAATTTTAATTTTCAACTCTCAAACTTGGAGGTCGATCAAATTTTATCGGGAGACGTATAAACATGAAAATATACTTATACTAAACGTGTTGCTTGGTAATAAAATATTCGCAACAAAAATAGATATAGGTACAATACAATACAAAACATAATACTTAATTAAATTAAAAGTAGAGCTAAACACAATTTCAAATAAGAACAGGGTGTGAGTTTTGTACTTAAAAATAAAAGAAAACGGTTAACTAAGCTGCTACTCACCACAAATAAGTATTATCCTTCGTGAGACGGATTAGTATAATGTGCTTTAAACCAACGTAAATAGATCAATTTGAACCGTAAAGCACTTGACTAAAGCAAGTCAAGTGTCATTTCAGCAAATATTGCGACCGGAAAAAACGCAAAAATAATAGTTATCTAGTGACCATTTTATAAAAAATTTATAGAGATTGTCGAAGAAAAGAAACTTACAGTGTACCGTAACTTTACGTATCTTTAGATAAGAAGGAAAGAAATTTTTAACGGTAAAGAGAGAAGTCAGTAAAATATAAAAGTTAAGATTGAAAATTGCCTCCGCAGCTGAGAACGATTTATTAGGTTTCAGAAGTCGTGGACGCCACGGCGTTTGGTATCGTTTTCGAACAGATTCAGAAGTTTCCGAACACGTACTTACGATCACTCAAGATGGAGAATCTTTCAATGCTATTATAATTTACGACTTTAAATAGCTTTGAAATATCTTCATGTAATTAATATACCACTACCACCAAAAGATATTGTTACCTTCATAGTAAATGGCACTGAAATTGTGCCGCGTCACAGCCTTCACGCTCGTAGCATTACTTGACGCTGACTATTGAAAAAAGACCCAATTAGGTCATTTTCGAGTGTGCGCGCGCTATAAACAAACATATCTGTTTCTTTTTGATATATTTTCTTGCACTGTAACTCCTGTAACCCAGAATCAACAGCGACAACCACATACAACCATTGAAAATGAACTCCAGCGAGCCCGGGGATGACTCTAATCTGTTTTGGAACCAAAGAGGAGTAGGAAAACCAAATGTCCGACTGCTCTCCGTTGCAAACGGGAGGCAGCAACGGGAAAAGTAAGGCAATTAGTAAGCCAGCTCGTGGAATCGCCTATACGGTAGGATTCAGGACCGTATACCACTTAGAAAACATTGAATCACGTTTCTTTTGTATCTCTGTGCTTGGGAACACGCAGAGTTTGTTTTGAATACTACTGCTGTTAGAAAGATGCTCGTATACTGACAACAAATTGTCCACTAAAGGTGGACGCATATTTATCCGCGGCGAACGAGCCGATGGAGGCGAAAGAATCGAATTTTAGAATTCTGTGTATGAAATTCTATACCACCTCGCACACTTATCCGCGGGAATCGGACGATCGTTTCGTTCGGCTCCTTCGCCGCGAATAGATATGCGTCCACCCTAACATGTCACTATCAAATCGCCAAGGGATCATATCATTCTTATTGATGTAGTCCTGCAGTGGGTCGTATAACACATTATTATGTCAGCATTATGCTGATTATGATAGTAGGTATATCTATAAAAGCGTTTTTCTTTTTAAAGTTAGTAATGTTATTCGTTAATTAAGGATGTACTAGAGGCCTTTGCCTAGGCTACATGGTATGAATATTTATAAAACTGAGGCGTCCTCATTCTTCCATCAACATGTCAACAACAGGCATGTAAAAAAACTAGATCAATAAAGTTGTGTTTATTATTTTGCATATTGTTGTAAATAAACCATGCCTAATTGAATAAGATACTGATCTATAAAGTTTGGTACAAAATTCATGAAGAAAAGAGTGATTTACAGTAATCGAACTTTGTTCAACATTTTTTGCGTTACACTTTCTGAAATGAAATTTCACTACAATAATGTACAAATAAGCATCACGAAACAGCGACGAACGACGTACTCCAGAAAATAAATAATATATTTGTAAAATGCATAGCTATAAATTGTTTTGGCTGCCTACAGCCATTTCCCCGATTGAGTTATGAAATGTCGCCATAAAAATAAATATGGTAACAAATTCTTAAATCGTTTAAAAAATAAATGTCACAAGTTGACGCCCCCACGTTTGTAAGCTCAACATAAATATCATTTCCGTCACGTTATTTATGAATACCTTTCTGTGTCAGTTAATTTGTAACTTTGTTTTTTTTAACATCGTCGTTATTTTTGGTCCTTATTATTCGGATTTTTCTTTAGGGCTGTGAGGCGGGAAGCGATTAAACAACAAACGGAATGTTCTCCTTTGGGTTATAATGGTCTTTGAACTATATTTCGGTAACTTAGGAATATTTCACACTTTAGGTCCGCCACATATACAACGTGTTAATGAATTAACGCAAAACTAGAAAGTAGTTTGTTTAGAATCGAGAGCAGAATCGAATTATCATGGTTTCAACAAAGGTAATTTTTTTTTAAATATTGTATAATTTGATTTTTAAATTTAAAATTTACTGAACTCGATCTCAAACCACCGCACAGGTACTGTCACCCTACTTACTACCAATACGAGATTCTTAAAATGTATCCATGAACACGTAAGCGCTTTGGTAAATGGTCTTTGAACTATATTTCGGTAACTTAGGAATATTTCACACTTTAGGTCCGCCACATATACAACGTGTTAATGAATTAACGCAAAACTAGAAAGTAGTTTGTTTAGAATCGAGAGCAGAATCGAATTATCATGGTTTCAACAAAGGTAATTTTTTTTAAATATTGTATAATTTGATTTTTAAATTTAAAATTTACTGAACTCGATCTCAAACCACCGCACAGGTACTGTCACCCTACTTACTACCAATACGAGATTCTTAAAATGTATCCATGAACACGTAAGCGCTTTGGTAAATGGTCTTTGAACTATATTTCGGTAACTTAGGAATATTTCACACTTTAGGTCCGCCACATATACAACGTGTTAATGAATTAACGCAAAACTAGAAAGTAGTTTGTTTAGAATCGAGAGCAGAATCGAATTATCATGGTTTCAACAAAGGTAATTTTTTTTAAATATTGTATAATTTGATTTTTAAATTTAAAATTTACTGAACTCGATCTCAAACCACCGCACAGGTACTGTCACCCTACTTACTACCAATACGAGATTCTTAAAATGTATCCATGAACACGTAAGCGCTTTCATTCATCGCTGAAATGATAACAAATAATTTTTACCTCTTAACTATAAAAATAATGAAATTATTGTTTCAATCTAATAATTTTGTAACAAATCAGTTGGGGTGTATGAGAAAATGCCGATACGGAATTCCGAATCAGAATTGTTATTTTGTATAGGATTTGATGCCTCCGTAATTCCGAACGGAATTCTGGAGGGGGAAAATCCAAACGAAATCGTAATCCTGATTCCTGATTCGGAAATCCGGATGTGTGCGGCGGGCGTTACTAAGTGGTTTGCACTTGTTTTAAAATGCATCTGAACCCAATCTCAGGCTCACGTGACTGAAATTGGGTTCACCAAAATATGGGCATTATTATTATAATTTATCAGTGAGAAATATTATTAACCAAATCAAATTTGTAAAAGCTAGAATTTAGAATTTAATCAAAATCTAATGCGATGCAATCATACATACGTTGCACTGCATACCTGCTTGGCCCTACAGGTAAGTACTTACATTTGCAAAAGAAAAAAAAACACAAGATTTCACCATTCAAACGTAACGTCTCCTTGTCAATTTGTGTTTTTTCCGGAGAAGTTTCTCAATAGTTTCAAAGCTCGCTCTGTTCTCCAAAGCAGGGTACGTTGATTGATAAACAAAACACAGTCAGAACATTGCACCCTGGTAACGTCCGCTTTCGAGCGATCAAATCGGGCTGTTCATTAGCTGCCTTAGCTATTTTCCCGCCTCGGCTCCATCGGACGTGGCGTCAAATGAACATTACTTCCATGTCACATGCCTATACGAACGGCCATTGCTCCATTTGCATCTCCCCCACTTTTACCCCCTTGCACCCCCAACAGGAATGTAGGCAACTTCTGCCAGGAAATATGATGTTTGAGTCATATTGCAAACTACCGTCGATAGAGAGGAATTCGATCAATGTGTCATATCTTTCGGTAAGCGAAATGGGAACAGAATTTTCAATCCTAGCATAAGCATAAGCACATGCTCAAGACTATATTCCCCGCGGGGGTAGTCAGAAATATTCTGAAAACTCAGAACATCCACGTTTTACTAGTAGTACCGAATCTCTGTCCAGTGTGACGGGGAGTTAGCCCTTCGCCACTTTAAATGGACAGTGGGTACAATACATGCCTCGATTTTAATTCCTGTTGAATTAATTTTGGATTGTGTTCTTAAAATTTACATGGTAAGAATAAACTCACGACAGTATACCCGAGATTTCGAGAGGGCCACATACTTTACTACAACTACCGACTTCCTTTGTAGAAAATTTAAACTAGTATATTTATGATTTTAGGAAGAAATAGAGTATTTAATTTATGTAATAATAATGTGATACCGTTGTAGCGAGCCTGTTGACACTTCTTCGCCTATTGGTCACACTAAAAAAAACTTAAAATTGTGTTTATAAATTAAAAAACTTAAAATTTTTTCACATAAACGGCTGTAAGCTAGGAAGAAATGACAAAAGTTGATATCATTTCTAGATTTTTTGATATAACGTAAACTTAAATACTTTACCTACATATTTTTTTAAAGCGTGCTTCAGACCATCAAACTGAAAAACTTTCAATCTAAATTTAAATTTTGAAAAAAAAAGTGTGTTCCGTAGAAAACGTCAATGGTAGCTCGACCTAAAATGTATGGAACAGCAGTGTTTTTTCTATTTCAATGTTGGTCCCATAGTGAAAACTATTCTGTTTAGTGGTCTAAAGTTTAGAATCTAAACCACCTTCCTATATACAGGGTCTAACTTAATATGCTGACAGTTTTTTAAGAGGATGATCAGACCATCAAACTAAACAACTTTCTCTATGGGACCAACATCGAAATCGCGAAAAAAAAATCTGCAGTCCCATACATTTGCCTCGAGTAGGTTTGCAGTTTTGTATGTAGCATCAGATTTTTTTATTCGCGATTCTGACGTTGGTGCCATAGAGAAAGTTTTTCAGTTTGATGGTCTGATCATCCCCTTAAAAAGTGTCAGCATATTAGGAAGGACCCTGTATGTAATGTAGCACATTTCAGTTTACACAACCGTTTTGTTTACACCCTGTATAACATTCTTAAAATTGTTCGTGCTGAATTGTGTTTTATAAGGATCATACATGTTACACTTGAACACGATGAGAAGGAAAACATTGAACTATAATTATTTTTTAGTTTACTCACTGACTAATGTTATTATATAATATCTATTACAATTTTATTAAAACCATTCAACTTTAATGACAACAGTCATTATAATATATGTTATTAGAAGACGTTTAATAAAATTGCCCTCGTGCGTAATAGCAAGCTCTAGATTAATTTTAAATATGCAATTTATAGTAACGCATGACAGTTAGGTATAGTAGGTAAATAATTACGGCGAAACAGCAAAACATGATACGAGTGGACAGTCAGCAATAAAGCCAAAACCAGTTTTTGTATAAAACAAATGTACTTTTCTAAATGTTCATGAATATTCAGAGAGTTCAGCTGGACATCGGCCTTATAATTTTAGTAGAAAATTATCAGATAGCAAACTTGATTTTTGCAGCACTCTCGGCATACTTTCTTTGATCAGGATTGTTGTTTTTGGATCCGTTCTAATCCGCATTCGAATCTGAAGTAAAATTAATTAATTGACATATTTGAATTCCACACATGTGTCTTTTGCGACTTGTGCTCCAACGTATTTGAATTTCATCACTCGAAAGTTTTGGCTTTTGTAATGTCATAGACGTCAATAGATTTCCTTTTTTTAACGCTTTTTTACCCCATTATTTCTCAGTCTGTAGTGATCCTGCCTGCTGTGCCGAGGGTCGCGGGTTCGAATCCCGTAAGGGACAAATATTTGTATGATGAATATGAATATTTGTACCCGAGTCATGGATGTTTGTATCTATATAAGTATTCTATATCGTTGTCTAATCATCATAACACAAGCCCAGGCTAGATTCTGGTACTTTAAATGTGACTAGATAATTTGTGTGATAATGTCAAGATATTAATTAAAAAAAAAAATACATTAAAAATCCCACTTCTATATTCAGTTTTGTCAAAGCCTTCCATATAAGGTATTCCGCTGTTGCAAGCCCACAAAAATAATAATACTAAAAAGTATTTTATATTATTTCTGACATATCATCTCTGCAGTCAGTACTGCGTCAAGATAATTGCTATCCCGCGAGATGAAACGATATTGGTATTTGATTGATAAGCGAGTATGTACATAAATATCATACGAGATTATTGTGTACCGGCTTGCTAAGCCGATTGAAATATACTGTTGCCATGCCTCAAAATAATATGTTTACTGTATGAGTCTCTTCTGAAATAGAGCACAATAGTTTCCGGGGATGATCAGACCATCAAACTGAACAACTTTCTCTATGAGACTAATACCACAGTATTACTATTAGGCTTACAGTATGGAAACGCTCTTGATGGCGGGAGACGCCGCCGTCGGTGTACGTCATGCGCAGTCAATCCCGACTTCTTCATACAAAGCTCGGGATGATTCGCGCCACCCACTTCCCCGCAAGGCCCCCTCCGTTGCTCTTCGCCATTACATCCGTGGCCGTACTGTAAGGTCTATATATTTATGCTGTGCTAATATTATCGAAATCCCGTAAAAAATACCAAATCTATTTATTTGTGAGAACTTTTTGTGAAAACAAAGGGAAATTACAGCCATATAAAAACCAATTTTTATATGGCTGTAATTTCCCCAAAATGGAAATAATGTAGCCTAAACAGTGGCCCACTGCAGGGCAAAGACTCTTTCTGTAATCCTACAATATAATATAAAAAAATATATGGTACAGTGGTACCAGGTTTATAAGTCTCATCCATGTACCTGCGCAGTTGACAAATATAAATAGCGCGCGAAATTATATTGACCAATCAGGATGTGCCACCTTCAATCCCTTGCCACGATTGGCTAATTGTTACCGCACCCTTTTCGCTGCTATCCGACTTTGCACCCTTTAATTACTAAACGGCTTCAGGTTTTGTCGGGGATTCTGCGCAAACGAAGATCGACGAGGGGAATTATTTTCCCTTTACATAAGCATATGCTCACGACTATTTTCCCCGAGGGGGTAGTCAGAGATATTCTGAAACCTCAGAACATCCACGTTTCACTAGTAGTACCGAAACTCTGTCCAGTGTGACGGGGAGTGAGCCCGTCGCGTTGCCATTTGTAATGGACAGTGGGTACAATAAAAGCCTTAAAATTGAAGCATGCAGGTTTCCTCACGATGTTTTCCTTCACCGAAAAGCCAGTGGTGTTACAGATCGAACATATATTCCGAAAAACTATAGTTCAATAGAGAAAGTTGTTCAGTCTGATGGTCTGATCATCCTCCTACAAAAGTGTCAGCTTATTAAGTTGGGCCCTGTATACTGTGTATCTGACTACTTCGTATAAAAATTTGCAGTCGCCGTAGTCGAAATCATCATCATGATGCATTTTAGTCAAAAGAAAATCAAAAGTCAAAGTCAAAATAATTTATTCAATATAGGAGCTTGCGGCACACTTATCAAACGTCACGAAGGACTGTAAAACGCAAAAATACATTTTCTCTTCTATTACTATGTTTGAAAATAGCACACAAACGAAATATTGTCGGTATTTCCAATATTTGCTACTCATAAGAAGTGGAACGTTGGAATGCACTGGAGTCCTGACGCAATATCTGGAGCAAACATATCGAAGAGGAAATGAACCGCCTTTGTTATACACAACATATTCGTGCGAGAAACTTGGGGAATGTTCAATATGTAATGATGAAAGATGAATCAAAATCCCAACTGAATTGAAACAAACGAAAGTCGCTTCAACACATAATATCGTTAGTGGACAAAGAAAAGTAACGATGATCTTCAACGTCGGTGGAGGTTTTTAGGACCTAATGGACCGATAAAAATACTCCATGAGATCCCTCTTGCACTCATGGAGGTAAGTTAGTCATCACCTTGCTGTCGTGTACATTCAAGCTCGATTAGATTTGTGTACAGAATAATATTTTCAGGTGTTGATCAACTACAACGTTTTCTATGGGACTCACAAAATATCAGCTGTCCCAAGTCTGGTAAGTCGTAAGTCGTGGTGGTCCAATATCGAGTAAGGGTTGAGAAACATTTACCGACGGCTACCGACGGCGGGCCCATACAAACATATCATTTAGTATGGGAAGCCATCCACCGTCGTCGCCGCGTCGTCAACCGCGGACGGCTTCCCATACTAAATGACATTTTTGTATGGGCCCGCCGTCGGTCGCCTTCGGTAAATATGTCTTAACCCTAACCTTGCCTGCCGTGCAGGAGGCGATGGTTCGATCCCCGTCTAGCCCGACTCGTACCAATGAGTTTTTCGAAATTTATGTACGATTTGTAACACCTCTGGCTTTTCGGTGAAGGAAAACATCGTGAGGAAACCTGTATGCTTCAATTTCGAGGCATGTATTGTACCCACTGTCGACGTGGCGACGGGCTCACCCCCCGTCACACTGGACACAGTTTCGGTACTACTGGTGAAACGTGGATGTTCTGAGGTTTCAGAATATCTCTGACTAACTCCTCGGGGAATATAGTCGTGAGCATATGCTGCATGACATATCATTCACATTTATGCTCATGGGATTCAAGTACCTACATTTTACCTACTAACACATTGTTATTAAATTATAATGCACATATAAAACGATTTATTGTTTATAATATTTATGGCTGTACCAACGGAATAAACTATAATTATAAATGACCTACTATTAACATTCCTACAAGATTTATCCTTCCCTATAAAGACATCATCTTTATAGACACGAGCATCCGTTATTTTTTTTACATTTTTCCCCTTATTTCCTGTACAGGAGCGACTGGATGCGCGTGCGACGCGCCGCGCCGTTAAATCTATAATCTAATTGCCATATAAAATAAAAAGGTGGCGCGTGGCTGACGAAAATAGACGGTAAATTAGTAGATATAAAGTTTGGTTTTAAAGCTTTTTATTGTGTTGTGATATGATACGTTGAATGATAATAAATTTGGAGGTTTTTGTAAATTACGTTAATGGTTATTTTTTCCTACATTTATGTGGTATGGTTTTTAGAACAAAATATTCTTTTTTTCAGCTATTACATTAAGCAAGGATGACATTACCATATTTATTTACTATTTTACTGTACTGCCTGTATATTAACAATTTAATATTTATTTAATTCAGAATCTTACATCTAAATGTACTTAACTAATTCTGTGAAAATTTCAACCGTGTAGCTATTATGGTTCAAAAGATACAGTCCTTTATAGATAGGACAGACAGATGGACGGATAGCGTAGGCTTATGAATAGGGTCCCGTTGGCACCCTCTGGGTACGGATTCCTAAAAAAACCGAAAGGCCTCATCATTACTGCAGAACATAATAATAATCTTCCACATAGTCACATATTAGTGGGCAATGGGCATCTATCGTATTGTCAGAAATACAATGAGAAGGTAACATGATATGCCAACTGAAGATTGAATGATACGATATGGAAAATGCTATTGTTTGAGGATGTTGACGATGGACATTGAAGGCTTTGACCTAAATACGTAGGTATTTGTTTAAAGTATAATGCGTGATTATTGTTATAATGTGTCAAACATTACCCTGATTGTGTCATGTTTTGTGTGCAACATTAATAAAGAGTTTAGTTCAGAATAGACCGTGAAATTTCGAACTGAAACTCTAATTTTGTCTCTGAATTTCAACCTTAGGCGCGGTTTATACAGAAGAGACGTGTGGCGGTGGCGGATAGTCAAAGTGACACAATTATAAACCTTACAGTACGTAGCATAGCGTCGTTTGGAGAATTACGCCTGCACCTCCAGGCGACGTCACCTGGCGGGCGCGATTCTCCTTTACGACAAAAACGACGCTGTGCTACGTACTATAAGGTTTATATTGTGTTACTTAGATTATCCGCCACCGCCACACGTCTCTTCTGTATAAACCGTGGCTTAGAATCCTGTACGATAAAAAGCTTCGGTAGGTACGTCATAGAATGACTTATGAATTAGTCTTTCTATCTTAATATATTCTAATCCAGCAAATTGTCGCATGTCCTACAAAAAAAATAGGACACATTGTTAATTCCCAAAGAGAAATATGTAGACCAGTGTTTAGACTATTCTGTAGGTGTTCACATCCTTATGTCAAGCTTAGATAATCTCTTGCAAACTTTGTTGCATGCTTATAAACCGTATTGTAAAGTGTTAAGAATGAAAATACATTAGTCTAGTAGCAATTTAGTTTGCTGGTATGCAATAAGCGAATAGAAACAATTGCGTTGGCGTCCGCAGATTGAATAAAGCATTTAACCCGTGACTTATTGTTTTAGAACGAATGGTCATACATGATTTAAGATCTAATAGTGTGAGAATTATAGTCTAATTTTGAATTAAACTCCGATAAAATTTTGAAGCGGACGAACCTCGAAATCGTAACATGCCTAAATTATCCGTTTTACTCTCATGCAAGGGCTAATTTGGAACTGGATAGTGAACTGTTACAGCTGCCTGCTTAGAAAGGTAGTTGTAGCAAAAGATTTTGTTTTTTCCGAGATTAAATTCAATCATGGGTATGCACCACAAAAGAGAAGCAATAGAAATAGCGTGAGGACTATTTCGTTCGAAAGCGAGCGTGACCAAAAAACAAACGAACTAATCAAATTAAATTCAACCTTATCAAGTCTTATGTTATGACTGAATCTTCATTAAATTGTCATAGTGACTTAAAGAGCTTTTGGTCCAACGAAATGTATGAGAAGATATGGCTTTACAGCCATATCAGTGGCTATACACGGACTGCACCGGCATGCTACTTCTAAGGCGAAGCCGGATCTCTGTTCTGTGGTATGTACAGTATGTATAATCAATAAATATAATTGCGTACAAGTACTTTGCGTAGGTAAAAGGATTGTAAAAGGACGATAAAGACACGATTTTGTGGTCCATGCTGTCATCATGAAACATCTCACGTTTCATTTCGTCCGACACATAAATCTTCAGATGCTCATACTCGTAAACTTTTGGTACAACGAACTCTAGATTTCTTCAATAAACTGGTCAATTTGGTCAATGTACGTTTTCCGGGGTCACGTCCTTTTATTTCCACGGGCGATAAAAAATGGCTAGAAAACATCTTCTTCCTGAGATTTAGTAACGTTGCAGATTGTAGTAACAAATTGCGACTTGTGTTTCAAGTGTATTGTATAATTATATCAAATGCGTCTAAACGAAATGAAATTAAATATACTTTGTTTACACCAAAAGCAAAATACAATAGGAAACAAAAGTGAACGAATGACTGTCAAATGAAAACGAATCACAAAAGTAACAAGTAACGAGTATTAAGAACTTCTCTAGTAAGTTCCTAATAGTCATCTAGTCTTTCATCACGGGTCGAGATTTTGGAAGCTGCTTCAAGTACTAAACAAATCAAGGTAAACTTGACTTTGCGTGGTAACCTTAAACTGCCTAATTTCTATTCAGATTCCGTCCCTTCAGGTACTTCAGGTTTAAGAGTGTTGAGAGAACATTTAGCGAGTTCTGCCGAATACGGCGTGTATTCTACTGCGTGATTTTTTAAACGCTCTCAACTTTTACTAAGGGAACAAATCTGAACTCGCTAAAAAAACGGTTTGAACTAACCCCCTGAAAATTTGGAAAGCTTTTAGATTACAAAATCACCTAGCATATCTTGTCGTTTAACTACTAGTTATTCGTTAAGCTATAGAAGGTGATTTTCAGGTGTGGTTTAGGCCATCAAACAAAACAAGTTTTACTTCGGGAACAAACCTGAACTCGCAGTATAATCCATAGTTTGAACCCTGAAAATTTGGAAAGTTATTAGAATACAAAATCACCTACACTTCAATCCGAATAAGGATGACGACATTTTCCGATTCCTATTTAGCTTTCTGGCCAATTCTGATTACCAAATGTAATGAATTTATTGAATACATATACTATCTGACATATCTTGGACGTTACTAAAGCTGTTTTAAGAATAAGTGAGAGGAAGTGTTTCAAATCTCTGTTTCTGTAATGCAAAAAAGCCTTAAAATTTCGTTGCTATTTTTAATGGAGTATAGTATACAATATATCCTGTATTTTAATTACTAACTACCATCGACTATGTAACTATACTATAGCTAGACGTACTACGCGTTGTAATGACAGAGTAGAGTAGTCAGGAAGAATAGGAAGAAAAAACCTACGGCTTGAATGGGCCTGCGATTGCAGCACAAAGGTTTTCCGCACCGAATATTATAGTTCATGGAGGTATAGTCTACGGGAGATGAGTGGAGCTAGGAAAGAAAGGCTCATTGTTGACATTTTATGTTGGTTGAGTGCAGATTTGAGACAAAAGTACTTATGTTTGGCTGATTGTCTTAAACAATCGAACTCCAATGCGTGCGACCTCTTAAGCTTACAGTTTTGTATGTGTTAGAGGTGATTTAAGAGCCCGAAGGCGTTGGAGTTCGGTGTATTAACTAATACGGGCCTAAGATCGCTTCATTGAGGAAAGGGAATTCTAAAACAAAAATATGGAAAGCTATTCACAAAATAAGGTGGACAAGCTTAATTAAATGTAGATTTTTGGTTGAAAATTGTACTACTGTGTACCACACAATTCTAAAGGGAACTTTTATAAATAAGTATTTAAAATCTTTTTCTTACCACTAAGTTTCAATTGAGTAGACTTTCCTACGTTTTACCAGTGCTACGTGCTAAGGGCATGGCCATATTTTTAAACCCTCATAACTTCGGTTTAGTGAATATAGAGATCTGAAATTTCCAGGATCATAATCACAGGGTAACGTATAGCTACCCTTAGTTTAAAGTTAGTGACTTATTATAATAACTTTCAGAAACGGTGAACGATTGCCAAGTTCCTTGATGAACTCGAAACTAAACAAGATTCAATTGAACTATTATTTTTCTGTTATTATTTATTACTTAATAGTTCAGGAAGAAAGCAAATAATAGTGGAGGGATAAAACTTTACAGTGGATGGCGGATTAAAGAGGGGGTTGGGGAGTGAGGTGGTTCGCGGCTTCTGTCTGGGTAAACAATAAGACGAAATTCTGCTGTGTTTTACAAATTGTTCTCGACTGATCTAATTTCTAAGTTTGTTGATAAAAATACTTCAGATAAAATGAAATTTAAAAACAATAAATGCGTAGATAGATTTGTAACACCACTGGTTTTTCGGGTAAGGAGAACATCGTGAGGAAACCTGCATATGCTGAAGAAGAAATGTTGAGTGATATCGTGGAGTCCGTGGAAGCAAGATGCTCATGGGTATAGGATAGGCGTCCATTTGTTTATGCCACATGTCCTCTGTCATGACAATTTTATTTATTTATTTATTTCCTTTTTGAACAACTTACAGCTAAATTGATGTTAAGATGCTGACAAATAGTTCCCACATGACTCATGACTCGTCTGTACAGAGGAGGGTGGCATAAACAAATGGAGGCCTACCCCAGCGTGGGTGGATTCGGGCTGTGGATGATGATGATGATGTAGACTCTGCCTATACACCCTCACCATGAGGGTAGGTCTGCGCCCTAGTAGTGGGGACGAGAGGTTGACGATAATTATATCTACTCAGTGTAACTGTACTAAGTGGATAATTATGCAATTAATTATCAACTCACCGTTTATTTTAAACTAAAATTAACGATTAACTTCGGTAAGATAAATTAATTGCTTGTAAAAGTAAACAAACCGTTTAATAATTAATATTCTGTGTACTTAATACTGAATGTTGACGATATAACCTCGACATTAAAGCTGGTAAAGAAAATGTACACAGAGTGTAAACATAAATCAGATACTTATACGTTACACTCTAAAGTATGTAACGCATTCAAGTTTACACCCTGTATAAGTTTAATAGGATGCCAACAAAGAGATTATACCTAATAGAGTGAGTCATACCAATTGTAAAGTGTACACTTTTTTTGACGTTTAGGCTTGTGTGTGTGGTGTCAAGTAGTATAGACAAAAGGCACCAAGTGACATATGACCTTATTTTTACGGTCACACACACACTAGCTAAAAAAAAAGTGGACAGCCGCATAAACAAATATCTATAGTTCCATCTCCTTCTACTATTAAAGGTACGTCATAAGACAAAAGAGACTAAGTACAATCATAAATTTATGCGGACTCTATGGAGATCCTTCCTCTGAGGATGCCAACGATTTCAATGTCACCCCGTACCTCTATATCACTAACTAGCAGCCCGTCCCGGCTTCGCACGGGGTAGACAAATAAATTTTAAGACTCATTTTTCTACACCTTCGGTTACATTGTTCAAATTTGACCAAGGATCCCTAATTTTTTTCAAAATGAAATGTAGCCTATGTCAAATTGGAAGAATGTAGCATTCTATTGGTGAAAGAATTTTTTAAATCGGCCCAGTACTTTTTGAGCCTATTCATTACAAACATACAAAAATAGGTACAAATCTTTCCTCTTTATAATATTAGTGTAGATGTTTGTGGTAAAACAGAATTCAATCTTTGTACCACGCACACGACGCGTCGCATAGCACGCGTCTGTTACATCTACAGCTCCAGTAATATTTACGATCTTACAAGTAGATTATAATGTTACTTTTACTAAGCAATAAACTCATAACGAGTACTATTAATTCTCAAGCGATCATAAAAACAAACACATTTCGAAGATATGTTTGTTTAATTGATCTATTGCATCATATACAGACACGAATATTCTAAATTTGACGTATCTGTATGTATGTACTTTTTTTAGAAGCAATAAATGGTAAGATTGGTAGTATACTAGTGTTAACCTGCGACTTCGTCCGCACAAATTATACAGGGTCCAACTTAATATGCTGAAATTTTTTAAGGGTATGATCAGACCATTAAACTGAACAACTTTAACTACAGGACTAACATCGAAATCGCGAAAAAAAAAATCTGCTGTCCCATACATTTGGCTAAAGTAGGTTTGCAGTTTTGTATGGAGCAGTTGATTTTTTTTCGCGATTTCGATGTTGGTACCATAGAGAAAGTTATTCAGTTTGATGTTCTGATCATCCCCTTAAAAAATTTCATCATATTAAGAAGAACCCCGTATACCAGATTTTAAGTCAGATAATAAGCGATCAAACAAAAACAAATTCTTAAAATTCCCTAACAATTTCCCATTATAAGTGAGTGCGCAGAATAAAAGTCAGTATCAATTTTATAAAGTTTCATTGCAGCATTTCAGTCCGAACTGTAAAATATATTTCCAACGCAAGCTCTCCCGGTTTATTTCCAAATTGGGTCAAACCTGCATAATATACAAACGTCCCAGAAACCCGGTAACCTTATATGACCTATTCATTGCATTTGACGTATGAAATTCAAACACATTCCTACACTACATCAGGATAACAAGCAACCCAGTTTGAAAAACATGACGTCATTTCCATGTAAAATAATTAGGCTAAAAGTTAGAAAAATTAATAATAACTTTGTGCTTTAACACACGATGATAAAGGTAGTTTTACTTTGTAATTACATAAATAAAATATACTTAGGTTGAGTAAAACCACGCCCATATGATAGCTCGAATTGCTGACGATGACACAAAATTGAGGGCTCTCGTGTTAAAGAGTTATTTATACGATACTTTTGCAGACACGGCTTCGCAAAAACCTTGTTGGCTTTATAAGCATTTTTTTCAGCACTACATTGTCCTTGTTACTGAGGGCTAAGTGTAATTTATTATGATCTTTATACGACCTCTAAAAGAGGTTTTAAATCTAGGATTTAGTTTTACGAGACAGATAGAGAACATTAAAGGTTAAAGACAGTACCTTTTTTGTTAGTAAAAAAAACTTGGCTATCGACATGAAGCATCTAATATCACGTACATACAAGGTCTTTTTTTAATAATTATGCTGCCGGTTTTCACGCGGATGATCAGACCATAAAACAAAACAACTTCCTCGAAAAAATCGGCTATCCCTTACATTTGAGCAGAACTCGTTTGCAGTTTCGTAAGGAACAACTGATTTTTTTCGTGATTTTGATGTTAGTCCCGTAGAGAAAGTTCATATGTTGATGGTCTGATCATCCCCTAAAAAAACAGTCATCATATTAAGAAAGACCCTGTATGCAACAAAACCGTAATTCAATTACAAATGGTCAGATAGATACTTGGAGCTTTGTCAACAATAGCAAAATTATCTTTAAGCCCCTTTACGGCTTCAAGCTAAAAAGCAAAAGCTAATAAAGCTATTTCATTAGCACTTGATTTTCAGCATGCATATTCTCACGACTATATTCCCCGAGGGGGTAGGTCAGAGATATTCTGAAATCTCAGAACATCCACGTTTCACCAGTAGTACCGAAACTCTGTCCAGTGTGACGGGGGGTGAGCCCGTCGCCACTTATAATGGACAGTGGGTACAATACATGCCACGAAATTGAAGCATGCAGGTTTCCTCACGATGTTTTCCTTCACCGAAAAGCCAGTGGTTTCAGAATTGATTTTCAGAGTTTTTACAATTGAAAAAATTTACCTCATGATGGTTTCAGAGCATTTCGTTTTGAACAATAAGCTCGTTGAAGGCATTTTTTTGTAACAAAATGTTAACAAAGGTTTGTCTGTGAATCAAAATTATGTGGCAGCACAAAGCGAAATGTCGACGCAGTACATTATGTACGGGGCTAATGTAAACACGTATCAAAGGACTGACAACCCGCAGCGAGCTTACAATTTCTATCTCAGAAACAAGTCGACAGATTTGTCGGTAGACTCTATTTGCTTATTCGTTTTCATTACTTAAGTCTATCATAATACGGAGACCCTCATCCCTCCACCGTGCATGTAGAGTGTGAAAGCCCTGCGGAATTTTGGGGTAACTTGAGAACGATATTGTATGTATGTATGTATATGCTCACGACTATATTCCCCGAGGGGGTAGTCAGAGATGTTCTGAAATCTCAGAGCATCCACGTTTCACCAGTAGTACCGAAACTCTGTCCAGTGTGACGGGGGGTGAGCCCGTCGAACGATATTAAATCAAGCATATAACAACTTGATTGAAGCATATAACATCTTATACTTATTATATTGTACTTCAATCAAGATTATTAAAGATATCTTTCCAGAAAGCTATTATACCTTACGGAATAGAGGAACTGAGTTGATGAGTTGTCAAATGAAACCGTTTTTTTTTATTTTATCAGCCCAGTAAAAATTCAAGTTCTCTGTATAATTGTGAATCTAACGTGAAATCGTAAATAATTTAATGAAATAGTGTTAGTATATTTCACAAAATAATCTAGGATTGCACTTTAGATTCACATATTATTCACAGAGCTCGAACCCCCGAACGAAATATTTACCCTGTCGATTGTGTCGATATGTTCCCAAAAACGGTTCTATTGCCTTGCCTCACGTATCTCTTTCTATTATCCAGTGGTGCCGCTAGGTACATCTCGCTATCTCAGCTGTCTGTTCCTCTATTCCTGTATATTAACTTTATGTATCTTTCTAAAGTTACCCCAAAATTCCACAGGGCTTTCACACACTACGGGCATGGTAGATGTTTTAAACATTATTTAAAAACAGCGATCAGCTAATAATTTTTAGAGTTCCGCACCCAAAGGATTCCAACGGGACCCTCCCTATTCATAAGCCTACGCTCTCCGTTTTTTTTCATGGTCATTTGTCATGACATCATGAGTGATGTGTCTTTTTAAAGTCAATTTTCATTCTGATAATATTTTGGTAATATAATATTGCTATCAATATCACTAAGTAATCCCAAAAAACTATCAGTAAACATTTTATGAACAACATTTTTGAGTCTGCGATTCCTGCGTTTAGGTACGAGTATATTATTAACTAAACAGTTTTTATAAGTGGAATCACACTCCTTATACTCAGTTTCCATAATAATACTACATCCTGGAAAGAAGAAAATATATTTTCTAGGATCCAATTCGAATTCAAGACACCTTAGTTTCTAGCAACCCGAGACTTTTAGGATTCCTTATTTCATTGTCTGACTTTTACGACTAGTCTCCTATTGTAGTATTCTTCGTTTTGTTTTTTAATATAAATACATTCAGAGTACTCTTTTTTTACTTATGAACAACACGACTATTCCCCACAAAAGACAGAGATATTCTGAAACCTCAGACCGTCCACAGTAAATAGCAGACTCTACTGGAAATTAATTAATCTAAATCTAACTCTGGTAGATTTAACTAAAATCTAGTTATAACAACGAATTTTCTAGTAAAGTCTGCTAAAATAGATAGTAGTCATATACAAGGTGTAAGGAAACGTATCATTAACGTTTAAACTACATACTCTACCCATCAAACTGAGCAACTTTTACTACAGGGTGTCTCAAAAGAAATTTTATATTTATTTAGCTTACTGCGTGAGCGCAACGTATCCGAGGGGCGCGGGGGTTATGTCAATCGGTAGCCTGGCTCTTGGGAATTCAGTCGCTATGGAGCGTTTCTCGGGAGCAGACCGCGCGTTGTGCGTGCGAGAGTTTTACAAAAACGGTGATTCGGCGACTGTAGCGCGTAGAAAATTCTGCAGTATTCGAGGTTTTCGCCACTTAAATGATGCGCCAAGCATTCCTCTCATTCGACATTGGGTTAAAAAGTTTGAAGAGACCGGTACAACGCTAGATAAATCAAAATCCGGGCGACCTAGGTCATCAAGAACGGTAGAAAACGTGGAGAATGTTAATCAGTCTGTTCGTGACGACCCGAACCTTTCAATTCGGAAGCGCGCAAGTGCTTTAAATGTGCATAGATCATCATTACATCGCATCATGCACAAAGACCTAAAGCTGCACCCCTACAAAATTCAATTGGTGCAAGAATTAAAGCCCCAAGATGCCAGTCAGAGGCTTCATTTCGTAAATCAGGTGATTGAGCGATTTTCAACGTTTACCAACATTTTGTTTTCGGATGAAGCTCATTTTCATCTTAATGGCCACGTAAATAAGCAGAACTGCCGCTACTGGAGTGCAACGAATCCAAAACGCAAACATCAGAAACCCGATAAACCGACTTCACTGGCCCATTTGAAAGAAAATATCCGTCACGAAATGGCAGCCATCCCTGAATCCACCTGCCGAGCCGTCATAAGTAATTTTACTGTTCGATTAAATGAGTGCCGAGAACGCGAGGGTCTACATTTCGACGATATCATTTTTAAGAAATAAATCCCCAAAAAGTGTATTTCAATAATTAATAAACATTTTTTCTATATACGGCTTACTTTTTTTTTAATCGATCCACTAAATATAAAATTTCTTTTGAGACACCCTGTATAAGAGCAAACCGATCAGAACACAAAAAAAATCAAATGTTCCATACTAAATTGCAGCAGCGCCTACATAACTCAAATGTATGGGAAAGCTGATTTTGTTGTTGTTCTGATCGGTTTGCTCTCATAGTAAAAGTTGTTCAGTTTGACGGGTAGAGTATGTGGTTTAAAGGTTAATGATACTTTTCTTTACACCCGTATACTACTAGACATTTTTCTCCGTGTGCATTACAGTTGAATCTATATCCTTAATAAAGCGTAGTAGTTTTTTTCATAACTATACCCTATCCCCGTTAAATCGTAAACTAGTCAACTCGATAAACAATAAAAAACCTATTAATTGAAAAGAGAAAAACAAGCTCTATAATCACTAATAAGCTATAACAGCTTTATTTGAGGTAATATAATTTGCATGTTATTAGGTAGGTATCGCAAACGGGGACACAGACGATTTTTGTTTGGTTATTGGTTTGTCCCCGCCTGCAATACTTACCTAATAACATTCAAATTATATTACCTCAAATAAAGCTGTTATAGCTTATTAGTGATTATAGAGCTTGTTTTTCTCTTTTCAGTTAATAGGTTTTTATGCAGTCGGGTTTTTTGTTTATCTTAATAATTTAGTTTATTTCATACTTTTTAGTCTTGTGTCGAAACGGTAACATAAAAGTACTATAATAAATACATTTTTGGAATCGTCAGATCACAGCTCAGCTTTCATTAGTTACCCATATTGTAATTTTAATTTAAAAAAAATTTTTATTCCCCTCTCTTTTTTATTTCGCAGGCGCCATATTAAAATAATATAGCCTATGTCACTCTCACAATTTTTACAAATCTAATGACACCTCAAACGTTAAAATCCATCAAGCTGTTTAGGCTGTATGCCGTGCCAAAGAAATAGACATACAAACATACGCTCGAAAAACATAACCCTCCTTCTGGCGCAGTCGGGTAAAAATGCTGAAAATTCTAGTGACTCATTAAATCCATGCCACAGCAAAATCTGTCCAAGCAATCAAGGGACTAGTTTACGAGCCTCGTCAGCTCGTGGGAAGTAGGTCGTGGATGCTCAAGAGCTAGCCTACCAGACTCTTAGCCCGTTAAAGGGTTAACTTGGAACGAAGCCGTGCTTGAAACGACTTGATTAGTCGCATGGGTTAAAATTCACATCACAACTAGCAACGACCGACAGAGTTGTTAGAGGGAATTTAATTCGGAGCGCGCTCCATACAAACGAAGTCTGGTGATATTTTCAACACTAACCAATTAAAGTCAATGAATTTTTTCAGAAACAATCTAGAAAGGAACTCTATGTTTGTATGAAGTCAGATTTTCGTTAAAATGTATAGTTTTAAAGTTACAGTGCCTCAAAGATTTCCATTCAAATCTTAAATTAATTCTAGCATTAAAACTGTATATTTGAACGAAAATCTGACTTCATATAAACATAGAAATTAGTTGTTAGACTGTTACCGAAAAATTTCATTGACTTTAAGTGGTTAATATTGAAAATATCACCAGACTTCAATTGTATGCAGCACGCATTTACGCATTCGGAATAAACTTCTCTTAATGAGTGAATCTACGAAAAATATTATAATGATTTTGGCATTGACCACTTTGCTCCATGTTATTGGTAAACCGTTGGGCTTGATTGAAAATTTAGTTTCAATCAAGCCCAATGTTTGTTTTGTTTGTAAAATATTACCCAGTTTACTATATTCCATTTCAAATAGCAACGTTCATTAAATACTTTCGAGAATAACTTTACTCTGGGTTTAGAGTGGTAGAACACAAATGAAGTTATTTCGGAGTAAATACTAAGAGTAAAATTGGTCCTTGTAGTTGTTGGCAACACCAACATAAAATGTTGCAACTAAAAAAGTTGTATTTCCGTTTCCGCCTTCCATTTTGGTACGGTGCTTGTGCATGTAACTAACTCTGGTGTAAAAATCACTAAAATAAACCTCCAGTGCTGCAAATAAGACTTTCCTTTACATCGAAACACTCCTGCCACCAGAAGAAAAACTAAAGTCTACTAAAACCGCTCCAGCGGGCCGAATAAAACACCGGTAGGCCACGTTCCCTACATTGGTCCTTCGAGCCGGATCAATGTAGGAAACGTGGCCTACCGGTCATCTTGGAAACTTCAAAGTTTGATCGAATCCGGCCTTAGAATCGTTTTAAACCCCGAAGTAGAAATCAAGTGGAAAACTAAACATGAGGAATTTAACTGAACATTTCTTTATTGCTGTAAGGACTGAGGGAGAGCGTACTAGGAAAATAAATAAAAAGAAATGCAGAAAGAAAGAAATCTAGGACGCACTCAAGTGCTTGTACAGTCGCTATCAGATATATCGTTGCATACAAGGTGCTCAAATATTTCTGAGCAGTGCTAATTTTCAATAAATTATTTACAGTACATGTTACCAATTATATCGAAACGTGTATTGTGTCATAAATATGTGAACAGCTATTTATCAATAATTACTTTACAATGTTATTTAAAATTGAAATGTATAACAACGGAGTAAGGTCTTTTTTTCTAAACTGCTAAGATGTTTATAATCACCCTGACTGCTTAGTTAAATTTGATAGAGGCATTCAGATATTTTTCATTTGTTATGCGTAAATAAATTATTGAAAATTAGGAATGCTTAGAAAAGCCGTAGTGGTCCAGTGGCGAGTAACCTTGCCTGCCGTGCAGAAGGCGTAGTTCGATCCCCGGCCAGGTCGACTCGTACCAATGAGTTTTTCGGAATTTATGTGCGATTTGTAACACCACTGGCTTTTCAGTGAAGGAAAACATCGTGAGGAAACCTGCAAGCTTCAATTTCGAGGCATGTATTGTACCCACTGTCCATTATGTAGCGACGGGCTCACCCCCCGTCACACTGGACAGAGTTTCGGTACTACTGGTGAAACGTGGATGTTCTCAGGTTTCAGAATATCTCTGACTACCCCCTCGGGGAATATAGTCGTGAGCATATGCTATGCATGCTAGGACTGCTTTGAAATATTTGACCACCTTGTTTGCTATGATATATCTGATGGCGACTGTATGTATGTGTGCTCGGTTCCTTTATACCAGCTTTTAGGGTTATTGAACTCTATGTAGAGAGGAATAGCATTGGTTTTTAAGTACCCAGCGTGTTTAGTTAGTTTACTGATAAATAGCTATTTACTTCGGTTACGTCTTCAAGGAGCTTTGGATTTAATTAGAAAACCACTTTGTTGCGAGGTCATTAGATACTTGGTGACGCCAGCCCTCGGACAGATTTGGTTATTATCTCTGTTTACAACCCGCAGTAATTAACTTGGCACCTGGCTCGGATGATTTCGTAGCGAAATATTATTGTTTTCTCATATACAGGGTCCTTCTTAATATGCTGACACTTTTTAAGGGGATAGTCAGACCGTCAAACTAAACAACCTTCTCTTTGGCACCAACACCGAAATTGCAAAAAAAAAACAGCTCTTCCATACAAAACTGCAAACCTACTCGAACCAAATGTGTGGGACAGATGTTTTTTTTTCGCGCCTTCGATGTTGGTCGAATAGAGAAAGTTGTTCAGTTTTATGGTTTGATCATCCCCTTAAAAAAGTGTCAGCAGATTACATACTTTCTTTTTCGACCAATAGGTATAAACACGAATTGGTCTTACAATGTAGAAAAATGTATGCGCCACGCATCAGGTAAACAAGGTCTCGGGTTCCTACTTCTAGACACTATACTATTTTAAAGCAAAGTGGTTTAAAATGCCGGTTGAACAGTGTAAGTTACATGGTCTTCAAATTTAATGCAGTTATTATGACTTATAAAACAGTTCCGTGACTGACTGACTGACAGTCAACGCAACGCACAGCCTAAAGCGCTAGAATAGCTAAGATAGAAACATGAAAAGCCAATGCCTAAAAATGCCTTTTTAAGGCGCGGCCATCAATCAAACTTGAATATTATAGTTCAGAATAAAGTTACAAACAAAACTTGTTATGACATCTCTAAACTTAGTCCGAGCGAGCGGAGATATAAAGGCTTGAAGTAAACGTAATTGATACATTTTCAACTTCAAGCCTTTATATCTCCGTTCGGACTGAGTTTAGGTATATACATGTAATAACAAGTTTTGTTTGTTACTTCATTCTGAACTAAAATATTCAAGTTTGGTTGATGACCGCGCCAAAAACAATGGAGAAAAAAAAAACACGCCAACCTTCCACTCAAAATCGGCAGTGTCTTTTGGAATGAAGATTCTTAGGAGGGTGTAGGGGTGCACTAAGAAAGGTATTAGGTTTTTTTTAAATATAATTTCACGGGAACGAAGTTGCGGGCAATAGCTAGTTATTCTTATATTTGCCTACCAATGTGTGTGTAACTAAAACTGTATACATAGAACATGAATTCCAGCAAATTGACAAATAATGTGCATGAGTTTATTGTTTCGTGTCTGAATTACTCCGTACTTGGAAGTTAGTTTCGACGTAGTTTCCAGAACAAAGGCAGCCCTAGTTAGATTGTGCTGCGAAGTGCAGTGTAATGTACAATATCTGATTTAATGCGCCCTGAGTAAGTGGTTCGTGGTGGTTTTAGCGATCGTGGTTAATGTAAGCCGTGCCTGTAATGTAAGGAAACGAGGTAGAAATGTTGAAGTAGGCCTTTTACACGCCTAACGCTAAGTTGCAGAAACACTCATTAGAGTTAAGCCTCCATTAAATCTCTTGCTAGCTTTTACTACGTCAACAAGACAAAAAGTGACAGCAAGAGATTTAAGAGGATATGTGAAAAAAAATAGGATTCTTCAAAGCATCATATATCATGAAGTAGGAGTATGATTTGCGGATATCTGTAAATTGAAGTTTTGATTAGAGTCAAAACACGATTAAGAGACATTTTCTCGATAGAAAAATAAGCCAAAGTAGCCTCCGTCTTTATCGATAAACGCTTGGAACTGCTAAACGTTGAATAATAGAAACACGAGATTTGATTTAAAAAAAGAGATTGATATTTTATAAAGTTTGATTAGAACAGAAACGAACTTACATAAAAAAAAACAATCACAATTAAATAAAGTTTGTTTTACGCTTGCGTCGTTTCAGGCGCGCGCGCCGCCCCATCTCTTTCTCTCGCATCAGGCAGTAATATAAGCTATCACACGCCCATTTCGCTTCAATTATTTTCCGACATAGGCCCTTAATGGAAGATTAACTCTAATGAGCGTTTCTGCAACTGCTTCGTTGCGCTTCGTTGCTGCTTCGGTGCTGCGTTTCTGCAAAATGTTAGCTAGCTAGCTTAATAATAATCATTTCAGCCAAATGACGTCCACTTTTAGATATAGAAAATGCTTCTCTTGCAACGATCTTCACAATAAATGTATTGGTGCAGCTCGTATCTATTCGTTCACCGCGTCCTTTATCAGATCGTCAATCCACCTGGGATGTTGGTGTGTCGAACATAGCGTCTTCAGATACGATGTCTCCGCTCCAAAAGCCAGAACACATTCGGCATCATTTTGTATTTAGAACGCGACTACCAAATCGGAGAATACAGTCGTGAGTTGGTCGTGAGCATTTGCTATCCTATGTTGTTTTTACCCGACTGCGGCAGAAGGGTGATGCGTTTCGAGTGTATGTATGTAAATTTCTTTGAAACGCTCTGTGGCCTAAACTGATTAATGGATTTTAAAATATGAGGTTTTGTTACATTCGAAATAATTGTGAGAGTAACATAGAGTATCTTATTTTAATATGGGTCTGCGAAGTTTCATGTTAACTAGTTCGAAAGTTTGTGTAATATCCGGTGAATCAAAATAGATCTGCATGCGTACTTATATGTCTAACGTAAAATTTGTCCACAAATAACATTACTGGACACTCTTATAATCTACCACATAAAGATCACAAATGCTTGATTCAGGAGACCTCATATAGAAGACAATAAGCAACAATCGAAAGGAAGTAATTCCCACATGACTCATCATCAAATAAAATTAAATTCAATCATATGGAGTAGGTATTCTTTCGTATCCAGGTACATTTCCGTAGAGGATAACAAACAGAATGACAATGATATTGTCTATTGTCACGTTTTAGGACATGCAGTGTTTAGGCCAAGTGTGAACGTCAATTATGATTACAGAGAATGCATTTAGGTAGCAAATTACGCAAGTGTTTGAAGTATTGTATGCACTTTTCTGTTTACCAGATATGAGGCATTTAGAGTAAAAGTGGTGTAACCCTAAAAAACTCAAAATGTTTTATTCTCTCTGACGTCATTTTTGACTCTATCACAGCGTAGGAAGGTGCTCCGTTGTAGAGAAGATGCGGCCAGAAACTCTACAACATACATTTAAAAAATATATATATACAAAGTACACTTACAAATACAATATTGAATTACATAGTGTAACATTGTCAAGACCCTCTGAAAGTCATCGAGGCACTTACATTAAACCTCATTTACCTAGATAAATGTGGTGGTGTGGTGGTGGTAGAAGCTCACACAAGATTATAATTCGGTATATCAAGATTTTTTTTGTCTTTATTTTATATTTTTTCCGGATCACATCATTTTAAGAAACTAATTTCATTGTAGAGTTTTTCTTTAGGTATTAGGAAAATTTACACCGATATAATTCCATAAGTAGGTTACCTCCGAACTAAAAAAAAATATACTGGGTCCTTCTTAACATGCTGAAACTTTTTTAAGGGGATGATCAGACCATCAAACTGAACAACTTTCTCTATGGCACCAACATCGAAATCACGAAAAAAAAACAGCTCTTCCATACAAAACTGCAAACCTGCTTGAGCCAAATGTATGGGACAGCAGATTTTTTTTCGCGATTTCGATGTTGTCCCATAGAGAAAGTTGTTCAGTTTTTCGGTCTGATCATCCCTTTAAAAAGTGTCAGCATATTAAGTTGGACCCTATATAATATAAATTATAACAGTTTAAAAGAGAAAATCGTGTGCTAAAAGCATGCCTAAAAGATATTAATTATACAAATGGAATACTTATCTATGTGTATCCTATGAATGTGGTAATCCAAAGCGGCCTGTACCGTTACGGTAAAAATAGATATGCTAATATATCGCCGTAAAATATGTTTATAAATAAATTATCTAAATGGAAGAATAGAAAACATAAAAAAAACATTTCACTGCCTGTTTGTCCAAAAAGAAATTCTAACTTTTGTCATCACAAAACACCCGCCCACTGTTAGAGGGAATTGAGAATGTTTCATCCCACGTCGAGCATGAAATGTGAAGTGAAATTATAACGCTCAGTTGCAGAAACGCTAATTAGAGTTAATCCTCCATTTAAGGGGATATAATTCGGAGCGCGCTCCATACAAACGTACTATGGTGATATTTTAAATACTAACCAATTAAAGTCAATGAAATATTGCTGAAACAAATATCTATGCTTGTATGGAGTCCGATTTTCGTTAAAATATATAGTTTCAATGCTAGGATTAATTTAAGATTTGTATGGAAATCTTTGAGGCACTGTAACTTTAAAACTATACATTTTAACGAAAATCTGACTCTATACAAGCATAGAAATTTGTTTTTAGATTGATTCTGAAAAATTTCATTCAGTTTAATTGGTTAGTATTGAAAATATCACCATAGTACGTTTGTATGGAGCGCGCTCCGAATTATATCCTCTTAATCTCTTGCTGTCACTTTTTGTAAGGATTAGGATTAACTCTAATGAGCTTTTCTGCAACTGAGTGTCAGTCAGATGTTTAAAGAAAATAATATACAGGGTCCTTCTTAGTATGCTGACACTTTTTTAAGAGGATGATCAGACCGTCAAACTGAACAACTTTCTCTATGCGACCAACATCGAAATCGCGAACGCGCGACCCTCGGCACAGCAGGCAGTTTCACTACGGACTGATCTATCGGGCCTGAATTGAGAAGACAATACCACAGATTATTTAACAACCACAATACATGTAGGTACAAAGATTTTAGTCCAAGATTATCAATAGGCACAGATCTCGTGTTATCGGTAGCATAGCTTATAAATAAGTATAATAATATGACAGTATATCGAGATTAAGAAGAATCAGTGAATGATTTATCACTATTGTTACGTGTAAGTATCCAAAATGAAGATAAAAGATTGTTACGAACACTTCTGAGCGAATGTTCGCAATATTTTCAACATCCTCAATTTTTTGGATGTGAAACATCTCGTAGCCACTGTCACAAAATTAGTATGACGCGTGAGAAGCCACGATCAACATTTTCAAAAAAGCGCGCGAAATCGGGACGTTTTGCTAATCCAGGCTAATCCTGTCTGTGTTTTTTAAATAATATCTTTAACGGCACTGGATACTCGTCCTTTCAGCCTCTCGTATTGAGTATTGACACATGCGATTTAGTTCGTTGCAGATTGCGGTATTTCAAAAGGGTATTTCATTGTTTCACATCTGCCGGCCGTACCGCAATTTTTTTAACCTTCTTAAGAATAAAGATAGGAGCGATCAAAATTATCAAAACTAAAAGACGAATGGAAACAAAAACCTTGTCTTCAAGTAAAGAGAGCGTGTCTAAAATAATAAATTAACCCTCAAAGCTGACGTCAAGTTAACCCTTATAAAAAAAGAATCGAACGCACCTGCTCTTGATGACGTCACGTAGCTAAATTAAATCTCCTTATGGCTGCTTCATTGTTCCGATATCTGTAACAAATTAGGTATTAATGTAGCAATTATCATTATAACAATATAGTGTTAGTATGTCGTCTTCTTCCATTCATCTCTTTTAGCCGTCATTTCAGCGCACACTTCTTTTAGGTTTCCGTACCCAAAGGGTGAAAACGGGACCCTATTACTAAGCCTACGTTGTCCGTCCGTCCGTCCTAAATTTTGAACTGTAATAGCTAGACAGTATGTTAAAATATAAAAATGTCGGGAAGCTAAAAATTTCGGTCCTCATACAAAAAACTAGTTATTATCAAAGTGTTTTCTTCGCGCTCTATCGTAAAAACGGTAATACATACAAGCGTCAAACTTGGTGTGATTATAGAGCAAACTCTACAGTATAACAACAAATAATAAAGACCGGCCAAGTATGAATCGGCTAAAGGTCCCGGAGAAAACAAAACGTTTTCCTATGTTAATATGTTGTGTTATGGTGTGGTACGGAATCCTCGGCGCGCGAGTAGCCGGACACGCACTTGACCGTATATTATACATGCCATCTTTCACACAACCCATCCATCTTTTCTTTGGTCGTCCTCTCTTCATGCAGCCATCAACATTCATATTTAACATTCGTCTTGTAATATGCCACTCATCTCTTCTCATCACATGCCCATACCACGATAATCGGTTACCGCGCAGTTTTTCATTTATATGAGCTAATTTCAAACTTCCTCTAATATACCTACTGCTGCATGCAGTTTTTCATCCGCCCCTTTAACGGCCCAACATTCCTAGCCATACGTGACGACAGGTCTTATGATGGTTTTATATATTTTTCCCTTCAGTTTATATAAAGAGAAGTTTATTCCGAATGCGTAAATGCGCGCTGCATACAAACGAAGTCTGGTGATATTTTCAATACTAATCAATTAAACTCAATGGAATTTTGCAGAAACAATCTAGGAACAAATCTCTATGCTTGTATCGTGTCCGATTTTCGTCAATATATACAGTTTCAATGCTAGGATTAATTTAATATTTGTATGAAAATCTTTGAGGCGCTGTAACTTTAAAACTGTACATTTTAAGAAAAATCTGACACAATACAAGCATAGAGATTTGTTTCTAGATTCTTTCTGCAAAATTTCATTGAGTTTAATCGGCTAGTATTGAAAATATCACCAGACTTCGTTTGTATGGAACGCGCCAACAGTAATATACCCTTAAGGGGAATTCGGGAGTCACAGGTCATTGCCGTAACTTGTCGGCATTACATCCACCTTTACTTGATTCGGCTATGAGTGTTAGTTGTGTTTGATATAAAGGATATTAAATTAAATACGTTTGACATTATTGAACATGGTGCTTCAGACCTAAACAACGTTCAACATGGAGCCGACATCGAAATCGCGAAAAAAAATCCGCTCTTCTATACATTTGAGTCAAGTAGCCAATATAGCCATTGAAGTTTTCTTGGCTCCTTTGCGAAAATTTTTCAGTTTGATGGTCTGAAGCACCCTCTTTGATTAGTAACGCATTTAATTTTAGCATTATTTAATAAGTACGAGCCTAACCCTCAACAGGTTTCAGTTCAAGCCTGGATGGCATCTACAATTTAGTTTTTAATTACATACTACATACCTAGAGATAATACGATTGAGGTCAGATTTAGGTCACATCGAAGCTGGTAATACTAGCATCCAACAGGTGATATTAAACATCCGATGTCGGCCTCGGATGTGGAACATCTCAGAAACCCACAGAATTTCCTTTCGGTACGGCAATATTAGCAAAATTTTTAGAAATGAAACTGTATAAAGGTTATGTGTTTACGATGTTTACTTTTAGCAAATTTTTATCGAATATTTATTCGCGATGGAAATCAGAAATCTGAAAGTTTAATCATAGAAATGTGGTGACACATAATAAAAATAAAACTTCTCAAAATCTTGCCCGATAAGGCGTAGAAATATTAAGAGGGAAGGAATGAAGGCAAAATTTATTAAAGGGAAGTCCTCTAATAGTGATTTATATATTAGCTAGGCTGGCAGCCCTAGAACGCAAAGTCCGCAAGACCAACATATAACTACACGTACAATTCGACTGTATTGTCTCTATTGTATTGTGCTGCGTGTAACAGACTACTCAAAACAAAACTCGGATTCTCCAGCCACATCCAAGCTCACGCCAAGAACCAATGAGAGTCGGCGTCGACCGATACGTCGTGGAGGACAGCAATTTTATAGCTTTTTAGGGTTCCGTAGTCAACAAGGAATCCTTATAGTTTCGCCATGTCCGTCCGTCGATCCGTCTGTCAGCGGTTTAGCTCAGACACGCTTAGTACTAGAAAGCTGTAATTTGACATGGGTATACATATTAATCACGCCATACAGTAAAATCTTGAAAAGTAACAATTTTTTAAGGGACCGCCACCACACGAAAAGTGGTGATGCAATTTTTTTCTCTCGTCTATCCCATGGTGTGGGGTATCGTTGGATAGGTCTTTTGAAAATATTGTGAGTGTGTGAAAACCATTTTTCGATTTAAGGATCCGTTTGCGAAATATTAAGCTTTAAAGTGAAAATTTTTGTTAGAGTCAAGTGTCGGAAAGCACGGAAAGCTACGGAAGCCTACTCAGCTCGTGGCCCGATACGCACTTGGCCGGTTTTTGTTAGAAATTTCTCTCAAAACTAAGAATCAGATTGAATAATTATTAGATAATTATCAAAGAAAATAATTATCTTGATAATTTGGAACTCGATAGAATGACTCAGGCTACCCAAAACGAACCCTCCAAAATTGCAGTAAAAAACGTGCCAGCGTTCTGCAGACCCAATTTGAATAAACGCAACAAATCGTGCATCTATTAAAACTTCGTTACACTGTTATTAGGCAGGAATAATTTTATAATTAAGTCAACGACAGTTTCCTTTCGGGTGGGCGGACCGGAAAGCGGTACCGTACTGTACGAATTCATATCGACCTATTGTCATTTTTTTATTTTGTACGCCAAAGGTTTTCGAACTTTATCGGACGAAGCACAGATCGCATACAAAACAGTTATATTTTTGATTAATGGGTTGCGGAAACACGGTCACTACCTATATTTAAATATTGTATCAAGCTTTTAAAATGCATGCTTGCATATTATTATATTCACGATTTCTGTACCGCGTTTGCTTCGATAATAGCGTTCGTTACTATTTGTGTGTGATATTTTAGCTGTACCTACAATCTACATTTTCGCTTCATTTGTGAAAGTCGTTCAGTTTGATGATCTGAAGCACCTCCTTAAATATTACTAGGTTATTTTGTTACATCCTGTATAGTCTAACAAACTCAGGTTTTGTCACTTCACGAGGCTTTTCCATCGCACTGTTTTATAATATAATTGTTTATCTCCACAAAAATTGCCATCCCCGTAGCTAGTCACGCAGTAGTTAGTCGCACCGTTCTGTACCACCCTATGAAGTCACTTAGCGCAACTTTAAAAAATTTATTGATGAAAAAAAAACTTGGAACATATGGTATGGCCTCTCCATGTTGTTGATAGTTGTAGCAAAGTTTCTGTCCATCTCAAAAGAGAATACATGTCTATTTCAGGAGTGTGACAGCTACCTACCCCCGTGACCAAGGCACGTATCGCTTTTTGTTTGTGTCAGTGACTTTCTTTTATTAATCAGAAATTATAGTATCCGTTCTTTATTTTCTTCACGAACGTTTAAAGTTTAAAATTGTGGAGTCCGCAATTTAATAAGTTTGCAAGAGAATATTTTAATTAAGTATCTTGTTTCAAGTTGCGAGGAAAAAACAATGTGGAATAATTAATACTGTTACATTTTATGTAAAACAACGCCTAGCTTATTTTAATATGATTTAATACAAGTGTAACAATACATCCTAGTAAGATCTAAAGGGGTGGTTGAGACCACCAAACTAAATAACTTTCACTATGGTATGGAGCGAACATCGAGAAAAAAAAAATCTGTTTCTTACAAAACTGAAGTACCGGCGATTCGACTCAAATGTGTTGGATAGCAGATTTGTATTTTTTTCTAAGTTGTCGTGTCTCCATAGTGAAAGTTATTCAGTTTAATGGTGTAAAACTTTAAATATTACTCGACACCATTTCAAATAGCAACGGAATTTTAAGGCTATTTTAAATGACAGAAACAGAGATTTAAACACTTCCTCTCACTTATTCTTAGAACAGCTTTAGTAACGTCCAAGATATGTCGGATAGTATATCTTTCTGATAAATAAATTATATTTGCAAATCAGAATTGACCAGCTTTATAGGAATCGGAAAATCTTTTCGTCCTTATTTGAAATGCTATTTTATTTTGTTTTATAAATAAAGGAAAATTCCAAAGCAAACACTCCTATACTCTAATGTATTTAATGTACGATAACTAAGTATGATAATTGGCTTAGGTGGTAATTTTACTATATTCACGAAGTTCAATTGTTTTCGTCACGAATGCCGCAGTCAGCAAATACGTTTCTGTTTTGGCTACAACACCTCATTGCAAAATGTTGCATAGTCTACCAACTTATCGAATCCCGTATAGGACAAATATTTGCATGATGAAAATGAATATTTGTACCCGAGTCATGGACGTTTGTATCTATATATTATTCTATATCGTTGTCTAGTCATCATAACACAATTCCAGGCTAGATTCTGGTACTTTAAATGTGACTAGATAATTTGTGTGACAATGTCCAAGATATTTATTTATTTATAGCCAATTTTATAGGTATTTGTCAAGTCCAGTTATACGCGAAACGTTAAGATTTGTGAGGAAAGTTTTTGCGATATGGTTATTTTATAGTTTCACTCTGGTTAAACTCGACAATAAATTAATGATTCGAGTTGGGTTTCGCTCCGATGAACCATAAAATTTGCAAACTAATCTAAAATGAATCTTAGTACCAACAAATAGAGGTAGGTTGTAAAAACAATGGTTAATTTATGAATGTCCGACTAAGCTTAAACAAAAACGTGGTGTATTGGTACCTACTATGTACCTGTGTCTATTCCACCCAAATGTATGGAACAGCCGATATTTGTTTGCGAATTCAATGTTGGTCCCATAGTCAATGTTGTTCCGTTTGATGGTCTGAAGCACCCTTCATATTCATATTCATTTATTTATTGCAAAGTAAAAGTATGTAACGCATTTATTTTTACACCCTGTAGAATACAAAACGTTGCAGCATGTAAAATTTAAATAGGTAAAAATGTATAGCGGGAAAATGAATCCCGGGAAAATATAGATAAACCTGGAACTACCGAATTTGCAGGTAGCGTGAGGTGGAATTACGATTTATTACTGTCGCCTTCCGTGTTCCGAAGGGGCTTGAAAGAACGATGGCGTCCATTATTGGTCACGAATTCCCCTTTTTCCAGTTTGAAAATGGAACGTAACTTTTTTATGTTGCGTAGTATTTCCCTATCTCTATGGTTGCCTGGGTTGCCTCAGCTCCGCGTTCATTAAAAAACATTTCTTTACTTTTTAAAAGTTCACCATGGATTCGACTAGTTTCTTGCCTGCCAGTCGAGACTTTTTTTATTGAGGCCGAGAAGTTTACAAAAGACCAAAATGACAGTGAGATACTTTTCTTTTTAAACTTTCATAAACTACAAAAAATTCCCACATGCAATGCACGGACTCATTAAGCTTTCATTAGGGAAGTGGTCATTAAAAAGTGTGGAGCAATGAGCAATTTCCGTTGGATACCTCGCTCGGGCCGATGGTAAATGTATGCTACGTACTAAACCAGAGCAATGCAGCACGCTAACTTTAGCAATTGCAGACCGGGCCAGTTCTAATTTTCACGGGTTTTATCAAAGGATACCCCTTTGTGTGTTGTGGAGTGGCGTTTTTTACGCTCGGCACTCTTTTCCGACGAGCTTTTAATTATTGGTTCGTTCAAATTGTTTCCGAATTTGTTGTTTTTGAAGAGTACTTCGAACTTTTATTGTTTCATGTTAGTTTTATGGTGAACTAACATTTACTCGTACCTGCGACTTCTTTCGCGTGGACATGTCATGTTTTATCTGTTTATCAGGATGGAGTTGCCTATGCTAAGTTTAATCGAAATTGAACATGACATTTTATTGTAATTGAGTAGCGAATACTTATCAAAACATTGTTAATAAAATATGGCAGGCATTCCTTCAGGCGTCACTCAAATCTTTGACGCCCAAACCATAGTGTAATTAAACTAATCGTGCGCGGCTCGCGGGGGCCGGGGAGAGCGTGTCCGAGTACGTGCCGTTACCACAGATTAATTAATCCGGTACCGACTTACCTGCGCGCGCGGTACCGACGTTGCCGGTGCCCCGTCCTCCGCACGCCGCGTGAGCATAGACCCACCCGCCGCGACCGCTGAGCGCACCCACGATTATGCTATGCCCAAACTGTGTGACTGCTGGTTATAGCTACTGCATCAGACCCCACCTCTGATCTTATCGGTCTTCGGTTCCATCAGACACAGAATAAGAGAGTAAGGACGAGAGAGTGAATCTGTTTCGCGCATACACTTATACATTCCAAAACATCCTGTGTATCTGGCTGCTTATCTATAAAGATTGCAGTCGCCGTAGTCGAAATCGACTAGAAATCTATAATCATCTTCATCATTAATAAATAAAGTAGGTAAGAAATGTTACTAGTAGAATATTGCGTGTCACCAAATAGAATGTTCCAATAAGCCTTCAAAATTCATTGATCAAGACAAGGGTTTGGACATATTCGGGTGGACGTCACCTAAAATCAACTGTCGGATCCACGTTCTTGATACTTAAATGAAACTTCGCTTTATTGGACGATTACCGTCCGATTAACAATTTACTGCACGTAAACGTCTCAAGTAGATTTGTATCGGTCAAGTCAACTGAACATACAAAAGAAAGTTACGGTTTTTATTTGAAAGTAATCTTTGTGACTTTATAATTTTAGTCGTAAATTCATTGACACTTTCATATTTAACAGGAATTCCTGGTTTGGAATGGATCCAAGTTTCTGTGCACATAAAGACCAACGACCACTTATAATAATAACTTGATCCTGCTAAATTTTTAATTCTTATTTTGTTTTTATAAAACTTTTCCCTCGACTTTCATGCTCAAAGAACATGAAAAGATTTAGCTCCTGTTTGTACCAGGATTTTTTAAAACGAAATAAAGGCGAGATTTCATGCAAATCAAAATGGTTTGTTGTCATGGGTTTTTTTATGTAGCGATATTTAAGGTACCTATAATCTACACAGGCTTTAACATCAAACTGAACATTGAAATCTTAAAATTATAAGATAATCATTGAAATCTTTAAAAAATATCAGCTGTTCCATACAATAATCAGCTGTTACATAAATAGGATCGAGTAGCCAAGCCATTGACATTTTGTATGAAACGACCGACGAAAATTGTTTAGTTTTTATAATTTGAAGCACCTAATAAAGCTTAGAAAAATAATAACATTAAAAAGAATTTATTTTCCCAATAAAAGACAAAATACAGTGTGTATACACGGCGACACATCAAGCTATATAAAACCAAATAAGCTGGCCGCGCGTAGATCGAGTAACGTATAACGTCGCGCGTCCAGCTTATATCGGTTTTGTATAGCTTGATGTGTCGCCGTGTGTACTGTAATACATAAGGCAACAATTGGAACATGAAAGGTTATCATCAGAAATGGCCCTGTCTTCCAAGAAAGGTAGACCCAGATCCTGGAAGACAGTGTGGTTCAATTCCATCACAGTATGTAACGCATATAAGATAACACCCTGTATAGCAGAATAAATAGAGTCGTAAGACGAAGTCTAGTCGCAGTATGTAAAACCGCAGGACAAGAATAAATTAACTGTTTATTTTTGTTTTAATATAGGCGGCAGCTGGAAGGGTTATTTTCGACAATGTCTGCAAGATGCATATTTGTCAAAAGGTGTTCCTTCAAACAAGATATTTCAACGGAGTCACGTTGCAGGTTCTGTCCCGAGCACTTGTCTCGCGTGGTTTTCGCGAGTCGCGTTTTTTCCAGCCACGAGGCTCCGCAATCCTCAATCTATTCTTGTTCTTGATGAAAAACAATCCCTGAAATTTAAATAAATATAAACTACTTGACAGTAGCGGAAATGCAGTGCTAACGCACAAGCAAAAGTCATTTAATTATATTTAAAAAAATATATGTATTTCAACGAAGTCTACGGTAGAGTGTACGAGAGTGTGGAAGCTTCTGACAGGCGTTTCGTAAAACACGCACACAATCGCGGGGTTAAACTGCCTACAATGTAGGTACAAATGACCCCAATGCCAATGAAATGTAAATATGACGAGTCACATTTGGTTTATATAGCATTTATATTTTACGTATAATCTACGGAGATGTTATACAGGGTCCTTCTTAATATGCTGACCCTTTTTAAGGGGATGATCAGACCATCAAACTGAACAACTTTCTCTATTGGATCAACATCGAAATCTAACAAAACAAACTGACCCATAAATTTGGCTCGAGTAAGTTGGCAGTTTTGTATGGAAGAGCAGATTTTTTTTCGCGATTTCGATGTTGGTTCCATAGTGAAAGTTGTTCAGTGTGATGGTCTGATCATCCCCTTAAAAAATTGTCAGCATATTAAGAAGGACCCTGTATAACATCTCCATAGATTATTTACAAATCATTTTAATTTGCATGAAATCCCATGACTACAGTCATGGGTTTCAAAGTGTCAGCGTATTAAGTTGGACCCTGTATATTCTATTCTACATATTATAGAAAAAAAAAACGCGATACTAATTCGTCTAGCTCATCTAGCGTGCTAGGGTTAGTGAACCTCCTGCATGTGTACGTGTACACTTATTAGAAGTTTGCATACTCTTCTGCACTCTGCCCTGTTCTGCATGTTTTGTGATTTTGTTTTTGATACAATAGTTTGAAAATAGTTTTGCGGAATCACCTGCTTGAGGGGTATGACTTACAAAGTGGATGCGGAATTAGTTGCTAGGATTGAAGAGACATCAGGTACTTGTTGTTTTTGTTTTAGGCGTTTAAGGTTAAAAGTCGTGTACAGACGATTCACTGGATCGGAATCAGCACGTACGGAGCGGACGAATTTCTTACTTTATATTCGATCCTATAATAGAAGTCTTTCTATTGAATCACGTCCATTAGATCGGCATCGCCGGTTCCATAGGAAATACAAAGTAAGAAATTCGTCCGATGCGTACACGCTGATTCCGATCCAGTGGACGCTTAATAGTCGTATCTAGGTCTACTGTAATAGTGTGATCTACTTGAGCTGATATATCATATCTAACATTATTGGTTCGTATCTAACAGTGTTTTTATTTATTTTTAATGTTTATTAGTTTTATGTGTGAATACAAATTTCATACTAACATTATTGGTTTAACAAACTCATGAGGAAAACCTAGACAGAACGGACTCATGTTTTTGAAACAGCTGATATTAAATTAGGCACCTATAGTATATCAGTATGGTGAATCATATCCACACTAATCCTATGGACACTTTAGGTACATTTTACCATGTTTGTTTTTTAATTACTCACATAATTCACTTCAGCAACATGCGTCGTCAACCATCTTAATTAAAACAAAATCTGCTTCAGCAACACGCGTCGTCAAATTTCCTACAAAATACCCTCCAGCAACATTCGTCGTCAACTTTATACAGTACCATTCAGCAACATGCCACGTCAAACATTTAATCAAAAAAGACCGCCCCTTGCCATACCAGGCCCAAACGTGCCCATAACGCTGGCCGCGTTTCCGCGCTGAATCGCTAACGACACGCGTTGGACCAATTACACGCGTTAGGTACATTGTCTATGATTCATATAGTATTCATCTGTCTGAAACCGGTGACATTTCACTCTAAAACCAAATCTTGAATACTTTGGCATCAAAGCGCCAAAACTAGCAGCCCGTTATATTTACCTAGTCATGTATACAAGAAAAAGTAAGTATACGATGGAACATTACACTCGCATGTTATCTTTGCGATCACTATTAGGGGGGGCAGCATGGGGGGCTATCTAGCGGGGGGATGGGTAGGTATTTGCATAGTGCGGCATCACGCGAGCTTCGCTCTGGTTAGATGCTCCCATGTTTAACTGTCACACCTTGAATACATAATAAGTATGCGTGTCAATCTTAATAACTCAAATTCATAATGCGCGCTGCATACAAACGAAGTCTGGTGATATTTTCAGTGCTAATTATAAAATCAATGAAATTTTTCTGAAACAATCTAGAAACTAATCTCTATGTTTGTATGAAGTCAGATTTTCGTTGAAATATACAGTGTTAGTGCTAGGATTAATTTTAAGATTTGTACGGAAATCTTTGAGGCACTGTAACTTTAAAACTATACATTTTAACGAAAATCTGACTTCATACAAACATAGAGATTAGTTTCTAGATTGTTTCTGTAAAATTTCATTGACTTTAATTGGTTAGTATTGAAAATATCACCAGACTACGTTTGTATGGAGCGGATGGATATTCTTAAGCGGGCGAAACAGCAGGCAATAATAAAACACGTCAGGTCATCGAATCTACATCAAGGCCATCAGTTTGACCGTTTACGTATTCTTACTACATAGATAGATCGTAGTAACGTAGTATAAATGACCGGTCGGTAGCGTGCCGCCACTGATTACTACGAAACAAACACGCGATGAGACAGGGTTGCCAATTTGTGGGGAATTCTCCCCAAATTAGAGGTAAATTAAAAAACCTTATAAAAGCCGTGGTGGTCCAGTGGCGAGTAACCTTGCCTGCCGTGCAGGAGGCGATGGTTCGATCCCCGTCCAGGCCGACTCGTATCAATGAGTTTTTCAGAATTTATGTACGATGTGTAACACCACTGGCTGTTCGGTGAAGGAAAACATCGTGAGGAAACCTGCATGCTTCAATTTCGAAGCATGTATTGTACCCACTGTCCATTATAAGTGGCGACGGGCTCACCCCCCGTCACACTGGACAGAATTTCGGTACTACTTCGGTTAGGTTCAGAATATCTCTGACTACCCCCTCGGGGAATATAGTCGTGAGCATATGCTTATGGTTTGAATTTGTTAAGAAAGGTCGGGGAATTAGGCAGGAAAATGCATGGGGCACTTCTGCTTCACACAACTTAATTTAGGTAGTTCTAAATAAAGCATATAGTACAAACTGTGCACAAGTAGAGTGGAAATTCGGGCGTCGACAGCACAGATTAATTCTTGATTTGTAAGTGACGCATAGAGAAGATTTCGCATACTCGACGTCCTCAATGAATGAAGAGGCATCTTAAAAAGAATTCCAATACCCTAATGGCCTAATGTTGTGGTATTGAAGTTCTTGTCACATCTTTGCTAAAGTTTTAAAGGGCCTAAGGGTCATAGCTTAGGATAACGTTAGCAAAAATTATTTTGGGACTTTTGTTCCTTATAGTAAGCAACCCTGTTGATGAGACCTATTCCGCAAACATTTGTGCCTCATCGCTTTTTTAATATTTCCCCGTACCCCGAAGACGCAGACAGCAGAACCGTGACTAACTAGCCGAAGTAATTGTTTTTCCCAGGAGTAACTGTCCTGGCAATTGAAGCACCACTAAAGTCCCGTTTTTTGTGTTCTGTGGCGGATTCCGAAGAAATATTGTAATAATTAATTCGAATTAGCGATACATTAGTAGAATACCAATGCAAATATCAAAACGATTCAATCCATCACAATATCACAGAGTAATGAATACTATCGTAAACTATAGAACTGGAACTTTTCCGTAACAGCTAGAAGCGACAGATAATTCGAGATTGTCTTTTGACATATAATACTGTTTCTAGTAGCAAAGAGAAAAGGTTGATGTAGTGTCGTATGTCAGAAACTTAAGGCATTGGCGGAAAATAGCGATTTGCGAAAATTCCACCGACAAGAGTGAAGCTCTTAAATAAGATGATGATGATGAGATGTACGGCGCATTAGCATCAGAGAAATCTAACTACCTTGCGCATATAAAGATAAAGATAGAGGGGGTCAGGTTTCTCTGATGCTGACTGTACTTGGTAAGTACACATTTTCTGATCAGCCAACCTAAAATGATTCACAGCGTTCCGTGACTGTCATGATACGGGAAGGCCTAGGTTTAGTAGCCATTTCTCTATAGGATGGCCTTTAAGTTCAACTAATTTATACAACACTTTTTGAAGATCGTTGTACAAGAAAAGAATTGTAAATAGAGTCTATACCATAACTGTTTAACTTTGTTGTTCATTATCATTATTTTAATTTAATGTTATTAGGTAAACTTTAAGATTATATTTTGTGTCCACTTAGCAATTAGTGTTAATATTGCAGTGCTCTAACAGAGCTCATGTCATGAACAAGTCTAAATGTAAGACCTTTTGTAACACATGAAGCCATAAAATATATGACAATGACTATGACTATTCCTTGAATAGCGTGTGTTTAACAATTTTGTGACAAAAAATCTATAATAAAAAATGTAACAGAAACTGCAGAATAACACAACATCCATTAAGACTTTGAATGAGACATTATGAAAGGAGGTTATGTCAAATGTTATTGCAGACTCACTATAAGGCCACACCTCCTCAATTTAACGACCAACAAAAACTTCGGCATTCTAATTGGTTTTTTGTTTCGGCGAAAAACGTCCCAATAACAGACAATTTAAGACTCGAAATTGAATTTCCCGGTTAAATTGGAACTGGGAATGGGGCAAACAGATTGTGGAACACAAAAGGCCAAGTACAACCCTCGGCCACTCCAAGAGCTGTTTGCGCAGGATTTGTAGTGGCGCCCATTGACTCGACGAGTGACAGAAAATAGACATCACAAGCGAACTGGCCGGAAAACGATTTTTGTCAATTTAAGCCCTATGCTTGATTAATTAAGGATTTAATTGAACTGTAAACAACTCTTATCAGAGACAAAAAATAAGGCATAGATTGTTAGAAATCTAAACACAAATGCCCCTTGTGTTGTAGGGAACGTGGCCTACCGGTGTTTTATTCGGCTCCGCTGGAGAGGTTTTAGTGGACTGTAGTTTTTCTGGTGGCAGGAGGGGTTCGATGTAAAGGAAATTCTTGTTTGTAGCACTGGAGGTTTATTTTAGTGATTTTTACACCATAGTTAGTTATACGCACAAGCACCGTACCAATATGGAAGACGGAAACGGAAATACACCTTTAATTACTACATTTTATGTTGGTGTTGCCAACAGTGTGATGGAATAAAAACATCATTCAGTTTCTTTGGTTCAGATTTTTCAAAACTATTTCGGAAAAACCTGTTTCCAAACCTCCGGCATATTTTTTTCTGATGTTCAATGGTATTTGAATATCAAATAAAAACCAACAAGGGGAGCAAGTTTGCCATGTCGTTTTAAAATTAGAACAACATTGCTACAGCCAACACGAGTCAAGCTGCAGGGTCTAACCCGAGCACTTGTCTCGCGTGGTTTTCGCGAGTCGCGTTTTTGCCTGCCACGAGGCTCCGCAATCCTCAATCTCTTATTCTTGATCAAAAACAATCCCTGAGATTAGGATAAATACTCCCATAAAGACTTGACACTGGCGGAAATGCAGTGGTAACGCACAAGCAAGAGTCCATTAAATCCAAATAAAAAAATAAATAAAAAAAACAGCCAACACAAATACAATACCAGAATATCAGAGTCGCGGTTTTTGGGGGCAAAAAATCGATCTAGATAGGTCTCATCTCATAGAGCTCGGTCGCCTATGTACTAACCTCAAATGGGAGATCACTTCCTTCATTTTATTGAATAAAGACAATCGAATCGACGAGTAAAAGTTAAGAGACTTTCTACCTTCGTACATCGAAGAAAGATTGTGAAATAGGTACCCATCAAGAACTTTACTGACCTACATTTCTACTTTGAACTAATATTACGAAATGCTTAACAGTTCCTATTGGATTTTAATTATGTTTTATGCAAACATTGTCTGGTTGAACACACATGGCTCGGAGGGGGATCAGTTTTCGGCTGACGGGGGTCAATGACCAGGACCACGTGTTTGCCCATTTATTAGCCATATTTCGGCCAAAAGAAGTCAACAATTACAGGATGTATTAAAGATTTACGCTCGATTTACGTGCAGATTGCAACTCGGAAGTTATTTTAAGGTATAAACTGTTTTTTGAACACGCTTACGGCATTAGTTGTGGTATACTATTTTAAGCTCAGATTTAAACTCGTAAGGAGTATTTTAGTATCTAAAGAAGTGTGTACCTATATTATTGGTAAAGTTTTACAGGAATCGCAATCAAAATGAACGATTATGAAAAAAAGCGTGTAGGTACTTTACTCAGCTAAGTATTTTGAACAATTCTACTAATACTAAATTAACTCTGATGTAACGGCTGGACCGATTTTGACCTAACTTGGCATAGTAAAGATTGTTAATGACCAAGATGAACACTACAGGACGATAAATTAAATCCGTTATATAATTATGAAGCTAAAATCGAAAACGAGAAAAACAAATTTGTTGTTCCATAGAAAACGACAAACGTATGGAACAGCTGATTTATTTTGCTATTGATGATGGTCCCGTACTGAAATTCATTCAATTTGATGGTCTGAAGCACCCCCTTTAATATGTAACGTATTTAACTGTATAATATGATAGCTAGTTTTTATTCAAATAACTTAATTTAAGCACACCCTAAATTATACTATTATTCCTAGCTTTAACAACAATAAAAAGTTCTAAATAGACATTCGAAGAACACTCAAGAATGTAAAGTATACTAAAGCTTGCTGTGAAAAGTTTATTTGTAATTCGGAAAGCAAAACCGAATAAGTCTTTATCCGTTTAGAGCCCATAAAAGTAGATTCAACGCTCTGTGTTTTTTTACAGGGTGGCCACGATTTAGCATAATAATAGGAAGAACATTGGATTGTTTCAATTAATAATAAGTGTTTTGTGTATGGGGGCTGGTATGTCAACAATGATAAAAGTCCCGAAATAACATAAATAAATATGTTTAGTCTTTCTCTGGGTTTGTTTCATATAGGGTCCTTCTTAATATGCTGACACTTTTTTAAGTAGATGATCAGACCGTCAAACTGAAAAACTTTCTCTATGGGACCAACATCTAAATCGCGAAAATATTATCAGCTGTCCCATACATTTGGCTCGAGTAGGTTTGCAGTTTTGTAAGGGACAGCTGTTTTTTTTTCGCGATTTCAGTGTTGGTCCCATAGAGAAAGTTGTTCAGTTTGACGGTCTGAACATCCCCTTAAAAAAGTGACACTGACAGCATGTTAAGAAGAACCCTGTATACAACAATTATTTTGTAAGCATCTTTAGGACAAAATAAAAAATAACCGATTCTGAATTAATCTGTTTGAATATTAGGTCGCTCGCTCGCATCCCGGCTTTAAGATAACAATTGATAAACAATGAGTGAGTTTAAGGGTTAAAGGGAGAACAAACCAAAAAACCCGTTGGATGAGGGCAGCGCAGGACCGGTCATTGTGGCGTGGCAAAAAGGATAGAAGGTGGTAGACCTTCTATCCTTTTTGGTTTTATCATCATCATCTCCAATCCAACATAATAAATACTAGTAGTCAATAAACTGAAACACTTTGCTATGTGACCAACGCTGAAATCTCCGAACAAAATATGAATGTTTTAGTATAGAGCTTAAACTGTAATGAAAATCCACCAATGTGGCATCACACCCTTTTTATATCCCCCTTTTAATGTTCTAATGTATCATAAAACTGTGGTCACCACACCCACAGATGTCCGCGACAAACAAGTAAATAAGTACGTCCATAAGTAGGTGTGAAGAATTTTTATGTTCGAGGAAACGGCTAGGCGCGAGTCGTATTAATGAGTTCGTTCGGCGTGACTTGTATGTCTGTGTCACCGTGTGCTAGTGTTGCCGTTCGATAGACAACAATCATTTTCTATCGATAGCAGACAGATAACAACACTATCGATTGTTCGAATCGTGACAATACTATTGACGGAGTGTAATACCATCGATACTATCGAAGTTCTGAAAAACAATACTATCGATAGTCCTAAACAATCGATAGCCCAAAACAATCGATAGTATTAATAGTTTATTATTCATGAGCAGCTATTAATAATAGTATTGCCACAGAATAGGTAATAGTATAGTTCTACATACAGAACGACCACTCCCCGCCCCCCTCTGACTTCAGATACCCCACCTCACCTCGCACTTTCTGGGGACACTTTAGGGGAGCCGAGGAAGGGAATGCAGTCAGACCCAGGCACTGGTTGGATTTGACTACATAAAATTGTGTCTTTTCGCTAAAATAACGCTAAATTCTCATTTTCAGCAATTCTTTAGCTCAAATACTATTTTAAATAACTGAACGAACAATCAAAAGTATCGAAATGTAGATGACATTAAATGCAAAGCGCGGCTTTCAACCCTACATGCAATGTCATGGACACTGGACAGTTTGCACAAAGTGCGCATGTGCAGACGTCATTTCGAAATTCAAAAACGTATAGAGTGCCGGACCTGTGGTATGTCATTCCGTCAATAGTATTGTTAAGATCTAAGTATCAATAGAATCGATAGGCACATCGAGTGTTTTTTATTAGATGAAAACTGTCGATAATAAAACTATCGATAGTTCGACAACACTACCGTGTGCCTGTTTCCCACCTTGTTTACACCTACTTGTAAACTTTTTAGGTGGACTTTAAGATTTTATGAGTGTTAAAAAGACTATAACACCGGTTCGACAATCAATCAAATTATCCTTTACAAGGATTTTTTCGGGTATATGGCTAACATCTTTAAACCAGCCCGTCTAGTATAATTTCATTACATGCGAGCGACTCTGCTTTTTTCCATACTATAGGTATACCTACATGTCGCGGAAGCGCGGCTTTCGCTCGCCGAAAAGTACGGGAAGAGATAATTTTCTATGCACGAGAGGCCGGGACGCGCGCGAGTAGAGAAACGTTACTGTAAGTCTAGCATTATTTCTCTACTTGCGCGCGACTTGGGTTTTTCCCATCCTACAAGTCGCGGCAAACGCGGCTTTCGCTCTCCGAAAAGCGCGGGAACGGGTTATTTTCTATGCAGCGAAGGCGCGTCGCGCGCGAGAGAAATAATACTAGACGTGCTGCATGTTTAGTACGATTTGTCTTCATGAATGAATCATGCTAGACGTGCTGGAGGGGCTGGATCAAAAGCGGTGATTTTCACAACACTAGACAACGAAGTACAGTGATCCCAGATTACTTTAATCAGTCTTGGAAACCTCGAATAATTTAATCAAAGAAGGTAGGCGGGAAAGGAAAAACAAGTAATTGACTTTCTTATGCGTTGAATTCCTTACTAGATTGTCTACTTCGATCGGATAGAATGCGTTTAACACCAGGTCTAATAAAAACTAGCCTATCTCCTTCTCACACCACAGAGGAATGTTGTACCATAATCTTTCTTTACGTGCCATAGGCTTTGCACAATTTCATTAAGGCAATTCCGTAGTAGACACGTGAAGAGAAAACTGACCAACGAATAAGAACTATATTATACTGTAGGTAGTTATATTTGTCATATGAGAGGACTAGCTTTTGCCCACGATTTCTTCCGCGTTGATTTCGGAAAACATCAACAAAGTTCTTTCATAGCACCCCTACATCCTCTGCAGAATATGTATTCCAAACATGTATCTATCTTCAGCGATTTATACTGTGCGTGGTCTGTCAGTCAGTCAAGGTACTGTTTTATGTATGGTAGAAACTGATTCCATGGCCAAAAATACTGTTTTTCCTGCCTAAAACCCTCTAAAATACCGACCAAATCTCTAGAATACAGACCCTTGGTTTGTCAACATGACATCGATATACGAATGTTAGTTGCTGTTAGTTAAGTACATATTTTAATAATATATGGAGCATGTTTGTGAATACGTAAGAAAAATCATCACTGGGGCATGTGGCCCACATGCTTGTTCTAAAGTGATAGGTGTATTGTATTTGTATAAGAGGATTAAGAGAGTTTAGGGAACAACCGAAAATAAAAATATATGTTAAGATATTTTTAAGGGACTCCCACTCCAAAACGGAAACTTTCACCTTAGTCTACTGAAACCAGACCACTTTTGTGGGAACGTAGCCCCTGATCCTCAAAATACTGTCAAATTTTAGAAAAAACTGACTTTTACTGACCTTAGCTAAACAAAAACTGACCCTTACTGACCATTTTCCACCCCTGTAATAGTATAAAAGAAGAAAGATAGCCAGAAGCAATTATGTGTATCAAGCGTTGATTTGAGTTCCAGAGGCCCAAGAGAATACTCTGATAATGTTAATACCTTGTTACTTTTACAGCAACTTGTATGCAATAACGATCTACTCTTGATATTAGATTATCACACAAAACAAACGAATCGCTTTACACTACCAGGTGAACATAATTCTCATAAATGCAACAAGGAGCTGTGACACCAGTCCAGCGTGTAAATATTTATTTATCCTCGTACAAGCTGTGGTAGACGCGTGATAAGACCGTCAGAACGCAAGATAACAGGCCGTCCGGTTAATGACCACCAGCTGTTTTAAACGAAATAGGGACAAACATCTCGTAATCTGTGGGGATATCCTGGTGTCACAATGTTTGGATTATTTAAGGATAGGTATAGGTATATATTTGTAGGATCCCAGTCCAGGCCAAAGGTCTTTGACAGGAGATTGAAGAGGCGTGTGATATACTTATACAAAGTGTTAATGAATTAACGCAATACTAGAAAGTATTTTGTTTAGAATCGAGAGCAGAATCGAATTGTCATGGTTTTAACATAGGTAATTTTTTTCAAAATATTAATTAATTTTTTTGTAAAATTTACTTAACTCGATCTCAACTCACTACCAAAACAAGATTCTCAAAATGTATCCATGAGCACGTTAGCGCTGTCATTTATTGCTGAAATGATAACAATTCATTTTTGCCTGAAAACTTAAAATGCGAATAACTTTAAATTTTAATTATCAAAATAATGAAATTATTGTTTTAATCTAATTATTTTGTTATAAATCAGTTGGGGTGTATGAGGTTTTGCGCTTATTCATTAACACGTTGTATACATAATTATGTGGTACATTTTATACCACCTTTACAATTTACGTTTCGGGGTGGTATGAATCTTTGTTATACAAAACTACCTAAGTGCAGTTTTGTTTACTATCACTATTTAAGAAATGTTAAAGTATGCAAGAGTCGCGTTGTGGGTCTGTTATTGGGTAGTCGCGTGTCGGTTGCCTGCTCTCCGGCCTACAACGAAGCTCCAATTTTAAGGGCCTCAAGATTGTTTTTAACTACCCTTGAAGTCACCAAATATTTAAAACCGTACGTCAATAACTTTTTTGATTACTAGATATTGACAAAATCATCAAAACGAGTCACAATTTTAAGATTAGAACCACTGAAATTGTATATTGGTAGAGTTAGAGCATCTTGTAAAGACAGTTTCGACCAATGCATTAATCTATAAACCATTATAACAGTTTCCAAGTTTTACGTAATTCGAAAAGGCTTTCAAAGTTCAGGGTTAAAGAAATCGATTAAATTATAGATTATCATAGATTTGACCCCCAGACGGAGTCGTAGTGATTGATGTCAATAACTTAATGACAATGTACCTATTAAGTGAAATTACGAGAAAGTTTATGTTTTCCAATTATTTAAATTATGTTTTCTAGTCATATTATTAGTAAAAGCAATTTGTAATTGTTTGTAATCGATTGTACTATTATTTTCGACTTTTCAGTTTCAATTCGAAATCGGTTATTCTTCGTTTACTATTTTTGATTATCTTTTTCGATTTCATTTATAGTTAGACTAGCAACCCGCCTCAGCTTCACCCGGGTGGGATCTATAATAATTAATAAATACATTTTACACATAAACCATCCGTTGCGTGGTTTAGAACTAACCGAAGAAACAGAAATAATGAGAACAGATGCGGATAGCGACTTTGTTTAATACTATTCAGAGATTAAGAAGAGAAGTAAGAATTGTACGATGTTATTGGTTGATTGTAGAGTAGTAGAATAATGACTATTAATCTCTAGGTAGAAAGTGGATACGGCCCGAAGGACCAAGTTTAGATATTTAGATAACTTATTTATTTCATCAGAACAATACAGTGAAAACAGTAACAAACATGTTTGGCAGTTACCTAAATACGGTCAATTACACCACCACTTTGTCCATGTCCATGGTAACACTATTACACAGGATATTGGCTACAATTTGTACCACAATCGCGTTTGAAAGCTATTACGACTATGCGTCCGCTATTTCGCCGTAGTCATTCCTTTGATGTCCTATAAAGCGTGGGGGACGGATTCCCTTGACATTGATATGGGATGCAGATGTTCTTGAAGATTTCATTCCAGTTTAATGTAAGCTTTAGAATTAGATTTTGAAATTTTCAGTTACACTGATGTTGTATCTGAGGATTTTGAAAGTGATGTAAGATGTTTGTATAGGCAGTGGTTTTCTAAATAATCGTATAATAATTTTCATCCATAATTCCATACTAATATCTAAATAGTATACAGGTTTTATAGTAGAGATGGGGGCATAGATCAGCTGACAGAAGCGTTAAAGTTAGAAGAAAACGTTCTTAGGAGACTAACCCTAATTTTTGAAGTATTTTACATCTGCATTCACAGATTCTGAGGTTTCAGAATATCTCTGACTACCCCCTCGGGGAATATAGTCGTGTGCATATGCTATGCTATGCATTCACAGATTTTGAAAAAATGTACAGTCATCGAGATAAACTGCAATTTTCACAAACTTTTTTTTTCTTCCCATTCGATCCTCTTACTGATAAGGGACATAAGTCTATGTGGGGTCAACCGAGGTCGAGGTATTAGAACACTCCGAAAACGCAAAATTAAATTTCCATACATTAAGTAGGGAAATAAAAAAAAGACGACTTTATAAACACCAAAATTTTCTGAGATGGTTCAGACTATCAAACTGAACAACTTTTACTATGGGAGAAAAACAGAAATGGAAAAAAAAAATCTGCTCTGCGATAAGTTTTTAGAAACCATTTAAAGCAATGAGATGGTATTAATATGTCAAAGCAGGTACTTAAAAACTTTAAAAGATTGAAATTTAAGTGACTTTGTATCTATAATGATTTGAAAAGGGTTTCAATATTTTAAGTATGCTCCAGCAGGTAGCATTAAGTCTGGCAGTGCTTGTAAATTGCAAATCGATGTCTGGTGTATTCGTGCAAAAAATATAAAATCTGTCACAGCTGCCGATGCCGATGTCGGTCGGCGAAAATGTGGGCGTGCTCGTCCCACATGATGGACGATGTCGATAAATTTTATCGATATTGTAGTGTAGTTACTGCTTCAAAAATTGTTATGATGATGTCGAAAACAGATTACCAGAGAGATTACCTTTAAAACGTTATGCTTGTGTTTAAAAAAAAGTTCTAACTGTATTTTTTTGGAACGGAAATTTAACACCTCACACAAAATTAATAACTTATTCATCAATCTTACGATAGACTCAACCTATTCAAATAAGGGTTAAAAAAACCTCTACAACCTATTATTATTCACGTCACTAACATGGCTATCCGAGAGAGCGAGACGACGCGAGACTGTTAAAAAAAAAAGAAATAAAAAATTCAGGGGCGCGTGCGCACCTGTTGCTGGAGGCTCCGAGACCAACAGCTGTCTGGTAGCGATACCAGTAAATTATAGCTTTCAAGTTGCAAGTCTGCGCAAAGGTGATTATGACAAGTTAAATTAAAAGTAAGATTCGTGCGATGTCAGGTTTACTGTCGAGAAGTTGAATAATGAGAGTTTATTTGTAGGTAGAAAGTTGATCCGGCTCGAAGGACCACGTTTTCACACATTAGTGTCTCTAAATAGTATAAAAAAGTAGCTATAATTATTCGAGTCTATATCATCATTTTGTTTGCCCGCTTACTTCATTTAAACCACGCAATGGATTTTGACACGGTTACACTGTCATTTAGAGAATTTCTTCCGGAAGGTTTGTGTATAATATATTTACTTTTACTTATAGTTATAGTACTCTGTGCTTATACTATTATATATCCTCCCAGACCGAAGTTGTTCGCTAGTTCAAAATAAATAAGTCGAAAAACAGCCTTCGATACCGACCGTATATTAATTATATCAGCTAACATTATCAAGGGCTGCACATGCAACAATATATTTAAATAGACGCATATTATAGTGTATAAGAAAGAGGGGGACAGCTAGAGATTCAAGTTAAATATCCTCCAGTAATAAATCAACACACTAACACCAGTTATTGATAAACATAACTAATGAAGCATTATTTATTGTAATTGATTCATTGGCATAACTTGGCATATCATAATATACTCCAGTTTTTATTATAATACCAAGTAGTGCAATCGCTAATGAGCACTAATAAGCTACTATAATTGTTAAGGAAAATAATTTATAGTGTCTATTCTTTATTGTATTCCAAAGAAAATACTTGGAATATAGCACAATACTTGTTAGGCTATAGTAATAAAATACAGAATAACGTTATGTTAGAAAATACTGACTTAGCAAGAAATTCACGTGTTTGTAACAAAAGAAAATACAAAATAAAAGCCAATTGGATTGGACTGAAGTAATTTAATTAAATATCCCCTTGGATCAGATGCTCCATGAAATCTTTAGGGAATGTGCAATGTAACTATTCACTTGTATCTATTCTATAATGTATTACAAGCTGCTAATAAACAGATAGGTTTTCGATAGAAAATCAACAATTTTCCACTGCAGTGTTAGAATTTTCGCCTATCGACCATAGTTCTTCCCGAGGGTGTTGTTTGGAGCAACTAACGTAAAAGGTGTCTTATGTTAAGTTTTTGCGGCAAAAAGCCCAGCTACATCTTCTTAAGTAAACATAAGCATACAGAGTGTAACATTAAATGGGTTACATATAGAAGAGGGTGATTCAGACCATAAAACTAAACAACTTTTTTCTATGGAACGATTCAGTCAGGTATTATAACTGATAAGTATAATTAAAAGCGAATCGTAGAAGTCGTGAAGTGTATTGATACAGAAGATGCATGATTAAAAGGGTGGTTGGTAGTTCTAGCAAAGTTGATGAGCACCGCGAAACGCGAGACTTGCCGTGTTCTGATTCTTTAAGTAATATGATATTTGAAGGAAATAAAGGTGTTTGTGTTTACATCTTACGACTTTCATAATGGAACACAATATACTTGTAAGTCTAATAAAATGTGACACAGAGTCTTGCACGTCGTGATAGCAAGGGCTCTAGGGTCACAGTCGTGTCGTGTCCACTCCCCGCACACTTATTATGGGCGCTGCGATTTTATCTACAATCCACCATGACAAGTACGTGTTCTACTAGTGCGGGCCGAGGCCGACTAACCGAGTAGTCGGCTTTTATGGGGACCGACTATTATGATCGCCTTCACGATCAAAGTTGTGGAAAAAGTTTCGATCGTCGATTGTTATCGTAGCATTGGTTATTTGTTCTGTAGTTATCAGGCAAGTGCCAAGTTACGGAGATACATGGTTGTGACACAGAATAGATATCCTACCAGAAAAACAAGTTCATATCAGCTAGCGGCGCGGCCAGTACACACCCACATGCGCAGCGATGTTTCTACCAAACTGCCGCTCATTCTTTCTCTTAGGTGAACGTTCACGTATTGCCGCACGCTGCGCATGTAGGGGAGTACCAGCTGCCGCGAGCTTGTATGAGGCTGTTTTTCTGGTAAAATATTATCTATTAGGTGGTTGTGATGACCAATAAAAGTATTCATCAGCTGAATGAAGTACATTGCTGGACCTGGGCATTCCTCAAAAACAGGGAATCTGCTATAACCGCTTCGCTTGACTGCCGGAAAAGAAATTTGAAATTTGGTTTGCAGAAGTCATTTTCTTTTAGTGTCTAGCCTTCTAGTAGTAGCCTTTGGTTGATAGTAAGTACCATACAACTTTCTGTCTATTTCAGAACAAAATCTGGAAAATTGACGCTTGGTTTGACTGCAGACAGATGTTTCGTTTCTGTATATGTTGGTATATGAAAAGACTGTTAAGACGGCATCAAACCGGTAACTTGGCACATCTCTAAGGACAACAATTCGGTACCCAACGCCTGCTCTTTATTTGGCGTTTAGTCGCAGTCGATAGTTCACTAATGCCCTCAGGTGATTTAAGAAGTACCGTGTTCTAGCGGTTTTAGTTGACCTTTATTATTACAGTTTTCTTAATAATTGTGTATTAAATTTCTCAACGCAGCCACTATTTAATTGCCATCGGAAATTGATGACGATTTCTTGGAACCAAACTTTTAATTAACTTGATGAAAGTTGATAAACGCTGCTGGTTTTTGCGCTCTATTTGAACGCCTTCTTTTTTGTTACGCTCTCATTTTCGATCATTAGTTTCTTCTGATAATTTGGTATTTTAAACGGAAACTTATCACTTTCCCACTGCCGCCTTAAGTCTATAACCACTTTTGTCATTTTCTGATTTGAAACTTTGAAAATGATAAAGATGAACCGCGCTATTATCTAAAAGATACCTGGTTGCCGCAAAGTTTCTGATCACCCCAGGATTATGTTCGCGAGATTAGTATTAGTAAAGAGAATATAACAGCGGTGACCAGTCACAACACAATACAATGAAGTCCAGCGAGCACGTAGGATTATTCTAAACTGGCTTAGTTTTTCTTATGGCAATCAGGCCGAGATTCAGAGACGATTTTTAAGTCATCTTTCGAACTCCCGTATGTCAAAATCCATACATTTTCGCCCTACTTAGCTCGAACTAAGACAAAAAAATCGTCCCTGAATCTCGGCCTGAGTCTAATCTAATCTAAATAATGTTACATTGGAAATCGGATACATTGCAGCACCAACAAAAGTTAATTTCACCATTTTCACATAAGATTTTTTTCTTTTGGAAACCATAATAACAACATAACCGAGCCAGGGTCTCTGATTTGGCAGACCGCCGGGTCGTCGCATAAAGCAGTGTGGATCAAATCGGATTCTATATTTGCAGAGTAGTGCTTAATTGATGTATGGGTGTCCAGCTTCGATCGCAAAGTGCCGCAACATAACACGTTACACAATACGTAACGCAGACCCGCATCGATGAGTCTGCGGCGAAACATTCTTGGAAGCATTGAGACAGATCCGTGAAAGATTGACGCATCGTCACGTCAGTCAGCGTCACTGGTCCACATCGTTTTTGTGATGGATGACGTCATAGCTACTATAGTTGGGGTCGGGGACAATAAAAATGATAGCTTTCGCTTCTCAGGTTACTGCGCGTAATTCGGGTATTATGTTACACGTGTTAGGAAGTTTATTGTTTATTTGGGGTCAGGTTTTATGATGGCATCTAATAGTGGAAATAATAAATTCGGATATGCGACGCATTTCGACTAAAGGTGGGACAGGTTAGGTCACCTCAGGTGGATATTGAGTGGTCGGCTAGCTCATAAATAAAAACAGGATGCTGCGGAATTTAATAAATATAACGACCATTTCGCAGAACCTGGACCTACTAAAAAATGGATGCATTTGTCCCAGTGGTAACCAAGTCTTACAGGGCTTTTTACAACTTTTTATAAAAAACAAGTTGTAAAAAAGCCCTGCTTTTGTTTTTTTTCTCTTACTATACGGGTCCATTATTAGGTCGGTACAACTTAATTTCATTCGATTTTCATTACCTCCAGGTTCCTCTATCGCTTAAGTTTCTTTTTACCTACCTCACTTTAGTTTCTAATCTGTCAGTAGGTAGTAATTGTGTAAGTATTACAGAGACCATACTTACTAATTTCGTGCAAATAACAAATCTGTATTATATTTCGTTGAGGTTTCGTAAATTTTTGTTTAACAATAAAATTACGATTTTAAGCTTATTCGTGGTTATATTAAGATTATAATAAGCACGCCGCATAACCATTCAACAAACGAACAATAATTAAACCTTGACTAATAATGACCAAAGAGAATGGAATCACTACGGATAATGACTACAGCCCCTTAATGACAGTTTATTCTTGACTAATCTGACATGATTATAGATAAGCAGGGAATCCTCCGAGGTCGCATGTAAACGTTATGAGTCATCAAGTAAACATGATGATAAAAGGTCTCGAGAGTTATTTAAAAAAGAACTTGTTCCGGACTGTGACTCACGACGCATTTTTTGTTAAAATCTTGCTAACGAGTGAGAAGAATAGGTCGATTATTACAGTTGATGTGAGTCAATGGCGATAGATTAGAAAGTTCTGTGGTCATTTGTCATCTTGAAGGGCTCGAAAGACGTGAGGTGACCAACTTGCATGTTATGGTCGTTAGTTGGACACTTGGACAGACGATGGGCTAAGTAATGGAGACAGGTTAGTAATTACCTAAAATAATAGTAAAAACTTTAGTTTTTTTTAATAGGTTGAAAAAAATACTAGAGATTATTAAAACTATTATTTTTAAGACTAAGAGGTCAAAGAAAAGGTATCGTTTATTTTTTGTAGGTCCTACCTACCTGGTTAAAAATAGTCACAAAGAATGTTCTACAGAATGTGTAGGGCACTTAGAAATGATGTGTCGAAAGTCAACCTCTAAGGGGTGCAAGGTGTTGTTGAAGTTTTCCGAAATCCACGCAGACAAATTGAACTAAAAAATTGAACGTAACAATTGTAATTGAAGTAAACCTCAAATCAAGGGTACATTTTGCGAAAGGAGCATTTAGCGTAAGATACTTTTTGTCGGTCTTTAGCGAATTACGCGAATTACACGAAAGGGACGTTATGCTAAGGGTACATTCTGTAATACGAGCGTTTTGCTAAGGGTGCAGTCTGCGAAAGAGACGTTATGCTAAGAGTACATACTGCGAAAGGGTCGTTTTGCGAAGGGTAACATACTGCTAATGAGAAGTTTTGCGAAAAGGACGTTGTGCACCGTGTACATGCGCCTGAGCTATCTTAAAAAGTACTATACTTCATTCCAAATAAGGACGACGAGATTTTCCTATTTAGCTTTCTGGCCAATTCTGATTACCAAATGTAATTAATTTATTGGATACATATACTATCTTGGACGGTACAAAAGCCGATCTAAGAATAAGTGAGTGTTTCAAATCTGTTTCTGTAATGCAAAATAGCCTTAAAATTTCGTTGCTATTTTGAATGGACTATAGGTATGCAACATCACATAATACCTAGGTACATATTGATTTGGGGGTTGATTAGTATTACGATATTTTCGATCCCGAATTACCTACTTACCTAGAAACATGTAAATCCACCTGGAATCCAACAGGGTCTAAGAAGACCAGTAAAATCGATGGCAATTTTTGATTTTATCGACAAACTATAACAAATATCAATAGAATAGGGGTATAATTATATTAATGCCAGTCAGAAAATCATGCAATTTTCGCTACTTTAGGATTTAGTAGTTATTATCCCCGTTCCAATGTGAAAATCAACGAGTTACAATTGCATTGTACCTAATAAATTACAAAAATGTTTATGACCCCGCAATAATAGAACGGTCATGCACTCCGCCGTGCCCGGGACTGCAACCCTCGCAATGTTTTCGCTATAGGGCGGGTGTGCGCCGCAGCCCGCACTGGGGAACCAGAGTCCTGCGTGTCTCACCATCACTCTTTACGACCAAAATAACAAACAGCACCTTAAATCAAGCTTAAATAACATCACTCTCATTCATACTTACCCTCGTGAAAGAAGAAAAAAGTCGCAAATAAATAAATTATATCGATCACAACATGTGCACCACAAAATAAATGCAGAATCCAATGTAAAAATAAAATAAAACAGTAGCTGATTAAACTTTTGTCTTGTTCACTAGACAGACGATTTCATAAAACAATTATGAGAAAAACACAAAACGTTTAGTTCAGTTCATAACAATTCATAATTTCATTTCGTAAATCACCACAACACGAAACTGCCCCAACCAAGAGCAAATTTTCAACTAAACGAATGAATGAGTGAACAGAACGTGAACAAAATCGAAAAATGAATCAATGAATGAATGATTGTACGAGCTATCTCATTCTTACGCGTTCATTGGTTCGTTAACTTTTCTAGTAAGCGCCATCTATTGTGAAATAAAATACTTTTGGATTCCGGTTTGCCGCGCCATCTATTGACAAGTAAATAAATTAAACACTTCTCGTTTCCAACTAAAGATGGCGCTTTTCTAAAAAAAAAAGAGCTGTTGTCTATGGCTAAGATTCTGTGCTTAGGGGCTTTTACAATTTGCAGCTAACTTCAGTGTCTTCATAAAACAACAAAGTGTCACTCACTTCATATTTTCATTCATTCATTATCGTTTACGTCAAAAATGGAGGAGGATCGTCTCTTCGATGAGAGAGTTTCTATTCGAGAATCTGCTCGTCCTCTTAAAAAATATGGAAGTACGTGCAACCATATGAAGAGGAACGAGGAATACATCAAACACGTTATCTCAAAAGGTGATACATTGCAAGGACTCGCTCTAAAATATGGTGTAACTGTAAGTGTTAGAACGTCAACGCAATAAAGTGTTATTATCTTGTTTATATTTGATGTCCTGGATGGATTACTTAGTGTTTGAACCCTGTGTTTATTGCAGATGGAGAAGATACGGCGAGCGAACCGTCTGTTCGCTTCGGACAGTTTGTTTTTAAGGGAGTATTTATTGATTCCCGTGACGAAAGATTCGCCGTTTTACGAAAACGGTGAGAGGGTGTCGGAGCCCGCGGCGCCTAGCCACAGGGCCTCCATCGCTGGCATGCCCACCAGGGACTTCTCCCCGGGCAGTCCTGACGAGAAGAAGACTTTCGACGACTTTCTAAATAGGCTGGACTCGTCGATTGCTGATATTAAGAAACATGTAGAAAAGACCAAGGAAAATAGTGAGTGAGTATCAAACTTTATACTTATTCTTAATACATACATAGATATGTTCATGCCTTTGCCCATATGGGGTATGCAGGGACCATTGGTCGCCACCTGTTTTGATTCAGACATGCCTCTTGTTTACCTATGGAAGTAAAACCATACTAGATTCATTGTATAGGTCAATCAAGTTCCACTCAACCAGGCACTATTCCAGGCAATTGGAATAAATGAAGTAATATCATCATCATCATTCTGTATCCATAAGTATTCTCAGGATGATTGATTGACACTTCACTTCATTTGACTTTTTCACTTTGACTGCTGACGACCTACATCATAGCTCTGGGTGACTACAAAAACGGCACAACTCAAAAATTTGCAAATTTGAGATAGCACCGTATTGTGGTTCTACATCGCATACTTTATCTTGTGCAATATAGACCTAACTGGATATTACACTGAATCTAACCCTTGCTGTGTAGTAACTACACATGAATTTGTTCGCGTGCACTCTCTCACACCAACTTTAATGTAATTTGTCTCAAAATCAATTTTTTTGACTTGTGCCCTTGTTGTATTCACCCAGCGAAAGGTGAGCAACAAATGGGCCACAGTGCATAAGAACCCAAGTATCGAGTCAATTCTATAGCATTTCGCCTAGGGGTGTCAATTTCAGCACTGCACGAGTATCATTGATTTGAACTTAGCAGCCAAAGTGTTAATGTGAAAGTGAGGTGTCTGCACAGCATCATTACGGTAATCAATAGTGGTCAGTATTTTTGAACTCATGGCTGTGTTAGCAGTGTGATGGTCGCATCACACGCTCATGCGATCAATGGTCAATTAAGACGATGCTTCATTGTCTGTTTGTATAATGTTTGTTACCTTGTTTTGAACTGCTGAGCAAATCTTGATGAAATTTGGCAGGGAGACAGCTTGCATCCTGAAGGCTAGGCTCGATCGATCAAATCAATTAAAAATCCCACGGCAGACAAGATGCGGGTTACATTTTATTCTAAAAGTGATTTCCAAACCTTTTTATGTTTCGGTACTAGTGAAACGTGGATGTTCTGTGGTTTCAGAATATCTCTGACTACATCCTCGGAGAATATAGTCATAAGCATATTGTCGACTAAAGTGTCAGACCTCGTAACTCCATTGGATCAAATTTTACAGGAGACACAAACAAAATTCACCACGAAGGATTTAAGAGTTGTGCCATGGATGCATTCAGAAATTTGTATAAAATTGTATAAAATGTAATTTGAAAAATAAAATGGAGTTACGAGGTTTGACACTTTAGCCAACGATATGCTATGCTTATGCCTTATTTTTCCAATGCCTTGAAATTTTCTATGTTAGAATTGTTTACCACCATCTGGCTATTTATATTGTTTTCATTGGTTTGCAAAGGTTAGTGCCAATATAGATGAGACTTGACATTTAGCATACTAGGTCATCATTTCTGATTGGACTCTTGAAAACAAAATCTTGAAAAAACCTTATTTTACTTACCCTACATGTAAAGTGGGTATGTATTTGTTTTTTCGTCTAACCCATGGTATAGGTTGTCGTTGGATAGGTCATTCAAAAATATTGCAGGTGTGTGAAATCCATGAAAATTTTTATTAATTGTAGTTTGGTGTTTGTGTTGAGATAACTCTATCCTACACCCTTGTGTAGGTGACTCGGTAGTTTTGAGAAAAATTAGTTACTCTTTTATTTTTGCTACGTTTTATATCTGAAGTTGTAGACTGGTATTTCTGTATTATGTATTCTGTGTTACCATTAAAGTTAATCTTATGTTTTAATGGAGAATCTAGCTTTTTTTTTAATTTATAATTAAGGGACTTCTTGCTTGTGCGTTAGCACCGCATTTCCGCCAGTGTCAAGTGGTTTGAGGGAGTATCTATCAAATTTCGAGCATTGTTTTTGAGTAAGAACACAACTGAGAAGGATTGCGGAGCCTCGTGGCAGGATGAGACGCGAACCGCGCGAACACCACGCGAAAGACAAGTGTTCGGGGCAAACCCTACAACGTGACTCCAATCTAATAATACCCACTGCTCACAAACGGCGAAGGAAAACATTGTGATGTCACCTGTTTTAGGAGTTCACGGTGTAGTGAATATTTTGTTTATGAAAGTAAAATTCTATAATTTAACAGGTAGTGTCTGTTTGAGTGAACCAAGTAAATAAGAGCAAGATACTGTCTGTGATAACTGTATATTTGTATTGTGGATAGATAACAGGCCTATGTTTGCATTCATTATGGTTTGGTACTTTGTTCATTAACATTTATTAGTCACTTCTGACTTCAAAACGAAACAAACTATCTTAATATTAATAATGTCTTAGACATTATCATGAAAGTTGGTAGTTTAAGCAATGTTTCTGACGTCGTGAGTTTTTGAATGTACAGGGTCCTTCTTAATATGCTGGCACTTTTTTAAAGGGATGATCAGACCATCAAACTGAACAACTTTCTCTATGGCACTAACATCGAAATCGCGAAAAAAATCAGCTGTTCCATACAAAACTGCAAACCTACTCGAGCCAAATGCATGGTACATCTGTTTTTTTTTCGATGTTGCTCCTGATTCTGATTAGCAAATATATTTTATTTATCAGAAATATATATACTATAAGACATATCTTGGACGTTACTTAAGTTGTTCTAAGAAAAAGTGAGAGTACGTGTTTTAAGTCTCTGTTTCTGTTATTCAAAATAGCCTTGTAATTTCGTTGCTGTTTGGAATGGAGTAGAAAAATGTAGTACTTGCATGCCACACCCGACAAAACGAGTAAAATCGAGATGTCCTCTTTCTTACTTGACGCATATGATTGTTTTCTCGTTTTGTCGCTTTGTCGGGCGCGGCATGCTAGCTCTTCTGCCGCGAATCTCTTTACATCGTCAACCTATCGTGCAGCCGGACGACCCACAGTTCGTTTCTCTTCCGTCAGCCACCATTCGGACAATTCTTAGATCCTATCCATTTCCATTTGAGCTCCTAGACTATAATATACCTTATCTAATATGAAAAATGCCCTTCATCATGTACAACTGATAAGAATCTCAGATATTACTAAATTAATCTAATATAAGTGGCAATAACATGTTAAAGTGTGTTGTGACATCACACTTAATAACATCTGTTTAAGAAATTAAAACTCAATAAAACACATGAATAAATACAGAAAGAACGCTTCATACAAGCGGCCGCTGTCGGTCTTTGCACTCACACATAGCGCGCGTTAGAGGACGTCTAAACAGGTGCGCACGTACCACGGCTGAGTGTGTGGACTTGTTCGTACGTCCTCTAACGCGCGTTATGTTTGAGTGTACCGACATCGACACCGGCTACTTGTATATTCATGTGCTACATTCACTAGACATTTAAGTAATTTTTGTCTATTAAAAATGTATTTTGCGGTAATAAGTATAATATGATGTAGTCGTGAGCATATATTATTCCCGAACATTCCCGAGGCTACATTTCTAATTTATAAGACATGAGCACCCCATAGAGAAAAAAGCCTTCTAAGGAGCGCACAAAAAGATCATATGAAACGCTACTCGACCATATTGTCCACTGGTCGAACCGGTTTTGTCCACCGGTGACATGTAGGTGAACTCGTCGGTGAAATGTCACGCACACATCGCCGCGCTTTGTAGTAACTAGTGTGCCTATCATAGCGCAATAAGCTTTGTGCTTGTGGTGTCTCTCATGTAATTCAAAGCTACGACATGGCAACAAAAATATAATAATAGACTAGAAGGGTCAGCTTAATCAATAGTTATTAACGAAGTGTTATTATTTTGGGTTCATTAACATCAATGTCCCCAGAGGATATGGATTATAGACATTTTTAGCTTATAGCTTAATTTTTAATGCCATTAAACGGATTAATGTACAGCTCGTTTTTTGGAGAGTTTTTACTCATGTTTGAATAGCACGAATCCAGTCGGGTGTCGTTTCTGTCGAGTTGATGGCATGTTATTGAGTTTGACCTCACAGCATCTCCGTGAAGAGTTTTGCCATTCAGCCTGAAGATTACTGGGGTGTCGTAAGCGACTAATTCCTTCACTGATCTCCATCCCGAGTGGTTACTAGTTAGGCACTCCATCCGACGCCTTCTCTAATCGTAGCGGTTTTTGTTCCATCACATTCAAAAGGGCATAGAAAGTTGTCTATAATTTTTTACAAAACGTCCTAGCTAATGAAAATATAGCTAAGGTTGAGATTGCAACTTTTCTAGATTTAAATACAAAACAAAACGTCAAAAATAGACCTTATTGTTTTACGAATTCTAACCTACAGTTAATCGCCACGCAATGGGTGCCTAATGACGGTAGAAGTCGAGGCAGACCCCGGAAAAAGTGGCGCGATGAGTTGGATGTCTATTGCAGCGAATGCAGGGATACCGCATTTTCGTTGCTGGCCAAGAAAGTGAACCACTTTTTTGTTCAACTGTATATATCAATATTTAGCGCACACAAACTTGTCCTGCTGTGTACCTATTAGCTTTTGTAACAAAGCGCCTAAGCGCTCGCTGTAGTATGTAGTAGAAATCTACAAATGTTATATTTATTGATTATTCGTATTAAATGACTGGCCTAATTCTGATATGCTTTTTTCGTGACGAATATGATTATTACGCAGGTCGTCCTACGTGCTACTATTAGATTTAATAACTACCACTTATGGATTCGAATACCAAACAATCGGTCACCACCAATATTTACAATGAATTATGAAAAATATATCAAGTTCCAAAATTGCTCTGGCCCTAATCACCGGCACTGGTGACAGTACCATAGTTAGCAATTATTATTGTTTCCGATATTATTTGTGACATATGTTATCCAAAATCTATCAATATAGAAATATAGATAGCCTCCCCAAGTGACGTACTCAACCTCTAATATGTCCGGCGCACTCTGGACAATCAGCGAGGCTCATAAGGCCATATCATACAAGCGATTTATGAGCGTAGGCGTTGACAGAACGATATCGCCGTAGCAACTCCGCGATATTTCTGAGATCAATCAGTGTCGCGATGGAATCAGGGCGATATCGCTCAGAAAAAACCGCGGCCCGATTCAGTTACGCTATTGCCTACGCTCAAAAATCGCTTGTGTGTTAGGTCCTCTAATAATAATTCACAAATATCTTTGCTGATGGTAAATCAATCTTAATGATTATAGAATTAATGACATGCCATAGACTTTACAGAAATAGATAAATACAAAATAATCCTAGTATAAGTTCTCACTCCCGTCCCGGTAATTTGACCGGTACTTAAATAATAATAATTATTAAATAAATCTTGGACACTAGCACAGATGATCTAGTCCCAATCGAAGTATCAGAGTAAAGTACAAAATTTTAAATTACCTACCTTTACATACTATATTGCGGCGAAAATATTTGGTGCATAGAGCTTATGTAACCAATAGCTTTGGAGGCTTTAGAACTTTTTGCGTAGGTACATTTCTGTAGGAAACTTGCCAAGGCTTTTTGTTTAGATGCCTATTTTGTATGATCGATCTAACTTTTTATTTGTTTGTTTTTGGCTATCCTAGATTTCAGGAGCCTTATACATATAGGGTCCTTCTTAATATGCTGACACTTTTTAAGGGGATGATCAAATCAGGCTCAGTCAAACTGAACCACTTTCTCTATGGCATCAACGTCGCAATGGCGAAAAAAAATCTGTTGTTGCATACATAACTGCAAACCTACTCGAGCCATATGTGTGGGACAGCTGTTTTTTTTAGCGATTTCGATACTCATCGAAATCATCGCGATTTAGATGATTTTCTTGATTTAATGTTTTGAGTTGTGATTTGAAATCCTGACGTGACAGTTGATATGACAATAGTCTCTTATTTTTCTCTGATTGTTCGCGTAGAATTAGTTTTGTTTTAATATAACATTGTTTAATCAGACTTAAGTCTCGTGTTTAATATTGTTTTAGTTTTAACGAAAAGAAGTGACGTCCTTTTTGTTATGAATGTGTTAAGTAGTAGTCTTTTGTCATAACTTTTATATTGGCGTGAACTTGGACGTAACAAGGCAATGAATTTAAATTTGCAAGCGTCTGGAACAAAGCCGATCAATTTGTCCACAACAATGTTAAGTCACAAGAGATACCTAACTATTGGCATTGGTGACATTTTTTGCATGTTTGTGTGAGTCAGCCCAAGGTCTCAGAGCGAGCGCGCGGTAACAGGCACTTTCTATGCGCTCTCATATGACCGACCGAAGTTCCTTGCTTATTTTTATTTATTGGTAAACACCTGACTTCGCATTTGTTTACTTTGCTGTTTTATTGTCACCTATTTTGACTAATTTTGAACATTCGCACTTCCACTACAACACTGTTATAACTTGAAAGATATAAAAACTATACTTCATTCCAAATAAGGACGACGATATTTTCCGATTCCTACTTAGCTTTCTGGCTAATTCTGATTACCAAATGTAATTAATTCATCATATCTTGGACGTTACTAAAGCTGTTCTAAGAATAAGTGAGAGGAAGTGTTTCAGATCTCTGTTTCTGTAATGCAAAATGGCTTTGAAATTTCGTTGCATTTTTTAATGGAGTATAGTAATGTTGAAATGCGGATTGAGAAAATTGAGCTCTATCTTCTAGTTAAATCGGCACTTTTGTAGTGCAGTGCAATTATTAACTAGATAAAGATTTTTAAAAAGAGTCATAATCTGAACAAGGTTTATTAATCAATCAATAAATCAAATATTCTTTATTTTACACAAAAAAGTAAAGAGGAACACAATCAGGCGGTCAAATCGCTAAGAAGCGCGTGTAGGTAATAGCGATTTAATGCAATTTCTCGATCGATAAATCACATCTATCTCCCCTCCTTGATACGTGCTTGATTATAATCTCACTATTTTGTGCTACCTAATTATGATAGAAACTTAGCAATAACTACAAGTCAATCCACCTTTCAAGTTCAGTTGTAATAAGATCTATTTCCACTATATCTGTACACTAGGAATCTGTATGTACTGTACACATAACATATTTAATCGTAATTAAAACACTACGTATGATAATCGGTAGGTATTTATCTATTTATCAAGTAGCATATCTTGCATTAACCGCATTGCGCTATATACTTACGTAGTGTTTGTTAACATACATACAATTTTGTTGATTTTTACTTTATTTTCGATACCAGCAAAAGCTATACTATGCCTAGTGAGGATTGGTGAAGGCAAGTCATTCAAACGATGGTCACAATTTTGCGTTTTTTTCTTTGTCTGAGTGTTTCTTGCGACAATAATTTTGCTTTCGTAGGTCGTAAAATTGTTTAGGTGTCTCTTCCACCACTAAAAATTACTTTACCATTGATGACAGTTCTTGCATTTAATTTTTTGCATTTTAACCGAATATTACGCTAATGTATTACGAAATAAGTTTTGGAATTTGCTAATCTTATACTGTTATATCTTCGGAAATTTTTCCAATTCAACTTGACCACACTTCAATGCAATACTTTCCAGTTTAACTTGGAACGTGTCATTGTTGGATATTCCTTTCGGTCAGATGTAGAGTTAAACTGGACGTATAGTTTTGCTTCCTTCAAATATAGTTAGTTTTTTCCCTACTAATGCTTTCTCGTTCTTGAGTAAATTTTACTCGGTAGTTTATCAAAGTCCAAACATCGTAATTTCTTATCTTACGTACACTACCAGTATTTAGTTCTCCTATTATTATTAGGCAATTCTGTGATATCAATTCAAGCTATCACAGCCGTTATGCCCACCTTAATTGATTCGAGTCAATGACCTTTATGAATCAGTATCGATGAAGATGTTTTGAAAACTCGTTTTTTGGCGTGTATTGTCATTGTAACCATGTAAACATTCTACCACCAAATGTTAAACTGCGAAATTTGAGCTCTATGTCCTTGTGATAAGATTGTGATATGACAGGATGTAAGCACGGAAGTCATGAGTTGACAATCATAATAGTTGCGTATCTTGGTATATTCCACTGTCGCTAAAAATAATCCTTTATGTAGGACGTTTACCCTGTGTTATTCTTGTTTGTTCTGTAGCCTTTATGGATACGGGACTTGAATTCATTCGGATATAAAAGGAACAAAGCATTCGAAACTATTTAATCCAATTTGGAATCGTATTCCATAGTCAAAATGTTGCACCAGTACCCCTAACAAAGGCCGGTAGATTGCTTGTTTATTTAGAAAAGCAGTCATGTACGGAAATTTTGTAGTGCTTTTAAGATTGACGCATATCTATTCGCGAAAGAAACGAATTTGCTTTTTAGTCTTCTGACGATTCGTTCGATTCGCCACGGATAAGTGTGCGAAGTGTCATAGAATTTCATACAAGGAATTAAAAAATTCGATTCTTTCGCCTTCTTCGGCTCTTTCGCCGCGGATAAATATGCGTTCACCTTAAGTGTGCGCTAAACACAGATGCGCTCTCTCGTCCTTACCGTTATGGAACGATGAACCGCTATGACCAGACGTGGTGGAGCCACACTCCAACAGTGATGTTGATTATATTAGTCGCCCCTTACGACAAAAGTTTGGGTTGGTGCTTATGAAGCCGGACACTGCAAACTTAGATACATCCAAGAGAATGGTGCAATGTGCCTTTTGCAAAAAAATTCGTTTTGTGCTGAAAGAAGTACACATACAAGGTCTTTCAGACAAACTAAACCGCTTTATCTATGGAATTAAAATCGAAAACGGGTAAAAAAATCAGGTGTCCCATGCATTTAGGTCAAGTAGGTTTTCGGTTTCGTAGCTGATTCTTTTTCGCGATTTCGATGTTGGTCCCTTAGAGAAAGTTGTATAGTTTGATGGTCCATCAGCATAACAAGCATCAGCATATTAAGAAGGACTCCGTATTAGTGTTTGTCTGCCTATTAGCAGCAATATTTTCTCAGTCATATTAAAGCACGATTCCTCACAGACTCGGTGATTAAGCCAATCAGGTCAATTAAGATTACGAAATGGCAACGTATACTACTACGTATACTCTATATTATATTTTCCATTTTAGGTCAGGTAGAAATAAACAAATTTGTTGAAGTTTGTAAATTATTAAAACGGCTGAATAGATGTTTTATGAAACTTGTCATTTTGCATTTACAAAATATTTGAAAGCCGAGATTAACATAATGGAATACAAATAGGTTTAGTTTAGACGAAGGTCAAAAGCCACTTATCACCAAGCCAACTTTTGCAATCAATCAAAATGTAAATTTTGCATAGTAGGCGTAAGGTTCTTAAAATACAAGGTCCTTAATATGCTGCGGCTTTTTAAGGGGATGATCAGACGATCAAACTGTACAAATTTCTCTATGGGACCAATATCGAGAACTCGAAAAAAAAACAGTTGTCCCATACATTAGGTTCGAGTAAATTTGCAGTTTTGTAAGAAAGAGCAGATGTTTGATGGTCTGATCATGCCCTAAAAAAACCGTCAGCGTACTAAGAAGTTAAGTTACTTAGCCACCACTTACGACACTGCAAAAGACTAACCAAATCTAATCGTCAATTTCAGATTCGTGAAAGACATCGAAGATGGTTTCGTGCGGCACAGGCCGACGGCTCGGCTTCGGCAGTCGGCGTCGCTCGGAGCTTCTACGTCGTACAACGAAGTGATACCGCCTCCGTTGCCGCCTCCGCCCTCAACTCTGACCCAGGGACGCCGAGTAGACTCCTCCTTGAAGCGCCTGGAGAGAACTCACGACGATATATTCCAGTTGTAGCGGTCGAGGCAGCGCAGGTAATTATCATCTTTAACATCATAGAGATACGTCGTAAAATTAATTGCCGCTTCCACCGTACTGTCTAATGTAGGGAGCAGATTGAACTCCTTGAAGCGCCTTGAGAGAACTCACGACGATATATTCCAGTTGTAGCGGTCGAGGCAGCGCAGGTAATTATCATCTTTAACATCATAGAGATACGTCGTACAATTAATTGCCGCTTCCACCGTACAGTCTAAAGTAGGGAGCAGAGTGAACTCCTTGAAGCGCCTTGAGAGAACTCACGACGATATATTCTATTTGTAGCGGTCGAGGCAGCGCAGGTAATTATCATCTTTACAATCATAGAGATACGTCGTACAATTAATTGCCGCTTCCACCGTGCAGTCTAATGTAGGGAGCAGAGAGGACTCTTTGAAGCGCCTTGAGAGAACTCACAACTATATATTCCAGTTGTAGCGGTCGAGGCAGCGCAGGTAATTATCATCTTTAACATCATAGAGATACGTCGTACAATTAATTGCCGCTTCCACCGTACAGTCTAAAGTAGGGAGCAGAGAGGACTCTTTGAAGCGCCTTGAGAGAACTCACGGCTATATATTCCAGTTTTAGCGGTCGAGGCAGTGCAGGTAATTATCATCTTTACAATCATACAGATACGTCGTACAATTAATTGCCACTTCCACCGTACAGTCTAATGCAGGGAGCAGAAAGGACTTGTTGAAGCACCTTGAGAGAACTCACGGGGCGGTCATTCCAGTTGTAGCAGTCAAGGCAGCGCAGGTAATTATCATCTTTATTTGTATAGAGATAAAAACCGTAGGGCAGGCAGGGCAGGGTACAGTCTCATGTAGGGATGCAGAGCAGAGTGGACTCATCTTGAAGCGCCTTGAGAGAACTCAAGGGGATATATTCCAATTGTAGCGGTCGCAGGTAATATCATCTTTACAATCATAGAGATGAGTCGTACAATTCATTGCCGCTTCTAACGTAAATATTACAGGTGTTAGTTGTAAGCTTTGACTATTTATATGTGGACTGGTTACGCGTGTAATTCTACTAACAAAATTTCTGCCACTTTTTGCGGGGGGCGAGGTAACATGAAATCCGCAACTTTGGATTTTATTCCCCATAACTTTAGATTCTAATTTTTATGTTAAAAATCATGAAAAGTAGTCTCGTGTGAACCCGAAACGTTCTAAGTTCGAAGTTATTATTTCGCAATTATAGGCTGTCTCGTTTAGTGATAAGGTGTAAAATTGAATGTAAATGCACAAGATCAATTGTGCTTATACCGTGGCAGAGGGGAAATGCTACCGCAAGGCTAGTCCTTATAATAATTAGTCAAAGGTTGTAAGTCGTAAAATGCATTATCATCTCCACCAACCACTCACGCAGTGATGCAGAGTGGACTCTTCTCAAGAGAATTCTCTTCGATTACCTATCTTTCTGGTTTTTCCTATTCTTAAATAACCAAACACACTGCCAGTTGCACGTACGTTCATTAAAGTTAATCCTCCATTAAATCTCTTGCTATCACTTTTTGTCTTTTTGACGTCGTAAAACCTAGCAAGAGATTAATAGAGGATTAACTTGAATGAACGTACGTGCAACTGTCCGTATAACTTTTATTTTAATTAATGGTGCATTTAATGTAATCTATCGTGATCTGCTAGACATGACAATTACGTCCCGAGAGATTTTTATAGTTAATTGGACCTTGGCATAACGCCATTGAGAATCAAATTAACTATTGTACTGGCAATATCTTCAATTACAATTTCAAAAGTAAATTAGACTAATGACTAACCTTAATTACTAGGTACCTAATACAGGACGCATAGCGTAGTAGTTTGGCAGTTCCTAATGTTTTTGTCGTCGTACAAGGACATTAAATTTTATAAAAAAGTGTCATTAACAAAAATTTACGACGTCCTTAAAAACGGTCAGGTCAGACCTACCCCTAACCGACGAGCTTGCATGAAAGGACTAATGAATGTGGAGGAAGCTAGAGAAGTTTGTAAGGAACGTAGCGGGTGGCGTTCCGTTGTCTCTGCCTACAGACAGGCATGAGAATATGTATGTATATTTACAATGTTGCTATCAAGTGAAAATTGTTGTAATCATTCTTTCAGATATGCGCGTTTCCAATAAACGACATGCGTCGCTATTCGTCACAACGGTCAAGACAGAGTCTCAACTCAGCACGGTCGCAAGACCGCGGCCATGATCGTATGACTGCGGTCGCAGACCGTTCTGAATACGAACATTCAAGTAAACAATCGGTGAGTAATGTGAGGTCACTACAAGTGATATTAGATAATAAATATATAATTATTATGTAGAGTATTGTATGATCTGTTCATTTTAGCATTTTTTCATCAAATACTCCGAATCACAAAAATAATGGTTTATTCTAAAGGCCGCATCCATAGACTACCTACTCTGTAGACTTCTAATAAGTGCACAACGTTCTGTGGTGCGGTGAGAGGTTACTGATCAGTTAAAAAAGATATAACAGGCCAATATTATTGAACTGTTGTAGAAAGTGTCTTGCATTGTATTAGACGACTACAGGACAAGTCTATGGCGGAACCTAAAGGTGCTTTAACTATAAGGAAAAAAAATAAGCGCAAGGTTGTAAGAGATAGAAAGGACAACATTAAGACGCGGCCTATATTTCTAAAATACTGTGTTTTTTTCGATAAATCATAGTTTATTGATCTAACATTAATTGAAGTTCGATTAACCTGAATAATTTTATCAGGCTCATTAAGCTATCAATCAAAAATATATCATGATTTCGATTCGCTTCTATAGTCTGATCACAAGTACGATCACTGGGTACGACATCGACAGAGCTCTGGATATTTTATCTTATGAGCGTATGACGTACAAAGTTTGGTGCAAATAAACCGAGTAGTGGCCGCGAATATCGACGATGGAGTAGTGGAGCGGAGCGGGCTTCTCCATGTCAGCATCTCGCCGCGCAGCTATCGAATGCGAATTGAAGTTAGTTCAATAAACTATGATAGTGTTAAAGATTGTAAAACATACATTTAAAAATTTGCTTTTAATGTTGTTTTCTACCTAACTTTCATAATTATAATACGTATGCTAAGTATTGTGAATGTTTATAATGTAATGTATGTCTAATACATATTATTTAGGTAGTTATAGCAATCTCAACCTCACATGGCTCACTGAAGTGAACTCAAGGATTGTAAAGATATACGAAATTGTACACAAAAAACATAATTATAGTAGTTTGAGGGAAATATGACACGTCAGGACAAACTTTACGTTATCCGAAACAAATTGTGAAAATTTTTACACTATTCAAAAATAAATTGTCAAGGCAGTGACAAATATAAGATAACCTACACGCAAAATCAAACAACGTATCAGCGAGCGAGCGCGAGTTTAACTATGTAAAAACATAATTACTTTATTTTGCATAGAATAGTTGAAGAAATGTCTCCAGTATTAGCAGTCCATTTTATATTCGTCTATGTCCGAAATTTGATCTTTTTACACTACCTGTTTTGTGTAAATTTACCTGTGATTCCGAAGAGTCGTATTTCCTCCTTCATCCCTTTAAATAAAGACAATAGAAGCTGAAATTATCAAATGAATTATATATAGTTTACACTTTGCTAAGTCAGTCGGAAAAATAACATTAAAATAATCAATGAGGAGTTTTCTGAAAGCTAGTAAAACATACCGCGATAAATGGCGTTGCGTTGACGTGAGTTAGATGCGAAGACGGAAATTTTGGCTAAAAAGTAAACGAAATATGCATGTCACTGAATCGGACACATCCGCTGACGAAGTATCTGTTCATATTTATCTGCTTCCTTAAAACACGAATATTTTCTTTGCATTTTATTATACTGGAAGGTTGCATCCATCTCACGAGAACGCAGATGGCGTCAATTTGAACTGTTTTTTCTTTCTAATTAGCATTCGGAAGATCCTTCATTGCCTTGTATGACCTAATTTAGATCGATGATGTGTAATATCGTCTTATAAATAAATTGTAATACAAAACCTGCGAACCTGCGAACCTTCGAAACCTGCGAATAACGTATAACAGAAGTAAAGCCGAAAAAATTCATGTGTGAACTGTTAACATTTTTCGTATCTTATTTTTAAAAAGTTACTCGTATAAACATTAGTTTTGCTATCGATTTTGAACAGAGTTTTCCAATATTGGGTGAATTATTATGTTAACTCTATCTATTAAATTTTAGCATCAGTTTCTGTATATTATTAATTTATAGAAAATATATATATTACCCATATTGCTAATCTTGACAGAAGTAGGTTACAGTCATATTTAATAAAGGACAATTCCCACTAAACGAGCAGCAGCCAGGAGCGCGCAAAATTTTAACTAGCATAATGAACTTTATCTACAATGAGATAAGAAAATGTCAGTTGAGGTCTTCGATCAAAGTAAAATGAATGGATGGGACGAGAAAAACAAATTAAAACATTGGCTGGTCAATATTGTCTTTTTGTGTAATTGACGACACATTATGCATATTTCAAATGCGTACCGAATTGACGGACCAAGTGTACGCCGGCGCCTACTTCGTGTGCTTCAACTAAATGCTCTTTAGACTTATCCTTTCATTTTACTATGGTCGAAAGTTGGTGATAGAACGGGTAGCCACGCCGCGGCGGTATTCTGTCCCGTCAATTGAGATGTTATCTTATCTCGCCGTTGATAAAGTTCAATATGCTACGTAAAATCCCGCGCGCTAAAGGCCGCTGTTCTTTCAACGGGCATTGACCCTAAATATAAGCAGGTTGTATACGTATAATACTGTTTATTCGTGTGAAAATGAAAATAAAAAATGAAAATAATATAAATAAAATACAGCTAATATGCCTATACGAGCCAGGTTATTTTGTAATAGGTGTAAATATCTACAGATTGTAATAAAATCTGCCTCGAATGTGAGTAGCTTTTAATACACTCTGTATAATACTCGTTACGTCCTAAATTATATTCGTCATACTGTAGATATGTCAATAAAATTGTGTAATAATAAATTTGCGTAAATACTTTTAAATTATTACTAATTTATTATTTTATTGAGGCACTAACGGTGTGTTCTTGAATACATATTTTATGAGTCTAATAGTTTATGTGAAATTAAAAACAATAATGTAGTGGACTTATAATAAATACCTATAGATAGTTTAGAGACCAATAAAGCTTAATTTTATATTAAGAGTCCTTTTACCGTTCGGTGGCGCCCTCATCACAATATTTAAGAAATCCTACATTTGATTGTTTGAATGAATGAATGAAAGTATTAATCCATTTTACTACAAAAGCCTTACAGCTATTTTTATTATAACACACTTTTATAGGTTATTTATAGGTTTAATTAAACATACAAATTGGAAGAATGAAAAGAAAAACTGCCACTTTTACTTTTATTTCTTTAAAGTGGAATGTTTAGAACCTATAAAAGTAATTTATAATAATAGCTTTTAGGCTTTTGTAGTAAGTTGCAGAAGCACTTTTTCATTACGTGCTTTCGTTATTAAGAAATCTTTAATATTGTGATGAGGTCGCTATTGAACGGTAAAATGACTATTAAACATGAATTTCGTCACTGAAATCTGTATTCAAGATTTTGTACAACCTTCAACAAATAATTCTTTTGTTTTTATTGATATATTGTCTGTTAGTTTATCACAAATGTATGTATATTTGTTAATATTATACATAGTAATATTATGTTGTATTACATTGTGTCTCATATTATAACTGTTTATATAAATTTAACCTGAATGGATGTTGTGTGCGAATGGCTTTCTTTAAGATTTCAGTGCCTTGTGATAGCTTGTATTATATTATCCAGGTGTAATGTTGAGGTCGCGACAAATATGTTGACCTATGACTGTATGCAGGGTGTAAGTGACAGCCTGGCAAATACTGAAACGGTGATCTCAGTACAGCAGTTTTGTATGGGACAGCTGATTTTTTTTCGCGTTTCCTGAGGTAGGCTCCATAGTGAAAGTTGTTCAGTTTGATGGTCTGAGTTCACCGTTTCAGTATTTGCTAGGATGTCACTTATACCCTGTAGATTATGTACCCGAAATCCCTTAATAGTTAAAATCAAATCAATTATATTTATTGCATAATTACAGGTGTAAAATAATAGTAAAATCCAGTCGCGTTTTCCTCCGGTCCTATTTTCGAATCGAACATAAACAATTAAATATATATTCATATTCAATTGAAATTGTAATCAATTTTTCCCCTCACGCGTGACTTCCCAGCCGAATTTTTATAAATTGTGTATTTGTGTGTTCATACATAAACAAACTCACGACCATAATTCTTCTCGGGCTTCGCTACAACTAAGAACTAATAGTAGCCCGGCAAACAACCTTGAATAAAAAACTGTGAAGTCGGATTAAAATACTATACTTCACCAATTTGCCCGAAAGAAATATAATTTAAGCGGGTAGGAGTAGACCGTATTCAGATGGTACCGATCTATACCAAAGCAGGCCCCCGTCACTCGGCCATAAGTACTGAGATAAGCATCTACACTTTGTCGCATTGTGTGCTCTTGCTTGATTTCTGCCACTCGCGCTAGACTGTCGCATACGTCGCGCGCTGTACGAAGTTATAACAACGCTGATTCTAGCTGAATTTATCGTTTTCTTACGAAGTGATGTATCTGTTACGTAGTAAAGTTATCTGTGACAAAAGCCCGTCCTTCCGTGGCAAAGCGATGGTTGCTCCTCTCTTTCACTTTGCGTGCATCTAAGTGAGATAAAAGAGTCTTCTACATCGGCCTCGGCCTGGTTTTAGGACTTATTTGTCGCGCCCAATAGTACATAGTAACATTTTGTGTAATTCATTAGTCTGTTTAATAACAAATATAAACAATTAGTCAACATGAATATACGAGTAAATAATAGTTAGTTAATGTTGATAGTGAAATAAAAATGTCAGCTAAAATATGGACTTTGAATGAATGGAATGCAGCTTGATAGAAGAAAAAAATTTAACTTGTTTATTTGAGTTCTTGTCATCAAATAGGAACTTAATTTAAAATGTTTTAAATAATAAGTCTTTACAAAACAATTTATGTTACTTGTAGTACAGTGTATTCGAGATGGATATTTTTAAACACTAAATCATTTTTTAATTTTTGGTGCTATAATTATCAGAAGTTTTGGTAAAGTCAGTACGAAAACTGATAGTAATGTTTTAGATTTAAATTTACGCTATCTACAATTAAATTGATTGTTTCATTGATGTTCCTTAAATTCCAAAATGTATAAAAACCTTTTTATGCACAATTCCATGTGTTGTTTCGATGTGTTAACGTAATGACAATGTACAGTTGTGTATTTTTAGATGTGTTTGTGTATTTTGTATGGTTACAATATTACTTGACGTCTTATGTAAAGTCGTTCACATTTGCAAAGTTCAAATGATGTCCAAATTGTCAATAGATTTTTTTTTTTATAATATCTTTAACGGCTCTGGAAACTAGTCCTTTTGAGCCATTCGTTATTTTTTTCTTTATATTCTTTATTTTAATGAAGGGATAGATGACGATGAATCTGTGGTCGATTTCGTAAACTCGCGCGTTGCCGCCAAAATGACCATGGACGAGATAACTTGAACCAAAACTTACGTTCTGTTATCGTATTTATTTGAGATTCCAGTTACGTCGGTCGCTTTACGCAACTGTTTGGTACACAATCCGCACGAAATTATGTCACAAATATCACTAAAACCATTTTTTTACGAATTTCAAATACGACGAAACACAACAATTGCAATGGCGCCAAGCAAACTCTACCATTGTCAATAGAATTGTGTTGGGCGTGGCCACAGAGCCGCAAGAGAGAAACGCCACATGTACCTATAGGCGCGAAAGACAGAGTTGCCACATGTAAGCCTAAATGGCGCTTTAGTTGTTTTCACAAGCGCTGACATAAAATCGAGAATGACTTACTAGAAAGCATCTTGACATGAGTCGATGGCATGTTATTGAGTTTTGCATATCAGCGTTACATACTTCCAGATTTTCCCGAAAACATAAAAACGTTGCAATGTGAATGGCTGTTTACACAATCTAACAACATCCCGTTTCATGAACATTTAAGAGAGTTTTATGTCAAGGCATGAAGGTTCAATTATTAAACATTTTTACGAGTGTGTGTCGGTTGTAGATTGTGTAAGAAGTTGTCAAGTACATGTATATTATTCATTAGATAGAGAACAATTCATAGGTAGTTATAATTTGGCAGTTGATTGTGCGCTTTATTTTTTGTATAATTATCCCATTATGTTTATTTATGCTAGTTGAGCTTTAATAAAAAAAATATTTTATTACACGTTGAATTTGTTGTTTTTATTAAATTTACCTGTTTAAATCAGAGAAATATCTTTGTGGACAGAGTTTCGGTACTACTGGTGAAACGTGGGTTTTCTGAGGTTTCAGAATATCTCTGACTACCCCCTTCGGGGAATATAGTCGTGAGCATATGCTTATGCTTACCTTTGTTATACGTATTTATATCCGTAAAAATATATTTTGTCCTATTAGCAGGACCGCGAGGGTTACTATTTTCGTTGGTCCTACTAATGTGCTGAATCAAAAATAAATTGTACCTACTTAATTTACAATAAGTGATTTTATTGTGTCACTTATTTCGACGACCGTCAATTTCACCCGCAACTAAGTATATTTCTTGATTTACCAGGAGCACAGAAGTGTACATCTTGTACACTTCTGCGGTCATCACTCGGTACCTTGTCTATAAAGCAGTTTTAAATAATTAATGTTGACCTCTTGTACTCTCCTCCTCTCCCGCGGCCGTAGTATGGCAGGGTGATCGATACCTCTCTTTCTATTTGCTCGCGATCGAACGAGATAAATGGTGTGATATACCACGCGTGGCGTGGCCTTATCGCGCACATCATACTACGGCTGCTGGTACATCTAAATTGTATCCTTTCGTATTATTAGGAAGGGATAAAACGATAAATCTCTGCAACTGAATTGTCCACGAGAGAACGGCGATTTCTGCTACACGTTGGAAAGAATATGGGAACACATAAGGGAATTTTTCAACATAATGATAGCCCAATATCAATTGTAAAAAATTTATTATAAATAAAAATATATTGTACCCGATTTAACATAAAATAAAATTCGTTCAGATTGTATCCTAAACATATTTACATGGATTTTATTTACAATATAACGGCTGTAATTTATACCATCTCTCAAGTTTTAATACAATATCTCGTATAATTAAGGGGCTCATTTGGTCATAAAATTAAATATTAAAATTGAGATTATAATAACTGAATAATACTGTAAAATACTACATAGGTTGTAAAGTTTCATGTGTTGTGTATTATTAAGCCAAATGAGTGCGTTTCTATTGGACAACTTTAACTGTGGAACCGACATGGAAAGAAAGAAAAATCATGCGTGACCTAACTCTTGCCAGTTAGTTTCCGGAGCAGTTAGGAACTTTATCAATCCCCTTTTTATTAAATCCTATATTAAGATTAGGATTATTGGTGCATTAGTATGAAACACGGTACAAGTTTTGAATTGTTTTTTTAGTGTAGGTCGCGTTGTGAATGCTAGTTTGATAAGAAATATTTCACTCATATGGCCTGGCACCCATATAACTTTACACCCTATAGACAATAGGTAACGGAGACATTATGAAAAATTGTGATAAATAACAGTGTTCGTAACTTCGGCAAACCCAAAAAAGCGATCATTTTGATTATGCCATAAAAATTATGCGCATATTTTGTGTATCCTCCTCACCAAGTATCACAATTTGCGCATTCACCTAAACTATTATAATACTGTAAGAGAAGTGTGTCTGTACATGAAAACTATATTCCCCGAAGGGCAAGTCTAGAGATATTCTGAAACCTCAGAACATCCACGTGTTACCAGTAGTACCGAAACTCTGTCCAGTGTGCCGGGGGGTGAACCCGTCGCCACATAATGGACAGTGGGTACAATACATGCCTCGAAAATTGTAGCATGCAGGTTTCCTCTCGATGTTTCCCTTCACCGAAAAGCCAGTGGTGTTACCAATCGTAGATAAATTCCGAAAACCTCATTGGTACGAGTCGGTCTGGATCGGGATCGAACCATCGCCTCCTGCACGGAAAGCAAGGTTACTCGCCACTGGACCACCACGGCTTCGATACGATACGATACGATCATTCGGCTACGATATGGTTTTACGTAAAATATCTAAAAATGGTTGATAATGAAACAGAGTCAGAGTAGGTGACTCTTAATCCAAATCAACCATTTTTAGATATTTTATCTGTTTGTTTGTTCGAGCATCACGCAAAAACTACTGAACCGATCTTGATGAAACTTTTTCTGTTTATAAAGCTTATGATTTGACTTTGATTCTGGTATAATTTTTGCGGACGAAGTAGCTGGTAAACTCTAGTAAAGTTATAAAGATACTCATCCACCAACAAACTGAGTGCTTGCTCTAACTTGAGGGCATTATGTAGGTTCTCTCAGTACACACTCTACATTTAGTGCATTTAGAAAGTTCAATACCTAGTCCTATATTTTGACCACAAGGGTAGCTGCGTGGCGAGAAGCAGTGGCAGCGAAGCCTACTCCGCCCTGCCCTTCCGTCGCGTCGTAGACTTACGCGGCTGCTGTAGAAAATAATTATGTTGATTCCCGCCAAAACAAATATTCATTCATGCACTCAGACTTGGAGAATGTCTTTATAACTGTGAAAGCATCAGTTGTAAGGTACAAAATAAGCCGGAGATGGTGGAATAACCAGAATGGCGCTCCGGAATGGTTTGCTGGAGTTGTGAACACTAAATAACATCTATATTTTAGAGTAAACAGTCTTAAACTAACTCTTATTATAATTTCAGAGAAATAATATCACATTTGTAACAAATGAGGCCCTGCGCAGAAGACAGACGACACGCGCAGAATTTGTAGTCCGCGACAAAATTAAATGGAACTCTAGGTAGATACAAAATAAAACTAATAAGTATTTCAATTTTCTGTCATAATGTACATACATAATACATAAACTCACGACCATAATCCCTTTCGGGGTGGTCAGCAACATTGCTACGACTTTCTGTCCTAATATTTATGTTAAAATTATTGCATTTATTCAAAGTTTATTTACATAGGCAAGACGTACCTACTTATTATAATCGGAATGTCGATAGTCTGCGTAGGGCCGTAACAACAAAATATCGGGACAAATCTTAGAGAAAAGGGACAATCTAAAATAAATTACTTACGAATAAAAAAAAAGTTCAAACATCGTTCCGATAGATTGACATAATTATTTTCTTGTCAACTTAGGCGGGTAACCAAATTTTTTTGTTCATGGGTCGTAATAATACAAACTAAAAGAATAGGTACACATTGTTGTGATATAATAATAAAGATAGGTATTATCTAAAAATAATATTTGTTCGTTTGTAATATTATAAAATAACCCGAATATCTAAAAGGATAACCACAATACATAATTACGTGTCTTTCACGCTATACAGGGTCCAACTTAATATGCTGACACTTTTTAAGGGTATGATCAGACCATCACACTGAACAACTTTCACTATGGGACCAACATCGAAATCGCGAAAAAAATAACAATTGTCCCATGCAATGCAGCATATTAAGAAGGACCCTTTATACGATTTTCTTCGTACATGTAGTAAGGTACATTAATCAAACAAAAACTATCTTTACTATTATGAAAACATAATAAACAAAACGAGATTAATAATTAGGTAAATACAGGCTGTATAAAGACGTCTTCCGAAAATTCAAAGAGGTAAAAGTACCTATCAATATGAACAACTTTTATTTATAGGACCAACCAAGAGAACTCAAAAAATCTGCTGTTCCATACATTCGTCACCAGCAAAGCAAAAAGACTGAAGCGCCATTTGGTGAAATGGCGATTTAGTCTTTTTACCTTGGAGGTGACGCATTTAATTTTAGTAACTATGAAATAGCCGTTTTTTTTGAGTTCTCATATTTGGTTCGTAAGTTGGTCATACTGATGGGAACTTTCACCCCTTTGAGTTTTCGGGAGAGGTCTTCTTACATCCTGTATATGTATACTTAATAAAAATTTACAATAATAATTCATTTGGTTTTTTACAATACATGAAGCCAGAAAGACTTCAGATAATTTTACTTACAAATAACCACAAAGTGAGTTTGATTTGATACAATTTATTTTATAATTTAAGTACTTACTTAATAATTACAATAATAATAACTATTTACATCATTTTTAAGATATCTAAATGGCATGTTGCACCCCTGTTTCCATGTTATTCGTTTTCTTACGAAGCTAAATTCTATAACTTTAACACCTTACTAAACACATTCTAAGTGGGTGCCTCTTCTATTTGGTCAAGTATACTTTTACTCGCCTCTTGGGTCCTATTTAAAAGAAAATCCAAGTCATTTGATATTTTATTTAACATCCTATCAGTTTCAGGTGAATCATACGCTTTTTTCCACTCTCTATTCACTTGTTCTATATCAGATTTAGACTTAGGCTCCTCGACGACTTCCATGGACGGTAGAGATATACTAGAAGTAAAATCTTTGTTTGTTTTTTTGAGACAGCTCTTTATAGGTGGGGATGGGATTTTTGATACGTCTGGATTAGATTGGACACATATGGTGCAGCTTTCTTTGGATGTGTCGAATCTTTTGTCGTAAGGTTCGAAGTCTACGGAGCATGTGAGAAGGGGGGCAGGTGTTTTTTGCGGGGGGGTGTTGAGGACGCCTAGTTCTAGGCAGACTCGGGCCATGTACTCGGGTTGTGGGGCGTGTGTGTGGGCGGCGGGGATGAGGTCGCAGACTGCGTGCGTGGTCGTCATGCGCCGGGATTCATACCGGTGCGGGCTTAGTATGGAGTCTTTGTATTCGACGCAGCGGACGATATCCGCTCTGCTGTCGGGGGTAGACTGCCGTCTGGAATGATACGGTATAAGATATCAAGGTTATTATATTTTCCTTGTAATGATACGGTCGACTAATGAAAACCTTAATCTCTTGGATTTAGGCAAGATTTGTTTGATGTTTTGACATTGTATAGTATGACAAGGTTCTGAGTATGGACAAGGTTTTCATAGGCCGATTGTACAAACGGACGTCTTACGTCTTCTAGGAACGCAAGCTGTTGAATACTTTATTTGAAATCATGTATCACAACGCGGTGCTTAATACGAGGTGCTCATGAGCAAAATAGCAGTGGTACCTTAGCGCACCGTGTAGAACTAGTGTCCGACCGAAGGCTAGTTTTTGGCCCTTGCCATTACCTTCGCTTCGACCGAAGCCGAATGTGTGGCGGAAGGTGCTTTATTGGCCGAAGCCGAAGCTTCGGTCCGACAAAAGTGATAACCCTCCGTAATGAAATAATGTTTTGTTTTTATAAAAAAAGTTAACACGATCACAATGTTATTTGAATGTGAATTAAAAAATCATTGTTTAGTGACTTTTTATTTAAATTTATATCTTGTGTTAGTTTACACGCAGGTTAGTGTTAGTATAGCAATAGTTCGCGAACACAAGTACCTACCCTATTCTAAAGCCGGCGGAGCTCGCTTGGTCTTCTGTTGGACCTATAATGCGAGATACCATTAGGTAGTGTGGATGTTCATACTTTCATTACAGTAGTGTTAGTTAACACACAAGTTAGTGTTAGTTTAGCAATAGTTCGCGAACACAAGTACCTACCCTATTCTAAAGCCGGCGGAGCTCGCTTGGTCTTCTGTTGGACCTATAATGCGAGATACCATTAGGTAGTGTGGATGTTCATACTTTCATTACAGTAGTGTTAGTTAACACACAAGTTAGTGTTAGTTTAGCAATAGTTCGCGAACACAAGTACCTACCCTATTCTAAAGCCGGCGGAGCTCGCTTGGTCTTCTGTTTGACCTATAATGCGAGATATAATTAGGTAGTGTGGATGTTCATACTTTCATTATAATAGTGTTAGTTAACACACAAGTTAGTGTTAGTTTAGCAATAGTTCGCGAACACAAGTACCTACCCTATTCTAAAGCCGGCGGAGCTCGCTTGGTCTTCTGTCGGACCTATAATGCGAGATATCATTAGGTAGTGTGGATGTTCATACTTTCGCTTGAGGCAAATTATTTATCCTATTCGCTGCCGCACCACCACCCTGTTCTATTATTTATTGTACGTTTTGTGCATTTTGGTCCAAATGTGGAAGTGCCGGCCAAAACAAAAGAATGCTATACTCCAAGGCTGGCCAAACCCAGACCCGCGGGCCACTAAGTGGCCTGCCAAGGCATTTGAATTTGCCCGCCGCAGCAGATCGGCTAGCCGGCCAATATCCTAAATTAGTATCTAAACTAAATTAGTATCAGAAAAACCTCTTCATAAAACACACTAAGAGGAGTGCACTCAATACAAACGAAGTTTGGACATATTTTCAATACAATTAAAGTCAATGACAATTTTTAGATACGATCTAGAAAACAATATCTGTGCTTTATATTTGTCAGATTTCCGTTAAAATATATAGTTTCATAGTTATCGTGGCTCAAAGATTTCTATACAATTCTTAAATTAATCCTAGCATTGAAACTATAAATTTTAACGGAAATCTGTCAATGTAAAACACATACAAAGTATATTTATGAAATTTACGATATGGCACAGATATTGGTTTCTAGATCATATCTAAAAAATTGCATTGACTTTAATTGGGTATTATTGAAAATATAACCAGACTTCGTTTGTATTGAGCGTGCTCCGAATTATATCCCCTTAATTGTCATATTGTTTTCTTATGTTGTTTAGTAGTCCGATGATAAATTAAATATGATTTCCTTTTTTGTGTATAACTTTAGTAGTTAACTAAACGTAATGGCTACTAAAAACTTCTAACTAAAAGTAATGGCCCGGCGCCTCCTCAACTTAAAAATTTTGTGTTCTTTTTGATAATTGAATTTCAGTTTTTTTTTATTGTTGTCCTATCAACTGAGTAGAACATTAATCATTATCATCATCTCAGTCGATGGCCGTCCACTGCTGGACATAGGTCTCCTCCAAGGATCGCAACAATGTCCTCATCCAACGTGTTCCCGCCGCCTTCACCAGGTCGTCAGTCCACCTTGTTGGGGACTGTCTGCCTATTGCACTGCCGGTGGGGGGCTCACTGCCTATGCACGCAGTCGCCACAAGAGAACTCTTCGTCCCCATCGGCCATCGGTTCAATGCGCCGCTCCTTGCTACCTTGTGGTACCTACCTACGCTCCACTACAACATTAATGACTTTATACATATAATCCATCTAACCTGTGCAGTCTTGCTGGACTCTCAAGGCCAGGAGCCCTCCAGTAGGTAGCCACGGGAGACACGTGGGATGAAGATGATTCCAGGGTCCCGACTCCACCGCGGCTCTCCACTTCCCCGCCTTGTTTTATGTACACTGCAAATATAATAAATTCAATACCAGATTTTAAGTCAAATCATAAGCTTTCAAACAAAAAAAGTTTAATCAAAATCGGTTCAGTAGTTTTTGCGTGATGCTCGAACAAACAAACAAAAAAACAGACAGACAAAAAATCCAAAAATTGGTGATTTGGAGTCAGGGACACCTAAAAACCATATCGTAATCTTTTTTCTGTATAAAATGTTTTTATGTACAGACACACTTCATTTACATTTTTATAATATTTTTAAGACAACTTTAGATACAGGTAAGTAGAATATTAAAAATATAATAAAAAGAAAACATAAAACTAACGTTTTGGTCTGGTTTTTTCGGCACACTCTCTGTTAAGTTGTCATTGCCACTGTCGTTTTGGTAACTTGTATAAATCTTGTAGAAAAACAAAAAAAATAAGAGACCCCTTCCCAGGTAATTCCAGGACATATGGCCCCTTAAGTACTTACAGCTGAGTGAAGTATCGCCCGCGGGGGAATCCTGCCAGTCGCGGTGTGGGGGGAGGGAGAGAGCTTTCCTAGCCGACCGCAGGCACTCGTCATCTCGTATGACGTAACACACCAGCATTGCTAGACCCTGAAAGTTTACAGCTTACATTGAGTAGAGTTTTGGTATGGTCAAATGTTGAGCAAGGTTTGTCGAAATATCGAAGAAAGTCAAAAAGTTATAGGATGGTATAGTATCAACAATAAGTCATAAATTATTTTCAAGGCCGTTCGCAACCCGTTTTTAAGATGACAATAGATAATAGCCTATAGGGTCCCATGGCAGAGCAAAGGCCTCGCTCACGAATAAAGGTGCACTTCGGATGCCAGCGGCCGATGCGACTGACGCGCGCGTCTGACGCGTGGTTCTGTCATATGCCATATGTCTATAGCATCGGCCGCGTGCGTCTGACGCACGCGTCAGTCGCTGGCATTGAAGCGGTGCCATACGTTTTCATAGCCGAATCAGTCGCATCGGCCGCTAGCATCGGAAGTGCACCTTAAGAGTGAGAAGTAAGCCATTCTATATCGGTCCGGGCCTATTGACTTGCCTTTGACTTATGTCAAAAGTAACCATTTACGTAATTTCTCTGTGGGTAGTACTAATGTTAGGGGTTCTCTTAAGTGAATGTGGACTGTTTTTGATGCTGGACAAAGTATTTATTAAAGAGAGAGATTGTAGCAGTTGTAACGTGAAAGATGGCGGGCGAACAAGCGTTCTTTTGATCAACTAAGAGCGGGCGCGAACTGATGATTTTAGTTACCGTGACTGTTTCGTCACTTTCACCACGTCTATGGATCACCCAGCTGTCACGTGTGCACACCTCCATAAGGACAGTCAATGGTGGCTACTAAGTAAATACAAACATTAGCGAGTGCGGCGGCGGAGAGCGCGGCGACGTGTGCGACGCGGCGCTCGCCGGGCTGCGCGTACGCCACGCCCGCCGCCTGCGCGGCCGACGTCGTCACCAGCAGCACCAGCGTGTGACGCACTATGCGACCTCTGCGATCAACAACAACTATTAAGGGCCTATGTCGAAAAATAATTGAAGCGAAATGGGCGTGGCTTAGCGCAGCAAGCGCCCCGCGCCCCGCTACCGAACATCGTCGCGCACTAGCCCGCGAAAATCAAATCACTCAAAATGCGTAGAAGACGCTTCGCTGTTAATATATTATTAGTACCTTTTGTCGTATGAAAAAACACAATATATTATAATAAAGTATCGTTCTATTTATCCTCCTTGATCAATTATTAATTTGTTACAGGATCAATTACGGACAACCAATTTATAGATAGAAACAATACCTAACTAACGATACTCTTTAATTGATTTCACTTAAAAAACATAAAACTCATTAATATCATACCGAAAATCACTGTACCTATCTAGAAGGAAAAAAACTATCATTACAGGATTTTGTTTTACTTTATAGTACGAGAGCTACCTGTTGGTCTTCGGTTCGGTTCTTGGTTAGGCTTTACGTCTTTAGGTCCCGTAATCAAATCAATTCAACTTCTTATTTTGTACTTGTAATTGATATAATACAAGTCAAAACATTCTATGGTCAAAACATACCGACTATCTAGATGAAACCTGGAAGTTATTTTACGCCGTCAACAAAAATGTAAGAAGAACGTGAAAAAATAAGTTTCGTAATACTGCAATAATCTCAGTTATTTTCGATACCACAAGAACTTTCAGGTTGAGAAGTTGTATAACACTCATAAACCTATTTTCAAAATCCATAGGTAATTCTAAAATACCTCGCATCCCTCAGATGCATGGCATAGCATTGAAGGATGAGGATGATGCAGGATATTATAACAGGTAGGAATGAATTTTAAAGTTCATTATTGCACAGCGTGAAGTTAGCACCCGAGCACAAGCAAGGGTGCTAAACGTATATGCAGGTTTAGGTCACAGAGTGCTGGAAAATTATTTACAACTTATTACCTTTTCTTTTCTCTCATACTTCTGGTATGTTCCTGCCTACGTTTCAAATTTAATGTTTTGTTCCGTTTTGTTTTTCATTATCACTGTTTCTCCTAGTACCCCAGGAAAATTAGGTGAAAAAAAGGGTCAACCTCGGATTGAGAGATAATAAGCTACAAACTTCTTAAAATCATCGTTATGACATCCAATACGTTAGGTCAAATGTCACATAAAATCTCGTTTATGCAGGTCAAAAGATTCAAGGTAAAATGTCAAAAAACAGGTCTTTAGGAAATATCTTCTTTTCTATGCTCTAAATGACCTTTGAAGTTTTAAAAAAAATTGTAGAACTTTAAATTTTCTTCAAATTTGGTCATTTATAATAGTTAACCGTTCTTGAGATAGATAGGTAGAACGCAAAGAGTTGTAACTCCCATAACGGTTTGCTCCCATAGTAAAATGATACTTTTCCTTACACCCTGTATAATATTATTTGGCGTTATTAATGAAAATACATAATTTCAATAACTATACACGAAAGAAGATGATGAAGAATTATTTCGAGTTTGAATCAATCGGGATAGAAAAACGAGTACAGAATAGTGACCCTGAGCAGCGCGCATTGAAGATATTGAATGAAACCAGTCACCGCCTGCCCGACAGACGCTTCAAAACAATACTTATATGGAAAGAAGACGACATGAAGATTCCGAACAACTACAAAAACTCACTCAAACGGCTGCACAACCTAGAGAAGAAACTAGACCGAGATGAAGACCTGAAAAAGAAATATGAAGAAAGAATGCACACCCTCTTCACTTTGGGCTACGCCGAGGAAGCTATCACACCGCCGGTGCCAAATAAAACATGGTACCTACCCCACTTCGCGATCATTAACCCCGCGAAACCGAAGATAAGAGTAGTACACAACGCCACAGCGAAGACAGCCGGACGCAGCCTGAACGATATGCTACTCTGCGGTCCAGACTTGCTGCAATCTCTGCCGGGAGTTGTAATGCGATTTCGTCAACACCAACACGCCGTGTCAGCTGACATAAAGGAATTAATGTTTATGCAAATATAAGTTCAAGAGGACGACAGAGAGGCACTACGATTTCTATAGCGGGGCGACGAGAGAGGGAACCAGCGACCGCGAGAGTACCGCATGACTTCATTGATCTTCGGCGCGATGTCATCACCATGCACCGCGCTATACGTGAAGAATAGAAATGCTTCAGACTTCAAAGAAAAGTATCCTGCAGCCGCGCGAGCCATTGAAAAGAACCACTACATGGACGACTACATAACAAGTTTTCCGACCGAAAAAGAAACCAAAGAAGTATCGAAATCAGTCGACTAAATTCATCGGCAAGCCGGCTTCGAGCTATGCGGATGGGTGTCCAATACAAATTCAGTAGTACAGCAGTTTTCCGCCAACTCGGGCGGCGCCACGGTCTCTATCGGCGGGAGCGAGGTCCGATGGTACAACGGGCCGAGCTTCCTACGAAACCACGAACGAGAATGGCCACAAGAGACGAAGACAGAAGCACCGAAGACAGGAGAAGAGAGGGGACTTGTCACGTCACCCACCAGCGACCTGACCACGCTCACCTACCTCGAATCGAGCGATTTTCGTCGTTCCCACTTTTGCTACGAGCTACGGTGCGCATGCTACAGTTCGTCAATTTATGTCGAAAGAAGAAAAATGAAACAGTATTGGCTACGAAGCGCAAACGAACGAAAGAAAACAATAAAAACGACTCTGATTCAAAGATTGATAAGAAAACACGCAAGAACGAGACACCGTACGTGAAGAAATGAGATAGCAACACCATCGGTATCGAAACGCACTATCTCATTCGCGCTGAGAAACTATGGTGGAAACCTGTACAAGAAGATTGTCTTTCCGAAGATTTACGTCGAGTAAGGTACGGCGCGGCGCCTCAGCCGGGAGACAAGCTGTCGGCGCTATCAGTGGTCGTCGGCGAAGATGGCTCAAAGGAAGAATCCACGTAGCACCTGACATCGTTGAAGACACTGCGAGCCCGACCGTACTCGACGGGAAACACTACTTCACGCGACTGTACATACAACACGTACACGAGCGACTACATGGCGGTATCGAAACCGTCGTGAATGAGCTACAGCAGCGACTATGGGTATTGAAGATACGACCGACGGTGCGTGAACGTCATCAAACACTGTCAACTATGCAAGATACGAAGAGCGAAGCCTACGTCTCCGGCGACCGGCGACCTGAGGAGGTTCGTGGCACGAAGAGGAGTGCCTAAGGAGCTATGGAGTGACAACGCGACGTGCTTCAAGGATGCGGAGAAGGAGCTCGCCAAGGCCGCGCTGGCGGCGGTCAGCGAGGAGGCGACGGCGCGGCGCATCACCTGCCGCTACGTACCCCCGGCCTCCCCCTTGATGGACAGCGCGTGGGAGCGCATGGTACGCACCGTGAAGGAGGCACTGCGCGTCAAACTCCACGAGTAGTACCCTAGCGACGAGACACTGCTCACCCACTCACACACGTGGCGGTGACCCCAGAAGAACCGGAGGCGCTTGCACCCAGCCACATCCTGTTGGGACCCAAACGACCTCGACCGCGCGCAAGCGCAGCGCGCTCAACGCCTGGCGGACGTCTTCTGGAGCCGCTAGGTCAAAGAGTACCAGCCTTTACTCCAACACCGGCGGGAGCCTCACACGACCAGCGCACGCTATCGGCGACCTGGTACTCGTCTGCGACCCCACCCTGCCCCGCAACACATGGCCGCGGTCTACCCAGGGCGAGACGGCGAGGTGAGGATCGTGGTCGTCGTAAGCAGCAACGGGCATGTCCTCCGGAGACCGACCAAGAGGATCGTCGTGCTACAGGTTGGATCGCAGAGCTGCGACGGCGGGAGAAATGTGCACGACAGAACCTGAATTGACTACCTTTGTACATAGTTTTTACATTATTTCGTTTTATATACCCTTTTATACTAGTAGGATAAGTTTAGGTTAAGTGTTCATTTCAATAAATATTTTTTTCTTATTAGAATTAAAGCTTAGCACATAAGTTATGTAAATAGTTCTAATATGATTCTTATTTGATTTCTCTAGTGATTTCTACCCCAGATTAGATTAGGTATACTTCCCTATTAAAATTAACGCATAGCACAAGTAAATAAAACAATTAGAATCGAGTTACAACTTATAAATTCCAATTAGACATTACGCCAGTAAGCTTCCCTACCTCATTAGAATGGGTAGAATCCTATTAGAAATAATTGTTAGAAAGAGACAGAACGCTACATCTCTGTCAGCGCATACAGGCGAGCGAGGGGGGCCCCGGCGTCCGGAACCTGTGTTATGAGGAAGCGGGGGCCGGGGTAATATAAATATTGTACCTTTCCTTTTCGTTCTGCACTCTGTTATGCACCGGCGGATGATGCACATGCTATTTTTAGAATAAGAATATAAGTATCTTAACTATATAATAATATTGGTTTGTAAGCGTAGAAATTAAGATTGTATGAGAAATAAAGAGATTTGTATTCAGGGCAAGAGTGCGGGGTAAGGAGGGATGGTCGCTTGAAAATGATATAAAATGGCGCCAAATCGACGTAGATTCATTCCGGATCCAGCACTCAAGAAAGAAACAACTTGGAAGAAGAAACTCTCTGCGACCACTCGCCTTCCCTACCCTGCCCTCCAGCTTGGCTCACCATACTGACGACCCATACAATTAAGGGCCACAGAGTTTTCAAACTCTCATACCAGGCAAGATGTTCCGGAGCAATAGAATCCTTCAACTCGGTAAAAATACTGACAACGGTTCATAAATACGTTTATAACCACATTCCATTATGACAAATAAATATAATTATTTGAAGAAATTGAAAAACAAGATAGAAAAACCGAAAATTGATTTCATTACGTGACCGACGACTTAAAGATAATAACAGCTAGCTCTTGGTCTATGAAGTCCAAAAAAACTGCTATACATATTTGAGTGAGATATATACGTAAGAGAAGTTTATTCCGAATGCGTAAATGCGCGCTGCATACAAACGAAGTCTGGTGATATTTTCAATACTAACCAATCAGTAAATGAAAAATTTGTAGAAACAATCTAGAAACTAATCTCTATGCTTGTATGAAGTCAGATTTTCGTTAAAATATACAGTTTAATGCTAGAATTAATTTAAGATTTGTATGGAAATCTTTGAGGTATTGTAACTTTAAAACTATACCTACATTTTAACGAAAATCTGACTTCATACAAGCATAGAGATTAGTTTTAGATTTTTTCTGAAAAATTTCATTGACTTTAATTGGTTACTATTGAAAATATCACCAGACTTCGTTTGTATGGAGCGCGCTCCGAATTATATTCTCTTAAATGTGAAGCTGCTATGGCCTCGAATTTATTTTAGATTGTATCATTTCATTTATTTATTTACCATAATTTACATGTGTATACAGTGATGGTCTTAGTAAATATTATAGTGTAGTATTTAATATATTACACTATAATATTTACACGTAAGCTGGATAATTAATCGTAATTCGGAAATTGGACATGCGAACGCAGGTCCGACGCGGGCAAAGGCCACAGCCGACTGAGCTTTTTAATAGATTGTGATAGCTTATATTACTGCCTGACGCGAGAGAAAGAGATGAGGCGGAGCGCACGCCTGACTAAATAAAACGACGTAAGCGCCAAAACAAACTTTATTTAGTTGTGATTTTACTATTTATGTAAGTTAATTTCTGCCGCAATCAAAATTTATAAAATATCAATCTCTTTTTTTTAAATCAAGTCTCGTGTTTCTATTATTCACCGTTTAGCAGTTCCAAGCGTTTATAGATAAAGACGGAGGCTACTTTGGCTTTTTTTTCTATCGAGAAAATTTGTCTTAATCGTGTTTTGGCGGCAATCAAAATTTTAATAATATGTTCAATTTACACATATCCTGAAATCATACTCCTACTGTTAGTACTTCATGATATCTGACGCTTTGAAGAATCCTATTTTTTTCACATATCCTCTTAAGGTAAACTTCCGTGGGTAGCGGCCGACGGCCGACTACAAATAATACACACTATGAAAATATAAAAGGTGTTACAAAAGTAAAAGAAAACATTTCAAACTTTTAAGGGGGTGGTTTGGACCATCATCATCTTGATATGTGGGAACTTGTTGTCAGCATCTGACCATCAATTTGTCTTTGTTGAAATCTAACTTAATTTAGCTGTAAGTTCTCCAAAAAGGAAATAAATAAAAAAAATAAAACTGAACAACTTTCACTATGGGACCAACATCGAATTCGCGAAAAAATAAGTCAACTGTTCCATACATTTAGCTTAAGTAGATTTGTAGTTTAGTATGGAACATCCGATTTTTTTATCGTGATTTCGATATTGGTATATTGAAAGTTGTTCAGTTTGATGGTCTAAACCACTTCCTTAAATGTTTATTTTATATTTTTGTAACACCTCGTATAACTAAACTAAATAACCGATTGTTAAGCGGCTGGTGGTTCAGTGGAGGGGAGGGGCACCAATGTAAAGATTTTGCCCAGGCTCGAAAAAAAAAAGGATCCGGGGTTGTCAGGTTTTTTAAACTATATCACCCATACGGCGACACGCATACGTGGCGACGGTCTCACTCCCCGTCACACTGGACAGAGTTTTGGTACTACTGGTGAAACGTGAATGTTCTGAGGTTTCAGAATATCTCTGACTACCCCCTCGGGGAATATAGTTGTGAGCATATGCTATGCTATGCTATCACCCATAAATACAGCACAAACCGACCTGTCCTTCAGATAGTTCCTCCTCTCGGCCGGCACCTTGTGCGTGATGGTCCTCAGCCTGAGCGCCGCGCACACGGCGAGCGCGAGGCAGAGCGCAGCGAGCAGCGCGCACCCGCTCGCGCACACCGCCTGCGCGGCCGCGCCCAGCTGCAGTGGAGCCCCGCCCCATAACCGCGCCGTTAGCCACGCGAGGGTACACACTCCTGGAATAATAGCAGGTAGACGGTTAATGTTACAGGAGAAAGAAAGTCCAGACCAGTGCCAAGTTAAAGAAAATCTGATGTTAATAATTTCTGGACTATCAGCCTTTGGACAGGGCAGTAAAGCTTATGGTTTTGACTTTGATAAGTTATATGTCAAGATTGACAGTCGAAGCTAGGAATGCGTCTAAAAAATATCAGTGAACTATCTTGAGTGATAAACCGTGTCGCTATACACAATTTCGAGGCATGTATTGTACTCACTGTCCATTATAAGTGGCGACGGGATCACCCCCCGTCACACTGGACAGAGTTTCGGTACTACTGGTGAAACGTGGATGTTCTGAGGTTTCAGAATATCTCTGACCCCTCGGGGAATATAGTCGTGAGCATATGCTAGTTGTTTTAGAGTTCGTTACCAGCAAGGAGTCCAACAGAAGGTGCCTTCTGTGTGCGGCCGGCGAGCTCAGCTTGCAGCAGCAGCGGCTGCGCACACAGCGCCGCGCAGCCCGCACACCAACACGCGGCGCACACCCACCCCAGCGCGCCCGGACACGCTTCCTCCTACGAACACAACGACCGACATACATTTCAAGGGAGACACTTAACGTGAAGTCACAGGTCCGGCACTTTGACTAATTATTATAAGGACTAGCCTTGCGGTAGCATTTCTCCTCTGCCACGGTATAAGCACAATTGATCTTGTGCATTTACATTCAATTTTCCACCTTATCACTCAACGAGACAGCCTATAATTGCGAAATAATAACTTCGAACTTATAACGTTTGGGGTTCACACGAGACTACTTTTCATGATTTTTAACATTCAAAATTAGAATCTAAAGTTATGGGGAATAAAATCCAAAGTTGCGAATTTCATGTTACCTCGCCGCCCGCAAAAAGTGGCAGAAATGTTTGTTAGTAGAATTACACGCGTAACCAGTCCACATATAAATAGTCAAAGGTCCGGCACTTCAAACAACGTTCTGGATTTGACATGATGACGTTCACACATGCGCACTTGGTGCAAATTGTCGTAGAGTGTAGGGTTGACTTACCACGCATCGTATGAAGATCATCTACATTTCGTTACTTTTTATTGTTCGTTCTGGTATTAAAATAATATTTGAGCTACAGAATTAATGAAAATGTGAATTTAGTGTTATTTTTCAACATTTTTTACGCACTGAAAAGACTCCATTTTATGTAGTCAAATCTGACGGGTGCGCGCGCCTGACTGCATTCCCTTGCTCGGATTCCCTCAATTTTCCCAGAAAGTGTGAGGTGAGGTGGGGTATCTGAAGTCAGACGGTGGGGGAATGGCCGTTCTGTATATACTATTACCTATTCTGTAGTGACGTGAAAATGCTGCCTGGGAAATTAGCTACAAATTTACTGTCGCTTTTTATGCGTGTTCCTAAAGAGTTTTTCTCAGAAAGAAGCTCATTGGTCACAAACAGAGGCCCGAAATTCAAATTCCGGCGATGGGTGTCCGCTCAAAACTTAGCACCCATGACATCCCGATGATTAATTATTTCCATGTATGTATAATGCTAGATCGCAATTCGGTTCCGTAAATTATGTTAATGCAGGACTAACATCGGATATGATGACTTTACCGTTTTGGGTTTAAATTAAAGTTATGGGGAATAAAATCCAAAGTTGCGGATTTCATGTTACCTCGCCCCCCGCAAAAAGTGGCAGAAATGTTTTTTAGTAGAATTACACGCGTAACCAGTCCACATATATATAGTCAAAGGTCCGGCACTTCAAACAACGTTTTGGATTTGACATGATGACGTTCACACATGCGCACTTGGCGCAAATTGTCATGACATTTATAGTGTAGGGTTGACTTACCACGCATCGTATAAAGATCATCTACATTTCGTTACTTTTTATTGTTCGTTCTGGTATTAAAATAATATTTGAGCTACAGAATTAATGAAAATGTGAATTTAGTGTTATTTTTCAACATTTTTTACGCACTGAAAAGACTCCATTTTATGTAGTCAAATCTGACGGGTGCGCGCGCCTGACTGCATTCCCTTGCTCGGTTTCTCTCAATTTTCCCAGAAAGTGTGAGGTGAGGTGGGGTATCTGAAGTCAGAGGGGGGCGGGGAGTGGCCGTTCTGTATATATAACTATATACTATATATATAACTATATATTACCTATTCTGTGGTAACGTGAAGATGCTGCCTGGGAAATTAGCTTCAAATTTACTGTCGCTTTTTATGCGTGTCCGTAAAGAAAAATTCTCAGAAAGAAGCTCAATGGTCACAAACAGAGGTCCGAAATTCAAAGTCCGGCGTGGACGGAGGAAATGGGTGTCCGCTCAAAACTTAGCACCCATGACATCACGATGACTAATGATTTCCATGTATGTATATTGCTAGATCGCAATTCGGTTCCGTAAATGAAGTTAATGCAGGACATCGGATATGATGACTTAACCGTTTTGGGTTTAAATAGAACCATAATAGTCTAGGAAAAAAAGAGTTGGGATTACATTAAAGACACTTTAGTAAATTGTGTTTGAACTAATATTACTGTTATTTTATAACTCTTTTGTCGATATTTCGTAGTTGTACAGGCTCAGGAACCTGAGAAATACCTTAACATCCATATAAATGTACAAAGGGCGAGCTTATTTCTAAAGATATTTCTTGCAGCATACCAGCAAAAGAGACTGTTAATTATCACAAGGAAAATTTAATGTGTACAAACAAACAGTAAATAATTTAGTTTTGAGGTTATAATTTTTGAAGACTTACAAAATATCTACTTAAATTTACGATATTAACCGGGGATTAAATGTCTTAATTATTCAATAATACACTATAAAAAATCAAGGATTATTGAAAATTTATGTTTTTCAGGTGTATCTACTATATTCCAAAAGAATCACCTAAAGTGCAATAAATGCAACCTACTCCATACAAAAATCCGTAGATTTCCCCGACTATAATGAAAACGAACGAAAATAATTTACCTGTCGTGTATCACATTCCAGTAAAGCCAGCAGCGCTGCAGAGTGCGTGCCTGCAGTAGCAACCTTCAGCAGCACTGGCAGCCTGGCCTTCCTTCCGGGTACCATGCTCAGGAGTTGCAGTGCGGCTGCTGCTAGACACATAGCTCCTCCCAAACCTACTGTGATCTTCACTATGCCGCGGAGGTCTTTCTCTGCGTCTGTCTGGAAAGGTTGACATAATGGTGGTAGAGTAAAGTAAGTCCATAAAGTTAGAAGAACGATTGTAGGAAGTATTGACATAATGTTGTCAAAGAAAAATAATGCCGTATTACTTCACAATCAAACGGACGTAAAGAAGTAGTGAACCAACCAGTCAATTGTGTTGCAATTACACATTATAAAAGCCTCCTAGTTAGAAAGAGACACAATTTTCTGATTTGTCTTTCCAATCTGATTGTTCTTTCAATCACACTCATTATACAACGTGTTAATGAATAAGCGCAAAACCTCATACACCCCAACTGATTTATAACAAAATTTGTAGATTGAAACAATAATTTGATTATTTTGATAATTAAAATTTAAAGTTATTACCATTTTAAGTTTTGAGGCAAAAATGATTTGTTATCATTTCAGCAATGAATGAAAGCGCTAACGTGCTCATGGGTACATTTTAAGAACCTTGTTTTGGTAGTAAGTAGGGTGAGAGTTCAGTTCGATTTCAGTAAATTTAAAATTTTACAAACACATTATTTAATATTTTGAAAAAATTACCTATGTTGAAACCATGATAATTCGATTCTGCTCTCGATTCTAAACAAACCACTTTCTAGTTTTGCGTTAATTCATTAACACGTTGTATACACTCACGCTCTCTGATCTATCCGTGATAGGACAGACCCTCAAGTGTTTTTGAAAATAAAAGGCATTCTATGCTATTCTAATCTTAAAATAAAATTGTGGCTCTATCGTAGTGTTGACGATTTTGCCAATGTCTAGTTTAAAAAGCAAAAGTGCTTGACGTTGTTTGGTAAACATATTTGATGACTTCAAGGATTGGTTTGTGCACAAAACACAATCTTGAGACACCATTAAATGTGTAGGCCGAGCTAGCAACCGACAAGCGACCGCCCAATAACAGAAATATTCACGATTCTTTACAATGCCCCTTGTGTCTAGGCGTCTGTTTGTCGCTTATAATGGATACAGGATGTAACAGAAATGTATAGTCATACTTAAAGAGGTGGTTTAGACCTTCAAAATGAGCAACTTTCACTATGGAGCCTAGGTATACACGGCGTCACATCAAGTTATACAAAACCAAAATAAGCTGGCCGCGTGTAGGTCGAGTATCGTATAACGTCACGCGGCCAGCTTATATTGGTTTTGTATAGTTTGATGTTTCGACGTGTGTACATCGAAATCGCGAAAAAAACTCTGCTGTTCCAAACATTTAGGTCGAGTAGATAATATAATTTTTTTAGTATGTCAACAAAATAATATATAGGTACTTAATATCCGATGTTTTATTACAAACATTTATTTACACGAGAATAACACGATTGTTATAATGAAATAAGGAAAAGTTGTAATAATGAAGCGCCCGAGTTATCTTATCAAATTACTACCGCCACACCGAGATGTTAGTAGGTAATCAAATCATCTTAATAGAAACAAAGACGGATCTGAAATTTCTGACCAAAAAGTTACAGTAGTACAATATTCTTTCCAACTCACTTCCACGTATAGTGGCTCTTATAGCACCGTTCTTAAGATCATTATGCAGCTTATAAAAGTTGCGTGCGTTATACTTGTTTTTGTTGTAAACCTGGAGATTTTGTGGCGGGAGTACTAGCTTATTACGATACGCTTTTCTCAATTTTACACTTTTTCTCGGCTTCATTACGCCCTCGCCTTCGACTCGGGCTGCGATCCAGCCTCGGGTGTAGTGACCGACTTAGCTCACTGGTACCATAATGTGTGTGTTATTTGTACAACGAAATAATAACAGATCATATCGTCGCGTCTCTCGATCAACAATTTACAACTAGATATTACGTCGACACTTAAAATGTTTCTCAGAAAATATCGCCTCACTAGTAGCGTGGGGCTAAAGCAAAACATCAAAAATAAAGGAATACGCGCCTTTGTAGCATTGTTAAGGGGATATAATTCGGAGCGCGCTCCATACAAATGTACTATGGTGATATTTTCAATACTAACCAATTAAAGTCAATGAAATTTTGCAGGAACAATCTAGAAACAAATCTCTATGCTTATATGGAGTCAGATTTTCGTTAAAATATACAGTTTCAATACTAGGATTAATTTAAGATTTGTATGGAAATCTTTGAGGCACTGTAACTTTAAAACTATCGAAACTAACGAAAATCGGACTCTAAACAAGCATAGAAATTTGTTTCTAGATTGTTTCTGAATAATTTCATGGAGTTTAATTGGTTAGTATTGAAAATTTCACCATAGTACGTTTGTATGGAGCGCGCTCTGAATTATATCCTCTTAATATAAATATACTCACAAGCGTAGATCTAGCGATGGTGAACAGCGCGTAAGTGCCAAGACCCCGACACTTGCAGGATACATGAGTTGGTTCCGACACTCGAACCTCGCAGGCTTTTGTGCTCCACGCCCTCGGCTCTGATGGTGTACGAAGACCACATGCTAGCTTCGAAGCTGTAATGAGAAATGTTAGGAATACTGTAAGGTCTTACAAAATTAGCTGAAACTATTTTGAAGGGATGATCAGACCATCAAACTGAACAACTTTTTCTATGAGACCAATATCGAATTCGCGAGAAAAAAGTCTGCTGGTCCATACAAACCTACTCGACCTAAATGTATGCGACCACGGTTTTTTTTTGCGAAGGAGCAAACCTGACAGCGCAAAAAAAATTCTGCTGTTCCATATTAAACTGCAATGCCTACTCGACTAACATCTCTGAGACAGCAGATTTTTTTTTTGTCTCACAGGTTTGTAAACGTTGTTCAGTTTGATGGGTAGAGTATGTGGTTTAAAGGTTAATGATACTTTTCCTTACACCCTGTACAAAGTAGAGTAAGTAAGGGTCTATTAAGATTAGACGGGAAAATGATCGTAGTGGTAATTAAATATCAACCTTATTTCGTTCAAACAGAGCTGAAAATAGTATGAAATAAAAAAAATCTAATCCAGCGGACAGCAGCGCGTCGTTTTGCAATAACTGAATGGCGGCCAAGAACATGTTCGAGAATTTTCCCGCCTAATCTGAATTCATAATAAGATTTTCATTGGGTGACAGGGTGTACGAGACTTATTACTTCAGAATAACTACTTGTCGAGATACTTTTATGAAGAAAGGAGAAACAATATTTTAGCAGTCTTACCAACAGCACTATAGTTCTTGACATGCGTGAACAGCAGTGTGACAGTATGCTGGAGCGTGGGATCTACTCCTGCGCCGGTGGCCCACAGCTGGACCTGCTGCGAGGCGAGCAGGTACTCCATCTCGCGGCCGTTCCTGGAAGACGATTGACTGCAACGTTGACGCGTTGGCGTATCCGTAAGTTTGATTGAAATAAAAATAATAAATAAAATAATTAATAAATAATTATAAGTTTTTAGTAATGTTAGTAAGTAATTTTGGTAAATAAAGATAAAGAACTAAGTGAATTCAAATAATTTATATCAATTAGAATTCAAGACGATAAGAATGATTTTAAATCAAATCAAATCATTTATTTCAGAACATAAATTCCATATTATATGTCACAAGTTACAATTAAAATGAAAAATGACTGAATGATGATGAATGATTAAATGTAGGTATCTAAAAAATAAGAAATTACAAAATAATGCATAAGTAATTAATATTGCACGTACGTTCATTAAAGTCAATCCTCCATTAAATCTCTTGCTAGCGTTTACTACGTCAAAAAGACAAAAAGTAACAGCAAGAGATTTAATGGAGGATTAACTTTAATGAACGTACGTGCAAATGGCAGTCAGATCCACCATTATTACCGTCATTAAGCTTCTGTAAAACATAACTACAAAAAGGATTCAACAGTGGCCCACATTTCAAATTAGTTGACTATACCTAATAGAGTTGTTTATTCATATTATTTCAGTAGTATCAATCCATTCTAAAAAAATCTTGGTCAATTATCCATTATCAATCAGTTTACAGTTAGTATTCATGCTGACACGAAAAGAAGAAGAATCGGTTGACAATTGACTATTTCAAACTCTTCTGTATCAATTTCTGAATTATCTCATTCAGAAATCATACTCACTTGAACTCTATAGACATCCTCAAAGAAGGCAGCCTAGCTGATAAGTTATGATAATGCACGGCAACAACGGACGCGTTTCCAGGCCTCTCCACGAGCTCCACTCCAGCAGAAGCCAGCAGCCATTCCTCGGGTCCAGGGACTGGTTGGAGAGAGAAATGGGCTGCGTGGTCGTGGACTGGCTTGGACTTGACTGTGAACTCGTGGAATCGCATGTCGAGTTCTTTCATGCCGGCTGTATCAGCTACTGCGTTTTGGAGATCGTAGATTTTCTGTTAGGAGATAAGTAATAAGGTATGTCAATTTTCTTTTTACATCATTACTTAATAGTTACACTAGTTTAATTTTTTGCGTATCATCGAATTTATAACATTTAAATTCAAGTTTTAAATTATTTTGATCTGTAATCTTTAAATGCAAAGATGGTCGCAAGAAAATTACTATAACTCCATGGAGAAAACCTTTGCTAAATAAAAAAAATCACCCGCTTTCTCTTTCTAACTTTAAGCTAGAAACAAACGGCAACATCAAATGTCAAATTCTGACATTATGAATTAAAGGTGAGTAAGTATTAATTTTTTCTTAATGGCCTGTTATTTTATGTTTACCAAGGAGGTACAGTAGTACATTTATAAGTTCCCCTGTGCAGTTGACGAATTTTAATAGCACGCAAAATTATATTGACCAATCAGGTGTGCCAAGTTCAATTCCTTGCCACGATTGGCTAATTGTTTGCGCGCCCTTTTAGCGGCTATCCGACTTTGCACCCTTTGGTTACTAAACGACTTCAGGTTTTGTCGTGGGACTCTGCGCAAACGAAGATTGACGAGGGTAATTATTTTACTGGTCGTACTGTAACGGTTGTCGAATGACGTCACTCGTTAAAATAAGATTATGCCTTTTCCTTGTCTTGGACCTTCGGGAGGCATGCATAAGACCGAAATTGACCGAATTCAATCCAGCTAAGGACGGTCCCAGGTTATTATGGAACTAGGTACTGTAAGCAGTGGAAATAAAGATAACTGGACGGATTAAAGTGTTACTTAACTTATAATTATGACTTCAGTTCACAAAACAAACCTCCTCATCCAAGAAAGCATCAGGATGCTTCAGCAGCGTATCATATATCTTCAGCAAATGCTCCAGACTATCTATCCTGTCCTTGGGTCTGCCAGCAGTAGAGAGGAGGTAGTTCATCATCTCCCTGGAGTGTCGGAGGGGGAGGGTTCCCTCGCCAGGGTGCGCGGGGAGAGAGCGGAGAACCGCTCCGTATTGGTGGGCGACATGGGATACATTGCCCCAGGAGTACCCGTAGGATATACGGCTGAACTGTAATGGTAAAATGATAATTGTATTTCAGATTTTGAATGCCGTGTGGTTTCGGCTTAGAGTGGAGCACCAGATTATTTCTTCTGTTCAGATATCAGAACTGTAGGGAATACTGTAGACTTGGATTGCTCATATCATCAAGATCTCATAAACATTGGTTGAACGTAGCAAAATAAAATTAAATTCTGGTCTAGATTAATTCTGAACCTAAACTACCAAAGAATGGATTTCATAATCCCGTCGTCGACGTCAAGGTAGACCAAGAAGAATAAATTAACTTGGTTGACATTTTCACACAGCAATTAGAAGATACAGAACGACTAATTAACAAAGAAAGTAGTTACCTGTTCATAAATATCTTTTAGAGAGTCAGCAATACAACCAGAGAAGTCCGGAAGCATCCACTTTACTCCTCTCTGACTGGTTTTTGGTTCACAGAATCTGAAAATAGAGAAGATATTTGAAAATGTTCACACATGAAGGCGAAGACTGGTCAAACATTTAATTCCTATCCGAATAGTGTCCTAGATTGGACCAGGTTACAGTGGTACCAGGTTTATAAGTGTTACTGATGTACCTGTTGAAAAATTATAATAGCGCGAAATTATATTGACCAATCACGATTGTCCACCTTCGCGCGCCTTAAATCCCTCACTATTGGCTAATTGTCTTCCGCACTTTTCGCCGCCGAAGCGTTCATTAGTCTGCTATTCGACTTGGAGCGAGATAGAGAAAGATTTAGTAGCATACAATTTTGCACTCTATGACTACCGCGCAAGATTTATTCTTAATTACTTAATGACACTAGTAATTAAGAATAAATCAGCACTGTTCATCATCATCATCACAGCCTGTATACGTCCCACTGCAGAAGGGTGTATGGGCGTTAGTCCATCACGCGTGCCCAATGCGGATTTGTAGACTTCACATTCGCATCTTCAGCGTATGCAGGTTTCCTCACGATGTTTTCCTTCACCGTTTGAGAGCAGTCGGTATTACGAATACATGAGTTAGAAAAACTCATTGGTACAGCAATGTACCAACACACACATACACATGGTACATGGTATGGTACACATGCCAATGTCATCCGTAAGGATTCGAACCTGGACCTCAAGATTGAGTTCCCATAGCTCTCCGCAACTCGAAACCGACGCTCTCTGCACAGATTGCAGATAGTTAATAAATAACAAAAAAAATAAGACTAGAGAATTTGACAGGGTCGGGTCTGCTCTGCGCAAATAAAGATTGACGAGCGCAATTATTTTCCTGGTCGTACTGTACCTGGTGGTCTCCCCACTATGTCCAGGTGGGCAGGTGGCTGATGCGTGGGCCCCTGGCGCGGTCTTGGGCCACCGAAGCCCATGTGAGGCCTCGGCCTGACAGGCCTCGTCGTTAGGCCCTAGTGCCCACATCGTCACTCCTTTAGCATTGGTACCAGCGACTGATGATACTTGACAACGGAATTCGCCGGATTTCTTGAAAAAAAATAATGTTATATTACATTTAGATGTCGCCATAGGCGGTCAGGATATACGATTGTTCTATGCCGTGGGGAGAAGGCAGCGGGAACCCATTAGGTGAGGGTAGTTCAGTTGTGGCATTCCTTGGGAGAGGCCTATGTCTACCAGTCGACGTCTGTTGGCTGAGATAATGATGCGTAGGCTATGTTTTATTACTTAATGAAAGAAAACTTTGGACATCCATTTCAGCAAGACTCTAACATCATCATCATTAGCTTGTCATTTTCTCCTTCTCTACATTAAGCCTCTCTCAAGGCGCGCCACAAAACTCATCGACCTTCCATATCCAGTTGCTCCCCGACGACCTGAGACAAGTAGCGATCTGTCTCAGGTCGTAGGTCGTCCCACATTACCTGCCAGTTGCACGTACGTTCATTAAAGTTAATCCTCCATTAAATCACTTGCTGTCACTTTTTGTCTTGCTGATATAGAAAAAGCTAGCAAGAGATTTAATGGAGGATTAACGTACGTGCAACTGACCGTCAGTCTATTGCCAGTTCATTGCACGATGTCAAGTTAATCAATAAGTGTCATTAAGACATAGTACTCTGTGTTAAGACTATGACTGTGAATATGTTATTACTTGACGGCATAAGCAGAATAATTATATTATTATACAATCAGTCACCATGATTTTGAAGTGGGTCGGTTAGTTCGATAGTATTATTATCGAGTGCATGATTCATAACAACATAGTATATTACTTATCGGTTTATTTATCACGATATCACGAATCACAACGGAAATTTAAGCAGAATGTTTTATCGTCGTACTATTCTTATAGGTGGTAGCCTAGCTATAAGAAATAAAGTACGTACTGCACAGTCACTGTACCTCAATAAAGCAATTTCTCAAATCCGTCGCCAGGTGGCAATAGTCCTTATGACAGTAGGTACTGATTTTAAATTATTGGACCCTAGAATGCAATGATCTTTTCGTCGCTAAGATTAGTTTGTATGAAGTGGTAGGCTATTGTTTTCAATCTGAAGAATAACCGAAAATTTGCGATATATTCAAACGTTCTTTATGAGAAGAAAACAGGAAAATATAAGTACCTATCTAATGTAGTCAAATACCCTATGAAGATAACTAAGTATGGTTATTTTTATTACCTGCACATTATAAAGCTTCAGCACACTCCCAGCAGGATACAGGTCTTCCCAGACCTCACGTCCAGGAGCTAAAGGGAGCAGGGTCCTCTCCCTGGCCCAGCTGAACCCCAGGGCACCGTGCACTCGCCCTGCACCAGCCAGGCATGTGATGCTGACGTTGTCACCCTGAAGTTTAAGGGTCAAAATAAATCGGTGGAATTCTGGTTAGCCACTCATTATCATCATCAGCTTATACAATACACCAACAAAATTTCAAGGGTGTATTCAGATAATGAATGTTAACAAATTTCCCTAAGGAACATGTATCGAAAAATGAGAAAAAAATTTTAACCTTCTATACAAAAGTGCGGATTAGCCGATCGATTATCTATGGGAGGAACTTTTGTATGGAAGAACCAATAAAAAACATCTATTTTTCAGATAAAGTTTCATTATCTGAAACACACTTAAAAATTTTGTAGTAAAAAAAAATTTTGGGTTATTTAAATATTATAGGAATATTGTTCCAATGGAATAATGTCAATTTCAATGCTAATTCCTATTAAAACTGTATCAAAAGATATGATCCAGCTGTTTTGGTCTAGAAGTTATTTACTTTTAAAGTTATTTATTTATTTATTTTATTTTAACTCTTTATTGTACACACGGAAATATATATGAAAACAGCATAATAGACAATTAATTACAAAGGGCGAGCTTATCTCTAAAGAGAGTTATAATCAGAAGGTGGGGTAAGGTAAAATCCTAATATTTTTTACCTTATTGACAGTCAAAGTGGAGGGTACAAGGCGTATATCAGGAGGCCGCAGTACGGCTAATCTTAATGCTCTGCATCTTCTCCTACCAGCATCGTCAGCTGAACAGGACCACCTGCCGCTATCCGGTCTCTTGGCCTCAGATATACCGAGAACTGACATACGACGCCCGAGAGCATCCTCTGCTACTGTACGTGTCCATATATCCCTGGGTAAGATAGGAATAACATACAATACATAACTCATATTTAAATTTTAAAAGGTTGCAATGACACTAAATTTTAGGGTCCTATCTCGCACAAGAAATCTTCTGAGACCCTTAGATATTTCGAACCCTAGGCGGTGACGTAGATGCCACATATTTATAACTATACAGAAGGAAGATTACGATAAGTAAATATCCCTCTGACACCTCCCCAGATCCAAGCAGAAAGACAAAAGATGCCATACGATATGATGATTACCCCTCTGAGAAAAAGCTTCACACAAGAAGGAGCACACACAATGATCAGGTCACGCTCTTGCCCATGAATTGTCTTTTGACCGAACTAGTATAGTGTAGTTAAACTCGTCCGTGAATGAACTAGCACACACCGCTGTCCCTCGTAGTTATGTATCGCAGCGCGATTGTATGAACCTTTGTCTCTTTCTGTAGGAGGCATTTCAAACTTGCAGTGCGTTTTCTTGCCAATGCCAATCCAATTTTAAGAATAGTTTCCCGCTGCAGCCCGCAAGCGTGTAGACTTGACGTAGTAGGTATCACCACTGCATTGAGTCATGATGTGAAAAACGCCCTAAGCTCACCCTTATTTTACGCATACCTCCGAACTTATAGTATTTTCTTTTCATTCTCGGGAATGCAGGTTTCCTCACGATGTTTTCCTTCACCGCCGAGCTAGTATGATAAAACAATCGTAAATAAATTCCGAATAACTTAGTGGTACAGGCCAGGAATCGAACCGCTGCCTCATAATTGAGGCGCTAGCTCTCTTCCGTATGGGCTATCACCGCTCTTTTAACTTTAGTCTTTATTCTTACTTTAGTCTTCTACAAAGTGTTTCACGTGGAATTTTTTCTTCGGTTTGATATCGGATTCAGAATATTCCTCTTCACCTCTGTTTATTAACTTGTAATAAATAAAGAGACGTTTTGTAGCGCATTAAAACGCTAATTAGGAATATTATTGATTAGGATATGGATGAAACGTACCTTGTAGTCCCATTGAAGTTAACTTTGATCCCGTCCTTGTACCAGGTGAACTGTATCTCGGGAGATCCGTACGCCATACAACTCAGTATGAACTCTGATCCCTCCCATACTTCTGGACGCTGGTTAACTATGAGAGCCTGTGAATAGCAAAATCTTCGTTAATGAGCATTAGACATTGAATTAAATAGTAAGTATATTGTATTAGGTACTAATTAGCTTCAATTTGATGTTTGTAGATGATATACAGGGTTTATACAGAAGAGACGTGTGTCGACGGCGGATAATCTAAGTAACACAATATAAACCTTATAGTACGTAGCATAGCGTCGTTTTTGTCGTAAAGGAGAATCGCGCCCGCGCCTCCAGGTGACGTCGCCTGGAAGCGCGGGCGTAATTCTCCAAACCACGATTTTTTTTGCTTCTTTGGAAAAGTTGTTGTCTCATGAGTACAATCAGCCAATAAAGTAAAACAACTGTCTACCCTAACACCCTGTATATTCAAGAACCTTCTATTTCCTCTATAGAGGTATAATTTTTAAATGAATTAGTGGATACCTAAGTATTAATTAATTAAAGCTAACTTCATCGAGACTTATACTTCTTCATCACTAGCATTATACTTCATTCCAAATAAGGACGACGAGATTTTCCGATTTCTATTTAGCTTTCTGATGACCAAATGTAATTAATTTATTGGATACATATACTATCCGATATATCTTGGACGTTACTAAAGCTGTTCTAAGAATAAGTGAGAGGAAGTGTTTCAAATCTCTGTTTCTGTAATGCTAAATGGCCTTAAAATTTCGTTGCTATTTTGAATGGAGTATAGGTACCTACAATCGGCAATGAAACTTGAAAACACTACTGAATCTTATTTTCATAGAAATAAAGACTTTAAGAGGAGAAATCGACGTGGAAGATTAAAATTTAAGTATGAATGTGATTCTAGCAAAGATATTAATAATTGTAGTAAATAGCTCGAGATAAAACGGAAAGCAGTCCATTTTTCATATCCTGTAATATTTGCTTTGGGTCAGATTGGAGAATTTAGTTATGCTCGTCGAAATGGTAATCAAATTTTGTTGCATTGTCTAGTAAGCTGGCCGCGCGTAGATAGAGAAATGTATAACGTCGCGCGGCCAGCTTATATTGGTTTTGCGTAGCTTGATGTGTCGCCGTGTGTATAATTAGTAAGATGGATTTTTACACACTTTGCCTTACCGCGCGTAGCAAATCACATCGTCCACAGTTAATAAAAATATCGAAAATTGAACGTTTGTAGCTAATTTTCTGATTACTGTGTGTCTGCATAAGTTTACAATGTCGCTGTGCTACCTCAAATAAAACAAAACCCGAAAGAAATAAAAATAATAAATAAAATATCATGCATTTCACGAGTTCCCGCGAAAAAATTAAAACTTAAAAAAAAAAACAGGCAATGATTGCAAAATTCTTGCGACCTCAGCTTGCGATGATTGCTTTAATATTTTCATAAAAGAGGTTTTTAATCTTTTAATTAATTTAGTTCTTGACGTACTAGCCGTTTTGACTCGAAAAAACATGTTTTAGAAAAAGAAAAACATGCCTTTAGAAAAAGAAAAAGAATTGTTTTGTTTTTAAATTTATTAAATGGCTTTTAGAAATATTATTTTTATTCGCTGTCGCCAGTGCTTCAAAGGAATGCGTGTAAAGCAATCTCTTTGGATAAATATGTTGTCATTTACAAAAATAAACTATTTAGGACACAAACTATGAAAATAATTTAGGTACTTTGAAGATCTGAAGGTGCCTATTAGTATAACAAAGAAGGTGCTAAGTCAGGCTAACGAGAAATATCTGTTGGAAGCTAGTTGGAAGGCCACGAAGCTGGCTGCCCGCCAACTCTTGCCGACAAACGCTAGAAAATGCACATTTCAAATAATTAAACTTTCACCGAACGAGGGAAAAGTAGAGGCGTTTATTTTTATTATTCTGTGTAAGTGGGATTTCTTTTTTTGTATCGTAGATACACACGTTCGTGAAAAAAATGTACTCTTAAAAAAAGGAGGGTACGTAAAAGAAAGCGGCAGCGGCAGCGTCGGTTGAGAGAACATTACAAGAGGGGGATGGGGGGGGGGGGGGGGGAGGATTACATTAGAAGTGCAAAGTAGGCGTAGAACGTGTCGCCACAGGTTATGCAATGATTTGCATAACACCATAAGGCGCGCGGCGTGGTGCGAGCGAGAGGGCGTGAGTAATTGTAGCAGCGTGAGCGGGAAGACAAGTGGCGACAGCCGCCTCCGGAGCAAAAGCGATACTTTGCATTTCTAACCCCTCTTATAATGTTCTGTGGTTGAGAGCTTAGAGACTACTTATACATGGTGTTAGGGTAAACAGTTGCATTACTTTATGGGGTGATTTTAACCATGATACCGAACAACATTCCCTAAGAAACAAATATTAAATTCGCAAAAAAAAAAATAGACTTTTCATACAAACGTTCGATCATCTGATTGCATTTAGTATGTGATGCCCTAATTTTTATTTGTGAAATACCTATAGGTTTCTTAGGGAAAGTGGTTCATATCATGGGTACTTAAAGTAATGCAACTATTTACCCTAACATCCTGTATAGGGAGTTTTTTTCGCGATTTCGATGTTAGTCCAATAGTGAAAGTTGTTCAGTTTGATGTTCTAAACAACCCTCTTAAAATTTTTAAATGTTTATTTTTACTTTTGTAATAGGACATAAATTGGTAATTTTTAAGTAGATTTTTGAGACATGGAGAATTTATGCGGCATTTATACAAGAAAAGTTCCTAGAAGTTTATTATTATAAGTTGGACAGCAATTAAAAACTTCGTATTTGTTTATAAACTATTATAATAAAATATAAATTATATTTGAAACATTTACTGAAAGCACATTGTAGATGTTATAATTATAAATATAGTAAGTATTATCTTAGCATCCCTAGAGTCAAAATACAACGTGTTAATGAATTAACGCAAAACTAGAAAGTAGTTAGAATCGAGAGCAGAATTATCATGGCTTCAACATAGATAATTATTTTGTAAAATTTAAAATTTACGATCGATCGATCTTAACCCACCGCTCGGGCACTCTCACACTACTTACTACCAAAACAAAATTCTTAAAATGTATTCATGAGCACGTTAGCACTCTCGTTCATTGCTGAAATGATACATTTCAGCCTCAAAACTTAAAACGCGAATAACTTTAAATTTTAAATATCAATATTATGCAATTATTGTTTCATTCTAATTATTTTATGAGGTTTTGCGTATCGTTGTATAGATATACAACGAATTTTTATTTTCATTCTCCATTCATTTTAAATGTATACTGTCACGGTATACAGAAATTCCCCCATCAATAATGTAAGATGAACCAGTGACATTTCTGGCTTTGTCACTAGCCAGGAAAATTATTAATTCAGCAATTTCCTCTGCTTCTATGACGCCAAAGGGTAAAATCTTCTCCATGTTGTTGTAGTATTCTTCCAATTTAGCAGAAGGGTCTAAAGACAACCGTATATTTGTCCTCACTGCTCCTGGATGAACAGAATTAACTCTTACGCCATTTGGGGCGAGTTCTAAAGCCATGCATTTTGTAAACATCTCTAATGCAGCTTTGCTGACACAGTACAAGGAAAGTTTTCCACTTGGTCTAGATGCCGCCACACTAGCAACATTAATAATACTTCCTTTTGTATTGACAAGATAAGGTGCTGCTTTGTTGGTTAATATTATGGGTGCTTTCAAGTTTACGGACATTATAGCGTTGAAATTATTCGTAAAATCATCTTCTAGGACGTTTTCTTCTGTAATGATTCCGGCAGCGTTGATAAGTATATCCAGTTTTCCAAAGTGTTCAATGATTTTCGGTATCACAGATATCAACTCATCATGCTTACTCAAGTCTGCAACTATTGCAAGATGCTTATTATTGCTTTGCTTCTCACATAAGTCAAGTGATGTCTTCAGCTTGCTTTCGTCTTTGTCGACTAGGGCTACTTTTGCCGATAGATTAGCAAATTTTAAAGCCGTAGCTGCACCAATACCTGAAGCTGCCCCCGTTACTACTACAACTTTATTAACGAAACTCATTGTATCTTTCTGGTATAGTCTTCTAATGGAAAATTATTAGATTCATTTCCTTTTTATAAGTCTCTGCTTGCATTCGTAAATCGTAAAAATTTTATGTCACTGTTAACTTTTATGGAAAAACGTGGTCACATGATTCAACAACGTGGTGTAAATTGACATTGAAACGATTTTATATGTTATATTTATCTATTAAAAGATATACATTGTTTCAATATGAAAAGATTATAATTTTAACAGCAGAGCTATTGTTAATATGCTTAGAAAGGCAAATGAAAAATAAAAATAGTATACGATGTTTAATTTAGACAGATGATTAAGATGAGAAAGGCTTAACAAATAAACAGATAAACATACTTTTGGATGTATAATACTTAGGTCCACGTATAGGCATATGATCTCATATAAAACAGGGTCCTTCTAAATATGCGGAGACTTTTTTAAGGGGATGATCAGACCATCAAACTGAACAACTTTCTCTATCATAATAAGTTTATTTATCTCACAAAAATAGAATAATCACAAAAATATAGCGGCGACGGGCTCACCCCCCGTTACACTGGATAGAGTTTCGGTACTACTGGTGAAGCGTGGATGTTCTGAGGTTTCAGAATATCTCTGACTACCCCCTTGGGGAATATAGTCGTGAGCATATGCTTATGCTTATATAGCGGTCAGCACAAGCGTCGTCGTTTGTTTGGGACAGCTGAGATTTTTTCCCCGATTTCCATGTTGGTCCCATGTTGAATGCTGTTCAGTTTGATGGTCTGATCGTCCCCTTAAAAAAGTGTCAGCATATTAAGAAGTGAATGGTTTTATCTGCAAGGTTTATTTTAAAAACACAATTTTCTTAGTCCAGTCCAGTCTAGTCTAAAATAAGGAATGAATCTCTCTCAGCCAGCTAATAGCGGAGTAATATCATTTTATTATTTTAAAACAAAGTTTCATTGAATTTCACTCAAGCACGGGATAAGTTGGGAGTTTTCATTTCAACAAATGGGTACCATTTCTTAGTAGGTACGGGAACGAAGCAAAGTTTCCAAGTTGTTGATAGGGGCGGTTATTCTTTTAATTGCTTTAGATTCTGAGATAAATTTAGTTAAGAACGTTATAATGTCGCCGAACTTAAGTTTGAATATTACTTAGGGACGTATTTGTCTTTTCTGACCATTAAGTAAGCGTGTAAGTTTTCGATTAGGTATATCGTTTACAAGATCAGTAACGTATTATGTAAGCAAATAATACGTCTCAGCCGATGAACTTCCACTGCTGGACATAGGCCTCCCCCAAGGATCGCCACAACGACCGGTTTAGCGCGATACGCGCTACCCTCATCCAACGGGTGTCCGCTTTCTTCACCAGGTCGTCGGTCCACCTGGTGAAGGCCTAGCCACGCTGCGCTTTCCTGTACGTGTTCATCGGTCATCTGTTCTGCGAGCAATGTGCTCAGCTCATTGCCATTCGCTAACATTGACTTACTAAGTTATAGACTAATGGTCTCATATAGAATTCTCGAAAAAATGTCCCAGACTAACCTACATAAACAAAAGCAGCACAGCAGCACGGCATGCAGACATGCGCGTTGTCCGTCAATCAAACTAAGACTGGCGCAGCGCGTAATTGTTTCTCTTTAGGTAAAGATAAACAATTACGAAACATTGACTTACCAAATGTAACGTAACGGTACGAAATTGTTTCTCTTTAGATAAAGAGAAAAAGAAATGTGTAAAAATTACGCAAGCAAATCAGTCTGGTGTGGACACTTTTAAACGCGAACCCTACGTCCAGTAGTTGGTAAGTCAATGTTTGGTATTAAAGATAACTAACGTGTAAAGAGAGCGCAGGATGCATGTTGAAGTGCAGCGGCGCGTTGAGCAAGCGCAGACGGTCAGTGCGCGTGCGTGTTGCGGCCAGCCTGGACAGCGCAGCTCGCAGTGCGCCCGCCTCTTTGCGCGCACCCCATATTCGGAGCCATACTGTGCGAGCGTTGTTCGACTCGGGGGTACTGGAATTAAGGTTCATGTCACATGATAGTATTAGCACACAAAATTATGCCGTGTTTCAAGATTCTTTCACAAGATTGCTTTGAGATGCTTAAGGAATATCAACTTGATCAACAAAGTCAAAGTCAAAATAATTTATTCAATATGGGAGCTTGAAGCACACTTATTAAACGTCAATTCTTTTTTGAAGCTACCACCGCATCGGAACGTGTTGTCGCTGTAGAGAAGATGCGGCCAGAAACTCTACAACATAACACAACTCTACAGCAACAGCTTGTTATTGCGGAAACTTTTGATATAGTCTACTGATAGGAACGATTATATTCCCAGGTAAATCATTAAATCCCGGCATTACCGCGTCCATCATCTCTTTTGTAATTCAAAAGTAAAGAAGCAGAACGCATCCTTTCCTTATAATTTCTTACCTTATGTTTAAAATTTCTACGTCGTCTTCTAAGGTAATGTTTGATGATTTCAAGTAGTTAGTGATCTGAAAAGAGATTTACACGATATTATCATTGCGGCGAATTTTTTTAAACGTAGCGCCCACGATGCGCGCCCTGGGCTCCAATATTCAGTGATTGAACCGTGACTGGACTACGTACGAACCAAATCTTTTGACATATGAGTATTTGGTATTGCGCTAATCGCGGTACTGCTCTTGACAGCTGTTAGAGCCTTTTTGACAGATCGCTCATAGGTTAAAGGCTGTCAGTTACAGAGTTTAGCGCGATGCGGAATTCAGCACAGTTGAATAGTAATTGGATTGCAATGTGATTAGAACTGAAATTGGATAAGAATAGAACTTCGATGTTTTAACATAGCGCAATCGGGAGACTGTACTCTTTCTATGCATCATGCCTTTTATGTGCAGCAAGATTTGGAAAAAGATAAGATTAGATATCAATAGTCAAATTTTGGAGTGTGGCTTGGTTTAAGTGTTTGTTTTACTATTGTAAATAGCCGACCTCTGGTAAGAGATGGCATTGTTGAAAGAAGAGTAGAGGTCGCAGAGAGAGAATGTACCAAAATCCTAAGTATATGATAGAGGCGCACAGGAATGGGATGATTGACTGACCTGTTTGACGATTTCTTGAGATATGTTGACATTTGTTTGGTCCACTATCTGCAGTCTTGTCTCAAAACGGGCTGCGGCTAAAATAAACAATGTTTTATTCACTCATCTCTTCAATTGGATGTTGCAATGTGTGCCTAAAACTTGGCTTGAGTTTAAAATTGTCACTTCGTTCTCATTCGTAAAGTTAACGTTTGGAAATTGGCAGCTCGCCTCATCTTGCCTCGGGTCGCTACGACTCGCTGACTTAGGACGAGAATGAAGTGAGAGTTTAAAGGATTGTTTAATCAGTTCATTTGACTTTTTTTCCCTGCAAATATCATTTATCAAGAAACGCAAAAAAAATACAGAGTAAGGAAAAACTTACACACATATTACAGATAAAAGATATCCTCCAAGGCGCCCACCCGAGGCAGGGTACCTAGGAGGCTGGCCGCATTACCTCTTTGAATGGCCAAACCTATCCTCTAGGAAAAATAGCTTCCAGCCCTTCTGTCCCCCGTGGCCTCAAACAGGCGCCTCGAGAGGCACTTTAGAAAAAGTTTCGCCGCGGGACCCCAACAACCTATGGTCTCTAGTAGTCTCTTGACTATAGTATATTTAAGATCTAGGAACACTAAAAAGTTATACTTACTAAAATCACTGTCCTTTGGATTGCAATCGCAAGAGCTGCCACTACAGCCTTCCGAACATTCTTCTATTCCGCATTCTGCAATACAACGTTACTTATTTTAGAGGTAGGTAGGTAATTAGACTAATTAGGTAAGTAAGTACCTAAGTACCGAGGGTGACGGGTTCTCATTGGATCAGATTAGCACAGGACCGTGCGCAATAAAAGGGAGGCCTATGCCCAGCAGTGGGTTGATGTGGGCTGATTTGATTGGATAGGACCCGACGTCAGAGCAAAGGCCTCCAACAGTAAATTCGTCTTTAGTGTTAGACGCCTTCTCCCTGAGGTTGGTATGAGAGGACGAAGGTGATACAATTATAATGTACCTAAGTAGGTATTCTTTGACGTAGGTATGCAAGTATATGCATAGTAGCAATGGATACATTATCCGGACTGCCTGTGGTAGAGGAATTTCAAATAAAAATTGCTCTTTTTATTCTTCTGTCTGTTTGAACTGAACGTCATGGGAAAACAACTGTGCGATTTAGATTCAGTTTTCACTGACCGAAAGCATAACATGGTCCAACTCCCTAAATTAAACTACCAACGTTGGCACCCTCTATTCCACGTGGACGAAGATGAGGAAAAGACAAGTTAGGTCGAGCCAATTAATAAATCTAGTGGTGTTAATAACCCTGAAACGAACTCCGTTTCAAACATTTCGGATTATTTTCGGAGCTCAATTTTCGTTTACTCTTTACGCCGCCCCATGTTCGGTATAGACAGGAAAAGCAGATAAATTATGCATAGAATCAGGATATTAAAGTGCAGATTCGGACGTAAGCCAACATCGATCGCTCGCAGACAGGCATTCGCCAGGGAAATTGTAACGCTTTTACTGTTTACAGCTTCATCCTTGCCTTGAATATGCTACAAATCCACAATAACTTATGTAATGTTGCACAGAGCGTTGCATTGAGTCAGTAATCGATAAGACTACTATCTATAAACGTAGTGATTACAAAAATATAAAAAATATTAGGTGTAGTCAGATCTGACCACTAGCACGTCTAGTATGATTTCTGTACACGCGCGCGACTTGATTTTTCTTGCCATTCCGTCTTATACTTTTGCGGCGGCTAGGATTGTACCTACGTCACACGTATAAAAGTAGGTTATACCCTATAGAATCCCACTGCAGGGCAAAGGCCTCCTCTCACGTAAAATAAAGGTGAGAGGGAGTGGGCCATACTCCACCACGCGTGCCCAGTGCGTGTTGGTGGAGGCAAGTCAGTGGTCAACTTGCTGTCAGAGAATTTTCAAGCCGCTTTAATGGGCATCTGACCTGGCTTAACGAATAGTTACAACGCCATCTAACGGAACTATCCGAGACCAACTGCCTTCCGAAGCACGGAAACGCTCGAGTTGAAATACCACTAAACGGTAACCCATCCAAAGACTGACCGGACCTGACGTTGCTTAACTTCGGTGATCGTTTCCAATACCGAAGCTTCACTACGCCAACGTACGTTATGAGATAAAATATTCAGAACTCCGTCGAACCCAAAGAGATTATACCTAATAGAGTGAGCCATACCAATTGTAAAGTGTCCACTTTTTTTGACGTTTAGGTTTGAGTGTGTGGTGTCAAGTAGTATGGACAAAAGCTAAGAGGAAGGATTTCCAAAGAGTCCGCATAAATTTACGACTATAGTTGGTCTCTTTTGTCTTATGACGTACCTTTAATAGTAGAAGGAGATGGAACTATAGATATTTGTTTATGCGGCTGTCCACTTTTTTTTGAGCTAGTGTGTGTGAAAAGTGACCGTAAAAATAAGGCCATATGTCACTTGGTGCCTTTTGTCCATACTACTTGACACCACACACTCAAACCTAAACGTCAAAAAAGTGGACACTTTACAATTGGTATGGCTCACTCTAGTCTTTAAGAGAGATCCTTCCTCTTAGGACAAAAGGCACCAAGTGACATGTGGCCTTATGTTTACGGTCACTTTTCACACACACTAGCTCAAAAAAAAGTGGACATCCGCATAAACAAATATCTATAGTTCCATCTCCTTCTACTATTAAAGGTACGTCATAAGACAAAAGAGACTAACTACAATCGTAAATTTACGCGGACTCTATGGAGATCCTTCCTCTTAGGTCGAACCCAATGACCGGTATAATTATAACACTTGTGGTCAGACTACGACTATTTTTACACACAGAAGGCCTAAATCCGACGTAGATTCGCCTTGCTAAGAGCATCTCGTAGAAACTGAAGTCAGTACTCTATTAAGTAGGTACATATAATTTAAATCCTTATTCTCAAACGTAGAGCTTGCTTTTCATAGCTAATCTTAAGATAATATTGAATCAAGTCTCGAGCATTCAACTTTATGAATTTTAAACTTTACTTCAACTGCTTTTTACTCATTACCTACTCTAAGGAAAGTAAACTGGTCTTTCTTACTAATTACACCAAAACGTAACAAAGCGATGACATGCTTTAATTAATGGGGACGCATACCTAATTTAATTCATAATTTATTTGTTTTACAGATATACAACGTGTTAATAAATAAGCGCAAAACCTCATACACCCCAACTGATTTATAACAAAATAAATTACATTGATACAATAATTTGATTATTTTGATAGTTGAAATTTAAAGTTATTCGAATTTTAAGTTTTGAGGCAATAATGATTTGTTATCATTTCAGCAATGTATGAAAGTGCTAACGTGCTCCTGGATACATTTTAAGAATCTTGTTTTGGAGTAAATAGGGTGAAAATGCCCTTGCGGTGGGTTTCGATCGAGTTCAGTAAATTTTAAATTTTACAAACTAATTAATATACTTTGAAAAAAAAATTACTACATTGAAACCATGATAATTCGATTCTGCTCTCGATTCTAAACAAACTACTTTCTAGTTTTGCGTTAATTCATTAACACGTTGTATACAGGGTCCTTCTTAATATCCTGACACTTTTTTAAGAGGATGATCAGACCGTCAAACTGAACCACTTGATGGGATCAACATCGAAATCTCGAGAAAAAAACCCGGCCAAGTGTTTGTCGGGCCACGCGCAGTGTAGGATTCCGCAGTTGCCCATCTCAATATACGGACTTAGAAGGAGGCTTACTGTTTTATACTACGGTTTAATGGCTAGTAAAGTCTAAAAAGTACATTTTGCAAGTTGGTTGGTTACTCGTTAACTAGTGAAGTCTTCTTAGAAAGATTTTATTTTACCACTTTAATCAGCGTGATTAATCTATACCCATGTCAAATTACAGTTTTCTAGTACTAAGCGTCTCTGAGCTAAGCCTCGGATAGATGGACGGACATGGCGAAAATATAAGGGTTCCTTGTTGACAACGGAACCCTAAAAATCAGCTGTCCCATTCATTTGGCTCGAGTAAGGCTGCACTGAACAACCGTTTTTTTTCGCGATTTCGATGTTGGTGCCTTACAGAAAGTTGTTTAGTTTGCCGGTCTGATCATCCCCTTGAAACAGTGTCAACATATTAAGAAGGACCGTATACAAGGTGTAAGGAAAAGTATCATTAACCCTTAAACCGCATACTCTACCCATCAAACTGATCAACTTTTACTATGGGAGCAAAGCTGTCAGTGCAAAAAAACGAATATGAAAGAGGGTAATATTTATCCTGTCCTACTCAAATAGTCACTGCACGGGCACACTGTTCTCGAAAATATTTGATCTAAAATAAATTAGCCCATGGATTGGCGTTCTGTTCAAGCCCCACTCGAACAGAATAGGAATTCCGATGCAGACCAATACGGAGATGGCATAGCAATTAAACTAGAAACATTGTCCACTCCATTACAAGTGCCACACACATCACAGGAAACATTTAGGGAGGGTTTTGGGAAATAAAAACAAAAAACATTTTTTTTTCTACTGTCTGAAATCGTTATGAAACTTCAACCATGTTTTGCATCCAAATTAATATATCGGTAAAAGACTATTCCTAAGCAAATATTAGATATCTACTAACTGTTACGTTACGTCTTTTCTAATCTTTTCGATTCAACGCCTAATCGAGCAGCGATTTATAATGACGGCAAAACAAAATTTGCAAAGCGATTCAGCGCACTTTTGACAACCTTACAATTACCGTCTTCTTGTAGTAGTTATAGCTCTGAGATGATCCAATACAGCGTAGCTATAGTAAGTATATATAGCTGGATACGCAAGTGATAGAACTCTCATAAACAAAACAGCAATTCCTATACAGACCGATACCGAGGCAAAGCAGTTACCTTAGAAACATTGTGTCCATTCCATACAACTCTAACGGCCATCCCAGGAGACATTTAGTGAGGTGTAGGTGTTCCGAACACCTGTTGGTAGTTAAACTAACCGAACAGACTTCTAGTCAACATTCCACAAACTTAGCAGCTTTGGAACGGAGCAAACTTGCAGAATATCAAGTCCAAGTTATGTTCATAATGTGTTCAGTTTGAAATCTTGTAGCTGGGAGTTTAGTATTGTATCGCTATGAGAAGTCTAAATGTGGGTTTGTCCGACATGAAATTGAAAATGGCTAAAACCGTTGTTGAAAAAAGTTATTATTACGTAAGGGTCACGACATATTGATCGACGGCGATTGACTATGTGTCCATACAAAAAGCACCATTACTATGGGACGCCCCGTATCGAGGGTTCAACATAATATACTGAAGGTTTCTTAAGAGGATGACCAGACCAATTAAATTTAACAACTTTCTCTATTTGACCAACATCGAAATCACGAAAAAAATATCAGCTGTCTCATACATTTGGGTAGAGTAGGATGGCAGCAATGGAACAGCTGATTTTCTTTTCGCGATTTCGTCTTTAGTCCTAATAAAAGTTGTTTAGTTTGATGGTTTGATCATCACCTTATAAAACCTTCAGCAACTTAAGAAGGATCCTGTAGTAGTAAGTATAAGAGATATTTCAACGAGATGTTACCTGGTGTGGCGATTTGTGACTCGCAAAGGTCTCCCGTGTACCCAGGAGCGCAGATACAACTGACCGCCGCAGGGCCCATCTGTCTGTTAACATTACAACAAAGAATTAGGTACAAGATACAAAAAGTACCGATAAATGGTTTCTCATTCCTGCTTATTAAGGTCGCGATGAATGGTAGCTTTTGTTACACTTGAGAATTTGAGATATTATTATTAAATTACGTTGCTGTTTCACTGCGGGGCAAATGACTCTCTCCGTTTATCTCCAAGAGCACAGGGAGTGCTGCGCATCAATGGGCCAGTGGAAGCCATCAATCCGCCACTCGTGAACTCTCGTCTAGGTTTGCATCGACGCTGAATTAGTGTATTCGTCAAACGACCACATCATCACAGCCTATATACGTCCCATTGACGACCCGATAGCACAGTCGGTAGTGAACCTGCCTGCTGTGCCGAGGGTCGCGGGTTCGAATCCCGTAAGGGACAAATATTTGTATGATGAATATGTATATTTGTACGCGAGTCATGGACGTTTGTATCTATATATGTATCCTATATCGTTCTCTAGTCATCATAATACAAGTCCAGGCTAGATTCTGGTACTTTAAATGTGACTAGATAATTTGTGTGACAATGTCCAAGATATTTATTATTGCAGGGCACAGGCCTATCCTCAGGGAGGGTGTATGGGCGTTAGTCCACCACACGTGTCCAGTGCGGATTGGTAGAGTTCACATACGTATCGGAAGTTCTTCAGCGTATGCAGGTTTCCTCACGATGTTTTCCTTCGCCGTTTGAGAGCAGTCGGTGTTACGTACATAAGTTAGAAAAACTCATTGGTACATGGCATGTCGTCCGTGCGGATTCGAACCTGGACATCAAGATTGAGTTTCCATAGCTCTCCGCAACGCGCCACCAACGCTTCCTAAAAAACGACCACAGCTAATCTTAATTTGAGATATACTTAACTTTAGAGATATACTTAACTTAAATTTCTCTAGAAATCTATATACATAAAAATGAATCCCTATTTCCCTTGGTCACGGCATCACGCCTGAACGGCTGGACCGATTGCGATGAAACTTTGGTGGGTTGTAGTGCATATGCCAGGGAAGGTTTATAAACAAAAAAAACGGCCAAGTGTGTGTCGGGTAGGTGTAGGGTAGGTGTAGGGTAGTTGTAGGTGTAGGGTAGGTGTAGGGTAGGTGTAGGGTAGTTGTAGGTGTAGGGTAGGTGTAGGGTAGGTGTAGGGTAGGTGTAGGGGAGGTGTAGGGTAGTTGTAGGGTAGGTGTAGGGTAGGGAAAATGGCAGAACAACGTCTGCCGGGTCAGCTAGTTGTTTATATTTATCCCAAAAAAAAAAATCTTTCATCACAATTAAAAATAAACATAAGAATTATACAAAGCGTAACAGAATTAACCAGAAAGCAGACCTTGTTATTGAACAACGGTTGATAATTACGTAGGTTCATTATTATTAATTAACCGTTTGTTGCTGTTTCATTATTGGACGATGGTATACCTTCGTTCTCTTTTTCTTGGAACTTTAAAAAAAATATTTTTTATTGACAGCGAGTTAGCATGAAAAAAAATGTAAACGCTGGTTTCAATTCTGTTACACTTAAATTCAAATTCAAAATTCAAATTCAAATGATTATTGCTTTGCTACATTGTAGTACACAGTAAGGAAATCGTACATAGATCTTAGTAGTTTTACAATAGAGCACCCTGTAAGGGCATAACAATATGGAAAAGAAGAAATTATCACAATGGTAACAGTAGAATTAAAATTAAAATTACATTTCACTTAAATATTATATATATATATTATTACTGTTTAAATTTAATAATATTTTCTTTGTAATCACTTGTATTCACTTTGTAATATTTTCACTTGGCTAAGCTTTTTATTACAACCGAAAGATAATTAATTTGCTTCATTCAATATTCCCTGGTGTAATAAAACACCCAAGTAATACTTAAGGGGGTGCTTCAGACCATCAAACTGAACAGCTTTCACTATGGTGCCAGCGACGTCGAGAAAAAAAGAATAGTTTTCTCGACGTTGGCTGTATAGTGAAAGTTGTTCAGTTTGATCGTCAGGGTGTTTTGTCACGCCCTGTATATTTGAGTAATTGTATAAACAAGTTTACAAGCGTGTTTATTTTGTAGAATTATACCTACTCGCATGTTTAGATCGACGTTATCGAGTGAGACTCATTTCCTCCAGAATTTAATTTGCAAGAAGTCTTATCTACAATTTTTATTGCAGGCACTTCTCGCTTGCATTTCTATAGAGAATGAGATTTTCTCTGACGTTATTATTCTAGTAAATGCTTTCAATGCGAGGAGAATGCATATTCTCAGGCATGTGCTCTGTGTTAAGTGGTTCGATATTGCTGCAGTACCCGAAGCACGAGTTTACTACGTTACAAATTTTTAAATAACAAGCAATATTGTCCATTAATTTTGAAAACTTATGCTTTCGCATGGCTTAAAAGAAGTTTATTCCGAATGCGTAAATGCGCGCTGCGTACAAACGAAGTCTGGTGATATTTTTAATACTAACAAATTAAAGTCAATGAAAATTTTCAGAAACAATCTAGAAACGAATCTCTATGCTTGTATGAAGTCAGATTTTCGTTAAAATATTCCTACAGTTTTAGTGCTAAGATTAATTTAAGATTTGTATGGAAAATCTTTGAGGCACTGTAACTTTAAAACTATTCATTTTAACGAAAATCTAACTTCATGCAAACATAGAGATTAGTTTCTAGATTGTTTCTGAAAAATTTCATTGTCTTTAATTGGTTAGTATTGAAAATATCACCAGACTGTTTGTATGCAGCGCGTATTCCCTTAAGCTACAGAAATGCATCACGCGAGTCTGCTTACATGACTTACAACTTCGAACCTCTACTGCACTAAGTTGACTAGATGTAGATGAATTCCAGTTAAGCGCATGTTTGACTAGACAAAGTCTCTCATGCATGTAAAATATTCTACAAAGTTTACAGTTACAAAGTTAAAGTTTTACATTAACACAAAATTAAGTTGAACTATAGTTGGAATCGTAAGGAGGTTGCGTTGCGACTCAGCACTATGTGAGTGTTAGCGCTTATTTACAAAGAGAGCAGACTCAGGGCTTTCTTCACAAAATGTAACTTAAATAGGACGGAACGCTTCAGAATAATGTGCATTTAACTTGTAACGAGCGAAAGTTTCTCTCAACAAATATAGAGGAGAGTTCCGACTTGGACCGCGAGAAATTCGTTATTCGGAGGAAATTGCACAGCATTAAAGGAAACGGAGCGGCCCCTCTGTAAATAAATGCACCGAGGAACCGTAATGCATGATTTTAATAGCAGTCTTAGGGTTGAGACACGGCGTACGACGGCGGGTTCATACAAAAAGCACGTTTAGTATGGACACCGTCTGCATCCTCCACCGTCGACGCGGCGAACGGCGATCTCGTTCCCATACTAATTGTGTTTTATTCTATGGGCCCGCCGTCGTTCACCGTTGGTCAATGTATCTCAACCCTTATACCATATAACTAAGAGACTAGCCTCGCGTTAGCATTTCCCTCTGCCAAGGTACAAGATCAACTAATCAAAGCATTATTACATACAACCTTGCCACTCAACGTGACAGCCAATAATTGCAGAACAATAGCTTCAACCTGTATCATGAAAAATAGTCACGTGTGAACTAGACTATTTTTCATGATTTTCCAAATGGAATCAAATCCATTATTGCGGATTTCATGCTACCTCATCCCCCGCAAAAAGTGACAGAAAAGTTAGTTGTTAGTAGAATTACACGCGTAAATCGTCCATAATTCTATGGTCTAAGATACCAGCACTCGAGGTTATGAAATTGCTTACCTGCAGGTCCCGCCGTTTTTGCACATGTTGGAGGTCCGAGGGCACAAGGGGCCGACCCCGCAGTCCGCGCCAGAGTAGCCCTCAAAACACGAGCAGAAAAACTCCCTGTGATGCAGAAAATATAGTAGGCTGAGCGATAAATTTGCCAAAATACTCGCGCGGAAATACACGCTGTGCGTGATACAATATGAGAGCGTATTTTTGCCGTGCAGTGTCCAATAATTTGAATACATAGTGAAGAATGGCACTATATTTTGTCGGCGTGTGGATCACGCTTGTCATCGAGTTCATCGCGCCCATTTTGTCCTGCTTTGCACTAAATTTTCACGCTCTATTGACTTCGTTAATGGGTTTCGAAGAGAGATTTTTCGTTGATAAAAGCTCAATAAATATACAAAATATTCAGCGATTTTACCTTTTGAAATATTTAATCCGCAAAGCTTGGGATTTTGTCCGACATTTTAAATAATGGCTCGCGATGAGATTACGAATCGGAATTTGATTTTACCTAAGGGCAGAATTGTTACTAGTTCGCGAATGGATCAATTATTTAAATGGCGCTTGTCAAATCGTTCATTTTGATCATTTTTCAGTGAAAGTATTTCGTTATTAAGAGATAGACCTTACAGCGCGCTCCATACGAACGATGTTTAGTCCTATTTTCAATATTAACCAATTAAAGTCGATGAAAAATTTCAAACACGATCTTGAAATTAATCTCGGTATTTTGTCGAAATTCCGTCCGTTTAAATAAATAGAGTTTCGAAATTACCGTCGCACAAATATTTCCAAACAAATCTTAAATTAATCCTAACATTGAAACTACATATTTCAACGGAAATCTGACAAAATACAGAAACAGAGATTCATTTCTAGATCATGTTTAAAAAGTTTCATTGACTTTGATTGGTTAATTAATAAAGAAAATAGGACGAAACTTCGATTGTATGCAGCGCGCCCTGGCGCCCTCGCTGTTATATATTTATATATCAGACCGTCAAACTGAAAAACTTTCTCTATGGCACCAACATCGAAATCGCGAAAAAAAATCAGCTGTTCCATACAAAACTGCAATGCAAACCAGACAAATTTATGGCACAGCAGATTATTTTTTCGCGATTTCTTTGTTGGCCCCATAGAGAAAGTAGTTCAGTTTGATGGTCAACTGTCAGCATATTAAGTTGGACCCTGTATATCCTCATAAGCTTACTCGTAATCTTGTCTGGCGTAGCAGTGGCCGAGTAGACGGCATTCGATGGCGCTGCAGGAGGTAGGGCCCGGGGCCTCAGTGGGGCCCCGCACGGCGTACGTCACGTTGAACCCGAACACTGAGAGTAGGCCCAGGGCCCTTAACTGTGTCCCCTCGAGCCTATTCAGTGACAGTTCCACGACAAGCACCGGGCTTTGTACCTGCAAGGGAAACGTGTCTCATTAGAATTTTAACAAAAGCGTTCATTATGAAATGATTGTCTATTATTGTCATCGCCAATTTATACCAGAAATTTCAATAAAATTGGTAACGATGGATATATAACTAATATTAATAGCCATTAGAGGATTTGAGTCGAACGATGAAAACTTTTCTTGAACAATTCTATGAAGGAAACAAGGAATTCGAAGTGTTTTGTCAATAAAAATGAGGATAATGTTCATCTATACATTTTTCGATTATTGCCATGAAAGTAAATAGATTGCGATTCATACAGGGTGATTTTTATCACACTTTCCAAATTTTCAGTGGTGGTTCAGACCACAAAACTTTAATTACTATTATGGGAGCAAACTTGAAATACTTAGGAAAAAAAATCTTTTGTTTTCATACATTTGAGTACCTATAGAGTAGACATTGCAGTTTGGAACAGCAAATTTTTAATATAGATAATAAAAGGACGGTTTTCCGGGGCGGTTGGACCATACAACTTTTAATTTAACTACTCCTGAAAATTTGGAAAGTGTTTACAAAATCACCCAGGATAATAAGAGGTCGCAACGTTTTTACAACCAAACGTCGATCATAGAAACATTAAAATAGTAAGTATTAAGTATGTAAAGAAAGCCGATTTCTCCTGAATACAAATGACAAAACATACGTTAAAGTGTCTCAAAGAAAAGTGTCGAATTATTTATGAAGATATCCCTCAGTTGAAGCAACTTCTCAACGGAGAGTTACTGAGTTGAGGAAATAGGATTTGGCACGGCTCCAATCTTGGAAATTATAGTTCTTTTCTTTTTCCAAACTTAACTGTATAAGTAGGTTCGTTAGCGAAATAACTGGACGTGATGACTTTATTATAATATTTTATAAAAACACGACTGTTGGTCTTTGTAGGATGGTCGATCGATGGTCGGATTTTGTGGTACCACCTATATAGGGTCATTCTTAATATGCTGACACTTTTTTAAGTGGATAATTAGACTATGAAACTGAACAACATTCTCTATGGGACCAACATAGAAATCAAAAAAAAAATCTGCTGTTCCATACAAAACGGCAAACCTACTCGAGCCAAATGTATTGGACAGCTGATTTCTTTTTCGCGATTTCGATTCCGGTTTCATAGAGAAAGTGGTTCAGTATGACGGTCTGATCATACCCTTTAAAAATATCAGCATATTAAGAAGGACCCTGTTTACTTTACATATTCTGTCGCACGGTTCTGGTGGTGGTTGTTACATAGCTTAGCTAGGTAGCTAAGCTATGTAACAAAGCTAAGCCACGCAGATAAGCTAAGCTAAGCTAAGCTTCGGAGCTAGGCTTTACGCTTCTTCACATCACTCATCTACCGTGACGCTACAGGTACTTAGGTACATAGTTTCACAGCTACGCATACTCGCATAGCAAAGCTACATCGCACATCTCTGGTGGATAGCCAACCCAAACGTTGCTACTAAAACCGAGCGCTTAAGAGAAGTTTATTCCGAATGCGTAAATGTGTGTTAGTAGTAGTGGATTATGTCTCATGCGAGCAGTGACAGGTAGCTACACTACGACTCATACGAAGGAAATTGGGTGGTTACTTCCAAGACGTAACCTTTAAAAATATTAAAATGAAAATAATAAAACAAATTATTAACTTAAATGCGCAGATAATTCTTGTTTAAATACCTTGTATATTATAGTAAGTTTATCCTCATGTTGCTAACAGTCAAGGAAATAAATTGGTCATAAGAGGTGTGACGTCACAATTATTACGCGCAAAAGTTTCGTAAGATCGCTTACTGTACGTACGTCCGTAATTGCAAAAGTTGTAACTTTACAGATCTTTTGGATGAGGCCTTGGATGAAGCCAAAAGTAGGAGATAAATAAATAAATAAATAAATATCTTGGACATTGTCACACAAATTATCTAGTCACATTGAAAGTACCAGAATCTAGCCTGGACTTGTGTTATGATGAATAGACAACGATATAGAATAAATATATAGATACAAACGTCCATAACTCGGGTACGAATATTCATATTCATCATACAAATATTTGTCCCTTACGGGATTCGAACCTGCGCCCCTTGGCATAGCAGGCAGGTTCACTACAGACTGTGCTATCGGGCCGTCAATGTGGTGGCCGTCGGGTGATGTGGAGAGATCCTCTAGATTATCATCAGTGTCAGTTATCATGTGTATGTATTTTACTATCATGGATCATAAGTGTCCCGTGACGAATATTATAATTGCAGATATATTATAGATAGATAGCTAGTTTAAATCATCAGAACAATACAGGACAAACGGTAAAGTTAAATATTGCAGGCTGTAGCTTGTAACATTGCCTTGCGACCCTTTACTGGTCTGTGGCGCTCAGCCCTTTTAATTTTGTTTTCTTCTTACACAGCGGTATTGAACACACGTGTGTTAGTAAGCTAAACTGAAACCAGTGGACTCTGTCGCGTCAACTCGCGCATCACATGATTACAGTAATGCATAGGACATTCTCTCGCATGGTCGCTTGCACTTGTCGCTTTGGTAATGAAAATCTCTTACTTGCAGTACTGTGTAACACCATCGAACTGTCGATGACCGTACTCAATTTCATTTAAACGTGCGCATAGGTATTTCATTTTCACACGAATACAGGCTTAAATGCTGACGGTTTTTTAAAGGGATGATCAGACCATCAAACTGAACAACTTTTTCTATGGGACCAATATAGACATCGCGAAAAAAATATCAGTTATCCCCTACATACATGTCGGGTACGTTTGTAGTTTTGTATGAAGCAGCTGGTTTCTTTTTCGCGATATCGTCTTTTGTCCCATAGAGAAAGTTGTTCAGTTTGATGGTCTGATCATTCACTTAAATATCCGTCAGCATATTAAGAAGCATCCTATATATTTAAATTTTATGAAATGTTTAAATTAAACATGACTCATCTTCCTTTTTTATTTTTATCTAGGGACAAAACCCTTTGTGTGAGGGCAGGCATAATTTAAATAAATGTTCCCTTTTAGTGATGCACCTTTTAACTTCTTTATTAAATTATGGCTCAAGAAATTGGTGTTCGCAGAATTAGCGGTATTATTCATACCTTAATTAAAGTTCAATAAAAAATTCAGACATTTCAAACAAATCGTCTACCTCGAAGTTGATTATGAGTCGTAAGTTTAAGTTTATTTATAACAGACTAGAGTTTACCCGCGACTTCGTACGCACAAATTACCTATATATACCAGTTTTTAAGTTAAATCATATACAATCTAAAAAAAAAACATCAAAATCGGTTCAGTCATTTTTCCGTGATACTCGAACATACAAACAGACAGACAGATATTCTAAAAAAGGTTGATTTGGATTCAGGGATACCTAAAAACCATATCGTAATCTTTTTCTTGTTAATATCTACAATGTTACAGTTTTATAATAGTTCAGATGTAAGAAAATTACAAAGATGCCGCATTTCTTACCAAAACAAGAACGCGGTTCATATGAATGGAAAGTTGATTAAAATAAATTAAATTTTTGATTTAGCATGTTAACATTATACAAAAAAAAAATTAGATTCAAATTTTTCATCAAACAATAACAATATTTTTCTATTTCTAAACAGACAAATATTATAGTTCCAAACCCCTAAAAGTTGTTACCTACGTGAATTATCTGAATTTGTTAAACTTCTGTGATTAATTACTTTAATTAAGAACAAGAATGATTACATAGAAACATATTAATAACACGGCAATGAGCATTAAGAAAGATAAGCTAGAACTATAATAATCGTAAATCTGCCACATAAATCTTTACTAGTGGCAACATTTATATTGCAAAATTAGCAAAATGAATTCCCACAGTCATAACCAGAGCTTTTGATAACAAACTACACATTTTAAGTGTAATTACCATAGATAAAACAAAAAGGTAAAGCTGTCATATTCACATTATTGTGTAAAAATGTATTGAGAAGTTATTAAAATACATATTACAAAAATCGCACGCTAGGGACTTCCAAACATTGGTATCTTCCGCATGACCAGTTGTTCAGTTACGTCAGTTTTGTAAAAGTGAGAGCTTCTATTGAAGAAAGCACATAAAATATGAGGCCGGAAATCCACCAAAGCGGAGCGGAGATGAGTAGAATAAAAAAAGCTTCAATAGATTTTACAAGCTCCGCTCCGCTTCGGTGGATACCGGGCCTAAGTGTGTGTTTTCTTCCTTGTTTAGTTTCATCTGAGGTCGTAAATATCAGTACTATACCTATAGCCGCACGTTAAAAAATACATCTTTTTACATCATTCGCCTGGGAGAGCAATTTTCAACGCCATTTTGAATCTGTGAATGTTAAATTCGAGAGTGGCGGTAACGGTTAACTTTTATTTTGGACGAGATGTTCGCAATACGAATTAACGTTTAGACTTAATTGCAGCAATAAAGGGTTAAGTCGTTTCCTTCCTATTGCTTTTCTTTTTGCGGATTAGTTTGAGAATAGCTGATATCTTTTGAAGCCTTGTGATTTAGAATATACAATCCCATTTCTTCCCGTGGGTGTCGTACGGGGCGACTAAGGGATATGGTTTCTATCCCTTTCTTTAGAAAAATCTAGCTATTTATCACCACTTGACACATTACATCCTAAAACTATAATCATGCTAAAGGTAAATTGTTGTTTCTGATCACCTCGAAAGGGATAAAGGTAGCGAGTTAATATTATGTATAATTAAATCAATAAAACTAAGAATGACTTTAATCACAGATTTTGTTTGTTGGTGTCTGCAAGAAATTTTAAGAAAAGGTTTTTAACAGATGTATTGTTGTCGCGCTACTCCCGAGCTACTGAGCTACCAGTGTGAAAGTGACAACTGCAGCTAGGACTAATTTTACCTACATAAAATAGATGAAAACACAATCTTGTATTCCTTCTCCAAAACTTGACCTATTTTGATATTTTTTTGAAGAATAATATTGTGAGAAAGATTTTGGCTATGTCTGTATGTTTTCCTTTTATTGTTTATATTCGTCAAATTGTTTTGCTGGATGTCTGAACACAGTGGTGAAATTGAGAAATTTACCTTCATTTCGAAGGCTCCTAGTTCAAATAGTAATTAATTTATCTAAAAAAATTAAACATAAGGACATGGCAAAGGCATAGAATAAATACTAGTGCCTACCGGTACAGAAGGATCACTTCAAAAACAGATTTTAATAAATAGCGACTCTCTCTGCACGGCAATAAGGTGCAAAGTTATTCGCACCCGTCCTAAATGAACCGAGTCATTATACGTGAAAGCTTCCTAATACTCTCCGTCTTTCATTCTTTCATATGCTGGCAGCGTGACATCGCTAGGGTTTTCAAGTCTCGCTTTTACTACTCACAAAATGGCGGCAAGTTTAAGGGGATATAATTCGGAGCGCGCTCCATACAAACGTACTATGGTGATATTTTCAATACTAACCAATTAAAGTCAATGAAATTTTGCTGAAATAATCTTGAAACATATATCTATGCTTGTATGGAGTCCGATTTTCGTTAAAATGTACAGTTTAATTGGTAGGATTAATTTAAGATTTGTATGGAAATCTTTGAAGCACTGTAACTTTAAAACTATACATGTTATCGAAAAACTGATTCTATACAAGCATAGATATTTGTTTCAAGATTGTTTCAGCAAAATTTCATTGACTTTAATTGGTTAGTATTGAAAATATCACCATAGTAGGTTTGTATGGAGCGCGCTCCGAATTATATCCCCTTAAAGAGATTTGACCAAGAAGTTTACACGGTATACCTAACCTATTGCCATTCACCCCTCGGAGGAGATTGGCCGTCATAGCTACGAGTTGTGGAGTGAGACAGGCCTACCCAGGGGATGTCACGAATCTGTCTTACAACCATATTAGCATCATAACAACATTATCTTTCATAACTAAAGTACGTGACTAACGAGTGTTTATAATTTCCAGGTTCTAGAAGGCAGGTTAACAGCCGCAGAGCGGGTAGCCAGATGAATATTACAAAACTGGACAGGACACGCCCAAAAAATACAAGCCGACTGCCTGGATATAATTTTACAGAGTAGCCCGTTATGGGGTTAGATACACTAGATGTGGTTGGTATTTGCTTTAAATATTAGAAGTAAGTAAACTGCCCCCCTGGATATTTTTATTAAATAAAAATAAAAAAACAAAAAAATACTTTATTTCAGAGTTTTCTGATTAGTTGTCCATATTTTGTTGATAGGACAAGCTTACATCAAATATTATAATTTTATTGCAAATGCGTTCATTTTACCTATAATTTATTGCCCCCATCCTATACAGGGTGTAACAGAACACCATAGTAATACTTATGGGGTGGTTTACCATCAAACTGAACAACTTTTACTATAGAGCGAACATCGAGATAAAATTTAAAAAATCTGCTGTCCTATACATTTTAATCGAGTCGGTACTGCAGTTTTGTATGGGACAGCAGATTTTTTTAAATTTTTCTCGATATTGGCTCCATAGTGAAAGTTGTTCAGTTTGATGGTCTGAAGCACCCCCTTAAGTATTACTAGGGTGTTTTGTTCCACCCTGTATATCTATCATATTAACGTAGAAGCTCAAATCAAAGTTTCTTGAAGAGAACGGAGGGAGGCTTTCAGACCATCAAACTTTTACTATTTTTGGACCAGTAGCCATTGACATTGCGAAAAAAATAATCTGCTGACTGTTGCAATTTATATGTTAGCTTCATAATGAGGATCATTATTAATTATAATGTGGTAGAAATAGCAAGGCATCATTAACCACCAAAACCTTAATAATATTAAATTAATTAATGAAAATACATAATTATACAAAAACCAATATCCCACCATATTCATGAAACTGCGGAAAATAAGGTACTATCGACAATTAATTAAACTATTTTACGTGATATAATTACTTGAGCGAAAATTTAATGATTAAATATACTGCAGATAACAGCACACTATTTTTATCTCAGGTCTAGGAAAAACGCATAGTGTTGGGTGTGAACTAGGTTGGAATGGAACCATGGACGATTTTTTTATTTCATAAACGCTAGTATACGTAAAGGCACGTTTATACGATGACAATTTTGCGGTGCGAATTCTGCGGCGCCTAAAAAATCACCGTATAAACACTTTTCGAACGTTATGTTAGCAAGGAATAGAGCACGCGTCTATTTTTCGGTGCTAGTGACCTCCGCCCGCATCCCTCGCATCCCCCGCGCCAATTTTTCGACTCGTGGAAACACGTCATGATAATCGCTGGCACGGTTTTCTCACGCATGCGAGCAAGATTAGAACTGAAAATTAGCACCGTGTAAACCTGCCTTAATGTCAGTGTAACCGCGTATGAGATAAAGATAGTCATAAAATCCTATACAATTTATATGAAGTGACTCCGGAGTCAGGTGGCCGTCGTAGTATAAAAAAGTGGTTGCGTCCTTATGGACACCAATAAGGTAGCGATCTCCTATTTTAATTAGATCGAATTTGCTATGTGCATCTCTTATTGAGTGAATATAACAAAACATGTTCCGACCTCTATTACTTCTCCGTCTACGGTTGGAACTAATTGATTCAAGAGGTTGATTGTGTCAAGACTGCATCTTCAAATTTTGCACGTAACAAATTGTAAAACACATCAAGAGAAATCACAACGAATTTAAAAACCTAGCGCACACCTGACGCATCATCATGCAAAGTGAATTCACAAGATTCGCAGTCCTCATGCATTCCGTGCACAAGCCATGTCTAGCTCATTCAACATCCAAGTTTTCCTACCTTCCATTCCATTTTTCATTCGCGATCTTTCATTTTCGGTGCTATAAATGCAAAGAGGCGGCGCAATTTTGCGTCAGACCGCTCTCGGCCATTATCGCTGCGGCCGCGGTGCTTCATTTGGTCTCGAATATTATTCACGTAACGCGTTATACTTTTCCCTTTTTTAAAGCTGCGGTTTGACTGACGTTTTTAACTGTGCAAACATATTACAGCGAGGAAAATTGTACGTCGCACTTCAGGGCACATGCCTACCCTCAAGGAGAGTGTATGGGCGTTTGTCTACCATGAACAAACGGTATGCCATGTACCAATGAGTTTTTTCTAACTCATGTACGTAAGTAATATAATACCGAATACTCTCCAACGGTTCACCGTTTGAAGAAACCTGCATACGCTAACGAAGAAATTCTGATGCGTATTGTGAAGTTTACCAATCCCTATTGAGCACACTTTACTGGGGCGGCGGCAAAATTGACATTGATCGAGTTTTAGTTTTAGTAGCACGGTGAAAAGTCGAGCTCTAAGTTTCTGTTTTAATTACTATATACAAGGAAGTTGAATAGGTATTGTCTATAAAGATCTGACCACAGTCAAGTAGGTAGCTAGTGTTGCAAAATTTCGAGCTCGCTTTGCATAGTTGTTACTTATAGGCGTGCATGTTTTGTACCGAAAGAGCTCTTTCTACAACCGATCCGTAGTTATAATGGAGAAAAGATAAGCTAACTTGGTTTCTATTTTACCTAATTGTGGCCACTGTATGCATAAACGAATAGTCCTGGCCACAACTGCTTGCTTCACTTAACCAAAAGAGCTAAGTCTCAAATTTTCTGTTTACTTATTGCACTGAAGGCCTAGACCAAAAGAGTGACAGCAGAGATTGTGCAATTTTCGTCATTTTTATCAAGGGAGGGGCAAGTTATTCCGCTGTCCCGGGCAGCAGAAACCTACCCTAAGCCACTGGGCGAGGGCCTTTGCTTACCGAATGATGTGCTACGTCTATACCTATGTGTAAAACAGGCTTATAACGTCTTGAGGACCTCAGTTGTTTTCCCGACGACGGTATCGGTCCCGGACCGCTATTATTATTTTTACGATCGTTCAATATCTTGTCTCCCTCATTTGAATATGCTAATAGAAAATCAAAATAAAACTTTGATCTGACTGTTAAGTAACGACGTCTTGAGTTTTTGAAATTCTTCGGCAACGATTGTAATGTAAATCAGTGTTCCGTACCGAACTTGGAAGAACGTAAAAAAATAAGAGTGTATTAAAAAGGTGTGGCCATAATTAAAGGGGTGTTTCCACCGTACCGGTGTAGGTACACCCATCTTCCTTCAAACTGAATAGTTTTCGTCATGGAAGCAACATAAAAACCGTGAAAAGAAAATCTGCTGTTCCATATTTATGAGTCGATTAAGTATAGATCTTTATGGAGTTGCACAGCACTTGTTTGGCAGGTTGTGGGTTCAAGTCCCGTCCGAGACTTAACTTTTCAATCATTAATTTGATTTGAAAAAAGACAACATGGCTGTAACATGTAAATAATCAATCAATAACAGTTGAAATTGTATGGAAAAGCAGATTTTTTCCACTATTACAGATATTGGTCTAAAGAAGTAAGTTAGTTTGACCACAGAAGAAATTGGTCTAACCCACGCTTTTTAAATTAATATGCCCACAAGTTTTTGATTCAATCTGTCTGTAGTAGACAATACCTATGCCAGCTTCCTGGTCTGTATTTTTCTTTTCTAACAAAACAACTTTACCGATCTCTTTTCTGGAATTCCATCAACTACCTTTAGAGGCGGCAATATTTGTAGCAATATCGTAAGAATCAAGTTGTCGAATTGTTGCTAAGACGACGAAAAGCGGCAATAAAAATATAAATCTCTGAAATTGGAGCGCGCCAGCCGAGATGATTGAAGAATCCTTGTGCTAAACGCGACTCAGCTATTCCAGCGGATTTGAGACTTTTCAAATACAGTGAAATCCGTTTATAAAGATATCGAGAATGTCAGTCACATAAACTAGAAGTAGGTGCTTGGGCAAACGAATTAGAACTAACGATTAAAAAACGCGGTAAAAACCCGTTAGAATGTATTTTCAGAATATTATACGAAACAGATCAGGGCCTATAGACAAAGCATCTTTCGACTAGCGTTAGTGAAAGTAGAAAACATAAAATGTATGGACTTGACGTATGGTGACGAAAGCAAACGTCAAACGTCGTTTTTCGATCGCTAATGTCAAATCCATACATTCTGTCACTTTCTACTAGCGTCAACGCCAATAGAATGTCACTTTGTCTAGAGGGGCAGATACTTTAACGCAAAACATCATTATTACAGTTAGGTACAGGTACTTAATACAGGGTGTAAAATTTAATGCGTTACATTACATATTAATAGTGGTGCTTCAGGACATCAAACTGAACACTAAAATGAAAGGTCAAATGGAATGCATTTCACTGCATGTCACATAGAATTTCTCAATTTTGGTTTCATGGTACAGTAATACCAGGTTTATAAGTCTTACCTATGTACCTGCGCAGTTGACAAATTTTAATAGCGCTCGATATTATATTGACCAATCAGGATGAACCACCTTCAATCCCTTGGCGCTATTGGCTAATTGTTTACGCGCACTTTTCGCTGCTATCCGACTTTGCACCCTTTGATTACTAAATGACTTCGGGTTTTGACGGAGACTCGGATCTACTCTGGGCAAACGAAGATTGACGAGCGGAATTATTTTCATGGTCGTACTGTACCTACTACGAAGTCTGCCTTACAGCAGTTCACACTTAAATGTGTGACAGAAAAAAGTTTACCAAATCAAGTAGTCTCAGTCGATTTAAGGTCCTTCACATACGGTTATAAACATTGAACAGTTCTTCATTATAAGCAGTGTCTATATAAACGGAGACTGTATCCAACTTGATACAGAAAGCAAGCAGCTGGAAGCGCTGACTCGATGTACCTAGTAAGGAATATTTCCAGTTCTGTCACGATTGCACGCGTTCTCGAGTTTAGCAGAAATGCTGATTGTATAAAACTGTAGTTTGGCTTCAAGCCAGTCGGTTGCACTAATCTTTCCCCAGTCCGCAGCTACTGCGGGTAGATTTATGTATCTTATAATAATTTGTTACTGACATTCATCCATCGAGAGTCGTTGGAATAAAAGTGTGGATTATGTTTTGAAATTGTTAAACCGCCGATTGCCTGATATTTGTGTTCACAATTGAAAGCAAAACCTTGAAACCATTTGTACAAAATCTATAACTAAGTATACATATCATTTCAAAATATAATCATCACCCACTGCAGGACACAGGCCTACGTTTAAAGAGGGTGTGTGGGCGTTAATCCACCACGCGTGCCCAATGCGTCTTGATGAACTGCGCATACGCATCCGAATTTCTTCAGTGTATGCAGGTTTCCTCACGACGTTTACCGTCACCGTATGAGAGCAGTCGATATTACGTACATAAGTTAGAAAAACTCATTGGAACATGCATATCATCCTTGCGCATTCGAATACAGGCCCTCAAGATTGAGTATTAGTTAAAACTCATTATCATCATATCAGCCGATAGACGTCCACTGCTGGATATAGGCCTCTTCCAAGAATCATCATAACGACCGGTCCTGCGCTGCCCTTACCCAACGTGTTCCCGTCGCCTTCACCAGGTCGTCGGTCCACCTTGTGGGCATGCTTACCGGTGCGCAGTCGCACCTCTGAACTCTTCGGCCCCATCGGCCATCGGTTGTGCGAGGAATGTGGCCCGACTCTGGTTCTTCTGCGAATTTCTTAGAATTTTACCGCTTACAAGAATGTTCTTGAACTATCGTAAAAACGGTAAAACATACAACCATCAATCTTGGTGTAATTATAGTCTAAACTCTACCTACAGTTTAAACACAAATAATAAAAGCCGGCCAAGCGTGAATCGGTCTCGCGTTAAGGGTCCAGAAGGCAAAATTTTTTTGGTAATTGAAAACATAAAATTGTGTGCCTTCGGTGCGCGAGTATTCCGACTCGCACCTGACTGGTTCTCTACCTCAGACAGCATGGATATAGTGTAGAAAATACCCTGCTATGCCAGCTTCCTGATAGACAGCTCCCTGTCTCCTCTCATCTTTCAAATATTCGTTTCTTTAATTAAAGCGCAAAGGAATCATAAAATAAAAAAGAAGCCACAAAATGAAGAAAAGGATAATTCTGAAACCCGGAAAATGGACACCGTAGTAATTTCATTACAGTGATTGAGTGCGAAAATTCTTTGTATTGATTCCAGTCAGCAACAAAATTAAATAAATTGTACCAAAATTATTTGAACGAATGAATGAATGAATCAGTGAGTAAGCGACAGAATGGAAATACGACGAGGCCGACAGCGAAATGGAGGATTTTAAAACAAATAACTTTGATTAAAATGATTCTGCGATGCGGTTACAAATTTTACGGCAATTTTTTTAATGGGGAACAGTTGTAAGCACGAATTAACTAGGTAACGTCAATTCAACGTATTATAATGCTACATTTTGATCAGGTATTCTACAAGATTTAGTACAAAGTCATTGAAGCATTTTCCAAGAGCAGTACTAATAAAAATTCGGGAGTACGCCTTTTTTTGTATCTCGCGAGAGAGAAGCATTATATCGTTTTAGTTTCTATGGGAGTTTTGTTCCATTGGATAAGACCTATCCAACGACACCTCACTCGATTTAAAAAAATATATATTCCAACCCCTCTTTCGTTGCATGAATGAATGAATGTTGAATGGTTATGATCTGTAAGACTACGGTTTTTATATTAGTAATTTCGTACCTTACAACAATATCTAAACGGCAATCGGTAATCTTTTTGTTAATTAAAAAGTCCCGGGGCTACAGGTCTATTATTGTTCTAGCGCGTCTGATTACAAAAGCCAGGCTATACTCGACCTAAAATACTCGAAATATTAATAAAAATGGTTTTTGGTGTTCAAAGCTGAATCGACGAATAGGTATGTTAGGTAGGTAATTTTATCTAACTGAAAAATATAGCAAATACTCGTAGATTCTGAATTGAGTTTTCGCTCAAATTAACAATCATTCAAAAAACAAGTGTGAAAAATTGGTTTTTATTCAATGAAAGCAAATATGTGTTCAAATGAAAATATTTCAGCCGAATGACACGATGGAAATAGAAAAATATTACGAATAGTTAAATGATTGCAAACTGAACTAGTGAACGAAAATGTCTAATAATTGTATAGCTTTCTTGCGTATTCCATTAAATAATCAACAATTTTATATGAAACTGTAGTCGGTCTTTGTATTACGGAAAAAAATATGAAAACAAAACAAACGATCAGCTAAGAGAGGGGCGGCGCGTCCATCAAAACAGTTGGGCATAGAGCTAATGCCTATAAAAGGAGGCACTTCTGTTGTTTGTTCAAAAATAACACAATGTGAAGGATTCTTTGTTGAGCTAACACGTAATTCTATACTGAAACCCTATAATAAGTGAACCCGCTTCGCCTGCACGTTTCGAAGGGTGGTTGTTATTAAGCTACGTTTAAACCTCGCGTCAGCGATGCGGGACGCAAAGCGGGAGCTTCTGCGACGCGAAACTAGGCCTCCAGGACCTGTGCGACTGCGACGCAGGACGCGAACTTCATTTGTTGATTAATAGTCATTGAGGCAACACTTTTAACTATTATTGTGGTTATGTCATTTTCATATTTAATTTAACATCGAAGTCTAACTAAATTTAACATCCATAATAGGTACTTTGGTACTGTTTGGTAGCAGTCGGTAGTTTTCCTACTTTTGGTACTGTTTAGTAGTTTCTAGAAGGCAGGCATATTTTGTCTTTGATCGTTTTTTTCGTATTTGGTAGTTTTTGGTTTTTTAGGTAGTTTTTGGTAGATTTTGGTAATATTTGTTAGTTTCTGGTTTTTTGGGTTGTTTTTGTTCTTTTGGTAGTTTTATAAACATATTTTTTTATTTGATTTTGCTAGTTTACCGAAATCTTCGGGAAACAAAAAAAACTACCAAAATCCACCAAAAAGTATCAAAATGTACTAAAAACATCAAACAAAAAAAACTAGGTACCGAAAAGTATCAAAAACTACAAGTAACCAAAAACTGGCAATGAACCACGACATGTTTTAAATTTAATTGATGCTCGCGTCCCGCTCCGCCGAAATGGTCGTCCCTGTCATAATAAAAGGGTAGCGTCCGCAGCGCGGCAGAAACTCCCGCTTCGCAGTCAGTTTGGTCGTACAGGTTTGCCCGAAGCTTTACTTGTAACACGATTCTGACCGGACTGTACGTCTGTCTGTCCTAGCTATCCCTTTTATTATCAACGTACAGTAAAAGGTGGTACCTTATATTTTCGGGGACTAAAGGGCACCGACCGGTGGATTAGTTCACTAACCCCGTTTGGATGCTTAGAATTTTCTGTGCAATTTTAATATTATGTCTTTAGGACAACTTATTCTAAAACTGGAAAAAAGATAATTGATAAAAATGTTAGTGAATTTTGTTTATCATATGGACGACGACGACGCCTGATATACTCGTTTTTAATAGTCAGTAGATACTCGTTTTTAATAGTCCTTAGGGTTTGAATGACATTAAATATTTGTGTGAAAACTTGTAAAAACGTGTGGTTCAAATTGTCGTAGATGAAGCAATATTAAAAATCTCTAAAACTTAAATAATTTTATTTATAATATGGTAAAAAAACGAGTCACAATTTTCAATAAACAGGGTGTAAAAAAACATCTTAGTAATACTTAAGGAGGTGTTTCAAAGCATAAAACTGAACAACTTTCACTATGGAGCCAACTTTCACTATGGCCAACCTTCACTAATGAACAACTTTCACTATGGAGCCAAAACCGAAATCGCGATGAAAAAAAATGGCAGTACCACCCACTTGTATGGGACAGCTGTTTTTTTTCCACGATTTCGAAGTTGGCTCCATCGTGGAAGTGGTTCAGTTTGATGGCCTAAACCACCCCCTTATGTATTACTAGGGTGTTTTGTTACACCCTGTATAAGTAAGTTACAAACATGTAGGATCGAACTTGGACGAAGGTCTCTCACAAATACGTTACCATACATAAACTAACAAACCTACATTTGTGTTAAAAACTACCCTCCTTTCAGCCTCGCCATAATCTCATAAAAATGGAGACAAAAACGTCTTCCTCCACCATAATTAAACAGGAAGTGAGATCCCTCCACGCAAGATTCGGCTATCGCCCAGTCTACCAAATGGAATTGAAATAATGAATTCGGCCAAAGCGACCGAAGAATTGGATTAAGTAATCAATTCGTTCATTTATCTACGAATAGCGATCTAAACGGGAAGAAAAGAAAACAAGTTGTGAGGGTTGGTATTAATGATTGAAATCGATGAATAGAATATTTATGTACGCTTTGAAGCTCTAATCAGAGGAATTTGTTTTTAAAAGAAAGCTCTGGGATTTAAGGCGAGAAAAGAGCTTTTTTTAATTTAATTTATTGATCCATGTTGAGATCGAGGAGGTTCGGTTGTAGATATGCAGTTGAAATTTCACTCGAAATCTTGTAATTGAAAACTGAATAAGATTTATTTTCAGTTAATACACTTTAAACACATTGTTTTATGTGCATATACAACGTGTTAATGAATAAGTGCAAAACCTCATACACCCCAACTGATTTATGACAAAATTATTCTATTGAAACAATAATTTCATTATTTTATTAGTTAAAATTTAAAGTTATTAGCATTTTAAGTTTTCAGGCAAAAATGATTTGTTATCATTTCAGCAATGAATGAAAGTGCTAACCTGCTCATAGATACATTTTAAGAATCTTGTTTTGGTAGTAAGTAGGGTGAGAGTGCCCAAGCGGTGGGTTGAGATCGAGTTCAGAAAATTTAAAATTTTACAAACTAAATTTTTTATACTTTGAAAAAAATTACCTATGTTGAAACCATGATAATTCGATTCTGCTCTCGATTCCAAACAAACTACTTTCCAGTTTTGCGTTAATTCATTAACACGTTGTATAGAGTTTGTTCCTGCTGTTGCCGTCTAGCCTCCAATACTACACATCAACTCCAACCCAAAACCTCGTGGAGTCAGGGCATGACTGATAAACAGCGCAGCGCAGTCAGTCAGTATCACTGAGCTCCTGTCCTCTTGCCAAATTTGTGAAATATTTTGCATGTTTTAATATTGTGTGTTTTTTTTATGGTTGTTGTTGTTTTAAACTGTTTATGTATGTATTTTTCTTTATATGATTTTGTGGCAATAATTGAATTGATTTGATTTAATACAGGTATTGAAATTTGATCTGTTTCGGTGGGTATTCGAGTTTATAGCATGATGTTTTCTATTTTACACCAATAGTTTTTAATTACAGGTGTATTTTAAAATTACACATATTTTTCATCAATCCTCCAGAATAAATTTTAAATGGGTTTAAATATATGTATTAGTTAGTGTGTTCTGTGTGTATTAATCAGAGTTTGATAGTATGCGTTCACTGTTTCAGTATTTGCTAGGCTTTCACTTACACCTGTATAGTTTTTTATAACTAGGGTGTACTCAGACAATTTTTTAATTAAAACAACTTTCCCTAATTTAAATTAAACAACTTTCCTGCAGGAAAGGAAAGAAATAGGTCGAAAAACTATTTTTTTTGACCTCTTGAAAATCGATCGGCTGATCCGAACATTTGTATGAGAGGTCCCATGTTCCTCAGGGAAAGTTGTTATTTTCATGTGGGGTCTTTCCACAGATGTCAACACCCACAAGTTATAGCAACGAATCTAACAGATGGCGCTACGGTCGCACTCGCAAATGTGTTCGTAAAGACAACTTGCGACGTCACATTGGTGACCCGTTAGCCGCTACACATAAGGTTCACAATCGTATACAAGACATGAATCGCGCAAGAGAAATAATCACAGAGATTCGATACATAAAACAAGGTCCAACTAAGATCTGTAGGACCACGGCCGGTCCCCAGGCTTCACACCTAGCCTGGCGGAAGATCTTCCCTTTTCACCGGAGGAACCTTCCACAGTAGTTCCTCCACAGTCTGAATGCATCCTTAAAGTTTTGTTAGTAATTAAAAACTAGTGGTGTATATTGGGTACGTATGGTTTCTTTTTTATTTCATGTTATAACATTGGTTATAGCAATTCGAACCTTACTATTTAGATAGTACTAGATACTCTTTCTCATACTTTTCACCGGAGGAACCTTCCACAGTAGTTCCTCCACAGTCTGAATGCATCCTTAAAGTTTTGTTAGTAATTAAAAACTAGTGGTGTATATTGGGTACGTATGGTTTCTTTTTTATTTCATGTTATAACATTGGTTATAGCAATTCGAACCTTACTATTTAGATAGTACTAGATACTCTTTCTCATACTTTGCTAATACTAAAACTTTTTGATACATTTTAAATAGATTACCAGTATTAAAATACTCCAATTCCAGTATGCATAGTTACCTATACATCGAAGTTTTTCATTTAGATCTTCGCGTAGACCGGCACGGATTGTCGGATTGCCTTTATTTTTCTTGGGCGAAGTTTCCCGCAATCCACATTAATCTCTAAGTCAAACGAGGAAGTGTTGGTGTAAGTCTGAAAACCAACTTTTAGCGGACAGACGGACTGTTAAGGTTTTATGTTAGTAGTACGCACGGGGCCTAGGTATTGTAACGAAGTGGAGATTCCGTATGCTGTGCATTACGAAAACTTTATTTGACGCATTCGAAAAGTTGATGTTACTCTGTAAAACCCATACCCACAGCTACTATATTAGGTATACGGAGATGCACAAGATTAAGCTTAACCTAGACTCATACTGAGCGTGCGGAGAGGAGGAGGATACCATAGAACATATTCTGTGTGACTGCGATGTCTTGGCGGCTAAAGGTGGCACCCTTGAAGATGGGTGCCCAAAACCGGGAGATTACAGGTTTCTTCCCCTGAACGGTATCGCCTCCCTCATTTTCTATGTTTTTGAAGGGTGAAGATAATAAAATATCCAATTGACTCGAAGTGTTGCTGGCTGCCTGCACCTTCCAAATTTTCAGGGGTGGTTCAGAAAATCGAACTGATACTCAAACTCAACTCAAACTCAAAATATTTTATTCAAAATAATATCACATGGATAGCTTTCTGACGTCATTTTTGACTCTACCACCGCGTCGGAAGGTGTTCCGTTGTAGAGAAGATGCGGCCAGAAATTCTACAACACACATCTTTTACTATATAACTACGATACAACTATTGCTATGGGAGCAAATCTGAAATCGAAAAAAAAGTTTTAGCTTGATTAAGTTAAAGGGGAAAATATATAAAACCATCATAAGACCTGTCGTCATGTATGGCTCGGAGTGTTGGGCCGTTAAAGTGACGGATGAAAAACGACTGCATGCCGCAGAGATGCGAATGTTGAGATGGATGTGTGGGGTTACTAGAATGGACAAGATTAGGAATGAGTATATTAGAGGAAGTTTGAAAGTGGCTCCTGTGAATGAAAAGCTGCGCGGTAATCGGTTATCGTGGTATGGACATGTGATGAGACGAGATGAGTGGCATATTACAAGACGAATGTTAAATATGAATGTGGATGGCTGCATGAAGAGAGGACGACCAAAGAAAAGATGGATGGATTGTGTGAAAGATGACATGTGTAAAAAAGGTGTGTGCGCTGAAATGACAGCTAAAAGAGATAAATGGATGACGACGACATATTGCGCCGAACCCAAATAATGGGATAAGGGCAGGAAGAAGAGAAGAGAGGTCTGAAACACCCCTGAAAATTGTTGTGTTTAAAAATCACCCAGTATAGAAATCTTTCTTTTAGATCTTCGTTCAGACCAGCACCTTGTTGAATAGTCTTTATTTTTCTCCAGCGAAGTTCCCCGCAATCCACATTAATTTCTAAGTCAAACGGAAAAGCAAATAAGTTCGAAAGTTGGCGCCTTGCAACGGACGGACTGTTAGGATTTTATGTGATTAGTGCTGGCTTATGGTACGGGGCTTTTCTTCTCTCTATATTGTAGTTTGAGAATTTATATTGTAATAGTTTATGAGAATTTGCATGTTGTTTAGTTTCTGGCCGCATCTTCTCTACAGTGACAACACGTCCCGACGACGCGGCGGTAGCTTAAAAAGAAGACCTGACATTTAAGTTGGTAAGGCCTCTACATCCAATCAAGAATTACTTTTTATTTTAATGGGTCCGAAGAAGACAAATCTGGCGAGATTGTATATGAATCTAGACTCTTCAGAGAGAGTTTCATTCATAGTTCTAGATTCTAGAGGAAGCGAATTAAGTATGTCAGGACCGCCCAAAGTGGAGATCCATTATGCTTACCCTGGAAAAAAGACATGATTTTATGTAGGTCAGTATGTTATATGACTTTACGTTATTAAAGCAAGTTAGTGCCAAAAGAAAGGTAATAGAAATAATATTTTAGACTTGCATTATTATCATGATAATATAGTAAACATTTTGTTTATTATTAACCATTTCTGCACCTAAATAAAGAAATAAATAATTGATGATTTTAAGAGTTTAAAAAATATACCAATTATAATTTTAAATATTTTTAAGACTTAAAAATCAACAAGATCCAGACACTTTCAAAGACATGAAAGCATGTTTTCAGGAATGAGGTGACGAAATGGCTCGGTAAACTATGTTTTTATAGTGTTAAGGAGTTTTTAGAATTCAAATACTACACCTGACATGATTATTTCTATATTTTATTCTTGTATTATTAACTATAATAATTAATAACATGGCATGTATTAACATACATATTTTGACATAAATCCATCCACTCATTTTGACATAAATAATAATTTTGATGTATATTGTAAAATGTAAAATTAGTATTTCATGAAATAATGTGTCAACGCTTATAAAGGCGGACTTCCTTTGATTAATGTAACCTTTATCATAAACCTATGTTACCTAATGTCATGCACAATAAATTATTACTATTTCTACAATTATTAATTTCTTTACTTAGGTATGTGATTATGCCATTAATTGCTATAACTGTGCCAAGTTTCAGCTTCTTCTTACAGGTAATGCCTGTGATTCCAGTCCGTCCGTCCGACGGACGAACACACACCGAAATGATTCTATAAGTTGTCCGTTTTGTCATTTTTGGTTTATAACACAACAAATTTAAATCGTAAATGTTTCCCAGCTTTGACTATTTATATGTGGACTGATTACGCGTGTAATTCTACTAACAACCATTTCTGCCACTTTTTGCGGGGGGCGAGGCAACATGAAATCCGCAACTTTGGATTTTATTCCCCATAGCTTTAGATTCTAAATTTTGAATATTAAAAATAAAGAAAAGTAGTCTCGTGTGAACCCCAAACGTTCTTAGTTCGAAGTTATTATTTCGCAATTATAGGCTGTCTCGTTTAGTGATAAGGTGTAAAATTGAATGTAAATGCACAAGATCAATTGTGCTTATACCGTGGCAGAGGGGAAATGCTACCGCAAGGCTAGTCCTTATAATAATTAGTCAAAGTTTCCCAGTTACAACCTAAAGAGGAATTTAAGTTAATTTAGAAAACCTAGCAAATAAAATAAAAGTACCTAAAAAGCACCTAAAACCTACGAGAGAAAAGTCAACTACTTAATTATACAGTTAAATTGAACGTAAACTGCGAAGCGAATGTACGTTTACTTTATTTTTCCAGCTCAATCGCTAATTCAGATTGGTTGGCCAGGACACCGCTCTCGTTTCCCTTTGGGTTCTGTAAATATTTGAGGTAAACACACCTTTGTGCCTTCAATGCAGTGTTGCGAGTTTAGTAGAATTAAATAGCAAATTAAGAAGCTTTTTGTGACTTGTTGCAATGAAATTTAATGTGGTTTTTAACATAATAATGCTTGTTCTTCGTCTCATTAAACACTAATAACTAAGGTAAATTTTTACCCGCAGATGATGATGATGATCAGAAGATGGCGCAGGAGTTGTGCTAATTCAGCATATTTTCAGAGCTTGGGAGCAGCCAAGACCATAATCTTTCCAAAGCATTAAATTGATTGCGTTGTGATAATAAAACATTGCTGTTGAAACTAAGGCTGAAATTCAAAATAGGCTTCGGTTTGAGTTCGAACTCCGTACCACAGATTACTATCTTCGACCTACGACTAAACTCACGTTTAGAAAAAGTATCGGAATTTCTGCCTAAAACAATACGAAGTAAATGACAGCACTCTATTTGATAGACTCACCTATAGGAAACAGAATTGAAAATATATTTAAGTAGAAAATAACTAAACCGTCTGGACCACAAGTAAAAATGGGTGTACTTCAAAAAGCACTTACTTAAATCGTCTACCGGAATTGACTGAATCAAGGAAAAATATCCTGCTTAAGTGTCTAACTTAGTTTGGATACTTTTTCATTTACAGAGCGGCAACACTGTCGCAACGACCAAAGAATTATCTCTTTACAAAGTGTCTCTGTCCACAATCCACATTGACCCTCGGCCCTCGGTAATTTGCGAACAATTTGACCACTTTGTACATACAAAATTCATTAGAAAGACATTTTGAGACCCTGCATGCTGAAGAAGTAAAATACATTGTTATGGCCTAAGCCACTTTGCCCTTAATGGTAAAAGTTCTGCAGGTTTATGGAAAAGAAACTCAATTTCTTTGTCGATAACGAGAGTTTTACTTGGTCACACAAAGTGGCCCAGTGCTCAATGTTCTGATTGTTTAGAGTTTGTGAGTTGCTCACCAGTGGCGTAGCGTGGGTTTCTGCCCTTTATCTTTATAAGAAGACCTACACAAAAAATAACAGGATTTTTTTTTGACTATTATTCGAGTTGTGGTCAGACATCTTTTGATATATACATATAAAATAGAAACTTACAGCGAGCGAAGCGAGCTCGACTTTTCTCCTAAATATGAACCAGTTGGGGCCAGAGCTTTTTACGTACAATATGCGCAAAGTAACCTAAGTAAACGCTATGGATCGAGCGAAGCAAACTCAAAATTTTAGCACCACATCTTAGCCAGAACTATTTATGTGTAGGTACGATCATTCATAAAACAGATACTTGAGCGAGCGAAGCGAGCTCGACTTTTCTGTTCTACGAATTGGTTATAGACAGAGCTCCATCAATCTATATTTTTCCCGAATTTGCCGCCCCTAGTAAAGTGCCGCCCGGGGCATTTGCCCCCCCCCCCCACCCCCTCTCGCTACGCTACCGTTGCTCACACAAGGACTGTAGTGTTCCCTAGGTATGCCAATTAAAGTCAATGCATTTTTTCAGAAATAATCTAGATACTAATCTCTATGTTTGTCTGAAGTCCGATTTTCTTTTAAATATACAGATTTAGTGCTAGGATTGATTTGAGATTTTTATAGAAATCTTTGAGGTACTATAACTTTAAAACTAAACATTTTAACGAAAATGTGACTTCATACAAACATAGCCATTAGTTTCAAGATGGTTTCTGAAAAATTTCATTGTCGTTTAGTTGGTTAGTATTGAAAATTTCACCAGACTTTGTTTGTATGGAGCGAGCTCCGAATTATATTCCCTTAATCTTGACGCAAAGATAATATAGAAACCTAGATAATTTATTAGGCAGTTCTGGATTCAATTCAGGTCCTAAAAAAGGTAGCTGCCTACGCCCTACTATGAGCCACCGTAAAGCCTAATACTGGTTATTTATGATCCTCCCACTCCCGCGCGTCGCATACTAATTGCCTCCCTTCCTAATAAATAGCGTCATCAAAATCACGATCTCAATTAAAACCTGTTTTATGTCAAAGAGCAACTGAGCAAGAAAACACGCCAAAGCAAATGTCAATTTAGTGGTTGAAAATGGGTTTAAAATGGAATCGAATGTGCAGGGGACGGTAAGTCCGGTATTAGTGTTCGGTGAAATTGCGGTGCCTCGGGGGAGCTGCAACAAGTAGGTATATAAATAGATGGGTACCAGTTAGATTGTCTCTTATTTCTTGGGGAAGCCTTTATTGCATTGCTTGATGGTTCGCATTTATGGAACATCAAAGAAATGTTTAACTCTATTTTATGTTCTATAGGTAAGTAAGTTATAGCCTGTAGAATCCCACTGCAGGGCAAAGGCCTCCTCTCACGAATAATGGTAAGAGGTCGTAGGCCATACTCCACCCCTGGCCCAGTGCGTGTTGGTGGAGGCAAGTTAGTGGTCAACATGCTGTCAGAGAATTTTCAAGCCGCCTTAATAGGCCTCTGACCTGGCTTAACGAATAGTTACAACGCTATCTGACGGAACTATCCGACAACAACTGCTTAACTTGCCTTCCGAAGCACGGAAACGCTGGAGATGAAATACCACTACACGGTCAAAGATTGACCGGACCTGACGTTGCTTAACTTCGGTGATCGTTTCCAATCCCAAAGCTTCACTACGCCAACGAGCTATCTAGCAATAGTTGTATATATAGGTTGTTGATTTTTATAGACCTCTCTGAAATATAAAGTGGTTGTACTAGTTAAATTGTTCACACAGACCTTTGGAAGCCAACATGGCTTTTCACGGGATCTCGAATGTGTTCAATGTGATTTCTGTCACCGAGGTTATTAGTGTCTCAATTAGTGTTCCAATTATGTGGTCATACTGTCGAAATTGATGGTAACTGTGCTTAATTGGTTTGTAGGGTTGAGATTATCAAATATTTAGTAAGCCTTAAATGCAATTTGTTGAAATATGTATTTTAGATTTACAAACCATATATAAATCTATTAACACGTTGGTTAGACGACATTGTAAAGGTTTCGGTACTACCAGTGAAATGTGGATCTTTTGTTTTCAGAATATCTCTGAGTACCCCCTCGGGGACTATAGTCGTGAGCATATGCTATGCCATACTAAATGCAATCAGCTGATCGAACGTATGTATGAAATTAAAAAAAAAATTATTGCGAATTTCCTATAGGTTTCTTAGGGAACGTAGTTCCGTATCATGGGTACAAGCATCCCTAAAACTAATGCAACTATTTACTTTAACACCCTGTATACGTCCCATTCCAGGGGTGATCACGAAAAAGAGTCAGAGGACTAACAAGACGAATCGTAAATAGATAAACTGACAAAGAACATTTGAATACATTGTGTAAGCAAAGAAAAACCTTTCCAATACTGTCACTTTGAGAAATTGTAGAGTACCTTGTAAAAAGGCCTCGAATAAAGGTTCAATTACAAGAGGTCACGTGGGAAATCGGCGGAATCGCGGAAACATTGGCGGAATGGCAAAATGTTAACAATTCAGGGCAATGCGAGGCCTTCTCCTCGATGTTGAGTAACGAAGACAATTGTCTTACGACAGGGCCGGCTCTGTTACGCACGACGAGTACATCATATAATAAGGAAAAAGGCGTGAGAAAGAGAGACGCATTTATATGCGTCTTTCTTTTTAACGCCTTTTTCCTCAAGTGTGAAGACAGGTATACAACGTGTTAATGAATAAGCGCAAAACCTCATATACCCCAACAGATTTATAACAAAATAATTAGGTTGAAACAATAATTTCATTCTTTTAATTGTTAAAATTTAAAGTTATTCGCATTTTTAAGTTTTGAGGCAAAAATAATTTGTTATCATTTCAGCAATGAATGAAAGCGCTAACGTGCTCATGGATACATTTTAAGAATCTTGTTTCGGTAGTAAGTAGGGTGAGTGTGCCCGTGCTGTGGGTTGAGATAGATTTCAGTAAATTTGAAAATTGAAAAACAAATTATTTAATATTTTGAAAAAAATTTCCTATGTTGAAAACACAATAATTCGGTTCTGCTCTCGATTCTAAACAAACTACTTTCTAGTTTTGCGTTAATTCATTAACACGTTGTATAATGTTTAAAAAATTAGCTGAATCTATTTTAAGGGGACGATCAGACCATCAAACCGAACAACTTTCTCTATGGGACCAATATCGAAATCGCGATGAAAAAAAAACAGCTGTTCCATAATACATTTCAGTCGAGTTATGTTTGCAGTTTTGTATGAGATAGCTGATTTTTTTTCGCGATTTCGATATTGGTTCCATAGAGAAAGTTGTTCAGTTTGATGGTCTGAGTATCCCCTTAAAATAGTTTCAGCTAATTTTGTTAGACCTTATAATACGCATCTTCACATTGGGCCGTTCTGAAATACTTGTCTAGGATTGCTTTGTTTACTCTAGATTTACAGGGTGAAATTTATATCATTAGCATCCTTTTAAACTAAGAGTCTACCCATCAAAATTTTAATATTGGAGCAAACCGATGGAGGAAGGAGATCCTTGGAGACTCCAAAATGTCACTTCAAATAAATTGTATAGGATTTATTCACTATAGCTACTGTAATTATAGAACAGAACAGTCTTATAGGGCCGATTTTTCAATCACCAGATGAATTTCTACGAATAAACTATATCGATTCCATAAAATAAATTAATTATAAGCTGTTTTTCAAAAATCATCACTTCATACTAAAAAAATATACGAGCAAAGATATTATTTTGAATCTAGTTAATATTTTTATGTTAGAAATAGTCACCGTAGTATTTCTTATTTCTATGGAAATAGTGCGATTGGGATTGATACGTACCGTCTGTCCCTTTCCAGTATACGCGGTCAGCGAATCTATAAAATACTGTATTAGTTTCCTGGGATTGATTTATCAAGAGATCCGTCAGGATTATAAGTGTTCTTTGATCAAGAGAATTTAAAAAAATATTTTGGAAACCAAAAAGTTTTTATTTCTCGTCTATATATATTTTTCATACAATCAAAGAGTTTTCGATGCATTTAAAAACAGAACTGGCCGCTACCTGTCCGAAAAAAATTACGTTACACCAAAAATACTCCAATTAAAAAGAAGAAAGATGTCCTTCCTTTTTGGTTTTTACGGCTTTTGATAATTTATTTCCAAAATAGCTTGCCAGTTCACATCCAAAAATTGTAGAATCAATAAATAGTTTTTATTCTAAAATTCCAAATAATCCGAATAATGTCTCTCTAGTTTCTTTTTTAAAAACAACGAGAGCTTTCCCCTCTCCTCTCTCTTCTTTTGCTCTTGCAAGGAAACTTAATTTTCCAGCAATTTTTTATTAAACCAACATAAATAAAAAAAAACAGACACTAACTAAAGAGACTTGACCGCACGTCTCATTAGTTAATGTTCTTTTTTAATTTATTTCTCGAATAGTTGAGAAATTTTTTCTCGTTTCGACTAAGGCCAGATTTCTCGAGAAATCCTGTAGCTTAAACTCTAAGTGAGATCCGTATCACCCAAAAACTATTGGACCGATTATTTAATCATCATCATCAATTTCATCGAAGTCTAAGACTTAAAAAACTGCTAAGAGGTACTGACATATACTATAGCGATAGACAAGCACGTTCAAACAAACACACAAAATGACACATTACGGTCTGTCATTGCCATAGTAACGAAGTGAACTCGGGAACATCAATTCGGTGCGGGAACCGTATTCAAGTGGAAAATGTTGTTTCTATGAAAGGGCTGGTCTATCGCTAGAGTATATATCAGTAGCTATACGTATATCTCTCTACGATGAGGCCGGAGCCGGTGCCGACGAGTTGCGGGCAATAGCTAGTCTTTTCATATTTTTGTGTGTAAAAGAATCCTTGAAACGGCCCTGTCTTACAGAATCTAGCATCAGAAATACTAAAGGAGTCGAGAGTCAGAATGAATTGGGGGCGAATTCAAATAGCTGTTTGAATTGTCAAGTGTTTTAGATTGAGATGGCGTGATCCTAGAGCGAATTTATATTTTGTGAGATTTTAATCTACATTCTTTCTGAATTCTCTTCTCGCAAGAAAATTTTCCATTGAGGGATCCAAAAATGAATTGCCATTTTTGTCTTTGGTAATGGATGGCTTTATAAATATTAGGATAAGTTCTACCTTTCTTTTAAGTAAGATCTCTACAGAGTGTAACAAAACACCCTAGTAATACTCGAGGGGGTGATTCGGATCATCAAACTGAACAACTTTCACTATGGCAACATCGAAATCGTGAAAAAAAAAACAGCTGTTTGATACAAAACTGCAGTATCGACTCGACTCAAATGTATGGGACAGCAGATTTTTTTCCGCAATTAAGACGTTGTCTCAATAGTGAAATTCTTTAGTTTGATGGTCCGAATCACCCCCTTGAGTATTACTAGGGTGTTTTGTTACACCCTGTGTAATCTTAATTTACCATTTTATAGGTTTTTTTCTAGGTTCATGTTTATACGTAAGATTTTTTTTTTCATAAGTTATGACACGCTTGATTCATAAAAACTTAAATCAATGAATTATTATGTTATGAAAACATAAGTCCAATTTACTGACATAAAAATCGTATAGGCTGCATCAGGGACGCAGCCGCAGTGGAGGACGTGAAACGTCTTGTACCGAGTAATGGCTTCTCTCCTCTAAATAATGGTAATAAAATAATGCCGTTAGGTGCTATACTTCCTAAGAGGAAGGATCTCCATAGAGTCCGCATAAATTTACGATTGTAGTTGGTCTCTTTTTTCTTATGACGTACCTTTAATAGTAGAAGGAGATGGAACTATAGATATTTGTTTATGCGGCTGTCCACTTTTTTTGAGCTAGTGTGTGTGAAAAGTGACCGTAAACATAAGGCCATATGTCACTTGGTGCCTTTTATCCATACTACTTGACACCACACACTCAAACCTAAACGTCAAAAAAAGTGGACACTTTACAATTAGTTTGGCTCACTCTAGTCTTAAAGAGAGATCCTTCCTCTTAGTATACTTCCAAAGGAATAAGCGATCTTGTCATAACATATTTGTTTACATATGGGTTTTGTCTTTTGTAAAATTGTCGCATTCGATACGATGATGGGATGAGACAACAATCGTCCTTCCCCTACAATAGAAAGCAATTCTGCGGAGCTTAGCACTTAACACAGTATTAATTAGGACGATAATACAGTGCACAGTCTGAGCGATTGTACTGTAAGCGAAGCTGTATTATCAAAGAAAAACTCACGAGCGGGTACTTAACCCTTGAAGTAGGTTGAAGTATAATCAATCAATTTATAAGAAGAAAGTAGTTTACTGCTGAACTATAATCATTGTCTCCTGTTATGTGGTTATGTGCAATGTTTTGGACGCAAAGGCATGCTGTCTCACTTGAAACTTCATTATAACCTACATACGGGACTACATAAGGCGCGGTTTATACAGAAGAGACGTGTGGCGGTGGCGATTAGACAAAATAACACGATTATAAACCTTATAGTACGTAGCATAGCGTCGTTTGGAGAATTACGCCCGCGCCTCCAGGCGACGTTACCCGGAGGCGCGGGCGCGATTCTCCTTTACGACAAAAAAGACGCTATGCTGCGTACTATAAGGTTTACATTGTGTTACTTATTTTATTCGCTACCGCCACACGTCTCTTCTATGCCGGTAATATCATAGATCCCATATGCGTAAAATAGACTGCTCTCAAATGTAAAAGAAAACATTGTGTGGAAACTGACACATCTGAAATAACCTGTGGTGAAATGAGGAAGAAAAGATAGCAAAACCACTTGAATAATCTTAGCGAAAAATGAGAATTTTGTGTCAGATCTGTGCCTTCGACCGTTGAGCGTTGCCTTAAAATTAACGCAGGCAAATAATACAAAGTCTCTGTGACCGCCAAAGTACCCGCTCTAGCATATCCTAGTACCTAGTAGAATAAGTTTAACATTATAGCACAGGTGGTATACTCTAAGAGCTTGCGTCCTAATTCCACAACAGAGCAACTACCACAGCACCGGCACCGTCTCGGGTCATTAGGATCTACTGTCTCCTATAATCCATTAGGGGCCGTTCATTTGATGCGGTTTTTTGTCGCTTCTAAAAATAAAATATTCTAGAGAGGAATGTTCCTAGTAGGTATGACTAGAAAGTTGAGTGTGATTACTCTTATATGCTTATAACTTAGTGGCTGTGCGTTGTTTGTCAGTCAGTCATTAAGTCAGTTGCGGAACTGTTTTAATGTAGAACGATAGATAGTTAGAACGATAGATAGAAAAAGATAATATAGATAGATAAATAGATAGAATAATATGGGGAAGAAGGAAAGAATTGAATTAATAAAGGTCTAAAGAATAAACAAATCTTACATTATTGCCTTCTACTTGCTTGCTTAAAGTGTCGACTTCAAATTCTGAACAAAGTCGCTAAATAGTACCTTGTCAGAATTGGGCAACCAATACTGCACCGTCGCTAGCGGTCATGAACTCCTTCTGCGTGCAGGTGTTAGGGCACGCAGGGCACGATGTGAGATAGGCCATCGATTGTGGAGCTCCACACAAGCAACTCACATTTGCGCATTCGAGAACCCCCACCTGACCATTTTGTCCTTACTGTGACCGACCGGTTTAAGGACTTCCAGGTCGCCCAAGGCAAGTCATGTCCAGGCGGGAGGGTCTCAGACGGCGGCACAAACGGCCTTCTACTTATTTCTAATTATATTTCTAATTATTTTAATAAAATCCTAAACTTATCGTGTAATGAATTCTGACTCGAGACCGTCCGTGTCCAGGAATTTCCATTTAGTCGGTACCTATCCATTCATTTGAGCTCCTTAAGTCGGATCATGATCGGTCAGGCTTGCTATAATCAATATTAATATCGTACCTTGAAATGGACAGCTGAGGTACCTACTATTTGTTTTAAACTCTCTTAGTTTTCGCTTTAAATTTCGCTGATGAAAGTGGAAGATAAGTCTGTCATGATCGTAGCAGGTGGTTTTCAGTTGTCTCCGTTGTTTAAAGTTTTGAGAATTCGTATGTAGCTGTATGTATGTGGCAATAATTTTTTTGATTTATTTCTAAGCCACGTTTTATACAGAAGAGACGTGTGGTGGTGGCGGATAATCTAAGTAACAGAATATAACCTTATAAACGTTTTTTTCGTAAAGGAGGCGCCTGGAGGCGCGGGCGTAATTCTCCAAACGACACTATGTTACGTAATATAAGGTTTATAATTGGGTTACTTTGACTATACGCCACCGCCACACGTCTCTTCAGTATAAACCGCGCCTAAGAGTTGAGAAACAATTGTTGTTTCGACTTTTTGCGACTTCGTCCTCATCAATTAAAAATGATTACAACCCAGTTCACCCCCTTAGGGGCTGATTTTGGAAAAATCATTTCTTAGTGCACCCTTATTCTTTGTCCAAAATGCGCGTTTCTAACTTCAGCGGTTAGGCTGTGCGTTGTTAGTCCGTCAGTCACGCACGGAAATATTATAATTCTATAGAACTCTTTTTTTGTTTTTCACAGGTTTTTCAATTAATGTTTTTTTTGCGACTTCAATGTTGGTTGATGGTCTGAAGCACCCAGTATAATATACAATATACAACGCATTAGATTTTACACCCTGTATACAAACATCCATGACTCGAAAATATTTGCCTTTCGGGATAGAACCCGCGACCCTGGCTTCGTAAGCCGGTTCTCTACCAACTAGGCTGTAAAGTATTTATACGAGTAATTACAGCTTTGTTCCAATAATTGAATTAGAACATTAATTGTTCTAAAAACAGTTTAGAAACCAACTAAACTCCCTTGTGGTTGTTATCGGCAGTGGCCAGGCATTTAACTAATTAGAGCATTCGCTTCAACTCCGCTCCCAGTTGTTGACACTTGGGAGAAAGTTTCGTTTTGAGTCAGCTGATAGTTTGTTTGCTTTTAGCCTACTTATATCATGTTTCAAATTAGGAGGCTTAGGGACAAACATAATAGGCGTCGGGTGCGGGTGAGGCGCGCGCGCCGCGCCATCTCTTTCTCTCGCATCAGGCAGTAATATAAGCTATCACACGCCCATTTCGCTTCAATTATTTTTCGAGATAGGCCCTTAAAAGACTATAAATTCTGAGAGTTGACTCACTTCTATAAGGCGCGGGACAAACATAATCGGCGTGGAGTGCGGGCGAGGAGCCTTCGAGGCGCGGGCACGGCGCCGCTCATTACGTGTTTCATATGAATTTTATAGAAGCGGCGGGGCGCGGGACATATACAGGGTCCTTGTTAATATGCTGACACTTTTTAAGGGGATGATCAGACCGTCAAACTGAACAACTTTCTCTATGGAACCGACATCGAAATCGCGAAAAAAAACCGCTGTTCCATACAAAACTGCAAACCTACTCGAGTCCAATGTATGGGACAACTGATATTTTTTCGCGATTTAGATGTTGGTCCCATAGAGAAAGTCCCTCATTTTTTTCATTCATCATCATACTTTTGATGATGACTGTATATGCGACTAAAATATTATAGTCATTCTAACAACGATATCAGTGAAAAACTTTACTGCTTTGATAAATAAAAAAAAAGATACAATTTTTATTTTGTTTATTTTAAACCTCCGTTTAATAAGTACCTACGAATGACTGAACAATTTTAAGAGAATAATGATAGCATTATGCATTGACTTACCAACTACTGGACATCGGGTCCGCGCTCAAAAGTATCCGAAGCACTTTTGGTTCGGCACCAAAACGTATAAAGAGAACCAATTACGAAGCGCGCGAAGTGGATGTTCTGAGGTTTCAGAATATCTCTGACTACCCCCTCGGGGAATATAGTCGTGAGCATATGCTTATGCTTATGCAATTACGCGACAGTCTTCGTTTTACCGGCCGACTCGGACTCTTTTCGAGACTTTTGTACTAGACCCGGCGTTTATTATTTTGTATGTCAATGACAATATGTATATAGAATAAATACCATTTCATTTTGATTGTAGAGATCTTCGAGAAATAAATTTAAAGCTAAAAGCTTTGGAAAGCTTAAGGAAAAAAAAATTTGCTTCCTGTCTTTAAGAATAATGTTCAATAAAAATGTATGAAATTTCATGTCGCAAAGTCGTAAAAGTGACACGAAAATCTTGTTTGTATCTGTCATAATTAAATTGCTTTTAACACTGATAAAGCCAAAAAGAGGAGGATGCTGGATGTTTATTAGTATGCAGGGTATAAATTTAAATATTTTATATCCTGCACCCGAACTTAGCATTGCATCTTGCACCCGAACCACTTTCACTATGGAACTAATATTAAAAACCGAAGAAACAAAACCTGCAATTCCTTAGAAAACGTCAATGGCTACTCGAACCAAATTAATGCATGAAACGGCAGATTTTTTTTTTCGCTTTTTGAATCTTGGCTCCTTAGTAAAAGTTGTTCACATAGATGGTCTGAAGCACCTCCTAAAAATGTGCAACGCATTCAAGAACCTCAATACATGAGTTCGATCCTCCGAAGTTTCGTATAGAAACATTATTTATTGAGATAGTATGATAGTCTAAACTAGCACAAGTAAGTAAAAATCTGTGGCTTCGAATCATCTTGTCGATTTGCACCGGAGTACACTCGAGACAGATCGACGTGAAGGAAGTGAATGCTGTGTGCCACTGCCATGTGTTAGGAAATTTTAGATTTAAATTTTCTGATCGAGATATAGTATCATACGCGTGCGAGCCACTGTTGTGCATAACTGTGATGCGATACGACTCAAAAAAGGCACACGCGCGGTATGTGATTGCCACTTCTTCCGTTTTTTGGTTTCATCTCTGGGTTTTTTAAATATGGGAGTAAAATGGAGAAGTGAATAATTTTTTTTAAGAAGCTATGAGGTTGGGACTAAGTGACAGTATTTTTAATAGTAAAGAACATTTATTCGTACATTTTGGTATTGATAATAACCATAACGAAAATTCACCTCTTAATCTAGTAGGCTAATTCCGAGACCTATCGGTTGCATTAATTTAAGGGATGATTGTATCCATGATACTGAACAACTTTAGTTTCCGTACTAAATGCAATCAGCTTATCGAAGTAGATTTCTTTTTTTTTGCGAAAATTCCTTTATTCCTTTGGGAAAGTTGTTCTATACAGTCCATTGCTGGAATAATACATTTTCGAAGGTACTAAAACTTTGATTTTCAATCATTTTTATCTTAAGCACAACACATTATTTGTTGTTGCTAACAAATGATTTAATATTTTGAAAAAATTTAATCTATGTTGAAACCTTGGTAAATCGATTGTGCTCTCGATTCTAAACAAACTATTTATCAAGAACATTGTATATATTCTATCTACTCACTAATTTTGCGCATATTATTAGCGTTAAATTAAATTCGATGTCAATGTCAACCCACTGGGTACACTCACTGTCAAAGTAAGATCTTTAAAATTTAGCCATGCGCATGTTAGCGCTTTCAGTCATTGCTGAAATAGGTATTTAAAAAAAAATATTTGTATGAAAACTTAAAATGCGAATAACTTTTAAATTATTGTTTCAGTGCCTGTTGGGGGTTGGGGATGGGTAAGTATGAGATTTTGCTAAGCGCAAACCTCATAAGCAAGTGTATATTTTTAATAATAATGAATCAGGTTTGTAGTTTTTTTTTTCAATTTCAAAATTGGTTTATTTTAAATTTTTGCATCGTAATAAAATGATTTACAAAATTTAAGTGCACTGAATCAAATGAGACCAAAACTATAGCGTTTTGTATGGAGACTGACAGCTTAACCATCCTCGTGAAGTTGTAGCAATTTTTGCTTCCATCAATTTTAGGCTTTTCCGACGAAAATTCGTTTTAGTAGTTGATGGCTAGCTTAACGTTGACAGAACACTGCAAAAGAAACCTTATTTGCTGAAACTTAACTCAAAATTCAAAAGGAAAACAGATGATGCATACAGAGACTTGCAACATTGTATGAGAATGTGGAGACTAACATTATTTATGAGAGCGCAAAAGAGCGGCCTGTCAGTACTGTATGCAAGTTTTATGAATGTACCCTGTTGGCAGAAGTCCAAGCTCACCGCACGCGACAATCGGCGGAGAAAAACATAAAAATATGCGAATTTGGAAGTCAATATCAACCGTGTTTGGGCGCTTTTAGGAATTTGATAGATTCCGTTTTAGAATGGACCTGGGATACTGCCAGCAAACCATTCAAAATAAGAGGTTTAGGAAATTTTTGTGTTCAAGTAAAGAAGATGGAATTGAGTGAATTTAATCAACTGCTTTTAGTAATATTACAGAGAGCAGGAGCATATGCTTAGATTTCCTGAAGCCGGGCAGTCAAGGGCTATTATATAATATACCAAATTCGAAATACAGTGTCTATGGGCGAATCAATCAATAAATTAACCAATTATACTACCAAAAACATAGTAAGTATACAAAGAGTAAATAGACAGGCAATACATAAGTTATACCTATTGTATTGATTGTTTGATCTATGGGCAAACTGAATCTCTCTCTCTCTAAACTGTAATGGAAGTGTTGTCTAAATTACGGTCTTATTAAAAAATACCTACGCCTGTACTAAGCAAACATAATAGATATATGACCATATGAATATATATATTACCTCTACTCGTCTAAAAAGCCATATAAATAAAACATCGAATCCAGTGCAATAACAGTTTTTTTAGTTATCGAGTAACATGACTCGATGTACGCGTTACTTCATGTTTGATTCGTTCCAATAGCCGTAGCTAAGCAGTAAAAGTCGAGGTAAACTTTGTTGGTCATATTGAGCAGGAGTTTGAACACGGTTTTGAATAAAAAACGAATTGGAAACGAATGGGTGTGCAAACGCTCAATACGAGTAGAGGCTCCGTAACTCGAGATATCTACCTATCGTCGCTATGTAACAAAAGTCAACACGAATTTACAGTTTGTTGGAAAATGTTTTCTTCTATTTATGGCTAACAGAGTCATATAGCTAATAATAGTAACCAATGTTCTTCTAAACAAATAATGAATAATATTTTAAGGGGATGATCAGATCATAAAACTACACCACTTTTTCTATGGAACCAACATCGAAAAGATAAGAAAAAAAAATTACTGCATCATTCATTTGAGAGGAGTTTATTCTCAGGTTTATATGGAATAACAGATTTATTGCCTGGTTTTGATATTGATCTCATTGAGAAAGTTGTTTATCCTTTTAAAATACTGGACATTAGTTACAAGAATATCTATATTTAGCTAACTATACTCCATTCAAAATAGCAACGAAATTTTAAGGCTATTTCGCATTACAGAAACAGAGATTTGAAACACTTCCTTATTCTTAACACTTATTCTTAGAACAGCTTTGGTAGCATCCAAGATATGTCGGATAGTATATGTATCCAATAAATTAATTACATTTGGTAATCTGAATTAGCCAGAAAGCTAAATAGAAATCGGAAAATCTCGTCGTCCTTATTTGGTATCTACTTAATAACAATTCATCGCCACTGTTCTCAAATATATTAGTCTCGCTTTATAACGTCGGGGCGTATTGTGAAAACCACGTAATAGCATGGGACACAATTTTACAACAGAAGCCTAAAACCTCCTGGTATTTTTTTGTATAAAGCCCCTTCTAACCTTTGACTAATTATTATAAGGACTAGCCTTGCGGTAGCATTTCCCCTCTGCCACGGTATAAGCACAATTGATCTTGTGCATTTACATTCAATTTTACACTTTATCACTAAACGAGACAGCCTATAATTGCGAAATAATAACTTCGAACTTAGAACGTTTGGGGTTCACACGAGACTACTTTTCATGATTTTTAACATTCAAAATTAGAATCTAAAGTTATGGGAATAAAATCCAAAGTTGCGGATTTCATGTTACCTCGCCCCCCGCAAAAAGTGGCAGAAATGTTTGTTAGTAGAATTACACGCGTAACCAGTCCACATATAAATTGTCACAGCTTTTAACATTTGAACGTTTTTTTTAAAGTATAGAGTTATATAATGATTCTCTCTCACTAACATTCCAAAGAATTATTGCGTATTCCTTACCTACCTAGAATTCTAATACTTGCAAGGTTTTCACAGTACACCAACGATAAGCACATTGGTTTTTGTTTACGGTATACAGTTGCATAACTTTAAGGGGTGATTGTACCCATGATATTGAACAGCTTTCCTTGAGAAACTTATAGGAAATTCCCAAAAATAACTATAATGTAATGGAACTGTGTACCCTAATACCCTGTATTATAATTTATTTAAAGGGTATTTCAAAATGAAAACAGTACACCTCAATGGTTGGGGAATATATTATAATATCTGTGGTTGGGGTTTCAAATTTAGGTAACATTTAATAACCCACAACTCAATGACTTGACAGTAGAAGAAGACCCTATACACCGTGTTAATGAATTAACGCAAATCTAGAAAGCAGTTTGTTTAGAATCGAAAGCAGAATTAAATTATCATGTTTTTAACATTTGATTGTAAAATTTAAAATTTACTGAACTCGATCTCAACCCACCGCTCGGGCACTCTCACCTTATTTAGTATCAAAACAATTTTCTTTAAATGTGTCCATGAGCACGTTAACGCTTTCATTAATTGCTGAAATGATAACAAATCATTTTTGCCTCAAAATTTAAAATGCAACTTTAAATTTTAACTAGGTATCAAAATAATTAAATTATTATTTCAATCTAATTATTTTGTTATAAATCAGTGTATGAGGTTTTGCGCTTATTCATTAACACGTTGTATATTACCTAATATATGTATTATATGTACAGTATTTTGATTTCTATCATGGATAAAAATCTTCAATTGGTACATTACCGATATTCAAGCCAACTCATTCCAGCTACAACACTAGTAGTTACCCAAGAGAAGATCCTTAAAAACAATCTTGTTAACTCATCTTTACGTGCATACAAAAAATAAAAGAAATCCCTGTTTGCTAAACAGATTCAGCTCAAGGGGCAGAAAGTTCCAAGCAAATAGCGTAAGAACGGACGCAATAAGAAATGTAAGCTGTAGGTACTTCGCAAATGCGGCTAAGCAGGTACAGATGGGGGTAAGCAGGTACATATGGGGGTGAGGGGGTGAATAATGCATGTTGCATCTCCATTCAGCCGGTGGACAGGATAAAGTCTAGTCTACACTTGCAGTCACGCAAAGAGAAGGCTAATGGAGTGCTGCAGTCTATTTTTATTGAGTAGATCGATTGGCTGGATTTTGTCTAAATAAGTTTGTATGTAAATTTTAATGTTGTTTTTAGTTAAGAAATTTGGATGTGTGTTTTGATTCTTCTTTTAACGTGAACTTTCATTTCGGTCAGCTACCGACCATGGGTCAGTTACTTTTTTTTTTAAAATATAACAACCTCTATACTAACTTTCTCATGCATGTTTAATAGCATCACTCTTCGAGAATGGAGCCGTGGTGCTCCAGTGGCGAGTAACCTTGCCTGCCGTGCAGTAGGCGATGGTTCGATCCCCGTCCAGACCGACTCGTACCATTGAGTTTTTCGGAATTTATGTACGATTTGTAACACCAATGGCTTTTCGGTGAATGAAAACATCGTGAGGAAACCTGCATGCTTCAATTTCGAGGCATGTATTGTACCCACTGTCCATTACAAGTGGCGACGGGCTGAACCCCCGTCACACTGGACAGAGTTTCGGTACTACTGGTGAAACGTGAAAGTTCACAGGTTACAGAATATCTCTGACTGCCACCTCGGGGAATATAGTCATGAGCATATGTTCTTCGAGAATCAGGTCCAGGTTAGGTATTATTAGGTCATTTTAATGACCCAATAAATATGCAATACCACCAAAATCCAATGCGTCGGCTTATGCAATACAATCATAACCAAGGAGCGAGCGAAGCGTGCTAAAATCACTGCATCACGATATAAAATCAGGAGGGAGCGTAGCAGGTTTTTTTTTTTTTTTTGAATGATTTATAGTTTGCTCAGGGTCAGGGAGCAGTTACTGCTTGTTACTGCGGACTATTGGGGGGACCACACCAGTGATGGCGAAGCGCCCTGGTATGTCTACCGAACCAGTGAATGTTCTTAAGCAACCTGCCCAAGGGGCACCCATAATGGGTACGGACCTCGGCAATGGGCGTTGCTGGGACTACGCGACGGGTTGGGTATCGGGGATCGGGGGAGCGTAGTGGTATCTCTATCTTGCAATATTATCAAGTTAATAAGCTTTATGTAGTGAAAAAAGTTTTTTTTCCCGACACATCATTTTGGCGCCCCTTCAACCTGCCGCCCGGGGCGTGGGCCCTAGATTCGGGGCTGACAGATACTTCGTACTTAAAACATAGTTGGTAGTTGTAGGAAAGTTTCTGATCTGACCAACCCAAGGGATTATGGTCGTGAGTTTATGTTTGTTATGTAAAGAAAAGAAGATGTTGTAGGTTAGGATGTAAGCCCGCGCAAAAGATAGTTCGTGTACACATTACGTGGCCGAACTTTTAACGCTCTACGAAAAAGGAATTCATGTATTTAGAAAAGGATTTCGTTCACTTGATGTAGAAAATCTGGACCCGCGTGAATTTTGATGTGGTTGTATGTAACATCATAAAGGTAGGGTTAAACCAACGCGGTCTACGGTTGCGGTCTCTACATACTATCACGATCAAAATTCCTTTTGGGGTGGCCAGAAGCTTTGTGAATTTTGTGATCAATAATACCGTTTTTATGCATGGTTAAAGGGCAGAGAGAGGCGTCTAGTGGTGACAGGTAGCTAGCCTTTTGTCCAGAAAATCATAGTAAAATATAAATCCCTGAGTCACCTTATTTAGGGTCCTCCTTAATATGCTGACACTTTTTTAAGGGGATGATCAGACCGTCAAACTGAACAACTTTCTCTATGGCACCGACATCGAAACCACGAAATAAAAATCAGCTGTTCCACACAAAACTGCAAACCTACTCGAGCCAAATATAATTATGGGACAATTTTTTTTTGGTGAAAAGTGTCAATGTATAAGGTCTAACAAAATTAGCTGAAACTGTTTTAAGGGGATGATCAGACCATCAATCGGATTTTTTTTAAGTGATCGTCATCGAAATCGCGAAAGAAAATCTGTTGTCCCCTAAATTCGGGTCGAGTTAGGTTTGCAGTTTTTTAGCCTGCGCGTGTACCCTAACAACGACTGCAGTTAGGGTACGCCCGTCTCCCGCATACCGCGCTCGATTGAACTGCCACGATCGCTGAGCTGTTCCAGTAATCCAGTATATTATAATAACGCTATGGCCACGCTTATGTGGCCGACGGTGTGCTTTTGTTTCGCCAATGATGTTTTGAAAGGCCACGAGTTCTTACATTTTTCCGGACCTATTTTCGGTTTTTCGGTAGGTATTTCGGTTAGGTACAAATTAAGAAAACATTTTCGTGCTTGCAAATAGAGTAGATGAAAAAAAAACTTCAGGGAATTCATTTCCCGTAATAAATTTCGCCTCGTGTAATAAATTAAAGACTAACAAGATAATTAACTTTCTCATTCCTGTTGGGACAGCGAAATGTCGTTATTTGCTTTTGTCTTATATACTGTTGGTATTTCGTAATATATTACTCGGAAAAATGTATTTTATTTCCTGTTAACGTTGCTCTATTTTACGATAGAGATAGTCGTTAACCAAAGACGTGGTGCTGTGCTGTGCTGAGGTAAATTATGTCTGCATTGCGCAACGCATAGCAATTTGTGCTTGTTCCTACACAAATCAGATTGTTAGGGATAAGATCTGAAGGAACGCTGTTACTGAACACTACAACTTCAACTTCAGACAACTACATAAGTAACTTTAGATTTTTCCATATTTATCGTTGTTTTAGTAATATTATACAACTATTTGGATTTGTTAAAATAATTTTATCCCATATAAATTATCTCAAATTTTATGCGTTACAATGTAATAGGGTGCTCCAGACCTTCAAACTGAACAACTTTCCCTACTGATCTTACATCGAAATCGCGAAAATCGTTGTTACATACATAACTTTAATTGTTTGTTTTTTCGCGATTCAGTTGTTGGGCCCGCGGCCCGTGATGAAAGTTGTTCAACTTGATGGGCTGAGGCCCTTTAATGTATTACGAATTTAAATATACACCCTATATAAAACTTTAACGTAGCGAATGTACGAAAACCTAACCTAACCTAACCACCACCTTTTAAGAGCGCAATTTTAAATAATATTCACGTTTAGTCGAGTTAGGCCGGATTCGACCAAACTTTGATTTATCCAAGAATAACTACTACCAAAGAAAGAGGTCGTTGTATCCGTACTTATTGCAGATGTTATACATTTTTAATTTGTTAGATTTATACGTCACTTGTGTTTTTAAAATAAAATCCACACAAGTGACAAAATGACAAGGACGGACTTAATCTAAGAATAAAAAGACAATGCGGGTTTTGTATGGAAGGTTGGCGCCTTATTTTTCGCCGCTGTTTTTGGCGCGGCGGCCATCAACCAAACATGAATATTTTATTTCAGAAACAAAACTAGTTATTACATGTATATCCCTAAACTCAGTCCGAACGGAAATATATAAAGGCTTGATTTTAAAAATATATTAATTATGTTTACTTCAAGCTTTTACATCTCCGTTCGGACGGAGTTTAGAGATATACCTATACTTGTTAAAACAAGTTGGTTTGTTACTTTATTCTGAACTATTATATTCAAGTTTGATTGATGGCCTCGCTAACAAATTAGGGGGGAAAAAAAGGCGATTTTAAGCATCGGCATTCGCGTTTGGTCGAATCCGGCCTCAGAAAATATTTTTCTTGCAAGTAGCTCCTAGCACCTACCTTATTATCCTAGTATCTTATTCTACTAATTCCTTTGACAAATTATTATATGGACTGGTTACGTGTGTGATTCTACTAACAAAAATTTCTGTCACTTTTTGCGGGGGGCGAGGTAACATGAAATCCGTAACTTTGGATTTTATTCCCCATAACTTTAGATTCTAATTTTGAATGTTAAAAATCATGAAAAGTAGTCTCGTGTGAACCCCAAACGTTCTAAGTTCGAAGTTATTATTTCGCAATTATAGGCTGTCTCGTTTAGCGATAAGGTGTAAAATTGAATGTAAATGCACAAGATCAATTGTGCTTATACCGTGGCAGAGGGGACATGCTACCGCAAGGCTAGTCCTTATAATAATTAGTCAAAGACTAATTCTAATAAACTCTTTGATACGCTCTTTGTGATACAAACTTGTCACTTGCAAAGCTGCAATCTTGTAATTGTTTTACCAAGAAGGGTGCGAATATATCACATACTAAGTAGTGAGTAACTAAGCTGTGTCTTCACCCGACACTTGCTTTGCCCCGTTTTCCCTTTGAGTTTAATTTAGAATGTAAGCGCTCGTAAGTGATGTGAACAATGAACACAATAATGAAACATGAACTGTTACATTCTAAACCGTATGCACAATAAATTATTAAGATAAACAAAAAACCCGACTGCATAAAAACCTATTAACTGAAAAGAGAAAAACAAGCTTCATCATCACTAATCAGCTATAACAACTTTGTTTGAGCAAATATAATTTGATTGTTATTCGGTAGGTATCGCAAACGGGGACAAAGAAAATTTTGGTTGGTTATTGATTGGTTTGTCCCCTCCTGCAATACCTACCTAATAACAATAAAATTATATTTGATACATACATACATACGCTCGAAAAACATAACCCTCCTTCTGGCGCAGTCGGGTAAAAAATAGAGCTATCATCATCATCTCAGCTGATAGACTTCCACTGCTAGACATAGGTCGCCCCTAAGGATCGCGACAACGACCGGCACTGCTCAGGCTGCGCTGCTATCAACCAACGGGTTTCCGCCACCTTCACCAGGTCGTCGTTCCACCTTGTGAAGGGCTTAACCACGCTGCGCCGGTACGCGATCTCCAGTCGAGAACTCTTTGGCCTCGTCAGTCATTTGTTCTGCGAGCAATATGCCCCGATAATTGCCACGTTGAGTTTAGCAATTCTTCGGGCTATGTCGAGTAAAAATGAGCGTGTGATGTAACCTAAATTTGAAATACAAACACGTGAAAAAGTATAGTTCGATCATTGACTTACTCGTACCAACTACTGGACGTCGGCTTCGCGCTCAAAAGTGTCCGAACCAAAAGAGCACCAAAACGTATAAAGAGAACCAATTACGCGACAGTCTTCGTTTAATCGGCCGACAACGCGCATGCGCGCGCGCCTGGCGTGCGCCCTGCCGCGATTGGGTATAAATAATCCAAGCAAAATGAAAAAGAATTTCAGCATTTTCAATGTATTTAGTTAGTTTTTATTAATATGCACCAACTTAGGTTTGTCTAGGTTAGTCTCACTAGGACACTTTTTTCGAGAATTTTGTACTAGACCCGGCGTCCATTATTTTGTATGTCAATGAGTTCGATACACAGTTGTGTCGGTAATTTGTAAGTCGACAAACAGTTACTATTTGATATCTGTATATTTTTAAAACGTATTATTCGTTATAATTCGTAAACCGATACAGTTATTTTGCATGAAATGGTTGGAAAGTTAAAAATATATTTTGCATAGGTAGGGATTAAAAATATTATTCAGCTATAATGATGCCGGAGATACGATTTATAGCTTTTCCGTTCATTTCTTGACAGTACCTATGTAGGTACATTAACGGGATTTGGTTTTATATCGCACAATTTGTTCTATTTCCATACGCATGCATGAGAACAGATTAGTGTATCAAAATTAAAGGTGTCATTTTCTCACATAAGCTAATGTGGCGATAAATTTTCCCAAATATAATCATCGCGACTGTCGGTATTACGTCGAACCCGGACCCTCCCGATCCAACGCTCCTTCTCAAACATCAACGCCATTATTATTCCATGCTATTTTGCTTATTTTCGACAACAGAGTCCAGCAAAAGAAGCATGTTTCCAAAAGCTATTACGTAATGTGAAGCCGAGCTTTGATCTCGGCATAGCCCCGGGCTAGTACTTGCCGGCAAATCCCTTGCAATACCCTGCTTCAGGACGAACGATGTATAGTGTAGGGTAAAAGGTCTTGTTAAGGTCTCTGTGATGACACTACTGACTTTGTCAAATGAGACATTGAAAACGACAGATGTTAGGGTAGGGTACGCGTGATGTACGCATGACAATGTAATTTTACACAGGATTTAAAAGTAATTTTTGACTAACATAATCAGGAAATTATATTTGATTGACATTAACTTGATTTTAAAAGCCATAGCCTTAACTTCACGCAGTAATTTAATAATTTAGATACCTGTCAAGTTAATAGAATAAATAGTATCGAATTGATTTGATCCTAAATACCGTAATAAATTCAATCAAAGGTCATCAATCGTCACGCAATGGTGCTTCACGACGGGAGTTGAGGCAGACCCCGGCAAAGGTGGCGAGACGAGCTGGATGCCAACTGCAATGAGTGACGGGATGTAGCACCGAACAAAGAGATGTGAAAGAGTTTAGGGGAGACCTTTGTCTAGTAGTGGGACAAGAAAGGTTAAAAAATATATTTTTTTAAATTAATAAGGCAAAAAAAAAAAACAACGGAGAGAATATGAAAAATTTACAAGTTTATCTTTGTAATAAAAACAATATCTTCAAAGTTTGTTAGTTACGAAACACAATTTCATGTAATATTGATATTTTAGAAAGTTAAAACGCTACATATTAAAAGTATAATTTTTTTCTACTTTTATACAGGTTGTTACAAAAGTAAAAATAAGCATTTAAAACTTTTAAGGGGGTTTTTTAGACCATCAAACTGAACAACTTTCACTATGGAACCAACATAGAATTCGCGAAAAAAAATCTGCTGTCTTATCAGCTTGAGTAGATTTGTAGTTTAATGGAACATCAGATTTTTTTTTTCGCGAAATCGATGTTGGTCCATAGTTAAAGTTGTTCAGTTTGATGCTCTAAACCACCCCCTTAAATGATTATTTGTCTTTTTGTAACACCTTGTATACACATGTGTAGTTGGAATTCGACAATTTACAAATATATATATTTTTTTCTAATTTACAAACCTCACTATTATTCGTGAGAGGATTGAGGCAAAGGTGCTGTGTAGTGGGATCCTTCAAGCTATTAACTTACTTTTATAATTATGATTAAAAATCTTCACATCAATGGATTTCATATTTTGTGTTTATTTGTTACCATCTTACAAGAATCAGTTGACTAACTTTGTCGCGTCTACCCTACGTAAAACAAGAACTGTTTGCATCAACTTTTAAAGAATCCTTTAGCAGGTAAAATTTATAAAACGAAACGATTTTTAAATTCTTTTACATGCGTGTTTTCGTTCAACATCGTTTAGTTTTGTGAGCGAAGTCACAGTGCTGTTAGTAGGTAATATGCTAGAATTCACTTAATTCTTTATTTTATTCGCAAAATGTTTTCAAGGGTTTTTAATTTGAGTTGTTTAGATGCATGAGTTTCCTAGCCTACGTAGGTAATGAATACACTCGAGATCAATGAATACGGGTCACCAAAAATGTAAACCTTAATATCTCGGTAACTACGAATGATAGCTTATTCAGATAAAAAGTATTTTATAGACCATTCAAAATACTTCTACTTAAATTAATAAAATGTCTGGTTTCTGTAAAGTAATGCCAATAAAAACTATAAACTATTTTTTGCTTTCAACATGTATTATTAATGTGGTAATTATATCACTCAATCACACTAAAATGTGAGGAAATGTCTTCACACTAAACTCTGTGACAAAAATGGTTATTTTAAATTTTTTCTCTGCGATAGAATTGACGCATTTGTATTTATGTATTTTATTAAGTAAAACAAATAAAAATTAAGAATTGTTTTTATTTTAATTTAAGGAGAATTAAATTGTCTATAAACTAATTTTTATTTGAATAATCTTTCGTTCTTAATTTCCGAGATATTAAGGTATGTTGGTGATCCGGATTCATTGCTCTAGTGTACAATATAATAGGGAGGAGAATTTAGGTCTTTGCAGGTTCTCTGTTTATGGTAAAAGGGATTAATGATTGGACAAAAATGGGATACGATGATAATTCATACATACATGAACTGACGACCTTAAAAGATAGAAAAGTATCTGACCACCCCGAAAGGGATTATTGTTATGAGTTGGATATTTATGTACAACATACAAAATGTTTATTTGTGAGATAATGATTTTGTCTAGCAGTTGTTTCTATGTATTTGAGCAAGATAGAAGACGTAAGCCGTGGTGGTCCAGTGGCGAGTAACCTTGCATGCCGTGCAGGAGGTGATGGTTCGATTCCCGTCCAAGCCGACTCGTACCAATGAGTTTTTCGGAATTTATGTACAATTTGTAATACCACTGGCTTTTCGGTGAAGAAAAACATCGTGAGGAAACCTGCATGCTAGAATTTCGGGCATGTACTGTACCCACTGTCCATTATAAGTGGCGACGGGCTTTCCCCCCGTCACACTGGACAGAGTTTCGATACTACTGGTGAAACGTGGATGTTCTGAGGTTTCAGAATATCTCTGACTACCCCCTCGGGGAAAATAGTCGTGAGCATATGCTATGCTATGCTAGAAAACGTATTTGCTAGTAAGGCTCTATGCCTTTGTCGCAAATACGAATCATAAACATGAACGTAGATCCCATCAAGTGAACTTGTCGATTGCAGCGGAGTGCACTCGAGATGGGTCGAGCCGAGTGCACCCTGCATAATGCAAGACTGTGGGCTGTATCTGCCATGCATGTGCTAGGTTATACTAGATTTATATTATAACTTGAGTTAACCCGCAACTTCGTCCACACAAATTATATACCAGATCATAAGCTATCAAACAAACAAAGTTTTATCAAAATCGGTTCAGTAGTTTTCGCGTGATGCTCGCAGAAACAAACAGACAGTCTAATAAAGGTTGATTGGGAGTCCAGGACACCTAAAAACCATATTACCGCTCGCGTACTCCATACAAACGAAGTCTGGTTATATTTTCAATACTTCTGTTCTACTTTCTGTTCTTACTCTTACTTCTTCTCTTACAACGAAAATCTGACACCATATAAGCATAGATATTTGTTTCTATATTGTTTCTGCAAAATTTCATTGACTTTAATTGGTTGTATTGAAAATATAACCAGACTTCGTTTGTATGCAGCGCGCATTAGCGCTTTTGGAATAAACTTCTCTTAAAAGCTTGCTGAGTCACGGGATGCGCCTGACATATCGGGGGTTCCCTATGTAACTCGAGGAAGCTCTCTTCGTGCAGTGCATGAATGAAAAATTGCAAATTAAAAAAATACAACCGGCCAGTGATGCACGAATATAATGCGACTAAATAAAGTTCACTGGATTCGATTTAGCAGGCGTGTTGTGTTGCTTCTTCCTCCTTTGTGTTTATTTTAAGGATGATACTATAAAACCAGCCGAAGCTCTCTCGTGCACGAATGTTGTCGATTAGACTCACAGGAAAACGATGAATGTCGAGCTGCATCCTCTTGATTTCATGGAATCGGGACAGTTTTATCGCGAAGGTAGAATTCGGTATGTCAAGTTTTTTTTTGGAGGTCTGAATCGAAAACCATTTCGAGATAATTGTCTCAATAATAATATTTGCTCTGACAGAGATTTTAAAATGAAAGGATTACAGATATTTTTAATAAAATAACGTCGTTTTTCGGTCTGTCCAGTGACGTCACTGGAAAACATGTAAACTCCTTGGTAAATTTAAAATCAACTTAAAATAACTAACCATAATGAAAAAAAAAATACATTCACTATGTCCGAATTTCACATTTGATGATGCCGTTTCTGTTTCCAGCATAGACTTAGAAAGAGAAGGCAGAATGTTTTTTAAATAAAGCTGTAAGTAGTTTTTCTCCATGAAGTTCGAATTATTATCTCTCCGCCATTTTTGCATTTAGAGATTACAGATCAAAGTAATTTAAAAAATTAAATTTGTATTGATAAGCTCGATGAATCGCAATAAAAATTGGTTTTTAAAATTATGTCTTCTATTCGTAAAAATATAAAACGAAGACCAAAAAAAAAAAAACATGACATACCGAATTGACTAAATAACGTTTGCTTAGTTTAGCAGGCACAGAGGGACAGGTCTCTTGAGTAACGCCTCTTCCTTTTTTGGTTTCATCTTAGGGATCAGGATCAATCTTTAACGAATGAGATACGTGTTTAAACAAAGTCTACCAGATTCAGGCATGCTCACAGGCGCATTAAGTTACTTCTTCCTGTTTTGATTACATCTAAGGGACCGGGATACAACTTTTAAGGCGTCTTCAGACATGTATTATGCAACAGGGAAGCAGGTTTCAGTAAAACGACTCTATATTTGTTAATACCGGTGATACTACTCGACTAAGAGCTTTGTATTCGTAAGCTTTTGTATTTTATGTTGAATGCATTAGTTTTAAGGCGACGCGATGTAGTCTTTTGTGTTAAATTATTTTAAAAGTAAAGCATATTTTCAAAAATGTTTTGACGAAATTTTGCCATCTTAAAACCTTGTCGAAGCCTTTCCCACCATGGATTTAGAAATAGATAAAGGATACCAATCCTCCTTACAAGCATGGAGACATGAAAATTGGCAATGGCGTCGGTAATTTTCAACCTTCTTTCTTATCGATGTTTAGGGGGCAAATGCCCCGGGCGGCACTTTACTGGGGGCGTCAAATTCGGGAAAAATGTAGATTGATTGAGCTCTGTCTATAAACAATTCGTAGAGCAGAGAAAGGGCTCCCACACAAAACTGCGATGCGATGCGACGCCGGCGCCGCATCGCAAGTTTCTGCGATGCGAATTGCTGCGATACGATTTCGTGCGGTAAGCGCAAGGTTCAGGTGATCATACCTTCAACGGTAGTCAGCCGTATTGGACGTGTTTTTAGGAATAGTGACATGGATCGCAAAAAGACTGTTGCACTGTTGTTATTGTTACATTCGATATAGAAGAAAAATAAGATTTTGGATTCATCCATTTATTACGATTATGAACGCTGATGGGAACTGTTTTACTCTAAAATACTATGGTTTGAGAGTAGAAGAAGATGCATTTTTGATTTTTTAGAATGAGCATGTCTTCTTTTCTTTTCGAGCTTTTGAGTTTATTATCACCGTGTCGACAAAAACGATGGTAAAAGGGAAGAATACAAGGGTAAAATAAATGTGCACACAAATAATAATATCAAACTTTGAAGATAACTAGCGGCGTATTTCCCCTACGCTGTCTCAGCGGAATAAGTGGTCACCAAGTGTGATGTAATATCGCAGGAATGCGCGATGCGAATCAGATCAGAAGTTATTGCGGTGCATTCGTGCGAGCTTGCAGATATTTGCGATGCGATGCGTCGTCGCAGTTATATGTGGGAGCACAAAAGTCGAGCTCGCTTCGCTCGCTCAAGATTATGTTGTAATTATTCTACTTGTACCTACAAATTATCCTAAAGAGTTCTGGCTTAGACATGGTGCTAAAAATTTTGAGTTTGCTTCGTTCGATCCATCACTCTAAGTTTATTTATTTATTAAACCTACATTTATTAAAAATCAAAAGATATCCACTGATCATAACTCGAATAGTTGTGCTAAAAAATTGTGAGCTCGCATCGCTCGCTCCGTTATTTTTTACGTACGTCTTCTTATAAAGAGTCTTTGCCCCGGGCGGCAGAAACCCACGCTACACCACTGCTCCAAGGAGTATTTTCATGTTTTACCGCTTGTAAGGCAGTCAATACTCCAGGTACAGACAATACCTATTTCCAGCTTCCTGTTTCCACTTATGTTTGAGAAGCTTAAAGACGTGAATCTGCATTCACGTCTTTAAGCTTCTGTCAAACAAAAGTGGTGATTGTGACAAAGGTTCTAAGGTGGCTTACATTTGAAATAGAATGACGGCACAGTAGTTCCGACTAACATTTAACTTTACGCTTAAAAATATTTCTGCAATTTTTCTGACTACCCCAAAAGGAGTTTAGTTGTGAGCCTATACAGGGTGTAAGGAAAAGTATGTATAATTAACCTTTAAACTACTCGTACATACTCTACCTATAAAACTGAACAACTTTGACTATAGGAGCAAACCGATAAGAACAAAAAAATCTACTGTTCCATACTAAACTGCTGCGACTACACGATTCAAATGTATGGGACAGTAGATTTTTTTTGTTTAGTTCGGTTTGCTCCCATATCACAAGTTGTTCAGTTTGATGGGTAGAGTATATGGTTTAAAGGTTAATGATACTATTCCTTACAACCTGTATACCAATGTGTATACAGGGTGTAGCGAAAACCCTAGTAATACTTAATGGGGTGCTTCAGACCATCAAACTGAACAACTTACACTATGAAGCCAACATTAAAATCACAAAAAATAAACCACTCTTTCATACAAAACTGCAGTACAGATGCTGATTTTTTTTTCGACGTTGGCTTCATAGTAAAAGTTGTTCAGTTTGATAGTCTGAAGTACCCCCTTAAGTATTTCTAGGGTGTTTTGTTACAAGAAGTACACACCTTATACTTTCCAACATTTCGTTCTTTTGGACCGAATCAATTTAATTTTCCTTACAGCATTGAAAAATCTCGAAATTACCTGAAAAAAGAAAAAAAATATTACTTAACTAACTTTTTATTGTTTTCTGGTACGACACATGATAAACAAACTATTTATCTCATATAAATGGTAACTGAAAGTGCTGTTTGGGTTTTTGGCGTGATAAAATGTATGCGCATTAATCACATAGTTTGCACACAAAAGAGACAAATACAGTAGGGCTGCTTCTTATTACGACGACAGAGAAATGACACGACTACATGCTTTATACAAACGAGCGAAATAGGTGCACGCACAGTAGGAACACAGTAGGTCAGTCAGGGTGACCAGCGCCCGCGGCATGATGGCGCGATAAAACTCTATCGCGCCCTAGCTCTCGTTCTTATTGCGCGCGAACAAACGAGCTAGCAGGTGCGATAAAACGTTTATCGAGGCACCATTTTGCGGGCGCAGGAAAATTAGTCCGGTCGTCAATCTTCATTTGTGCAGACCAGACCAGTCCCGAAATCATTTAGTAAATTAAATATTAATCATGCGCTTCTCTATCTCGCTCTGACGATGACCGAAGCTTCGCCGGTGATAAATGCGCGTAAACGATTAACAAATAGCGGCAAGGGATTTTAATAGCGAACGTAGCACATCCTGATTTGTCAATTTCATATCGCGCTATTGAAATTTGTCAACTGCGCAGCTACAACGGTTAGACTTATAAACACGGTATTACTGTACTTTGCGTGTACGTAAGTACGTGCGCGTCTATGTGTGCGCCAGTTTCACTATTTGCGTGGAACTGCCCTTCTATACCTGTCTCTTTTGTGGTGTTCTTACCACTTTAGGTACTTAGATAAGTAGGTATATGCTTTGCATGTGTAATTTTGTAAGTCCCTACCACCTTTAATACTCTGGGCCTCAGGCGGTTAGAAAAACATCATCGTACTTGTTATAAATGTAACGGATTTGAAACTTTTCTACCGAATGAATTCATACATAAACAAGATACGGAACCTCTTGTATTTGATCTGTTTTGAAACGCGGAGTTCCTTGAGAGTTTCAAACTAATTTGTAAAAGTTAAACGTTCAGCCACTCTTGGGTATAAGTATACAATTTTCGTAGTCCTTTGACTTTATATTATCTCTCGTAATTTTGTCGAAAAATTGGCCGTTAAATTGCGTGAAAGTATGCGGAAGTAGGTATTACTTTTAAAGTAGGTATATATCTTCAGTCTCATGGGCATTTCCGTATCTACATTTGGCCACAATTTTGTATAACATGGTATTCTTCGTATTTTATCCGAAATACCTTGGAGGCATCTTCTTTTTTCATTTTTCTACTAAATTTATACAATTTACCAAAACCAAAGTTATACCTCAATATTCTTGGATAGTTCATAAAAAAAATCTATAAAAGTACTTCTTTTGTAACGTTCTTTTTAATCGAAAATACGACACACGCACGCTCTTTTAGGAGGGCTGGGCAATCGCGTTTCTCATAGAAAATATTCGTCTTAACCTATGTCCCCTTAAGAGAAGTTTATTCTTTCGCGTAAATGCGCGCTGCATACAAACGAAGTCTGGTCTTATTTACAATACTAACTAATTAAAGTCAATGACATTTTTCAGAAACAATCTAGAAACTAATCTCCATGATTGTATGAAGTCAGATTTTCGTTAAAATATACAGTTTTAGTGCTAGGATTAATTTAAGGTTTGTATGGAAATCTTTGAGGCACTGTAACTTTAAAACTATACATTAGAACGAAAATCTGACTTCATATAAACATAGAGATTAGTTTCTAGATTGTTTCTGAAAAAATGCATTGACTTTAACTGGTTAGTATTAAAAATATCACCAGACTTCGTTTGTATGGAGCGCGCTCCGAATTATATTCCCCGGGAACACGACACGTCAGACTAATCTGTGTGAACGAGCGCGTGGCTCAAGCAAGAATTTAGCCGTTTGCTTTGAAACAGAATTTTTTATGAATTTAAAAAAAATAAGGAAACCAAATCATTCTGTTGTATTGTGAAGTTATGTTGTAAATTTTCATTTTCTTCCGGTCAACAATTTAAGAGAAATGGTTACATATGAAAAAAAGGGGTGACTTTAGAGACCTTTTTCTTCAGTTTTAAATTTACTATAAAAATTAATAATAGCTTATTGGGTTTGGTACTTATTCCACCAGAGCGTAGCTAAAGTTTACGATATGACATAACATAACATAAATATTCTTTATTTGCACACCAAAAACATACAGCAACAAAAACAGAATAATAGAACGTAAGGGTACAAATGGTGGTCTTATCACTAAAAGCGATTTCTTCCAGACAACCATAGTATGGAAGAACTCTTAAGTAAAAAAACTTGCTATGGCGGTGTAATAAATAAGATATAAAATATATATAGCTTACAATACATATGCGTATATAATAATACATACATAAATCTATATATATAAACATACGTAATATCTAACAATGAATAATGAATACATTAATAAACATATAATAGGTAATGGATCAAAATGTCAAATTAAAAATAATGAGTCAGAAGGTGAGATAATGATCTCTTACTCGTTTTTTAAAACTGGGTATGTATTTGGGTATGTATGACATGTATTGGGTGCTGGAAAAGAACAGGACTATACCACCCATCGCACAGTGGCGTAGCGAGGGTTTCTGCCGCCCGGGGCACAGACTGATTTTGCTGCCCCCTTAAAAAGGAGCGAACAAAGCGAGCTTAAAATTTTTTTACACATTTATTCGGGTTGTGGTCAGACATCTATTGGTTTATCAATGCAAAATATGAAACTTAGAGCGAGCGAAGCGAGCTCGACTTTTCTCCTCGATACGAATCGGTTGGAGCCAGAGCTTTTTACGTACAAAACATGTGCAAAGTAACCTAAGTAAAAGCTATGGATTGAGCGAAGCAAGCTCAAAATTGTTAGCACCACGCACGTCTTAGATGTGGTTATGCTTAGATTACGTGGAGGCACAGTAATTTAAACAGTAACTTAGAGCTCGCTTCGCTCGACTTTTCTCTGCTCTACGAATTGTTTATAGACAGAGCTGAAACAATCTATATTTTTCCCGAATTTGCCGCCCCTATTAAAGTGCCGCCCGGGGCATTTGCACCCCCTGCCCCCTTGCTACGCTACTGCCATTGCATCTCAATACTTGGGTATTGTAAGAGGCAGCTAAGGGAGGGGGAACGTTGCTTATATATCCTTGACCTGGCTTAAGGTGGTATGCGCTAAGGCATACTTGCTCATCAGGTGTGTGGTGGGAAAATCATAAAATTGCATTCCCATAAGTTTCGGCCTCAGGATTGCGCTATTTATTGCGTCTGAGACGAATTTTACCGTCTTTTGCATATAAAAATATCGTTCACGCTTGAAATGCTTTGAAAGGGATATTTTTATAAGTTCTCTACCTAGTGGCTCCGGTGCGGCCGGCGGTATCACCCTTGACTTTTCATGTACACAAGAAGCGTAGTTACTTATTTATATTATGCTAATATAACATATTGATCTGTGGATTCTGTGTAAGTACCAACGGTTTTCATTTCTTACGCTTATTAGGGTTCCGTAGTCAACAAGGAACCCTTATAGTTTCGCCATGTCCGTCTGTCCGTGGCTTAGCTCAGAGACGCTTAGTACTAGAAAGCTGTTATTTGACATCACGCCGACAAATTGGTAAAATGAAATCTTTTAACAAATTTTTTTAGGGTTCCTCCCCTAAACGAAAAGTGGGGATGCAATTTTTTTTTCTCATTTATCCCAAGGTATAAGGTATCAATGGATAGGTCTTTTAAAAATAGTTTAGGTGTGGGAAAACCATTTTTCGATTTAGGGATCCGTTAGCGAAATATTAAGCTTTAAAGTGCAAATTTTTGTTAGAGTCAAGTGTCCCCCCCCCCCCCCCCCCTCCCTAAGTAGGCTCAGTTAACGAGTAACTCAATCAACTTCTAAAATGTACTTTTTAGACTTTATTAGCCGTTAAACCGTAGTATAACACAAAAAGCCCCGGTTCTAAGTCCGTATATTGTGACGGAACCCTACCCTGTGTATGGCCGGTTTTTATTACTTATTTTAACACAAAAAACGCTTTATACAGGGTCCAAATTAATATGCTAACAGTTTTTTTTAAGAGGATGATCAGACCATAAAACTGAGCAATTTTATTTATGGGAACTACATCGAAGTCGCGAAAATAAAATCTGCTGTCCCATACATTTGTCTCGAGTAGGTTTGCATTTTTGTATGGAACAGCTGATTTTTTTTCGCGATTTCGACGTTGGTGCCAAAATGAAAGTTGTTCAGTTTGATGGTCTGATCATCCCCTTAAAAAGTGTCAGCATATTAAGAACGACCCAATATACTTTAGCATAAGCATCGTAAGCATATCCCCACGACTATGTTCAACGAGGGATAATCAGAGATAGGTATTCTAAATAATAAACCATTTTCAGAATATTCTATAGAATTTTATTTTAATTAACTAGCAGTTATCAAACTCGGTTCAGCGTGACATGTAGTGACCCCAAAGAAGACATAGACATACAGACATACACTTATAACAGCCCTCTTTTGGCGTTGTTGGTTAGAAACAAGCTTCTAGGGTAAATGTCATTATTTAACTTCTCAATTATCATTGAACGCAACAACTTTGCCCAAAGAAAGTTTTTTTCTTGCGTCTATTTTCCTTTACCCCATTTTGAGGATAAAATATTTCTGTTCTTGGACGAATTATATACGGACCCGCCTCGCAGCATTTCCCCTCTGCCAACGTGCAAGATCAAAAGATCTTACGCATTTACATACAATTTTATACCTTATCACTAAACGCGACAGCCTATAATTGCGGAACAATAATTTCGAACTTATGACGTTTGGGGTTCACACGACACTGATTTTCATGATTTTAAACATTCAAAATTAGAATCTAAACGAATGGAATAAAATTCAAAGTTGAGTATCTCATGCTACCTCGCCCCCCGCAAAAAGTGGCAGAAAAGTTTGTTAAAGTCCGGCCGCTGAAAGATTGCGTTTGACAGTTACCATAAAATTGTAAAAAACTGAATGAAAACTATAAATGCCGATCATTATTTAGTAGCTTTTTGAACTTAAAAGGGCAGCTAGTGCCCTGTGTACTAGAGTGAGCACAGGTAAACAATATTTTCATTCAGTTTTTTACAATTTTATGGTAACTGTCAAACGCAATCTTTCAGCGGCCGGACTTTAGTAGAATTACACGCGTAACTTATCCTCATATAAGTAGTCTAAGTTTCTGTTACATCAGCAGTCAACAACAATGTTGCGAAAAATAAACAACATACAACATACTCAAAACGAAGTTACTTACACGGCAAAGGCAAGAAACCCCTGAACTCCTTAGCGGAGTAATTTATGTCTCCCTAAAAATAATTTATCGTACCATGTGGGGTAAGATGGCGAAGTTACCTAGAAGCTGTGTTGCCAGGTATGAAAATTTTGCAAAAAATACCGTGAAAAATTATGAGATTCACTGATGTGTCTAAATTGTTCTAAAGTTTTTGCGAGTTATTGAGTTAATTATAGTTAGAATCAGAGTGAACTTAAGAGCGCATGAGAACTTATTGCACGTGATGGGTTAAATACCATTCATAGTACAACCTCAATTAATTGCGACAAGTATTTGTATTTTATCCATATACAGGGTCAAATTTAAACCATTAGCATCCTTTTAAACTAAGAGTCTAAACATCAAACTGAACAACTTTTACTATGGGAGCAAACCTATCGGAGCAAATAATTTTGCTGTTCCATACTAAACTGTAATGCCTAGTACTCGACTCAAGTGTATGTAACAGCAGATTTTTTTTGCCCCGATCAGTTTGCTCTCATACCTAGTGAAAGTTGTTCAGTTTGATGGGTAGACTCTTAGTTTAAAAGGATGCTAATGATATAAATTTCACCCTGAATAGGATCTTTATCATGATCAAAATTTTTAATGAGATATTTTTTTATTGAGAACAATCTCGAAATCGCGAAGGAAAATATCAGCTGTTCCATACAAATCTTCAAACTTACTTGGCGCAAATGTATGGGACAGATGTTTTTTTTTCGCGATTTCTATTTAATTTCCAATAGAAGAAGCTGTTGAGTTTGATTATCTGATCATCCCCTTAAAAAAACCTCCACCATATACTAAGAAAGACCCTATATTAAGGGCCTATGTCGAAAAATAATTGAAGCGAAATGGGCGTGGCTTAGCGCAGCAAGCGCCCCGCGCCCCGCTACCGAACATCGTCGCGCACTAGCCCGCGAAAATCAAATCACTCAAAATGCGTAGAAGACGCTTCGCTGTTAATATATTATTAGTACTTTTTGTCGTATGAAAAAACACAATATATTATAATTAAGTATCGTTCTATTTATCCTCCTTGATCAATTATTAATTTGTTACAGGATCAATTACGGACAACCAATTTATAGATAGAAACAATACCTAACTAACGATACTCTTTAATTGATTTCACTTAAAAAACTTAAAACTCATTAATATCATACCGAAAATCACTGTACCTATCTAGAAGGAAAAAAACTATCATTACAGGATTTTGTTTTACTTTATAGTACGAGAGCTACCTGTTGGTCTTCGGTTCGGTTCTTGGTTAGGCTTTACGTCTTTAGGTCCCGTAATCAAATCAATTCAACTTCTTATTTTGTACTTGTAATTGATATAATACAAGTCAAAACATTCTATGGTCAAAACATACCGACTTTCTAGATGAAACCTGGAAGTTATTTTACGCCGTCAACAAAAATGTAAGAAGAACGTGAAAAAATAAGTTTCGTAATACTGCAATAATCTCAGTTATTCTCGATACCACAAGAACTTTCAGGTTGAGAAGTTGTATAACACTCATAAACCTATTTTAAAATCCATAGGTAATTCTAAAATACCTCGCATCCCTCAGATGCATGGCATATCATTGAAGGATGAGGATGATGCAGGATATTATAACAGGTTATGAATGAATTTTAAAATGGTAAATCAACATTTATTTACAAAATCACTAATAATATTTATCTTACGACCTAAAATCAACATTTATTTACATTAGTACATTACGATAAGTGTGACTTAAGTAGTTCATTATTGCACAGCGTGAAGTTAGCACCCGAGCATAAGCAAGGGTGCTAAACGTATATGCAGGTTTAGGTCACAGAGTGCTGGAAAATTATTTACAACTTATTACCTTTTCTTTTCTCTCATACTTCTGGTATGTTCCTGCCTACGTTTCAAATTTAATGTTTTGTTCCGTTTTGTTTTTCATTATCACTGTTTCTCCTAGTACCCCAGGAAAATTAGGTGAAAAAAAGGGTCAACCTCGGATTGAGAGATAATAAGCTACAAACTTCTTTAAATCATCGTTATGACATCCAATACGTTAGGTCAATTGTCACATAAAATCTCGTTTATGCAGGTCAAAAGATTCAAGGTAAAATGTCAAAAAACAGGTCTTTAGGAAATATCTTCTTTTCTATGCTCTAAATGACCTTTGAAGTTTTAAAAAAAATTGTAGAACTTTAAATTTTCTTCAAATTTGGTCATTTATAATAGTTAACCGTTCTTGAGATAGATTGATAGGTAGAACGCAAAGAGTTGTAACTCCCATAACGGTTTGCTCCCATAGTAAAATTATACTTTTCCTTACACCCTGTATAATATTATTTGGCGTTATTAATGAAAATACATAATTTCAATAACTATACACGAAAGAAGATGATGAAGAATTATTTCGAGTTTGAATCAATCGGGATAGAAAAACGAGTACAGAATAGTGACCCTGAGCAGCGCGCATTGAAGATATTGAATGAAAACAGTCACCGCCTGCCCGACAGACGCTTCAAAACAATACTTATATGGAAAGAAGACGACATGAAGATTCCGAACAACTACAAAAACTCACTCAAACGGCTGCACAACCTAGAGAAGAAACTAGACCGAGATGAAGACCTGAAAAAGAAATATGAAGAAAGAATGCAAACCCTCTTCACTTTGGGCTACGCCGAGGAAGCTACCACACCGCCGGTGCCAAATAAAACATGGTACCTACCCCACTTCGCGGTCATTAACCCCGCGAAACCGAAGATAAGAGTAGTACACAACGCCACAGCGAAGACAGCCGGACGCAGCCTGAACGATATGCCACTCTGCGGTCCAGACTTGCTGCAATCTCTGCCGGGAGCTGTAATGCGAATTCGTCAACACCAACACGCCGTGTCAGCTGACATAAAGGAATAAATGTTTATGCAAATATAAGTTCAAGAGGACGACAGAGAGGCACTACGATTTCTATAGCGGGGCGACGAGAGAGGGAACCAGCGACCGCGAGAGTACCGCATGACTTCAGTGATCTTCGGCGCGATGTCATCACCATGCACCGCGCTATACGTGAAGAATAGAAATGCTTCAGACTTCAAAGAAAAGTATCCTGCAGCCGCGCGAGCCATTGAAAAGAACCACTACATGGACGACTACATAACAAGTTTTCCGACCGAAAAAGAAGCCAAAGAAGTATCGAAATCAGTCGACTACATTCATCGGCAAGCCGGCTTCGAGCTATGCGGATGGGTGTCCAATACAAATTCAGTAGTACAGCAGTTTTCCGCCAACTCGGGCGGCGCCACGGTCTCTATCGGCGGGAGCGAGGTCCGATGGTACAACGGGCCGAGCTTCCTACGAAACCACGAACGAGAATGGCCACAAGAGACGAAGACAGAAGCACCGAAGACAGGAGAAGAGAGGGGACTAGTCACGTCACCCACCAGCGACCTGACCACGCTCACCTACCTCGAATCGAGCGATTTTCGTCGTTCCCACTTTTGCTACGAGCTACGGTGCGCATGCTACAGTTCGTCAATTTATGTCGAAAGAAGAAAAATGAAACAGTATTGGCTACGAAGCGCAAACGAACGAAAGAAAACAATAAAAACGACTCTGATTCAAAGATTGATAAGAAAACACGCAAGAACGAGACACCGTACGTGAAGAAATGAGATAGCAACACCATCGGTATCGAAACGCACTATCTCATTCGCGCTGAGAAACTATGGTGGAAACCTGTACAAGAAGATTGTCTTTCCGAAGATTTACGTCGAGTAAGGAACGGCGCGGCGCCTCAGCCGGGAGACAAGCTGTCGGCGCTATCAGTGGTCGTCGGCGAAGATGGCTCAAGGAAGAATCCACGTAGCACCTGACATCGTTGAAGACACTGCGAGCCCGACCGTACTCGACGGGAAACACTACTTCACGCGACTGTACATACAACACGTACACGAGCGACTACATGGCGGTATCGAAACCGTCGTGAATGAGCTACAGCAGCGAATATGGGTACTGAAGATACGACCGACGGTGCGTGAACGTCATCAAACACTGTCAACTATGCAAGATACGAAGAGCGAAGCCTACTTCTCCGGCGACCGGCGACCTAAGGAGGTTCGTGGCACGAAGAGGAGTGCCTAAGGAGCTATGGAGTGACAACGCGACGTGCTTCAAGGCTGCGGAGAAGGAGCTCGCCAAGGCCGCGCTGGCGGCGGTCAGCGAGGAGGCGACGGCGCGGCGCATCACCTGCCGCTACGTACCCCCGGCCTCCCCCTTCATGGACAGCGCGTGGGAGCGCATGGTACGCACCGTGAAGGAGGCACTGCGCGTCAAACTCCACGAGCAGTACCCTAGCGACGAGACACTGCTCACCCTGCTCGCCGAGGCGGAGAACACCGTCAACTCCCACCCACTCACACACGTGGCGGTGACCCCAGAAGAACCGGAGGCGCTTACACCCAACCACATCCTGTTGGGACCCAAACGACCTCACCGCGCGTAAGCGCAGCGCGCTCAACGATGGCGGACGTCTTCTGGAGCCAGGTCAAAGAGTACCAGCCTCTACTCCAACACCGGCGGGAGCCTCACACGACCAGCGCACGCTATCGGCGACCTGGTACTCGTCTGCGACCCCACCCTGCCCCGCAACACATGGCCGACAGGAAGGATCGTCGCGGTCTACCCAGGGCGAGACGGCGAGGTGAGGATCGTGCACGTCGTAACCAGCAACGGGCATGTCCTCCGGAGACCGACCAAGAGGATCGTCGTGCTACAGGTTGGATCGCAGAGCTGCGACGGCGGGAGAAATGTGCACGACAGAACCTGAATTGACTACCTTTGTACATAGTTTTTTACATTACTTTGTTTATTTCGTTTTATATACCCTTTTATACTAGTAGGATAAGTTTAGGTTAAGTGTTCATTTCAATAAATAAAATGTTCTTATTAGAATTAGGGCTTAGCACATAAGTTATGTAAATAGTTCTAATAGGATTCTTATTCGATTTCTCTAGTGATTTACTCCAATCTACCCCAGATTAGATTAGGTACACTTCCCTAATAAAATTAACGCATAGCACAAGTAAATAAAACAATTAGAATCGAGTTAGAACTTATAAATTCCAATTAGAAGTTATGCCAATAAGCTTCACTACCTCATTAGAAGGGGTAGAAAGAAGAGACAGAACGCTCCATCTCTGTCAGCGCATACAGGCGAGCGAGGGGGCCCCGGCGTCCGGAACCTGTGTTATGAGGAAGCGGGGGCCGGGGTCATATAAATATTGTACCTTTCCTTTTCGTTCTGCACTCTGTTATGCACCGGCAGATGATGCACCTGCTATTTTTAGAATAAGAAAATAAGTATCTTAACTATATAATTATATTGGTTTGTAAGCGTAGAAATTAAGATTGTATGAGAAATAAAGAGATTTGTATTGAGGGCAAGAGTGCGGGGTAAGGAGGGGTGGTCGCTTGAAAATGATATAAAATGGCGCCAAATCGGCGTAGATTCATTCCGGATCGGGCACTCAAGAAAGAAACAACATGGAAGAAGAAACTCTCTGCGACCACTCGCCTTCCCTACCCTGCCCTTCAGCCTGGCTCACCATACTGACTACCCATACAATTAAGGGCCACAGAATTTTCAAACTCTCATACCAGGCAAGATGTTCCGGAGCAATAGAATCCTTCAACTCGGTAAAAATACTGACAACGGTTCATAAATACGTTTATAACCAGATTCCATTATGACAAATAAATTTAATTATTTGAAGAAATTGAAAAACAAGATAGTAAAACCGAAAATTACGACGACTTAAAGATAATAACAGCTAGCTCTTGGTCTATGAAGTCCAAAAAAACTGCTATACATATTTGAGGGAGAAATATACTTAAGAGAAGTTTATTCCGAATGCGTAAATGCGCGCTGCATACAAACGAAGTCTGGTGATATTTTCAATACTAACCAATCAGTAAATGAAAAATTTGCAGAAACAATCTAGAAACTAATCTCTATGCTTGTATGTAGTCAGATTTTCGTTAAAATATACAGTTTTAATGCTAGAATTAATTTAAGATTTGTATGGAAATCTTTGAGGTATTGTAACTTTAAAACTATACATTTTAACGAAAATCTGACTTCATACAAGCATAGAGATTAGTTTTTAGATTTTTTCTGAAAAATTTCATTGACTTTAATTGGTTAATATTGAAAATATCACCAGACTTCGTTTGTATGGAGCGCGCTCCGAATTATATTCTCTTAAATGTGAAGCTGCTATGGCCTCGAATTTATTTTAGATTGTATTTAATATATTACACTATAATATTTACACGTAAGCTGGATAATTAATCGTAATTCGGAAATTGGGCATGCGAACGCAGGTCTGACGCGGGCAAAGGCCACAGCCGACTGAGCTTTTTAATAGATTGTGATAGCTTATATTACTGCCTGACGCGAGAGAAAGAGATGGGGCGGCGCGCGCGTCTGACTAAATAAAACGACGTAAGCGCCAAAACAAACTTTATTTTGTTGTGATTTTACTATTTATGTAAGTTAATTTTTGCTGCAATCAAAATTTATAAAATATCAATCTCTATTTTTTAAATCAAGTCTCGTGTTTCTATTATTCACCGTTTAGCAGTTCCAAGCGTTTATAGATAAAGACGGAGGCTACTTTGGCTTGTTTTTCTATCGAGAAAATTTGTCTTAATCGTGTTTTGGCGGCAATCAAAATTTTAATAATATGTTCAATTTACACATATCCTGAAATCATACTCCTACTGTTAGTACTTCATGATATCTGATGCTTTGAAGAATCCTATTTTTTTCACATATCCTCTTAAAAACACCAAAGGTGTATAGACACAAATAAATTAAGGACACAGTACAATTTTAATACCTCCTTTTTACCTAATTTAGGGTAGAATTTTCAGAACAGATCGGGTAACACTGTTAGTTCACTGGGTCAAACTTCACCCTGCACCTTATTTTACTTAAGAGGTATATTACTTTCACACGCGTAACTTGTTCTCTTAAGTTTTCTACGGGGTAAGGAGGTATAATAAAAGGGATCTGGCACCACAGTTAACTTGTTTTCATGATCTGTACAGTGCACCATTACCATTCATAAATTTAACACCATAATCGCTTTAGGGGTGGTCAGAAACTTTGCTACTAACTATCGTTTGAAGCTTGCAACCTTAGCAATAGCAAGGTTCAAAGTCCTGTTTTAGCTTGTTTGTTGAGTCTTGAATCTTACAGTTGACGGTGGGCAGGACACTTAGCTGTGCGAAGTGGTGGCAGGAGGAGCGTTGGCGCGCTCCATACAAACTAAGTCTGGTTATATTTTCAATACTAACCAATTAAAGTCAATGGGATTTTGTAGAAACAATCTAGAAATAAATCTCTATGCTCGTATGTTGTCCGATTTTCGTTAAAATATGCAGTTTCAATGCTAGAATTCATTTAAGATTTGGATGGAAATCTTTGAGGCACTACTTTTAACATAATCTCATATCCTATTCCTACATTTTAACGAAAATCTGATAAAATTTCTTTGACTTTAATAGGTTAGTATTGAAAATGTAACCAGACTTCGTTTGTATGGAGTGCGCCAGCAGGCGTAATATACCCTTAACAGAGTGGTGGCCAAGATTAGACAAATTAATCTTAAATGTTGTTTAAAGTAAGGACAAAATCTTGCAATTCCAAAAAAAAACATTGTAACGCTTCATAATCATCATCTCAGCCGATGGACGCCCTCTGCTGGACATAGGCATCCCCCAAGGATCGTCACAAGGACCGATCCTGTTCTGCTTTAATCTAACCAGTTTCCGCCGCCTTCACCAGGTCGTCGGTCCACCTTGTGCGGGGACTACCCACGCTGCGCTTTCCGGTACGCGGTCACCACTCGAGAACCCTTCGGCCCTCGGTTCAGCGAGCAATGTGGGGTCCTTTGCTACTTTAGTTTTAGTTTAGCAATTCTTTGTTCTATATCAGCTACTCTGTTTCTTCTGTGGATCTCGTTATTTGTGATTCGCGTCATCGAAAAATTATTATAAGTACTTTTACAGAGTTAGGGTCTTTTCGCAGTGAAGTTTTCAATACTGCGATTTGTGTTGAAAAGTGTGGAAAGTCTATCAATTGCATAAGTTTTTTTTTTTTTATTTATAATTAATGGACTTTTTGCTTGTGCGTTAGCACCGCATTTCCGCCAATGTCAAGTAGTTTGTGGGAGTATCTATCCCAATCTCAGGGATTGTTTTTGATAAAGAACAAGAAGAGATTAAGTAATGCGGAGCCTCGTGGCAGGCAAAGACGCGACGCGCGGACAACACGCGAGACAAGTTCTCGGGTCAGAACCTGCAACGTGACTCATTGAATAAGTTTATGGAATGAACCGAATATTCTTTATTCAAAATAGAGACAGAACAAAATATTACACACAATTATGAGTTAACTTCTATGAACTGAACTAAACAAACCAACAACGATTTAATTGCATAAATTCTACTTACTTTGAAAGGTTATTTCATTTTACGAAATAACATTGAATTTGTGTACGAAAACTTCAGTACACAGAAATATTGTGGGTAAAATACAATACGATATGTAATAATAACTTTGACGATTTATATACGGACCCGCCTCGCCTAAGCATTTCCCCTCTGCCAACATGCAAGATCAAAAGATCTTACGCATTTACATTCAATTTTATACCTTATCACTAAATGCGACAGCCTATAATTGCGGAACAATAATTTCGAACTTATGACGTTTGGGGTACATACGACACTGTTTTTCATGGTTTTTAACATTCAATCTAAACTAATGGAATAAAATTCAAAGTTGCGTATCTCGGGTTACCTCGCCCCCCGCAAAAAGTGGCAGAAAATTTTGTTATTAGAATTACACGCGTAACTTGTCCTCATATAAGAAGTCTAAGAATAATAATTATGTATGTAGTTATCATGAAAGAACACTCCTCAACATCATCTCGGACGAAAGACGTCTACTGCTGGAAATATTTTGTGGAAGTGTTTTGTATATATTTGGGGAACTATCGGTTAAAAGTCAAAGTCATAATTTATTAAGTATATAAGTTTAAAGCCCACTTATTAAACGACAAATATTTTTTTGAAGCCCCCGGGCTTAAAAAAAATATTTGTCGTAGGAACCTGCGTTGTCGCTGTTTCTGGTCGCATCACCAGAAACTCTACAACAAAACACGACTTAAAAACTATTAGTATTTTTACAAAATTAATTCTTAAGCTATGATTATGTATATATAATAATACATAGTATATTTACTAAAATAATTGATACTATAAAGTAAACTATAAGTTAGTGACATCAGAGCATTTTGATCATTTGATAATCATCCAGTTTATAATGTGCTTTGTCACATTATAAACTGGATGATGAACTGGACAGGTCTTTATTGATCCATGTTATCGGAAAGGTTCAAAATGGTCTCGGATGGATTTTATTATAACAGCGTTATTTTTTGATACGAAATAAATTCAAAGGTCCTTCTCGTATAAATCTGTGTGACAAACACCGTTATAAAAAGCTGCAGATACCGGCACAATTGTGAAGGTACACACATAAATCCCTTACTATGATAAAAAGTAAAATCGTTTTCCAAAACAGAATAAATCACGCTCAATGGCGATACATTACTTTTTGCCTTAGGTAAGAGAAAAAAAGTATTTATTTCGTGAAAATCTTCAACCTAAGATACTTACATGAAAAGTAAAGGTATAAAGTAGGTAAAGGTACAAATAGTTAATATTGTAGCAGGCTTTGATTGCATAGCGCACATTTACGCTCACATTGCTATTATGCCCACATTGCTATTATGCCCACAATTGAGATTTTGTACAAATCAAACGCTCGTCTTATACTATACCGGATGATTTTTTTTACCGTTCCGAAACTTTTAGGGGTAGTTCAGACCATCAAACTGAACAACTTTTACTATGGAAGCAAACCTGAATTCATAAAAATAAAATCTGCTGTCTCATACATTTGAGTCGAGTAGGCATTGCAGTTTAGTATGGAACAGCAGATTTTTTTGCGATTTCAACTTTGCTCCCGTAGTAAAAGTTGTTCAGTTTTATGGTCTGAAACACTACTACTATCCGCATAAATAATATACCAGATTTTAAGTCAGATCATAAGCTATCAAACAAAAAAAGTTTCATCAAAATCGGTTCAGTAGTTTTTGTGTGATGCTGTTACAAACATACAAACAAACACACAAATAAACAAACAAACAAACAGACAGACAAAAATTCTAAAAAAGGTTCTTTTGGAGTCTGGGATACCTAAAATCCATATCGTAATCTTTTTCATGTAAATATCATCAATGTACAGATCCACTTCTGTTACAGTTTTATAAAAGTTAAGATTAAGATTATATTCCTACACCACCTGATAGAGATAGATAGGGGTTCTCCGTTCCATCAGATTCATGGGGGTAAGGATGAATAGCATAATTATTATTATGTGTTTAGCCAAGCACATATCCTTAATTCCTGACTGCTTTACTAAATAAACAGTCACTATAGTCCAATCAGTAATGAGAAATTAACCAATCAGATAATCAATCAATCAATGAATTATACTTTATTTTACACCAAAAACATAGTATACAGAGAGTAAACAAACAAGAAATACAGACGGTACAAAAATATGCGGTCTTATCGCTAAAAAGCGATTTCTTCCAGACAACCTTAGGAAGTGTACACACATTGATGAATCTTTAGAAAACATTTTATTTTTATTGTTAGATTAGTTTTTAAGCAATCCTATTGTGCATAATTACCAAGAATAAAATCTCACCGTATTGTCACTTGAACTAAAAATAAATAGTAACGCAACAGTCAAATACACAAAGCAAAACATAAGGTCCCGTTTTATTGTGACACGTCAAAGGGAGTAATTCAACAGAGTGTCAAGCCAGAGGCAATTCAGCCTCTTTTATGACAAATGTGTATTCCTTCGAATCAGAGTGATTTGTATGTATGAGATATACGTGCTGATTGAACGCTCATCTTCGAGTTACCGGGGTAACGCTGCGCCCTGAGATTTTGAACGAAAATATCATGTGATGTTTTATTTAAAGGTAAATATTACACTGTCACAATCTTCATTTTAGTTTTTTGTATGAGAATTTTCTATGCATTAATAAAATGCTTTTATTAACCTTTAGAAGGTAAAAAACAAAGCGAAAAGTTAAAAAAAAAATAGTTTGAAAATGGAACACAATTTGGGTCTTTGTGATATTTTTTGCGCAGCCAATTTTTGTGAGCTCGTATTTACAAAATACCAATTTACATGCATGCGTGAATTTTATATTTAAAATAATCGTTTAAACGAAAAAGGGAATTTTATGTCTCAGTTTATCTAAAATCCACAATACTCTTTAGCTATTATAAACTTTTTAGCTTATACATAGTGTAAAATTAAATGCGTTACATATCTAAGGGGTACTTGAGACCAGAACTAAAGAACTATGGAGTCAACATGATAAATAAAAACTAAATTATTAAGATAAACAAAAAACCCGACTGCATAAAAAACCTATTAACTGAAAAGAGAAAAACAAGCTCTAAAATCACTAATCAGCTATAACACCTGTATTTAAGCTAATATAATTTGAGTGTTATTAGGTAGGTATCGCAAACGGGGACAAAGGAGATTTTTGGTTGGTTATTTTTGACCCCGCCTGCAATACCTACCTAATAACATTCAAATTATATTAGCTTAAATACAGGTGTTATAGCTGATTAGTGATTTTAGAGCTTGTTTTTCTCTTTTCAGTTAATAGGTTTTTTATGCAGTCGGGTTTTTTGTTTATCTTAATAATTTAGTTTATTTCATACTTTTTAGTCTTGTGTCGAAACGGTAACATAAAAGTACTATAATATCTATATATTTGGAATCGTCTGATCACTAGCTTTCATTTGATACCCATATTGTAATTTTTAACAAAAAAAAAATTGTTTATTCCCCCTCTCTTTTTTAATTTGTAGACGCCATCTTGAAATAATATACCCTATATCACTCTCACGATTTTTACGAATTCAATGACACCCCATACGTTAAAATCCATCAAGCCGTTTAGGCTGTAGGCCGTGCCAAAGAAATAGACATACAAACATACATACATACATACATACATACATACGCTCGAAAAACATAACCCTCCTTCTGTCGCAGTCGGGTAAAAATAAAAATTGGTCGTTCCATAGAAAACGTATGTAGGTACTCGACCCGAATGTTTGAAACAGCAGAATTGTGTTGGCGTGGCGTGGGTTTCTGCTGCCGCCCGGGGCACAGACCGATTTTGCCCGCCCAGACCCCTTATCTTACCTAAAATAACGGAGCGAACACGAAATTTTTTGCACATAGATTGGGGTTGTGGTCAGACATCTTTTGGTTTCTCCATGCCAAAATAGAAACTTCGAGCGAGCGAAGCGAGTTGACTTTTCTCTTTAATAGGAATCGGTTAGAGCCAGAGCTTTTTACGTACAAAACATGTGCAAAGTAACTTTAGTAAAAGCTATGGATCGAGAGAAGCAAGCTCGACATTTTTAGCACCGCGTTTGGCTGTGGTCAGAACTCATAGGATTATGTGTAGCGTAGGCACGGTAATTAACTTAAGCGAGCCAGCGAAGCGAGCTCGACTTTACTCGGCTCTGTGAATTGGTTATAAGCTCAATCAATCTATATTTTTCCAGAATTTGCCGCCCCTGGTAAAGTGCCGCTCGAGGCATTTAAACAATCTCCAATCTCTCTATTTTTAAATTGCAGCGATCAAAGCAAGCAATGTATGCCAAATCCGTCTAATCGCACCTTTAGAAATAATAAAAAAAAGAGTGTAGTACTCAGATAACACGTTCCAAGATCATTAGCAAGAAAACAGCTGTAGAATCAAATGCATCAGCATTTTGACTCATTCAGGCTTTTTGTTACACCCGGCTTACAACTTAGTTACCTAATGGATAGGGGTGAAAACCTCCCACAAAATCCTTTAGTTTTTGTTCCCCATACACAACACAAGCTAAACCTCCACAATTGAAAGCATGCCAACTGTATCAAGATAGAAACCGTTTCTTATTGTTTAAGAAGTTTCCAATTCCAGTATTCAAGTTTCCCGTTTAAAATTCAACGTTTGTTCTCAAAGGGGGGGAGGTGAAGTAATAACGAAGAAGAGGGGAAGGGGGGGTTATGAAAAAGTTATAGCTACTTGCACGAAGTTGGACGCAGGCTTGCTGCATTAACATAAACATGAAGATGTTATGGCATGGACAATACTTTATGGTATTATACATCGGGTCTCGCCACATGGGTCCCGTTTCGCTCCATTCGTTTTTATTTACCCTCTCATTCATACGCAGCCCGTGCGGCCGTATGTTTTTGTTTTACTCTCTTTTGTTTTATTTGCTAAGTTAACGAGTGTCCTAAGTCATGTTATGTAATGGAAGGGGGTAAGCCTTCTAAAGGAGGTCCACAAAAACTGGCCGAGTGCTAGTTGGGTTTGCGCGCAGGGCCGGGCCATATTTGACTGGTTTTTAGAAGCTATCTTCTCGTTATTTGAAAGACATACAAATTAATGATAAATGTAGCAATGATCTTTATTATCTGGGCTTTATTTGCTATGAAGTTTATTTCTTATTTTTCTATAAAAAACATTATGAAACCTGTGTTCAAAGGAAAGACTAAATATTGGAAAAAATCTGTATTATGTGCATCTACATTATAATATAAGTTGTTACTTTTACTTGCGACACACCATTGTGTAGACAATATTAAGATCTAAAAATGCTATGAAGTAAATTTTTTTTAAGACCTTATTTAATGTGTAAATTAGATAAATTGGTGCGTATTCTTATGGTATGATTTCCATGGATTAGAAGGCACCACAGTGACATAATGAAGGACAAACCAGTCAAAAACAGGTATACCTACTAAAATGATGAGTTTAGTAGAGGTGAGGCGGCTCTGAAAGGATCAAGATCGTTCGGTCGGGGATACCTCTAAAAGTGCAATGATGTTGGCGTATGACACATCTATATATAAAACGTCATTGCACACACACATTATAAGTGGAGACGGGCTTACTACCTACCCGTCACCTGGACGGAGAGTTTCGGTACTACTAGTGAAACGTGGATACTATACATTCCCCTAGGGGATACCTCGGGGAATGTATTCGTGAGCATATTATGCTATAATAAATTTTGCTTGATTAGTGTATTATTCTACAGGTAACAAAATACTTTAGTACTATTTATAAGGGAGGTTAAGACCATCAAACTGACTTTCACTATGGATCCAAGATCGAAAAAAATTCAATTTACTGTTCCATAAATTTGAGTCGAGTCGATTCAGCACTGTTGTATAAAGCAGCAGATTTTCTTTCGCGATTTCGAAGTTGGCTCCAAAGTGAAATTTGATCAGTTTGATGATCTAAACTCAAAAGCATGCATATCAAGACTATATTCTCAAATTTCTGAAACCTCAGAACATCCACGTTTCACTTATGTAGTACCAAAACTCTGTCCAGTGTGACGGGGAGTGAGCCCGTCGTCACTTGTAATGGACAGTGGGTACAATACATGCCACGAAATTGAAGCATGCAGGTTTCCTCACGATGTTTTCCTTCACCGAAAAGCCAGTGGTGTTACAAATCGTACATACAATCCACTGGATCACCACGGCTTTTTCTCTACTCCGCCTTACGCCAACTAACTCTAAACCACCCCTTTAAATTAATATTATTAGGGTGTTTCATAACACCTCGTATTGTTGTGTTCGGTGAAAACCCTCTTTAAGGGGCCTTAGATTCAGACGAATATTTTCTGTGAGAAACGCGATTGCCCGGCCCTCGGAAAAGTGCGTGCGAGTGCCGCATTTTCGATTTAAAAAATTAACAATAGTACTTTTTATAATTTTTAAATGATTTCACTTGATAAACTAATGGTGAATATGTGAGTATAAATACCAAAAATCTGAAACTATATTAAGTTCTTCTAAAACGAGAAAAATGTTTAAAAATACATGAAAATACGTCACAAAGACGATTTTCTATCGAGTGAAGTATTTCCAGACTTGTATTCAGTTGATGATTTCACTAGATAAACTATCCAAGAATACTAAGGTATGACTTAGGTTTCGGTAAATTGTACAAATCTAGTCGACAAATTAAAAATAAATGATGCCTGTAAGGTATTTCGTCCTACTATTGCGCCTTAAGAAAACATTAGTGTTAACCCGTACAAAAAATAGAGAAACGAAATCCTAGTCTTAGGAAAAACGAGTTCTATAAAGTACCCGCGATTCAGCTTTCCCACATCTTAGCAGAAAACTTACCCAAGTAATGAGTGATTAGTCCTGCAAACGTTGCTCTTTTATTTTAGTTTAGTTTCTCGGTTTCTGATTGAGCTTCAGTCTTGTATTATTCATGTAATTATGTAGGTTTGGCACTTGTTAGAATAGTAGACCTTCTGTGTTTGAAGCCAGGTCAGAAGCCAATTAAGGCGGCTTTCACAGGACTAACTAGCATTAAGAGGTCCTTGCAGCGAGCTCTACACAAGCGAAGTTTCGTCCTATTCTCAATATTAGAAGTATTTAAATATTCATAGTAATTTAAAAAAAGGGGTGTATAGCCCCATAGAGGTAGATCATTCTCTTAACAGAGACAGAGACACAGACACAGACAGAGAGATTCCCTGGACAGAGTTTCGGTACTACTGGTGAAACGTGGATGTTCAGAGGTTTCAGAATATCTCTGACCACCCCCTCGGGGAATATAGTCTTGAGCATATGCTTATGCTTATCATTCCCTTAAAGTATCGTATTATTTTAGAAAGACCCTGTATAAAGGCTGATAAAAAGTGCTCCTCTTTTCATATTTTGTCATTTATTTGCAATAAATTTTGCAATAGTCATCCTTTAAATTATCGTTCCACAAAAATTCCCCCATAAATATTGTAAGCACATAACATTTTTAGTGAAATTAATGTTCGCCTTCCACCTTCCTGCAAAGGAAACATTTTTCTTCGGTAACGTTGGGAATGCAAAAGGATACCGCGCAAATAGGAAATGAAAATGAAAAAGTCAGCAATAACAAGAACAGACGTTGGGAGGTGGCAAATAATAAAGCTATTATTCATTTGAGAGCGACAGGGCCGGATTGTGTAATTGTCGAGATAGCGCCACGTGTGACGCACATAAGCCCTCTGTTTAGGAATTCAGGGAAATAAACTTTATTATGGTTCTATTTTATAGTCACAGAGGGTAGTGAAAGTTAGTTTTATTCCTTTGTTTGTTGTAGAATTGAATTTACTCGCTGTGTGGTTGCACGAGTTTACTTGTGTGGCGTTATCGTTTGCGATAATCCAAGCTTGTGAAGTAAAGATCCGCAAAATTGTTAATAATAGTTATTGTCGATTGTTTTCATTTTGATACGATGGCGATACGATATAAAAATATACTTAGCCATAATCTTTGTGTTTTATAGTTGTTACTTGTTACGACAATGATTACTAATACAAATCAGTTACTACATGTAAAATGTGTTCAATCCAATGACATCAAATCAATCAAATCAAACCCCTTTAAGCCTCCCTTTATTGCGCAATTTCTCACGGTCCTGTGCTAATCTGATCCAATGTAATCCGTCACCCACACACTACATTGGCCCAATATGCTAGTGGTCTGCCTATTGACCTCCGCCCCCCTCTTACCAATCTGACACTGCCTTGGTCCACCAGCGGTCTTACCATCTAGCCAAGTATCCTTCCCATCTCTACGTCAACTTTGTGATCCGCTTACCCCCGTCCTCGTTCTTGGTCCTTCGACAAATTTTGAGGTAAAGCACTCGGTCCCCTAGTAATATGCCTAGCATTGCTTCATGCGTATACAACAATACAACTTAATGTGAATTTGTAGGTTAGTTTGCGAACGAAAAAAAGGCGTTGCTTGAACCGACATGAAGTTGGTTTTCTAATTCAGAATTAGGTAATTAATTATACATGAAGATCAATTTAAGTACAAACATGGATATGAGCAGATAATTCATTTACAAAATACATTCATTACGAAGTGCAAATGTGTGCACAACCTATAAAAAACTCGTCTGTGAATTACGGTCTTTCAGATATAGCAATTTTTCGATGCAAAAAAGGATGAAATACAATTTAACAATTGACGAATCCCATTTTTCACGTTTTCATTTAAATGTTTATTTTGTTATATTTGTGTTAAAAGGTAAATACAGGTCTTTATTTTACTGTGAATTGAAAACAATTCTCCGGTAATTCTTTTGGCGACCCCTTAAACTACCCTAAGACCGGATCTGTATCCACTATCAAAAGGTCTTCTTGGAAAAGCAAAGCTGGTACAAATGGAGTTACTGCAGACGATTGTATTAATTTGAACACGAACCGACAAGTAAGACAAATTGCTGAATTTATTCAATCTCCACTCCTCCTTCCCGTTCTTCTCGGTTATATTTTTAAAATCTACATTTAACCCGCGGTTACAATATTTTTGTATATATTTCTTTCTTATGAAAAGTATTATAACATTTTAGAATTCTGTCTTACACATTGAAATATTTTAGGTAGCTATAGCTAAGTAACAAATCGCGCCACATATGCCCTGATGAGCATGATTCATAAATAAATCGTTATTTGAGCCGTTAGGTTGATGTGTCACTGTGTGTACACACACACAGCGACACATCAACCTACGCAAAACCAAAATAAGCTGGCCGCGCGTAGGTAGAGTAATCTATAACGTCGCGCGGCCAGCTTATGTTGGTTTTGCGTAACTTGATGTGTCGCCGTGTGTTCCGAAGATCTGAAAAAAACTTATCGTTTTAGCGCCGTTAACAGGGTTGGTAATGATTGTTGTTGTTATAATTTTTCAGTAACCTTACATTTTAATTATGCCATTTATCAACCTGCCGATTATAAATCGATTCACATTATCATGTTGCCAAATGGACGAAAGAATGGACAGTTTTCGTAACAGTATGACTATGTACTTCTAAACCCCGAGAGTGCACAAAAACCCAAGAGACTTTGCATTCGAATTCCACCCTTATTCAAATAGAGGATATTTAAATTCTTTGATCCTTAAGGTCTTAGGGCTTTGGACAAACTTATAAGTTTGCTAAAATTACAACTGTATTTTTATTACTACGGTCTGGATTTTATAGTAATGAGCGTTTGTGAAAATCCTTTTTCTTGAAGCGCCTGGCAATACGCATGACTTTTCAACTTCAAAAACCATTTTCAAAAGAAAATTTCAACAAAACAATTTTTAAACAGCTCGCCGTGTTTCTCAAATCATAAGAGACCATGAAAGTCAACCGTGCCTCCTTGAGCACGCTACACTTATTTTTATGAGTTCCACTAACATTGATAACGAACTGGTGTTACAGTATTCCTGCGCAACGGAACGTGAACGTTTGTTTTAAAAACAAAATTATCCCGGGTCTTAAGGAAAATACGTTCCGTTTTACGCAGCGTTGAACTTGTGGTATTTGATGTTGAATTTTGGTTTCTTATTTCAAAAGGATTTCATTTACATACATAAATTCATGACCTTTATCCCTTTTGGGGGTGGATAGAAACCTTAATACAACTACCAAGTTCTATCACTGTCCTGATGTATCAAGTCGACTTAGCGTTTTGAAGGTTTCAGGACTTTCAAGATGGAATGAGAATAACGCGATGGAATGAGAAGACAATGCCATTCGCCTTTTCACTGACCAAAACACCGCATTAGAAACTGTTTTTTTTAGTCGCCTCCTACAATACCCACGGGGTAAAAATAGTTTGGTCCATTTTTCATACCGACTAAGCCAGAACCACACGACTACCAGGTATTTAATTCGTTTAGTATTTGAACGACTTATGGATTAAAATGGACATTTAATGTTCTGGCTCTGAATAAACTGGAACTTGTTGTCAAAAAATAAATCATCGATATATAGACTATTTCAAATGGTGTTTTACCAATCTAGGGAGTACGAAGGATCGTTTTGTCCTGCATAACCAGCGTTCAGAAGTTGGTTCTATGTCTAGAATCTACTTAATTTCATTCATTTTGGTATATTTGCGTCCTGAAACATTACTTGTCAGTCTACTCCATTTATGAATTGGACCTCTTTTTACAGTTCTATACATTTTATCCTTGTCTTTTAAAAGTACCTAAGACCTTCCACACTGGCAATTTAATCGGCGATTTGTCGACTATTTTTTACCGATTTCTCAGCAATTAGTACGCTCACGGTCTCACTCCGCGCTGAGAAATCGCCGATTAAAACTACAGTTTGGAAAGGGTGTAACTAAACCCAAGCAAGCAAAACAACCCGTGATATAACAAGCAACTAGTAAAATTTATATTTTGACCATAATTTATATCGTCGACGCGTGTCGCTTGCGAAGTACAAATTTAGTTGAAGTAATATTTATTTACGAGCGAAATTGAGTTATGTTGACAATTCAGACACTAAGTCTATTCTATTAAGTTTATGGTTTATTTTGTTTTCGCTGAGGAAGTTTAAGTGTACTCTGTGCGTTTCATTTTCAGGAAGTGGTCGAATTTTTTAAAATTTTGGTGCTGCTTCTTATGACTTATCTTTTATATTTGCCAAAAAGAGATGCCATCTTGAAATGTTTTTTTTGTACGAAGAACTCACTTATTATTTATTGTCGATTAGTACTAAAATTCAGGTAAAATAACAAGAGATTAGGTAACAATATGTAAAATAAAGCTCTTCCAAAACAGTCTCGTTGGTTCACGTTTCTGTCTCGTTTAGGTCGAATTAATTATTTTTACTTTTACTTGGTATCCTGCTAGAAGGATTAGCGGAGCGACGACTTAAAAGCTTGAGTGTTTAAAATGTTTAATGAAAGCGAGGGCAAGAGGTGACTTCGAGAGTATTAAACCTTCCTTTTCTTTCTTTCTTTTAATAATAAAATTATAGTCCAATTTTAAAATTATACAGGGTGTAAGTGACAGCCTATCAAATACTGAAACGGTGAACTTAGACCATCAAACTGAACAACTTTCACTATAGAGCCTACCTCAGGAAACGCGTAAAAAAATCAGCTGTCCCATACAAAACTGCTGTACCTACACGACTTAAATGTATGGGACATTTGAGTCGGGTAGGTGGCGTGACAAGATTTAAGTGACCCAGAACAGGAGGCCCAGACCTTCAACTCCAAACTGCCTCTTACTTACTGAATATATACAGGCCTTGTTTTGGATTTGTTTAAAAATCTTCTGAGTTTTGAAAGCTCCCAGAACCGGAGACCCGGGGCGAACCGCCCCCTCCACCCCACTTAGTCCGCTAGTGTTTCTAGGAACTACTGAGGGAATCTTCTTCGGTGATGCGCCACACATTTTCTAGAATCTAAGATAATGTTTTTATAGTTATAGATGAATGCAAAAAAAGTATTCTTTGCTTATTTTCAGTTGATGGATTACAGTCGTTACTGAAACGTTGTATATTTCTTGAAGTACTAATGTAATAGAAGTTTCATGAAAATTACATTCATGTTTTTATGATGAAAAATGGATTATCATCTTTTCTTAATGTTTACCCAACCTAGGTATTTATCCAAAGGATGTTTTTATGACAAGAATGGTCGGATTTCCTTTCCAAACTCGTGCTTGATCCGTATAGTTCTATCATAAAGTACATATTGCCGTGGTATAATATAGATATAGTATCTAGTGTCTTATAGGATGTCTTCATATCATTGCTTTGACGATAGTGACACAAAAAAAATCAACTGCATGAAAACAATATTAACTGAAAAGAGAAAAACAAGGCCTATAAATTATTAATCAACTATACCAACTTAGTTTGTAGAAATGTAATTTGAATGTTATTAGGCAGGTATCGCAAACGGGGAAAAAGAAAAACTATAAAAACTACCTATTTTTTGGATATTGGTTTGTCCAGCAATACCTACCTAATAACATTCAAATTACATTTGAAAAAATAAAGCTGATTAATAATTTATAGGCCTTGTATTTCTCTTTTCAGTTAATAATTTTTTCAAGCAGTCGGGTTTTTTGTTTTTGTTCATAATTAAGTTTATTTCATACTTTTTACTCTTGTGTCAAAATGGTAGCATAAAGTACTATATTTTTGGAATCTACTTTCATGTGGTACCCATGTTGTATTTTAAAAAAAACTATGTTTATTCCCCCTCTCTTTTTAAATTCGCAGACGTCATCTTTAAATAATATATCCTATCTCACTCTCACAATTTTTACGAATGTAAAGACACCTCACCGATCCATCAAGCCTGTAGGCCGTGAGAAAGGAATAGACGTACAAACATACATACATACACACGCTCGAAAAACATAACCCACCTTCTAGCGCAGTCGCACTAAACACAGATTCACTCTCTCGTACTTACCCTCTTATGTCTGATGGAACGGGAGACCGAAACGATCAGAGGTGGAGATTTAAGTATTATTAACCTAATAGTTATACGTAACCATAGGTAGTGAATAAACAAACTACGAGTATGATCGTGAGTTTGTTAAGTTTTTTTTGTATTTTTCCATACTTGTATTTCTTCGCTATTTTTTTTTCGTGATATCGACGTTGCTCCTGTATAGAACGTTTTTCAGTTTGAAGGTCTGATCATCCCCTTAAAAACGTTTGCATATTAAGAAGGACCCTATATTATTTTTGGTGTGCAGCTACAATTTTAATATATATTAACTCTTAGTCTTAAATAGTATTGTAACTCTTAGTCTTAAATTACAATTAATTACCTCTTAGTCTGGCCACTCAAATTTCCCTACAACATCAAACAGTATCGATGTTTCAATCATACAGGGTGACCCGACTGTGGTTTCGCAAACACAGCAGTTAACCTAATTTCCATTTGCGGTTGAGAGCACCATATGTGTCATATGACTTGAGATTGTCAGCGTTTGGTTTCTGACCTAATTTCTGAGGCTATCCTTTTCCTACATAACCAATTGTGGTTGTACAGATAGAGAAGGTGTCCATTGGTTCAGTTAATTTGCGAAATGGCGTTTCTTATATTTTGAAACATAAAAGTAGGAGGAATTATGATTTCACTACTTCTGGATAAGTTCTTAAGGTGGTTGCAGAGTTTTCAATTTCATACAAAAGTTCGACGCGTAATACGCGAAGCCGGTAGAATTAAAAGTCATATTTTATATATGGAAAAATAGTTTAGAAAATCTAGATGCCGCGTATCAAATAACATTTGCAATGTATAATATAACTACGAAGATATAAAACTTTGAAATTTTCTATGTATAAGTTCAAAGCTTTATTTCCTCATAATTATATTATAAATTTCCAATTTTATTTGATACGCGGCATTTTGATTTACTAAAATATTTTTCCATGTATTAAATATTACTTTTAATTGTACCGTCTACGCGTATTACGCGTCAAACTTCTGTATGAAATTGACAACTCTGCAACCACCTTAAGAACTTAAGAACTGACGTAGGCTCCATAGTGAAAGTTGTTCAATTTAATGGTCTGAGTTCACCGTTTCAGTATTTGCTAGGCTGTCACTTACACCCTGTATAGGAACTGGAAATTTTTTGGTCCTTATTTAAAATGAAGTATAGAGCAAAGCTATAATGTATCTCTATTTGAGTGAAAAGGACAAAACACGTTATTCCATCTAGTACCTTCTTCTGTCTACGGGATAATGAAAGAAATTTATGTATTTTTGACGTTGACATAAACATTTTTTGCCCAAAAAGAAGCCGCGTCAACAGCTCTCCGATAAAAATCCACCGCTCGTAAATTCAAAGAGAGAAATTTTAAAAATGAATTCACTTATAAAACCAACCGACATTTATATCGCACAGTTCTTACTTTGATTATAGAAAATGTGTCCGTATTTCAGTACAATGTAGTTTCAGTAGCGAAAGAGGTTTTGCGAGATATCGACTCACTAAATCTTTATGTTTTTGTGACAACCCTATCCAAATCGATTCAGTAGTTTTTAAGTGATGCGGGCACAAAAAAACAGATAAACATACAAAATTCTAAAAATTATCTTTATGCATTCCATTACGTATCCTAAACCATAGTTACTCTATGCATGCCTAAACTAATATTTTTGCTAATATTTTCAATGTACACACGGCGACACATCAAGCTACGCAAAACGAATATAAGCTGGCCGCGCGACGTTATACATTCCTCTACCTACGCGCGGCCTATTTTGGTTTTGCGTAGCTTGATGTGTCGCCGTGTGTACATCGAGGCCAAGTTTACAATTTTATCCTATCAATTTTACTGAATTATAGAAACAACAGATAATTAAAGATGACATTCACTGTACATAATCTTTTTTTGCCCAGAAAGAAGCCACGTCAATAGCTCTCCGATAAAAAACCACCGCTCGTAAATTCAAAGAGAGAAATTTTTAAAAATTATTCCATTCTAAAGCTAAGCGACATTTATATCACACAGTTCTTACTTTGATTTCCAATAAAGGGGTCTTAACAGGGATATTTTATAGGAAATGTGTCCGTATTTCAGTACAATGTAGTTTCAGTAGCGAAGGAGGTTTTACGAGACAGCGACTCACTAAATCAGCTGTAAACGGGACCGATTTACGGTCAGTTAACGTTGGCTAAATCTTAGTGCAGCGCTACGTTACTAAATTGCTATTTCCTAAAATTGTTAAGTCATTCGAGTGGAGAACTCGATCGATCTCGATCTCGGTTTACAGAATACGTTCGAATGTGGCAGCAGATTGCTACAATGTTTGTTTGGTTAACGGATTGATTTTGATTGGCAAATGTTTTTGTTACAATACAAGTTCTAGAGCAATAAAGTTAGTGTTAAGTTAAAATACGTTACGTGAAATAAAGTGGGTGTAAAGTTAAAATACAGGGTCCTTCTTAATATGCTGACACTTCTTTAAGGGGATGATCAGACCATCAATCTGAACAACTTTCTCTATGGGACCAAAATCGAAATCGCGAAAAAAAAATCTACTGTCCCATACATTTGACTCGAGTAGGTTTGCAATTTTGTATGGAAGAGATTTTTTTTTTCGATTTAGATAGAGAACGAGAAGAGAACGTTGTTGAGTTTGACGGTCTGATCTTCCCTTTAAAAAGGTGTCAGCATATTAAGAAGGACCATATGTTACATACTTTAGGGGGTACTTCAGACCATAAAACTGAAAAGCACTCACTACACAAAAAATATATTGTCCCGTAGAAAACGTCAATAGCTACTCGACCAAAATGTATGACACACCAAATATTTGTTCAAAATTTCGATGTTGTCTCCATGGTGAAAGTTGTTGAGTTTGGGGGTGCTTCAGACCATGAAGCTGAAAATTTTTTTTATGGAAACACCATTGAAATTTCAATAAAAAGAATAGCTGTTCGATACATTTGGGCCGAGTAGCCATTGTCATTTTCTATGAAACAACTAATTTTCCATGGCAATTTCAATATTAGTCCTTAGCAAGAGGTTCAATTTGATGGTCTAGAGCACCCTTTGACTAATTATTATAAGGACTGGCCATGCGGTAGCATTTCCCCTCTGCCATGGTATAAGCACAATTGATCTTGTGCATTTACATTCAATTTTACACCTTATCACTAAACGAGACAGCCTATAATTGCGAAATAATAACTTCAAACTTAGAACGTTTGGGGTTCACACGAGACTACTTTTCATGATTTTTAACATTCAAAATTAGAATCTAAAGTTATGGGGAATAAAATCCAAAGTTGCGGATTTCATGTTACCTCGCCCCCGCAAAAAGTGGCAGAAATGTTTGTTAGTAGAATTACACGCGTAACCAGTCCACATATAAATAGTCAAAGAGAGCACCCCCTAAAATATGAAACGCGTTTACACCGGTGTGTCAAGTTTTTTTTTGGAGGACGGAATCGAAATCCATTTCGAGATAATTGTCTCAATAACAATATTTTCTATGTCAGAGATTTAAAAATGAAAGGATTACAGATATTTTTAATAAAATATCGCGAGTGTCGGTACTCGCTAGACCTGCAAACTCCTTGGTAAACTTAAAATCAACTTAAAATAACTGACCATTAAGAAAAAAAATACATTCACAATGTCAGAATTTGACATTTGATGTTGTCGTTTCTGTTTCCAGCGTAGAGTTAGAAAGAGGCAGGTTTTTTTTAAATAAAGCATTAGATTTTCTCCATGGAGTTCGAATTATTTTCTCTCCATCATTTCAGCCCCCCTAGACAAAGTGACATTCTATTGGCGTCGACGCTAGTAGAAACGGACAAAATGCATGGATTTGACATTGGCGATCGAAACATTTTGACGTTTTTTTTCGTCACCCTACGTCAAGTCCATACATTTTTTATGCTTTCTACTGTTGTTAAATCGAAAGTACTTTGTCTAGGGGCCCTGATCCAAATAATTTAAAAAAATAATATATATTGATAAACTTGATGATTCGCAACAAAAATTAAATAAGTGTCTTAAATTATGTCTACTAACCGTAAAAAAATAAAATGAAGATTAAAATAAAACTTGACATACCGAATTCTGTAAGCTTTTAGTGGGGTGAAATGATTTCATTTTCAGTATGGAGATAGCCAGCTTCAAAATCCTGTGAACATAGCAATCGGAACTATCAAAGTTTAACTAAGATCGGAACCATTAGCAAATGTTCGTCAGTGGGATACTAGCAAGTAAGTTAGGGCAGTGTTACACAAGACGAATTGGTAACCAAATGCATGTTAGGACGTAACTACCGTTTCAGTTACAAACTAAGTTGCCTAAGTTGAATGCATCCTGTTAAAGTACTTATGCTGATGCACATTTAGTTTTCATATTCGGTTACTAGAATAATGGATGTTCTAGTAGACATCGTAACTAAGGATCCTTATAAGTATCCAGCTTTTAACATTACAGAGTTGTTAGATTTTAATGGTTGGGTAATTAGGTACTTACAATTTTTATACATTGCAATTTTCCAAAACCGTAAGAAGATAAGAAGATTTGCGATTCCGTTGTATAAAACTTTTATATAAACGAATTTCATCGTTGAAACGCAGTTCTAAGATAGGTTTTAACTTAAATTTAAACCCTCTTTTAAACGTGATAAAATTTAATTAAAAATAACAGCTATTTAGATAGGTATTGCTTACAAATAGGATGTAAATACTTAAAAACTGTACAGCTTCCACTTATAAATTAAACACTCTAGCTAAATATATGTATAAAATAGACGGTGTTGAATGCAAGCCAAATACAAATAAAGGAAACAAACTACAGACCTAGTATGATTTCTTAGCGATGCGCCTTTCCTGCATGAGAAATCATGCTAGAGGGTCTGTCATATACAAACACTATCAACATAGATAATAGTTATTATGAATTTATTCTGTTATGCAAATATGTAAATTAAGTGGACATGGGCTGACGAACTAAAAGTGCTAATCGTCTTTCAGTTAATGTTTACGTAAGTAACTTGGATAACTCGGATTCAAAAACTTTAGCTCACGGGTTGAGCAAATGTTTGAATGGTGTGGGTGCTAACTAATTGAGTTACGTGAATTGTTATTGTAGTTTGAATGTTATTAGACATAGTGTAAGTGACAGCCTAGCAAATACTGAAACGGTGAACTCAGACCTTCAAACTGAACAAATTTCACTATGGAGCGTTCCTTAACGCGAAAAAAAATCAGCTGTCCCATACATTTGAGTCGGGTAGTTACAGCAGTTTTGTATGGGACAGCTGAATTTTTTTCGCGTTTCCTGAGGTAGGCTCCATAGTGAAAGTTGTTCAGTGAGATGGTCTAAGTTCACCGTTTCAGTATTTGCTAGGCTGTCACTAACACCCTCTATAGTTTAGTTGTAGGCAATAGAGTAGGCAACAAGCCGTGAGAAGGTTTTGTGTTATACATTTTTTTTCTGTCACTTAATTCATTTAGTACGGCGAGGCATAATTTTTATGTTGTCGAAATAACTCACATTTGTTATTAAATTCACCATAAGAACGCACATTCTGTGAAAATTTGAACTGTCTAGCTACGGTTCAAAAGTTACAGCACTAAATAGGGTAGGGTAAAGCGTAGAATAGGGTCCCGTTTTCACCCTTTGGGTACGGAACCCTAAAAAACTGTCCATATTAATGAGAGTTATGAATTACTACGAAGAACTTGATAGTATTTAACTGTTCATAGACGATGCTTTGATTTACGTTAGTTGTCAGTATGCACTTGAATCTTTAGGTCGAGATTCAGAGAAGTCTCTTTCCCTTGAGTTTAATATGCTGGGTCGAAAATTTTATGGATTTTGACATCGGGCGTTTGAACTAAAACTAAAAAAATATATACATACGAGTATACTGAGAAAGAGTACTTATACTCCATTCCAAATAGCAACAAAATTTAAAGGCTATTTTGTTTGAATACAGATACAAAGATTTGAAACAAAATTGACTCTAACTTAGAACAGCTTTAGTCGCGCTAATCAGAATTGGCTAGAAAGCTAAATAGAAAACAATAAGAAAAAACTTTTTGTCCTGTATAGTATAGGTAAACTAAAAAGGAACCTACTGAAAATTATATAGTGGCCGTGGCATGATGCGCGCGATATGGCTATATTACTCGTTTGATCGCGCGCAAATAAAAAGAGAGCTAAAGGCACGATAGCGCTATATCAAGCTGCTATGCTACCGCCACAGAAGCGATTAAGGAGGGAGCAGAATTGAAAGAAATAATCCACAAGAGTTATTGATTTGGGAGCAAAAGTGAGCTTCAAAACAGCAGAATTGAATGAAATAATCCACATGAGTTATTGATTTAAACACGAGTGCAAATCATGTGGTATGTAATCACATACCGTTAGCATATCGAGGCTAAAGTGTCGACGAGACAGAAATGTTGTCTCAATCAATGTCATTACCAGCACTAAGTAGTGTTGCCTAACTATCGATAGTTGTTTGTACCTGTGGCTCCAGAGTTTGGGATTCCGTCGGTTGGTTGAGTTAAAGTGCACTTTGTAATCCAAAAAGGTTGTTCTCTTGAAGTACCTGGGTTTCTTTGTCATCACGGCCGTGCTGTCGAAGTCCGGTGACGAGTAGATGATAATAAATTAATTTTTTTTTCTAACTATTACAGCTTTGCTCAGGGAGCAGTTACTACTTTTTACTGCGGACTATTGGAGGGACCACGAAGGGTCTACCGAGCCAAATGAATGAACTTAAGCAACCGACCTAGGGGCACCCAGAGGGGTATGGACCTCGGCATAGGACGTTGCTGGGGCTACGCGGCGGATTGGGTAGCTGGGATCGGTGAGATAATTAGTTGAAGTGCACGAATCTTGTCATAATCCGATCCCGGAAGGGGAAATGTCAAACATGACGCTGAAAGTTGCGGTTACGTTTTGTATACGTTCTACAAGGTGTAAGGAAAAGTATCATTAACCTTTAAATCACATACTCTACCCATCAAACTGAAAAACTTTTACCATGGGAACAAACCTGTCAGAGCAAAAAAATATCAGCTGTCTCATACATTTTAGTATTACACTTTAGTATGGAAAAGCTGATTTTTTTTGCTCTAACAGATTCGCTCCCATAGTAAAAGTTGTTCAGTTTGATGGGTAGAGTATGTGGTTTAAAGGTTAATGATACTTTTCCTTAGACCCTGTATATTACTTAATGTTGCAATACGATGCGTTCGCGATTGACCTTGCAAAATAGAAACAAAATCGATAGCGCTATCGATATTTTAGATAGTATTAAAATGCAAGACTATCTATAAGTATTAGATACAATGTATTTATTTCAATTTGTCTTAAAGTAAATCACAATCAGTATTGTTACTATTTTTCAAGTTCACGATAATCTATCGATAAGTTTCACAAATTGTTACGCAAGGCAACACTAGTACTCAATCAATCAGTTTGTTATTCCAGAACGTTTACACATTTCTGATCTCCTACAGAACGGCAGTCATAAATTTAATCTGTGCAATCGATTGGGCACCCCCAAGAGAAGAGCTTGCCAATAAATTATGTCTCTCTAAGTTGGACGGGTTACATTGTAACTTGGCATAGAGATGTCGACGCCAGAATTTTACTGGATGACTGAGCAAGGAGCAAGTTTATCTAGGTGATGGAACAATCAGCGAGTTTGGTAGCTCTTAGGGCCTGTTTCAACAAGTAATTGTTAGCTTATTTGACAGTTTTTATTTATTTATAATCAATGGACTTTTGCTTGTGCGTTAGCACTGCATTTCCGATGGGAGTGTCTATCCCAATCTCGGGGATTGCATTTGATCAAGAACAAGAAGAGATTGAGGATTGCGGAGCCTCGTGCCAGGCAAAAACGCGACGCGAACCTGCAACGTGACTCCGAGTAAATTTTATTCTTAGATAAGTCCGTCCTTGTCATTTCACTTGTGTTGATTTACCACAAGTGACGCATAAACCTAACAAATTAAAAAATGTATAACCTCACATTGCAATAAGTACGGATACAACGACCTCTTTCTTTAGGTATTATTCCTTATATAAGTTACTCTTGGATAAATCAATGTTTGGTCGAATCCGGCCTTGGATGCCTGTCCACTGATGCGGAGCGAGGCTGTGGAGCCGGAGAAACGGAGAAATATTAACCAATAAGATTGCATAAAATCTCCGTAATTTTATTTTATGCAATTTGAATCGTTAATATTTCTCCGTTTCTCCGCTCGGCAGCCTCGCTCCGCATCAGTGGACAGGCAGGCAGTTAATGTAGTTAAGGGTATATTACTGTTGGCGCGGTCCATACAAACGTAGTCTGGTGATATTTTCAATACTAACCAATGAATGTCAGTGATATTTTGTCAAGATTTTCGTTAAAATCTATAGTTTAAAAGTTACAGTGCCTCAAAGATTTCCATACAAATCTTAAATTAATCCTAGCATTGAAACTGAAAATTGGACAAGATACAAGCATAGAAAATTTTTGAAAATATCATCAGACTTCGTTTGTATGCAGCGCGCATTTACGCATTCGGAATAAACTTCTCTATACACAATAAAGTTCATTTATCATTTATCATTTATCTCTTAACAACCCAACTACACAAAAAAAGTCAACAAAGATTATTTCAATTTTGGTAAAGGGGTAAATAAAAATCTTTTTTTGTAGGTAGTTTATTATGGTTTTGCTAATAATTTTTAAGTACAGACATGAAAAGTTTTCTATATTTTTATCCTATTTTTCGATATTGCAGAACAACCTGTATTAAGTAGAATTGTAACGTTTTACGCGTGTAAACACTATCGCAGAGATCAAAAAAGATATCCTTCGATTTATACGTATCAACAATGTAGGAACGAGGGCTTTGAAGTGAAATTCTTCTTGCTTGTAGGGTGAATAAATATTGGTAGAAACTTATACCACCTTATACCAAAAGAAAATAGAAAAAAAAGAGGAATAACAGCAAAATGTAAACGTCTTCGATGCCGTCTGAAGAAAAATCGTTAGATATACATTACGTAGGTACATACAAACTCTCATACAGTTTTCTTTTAGCATTTTTTATTTTAGAAGGTTGCAGGTGGTTTTCTTACGTCCACAAAACAACGAAACGCCACGAGGCTCCGCAATCCTCAATCTCTTCTTATTCTTAATCAAAAACAATCCTTGAGATTGGGATATATACTCCCATAAACTACTTGACATTGGCGGAAATGCAAGAGTCCATTAATTATATGGAAAAAAAAAACATTAATAAAATATAATACAATTATGGATATGTTATATGTCAAGATTAGACAGTTGAAGAGACCATTAATAGAAAACACAAAAAAAAAAAAATTTCGCGTTTGGTCGATTCCGGCTTAAGTTTCAGTTTCCAATATCGTACGGTCACTGAGAAACTCGAGTGACAGACTTGTGTCCTGTCCTTCCATTGTATCTCAAATATATGTCTATCCTACGAGATATTACTCCAGAATTGCGACCGGAAGGAAACACGTCTATACCGATAAGTGGGTTATTGCATGACTGATTCATCTGACGAAATTATACTCCACATACAGACATAAGAACATTATCAAATTACCTTTCTTTCCAGTATCGTCAAATTGTTTTGATACACACGATAGCCCAGTCAATTTACTTTTTTGTGGAGGGGTGGGAAGTAATGATGTGACTTTTAAACTGTAACCAGAAATATTAAATGACAAAGAAGACTATCACAAAATATATTTTAAAAAAAACCGCTACGATACATAGAAATCAATATTGTATTTTCCTTAAGACTTTTAACTTAATAAAAATAACATCCATGCACTTATTTAATTAGATTCAACAATATAAATGATTTTTGAGCAATAAAATAGCCATTGAAATATTAAAAATTCGTTATTTATTAGAAAATACTAGGTAATGTATTTCCCACAGCTTTCAAAGTAGACAAATTATTTACTCGGTGTTTGAAGTGTGTATAATGGTAATGCCTTAAAGAAGTTAGTAGTCATGCTTTTTCATAACAATATAAATGCAAAATTTTAAATTTGTGGCTAAGACTGATGTGATTTTTTAAAATTGTGTCGTTTCTAAGTTCAAATTGGCTCTAAATTATATACCGAAAAAAAAACTCTTAAATTATTCCCGGGTCAAACCGTAAAATGACTGGGCTACGATCCGATGATAATAATTATTATGCCATCCTAATGATAATATACTGTCTAGCTAGAATATTGTTATAGGGTATGAATTTAGGCCCAACTTGTGCAGACATGGGTATCTGTTAATGAATCCAGTGTCAAAAGGGACTTAAAATGTCCTACTTAGGTAATAAATGAACGCTGTTAATGCTTACATGCTAGCTCACATGTTTTTATGTCACGGCGTGATTAATGAAATGATATAAACAAAACACACTTGAGCATGACATGCCATTTTTCATGAATTATATATTTTTTAAGTAATAGATATACAGAGTGTAAGTGACAACCTAGCAAATACTGAAACGGTGAGTTCAGACCATCAAACTGAACAACTTTCACTATGGAGCTTATCTCAGGAAACGCGAAAAATCTACTGTCCCATATATTTGAGTCGGGTAGGTACAGCAGTATCGTATGGGACAGCAGATTTTTTTTCGCGTTTCCTGAGGTAGGCTCTATTTGTGTGACAATGTCCCACATATATATATATATATATATTTTTAATTCTTCTAATCCAACAATTTGGCATAAACCTTGAATGTGCAGAATAAAATTTGTATACAGGCAAAAAGCGCTACTGCGCTCACTCCTCACCTCCGCCCCATTGGTCAAGTTGTTTGCCGGGTAGTGTAAAGGTAAACGCGCTCCTAGCCGCGCTGCACACAGATTAGGTATGTATGAAATAACAGATGCGGACGCTGCGGCCGCATCTGTCAGTTCCTACAAGAGAGACAGCAAACATTCATGATTTTGACACAATCAATCAAATCAGCCCACATCAGCCCACTGCTGGGCATAGGCCTCCTTTTTATTGCACCACTCCTCACGGTCCTGTGCCAATCTGATCCATGTACGACCCGCAACCCTTACAATGTCGTCTGACCATCGCATCGGTGGTCTACCCACGGACCTCCTTCCTTCTCTTGGCCATAATTCCGATATTGCCTTGGTCCACCAGCCGTCTTCTTTTCTAGCCAAATGTCCTGCCAACTCCACTTCAACTTTGTAATCCGGTCTCCAACGTCGTCAACCTTAGTTCTTCGACGGATTTCTACGTTGGGTACGCGGTTGGGTTTGACACATTTAAAAAAATTTACGTAAAATTTAGCCCATCGACTTATCGAAGTTAAGTAGTAGACCCAAAGGGCAGATCATATCTGTTATTAAATTATCGTTGGAGGTAGAGCGAGCGAGCGGGTGGATGGAGCGTGTGAAAAAATGCGATTCCGTGCTACCAGATGAAGCTCAACCCTTATTAAATCTTTGGTCGAGACAAAACCCAGCACTAAACACTTTTAGATACAACGATCTCACCCACAAGAGAAAAGAATAAACTCATTTTGTCCACAATCTCCTGAAAATTGTTCCGTCTGTGCCCGTAAGAAATAGACTACAAAAGCTATTCTCGCTGAATGTCCGAATAAAATCGAGGAATTCGTATCCGTGTCGGGGTAGAGGTGCAAGTGGAAGGGGGGAAGAGAGGATTTAGCTTCCGAAAAGCGTCCGAGATGCGATACAAACGGAAGTATAAAGGCTCGACCGGTATTGTGACTGGGATTGAACTTTTCCAGGTTGGAGCTCACCATGTTATTCTTTATTTGAAATTCTATTTTCGAAAGAGGATATGATACTATTGGAATTTATGTGGGGAATCAATGTTGACAAATATACGAAGTTGTATTGTTTAAGTATTAGCGTTGCCATTCTAATTGTAGTTGAACCTCATCTGGGAGCACGGAATCGATTTTTTGATGATTCTTATCTGTCGCTCAGGAACGCCATTTGCTAGAACGAGAAAGATAGCGGGAATGCGACCGCACGCGGCAGCACAGGCAGTGCTGAGACCTTTCTCGCCAACGACGTTCCTGAGCGACATAAAAGGATAGAGCGTGAAAGAATTCAATTCCAAGCTGCCAGATGAGGCAGAGGTTTGTCAGGATTGAAGCGAGAGGTTATTTTTGATTATTGTAAATTTTATTACTTTTCTTTTTTTCAACCTGTTTTCTACCACTGCTGGGCAACGGTCTCCCTTAAACTCTTCCACATCCCTCTGTTCGATGATACAACTCACCACTCATTGCAGCAGGGATTTAGATGGGGTTGCCAACCGTCCCACGAGAGGCGGGACGTCCTGTTTCTAGAGCCTTAGCTTAGAGGACGCATCCCGCGAAAGATCTGTGCGGGACTAATTGTCCTGTTTTATGATTAACCGTATGTACGGTTAAACTTTCAGGTAGAAGTAGACGAGAACACGCGTTTTGTTTTACTCGAGTACAGGGGCACTATGGTAAGACTCGGACCTGGGATTTGACTGGATTTTCGTTAAAGTGAAACATACTCAATAAAACTATTTAAACTGTGAAAGCTAAACCCTCTTGAATGATTTCTCTACATCTGCGCGCGGCTCTGCTTTTCCCCATACTACCTAAGTGTCGTAGTAAGCGCGACTTTCCCTCTCTGAATACCGCAGGAAGAGGTCATTTTCTACGCAGTGAAGGCGCGTCGCGCGCAAGTAAAGAAATCATACTAGAGGGGCTCATTACTGAGTGTATTTCTGGCCTTCCTATACTTTGACAGCTCGGTCCCTCTTTTTTAGCCACGTCCCGCTTCTTGATTGGAAATTTCCCGCTAATTCGAGTACTAAGGTTGGCAACCCTAGATTCAGCCCGTCTTTTATGATTATTGTTTTTATTTATCATTTTTATATTTACTTGTTTTTGTTAATATTTATTACTGAGCTAAAACCTGAATACCTCTAGTAAGAACTTATAAATATGTAATGATTCGACTCGACTGATCTTTGAGTCCCGGAGCCAATATTATTAAGGTTTGCCCTCAAACGAATGTCTGAGGCCACTTTTACGACATTAAAAACATGACCTTTCCGACAACAAATTAGCTAGGATCATAGGCTAGGATTTAACATAATATACCTCATAATAATCCTCACCCCCAAATAATAATAAGTAACTTTAGCTCCAGGACCATTGACATACCAAATAATGGACGCTGGGTTTAGTACAAAATTCTCGAAAACAGTGTCCGAGATTAACCAACACAAACCTAAGTACGTGTATAGTAATTTTTAGCACCACGTCTTAGTTGTGGTCAGGATTATGTGTAGGCACAGCAATTAAAACAGAAACTAAACTAGAAAAATCGAGCGAGCGATGCGAGCTCGATTTTTCTCTGCTCTACGAATTGGTTATAGACAGAGCTCAATCAATCTATATTTTTGCCGAATTTGCTGCCCCTAGCATAGTGCCGCCCGAGGTATTAGCCCCCCTAACCCCCTCCCCCCTCGCTATTGTAATGAGAATAAGTGAGAGTAAGTGATACGTCAGAGAACTAAAGTGGTTGACATAGCTCATAAAATTAGCAAGCTGAAGTGGCAATGGGCTGGTCATATCTGCCGAAGAACTGACAGCCGGTGGGGTGTCAGAGTTCTAGAGTGGAGACCGCGAACTGGTAGGCGTAGTGTAGGACGCCCTGCTGCCCGCTGGACAGACGACCTAAAAAAGCGGGGAGCGATTGGATGAAGAAGGCCGAGGACAGAGTTTTGTGGCGCACCTTGGGAGAGGCCTATGTTCAGCAGTGGACGATGATGGGCTGATGATGATAAGAGTAAGTGTTTCAAATCTCTGTTTCTGTCATTGAAAATAGCCTTAACAATAGTTTTCGCTTTGGAATGGAATATAGTTTCAAATAAGAGTAGGTATATAGTATAGTGAGCTTAACGAAGCTGCTTTGCGATAATTAACTTCTGCACCTCGATGGACTAGTTTGATTACGATGCTTCTGCTTGTGCTTGAAAATAGCTCGATTTTCTACCTGAAATTCCCGGTACTTGCACAGTTAGAATTATAGGGTCGATTGGTTGAGTTGATAACCTTTGTAGGCAATTTCGCACGTTTTGTAATTTAGACCAGGTGTTGTAGTAGGTACCTATTTGGTTAAAATGGAATATACAACATCTAATTTATATGAGAAATTTCCGTTGTTAGCCTACCATTTAGTACCTATCTAAAATGTTAGTTAGGTCGGATTCAACCACACTTTGATATATCATAGATATTTTTTTCTATACAACTATATTTCTTTTGAACTATACAAGGAATAATACCTAAAGGAAGAGGTCGTTGTATCCGTACTTATTGCAATGCAAGGTTATACATTTTTAATTTGTTCTGTTTATACGCCACTTGTGGTTTTAAAATCAAATCAACACAAGTGACATGACAAAGACAGACTAACCGTCAGTTGCATGTACGTTCATTAAATATATTATCCTCCATTAAATTTCTTGCTAGCTTTTACTACTCCATCAAAACAGAAAGTGACAGCAAGAGATTTAATGGATGATTTTCTTTAATGAACGTACGGGCAACTGGCAGTTAATCTAAGAATAAAATTTACTCGCGTTTTGTCGAATCCGGCCTCAGTCAAATAATTTATACAGCTGCTTGATATGAATCTATGAGAGCAAAATGCGAAATACCTATTTAAGATTTAAAATATGACGAAATGTGTTTTAGACCAAATGCATTTCTCATCTAGACATTTAATATCAGACAATGAGGTACAGAAGGATTAATCAACTGTTGAAACTGACCGTACTTCCGTATTGAGCACACCACACGGCACCAACATCACCATCCAGAACCGGCTTATAATAGCACCAACCAAGTAGAGTGTCGTAGGAGGCGACTAATTCCTTCAGGCGTCATGCATATCTTTGACGCTCAAACCATGTAGCTGCAGGTTATAGCCAATGCATCTGACCCCAGCTATGATCGCATCTATCTCCCGTTCTATCAGGCAAAGGAGGGTAAGCACGAGAGAATGCATCTTTGATAAGCGCGTACACTTATGCACTTGACAATGTAAAAATTATATGACTGTGTTTCTATAAAGATTAGCAGACGAATCCCTTCATCCCATCATTGAGCAGTGAGCACACGTGTTGGCCTGACGTCCACACATCCTCCCTCACCTTGAGGGTAAGCCTGCACCCCAGTAGTGGGGATGACAGAAGCTGATAATGATAGTTACTTCACGACAATGTAAATGTTTGTCCTGAACTAAAATCTCGTAATACGGAAACGATCGTGAATCTAATTAAAGTTTGTGCTTCGGATGACCGCGAAATGAGAGCTTATAGTTTGAGCAGACACTTTGCTAAGTCACATAAATCCTAATATTTGTATACTTATGACGGGGGTTTAAGAGTTATATTTCGGGATTTCTTGGAATGAACTGTAAGTGCGGAGCAGATAAGAGTGGTTGGAAAGTTGAGAGTATTAGAAGCGGTTTGCTTGTTCTGAATATTTTGATGTCAGTGCGGTAAGCTGATAATAATGTCAGTAGACTACCAACCTACATAATATAATAATAGTAAGTAGGAATTGTCCGGTACCTACTCGTATTTGATTATCTAAATAAGAGAACGTAGGTTGGGTAAAATCTTAGAGAAGTTCTGAATTCTCTAAGGGTAAAATTAATGGGTAATTGATGGGTAGTTCATAAGTCTTATTTTCAAAATGGAAATATTTTCTCATATTAATAATTACAAATAAAAATTTCGGCTGCATTGTTTGGTTGTTGGAAGATTTTAAAAAGGTTTAAATTAAATAATTGAAACGCGGAACTTCGTGGCCAACCCGAAAGCGCACGATTTAATTTACAGTTCGCAAACCCACCCGACACGCGACTTCCGAATTTTCATATTAACTTGATTTTTTTAAAATGTTTATGAAAACGATAAATATTATCATCCAATTTCTAAAAGGAACATTTAATAAAAAACGTAGTTCCAGTATTCCGTTTTTATAAAATTTTGTATTTTTATTCAAACACATTTTAAAGTCAAAATAAAAAATCAAACTGTCATATTTGCATTTTTAAACAACTTTTTAAAATATTTTACGATTCATAAAAAATTGGCAAGGAACATTAACACAGTTGGCTCGCTTCCCCGTCTCCTGTCTCCAGTCGATGTCAGGTCGTGAAGCGTTCCTTGTTTCATTCCTTGCTTTTCTCTTTGAATCGTAAAATATATGCATGAGTCCTGTATGAACTGAATTTTAATAGCATTGACAAGAATGTCACTAAGATGTAACACTACTGTGGGGGTAGGGATCGAAATTCAACCGAATAAACGTCCCGTCTTCCTCTCTTCCCCTCTGTTTCCTTCCAATTAAACAGTCGACTTTTTAGGGATGGTGCAGACCATTAAACTGAACAACTTTTACTATGGGAGCAAACCCGAAATAAAAAAAAATCATGTTCCATACTTAACTACAACATCACATTCTCGACTCTTGAGTCGAGTTTGAACGGCCGATTTTTTTTTTGTGATTTCATGTTTGCTCCCATACTAAAAGTTGCTCAGTTTGATGGTCTGAACTACCCCTAAAAATTTGTCGACTCATTTCAATGTCAAATATTATTTGTTATAAACATGTTACAGCTATGTTGTGCGATATATTAAATAAAATTTAAAATTTGAAAAATTAAGTCTTGGCTTATAGTTTATTTACTTTACTGTATAGTATCAATTATTTTATTAAATAGACTATGTATTATTGTATACATAACTTTAGCTTAAGAATTTATATTGTAATAGTTATTAAGTCGTGTTATGTTGTAGAGTTTCTGGCCGCATCTTCTCTACAGCGACAACACGTTCCGACGCGGTGGTAGCTTTAAAAAAGATTTGACGTTTGATAAGTGTGCTGCAAGCTCCTATATTGAATAAATTATATTGACTTTGACTTTGACTTTGACTTTGGGCGGATCTTGGACCCGCGATCTTTCAAACCGGGGAATACGCAAATGAAGACGCAAATAAGTTGAAGAATTTCGTTCTCTGGGTAATGGGCTTGGTTGCTAAATTGGAAAAAGCAATTCTCCAGTTTGGAAGATTGCGGGTTCAAGTCCCGCCCAATAAAGACTAAATTTTTCAATCTTTCATTTCATTTCAATGTCAACTTGTAGCTTTAAAGGAATTATCGTTTTGTATCAAGTGTCCAATCATTTTTCCTCTCCAATTTTCCGGTTCACTACAGATCGTGAAGTTATAAAAACGAACGTTCCAAAAGCATTCGTCATCTTTTTTTCATTGCCACTGCCTGCCGTCCACGTCCACGCATGATAGCGCAAAACGTCACACGCAAAACTTTGAAGCGGTAATTTTTCATTCAAAAGTCAAAACTTCACGTTCGTTTCGACATAGAGTGATTAAAAGGGGTACCCGTACAGAAAGTTTCAATTCTAGACATATTGGTATGCTACGGAACTGAAACTGGTTGGATTCTCGTTAAAGCTTGGATGAGAAAAAAAAATTGTCCCGTCCACTATCACCTCACCTTAATAGCCCAGATTTATTTCTTTTCACTCCTTACAATACACAATGACCGGAGGCCATTTTAGATGCAGTTTTATAGTGTACTAGAGTTAACCCGCGACTTCGCCCGCTCAAATTATATACCAGATTTTAAGCTATCAAACAAAAAAAGTTTCATCAAAATCGGCTCAGTAGTTTTTTCGTGATGCTGTTAAAAACATACAAACAAACAGACGGACACAAATTCTAAAACAGGTTGATTTGGACTCCGGGATAGCTAAAAACCATATCGTAATCTTTTTCATGTAAATATTTTGAATGTAGACACACTTCTTTCCGGTTGGTGTCACATAACCATTTAGATCAAATTGTCTGACGGGCCTCTACGTGTTGGCTTCGGCCCCAGGCGCGCCTCCCAAAGGTCCGGGATACTTATGTCCCGATATAAGGAAAACACATGAATATTAATAAAATCGAACTTAACATTATACAAGCTACTGAACAACTAGAACTATCAAAAAAAATCTGCTAATTATTTCATTAGTCTTGATCAAAAAGTCTAAAGACCTTAGTCTGATGAGCATGCATGATAAGTTTTAGTTATCCTGTATAATGGAAACTCATGATATAATTATGAAGAAAGAAAGTAAAACCGTCCAAGAGCGTGAAAAATTATGGTTACTATTTTTTCTGCCTTCATGCTAAAAGACAACCTACAAAACATTTTTGTACTACCGAATTTTATGTGCGGCGTTATAAAAATATAGTATTAATAGTTTGCATAAACATATTACATTTTGCATAACGAGATTTCTTGAATTTCATGATGGATATTTTTTGTTCAAATTTTTCAAAAATGGCGGAAAAAAATCGGATCAGATTTAGTTGAAAAATAGTTTTTTTGTTTCGCTAACTGCGCTATTTGTAATTACTTCGAGTTGGCATAATATTACTTCGAATATTATGTAACAAAAAACTACTTTATTTGGTGCTATTTTCGCAATTGTATTGTTTTTATATTTGTCAGTTTTTTTTCAAAAGGTACAAAAATGAGGGAGTACGGTAATTGAAGCGAGGCATAGAGAATGGACGAAAGTATAGCTTTCCTTGTTTGACTACGAAACCCTAAAACGAGTAGGTCACTATCGAGTTCAAGTAGTAAATTCAGCGAATGACTTCTGAAAATTGAAAAATGCGATTGCAACGTTCCAAATTTCAGGATAGAGAGGGCAACTGGAGAATTCAACGGTGCGGTAAACGTGAGATAATGGTTGGAATTTATGGTACTTAGGTACCTACCCATTCTATTGCCTAGAAGTAAGGTTGAAAACTGTGTGCTATTTTGAGTCAATCGACCTCAAAATTTTATTGGTCGTTAAGTAGAAAATCTTCTGTGATGGACGAACGATTCGTAGAGTTTTATGTCTTTCTAATTTTGGTTCACAAAACTGTAGATAAAGTTCAAAGGGCGAGCTAATATATAAAGAGATATCTCTTCTGTTTAGATAAACCTTGCACCACAGTGTATAAAACAAAGCCATTCAACACGGAGCTTTCAGCGTCAAGTTGGCAACGCAACCCTTTGTCTTTCCATACTAAATGTAATCTATGACTTTTCCCATGCGACGCTTTTCTCGTAAAGCATCACGTGGGAAAGATTTTGATCGACAAAGTGTTGCGGCATCACAGAATAGATATCCGACCGGAAAAACAGCTTCATTCAAGCTCGCAGCGCGGCGGCTAGAACAACTCTACATACGCAGCGATGTTTTTACCAAACTGCCACTAATTCTCGTACCTGAACGTTAACGTATTGCCGCACGCTGCACGTGCGTTGTGCCGGCCCTGGCAAGTTTCACCTCTGTTATAGTTACGTAAACTGTGTAAACAAGTACCTAGTGTCAATTTCAGCATTAGAATATCTAAGCCTCTTAATTACCAGTTCCTCATGCGATAGTTTCTGTAGCGATCCTAATTAACACTGAGCAAACGTTCACAGTATGATGACAGTACGATAGACCTTTATAAAGATAATAACTAAATCCTTGTTAATATTGACATAAATCTAAGATCAGGTACGTAACGTGCTGTCTTAGAAAGTCTATAGTCTAGACTAAGAAAAGGTCACTGATTTAATAGAATTGAATTGAATTTAATTTAATTATGATTATTGCTATAATATTATAGACTTACACAGGCTGTTCGTGATTTGATTGTTCATTTATAAAACTGAGCTTCATATTTTATATTGTTATTTGTAATGCTTTAAATTGATGATTGACAGAGTCTCATAAAAATTATAGATAACGTTTTTTTTTTAGAAAGATTCTACAATGAATATGTGCTATTTTTAATGAAAATTTAGTTTAAACATTTGAATTGTAAATTTTATTTAAAGCATTTCAATTGTCACTTTTATTTAAGATTTATAATATCATCTCAAAAGCATGTTTCTGACCCGCACATGCAGTCTCAGCAATAGGTATACGAGTATCGTATTATTCATAATTAATTAATAAGCAGTATACGCCCGTCCGCCAGACTGAGCACTCAGTATCATTTAAACATTTATGATTGTGGAAAGCAAATAAACAAGATACAACAAGCATACCTATACCATTCCAATCATTACCACCAGCCCCCCGATTGTGCTAAGTTCTTATCCAATTTCAGTTCTAATCACATTGCAATCCAATTACCATTCAACTGTGCTGAATTCCGCATCGCGCTAAACTCTATGTAACTGACAGCCCTTAACGTCTGAGCTGTTTGTCAAAACGGCTCTAAAGGCTGTCAAGAGCAGTACCGCGAGTAGCGCAATACTAAATGCGTCAAAAGTTATGGTTCGTATGTAGTCCAATCACGGTTCAGTCATCGAATATTTACCGCAATTACAGCCCAGCTGCAACACTTACTACAATAGCTTGAGTCAGAGTTGACCTTTTCTAACACAGTTCGTAGTCAAGTAAAATAAAAGTTTATGACAAATTTGTAATTATTGCTCTTAGCAAATAACAATCCGTTTAAAAACGGCATGTTTCCCTAGATTACACATACATACATAAAATCACGACCGTAATCCCTCTTGGGGTAGTCAGAAACATTGCTACAACTACCAACTTTCAGTTCAAGAATGTTGTTGTAGCAATGCTCACATTTACAAATTGTAGTTTTAGGTTGGAATGACGTGTCAAGTGGTTAGAGGTGGCTAGCCTTTCGCCCACATAGATACTGCATAAGACACGGTTTATACAGAAGATACGTGTGGCGGTGTCGGATAATCAAAGTAACACAATTGTAAACCTTATAGTACGTAGCAAAGCGTCGTTTGGAGAATTACGCCCGCGCCTCCAGGCGACGTCACCTTTACGACAAAAACGACGCTATGCTACGTACTATAAGGTTTATATTGTGTTACTTAGATTATCCGCCACCGCCACACGTCTCTTCTGTATAAGCCGTGGCTAAGAGACTATTATTCCCTTAGTCGCCTCATACGACATCCACGGAAAGGAGTGAGGTGGTCCATTCCAAGCCGGAACCACACGACTTAATTTGTACTTTAAAACTTTACCAAACTCGAAACAACAACGAACTTCCACAAAATGAAAGTAGCCAACTGTAAAAAGGGAATGTTTTTCGGTGGAAAATTTATAACTTTTCGCTTTTCTCAATTAATTGGTCAATTAGCTGTGAAAATTACGAGATGAGTGGATTAAGAGTTTCGCTTTCGAAAAATAATTATATCAGAAGTTTCTTCGTAACTGAATTACCGATGATCATGATTATGATTCTGTAGCTGGAGTGAGGAAATTCAGGTAATAAGGTCTAACAAAATCAGCTGAAACTATTTTAAGGCGCAATAGTAGGACGAAATACCTTGGATGCTATTTTTTTACTATTTTTCGACTAGATTTATACACTTTACCGAAACCAAAGTATTATTACTAATGGTGAATATGTGAGTATAAATACCAAAAATCTGAAACTATTTTAAGTTGTTCTAAAACGAGAAAAATGTTTAAAATACATGAAAATACGTCATCGAATAAAAGTCAATGAAATTTTTCAGAAACAATCTAGGAACAAATATCTATGCTTTTGTGGTTTCATATTTTCGTTAAAACGTATAGTTTTAAAGTTACAGTGTCTTAAAGATTTCCATATAAATCTTAAATTAATCCTAGCATTAAAACTGTATATTTTAACGAAAATCTGACCTCATACAAGCATAGATATTAGTTTCTAGATTGCTTCTGAAAAATTTCATTGACTTTAATTGGTTAGTATTGAAACTATCACCAGACCAGACAGCGCGCATTTACGCATTCGGAATAAACTTCTCTTAAGGTATAATGCGGTAACCCTGTTGACAGTCTTTACATTATATTACTGCCTATTCGACATCGGGCGCGTTTCGAGCTTCGTCACTATTTATGTTTTTTGCACTATGGTAGCAGGTTTTTTTGTTTTTAGGGTTCCGTACCCAAAAGGTGAAAACGGGACCCTATTACTAATGCCCTTCCGTCCGCCTGTCTGTCTGTCCTACCTATTTATAGTCCAGGAAAAATAAGGTTTGAGATTGCACTAAAGACACTTTAGTAAATTGTGATTGAAATAATATTACTGTTAGTTTATAACATTTTTGTCGAGATTTCGTGGTTATATTGGCTCAGGAACCGGAGAAATACCATAAAATCTATATAAATGTACAAAGGGCAAGCTTATTTCGAAAGATATTTCTTCCAGCATACTAGCAAAAGAGACAGTTAATTATCACAAGGCAAATTTAATGTGTACAAACAAACAGTAAATAATTTAGTTTTGAGGTTAAAATTTTTGAAGACATACAAAATATTAAATATCTACTCAAATTTATAATATTAACCGGGGATTATTATTGTTATAAGTAAAACGTATTGAATGAAGCCATCCTGCACAAAATCACCAGTTTTCCATTTTTTGTTCATACCTAAATTTAATTTTATGTAAAAATCTTAATTATTCAATAATACACAATAAAAAATCGGGGATTATTGAGAATTTATGTTTTTCAGGTATTTATCTACTATATTCCAAATTATCACCAAAAGTGCAATTAATGCAACCTTCTCCATACAAAAATCCGTAGATTTCCCCGACTATTAGGGCTATAACTTTTGAACCGTAATAGCTAGACAGTTAAAATTGTCACAGAATGTGCGTTATTATGACGGATCTGCTAAAAAATAATACTAAAATGTCTAAAAGTTAAAAATTAAGGGGGTCCTCATACAAGAAACGAGTTTTAATCAACGTTTTTTTCTTAAAAATGGTTATACGTACAAGCGTCAAGCTTGGTGAGATTAAAATAGAGCTTCTACTGTATAACAAATAATAAAAACTGGCCAAGTGTGAATCGCTCTCACGCTAAAGATCCCGGAGAAAACAAAACTTTTTGGAAGTTAATATGTTGTGTGGTAGTGTGGTACGGAACCCTCGGTGCGCGAGTAGCCTGATTCGCACTTGGTCGGTTTTTTCTTTCTTTTGACGATGTTTGTCGAATTGGGAAAAATCTCTTTTTAATTCGTCATAAATGTTCCTAATAAGGCCGTCTTTCCAATGAATTGTGTAAGGATCGTAATAAATTGTGCGCCGTAGTCTCTGCCTGCCCCACCGGGATAACGTCGTGACGTTATAAATAGCTTTCCATTACTAAAAATTCATTGGTGTGTCATTATGTGCCTCAGACTGGTATCGAACTGCCCTCTGAACTTCAAGCTTACTAACTACACTCTAAACCGACACGAGTTTGTTTTCATTCAAAATAAAGTGGTTGCAAAATCCCTTTACTAATTGCAGGTAGAATTAATTTGCTACACAATTTGTAACTATGCCACTAATAAGTATTGTTAACGCAAAATTAACATGTTTTCATTATTTCAATAGCTCAGACAATACTACTAGCGCCATCTGTTGAGACGCAACAGAACTACCTCTGTAAACAACGATAATGAATGTTGCTAGTCAGTTAACTTTAATTGCATTGTATTATATCAAGTATTCACTAGCTGTTACTGGCAACATTCTCTCTCTCTTGCGTCGCCATTCTGACGGGACGGTCAAAATCAGATAAATTCATCTCAGAAAATCATTGTGTGGTTAAAAGGAACCTAATATATCAGTTTTCAAGATATTCAGGAGTTTTCATTCGCCACCTATTCACAAACACTGCAGGAGAAGGACCAGTCGATTCGAACCCGCCGACTTTCTCCTACAAGTATTATGTCGTTGTTATTATTGTTAACAATGAAGACCTCATTATTTTAGGAAAATGAGGTTGTACGCTGTAAAGGAAAATAGTGATGTGACGTGACTATAGGAGACTACCTCATTTCTTGGAATCGAGTTTTGTTAAAGTTTTTGTAAATATTTCAGTTATTTTCTCATAGATTATAACATTATTTTATTATGCTACTTGTAAGTAACTTGAACATGCTGTGAAATAATAAATTATGATGTGAATTTTCTCAGAAAACATTTACAACTTTCATAAGCTTAGCCAATTTCGCCAGCTCCATAGTTATTGAAGTATTCGCACAAGATTAGATGAAGGGGATGCTTCAGACCACCAAACTGAACAACTTTTACTATTGGACCAACATAGAAATGTCAAAAAAAATCAGACCTTCCATAGAAAATTTCAATTGTGACTTGTCCCAAATGTATGGAACAGCTGATTATTTTTTCTCGATTACAATTTTGGTCCCATTTTGTTTCCATGCATTTAAGTTTCCACTCTGTATTAAACAATATAATATAAGTAAACGTTGCAAATATATAAGCTAAATTAAGATTTTTTGTAAAGGCAGGTGGTATCTATTGTATTTATATCTGCGATTTCTCTAAGTGCATGAATATATCGGTACCTACCTGAGAGTATAGAGTCAGTAATTGAGTCAGTCCGACTTGTCACGTCACTGTGTAACTAATAAGCTAGGTACCTTATCGTGGTACTTATAGTTCGCTGAGACAGTCTGTGATTGGATCACAAATGTAGCTTCATTTTCGTTAATATTGGAATCTTACAGGGTTTCATCTAGTCTCAGTCATTCCTTAATTAGTTCGATACCGAAAAATTTGCGACTTTGTTACTAACACATACGGACAAAAAAGTCTGAAATAAATGAAGCGCTCGTTGGCGTAGTGGAGCTTCGGTATTGGAAACGATCACCGAAGTTAAACAACGTCAGGTCTGGTCCGTCTTTGGATGGGTTACCGTTTAGTGGTATTTCATCTTGAGCGTTTCCGTGCTTCGGAAGGCAGTTGGTCTCGGATAATTCCGTCAGATGGCGTGGTGGAGTATGGCCCACTCCCTCTCACCCTTATTCGTGAGAGGCGGCCTTACCCTGCAGTGGGATTCTACAGGTTATAAATTATTATTATGTATCTCTGTTTTAGGTACGGGCCGTAGCCCGGCTGTCAAATGCACCAGGAAAGGTGGGCAATAATTGTCACGCCCTGGATCTCAGAAAACGGTCGTCGGCATCCAGGTTGTTCTAAGAAGAGGTGGCGGGACGACTTGGATGCTTTCGATGACGCGTGGCCAGAGCATGTCCAGGACAGAGATGATTGGAGGATGAAAGGGAAGGCCTTTGCCCAGCAGTGGGATTAAATGGGCTAGTAAAAAAATTATATAGGGTCCTTCTTAATATGCTGACACTTTTTTAAGGGGATGATCAGACCATCAACTTTCTATATGGCACCAACATCGAAATCGCGAAAAAAAAAAGCAGTTCCATACAAAACTGTAAACCTACTCGAGCCAAATGTATAGAGCAAAATTTTTTTCGCGATTTAGTTTTTTTGTCCCATAGAAAAAGTTGTTCAGTTTGACGGTCTGATCATCCCCTTAAAAATGTGTTAGCATTTTAAGAAGGACCCTGTGTGGTACCTCATTAACTTCATGTTTGTTTGTGAATAAATATATTTGGTTTGTGAACAAATTCATGTTTTGTGCCTTAGTTATTTATTTACGTCCTGAAACTTTTCTAACTTATAACTTTATTCAAAGTAAGTCAAACAAACTGGTTCTGACTTATCATCAACTCGCAAGCTCCTCTGGCCTTATACAAAATAGTTCGCATGCACACTATGATACGTACCATATAAAAAATCCCACGAAACAAGCAATTTTAGACGTTTTTGCAGTAGCAGAAGAGTTAACACAGAGGACTTGCTACAAAGAAGAGATTCGAAACCAATAAATCAACTCTGCTCCAAGGTACTCTAAGACCCTGCGACTTGCGATACTACGCATGAAAAGTCCTATTTATTTCGCTTCTATTCTGTTGAGACTAGAGTGCAATTTCCGACGTCGGCTTTTAGTTTGAAATATTGCTGTTGAGTAGAATTGATGCTTACTTTTATTGTAAGTGGTACGAGGAATGGTAGTGTTTTTTTAGTTTTAAGAGGATAGACTAGTACCGTTTTGTCCATACACAATGAATTCCCCAGTTTCCTCCCTGGATAATGAAACTAGAGCAAAATAGACCATATAATCTATGTTACCTCTGCTATGTCCCTATATAAATTAATTACTGTAAGAACTGAGCACCTGCGAAAATTTCCCAAATTTACCCCCGTTTTCAGACATATAGTAAAAAAATTTGACGAATATAAACAAAAAAAGAACAACATATTGACATAGCCAAAGTCTTTCTAATTTTATTCTTGAAATAATTATTAATACCTGTCTATTTTTGGAGGAAGAAACAGGAGAATACGAAACGCTGATTTCGTCCATTTTATGTAGATAAAATCGGTCCGAGCTGCAGTTGCCTCTTTCGCACTCTAGTCGGCGGGATGTGTAGGAGGGGCGGATCGGACAAATACGTAAACAGTCGAAAAAGTGACCTATTCTCGAAATTTCATCGAATGCTTGCCTATCCTTTTAATACATTCATATACTCACGCCTTAGGGTAGCCAGAGATAGCAGAACGATACCAGATACGATAGAGTTCGTCTCACGTCTCACTCGTCCTATGCCGAGGTCCGAAAAAATTTCATGTAGTGTTAGGGTAAGAAGGGGATGTGTAATGGGGTTCCTAACGTAGTTTAAGTACAGGCTGATGTTTTGTAAAGTAGAATAAAATAATACAGCGTGTTTATTTTAACCATGCGTAAAATTTGCCCCCAGAAGTTTGCTAAATGATTTCAATTTTATCCTCTGTAAACATGGTTTCATACTCTTTAGAAAGTGTTACAGAAAGTACGTATTCACGGACAGCGCTAGAAAAATGTATAACCAATATTGGAATTTTGAAGTAGATTCAATTTTATTTACAAATACCAAAACGTCGAACACCTTCACGATTACCTAATAAAATTTCTAGAGTATGCATCCTTACCTAAGTACAAAATCAATTATTCTAAACTAGCCGTTGCCCGCGACTCCGTCTGCGTGGACTTTAAAAAAGTATCCTGTGTGTGAACCCAGAATATATTCTATCATTGTCCCAAATTTCATCCCAATCCGTTCAGCCGATTATACGTGATTAAGCCACAAACACACAATATTACAAATATCGTCACAAACTTTGACATTTATTATATTAGTAGGATTGGATTATAATCGTTTTTGTTACCTTCAAGAGCAGTTCAGAAAAACTCGAAATTACCTGTAAGAAGAAGAAATAAATTTAAAAGGCATATTTTTACTTTTAACGTTAAATTGTTAAACATGTCTCTTTACAAATGGAGAACGTGTCGGAAAATGTATAATCTTGTTCTGAAAATTTTACATTTTAACTGATTCTTACATCGTTTTTGTAATATTTGAGTTCCTAATTTTTCAGCAGTATTTAAATATGATCACGGGGTGACGGGTAGGTAGGTATCTGATTAATATGTAATCGGTACTCATATTCCAAAACACGCAGTGAGAAATGTTAATTTTAGTTTAAATAATGCATATGCTCATGACTATTCTGAAAACTCAGAGTATCCACGTTACTAGTAGTACCACAGAGTATAATTACTATCGTAAGTAGTACCGAAATCCGAATCTCTCAAAATCCATGTTTTAATCCTCCTGAAGGAAATTTATTTCGTAAAAAATTTGTTTAATCGGATTGTTGATGATTGTTGTCGTGGTGTTGTTTGTTACCTTTTCTTGTAAATGTGATGTAATATATTTTTGATTAGTTTGGTCATTAAATAAATTTTAGGTAAGCAAAACTAACTTAGTTTTGCTTACTTTCTATTTATTTGTTGTTTGTATAAAAATAATGAATCCCATTAGAAATACATTATTCATTTCAATTGAAGTTATTCTACACTTCATTTCAAATAAGGATGAAAAGATTTTCTGATTCCTATATAGCTTTCTGGCCAATTCTCATTTGCAAATATAATTATTTTATCAGAAAGATGTACTAATTCGACATATCTTGGACGTTACTAAAGCTGATCAAAGAATAAGTGAGAGGACGTGTTTCAAATCTCTATTTGTGTAATTCAAAATATCCTTTAAATTTCGTTGCTATTTGAAATGGAGTATAGAAAACTAAACCACTAAACTAAACATCACGGAACAGCTGTAAAACACCTAGGACCGGAATTAACCGAAATTTCCACCTGTGATTAGCCGGTAATTATGTAAAGTAGCTACCGACGGAAGGACGGGACGATTAACATAAACACATACAGCGCAAACGTGAGCCGGATCGACCGGCAATTTTACTTATTATTAGATTTTGCCCGCGACTTCGTCTGCACCGGTTCCCGGCATCGATCGTAGCGAGATAAAATATTTATGCAACGTGTTAATGAATCAGCGCAAAACCTCATACACCCCAACTGATTTATAACAAAATAATTAGATTGAAACGATAATTTCATTATTTTGATGGATAAGATTTAAAGTTATTCGCATTTTAAGTTTTGAGGCAAAATAGATTTGTTATCATTTCAGCAAGTAATGAAAGCGCTAACATGCTCATGGATACATTTTAAGAATCATGTTTAGGTAGTAAGTAGGGTGAGAGTGCCCGAGCGGTAGGTTGATATGGAGTTCAATGAATTTTAAATATTACAAACAAATTATTTAATATTTTGAAAAATTACCTCTGTTGAAATTATGATAATTCGATTCTGATCTGGATTCTAAACATACTACTTTCTAGTTTTGCGTTAATTCATTAACACGTTGTATAGGATATAGTTATAGTCTGTAGCATCCCACTGCAGGGCAAAGGCCTCCTCTCACGAATAAGGGTGAGAGGGATTGGGCCATACTCCACCACACGGGCCCAGTGCGTGTTCGTGTAAGCAAGTTAGTGGTCAACTTGCTGTCAGAGAATTTTCAAGCCGCCTTAATAGGCCTCTGACCTGGCTTAACGAATAGTTACAACGCTATCTGACGGAACTATCCTCTGCGCCAACTGCTTAAATGTTTATATACCAGTTTTATGTATAAGCTTTTGAACTTTGTGTTTAAAAGTTTCATCAAATCGGTCTAGTAGTTTTTGCATGATGCTTGAACAAACAAACGGACTGACAAAAAAATCTGTGAACCAAAAACTATAGGGACCAACGTCGAAACAGCAAAAAAAAAAATCTTTGTTGAATACAAAACTACAATCCTACTCAACCCTAATGTATGAGAACCACAGAAAAAAGAACTAGCCGAGGCGAAGCTGGGTTCTCATTTTAAGGTAAAAATGTTTTCGCTTTTTGTTTGGAGAAAGATTTCAGAAAGTAAGCAATTGAAATTTTCTTAGATTCACTTGATCTCTTTAGGCGGGTTGCACTAATTAAGTCCAATAAAATACGGGAAATCAAAAATTTCACAAGGAAGGCAGATAAATCGAGTATCGGGAAAACCGAATATTTTTGTTGCCGGGTTCTCATTTTAAGGTAAAAACGTATTCGCTTTTTGTTTGGAGACAGACTTCAAAAGTAAGCAATTAAATTTTTCTTAGATTCACTTGATCTCTTTGGGTGGGTTGCACTAATTAAGTACAATAAAATACGGAAAATCGACAATTTCAAAAGGAAAGCAGTAAAATCGAGTATCAGGAAAACCGAATATTTTTTGTTGTAGCGATAAAAAGTCCCGAAAATTAGCCGCATCTGTTCAAAAAAGCCCCCATTTATAATCGTATCAACGATACAGCAAAGCACCTGAATACAAAATACATCCTATTAAATAATCAGCATTTCTGTAGAGGCGCCACAAAATTTAATTACACAATGGAAACTCCGAGGTATTCACATTTTGCTTTCGTTTTATAAACAGTTAGGACGACGGACGCGAGATGAATAAATGAGAAATTTATTCCGAGGAAGAGTGTGCAACTAACTTCGGCAATTTATTTCGCGGTTAAAGAACTGTCACAGAGTAAATAAAAGAAGCGACACTAGCCAAGTTTTTTAGTAACTGCCTACAGACTACTCGAGTGCATTAAAAAGGGTATAAAGTTTGTTTTATTTCTCTAGCGGCTTAAAATTATGACTTCCTTGAGTAAGTTGAACTTTTACTTGCCGCTTAGTTTTATATGGAAGTAGCAATTAAATTAAATAATAAAGTACTGCTTATAGCGCAGTTAACAACAATTTACTGGAACGTTGTAATTTTGTAATTAATTTAACATCAAGAAGGTTCACGCCGTTCAGTGATCACAAAATTTAAGATTTTTTGAAAACTGCCATAAAATATTATTTTCCAAAACCGTGGGGCCAAGACCGAATTTTTGGGGATCAGTAAGTAGGACTTGACGCCACCTTTCTGCCATTATGTTGTCGTTTGTCTAAACATGAGCCTAACACTCTGTATATCCTTTTGTACAATGTGAACCATTGGATAAGTCATTATGAGATTAATGGCGACGCCAATTAAACCCTCATCAACGTATAGAACGGCTATAGTATCTTGTCAAAAGCCTTCGCTTGAGAATGATCTTTCAAATAAGAACAAAGTGAGATAACTGGTTGATCGAATCAGATACAGTATAGATACAGCATAACTATATAGTCCTTACAGTACGGCAACGGATGTACTTGAGCAGAGCAACGGAGGGAGCCTTACAGGGAAGCGGGCGGCGCGGATCATCCCGAGCTTTGTATGAAGAAGTCGGGATTGACTGCGCATGACGTACACTGACGGCGGGCGTAGCCCGCCATCAAGAGCGTTGCTATACTGTTAGCCCAATAGTAATACTGTGGTATAGATTCTGCTCTATCATTGTACGAGAAAAAAATATGAGTTCATAAAGTTGTTTTTGAAGATAAACAAAACGCGCATATTTGCTTTGTGTGTTAAAATATTTTCAAGTCAAAAAACACTTGACTTAGCTAAAGAAATAGCGGCGCAGCACACATCGACGCATACCTACGGACGGGCGATCTCGCATCATGTCAGTCGAATACCAGTACTAATCTATTGATTGAAGCCTCACGATTTGCGGGCTCTCTGCCATCGTCGGAGCTGTCAAATATCTTCTATACTATGTTTAATCATTGGCTGCACGACGTAGCATGACGTAGCATGTTTGTAGTGGTACAACCAGGTCGATGTGGCATAAGAATTTGAATTTCCGAAGTCAACCACACGGGAAACTCATTTGTTTTGTGGATCAAGCTTTTATCTGAGTACTTTGTACCTTATTTTGACTGTACAAATAAAACCTTTGGAGTAAAGGGTTTAATTACAGCGAATAAACGAAAACCTGGTATTACTTGGCTTGAATGAAGGTGGTTTAAATGAAGATGTAGTGGTTTGATTCAAGATGTAGTGGTTAAAGTAGAGAAGGGAATGCTTCGATGGTTTGGACATATTGAAAGGATGAATGAAAGTCGACATACGAAACCGATATAAACGGCGTGTGTGGAAGGAAACATTGATAGAGGCAGACATAGGAGAGGATACCTAGACCAGGTCAGAGACGTCATTAAAAAATGCCAGGTTAAAAGTAGCCGAAATCGAAGGGAATGTAATACAAGATGTATGGACTTAGAGGAAGCAAGAGAGGTGTGTCAGAACCGCCCAAAGTGGAGATCTATGGTTTCTGCCTACCCCTCTGGGAAAAAGGCGTGAGTTTATGTATGTATGTACTTGGTTTTCAATTCACGTTGTAATATACTTAACCCACGACCTCCGTGTCAAGAACACAATGCTCGTAACCATTAGACAACGGAGGCAGTTGCCTGCTCTATTGAAATCTGTTTCAAGAAGCGAGGAAACTATTGTATATTCTTGATTTCTGCCGATTTATTATCTGCGCTGATTACCTTTATTAATTGTACGATTGGTCAAGTAAATATTATTATTATTCTCTAAAAGCTACGTATTAAAATGATATATTCTTTGCGGTGGTATTCCGATTCGTTAATTAGTTAACACTAGCTTCTAGACTGATTCTAGAGAACAATTTCCATAGAGCACATTAACTGACGTAGTCGTCGCGTTGACTCGAAAATATACGATGCGTTTAGCATTTGTTTCTGAATTTACAACGCGCGTTGCGAAGTCATTTGAATGCACTTTGGATGCAATTAGACAGAACGCAACCAAACTTTGTCTCAACTCTACTTCGTGTCCCCGTAACTTTGCGGTAGGTATTATTTTAGCTTTTGAATCTAAATAGACGTGACTAAAATGAAGTTAACGCGTACGTTGGCAAACAACGCCCTCGGTCATGTCTAAACTCTCATCTCAACTGTAACATACAAAACTGTTTACTTGTATGGTGTCTAATTCCATTCTGACACAAGATAAAATTGTCCTAATAGCGAAACGTCCGTCCTATTCATCAAAATGACCTGTTAGCAAATGGTCCCAAAAATAAAAAACCTCTAATTTGATATTTAATTTGTGTAATTGAAAAATAATTTATTAACTGTATTAAATGCAATTCCATTCTGAATAAAAAAGAAAAGTGATTTTTTCAAAATAGGTACTAAACTTTAAAATATCAGGGGCACCAGTCTTTTACATATAAAATTTTATGTCTCAGCTTAAAGTAATATTGTACCAACCTTCCATTGAAATTGTCATGATGTAAAATTACATCAAATGAACCATTTTGTAATGATTAAAAAAGTATTAGCCACGGTTTATACAGAAGAGACGTGTGGCGGTGGCGGATAATCTAAGTAACACAATATAAACCTTATAGTACGAGCATAGCGTCTTTTTTGTCGTAAAGGAGAATCACGCCCGCGCCTCCAGGTGACGTCTCCTGGAGGCGCGGAAGTTATTCTCCAAACGACGCTATGCTACGTTCTATAAGGTTTATAATTGTGTTACTTTGACTATCCGCCACCGCCACACGTCTCTTCTGTATAAACCGCGCCTTAGAGAAGAAAATAACTACTTTTTAAATATTTTCTTTCATACTGTTTATTTGAGTAACGCGAATAAATGCATTCAGTATTTAGATACATACACTGAAATTTCTTTCGATACAATGGCAACTTTGACTGCAGAAAGGCATTGTACGGGCAGTACTGCCTTCCCGGTCCGTTAACTAACTGAAATAATAAACCTTTTTCTTCGAAGAAAATGTTAAATGAAGTACCTAAACTGATAAAGAGAAAGCCTTTGTTCTATATTTAAACAAAAAAAGAACGATCCTGAGAAATTATTTCAAGCTCCAACGGAACAAAGACCTTTAAGGAACATTAAAACTATAGAAGGAACCCTATTTATAGAAGTTGTTTTAATTGGCGTACAAAAAATTTCATAAGCTGTTCCACTTTTATGTAAAACGAGAGTTTACCCGCGATTTCGTCCGCACAAATTATACAGGGTCCTTCTTAATATGCTGACTCTTTTTAAGGGGATAATCAGACCGTCAAACTGAACAACTTTCTCTATGGCACCATCATCAAAATCGCGAATAAAAAATTTGCTCTTCCATACAAAACTGCAAACCTATTCGAGCCAATTGTATGGGACAGCAGGCTTTTTTTCGCGATTTCGATGTTGGTCCCATAGAGAAAGTTGTTCAGTTTGACGGTCTGATTATCCCCTTAAAAACTGTCAGCATATTAAGTTGGACCCTGTATATTTTGAAAGTACGTGTCCATCAGTAACTAACACTAGTATACAGTGATGTTACAGTACGACAAGACCTGATATAAATTATTGACAACTTGCCCCGTCATGAGACACCAACTAGCAAGACATTTATTGCCGGAAAAAAGACATTAACTGAATTGGTTTACGGTCTACACAACGAAACTAAGCGATCACTTAATTTTAAGTCAGATCATAAGCTATCAAACAAAATTCGAATATCAATATCGAATATCATTCGAAGCAAGTATGCTTTCTTTCCAACCTGACAGGGAATAAGAACGAATTTCCACAATATTACCATCACTTTGCCAAATGACTATAAGGGTGTAAACTTTATATGTCCCAGCATGATAATAAACACAGACTATCGGTCCCCGGGGCCGCTGCCGGTTTAATCGGAGATTGATAATGCGTTGATGTTAATTAACGAACTGAGAACAGCCTGCGTAATTACAAACTATTGGCTAAGTTTTGTTTATCATGACGATGTAGTTTATCTTCGTTGGAGTGCCATCTTGTTGAGGACTTTGTAGGCAATTTAGAAAACAGACTGCAAATCTTGGTTGGTATTTTAGTCGTCAATTTATTACAAACTAGAGTTTACCCGCGAACAAAAAAAGTTTCGTCAAAATCGGTTCGGTAGTTTTTGCGTGATGCTGTTACAAACATACAAACAGACAGACAAAAATTCTAAAAAACGTTGACTTGGAGTCCGGGAAACCTAAAAACCATATCATTAATCTTTTTCATGTAAATATCTTCAATGTACAGACAAACTTTTGTTACAGTTTTATAATAGTTAAGATTGTGCTGTCTATGCGGTCCCATAAGAATCAATCATATCGTATAGTATACAATACATTTTATAAATCACCTCATTTACCTAACGAAAAAATGACGTCGATATAAGGTTTATTTAGGGTCACTTACATTGTGGACAACTGCCTCCGTGGTCTAATGGTTAAGAGCATTGGGCTCTTAACCATTAGACCACAGAGGTCGTGGGTTCGATGTCCCACCTGATTGTCTGAAAAAAAAATGATTGCGTGCTTCAGATAAGTCCCGGCTACTATCTGTGGTGTTAGCAGTCGTTACAGTAAGTCGGTTTGAAAAATCTGACACCAGGGCTTGCTGCCCGTCACGATAAGAAGATAGTCAAGATGATTTACTATATGGAAAAAAAATCGTCACACTGAGAAAAAAATGGTACGTATACGTAGCCCATATAGCTTACGTAGCACGTAGCTTACGACGCGATACTGATGACAACTTAAATACTGATGCAACACTCGTAATCAGTATCGCGTCGTAAGCTACGTGATACGTAAGCTGCGACGGGCTACGTATACGTAGCATTTTCAGTGCATTTAACAAAAATCGGACTAAAATAAATAAATACATAAAGTAAGTTTTGGCCTGTAGAATCCCACTGCAGGGCAAAGGCCTTCTCTCATGAGTAAGGGTGAGAGGGAGTGGGCCATACTCCACCACGCGGGCCCAGTGCAGGTTGGTGGGGTGCGGGTCATTACTATCAGATATATTTTGGACGTTACTAAAGCAGTTCTAAGAATAAGTGAGAGGAAGTGTTTCAAATCTCTGTTTCTGTAATTCAAAATAGCTTTAAAATATCGTTGCTATTTGAAATGGAGGATAAAGCGTCCAAGAAAAAAAAACTGTTTTTGTTGCCAATTTTGGTTGCATGCAACATAAGTTTAATACTGAGGGTCTAACCAATATTCAGGACATTGTGGTCGCTAAAACACAAAGCATATTGTCCCGCGTACTCTCAATTTTGTACGTGTGAAAAGTTTCCGTTCATATCTCGGAATTTATTGTTGTTCTGTGGCTTGGAGTTGCATGCATGAAATAATGCAATAGGTAGAGGACTGAGTTTACTATCGTATCGTCAGCGTAACGCAGTGCATGCATTTTTTTGAGTATTTATTGATTTTTAGGTGTTAAATTAACAAAAAACCGGCCAAGTTCGTGTCGGGTTACGCGTAGGGTAGTTGCCCGTCTCAATATACGCACTTAGAAGGTCTTATTGTCACTAACAAAAATTTGCATTTTAAAGCTTAATATTTCGCTAACGGATCCCTAAATCGAAAAATGGTTTTCCCACACCAACAATATTTTTAAGAGACCTATCCAACTATACCCCACATCATAATAGGCGAGAGAAAAAATTGCATCCTCACTTTTCGTGTTGGGGAATTATTTCGAGAAATTATTTCTTCAGCTTTTTGTTACTGAGCTAAGACGCGGACAGACGGACGGACATGGAGAAACTATAAGAGTTCCTTGTTGACTACGGAACCCTAAAAAAACTGGTAGACGTCTTAAAACAGCTCAGCTGTACCACCACAACTGACCAATGTAGTTTTATTCCCGCCTAGGCCGATCCAAGAGACGACAGAAGTTACTTAGATGCGTTCCTGAAGGCCCTAGTTAGAGTCGTTTTTTTTATTATGACTGTAAAAGAGTACGGACAAAATTTCTTGGTTGTTCAGAAAATTCGTGAGTGTCAGGATGGCGGGTCGAGATCAATACTCCATATCGTAGATTAGCAAAAATTCTGCTAGGTGATAAAAAATCATCTTGTATACACGTAAGGAAAAGTATCATTAACCTTTCAACCACATACTCTACCTATCAAACTGAACAACTTTTACTATGTGAGCTTAGAAAAAAATCTACTCGACTAAAATGTTTGAGACAGCAGATTTTATTTTTGTTCTGACAGGTTTGCTCCCATAGTAAAAGTTGTTCAGTTTGATAGGTAAAATATATGGTTAAAGTTAACGATACTTTTCCTTACACCCTGTATAAACGATTATATTACCTGAGTTTTTCACATAAATGCATGATGATAATTTCACTAAACGACACATTAAATTTTTCGTCCTATGTAAATATTTATTAGGCTTTTTTCACCTATTTTTCCGTGTGCACAAATAAAGTGAATAAATACCTAATAATTCAATTGAAGGCTAGCAAGTAATTATCCCAGATCAGTGGACCACAGCGTTGTAACGCGGAGAATGCTCGGGGATGCACGGCTGCTAGCCTTCTAGCTATTCCATTCAGTCAAGTTATATGCTGTAATGTGCTATTGTTATAACGTACAGGATTGTTGATGGACATGAATGTTGTTTGGAGCCGTATGAGATGCCGCACTGTTAGAATACTTTAGCTTTAATCATTGACATACAAAGGAATGGACGCCGGGTCTAGTACAACATTCTCGGAAAAAAAGTGTCCGAGACTAACCTACACAAACCTAAGTACGTGTATAGCAACATAAACCAACTAAAACATTGAAAATGCTGAAATTCTTTTTCATTTTGCTTGCGTGGTCTTAACCATCAAATGTCGAAATACTCATTGGTAAGAGTCGGCCTGGACGGGGATCGAACCATCGCCTCCTGCACGGAAGGCAAAGTTATTCGCCACTGGACCACCACGGCTTTTTTTCACCACCAGATCTGGTATTTCACCACTAAACCAGGTTGTTTACTTCGGCGATCGTTTCCAATACCTAAGCTCTACTACGCCAACAAGAGACTCTTATAAAAGAGCCAAAAAGGGTAATAAAGAGTGACAAAATAAACAGAAAATTGTGTTCAGAGTTCTTAAACAGTGTTTTACTTTAAAATAAACTACCTCTTCAGCTCCGAGTTGACAGCGTGTTATGTACCAACACCGTTGATGTGCCGGCTCGGTTGGATTATGCTGACGTCACGCGCCGGCGCCGTTGACAAGCGACAAATTTACGATGTCATAACTTACTGGCCGACGCTGCGGCGATGGCGTCCTTTTGCAATTTGTTGCTTATTAGCTGCCAGTGTCAAGCTGGTGTTGGTAATTAGGGGAACGACGGTTATTTTGTAATCGCTTTAAGATTTCTATTCTGTTTTATTATTACTTATTTTTAGGGTTCCGTACCCAAAAGGGGACCCTATTCATAACTATCGTCCGTCTATCCATCTGTCTGTCTGACCTACCTATGTAGCGCAACAACTTTTGAACCGTAATAGCTAGACAATTAAAATTTTCACTGAATGTGCATTATTATAGCGAATTTGCTACCAAATAATAGAAATTACAAAAAAAAAAAAAGGAGGGGGGGGGGGGTTAACATACAAGAAACTAGTTTTTATCAACTTTTTTTCTTTTGCTCTATGGTAAAAACGATAATACATACAAGCGTCAAACTTGTGGTGATTGTAGAGCAAACTCTACAGTATAACAAACAATAAAAAAAACCTTTACCTTTTAAAAAAGCCATGGTGGTCCAGTGGTGAGTAACCTTGCCTGCCGTGCAGGAGGCGATGGATCGATCCCCGTCCAGGCCGACTCGTACCAATGAGTTTTTCGGAATTTATGTACGATAATTTGTAACACCACTGGCTTTTCGGTGAAGGATAACAACGTGAGGAAACCTGCATACTACAATTTCGAGGCATGTATTATACCTACTGTCTATTATAAGTGGCGACGGGCTCACCCCCCGTCACACTGGGCAGAGTTTCGGTACTACTGGTGAAACATCGATGTTCTGAGTTATCAGAATATCTCTGACTACCACCCTCGGGGAATATAGTCGTGAGCATAAGCTTATGCTTACGCTTTACCTTTTAAACTTTAGTACGACAATGAACGCCTCAAAGAAATAAACAAGCAAAATGACGTCAAAATTCACTGAACCTTATTTTCAAACACAGGAAGGTTTAAAATTACCATAAAAGCTAACCTAATCCCATAGTATTACAAATGTATATCAGAATAAAGTAAGATTACATTCTGAGTGTATGTAAATTATACGAACACCTGCTGTGATGCTTAACTTTGTATAAATAAGTAAAATTTACCGTATCCAACTAAAGCTTAATAAAATTTCTCTCTGAACAATGGGATGCACGTTGTCCCTGGATTTAAATTGAAAATATGTCTTGACTTATATTGGATGAAAACTTAAAAGAGTTCTAGATGTTACAGGGTTTGTTTAGAGTCAGCCCATCAAACTGAACAACTTTCACAACATGTCCAACATTGAAATCGCGATAAAAATTTGTAATATTTTTGTGCTAGCCGGAAAGAACCTGATACGCGACAACTCACTAAAAGACTTGTAACGCGACTCCAGGTATAAAGTTAAATATTCAATGTGATTGTAAAAAACATTGCAACCTTCTGTGCAAGACTTTCATTAATGTAGCAGAGTCAAAAAATAAAAGAAAAAGTATTTTATTAAAATTCAACAAAAACGGCTTGTTTTTTTTAGCGTGAACTAAATGCTGCTTATTAAAGTTTTGTCCACTTTTGTTGTTTTCCATGAACATGATTTTAACAATATGCAACACCTGTTTTTTCTGGGTTCTGTAGTCAACAAGGAACCCTTATAATTTCTCCCTTTAACCCTTTACATTTTCTAAGAGACGCTTAGTATGAGAAAGCTGTAATGACATGGGTATACATATCGATCAGTGGTAAAAAATCCTGAAAAGCATTTTTAAAGGCATGTGAAGTGGGAATGTTTTTTTTTTCGGCTATCCCATAGTATGAAATGTCGTTGAATAGTTCGTTCAAAAATTTTGCAGGTGCGGAAAACCATTTTTCGTTTCAGGGATCCGTTAGCGAAATATTATGCTTTAAGGTGGTGGCAGAGTTGTCAATTTGATTTAAAAATTTTGACGCGTAATACGCGTAGACAGTACAATTAAAAGTAATATTTTATACAAGGAAATATAGTTTAGAAAATCTAGATGCCGCGTATCAAATAACATTTTGCAATATATAATATAATTACGTAGATATAAAGCTTTGAAATTTTCTATGGACAAGTTCAAAGCTTTATATCTTCATCTAGATTTTCTAAACTATTTTTCCAGATATGAAATATTACTGTTATTAATACCGTCTACGCGAACTTTTGTATGAAATTGACAACTCTGCAAAGCACCTTAAAGAGATAATTTTTGTTAGAGTCAAGTGTTTCTCGATATTTCACGCGGACGAAGTCACGAGCAAAAGCTAGTTGATCATAAAAACAAAGTAAGGAGTCTCGTTGCAAGTCTAATACCGGGCGGTCGCCTGCTCTTCAGGCTTTAACATTTTGTGGTGGCTCAAGTGTGTACAAAAAAATCCTTGAGGTCACTAAATATCTATTACCGAACAAGTTCAAGCACTATTTAAACTGGATAATGAAGATTGACCTTGAAAGTTAATAAATAAACAACTTGCAGTTAGAGTATTTCCAAGTCACCTCTGACTTTATACCAACCGTTGACTCCTACCAATGAGTTTTTCGGAATTTATGTACGATTTGTAACACTACTAGCTTTTCAGTGAAGGAAAACATCGTGAGGAAACCTGCATGCTTCAATTTCGAGGCATGTATTGTACCTACTGTCCAATATGTGGGCTCACCCCCCGTCACACTGGACAGAGTTTCGGTACTACTGGTGAAACGTGGATGTTCTGAGGTGTCAGAATATCTCTGACTACCCCCTTGGGGATTATAGTCGTGAGCATATGCTCTGCTTTTATATAACAAATATCTTCTGAAGCATCCACCAACACGCAACATGAAATACCACTAAAATTATCACCCCCTTCAAGTCTTATAAACTGTTACGCCAAACAAATAAAACAAAGTAGAAACACAGTGTATAACTTTGGCAGTGCAACCACGTCCCAGCAGTATAAAAAGATTTTATAGTCGGCGATCCGGGCCAGCCCAGCCCACTAAATGGTGCCCACTAAAATGCTCGTCAAATGATCATAAAAAGTTTGGGAACAACGCAAGTAAAACCGCGGGTCTATCGTTTACGTAAAGTTTTATACAAACATAAACACGCGCTTGTTTTCCCTTTCGGTGTGGACAGAAACTTCGCAACAACTTTCTTTCATGACAGTGTAGTTTTTTTAGTATACTTTCTTCTACATACATTATTATAAAATTGTAAGAAGGATACGATATGGTAATTAGGTGTCCCTAACTCCAAATAAAAAATAATTATCTCAGTCTGCTTGTTTGTTTCAGCATCACGCAAGAACTACTGGACCTATTTAGAAGCATTTTTTTGTCTTTAAATTATTTTTTGATTTTGTAATCTTTAAAATTTACGTAGAAAATATAGTTATTGAGACAATAAAGTCGAAGTGGATTTCAATTTAGACCTCCAAAAAACTTTACATACCGAATAACAACTACTCCACAATAAGTATGAGTGAAAGAAAGAGAATAGACTTTTGTCCAGGATTGGGATGACAGACAAACAATATCAAAAATCCATAGAAATATTTGACTATAATTTAACAAAACGTAGCTCACGTCTAGCCTACGCTACGTGTCTACGCCGTAGTCTCGTGGACTACGCTAACAATACTCATTGACTACGCTGCCGTAGTCCTTACTGTAGACACTAAAGATGTAGGCTTAATTTGACAACCGACCTGTCGTAAGAATATTTTGGAAACAGGAATTAGATTCTAGCTTTACTACATTACTGTTTATAATAGGACCAGAAATTAGAAAAAAATAATTTAAATACAATTTTTAAATTCACAGCAAACGTTTCTGGGAATTCGAAAATTATCCGTCGATTGTTGTTCAATTATGGATTTTTTATTGGAACATAAGTATTGATGGCGTTCGATTGTGTCGAGCCTTGCATTTCAGCCAATATCAAGAGCGTCAGGAAAAAAAACAACTTTGAGCTGATACAAAATGGTGGGGAGCTACATGCAAGCTAGGAAAAACCCCATACGCGACCGCCCACTAACAGACTTTCAACACGAATCCTCAATAATTACAGATTTAATAAAAAAAATTAAACTTTGTAGTTTTAATTCCCTTTTATTTTTGATACGTTGTATAAGTCAAGAATACCAAAATCGAACGACTATGTACACCTGATGCATATCTTCCATTCCTTGCACTACACAGCTATAAAATAGTACCAATCACTGAACTTTTCAGATAAACTCTTACGGCTTCAGTATGTAACACGATACTACGTCGACACTACAAAGTTCTTTTTGTAAACTACTTTGTATCTTTTGTTCGCAACTGTACGTGTCGCCTACTGGATTCCTGCCCCATAAAAGTCTAAAAATCATCCAAAGGGCAATGGAAAGGGCTATGCTCGGAGTTTCCCTGTGATATCGAATCAGAATTGACAAGTTTCATAGAAGTATAGCTGACATAGCCCAAAGAATTGCTAAATTAAAGTGGCAATGGGCAGGGTATATTGCTCGCAAAACCGATGGCCTGATGACCGATGACCGCATACCGGCAAGCGCAGCGTGGGTAGGCCTCCCACATGGTGGACCGACGACCTGATGAAGGTGGCGCGAACTCATTCCTTGGGTTAGGGCAGTCGTTGTGGCAATCCTTGGGAGAGCAGCATCACCCAGTTTGGTGATATTCGAAGCCGGATACTACACCCATCTGGGTGGGTATTATTCGAAGCCGGACTACAGACGGTAATAAAATAAATAGTAACTCTATACAAGAATTTATTTCCACATGGCGATTGTGATGATACAAATTTTTGTCTCTTAGGCGCGGTTTATATAGAAGAGACGTGTGGCGGTGGCGGATAGTCAAAGTAACACAATTATAAACCTTATAGTACATAGCGTCGTTTGGAGAAATCCGTCCGCGCGCCTCCAGGCGACGTGACCTGGAGCGCAGGCGCGATTCTCATTTACGACAAAAACGAGTCAAAATCAAAGCCAAATCACTTTATTGCGATACACAGGTTATGTACTACGTACTATATATAAGGTTTACATTGCAATATACTACGTACTATAAGGTTTACATTGTGTTACTTAGATTATCCGCCACCGCCACACGTCTCTTCTGTATAAACCGCGCCTTAGGTTCAAAATCGCGGCGATTGCGCTACTCTCTCGCCGAAATCGCTAGTGTGATAAAAGTGGTTTTCTATGTAACTTTTTGTGAGTGTACAAAAAAGAGAACACCCTACTAGTAAAACAGGATGTGCACGTACCCAAGCGATAAATTGCAAAAGTTTGTTGCACCACTTGTACCCTCTTGAATAAATTTAGCATTTATTCGGCCCGCGTCTCGCCGACACTTCTCGCGGGCTATGAAAGTGAAAGTCTCACCCACTCATTATTCCGTCCTCTCCCGACTTCACAGTCTTGTAAATGTAAACAGTGTTTCAACAGTTAAGAGTATTTATTTACTTTTTATTATGATTTTATTTTGTCGCGCTTAGGTCGGGGCGTAAACATTGCTTTGTAGGAGTGCTTTGGAATTTGAGATGGCGAGCAATTTACTGGATGTTTTTTTTATGCTGTGTTTTTTATCGTCTTTTGCTCTGTGCCGGAAACGGTTCGTTTCCTTTGCGGTACAGCTTCGTTTTTACCAACAGCTATTGTATCGAATATTTCGATTCCTTAATAAAAACAAAAGACGTCCAAGTGCGGGTCGGGCCACGGGCAGGTTCCGTAGCCTACTTAGCGGTGATAGTTTTCCTTTTAACTTCATTATATACACTAATGCCGTCAATTTTTAAAAAACATATCCAACGATACCCCACACCATGGGATAGACGAGAAAACCAAATTGCATCCCCACTTTTTGAGTTGGGGAGGTACCCCAAAAATTTTACCACTCTGTCGGCGTAAGCTTTCTAGTACTAAGCGTCTCTGAGCTAAGCCACGGACAGACGGACAGACGGACGGACATTGCGAAACTATAAGGGTTCCTTGTTGACTACGGAACCCTAAAATGTTGACAATAAACAGAGTAGGATAATTGTCGAAAGAAAATAAAGTCAAAAAAACAATGACCTTTTTGGGTCAAAGAGGGCTTAAAATGAAATCTAAGTAAAGATTTTAGTAGTATGTAGACAGACAATGTAAAAGAGACAAATATTATTTTACTGTTTTAGAGATTTATTTTGTTACCGTTGAAATACGTTAACATTTTTAATGTAAAGTACCGTGACACATTTACCATAAAATTTAGTTTCTAAGGCAGAAATTCACGTCGCAAATGTGGTTGAGACACAAGCTTAGTTGAGACATAATTAGTTTCAACTTGATTTAGTACCAATTAAAATAGGTAAACACTAGTTTATCTTGTTGTTGTAGTTGTTGTTTTCGAGGCATGTATTGTACCCACGGTCCATTATAAGTGGCGACGGGCTCACCCCCCGTCACACTGGACAGAGTTTCGGTATTACTGGTGAAACGTGGATGTTCTGAAGTTACCAGAATATCTCTGACTACCTCCTCGGGGAATATAGTCGTGAGCATATGCTTATCTTGTTAGCAAATGTTAAAAGGGCAAAAGTGTCGAAAAAATATACTTGAAATATATTTCTATAACCTTTTGAACTATGCATTTTTTCTAGCTTTATGATCGGACAAAATAATTATAGGACAGAATATAATGAATTTGAAATATTTTTTTTCTGTAAACAAGTTAGCTAAACTCATACTGTGGTACAAATAAAAACTTACTTTTTACTAAAGGAGATAATTTTTTCTTACTTATAAACTCGTAACAATGTATAGGTACGTTGGTGGCAACGTCGCGGTTTTTAGAAAACAGAAATTTGTCTATGATACAGAACAGTTACGCCGACGTTTTACTAGGTTTAAGTTATTCTCGGTTTAGTAGTAGACATTTTGCTTATTCTTAGTTTATTCTTGGTATAACATTTTATGGGTATGCCCAGCAGTAAGAAAAAAAACAGTTTATACCACGTTTATTTGTACCACAGATAATAACATACTACTGATTTTAGATTCGTTTTAAAAATCTTCTTGTTCCACTAACTCTACCTATTCATTAATCAATCTTTTTAAATATTTAAAACGGACTGGGTTTCCCAGAATGGTCGCTGACTTCGAAGTCAACTCAGAATAAAAGGGGGAGAGATAACCTGGAGATTAGGCCAGTAGTAGAGTGGATTGGAGAGTGAAAGGGGAAGCTTTGCTTAGTAGTGGAACACTGAAAAGGGTACGTAAAAAAAAGAATGATTATTGAAATTGAAATTCAGATGAAAACTAACCAACTGACACGGTTGCGGATTCCTCGCTCCATGTAACGTAACACATGATCAACATTTTCTATCCTCTTATTCATAGAATGCTATCACATGAAATATAAAGGACTATTTCACACGAGAAAATTGCACAATTCATAAAGGAGAGAATGTCGACACGTTATTTTATCTGTGGCAGACTAGCTTCCGTGGTGCTGTTAGGAATAGATATATTTTAGAAGTTGATTCTTAAGAGTCCTTTTACCGACCACGAGCGCCCTCATAACAATATTAAATATTTATCAATAATGAAAACCCAAAATGCAGTTTTATAGAATACTTATGTTTTAAACATTCCACTTTAAAGAACATCGAAATAAATGTAAAAGTGTCCGTTTATTTTTCATTTAGACCTATATAAAACCTATAAAAGTATTGTACAATAATAGCTTTAAGGCTGTTGTATGAAGTTGTAGTAGCACTTTCTATATTTAGGCTTTCTTGATTGAGAAATCACAACATAGCATAAATACTCTACATTAAAAACAAGAGGTAAATATTGTGATGAGGTTGAAACAGGACAGTAGGTAAAAGGAACCTTAATATGATATAATCTGGGGTCCATCATCATTATTCGTCTGCCTATTATCCCAAGGCACAAGCCTAGTCTTCTCGGATAGATAGCGGACCATACGGAACGGTGGAGGCAAATAAATGGTCAATTTGTTGTCAAAGCATTTCAAACTACTCCGAGTACAATAGGTTTATGATCTGGCTTAACGAGTAGATGCAACGCCAGTTAATGCCAACAACAGCTCATCGTATCTTCTGAAGACAGGCATTGTTAGTTTCGGGAAACGTTTTCAATACTAAAACTTCATTACGCCAAGGAGCATTGGGGCAGGGATTATTAAAGATGTTTAATTCACACCAAAATGGCAGCAACCGACAGCGGCAGGCAGCAGCCGGCAGCGGCCGGCAGCGGCACGCAGCGGCTGGCAGTTTGGCAGACGCTGGTATACGCTATCTTGATAGGCACAGAGATTTCGGTGTTGGGCGGTCACTAGGGCGCGTCGATGCTTAGTTTTTCCTAGCCCCCTCGATCAATACTATGTATTGGATGTATTTAAGCAATTTAGGTATATAATGTTTAAAATTATGCGCAACTGAATCTGTGCTGCCGGCCGCTGCCACTTCAGTGTGAATTGAGCCTTATTAACTACATTATAACATGTTTCAGTAAGGGCAAGCTGGTTATCGGGGCAAGTGCGTCTTCCTTTCAATATATCTCCAAAATTTTGGAATATAGTGACATCATCGGTAAAAACCTATGCCCAGCAGTGGGACAAAACAGGTTAATAAAAAATGTAATATTATTTTGTTAATAAACAAATTTCTTTTCTGAGATAATTATTGAAAAGTTATTGAGTCAAACATGACCCCGTTGACACATTTGCCCCATAGATTTATCCGCAAGCAAAAAATCTATGCGATGGTCTACTCGTATGTCTCCCCTAAAAACTGTCCTTTCTTTTTTGTGAAACGGACGTAATACTACCATGCAAATTGCTGTTAGTAATCCCTCTTTATTTTAACGCAGCCGTTTCGCCTTGCTACTTCTCTAATGGGTTGCCATTACACGTTTTCTGAAGAAAAGAATAAAGCTTCTAGCTGAATTTACTGTCGTATCATTACAGTGTCGAATGCAATATTTAGCTGTTTTGTCCGTTAATTGCTTGCATATGTAGCAGCCATCTGGTTAAATCTGCAATTTGATTAAAAGACTAGCCCGATCATTGAATGGCGACACTCAATTGAATGACTGGGATTAACGTTGATTGAACAAGCGTCACTCAAAGTTCAACTAGTTGGCTGATTGTAAGCCGTGAATCCACTAGGCAACATTTGGCGCGCAACACGTGACGCTCAACATGTTCAGCAACGTTGCACAACAGCGCGCGACATTGCCAGCTGGCGCGTAACATGACGCGCGGCTCTTTGTCTGTTGTTTAGTTGAGCATCAATTGTTGTCGAGTGGAGACGTGACGCGCAACAATGTCCGTAGTGTGGTGTAACGAACGAGTGCTCAAATTAATCGAACTGTACCAAAACTATGAATGTTTATGGGATACTGCTCACAGAGACTATAAAATTATAACCACTGCCGCTGAAATCAACACTAGTTCCTCTGGCGACATTTTGTCGACGACTGACGATGCGTAGACAGACAACGTTGTTCAACAAAAATTGCGCGCTGACATTCAACATGTTGGGCAACATGTTGTGCAACATGACGCGCGCCAAATGTTGCCTAGTGGATTCACGGCTGTAAGCTAGCCCTTTGAACATGGCTGACGTAAAATCAGCCCGGTGTTTCAAATTTAGTTAAAATGAGAATCACCTGGCTGAATTTCGTTGAACGTTACATTCAACGACTTGGCCAGTTATCCTTTAGTCATTCAATTGAATGTCGCCATTCAATGAACGGGCTAGCCTTTCAATTAAATGGCAGATTTAAGCAGATGGCTGCGACACTTATACATACATATACTCACGCCACTATCCCACAGGGTTAGGCAGAGACTGCGGCTCGCCACACACTACCATTCTGACATACTCCTCTCACCTCATCCACTTTCATACGTGTCTTCATGCACTTCCGTCAGTTGAGGGTACTGCAAACTTGTCCTTTTCGGAGATGACCATTTATTTGGTCGTGGTATGTTCTCCGCGGACGCTCTCTCTCGACAGTTCCACTCATATTGGATCGATAAATCTCCCTAGTGAGTCTACTCTCTTTCATCCTCTGTACGTGACCGAACGACCAAAGCATACCTCTTTCAATCCTACCACATCATCCTTCAACTTACAAGGGCCCCTTATCACATTAAAGAGTGTAAAATTAAATGCATTACACACTTCAAGTGCGTCGTACCATCAAACTGAACAACATTCATTATGGAACCAAGATCGAAATCGCGAAAAAAAATTCAGAGGTTTCATAGAAAACATCAATCGTGCGGCTTGATCAAAATATACAACGTGTTAATGAATTAACGCAAAACTAGAAAATAGTTTGTTTAGAATCGAGAGAAGAATCGAATTATCATGATTTCAACATAGGTAATCTTTTTCAAAATATTAAATAATTTGTTTGTAAAATTTAAGATTTACTGAACTCGATCTCAACCCACCGCTCGGGCACTCTCACCCTACTCACTACCAAAACAAGATTCTTAAAATGTATCCATGAGCACGTTAGCGCTTTCATTCATTGCTGAAATGATAACAAATCATTTTTGCCTCAAAACTTAAAATGCAAATAACTTTAAATGTTAACTATCAAACTGATGAAATTATTGTTTCAATCTTACTATTTTGTTATAAATCAGTTGGGTTGTATGAGGTTTTGCGCTTATTCATTAACACGTTGTATAGAACAGATGATTTTTATTTCGCGATTTCAATGTTGGTCCGATAGTGAAAGTTGTTCAGTTTGATGGTCTGAAGCACTCTTTAAAGTATGTAACGCATTTAAGTTTACACCCCCGAGGGTATCTGACTGTGAAGGATTTTAAAAACTTCCACATTTTACCAGCAGTGCTCAAACTCTATCCAGTGTAATAGGTAGTGAGTAGTCCATTGCTAATTTAATGGACAGCCTCGAAATTGAATCATACAGGTCTGCGAACCGAGCTGACAGTAGCGGTGTTAAAATCGATTATTTGAAATTGTTGTTTAATAGTTTTTGCCCGTGGCTTTACCTAGGGAATGTATTCAATATCCACGGCTTAGAATGTATGTGGATTTATAATATTAATGAGAATATTAGCAGTATAGGTCGACCAGAATCTGATGGTAAATAAGGAAATAAAATTTTAGGGTAAGCAAAACTGGGGTAATTGGATGAGGACCCTTTACTCTCTGCGACTTTTTGCAGCGCTTCTGCATCGATTCATTCGCGTTGCAGCATCGATGCAAACGCGAAACTGCAATCTGCATCGGTACAAACGTGCGTGTTAATTGCTACAATCACGCGTTAGAATATACAACGTGTTAATGAATTAACGCAAAACTAGAAAGTAGTTTGTTTAGAATCGAGAGCAGAATCGAATTATCATGTTTTCAACATAGGTAATATTTTTCAAAACATAAAATAATTTGATAGTAAAATTTAAAATTTATTGAACTCGATCTCAAACCACCGCTCGGGCACTCTCATCTTACTTACTACCAAAAGAAGATTCTTAAAATGTATCCATGAGCACGTTAGCGCTTTCATTCATTGTTGAAATGATAACAAATCATTTTTGCCTTAAAACTTAAAATGTGAATAACTTTAAATTTTAACTATCAAAATAATGAAATTATTGTTTCAATCGAATTATTTTGTTATAAATCAGTTGGGGTGTATGAGGTTTTGCGCTTATTCATTAACACGTTGTATACAAACGTCTTGTGTAGTGATGCATTCACGCGTCCAATCTCGATGATTGTTTTTGAGTAAGAACACAATTGAGAAGGATTGCGGAGCCTCGTGGCAGGCTGAGACGAGAACCGCGCGAACACCACGCGAAAGACAAGTGTTCGGGGCAAACCCTGCAACGTGACTCCCAAGTTTTTAGTTTGTAAATGGTCTACTTTGACTAGACAGATGACAGTTTGACACTACCATATGAAAATCTATATTTCTTTACTTTTTTATGCCATGAGTTTCTGGTCGACCTAAAGTAACCGTAGTAAGGTGTACCCCCACTACCTCTCACCCTTATTTGAGAGAAAGCATTTGCCCTACATTGGAATCCTATTACTATAACTTATTCTTTCACTAACATTTATTTCGATTTTTCTCCACTAATACTGGAGCTACAAGGTATATTTTTAATTACAACCTAAGCGTAAAGGCTGAATAAAAGGCTAAGAAGCACCATAAAAAGCTCAAAAGGTGAACAAGAAATCACTCTGTACAAAAATCAACCCTAAAACTATATATGACACTACGAATAAAGATAAAACAATATGTTGTCGTGGTCGTCAGATGTCCCAGTCAATAGCATTGCCATAAATAAACGGGCGGTAAGCTAGGCTTTGGATGACGAGGGTTACATGTCATGGTGTCCCTACAGTACTGCCGGGCAGCTCTAATGGGTCACCTTTCGCTTTTAGCTACTCTCTTCCTTTTAAATGGATTAAAAGTATTAAGATTGAAGGTGGACATCTAATCTGAAATTAGATTCTGACATCATTTTAATGTTCCATAATGAAGAAATGGGTCGCTGTAGTTTGTAAGCACGATTGTAAGTAAATTATGCATGGTCCTGGTTTTCTAAAGGGACGAGTAGACCATCAAACTGAACAACTTTTCTATGGGGCCAACATCGATATCGCGAAAAAAATCTCGATTAGGTTTATAGTATTGTATGGAACATCCGATAATTTTTCGCGATTTCGACGTTCGTTGGTGCCATAGTCAAGATTGTTCAGTTTGATGGTCTAATAATCCCCTTAAAAATTGTCAGCATATTAAGAAGGACCCTATATATAGAGATTTGTTCGGCGTCTTCAAAGTTAATCTAGAAAGGTAATGAATCCCTGAGAAAATCCATTTTCACACGAAAAAATCTGAAATTTTTTCATCGTCATCTATGTTAAGAAAGCAGTAGGTAGTCTGAAATGTCCATGCTACCTGGTGTAACTAGGTTATAACATCATTTTAATTTTAATTTAATTTAATTTTTAAATTTCACTGAGTTTAATCGGTTAGTATATCAGCAGACGTCGTTTGTATGGAACGCGCCAACAGTAATATACGAGTACCCTTAACGGCCCAACACAATGACATTTATAATACGTCGTAAGTCGAATATAAACTCGCAGATTTTGGAAAGGCAATAGAGGTGTGGGATCGTATCAATTGGTGACTAATAATTGTATCTGCTTATTACATGCTAATGGGACATATATGTACTCGTAAGTAGGCTAAACTAATTAAAAGTTACATTAACTAAATAATGTAAGCACTGAGTCACTCATTAAGTTTGAATTTGAGAGAGCTTCAGAGATTTCATTTGAAGCTCAGGTAAACGAAGAATACGAACGTTTGACGTAATTACAACTAGAGATGTATGGAATTTTATATGAATAACCGAATGCATAAAAGTGAAATGTCTTATGTAAAGTTATGATTTGTTAATTTCAGTTCTTTTTTCGTAATGACAATTATAGCGTTGCTCAGGGAGCAGCTACTGTTTATTACTGCGGACGATTGGAGGGACCACAAAGGGTCTATCGAGCTAGTGAATGAACTTAAGCAAGGGTAGGTGAGAAGCGGCCTGGGATATGCCTGTAGCGTCTGTAGATACCAGAAGAAAAGAAGTGGGCAGAAGTCACAGCTGTCCCAGCCGGTGGAGAAGTAGAACCTAAACATAATTAAAGATGTTGGAAACCAATTGCCGTAAATTGTGATATCAATCGGAGTTAAAATTTCTTGACCATAAGTCATAAATCTCTCATAAATTGATTGCGAATGAGGTTGAAGGTTTATTTTCTTGAAGAGTAACCTATTTTGCTAGTTTTCATAGACATTTGATGCCAAGGAGATCTGTTTTCTGTCTTTCATTCTTTGTCAAATTATAATTTCTAAAAGAGGGTCCATATTAACATTTCATTGCAGCTCTGGAATGACCAGCAGAATCCGACCTCTGGCGATACGATAACTTATAAACAAATTAATAGAAACGTCGCGATAATTTAATATCATTATGTGTCCGAAATGTTATGATTTCGAACCATGACTACATCTCGTAATATTGGATTCGGATTCGGTTATGAAGAACATCCCTAGTATTGTATAAGTACTTAAAACTAAGGAACGAGTACTCGTAGGAGTAAATGAAACAATTTGCACCTACAAACTGTGCGCAGATTTCGTCGGTTTTGGCTCATTTAGTTTCCACTTAATGTTACTCTAGACTAACATTGTAGACACTTGAAAAAGTTAAGTGAGTGCAGTGAAACCTGGGTCCTATTGTGGAACTACCATTATATGCATCGAAATGCAGGTTTCCTCACGATGTTTTCCATCACCGAAAATACCATTGGTGTTGTAATTTGTACATAAATTCCGAAAAAAACTCATTGGTTTCCGATATTTTATAGGGTCCTTCTTATATTAAGAAGCTGACACTTTTTTAAGGAAATGATCAGATCATCAAACTGAACAACTTTCCCTATGGCACCAACTTTGAAATTGCGAAAAAAATTTGCTGTTCCATACAAAACTACAAACCTATGGGACAGCTGATATTTTTTTGCGATTTCGATGTTGTCGAGAGAGAGTTGTTCAGTTTCATGGTCTGATCATCCCCTTAAAATAGTGTCAGCATATTAAGTTGGACCCTGTGTACAGGGTGTAACAAAACACCCTAGTAATACTAAAGGGGGTGCTTCAGACCATCAAACGGAACCACTTTCACTATGCAGTAAACTACATAACCGCGAAAAAAAAAAATAAAAATACATTTTGATCATGATTATACAACGTGTTAATGAATAAACGCAAAACCTCATACACCCCAACTGATTTATAACAAAATAATTAGATTGAAATAATGGTTTCATTATTTTGATAGATAAAATTTAAAGTTATTCGCATTTTAAGTTTATTGGCAAAAATGATTTTTATCATTTAAGCAATGAATGAAATCGCTAACGTGCTCATGTATACTTTTTAAGAATCTTGTTTTGGTAGTAAGTAGGGCGAGAGTGCCCAAGCGGTGGGTTGAGATCGAGTTCATTAAATTTAATTTTACAAACAAATTATTTAATATACCATTTGAAAAAAAATCCTATGTTGAAACCATGATAATTCGATTCTGCTCTCGATTCCAAACAAACTACTTTCTAGTTTTGCGGTAATTCATTAACATGTTGTATAGGCTCATGGGCATTCTGAAATGACGGCTGGAAAGAGATGAGGAAGACTACATATTTAATCGACCCCAAGTCATTGGATAAGGGCAGAAAGAAGAAGAAGGTAGTTGCATACGTAGTACCTGCTATATACGTATCATCATCAGCCCATCATCGTCCACTGCTGAAAATAGGCCTCTTCCGAGGCGCGCCACAAAACTCTGTCCTCGGCCTTCCTCATCCAATCGCTCCCCGCTATTTTTTAGGTCGTCCAGCGGGCAGCAGGGCGTCCCACACTACGCCTACCAGTTCGCGGTCTCCACTCTAGAACTATGGCACCCCACCGGTTGTCAGTTCTTCGGCAGATATGACCAGCCCATTGCCACTTCAGATTACTCTATAAGTATACATACTCTAAGACGTACGCTAACTGCTAGCACCTTCATAGTCCAAATACAGATTTACAGAAATTTTTGGCATCATCACTGCTAAATTGGGTACAAAACAAACGTAACAAACACCAGTTGGAATCCGAAAGCTTATTAAAAATTTAAGCGCTCATATTAAAAAAGCTTAATCGCTTTAAATAGAAAAGCTATTTAATATACAAAGTGCAGCGCAGTGGCAACGAGTGGTGCATTTTACACTCCGCCGGCTATTGAAATTAGCAAATTATTCGAAGCCACGAACCGAATATTAGCGAGTAGTCGATGTTTTAAATAAATATACTAGATGTAATGACAGTTTGTGTTTCCATTGAAATGTGATTAGCTAGCTGGTTTGTGTGTAAAGCCACAAATTTAGGGAAATTACGGTTTAACGTTTTAGGAAAATTGATAATATTATTTGTTAGTTGTATTTAGATAATAGGTAACACATTTTACACAGTGTAGGATAGTTCTATTACTAGAGGTGATTGTACCTAACTCATGATACTTAGGGATACCCACATTAACATTTTACTCGGCGGTTTACCAACGAATAGGGAACCATCGTTTTGTATATAACAATGCCCAAATAACTTATCTGCCCTAACCACCACTGTAACCCCCACTCACCGCGACGTTAACAACATTATCGAAATTAACAAAATTAATAAATGCAATCATTTTTCGCGAATTTCTCTTATGTTCCTTGAAGAAATTTTTTCAGTACCATGAGTACAATTAACCTTCAAACCCTATTAAACAACTTAAAAAATACTGGACCGATTTGGATAGCGTTTTCAAAAAAGTAAAGGGCTTAGATTGGTCTAACATGTCGGCTTTAATTCATTGCGATCAGTTCATTCAATCAGAATATATCAAGTCAGTGGTCTGCGCGTACGATGTCGCGGTCGCAGCTGGTATAGGTACCTATAATAACTATATAACATCGCCCATAATCATGCAGCAGTTAAATAAACTTTAGTTCTTAATAAAACACGCGAGCAGAGCGTTCGCATTTAATTTTGTTGCGTATTGCATTTTGCAGTTAACACTTAGTTGGCGGGTTCGCTGTTGTGGTTGTGTGACGGATTGCATCGCTGTTTTATTTTATTTTCGAGCGCACCGTTGTTCTGCTTGAAGCGTGGACTCGGAGATTAATATCACAAAAGTGTGTGTATCTTTGAAACTAGGCTTATACACGGAAACAAAATTCGTTTCGAGATCGTTTTAAGAGGATATATAACTGTTAGCGCGTTCCATACATACGAAGTTTAAGTATATTTTGGATATCCACGGTAACTTTGAAACTATGCAGGATTCAGCAGGATGTAACAAAACACCATAGTGATACTTAAGGGGGCGCTTCAGACCAGCAAACTGAACAACTTTCACTATAAAGGAAAACGAGAAAAAAAATCTGCTATCCCATACAAAACTGCAGTACCGACTCGATTGAAATGTATGGGACAGCAGATTTTTTAAATATTTTCTCGTTTTTGGCTGGTCAGTTGTTCAGTTTGATGTATTACTAGGGTGTTTGGTTACACCCTGTATATTTTAACAGAAATCTGAAAAACCAGTCATAAAGATAGTCTCTAATCGTCTTTAAAAAATTTCATTGATTTCACTCAATTATCTCCATACCTTCCCTCCATCCCTCTGTAACTCTAATGCCCATTATGCTGGCGGCATTTCCCCGCTGCACAGCTAAAGGACACTTGTTGGACCTAATATGAACCAGAGCGGGGCTCCCAGGCCCCTAAAGAAAGCTTTAGCTTCAGCCTTGCGTCTCTACAGCAAAAGGTAGGTATAGGTAGCCTTGCTTCAGCACCGAATATCTCTTGTGTTTAAGTCTTGGTACTATTTCCGCTCTGCTGACCCGGCCACATGCATTGTGCCGTTTAAATGCGACGCCGCGAAAGTACTAATCGATTTTTTTTCGGTGTTCAATTTAAGAGCCAATTTGATAGGCTCAAATTAGCTCTTAAATTAAATATACCAAAGTTAAAAAATCACGTCGGCAACTGCCGGAAAATTTATCTTGATCTAAAAAACCTGACGGCTATTTTATTGTTCAAAACTCATTTATGTTGTTGAATGTAATTAAAATGAATGCATTGGTATTATTTAATATTATTAGGTTAAAAGCCTTCTGGAAGAGCCAATTTTGATTTCTATGTTGCGTAGCGAAATTTTTATAATATATTTTCGAATAGTTTTTTGGTCACTAAATGGTAATTACTTCCATCCCCCCTTAACAAAACTCCTTAAATTGACTGGGCTATGTGCTATTATAAATACTATAAATACACTGACCTGCAATACTAAATACTACACTTATAATAATTTTTTTTTTCTTAACTATAGAAATTAGAGATTTAAAATAAAAAAAATTTATAGCAAATGTAATCAGCTTTCTTTGTAACCATAGTACAAAATTAAACTCTTTTTCGAGTCCTTTTTATTTCGAAATTATATCTTGTGTACTAAAAAAAGTTTTAAAAGTGTGTGTAATTTTTGCAGGACAGTATAGTGGTTCCATATTCTACTAGATATTTTTCTGCGGGTGTGTGTGAAGGACTAGGTGTATATGTGTGTGTGTGATTTAAACGTTTAACATTTAATTTTGTAGCGGGATGCATTTCGCTGTTAACACTAAGTTGGCGCGGTGGGCTGCGGTCGTGGAACGAATGGCATCGCTTTTTTACTTACTTTCTGACTAGTACTGATGTGTTGTGCTCGTAACACATTCGCCTTTGTGATTTTTACTTTACTTTCTTACTCACATCTTTCTTCTTTACAAACTTACTATTATAAAACTGTAACAGATAAGTGTGTCTTTACATAAAGATATTTACAAAATAAAAGTTTACGATATGGTTTTTAGACTCCAAATCAATCTTTTTAGAATTGTTGTCTGTGTGCTTGTTTGTTTGCTTGTTTGTTTGTTCGTGAACCAATTTTGATGAAACTTTTTTTGTCTTATAGCATATGATCTGACTTAAAATCTTGTATATAATTTGTGCGGATGAAGTCGCGGGTAAACTCTATTACTTCTAAAACTGGTCCGTGACTGACTGACTGAATGACAGACAACGCTCCTAAACCGCGGCATATAGAAACGTATCTAATATAACTATATTCTACAGAAAATGTAGTGCACTAAGAAAGGATTTTTGGAAAATCTACCGCTAAAAAGGGATAAACGAGGTTTGGAACATTTCCGAAATTCGCGAGGACGAAGGCGCGGGCAAAAGCTAGTGCATACATAAAACAAACAACCTTATTCCTTTTCGAGGTGATTAGCAACTTTTCTATAACTAACAATCACGTAGTACGTAACTACGTAACTAACACGGCTAACTTTTAACAATTTTAGAGTTCCGTTCCTAAAGGGATCGTATTACTAAGCCTACGCTGATGCTGTCCGTCCGTCCGTCCGTTCTAGCTCTATAGGGCTGTATCTTTTGAACCGTGTAATATAGCGATTTGAAAATTTTACAGGATATGTGTTTTTATTGCGAATTTGATAACATAAATAAAAATAAAAAAAGTAAAAGTTAAAGGGTGTCCGCATACAAGAAATTAGTTTTTTCATAATTTTTTCTTCTTGCTCTATCGTAAAAACGGTAATACATTCAAGCGTCAAACTTGGTGTGATTATAGAGCAAACTGTACCTATACAGCATAACCAAAATAATAAAAACCGGCCATGCGTGAGTCGCTAAGGGTTCCGGAGAAATACAATTTTTGTCGGCAAGTTTTTTCGCGATTTCGATGTAGGTCCCATAGTGAAAGTATTTCAGTTTAACGGTCTGATCATCCCCTTAAAAAAGTGTCAGCATATTAAGAAGGACCCTATATTGGTTGATGGTAGGTACGGACGGAACCCTAGGTGTGCGAATAGTCAGACTCGCACTTGGCCGGTTTTTTTTCATCTCTTTATGGCCAAGCTGTACGGTGATCCATTCTAAAGTCGGGTCTCCTGTGCCATGTTTTTGTGAAATCTAACATGTTACAATGTTAAATTTAACACAGTTATCCGACGTGGATGGGATAACATCACCCGTCTTCGCCGAAAAATGTTTAACGAACATGTAAAATGCCACATGCATCCATGTATTTGCCGTTCGGTTAAGTTGTGATTATGCAAGTGATAGCTTTGCTATACTCATTATAATATAGACAAATATGATAGAAATACAATCCAATTGCAAAAATAGCCCCAAATAAAGTAGTTTTGTGTTACAAAATATTCAAAATAATATTATAACAACTCGAAGTAATTACAAATAACGCAGTTAGCGATAAAAAAAAACGATCCGTCCACTAAATCCGATCTGAGTTTTTTCCATTTTTTGCACAATTTGAACAAAAATATCCATCATGAAACTCAAGAAATCTCGTTTGTACGACAAAATATATCGTTGAAATATAAAGTTTTAGTAATGTGTTTATGCAAACTATTAATCATATACAGCCAAATTAATCATAATATTTTTATGACGCCGCACATAACATTCGGTAGTACAAAAATGCTCTGTTTTGTCTTTTAACTTATTATGTTTTGTTGGAATCTTGGTGCAGGAAACCCCGCTTAAGTCAAAACCACACGGTGTTCCTTAATGTATTATTTGTACAAAAGTGAAAGATATTAAAAGAGATAAAACGGTGTAGTAGCAATTATTAGCCACATCTGCAGCAGATTACAGCGTGCAGTTAAAACTTATCATCTCGGCGGTTGGTTAGCGCTGTCAGGGCGCGTGATAGATCGCTGCACCGCACCGTGCGAAAATGCACTTTAATTACATGCACGTAGCTATGAAAAACTGTTCTTTTAGATTGGTATTTCAGATATTTTTTAGAATAAAATGAACGAGATATGTATGATATGTGATAGGTAAGTTGTAGCCTGTAGAATCCCACTGCAGGGCAAAGGTCTCCTCTCAGGAATAAGGATGAGAGGATCACCTACCGTAGGTGACAACCATAAAGGGATAATATAAAATGATACTAGTTATTTTACTTGTTTTACATGGGTCCGTTACGGAAATACGGAACATTAATTGCCCGAGTCCCGTCACGCATTTGGCCGTTTTTTTTAACTGGTTGCATAAGCTTAGCACTGCAACTCTAGTTTGGAAGACTGTCTATCTCTATCTCAAGTGTTGTTTTTTTCAGTTACGTAGATTTGTGAGGGATTTTCTCCGAAGAACGTTAACAAATAGTTTTATAACATCTTTATTCGTTATCACAAATTCACGTTACAATTAATAGATCCTTTTGACATCTTTTATTTGATGAATCGAATGAAATATAAAACTACGTCATTGCTGTGCCAGTACAGGCGACCAGCCAGTACTCACACTCGGAGCTTCGCGGCAAGCTGGAACGCAAACCGCGCGAACGAACACCTAGCGAATGACACACATAACGGCTCGTAGGCAAACTTGCAATATATGAATGAATGTGACGATGCCAAGATGACAATGTGAAGTGTCAAGTCTATTCTACACATTTTTTGAAAATCCACACCTAAAGGTTGAATTTTACCAAAATCCACGCGAACGAAGTCACGGGCAAAAGCAAGCTTATAATAACGTTTGTATTCTGTTTTCTTTAATATAAATTATGGACTAGGCAGGTGTGTTGTCCAAAATAGAAATTTGGAATTAAAGTTGAATGAATAATAAAATTCTTTCGAAATGTTTTGCGAAAACTGAATTTTACTTTGAAAAATGTTACAAGTAGGTCCCGTAGGAGGTTGACAAGATGCTAGCATTATTCACTATTTATTCAATACACTTGGGGTTCTCTTGAAAAGTCTACAAGACTCTCAAAAGTATTCCGAGGTATACATTAGGTTACCTAGAGTATTACGTGTATACCTAGAAACCAAATGTATATTTGGCTTGTGTTAGTCTCAACAAGATATACAAGGTGTAACAAAAGACCGTAGTCATATTTAAAGGGTTGTTATAAACCATATAATTGAACACCTTTTACTAACAAGACAACGTTAAAAAAAAATCTGCTGGCATACATTTGAGTCGAATGGGAAAGATAAAATTTGGTCCCCCTTAAATTTTATCTCTTTGACATTGTCACACAAAGAAAAAAACGTAAAATTATCAACAACAAAAAAATCTGCTGTTTCATAAAAAAATGCAGTACTTACGCCGATTTTTGTTGTTGTTGATAATTTTAAGTTTTTTTCTTTGTGTGACAATGTCAAAAAGATAAAATTGAAGGGTCCTCATATCAGATACTAGTTTTTATCAACGTTTTTTCTTCTCACTCTATCGTAAAAACCGTAATACATACAAGCGTCAAACTTGGTGTGATTATAGAGCACTCTTCAGTATAACAAGAAATAATAAAAACCGGCAAAGAAAGCTACACTTTTTTGTAAGTAAATATGTTGCGTATGTGTTGTGGTACGGAACCCTAGGTGCGCGAGTAGCCCAACTCGCACTTGATCGGTTTATTTCTATTTAAAATAATTATGACCCGACTAGTAAAAGTTTTTGTAAAAAAAGACTGGGTCCAAATTTGCCACTCTTCTTTTTCATTATTACGCAGTGTTTACGGTTATTTAAAAGATAATAGGTTAAATGGAAATTTAAAACGGTTGTTTACGCGTTTTAGTGAGAATGGCCTTAGATGTTGGTGAAAACAAAATTATTTTTAAGCATCTCTTAAACTTCGTTAACGGCCCACTTAAAAGTTAAGGATTGTTCGTGAAATTGGGCAGAATTTAACCTTTAAAAAGTTTTTCGGACTTATCTTGTAAGATCGGAGAGTCAGTTTAATTTTATATTAATTTAGTCTGCAATATTTTAAAAAATCGAGGATAAGACTTTCTTCAAAGATTTTAGCTGACTTTCTAAAACTAATGCCTTTAGGTTTTGTGTGTCGACTATTTTACTCTCAAACGGTAATTATAAGGCGATTTTGATATGGTTTTGGTGTAGATCTTTTAAGCAGGTATATTTTCTGATAATATGCAGTGGAGGTCTAGACGTTACTAAACCTATGACACAGTATAAGAATGGGGTATAAAAAGTAGTTAAAGGAAAGAACCGAATGCCGAAACCTGAGTTGAACTGGTACACCCTGGGCAATCAGCCTCAATATGACCATTAACTGACTGGCTAATCTTTCCACTACATCATGAGTTGATTATCATGCAAGATGGTCCATGCTGACACGAAAGATGAAGAAGTATAAAAAATCGGCCTAACGCGTGTCGGGCCATGCGCAGGGTAGGGTTCCGAAGTTTCCCGTCTCAATAAACGGACTTAGAAGAGGGTTTTTTGTTTTAAATTACGGTTTAACGGATAATAAAGTCTAAAAAGAACATTTTACAAGTTGTTCGACTATTACTCGTTAACTTGAAAGCCTACTTAGCGGTGATAGTTTTCCTTTTAACTTATACAGGGTCTTTCTTATTATGCTGACACATTTTTAAGGGGATGATCAGACCATCAAACTGAACAACTTTCTCTATGGGACCAACAATGAAATCGCGAAAAAAAAAATCAGCTGTTCCATACAAAACTGCAAACCTACTCGAGCCAAATGTATGGGACAGCAGATTTTTTTTTCGCGATTTCATTGTTGGTCCCATAGAGAAAGTTGTTCAGTTTGACGGTCTGATCATCACCTTAAAAGTGTCAGCATTTTAAGAAGGACCCTGTATACACTACTGCCGTGAATTTTTTCACAACCATATCCAGAAACAACCGTTTAGTTGGCAGGAACCGTTTAGGGGGTAGGGGGGAAACTTGACTCGAACAAAAATTCGCACTTTAAAGCTTAATATTTCGCTAACGGATCCCCCTAAGTAGAAAAATATATAGATATAGCATCCTCACTTTTCGTGTAGGGGAGGTAATCTAAAAAAATGTTTTTTCAAGATTTTATTTTACCACTTTATCGGCGTGATTAATATGTATACCCATGTCAAATTACAGCTTTCTAGGACTGAGTGTCTCTGAGCTAAGCTGCGGACAGACGGACAGACGGACGGACATGGCGGAACTATAAGGGTTCCTTCTTGACTGCAGAACCCTAAAAAGAGTAGGTACTTATTCATATATTCATTTCTTTCATAAAAATAATTTTACACTTATACTTATACCTACGTACAGTACGGACACTCTGTCTTAACTCAGAATACATAATATAATTATGTTAATTATTCATTTGAGCAACATTACCATTCAATCCGAAATCCAAATACCTGAGCCTGTTCTGACTGAAAAGACTCTTCTTATCGTGGGGGCAGCAAGCCCTGGTGTCCGAGCCTTTCAGACCGCTTTATGGCCTCTGACGTGGTTTTTATGTAACGACTACTACCACCACAGATAGTAGCGGGACCAAGTTGGTCTCGTGGGGACACGCCATCCGAAGCAATGTATTCAATTCAATTCAATTCAATTTTTTGTTTAGTGGCATCCGAAGTGTTATCACAATTCAGCCAATGTATCGTTATGTGGAGAGTATACGAAGGAAAATGATCAGTAGTATTAATTAAGTCTAGTGTGGCAGTTTTGCCAATGTAAGTAGATTATAATCTCAAGTGATTGTTTTAAGGTTACAAAAGAGTTCACAAAATGGTGGAGCCACGTGCAAGCCCAACGCGCCGATACGCACGCGTCCGTACTCCACCAGGCCTGCAGCGCGACTCCAAGCAATGTATTCATAAAAGAGTCAATTTTTTTGACACTCCGCGTATCATATACGTCGAAACAGTGGACTCTATATGACTATGCTAGAAGAGTAGTACTTCAGTACTTTTAGCATGTATTCACTGACCAATACCACAATTAATTTGAGCGTTTGAACCAAAACCGGCCTATTTGCCTTATCCCTTGAATATTTATCCGGCTGCTTGAATTGTAAATTTGTGAAAAACGTTACGATCTAAATAAATAACTGTTATTGGTACGTTTTGGGTTCATCTCCCGGATTTTCCTTATTCGTTCGTTTTTTTGACGACAGCGTTTTTGGGCCTCTTCGTTATTTCTCTCTGCTTTATTTATAATACAAGCTGAGCTTTAGTTAACCGCATTCTGTTCACTTCACTGTCACTTCATAGAAATGGACTCGTATTGACAATGAGAGATAAGTACATGCGATGTCTTCCACCCATCTTCCATGAGGTAAAATTGGTTGGTTGGGCAGGGAGTGTCCGTACTGTATCGGACCATCAAACTGAACAACTTTCTCTATTGGACCAACATCGAAATCGCGAAAAAAAAATCTGCTGTCCCGTACATTTGGCTCGAGTAAGTTTGCAGTTTTAGATGGAAGAGCAGATTTTTTTCGTGATTTCGATGGTTGTGCCATAGAGAAAGTTGTTCAGTTTGACGGTCTGATCATGCCCTTAAAAAGTGTGAGTATATTAAGAAGGATCCTGTATAGTACTAGTTACTCTTTCTTATACTGTGTTCATATAATTCTAAACAGCGAAGCGGCCAATAAAACAGTCTATCGATCAATAACCTCATGTTCATGCCATTTTCCCATACGAATTAGAACGTATAAAATTGAATTGCTCATACAAATGACAGTAACAACATCATATTTAAATATGTTTAAGCCTAAATACTAAATTTGGTGCAAGCCAGCTTTAACGTTAGTGGTGACGTGCAAATAGATTTCTTAAAATACTTATACGGAGGCGGATGCCCTCTCTCTAGAGATATTTTATTATTTTCCATGAAAAATCGTTGCGGTCGCCACGGTCCATTATTTAGAACGTTCATTCAGAACGTGGAAACCCAGGAATTATTCCATTTTCGTTTTTATGTCATGGGGTTTAGAGTTCTGTCAGGGGTATTCTTACGTGAAATAGTCCAGGCGTATACACTTAGGTCTCAAGCTTTCTAGAAAATTGTTTCGTCCAGTTTTGGGAAAATTGTAGTAGGTTTTGAAAAATTTATCTAGGTTTTTGAACCTTTTATATTTATGTGAAAGAGTTGGGTTGGCTTGATAAATAGAGGCAATGAAAAATTTGTTTTTTTTATTTTGCTTTTTCTTCCATTGTACTTACTTATTCAGAACCGGACAGGACTCTACATATTATTATAATTAAAATATCTATTTTACTGTATGTCTGTTTGTTTGTAGTTTGATTTCGATGAAACTTTGGTGGGTTGTTGAGCGCAAGCAAGAAAGGGTTTAAGGAAAAAATAAAATACATTGCAACTCATGCCGGGCATAGCTAGTCTATTATAAAATAGAAACTTAAGTTCCTATTTATTTATTTATTTATTTGTTATTTTATTTTATTTATTTGTTTAATTTAAAGTATTTTATAATATTTAAGTATTAATAGTTAAAAAAAACAATCTTAAGGGTATATTACTGTTGGCGCGCTCCATACAAACGCAGTCTGGTTATAATTTCAATACTAACCAATTAAAGTCAGTGAGTTTTTTCAGAAACAATCAGGAAAGTAATCTCTATGCTTGTATCATGTCAGATTTTCGTTAAAATGTAAACGTTTTAAAACCACAGTGCCTCAAAGATTACCATACAAATCTTAAATTAATCCCGGCATTGAAACTATGCAGGGTCCTTCTTAATATGCAGACAGTTTTTAAAGGGAATGACCAGACCATAAAACTGAACCACTTTCTGTATAGGACCAACATCGAAATCACGAAAAAAAATCTGCATATTTTAACGAAAATCGGACAAGATACAAGCATAGAGATTTGTTTCTAAATTGTTTCTGCTTAATTTCATTGACTTTAATTGGTTAGTATTGAAAATATCACCAGACTTCGTTTGCATGCAGCGCGCATTTACGCATTCGGAATAAACTTCTCTTAAATGATCAAAACGTAAACGTTTAATAGTACCTACCGATTGTTTTTTGTTTTACAAATAAAGTACAAGACATGAAGCGTGTGCAAATTGAAAAGACAAAAACAAATCGAGTGTGAAACAAATGGTACCGCTTCCGAGCACAATAACTCAGCGGTACTAATTGAAAAGGAGAGAATATAGCGCGTGCGAGTGAAAAATTATAATTCTTCTAGAGCACACATATTACAAAATGTACTGAAGTTATACTACATTTTATATGTCTCTCATCATCATCAGCATCAGTCGCTACCGTCCCCACTTCAAGGACACATGCCTTTCCCTCGTAGTGATATTGAAAGAATGTTGGTCCACCACGCGTGGCCAATGCGGATTTGTGGACTTCGCATAGGTCGCATAGGACAGAAAAGAGCAGCGGTGTCGCAGCCACATTTCCATAAAGTATAGTCTCGCCAAAATGCAGGGATAAGACGTGTGTTCAGGTTCCTCCTCGAAAACCAGATCCAGTAACAGCGCACTACATCAATTTAGATGTATTTTATTGAAAAAAAACCATGTCTGCAGAAAAATGGCAGTCCGCTTCGAACTGATCATCATAGGCAACGCCCACAGTGACGTCATGACCGAATATAATGGCGACAGACCTAATTGCCTTGCGACACCTCCGCTCGTTTGTGTCGTCAGTGGCAAGTTTCCTCACGACGTTTTCTTTCACCGTTTGAGATCATAACATATGACATATGACTCTAAATTATGATCTCGGACGATTCTGTTGTGCAGTCCTTGGCAGATCTAATTTCAAATCATTTTTAGGTTGCAGCATCAACTCAAATCTTGGCAGCGGTTCGAAAGGAGTCCAAAAAAATCTTCTATTCTAAAGAGAACTTCGAATACTTATGCTCACAACTATACTCCTCAAAAGCTAGTCAGATATATTACGAATATTATTATTTCACTAGCAGTGCCCAATTCAATCAATCAATCAATCAGTATAATTTATTCAATATAGGAGCTTGAAGCACACTTATCAAACGTCAAATCTTTTTTAAAGGTACCACCGCGTCGGATCGTGTTATCGCTGTAGAGAAGATGCGGCCAGGTTGTAGAGTTCTACAACATATTACATACATACAATTTCTGTCGCTACTCAATGGACAATGGACACTGCTTATGCGTGTAGAAATTAAATAATGTAGGTTTCCCATCTCCGAAAAGCCAATAGACTTATGGTGACATGTGTTTGGAAAATATCACACTAGACAAATACGTGTTTCCCGACGTCTTTTGGTTTTCGACGCCGATAAAAGGAGTGAAATAGGCAAATATGCAACAAAAACATTCCCTAGGATCCACGTTTTTGTAGTTTTATTGCCCATTTTTACGTAGAAACGCGTATTTGTCATGCGTGATATTTGTCAAATAGGCCATGTGAGGTGCGTGCATTACAAACCTGTGCGGTACTGGTTTCATCTGGTACATCTCCGTTTTTAGGAAGGCACATGAATCAGTTGTTCCCGAATAGTGCGGTCAGATGGCGGTGTAACGAGCTATTCGTTAAGCATGGTCAAAGGCCTTGATTCTGACGGCAAGTTGACCACAAATTTGACTCATTGGGACGATCCTGTAGGCAGTGGCGGATTTACCAGCAGGCTGAGTAGGCTCGAGCCTGGGGCGGCAGATTTTGGGGGCGGCAAATTTGGGGACCGAATTTTTTGTATTTTTTTTACCTCATAGAAATCAAAAAGATTTTTCCATAACGGTTTTCTGATGTCTTACAGATAGAAGTCTGCAACAAATTATGACGATGACTTTTCTCTCTCACTTGTCATTGCACATTCCGCGAGTAGCAAACTTCCATATTCTAGAGTAAAGCAGCTAGTTCGCCGCTCCTCAACCAGTACATCATTGAGCTTTGATTAGCTCAAAAATATACCGAAAAATTATTTTACTTGCAATTTCAACGAAATTGTTGCATTGTAAAAATAATGTATTAAGTATATGACAATTGTAGAGGCAAGGGCGGCAAAAACTATTCAGCCTATACCTTGAAAATTTGTAAATCCGCCACTGCCTGTAGGGCTGGGATAGAACTACCATTCTCCATTCTTTTAAGGCTACAATCAACTAAACCACGATATAAAAATTTCTCTTCCTTCACTCAGATTTTTGAATCCCTTTTTCACCTTAATGACGGTACATTTAACGTGAAAGTTGATGACTTTCAAAACTTTTTTTTCGTCATATCGTTAAAAGTTGTTCAGGTTTTATAGCTGTACTTTATTCGACAAATTCATCCTTTGAGACCGCGATACTTGAGAAAGCCACTTCATTTGTCGAGTCGGAACACGTTTTTTCGCTACATCAACAAAATAATAATAATAATTTATTATTTCAGATTCAGACTTTGGTTAAAGTTGAATGAAATTTTGGACAGAGGTTTTTTAAATTTTTTAGGGTTACATATTCAAAGGGCGCCAACGAAACCCTATTAGGTACTAAACTCAGCCCACGCTGTCAGTCCGTCTGTCTGTCCCAACGCTAAAGGGCTGTATTTTTTGAGCTATTATAGGTAGCGAGTTGAGATTGTCACATAATTTGTATTATTATTTTGCTTTTTCTATCAAGAATATGGTCCCCATACGAGAAACGTGTTATTTTCAAGGTTTTTTGTTTTTGCTCTATCGTAAAAACAGTGCAAAATATTTTTTGCGAATTTCCTATAGGTTTCTTAGGGAAAGATGATCAGTATCATGGATACAATCACCCCTTAAAGTATTGCAACAGTTTACCCTAACACCCTGTATGCAAGGTGTTACAAAAATACAAATAAACATTTAAAACTTTTATGTGGGTTGTTTAGACCATAAAACTGAACAACTTTCACTATGTGATCAATATCCAAATCGCGCAAAAAAAACAGATTTTCAATACTAAACTACAAATCTACTCGAGCTAAAAGCAGATTTTTTTTCGCGATCGGTGTTGGTCCCATAATGAAAGTTGTTCAGTTTGATGGTCTAAACAACCCACATAAAAGTTTTAAATGTTTATTTTTACTTTTATAACCCCTCGTAGAATAAGAAGAATGAAAACGACAACGATATAATCGTATACCGTTTCACTAGGTAGACAGGTTGAATAGTTTCCAAATATCCGCAAGCACACACAAGTTGGGTATGAAACAGGAAAGAACTCGTTTCGAATAAGAATAGCCGATTTACAGGAAATGGAAACAAATGGTGTTTCGGAAGGGCAGCTCTAGTTCTAGCTCCAACACACTGGTCAAACAGTACCGGCACTGAGCTCATGCAATCTAGATAAAAACTTATTAATTGAATCAGGCGTTACTTTGCGGAAATCCATGACTAATAGGTAGATGACACGATTGTTAAGCACCGTTCTTGTAACTAATTCGTAAATACCTATAAAAATCTTCTTTTTATAGAGTTATAAATAATAAATCACCACTAGATTTGAATTACTGAAAAATATTTAAGGGTGTATTCAGACAATGAAACTAAACAATTTTCTCTAAGGAACAATGAAAAGCGAAAAAAGTGTTTGTACCTCCCATAGAAAATCGATCGGCTGAACCGTATTTTTGTATGGAAGGTCCAAAAGGTTTTCTCGTTTTTCGACCCATGTTCTTTATAATCCCTTTAAAATTTTGTTAGTAATTAAAAATGTGTGGTGGAATACTTAAACCTAATCATATCTTATAACACATAAACAAGTTTTGGACCGTATTTTCCTTTCGGTCACGGTACCAAATAGTCCAAGTCTTATTTCGTTCAACTGTGAAAATCAATTAAACCGTTGTTGCTGAAACTACCAAGTAGTAGTAATAAGGGCTGTGTTTAGTTCAGATGGGTCTTTTTCTCCCATCGCACGGAATCGCATTTTTCCATGCTCTATCTTTTTCTGTCGCAAGAAAGATCGCAGCATCTCACGCTGCGTTTAGCAAACGGCGTTGTTGAGCGACAGAAAAGGATAGAGCATGCAAAAATGCGATTCCGTGCTGATAGACGTGGGTCAACCCTAAAATGGTTGCATTGCTCAGAGTTCTTCTTTCTTTCTTTTAATCCATCTACCAGTGTTTGATACTTTTGCTACTGCCTGAATATTGCATCCATGGTGTCTTTTAGTACAGTTCACGTAAGAAGTGAAAACGATATCCCTTTGTTTGAGTGTCCCTTTTCGCGGGATTACACAATTTTATTGTATACTCCATAAATCATTATGTGTTCTAATATTATAAATCTGGCGGCCCGACAGCTCAGTCGGTAGTTGACCTGCCTGCCTGACCTGCTGTGGCGAAGGTCACAGGTTCGAATCCCGTAAGGGACAAATATTTGTATCATGAATATGAATATTTGTACTGTAGTCATGGATGTTTCTATCTTTGTATTCCAAATCGTTGTCTGGTCATCATAATACAAGTCCAGGCTAGATTCTGTTACATTAAATGTGACTAGACATTTTATGTGACAATGTCCAAGATATTTATATTTAGATTAGACTGTTCTAGAACTTCATTTGGCACCATACAAATCACACACAAGACAATGTCAAAGACGTACTAATTTTATTTTATGACTTTAACATTTTTTTTTTAATTATATTAGGCTAAAGATTTTATGTTGACTGTACCTAAACGTTGATGGACGACGCACCGTTTAAAATCTATTAAGGGGAAATCTAATAAGGGGTTAATCGTTTCGGGTTCTTAGGCTTTGTTTAAATATATTGCGAACTCCAAACAAACACTTCTTTTAATTGTAAAGGCATATACGTATACTAGAAATACTTTAATTATTTCCTCCCGTCCTAAGATAGAATGTAACATAGCGTATCACGACTATTTTCCTCGAGGGGTTCTGAAACCTCAGAACATCCACGTTTCACTAATGGCATACAGTACCGAAAGTCTGCCCAGTATGACAGGAAGTGAGCCCGTCGCCACTTGTATTGGACAGTGGGTACAAATACATGCCTCGAAATTGAATCATGCAGGTTTCCTCTCGATGTTTTCCTTCACCGAAAAGCCAGTGGTATTACAAATCGTACATAAATTCCGAAAAACTCATTGATACGAGTCGGCCTGGACGTTGATCAAACCATTGCACGGCAGGCAAGGTTAGTCGACACTAGAATACTACAGCTTTTTTATTTAGATAAAATGTAAAACAATAATAATTCATCTGTATGGTTTTATTTTTAAAATGTCAAGTTATTCAAAATTAAATCATCTGCCTATGAAAATAAAATACAAAAGAACTGTCAAGAAGGATTTTCCTAAACCCAATAGACTTTTCATTATTATCAATCGAGTTGGAAATTGGAGCGAGCAGAGTGACAGTGTCGGTATCAAAAAAAAGGGATTACGAATTACGATCTTCATTTCTGTGTCAGTTCTGAGAAGCGGTTCTGAAAATTTTCTTTTGTTATTACCGGAATTTCTAAAGTTGCTCGCGCACGCAGGGTTCTGTACCACCACAATATTCCCAAAAAATGTGGTCGTCTTCGGAATCCTTAGCGCAAGCCCGACACACACTTGACCGGTTCTTATTATTTGTTGCTTTACCTTAGTGTATGCACTATAATCATACCAAGTTTGACGTTTGTATGTATTACCGATTTTATGAGAGAATAAAAATTTAAAAAGGACTACTGAATGTGGAGGAAGCTATAGAGAGGTTTGTCAGGATCGTAGCAGGTGGCTTTCCGTTGTCTCTGCCCACCCCAGTGGGAAACAAGCGTGAGAATATGTATATATGTATGTAAAAAAACAAAAAAGTTTCTTCCTTAATTTTTTATTTTTTTTTAAATTATTTTATAGCAAATCCAAAAGAATAACACATATTCTGTAAAAAATTTACTCGTTACCTATTACATACATACAGCTCTTTAGAGCTAGGACGGATGGACGGACAGCGTAGGATTATGAATTGGGTTCCGTTGGCACCCTTTGGGTACGGAAACCCTGAAAAACAATATCAAGAAGGGATTTACCTAAATCCAATAGACTTTGCATATCATTAATCGAGTTGGAACGAACAGAGTAACAGTGTCGGTCTCAGAGAAAAGGGATGACGATCTTCATTTTTGTGTCAGTTCTGAGAAGAGGTTCTAAAAATATTCTGATTTTTAACACTCTTTATTGATTAAAATAACTGTACAGGAGAGCTTCGGTGGTGCATTGCGGAGAGGTATGGAAATTGGAAACTCAATCGAATACGCGCGGATTTTTACATGGCATTTAGCCGTGTAAACATTAGTTTTTCTAACAAGTCTACGCAATACCGATTGCTCTCAAACTGTGAAGGAAAACATCGTGAGGAAACCTGCATACGCTGAAGAAGAAATTCCGATGCGTATGTGAAGTCTACGGGTCTATAATAGAAACCATAATTGAAAATGATATATTGATAAAGCCTAACACTTAAAAAACATAATCATTAAAATCCATAATGTTGAAATGAAATTTAAAAAGAATATCTTTCGTTAAAAAAAGTAATTAATCATTTTAACACTAGTAGCCCACTTTAAAAGGGGATGAGAAAACTAAGGGTAGGCCTGGACCCAGCAGTGGGACGTGTACAGGGTCTAACTAAATATGCCGGCTTTTTAAGAGGATGATCAGACCATCAAAATGAACAGCTTTCTCAATGGGACCAACATCGCAATCGCGAAAAAAAAAACTGTTGTCCCATACAACATACGACAATTATCGATTCTAACCCTGTCCCAAAATTTTGCATATTAAAAATCTCATGTTGTAGAATCAAATGAAAAACATACAAAAGTTAAACTTTTTGTTTACGTCGAAAAATTTCGAACCTTGCCAAGCGATTTGGAGTTTGACACAATGTAGTAATCCGCCAAATCCGTATCAGCCGAGTGACAATCTGTGTTCACCAACTTTGTTTGCTTTAGTGCTGTCGAATTTCAAACGTCGATGTATCGATAAAATGTATTTATAAGATAGTATGCCATGCTTAAACAGGAACCATCAAATGAACTTTTGTCAGATATACCTAACAGATATTGGTATACAAAAGGCAGTCTTATGATTAAGAAACGGTATTTTTCATACAATTTTATGTTGAGAAATTATAGTAAAAGTAAGAAGTGGGCATTAAATTGACAACTTCCTACTAGAGATAAATGATTCACAAATAGTGAGTAAAGATAGGAGGATGATAATCTTTAAACTGCAACAGACGTACATTGAAGATATATACATGAAAAAGATTACGATATGATCTTTACGTTTCCCGGACTCCAAATCAACCTTTTTATAATTTTTGTCTGTCTGTTTGTTTGTGTTTTTGGAACAGCATCACGCAAAAACTACTGAACCGATTTTTATGAAACTTTTTTTGTTTGAATAGCTTATGATCTGACTTAAAATCTGGTATATGATTTGTGCGGACGAAGTCGCCGGTAAACTCTAGTGATGTATAAAATAACAAATAATAGCGACTATCGATGACAACAACAGTACATACAGTTACTGTCAATTGAATTGAAACAATCAACTTTGTTTACTTATAAATCCATAGTATTGAAAGCGTAAAAGTAACTGCTCCGAACTGGAAACCAATTTGATAACTGTCACAATGACTTGCTTTTGCAATCCACACTCGTTTCGCTTTGTTAAGTCAAGCTAAGTGTTGGGTGAGGTAAGAGGAAAAATGTTTGCCTTTACCCTTTTTTACCTTTAACGTGGCTCAAAAAATCCTTCATTAATGTTTTCGAGTATGAATATTGTATTAATGATTTTCTATCCTAAGTGATGTTTTTAATTTGTCAAAATTTAACCTTAATAATACTATATACAAAGACAGCATACTTCTGATTACACGCGCTTTTATCGAAAATTTAGCAGCTGTCAAACGTGGCGTGGGAGCGTCATGCCGTAATTTTCGTCACGGCATACGAGTCGGATTTAGTGCCAAGATGCGCCAATAGATGTTTAACATCAAAATAAAAATTACTAACTTTTTTTTTTTACTAGATGTGAATATTTTATTAACATAAAAAAAGTAAATATAGGTAAATTAAAAATGAAAAATATTAAGAACTTATAACTAACTTAACCTAAAATATGGTGCAGGTCTGGGCCGCGCGGGAGGGTAGCCAAGATGCTGGCAGCGTTTCCTCGCTGAACGGCTAAACTGATCCATTGAGCGAGGAAAGCGCCAGCCCTTGGATCCCTGGTCGAGTCTACCAGGCGCATTGCCAGATCTTTAAAAAGCACCTGGGCGCCGGGACCCCACGGTCCAAGGGTTTCGACACCGAATGCTACGAATTTGTATTGGGTGCCGATACCCTTGTATTTCTCCTTCTTTGCCTTTTCGGCAGATTCCGCCGCCGAGCCCACTCTTTTGCTTGTTTCCCCGTTGATGGTACAGGAGAGTCCACACAGGTAGCATCCCACACCAGCACACGACTCATCTTCCAGGGGACGAGAGACATCTCGTCTGGTCTCTTGCTATCTTCTCGTACAATACCTTTCGGCTCGTTTTATTTTGAGTCCTTAATATTAGTCGATAGATTACATTTTCCGACCCACAACACTAGTTTTTGTCCCCATTGTCAATATGGCACAGCGAAAACAACTAGCGATGCAGCGATATCGAGTATAATGGCATTAATTGGATTTTACATTTTAGATAAGCTAACAAGCTGTCAAAAGTTAGTAAAATGCATACAAAGTTTTCACGAGCAGTTATGTTAAGCTTTTGTTGTTTAGTTTTAGAGTTCCGTACCCAAAAGGTGCCAACGGGACCCTATTACTAATATGCATTTTGTCTGTCAGTCCATCCATCTGTCTGTCTTACTTTTAAAGTGTTGTATCTTGTGACCCGCCAGTTAAAATTTTCGCAGAATACAAAAAAAATAGTAAACTTTCCTAATTAATGGCACGGGATCGAGAAAGCTGGAAAAGCTTGGGAGACCTGTGGCCAACAATGGGATAAAACAAGTTACCTACAGAAAAAATATCAAAATTATTATTCAGAATATCGTCGAAAAAGTAAATTTTCATAACAAATCCTTAACTGTGGTGTCGGAACATATCAGCCAATAGATAACTAGAGAACATGCTGGAGGCTGGAGAATTGTGACTTGTTCACATAGTATTACTAGCACCCAAGTTAGAAAGAGACACATTTAAATCTGATTTGTCTTCTCGCTATGAAAGAAATACTACAAGCATTCTACACATTCCGCTCTATTTAAAAAGTTTATGCTAGCTGCCTATAATGAATGACATGAATTGATATTGATAAGGACGTACCAGCGGTTCCAACCCTCGAAAAAGGTTGTGGTCATGGCTACCCGAAAATCTGTCAAGAGGAAGTCGGACTACGGACTCGCTCATGAAAGGAGACGTTTTCAAAATGTATGACACCCCGGCCAAGACATTGTACAGGTCCACGCGAGCAAAGCCGCGGGGTGAAGACTAGTAAATTAATATACCTCTAAAATATTAGTCCGTTTGCTCACGAAATACAAAAGTAAATGTGTGTTTGTTTGCACATCACAATATCACATCTGGACTCTAAACTACTCAATCGATTTTGATGAAAATTTTTCAGCTTGAAATCCTATCGACCTCAATAAGGGTTGTGGACATACCCACCGTGCCTACAACGGTGGATCTGCCCCTGACGTAGTACTCTTCTAGATATACAAGTATTGACATCTGATGAGATACAAACCGTCCCTTTCAAAAACCTACTAACCTACTAAAAGAGTCTTGACTGCATTAAGGATTAGTAGGGAGCTATAAAATGGGCGTTCATAAAAGACTTACGATAGTTTCAATGGGGCAGGTGAAAACATGTCAATGCCTCCAATGCTCCAAATAATAATAATACTTCGATCATTTTGAAACCAAAGAAATAGTAGCCAAAATAAACGATTGCCCCTTTATTGTCGGCGTTTATTTAAAATAAGTTTTCTGTGATTCAATCCGGAACGTATTCTATTTGTGTGCCAAATTTCATCCCAATCCGTTCAGCCGTTTATAAATGACTGAACACTAACACAAACGTCCTCACAAACATTCAGATAATATTAATTAGTACGATTTTGTGATGAGTCTGACAGTCAATTAATAGTATATCAGCAGTATTTCGTACATCATTTTATATGTAGATTAATTCTGAATCAACAACAATTCATTGAATTTTGCGAATCAATTAACAAGGCAGCAAAATGTACTAATTAAAAAATCATGTTCCTTTGAGTGTTATTAAATATTTCACACTCCTCCATCATAATTATTCTTTACAGAAACAAATTAAAACGTGCCTGCAAATTCATAATTCATGCTGTAAACGTGTAATGGGTATTTTATACCTTAGATATCCTTTTTCTAATATAAATGTCAATTAGAGGAAAGCCCTCGATCACGATATATCATTTATGTCAACTTAAGCAACTGACGCGAGATAAATGATTACATTAAATCCTTTAACTTCATTGCTGCGACGAGAGATCGATCAGCATAAAACTGATTTAAGGCTCTACCGCCCGATTTTATACATTAACTATGACACTTTTTAAGCAGAAAACAAAATTGAAGAATGTGCAGGATATGAGAAATGATTTAGTTTCCTCGAAATCTATTTTTTCATAAAACTGAAGAAAAAGGAATCTAAAGACACCCCCTTTTTTCCAATCTTAACCATTTTACTCTTCCATTGTTGATCGAAAGAAAATAAAAATTTAAAATGTACTTCACAATACAACATTTTTTTTAAATTCATAAAAATCTCTCAGTTTCAAAGAAAACTAAATGCTGACCGGATCCACGCGCTAATTCACATCGATTAGTTTGGAGAGTCACGTTCCCGGGAGGATACGCCTTAACAGCCGTGAACTACTTCGAAAATGCTATGAAGATTTTGTGAACTTTATTATTATTATGTTGAGGTATGAGTTTTCTCTATTAGTATTATTTTGAATTGGCTGGCCAATGAATTAGTAAGTACTTCAAATCGCTATACAGTGTGTAAGGGACAGCCCTCCGCAGACTGAAACGGTGAACTCAGACCATCAAACTGAACAACTTTCACTATGGAGCCTACCTCAGGAAACGCGAAAAAAAATCAGCTGTCCCACACCTTTGAGTCGGGTAGGTACAGCAGTTTTGTATAGAACAGCAGATTTTTTTTGCGTTTCCTGACGTAGGCTCTATAGTGAAAGTTGTTCAGTTTGATGGTCTGAGTTCACCGTTTCAGTCTTCGGAGGGCTGTCCCTTACACCCTGTATAAACGGAATGAAAATTTGAACGAAGAACCAAGGTCGAAGACGTGGGCAAGCGGATCACAAAGTTGAAGGAGAGAAAAATGGGCAGGACGCTTGGTTAGACGGAAATACGGCCAGTGGACTAAGGTTGTAACAAGAGAGGGCCGGAGGTCAGTTCGCAGACAACCAGTACTTTGGTTCAATGTTGTGACAGTAACAGGTTCGCATTGGATCAGATTAGCACAGGACCGTGAGGAATGGTGCAATAAAAAGGATGCTTATGCCCAGCAGTAGGTTTATGTGGGTTGATTTGATTGATTTATTGAGATTGGATAACATAATCGTTTCCTTTGAATAACTTTTTTTTTTATCCACAGTCTGACCCATCCCGTGATTATTCAAATCGACCGAAGATGTATTGGAATCGGCTTGGCTTGCCACTTAAAGTGTAGGTAAAGCACAGACCATTAAACCACAAGACATCGCATAGTCAGGCAATGCGGTTGCCGAGCTTATGCACTACTACTTCGAGTAAATGGTGAATGAAATTGATTTATCTGGGCTTGGTAATCCTTGCACCCCACCATCTTTTGACGCTTGCATTTACACACAGCAGTGAAAAGAAGAATTGAAGAATTGAAAGTGGCGTCTTATGGCTTAATTGTCTGTGGTGAAGGGTCACACCATGCGGAAATTACGCGACAGCGAAAAACGAGGCTGAAAATGTCAAAACCGTCAAAACGTTTCTTACGCTTTACGTCGTTACGCTTTTTATATTCGGCAGGTGTTTTTTTAGGGTTCCGTACCCAAAAGGTGAAAACGGGACCCTATTACTAAGCCTACGTTCCTCATGCTTCAGATCAGATTAGCATACTAAAGATTAAGATTACTAGATCGCTCAAGGTTCCAGAAAAAAACATTTAAAAAAAAATTAGAATGTTGTGTGGTGTGGTACGGAACCCTCGGTGCGCGAGTAGCCCGACTCGCACTTGACCGGTTTTATTTTTCCATCATAATAACATTTTAAATGCGGAAAAACTATTATTTAAAGTTTTCATTCAAGTTGGGCAAATTGTCATTGTCAAGTGCGCGATGCGCGATATTTTGACGTGTGCTAATAAATTCGTCTACATTGACTATTGTGGGAGTCACGTTGCAGGTTCTGACCCGAGAACTTGTCTCGCGTGTTGTCCGCGCGTCGCATCTTTGCCTGCCACGAGGCTCCGCATTCCTTAATCTCATCTTGTTCTTTATCAAAAACAATCCCTGAGATTGGGATAGATACTCCCACAAACTACTTCACATTGGCGGAAATGCGGTGCTAACGCACAAGCAAAAAGTCCATTAATTATAAATAAAAAAATTAAAAAAAAATTTAGTATTGTTCCCATAACATAACACCCATTTCAAACCAGGATCCGGAGGGTACGCCGCTAGTGTGTAAGTAGCTTAAGTAGGCTAAAACTTTGCCAAAAGTGATCAAAGGCTTTTGGCGGCGATTCTCTTCTAGCAAAATATTTATGTTTACACCTGTATGTATACAATTTTGTAGGTATTTCGACAACGGGTTATCTCTTTCTACCAATAAAGTTTAAGGGGATATAATTCGTAGCGCGTTCCATACATACGAAGTCTGGTTATATTTTCAATAATACCCAATTAAAGTCAATGAAATTTTTCAGAAACAATCTAGAAACTAACCTCTGTGCTTGTATGTTGTCAGATTTTCGTTAAAATATACAGTTTCAATGCTAGGATTAATTTAAGATTCGTATGGAAATCTTTGAGGCACTGTAACTTTAAAACTATACTTTTTAAGGAAAATCTGACAACATACAAGCATAGAGATTCGTTTCAAGATTGTTTCTGAAAAATTGCATTGACTGTAATTGGTTACTATTGAAAATATAATCAGACTTCATTTGAATGGAGTGCGCTCCGAATTATATCCTCTTAACAGCTAACAGGAATCGTCTTTTAGTGCACCTCCATGGTGTATTATGGGATATGCCTCGATAGGTACACACGGCGACACATCAAGCTATACAAAACCAACATAAGTTGGCCGCGCGACCATATACTTTACTCTACCTACGCGCCGCCAGCTTATTTTGGTTTTGTATAGCTTGATGTGTTGCCGTGTGTACACGCTATTTCACATTTAGAATAAATGGTACCAAAAAAGGCCTCTTCGTGTTGGCTTCGGTCCCATGTATGCTTCCTAAAGGACCGGGTCCCAGTGGACCTGTCCATCTTTCATGTACCAACATAATAATTTGCCTAGTTATTCATTAAATAGTAGTTAATAACGTTCCTAGTGTCAATAGTAAATGCACGTGTATGTTATATTGTCAATAGAAATGAGCGATTTCCGAACAGATCATGTTTGATCAGAATAAATAGATTAACTTTTAGTTGGAACCTATTTATAAACTACATGTTTGCGTCAAATAAATTACGGTCTGATATTTACACGGTTGAGAGTACATTTTATTAGTAATTTGATTATTATTGACACTAATTCTAAAATCTGTGATAAACTCGTATTGACACTAATCGAATAGTTTAGTATTTGCTTAGTGGAAAAAGCCGTGGTGGTCCAGTGGCGAGTAACCTTGCCTGCCGTGTAGGAAGCGATGGTTCGATCCCCGTTCAAGCCGACTCGTACCAATGAGTTTTTCGGAATTTATGTAAGATTTGTAACACCACTGGCTTTTCGTTGAAGGAAAACATCGTGAGGAACCCTGCGTGCTTCAATTTCGAGGCATGTATTGTACCCACTGTCCATTACAAATGGCGACGGGCTCACTCCCCGTCACACTGGACAGAGTTTCGGTAACTAGTGAAACGTAGATGTTCTGACTACCTCGGGGAATATAGTCGTGAGCATATGCTATGCTTATGCTAGTGGAAACACCAATTATTTGGTAACATTATTTAATGTATTATTAATATCGTGGGTGTCCTACGAGACAACTTAGGGTTTAGATTTATTTGCCAGAGTTTTTGTGGGGAAAGGATAGCTACTCTATCACGTAATTAGATCCTGTTATCTCAAATAAGCATAAAGATAAATTCACCTTAGGCTTCAACATCCTTCATCCCCAAAAAACTGCATTCGAAAGCTTTACCCTTAAGTAATAACCTCGTACGATACCCACGCGCCACGGCACAGAATATTATAGGGTGTAAACTTAAACACAGGGGATGTTTCAGATCATCAAATTGAACAACTTTTACTATGAGACCGACATCGAAATTAAAATCAGCTAATCTAATGAAAATTTCAATAGGTACTCGACCAAAATGTAACAGCTGTTTTTTTAGCGATTTCAATGTTGGTCCCATAGTAAAAGTTGTTCAGTTTGATGGTTTGAAGCATTTCCTTGAGTATGTAATGCATTTATATGCAGCAGGTACAAGCCATGCGAAGAAGTTTATCATAAAACAGGAAGTTCCGGCCCGGAACCAAACGGTAATAATTATTTCAGTAAATGTGTCGTTTTAGCACTAGCCGACTTAGTTCCAGTACACTTCAATGTTACTGTTTTGACATTTAAATTACTACGCTTGCAATCTGTTTGGCGTTTGTACAGCACTTGACGCTTGTCAATTTGTTAGGCAAAGCTGGAACTGAAGTTGTGGCTGTTTTCGTTTAGGGACTTAATTACTTTTTACTTCTTTAGGTTCTTTAGGTTTTTGAGAGCAACGGTCTTTTCAGTGAAAGCATATTGATGAATAAGTTTCGAAGAGGCGAAAGATATGTGTTTGCATCGTATCATGTGGCGATTTACACGCTGTTACAAAACACCCTAGTAATATTGAAGCAATTGCTATTTTACTCGTGGGGGAGAATAAAAAAAAAACAAAAAAAAATTGTTGTAAACTCCTAATAATTTTAGCGCTTTCATTTGTTATATATATTATCAAGACAAGTTTGTTTGTCTTTTAATTATTTTTAAGAAATTAGGTTAATAAATATGCAGGGGACCGCTTTGGGACTGCTATAGAATTAAAAATTAAATTTGCTTTTCACTTTCAAGAGTGGAAGTCTTTTACAGCCCTCGGCGCATTAATTTGATAGCTAATAACCGGATGCCGAAAGCAAAAAAGTTGTTAATTAGGTGCTGTAATACATTTTAAAAACATTTTATCATAGCCTATTTAATACCCAGTGACCTAAGTGCAAAACCGTCTTAACAGTAAAAGGATCATAATGGAATCAATAAACTATCCCGGTCAGTGTATCCTGTGTATCTAGCATATCCGGTGCGAAAGCGAAAGGTTAGGGATGCCGGATATCGAGGCGACCTAACGGGGTAAACGACTGTTGGGATAATATATTGAGACTTCAGTAGATGGAACTACTTTAGGTGGTTTTTATGTCGTTATTGCACTAATATTCGTATGTCTTTTATTTATTCTCCGAAGATTCTCAGAAATGAAACGAAATAAAATGTAATTTTATGTTATTCATTTATTTTATTTATTTATTATTTATTATGTTTATTTGCATGAAACATGGTAACAATGAAGATTAGTAATTTTATGTCTGGCCGTGTGCCATTGACTTTTATGGGTCACAGAGAATTTTTAATAACACCATTATTATTTCATTACTAGTTTTTTTTTTAAGTCAAAGTCAAAGTCAAGTCAAAGTTAAAGTCAAAGTCAAGTAAGGTCTAGGTATTCAGACAACTTTCCCTGAGGAACATGGTTCGAAAAACAAAAAAGTTTTAAATTCGTAAAACTGTCTTATTTTACAATGTAACGAAAATCTGACTTCATACAAGCATAGAAATTAGTTTCTAGATTGTTTCTGAAAAATTTCATTGACTTTAATTGGTTAGTATTGAAAATGTCATCAGACTTTGTTTGTACGCAGCGCGCATTTGTGCTTCCGGAATAACCTTTCACGCTACACCGTGCCGGGTCCGAGCTGATTCCGAGCCGAGCGTCGGACGTAGGCAAACAACCCGGCCATGCCCGGCCCCGGCTCGGCCCCGGCTCGGTTGCCCGGCTCGGTATAGCGTAAGTGTGTCCAAACAAAATATACAGGGTCCTTCTTAATATGCTGACACTTTTTTAAGGGGATGATCAGACCATCAAACTGAACAACTTTCTCTGTTGGACCAACATCGAAATCGCGAAAATTAAATCAGCTGTCCCATACATTTGGCTCGAGTAAGTTTGTAGTTTTGTATGGAAGAGCAGATTTTTTTTTCGTGATTTCGATGTTGGTGCTATAGAGAAAGTTGTTCAGTTTGACGGTCTGATCATGCCCTTAAAAAGTGTCAGCATATTAAGTAGGACCCTATATGTAATATTCGGACCCAGCACGGTGTAGCGTGAGTCATCCTTAGTGAAACAATTTCATTCCGATACTAGGTCTCAAAGTCACTTGGGTATTCTCCTTTCACTAGCAATACCCAATCTCTGCCCAGCGTTTTAAGGTCAATATACAACGTGTTAATGAATAAGCGCACAACCTCATACACCCCAACTGATTTAAAACAAAATAATTAGATTGAAACACTGATTTAATTATTTTGATAGTTTAAATTTAAAATTATTTTGATTTAAGTTTTCAGCCAAAAAAGATTTGTTATCATTTCAGGAATGAAAGCGCTAAAGTGCTCATGGATACATTTTAAGAATCTTGTTTTGGTAGTAATTAGGGTGAGAGTGCCCGGGCGGTGGGTGTTGAGATCTAGTTCAGTAAATTTTAAATTTTACAAACAAATTATTTAATATTTTGAAAAAAATTACCTGTGTTGAAACCATGATAATTCGATTCTGCTCTCGATTCTAAACAAACTACTTTCTAGTTTTGCGTTAATTCATTAACACGTTGTATATTAGAATAGCGACGAGACGGGCAATGCGAGAACAATGTAAAATAATGTCAATATTAAATTCAAACAGACAGCAAACAAAACATATTTCGAGGATGAACTAGTCCTGAGGTTTTGTGGGTTTAATTACAGGACATTATCCAACTATTTTAACCATTATTGGTTAAAATTTGGATATAAAATAATAAAATCGACCTAGGTACTTAACTCCAATATTGATCTTGGGTCTGTATAATGAGATAAAATCTAATAAAGTCTCAACCATCTGTCTGTGCGCGGCTTCGAGTTAATTTGAAACTGAAGTACCTATCCTTCAAGAAAGTTATGTATATATTTAAGTATGTCAAAGATAATTAGTAAAAGAGAGAGGACCACCTGAAGCTATCAGGCTCACTGAATCACTGACCAGTAAAATACTGGATTTATTTTTACCGTTCCGAAACTTTACGGGGTGGTTCAGACCATCAAACTGAACAACTTTTACTATGGAAGCAAACCTGAATTATTAAAATAAAAACTGCTGTCTCATACATTTCTTCCTATCTCTTATAGTCATACTCATTTTATGTATACAGGGCAGGGTGTAAGGAAAAGTATCATTAACCTTTAAACCACATACTCTACCCATCAAATTGAACAACTTTTACTATGGGAGCAAACATGTCAGAACAAAAAAAAAATTGTTGATGAAAAAAAAAAAATTGAATCGAGTAGGTATTGCAGTTTAGTATGGGACAGCAGATTTTTTTGTTGTTCTGTTTTGTTTGCTTAAAAGTTGTTAAGGTTTATGAGTAGAGTATGTGGTTTAATGGTTAATGATATTTTTCCTTTCACCCTGTATAATAAATAGAGGATGATTAACTAGGGGTGTACCCCTAGTTTTTAATTACTAACTTTTAAGGGTGTATTCACATGAGACAACAACTTTCTCTAAGGAACAAAAGGTCTCAGGTCTAAGGTTCTCTTTCTCTCTTTCTGGGTGGAAAAATGAATAATATTTTTCGGACCTTCCATAGAAATCGTTCGGCTGAACAGCACTTTTGTATGGGAGGTCCACAAAATGTTCTTTGACCCATGATCTTTAGGGAAAGTGGTTTAGTTTCATTATCTGAATACACCCTTTTAATTTCGTTAGTAATTAAAAACTAAGTGGTATATTTATTGGTGAACAAGATGAGGGCGGCTTGAAAATTCTCTGACAGCAAGTTGACAGCTAACTTGCCTCCACCAACACACACAGTATAACCCACTCCCTTTCATCCTTATTCGTGAGAGGAGGCCTTTGCCCTGCAGTGGGATTCTACAGGCTATAACTTACTGTACCGCTCTTTCGAGATAAGCTATAAGAAGATAACGGAAGTTTAAATTCTGAGTATAACCAAAACAACAACAGTATTACGGGCCATTACCGTAGAACCCATAACTAATAACGTTAATCACTTAAGCACCTTATAGGTATCTATAGAGCTGGGAGCACACTGCGAAATCTAAACGTTGCTATACAGAAAATACTATATCATTTCGCTCTTGTAATGCTCAAAATTTCTCTGACAATACGCAATCTGTAACAGCACCGTATAGATTTAAGCTCTTTTTTTTTAGTCAAGCTCTTTCTTTATGTTAACTCGATTTTTGCACGTTGTGTTTGCCTGTAATTAGTTGTATATCGTAGACTATTCGAACTTTTGTAACCAAACATGTGATTGCATTGATGTAACAACTGGTTGGCGCCTCATAAGTAAAATAAAATAAATAATTAGTTAAAATTATACTTAAGGTCACAAAATTTAAGCCTTGTAAAACCATTCGAGCACTGTACCGTCATCAAAATGCTTATCGAATTTGTATTAAAAGATGCCTGAAAGATGTAGAAAATTTATACATCAAACTGAACAAATTTCACTGCGGGACCAACTTTGAAAGCACGAAAAAAAGACAAATTCAGTCGATTCGCCCTCGTCATTGACATTTTCTATGAAACAGTTGACATTTTTCGCGATTACGATATTGGTTCCGTCGTGAAAGTGCACTACTACAGAAACTTTGTCCAAATCATTACTTAATTGAAAAACGATTCTGATTTATAATTATGCACTCATTTAATCAAAACGCAGGTTTAAACCTTAGAAGAAACATTCAATGATAAAATTTTATTTAAAACGATTAAGTTACTTCTCTAGTGAGTACCCAGCATTATACCTTAAGATGGATTTAGATATTGCATCGCATCATCCATCACGCGGACCTGCGGAATTATGGGTGAAATATTATTGTGGAATATCGCCTTCCAAGGTTTTAGATAGATGATGGAGGAAATGGGTTAATAAGATGTGTGATTAGTGGAACGATTTGTCAATGTTTATGATTTAAATTTTGGTCTAGGGATTAGACGCAAATGAAAAATTTTAAACTATAAAGAACTAGCTGTTGCCCGCGACTCCGTCTGCGTAGACCTTAAAAAAGTATCCTATATGTTTATCCAGATTATATTCTATATGTGTGCCAAATTTAATTAAAATCCATTCAGTAGTTTTGACGTGAAAGAGTAACAAACATCCAACCATACTTACAAACTTTCGCGTTTATAATATTAGTAGGATAGGTATAGAATTATTTAAAAATATATTTTACCCGACGTAAAAAAAACGTAGTTCTTCAACTTAAACTATATGTCGTTTAAAGGTTAATGATAATTTTCCTTACACCCTGTATAAGACAACGCAATTCGTTTAAGTGAACAAGCTTTTATGATTAATAGCTAAATATTTAGGCCTTCCAGACTCATAGAAATTGTCTAGAGACTTTCTTAGTCCTTCAACTTAACCGCAAACAAAATAAATCAAGTTTATCACCAGTAAAACTAGTCTAGACTAATTTTTGATGTCCTTTATCTCTAAGCCTTAAGGATTAAATTTCAAAGACAACTAATAACAAAGAACGTGACTAGAATCTTAAGTTAAAACTGAAAGTAATTTAGCTTAAGCCCATAATTGTCATTAAAATTAATTTAGAACGGCTCTATACATTTTGGAGAGCTTTTCGAGTCTACTCTATTTATGGTTATGTTAATAGAGCGTTACATTTAAGAAGTCTGATTAATTCATAGCTTTCGACACGAAGCTGGCACAGGTATTATCTATGCCTGGAGGCGAAACATAAAAATCCTTGGCGGGGTAATGTTCTTTCTTTTTTCGTAAATTCCTGTCCTAAGAGGAAGGATCTCTCTTTAAGACTAGAGTGAGCCATACCAATTGTAAAGTGTCCACTTTTTTTGACGTTTAGGTTTGAGTGTGTGGTGTCAAGTAGTATGGACAAAAGGCACCAAGTGACATATGACTCTACGAGATCCTTCCTCTTAGTTCCCGTCGTTGTTTCTGACGTCAACTTTGTCCCTTTCTAATCCAACGACAAAAATTGATAAAACGGGTCAAACATAAAATCAGAAACATCGACGACGGATACTTACGAAAAAGGACGAACATGTCGGCGGTCGGTACCGCCATGGTTAATTTTCGAGTTTCCATGCTTGTTAGGAGGTTACGGATCCATTGGTTATAAATCCATGAACTCTAACCAATTTTCGTGTCTCCATGCTTGAAAGAAGGTTATGGATCCATTGGTTATAAATCCATGAACTCAACCATGTTTCACAGACCAACTACCTAGCATTATTTCAACCCAATTACTTAGAACTCGTCTTTAACCTGCTGCGACAACACGAATCCCAAAGTTTATACTGAACAACAGGAGGGGCAAAGTTCGTGCCATCGTCGGAGCCCTCACCGGGCACTACACCACAGGCACGAAGATGCAACATGAAGCTCACCCTAGACCCCAGCTGCCGAGCATGTGGAGAGGAGGAGGAAAACATGAAACATATCCTGTGTGACTGCGACATCTTGGCGGTATCGGAAACTCCTCCACATCGAGATTTTATTTTCCCAAAACGATCAATTTTGAAGAAAAATCCCCCAAATGACTTTTGGTAAACACAAATGTACAGAAAAAAAACGGTCGATAAACTCTTGCGTAGATAATAGCAGATAGTAGGAATTAATCCATTTTGTAGTGGACATTTCCAAACACTTTCGATACGTGAATTTGACACGAAATTCAATGACAATAAGTTCTCCATTCATATAACGTGTTAATGAATAAGCGCAAAACCTCATACACCCCAACTGATTTATAACAATATAATTAGATTGAAACAATAATTTCATTATTTTGATACTTTTAATTTAAAGTTATTCGCATTTTAAGTTTTGAGGCATAAATGTTTTGTTATCATTTCAGCAATGAATGAAAGCGCTAACATGCTCACGGATACTTTTTAAGAATCTTGTTTTGGTAGTAAGTACGGTGAGAGTGCCCGATCGGTGGGTTGAGATCGAGTTCAGTAAATTTTAAATTTTAAAACATAAAATTTAATATTTTGAAAAAAGTTACCTATGTTGAAACTATGATAATTCGATTCTGCTCTCGATTCTAAACAAACTACTTTCTAGTTTTGCGTTAATTCATTAACACGTTGTATAAGTCAATTCAATTAAATTTTTGTTTAGTGGCATCCGATGTGTTATCACAATTCAGCCAATGTCTCGTTATGTGGATAGTATATGAAGGAAAATGATCAGTAGTATTTATTAAGTCTAGAGTGGCAGTTTTGCCAATGTAAGTAGTTTATAATCTCAAGTGATTGTTTTAAGGTTAAAACACAAAAGAGTTCACAAAATGGTGGAGCCACGTGCAATCCCAACGCGCCGGTACGCACGCGTCCGTACTCCGCCAGAACTGCAGCGCGACTCCGTTATATAAGTCACGTCAGTCTAGAGAATCCTACAGATGTCAGCAAACTTCACGTAAACGATCGCGCTAGATTTTAGGCTCAAACCGAGTTATCAGAAAAAAGTAAAAACGTTTTTTATTCGCTTTGGTGGAAAATCGTAGCTTTAGTTCCAAGTTTTCTAAAGCAAAGTGACAACAATCTTTCGCATGCATCAATACAATTCGGAATGTGCCTTGTAGGTACGGACAACAGAAACGCTACTTTATCTAAACTATTATAACACTGTAACAGAAATGGGTCTGTACATTGAAGATGTTTACAAGAAAAAGATTACGATTTGGTTTTTAAGTATCCCTGAATCCAAATCAACCTTTTTAGAATTATTTCCGTCTGTTTGTTTGTAACAACATCACGCAAAAACTAATGAAACGATTTTGATGAAACTTTTTTGTTTCATAGCTTATGATTTGACTTAAAATCTGGTATACATTTCTCTTTAATTCAAATAATATTATGCTAAAACTGAAACCAAAACTGACCATTACCGTTATTCTTTTATCAAATACATTCTTTACGTGAATAAGGAATAAACGTTGTGTGATTTAAGTAATTTTAATTCACTCGAAATGTACGAATTTAAACCAAGAATATTTTTCTTATCTTTATCTTAAAACTACATTCAACGAGCAGTGGTATCAAGGTTCACTTTTAGCATAATTAAGATTTCAAAATGAAATAAGGCCTTAAGGCATGGCTCAAACTCGACTGTGATTAAAATATTAATTAGGTATGTAACATTGCTACTCAAACATTCCACACTCTATTTAAATATTACCTATCTAAATTTTTATCGACAAAGCCCTTGAATACAACAGAAGAGTGAAAGTATGAAAAGAAAAATCATAAATAAATTTCTCGGTCATATCCTTAGGGAAATGTGCTAACCGCATATTACCTCCTTCCTAAAGAAATGGACTCTCCAAAAAAAGGTCTTTGTGAACGTAAAAACGGCTCACTCGTGAATCGTCCTTTATCTCAAAAGAGCTCTGTTAGAGTTAAAACTCTTTAGGGGTGTGGCTTCTTTGCTAGCGAATGAATTAGGTGGATTGGTAATTGAAAAATCTCCATAGCTTTGAAGAGATGAAACGTCTATATCGTTATCACAAGTCCAAACTAAATTTCGGAAACTTTGATCCGAAATTACTTAATTACACGAAAAAAGAACATCCGTAACAACTATTTTATTTTAGTAGACTTAACTAAAAAAATAATATTTTTATATTATTTATTAGGTCTGCCTACAGTTATTACATCTGATACAAGTTTAAATACATAACACAGTGATTTTAGGCTATGTATAACTAATTACATGCAAACACAGCATGCAATGTAACTAGGGTAAGATGGAATTTTACAAAGTATATAAAATAAAAGAGCTTTTGTTGTAAGTATATTTCAGTTAAATCTACCAGACTCTATCTACCTACCAGAATTCGATTTATATCAACAAAAATGTTCTAGTAGACTAAAAATTAAATATCTGGGACAACTGTTTTATTTTAGTCGATTGTAGAGTTACTAAAAAGTTTGTTGTGAAATAAAACAGTTGACAGAATGTTTTTTTCGTGCAAGTCTTGGTTGTGATGTTCAAACCGTTGTAGTGGAGTTATCAAAACATATTTTAGAATATTACATTCATAAAAAAATCTTCAACGATTCGGAAATACAATATTTTTGAGATAATTGCTTATTTTACTGAAAACCGATTTATAGAAAAAATTCCAAAGGAAGAATTTAATATGAGAGTATCCTTTAAAAGCTTTTGAAAACGACATTATTAATTTCAGCATAAAAAATGCAGTTCAACTTTAATGAAAAAATAGCACGAGGAAAGTTTTTAAAGTCATCGCAAGTTTCCATAATGGAAAGTATGCTCGCAGCTTGCTTTGCAATTTTATAAGACCGAGAATGCCTTATTGCTTTTAGTATTTATTCATTAACACTGTTTGCGAATGCGGTGGCGAAATGCTTTCGGATTTCAGTCTTTTGACATTTCGGGCTTACTGAGAATTTGGATGAAATGTTACTTAAGGGGCCATACGTGTCGGAATTCCCTGGGAAGGGGTCTCTTATTTTTCGTTTTTCTACAAAATTTATATAAGTTACCGAAACGATAAAAATATACAGTATTATTGGATAGTTTAACTAGTGAAATCATCAATTGAATACACGATTGAAGTTACTTTAAAAGTTAACAAAATAATGCATTTTTAGCATTATTTTCTCAAACTAGAATAACTTGTAACCTTTATAGTTACTGGAATTTTACTCACATATTCACCATTAGTTTATCTCGTGAAATCATAAAAAAATCTACAATAATTACTATTATTAATTCCCTTTAATCGAAAATAATTTAATCCGAATTTAATTTAATTCGAATTTATGTACGATTTGTAACACCACTGGCTTTCCGGTGAAGGAAAACATCGTGACGAAACCTGCATGCTTCAATTTCGAGGCATATATTGTACCCACTGTCCATTACAAGTGGCGACGGGCTCACTCCCCGTCACACTGGACAGAGTTCCGGTACTAGTGAAACGTGGATTTTCTGTAGCTTCAGAATATCCCTGACTACCCCCTCGGGGAATATATTCGTGAGCATATGAATGGTTTTAATCGAAAATACGGACGCAAGTAGGTCTTAAACACCACACGGCAATAACCGCGTAACTTAAACCCACAGTTAAGTAATAAAGTTTACAATTGATTTGATTATTTGAACATTAGTTATCATTACACTGGTTGTCTGGAAGAAATCACTTTTAGTGATAAGGCCGCCTTTTGTACCCTTCTTGTTCGCGTATATTGTTGTTGTTTTTTGTGTATTTTGGTGTGCAAATAAAGAATATTTATCTTATCTTATCTTATCATTACAATAAACGCTTCCATTCACACCACTCTCGAAACTACATGGGCCTTTCTGAGGACAACGTAGATTGTAGCTATATCGCTCTCAAGGGATGCCGTTTGCAAAGAATACGTGTCATTACTGCATAAAAAGACGTTTTGTCTACCCGCCCAACATTCGCATTAGTGTGAAGATATTGGTCTGTTAGACCCGGAGTAAATGGATTTCTTGTTGTAGGCGGTTTATTTACTTTGTTTAGTGACATTTTTGTGCTGACGGTTTTAAAGGATAGGTTAGGTTTGGGTTGTAGGAAAGTTTCCTTATTGGAAAAAGTAAGGTAATATGATTCGAGAGCATTGATTTATGAAGTTGGTTGATTGAAGTTACATGCTCATGTCTAATTGAGTTAAACTATAAATACGAACTGCTGACCTTACCTGGCTTTGTACCTTGCTTCAAATGAATAATTGAGAATATTTGTTAGTTGTAGCAAAGTCTCGGTTTGGGTTCTAGTTGTAGTTTGGTAGTTTTTGATATTGTTGTTATAATAAATATCTTTAATACAAGTGTGTTACAAATAAAGATGTTGATTGATTGGTTTCTAATCACTATGGAAGAGATTACGGTCATAGATTTATTGATATACAGCGTCCTTCTTAATATGCTGACACTTTTTAAGGGGATGGTCAGAGAAATAAGCAATGTCGCGTTAAAATATACAGTTTTATTGCTAGGATTAATTTAAGATTTGTATGGAAATCTTTGAGGCACCGTAACTTTAAAACTTTACATTTTAACGAAAATCGGATTTCATTTCATACAAACATAGAGATTCGTTTTTAGATTGTTTCTGAAAAATATAGGTATCATTGACTTTAATTGGTTAGTATTGAAAATATCACCAGACTTCGTTTGTATGGAGCGCGCTCCGAAATATATTCCCTTAAGTTTTTTTTATCAAATCACTCTTCAACCTTCGTATCATCGTAGGAAGATCGATAGAAATACGTATTAAGTTATTCACCAAGCTCAGAACACCCTTGTCAAATATTTGTCAGGCGACCGACAAATCTTGTAGATAAACGAGCGGATTACACAATAACCCGATCATGGCGGTGGTAGAGAGCAACTGCCAATATTTGATCCTTCACCTGCTCTTGATTTATGGACGGTCTGCGTAATGGATATTTGATTAGATACCTAATTTACATTATGCTAACGACTATAGGTATTCCCCGTGTCAGACAAATAGGTAAATATAATATTTAAATCGTTTTACTAGCAGTGCACCGTAGTACCAGTATTTCGCTGACACTTTTTAAAGGAATGATCAGACCGTCAAACTGAACATTTTTCTGTATGACACCAACATCGAAATCGCGAAAAAACAAATCAGCTGTCAAAGTCAAAGTCAATATAATTTATTCAATATAGGAGCTTACAGCACACTTATCAAACGTCAAATCTTTTTTAAAGCTACCACCGCGTCGGAACGTGTTGTCGCTGCAGAGAAGATGCGGCCAGAAACTCTACAACATAACACGACTTAATAACTATTACAATATAAATATAAATATCCATATAAATCTGCAAACCTTCTCAAGCCATATGTATGGGACAATAGAATTTTTTTGCGATTTCGATGTTGGTCCCATAGAGAACGTTGTTCAGTTTGATGGTCTGATCACACCCTTAAAAGTTTTAGCACATTAAGAAGGACCCTGTATAGGTACATCCACTTGCGCAGTTGACTAATTATAATTGAAACCGTCATGATTCTTTATCGTTGCACGCCAAAAATGATCTCTTCTATTGGTCGATTAATTTCTCGCCTGACGCATCACCGACGCTATCTACATTCGCACGGCAATCAATTCTTCGTCATTTTATCGATTGGTACTTTAAGAATACTTATAGTATTGTTTTTTTTTTTCTGAAACCTGCATTCTTCAATTTCGAGGCATGTATTGTACCCACTGTCCATTATAATTGGCGACGGGCTCACCCCTCGTCACACTGGGCAGAGTTTCGGTACTCCTGGTGAAACGTGGATATTCTGAGGTTTCAGAATATCTCTGACTACCCCCTCGGGGAATATAGTAGTGAGCATATATGCATGCTTATGCTTTTTTTTTTTATTGACTTATACAGTTTGCTAAGGGAGTAGTTACTGCTTGTTACTGTGGACTACGGGGGGGGGGGGGGGGGCACACCAGTGGCGGCAAAGCGCCCTGGTAGGTCTACCGAACCAGTGAATAATTTTAAGCCCAAGGGGTACCCATAATGGGTACGGATCTCGGCAATGGGCATTGCTGGGACTACGCGGCGGATTGAGTAGCGGGGATCGGTGAGAAGTCTATTGTAGTGTATAGTATCCGTGTTTCAATATCCAGTTCCAGTATGATATGCAAAAAAAAATTCTACCAAAAACTGTTTGAAAATTGAATTAAACAACGCTTTGAACAACCGGCATAAAATCCTTTATTGTTCGCTAAACAAAAAACATGAGAGATAACAAAATCCGAAAAAAGATTTTATTGGACGTTCACCATCGCATATTCACAAACGCTGAACAAAAGTAAATATTCAAACATGAATGGTGGAAATATTAAAATGGAGTACATTCCCCACCTGGTACTATTCTCCCACATATTCAATATTGGAAATGACAAAGAGCTCTATTTTTCAACGGATCTCTCTAGAGACGTAACGAGATGCGAACACCGATCCTTCACACTGTGCCTGTTTTGACAAAGATAGTTCGATAACATCTATTCGATGATATATTGGAGAAGAAATGAATATAATCCATTACGAGAAAAACTTATTCTTTATGAATATGGTTTGATATTTGTCATGGATTTGGAGGAATCTGGTGCAAACTTAGAGGTGGAAAGCTCTAAGGCCTCGTTCAGGGAGACGCGGGGCATCAGAGTGGGCTGCCGGAAACACAAACATACGGTGATGAATAAGTGCGTTCAAGCAGAAGCAATTTTCACGCGTCAAATTGTCATATGTTTATTGCCCGCCCAACGCACCGCGCCCCGCGTCTCCCTGAACGAGGCCTTAGTTTATATTTAAAAGCCAACCTCTGACAGTTCAGGGACAACCTGGACTCGTAACTGGCACTTCATACAAATCGGCTATCGGCATGTGCGATACTGTGTGAGTGAGAGAGGACTATACCATCCATCTGCCGTATTTCTCGAAAGGGTGAAGTAAAAATTGGTTGGATACAAGGGAGTGTCCGTAATCCGTACCTACTGTGTAGTACAGTCAACATGAAAAGTAAGTGATGACGAAAATAACTTTCAAAATTATTATCTGCTGTTATACTAATTCTATTATTCAATAATTTAATTTTAGTTAAATCGAAGTTAATTTAACGCTTTTTCACATAACATAAATATTTTAATTTTTATATTTATCAGTCTATTAAAGAAATCTCTTAAGGAGGTTGCAGAGTTGCCAATTTTATATAAAAGTTTGACGCAGAATACGCGTAGACGGTATTATTTAAAAGTAATATTTTAGATACTTTATTTTATTTATATATTAATATGAATAAAGTAGTATCTAATCTACTCTAATTCGGAATTACATTACGTAAACTAACTAAAGGCAAACCTTTAAACCAAGTACTCTACCCATCAACCTGAACAACTTTTACTCTGGGGGCAAACCTATCAGAACAAAAATTCTTTGGGCTACTTTATTCTTCTACTTTATTCATATAAATTATGAATAAAGTAGTATCTAATCTACTCTAATTCGGAATTACATTACGTAAACTAACTAAAGGCAAACCTTTAAACCAAGTACTCTACCCATCAACCTGAACAACTTTTACTCTGGGAGCAAACCTATCAGAACAAAAAAAAGATCAGCTGTTTCATACGTTTAAATCGTGTAGGCATTGCAGTTTAGGAAAATCTGTTTTTTTTTTGCTGACAGGTTACTCCCATTGTAAAAGTTGTTCAGGTTGATGGGTAGAGTACGTGGTTTAAAGGTTTGCCTTTAGCTAGTATAGATACTGTATAAAAAGAAGTTCTGCACCTACGCATTTTCTAACGACAAAATCCATGAGTCGCATAAATTGGAACCCTAAAAAACAACTCAAACTGACTATGTCATTCAAACGAGATTTGATCTTGTGACCTCCCATTTTTCTTATCGCTTTTCTCGCCACATCAAATCAAATTGGTACCTTTTTTGGTCATTTAAGCCCTCAGCAATTTTGGCTTACATATTTGTTCTTATAGCAAAAGCTCTTTAATGCCGGTTCGATTCCAGAAATAGTTCCCGAGGTATTAACCGTGAAAGTTTTGTGAAATATCCATTCAGCCAAATGGCTTTGCTATAGCTTTACACTTTAATGTGAGAGGGTTTCCGTAATGAAGGTCCCTTTTCGAATGTGGGACTTTTTGAGGACTTAGCTCGAATACTTCTAAACAGATTTCTGTCCAAGATGTTTGAGAAAGATTAAGTAAATACGAGGATAAAGTTTGGTAGTAAATATTGTAAAGATGATTCATGATTATTTTGGGTTTTATTCTGGGTATTTCTAATATCTAAACGTGCTCACTGAAATCATAAGTGAGCATAATAATGCTCGAAAGCGAACAAGCGTTTAGCAAATTTCATTTTACACCTTTTTTAATAACAAACGTGACGATACTTGTATCCTTTTTGTCCCAGATACCGCAGTGTCTTAAAACAAAAGTCTTTGACCAGTGTCTGTTGCCAGTAATGACATATGGAATAGAGACGTGGTCGCTCACGCAAAGCCTTATGAAAAGGCCGAAAGTCACCCTAAGGGCAATTGCAAGACAGCTATGCTCAGAGTTTCCCTGCGAGATCGAATCAGAAATAAAGAGATCCGCAAAAGAACCAGAGTTTACCAGAGTAACTGGCATAGCCTAAAGAATTGCTAAACTTAAGTGGCAGTAGGTGGGGCACTTTACTCGCAGAACCGATGGCCGATGGGGCCGAAGAGTTCTCGAGTGGCGACTGCGTACCGGAAAGCGCAGCGTGGGTAGGCCGACGAACTGGTGATGGCGGCGGGATCCCGTTGGATGGCGGCAGCGCAGGACCGGTCGTTGTGGCGATCCTTGGGGATGGATCCTTGGAATAATGATGATGAGAAACGTGACATCACGACTATATTGGATTTCTGGGTGATCAGAATCTCGGCTACAATTACTATTGCAGCCTACCAGTAGTTTTTACTTATTATAGTTATGTAAAACTTTACTTTGATTTTTTCTTGTTTGAAGATGGTTGTAGCACGAAAGGTTAGCCACCTAGACACTGTATAAGAAACATTATTCCTTAATTGTCACGTATGACGACTACAGGAAGAAATGCTGTACCGTTCTAAGTACATTAAGCAATTTAGGTATAATATCTCTTATTAGTACTATCTAAGCTTAATACTGAAGATGTAATAGCAATAAAATAAACCAGCCATTAGTATAATTCAAGCTGTTCTATCCAGTTCATTACAGCTTAGAATAACATGGAAAGGGTGTAACAAACAACTTAGACTGCCCGGCATCTAGAACAAATTATCGAGGTACTATTAAAGTCAGAGGCAAACGTTGAATTTGAATTATAATATGTGTTAAAAGTCAGTGTTGAGTAAAAGTCAATGCCTAAAAATGGCGCCTTTTTTCTTTTCGCCTATTTTTTTTTACTCGGCCATCAGTCAAACTTGAATATTATAGTTCAGAATAAAGTTACAAACAAAACTAGTAACTGCATGTATATCCATAAACTCAGTCCGAACGTAGATATAAAGGCTTGAAGTAAACGCAATGAATACAATGAGTTAATGAATAAACGCAAAACTAGAAAGTTGTTTATTTAGAATCGAGAGTAGAATCAAATTATCATGGTTTCAACATGTTTTTTTTCAATATATTATACAAATTGTTAGTAAAATTTTAAATTTACTGTTCTCGATCTCAACCCACCGCACAGGTACACTCAGCCTACTTACTAACAAAAACAAGATTCTTAAAATGTATCCATGAGCACGTTAGCGCTTTCATTCATTGCTGAAATGATAACAAATCATTTTTGCCTGAAAACTTAAAATACGAATAAATTTAAATTTTAACGATATAATATTTAAATTCTTATTTCAATCTAATTATTTTGTTATAAATCAGTTCGGGTGTATGAGGTTTTATGTTTTCATTCATTAACATAACACGTTGCAAATTTTCAACTTCAAGCCTTTGTATCTCCGTTCGGACTGAGTTTAGGAATATACATGTAGTAACCTGGCCGCGCCAAAAACAACAGCGAAAAAAAGGCGCCAACCTTCCATACAAAACCCACATTGTCTTTTATAACATTTATGAACATACATTTCTTTTGTGATAGCCTGAAACTTTGCCACAACTCCCCATTAGCTTTGTATAAGTGTTGTTTACAGTAAGGTTCATTTTAAAAATTTAGATAGGTTCGTTTGGAGTATACAGGGTGTAACAAAACACCTTAGTAATACTGAAGGGGGTGCTTAGACCATCAAACTGAACAACTTTCACTATGGATCCAACGCCGAGAAAAAAAAAAAAATGCTGTGGCATACATTGGAGTCGAGATGGTACTACAGTTTTGTATGGAAGAGCTGATTTTTTTCGCGATATTGATGTTATGTTGGCTCCATAGTAAAAGCTGTTCAGTTTGATGGGTAGAATATGTGGTTTAACGTTAATGATACTTTTCCTTACACCCTGTATAGGCAACTATGTATGAACTCAAATGAAATAACCACAGGGTCTTAATATTTAAAATAGGCTTGTCGTAATTGAAAGTTGTTGTTGAAACAATAAAACAACATTTCAAACAGAAATAGGGTTGAAACAGATTGACGTCATTGTAAGGAACCCTTGTCAACGGCGTCCCTTGACGACTAGTGACAAATGTTACTTGTAGGATCGATAGCCTATTGTGGAGATTTGCAGCGAATAATATAAATAAGGCTATGGCTGTGTTAAGAATCTGTACACGAAATTTATAAAGCTAGAAAACTGTACACACGGTAGTGCGCTAGTTCGTCATCAACGTTCAAAGTGACAAGTCATTTATGTCGGTTCGGAAGTTAATTGATGAGTCGCGCTGCAATTCTGGCGGAGTACCGACGCGTGCGTATCGGCGCGTTGGGATTGCACGTGGCTCCACCATTTTGTGAACTCTTTTGTGTTTTAACCTTAAAACAATCACTTGAGATTATAAACTACTTACATTGGCAAAACTGCCACTCTAGACTTAATAAATACTACTGATCATTTTCCTTCATATACTATCCACATAACGAGACATTGGCTGAATTGTGATAACACATCGGATGCCACTATACAAAAATTGAATTGAAGTTAATTGATAAAAAAGGTACCCATTCTGAACTGCCGAAAAGGTCGCTAGTTCATGTAGGCATTTATATTACCTTTTACATGTAACTTCAGCACCGTAGATGTTTAAAGATCTTACCTGTGAACAAATAAAAAAAAACATTTTGAAAGATAATACTTAATAATAACAAACATTGTGAGGAAACCTGCATGCTTCAATTTCGAGGTATGTATTGTACCCACTGTCCATTACAAGTGGCGACGGGCTCACCCCCGTCACACTGGACAGAGTTTCGATACTACTGGTGAAACGTGGATGATCTGAGGTTTCAGAATATCTCTGACTACCCCCTCGGGGATTATAGTCGTGAGCATATGCTTATGCTATGCTGAGATATTCTTTTTAAATGTATACATTTAAATATTATGGATTTTAATGATTATGTTTTTTAAGTGTTAGGCTTTATCAATATAGGCATTTTCAATTATGGTTTCTATTATAGACCCGTAGACTTCACATACGCATCGGAATTTCTTCTTCAGCGTATGCAGGTTTCCTCACGATGTTTTCCTTCACAGTTTGAGAGCAATCGGTATTGCGTAGACTTGTTAGAAAAACCTCGGGGAATATAGTCGTGAGCATGTGCTATTGTACCCACTGTCCATTATGTGGCAACGGGCTCACCCCCCGTAACACTGGACAGAGTTTCCGTATTACTGGTGAAACGTGGATGTTCTGAGGTTTCAGAATATCTCTAACTACCCCCTCGGGGAATATAGTCGTGAGCATATATACTTAATAATACAATGTTTTTCACTCATATGTGGTTGTCAAGTCCACTTATACAAATTTTTTTTTTAATTTGCCGTCGTGTCGTATATCCTAAGTCTTTACATTGTGTCTGTACATTGAAGATATTTACAAAAAGAAGATTACGATAATGGTTTTTAGGTGTCCCTGACTCCAAATCAACCTTTTTTTGAATTTTGTCTGTCTGCTTGACTGTTTGTTTGTGTGTTGGTTTGTGCGAGCATCACGCAAAAACTACTGAACCGATTTTGATGAATTTTTGTTTGTTTGATAGCTTATGATCAGATTTAATATCTGGTACATATAATTTGTGCGGACGATGTCGCAGGTTAACTTTAGTAAATAATATTTATTTTATGTTTTTGTCAACAACAAGTTTATAAAAGTTCAAGCTTTCTTCGTAATTCAAAAATGTTAGCTTTTTAGTTAGTTTCATTTCTTTGCTACGCATCCTCGCACAGCTTAGCTTTCTCGCACTAACACTCCGTTGCAGAAACGCTCATTAGAGTTAATCCTCCATTAAATCTCTTTCTGTCACTTTTCATCTTGTTGACGTAGAAAAAGCTAGCAAGAGATTTAATGGAGGATTAACAGTAATGAGTGTTTCTGCAACTGATCGTAAGTCACTCTCTGGTTGACAGGCACCCTTAAATTGACACTTTTTGCCGCTAATACACTCTATGGACACATTAACGGGTTAACTCAAACACCCCCCAAGGGCACGTTAAAGAGGCGTGGGAGCCCACATTGGATTTAATTAGAAGAAATTCGGGAGGCGTGCGATATAAACTTTTCGAATTATCTCTGCCAAGTTGCACGGAACGTGTGAAACTTCAGGAATGGATTTGTGTGAAGAACTTAGATATATTAATGTAATGAGTGAATAATTATAACTTTTGATTGATGACAAGTCGATTAGTATTATAACTAAATATTTTGAATAGGTTGTATCCTGTCGAATTACTTCACCAGCACAATTATGTACGACTATTGGTGCCTGCAACTTCGTACGTGCAGCACTGAATTTAAATACCCATAACTTTTGATTAACTAGAATAAACTACATGTAAAAACCCCATTCAAATCGGCTCAGTAGTTTCTAAGTAATGCCTGCATAAAGAAACAGATGAAAATTCTAAAAAATGGTCTCAATGCATTCCATTACGTACCCTAACGCCTCCAATTAATATTTTTGCAAATATCTTAAATATACATCCACGCCAAGTTTACAATTTTGTTATGTTGTAGGTATGTATAGAAGATAGAACAAGTGCTCGTATTCGACCTCAATCTCCGTCAGACCTTTATTCCCTGTCTGGTATCAGTACACAATACAGTATAATAACGTTCCGAGAACATAAAATTTTAATAAAGTAAGTTTCCCAGTAAAATATTACGCACAGTGTTTTCGCAGAGTAAAAGAATTTGATCGATAATATAATTATAAGAAAATATTGGTTTTTGATGCGAAACAAGCGAAAATTTACTGCTTCGAATATTAAATTCAATTTGTTTCCAACGAAAAAAATTTGCTGTTAGTAGCTGAAGAGCAACATAAAGAGAACTTTTTCAAATATAAAAAAGAAAATAGCGAAGTAATGTAACTTGAAGGTTTCCACGTAAGTTTAAAAGCCTTGAGAGTTACTACCAAGTGAGTGTATGAGGCACTAAAGATGATTCCGTATAGACCGATTTTTTTAAATCAGTAATAGACGAAGAGGGGGCTGTTGGCAACCCTAAGTTATCGAGAACCAAAATGCGACCTATCTAGGGTGTAATATATGAGAAAGGTACGTCTAAAAGTACATGGTAACCTGGGGCGTTTTGTAGAAAGAGCAAAAAATTTGACTTTTTTAAATTCGATAGAGCTTATCAAGAAGTGCCATAATATATAGGGTTGCCACGCCAAATCCTTGTAATTTCGCAAGTCGGTTTGAATTTAGAGTCGCTTATAAAATTTAAAAATTAAGTCATTGAGTAACAAAATGAGACTATTATGCCATTTGAAAATTCTAGTCATCCTATTAATTATTAATATAGGTTGCCGGCCCTATACCTGCAACTTTTCTTAGACGTCCGAGTTTTATGTTTGATTATAAAAACATAAAAAAAGACACATAAAGAACATAAAGAAACATATTGAAAAGGTGAACTCATACCAACAAACTGAACAACTTTCACTTTGGAGCCTACTCTCATACATTTGAGTCGGGCAGGTACAGCAGTTTTGTACGAGATAGCTGATTTTTTTCGCGTTTCCTGAGGTAGGCTCCATAGTGAAAGTTGTTGAGTTGGATGGTCTGAGTTCACCGTTTCAGTATTTGCTAGGCTGTCACTTACACCCTGTATACGAATTTAGGTATAATGTTTTTATGAATAGTACCATCTTTTTGTTATTAATTCATGCCTGTACATTGTCTGCGATAAATAAACAGAGGAAACAATACAAAGTTTAAAAGGTTCAGTTTTTTGGCCAGGGAACTCCAAAAATGTAGGATCGTTCAAACTTTTACTTTCCAATTTAGGAGAAGTTGGAAATTAGATTCGCAGAACAGCTGACGACCTGCGAGAAATGATTGAACTAATATAAAACGACATTATCCGATCCGACGGATATTAAACGAAATTATGTAGTGAGGGTTTTTAAGAAAATGATCAGACCATCAAACTGAACATCTTTCTCTACGGGACCAAGGCCGAAATCGCGAAAAAAAACTTAGTTGTTCCAGATAAAACTGCAATTCTACTCGACCAAATTTCATTCACAATCCGTAGACAAAGCAAACAGAGCTTAGTTTGGGACTGCTCAATTTGACGGAAATTCTAAGTTGGAAGTGGTTGCAGTTTCCTACGAAATTGAACTCTATTAACTATGAATTTAGTTACCAGAACTGTGCTAAACAATCGTCTAGTTAGCAAAAACAAGTTCCTATTGGAATGATAATGTATAGTCAGCATTGCTAATATCTATAAGTAATCGTTGTACGCAAATAACGAGACATATTCCATACTATAGGAAACATCTTAGACTATAGGTATATGAATAAGTATAATATCGTAAATGTCTTGATAGTTGGCTACGAATCGTAGCGCTACACGACCGTAGCCTCGTAGCCGCTACGCCGTAGCACATTTTAAAACGGAAAGATTCTCTGAATCAATAGGGTTGCGAAATGATCGATAGTTTAAAATCTATTGTTCGCTTTGAAAATCACTTCCGCTAATGATACTATTGATTACTAGGAGTGGCAGTTATATTAATTAATAACTATGCTACATAGTATCGACACTATCGGACACTTAATAGCAGCTTTACTATTTAAACCCTTGTACCCTTTTAGTTTGCTGCATATTGTTATTTTTATTTTTTCCGTGTGCAGATAAAGAATATTGTATTGAATTACGAGTAACAGTAATCATTACTTGTGATGTATAGGTTACCATTGCTGGATCAAAACTATCGATAGTATTGTAATGATTGTAGAAATTATGTTAAACCTAAATCTATGTACAATAAAGAATGACTTATTTTTATATACTTTATTTTATCTATTAAGAGAATACACTCTTCAGGGTGCCCGAGGAACCAATGTCTGTGTTTTGTCTTAAATATTTAGTTTCACCGCTAGGAGTAATTTAATATTTGTATGAAAATCTTTGAGCTAACTAACTGTGAACTAAATATTTAAACGGAAATCTGACAGGGTACCGACCCAGATATTGCTTTTTAGATTGTGTTAACAACCTTTTATACTTTAATTGGTTAGTATTTATTATCAGACGAAATTCGTTTTGAATTGACGGACCGCTTTATCAGGAATATCCTCTTAAGACGCTGACAACACCCAATTGAGCTCCACTTGCTCTTACGCGATGGTATTGCACCATTATTTAACTATCGATAGTATCGATAATCAACTATCGAGTGAAAACACTACCTGTCAACGCAGCTGACAAGCACAATGGCTGCCAGACGGTTCATTTGTAAAATATTATGATGTTTCAGATGACAACGCTACCGAGACGGGACATTTTACACCCAATAAATATAGTCTTTTGTGCCATTTTGTAAGAGGTTTTTGAAAGGAATTATTAATATTGGGTAGACAATTTGTTTTAAGCGTAGTGTTATTGTCTTAAGGTGCGTGCCCACTGAAGCGGAGCGGAGTGGAGATGCGTATGATCAATCAATAAATAACTTGATTCTGTCAAGAGTAGAATATTGACCAATTCGATTGGTTGATTGGTTCGCGAAATCGGTAGAGTGCATGCAGTATTATAGAGCTGATATACCTTTCCTGAAGCGTAAAGTTCGACATTTTCGAATAAAAGTGCGCGAAATGGAGAGAGTCTGGTATTTCGTTGTTTCACATCTGCCGGGCGTCCCTCGACGGCCACTTTTCATTTTGCAGTATGTATTAGTAAGATGCATAACTATAGGTATAAAGTATTTCAATATCATTCCCACAGAGATACGGTACTAACCTACATTAAAGGGTTTTAACCCTTTACAAGATGTGAATAATAAATTACATACGAATAGAGGTCGTTCTCATTAAGGGAAACATATATCTGTAATCGGTTCTATAGGAGAAACCAATAGGAACATTTCTTGATTATCAATTGACAACGGCTACATAACTTAGATGCACAAACGGTGCTATTTATAATAGGTGGTCTTCGTAGAATCCCCCCTAATTACTGTCACTGCATCATACCCCACTTCTAATTGTATGGGTTCCTTGTTTCACCAGACTGAGGAGGATAAGGATAGAGAGCTTCTACACCGAATCGCCAGTACAATGAATCAGTTGATTCGAATATTGGGTTTGGACTCGATCAACGGGTGAAAGCCTTAAAAACGTCTATCACCCTAGAAATTGCAATGTTCTCATATTTGCTTTTATACATATATTGTGGTATGTAGCCTATTTGTTAAAATAATTTTCACTTGTAAATTTGAACTCTACCTTTTTAGTATACCAGATAAAATTGTCTTAAACTTTTATTGTAACTGAGTCCTATAAGTGAAATTTTTTCTCACCCCGAACATTCCGGGTTCATATTTAATAAAGATTACCAGATAGGGTGCCGAGGATTGGTTGGGTTTATCTCTGGGTCAGCTACTTTATTAAACGGACGGGTTATACTATATAGGTAACTTTCATTTATGTGACGACTTTTTAAATTGATTCCACGAGTATTTGGAATTGATTAAAAATAGCTTTTAAACAATGTTGATTAGTTTAATCATGCGGAATTATATATTGAAACTTTGAACTATTGCTTTGGAATTTATTTTTAGGGGATTTTGGGGGTTACTTAGTGAAACATGGATGTTCTGAGTTATCAGTTAATCTCCTACCTCAGCCGGGGAATATAGTCGTGAGCATATGCAAATTGCTCTTGACGGCTTCTGATTACTATTTTTTTATTCAATAAGTTTCTAATTTTTCCAATCTAGATTTTCAACGTTAGTCTTTGTGAAAATTGTGCAGTTGTGAAAACGAGTTTATAATAAAATAAATTAGTCGAATTTATTAAATGGTGATGGGTAACGTTAGAGATCTGGTCACTAATCAAATTAGTGCTCAATCCTACATTACCCATACATAAAAGTAAAATGAAAGCAAATTAATTTTACTTTCATCTAAGCATATAACCACTGCTGCGCATAGTTCCGTGCAAAATAATCCACTGTAGACATCGCCTCCCTTAACATACTTGCGGCCTACACACTACGTTGGCCTATTTAGAAACTTATGAGAAACAAATGTTTCCGAATGATAAACCTACAGTCCCAAAGCATAAACAAAAGACAATAGCTTAACCATCGTAAATTATAATCAAACCAAACGTATTGTAAATGACGGCAGTTTTTATGATCCGATTCATTTGTTCTCGACAACTTGACATGACGCTTGTGTGAACGCGGTTGACTTAATTATAAATGAGATTATCTCAGTGTGCTTGAAATGATGCCGAATTAGATATTACAACATCACAAATGGCTGAGTTATAGCCTTTTCTGCATAAGTATAGCATCGTCATCAGCTTTATACGTCCCACTGCAGGGCACAGGCCTACCCTCAAGGAGGCTGTATGGTTTTTAGTCCACCACAAGTGCCCAATCGGGATTGGTATACTTCACATACGCATCAGAATGTCTTCTTCAGCGTATGCAGAATTCTTGACGATGTTTTCCGTCACCGTTTGAGAGCAGTCGGTATTATAGTTACACAAGTTAAAAAAACTCATTGGTACATGGCATGTCGTCCGTACGGATTCGAACCCGGACCATCGGCTCTCGTGATTGCGTGTCCATATCCGCAACGGACCGCCAACGCTCAAAAGTATATCATATTGGAATATGGACACGGTGATATCGCAGCAAGCACGCCGCAATTTCAGAGCTGATGGCTTAAATTGGATAACGAAATGTAATTATCAGTGAAATCGTCTCGAGCAGTTTTCCATCTGATCAGCGCTAACCCTAAGGCAACCGACATCGTTTCGAGATTACTATGTTCGCGCTATACGCTCCTGCATCAGTAGGAAATCGCAATTAGAAAATGGTTCTTAATTTTGTTACAGATATTTTTTTCTTATTTTCATATGTGTTCATTTCATATTGGACGCGTGTCATTACACAGATTACCTAACCCCATTAAAAGTACCAGAATCTAGCAAGGTATTGTATATTATGATGACTAGACAAAGATAGAGATACATGATACAAACTTCTATGACTCAGTTAAAAATATTCATGTTCAACTTGATACAAATTTATGCCCCTTGCGGGATTTGAACCCGCAACCCTCGGATCAGCAGGCAGGTTCACTACCAACTGAACTATCGGGCCGTCAACAAAGAAATACAAGCGTGCATTGTGAAATTCATTAGGAGATTTAGGGGAGTCCTTTTTTCAGCTTAGCCTTCTATGATAATGATAAAAATTCAATCTGACAGCGTTTAAACAGGCAACCCAACGTAAAAATTTCATTTTAAATAACAGTACGACATATTTCAAACCATACAAAGGTTTTTAATATCGTATCGTATTTTGAGTGACAGGCGTTTTTATTATGATGTGTTCAAAATTATTTTCACGGAGTAGGAGTTTTTTAATTTCGATTTTGGTGTCAAATTCGGGGCCTTTAGGTCTACCAGTCCATGACTTGGAAGTTCTTTGAACGTGACAAAGTGGTGCTGGGTCGGATACCTTCACGTCTGTCGACCTGCTTCTGGTCTCTTTTGATGAGTCTGTAGGAAACAGCAGTGGGTATCGGCCGGTGGTGAACTGGTCCATACCTACTGCTTTTGGGCGTTTGTCAGGAACGATATCCTCGATATACCGACGGGACACCGCCGCGACGGCCACCCCGCGATATTTCTGAGACCAATCAATAACGTAAAAATCGTGGGGATCTTCTTGCGATGATGTATCGGTGCAGTTGCGGTATCGCCTTCGCTCAAAAGTCACTTGTGATATTGCTCTTTCAATTATTCTTACTCCAAGTACAGATCTATCTCGCATCATATCACATCATATTGTGAGTCGCGGAAATTTTTTATGACGCTCAATTCAATTGTTCGTGACAGCTTGACAGTTCTCTTTGTGTGAATGCGGATAATTTAATTACGGTAGAGTTTAGGTTAGCGCGGAGAGATATTGAATTAAATCACGTTGATAAATGAGGAAAAGCTTTGAGCGTTTTTGCTAGAAGTAATGAAGATTTCGTTTTGCTACGCCATTTTAATAAAAAGTATGTTACAATGGAGGACGAACTGATGCTGGTTTGACTTTTAAAAGTTTAAGCTTTAAACTAATTTAAACTCTATGCCTACAAAGGAGCTTTTATTATTAAATATCAAAAACTATACTTTAGAGAGTAACACAATCTAATTGTGGGCACTCAAAAACTGAACCAGTTGTCGGTTTTTGAGTTAAGGTTAGAATCGTCATCTAGATCAGTACATGATCATATGAAATAGTAAAAATGGTAGGTTAAAATGCCGACAATTGGATCAATTCTTGCGTGAACGCCCACAATTAGCTATGCACCACCACAGGATATGGTACCTGTTTGTCGGTGATTTTTTTACCGTTCCACAATTTTCAGGGGTGGTTCTGACCAATAAATTGAACAAATTTTACTATGGGAGCAAACATGAATTCGTAAAAAAAATCTGTCGTCTCATAGGTACATTTGAGTCGAGAAGGCAATTATCGAGTGAACTAAACATGTGTGCACCATCTCTCTCTCTTTCACCACCATGGTGTGAATCCTACCGCACATATTTTAATTTTGGTGGACAGTGATCAGGTTTTTTTTTAACGGGCCGACGGCCTACAGCTGCACTCGTGTTCAATTAGCGAAAAGTTTTTAATCTAAGCGTGTTCATGTATCGATGATCATTTTGACGTAATTATGAATAGGATACATTCAATAAGTTGTCTTTGGTCGTCGACTTTTGAAATCGAGTTTAGTAAAAAAGCATCTGAATTTTAATAAAAGACAGCATTAGAATGAGTTCGAGAAGAACCTTTAAATCTAAACATTTATTTTACTTAAGTGTACTCAAAATAAATTGTTGTTCTTAAAATAAATTGCCAGTTAAACAGGCATTCAAATTTAACACCGTACCCAAAACGAATCTTTTCGGAATCAAAATAAAATCCCCTATTTCGCGCGCCATAGAATATTCTAGTAAAAGTGTCGACGAGCGTGGTTATAAAATTTTATGTGAGCACAAATTGTCCATTTTGGTCTCTAACGTTCGGCGCAGCTAAATGGAACGATTGAATAAAATGCCTTTCGATTTATGTCCTGTGTAGATAGCACGTGTGTAGTACGACAAACCGGTCTATTTCGGCTTCTAAATTTGGCAGTAGGTGCAGGCAGCGAGATTGAGAAAAAATCATAGGTATATCTTATTAATTCTACCTTCGAAGAACTCTTAGTCACGGTATATACAGAAGAGACGTGTAGTGATGGCGGATAATCTAACTACCACAATATAAACCTTATAGTCCGTAGGATAGCGTCGTTTTTTCGGAAAGGAGAATCGCGCCCTCGTCTCCATGTGACGTCGCTTGGAGGCGCGGGGCTAATTCTCCAAACGACGCTATGCGACGTACTATAAGGTTTATAATTGTGTTACTTTGATTATCTGTCACAGCCACACGTCTCTTCTGTATAAACTGCGCCTAAAGTCAACGTAATAGATTTTTATAATTAGCAATCAATAGACGCATTGAATACGATATTAAAGTCATGCTTAAGCTACTGTATGTTAAAGTGCAAACGTATAGCTGTTAAGGGATCAATTTAATGTCACCTTAATATAAAAAAGGTCCTTTTATGTCCAAATATAGAGCTAAAAACATTTATTACTGTGATATTGCCTATGACATAGACGTTATAAAATCCCATGTTCCCAAATTTGCTCATAAAACCACGTTCCGTGAATCAATTTAGTATTAATCCGACAAGTGGCAGATGTAGGCACATGACGTAAAAAAGATGAAAAAGAATAGAAAAGGATCATCAAACTCATCATATTTCCCATCCTGCCTTTAATAAATAAATATCATGGACATTGTCACACATATTATCTAGTCTCATTTAAAGTACCAGAATCTAGCCCGGACTTGTATTATGATGACTAGACAATGATATAGAATACATATATAGATACAAACATCCATGACTCTGGTACAAATATTCATATTCATCATACTAATATTTGTCCCTTACGGGATTCGAACCCGCGACCCTCAGCACAGCAGGCAGGTTCACTACCGACAGTGCTATCGGGCCGTCTTGCTTTACTTGCTTGCTTCGCTTTGGCCCATTATTGGAGATTTTTCTTAAAATTCACTTCTATCAATTCAGTTTAGAAACAATGTTTAGTAAAAAAGTACTAATTAATAATGAAAGAAAAATAAAATGATAACATATAATGACAAATAACGTCTTGTCTAAAGAACCAAATTATACTATACAGTCAATAATACGCAACATGCTTCGTCAAAATGGATTCACGGATAAAATATCTAGTAATATTATCTAGTTCGAGTTTGCTACGACTATGGAAGCTTCTAGCAACCACGCTCAATTTTCATTAACTTCAATCTACTATGTTGCAATAAAAAGAAAACACTTTGAATTCTCATAACTTCATAAGACATGCCATTTTACCCTTTAAAAGGATTTTTTTCCTCGTTTACAGGATTTTATTTATTTGTGAAATGAAATAAATTTTTTGTCAAAAGAAAACCTTAAAAATAATTGGAACGTTATTTTTCGAAGCAAAAGAGCGTAACATTTATATCTAAATAAAATGGGCTCGCTTTCTGTGGACTATTGAGATAGGCTTGTAAAGAAATAAAGGGTGTTTCAGAAAAAGTTTTTATAACCCTACAATGTTAAAGTGAAGTTGGATTACTCAGAAACAAAAAAGTAGTTTAACGTAGTTTTCCACTATCCAAATACTATCCAAAAAATGTTTCAATTAAACGAAACATCAGTCAACTACGCTTGTCCAATGCAGATTGGTATTAGTCACTCACATACGCATCAGAATTTATAATTCAGCGTATGCAGGTTTCCTCACGATGTTTTCCATCACCGTTTGATGGTAGTACGGTCGTTATTACGGACATAAGTTTGAAAAACTCATTGGTCAGTACAATCATAGCATGTCGTCCGTGCGGATTCGAACCCGGGCACACATGATTCAATGTACACACGGCGACAGATCTACCTACCCATAGTTGAACTCTATGTTCATGGACATAAGGTCCAACTATGGGTAGGTTGATCTGTCGCCGTGTGTAGGTTGACCTCTCCGCAAAGCGCCACTGACGCTCTGTATAGCGTGAAATTTATATCATTAGTATCCTTTTAAACTAAGAGTCTACTTATCAATCTGAACAACTTTGAGGAGAAAATTAAATTAACTGCAATACCTACTCGACTCAAATTATTACTACTTATCGGTTTGCTCCTATAGTAAAAGTTGTTCAGTTTGATGGGTAGACTCTTAGTTTAATAAAAAGGATGCTAATAATATCAATTTCACTGTATAATCTTATATCTCTATAATCCTAATTCGAATAAGTACAAATAATAATTTATCAGTTACTATTGGACCTGCCTGCTGATCTGATGGTCGTGGTTTCGAATCCCGTAAGCTTAGACCATGTAACTATGGACGAGTTACGCGTGTAATTCTACAATCTTTTCTGTCATTTTTTGTGGGGGACGAGGTAGCATAAAATCCGCTACTTTGGTATTTATTCTTCGACTATTTATATGTGGACTGGTTACGCGTGTAATTCTACTAACAAACATTTCTGCCACTTTTTGCGGGGGGCGAGGTAACATGAAGTCCGCAACTTTGGATTTTATTCCCCATAACTTTAGATTCTAATTTTGAATGTCAAAAATCATGAAAAGTAAACGTTCTAAGTTCGAAGTTATTATTTCGCAATTATAGGCTGTCTCGTTTAGTGATAAGGTGTAAAATTAAATGTAAAAGCACAAGATCAATTGTGCTTATACCGTGGCAGAGGGGAAATGCTACCGCAAGGCTTGTCCTTATAATAATTAGTCAAAGTATTTATTGCATGACTTTAGATTCTAATTTTCAAAATAGTATCGTAAGAACCCGAAACGAAACTAGTTTGAAGTTATTGTTCCGCAATTATACACTGTCTCGTATAGTGTAAAGGTATGAAATTGTATGTAAATGCACATGATCAACTGATCTTGAAACTTGGTAGAGGGAACTTTTAACGCGAGGCTGGTCCCTAGTTAAATGGTCTAAGCCCGTAAGGGGCAAATATTTATAAAGTAATTATGAATATTTGTACCCGAGTCGACCCGAGGATGTTTGTATCTTTGTAGTTTTTATGAAAAAAATAATGCATAAACTCCATAGAGTTTGGCATCACTTTTGTATGCGAATACGAATTAGGATGTGTGACTTTCAAAAAGAACTTCCGGAGCACATGATACATTTTTTTAAATAGTGGTAACAAAAGCGAACAGGAGACTGGAAGTTCAGAAAAGAAAAAAGGAAAGAAAGCAATATCAAGACTTTCTCTTAAATCTAGTCTTCTTTTTGGGGCAACATGCATGACAATTACTATTACTACGTATAATCTAGTGAATAAAACATTTAAAATTTAAGAATATGTAGAAACAATTCTAGAACACCTTTTGCTATAAATATAACTCCTGTAATAATATATCATAATTTACAACATGTTAATGAATTCACGGTATGCTTGCTTGCTGTATGGATTATTGCCTGAAAACTTAAAATGCGAATAACTTTAAATTTTAATTATCAAAATAATGAAATTATTGCTTCAATCGAATTATTATGTTATTCAATCAGTTGGGGTCTTTGAGGTTTTGCGCTTATTCATTAACACGTTGTGTAGCTTAACTAGACAAAATAATAGCTTTTTCGAGCGTATTTAAGTCTCACTTTGATAAAATGAAAAATATTTTTCATTAGGAAAAATACATTTACTAAACCTAAACATTTTTAAAATATTCAATGGTTGTGAGTGACTTTTTATTATTAACGCAAGTTTTTCTAGAAGTTAGGTATTTAATAAATAAATGATGCTTTTAACTGAGTACAAATGGAGAAAAAACAGCACTAAAACATTAGTAAATGACTTCAAATTTGAAATATTACAAAAGAATATAATATAAAAAGCCCGAAACAAAGCATATTATGGAAAAAACCACTTACTTTTCTATTAACGGAGCAATGTTTTGCCCTAAAGTTTAATTGAAAAAGGGCAATAGACGTGTGTTCCACAAGAAATGGGCCGAATATATTCACTGGTCTTGCGTGGCGCGTTACAAAAAGTAAGAAGAAGCGATGCAAACGGTGAAGAAGAAGCGGATTTACTAAGATAGATTTATTTCGCTCATATTATACAAGGTTTTTCAAAAGTAAAAATAAATATTTAAAACTTTTAAGGGGGTTATTTAGACCATTAAACTGAACAACTTTCACTGTTGGACAAACATCAAAATCGCGGAAAAAAAATCTGCTGTCCCATACATTTAGCTTGAGTAGATTTGTAGTTTAGTATGGAACATCAGATTTTTTTTCACGATTTGGATATTGGTCCCATAGTGAAAGTTGTTCAGTTTGTTGGTCCCCCCCAACCGCCACCCCTTAAAGGTTTATTTCTATTTTTGTAACACCATGTATAAGCATATCAGCATAGCATATTTTCACGACCATATTCCCCAAGTGGGTAGTCAGAGATATTCTGAAACCTCAGAACATCCACGTTTCGCTAGTAGTACCGGAAACTCTGTCCGGCCAGAACAGTTCCTGCACAGTGAGACCTTCGCTACTTATAATGGAAAGTGGGTACAATACATGCCTCGAAATTGAATCATGCTGGTTTCCTCCCGATGTTTTCCTTCACCGAAAAGCCAGTGGTATTACATATCGTACATAAATTCCGAAGAACTCATTGGTACGAGTCGGTTGGACGGGGATCGAACCATCGCCTCCTGCGGTAAGGTTACTCGCCATTGGACTTCCGTATCACCATATTATTAAAAAATGTATCGTCCGGTATCCTTATCGTAAGCTCGACTAACGGCAGATTTTTATTATTCGTTGTTGTACTTTCGAGTATGCTCTACCTATATAATCACGCCAAGTTTGACGATTGTATGTATTGCCGTTTTTACGATAATGCAAACAAAATAACATTTAAAAAACACGTTTCTTCTATGACTGTTCGTTTGTGACTGTGTACGCGATGTATGATATTAGATTTCGATGATCGATGTGGCATCTGCCATTGGTCGCGGTGCGCGAGGTGCCATAATAGTGTTGCGCGAGGTGCATTTTTTTTTTACCCGAATGCGCAATGCAAAAGAGGGTAATGTGTTTATCAGCCTATGTATGTAAGCATATAAGTTTGTTCCCTTGCGGCACTCTAGAGACCATACGTTTGGGCGGATTTTGATGATTCTTACGTCAATGGATTTGTATCTTTATTTGAAGAGCTTTCTTGCAAGACATTGTTGTTTGCCATAACCTAATGAACAACCAATCGCTTTCTCCTGTAACATGATGCACGCAAAAGCGGCAGGCTGACGAAGGTCCCGCCGACCCCTGTCACTGCCACACGAGACCAGAAAAATGTATCGGGTAACTAATAGAAATCATCTCCATGAGATAACATTGCGTTTAAGAGTTCCCCATTTTATTCCTTTACCGATTTGTGATTGTCTTATCTTGTTTTATAGGATGTGATTTAGTTGTAGGGATGGATGTTATTATTGTTCGTGGAAATGTAGGGTTGAGCCTCATCTAGCAGCACGGAATCACATTCTGTCACTCAGGAACATCATTGGCTAGAGCGAGAAAAGTCACAGCACTGCCGGTGCTGCCGCGTGCGGTGGCATTCCCGCTATCTTTCTGGTATGTCGAGTTTTTTTTAGGGCCGAAAGAAAACCATTTCGAATTAATGCCTCAATAACAATATTTTCTATATCAGAGATTTTACAGAGATTACAAACTGATATTTTAAAGAAAAAACGTCGTTGGTAACTCCTTGGTAAACTTAAAATAACTGGTCATCAAGAAAAAAAAATGAATTCACAATGTCAGAATTTGACATTTGATATTGCTGTTTCTGTTTCCAGCATAGAGTTAGAAAGAGAAGGCAGGTGATTTTTATTTTTTAACTTATGCAAAGGTTTTCTTCACGGAGTTCGAACGATTTTCTCGCGAATATTTTTACCATTTATAGATAACTAAATTGATATACTCGATGAATCGCGAAAAAATGAAATTAGTTTCTGAAAATGACAATGAATATCGTATCTGTATGATATTGTATCCGTATTTTTTTTTAAATAAAGACCAAAAAAAAACTTGAAATATACGGAATTACAATTTTTTATACGCGCACTGCTTTATGTAGACGTGCTTACGTTGGTATAGTTTGAGCTAATCTAATTTTAAAGAAGACCCCGCTCTACTAGTGAGGCATTATTTTAAAGGAGACCCCACCCTACTAGTGACGCATTATTTGCCGAGACACGTTACGCTTCGACGTAATAAATATCTAATATACAGGTGTAATTGAAATCAGTCGAACAATTTTTAGGGGTGGTTCAGACCATCAAACTAAACAACTTTTTCCATGGGAGCAAACCTGAAATCACAAGAAACTACAACTCTTACCTACTCGACACAAATGTTTAAATAACAGATTTATTTTTTAGATATTTCCGGTTTCCTCCCCTAATAAAAATTGTTCAGTTTGATGATCTGAACCACCCCTAAAAATTGGTCGATCATAAGTGGTCTACGTAGTGGTGTTACGAGTGTTCTAGATAAAGTTTAAAACGCTGCGTAACTGAAACTGCGCAGCTGGCCGTTGCCACTTTAGTGTGAATTCAACCTTATGTTGACCTAAAACGTATCTTTTAAAAGAGTTGACAAAATGTTGGAGAATCGGACAGCAACGCACCATTCCAACCAATAAACTAGTGTGAACAAAAACCACAAAAAATCTGGTCAATTCCGTACAATGGGACGGAGCGGTATTTTAGCTGCCTTTGTGGGGTTCACTTGGTACCGTCATAGAAAACAGATAATGCAGTACAGTAGCTTCATACAAGCGCTCGAATCGACGCACATCGAGACGACACATAAACCTCTACAAAACAAAGATATACTTGTTGCGCGACGTTATACGTTACTCAATCTACGCGTAGCCAGCTTATTTTGGTTTTGTATAACTTGATATGTCGCCATGTTTGTATACACGGCCCGCTAAGGTACTTCGGGGCGCAGCAGTACTGGATGGCGATTGCGCTAATTTAAAACATCTAAGTTCAATCCTAATGCAATTAAAGTTCTAATCACATTGAATTACAATTACTATTAAACAGTGCTGAATTTCGCATCGCGTTAAACTCTGTGACTGACAGCCTTTAACGTCTGAGCGATCTGTCAAAACGACTGTCAAATGAATAGCGCAACCGAATGTGTGTCAAATGTCACACGTGGTTCAATCATGGTTCAGTTGAGATTTATTTAGCGCGATTGCTCTCCTGAAGTACCTTAGCGGGCTGCGAACGTGGCGCTTGTCTGTGTGCTTGCGTCGTCAAATCGAGCGCTTGCATGAAGTTGCTGTACTGTATGTCTATTTTCTGTGGTACCGTTTTGTTTGGACTGCTAATACCGGGCTTAACGTATGCGGCAGTCGCCGTTTTTGTTTGCTCCAAACCTTCTCCGTTTTAGAGGCTTTTTATAACTTTTTTCGTTGTTGTTTAAGGGACGACTTTTTAACTAATTGTTGGGCTTTTTTTCGATGAATTTCATTACTGGTTTTTTCTTTTATTCTACTTGAAATGAAGCAGTGGATAACATAACAGCACGACAGCTCGGCTTTTTCTCGTCCTATTTTCTGATGGCTTAAAGAAATAGGCCACTGAAAATTAAATCAGTCATCATCAGCCTATAATGTGTCACTGCACGGCAACGGCCTACCCTCAATGATGGTGTATGGGTGTTAGTCCACCACGAGTGCCCAATGCGGATTAGTTTAATAGTTTATTATGCACACCAACGACACATTCACAGATTTGATATAAAGGTTTAAAAAATACACAAGCTTTTATTTATGGAAGAGTAACTATACAACGAATAATTTTACTCTTGGTTTTTACTCCGAAATAACTTAATTTGTGTTCTACCACACTAAACCCAGACGAATGTATAATCCACCTAAAGAACGAGGTCGTTGTATCCGTACTTATTTCAACGTGAGGTTTTACAGTTTTAATTTGTTAGGTTTATTTTTATTACTTTTTTTAAATTAAGTGACATTTAAATTTTATTAGTCTCGGTATAAGCTGTATGCCGTCAAAATTGGCCGTGTATTTACTCTCAACTTATTCATAGATTAGTGGCTGGTAAACGCAAAATCAGTTTACTCTACCGGCGACTTAATCTAAGAATAAAATTTGTTGCGTTTGGTCGATTACGGTCGTACGAGTATACGATTGTAAACATCACATACGCATTACAACTTCTTCTTCGGCGTATGCAGGTTTCCTCACGATGTTTTCCTTCGCCGTTTGAGAGCAACCCCGACGCTCTAAGTCTAAATGAAACCATATCATTCGCATATTATTTTTGTATCCAACAGATTCAAAACTGAACGTTACAACTCAAACAAACACCTTGTCTCTAATTAACATTATTTCACTTTAATTAAATTAAATTTACTCGTAATTCATTAAACAGTGATAATATGAACATTCAAAAATATAACTGTAGGTTCACGTATCCACTAACCAGCCAATAACTGCATTTGGAATTTCGGTATCCCAAATACACAGTCCGACAACTAAACCAAAACTGAATTGCGGTTTCAATTATGGCCAAATTAAACACACCCAGTCTGCGACCACCCAGGCAGCCAATAGTACATCACGATTTTATCGTATTAAATGCAAACAATAATAATTGATTGCTGGTTTTTAGGTTAACCCTAATTTTTCTTCTTTTTGTGTCAACCCTAATACGAGCATCAGGTTCACATAGAGACAGACGGGACACAGCATCGATGTTCCTATATAACAAACAAAATAAAAAAACAAAAAGAAAGGAGTATATGATACGTGCATGATACGATGGATACGTGCTTGGATGACGGCACAATTGGTGGAGATCGAGAAGTTGTGCTCAGTGATATTCGTGTGTTACTCCCAAGACTGACAGCGATAGGTCTTGAGTTTAACAAGAGCAAGTGCGAGTGCATTTAGTGTGAGTTTTTTCCTGTGGTCCTGTGGTCAGGAAGCTTTTCCTTGCTGTGAAGCGGAAATTTCTGGGCTGAAACCAGTGACAGAAAACATTTTCACACTCCTCTCTACGTCTTTACAGGTTCATTTGGAGCAGTTATCAGCCCATGTAGCAGTGATTTGGCTTAGGAGTTGTTTTGCCATGCCAAGACATACACGTGAAGAACGACCCCAACCTGAGGCTTTTCCAGTGCAGTCAGTCGCCTGGATGATTCTTTGAAAACAATTTTGGAGCGCCTTTTAAACGTCACTTTAAATGATATCAATAGGCATCAGACGACACTCCCTATTCGTCAAGGGAGTATTGGGGTGCGCGAAATGCACGATTTGAGTCTGTCAGCTTTTTTGGCATCCGTAAATGGAGTGACAAACCTGGTAACTCGGATACTCCATATAATGGTACCAGAGTAGTTATTACATTTGCCGGTGAGGCATTGAAGGCTTGATCAAGATTATGCCCCAATCAAGCGGGGCCGGTTGAGTCCATAGTCAAAAGGGAGTGGGATGACATCCGTTGTAGAATTCTGCACGAACTCCGGAGCGGAGCTTTAGGTCCCGATTTGGCCCATTTAAAGACGGCATCTATACCAGAATCGGGAGCATGGTTGCACGCGCTACCTTTACCTCACCTAGGGACCCTCTTGGACAACGGCGCCTTATGGAGAGGAGTTACTCTCAGGCTCGGTTGCAATGTGTGTATTCCACTCTTGTGCTTGCGGTGTTTTGGTGGAGGCAAACGGATCTCACGCATTGAGTTGCGTGAAAAGCGCCGGAAGGTTTCCATGACACCACGCACTCAACGAAATTATCCGTCATGTATTAGTTTCCGCAAACGTACTCTGTGTTACGGAACCATCAGGTCTGACTCGAACAGATAAAAAGAGGCCGGATGGATTAACTTTGGTGCTATGGCAAAAGGGTCGTTGCTTACTATGGGAAGCAACTCGTGTAATTATTTTCGCGGCGTCGCATTTAAACGGCACAATGCGTGTGGACGGGTCAGCAGTGGAAACAGTGGCAAAACAAAAATACGACAGATATTCGGTGCTGGAGCAAAGTTACTTGTTCGTACCTTACATTCGGACAGCTGGATCTGGGACGTCACTTAAGAGAAAAGGTTACGACTTCCGCTCTGGTTCATCAAGTGTCCTTAGCTGTGCAGCGAGGATAAATGCCGCCAGCATAATGGACACTTTTGGTCCAGGTACGGCCCGAAGCGACATTTTTGAATAATCTTTTTTTTTCCTTATGTTAGTTTCCTTATGTTAAAACGCCATCGTGGTCCAGTGGCGAGTAACCTTGCCTGCCATGCAAAAGGCGATGGTTCGATCCCCGTCCAGGCCGACTCGTACCAATAAGTTTTTCGGAATTTACGTACGATTTGTAAAACTACTGGCTTTTCGGTGAAGCTAAACATCGTGAGGAAACCTGCATGCTTCAATTTCGAGGCATGTATTGTACCCACCGTCCACTATAAGTGGCGACGGGCTCACTCCCCGTCACACTGGACAGAGTTTCGGTACTAGTGAAACGTGGATGTTCTGTGGTTTCAGAATATCTCTTACTACCCCCTCGGTGAACTTTTAGGATGTGTTCATTTGCTTTATAACTGTTTAATGGAATGAAATATTATCTTTTAGATCGGATCCCTAACATTCTTTTTCGAATGATTTCAATGTCAAATTGTACATACATTCACACTTTTAATCAAAATCTAGAAGTTCAGATTTTGAACGCCAGCCAAAATTGAGTTTTATTTGTAGAACTTTGTTTCGGTAACTTTCAATGTTGACTAACAAAATAATGCATTGACAATGTTGACTAACAAATTAAAGCTAGTGTTTGAGCTCACAAAGTGATAATGCCAATTTAAACTTTACTTGTTTTGCAATTTGAAGCGTATCAAAAGTTTTATTGACCATGTTTTTTGTAGACAGGTAGAAAACCGGTTAGTGGAATAAATATTAAAGGTTATAATTTTTATGGTGGACCGAAATAGAAATGCCACTAAAACGGTCCCCATCCAAGACTAACACAATTCCAGGAAACACTAAATATACCAGATTGTCATTTGAATCGAGAAATTAATAAGCAAATTAAGGAGATCCCAATTTATTTAGATTCAGGATCAAATTCCAGGAAATCGTTCCTGGTACAAAATAAAATAAATAAAATGATGTCAAAAGTAGATTCTAGGAATTTATTAGATTTTTTGTAATCTTAATGAAATCAATTATATAGGTACATCTTTTATACAGTGCTATCAATTATTACTATTTTGTTATCAAGATTTGATTAATAAAACATTTTGCCCGAAATATAATCTATATTCGCCAAGTCGTCGAGATAAAGCAGACCTATAGAAAAACCGAAGGGAAGAAGATTCTTTCGTAATGTAATAACTTAGATACAACCAAACAGAGGAAGATGTAAACGATAAAATAAGTTCTATGAAATATAAAATGAAGTCGAAATAAATGTTATTAATTAGGTACATAAGGAAGGATATACAACATCATCGCTGTAAAATAACTCAAAATCTGACATTTATACAGGGTGTAAACTTAAAATGTGTAACATACCTAAGTGGATGTTTCAGACCATCAAACTGAACAAAGTTTAGTGCGGGAGTAATAAAATCGCGAAAAAATGCGGTTCCATAGAAATTGTAAATGGCTTGCTTGATCCATATGTTTGACCGAATGGTACAGCTGATTTTTTCATTGCGATATTGGAGCCCTTGTAAAGTATGTAACGCATTTAAGTTTACATCCTGTATATTTACAGATACCACTAGTGAATCCGATTTGATCAGATATACAATATCTTAAAATATTTTAACACCTGAGCCACAGTATAAAAAAGTGTTGAGACTCTTGTCACTGAGTTGTTGAGTACTGATGCACATACAGTACGGACAATCCCTGCCTCTCATAACGAACTTTTACCTCACCTCCTCTGGTTGAATCGTGGTTCCTCTTGAGCAAATGCGTATTCCTGTCTCGATTTGTCAGTAGTTGGTCACCTTTTTCCCTATATCCGTTGAAAAAAACATTTGATTAGGGATCAAAGCAGTAGGCCTTGTATTTTTTGTCGCGTATTCAATCAGCACGAAAACAGTTTTTGTTGTTTTGTCGTCACGGACCGCACGTTTGCTACAAGCAGTTTCCTCTTTTGGTTACATCTAAGTAATGCCGATAATAAATAGTAATTGGATAGTTCATTAATAACGACAGCAAATCAATATTTGGGGGAAAGGGCGTGGAAATAAGACAAAGCTGCGAAAAAGGGTTTGCAATTTTGCTGATTTTATGAACGGTTGGTAACGAAAGATTATAAGCACTTCTGACCATTATTCTCATTATAATATAATAATAGTGTGGCGATCTGTTGGTGGGTGGCGACACCACGGACCCGATTCTCCAGAGGGCCAGCAGTGATTTGTCCCTCACCTCCTGTCTTGCCTTAACCGGCCGGCCAGGAGTGGAGTTGCAAGAGCGGCACCTATGCTCCAGGTTGGAAGTGTAAAATGTCATAACGCCGGGACCTGCTGACTGGTGCGCTTAGCACCGGGAACCTGCGCCCGCAGACTCACCTCTCTGCAACCTTAGCCGCTCAGTAGATGTTGCTGCCTTGTCGTTCCTTGCGAGCGGCCTATTTGGGAGGCCCATCAAATGAGTTGGCAAGTTTCCGTCTGCCATTTTTAACAAACTGGAGACATTTGTTACGGCAGGCGTCCCGAGTCTCACCGCAATAACCCAGATTTCCCAGCCCACCCAGTTCACCCCCATAACCCGAGTAGTTTTTGTCCTTTCTACAATAGTCTCTGCACTAAACGTAGCATGTCTTCTGGTGCGTTTCCATAATGCATTCAGAGATAGACCACGGTTGGTGCATCCCATCCCATTTAGATAAAAGTGTCTCAAAGGGGCCTCTACGTGTTGGACCTGTGTCCCCACGCAAGCCTTCCAAAGGTCCGGGCTACTGCCCGTGAAATACCGTTAGAGATGCAATAATAATAATAAAATATGTAATGTATTTTCTCCACAAATTGGTAAGCACCAGTACACATAGATACACAGAAAATACACGAAATCTTAAAGAAACAACAATTTGAGGGAGACTGGAGCCTAACGTAGGTAAACCATAAGGTAAACCTGAGAATTGTAAGTCTCCAGGCACCCCCGCCCGCAGCTTGATTAACACAATTTTGTTAGTATTGATCTGATTGATCCATAATATATAAGAAGTTTAGAGAAACAAAGTACAATAAGATATAACTAAACAATAAATAAAAAAACAGAGTGTGAAAGTAATTAAGGTTGAGATAACATTTCAATTTTATTTCATCACTTCATTAAAATAAAGGTGTTGAATGTTAATCAAGTTTCATTGCCTTGTGTATTGTGTGCATATTGAAGATGTTTGGATAGCAAATTAGAAATAGGTACGTGAAAGGTAGGTACTGGCATGTTAAAAATTATTAGCACTTGACTAAACTCACGAATTATTTAGTGAAAATACATTTTCAGTAAAAAACAGTGATTTCTTAATGGATAATAATTTATTTATTTAATGGAAAGAGAGTTTACTTTAAGTTAATAGTAAAAGTAAAAAACATTAATTTGTATAAAATCTGAGCTATTCTTAATTAATAACTAAATTAATTAACTTTGTTTAGATAGCACTGAGTGTGTTTCTTTAATTAAAACCTTAAATAAACAGTTCATTGTTATTTAAAGAGGAAAAGGCAATATGCCAGAATCAAATACAGAACTCTAAAGGTTATGACCAGATTTTCATATTTCTTTCACATTGTTGCACGTTGAAAATGACCAAGTCATTCCTTTTTCCCCGACTGCGCGACGCAAAGGAAGGGTAATGTGTTTATCAGCCTTTGTATGTATGTGTTAACACTAAGGTTCAAATAGCCCGGCGACTTACCCTGGATAAATCCTGGCAGCGGAGCGGCGCAGAACAGTCCGTAGATATGAGTAACAAGGAGCACTGAAATCCTTAAGGTGTCAACCTTCACCATAGGTCGCTGATCCAACCCCGGGGTATATTGTCTTTTGGAAACGAATCACACACAAAATCACTAGTAAAATGGTTAGAAAAAATGTATTTGTAGCACGGAGCTCGTATATCGACCGCCGCGTCTTTTAGTTCGAAACGGAAGTGACCACCATGTTTTGCGTTGGCCAATCAGCGCACGCGCAAGGGTTTCATTGTCACCAGGCGAATAAAAACAAATAAACTAAAATACGCTTCCAAATTGTGTTGTCTTCAAAATACAAAATTATGACTTGAAATTAGAAGCCTAAACAATAAACAACAATAATCTCAAGCGCGGAAATGATTTAAAGAAATAAACCTACTTCCGGTACGGAACATGCCGCTCACCTTAAAAGCATCAGGGCTTTTAATTCTAACCAAATATAAAAGAAAGATAGAAAAATAACAACTTAAACTAAAATCTTGCATAGTACTTACTATTTATACTAAACAAGTGACTATTAATTATTTTCATCTATCGGTAATGGACATAACTTAACGACAGGTCGTTTTAAATACGTTTTGCTATCAAATCTAAGGGTTACGACGCGGGTAACTTTGTCGAAGCCTGGATGTAGAGCGTGGACGCGCGCAAGTTTCCACATGAGTGGTGGTAGATTATCTTCACAGACCACAACAATAGCGCCCTCACGTATGGGTGAACCGCGATCGTGGAACCATTTATTGCGCTGTTGGAGCTCGTGTAAATACTCCCGACTCCAACGTCTCCAAAAATGTTGAACTGCTTGCTGAATCCAACGGTAGCGTGTGAGCCTACTGGGATTAGCATCGGTCAACGCCACGTCAGGAAGAGCCGTAAGGGGTCCTCCTATCAAAAAATGGGAAGGAGTTAAAGGAAGCGGATCCGTCGAATCAGAGCTTAGAACGCACAATGGTCGAGAATTTAATACAGCCTCTATTTGACATAATAAAGTATGCATCTCGTCGTAAGTTTGTGTACGAGTACCCAACACCCGACGAAGGTGTCCCTTGAAACTTTTAACACCTGCTTCGAAGAGCCCGTTCATATGAGGACTCGATGGAGCCGAAAAGTGCCACGTCAGCCCTTGTTCAAGTGTTTTCTCATTTAAGGTTTTCTGGACCTTATCATTTTGTAAAAACTGAAATAATTCCTTCAGGTAGTTATCGCAACCGATAAAATTCTTTCCGCAGTCAGAATACAGGTCTGTACACATACCTCTACGCGATGTGAAACGTCTTAAGGCCGCTAAGAACGCCTCGGATGTCAAATCGGATACAATTTCTAAATGTATAGCTTTCACAACCATACAGACAAAAACTGCCACATAGCATTTCACTATCTTCGCGTTACGGACATTATTCGCACGGACATAGAACGGGCCGGCATAATCTACACCGGTCTTAAGGAAGATTCGCTCCGGTTTTAATCTTGCTGCGGGCAGCGGAGCCATAGGAGGCTGTAGATGCGTGGGGCGCATTCGGAAACAACGAACGCATCGGTGTATGCGTTGACGAATTATATCACGAGCGGATAGAATCCAATATTTTTGTAACAATGAATATTGGACAGATTGAGGACCAGCATGTAAGTTGGTGATATGAACGTCATCGATTAATAAATATGTTAGTGGATGTTTTTTAGGTAAAATCAATTGATGTTTTGACTCAAATGGTAAATCGGAATGGTGAATTCTCCCACCCACACGCAAGAATTTGTCAGTATCTAAAATGGGGTTTAATCGCCTGAGTTGATTAGAGGGCTGACTCCCCTTGGAGATATTTATGATGTCATCGTTAAAATGAGAATACTGAACCAAATTAATAAGTCGATTCAGACTAAAATTATATTCGTGGACTGTTACGTGGTTTGGAAAATTGGTTTGAACCCGTTTGCATTTATTATAAAAACGGAATACAAGCGCAGTAATACGCACTAGCCTTCCTAGGGTGGAATAACGGGAGATAATGTCGACGTCAGCGACGGGATCACTGCTCGACGCGTTGGATATAATGGGTAAGGTACGTTTTTCTTCATTCGTTTTAAGAAATGGTTTAGGCATAGGCCAGTTAGTCTCATCTTGCAGCAGCCACTCGGGACCGTGCATCCACAAGTCGTGCTGCAAAAAAGCAGTAGGTAACATCCCACGCGACGCGGAGTCCGCGGGGTTGTCGGCAGATGGCACATGGCGCCAGCAGCTAGCGGGAACACGTGAAAGTATTTCGCTTATACGATTGGAAACGAATACCTTCCACTCATGAGGTGATGAGCGAAGCCATGCGAGTACGATGGAAGAATCTGACCAAGCACAAACCCTACAATCATTAATATAATCGCCGTACGTCTGCATTACCCTTTCGATGAGTTTAGATAATAGAAAGGCCGCCATTAATTCGAGACGCGGAATTGTCAAACGAATCTTGAGCGGAGCGACGCGGGTTTTAGCTAACACGAGATGTGTATTAACGTAACCTTCCGTGTCAGTCACTCGCACATAGACACACGCAGCATATGCCTTTTCAGATGCGTCTGAAAAGCCGTGTATTTGAATACACTTTACGTTATTAAAGATGTGACGTGGAAAACCAACGTTAGATAAGAGCGACAACTCGTTAGTAAAGTTCAACCATGCATTAGCAATATCTATAGGCGGTGACTCATCCCAGTCAACACCGGCTATCCACAATAATTGAATTAAAATTTTTGCATAGAGTGTCACAGGAGATAACATTCCGAGTGGATCGTAAATACGGGCTATCTCGGAGAGTATAGATCTTTTTGTACATTCCCTAGACGAAGTTTGAACAGTAAAGGTAAAAACGTCAGAATTAGGGTTCCACTGAAGCCCTAGAACCTTTGTTTGTTTGTCATTTTCCATGGCAGCGATAGAAATATTCTCTCGCCGCTCACCGTGAGAATCTGGTCGCGGCAGTTCGGCCGAGAGGATCGCGGACGAGTTACTATGCCATTTACGAAGCTCGAAACCAGCTGATCGACAAATACTAATTAAATCCTGCTGCAAAGCTAGGGCTCTGTCCACCGAACTCTCACCGGTAACGATATCATCTACAAAAATATCATTTAAAAGAACCGGGGACGCGAGCTTAAAGTTAGCAGCTTCGTCATGTGCAAGCTGTTGCATTGTACGCAGAGCGAGGTAGGGGGAGGAACTGACACCGAAGGTTACCGTCCTCAATCGGTAGTCACGAAGGGGCTCCTCGGGTGACGCACGCCACAAGATGCGCTGAAAATCCCTATCTGACTCACGAACTAATATATTTCTGTACATTTGCTTAACGTCCGCTGTAAATGCAACTAAATGTATTCTAAATTTCAATAAAACATCTACTATGTCCAGGTGAAGCTTCGGACCTGTTAATAAAATGTCATTGAGAGAGTTTCCGTTTATAGTTTTAGAGCTAGCGTCGAACACTACGCGGGTCCTCGTCGTCTCACTCGATTCCTTGACCACGGAGTGGTGCGGAATATAATACGACGAGCTAGGGTTGTCGCACGCGGAAGGGCTGTCAACGAGCTCCATATGATCGAGGTCAAGGTACTCTTGCAGACACGTATGGTAGTCAGTCTTCAGCTTCGCGTTACGTTCGAGCCGATGTTCGAGCTTATTGAACCTAACGAGCGCAGAGGGTCGCGACGCGCCGAGGGGTGGGGCATCGGGCTTAAAAGGCAGTGCGACTATGTAACGCCCTGTATCATCTCGTGTAGTAGTAGTTTGATAAATGGATTCACATAGCTTTTCGTCCGCGGTTAAAGTTTTCTTTTCAAAAATTGATTCCAGTTCCCAAAATCTTTGGAGGTCAATGTCCCTGTTTATTGCATTACAACATACTTGAATAGGATTTTGAGATTGATTCGAAGAATCGAACTCAATTCTTCCCAACAATAAATAACCGAAAACACTATTCATAGCTATCGGTGAGCCAGGTGAACCGCTAATCACGTTGCTTAATAAAATGTGGGATAGTATATCCGCTCCCAAAAGCATTTCCACGGGCTGCGGAATATGAAATTCAGGATCAGCCAAATTCAAATTTTGTATGTGTGACCACCCTGTATACGGCAATGGTACATTCGGCATTTGAGAAATAAGTTTAGGTAAAATCAATGCATCCACGGGAATCGAAGGTTGTTGTTTACCTTTAGGCGTGACGTGAACAGAAACTAAACCTTTCGGATGCACAGGTTTACTTTCTCCTATACCGAAAACGGGTATGTTTATCTGTTTACGTGAAATTCCTAATCGTTGTGTACAAGCTTCGGTAATGAATGAAACCTGACTCCCGGTATCAATAATGCAACGAACAGTCGACCGTTTTACTCCGCCGCAATATACATCGACGAGTGCCGTAGATAGCAAGACATGCGCACCACGAACAGACGGAGCATTGGATGACGCGCTAGCTTGATTCACGGACGCCACGCCCGGTTCTGGGCTAGACGTGTTTGACACGTAACTATCCCGTGCCTCCTCAGTCGGCTCGTTGATAACAGATAAACCACTTGTCTCGAAATGAATTAAACTATGATGTCGTTTAAAACATGCACGACAAACAAAATTAGATTTACATTGTTCCACCGTATGACCTACGTTTAAACAATTAAAACAAATATTTCCTTTCTGAACGAAAGAAAATCTCTCTCGCGTTGATAAATTTAGAAACTTAGGACATTTCGTTAATGAATGTTGAGTACTCATACACAATATACAATTCCTATTCCTTTTGTTACTATCGAGATAGTTACTATTATTAATTTCATTTTCCGCGACCGGAGTGACGTTGGCAGCGAATGTACGCGGAGCGGGTCGAGGGTACCTGCCGGCGGGGGCGGCGGTGCGCGGGGGCGCCGACGCGGGCGCCGCGCTACGGGACGAACTACCTTCAATAATTTTCTTCGACTGCCCGCTATTTGACATTTCACATGCGGACAATTCTCTTTCTAGAAATGTAATTAAATCATCAACTAATGGAACGTCAGATGGATTACTCAAGGATAATTCAAAGCGTTTTCGCATATTTTGAGGAATCTTACGTAATATGATATTCAATAAAATGAAGCTCCAATGGTCGATTGGAAAATTCATCGCTTCCAGCGATTTGGTATTTTCTACGTAGGTATTTAACAAATTGCGTAAGCTCTGAGTCGAGTTATCCGAACAGGATTCAATGTCTAAGATTTTGTCTAGGTGTTTGGATGCAATCGCACGTTTGTTATAGTAACGTGAGTATAAAATATTTAACGCAACGGGGTAATTTTCGTCTGTAATTGGAATAGACTTAATTAGGTCATAAGGTTCATTTTTGACTGTTAAGAGCAAATATCGAAATTTCTCCGCAGAAGTGTAGGCACTATTCTTGTGGACTAGGGAAGAAAACAAATCAAAATATGATGACCAATCGGTAGCTTCACCACTAAAGGTGGGCAAGGGTAAGGTCGGTAATTTGCAAGTGGTTTGAATGGGGATGTTAGACTCATATAAGCGGCTGGCTCGTCGGCCCTCATCCTCAGCTTGCTTGACCTTTTGTGCATGGGTCATGATTGCATAATAAAGATCATTAAAGTCATTACGAATTTTTAGTTGTTCATCTTTGTTGAAAAGTTTGAACTTCATAAGGCATTTTTCGATTCTAGTTTGAAGTTTGTTAAACTTTCGTTGCTGACAAACCAAATCATTTGTACGAGAACGGAACTGTAAGATATCTGTCGTGGCAAACTGTAAGGTACGCTTCAGTTCTTCTAGAATGATATCTCTTTCAAAAGTATCCTGTTCACAAGGATGAATCTCACCCATTTCAGGGTGTACATTTTCGGTTTCTGTCTCGGAATCCAGCGGTTTCGACATTTTGTGTAACAAAGATGGCCGAAACACGTGTTGAGACGAAATGAAATCGACGAAATAGAACGCAAAGACAACACAACCTGGAAGGTAATCCGGGTCGTAGGACCAACAAATATGTTAACACTAAGGTTCAAATAGCCCGGCGACTTACCCTGGATAAATCCTGGCAGCGGAGCGGCGCAGAACAGTCCGTAGATATGAGTAACAAGGAGCACTGAAATCCTTAAGGTGTCAACCTTCACCATAGGTCGCTGATCCAACCCCGGGGTATATTGTCTTTTGGAAACGAATCACACACAAAATCACTAGTAAAATGGTTAGAAAAAATGTATTTGTAGCACGGAGCTCGTATATCGACCGCCGCGTCTTTTAGTTCGAAACGGAAGTGACCACCATGTTTTGCGTTGGCCAATCAGCGCACGCGCAAGGGTTTCATTGTCACCAGGCGAATAAAAACAAATAAACTAAAATACGCTTCCAAATTGTGTTGTCTTCAAAATACAAAATTATGACTTGAAATTAGAAGCCTAAACAATAAACAACAATAATCTCAAGCGCGGAAATGATTTAAAGAAATAAACCTACTTCCGGTACGGAACAGTATGTTTGTATGTAACTGTGTTCCTTTGTGGCACACTAGAGACCAAACGCGTGGGCTTATTTTGATGATTCTTACGTCAATCGATTTGTCTTAATCTTGCGAGTGTCACCGAAGACATGACAGTAATTTAAATTCAATATGGCGACTACCAGGTGCCATATTGTGAAAAATAAAAAATGAATGTTGACGAACTGTGTCGAGTAGGATATCATTGAATAGGTATTTAAAAATCATATTTAGGTTTCTCTTATCATTTTTCACTTCGAAAGACCATTTAGGATCTATAACGATTTAAAGTTGAAAAAATTAAAAAGTGTAAAATAAAAAGGTAAATTTAAGAAATATGTATTTTAGTTTTAACTGCTCAGTAAGTAAACCGTTTGAAAATAACGCTAACCTCACATTTTCAGTAATGCTGTTGCTTGAATACTATTTTTAATAACTGGATAAACTATAAAAGTATCAAAACGACGACGAAAAACACTACTCTACTACTCACTATTAAATTTATAGTACAATATTTCGTACACAGCACGCGTTTTGACGTTTGATAAAGAGTTGTTAATTTGACTAGTTGGAAACTCGCGGATTATAGCGTCTATTATTAAAAAAATCAAACTTTCCTTGAATGTGGTTTCAATAGTTAATTTTTATTCTGTTCTGTGAGAAGATACATAACAAAACAAAAGCTAAGCGCATCGTGCATTCGGAAGCGTGAAAAAAACAGAACGATTGAAAAGTTTATGAAAACAAGAAAGTTGGCAAACAAATCGTTCGGACGCGGCGTGTTCGTCTTTTGTTTTCCTAACCGCTGATCCTATTTTAACGGATGAAAGGAGTTTTTTATAAAAACAATCGACTACCATGGGTTTACTAATAAACGTAAAATCTGAAAAGAGTATTGAAACTTTTATAAATGGAAAAAAAATGTTGTAATCGATTCGAATTTCGTTGTGTGTTGTTAAAACTAAATATTAATATTTTCTTTGTGATGATATATTGGGCGATTTTTAAACACTTTCCTAATTTTCAGGAGTAGTTCAAACCATCAAACTGAACAAAAATCGCAAATAATAATCTGCTGTTCAATACTACACTGCAATGCCTAGTCAAATCAAATGTATGAAACAGCTGATTTGCTTCCTTAGTAAACGTTGTTCAATTTGTCTGACTGAAGTGAACTATTGAAAATTTGGATTAGGTGTTTAAAATCAACTAGTAGATACATAACTTTGGTAATATAAAAATCACGTGTCTCTACCACAGAGAAATTACACACTGATAATTACATCAATGGATTTTTCAAAGTGCTATCAAAATTGATGGATGAGGGCAGTGTAATTAAAATAATGAAGCAGTCTCATTGAGCGGCTTTGTCAAAGAGTAACTGATTAAATTGAGTAATAAAAAGTGACCAAGATTAATTATTACCCGTCTGGGTCTCCCCTTTGTTGTTTCTTGACATTTAATGTTGTACGGTCGAACGCTTCTGAACCTTATTCCCATACAAATAAAGGTGACAAATGGAAACCAAATCTCGATTCGATTTCAGTGAGAGAATAATGACTCGATAAATAAAAATCGCGCGGCGGTACTACATTTTGTGGCTGTTCATACATTATACTCACGACCGGTGTTTTTCAAACTAATAGCCCGCGACCCCTCGAAGGTCGTGATTCCTTGAATATTCGATAGTTCAGCTACTATAAGCGGGAAAAAATGTAAGCTCGCATATACTTTTTACAAACACAATCGAAATTTTTATCAACCATTCGCGTCTATTCTCTCCACTTTGCCTTATGCCTGATTTATTTTCTTTTCATTGCACGCAGTCCTATCTTGTCACTGTGAACTGGCTTCATAATATATATCTAGTATTCGGACGTCCTCTGGGTCTCTGTCTTGGAACTATAGGTGTAGTTAGGGAGGGGATATCTGGCCTGCCCCTCTGGAAGACTCTTTTCCATAAAAATTAAATTGAATGTCACATGCATCATTTATCTATCATTACACTACTTCTTAGCTTCCAAATGAGATGTCTCATCTCTACTGAAACTATCTTTTCAAACTCTACTGTTATCGGATTGACCGAAAATCTTGTGGCGCTGACCAGCTGGCTAGCCGGCTGCCCCTCCCTAGGGAAAATCCCTATCAACAGTTGCAGTGCCTGTGTTTCCTTGAGACTATACAAATTTACATACATTGTCTTTCTTAATATGCTGACACTTTTTTAAGGGGATGATCAGATCATCAAACTGAACAACTTTCTCTATGGCACTAACATCAAAATCGCAAAAAAAAAACTGCTATTCTATACAAAACCGGAAACCTACTTGAGCCAAATGTAGGGAACCGCAGATTTTTTGATTTCGATATTGGTTCCATAGAGAAAGTTGTTTAGTTTGATGGTCTTATCATCCTCTAAAAAGCCGTCAGCATATTAAATTGGACTCTGTATACTACGGCCCGCTGGAGAGATGACCTAAAAAGCTAGCAGGGAGCGACTGGATGAGGAAGACCGAGAATAGAGTTTTGTGGCGCGCCTTGGTAGAGGCTTATGTTTAGCAGTGGTCGATGATAGGTTGATGATGATAGATATAGTCGGCTATTTAATACAAACAAAATTAAGCTTAAAACTATAATACGTTATTAAAACCGCTTGGCTGAATGCGTGATTATGTGAGTGCTAGCTAATTGCATAATTTATAAATTTTCACCACTAAAATTTGCAGTGAAATGTTCAAACATTTATTTGTGAAACACATATGTGGTTGGACAATAATTAATTGTGAAAAAAGAGATTTGGTAAAAACAATGAACTTGTCTACATTATAGGTACTAACATCCAATGCCGTAACTATTAGTGCAAGCTGACTGAGCCCTTGAAAAGTGCTCTAATCTAAAATTTCTTCGGCGGCCGCATTATTTTTTTGCAATCAGTACCTACTTGAAAACTACATCGTTGATGTTCGTTTATTGCCGACGGCCGGACATTTCACTCTCGTCGACGATGAATATTTCTAGATCTTTAGAAATAGTGCGACAATTCCAACTTCAAATTACTAGAAAGTTTGTTGTTACAAATCTAATTCTCTAAAAAGACATCATCGGCGATTCAGACATTTTTGGTCCAAATGTCAAAGTGCCGGCCAACATAAACTAATGCTATATTCTGTTAGAATTTGTCCGTTTAAGCATTTATTGTTATGGCATAAAATGAATGGCGTGCTGTAGCTGTAAAAATCAAAAATGTATGAAAAGGCAGATTTTTCAAACCTTAATAAAACCAAGGAAAATGTCTATAGCCTTGGTAACACACTGAAAAATTCTGCGACGGACTAGTTCTAACAAAATACATGGTGTAAGGAAAAGTATCATTAATCATTATACCACATACTTTACCCAAAAAAAAAAATCTGCTGTCCAATATGAATCGAGTAGGTATTGCAGTTTAGTATGGAACAGTTGAAATTGAGTTTGCTCCTATCGTAAAAGTTGTTCAGTTAGGTGGGTAGAGTATATGGTTTAAAGGTTAATTATACTTTTCTTTACACCCTGTATAGCCGTAGCTAATTTAATCGAATATGTCTGAAAAGGTAGATATTTCGAACCCAAATAAAACCAGTAGGTCCTTTGGTGCCATAATAATAAATGTTTAGACGGACAAGTCCTAAAAGAAATATAGTATAATTTTTTTTTGCCGACTCTTTCACATTTTGAACCAAATCTGATTTTACTTACGACAACAAAAATCTAGTAGGTATCTAATGTCTACTTAAATAAAAGGTTTGTCACAAATATTTTTTCCGTGGACGAAGTGGTGATTTATTTAAACAAAAATGTATAATGATGTTCAATAAGTGAGATTGACACCCCTAAATTGACTAACGATTTATGAGTTCCAGTTGGATGACCACCATTTGAGCGTTTTTACCTCAAAAGCCGTATTTGTGCTAACAAAGCCTGTTGTGGTTTTCTGTCATGAAATGGCTGTTGAAATTATGATTAAACCTATCCATCTATAACGTCAAGAGGCGTGACTCACGCCTTTCACATCCATACATCTCTTTATACATGCCCGCCGGTTTCTGGTACTCGCACCTCGCCTTTCTGTAAGATTTTTTACTTAAAACATTATAAGATGTTGCGTATAACACACCTTTTTTTGAAATCTGTTTTAAAGTTAGTAATCCTGAGATTTTAGTAAGTCAGTAGATTTTTAATTTTAAAGCCGAAAAATGTTTTAAAAACTATTTTTTTTTTTGAGTTTGAATTTTCGCGCGAAAGCGCTAGCCGCCTTGCTGTGCCGCTCGTGACGTCACAAAAAGTGGACACTTTACAATTGGTATGGCTCACTCTATGCCTTTAGGTATAATCTCTTTGTTTTAGACATTTAAAAAACAGATAAAAAAAAACGATTTTCAAAATGAATTTTTATGAATAACAGAGATCCTTCCTCTTCCTCTTCCTCGGAATAACGACGTTTCTCGTTTACTTTTTTTGAAATCTATCATAAACATGAATTTTTATATTTTTTCTTACATAGTGTAAAATACCCTATTATAACAATACCAAATACGGCCCTTTTTTGTCGATCTGACTGAACGTTGGTGTTTGCTTTTATAAGAGTGAATCTAAGAGCTTTAGTTACCTAATCGTTAAAACGGGAGAGAAATTTCTGTTGCTATTTTCCGGATATATAACTGGTATACTGGCTACCTTTATTCACGTACAGATTTTGCATTTTGCGGTCGTTTTCATTTTTCACAGGTAGTTAAATAAAGTGGTAACTTCTCTAGTACCTCAAAAATGGAAAAAAACAGCCGAAGTGCAGGTCGGACTCGCGCATCGAGAGTTCCGTATAACCACACAATATATTTACCTAAAATTTTCCGGAATTCTTAGCGACAGCCCGATTAACGACTGACAATTTTTTTATTATTTGTTGATTTTCTTTAGAGTTTTCAGTCGGTATAATCACACCAAGTTTGAAGCGACGTAAAGGTCACAGCACACATATCAACTCGGAAAGGGATCGTCACCGTATCGCCTCGAGCCGTTCGGTATTGTTTGTATGAAACTCCATACTGCAACGCACACTAATCGGAATCGTAACGTAATCGCCTCGCCTCGGAACATGCTCCGAACCGCGATGCGGTGCGTGGTCAACTTGCAGTTCCCGCGCTTACGGCTCGTCGTCCCCGCGCTTACGTGTCTCCGTACCCGAGCTCACGTCTCTTCGTCCACCCTTGCCCCTGTCCCCTCCTGCGACATAAACAACTGATCTGGTGCGAACCAGGTCAGCCAGTGGTTGGTGAGCCGTAAGCGCGGTGTCGCCTAGCCGTAGCCGAGTTGACGTACAGGAGCTGCTGATACGCTTTGGTTACGTGCATACGTTAGGTTGACGCCTGGTTGACGGCGAGGCGAAAAGCGATACTGTGACGATCCCTTTCCAAGTTGATATGTGTGCTGTGACCTTAAATCTGACAACATACAAGCATAGAGATTAGTTTCTAGATTGTACCTGAAAAAAAAATTATTTACATTAATTGATTAGTATTGAAAATATAACCAGACTTCGTTTGTATTATATCCCCTTATTAAGTATGTAACGCATTAAAGTTTACACTCCGTATATTACCGTTTTACGATAGAGCAAGAACGCTAAGTCAAAAGAACTAGTTTCTTGTACTCCTTTATTTTTTACTTACTTTAAATTTTTGTTTGTTAGAATCAACTATAATAACACATATTCTGTGAAAATTTCAATTTGCAACCTTTTGCGGTTCAAAAGCTACAGCCCTTGGTTGCAGAGTTGTCAATTTCATACAAAAGATAGACGCAGTATACGCTTAGACGGTATTAATAAAACTAAAATTTTATACATGGAAAAATAGTTTAGAAAATTTAGATGCCGCGTCACAAATAACATTTTCAATTTATAAGATATAAAGCTTTAAAATTTTCAATGAATAATTTAACTCTGCAACCACGTTAAAGTTATGACAAACGGACGGATGGACGGATGGCGGAGGCTCAGTAGTAGCAGTGTTATAAAAACTAGTGGTTCAGCTTGGCGGTCGCGACAGGTCAATCATGCGGGGGCAGAGGTAGCGCGTTCCGGTACCGATTTACCTGTGCGCGGTACCAACTTATATGGTGTCCCGGTCCCCGCACACCCCGTGGGTATAGACCAGCCGCGACCGCTAAGCTCAATCACTGGTTTTTAATACCCTATGGTAGTTAAATCCCGTTGGTACCCTTTGGCTACGGAACCCTAAAAAGCAAACATCCCAGTTTGTACCAACGTAAAAGTTTATTAAAACAAAACGCGTGCTCCCATATCTTGCCCCAGCTTGTTTGTGACCATTGTGCTCGCCGTAAAACTGTGGAAGCCGAAGCTTTCGACGGCTAAGAAAGTTTAAACGATTTCATTCCAACCAAAGTTTTCAATCTCGTACTAAACCTAGTTGTTTATGATTGGCCTTTGACTTCTTTCAGTTTTTTTCTGTTTACTTCTATTTAGAAACGTCACCACAAAATACCACGAGACCTCGTGGTGGTCTAGTGGTGAGTAACCATGTCTGCCGTGCAGGAGGCGATGTTTCGATCCCCTTCCTGATGCCGTAGCATGATATGCGTTATAAGGGTGTGTCTCGACTTTAATCATGTTTATTTTTTCTTTTATCGCGCAAATAGAAAAAGAGTGAAGGCGTGATAGCGCTATACCAACCTGCTATAATAGGGTCGTAGGCCGACTCCTACCATTGAGTTTTTCGGAATTTATGTAAAATTTGTAGCACCAATGGCTCGGTGAAGAAAAACATCGTGGAACCCTGAATTTCATTTTATTTTGGTAAATAATAGTGGTACGAAATTCTCGGTGCGCGAGTCTGACTCGAAGTTGACCGGTTTTTATATCGAAGATTTGTAAGTTATGAATTTATAAATTATATAGAATAATGTAAATTATTTACATCCCTAGTTTGGTAAAATATTCTTGGTGAGACACAGCGATTACTGTGCAGAATTTCAAACAGTCCATTCGCTAACTTTGTCGTACAAAATTGAAATGCAGCAAGGAACAATCAGGAATAATTTACAAAGTAGTGGAAAAACAACATTTTCTTTTCTACATTATTGAGTGAATTCATTTCCTTTGTTTATTAACGAACGGAAGCACTGAAACTTTTCTAATAGAGTCGATTGGAATTTAAAAGTAGTTCTTTCATTCTTTGCTAATAAACTCAGTAAGTGGTGATATTTCAGTAAACATTGTGAAAATAGACATAGTTTGTGCTGTTGGGATTCTAGACACTTTGTTACTCCTGGCGAAAAAATTCAGGGTTTTAGTCCGGTGAAGCTGCAGTGGTGCCAGATGAACAGAGTTCGTACAGGCCGCGGCTGTAATGCCCAATATAGGCATCATTGTGGGTGGACCAGCTGCCACCTGCGATTGTGGGGAGGTATTTCAATCATTTTGCCATATTCTCGAGGAGAGCCTGTTCAGAAAGTATTCTGGGTTCAGGGTAGGTACATTAAGGACCTTGTCGATCTAAAGAAGTAGACTTGCGAATAGTTGAGAAGCTTGAACTTAATATTATAATTACGTTCTGAAAGCCATACGAATAAACACATACATTTGGATTTTTAGAAAATCTGAATGTTATAAATTATTAGAATACATCTGACCCCCTCGTAGTCTTTACCCCCTTGAAACTATAGTCGTGAGCATAATGCTATGCTACGAAATAAACTAAAACCTGAAGACAGTAAATGTCCCTCATTCCAGGATCAAAGACAAACCCCTTTTCACACTGAGCTTCATTGTCTTTTGTCGTCAAACAGCCAGCAAAGATATTTAGTGACTGTAGTAACCTAGCAAGGTAATACTAAAGTTCTTTGAATGATGCTCCTCTCAACTCCCGCTCTTGCTTAGCTGTTGCTCATTAGTATCTTCAGAGAGGTCAAGCAATTTGGTGCATAACTTGCCGCTGCAAAGCTACAGAGCTTTGATGTTCAAAACGACAATCGAAGTTATGGGAACTTCATCGCAAGGCGAGCCGCGCGGGCACTTACCTATGTATTTCGTAGTTTGAAGCCGATTCACATTACCTATAAACTAATATTATAAATATTAAAGTACGGATGTTTGAATGTTTGTTACTCAATCACGCATAAACGGCTGAACGGATTTGGATGTTTGGCACGCAGATAGAATATGAACCGGATTAATATATAGGAAACTTTTTTAAGGTCCATGCAGACGGAATCGTGGGCAACAGCAAGTGGTAAATATATTTGTCTTTTCTGAGTTAGGCCCTGAGATAGATAAAATTGTTGAGACAGGAAGTACAGTATTTTATTTTTGAAATAACACCGGCTATTTGGTGAAGAAAAACACCCTGAAGAAACCTGTATTCTACGATTAGCTTAAATTATAATTTCTAAAAAATCCTTTCTTAGTGCACCCAAACTGAACAACTTTTACTCTGAGAGCAAACCTGTCAGCGCAAACAGTTTGTTCCAACAGGTTTTCTCCCATAGTAAAAGTCGTTCAGTGGTTAGAGTATATGGTTTAAAGGTTAATGATACTTTTCCTTACACCCTGTATAGTAATTCCAAATTTCATGTCTCTATCTACACCGGTTTAGGCTGTGCGTTGTCTGTCAGTCACGAGACTGTTTTATAAGTATACTAGAGTTTACCCGCGACTTCGTCCTCACAAATTATAAGCGATCAAACCAATAAAGTTTCATCCAAATCGGTTCAATAGTTTTTGCGTGATGCTGTTACAAACATACAAACAAACAAATAAACAGACGGACAAAAATTCTAAAAAACGTTGATTTGGAGTCCGGGAAACCTAAAAACCATATCGTAATCTTTCTCATGTAAATATCTTCAATGTACAGACACTTTTGTTACAGTTTTATAATAGTTAAGATAAGACGATATAGGTATAAACAAAATGGCGTCGGCATACGCGCCGTCACATGCTCGCGCGGTGCGAGCGGTGGCCAATTAGGACGACGCCTTTATACCACAAAAGTGCAAAGTTTCTTTTTTTTTATAATGTCTTTAACGGCTCTGGAAACTAGTCTTTTTGAGCCATTCGTTATTTTTTTCTTTATATTCTTTATTTAATGAAGGGATGATAGATGACGATGAATCTGTGGTCGATTTCGTAAGCTCGCGAGTTGCCGCCAAAATGAGTGCGAGTTAACTTGAACCAAAACTTATGTTCTGTTATCGTATTTATTTGAGATTCCTGTTACGTCGGTCGCTTCACGCAACTGTTTGGTACACAATCCACACGAATGTCACAAATATCACTAAAACCAATTTTAAGAATTTCAAATACGACGAAACACATCAAGAGCAATGGCGCCAAGCAAAACTCATGCAAAGTTCCTTTATAGTTTGTGTTGCCATTAGCAACTATTCCGCAGCTATTACATAAATGATATGTAACAATATAGTCAAAGTGCGCTTAAATATCACATTATTATCGTGAGAGCTGATCGGGATTCATGTCACGTCCTCAGAATACCTAGTAGTCGAGGTATAAAAACCTCCACGGAAAAAATTCTAATGGAATGCGTACTTTTGTATTGAGAAAGTTTTCTCAGGGACAACGTTTTTTATAAGAAAGGTGAGGGGTCAGATTAAAGGTCAATAGTTATATCACCTCTGTTTCTGATTACATTCATGTCATCTTGCTAGCTCTTATAAATTTTGTCGTTATGACATATGAATAGATAATAATAGTACACAGGAAGGTGGAATAGGTATTAGTTTTTTTTAAACGAAACTCCCGCGTTAAATGTCAATATACGCCTACCAATCTCGTGTTGTTTCTTTCATACCAAATTTCATATTATGTGATGTGCATAGTTTTATGAGAGTAGGGTAGCAGGTTTTGACATTGAAATAGGAAATGTCTTTTCGTTCGCTCCAGTGTAGGCTCCGATTTCGGAAATCGTAAACCTGATTCTAAATTCCGTATGTATATGGCGGACCTTTATCTGGAATTTCGACATAAACGACGGGCTCATACCGTAAATAAAAACGGTCAAGTGCGAGTCGGGCTACTCGTGCACCGAGGGTTCCGTACCACACCACCACACAAAATAAAAACAATTATTTTTTGTCCTGGACCGACTCACACTTGGCCGGTTTTTATTAGTTTTTGTTATACCGTAGAGTTTGCTCTATAATCACACCAAGTTTGACGCTTGTATGTATTACCGTTTTTACGATAGAGCGAGAAGAAAAAACCTTGATAAAAACTAGTTTCGTGTATGAGATGAATTCTTAAATTTTAAGTTTTTGTTATTTATATGATTTAAAAAAATATATTATGTGAAAATTTAAACTGTCTAGCTATTACGGTTCAAAAGTTACAGCCCTTATATGGAGTAGGACGGACGGACGGACGGACAACGTAGGCTTAGTTTTCAGTTTCCGTTTTCACCCTTTGGGTACGGAACCCTAAAAAAGGTAACACTAAAAAAATCACTGACAAAGGTCCTTTGAAGACCAACGAAGTGATTCCCTATCTGCAATTGATTGGATTTCGTTCAAAGGTAGTTTTTGCCCAAAGCCTACTGTAAATATTCGATTCGAGTTTAATACTGGCGTTTATTTGCATGCTCTGTCGTTTTTCAATACCTTCAAATAACGCACTGGTGGCTTTTTGAGCTGTTGGCTTACTTTTTCAGATTTGACCATTGGAAATAATTCAACATCAAATTGAATAGGCTGGTTTTTGGGTGGAATTCTTATTGTATCTCGGAAGGTTTTTCACGGGCCGTCACCCGGACCTTTACACGGCTTCCGTGGGGACACTGGTCAAAAATGTACAGGCCTTTGAAACAATTTGTAGGGCCTGAATGTTAATTTTTGGAAAAAAGAAATTTTCTTAATTTTCTTGTTCTCTTTTCGCCACACTTAAATGCGAGTGGGCCTGTTCGGATGTATCCTGCAAAATGGGCAGAGACCATCATGGATCCCCGAAAATGGTCGCCGGCGTCCGGATCGCCCTAGGAAGAGATGGCGGGATGACCCGCATAAAATTAAAATTTGTCAGTGGATGCTCAAAACGGAGTCAATCGGACAATATACAAAGAAGTGACTTAAAATCGTAGACCATATAACTAGGGACCACCCCTGCATTAGCATTCCCCTCTGTCAAGTTACATGGCCAATTGACCATGACCAATTTTATATCTGATCACTAAACAAGACAGAACAATAACTTCAAAAATTTTTGGGGGTCTCAGGAGATTATTTTTAACAATCAAAATTAGAATCTAAAGTAATGGAATAAAATCTAAAATTGCGGATTTGATTCTACCTCGTTCCTTCGGAAAAAGTGTCACAAAAGTTTGATAGTCGAATTACACGCGTGATACGACCACAGTTATATTATTTGGTCTAAGCTTAAAATTTATGGACCAAGAAGTTAGCCCAAAACCGAAAACGAACGAGCAAAACGAATATTGAAGACGGAACAGAGGTGTGTCAGAATCGTAGCTCTTGGCTCATCTCCCTTTACCCCACTGAGACATACATGAATAAATAGGTATTGTCATGTGTCCACCTGAATAATGCTGACGATTTTTTAAATGAAAAATATCTGCTGTTCCATACATTTGGGTCGAGTAGGATTGCAGTTTTGTTTGAACAGCAAATTTTTTTCACGTTTTTCGGCACTGGCCTACCCACATGGAGGGTCTATGGGCTTTAGTCCACCACGCGTGTCCAATGCAGATTGGTTGACTTCACATACGCATTGGAATTTCTTCTTCAGCGTATGCAGGTTTCCTCACGATGTTTTCTTTCACCGCTTGAGAGTAATCGGTATTAAACTCATTGGTACATGGCATGTCATCGGTGCGGATTCGAACTTGGACTTCAAAATTGAGTTTCCATAGCTCTCCGCAACGTGCCACCGACGCTCTTCTCGACAAGTTTCCAACTAAAGGCATTTAAATACAGAACTTAAATCATACATCAGTGAATTCTTTAGTGAGCTGATTCCTATTGAATCGGCTCACCATGCAAAGCAGTTCAGTGACCGAAATAAAAGTGGTCAAGTTTTGAAGCCACGGAAATGTTTGCCCGTTTAGATGTTGAGTTTTCTGCTTTGCGAAATCAGTCATGTGTTTGATGGTTGGTATTTTGGGTACGGCTTTTTCCTTTTTGCGAATAGTAATTGGAGGCAAAAGGGTGAGGTTTTAGTACAACTAAATTTTGTGAAAATAACTTTTGTACCCAACAAATGAATGTTTGTGTATCTAAATGTTCCTCTATTTTTTTGCCTGCATTTCAAATTTTATACGAAAAGTATAAAAAAAGAATCAACAAAGAGATATCGTATATAATTTATAAAAGACTAAAGAAAACGGGCTGGGGACTTAAGACCATCAAAATGAACAACTTTCACTATGGAGACAAAGACAAAAAAAAATAAAAATATCTGCTGTTCCATACATTTGAGTCGAGTAGGTACTGTAGTTTTGTATGAAACAAAAGTTATAGCCTGTAGAGTCCCACTGCAGGGCAAAGGCCTCCTCTCACGAATAAGGGTGAGAGGGAGTGGGCCTTACTCCACCACGCGGGTCCAGTGAGTATTGGTGGAGGCAAGTTAGTGGTCAACTTGCTGTCGGAGAATTTTCAAGCCGCCTAAATAGGCCTCTGACCTGCCTTAACGAATACAACGCCATCTGACAGAACTATCCGAGACCAGCTGCTTAACGTGCCTTCCGAAGCACGGAAACGCTCGATATAAAATACCACTAAACGGTCACCTATCCAAAGACTGACCGGACCTGACGTTGCTTAACTTCGGTGACCGTTTCCATGGTATCTCCATAGTGAAAGTTGTTCAGTTTTAATTAATTACGATCAGTGTTTTTATGAGTTCATTCAAAAACTTGTACTATCATAAATCACATAATCTAGCCATTTCAGTGTCCAACAATCCTGCAAACTGTGACAGTTCCTTTTGGCCCCTCTCGTCGGAAATGCCGTGTTTTCCGGAAAATTGCCGCTTTCCCGGGTCCCGTGCATTTCTCAATTACATCCGTTACGACTTTGTTTCCCGTGATATCTCGTAATGGCGAGAAAGATTGGGCGTAACCTGAAAGGCTGTTTTGTCAGATGACCTCTCATTTTTCTCGGAAGGGTCAGACAGGTTTTTGTTTTTGATGTTCTTTCCTGTTTTCGCGCGGGTTTTATTTAATTGGATTTGCTTTAAGAGAAGTTTATTCCAAATGCGTAAATGCGCGCTGCATACAAACGAAGTCTGGTGACAGTTTCAATACTAACCAATTAAAATCAATGAAATTTTTCAGAAACTATCTAGAAACTAATCTCTATGCTTGTATGAAGTCAGATTTTCGTTAAAATATACAGTTTTAATGCTAGGATTAATTTAAGATTTGTATGGAAATCTTTGAAGCACTGTAACTTTAATACTATACATTTTAAAGAAAATCTGACTTTATACAAGCATAGAGATTGTTTCAGAAAAAAATCATTGAATTTAATTAGTTAGTATTGAAAATATCACCAGACTTCATTTATATTTTGCTTCATTGGGTGTTGCATTACAGTAATAATGTCAGTGTCTACTCCTTTTGTAATTTAAAAATTTAGATGCATGCATGCATGCTCACGACTATATTCCCCGAGGAGGTAGTCAGAGATATTCTGAATCCACAGAACATCCACGTTTCACTAGTACCGAAACTCTGTCCAGTGTGACGGGGAGCGAGCCCGTCGCCATTTGTAAAAGGACAGTGGGTACAATACATGCCTCGAAATTGAAGCAAGCAGGTTTAATCACGATGTTTTCCTACACCGAAATAAGCCAGTGGTGTTACAAATCGTACATAAATTCCGAAAAACTCATTGGTACGAGTCGGCATGGACGGGGATCGAACCATCGCCTCCTGCAAGCAAGGTTACTCGCAACTGGACCACTGGACCACGACGACAAACGAAAAATGTAGATGTACTCATAAAAAAGCGTTTCCGTTCTCTGCATTTTACGTGGGTAATATACAACGTGTTAATGAATTAACGCAAAACTAGAAAGTAGTTTGTTTAGAATCGAGAGCAGAATCGAATTATCATGGTTTCAACATAGGTAATTTATTTCAAAATGTTAAGTAATTTGTTTGTAAAATTTAAAAATTACTGAATTCGATCTCAACCCACCGCTTGGGCACTCTCACCCTACTTACTACCAATACAAGATTCTTAAAATGTATCCATGAGCATGTTAGCGCTTTCATTCATTGCTGAAATGATAACAAATAATTTTTGTCTCAAAACTTAAAAAGCGAATAACTTTAAATTTTAACTATCAAAATAATGAAATTATTGTTTCAATCTAATTATTTTGTTATAAATTAGTTGGGGTGTATGAGGTTTTGCGCTTAATCATGAACACGTTGTATATATTCAGTTACTTTACGTGGGTTTCGCAATAGGCGACTAAGGGAATGTTTTTTCAGTCTTTCGGTAGACGACAAGTTAGCCACCTAACCACGATGCGTCATCATAATCCCGAAACCATACAGGGTGTTTTTTATCACTTTCCAAATTTTCAGGGGTGGTTGAGACCATCAAACTGAACAACTTTTACCTTGGGAGCACACATAAAATCGCATAAAAAAGTATGCTGTTCCATACTAAACTGAAATGCCTGCTCGACTCAAATGTACTTACACAATTCTTTAAAGATATTTAAAGCAGTTTAGTTAAGTGTTAAAATCAACGATATTTACAATATCGCAACCAAGATTTATAAAGCGGATGCCGGACACATTGTTTTATCTCGCCATGGAATCAGAAAACACGAAGGAAAATCCACGTTTTGCCGGCAAAACTTTTAAACTAGCTTTTAGAAAAGTTCGTCTCAAATGTCAACGCGAATAAAGCAGCAGACAGAAATCTTGTCTACGGATAAATTACAACTTTGTATGAAACCTTGTATAAAGATTGCTTCGAGATTAGAATACAGCTGCTGTAGTAAGTTATAAGGATCCCACTGTAGGACAAATGCCTCCCTTACGAATAAGGGTCAGAGGTAGTGTATACGACCATACCATAGTGTAATAACAATAATAGTGGAATAGCTCAGCGGTCACGGCAGGTCAATCGTGCGCGGTGTGCGGGGGACGAGCGTACCCTTACAGTATTCGCTGTTAGGGTACGCGCGCTGGCAGAGGTGGGACACACTCCTCCCGGCCCCCGCACACCGCACTCGATTGACCTCACGCGACCGCTATGCTGTTCTACTATTTATTATACTTACGCTATGGGCATACTCCAATGCACAGGCCCAGAACGGATCGGTGCAGGCAAATTAGTCAACTTGCTGTCAGAAAATGAATTCAGCGTTATTAATATCAAAAGTAAAAAAAAAACATATTTTAATTTCAATATTTTGCAAGTCCACAAGTTATTAGCAGCCGTTTTTCGCGAATTCGATGATGAGAAAGTTGTCCCATAGCCGTAGAGAAAGTTGTTCAGTTTGATGGTCTGATCATCTCCTTAAAAACCGTAAGGATATAAAGAAGGATCCTACAAGAAAAAGAAAAATGAAAATCATTGTAAAAAAAAAAATTTTAAATAGTTTCCACTTATTTTGTTGTACCTTATAGTATAGGCTGATGATGACGAAGACCGTGATCAAAAAATTTATAAACTTACTTAAATTTTCACAAACAGCGCTACGTCAATCAAAACAAGTAATTTTGGGGTAATCAATCATCCCTAAATCGAAAATCGCGTGGCCATAACATAAGATACAATACAATAGCCTCCGGCACAAGTTTGCTGGCGTATCGCTATAGAACCAACTTCTTAGAAGTAATAAACCAAATAATACTAATAATCTCACAAAAATTTTTCAGACAGGGGAATTCAGAAACTTTGCTACAACTACTCCTTGTACAAATATATGGTCCTTCTTAATTATGCTAACGGTTTTAAAAAGGGTGATCCTTTGACTAATTATTATAAGGACTAGCCTTGCGGTAGCATTTCCCCTATGCCACGGTATAAGAACAATTGATCTTGTGCATTTACATTCAATTTTACACCTTATCACTAAACGAGACAGCCTATAATTGCGAAATAATAACTTCGAACTTAGAACGTTTGGGGTTCACACGAGACTACTTTTCATGATTTTTAACATTCAAAATTAGAATCTAAAGTTACGGGGAATAAAATCCAAAGTAGCGGATTTCATGTTACCTCGCCCCCCGCAAAAAGTGGCAGAAATGTTTGTTAGTAGAATTACACGCGTATCCAGTCCACATATAAATAGTCAAAGGGGTGATCAGACCATCAAACTGAACAACTTTTTCTATAGGACCAACACCGAAAACGCGGAAAAAAAATCAACTGTTCCATAAAAAACTGCAAACCTACTCGACCCAAATGTATGAATGGAACAGCAGATTTTTTGTTGTTCTGATCATTTTCTTTAAAGACCGCCCTTTGTACCCTTCTTATTCTTGTTTTAAATTGTATTTTTATATTCTTGGTGTGCAAATAAAGAATATTTATCTTATCTTATCTTATCTTAAACACCGTCAGTATATTAAGTTGGACCCTGCCTGCATACGTCCCACTGAAGGGCACAGGCCATCTATCCTCAAGGTATGGGCGTTAGTCCACCACGCATGCTCAATGCGGATTACACATCAGAATTTCTTCTCCTACGTATGCAAATTTCCTTACGATGGTTTCCTTTACCGTTTGAGAGCAGTCAATATTAAGTAGGTTCATACGATTTAAACCCGGATGCCCATGATTGAGTGTCCATACCTTTCCGCAACGCGCCACCGACGCTCCGACCGATTCATTATATTATCATAGAGTACTTAAGATATTATGTACCTACAAGAATGCTGAACTAGATACACAAATCCAGGTTCAAAAATGACAGATTTAAAAGAGCTCCTAATTATGTTTAGGAGCTCTTTTGGTCTTAGTACTACGCCAGCTCTCTGACTGTAAACATATCTAATACGACTTAGTTTAATAATCAAATACGACGTATTAGTATCACCCTACAGCATTTATACTTATTTTATGTGGGTTATAATGTTGACTCCACATCGTTACTGTTAAAAAGTACTAACTAGTTTTAAAACTAACTGCCAGTTGCACGTACGTTCATTAAAGTTAATCCTCCAATAAATCTCTTGCTGTCACTGTTTGTCTTGTTGACGTAGTAAAAGCTAGCAAGATATTTAATTTAGGATTAACTTTAATGAACATTTCTGCAACTGAGTGTAAGAAACCCAAACGAAACGTAATTAAAGCAAACGTAAAATCAAAAACTTTAAACCTGTACCTACCAACTTATAAGCACAAAATCAAGCAATCTCGCATGCTAGAAGAGAAAGAAAAAAAAACTGCTCTACAAAAAATATACACTGTACTTTTCACCATCATGTTTTTCTAACCGCAAAAAAGTCAACAACATATTTTCTCATTGCAAATTGCGAACGAGGTAAGGCCTTTGAGCATTCAAACGGGAGATGTCTCTCTCTACTGCATAATTCGGTATGTCAAGTTTTTATTAGTCTTTTTTTTTTTATTTTACGGATAAAAGACATCATTTTAAGAAACTATTTTTTTTGCGAATCATCTAGTTTATCAATATAAATTAAAGTTTTAAATGATCTGTAATCTCTAAATAGCAAAAGTGATCGCGTGAAAATCATTCAAACTCCAAGAGGAAAAAACCTATGAGAATTATCTCGAAATGGTTTTCGATTCAACTGTGCAAAAAAAAAACTTGACAGTCCGAATTGTAGTCGAACAATTTTAAATGTTCCTTTGAAATTTTGAGCACTGGTAGTATACCTATTTATTCTTTAATATAAGCATAAAATAAAATATATGATGAAAAACCATTTTGGAAATTTTATCGTGATGATCTTTTAATGGACATTAAATCGATATAATAATCTATTGCTTCTTTCAACCCCATCAATGAGTAAGTATTATCATGTATGTTACATAAATTTTTAATATTAGGTAACGTATTTACGAATTAGAACTGTACATTAATAAAATTATAATACCTTTTTGGTACTTCTGTTCTCAACTGTTAGTGTTAGCGGTGATGGCGTGAACAATAAATGATTGGTCTACATTGCTCTGTCATCTCCCGTTTGAATGCTCCAAGGGTACAGTCGACGACAAACTCGTTACGGTGAACAATTACAGTAATATGGTACATTATTAACCTCTTCGCTGCGGAGAACCGGTTTACGTACTTTATATGAAGCAATTTTTTCTTGTCATCGTAAAGATCTGTACATATTTGTTTCTTTTATGCGAAAATGTTCATTTTCTTTGACAAATGGAATTGAGTTTAATGACGTAGAAAATTTGTAACGAGAAGCAAATATGCAATTTGATCGGCTTTGAATTTCGATATCAATATACTTATGAAGATATTCATAGATATTAAGCCTGGCTTGCACCAACAAGTACTTAGGCTTAAACGTATTTAGTGATAGTTCTGTCTTTTACACTCTGACTAATTATTATAAGGACTAGCCTTGCGGTAGCATTTCCCCTCTGCCACGGTATAAGCACAATTGATCTTGTGCATTTACATTCAATTTTACACCTTATCACTAAACGAGACAGCCTATAATTGCGAAATAATAACTTCGAACTTAGAACGTTTGGGATTCACACGAGACTTCTTTTCATGATTTTTAACATTCAAAATTAGTATCTAAAGTGAAAAAAAAAAAGAGAGAGTGGTAAAATCCAAAGTTGCGGATTTCATGTTACCTCGCCCCCCGCAAAAAGTGGCAGAACTGTTTGTTAGTAGAATTACACGCGTAACCAGTCCATATAATAATTAGTCAAAGTTTACACTGCTTATACAAATGTTAGTGACAGCATCATAATTATTTAAATATGTTTAGGACTACATACTTTTTGGTACATGTCAGCCTCAGAAACGAACATAATTGCGCGTCAATTTACACTCTATGTTTATTATCGTCCTTAAATTGCCCTTTCCTTATATTGTCGTCTGATCTTGACTGAAAGATTTTTCTTTAATACGAATTTCATTGTTCAGTTCTTGTTTGTTTTAAATTAAAAAAAAAATCATTTACGCGCTGACTAAGAATGTTGATTAAAAAAAAAATAAGAGCACTATTTCGATTAAACATATTCTAAGTTCATAATTGAATCACCAAACAATAAAACGCAATGGGCACTTGACCGTCACTTCATACAAATGGAAAAAACTGACAATAGGTAAGTGTGTGCCATACTGAGTGCGAGTGAGACAGGAATACACCATTGCCTACTATTATCTGTCACGCTTCTTACCAGAGGAGGTGCAGGTGGAGTGTCCGTACTATGTAGTAACATAACATAACATAAATTTTCATTTTTATTTCTTTATTTTTTATATCACTTTTTGTAGTACTACATATTCTTTATTATACTGCACCATAGGCAAAACCACTCTGTCTTTCACTTCCTAAAATAACGTATAACTAAATTTTTCATTTATGAGAACGAAGTCCAAAAAAAAACGTCTTACCTGAAGCCATTTGACTCTAGTGATGTTCTCCTCCGTAACCGTTAGTGCTTTCCTCTCCCCCAATTTATAGGTGTCATCGTAGTACATATATTCAGTAAAAGTCAATCCACTTGTAGTATATTGTTGAGTGAAATATATCGATATACTCCCGTTCACTATATCGTGTTCGATAATCCATCGACATTTGATGGGGACTGAGAATGTGTTGGGGAAGTTTGGGGTCTGGATTGTCCCCACGGGGCCTTTGAGGCGGCCCCCGCAGGTCTGGGGCCCCTGGTGTTCTCTGTCCTCTTGAGAGTATACGTCGGCCGCTATTGTTGTTATTAGTGTTATTCTGAGGATTCGCTGCATCGTTAACCTGTAACAATTGAAACTGAATTTTAGAATGCTGATTGACTGGTTTGTTATTCTGGTGGTATGTTTATATTTTTGTCTCTGGATAGAGGTTGAACACAGATATGCTACTGACACCAATTCAGTAAACAATTTATTAGTCGTGAGCATAATGTATGTTGAAAATAAACACACGGAGAGAAAAATCTTGTCTCTATTATATCGATATTTTTTTTATAGTCGCAAATCGTTATTTTTCAATTTCTAGAAAAGTTTTGAAGATGCATTCAGATAAAGAAACTAAATAAATATCCTTTCCGAAAAATATAATTCTCGTTTTTCTAGACAAGTTCCTTACATGCGTCGAAAAACGAGAAACACTGGACCGAGTTTCGGTACTACTGCTAGTGAAACGTGGATGTTCTGAGTTTTCAGAATATCTCTGACTACCCCCTCGGGGAGTATAGGCGTGAGCATATGGTGCAGCAAAAACGAGAAATGTTGTTGGACCTACCATAGAAAATAGATTGGCTGATTCGCACTTGGTTTAATTGAGACCATCAAACTGAAAAACTTTCACTATAGAGACAAAGTCGAAAAAAAAATGCTTTTGTCCCATATACAGGGCCCAACTTAATATGCTGACAGTTTTTAAGAGGATGATCAGACCATCAAACTGAACAACTTTCTCCATGAGACCAACATCGAAAACGCGAAAATAATATCAGTTGTCTCATACATTTGGCTCGAGTAGATTTGCAGTTTTGTATGGAACAGTTGATTTTCATACGATTTCGATGTTGGTGCCATAGAGAAAGGTGTCCAGTTTGACAGTCTGACCATCCCCTTACAAAAGTGTCAGCATATTAAGTAGGACCCTAAATGAACTTGAGTCAAAGTTGGGTACTAGGGTGTTTTGTTGCACCCTGTGATAATAATGTACAATGTGGATAGCATAGACAATGTTACTACATTTTCTCGGACTACATTACATTCGCAGTCTATATTATCCAATCATAGTATGCATTACATTACATTGTATTCTACCGAGAGACATTTTACATTACTATTTCAAACCATTTTACTTTATTTCGTGCTATGATACTTCAATTTAAAGTAGGGTCGTTTATATGCAAGCACGTAGTCAAGATTTTTCAAGAATGTACTAGTAACTTGGTCGGGCGGTGAATGAAAACATCGTGAGGACACCAGACTGCATGCTAGAATATTTCGGAAGCGAGTGTAATAATAACAAGTGGTTTTAAGTTATGCACGAGGCCTGTAAGTAGCTTGTAACCTGGTAGGATATGCATAATAAAATGAGATATAAGTAAGTACAAGTATTTTGATAGCATTTTTTAGTCATAATATAAAATTAAAGTTCTTGAGAGTTTCATGGTTGGACAAATCCAGTTGCAACATGGTCGAAATATCGGGAACTCACACGGAGAAAAACATCCAGTATGATGTGTGCGAACCTTCAATAACGTAAAAGTGAGCCTTTCCTACAATAACTCCTTATAATTATATTATTGTTGTAGTTGTATATTATTGTATTATTGTTGGACTTAAGTAAGCTACAACAAAATTGACTTTTTCATCTGGACTTATAGTTTTGTATGGCATTTATATACAACAATATCTAAACGGCAATCGGTAATCTTTTTCGTAATCAAAAAGTCCCGGGGCTACAGTGCTGCTAGGTAACCTATGAAATTAGTTTGTATACAATTCTAAATAATATAGTACATAACGTCTTTACTGACTGTTTGAGACAGTCCTATAATAGAACCGAATATAAAAACCCGACTGCATAAAAAACCTATTAACTGAAAAGAGAAAAATAAGATCTATAATCACTAATCAGCTGTAACAACTTTGTTTGAGCAAATATAATTTGATTGTTATTTTAGGTAGGTATTGCAGGCGGGGACAAACCAATCAATCAATAACCAAAAATTTTCTTTGTTCCCGTTTGCAATACCTATACCTATGCGATTAGTGATTATAGAGCTTGTTTTTCTCTTTCCAATTAATAGGTTTTTTATGCAGTCGGGTTTTTTGTTTATCTTAATAATTTAGTTTATTTCATACTTTTTTAGTCTTGTGTCGAAACGGTAACCTAAAAGTACTATAATATCTATATATTTTAAATCATCTGATTACTAGCTTTCATTAGATACCCATATTGTAATTTTTAACAAAAAAAAATTATTTTGTTTATTCCCCCTCTCTTTTTTAATTCGTAGACGCCAACGTGAAATAATATACCTTATGTCACTTTCACGATTTTTACGAATCCAATGACAACTCATACGATTAAAATCCATCAAGCCGTTTAGGCAGTAGGCCGTGCCAAAGAAATAGACATACAAACATACATACGCTCGAAAAACATAACCCTCCTTCTGGCGCAGTCGGGTAAAAAGCTACTTAGACCCTTAATATAATAAAGCGTAGAAAGTTTGTTCAGATAAGAAGGTAATATTTCCGTCATAGGGTTATTGAATCGAATTCTGGGAACAAAACGAACTCATTTATCGAATAGTCCTCATTACTTTCACCGCCCGTTCAATGAAGCTGAATTTGTCATTGTCCGAATTCGTTTCGTTAGGAAAGAATAAGTCTTTGTAAGAGAAAAATGTAGGTTCAGGATGTTTCTTTGCCTTAGGGCACAATTAGAATTTTTCTGTTACTAGGATGACTATACCAGCAAACAATAGGTATTTGTATATTCATTTAATTATATAGCAAAATCTTTTGCTTTTTATAACCAAATATTTGATTATGTGCTAGAAAACAGTTTGGAAGTCACAAAAGTTTAGTAATTCAAGGTGTTACAAAAATACTAATAAACATTATAGGAGGTGGTTTAGATCATCAAACTGAACAACTTTCACAACGGGACCAATATGGAAATCGCGAAAAAAAATCTGATGTTCCATACTAAACTACAAATCTACTCGAGCTAAATATTGGTATATGGGACAACAGATTTTTTTTCTCGCGATTTCGATGTTGGTCTCATACTGAAAGTTGTTCAGTTTGATGGTCTACGCAACCCCCTTTAAAGTTTTAAATGTTTATTTTTACTTTCGTACATCTATAATAATATTCAACAACAAAAAACAGTATAAATGAAACTGTGTTGCCGGTCCTCTGCCACTTTGGTGTGAATTGAGCCTAAACCCAAAAAGTAGCCTATACCACCACTTAATACATAATTACATCCTGAAACCTTCAATTCCATAAAAGTGAGCCTTTGCTACAATAGCTCCTTATAAATGATTGACCATTGACTTATTAACTACTGGACGTCGGGTCCGCGCTCAAAAGTGTCCGAACCAAAAGAGCACCAAAACGTATAAAGATAACCAATTACGCGACAGTCTTCGTTTGATCGGCCGACTGCGCGCACGTAATTATTATGCCGTGCCGCGATGGGGTAAAAACTACGCAAGCAAAATTTTAAAGAATTTCAGCATTTGCAATGTTTTAGTTGGTTTATATTACTACACGTACTTTGTATAGGTTAGTCTCGGACAATTTTTTCGAGAATTTTGTACTAGACCTGGCGTCCATTATTTGGCATATCAATGATTGTAACAAAGTTACCGACAATCTGGATTATGATTGTGTTATGTATCCTACACAGGACAGAGTTTCGGTACTATTGGTGAAACGTGGATTTTCTGAGGTTTCAGAATATCTCTGACTACCCCCTCGGGGAATATAGTCCTGAGCATATGCTATGCTATGCTATGCTATGCTATGTATCCTAAAACACACAAAGCCAAGATCATGATAAAACTTTAACTACCTACCTAAATACTCCTTTATACACACATTGGGTGGAGAAAGAAAAAGAAAGAGCATTAACGTTGTACCTATTCGTTTTTATTGTAGAAACAAGTGGTCGGGGTAGGGTCTCGTGCTAATGAAACGGTTCCGGCAACGGAGTCCCTCTGGCATGAAACTGTTAATAGTGCCTATTTACGTTTGTTGCTACCGGATATTTTCCGGTTATTCCGCCTGGAAATTTTCAGTTTGTTCAGGGTGTTTCTTTAGGATAAATAATGAGAAAAATGGTCTTGAATGAACCTTATTGAAATAGAAAATAGCAACTGAATCAGAATGGCGGAGAAAATACAATGATGGAAGGTAATCGCCATATTTTTCGCTTTCGTTTTCCGCGCGGCCATCAACTAAAAAAAGTAACAAACAAAACTTGTTTTCACATGTATACCCTTAAACTCAGTCGGAACGGAGATAGAAAGGCTTGAAGTTGAAAATATATTGATTACGTTTACTTCAAGCCTTTATATCTCCGTTCGGACTGAGTTTAGAGACATACTTGTCATGAAGTTTTGTTTGTAACTTTATTTTGAACTATAATATTCATGTTTGATTGATGGCCGCGCTAAAAAAGAGGCGAAAAGAAAAAAGGCGCCATTTTTAGTCATTGGCTTTCGTCGGCGTGGTTAATGTTTTATTCCGGGATCATCTATCGATTCACATAGGAGCCTCACAGGTGCTTTTTGGTTTTGACACTGATATAGAAGTTCTAGAAGAATGAGTCACTATCTTCTATGTAAGAGTTGGAATTAACTCTGTAATCAGCATACAATAAGTTGACATTATTGAATTATGTAATAACAAATTACTTACTCATACAGGGTGAATCATTACCACTTTACATCAAACTGAACCACTTTTACTATGAGAGAAAACATGAAATAGCAAAAAAAATCACCTGTTTCATACATTGGAGTTGAGCAGGCGTCGTAGTTTAACAGCAGATTTGTTTCCTATTTCAGGTATGGATTACTAAAATGATTGTTGGTTTAAAAACTTTTAAAACCGTACATTACATAAATATTTCCACAACATTCAATGGGTGTTAATAAATTATAAGCTTCTAGTCAGATTAGACATGTCTAGAGCAGAAATTCCTATGAGTTATTATAATTTTTGCAATACTATCCGCCCTGAGAAATCAGAGAAGTTAAATCAACTCAAAGTCAAAGTCAATGTCAAAGTCAATATAATTTATTCAATATAGGAGCTTGCATCACACTTATCAAACGACAAATCTTTTTTAAAGCTACCACCCCGTCGGAACGTGTTGTCGCTGTAGAGAAGATGCGGCCAGAAACTCTAAAACATAACACGACTTAATAACTATTACGATATAAATTCTTAAGCTAAAGTTATGTATACAATAATACATAGTCTATTTAATAAAACAATTGATACTATACATAACTGGATTTGTTTTTAAAAACGGGTAATAATAATAAATTATTTTGTTCGATGTTGGACTGAATTAGATATAACGGCATAGAAAGTAAATGTGATCTTTGCCTTTTGAACTTCAAATGTACCTTCAAATGTGTAACCTAATCCGTCCCCACATCGTTATACCCAGCTCAATATCGGTCCAAACATCTGAATAATTCCAGCCGAATTCAGATTAGAATATTAATCTTAGGAGCTAATGAAATCAGAATGGATCAATGTGCGTTATCTCTCTTTAACGAACTTAAAACAGCTTCGTTAGAATAGGATAGACAGACACTTATCTTCTAATTAAGCTGCGGTGTAGACGCTACAACATAAGGTCACCTGTATCCAATTTAAGGCAGTACTTATGGTAAATGATCTCTAGTAGAATTTTCATTAATTGCCTGCTATTTAGATTTAATTTTAGAACATGAGCAAATAACCCATAGAGACAAAGCTTCTTCGTAGAGCACAAAATAATCACATGACGCGCTCGCGCATAGATTGTCCACTGCCGGGTCGGTTTTTCCAAGGGCGTGTAGGTGAATTCGTCGGTGAAAGGTCACGCTCACACTGCTGCGCCTTGTAGTAGTGTACTTATCGTAGCGCGATTGTATGAGGCTCTGTCTATGTGTTATTAGTCTAAAAAATAAAGCCTTGCATGACCTGATAACGGAATAAAATATTCCGTAACTGTGAAACTAAGGAAAGGAAAATTCGTTAAAACTTGCCCACTAAGTATTTTAGGAAGCTCTAATTTTTTAATAAGCCTAAAGGAAGAGACGAGAAACATTAGCGTTCGCGCTAATAGTCAGACAAGATTGTGCGCGACCGTCCCGCGGAGCAAAGACGTTGGGGGAGGCGAGGTAGCACGTGCTTTTGAGCGGCGCACGCTTCCCTTCCCCGCTAACAATACCCGCCCCCCGGTAACATCCAGAGCAGGATTTCCTAACTTTTGTTCACGTTCAAAATGTCAAAACTCTCATGAACCCAGGATGGTGGCATAGGTATGAGTTGACGTCGGAAACAAAGACAGAAATTTACGAAAGAAGGACGAAAATTAATGACCTCCAAGGAGTATTTCCATGTTTCATTGCAATAACTTTCACCGCTTGTAAGGCAGTCTACTCTCCAGGTATAGACAATACCTATGCCATCTTCCTGATGTAAATATTTATATATTTCAATAAAAAAAAGTTTATAGGAAGTACTTGATTAGTCTGTTAGTGAGAATGAGAAGGTTGCTGCTTTTTAAGCAGTGATAAATAGGTTAAATGAGGAGTTATCACTGACAATGACGCGAAAAGATACACAGACCACGACGCGCATAATTACAAAGTATTACGCGTAGCCTAGTATTTGCATTTTAATTCAGTCCTATTAATGATTTGCATGCCCAATAATAAGCTGGATAGAAGAAAGTTCATGGACATAAGATCCAACTATGGGTAGGTTGATCTGTCGCCGTGCGTACCTATTTATTATTAAAACATCCTATTGTACCTGCCTATTCAACGCAAATAAACAATTTAAGGGGCCATAGGTTCAGACGAATATTTTCTATGAGAAACTCGATTACGCAGCCCTCCGAAAACTGCGTGCGTGTGCCGTATTTTCGATTAAAACGAATTAACAAAAGTACTTTTTTTAGATTTTTATGATTTTCACTAGATAAACTAATGGTGAATATGTGAGTATAAATACCAAAAATCGGAAACTGTTTTAAGCAAAAGCATATGCTCACGACTATATCCCCCGAGGGGGTAGTCAGAGATATTCTGAAACCTCAGAACATCCACGTTTCACCAGTAGTACCGAAACTCTGTCCAGTGTGACGGGGGGTGAGCCCGTCGCCACTACTATTACTAAACTATTTAAAGTTCTTCTAAAACGAGAAAAATGTTTAAAATGCATGAAAATACGTCATCTTTGTGACGATTTTCTATAGAGTGAATTAATTCTAATCGTGTATTCAATTTATGATTTCACTAGATAAACTATCCAAGCATCCTGAGGTATGAATTTGGTTTCGGGAAATTGTATAAATCTAGTCGAAGAATTAAAAATAAAAGATGCCTCCAAGGTATTTCGTCCTACTATTGCGCCTTAATTTAATTTCAGGACATGGACCCCAGGTTTAGAAACCCTGATCTAGAGTACCTTGCCTCCCCCAACGTCTGTGCCCCGCGGGACGGCCGCGTACGATCGTCTCTGACTACGTAGTATTAAGGTCACTAGCTATAGGTAGCGCCTTGAAAGTTAATATAAGCTTGATAGACACATTAATATGCTAACCATCAGTTGGTGGGATAAGTTGCTAATATATTCAAAGTCAAACTTGGGCGGCCGACCCTTTGTATAGCTTTGTGAAAAGGAAATAAGGTAAGGGTAGGTATTTGGTACCGGACAAACTAAGTTCTTCCGCGCTCCCTTTTCTGAAGAAATTATAAGCTAATATAATTTAATGAAAATGTACACGTGGTATGCAACTAAAATATTACAATAATAGTTATTTGTTATACAAGAGTGTTAAATTTTGATGACCGAGCAAGCGAAGGATTCTAAAATTGGAAAAATTATAATCCTGAGCATTAGCGAGGGAATCAAAAGAGCACGAGGTGACAAATATTTGCACTCGAGTGCAACTTTTCATCCCACATCTAGAAAAATGAAGGAGGAAATGACTAAAAATAAAAAAATAAAAATGTTGAATGATAAATTCGGCACCATGGAGGGAGAAATAAATAGGTTTAATGATGTTTTGAATTCACATACTTAGTGCACACAATTTTCTAAATTCAATTTACTTTATCCTCTAGCGGATAAAAACGGCTCTTGAACTCAGATATCGAAGAGCAAAAATACTCTTTCCGAGATAGGGGGATGAAAAACCTTAATTAATTTCGTTCGTTTCTTAAATTGAATATTTTAATACATGTGCAATTGCAACCCATGTTCCTTAGGGAAAGTTGTTAAGCTTCAGTATCGTATCTGTATACACTCTTAAAGGAAAAAAACTACGACAGTTTATTCTTTTAATATCCGCTGGAACATGCTGTCAAATTGAATTAATAAAACAGAAATCAAACTATCCATCCGTCCGCACGTACGACTACACAAACTAAATATAGATAGAATCGAGTGTGTCTAACCTAAACAAACCGGGGAACTCAAACAAAATGGATACATCCACGTCATTCAAACGTTTTTTCACAATATTATCTCATGGATAAAATATTCATATCACTGACAAAGTTACAAAGAAGTTTGTTTGTCCAAGTCCGGGTATGATATTACCCGGATAACCGGACCCTCGCTACGGTGTTTCTACGCAAACAGTATTCCGTAGAATTTTATTTAGTTCTCGATAATCATGTTTGAGCATGGAAAATTTGTTTGTAATAAACTTGAATTAATTTGATATTTATAGTAAACTGTAGAGCATTTTCTGGTCAAGAAATATTCGTAAACAAATTTAATTTAAGTAATAATTTACAGGATAATGTGTTAGGGGTTTTGGACAGGGATGAGATGGTGAAGAAATGCGGGAATTAAAATAAATGTAGATTACCCCGACACTGATACATCACACAAATCATCAAAGTCAAAGTCAAAGTCAATATAATTTATTCAATATAGGAGCTTGCAGCACACTTATCAAACGTCAAATCATCATCATCATCATCTCAGCCGATGGACGTCCTCTGCTGGACATAGGCCTCCCCCAAAGATCGCCACATCGATCGGTCCTGCGCTGCCCTCATCCAACAGGTTCCCGCCGCCTTCACCAGGTCGTCGGTCCACCTTGTGGGGGCATACCCACGCTGCGCTTTCCGGTACGCGGTCGCCACTCAAGAACTCTTTGGGCACCGATGGCCGATTGCCATCGGTGCCCCGCCCATTGGCACTTTAGTTTAGCAGTTCTTCACACAGATGATCTAGTCTTTAAGATTCCAGAATATAATACAGACTTGTACTAAAGCAACTGTGTGTATCATGAATTACAAACAAAAATAATCACATAAAAACATTCTTGTTCACAAGACAAATATTTTTGCTCCTTGCACGGGATTTGACCCGAATGTCAGCAAGCAAGTTCACTACCAAACCAACTCGGCTTAAATCTATTACATATTAGTTCCTAAACTCAAATTCATAATTCAACTATCAATTTTAACTCGTAACTTTTGAATGGATCCATTCAAGATTACGTCAAAGTCATTCATAATTTAAGTCATTAGTCGTCGAATTAAGAATCCGACTTTAGGTACGTAAAGTACGTAAGCACACGTAAGTATGTTTTTTATGAAGAGGATATAATTAGTTTTCCGTTCGTATTAAATTCGAATTAAAGTTAAAGTTGTTAACACAATATATAAAGCAGTATCTGTGTACCTTATAGTTTAAAAGCTATCGTGGCGCAAAGATGTCCATACAAGTGATACAAGTCTAAAGATAATCCTAGCAGCATTGAAACGATATATTTTAACATAAATCTGACATGGTACCGACTCAGATGTTGGTTTCTCGAACGTGTTTAAAAATTGTATTGACTTTAATTGGTTAACATTGAAAACAGGATGAAATTTCGTTTGTATGCAGCGCGCTCGGACGCCCGACTGGTATATTCTCTTAACTAGCTGGACCAATAATTTATAGTAACTATAGGAAAGAATCTCCCTTTTTGAGATGTCCGTCTAAAATAATGACAAGCTCCAACCAAGATATTACTTCGAATATTCCAAAAGAATCCTAAAGAGCAAAAAGACGTGAAAGATTTTTTTGAACTTCTTACCAAAGTTTGAATAAAAGAGCTTCTTTGAAAACTTGGTGTCATTTAGGCAATCCAGGGTGAATTCCCTTAATGACGTCACAGGCGACTTTTGCCGTCTATCAAATTGACCCCGATGAAGTAAAGAAAGTTAAATTTATAACGCTTGCTTGGAGATGTAAATGTTGGAAGTTTCCTTTGAAATATTATACGGCTTATTTGACGGTCCAATAGCCTAGTTTGTAGCGAAACTTCAGCCTAGGGAGTCGGGATGAAATCGTGCAAAGAGAAAATGTATTTGTGTGATGAATACGTAACGATGGGCTCACTAATTGAAGGCTCACTACCTGTCACACTGTTAATTTTCTATGTTCTTTTTTTAGAAGTAATTGGCAATAAACGTAGATTGAGTATTATATAGATTAGCTGACCGCGTATACTGGAAAGGGACGGAGATTTTCTCTCGCTCACCCTATGTTATTAGCGAATAAGCCTGTCTCGTTTTCGCGACTATTATTATTTTAATGCCCGTTCTATAGGGTCCTTCTTAATATGCTGACACTTTTTTAAGGGGATGATCAGACCGTCAAACTGAACAACTTTCTCTATGGCACCAACATCGAAATCGCGAAAAAAAAACAGCCATTCCATACAAAACTGCAAACCTACTCGAGCCAAATATACAACGTGTTAATGAATAAGCGCAAAACCTCATACACCCCAACTGATTTATAATTAGATTGAAACAATAATATCAATATTTTGAAATAATACTATTTATGCTACCTTATCCCTTAGTTGATATTAAACTTGTCTGACAAAAAGTCAAGTTGCCTGTAAAAAGCGTTATTATAAACACAATGATTATATGAATGACCAAAATGCCTGGTCTTAGCCCCTAATAAAAAAAAAAATATTTTAAAAATATAGAATAAAAAAAATAAAAAAAATACCTGGTCTTGACAATATTATGTTTTATTTTGTGAATGTACTTGGCATATTTTGATTTTCTTTAAATATGTGTTTTATAGAGTTTCTGACTTCATTTTCTCCACAACGAAACACCATCCAACGCGGTAGAAGCCAAAAAAATTACGTCGAATGTGTTTATAATGTTGAATCAAATTGTTCATTTTTTACTTTTTTTGAATGGTATTGTATGACACAAATGAGAAGAAACGGAGAGTCGACCTGTTTTAAGTCGATTTTGTAGTCTTAAGGGGATATAATTCGGAGCGCGCTCCATACAAACGTACTATGGTGATATTTTCAATACTAACCAATCAAACTCTCTGAAATTGTTCAGAACCAATCTAAAAACAAATTTCTATGCTTGTATAGAGTCAGATTTTCGTTAAAATGTATAGTTTTAAAGTTACAGTGCCTCAAAGATTTCCATACAAATCTTAAATTAATCCTAGCATTGAAACTGTATATTTTAACGAAAATCTGACTCCCTACAAGCATAGATATTTGTTTCAAGATTGTTTCAGCAAAATTTCATTGACTTTAATTGGTTAGTATTAAAAATATCACCATAGTACGTTTGTATGGAGCGCGCTCCGAATGATATCCCCTTAAATAATATATTCTGTGACGATACGGCAAAAATGAAATAAAAGAAATAGTCAGAAACGTACAAAAAGGCAATATTTTTGTCCTCGTAACCCATTTCTAAGAACAATGGGGATAATTTAAAAGGGGCGATGTAAAAATGTGCATGTGCAGTACCACGTCCCAGATATATTGCACCGTCGCCGACTTCATTGCTGGACGAGAATAAAATATTTTCAACTACCTCCCCAGCTTTTGGTATCTACGTGAAATTGTTAAAGGCTTCATGTTGCTTGTAAAATATTGTTTTATAAGTCTTTTCTGTAGATACTTCATTTTTACCGGGACATTTAATTTGAGGTGACTGTTAAAAAGTTTCAGATTTTTTAAAGTCGTTTAAATCGAGGTGAAACGGCGCCTCAAAAGAAGGAAGAAGCCATGTCGAAGACACCTCTGGGAATTGTCAATGCAAAACAACTCTTTTGACTGGCGACTAATAGAGAGGGGTTTGCGGATGTAATGGCCATTTTCCAGTTAAGTACCTTAAGAAAAAGAAATACTTATTAAGTAAGATAACCAAGGGACGATAACATTGATTTGCTCTAAAAAGGGTACAGTTGCAACATCTTGGAATGAAATTTTCCGGGCGAAATACCACCGAATGCCGAGATCACATTTCGGGTTCAAAAGATTTCGGCATCAATCAGTTGGTTGGAGAGGAGCTTGGGTGGCAAGATTACCATTATTTCAGTGGCGTAGCATGGGGGGGGCGGAGGGTGCGGTCCGCACCGGGCGGCACTTTGCCGGGGGCGGCGCTGCGGAGGTGGCAGTTAGAAAAAAAAAATTAAAAAAAAAAGTTAATTTCTTTCGTCTTTTTTTTTTTATGTTACCAAATACCCAGGTACCTATGCAGGTTCTATGCATGGGTGATGCAAGCGCAAGGTTTCTCAATAACTATTATTAAGAAAACTTATTTCGTTTCAATGTTATTTTAAATAAATATGTCTCCTTACGCATTCTTTGTACTTCACCGTAATACGGTAATGACAGACCGTCGTTTCACAAGGCACTGATGACTCGCTCGTTCTATGTTTCTGTTTTAGTTACTGTACCTAAACATAATTCTAAAGAGTTCTGACCACAGCTAAGACGTGGTGCTCAAAATTTCGAGCTTGCTTCGCTACATCCATAGCTTTTACTCCAGTTACTTTGCACATGTTTTGAACGTAAAAAGCTCCGATTCGTATTGAGGAGAAACGTCGAGTTCGCTCTTAGTTTCTATTTTTGCATGGATAAACCAAAAGACGTCTGACCACAATCGGAATAGATTTGCAAAAAAATTTCGAGGTCGCTTCGCTCGCTCCGTTATTTTTCTTTTTAGGTAAGATAAGGGGGCGGCAAAATCGGTCTGTGCCCCGGGCGGCAGAAACCCACGCTACGCCACTGCATTATTTATAGGTTTTCGGTAGCCACTAGCAAGTAATTTCTTTAGGGTCCCCTTTGGGCCTTTAGGTTAAACGTAAAAAGTTTTAGATTTTCATTTCTACTTTTTATATTGTTTTATTTACATCCAAAATATGATCCTTGAGTGAAGTAATAACACCGGATACGTTCAGTGCACCCTGGGCAAACAAGCACCCAATGCAGATTGGCAAATCTCTTCACCATGATTATGCTATGTTAAGTTGGTGTGTGAGGATTTTGCGAGCAGTCATGGATTGTTGTATAACGTCAAGAAGAGCGAATTTATGGTTTTCAGAGCAGCAGGTCTGCAATGCAGAGATGTGCCTCCAATTACACTTAATGGTGTACCGTTAAAAAGGATCCAAAAATTTAAGTACCTCGGCCACGTTGTCTCTGAGGACCATAAGGACGATATTGACGTCGAAAGGGAGCGCAGGGCGCTGGCAGTCAGGGGCAACATGCTGTTCCGCAGGTTCAATGGCTGCACAAGGTCAGTAAAAGTGACACTTTTCAAATCATATTGTCAGTCATTCTACGCCTGCAGCCTGTGGGTCAATTGCACACTCAGCTCGCTGAATGCCCTGCGCGTCCAATACAACAACATTTTCAGAATGCTGTTGGGGCTACCACGCTATTGTAGCGCGTCCGTCATGTTTGCGGAGGCGAGAACGGACGGATACCATGCAATCATGAGGAATAAAGCCGCCTCACTAGTCAGCCGACTGCGTGCAAGCAACAACAGCATTCTAGAGATGATAGCAGGCAGGTTTGACTGCCCCATCATCACACACTGCGTGAAAGTGATGATTTAATTATTCTATTCTGTTTAATATGTTGTATTTTATTTTAATGTGTGTACTTACTAATATAGTTATTAAGTCAAACACTGTTACTAACACATGGATCTTTGTTATCTGTTTATGAATAAATATTATGATTATTATTAAACTCAATTACATGTCGTCGATTCGACAGAAGATCAAAAATAAACAATGCGTTTCAATTAACCTACATGCATTTTGTATCTCAATTGAACTAAAGAGTCAACAAACAACTTAGATTTGTAGTGGGGCTAGCATGCTACTGCCTCCGTCTTTGTTTCTTTACTTAGGTATGCCAAAATGATTGCACTTGACGGTTTTCTCGTCGCATAGAGGGTTCTGTACCACACCATCACACAACATATTAACTTACAAAAAAGTTTCGTTTTCTCCGGAACCTTTAGCGCGAGACCAACTCACACTTGACCGTTTTTAATTATTTGTTGTTATACTTTAGAGTTTGCTCTATAATCAACAAAGGTTGAAGCTTGTATGTTTTACCGTTTTAATAGAGCGAGAAGAAAAAACGTAGATAAAAACGAGTTTCTTGTATGAGGAACCCCTTAATTTTAACTTAGACAGTTCAAGTTAAATTTAACTATTACGGATCAAAAGTTAGAGCCCTAAATAGTTAGGACAGCCACACGGACGGACGAACGGGCAGCGCAGGCTAATGAATAAGGTCCCGTTTTCATCCTTTGAGTACGGAACCCAAAAATAGGTAGTGTATCTTGATTTTAATTGTACACTATAGAATACGAAAATTCTTTAACAAAAACTACCTAAAGAATTTATAAAATTTTTGGATACTACTTAAAATGTGTGAGAGTCAAAAAAAGCACGCCAAAGGCATAAAAAAAGAGTACCTCGCTACCAACGGCTTGCCAGATTCGCTTGCCTCTTGATGTCACAGATAATTATGATTTTCTCTACTTGCGCGCGACTTGGCTTTTTTACCGTAGTATTACATGTCGCGGCAAGCGCAGCATCCGCTCGGCTCTCTCTGAAAACCGCGGGAATATATCCTTTTCTATTTGTTTATTCATAATAGAGGCAACGAGAGAAGAGACTGAGGGAGCGAAAGCTTCCACGCCAGGTGCTACAACATTAAAAAGAAATGTCATTTAAAAAGGTTAAGATAGTACTTAAGGTGCTCTGTCATAAATTTAAAAGCAAAACACTTTGTAGCGGTTTTATGTCAAAACTTTCAGGTCATTTGTCTTTTGAGGTTTCAAGCTTTTAGAGCTTTCTTTCAAGTAAATGACACGGATATATTTCTACTATTTTGTCTAAGAGAAAGGATCTCTCTTTAAGACTAGAGGGAGCCTACGTATTGCAAAGCTGTCCACTTTTTTTGACGTGCTAGTGAGGTGCGGCCATTACCAGAGATATCGATACTTTCTATGTAGATATTGATACTGCGCCAGAAGGAGGGTAATGTTTTACCCGAACGCGCCGGGAGAGTACCTAACGTTTTTCTAGTGTATTGTGTATGAATGTATTTATGTACATTGCTACAGCACTATACATACATACATAACGGTGGCTAGCCATTCAGTAGGATTTCGTAATTCAAATAGGAACCTGAAGCAAGCGAGCAAAGCGGGCTTAAAATTTTTCAGTAGGTACGATTTTGAGGTACTGTGCAGGAAGATACCTATTTGAAATAGATACTTGGAAGGCCCAAATCAATTAAAAGTTATGAGTAATTTAAAGTCTGACAAATTGAATACAAAATTGAAACTAAACGTATCAGCTAGACTGCTAGACGATCGTACTCATGATACTGAACAACTTTCCCAAAAAGAACAAAGGTAAATTCGCAAAAAGATCATCACTTTTCATACAATAGCTCGATCAGCTGATTGCATTTACTATTTATCATACATATAGGGTCTTCTCAATATACTCACACTTTTTTAACCGTCTAACTGAAGAACTTTCAAAAGCGAAAGCGTCAGAGCAAACATTTGTAGAATAAAGTCAATAAATTGTATTAAAATATCCTGCGAATATGTTCGCGCTATTCACGAAATACTAAGCGAATAAATTAAATACCACCGTCATTTGACTGTGAAATAAACAATTGGTAAGATTTTTGTATTGGTCGTATCATAGATACCCACTAAGACTATTTGACAATTCGGAAACGTCCATCACATTATAAGCATAAGCAAATATATATTAGTACCATCTCCTTTTACTTTTGAAGGTACGTCATAAGACGAAAAGAGACAAACTACATCCTAATTCATGCGGACTCTAGGTAGAGAGATCCTTTCTCTCAGTATTTTGTATGGGATTTAACTTTGAGATATTTTTCAATTATAGTCTTTATTGTAGATATTTCTTTCTATGAACAAAGGGGGACACATCAAGCTATACAAAACCAAAATAAGCTATGGCCGCTCGTAGGTCGAGTAACGTGTAACGTCGCGCGGCCAGCTTATGTTGGTTTTATATAGGTTGATGTATCGCCGTGTGTACAATAATTTTGTTAAACTCGGGTAAAATTTTGACGTAACTATGAATGGATCCATTCATAAAATGCCTTACATCAAAACTGGTCATCGAATTATGATTTTCAGTTTAGGTTTTTCAGATCGTTGTCTTATCATGGGTCTTACCAAGTTCAATGATAAAGCTATTTTGGAGGAGTTTACTATCATCACCAAGAATCAACTTTTCGTAACTCATCGTAACTCCTGTTAAAATTGACAATCTCCATAGGGACCGAAAAAATTTTAAGAAATGCTTATCACAGGGAAGGAAAACAGTTCCAGGGTCTGTGATGTCTCATCTCGTATGTCAGAGAAGTTGACATAAATAAACATGAGGTAGAGTTCTACGTTGACAAAGATGCTTATTGCTAGATGTGACACCAGGGGATTGATACAAATCTTTGACTAATTATTATAAGGACTAGCCTTGCGGTATCATTTCCCCTCTGCCACGGTATAAGCACAATTGATCTTGTGCATTTACATTCAATTTTACACCTTATCACTAAACGAGACAGCCTATAATTGCGAAATAATAACTTAAAACTTAGAACGTTTGGGGTTCACACGAGACTACTTTTCATGATTTTTAACATTCAAAATTAGAATCTAAAGTTATGGGGTAGTTCTGGGTAAGTAAAGTTATGGGTAAGTTATGGGTTATAAAATCCAAAGTTGCGGATTTCATGTTACCTCACCCCCCGCAAAAAGTGGCAGAAATGTTTGTTAGTAGAATTACACGCGCAACCAGTCCACATATAAATAGTCAAAGATACAAACCGGTTTGGTTAGTTGGCATACAAGTTTATAACATAGCATAAGCATATGCTCACGACAAACAATTGAAATTATTTGATTCTGAAACTATTTTTTTAATACGCAAACTAACTGCCTCCGTGATCTAATGGTTAAGAGCACTTGACTCTTGACACGGAGGTCGTGGGTTCGATTCCCACGGGATACACCTAGGGATATGTAACTTTGTGCGTTTTTCCCCAGTTGGTTAGGACATTGCAGGCTGAATCACCTGAATTTCTGAAAAAAAAGATGATTCCGTGCTTCGGATGGCACGTTAAGCCGTTGGTCCCGGTTATTATTTCTGGTGGTAGTAGTCGTTACATAAAAACCACGTCAGAGGCCGTAAGGCGGTCTGCAAAAACTCTGACCAGGACTTGCTGCTCACTCGATAAGAAGATTACGCAAACTTTTTTTGTATCTTCTGTATTTTCTGTCTGTACTTTTTCTCCGTGGTGTAAAATAAAGTACAATTGCTTGATTGCATTTCTCAAATAGTCGGTGAAAACTTTAAAGAAACCTTAGTTTGAACTTCAGTTACTCAAAAAAGTTGCGGATCAGAATTTAAAAGCCCTCCCATAAGAAGTTTCACTTCAAAAATAAAAGCAAAATGACAACCGACTAATCGTCACTCACGACGATCAGCTTAATTTTCTCTGTGATGTAAAATATTGTAAAATTGCTTGATTGCTTTACTCGAATGTGAAAACTTTGAAGAACAAAAAGGTTGTGGATCACAATTTCAAAGCCCTCCCATAAGGATTTTCACTTCAAAAAAGCTTCAAACTCAAACTCAAAATGTTTTATTCAATATAATATCACATGGATAGCTTTCTGACGTCAATTCCGACTCTACCACAGCGGAAGGTGTTCCGTTGTAGAGAAGATGCGGCCAGAAATTCCACAACACACATCTTTAAAAAATATATAAAGTACACTTACAAAATAGTCTTAGACTATTGAAAGAACGTAACTACAATTATTTATTCTGGACCGATAATAAATTCAGTATTCGGTATGTTGGCAGGCTGATGATGATTACAAATATAGCATATTAAGGGTATATTACTGTTGACGCGCTCCATACTAACGAAGTCTGGTGATATTTTCAATAATAACCGATTAAACTCAATGAAATATTGCAGAAACAATCTAGAAACAAATCTCTATGCTTGTATCGTGTCAGATTTTCCTTAAAATGTACAGTTTTAAAGTTACAGTGCCTCAAAGATTTCCACACGAATCTTAAATTAATCCTAGCACTGAAACTGTTTATTTTAACGAAAATCGGACACGATACAAGAATAGATATTTGTTCCTAGATTGTTTCTGCAAAATTTCATTGAGTTTAATTGGTTAGTATTGAAAATATCACCAGACTTCGTTTGTATGCAGCGCGCATTTACGCATTCGGAATAAACTTCTCTTAAGTCGCTGCCCTACTCAGCTCAAACTTTTTTGGGACACATCCAGCTAATATAATTATTTCCGACATCTCTGTAATGATGGGACGAATATGTAAATGTTTGGAGATATGGTTCATGCTATTCATGCAAGGTCTTCCGAGGTAGGTACCTCTTTAAGCCGCGTCGTCATGAGTGACGAATTAGGCGGTAGCCAGTTTTTAGGGCTCTGTACCCAAAAGGTGAAAATGCGACCCTAATACTAAGCCTACATTGTCCGTCCGTCTGTCTGGCCTACCTATTTAGGGCCGTAACTTTTGAACCGTAATAGCTAGACAATTGAAATGTTTACAGAATGTATGTTATTATGGTGCATTTGCTAACAAATAATAAATTAAGGGGATCCTTATACAAGAAACTATTTTTTATCAACGTTTTTTCTTCTCGCTCTATCGTAAAAACGGACATACATACAAGCGTTAAACTTGGTGTATTTTATAATCACACAGCGTGCTATATAGCAAACCCTACAGTATAACAACAAATAATAAAACTCGGCCAAGTGTGAGTCTTTCTCGCGGTAAAGGGCCCGGAGAAAAAAATATGTTTTTGTAAGTTAATATGTTATGTGGTGGTGTAGTACGGAACCCACGATTCTCGAGTAGCCCGACTCACACTTGACCGGTTTTAATTTATTTGCAGTGATGGCTATAGACGGGGATTTGTAAATTTAGATAAGATTTTAATTATATTAAAGATTTTAATTGTATTAAAGATTTTAATTATTTGATAAATATATCACATACGCTCACGACTATTTTCCCCGAGGGTAAGATATTCTGAAACCTTAGAACATCCACGTTTCACTAGTAGTACCGAAACACAGGAGTGAGCCCGTTGCCACTTGTAATGGACAGTAAGTACAAATACATGCCTCGAAATTGAAGCATGTAGGATTCCTCACGATGTTTTCCTTCACCCAAAGGCCAGTGGTGTTACAAATCGTACATAAATTCCGAAATACTCATTGGTACGAGTCGTCCTGGACGGGGATCGAACCATCGCCTCCTGCACGGTAGGCAAGACATAAATTTTTTTGTTTGTTTGTAGGGAGTCTTTCTAAGGGAGAAATACTTATTGACTGCTTCATACGATCGAATCCTTTTACGATCGAGTCATGTAGTCTCGGAAACCGCTGTAATAAAGCAGCTTCTACCGTGCTGCGAAAAAAATTAATACTACTTTTTATTTTCGGAATATTTATTTGTTTTGTACTCTTCTCAATTATTATTGTATTCTCAATACTTTTGTGTATTTTTTGTATGCAAATAAAGAATATTTCGATAACGTTACGTATTCACGAATACATTATTGGGTATGATAATAAGGACAGTTTTGGTTTTCACAAGACTGATGAATTAATCATATTCATATCTTAATATTTTCATAAAGACAAGGAAATGAACTGTTTCGTCTGTTTTTTGAGCGGCATGCATGTCTTAACTGATATTTTTTAGCGTTGTTTAAATTCGTAGTTAGGTGGTTTTTGGTTAGGTGCTTCGGACAAATTTTTACAATATATGTGTACCAATCTATTGGCTATATGCACGACACTAGCGCCCCTAGCGGTGAATTATTCGACCCGCCGTGAATTATTTCAAGTAACATGTTAGTTAAAAGTTTGTTATTTTTATAATAAAATAAAGTAAACACTAAAGAAATTAGCAACATTATCGATATTAACAATTTTAAAATACCTTTTTGCTAGAATCCACGATATTTGCAGTGCCAATTTGCGTATAAACTTTTATCCCGGTTTTCACACCTTCGGAGATAAAATTTCAAAAACCCTTTTTAGTGAACATATAGATGCCAATAGAAACTTCCATGTGAAATTGTAAGTTTGAAGTCTTTATAATTATTGAGATTTCGTGTTGAGTTAGTGTGTGGATTTGCATAGATTCAACCATATTTTACACAGTTTGTCCAACAAAAGTATACATTTCTGCCACCCCGGGCGCTGCGATCGATTTGTCAGTTCCCATCACCACTTCGCGCATAGCGTGTAAGATTAAATGCGTTACGGGACCAGGATCCAAATCACAAAAAAAAACTGTTTCATACAAAACTGTAAATTTTCTCGATCCAAATATACAACGTGTTAATGAATTAACGCAAAACTAGAAAGTAGTTTGTTTAGAATCGAGAGCAGAATCGAATTATCTTGTTTTCAATATAGGTTTTTTTGAAAATATAAATAGTTTGTTTTTAAAATTTATAATTTACTGAACTCGATCTCAACCCACCGCAAGGGCACACTCACCCTACTTACTACCAAAACAAGATTCTTAAAATGTCTCCATGAGCACATTTGCGTTTTCATTTATTACTGAAATGATAACAAATCATTTTAGCCTGAAAACTTAAAATGCGAATAACTTTTAATTTTAACTATAAAAATAATGAAATTATTGTTTCAATCTAATTATTTTGTTATAAATCAGTTAGGGTGTATGAGGTTTTGCGCTTATTTATTAACACGTCCCATAGAGAAAGTTGTTCAGTTTCATGGTCTGATCATCCCCTTAAGAACCGTCAGCATATAAAGAGGACCCTAGTATAAGTCTGAGTGATAAATCTGACAACATACAAGCATAGAGATTAGTCGTTTCTGAAAAATTCCGTTTACTTTAATTGGTTACTTCGTTTGTATGGAGCGCGCTAACGGGTATATAACCTTACGTTTTTTTTAAATGATTTAATAGACCCAGAAGATTTTATCCGCGTATAAAAAGCAGTGTTCGAACCTTTACCAAAGGTATGACGGACGATCCTTCAATGAAAGTCTCTCGTTTCATTTATAATTCAGCAATAGATATTGATCACCCTATTTGGCTCGACGATATAATATTACATTTCTGTTCGTTCGTAATCTTGTCCCGATCAAATGAAAATAATCTTCTTCAATGAAATGAAATGTTTCTGGAATAAGTTTATTTATTTTCCCATTAAGCGGGGCTTTGTGCTTACATAAATTCACGTTATCGTAATCCCTTATGGGGTGTTCAGAAACTTCGCTTATCATTTTAAGCTTGCAGTTGTACCAAAAGTGTGCCTGTCTGTAGTTAGGTACAATTAAAATATTTATGGTGTTCAGATGTCCCTGGCTCCAAATCACCGAAATTTAATCTTTTGTCAGTCTGTTTGCTTGTCACGCAAAAAGGACTAGAACGATTTTGATGAAACTTTTTAACACTTTCAAAATATTCAAGTTTGATTCAGGCCATCGAACTGAAAACTTTTACTCCCATTAGGAGCAAAAAAGGAAATGCTAAAAATCTACTGTTTCATACATTTGAGTCAAGTCGGCATTGCAGTTGACTATGGAACAGTTGACTTTTTAGCTGAGTATGGAACATTTATTTATATCCATAAAATTACGCCAACTATCAGAATCTGTCGCAAAGGACTTATTTACTTCGATATAATTTTTGGCAAATTGATAGTCTATTTAAAAAGCCGTGATGATCCAGTAGCGAGTAACCTTGCGTGCCGTGCAGGAGGCGATGGTTTGATCCTGGTCCTGGCCGACTCGTACCAATTAGTTTTTCGGAATTTATGTACGATTTGTAACACCACTGGCTTTTCGGTGAAGGAAAACATCGTGAGGAAACCTGCATGCTTCAATTTCGAGGCATGTATTGTACCCACTGTCCATTATAAGTGGCGACGGGCTCTACCCCCTTCACACTGTACAGAGTTTCGGTACTACTGGTGATACGTGGATGTCCTAAGGTTTCAGAATATCCCTGACTACCCCCTCGGGGAATATAGTCGTGAGCATATGCTTATGCTTATGCATATGCTATACTATGATAGTATATTTAAATGAAACAAAATGGCAACCAAAAAAGGTCGTTTCATGTAAGTCGAAAAATCTCTCAGATTTTATTTAGGTCGGTCGGAGTTCACATTTTGACCTCCCTAGAGGTAGAAACAGATCCTCACTCACTCGGTCCTCTCCCGGGGCTGGTACAAACACGATCAAATTTTCACTTCGCTCTATATAGGTAACACGACTTATAGTATACGATCCCACGGCAAGATTATTTTTCTTTTTTACTCATATTTTTATGCAATATTATTTACGTCCAACACACTTGCTCGCTCGCTGTTACTCGCTTTTAGATAGCTGGCTCTAGCAGGGTTTCTGATCACTCCGAAAAGGATAATGGTCGTCAGTGTCAGTTATAATAATTACGTAAGGATGCAATGAGTCCGTGCTGCTTTTATTTTAATTTATAATTATCAAACTGAAGCTGATGCCTGATTATATCTTAGGTACCAGCTTTTGCCCTTGACTTCATCTACGTGAAATTAGAATATAGAAAAATTATTTCTTACTGCACCCCTGCAATAGAGAGGCATATGTCCGACAGTGGATGTCTATCGGCTGAAATGTGATGATATCGGATGATGATGAAATGTCAGAAAATTCGACAGGCCATAACATACTTTTTAAATGTAAATATAATGCCTTTGGCTCTTGTACTATTGCGAATAGTGGTGCTTTCGCTTAATATTGATAAGTTCAGATTTTATGGGATCGCTTTGAATATTGTAACAGTTTATTGCTGTTGTTTGTCTCATATTTTGAAAATTGATGTGAATTTAAAATACGTTGGATTTGACTAGACTATAGTTACTCCTTTTTTCAAGTATATAGGTACTTTGGGCAATTGAAACGCTACCTTATTTCAGTTTGTATGGAGCGCGCCAACAGTAATATACTAATATACCCTTCCAGTTGTACTGTAGCAAGGTTTACCCTTATTACGATTGTAATAAAAACCCGTCACAATTTTTGATGGTAATTTCATTATCAGCCTAAAGTAAAGGGCTACAACAACTTTAGCTGCACATGTACATGACTTTTTCGTAAATAAAACGCTTTAACGCCCGTCTATTCAAAAAGAGTTGTTATCCTTTATCCTGAGATTATATTCTCTTTGTTTCGAAAACATAAATTCTAGCGAGTCAATTGTGGTGTCAGTCTAGGCTACAGGTAACCACCGAGGAAACCAGAGGGCAATAGGTGACGGGAGGCACGGAGTGTCCATACTGTATGTAGTACTAGATACTCTTTCTTATACTGTGGCGTAGGCCGGCCCTCAAGCATGCCAATGTGGATTGGTAGACTTCACACATCATCATCATCAGAAACGTCCCACTGCAGGGCACAGGCCTACCCTCAGGGAGGGTGTATGGGCGCGTTAGTTCACCACGCGTGGCCAATGCGGATTGTTAGACTTTCACACACGCTTCTGAATTTAGTGAGCTGAGTCGCTCAAACAATTTGGTCAAATTAGGCCTATTTATATGACTATTTTGAGTTATATTACTGTAATTTTGTCATGTACTGGTGCTGTATGCGTGTAATGTTCGACTATACGACACCTATACGACCAAATTGTTGGTTGGGAGTTTACGTACAAAAGTTAGAAAAACTCTTTGGTATAAAAGGTGTTTCATAAAATATTGGAAAACGTGCAAAAAATAAGTATTACATTTGTTTAGCTCTTTCGTCAGATCTACAGACTTATTTCATAAAAGTTAGTAAGTATTAAAAATATCAACTTTACTGTTTTCAAATTCAAAACACAAACCAGTCGCTGATATCATCAGACGTGGAATTCGATTGAAAATCCTTCCGCATACCGAACCACGACCCAACCTAACTCTTTGCAGTTTCAATAAAACTATTACAGAAACGAAGACGAAAGACATCGAGTTTGAAATACAGATCAGTTAAAGCGCAGTAAAACAAATATATTTTGGACTCTTTTGGAATATGGAAAAAAGTTTTTTAGTAGCGAAAGGCTAGCATTTATCGTCACTGTTCAAGTGGCAAGGTCTTTAAAAGGCTAAAAATAGGCTTTAGGACCAGCGCACATCTAGCAGCAACATGTTCGATCAGTTTTTAGGGCTCCGTTGTCGACAAGGAACCCTTATAGTTTCGCCATATCCGTCCGTCTGTCCGTCTGTCCGTCTGTCCGCGGCATAGCTCAGAGACGCTTAGTACTAGAAAGCTGTAATTTGACATGGGTATACATATTAATCACGCCGACAAAGTGATAAAATAAAATATTGAAAAATATTTTTTTTAGGGTACCTGCCCTACACGAAAGTGGGCATTAATTTTTTTTCTCGTCTACCCTATGATGTGGGGTATCGTTGGATAGGTCTTTTAAAAATATTGAGAGTGTGAGATCATTTTTCGATTTAGGTATCCGTTTGCGTTAGGGACCCTCCCCCCCCCCCCCCCCCCCCCGTCAGCTAAGCGGTTGTTTTTAGATACGTGAAAAAATTCACGGCAGATTTAAAAGGAAAACTATCACCGCTAAGTAAGCTTTACAATTTAAGAAGTAATAGTCGACCAACTTGTAAAATTTAACCCGTAATATAAAACAAAAAGCCCCCTTCTAAGTCCGTATATTGTGACGGGCAACTACGGAACCCTGGGCGTGGCCCGACACGCACTTGGCCGGTTTTTATTTTTAAATTGAGAATTATCTAGTTGAAAACATCGTGCTCGAACATAATCGGGAATATTTCTCTTGCGGATTCGAACCTGGACGGTCATGACAAAGTTCATGCCTCTCCGTACGCGTTACCAAAGCTCCCTAGACACCTAAAGCTGCAGTCAACTGTACAGTAAAGGCTAAATAAAAGCGACTACCATTAGCTACTCTCTGAAGTAAACTACTCTATTCCCTATGGTCACGTCGTATCCGCTTGATTTAACCTATTCACAACGATGCCCTTTGTGCTCGTGCACCTGGACGCATTGAATCCCGTGGGAATATCATTTATGGATGCTTACAGTCCCGCGGAACTTGTGATGCAAAGGAATCCCGGACTTATGTTTTAATATGGGCTGTTTATGTTAGCATTATTGAGCTTTATGTTTGTTTTGTTAATCTATACAGGGTGTAAGGAAACGCACATACTCTACCCATCAAACTGAACAACTTTTACTATGGGAGCAAACCTGTCAGAACAAAAAGTTTGATGATATTTTTTTTGTTCTGACAGGTTTCCTCCAATAGTAAAAGTTGTTCAGTTTGACGGGTAGAGTATTGTGGTTTAAAGGTTATGGATACTTTTGCTTATACCCTGTATAAGGTCTAACAAAATTAGCTGAAACTATTTTAAGGGGATGATTAGACCATCAAACTGAACAACTTTCTCTATGAGAACAATATCGAAATAGGGAAAATCTGCTGTTCCATACATTTTAAATCGAGTTGTGTATAGTAAAAGTTGTTCAGTTCGATGGGTAGACTCTTAGCTTAAAATGATGGTACTCGTAATGATATAAATTTCACCCTGCATACCTTTTAAGTCAAATCATTAGCTAACAAACAAAAAAGTTTCATCAAAAACGGTTCAGTAGTTTTTGTGTGACGTTCGAACAAACAAAGAAACAAACACAAATACTAAAAAGGTTGGAGTTGGATACTAGAAAATTTGGAGTCAGGGACACCTAAAAACCGAATCGTACTTAATCTTTTTCTTTTAAATATCTTCAATGTACAGACACACTTCTTTTAAAATTTTATAATAGTTTAGATGAAATGAACCACAACCATATGAATAGACTAGCTGTTGCCCGCGACTCCGTCTGCGTAGACCTTAAAAAAGTATCCTATGTGTTAGTCCACATCATATTCTATCTGTATGCCAAATTTCATCAAAATCCATTCAGTAGTTTTTACGTGAAAGAGTAACAAACATCAATCCATACTTAAAAACTTTCACGTTTATAATATTAGTAGGAAGTAGGATAATATTATTTTCAGTACACTATATTATCTATTCATATGTCACAAGTCACAACTATTAATTTTTCAAATGTATGCATGTTGGGGCAATTGTAATACCGGGGGTATTACAATTGCCCCACTTCCCCCTAATACATTTGGTGGTCTTTCCCTTTAGATCCTTTCAGATATGTTGATGTGTCACAAAGAGCAAGAAAATATATAAAACTTTAAAAAAACTTGCAATTTCATGAAAAGTCTCGAAAATCCTGATTCGTAAAAGAAACAAGTCTCAAATTTTTAATCCAATTAGCTAGGAATTGAATTTTCACACCGGATTGGTCGAAATAAATGGCTTTACAAATGACTACCTTTAAATTTAAGGAAATAGGCTCGACCTCGATTCGAAATCGAATTCGTTTGGGACTATCCTACATTAAATTCAATCGGTAGCCCTTTTCTTTACGTAGATAGAGATCAACTGAAATATTTAACTCTGAGCAGTTTTGAATATCTGAAATCTACAGTTACATTTTACTAAGGCTCGGTGCAAACGAGCCACCGGCCACAGACACCGGTTCGGCTGACAAGCAGTTCACACGCTTTTTCATTAATTTTTAGGGACTCAACGCACATGGCCGGTGGCTACTCGCTACAGCAGTGTCCGAAATAGCCACCCCACAACCGTCACCGGTAGCTGTGGCCGGTGGCTCGTTTGCGCCGTGTCTCGTGATCGGTGCCTAGCATTTAGATCATCTAGGTGCCTACTTTCAGATACAAACACCTCATGCTGCGATATCTTGTGACACTTTAAGAGCACCGAGCAAATAAGTGTGGTAAAGGTATTAACGAAGTCAAATACATTCCTTTCCCTAGAAAAGAATTTAATAAATCTCAAAAAACTAATAACATCTGGCACAACAATATAGAAGTCAACAAATTCTCCGTTATTTTTCTTGCATAAATTAAATTAAATATCCGAGATAGAGGTTCGCCCTTCGGCGGAATATAAATGGTTGTAGCGACACTGAGGGAAAATATCCAGTGACACGTGGCTCGCATACGAATGCATATTTCGAAACAGCGGGTGCAGGAAACTTCTTTTTCTGTGTTTATCTTCGCGTTTTAAGGCATCGGCTAATTGATTCTGTTGCCGCTAGAATACAAATGACTGACTTAGAAATAACAAGGTTTTCTTGCTAATTGTACTGGCTAATCTGAGATTAGCATTTTCATTGAGCCAACTAGGCAAATAGGCGATAGAGGAAAGGATAAGTTTTTTTCTGTGTTGGCCTCGATTCGAACCGCTTAGTGTCATGTATTGTAAGATTGGATTATGACGCAACACTGATTTTTATCGTCATCATCATCCCCTTAAAAACCATCAGCAAGACCCGGTGAGTCGGTGATTTTTTAACACTTTTCAAATTGTCCGGGGTGATCAGACCATCAAACTGAACTTTTACAATGGGAGCAAACCTGTAGCCTGATTGCGCTAATTTAAAACATCGAAGTTCTATTCTTATCCAATTTCAGTTCAAATCACATTGCAATCCAATTACTATTCAACTTTAATTATTTAAATGATCAAAATGCTTGGGTCTGAGGTCACTAGCTTATAGTTTATTTACTTTACTGTATAGTATCAATTATTTTATTAAATAGACTATGTATTATTGTATACATAACTTTAGCTTAAGAATTTATATTGTAATAGTTATTAAGTCGTGTTATGTTGTAGAGTTTCTGGCCGCATCTTCTCTACAGCGACAACACGTTCCGACGCGGTGGTAGCTTTAAAAAAGATTTGACGTTTGATAAGTGTGCTGTAAGCTCCTATATTGAATAAATTATATTGACTTTGACTTTGACTTTGAACTGTGCTGAATTCCGCATCGCGCTAAACTCTATGTAACTGACAGCCTTTAACGTCTGAGCGATCTGTCAAAACGGCTCGAACGGCTGTCAAGTGGCAGTACCGCGATTAGCGCAATACCAAAAGTGTCAAAAGTTATGGTTCGTACGTAGTCCAATCACGGTTCAATCACCGAATATTTACTGAGATTGCAGCCCTGAAATCGCAAAAAAAACGCTGTTTCATTTGAATCAAGTAGGCAACAGTACGGAATAGCAGATTTCATGTTTGCATCCATACTAGATGTTGTTCAGCAGTACTTAATGTATTAGATTAATAATAACAGATTGTTATTTCGATGTGATGTGATGTGGTGTAGACGAGAAAGATTAAGATCACTGTGACTATTTGTCACATGCAGAAAGTTCAATACGTAAAACATTCACAACGCAAAATATGTGTTTTTCTTTAATTTACGAAATCAGAATGTTCAATACGTAGAATGTTCAGTTCGTAGAAAGTTCAAGACGCAGAATGTTGTATGTCTTTTCTTATTCATAAGATGAAAATGATCGGCCACATAAATTTAGGCGTTCAAACGCTCTGAATATTCACCCAGGTTATACTCTTCAAAGCCTACGGACTTAATAAACGGAGTAGAGGTCAATTATGTTATCAGGTGCTATTGTATCTACCGAGAGAGTGACTCTTGTGTACGCTTGCCACTTGTGCAGGTCTGCCTCACGACAGATTCTACAAGTGGCAGTTTCTACAAGCCCCATTCTGTTTAGATGCTTGTTCAGTTTGCAATGTTCAGTCAAGGTGCGGACCTTAACTTACTACATTGAGAATCTATTGACATTCAAAATGTGCCTGCTTGAGAAATTTGTCAGTAATTTGAGCTATAGGTAATTTGTAGCTGCTAATCAGTAACGTTTGGCGGTTCACGAGGCAGTGAATTTTGGGTATGGCAGAAGAAGCATGAATGTGTAATAAATGCTGCGTCGTATGTGTGGTGTGACTTTGAATGACTGGTTACGGAATAGTGTAATTAGAGAAGTGTCTAACAAAAAATACTCGGAATCGGCGAGAATGTATGAAGAAACTTGTGGATGTTGAGGATTGTTGTCGCGCTGCGGCTATCTGCCTACCCCAGTGGAACATAGGTGTGAGCATAATGTATGTATGTATCTATGCAAATAGTAAATGAGACTAACGCTGGACCATTGTAGGAATGAAGAGGAATATTTCCACCATCTGTGAGAAGTATTAGCATAATTTGTAAAGTCTACTTCTCCGCATTGGGCTTGCGTGGTGGACTAACGCCCATACACCCTCCCCGAGAGCAGCCTCTGCCTTGTATTGGGACAGTAGGCTGATGATAATGAAGAAAGTGCGCATGGTACTACGTACAGTCACAGAATATATACTACGACCTACCCGTACAGAAGAATCACTTCGAAAACAGATTTAAATAAATAGCGACTATCTCTGCACGGCAATAAGGCGAAAAGTTATTCGCACACGTCTTATCGTACAATTCGCGAATAATCTACCAGCCGTCACAACGGCGCGTGTGCAAACAAAAATGAACCGAGTCACTAGAAATGAAAGCTTCCTTTATATAGTCTCCCTCTTTCATTCTTTCACGTGATGGTAGCGTGACATCGCTAGGGTTTTCAAGTATCGCATCGACTACTCACAAAATGGCGGCAAGTCTAATGAGATTTGACCAAGAAGTTTACACGGTATACCTAACCTACTGTCATTCACCACTCGGTGGGGATCGCCATCAAGCGTACCTGAACTGTGGAGTGAGACAGGCCTGGTACTGTACAGACACTCACTGCCCCACACCAATTTTAACGCATCCCCTCGTGGAAAACGGGTGGTGGGTAATAGTTTAGTCCTCTCTCACTCGCGCTCTGTACCGCACGTGCTTACCTCTCATTTTGTCAATGCGAGCCTATTTGTATGAAGTAACAGTGACGTGTACAGGGTGTTATCATCGTCCAATAAGGAAACATAAGGAAAGTAGAAAACGTAACTGACAGAAGGAAAAGCTTACGTTAATTGAATTGAAAACAACAGAACGTCTGCAATTGACCAATGGATAAAAGCCGCAATCGAATGCTGTCACAAAGTAGTAAATCGCTTGAACTTAATGTCTTAAGTGACTCAAATTACGGCTCCCACAAACGCTTTTACAGAGTAATCGCGGCGAATGACTCCGCTCAAGCTTCCCACTTCCCAGGCTCAAAGGCATCTTGCTGAGAGCCAGTGACGTCACAGCCTGTTTTTTCCGTTTAACTTTTCGCTTTGGCTTTGTCTACACTAAGGCAATGTGGCTTTTGAAATGGTAATCTTGGGGCTTAGCTGCAGAATTCACAGAATCGCCTTTTAATTTATAGTGCTTTTAAAAGCTAGAATTAAGAAGAGTGAAGGGATAATTTTTACATTAACGCTTTAGTACTAGTGTTTTATCATCATCTTCATCGGCCTATACAGGGTTTAAAATTAAATGGCGTTACATACTTAAGAGGGTGCTTCAAACCTTCAAACTGAACAACTTTCACTATGGAACTAATTTTATAAATCAGGAAAAATAAAATCAGCTGTTCCATAGAAAATGGCAATAGCTACTGTACCGAAATGTATGAAACAGGTGATTTTTTTATTTTATTTCAGTTATTGTTCAGATTGTTGATCTGGAGCACCTCTTTATGCAACATATTTAATTTTACACCCTATATACGTCCCACTTCAGGGCACATATTTTTATCCTCAGAGAAATATGGGCATCAGTCCACGCAAGCCCAATGCGGATTGTTAGTATCCACATACGCATTAGAATTTCTTCTTCAGCGTATTCTGGTTTCCTCACGATGTTTGCCTTCACCTTTTGAAAGCAGTCAGGTAGGTATTTAAATTTAAGAAACTCATTGGTACGTGGTATGTCGACCGTGCGGATTCCAACGCGGACGTACCTACTACTCTTTATTTCATAGAATGTCATTGTGTGACCATTAAGCTTCCATACCTCTCCGCAACGCGCCACCTAAGCTCTTTCTTAAACGAGTGTTTAAGAGGTTAGACGATAGTACCGTTTTGTCCATACAAACGTATTCCCCTGTTTCCTCCTTGGATAATGACACCAGAGCAAATATTGTTTTAACATACAATCTATGTTACCTCCATGTCCCTATGTTTTGCTTTTGTGCATAAATTGATTACTGTAAGAACTAGGGACCTTCGAATATTGCCTTTTACCTCCGTTTTCAGACATCCAACAAACAACGAATATTACATTTTAACCAAAGCCTTTCTCATATTATTTTTGTAATAATTATTTAAATTGGTTTAGTTTTTGGAGGAGGAAACAGGGGGAATGCAGATTTCATCAATTTTTTGAAAATAAAATCCGAGCTGCAGTTGTCTCTTTCGCATTCTATTCGGCGGGGTGTGTGAGAGAGGGGCGGATTGGACAAATAGGTATACAGTCGGAAAAATTACCTATTCTCAAATTTTCTTCGAGAGCTTATCCTCTTAAACTTTCTCTATTGACGCATTTGCAATAATTTCAAATGCCTCAAACGATATCCTAGCACAAATCAAAATAAAGATTGAATAATAAAGTCTCGGGTGTGACATGAACCCGCACTCTTCCCAAACCGGGGAATTGCGTTTTCCAATTACGCCACCGAACCCACTACCCAGAAAACTAAATTTTTTAAGCTATTGTGGTTTTATGGGACGTGACGTCGTCCACGGCGTTAATTTGATTTGAAATAGCACAATATGGCGGGCTGTAACATGTTTATAATCAATAATATTTTGGATATACTAGCACAGTCGAATTCAGGCTTTACATACAATCAAAGGATAAGATATCTGAATATTGTTACACATCTTATCTAGTTCCAATTGTAAGTGTACAAGAATCTAGTCCTCAAATAGATTTACCGTTACGCTACGATATTCAGTCTGAAATACGTTATTGAATCACGTCATTTCAGGAATCAGAACAATGATAACCGCATGTAATTCAATACTAAATTCGATTCATGTTTCATGCGTTCAACTGCTACTAACAATTCTATGTTCAAATTCTACCCGTAAATAGGTGCTTTTGAATTTGTGGGCGGAGTTTATTCATTGGTGTGCATCAATATCAACAATAAGTGGCTAATCCATACACTATAATTATATATGTGTTTGTATCTATTCAAATGTTTAACTCGGCCAATATCAATAGCACAAAAGAGATAGGTTACAGAAGTATGGCTCCACGCAACGATAGAAACAGGTGTATGTAGGGCGACGAAATGAATAGATACCTATACTTTCGATTAGCGTTAACGACAGTAGAAAACATGAAAATGTATGGACTTGACGTATGGTGGAGAAAGCAAAAGTCAACATGTTTCGATCGCCAATGTCAAATCCATACATTCTGTCATTTCTACTAGCGTCTACGCCAATAGAAATGTTACTTTGTCTATAGTCCCTTTGGGGAAAAGAATTGCTAAACTAATCAATATCTGTGCTTTGCATTTGTCAGATTTCCGTTAGAAATATATAGGTTCAAAGTTATCGTGGCTCAAAAATTTCTATACTAATTTTAAATGAATCTTAGCATTGAAACTATATAAAGCAGACTGTTGAAATTAATGTAAATTTGATAAATGTAAAGCACAGATATTCGTTTCTAGATCATGTTTACAAAAATATATTAATTTTATGACATAAATTCGTTTGTATGCAGCGCGCTCGGGAGTCATCAGAATAAACTTCCCATAAGCCCATTATAAAACTATCTGGAAATTGCTCCGTACACAGAACTGTAATATCAGTACTGTACCACTGAACACAAAGGACAATTCTACATGTGTTACTGTAGGTTGTTGAACTCCCAGCAGATTAGTTGTGACTAGTGTCCGACCAACCGCCAACTTCGGCCAAAAAAGTATCTTCGGCCACGAATTCGGCTTTCAAAAATTCGGCTGATTTTGGCTTCAGAGCTTTCAATTTAGGTTCATGGTTTGTTAAAATATTACTGTTTTAGCATAATCATAGGCTCACGACTATATTCCCCGAGGGGGTAGTCAGAGATATTCTGAAACCGCAGAACATCCACGTTTAACTGGTAGTACCGAAACTCTGTCCAGTGTGACGGAGAGTGAGCCCGTCGCCACTTGTAATGGACAGTAGATACAAATACATGCCTCGAAATTGAAGCATGTAGGATTCCTCACGATGTTTTGATTCACCGAAAAGCCAGTGGCCAGCCGAAAGCGAGTGAGTCGGCCTGGACGGGGATCGAACCATCGCCTCCTGCACGACAGGCAAGGTTACTCGCTACTGGACCACCACGGTTTTTATTTTAATTTGATTACTGTTTTAATTAATTTAAATTAATAAATATGAATAAAACGTACATTTTAATAAGAACATATTTAAAGGTGCAATTAATTGAATTCTTAACTGACATAAATTAATTTGAATATAATTAATCAAAAAGGTTTTAAATAAAATATTCTTTCCGTTTTAAAGGCACGCGGTAGGTAAATCTAGGCCTCTTATACCTACATTTTCACATCTCGATAAAATAACTATGGATTTAATATTGTTTTTAGAGTACTTTTTCCTCAGGCGTTGCTACCTATGATTTTCTAATTAATGTTTACCGACACACTAACATCTTTTTAAAAACTAAATTATTGATTTTGACCGAATGACTATTTAATTTAATTTAATTGATTTAAACCTTCGGCTTCAGCTGAATGTCATGGCAAAACCCGGTTCGGTTTCGGCTTCGGCCAACACTGACCATCGGCCGGACACTAGTTGTGACATGTCAAGGTAATCTTCTGAGCTTACTTTGCTCTCGTGGGTGAAAATTAACAAGGACCTTATTTAGCTCTAATGAACCCGCCAGTGGTTAGTTTAGTCCCTTTGTCCTTCTCAAGTCTTGAATTTTGGTAATCTGTATAAAAGATTGACACTTGGTTAAAGGGTTGGTTTGAGGCTTGCCATTACGAAAATTAGTGGGTCAAAAAGTATTTATAGTACGTCCTCGATAGCTCCTTGGTCTGATGGTTAAGAGCATTGGGCTCTTGAAACGGAGTTCGTGTAAATAATGATTTTCTTGTTATTTTCACACATTCTATGTTTGTGTGACGATGGGCGTGAGCCCCGAAACTCTGTCCAGTGTGACAGGTAGTGAAATAGTAAGTTTCTTAGGGAAAGTTGTTCAATATCATGGGTACAATCACCCCTTAAAGTAATGTACCCTATGTAGCTGTTTACCCTAACACCCTGTAAATTTTATAGCCGATCTAATCCATTTGACAGTTTTCGAAAGTACCTTAAGAACCTAAAGATTAGTCAAAATCTCTAAAGATTATATTGGAAAATACTTTCAAAGCTTAACTTTATAGTATTGGCAATCATAATATTTGAGTGAAAACGATGTGAGATGGTAACGTGGTTCCACTGCAGATGATAACACATCAGAAAGCCAACGAACTGCACTTGCAGGTGAGAACCGATCGCGTTCTCGTGGCAGCACATTTGCAATGTTATTGGCTTCATGAGCGAGACGATCGAATATTGACCACACGGAGAAAAATATCTAGTCTAGTAGTACCAAAATGTGAAAAATATATATATTTGCAGACTTTTCTATAAGATTTGTTATTATTATTCTATTTTGTGAAATCTATCGGAATAGAACTACAAATTTTCTAGTGAAGTCTGCTAAAATTAAGGTGCGGTTTATACAGAAGAGCCGTATGGCGGTGGCGGATAGTCAAAGTAACACAATTATAAACCTTATAGTAGGTAGCATAGCGTCGTTTGGAGAATTACGCCCGCGCCTCCAGGCGACGTCAGCTGGAGGCACGGGCGAGATTCTCCTTTACGACAAAAACTTTATATTGTGTTACTTAGATTATCCGCCACCGCCATACGTCTCTTCTGTATAAACCGTGGCTAATAGTTGTCATATTACAGGGTTGATAAGTTAGACAGTTGCATTTATTTAATGGGTGATTGTACGTACTCATGATACTGAACAACTTTCCCAAAGGAACATAAGGGAAATTCGAAAAAAACGTCTTCATACAAACGTAAGCTGAGCGATCAGCTGATTGCAACCAGTAATGTACAAGGTGTTACAAAAGTAAAAATAAACATTTAAAACTTTAAACGGGTGTTTTAGACCATCAAACTGAACAACTTTCACTATTGGACCAACATCGAAATCGCGAAAAAATTATCAGCTGTCCAATACGTTTAGCTCGAGTACATTTTTAGTTTAGTATAGAACATCAGATTTTTCTTTCGCGATTTAGATATTGGTCCAATCGTGAAAGTTGTTCAGTTTGATGCTCTAAACCACCCGCTTAAATGTTCATTTGTATTTGTGTAACACCTAGTATTTGCTCCAACTTTAATCGAAAACCCCAATGTCCATTCACCAAAACCATTTTATTTACATATCACATAAAACATGGGTGATGTCGTGAGCACGTTATCCGTTATCATTTTTCGTATGGATGATATTTATAGGTAGTATGGAAAGCCCAAAATTTGTTTTCTAAATTTTCTATAGATTTCTTAAGGAAAGTTGATCAGTATCATGGGTACAATCACCCCTTAAAGTAATGCAACTGTTTACCCTAACACCCTGTACAGGGTCCTTCTTAATAGGTACCTATGCTGATGGTTTTTTAAGGGGATGATCAGACCACCAAACTGAAAAACGTTCTTTATGGAACCAATGCCGAAAATAGGAAAAAAATCTGATGTCCTTTCCTTTCCGTATTTATGGAACAGCAGATTTTTCTCACAATTTCGGCATTGCTCCCATAGAGAAAGTGGTTCAGTTTGATGGTCTGATCATCTTCTTAAAAAACCGATAGATTATTAAGTTAGACCTTGTATTAAAATAACTTACATAACATATTCACATTCACATACATATTCAATCGATAAGGCGAATACAATATAATTGTTCATTTACAAAGCACTGTTAATAACAGTTCGAAAGCCTATTGTTTCTGTTTTGAAATGTTCCTTGGACTCAGTCGAGGGAACATTTATATTCTGAATCTGAAACTTGAAGTTTGTTTATTAAGTAGACATTTTGTTAAGAGAAAGTAGAACAAGATATCTCGAACTCAGAATTCGGTATGTCAAGTTTTTTTTGGATGGCTGAATCGAAAAATATTTCGAAATAATTGTCTCAATAATAATATTTTCTATGTCAGACATTTTAAAATGAAAAGATAACAGATATTTTTAAAAATTTTTAATAATAAAAAATGGGTCAACTGGGTACAATCGTATAACTATACCCAGTTGACCCACGTTCCCCAACCTTTAAATAAATACTCAAACCGAAACTCTCACCGCATCATCTGTCAAAATAAACCCCTTAGGGCTCGTTCCTTGTTTGGAGCTGCGGTGGATCACTTGCCTAATACTGCCTCTTAACATCTGCGGTTCAATCTATCTTACTGTGATACTGGTTAACTTGAAGGCAGAATCTCATTCGGAAGATATAAATCAGAAGTGCTATTTTTGAATCGTGAGATCAAAATCGTTTTCGAATGATGACGATTATAATGAATGATGCATAATCTGCACAGTAATGTTGACGTTTTTTAAGCTGATTTGAACGTGTGACTTTCAAAAATCGCGCTCCTGATCGTTTTCTTTGAGTTAAATTGTAAAAAAAATCCTTTCTTTTTCTTCTGACGATTCGATGGCAAGAATAGTCATTTTGAATGCGAATAGACATTTTATTCTTAAAACACATAGAGACAGATTCAATACTTACTACTGTAACCGATACCACAGTATTCCGATTTCGCAATTTTTCCCAATTTCTAACTTTGCGCTTCACGAACCACTAATTAAAATGCGCATTAGTATCGCGTGCGATACGCCCTGCCAACTCCCAGCCAAATCAACTAACCAACCAACCTCAAAACTATTAATTTAAAAAAAATGTCATTAAATGAACTTAATATTTTTTATTCATGTACTGAAATTGGGTACAATGCTAACTTGAATGCTAGTCCTATCCTAGGAGGTATCTACTCCGAAGTTATGAGCACTCAAAAATACGCCGAATCGCTTCGAGAAAAGGTACGGCAGTGCGCCGCTACGTTTGGGTCGTCTTGGCACTACCGTGCCCCCAAATTTGTTCCTAAACTTCTTTTGTGTTTTTTTTTAAATGTTAAGGGTCCGAAACTAAAAAAAAAAACCATTAATCCCAACATCAAACAAAGTCCGCATTTTCTTCAAAGGAAAGCTGATATCAGAATTGTCTTAGCTAAAGTTCTAAAGCAAGGAATCCTTCAACCGTGTAATACTAAACCTAACTCCAAGTCTAAATTCCTGTTCTCCGTTATCAAAATATCTCTAGTCGAGTAGCTTGCTCGAAAACAATACCTTCCTTGAGGTATAGATCCGCAACAAATTACACGAAACTTGGGCATATAGTCCTCCGGGAGCGAACTTTGGCCCTTATTCAATCCGTCAGAACTGAAACTTACTAAGTCGAAGTTTCGCCCTTTGACCGCGATCGCAAAACTGGTGGTAACATTTACGAGTTCAGTGAAACAGGTGAAACCGAAACCTCTGTTCCCAATTTGTTTAAGGTTTTCAATAGGCTCTCCTCTTTTATCTAGGTCTACGAGGAAAGCGAAAACTATCAAGATGGGCCCACGCGTGCACAATGCGGATTGGTAGACTTCACATACGCATCAAAATATCTTCTTCAGTGTATGCAGGTTTCCTCACGATGTTTTCCTTCACCGAAAAGCCAGTGGTGTTACAAATCGTACATAAATTCAACTTTGCTTACCAAAATATAATATCTTTTAAATATTTTGCGTAAAAACTATTAAAAATCTAGCAAGTTATGCGCTAATTAGTTCCTAATTATTTTGGATATTTCTCTAAAATAACAAGATTTTTGAGATGCAAAATGCTTAGTACAGAGGAGGGTGGCATGATCAAATTGGAGGTTTTTATCCAACAGTAGGTGGATTCCGTGGATGCACTGAGAAAACAATGCTACGTATCCGTAGCACATCGCAGCTTATACGTAGCCCGTCGCAGCTTATACGTAGCCCGTCGCAGCTTACGTACCACGTAGCTTACGACGCGATAATGATTACGAGTGTTGCATCAGAATTTAATTTGTCTTGTACTTCCCAATGAAGCTTCATTATGAAGTATCTAAGTTGTCTCATACTTCATAATGAAGCTTCATTGCTGGCACTGCGCCGGGCTACGCATATGTAGTATTTTTTTCTCAGTTTGATGATGAAGATTCTTGAACGTGCTTTGTAAATGTCGTGTTTGGGTGCTGTTTCAACAACAGGAAAATATTTTCTTATTTCATTGCCTATTGAATATTGCATAATATCTTGTAGATACCAAGTAAGTATAAAATTAAAGTTTTATAGATTACATATAAAATGTCAACCTTATCGATGTGATATTCCAACTAACCCAATAGGTACAAAATCACATGTTACAACCACAGTCTACATAAGAAAGGGTATAATATAACTCAAAATATGTCTCCAAGTCACAGAAACACAATCTCAGAAAACATTTTACCTTACCCCATAAGAAAGGGTACTTGAAATCGAACGAGTGTCCCCAACTGTCGCGCGTCCGTCCTGAAAACGCCTCCGCCGTAATAAAACCGCTCCTCTGCAGTCCATTCAACATAAAATACCCTGACAGGACTCAAATCCCGACGTCACAAGTACGAAAATAACTTAATTCGAGAGACTTCTTATAAGGAACGACGTAGCAAGTGCCTCCATTAAGGGCCTATGTCGAAAAATAATTGAAGCGAAATGGGCGTGGCTTAGCGCAGCAAGCGCCCCGCGCCCCGCTACCGAACATCGTCGCGCACTAGCCCGCGAAAATCAAATCACTCAAAATGCGTAGAAGACGCTTCGCTGTTAATATATTATTAGTACCTTTTGTCGTATGAAAAAACACAATATATTATAATAAAGTATCGTTCTATTTATCCTCCTTGATCAATTATTAATTTGTTACAGGATCAATTACGGACAACCAATTTATAGATAGAAACAATACCTAACTAACGATACTCTTTAATTGATTTCACTTAAAAAACTTAAAACTCATTAATATCATACCGAAAATCACTGTACCTATCTAGAAGGAAAAAAACTATCATTACAGGATTTTGTTTTACTTTATAGTACGAGAGCTACCTGTTGGTCTTCGGTTCGGTTCTTGGTTAGGCTTTACGTCTTTAGGTCCCGTAATCAAATCAATTCAACTTCTTATTTTGTACTTGTAATTGATATAATACAAGTCAAAACATTATATGGTCAAAACATACCGACTATCTAGATGAAACCTGGAAGTTATTTTACGCCGTCAACAAAAATGTAAGAAGAACGTGAAAAAATAAGTTTCGTAATACTGCAATAATCTCAGTTATTCTCGATACCACAAGAACTTTCAGGTTGAGAAGTTGTATAACACTCATAAACCTATTTTCAAAATCCATAGGTAATTCTAAAATACCTCGCATCCCTCAGATGCATGGCATAGCATTGAAGGATGAGGATGATGCAGGATATTATAACAGGTAGGAATGAATTTTAAAGTTCATTATTGCACAGCGTGAAGTTAGCACCCGAGCACAAGCAAGGGTGCTAAACGTATATGCAGGTTTAGGTCACAGAGTGCTGGAAAATTATTTACAACTTATTACCTTTTCTTTTCTCTCATACTTCTGGTATGTTCCTGCCTACGTTTCAAATTTAATGTTTTGTTCCGTTTTGTTTTTCATTATCACTGTTTCTCCTAGTACCCCAGGAAAATTAGGTGAAAAAAAGGGTCAACCTCGGATTGAGAGATAATAAGCTACAAACTTCTTAAAATCATCGTTATGACATCCAATACGTTAGGTCAAATGTCACATAAAATCTCGTTTATGCAGGTCAAAAGATTCAAGGTAAAATGTCAAAAAACAGGTCTTTAGGAAATATCTTCTTTTCTATGCTCTAAATGACCTTTGAAGTTTTAAAATAAATTGTAGAACTTTAAATTTTCTTCAAATTTGGTCATTTATAATAGTTAACCGTTCTTGAGATAGATAGGTAGAACGCAAAGAGTTGTAACTCCCATAACGGTTTGCTCCCATAGTAAAATGATACTTTTCCTTACACCCTGTATAATATTATTTGGCGTTATTAATGAAAATACATAATTTCAATAACTATACACGAAAGAAGATGATGAAGAATTATTTCGAGTTTGAATCAATCGGGATAGAAAAACGAGTACAGAATAGTGACCCTGAGCAGCGCGCATTGAAGATATTGAATGAAACCAGTCACCACCTGCCCGACAGACGCTTCAAAACAATACTTATATGGAAAGAAGACGACATGAAGATTCCGAACAACTACAAAAACTCACTCAAACGGCTGCACAACCTAGAGAAGAAACTAGACCGAGATGAAGACCTGAAAAAGAAATATGAAGAAAGAATGCACACCCTCTTCACTTTGGGCTACGCCGAGGAAGCTATCACACCGCCGGTGCCAAATAAAACATGGTACCTACCCCACTTCGCGATCATTAACCCCGCGAAACCGAAGATAAGAGTAGTACACAACGCCACAGCGAAGACAGCCGGACGCAGCCTGAACGATATGCTACTCTGCGGTCCAGACTTGCTGCAATCTCTGCCGGGAGTTGTAATGCGATTTCGTCAACACCAACACGCCGTGTCAGCTGACATAAAGGAATTAATGTTTATGCAAATATAAGTTCAAGAGGACGACAGAGAGGCACTACGATTTCTATAGCGGGGCGACGAGAGAGGGAACCAGCGACCGCGAGAGTACCGCATGACTTCATTGATCTTCGGCGCGATGTCATCACCATGCACCGCGCTATACGTGAAGAATAGAAATGCTTCAGACTTCAAAGAAAAGTATCCTGCAGCCGCGCGAGCCATTGAAAAGAACCACTACATGGACGACTACATAACAAGCTTTCCGACCGAAAAAGAAACCAAAGAAGTATCGAAATCAGTCGACTAAATTCATCGGCAAGCCGGCTTCGAGCTATGCGGATGGGTGTCCAATACAAATTCAGTAGTACAGCAGTTTTCCGCCAACTCGGGCGGCGCCACGGTCTCTATCGGCGGGAGCGAGGTCCGATGGTACAACGGGCCGAGCTTCCTACGAAACCACGAACGAGAATGGCCACAAGAGACGAAGACAGAAGCACCGAAGACAGGAGAAGAGAGGGGACTTGTCACGTCACCCACCAGCGACCTGACCACGCTCACCTACCTCGAATCGAGCGATTTTCGTCGTTCCCACTTTTGCTACGAGCTACGGTGCGCATGCTACAGTTCGTCAATTTATGTCGAAAGAAGAAAAATGAAACAGTATTGGCTACGAAGCGCAAACGAACGAAAGAAAACAATAAAAACGACTCTGATTCAAAGATTGATAAGAAAACACGCAAGAACGAGACACCGTACGTGAAGAAATGAGATAGCAACACCATCGGTATCGAAACGCACTATCTCATTCGCGCTGAGAAACTATGGTGGAAACCTGTACAAGAAGATTGTCTTTCCGAAGATTTACGTCGAGTAAGGAACGGCGCGGCGCCTCAGCCGGGAGACAAGCTGTCGGCGCTATCAGTGGTCGTCGGCGAAGATGGCTCAAAGGAAGAATCCACGTAGCACCTGACATCGTTGAAGACACTGCGAGCCCGACCGTACTCGACGGGAAACACTACTTCACGCGACTGTACATACAACACGTACACGAGCGACTACATGGCGGTATCGAAACCGTCGTGAATGAGCTACAGCAGCGACTATGGGTACTGAAGATACGACCGACGGTGCGTGAACGTCATCAAACACTGTCAACTATGCAAGATACGAAGAGCGAAGCCTACGTCTCCGGCGACCGGCGACCTGAGGAGGTTCGTGGCACGAAGAGGAGTGCCTAAGGAGCTATGGAGTGACAACGCGACGTGCTTCAAGGCTGCGGAGAAGGAGCTCGCCAAGGCCGCGCTGGCGGCGGTCAGCGAGGAGGCGACGGCGCGGCGCATCACCTGCCGCTACGTACCCCCGGCCTCCCCCTTGATGGACAGCGCGTGGGAGCGCATGGTACGCACCGTGAAGGAGGCACTGCGCGTCAAACTCCACGAGTAGTACCCTAGCGACGAGACACTGCTCACCCACTCACACACGTGGCGGTGACCCCAGAAGAACCGGAGGCGCTTGCACCCAACCACATCCTGTTGGAACCCAAACGACCTCACCGCGCGCAAGCGCAGCGCGCTCAACGCCTGGCGGACGTCTTCTGGAGCCGCTAGGTCAAAGAGTACCAGCCTTTACTCCAACACCGGCGGGAGCCTCACACGACCAGCGCACGCTATCGGCGACCTGGTACTCGTCTGCGACCCCACCCTGCCCCGCAACACATGGCCGCGGTCTACCCAGGGCGAGACGGCGAGGTGAGGATCGTGGTCGTCGTAAGCAGCAACGGGCATGTCCTCCGGAGACCGACCAAGAGGATCGTCGTGCTACAGGTTGGATCGCAGAGCTGCGACGGCGGGAGAAATGTGCACGACAGAACCTGAATTGACTACCTTTGTATATAGTTTTTACATTATTTCGTTTTATATACCCTTTTATACTAGTAGGATAAGTTTAGGTTAAGTGTTCATTTCAATAAATAATTTTTTCTTATTAGAATTAAAGCTTAGCACATAAGTTATGTAAATAGTTCTAATATGATTCTTATTTGATTTCTCTAGTGATTTCTACCCCAGATTAGATTAGGTATACTTCCCTATTAAAATTAACGCATAGCACAAGTAAATAAAACAATTAGAATCGAGTTACAACTTATAAATTCCAATTAGACATTACGCCAGTAAGCTTCCCTACCTCATTAGAATGGGTAGAATCCTATTAGAAATAATTGTTAGAAAGAGACAGAACGCTACATCTCTGTCAGCGCATACAGGCGAGCGAGGGGGGCCCCGGCGTCCGGAACCTGTGTTATGAGGAAGCGGGGGCCGGGGTAATATAAATATTGTACCTTTCCTTTTCGTTCTGCACTCTGTTATGCACCGGCGGATGATGCACATGCTATTTTTAGAATAAGAATATAAGTATCTTAACTATATAATAATATTGGTTTGTAAGCGTAGAAATTAAGATTGTATGAGAAATAAAGAGATTTGTATTCAGGGCAAGAGTGCGGGGTAAGGAGGGATGGTCGCTTGAAAATGATATAAAATGGCGCCAAATCGACGTAGATTCATTCCGGATCCAGCACTCAAGAAAGAAACAACTTGGAAGAAGAAACTCTCTGCGACCACTCGCCTTCCCTACCCTGCCCTCCAGCTTGGCTCACCATACTGACGACCCATACAATTAAGGGCCACAGAGTTTTCAAACTCTCATACCAGGCAAGATGTTCCGGAGCAATAGAATCCTTCAACTCGGTAAAAATACTGACAACGGTTCATAAATACGTTTATAACCACATTCCATTATGACAAATAAATATAATTATTTGAAGAAATTGAAAAACAAGATAGAAAAACCGAAAATTGATTTCATTACGTGACCGACGACTTAAAGATAATAACAGCTAGCTCTTGGTCTATGAAGTCCAAAAAAACTGCTATACATATTTGAGTGAGAAATATACGTAAGAGAAGTTTATTCCGAATGCGTAAATGCGCGCTGCATACAAACGAAGTCTGGTGATATTTTCAATACTAACCAATCAGTAAATGAAAAATTTGTAGAAACAATCTAGAAACTAATCTCTATGCTTGTATGAAGTCAGATTTTCGTTAAAATATACAGTTTAATGCTAGAATTAATTTAAGATTTGTATGGAAATCTTTGAGGTATTGTAACTTTAAAACTATACCTACATTTTAACGAAAATCTGACTTCATACAAGCATAGAGATTAGTTTTAGATTTTTTCTGAAAAATTTCATTGACTTTAATTGGTTACTATTGAAAATATCACCAGACTTCGTTTGTATGGAGCGCGCTCCGAATTATATTCTCTTAAATGTGAAGCTGCTATGGCCTCGAATTTATTTTAGATTGTATCATTTCATTTATTTATTTACCATAATTTACATGTGTATACAGTGATGGTCTTAGTAAATATTATAGTGTAGTATTTAATATATTACACTATAATATTTACACGTAAGCTGGATAATTAATCGTAATTCGGAAATTGGACATGCGAACGCAGGTCCGACGCGGGCAAAGGCCACAGCCGACTGAGCTTTTTAATAGATTGTGATAGCTTATATTACTGCCTGACGCGAGAGAAAGAGATGAGGCGGAGCGCACGCCTGACTAAATAAAACGACGTAAGCGCCAAAACAAACTTTATTTAGTTGTGATTTTACTATTTATGTAAGTTAATTTCTGCCGCAATCAAAATTTATAAAATATCAATCTCTTTTTTTTAAATCAAGTCTCGTGTTTCTATTATTCACCGTTTAGCAGTTCCAAGCGTTTATAGATAAAGACGGAGGCTACTTTGGCTTTTTTTTCTATCGAGAAAATTTGTCTTAATCGTGTTTTGGCGGCAATCAAAATTTTAATAATATGTTCAATTTACACATATCCTGAAATCATACTCCTACTGTTAGTACTTCATGATATCTGACGCTTTGAAGAATCCTATTTTTTTCACATATCCTCTTAAGCGAACAATCTGGTCATTCTCAGCAGACTTCATTCTTCGAACGTTCTACAAATTCTAGAGATATCTAACCTTTGAAGTTAGAATAGTACAATGCGGGCTGCTGTTGCTAATTAAGGTTTGATGTAAGACTGGATTTTAGAGCAAATAAGTGAAGAGTAAATGAGTCATTGACACTTATCACATGCCATCATTAGGTACTACTAAAACATTTTGTGATTATTAGTATAATTATTGATTGATTGATCGAACGTGGCGCGATCGTGTAGATCGAGTGCTCTTTAGGCTTTGGAGGCTCCGCTATTCTGTATTAGGACAAATGTATTTTTCGCCATGAAACAATCTGAAAAGCAAGAAAATATTGCTTGTAACGATTTTTTTTACTTGATTACCGTCTGTATTAACATCAAACAAATGCGATTTTGATACCCATATTGTTATTTTTAATTAACACAATTGTTTATTCCCCCTCTCTTTTTTGATTCGCAGACGCTATATTAAAATAATATAGCCTATGACACGCTCACAATTTTATGAATTTATTGACACCTCGTATGTTAAAAACCTGTCAAGCCGTTTAGGCTGCAGAGAGTATCAAAGAAATGGACATACATACATACATATGTAGAGAGCTATGCTCTGTGTTTCTCTGAGAGATCACATCAGAAATGAAGTGATACGTCAGAGAACTAAAGTGGTTGACATAGCTCAGAAAATTAGCAAGCTGAAGTGGCAATGGGCTGGTCATATCTGCCGAAGAACTGACAACCGATGGGGTGTCAGAGTTCTTGAGTTGAGACTGCGAACTGGTAGGCGTAGTGTGGGACGCCCTGCTGCCCGCTGGACAGACGACCTAAAAAACGTAGCGGGGAGCGATTGGATGAGGAAGGCCGAGGACAGAGTTTTGTGGCGCGCCTTGGGAGAGGCCTATGTTCAGCAGTGGACGATGATGGGCTGATGATGACATACATATGTATACAGGGTTCTTCTTAATATGCTGATACTTTTTAAGGAGATGATTATACCATCAAACTGAACAACTTTCTCTACGGGACCAATATCGAAATCGCGAAAAAAAACAGCTGTCCCATACATTTGGCTGGAGTAGGTTTGCAGTTTTGTATGGGACAGCTGATTTTTTTTTCGCGATTTTGATGTCGTTCCCATGGAGAAAGTTATTCAGTTTGATGGACTGATCACCCCCTTAAAACAATGTCAGCATATTACTAAGGACCATGTATACTTACATACATACATAAACTTTAAAAATATAACCCTCCTTCTGGGGCAGTCGGGTAAAAAGTAGTAGAAAATCAATAAAATCCAAGTAGGTACAATGAAGTTTTATTGAACAGGAAATCAGTTTGATTTCCTGTTAAAGTATGTTAGATTCAAACGGCACTAGACTTAATACTTCAAGATCAGGATTCCTATTACGGACCTGTTCGTCGTAGTTTTCTGTTTGAGGAAATACTGAAGAAGACTCCGTTTTATTTCAAACATATTATTAAAAATTTTTTCCCTTACAGAAAAGAGATTACAGTAATAATAATAGACTAAATTATAGATAAAGATTGCTAATTGGGTAGAACAATTGCATGCATGCATGCAAACCTCAGAACGTCCACGTTCCACCAGTGTAGTACCGAAATTCTGTCCAGTGTGACGGGGGGTGGGGACAGTGGGTACAATATAGGTACATGCCTCGAAATTGAAGCACGCAGGTTTCCTCACGATGTTTTCAGTAGAGGTCTTCTTATACCCTGTAGGTAGGTATACTATATGTTATTACGGTGGAAACGAGGCGTTCGTTGGCTGTAGGAGCTACGGTATTGGAAACGATCACCGAAGTTAAGCAACGTCAGGTCCAGTCTTTGGATGGGTGACCTTTCAAGTGGTACTTCATCTCGATAGGCTCCAAGCTTCGGAAGGCACGTTACACAGTTAGTCCCGGAAGTAAAATCGTTATAAACATAGCACAATGTATTTTCTTTTATCCTTTTCCTTTTTCCCAACTAAACACAAAAGAAAATTTCCGCTCTTTTGCACAACACGTTTATCCTAATGTTACTTTTATGAACATATGTAACTCAATGTACATTGAATGCTGAAGGTCCTTTCCATTTCTAAATATTGCGGAAATGACGATTCATACATATAGCGCGCCACCTGTATACAACCGATTTTTAGGGTTCCGTACCCAAAGGATGAAAACGGGATCCTATTTGTAAGCCTACGTTGTCCGTCCGTCCGTCCTACCTATTTAGGGCTGTAACTTTTGAACCGTAATAGCTAGAAAGTTGATTTTTTTTCGGAATAATAATAAAATGGCAAAAAGTTAAAAATTAAGGGGAGTTCTCCACGAGAAACTAGTTTTTATCAAAGTTTTTTCTTCTCGCTCTATCGTAAAAACGGTAATACATACAAGCGTCAAACTTGGTTTGATTATAGAACAAACTCTACAGTATAGCAACAAATAATAAAAACGGGCCAAGTGTGATTCGGTCTCGCGCTAAAGGTCCCAAAGAAAAAAACTTTTTTTGTAAGTAGTCATGTGATGTGTGGTGGTGTGGTACGAAACCCTCGATGCGCGAGTAGCCCGACTCGCACTTGACCGGTTTTATTCTTCATTTGCACTGATTTTCGATTCTAGATTATAGAATTGTCACTCAATAAAAAAGAAAAGATTAATGATTTTATTGAATTGGCATATGGGCTTAAGGAATTAAAATTTCGATAAATTTTGACATTTCAAGTTTTGACCGCTATAATTTTGAAAAAGAGATTTATTATATCTCAACCACTCTAAAATTGAGATGGGTATAGTCAAAAAAGGAACTTGACGTCAAAAGCAAAATGTTAAGTAATTTTAAATGTTGAAAATTTTGGTCGTAAGCAATTTTTTTACTTGATTACCATTAACATCAAAGAAATGCTGATTCGTTTGTTGTCTAAAAAATTAAAAATACTAACCACAATAATAATAAATAGAAGTACTACATTATAAACTCATATCTCCATATTTGGGTGATAATTATTATAGGACATTGAACTTAACATCTTTACCGAGCTGTCTCATAGAGCTGAATTTGGGACCCTGGGTACTTTAAGATAAATCTGGCCCCTAAGACAGAGGGTTGTTAACAACAGGCAATAGAACAGGAGTAGGAGATAAGGGGCCCCTTGAGTCGCGGGGCCCTGGGCACTTGCCCAGTGTGCCCAAGCGCAGAGATGGTTCTACATCTTAAACATTGAAATAGTGAAAAAAAAGTTTCATACATAACATCAATTCTACTCGACCCAAATGTATAGAACAGCAGATTTTTTTCCACTATTTTATGAACTCAAAATTTGTGTGACAATTATCTTAGAAAATGAATAATTTTACTTTTACTTTACTTAACTTTAGTAGTAGTCGTAAAAGAACAATACAATTGTTACTACAACATAAATACAAACAAAATTTGAACTATAGAGTTCAAATAAATAAATAAATATGTTGGACATAGTCACACAAATTATCTAGTCACATTTAAAGTACCAGAATCTAACCTGGACTTGTATTATGGTGACTAGACAAAGATATAGCATAGCATACATATATAGATACAAACATCAATGTCGTGTCATTATCTATATATGTATGCGTACTATACACAACGTGTTAATGAATTAACGCAAAACTAGAAAGTAGTTTGTTTAGAATCGAGAGCAGAATCGAATTATCAAGGTTTCAACATGGGATACATTTTTCAAATGATTAAATAATTTGTGTTTTAAATTTAAAATTTACTGAACTCGATATCAAACCACCGCACGGGCACACTTACTACCAAAACAATATTCTTAAAATGTATCCATGAGCACGCTAGCGCTTTCATTCATTGCTGAAATGATAACAAATCAACAATTTTTGCCTCAAAACTTAAAATGCGAACTTAAAATTTTAACAATCAAAATAATAAAATTATTGTTTAAATCTAATTATTTTCTCATTAATCAGTTGGGGTGTATAATGTTTTGCGCTTATTCATTAACACGTTGTATATTCATCATACAAATAATTGTCCCTTACGGGATTCAAACCCGCAACCCTCGGCACCGTAGGCAGGCAAATAAAAGTACTTATAAACTCTAGATCTACGCATCTGTAGATTTCCACAATATAATATGTTTTTAAAGAACACCTTTTGTACTTTACGTCATTTGCTTGTAATGTGACAGTATTACACCCATACAATCGTGTGAAAGTGTTTACGTTCTAAGATAACGGGAAACTCCTTGGTGGGATTTGCGTTGTGTAAACAGGATCATTGTAATGTACCTATTCGACGGCATTATATATGAAAGAGTATGTACCCACGCACGGCGACACATCAAGCTACGCAAAACCAACATAAGCTGGCCGCGCGTAGTGTGAATAACGTATAACGTCGCGCGGCCAGCTTATTTTGGTTTTGCGTAGCTTGATGTGTACACAAACAAGAACCAAATAATTAAAGGGGTGGTTTAGATTAGACTATCAAATTGAACAATTTTTACTATAGATATATAGTCAAAATAAGTGTTCCATTTTGCCAATTTTGGTAAGGAACACTAAAAAATTAAGAACTTTATAAGCATTTCTTTTCTATTTTTCTTTTTCAAAATTTTTTTATTGTCAATTTTTTTAAAGGATAATAGCTACTATCTGCTAATGTATGTAGGCATAAAAATTGTGTTGATAGTTGTAGCAAAGTTGCTGGCCACTTCAAAAGGGAACACAGTCGTGAGTTTATACAGTATTTTATCTAACTAAAGGCAAACCTTTAAACCACGTAATCAACCCATCAACCTGAACAACTTTTACTCTGGGAGCAAACCTGTCAGCGCATCTACTTTTCCACACTAAACTGCAATGCGTACACGACTGAGAGTCAGTTGCACGTACGTTCATTAAAGTTAATCCTCCATTAAATCTCTTGCATGCTTTTACTAAGTTCTCAAGACAAAAAGTGTCAGCAAGAGATTTAATGGAGGATTAACTTTAATGAAATTACGTGCAACTCACAGTAAAACGTATAAAACAGCAGATTTATTTTTTTGTTCTGACCAGTTCTGACAGTTCTGACCTGTATCACCAGTAGTACCGAAACTCTGTCCAGTGTGAAGGAGGTAGAGCCCGTCGCCACATAAAGGACAGTGGGTACAATACATGCCTCAAAATTGAAGCATGCAGGCTTCCTCACGATGTTTTCCTTCACCAAAAAACCAGTGGTGTTACAAATAGTACATAAATTCCGAAAAACTCATTGGTACGAGTCGGCCTGGACGGGGATCGAACCATCACCTCCTGCATGGCAGGCAAGGTTACTTGCCACTGGACCACCACGACTATGTATGTATAGCTTTGTAGTAAACTGATTATGTAGAGGGCACAACTACTGTTGAAAGAAAACTCATAAATATAGTAAAGTGATATAAATAGCTTAAGTTTATCGACAAGAAGAATTTGTAGACCATTTTCAGATTGTTTTAGACAAAGAAAGTTAAGAATTATGAGTACTTACTATTTACTAATTGAAATTAATCTGAAATTTGTTATTTGTCAAGGCGAAGGTCATGTTTTTGTTAATTTTCTTGTCGATTTGTCAATTTTACAAAACAAGAACTGTTTTTAACCCTCGACGCAAAAAGAGGGGTTTTATACGAGTGGACCGATTTCGATGCGGTATTTTTAGGAGAAAGCTCATTTTTGTGAGAGTTTTCTTAGTTTTGTTTCATGAAAATCGGTTCAGCAGTAGCAGTAGTTCGGTCACCTATTATTTTTGATTAATGCGTAGGAGACCGCTATAAAATGATTTTTTTTATTCGACAATCACTTGCACATTAATTTACCTTAAATATCTTAAAGAGAGTTAAAAAGTAAAACAAACATTTGTTTACACCAAAAATAAATTGACCGAATTATTTTTCACTTTTTAAATGTCTGTTCTAATACGCTGTGGTACAGCGACATTTGGTTTAAAGGTCTGAATTTCCAACAGTATACAGGGCGTAAACATATTGAAGAGGGTGCTTCAGACCATCAAACGGAACAAATTAGTCCTTTCACAGTTCAGTGGCGCCCTCGTCACAATATTAAAGTTTTTTCAGTCATGAAAACCCAAAATGAAAAATGTACCCACTTTTATAGTTAACATAAGATTGATATTGAGTTATTACTTTTTTAGTCTTAACATTTTTTCAAGAATATCAAAATAAATGTAAAAGTGGCCGTTTTTTCTACTTTTTTTCAAATTAGTTTAGAAGGTCTAAACTAATTTGAAAAAAAGTAAATGAAAAATAATTTTATAAAAATTTCTTTAAGGTGCAATAGTAGGACGACATACCTTGGAGGCATTTTTCGTTTTTCGACTAGATTTATACAATTTGCCGAAACCAAAGTCATACCTTAGTGTTCTTGGATAGTTTATCTAGTGAAATCATAAATTGAATACACGATTGGAATAACTTCACTCAATAGAAAATTGTCACAAAGATTTAGTATTTTCTTGTTTTAGAACAAATTAAAATAGTTTCTGATTTTTGGTATATTTTCACTCACATATTCACCATTAGTTGATCTAGTAAAATCATTAAAAAAAATCTATAAAAGTTATTTTGTTAATTCTTTTTAATCGAATATACGGCACACCTTTTCGGAGGGCTGGGCAATCGCGTTTCTCATAGAAAATATTCGTATGAACCTGTAGCCTGTTAAAGCTTTTTTGGTACCTGTCACGGAGTAGCATTTTTTTTAAATGTAGGCTTTCTTGATTGAGGAATCATAAATATTGTGATGAGGGCGCCACGGAACCGTAAAAGGGCTCTAAAGGCGGACCCTGTATAAAGTTTTCATCGATGTAAATGGAAAAACGTAAGGTCCATTAAGTTGCGAGCGACTAAATATCCTTGTCGCATGGAAAAATAACAAATTTTTGTACAGCGCTTATTAAATATCTTTTCTCATTCTCATCCTCAGGCCATTAATTATTTTACCGAGCTAACGGAATTTCCGTAACAGCCATGTCATGTTTACAATTTTATTAGGTACTTCTAGATTCTTGCATATAAATATGCAGGGTGTAAACTTATGCGTAATATAAATATACCTACCTTAATATTATAGGGGCGTCTTTGATTAATTATGTCAAGATAGAGCCTCACGCTTCTTACGCACTAAAACAAACCAACTTTCGTATGTTGGGTGCGTGAGGCGTCATACAACTTACCTCTGTGTGCGTGTCTAGTGATAGGGTTTATCGGCCTTGACTGGTTCCAATTTTTACCGACGCATTCGTAGCTTCGACTGTCTATCTTTATACATGGTATGTAACCAACATCGAAATCACGAAAAAAAATCTGCTGCTCTATACATTTGGGTCGTATTTTAATATGGAACAGATATTCATAAATTGGCTTTTGGTACGAAATAAAGAGTTAAGTGTTTCAGTGTTAGAATAAAATCGTCCCTCAATGTTACCCACATTGATGATGATTTTAAACTGACAATGCAGACGAAGTCGAGGGCAACAGTAGTCAACGATTTCAGCGAAGACCAAATAAAATCTTTGGCACTACTATTTAATATAATATGAAGTATGACTGATTCCTTTACTTCAGCTATCCCATAATCATTTGTGGTCCACGCAAAAAGGGTCCTCTTGTCGGGTTTTGAGTTAAGGTTTTCGGCATTTAGATCAGTCACATGATCATATGCAACAATAAATCAAACCGGTCAAGTGCGAGTCGGGCTAACTCGCGCACCGAGGGTTCCGTACAAAACCACCACACAACATATTAACTTATAAAAAGTTTTGTTTCCTCCAGGACCTTTAGCGCGAGACTGACTCACACTTGGCCAGTTTTTATTATATGATGTAATACTGTAGAGTTTGCTTTATGGTCACGCCAAGTTTGACGCTTGTATGTATGACCGTTTTTACGATAGAGTGAGAAGAAAAAACGTTGATAAAAACTAGTCCCAAACTGCCAGTTGCACGTAAGCTCATTAAAGTTAATCCTCCATTAAATCACTAGCTAACTTTTACTACGACAACAAGACAAATAGTGACAGCATGAGATTTAATGGAGGATTAACTTTAATGAACGTACGTGCAACTGGCAGTTAGTCATTTTATTATTTGTTAGCAAATGCGCCAAATAACCAACATTCTGTGAAAATTTCAACTGTCTAGCTATTACGGTTCAAAAGTTACAGCCCTAAATAGGTAGGACAGACAAACAGACGGACGGACGGACAAAGTAGGCTTATTAAGGGTCCCGTTTTCACTCTTTGGCTATGGAACCCTAAAAAGATGGGTTAAAATGCCGACAACTGGACCCTTAATGCGTGGACATTTTTCTAAGCATTGTCTGAGCTTAAAACTGCCGAAATGTTTCTATAAGTTTCTCAATACACCCATCGACTTCTCACGATGACAGTATTATAAATACCCAAGTATATAAACACAACAATTGTCCAAGGATTACAAAGACAAAACGGCGGAGACTTAAGAATATTTTCGGCATAAAACCAGAGTAATTCATTCCTTATTCATTGTTTGTTCCGGTTTTACAGGCTTCCGCTTTTCGGAGGCAATAAAAGAGGCATGTTCGGAAATCATTCGCTACTTGCTTTTACCCGCTGGTTTACGTGCGTCATAGCGTTATACAAGAAACTAGTTATTTTCAACGTTTTTTTCATCTCGCTATCGTAAAAATGGTAAAACATACAAGTGTCTTGTAACAAACAACTTTGTGTGATTATAGAGCAAACTCTACACTAGATAATATAATAAATCAACATATAATAATGTGAGTTGGGTCGAGCTTAGAGCATAAAGCAATGGAGCTGTTAAGAGGATATGTGAAAAAAATAGTATTCTTCAAAGCATCATATATCATGAAGTACTAACAGTAGGAGTATGATTTACGGATATGTGTAAATTAAACACATAATGGAAGTTTTGATTAGAGCCAAAACACGATTAAGAGACATTTTCTCGATAAAAAAATAAGCCAAAGTAGCCTCCGTCTTTATCGATAAACGCTTGGAACTGCTAAACAGTGAATAATAGAAACACAAGACTTGATTAAAAAAAAAGAGATTGATTTTTATAAATTTTGATTAGAGCAGAAATGAACTTACATAAATAGTAAAATCACAATTAAATAAAGTTTGTTTTACGCAAGCGTCTTTTCAGGCGCGCGCGCCGCCCCATCTCTTTCTCTCGCATCAGGCAGTAATATAAGCTATTCATTTCGCTTCAATTATTTTTCGACATAGGCCCTTAACGACGGGAGTACCCCTCTGCCAAAGTACGTGACCATTTTTGTCCATGCGCGTTGTATAAAACTAGTTCACGCTCGTCCGCTACCATTCGGTATCGTTTCGTGTCGCAAGCACTGTCTTGTCAGGACAATTGTGTTGTTTTTTAATGTAAAAGGCGATCTGCCATTTCAAATCTGCGTGAACATGACGTTTCCTATCATGTTATGTGAGTATTCTTATTAACTATTAAGTTTGTATTTGAGTACAATCTCAAAATAAATAAAAAGCCGTTGCGAGAAGAAAACAATAGAAAGATACAGTGGTACAGAGGTAGCTCGTACGAAGTACTAAGTCGTTTTGTTTATGGTGTCGCTTTTAGATGTGTTTGTTTGTATCAGTATGAAGCGTCGTGTATGTGCGTGTTTTAAATTTGTCGTGGTATGCTATACGTGTCTACCTCGCCCCCCGCTAAAAGTGGCGGAATTTTTTTTTCGCTGAATGAGCGCCATGCGCCATGACATCTCCATTGCTATATGCTCTAAGGTCTCGCGCTAAAGTTACCAGAAAAAATAACAAATTTTGTAAGTTATACGTTGTGTGGTGGTGTGGTACGAAACCCCCGGTGCACGAGTATCTATACTCGCACTTGACCGGTTTTAATTTATTTTCATGACTATGGCATAATATACATCGCCATATCAAACTATATCCACCTCACTTTAGAGAAGCCTTTTTGTCAAGTTAACTATAGGGTGCAGGTTAACACACATTGTTGCCATTACAAAGCTGTCTACCCCGATAACGAGCCTGAAAGCTGAAAGCCGTTTATAAATCACGCAACATACGCAAAACAACCTCGTTTGAACCTTATGCAATGGTAATAAAGAGTTTGGGTACACCAGTTGTGCAATACATGTAATGCCAGCAGTAGAATATTGAAATTGTTGACAGATAGTTGATAGAGCAAGCTGAGTAGAATATTATTTGATATTTGACGAAAGTTCGGTTCATGCGCTGTTTGATTGTTATTTCATAGTCCAGGAATATTCAAGGATTTACGAATATCGATAGTTTTTATTTTAGTATTGTTCCGTACCTCAAAAGAAAAAAAAAGATATTATAGTCTATCTTTCTGTCTGTTCGTCTGTTAAGACCCTTTTTCTCAGTAACGGTAGAGGTATCATGTGAAAATGAAGCATATGCTTTCGACTATATTCCCCGAGGGGTTAGTAAGAGATATTCTGAAACCTCAGAACATCCACGTTTCACCAGTAATACCGAAACTCTGTCCAGTGTGACAGGTGGTGAGCCCATCGCCACATAATGGACAATGGGTACAATACATGCCTCGAAATTGTAGCATGCAGGTTTCCTCACGATGTTTTCCTTCACCGAAAAGCCAGTGGTGTTACAAATCGTACATAAAATCCGAAACACTCATTGGTACGAGTCGGTCTAGACAGGGATCGAACCATCGTCTCCTGCACGGCAGGCAAGGTTACTCGCCACTGGACCACCACCGCATCCTCTGCCACTGGACCACCACGGCATAAAGAATATTATAGTTTGTCTTTCTGTCTGTCTGCCCGTCTGTTAAGACCCTTTTTCTCAGGAACGGTAGAGTTATCAAGTGATAACGAATACCAAAATAATACCAAGTGGACTCTGTGTAAAAATTCTAGGCTCTAAGTCATAATGGCCTTCTACATCGGCTCTAGCTTATCTCAAATGGAAAGATCTCATGCAACAAGGAGGCTGAAGCTTTATCTTGTTATATATCAATGAATATTTTATGGCTCTCATTGGTCATGACTTAGATTATTATGTTCGGCAGTCAAGGAATAATAACAATACAAAAAAAATTAACAGAACAGCAGCGACGTTTTAGTGTTCAAAAAATTTTAACAGAACTGCAGCGACGTTTTAGTGTTACAGTTAACAACATCCAGCCAATTCAAAAAAGCTGATCCGATTAAAACCAACCAGAGTGTAATCTCATAAAGCTCAGATTAAGAAGTTTTCCTACTGTGTGCATTTTAAAATGTACCTACTGTACATGTGGTATACAACGTGTTAATGAATAAGCGTAAAACTTCATACACCCCAACTGATTTATAACAAAATAATTAGATACTTAATCTAATTAATCAATAATTTCAATATTTTGATACTTAAAATTTAAAGTTATTTGCATATTAAGTTTTGAGGGGAAAATGATTTGTTGTCATTTCAGCAATGAATGAAAGCGCTAACGTATTCATGGATACATTTTAAGAATCATGTTTTGGCATTAAGTAGGGTGAGCGTGCCTGTACGGTGGGTTGACATTGATTTCAGTATTTTAAACAAAATTACCTATATTGAAACCATGATAATTGGATTCTGCTCTCGATTCTAAACAAACTACTTTCTAGTTTTGCCTTTATTCATTAACACGTTGTATAAACAAGTCTTACGCTAAGTGGAGCATCAAATCACCGTCAGATCGAGATAGCGTGATGATATACCGTCGTATATGTAGGAACATGTTCAGGTAATAAAGTTACAGCTGCCAGCCAATTCAAAAAAGCTAAGCCGAAAAAACCGACCAGTAAATAGTTGGTCTACTGTTTGCTTTATAAAGTGTAACGTAGCTGTTGTATATAAACAGGTCTTACGCTGAGTGGAGCATCAATCACCGCCAGATCGAGATAGCGTGATGATATACCGTCGTGTATGTAGGAACATGTTCAGGTAATAATGTGTGAGGTAGGTTCGTTACGCTCGTTTTGTTTGAATATAACATTTAATTTAGTTCTCGCTTTGTTTTGTTAATTGAGATTTTAGATTGAGGGTACTTTAAAATTAAATGCGAGTGGTAATGATTAATTTATCATTTGTAATGTTTTCCTAATAAAAATGTTACTTGTTCTGTTCTCTTTTAATTAAAAATTCAAGCCTGTAATGACATCGAATCTGCAATCCTAAAGTACAGTAAGGTACTTCGTACTATCTCATTTGAGAAAATTACCACAGAACACCTTTTACAGAGAGACAAAATAATTTTACTATACCTTATAAAACTATAAAAACAAAACAATCGAATCCCAACCTAATTCCTAATTCGATACAGTAAACAATCGAACATGTCATTACCACAGGACTTTTCAATTAAGTGCAGTACGTGATTACGTCTCCACAGACACATTAAAAGCCCATTTAAAAGCATTAATATAATATCAATAAATTTTATAACTTAACTAATAAAGTTCACAATCATTCGAAAAAATAGGTCGACAACTACGTAACACATTTCGGAGCCACAATGTATGGAAACAATCGAAACGCAACTTAATTACCTACCCAATAAAGGTTACTAGTTTACTGCGGGAGCGAATTAAATAAATCACTTTGTGCAATAATACTGCCTATGGCTGATACTGCCACCTTGTTGAGATTATTTAAAGATTTTATCCTGTTGTTTAAGGGGATATAATTCGGAGCGCGCTCCATATAAACGTACTATGGTGATATTTTCAATACTAACCATTTGAAGTCGATGAAATTTTGCAGAAACAATCTTGAAACAAATATCTATGCTTGTATGGAGTCAGATTTTCGTTAAAATATACAGTTTCAATGCTAGGATTAATTTAAGTTTTGTATGGAAAGCTTTGAGGCACTGTAAAAATCTGTCAAAATCTGACTCTATACAAGCATAGAAATTTGTTTTTAGATTGATTCTGAAAAATGTCATTGAGTTTAATTGGTTAATATTGAAAATATCACCATAGTGCATTTGTATGGAGCGCGCTCCGAATTATATCCTCTTAAGCACGCATAACTGTAAAAACTATGGATCCGATTCTGATAAAGTTTCAAGTGTGATGCGTAACATTTGGTATCTATGTCAGATATCAAATGTTACGCCAAGTTAGATAGGTACCGCAATCTCTATACAGGGTGGAAGGAAAAGTATCAATTAACCTTTAAACTACATAATTATTCTATCCATCAAACTGAACAACTTTTACAATGGGAGCAAACCTGTCAGAACAAAAAAAGTCTGCTGTCTCATAAATTTTACTCGAGTACGCGTTGCAGTTTAGTATGGAACAGTAGATTTTTTTTTGCGCTGAGAGATTTTCTCCCATAGTAAAAGTTGTTCAGTTTGATGGGTAGAGTATGTGGCTTAAACGTTAATGATACTTTTCCTTACGCCCTGTATAACGTGATAGTGAACGCATTGAGTAATGCATTCGAGAGCATTGTTAGCTCACTATCGCTCAATATAATATATTATCGTCCATCTAGATAGAACGTGTGCTTGTACTTACATACAAATAAAGATAACAAAATAATTTCAAGGGATTCAAGAAATTTTTATTGAAATTTTCTATGGATAACTTCAAAGCTTTATATCTTCATAATTATATTATAAATTGAAAATGTTATTTGATACGCGGCATCTAGATTTTGTAAACTATTTTTCCATATATAAAATATTACTGTTATTGACACCTCTGCAACCACCTTAATCTTCATTCTTTTACGTTTCAGCATGAGCCATATTGCCTGACAATCATTCATGCTGTAGTGGAAAGATTAGCCAGTCAGGAATGGTCGTATCGAGGCTGACTGCTTCTAGCTGACTGCCCAAGGTGCGCCAAACGAACTCACGTTTCAACACTCGGGGAGACTCTTTTCTTGCACCCCAAATCGTAGTCCATCGCATTAACTAACTCACTGCCAGTTGCACGTACGTTCATTAAAGTGAATTCTCCAATTTTTATAATTAATGGACTCTTGCTTGTGCGTTAGCACTGAATTTCCGCCAATGTCAAGTAGTTTGTTCGAGTATCTATCCCAATCTCAGGGATTGTTTTTGATCAAGAACAAGAAGAGATTGAGGATTGCGAAGCCTCGTGGCAGGCAAAACGCGACGCGCGAACGACACGCGAGACAAGTGCTCGTGTCGAAAGCTGCAACGTGACTCCACTTTTTATCTTGTTGACGTAGTAAAAGCTAGCAAGAGATTTAATGGAGGATTAACTTTAATGAACGTACGTGCAACTGACTGTCAGTAGTGTATCTTATTATGCTGAGTGATAGAGATGAGAGGCTTTTCACACCCCTTACCACAATAAACGTAAACAATCGTTCGCATAACCATATATCACAGTCTTCACGATAAAGCGTAGTACATCGTTCCATCTCCACCGAGGACTACGTTGACAGCACATTTCGGAGCCGCAATGTATGGTAGCAATAGCGATCTATCAGCGGCTTGAATCCTGAAGACAAATAGCGTGGTGAGCTAACAATGCTCCCGAATGCATTGCTCTACGCGTTCGCTATCACGTTATAGAGATTGCGGTATCTAATTAGGGCTACCACCGATCCCTAGATATCGATATACTAACATGAAAAGTGTATGGAATATTCATGATGTATGTGTAATTTCATAAATTAACACCACACCAGTTTGAACTTACGTAACTTTTAGAGAATCAACTTTTTTCGACTTTTCGTACAAACTCTTTATTTGGAATAAATACATTTTGAATCAGGTCATTATTATTTTATGCAAGTCAGACAGAATTGACATTGGTAATATCAGATATGTGCCTAGCTATAAATAAGGCACGTGACCTGTAACAAATTTTACAACTTTGTCACTTTAAATCACTAATATTTGAATTAACTTTTCGGGTCTAAAACTTTTATCCCATTTTAATTAACGTTGTCTGAAATGTTACGAATTGTTTTATAAAAGGTTTCGCACCAAATTTTCACGTACCCTAGGGATTGATTTCAAAATAGGTACCTCACGAAAAAAAAACAATATAATAAAATTAACTTATTATACATAATGAGAGAAAAAAGGACAGGTATAATAAATTGCTGTTCTGTTGTTACCAAATTAATATTAATTTGTGTTATAAATACATAAATATTGAGTTTATAACGTTTTTAATATAAGGTTGTTTGCAACAAAATATCGTTGGTTGAATGTCGGCTAAAGTCATTGCCTCTTCGTCGACCTGAGCGCGCATAGCTATCTCAACCAAAGACACGGAACGAAAAAAAAAAGAAGCTCAGCGTCATTTTTCACAAATATTTGTCTAAAATTGTTGTATTTTACGAAAGATTATTACTTTTTCCTCTCAAGTATGGTGAAAAACGTCGTATGAAACGCGTGAGCATTGGTCATTATAGCCTCTGCTAGATATGTAACACTCGCTTGCGGCTCGTGTTGCAATCCCGCTTCGGCTGTAATGACCAACTTTGCTCACTTGTCTCATAGTGTACTATTACTCAATAGATGACGACTAGCCCAGTCATTTTACGGTTAGACCCGGGAATAATTGAAAATTGTTTTCGTTATTTCATTTAAGAGCAAATTTGAGCCTATAAGTATACCAAAATTTTAAAAAAGTCACGCAAGCTACAGCCCCAAAATATAAAGTTTAGCATTTATCGCGTTCTAAAAAACCAGACGGTATACCTATATATTTTTTTCTTATTTTTAAGGCTTTACCATTTTACACACTTCAAACACGGAGTAAATATTATCGTCTATTTAAAAAGCGTTGAAAAATACATTAGTATATTCTAATGAATAACCCTTTTATTTTATTGATATGGCTCAATAGTCATTTACATTGTTTAATCTAATTAAAATAAGTGCATTGGTATTAATATTATTAAGTTAAAAGCCTTCTCTGTGAGATACAATTTTGATTTCTAAGTCACTCTGCAAATTTTTAAAATATGGTTCAAATAATCTTTTTGTCAATAAATAGTGCCGGTTACAGTTTAAAAGTCATTCAAAAGCCATTCATAATTACTTCCCACCCCTCCTAACAAAACTCCGTAAATTGACTGAGCTAGAAAGGGAATAGAGCATTTTATATCCCCGAATAACGTACGGAGCCCTTATTACAATCCATCCGGCGTACTCTTTGCTATTAGAAAACCTAGAGGTTGGCAATTGGCAAATCTCATTACTTTATACATACATACATACATAAACTCACGCCTTTTTCTCAGAGGGGTAGGCAGAAACTATACATCTCCACTTTGGGCTGTTCTGACACACCTCTCTTGCTTCCTCTAAGTACATACATCTTTTCATACATTCCCTTCGATTTCAGCTACTTTTAACCTGGCATTTATTAATGACGTCCCTGACCTGGTCTAGGTATCCTCTCCTAAGTCTGCCTCTACCAATGTTTCCTTCCACACACGTCTATCTGTTTCGTAAGTCGACTTTCATTCATCCTTTCAATATGTCCAAACCATCGAAGCATTCCCTTCTCTACTTTAATCACTACATCTTCATTCAAACCACAACGTTCCCTAATTACAGTATTACTTATTCTATCCCTTATAGTCACACCACACATCTTGCGTCTAGCCCTCATTTCCACTGCATTTATTCTGCTTTCATTCTTCTGCTGCCACACCCAACTTTCACTCCTATACATCAAAGTTGGAACCAACACGCTATTGTGAATAGCCAAACGAGCTTTGGTAGATACATTTTGGCTCCCCACAAGTGCGCTGGTGGCACCATTTACTTGCGTTCCGGCTTTAACTCTCTTTTCTATATCCCCGTCTATTTCCGTATTACTATATTTTCTATATCCGTATTACTTTATACACACAAAAAAGTGCTAAAAGTTTTCCTATTTGAGAACTAAGTGAAAATTGTACAGCGAATTTGTGTAAAATACAGCATATTTTGTTAAAATAGGAAAAAAATAATGGAGCAGTTCCACTGACCGCTGCTGCGGTCACGTTACGTCCCGCGGGTGCGTGTTCATGACTTTACGGGCATGGGTGTTTACGACTGGTGTATGCCGGCGAATAAAATGTTTATTGCGTGTCCATTGCTTGTTGACTTTATTAAACTTTAGTACTTTATGGGATGAATAATGGTTTGAAGTACTTTCAATTTTAATTACCGCATTTGTTTTATCGTTGCGGTAAAGAGAAAAGAGAAAATAATTTTAATTAACTTCTTTCTTTTTGTGGAGTTCTCGTAGATACCTACATCGTTTGACTATTTCGTATGAAATATATGTCAATTTAACTGTCATATAAGCTAACAAGAACTTATCCAGAAGAAGTGAAAAAGGCCCTTATTGTGTCAAATGTGTCAACGCCGATGGTCAACACAATTAGATAGCTATCTTTTAGATTCATTCATAGATGATGATGATGATGATGAAACTAAAAATTGACATATATTTCATACGAAATAGGCAAACGATCTGTCAAATAAGCTAACAATGACTTATCCAGAAGTGGTGAAACAGGTCCTAAGCTTTGGATCTTTCCAGATAATAATAACATGCAGACAGGGTCCTTCTTAATATGCTGACCCTTTTTTAAGGGGATGATCAGACCGTCAAACTGAACAACTTTCTCTATGGCACCAACATCGAAATCGCGAAAATAAAATCGTAAAACAGCAAACCTACTTGAACCAAATGTATGGGACAGCAGATTTTTTTTTCGCGTTTCGATGTTGGCCCCATAGTGAAAGTTGTTCAGTTTGACGGTCTTATCATCCCAATAAAAAAGTGTCAGCATATTAAGAAGGGTCCTTCTTAATATGTATAAATAAAGTAAAAAACATACCTAAACTACGAATATTTTCTAAGTAGGTAATTGAATTGCCTGCAGTGCTTTATCTTGTTCACTGCTAGACCATTAAAATACAAAATTTTAGCGAAAAAAAACTATTTTTTAAAAGTATGTCGTTCGGTTTCCTTCATGATGGTAGTTAATCCAAATTGTCTAGGCCTCGAACAGTAAATTTTGGCAATAAATAGACAATATTGAGACAATTTTATGGCTTTGAATGTTCGAAGTTTGACGCTTTATAGACCAAGTTCCAGACTTTAGGTAAATCGAAAACAAAAACTCATAAAATGTAACCGGTAAGTTTTTTTTGCTATATTTTTTTCCTTATTGATGCGTATACACCACTATTTGTTAATTACTAGCAAAATATTAAGGGTACATTCAGATAAATTTACCTAAAAAACTTTTCCTAATAAAATTTTTTGAACCTTTAATACAAAAGTGCGGATCGGCCTATCGATTTTCTATGGGGAGGTTCAAAAATTTTTCTCGTTTCTCGACCCATGTTCCTTAGGGAAAGTTGTTTAGTTTCATTATATGAACAAACCTTTACATTTTTTCTTTTAAGTAAGTACAAAATAGGTAGGTATGTATATTTGCATAAGCATAAGCATATGCTCACGACTATATTCCCCGAGGGGGTAGTCAGAGATATTCTGAAACCTCAGAACATCCACGTTTAACAAGTTAAGTAGTACCGAAACTCTGTCCAGTGTGACGGGGGGTGAGCCCGTCGCCACTTGTAATGGACCAGTGGGTACAATAAATGCCTCGAAATTGAAACATGCAAGTTTCCTCACGATGTCGTTCACCGAAAAGCCAGTGGTGCTACAAATCGTACATAAATTCCTAAAAACTCATTGGTCGTCGGTCCGGACGGGGATCGCACCATCGCCTCCTGCACGGCAGGCAAGGTTACTCGCCAATGGACCACCGCGGCTTGTATGAGGTTCATGTATATTTGTCCATATGAAAATACCTACACTACAACAATACAGCGTCTACAAAGTCCCTTGTCTATATAGATTTAACCACACCCTAACAAAGGTACTCGTAAACTCTCGCAATGTTCACGTAATGTGATAAATGGGCGTAACACTTTCAAGTGAGAATGAGGCAATGTGTGAACTCATCCACTTCCCGCTGCGAATTGACGGCAATATAGACCAACTACCCTATAGACTATTAATGGAAGGTAAGTCGATGTAATGAACCGAGCTATATGTCATCTATGTCCAGTATTAGAACGATCTGGACTGATGATTAATTATGTAAAAATACAAATAAAATTAGCCGGTTAGCAATTTTTAAAGTCGTATTTAATCAGAACATGATAAATAATTAAAGCTCCAAAAATGGCAGTGCCAAAAGAGGTCCAAAAGGGCTCTTTTGCCAACTAGCTGACAGTAAACATACCAAAAACGACTAAGTTTATTAATCAAAACAAATACAACGTATTTGTGCCACACAACAGTATGCATACTTGATTTGTTTGGGTTATTGTTTCAATTCGGACAAAAAATTGCTAAGATTATAAATGAGTATTAGAGTCTACAGGGTGAAATTGATACCATTAGCATCCTAAGCTTAAACTAAGAATCTACCTATTAAACTGAACACTGTGGGAGCAAACTGATCGGAGCACAATTAAATTCAGCGGTTGCATACATTTGAGTCGAGTAGGCATTGCAGTTTAGTATGGAACAGCTTCATTTTTGCTCCGATATGTTTTCTCCCATAAATAACAATATCATTATATGCATTCTGTGTTTCTCTATGTATTCGCATCTCTTCAGTTTTATCATCATCACCATCAGCCTCTTTAAAATCCCAATGCATGGCTCTATTTCTCATAAATAATTCTTGAAACGAGTGCAAAGGTATTGTAAGTCTATTTGTCTGTTAGTCTGTGAATCAAGAGTGAGTTATTAGACATGTATCACGCCCCTAGTGTTTGCGGGTACTTGGAACAGTTTAGAATAACCCCCATATCATAAACCTGAAAACTAATATAAACTGGATTTACGGGTACGCTATAAATGAGATATTCTTTGGAATTACTTTGAGAAGGAAAGTTTTGAAAGCAATTAACCGGTTGGATTACATTTTAGTTCCTTTCTAAAGGTAGAAAAACAACTAATAAAGATAAAAGAGCTAACTTAAAACTTTAAATAAAAACTGGTCAAGTGCGAGTCGGGCTACTCGCGCACCAAGGGTTCCGTACCACACCACCACACAAAATATTAACTTAGAAAAAAGTTTTGTTTTCTCCGGGACCTTTAGTGCGAGACCGACTCACACATGGCCGGTTTTTATTCGTTGTTGTTATACTGTAGAGTTTGCTACATAATCACGCCAAGTTTGACGCTTGTATCTATGGCCGTTTTTACGATAGATAGAGCGAGAAGAAAAAACGTTAATAAAAACTTGTATGAGTTTAACCCCAATAATTTTTTACTTTTTAAAATGTTAACTATTTGTTAGCAAATGCACCAAAATAATACACATTCTGTGAAAATTTCAACTGTTACAGTCCTAAATAGGTAGGACAGACCGACAGACGGACGGATGGACGGACAACGTAGGCTTAGTAATACGGTCCCGTTTTCACCCTTTGGGTACGGAACCCACATTACTTAAAGTTAAAGTTAATAATGTGATAAATACTTTATATTCGGAAGAAATGTTGATGATTGATGAGATACAGAATAGATAGATATTGTAGGAATTATCATAAGAATAAGTTATTTTATGGAATAACCACGTAACTCTGATCAAATCGTTTACGTCGTACAGAAAGGAGGTAATCTGTTGTGAGATGCGGGGTACCTATTCAAAACGGGCGTTCATGTATAAAGAGATACTTATCTCATACTTTGTGGCGTGACGTTATAGATAGATTGTAGGTAATCGTTTGTAGGGTTCCGTACCCAAAGGATGAAAACGGGACCCTATCACTAAGCCTACGTTGTCCGTCCGTATGTCCTAACTATAGGCTAAGTTAAAAATGAAGGGGGCCCTCATACAAGCAACTAGTTTTTATCAACGTTTTTTCTTCTCGCTTTATCGTAAAAACGGTAATACATACAAGCGTTAAACTTGGTGTGATTATAAAGCAAACTCTACAGTATAACAACAAGTAATAAAAACAGGCTAATTGTGAGTCGGTCTTGTGCTAAAGGTCCCGGAGAACATTTTGTAAATTAATATGTTGTGTGGTGGTGTGGTACGGAATCCTCGGGCGCGAGTATTCCGTCTCGCATTTGACCGGATTTTTAATATCATGTTTTCTCCTTATTTTATTGTATTCGGTCACTCACCATCGTGCCTCGCGGACATGCGTGCCTTTATTCACCACTGATTGACATTATATTCTCATATTTGCTCCATTGTTAAGCCTGACGTGATATGAAAGGTTCCTATCGAACGCCACAGCGTGGTCAGCGTGGTCAGCGTGGTGGGCGTATACAGTGTGGTCCAGATCTGATGGATTTACAACTTTTTTATGATTGCCAGCCAGGATATTCCCCGAAGGGGTAGTCAGAGATATTCTGAAACCTCAGAACATCCACGTTTCACCAGTAGTACCGAAACAGAACAATCGAAAAATATGAACAATTGCATATTTATAATATTTTAAAATGTTGTGCACTTAATATCAATTTTTGTTGTTGTTGAGTTTCAGTTAATAATCTAAACACAGGGCATACAAAACATTCAAATATTGTCGTGGAAAAAATAAAAAAATGTAACGTTCCTAAAAAAAAATTACTTTGCACTAATCAGGTGAAAACAGATTGTTTTCTGACGTGTCCTGGTAGGTCCTCATGACAGCAATCTAAAAAATTGTATATCCATCTGGTCTAGATCCCCCTGTATAGGGTCCTTCATAGTACGCTAACGGTTTTTAAGGGTATGATCAGATCTTCAATCTGAACAATTTTCTCTATGGCGCAAAGATGGAAATCGCGAAAAAAAAATCAACTCTACATAAACATAAACTGCAATCACACTCTACCCAAATGTATGGGGCAGCTGATTTTTTTTCGTGAATTTGATGTAGGTCTCATAGAGAAATTTGCTCAGTTTGATGGTCTGATCATCCTCTTAAATAGTATGCATGGTAAGTTGAACATAAACTGATTTGATAAAGGCATTTGGTCATCGACTACTTCCTTCTGGCACGGAATAAATACTAGTACTACCCGCTTCTGGTTTACGTATCTAAGGTTTTGGTACCTAAGATTTGTGTCAAGCTTACCACCTTAGAAAAAATATGTCTAGATTGAGCCTAACGCGTCTACCGTATCAAACAAAACGGGCCAACTTTCTTAGGTTGATGTGCGTGAGGCGTCATACAAATTATGTCTGTATGCGTGTATGTGGATAGGGTTTAGAGGCTAGTACTGTGCCTCGATAAACGTTTTATCGCGCCTGCTAACTCGTTCGTTCGAGCGCAAAAAGAAAGGGAGCTAGGGCGCGATAGCGCTTTATCGCGCCATCATGCCGCGGGCGCTGGTTGCAATTTTTTTCGACGCTTTCTTAGCTTCGACTGTCAATCTTGACATATAACTTATCCAAGCCTGCCACATTACTCTGCGTCTCGTATATTCTAAAACAAAACACGTGCATCAAGTATATACACAAAGTACACTACTATTTATGAACACAGCGTTTCGTACCGGAGTGAACGTAAGCAAGGATTTAGGTGGAAAAGTGACTGTATTAGGTCTCCAAGGCAATACGGCTAAAGTTTAGTGCATAGTGTCCTGGATTGCAGTGAGACTTGAATCATGATTTAGTATGTAGATAAATAGGTACTCGGTTATTTACAGAGTTCCATAACGCAAAAATACCTAGAGGACTTCGTTTATCCTGTCTTCATCCATCTGCCATACGATGTTATGTTTAGGCGTTTTCATTTTTTCTTTAACTGGATGGCGGCATCATAATCTCAGAAGGTTTTTTAGGGTTCCGTAGACTACAAGAAAATATCTGTGAACATGTCGAATCCGGTGCTTATCGGCCGTGATAATACGCAAGAGTATGACCTAAGGATTCTGCTCTAAAATATAAAAACATATTATGAACGAGTTATAATTATGTTTGACTCGTGAAAGCATAACGTTCGAGTGTTATAACAAAAACAGTGATTATTTAAAATTTTGGTTCGCTATTAGTTACGTAAGTAAGTATATAGGGGTAAGTTTAATTAGTATTAGCGTCCAATAGCTCAGTAGCTCACCGAAATTTCAACCTTGATAACTAAGCTTTAAAATATTACACCGGCAGCGCAGAAGAGCTGCGAATTTATTTCACCTTCACACCCTACAAAATTTCCCACATAATGCGCTCAGCGGGGGCGATTAGGCGATATGGTAACAAATTACCGAGTGAAATATCGCTCAATATAATATGTCAGATACTAGTGTAAAGCTTAGAGTATGAGGCAAGTTAACAAATGGTTTGAGAACTAGTGGAAATGAGCTTTAGTTTTAAACGCTAGTGCATTTTGTACTTTGTGACAGTTGGATTTAAAGAACATTTCTATGCTGGTCTTTTGTATTTTCTGACGTATTTCTTATAGGAACTCGTGCGCGGCTGCGATCACCGCAATCAGACCTTTTGTGGAAGTACTTCATTTTTATTACGCACTTGACTTGGTAGCAACGTAATCGCTAAAAGTTTCTGACTGTAGGCTAGGATTTATGTAATAAATCAAAGATTATACAATGGAATACAAAATGCTTAGTGTATTGTTAGGGTGGGTAGATCTGCCATGGATAAGCATGAGCCCGTGACAACGGGCGCTATAAAACAAGAAGCTTGTAGGCATAGTAGTATGTGGATGTAGGCTGGTTTGATTGAGTGATGTATAGGAGTGCACCCTATAAATCAGTCGATCAAATTTACCATGTTGACTGGCTGTATTTAGTAGGCTGTATCAGGGATTCAGCCGCAGTTGAGTACGTGAAACGTCTTGTGCCGTGTAATGGCGTCTTTCCTCTAAATAATGGTAATAACAAAAATGCCGGTAGGTGTTATACTTCCAAAGTAAGAAGCGATCTTGTCATAATATATTTCGATACTTAATATGATTTTTGCAAGTGACCATCTACTGACCGAAATGAAACACATTTCACATCAAAATCTGAACATCTCTGTTATCAAGGGATGGGGTCTATGTCTTTATCCCACACGACCGGTAACACAATCATCTCAATGTTGCGTCGTCGTAATCGAGGTCGCCACCGCGGGAGACAATCGCGATTTCTGCCTACTTCTATATTTTCTGGCACCTAAAGACGCTACAGGCACATCCCAGGCCGCTTCTCATCGATCCCCGCTACCTAATTCGCCGCAGGTCCACTCTACACCAACGCTAAATGCCGAGAAAACCCAATCCGCCGCGTAGTCCCAGTAACACTCACTGCCGAGGTCCGTACCCCTTAGGGGTGCCCTTGGGTAAGTTGCTTAAGTTCTTTCACTGATTCGGTTGACCTGTCAGGGGGCTTCGCCGTCACTGTTGTGGTCCTCCCATAGTCAGCAGTAGCTGCTACCTGAGCTATACTGTATTTGTCAGAAGGTCTATGTTCAAAGATTGATACTGCTGTGATGGATACGTGATGTATCAGAGTATACGATAGACAAATGAAAAGCTTAAAGTGCTTTGTGCCAGACTCAAAATACAAGTAATTGTATTACTATTGATCCTATGTCAACACTGCACGCAGTTTTCCTTTATGACTCGTATATTTGTTGATCCTTTTTAATAGTAAAGTTATAGCCTGTAGGATCCCACTGTAGGGCCTGGTCTCACGATTAAGGGTGAGAGGGCGTGGGCCATACTCCACCAATAGTTCCACTAATAAATAATAAATTTGTTCGCAGTTAGTGTTAAGTGCCTAATTCAGCCCGGCAGCGGAGTCACGACTACGTAATACGACACATCTGTCGACGCCAGACACTTATTTAATCTTCCACTGATTTATGGCGTAATTATACTGATTTATTTTACTCGATCATCAACCCTGTTACTGTTACGTTACGGATTATTTTGCTTCAGCAGGTTAGCTTCCATAAAAGGATAACACTTGATTAGTTTAAGAGTAGGCTGTGGCATACAAAATAATACAATAGGGGATTTGTTTGGATATGCTAGTGATTTTCTTTTGTTTTTCTAAGGGGATCAAAAGGTAGCGAGAGATCTCGGTTCATCGAGCACGCTAGATTCTGCTTGAAGTCGTTCACTCACGTATGAGCAAATACACAAGTCATGGTAAAGGCCTCGAGGGGGAATGGAGGTGGCTTTTGTCTAATACAATTGTTTTTTAAAGTACCTTTTTCCAAACTTGCAGATTCAAGAGTGGTATACGCATCGCACAAAGTTTAACTTTAGATTAATTAACGACATAAAAGTGAGTTAGTAGTGAGGTAACTAGCAATTTAAGAGGATAGGCGGGCTCTCGAAGAAATTTGGAGATTAGATCACTTTTACGACTGTATACATATTTGTCCCACACACCCCACCGACTAGAGTGCGAAAGAGACAACTGCAGCTTGGACTGATTTTATCTACATATAAAATGGACGATATCAGCATTTCGTATTCCCCTGTTTCCTCCTCCTAAACTAATACATAGAAATTTAAAAAGTGAGGTACTTATTTATTAGAAAATACTACTGTATTTTTCAAAACCTTCTTAGTAGACAAAAATATGTACACATGTTTAAAGTATTTATAGTGGTAAAGCCTTAAATATGTGAAAAAAAAATGAACCTTCACGTTTCTTAGTACGAGATAATAGCAAAATTTTAAATTTGGAGCTGTTACAAGCGTAATTTCATTAGATTTCGGTGTAGGTCTAGGCTCAAATTGGCTCTTAAATATTATACCAATTCTTATAGTCCCAACTCAAACCGTAAAATGACTGGGCTGTACTTCATCGTCCACTGTTGAACATAGGCCTCTCCCAAGACGCGCCACAGAACTCTATCTTCGGCTTTCCTCATCCAGTCGCTTACCCGCTACCTTTCTCTGGACGTCGGTCCACTTGTCATTAACTTGTTTCTCTAGCTGCCAGTTGCACGTACATTCATTAAAGTTAATCCTCCATTAAATCTCTGGCTGTCACTTTTTGTCTTGTTGACGTAGTAAAAGCTAGCAAGAGATTTAATTGAGGATTTACTTTAATGAACTTACGTGCAACTGACATTAAAACCTATACATAAAATTATAATAAAAGTGATCCTTGCTCCACTGCATGCTTAAAAAGGTGGATGATATTTGTATTAGAGTTTTCCCTACCCAGAAAATGTCGTGTGTGAGTTCATGTTATGTATGACTGAAATCTTTTCTAAATTCGACCTGAAAACACCGCGGCAAGTCATGTCAGTTTTCATAAAACTTGTTATTTTTATTATTTTGTGGCAACGGTCTACGTTGGTACTACGGTGACTGCATAGAAATTGTTTGAAATTCAATTTTATTGCTGACATTTTGGCGTATATATTTTAAACATGAAATAACATTATTTTCGTTCAAATGTGGCGAGACGAGATAGGAAACCTTCACTGTGATATTTCAAAAAGTTTGTTCAAAATAGTTTTAAATGAATTATGTTAATTTATATTTTGTTTCTAATCTAACACCACAGATTAATTTGATAGTTACGTAACTTCTTTCAATTGTTTATTAATTAAATATTCTCGTATTATTACATTTTGCGTTAATTTGTAAAAAATATTACATTACAATAATGAATTTTGTTTCGGTTCTGATATCGAATTAATACAATAACAATTTGAAAAATAACTTTCTCCGTCAAATTTTTCATCAAAACACATCGATGTTCACATATGAAATCGATTACTCAATGCCTCAGAAGCAATCTCATCGTTCACAATCAGGTTTACCTCAAGATTTTACGCTTTCGACTTGATTCCAAACATCGATTGCGACGATTGCTATCGTAAATTCAAGGAAAGGTTGTAAATAGAAACTTGCCTCGATATTTTTCAAGTCATTTGTCGACCGTTTCTCGTAGAATTTGACTGTTATACATTCATTGGCGGCGATCGACGGTTTTTCCATACAAAAACCATGATTAGTATGGTATGATTTTCGCAACGTCGATGCGAATGGATCACCCAACCAAACGTCATTCCATTTTTGTATGGACTAATATTGCCATCGGTGTGTAAGTATTAACCCTAAAGGACCACTTGGTACTACAGGGTGAAATTGTTATCATTAGCATCTTTAAACTAAGAGTCTACCCAACAAACTGAACAACTTTAACTATGGGAGCAAACTGATCGGAGCAACAAAAAATCTGCTGTTCCATACTAGACTGCAGTGCCTGCTCTACTCAAATGTATGCAACAGCAGAGTTTTTTTTTGCTCCGATCATTTGCTCCCATAGTTAAGTTTGATGGGTAGAGACTCTTAGTTTAAAATGATGCTAATGATATCAATTTCACCCTGTGTACTAGGTATGATGTTCTGATTATCCCCTTAAAAAACCGTCAGTATACAGTGTGTAAGAAAAAACCCTGTAGGAGCCTTTAGGGTGCTTCATACCATGAAACTGAAGAACTTTTACTATGGATCCAACTTCAAAATCGCGAAACAAACTCAGCTGTCCCATACATTTGAGTCGAGTTGTAACTGCAGTTTTGTATGAAACTGGTGTTTTTTTTTCTCGAGATTGTGCTGTTGGCTCCATAGTGAATGTTGTTCAATTTGATGGTCTGAAGCATTCCCGTAAAGGCCACAACAGGGGTTTTTTTACACCCTGTATTACGAAGGACCTTTAAAACTTTAACAACACTTCAACCTTTGCAGATTTTCTCTTTCAAAATAGTTTGATCAAACCACGTGGACTAGACTCTACGTAATTAGAATAAAGGCGTTCCTTTAATTTTCTGTGCGACGTCAGCTCTAATACTACGTAATGTTTGCTTCACTCCCAGAGTTATCTTTATAGCGTCCCTGATTACGCTCTCTCTAGCACCGACAATTTGATTAGGCCAGCTAACGTGTTGGATACAGAGGCGCTCGCTTCGGCGTGCTATGCTAGGCCAAAGTGAATGTAATAATAGTGAGCGCGCTCTCAGGTCACGACAGGTCTATCGTGCGCGGGGTGCGGGGCGCGGGAGGAGCGCGTCTCGGCCCGCTCTGCCTGCGGGCAGTACCCTAAGTCAACAGAGACTTGGGGTACGCGCTGGCAGTCAAAATAAAGATTTGTTGGAAATAAAGTGGTTTGAAACATTTTTAACGCGATTTGAAACTTTGTTTTTTTTACTGGAGATACCGTTTGAAACTGCAGGTAATACTATAAATAGGTAAGCTACGCTGCTACGTACTTGTTTTTATACATAACTAGCAGCCCGTCCCGGCTTCGCACGGGGTAGACAAATAAATTTTAAGACTCATTTTTCTGCACCTTCGGTTACATTGTTCAAATTTTACCAAGGATCCCTAATTTTTTTCAAAATGAAATGTAGCCTATGTCAAATTGGAAGAATGTAGCATTCTATTGGTGAACGAATTTTTTAAATCGGCCCAGTACTTTTTGAGCCGATTCATTACAAACATACAAACTTACAAAAATAGGTACAAATCTTTCCTCTTTATAATATTAGTGTAGATACACGTTTATAATTGAAAAATAATGTGTTTTTCTTACAAAACGATGAATTAAAAACGTAAATAATAGTTCATAACAAAAATAAATACCTAGGTAGATATTATGATAACTACAAATTAATAAAATAATAAACGATTAGACTTATATCATATTGATTATCTTATATTTATTTCATATCCCCTAAACATGATTGTAACAACCCTTAGCATGGCCGCTATCTTGCCGTGTCGCCGGCGCGTCGCGTGGTTTCATAGCATCGTATATGTACTTTGGCCAGGCGGTCGATAGCGATCTGTTAGTAAAGAGAAGTTTATTCCGAATGCGTAAATGCGCGCTGTTTACAAACGAAGTCTGGTTATATTTTCAATACTAACCAATAAAATTCAATGAAATTTTTCAGAAATAATCTAGAAACTAATCTCTATGTTTGTATGAAGACAGATTTTCGTTCTGCGTCGTATATTACTAGATGGCAGCATTTTCTACGCAAATTGCATCGGAAATACCCGCCAAAAGACGATTGTCCTCCCACTGGGGTATACTTACGAGTACCTTACCTTAGTGTTTTGTATTTATATTTGTTACATTTTGAGTTTGTTACGTGGATGTTCTAAGGTTTCAGAACATCTCTGACTACCCACTCGGGGAATATAGTCGTGACTATATACATACATACATACATACATACATACATACATACATACATACATACATACATACATACATACATACATACATACATACATACATACATTTGAGTTTCAATATTTTAAATTTTACTTGTGGTGAATTTACCAACTCACTGTTTCAATATCAAACGTTTTGAGCGCTGACTCAGGAACACGGGGCGGGTCTTCTCTTCACTTGCAACAACGAAAATAGTACATTACTGCAGCGGCCAGCAAGAGGCATTGATGGACGAACGTGTAAATGTGGGCCGAAGGCTTGTATAGTACTTTGACTAATTATTATAAGGACTAGCCTTGCGGTAGTATTTCCCCTCTGCCACAGTATAAGCACAATTGATCTGATACATTTACATTCAATTTTACACCTTATCACTAAACGAGACAGCCTATAATTGCGAAATAATAACTTCGAACTTAGAACGCTTGGGGTTCACACGAGACAACTTTTCATGATTTTTAACATTCAAAATTAGAATCTAAAGTTATGGGGAATAAAATCCAAAGTTGCGGATTTCATGTTACCTCGCCCCCCGCAAAAAGAGGCAGAAATGTTTGTTAGTAGAATTACACGCATAACCAGTCCACATATAAATAGTCAAAGGATAGTACTTTTCTCAAATAATGCGCGGAAATTAAAACTGAGTTTCCCGCATTAAAGTATTCATTTTTTTTTTTAATAAACAGCTTTCTATTTGCAAGCCAGTTCGGAATTTATATAAAACCTATGATAAGTTACCTCCTTGGTTGCCATGTTCCGGAGTAAAAGATCGTTCCATTTTTAAATTACACGACAGATATGAGTTTAATATGTAATTTATTTGGCAGCTAAACCACGACAGATATGGATTTTCATACAAATTTTGCCGGCTGCTGCTCGCATGTATTTGGCCTGTACTGCAATTTCGATTTATCTCGACGATGCTTGTCAAATTAATTCTCAAATTTCCAAGCATGTTTGAGAAAACGACATTTTCTTTTTTTTTGCGGACTGTAGTTTGTTTAATCAGCCGATAATGGCCTTTATTTTATTTTAAAAACGCCAGATTCCCTTAACACGGTATTTCTCTCAAGAATAGCTACCTAATCTACCCAGCAGTGTGTTCCAAAGCCAAGAAATATTCATCGTAGCTTCCGTACTGGAGAGCGTCGCCGCCAGTAAGCGCTGTGAATAATTAAAGTAACCATTTCGATTACGGAGCCGGACGCCTATTAGTGACGTTCTGTATCTAGTCTCTAAGTAATAAATTAATTAATTGATGCCACTTTGATACTTAATTCATTTACTTAAGACAAGTTTATTCCGAATACGTAAATGCGAAACGAAGTCTGGTGATATTTTCAATACTAACCAATTAAAGTCAATGACACTTTTCAGAAACAATCTAGAAACGAGTTTAGAAATGTAGTTTTAAAGTTACAGTGCCTCAAAGATTTTCATACAAATCATAAATTAATCCTAGCACTAAAACTGTATATTTTAACGAAAACCTGACTTAACACAAACTGAGATTAGTTTCTGAAAAATGTCATTGACTTTAATTTGTTAGTATTGAAAATATCACCAGACTTCATTTGTATGCAGCGCGCATTAACGCATTCGGAATAACCTTTCTAATGGTCTTAATAGTTTATCATCATTATACTCTTACACAGAACTACACTTGGGTAGTTGACACATACCTTTCTTCGTTCACCGTTTTCTCTACCCTGAGGCCGTCTGGAAGAAATCGCTTCCTAGCGATAAAACCGCCTTATTTTGTGACTCCTTGTATCTTTACTCTGTATTTTACTGCTTAAGGTTTGGTGTAAAATAAAGTACCTACATTATTTTATTGATCATTAATAAAATTAGATACACAATTAGTGCGCTATAAATGGCAGAACTAAAAACACACTCAAATTAATATCTCAGTGCACTAAAGTCTAAGTATCACGCCGTCTCGCTGCCAGTAGCAACATGTTTCCAAAAAAAACAAGGTAAGTGATTTGATTTTACACATCTCTACAGGGTGTAAAGAAAACCCTGTTGGAGCCTTTAGGGGATGCTTCAGACCAACAAACTGAACAACTTTCAATATGGAACCATCTTCGAAATCGCGAAAAAAAAATCAGCTGTCCCATACATTTGAGTCGAGTTGGTACAGTTTTGATGGTCTGAAGCACCCCATAAAGGCGGGTCCAACAGGGGTTTTTTACACCCTGTAGAAACTGCTAGTATATCATAAATTATAATGATAGTAATGTGTTGGACAAACATTTCCTAATAGTGATTTTTTTTTAACTAGTTGTGTATGTCAGAAGTCTATGATCTAATTAGTCTTCGTACGATGCACTCAGCTCAGAGCATAAGACCAACACCATTTTAATTCAATAAGGTCACGTAAGGTAAGAATAAGTTTCTCATTCCATACAATACTGTAAGTAGTACATTGCAAGTACTTATTTGTTTTATAAATCAAAAAAGGCCATTTCGCAGAATACGCTCACAGCTTTTCTCAAACGTCTATAACACGAGGATCAAAGGCTTCGCGTCCTTTGAAATTGACTAATTGTTTTTTTTTTAACAATTGTTGTTTTTGATTTGTTATTTGTATATTATGCATAATAATATAAAAATAATATACATACTATGTTTTCCCACAGATCAAGCTTTGCCGGGGTGGTTAAATTTTTTTTATATTGAAATAGCGCTGATACTGATACCTATATCAATTTGACTAATGCGAATAAAATAAACGTTTAAGAATTTATTCTACTATTCGTATTCACAGTAAAAGCTTCTATAACTGGCTTTGCGATAAATCCTATTTTTCATACAACCTTAGATAAAACAAAAAAAGGAAGGAGCACCAGCGCCTGCGGCATGATGGCGCGATAAAGCGCTGTCTCGCCCTAGCTCCCTTTCTTTTTGCGCGCGAACGAACGAGTTAGCAGGCGCGATAAAACGTTTATCGAGGCACGATGCCGCGCGCGCAGGTGATATCCCATATTTTACAAAAAGTTTACTGTATCTTTGCACAAATACAAACTTCTACGCAGATCTGGGAGTGAAAAAAAATCAATTGTTTCGTCGTAACGCGCAAGTCGTATCTAAAAGTCGCCAGAAAGAGTAGGCATCCAAATTATGTAGGCGACATGGTGACAACTAGCTAGCTAATCTCAATTTAGTCGAATGCTTACGCACTTTGGTGTATAACTGGCTTTGCTAGTTTGCTCACACCATTAGGGACCAATAGCGTTAGTGTATTTATGTTTATAGAAACAGTGTCTCAAAAGATTTGATATTCGAAGGCAGATGAAAGCGAGCCTAGTCTAGATACAACTTAACTGCAACATTTAAACCATAAAATTTTGTACATTTCGACACTAACATGATCTAACCCTTTGGACGTTCAGACATGTGAAAAGCCATTTCCTGGAACGCAACTGAAAATATATGACTGAGAAATCAAGAACACACGAAGTGTAAAAAACATACATAGGTAAAATGGACTCAGTTTTGTGAGCGTAGCATCTTCCTATTTTAGTTTTATCTACGCATATAAAGCTGAGAGTCCATTTCCTGAAAAAAAAATATTCCTCTTAGTACACATGCCAAGCGCAGAAATGTTTGTAAAACACGATAAAGAGTTATTCAACAAATAATGTCAACACCCACAACTTTGTAGGATATTTCTATTTATATATTTTTTTGTGGTTTGTATGTTAGATTATCCTGGTTTTTTCGCTGGTGTTCTGTATTTATTGGGTTTTTGGGTTTAATAAATGAAGTATTTTGGTAAAACTTGGTATCGATTTCAATATACTAATGTACCTATAGGTAATTCCATAAAGAGCAACAATTTTGAATAGATTAAACAAAATAACGGCGAACGCACACCTATCCGTACCGCACGCAGAATTAGTATCTCTCTTATCATGTGGGCAGTAAGATCTGGAGCCCGATTGCGCTAATTTAAAAAATCGAAGTTCTATTCTTATCCAATTTCAGTTCTAATCACATTGCAATCTAATTACTATTTAACTATGCTGAATCCCGTATCGCGCTAAAGTCCATGTAACTGACCCCCTTTAACGTCTGAGCGATCCACAGAACATTATAAGAGGGGTTAGAAGTGCAAAGTAGGCGTTGAACGTGTCGCCACAGGTTATGCAATGATTTGCATAACACCATAAGGCGAGCGGCGTGGTGCGAGCGAGAGGGCGTGAGTAATTGTAGCAGCGTGAGCGGGAAGACAAGTGGCGACAGCCGTCTCCGAAGCAAAAGCGCTACTTTGTATTTCTAACCCCTCTTATAATGTTCTGAGGAGCGATCTGTCAAAACGGCTCTAACGGCTGTCAAGAATAGTACCGCGATTAGCGCAATATCAAAAGTGTCAATACGTTATGGTTCATACGTAGTCCAATAACGGTTTAATCACCGAATATTTACCGCGATTGCAGCCCTGGTGTTAGAGTTTTTTCAGACCGCATTACGGCCTTTGACGTGGTTTTTATGAGAGTAGAGTAGAGACAGTAATCTTTATTTGCTATTTATCAGGGTACACAAAAATTACAGGTGGTCAGTACATTAGAGGATCGACTACTACTACCACCAGCATGAACCACTAGTATGTAGAATTAGTATGAAATGACAGCATCGGTCTGATATTCGTTCAGTTTGATGTTTGAAAAAAAATCTGCTATTCCCTTTGATTAAATTAACATAGGAAGATAGGTGACGTTCTTGCATTACGTACTCGAAAAATGGACCTGCTTTTCATGTCTCTTACGATTGAAAAGTAATGCCGTGTGATTTGTTTCTTACTTTTGAACGTTTTGTGCAACGAGTAAAAGCACATAAAGGCATTGTGGTACCTTTATTCCGCCTGAAATCGAAAAAAGTATCTCAATCACGCAATGCCACTCATATTGCGATTAAGGAAATTAGGCGATCATTAATAAAATTAGATACACAATCAGTGTGCTATAAATGGCAGAACTTAAAATACACTCAAATTAATATCTCAGTGCACTATAATAGTCTAAGTATCACGCCATTTCGCTGACAGTAGCAACATGTTTCCAAAAACAAAACAAGGTAAGTGATTTGATTATACACATCTCTACAGGATGTAAAAAAACCGCCTTTTGAGCCTTTAGGGGATGCTTCAAATCAAACCACCAAACTGAACAACTTTACCATGGAGCCATCTTGGAAATCGCGAAAAAAAAATCGGCTGTCCCATACATTTGAGTCGAGTTGGTACAGTTTTGTATGAAATTGGTGTTTTTTTTTTCGAGATTTTGATGTTGGCTCCATAGTGAAAGTTGTTCAGTTTGATGTCTGAAGCACCCCATAAAGGCGGGTCCAACAGGGGTTTTTTACACCCTGTATAAACTGCTAGTATATCATAAATTATAATGATAGTAATGTGTTGGACAAACATTTCCTAATGGATTAAGGAAATTAGGCGACAAGGCTCAATTTATACAGTCCATGCACTAGATTGCGACTAAGGAAATGAGGCCACGGGGGCTCAATTTATACGGTCCATACGCTGTAGGCCAGTCACCTATCTTCCTGTTTTAATTTAATCAAAGGCTATTTCATATAAAATGACACCAAAATACATAGTGAAACAGTAGTTTTTTTTTTCATGATTTTAATGTTCCAAAATTTGTTCAGTTTGATGATCTGAAGCACGCATTTAAGTTACCTGTAATACTAGATAATTTTCTCAGAGTATCGGCAGTGACAATTTGTTTTCACATAATTTCCATATCCAAGCAAACTTGTAAATAAAATTCAGTAGGTAGTAATAAAGCAATGCCATCGTCTGAGTTAACAACAGTGAGCTCGGAATACAAATGGCGGCCGGAACAGGAAGCTCGTTGCGGCACTTCCCCGCGAATTGCCGCGTCATCCGCTCTTGCGAACACTAATTGTCTATTTGGTATATCCCAGTGCTGGGCATAAGGTATTGGTACTTGTGCAAATTGTTAATTCAAAGGTTAGGTTAGATATGAAAAAAGTGTCTTTGATAGCGATAAGACAAAACATTTGGATCGAATTTTCAAATCATCAACATCTACCGGGTAAGTGTAGATAGTTGCATTATAAAGGGTGATTGTACTCATGATATTGAACAACTTTTTCCAAGGAACGTACCTGTAGGAAATTAGCAAAAAAATACTTGTCATAGTAAATACAATCGGCGGATTCGAACGTTTGCATGAAAAGTTTTCTCTTTCTTTGCGAATTTCCCACCTAGTTATGACACTGAAAAATCACCCTTTAAAGTTATGCAACTGTCTAAACATACACCCGTATATGTGTAGGATTATCCTATGCGCGATTATCTGATGGTGTTTTCGACTAAACGAAGTGGGAATCCCTTTCCAATCGTATATATTACGGGGTGGAGGGCGGCTTTAGTGGATGGACGGACCCACGATGAAGACTAAATTCTAATGGATTACTGTAAACAGAGCTAAAAAACCGACCAAGAGCGTGACGGACTCGCCCATGATACGGTTCCGTAGCCATTGTTGTACAATGGCTACGGAACCTGGTAGATAAAGAAGAACAGTTTTTAATTTGTATATCTTACCTAAGGGACATTTTTGAAACACAATGATAGCGGGATTTATTTTTGTACAACGCCATCTAGTTTGTCATTAGAGAACAAATATATTTTAATGGAGCTACAGTATCCGTTATAATTTCGCTGAAAGTAATTAATTATCTTAAGCGATATTATACAACGTGTTAATGAATGAGCGCAAAAACTCATACACCCTAACTGATTTATAACAAAATAATTAGATTGAAACAAAAATTTCATTATTTTGATAGTTAAAATTTAAAGTTATTCGCATTTTAAGTTTTAAGGCAAAAATGATTTGTTATCATTTCAGCAATGAATGAAAGCGCTAACGTGCTCATGGATACATTTAAAATGTAAGGTAAGTAAAATGAGAGTGCCCGAGCAATGGGTTGAGATCGAGTTCAATAAATTTTTAATTTTACAAACAAATTACTTAATATTTTGAAAAAAAAAATACCTATGTTGAAACCATGTTAATTCGATTCTGCTCTCGATTCTAAACAAACTACTTTCTAGTTTTGCGTTAATTCATTAACACGTTGTATAACATTTTCAGATTTGTTGTCTTCATAACTACTACATTTCTGTTTTTAGGTTACAGTTATCTGTCTTGGTGGTAAAATTAGGCTCCTGCGCCTACTGCTACGCAGGGCAATTGCCGCTAATGCAGTAAGGATTGCAGCTCCTGAATCAGTTTATACGTCAGTGTTCAATCCAATAAGAGGCTTATTCAAACTCGATGAAAACCCTGGATATATTATGATGCAAATAATTACTGGAATTCCATTGGGTCTTATGTATGATATTATTATGCAAAGCATGCAATGTAAGCCATACGCATCTGTGCGTCTCATGCACATATCGATATGTAAGTAAAAATTATCTTAGACCGGTAGCAAAAAACATCATTAAAACATTACCCTCCTTCTAGCGCATTCGGATAAAAGTGTGTAAACCTCTCGCGGCCGACAGACCTATAAAATATGCAAATGTTTCCATTTACAAAGTAAATTTTTAAAATAACCTTTCTATTCGCACTATGAGTGTTTTAAATCTAATTTGCATTATTTAGTCGATTGAAACAGTGAGAATTTTCAGTTCAAATAGATGCCAACCAACTATACTAGTTTCCAGTTTAGGAAAACCCTGTATTCAGAGGGTATCCAGGGACAGGTCTATAGGCTTTATCGGTGAGACAAGCCAGCTTTCACCATTCTTGAAGCTCTAAGCATGCCAAAGTTGTATTGTGCTCGGTGAGAGGCCAGTCGTATATCACCAGATGACGTGACAAATCGTCCCGGAATCCTAAGCAAGAGTTGCTTATAATAAATCTTGTTGTAGCCACATAAATAAATATCCTTACAGAACGAATCCTTCATACAAGCGGCCACTGTCGTCGGTGCACACATATAAAGCACACGTTAGAAGGAAGTACACACGGCGACACATCAAGCTACATAAAAACAAAATAAGCTGGCAGCGCGCAGGTTGAGTAACGTATAACGTTGCACGGAGAGCATATGTTGGTTTTGTGTAGCTTGATGTGTTGCCGTGTGTACATACCCCAGCTGTATGTGTGTACCTGTTTGTACAACCTCTAATGCGCGCTATTTGTGAGTACACCGACAGCGGCCGCTTGTATAAAGCTTTCGATTTGTAGGGATATCTAATCATTGTGCTACAACTCCACGTTTTTAAACGAAATTGCTGAAAGTTTATGTAAAAAAAAGCACCGGAGTCAGAGCTTGAAACGGTTCAGAATATGTTAGAATCAGATAAGGTCCCGGGAGGTTTATGAAACAAGTCTGTAGAACATAGGTACTCTCGCAAGAGACCTTTAGTTTAGTGTTGTTGCACTGAATAAGTTCATACCTGAGCAAAAGTTCAAACTAGAATAACTGAGATTTTTGTGAACGAATAAGTATTATTGTTGTTTGTGTTGCTCAGGCTATTGAGTACATTATGCTGTTTCAAAACCATATGGGACTCGTATTCGGAAGATTCCTAACTTTTAATTTACCTTTCTATTAAAAGTGGCACAGCTTTAAAAAAAAAAAATTTGGACTAAGTTAATCTGATTTTATGAATGCACGTAACTGATGGCAAAGTCATTGGTACATGGCATGTCGTCCATGCGGATTCAAACCCTCATGAATCATGATCATGATTGAGAGTCCATACCTCTCCGCAACGCGCCATCACCGATGTTTTCTACTAACGAATTCTACTAACAAACTTTTCTGCCACTTTTTGCAGGGGACGACGTAGTATGAATCCCGCAACTTTGGATATATTCCATTACCTTAGATTCGAATTTTGATTGTTGAAAAATATTCTCATGTGAATACCGAATGCGACTCGTTTGAAGTTATATTCTCGCAATTAAAGGCTGTCTCATTTAGTGATAAGGTATACAATTGTATGTAAATGCACATGATTAATTGATCTTGTAACGTGGCAGAGGGGAAATTTCACCGGCATTTTCAAGGCTGGTCCCTAGTTATATGGTCTAAGACGATGGTGTTTGTCAGTATCACTAGCTAAGTGGTGAAGGAAAAACATCGTGTGGAATCCTGCATACCCGAGAACAAAAAGACAATACCATAAGTTCGGAGGGCTGTGTACAAATATATATGTACAAACACAATAGACCAGGTCTGCAATGTTCAATTGTAAATATTCGGTGATTGAACCGTGATTGGACTACGTACGAACCATAACTTTTGACTCATTTGGTATTGCGTTAATCGCGGTACTACTCAATTAAATTTTTGTTTAGTGGCATCCGATGTGTTATCACAATTCAGCCAATGTCTCGTTATGTGGATAGTGTATGAAGGAAAATGATCAGTAGTATTTATTAAGTCTAGAGTGGCAGTTTTGACAATGTAAGTAGGTTATAATCTCAAGTGATTGTTTTAAGGTTAAAACACAAAAGAGTTCACAAAATGGTGGAGCCACGTGCAATCCCAACGCGCCGATACGCACGCGTCCGTACTCCGCCAGAATTGCAGCGCGACTCCCAGTACTACTCTTGGCAGCCGTTAGAGCCGTTTTGACAGTTAAGGGCTGTCACTGGAATTCAGCACAGTTACATAGTAATTGGATTACAATGTGATTAAAACTAAAATCGGATAAGAATAGAACTTCGCTGTTTTAACTTAGCGCAATCGCACTGCACCGGTCGCAAGGAGGGCTTGAAAAAGCTCTCCCAAAAATAATAATAAAGTTATATGTGAATTAAATTTACACCGAGTTTCTGCTCAATCTTATCCACCTACTTTAGGAGTCTAATTGTTCTGGGCTCATAATGTAAGCTCAAACTTCTAACTATCTCAACCAAAGCATTTAGTTTACTATTTAGCTCAACTTGTCGGAACCACGGTTGTTGGGTATAATTAATACCGCGTAATTATTTACACAGTGAAGGCTGTAAACCTTTAAGTAACACAGAATCGCACTTGGGTTTGCTGAACCGCACAGGGATTCTAGAACCGCACTTCGGTTCGTGTATAGTGTTTCGGGTGGTTCGTATAGAGGGTGTTTGTTATCTAGCGTCTTGTACAGAGGCGGCTTACCCGATGTCCGGAGTATCGGAGTATGTCCTGAATAGGTCAAGATTTGAGTTTGTGTTCTTATTTTGAATTTTGGAAAGTTTGGGGGTAATGTTCATTAAGTGGGATGATAGAAAAAAAGTTCTTTATTACCCGACTGCGCGACGCAAAGGAAGTGTAATGTGTTTATCAGCATGTAATACGTATGTAAGTTTGTTCCTTTGTGGCACCCTAGAGAACAAACGCGTCGGCCGATTTTGATGATATTAAATAAAGACTGCCAAAGCACGAGGAAGTTATTTATTATAATATATTTAATAAAAGCAAGACATTGCTATGAAGTGAAAAAGCGAAGGCGCGTCGCGCGCGTGTAGAGAAATCATACTAGACGTGCTGGTGACTTGAAGTACAGGTATGTGTGCGCTAACCTTCATACCTTCAATCCTATAATAAATTGTGGACATCTGTAAACTTTTTGTGGAGATAATATAGTTTTTGTATTTGTATTTTTTTTTAATTGTTCTCTAATGTAATTACTAAAGGAAGATGAAGCATTGTGGTTTCCCTAATGAGTCTTTATTGATCAATGAACATTTAACGTTTGTGACCTTTTGTGGTTTCACTCCGTAAGCAATCAATGCATCTGTAGTACGGGTACATACGTAATGTACTGTATTTGTGTATACTGCAGCCTGATGACTAATCAGTGGTTAGACAGTGTGGTCTCATTAGTTGTAAGATTGAAAGTGGGTGAAAATAGGTATTTTCCTAATTTATACGACGACCTCATTCTACAAGGTGCTACAAGAATACAAATAAACCTTTAAGGGAGTGGTTTAAACCATCAAACTGAACAACTTTCACTATGGGACCAACATCAAATAATAAAATCAGGTGTCCCATTCATTTGGTTCAAGTGGGTTTGCAGTTTTGTATGGACGAGCAGATTTCTTTTTCGCGATTTCGATGTTGGTGCCGTAGAGAATGTTGTTCAGTTTGACGGTCTGATCATACAGTGTCAGCATATTAAGAAGGACCCTGTATATTAAAAACTGACTAAGTGCGAGACGGACTCGCTCATCGATGGTTCAGTACCAAAATATGTAAAATTAGAAAAAATTATACCCGACACACACTTGGCCGGTTTTCGTAATTTTTTGTATTACTTTAGAGTATGCTCTAGAATCACATCAATTATGACGTTTGTATGTTTTGCTGTTTTTAAGATAGAGACAAAATCTTGAAAAAACACGTTTCTTGTATGGAAGTTCCCATCTAGATATATAAGACTTATTACCTTATTTATATTTTTAGTAAATTCAAAATAGTGACATGTAGGTATTCTGTTAAAATTTAAACTTGCTACCTATTACGGTTCAAAAGATACGACCATGCCTTTTAAAGCTAGGACGGATGGGCGGACGAACAGAGTACGCCTATTTATTAGGGTCCCGTTGACACCTTTTGGATACGGAACCCTAAAAACAAGACAAAAGTCAAAAGACCACTTTAAAACGTTTTTCACTTCAAATTATGTAAATCGGCGTATTATTTACAGGCTGAAGGGTTCTGAATTACATAAGAGTTTCCAATTTCAACTGCTAATGGACGTTAATAAGGCTAATGGAAACGCGGTTGGCAATTAACGTGTGTGCGGGCGTTGATGAAACATTAATGAGGAACTTGGTTGCCATTTTGTTAATCGTTTGACAGTCGAGGCAAGCTTAGCCACGGATTATACAGAAGAGACGTGCGGTGGCGGATAATCTAAGTAACACAATTATAAACCTTATTGTATAGCGAATTACGAATTACGCCCGCGCCTCCAGGCGACGTCACCTGGAGGCGCGGGCGTAATTCTCCAAACGACGCTATGCTACTTACTATAAGGTTTATAACTGTGTTACTTTGACTATCCGCCACCGCCACTTGTCTCTTCTGTATAAAACGCGCGGTAGGTCTTACAGAATACTACAGTTCGCTTACGCTAGTAGACAGAATGTCAGTGTAACCGCGTATGAGACGGCGATGGTCATAAAATCCTCTACAATTTATATGAAGTGACATTTTGGAGTCAGGTGGCCGTAGTACAAAAAAGTGGTTACGCCGATAAGGACAGCAATAAGGTAGCGGTCTCCATTTTAAACTAGAGTGAATTTGCTATAACTAGAGTTTACCACGACTTCGTCCGCACAAATTATATAAACCAGATTTTAAGTCAAATCATAAGGTATCAACGAAAAAATGTTTCATCAAAATCGGATTAGTAGTTTTTGCGTGATGTTGCTACAAATATACAAACAAAAAAACAGACGGACGGAAGGAAGAACGGAACGCGGACGGAGGGTTGTAAATACACACAATACGTAGTAATTTATACTCCACATTTTTTGAAGTCGGTTAAAAAGAAGGGATTATTTACAAAGAACTTTTTTCTACTATTTCAAAGTTACCTATCGTCAGTCGAACACGTACACTCCCTCGTTGTTTAGAGAACGTTATGCCCAACACGTGGTGTTCATTAGAGTAGTCGCATAGTACTGGTCCTTCCAGCCGGATAGAGCTATAGAGGCATGCCATGGACGTTCGCGATAGATTGCTAAATGAGTTTCAGTGAATGAGCGGTTACAGCTGGTAGTGATTACGGATTGTACATCTAATTCGAAACTGAAATTGAGAATAGAATTGTGTACTGAAATGTTATATGTTTTAAAAGTTCATTTTGGACTTGCTTCAAAAAGAAGGAAAAAAGGATGCATTCTCTTAGGTCGAGAATCAGAGACGTTTTTTAGCGTTCCGTAGTCAAACATATTATACTTTCGTCCATTCTGTCTTTCTGTCTGTATGCTCCACCTCAATAACTCGCTCATTTTTGCACGTATTGAATCAAAATTTTTCATGAAGACTGATAACAGTAGCCGAAAAACAGAAATGTACCTAATAGTTATGAAGAAACAAATTTTTGTCAACCTCTGTCCTATACAACGAAAGAGAGTTTTTTTTAAATAATTGTCCAATGGAACAAAACTCCCTTGGAAATCAAACCGTTTATCAATAATTTATTTTCTAATAGCAACTAGATGAAATTGCGCGAAATTAAATCGCAATATCGGAAGATTCCAAATTTTCTTGTAGTAAGAGAATCGATATTACTTCTTTTTTCTTATTCTACTTATGCAATGGCGAACCCTATAATGGGCGAGTCCGACACACTCTTGGCCGGTTTTTAAGTTGGAATTCGAACTCCAGGGCTGCGTTCAGAGCCTTCGGGTGCGGTTGTTTGGTTGTTTTTCACTCTAAGGTACGGAACGAACAGTTGTTTTTCAACTCGCCAAAAGGTACGGAACGATCCCGGTTGTTTTATAACCTCAAATTTTGACATTGACAGTAATATGGGCTTCCAGGGCTTCCAGGGCTTCCATCATTTCCAAATACAATAAAAACTCATCTTCCATGCTAAAGAATCAAAGAGTGAATAAAAATAAATTGAAAAAAACTAACTTTTATTCAAAATGAGCAAAAAGTCAAGTAACCACAGATAATCAAAACGTCAGAGTGTTTTTTAACCATCTAATTTGATGGTTAAAAGTTGCAACCCGTCAGAGGTATGGAACGGTTGAGTTGTGACAACCGAGTTGCAAAGGGCGTTTTTTCACCGAGGCTCTGAACGGCGTTAGTGCGAAAAGTTGCACCCAGAGTGCACTCTGGGCGTAGGCTCTGAACGCGCCCCATTATATCAAAATCTATTCATTTTCGACCCTACCCAAGGCCAAGCTAACGCTCAAACGATGCCTCTGAATTTCGGCCCGTATTAATAAACCAGACTCCAAGAGGCTCGCGCAATTTAGTCATATTAAAACGTTTTAGTATTAATACAGACCTTAGAGTCTTGTGTATATTATGCATGTAGCGCACACTACACTTTCAATATAATCATGCGTACTAAATAAATCCTTGATTACGAAAGATCTTGTCAGGATCGTGAATAATTAAATAATAATAATGACAGTAACATTATACTGGTTGTTGAAAAAGGTTAGATATTAATTTCAAAATTCATTTCAGAGTTCATGACTCATAGTCAATTTTTTATATATTTCTACAGAACTAGGTAGGAATGAAATGCTCTTCAGTTTCAGCCAACGAATAAAATCATTTAAAAAATTAAAATCTGATATACAGCTCATTATTTGCCCACGTCAAAATGGATTATATGTGCATCCCGAGTTAATCTGTAACCATTGATATGTGATAAATGGCTGATAAAAATAAACATACATAATATTTTAATCAATAGATTACATTAAATTTCATATTGTTAGGACTCATCGAGAAAAACAAGTGACGTCACCACTCTGCCTTGGCTGCGCAACGACCGCGCGTCGGCACTTTTGCTCAGACGGCGTGTGTGACGGACGGATATTTCTTAAGAACTTAAATATCGAGTTAGAGTTGCCTACCATCAAGCAACTCCTCAAATGTATGGTGACGGACTATTTTGCCGCCCTCCCACGTCACTCTAACCAGCTAGTTAGATTTAACGCCACATATAATTGTGTATTCAATAAGCCCAAAAAGCGTCGGCATCGGAACGTCTTAAACGATCCGGACGACGCGATCACGGTCGCCATAATGGCGGCCGTACAGTCACGACTCTCAAACTCACACAACACGACCACCGCCGACGGTAACACGATCACAATCATAGACATGTTGCGTCGTCGCCGTAATACTCGAAATCCCCATCGCCGCCGCGGGGGACAGTCGCGATATCTGCCCACTCTTTCATATGGCGTCTACAGACGCTACCGGCACATAGCTGGCCGGTTCTCACCGATCCCCGCTTCCCAACCCGTCGCGTAATCCCAGCAACGCCCATTGCCGAGGTCCGTACCCATTATGGGTGCCTCTTGGGCAGGTTGCTTAACTCACTGGTCCGGTGACCTAACAGGGCGCTTCGCCGTCACTGGTATGGCCACTCCCAAAAGCCCGCAGTAAAAAGCAGTAAATGCTCCCTGAGCAAACTGTACATGTCATTAAAAAAAAAAAAAAGGATATATCTTACTGTGGTTATAGTTATGGTTGTGTGGTTGCCTGATCAAGTGATTGTGTGTTTTTGTTTGAGTATTAGGCTCGTTATCTATTTTTCGGTGTGTGAACGTGTTAATTGATGAGAACTACCTGTAACTTTAGAGATTGAGTAATTAAATAATTTGTAGATCGATTAATTTGTAATTTTGGCCATTTGTTAACATCCACCGCTCCTGATTACTAAAAATGGCCGTTTAGTAATCACATCTTCTTCTAGAACCAATACGTACCTGAAACAAAAAAACAGTTTCATATTAATTCTTTAGCGAAATTTTGTTAATTAAGAAGCAATTAAATGTCAGTGGTAAGTAACGCTCCCCTTTGAAAGTTCAGAAACAGTCTCTTATTTAAGAAGTTGGGACCCAGATGCCGCTTCAATTAAATCGACTTTATGTTTGAGTTCTTACTAAGTGTAATTAATGACCATGCTTTTGAGGCTTGAGTTGCCTTTTAATAAGTAAGGCACATCTCTAATTTAGATTTGATACTTAATTAAGAGCGCCAGCATTCGTTAAAATGTGTTTAGAAATGTTCTAAATTGTACGGCCATGTCTTAGATCTGACTGCTCCTTAACATTGAAGGAAGACATCATGAGGAAACCTTCATACGCTGAAGAAGAAATTCTAAAGCCTATGCCTAATAAATATGTGAAGTCTACCAATCCTTATCCTACCTTTGATTAAATTCAAACAGCGGTAGATAGGTAACTAGCCTACAACGCATGGACCGCATAAATTGAGCCCCCGTCGCCTTATTGTCTCATTTGCAATAAGAGCGGCATTGCGTGATTGAGTTCCTTTTTTGATTTAAGGCGGAATAAAGGGTACCACAATGCCGTCGTGTTCTTTTATTCGTTGTAAAAATCATTCAAAAAGAAAAAAATATATCATACGTCATTACTTTTCACTCGTAAGTAAATAAAAAGCAGATCCATTGTTCGAGTACGTAATGCAAGAACGTCGCCTTCTTCCGCTATTTTAATTTAATCAAAGCCCTTCAATTCCTGAGGTTGGTTTGTGCCCTGCCGTGGGACGTTTATAGGGTGATGATGTCTTAGATAAATAGACCTGAATGTTTTCTATTATATAATTTGCTTTTATTTCGAAATTGAAAAGGTTACATTAAGTTACATTTACATTTACGTTTTATCACCTCAGTCGTCAATGGAAATCTTTTTGAGTAAATTCACCAATAGTATCATAGGAAAAGTTATTAATTTTCATGAATAGAGTGTATTCTTAAAGTTTAATAATACACGGAATGAATACAAAGGGTGGATAAATAATTATAGGTACAATTCATTAAGTTTTGATAGAGATATTTTCGGAGAATTTGGAAATCATAAAAGATATCTTTAATGTTATTCATAATTTTCATTTCAGTAATTCATTCTTCACTTGTAGAAAACAGAATAGGTACCTATATTGTAAAATATTGTATCACCAGGCAGGATTCAGTTTTTTTAATGCCAAACGTGCCAAGCTGAGCCGCAAAAGACAAAGTTTTGAAAAGCAATTTTTATTCAACTTATGCTACTAAATGGATTCGTAAATTTATTTTACAGGGTAGGATATGTTACGATAGGCAGCCGGTCTATTAGTCCAAAGCAGATTTACCAAGAGCAGCTTTCTTTTACTTAGATCAAAATAAAAAGGAATGGATTACTCTTCAAACGAGAAAAATCTGTTAAAACAATAGCTAGTCAATATTGCCTTTACTTTGACGAAAGGTATGATTCAAATACGTACCACAGAGTACTATAATTACTACCGTAATACGTACCGAGATGGCTGTGCACCGTCACTCACTACACGTTTGACAACTGCGATAAATACCTTTGACAACCTGCATCTTCTAAAGGCGATATTACACGGATCGAGTCACGTTGCAGGTTCTGACCCGAGCACTTGTCTCGCGTGTTGTTCGCGCGTCACGTTTTTGCCTGCCACGAGGCTCCGCAATCCTCAATCTCCTCTTGTTCTTGATCAAAAACAATGCGTGAGATTGGCATAGATACTCCCATAAACTACTTGACATTGGCGGAATTGCGGTGCTAACGCACAAGCAAAAAGTCAATTATATTATAAATAAAATAAAAAAAAATTACCTTGATCAACCAAATTGATAGCAATTCCGTTGAAAAGCATTGAACATTGCACGCATTTCCTATTTACACACAAAACATTCAACAAGACATTCAATGTTCATTTGCCTAACGATGTCGCATCAAATCGTACGTGCAGGTGTTTCACTAATTTAATAAATGAGTTAAAGAAAATACTTTAAAAATGGTTTCTATCTCTGTAAGAGTCGGATTTTGTATTCCACAAACACTCGTATTTTTGAAAAAGTTCCATAAAATGCGGATCATGACTAATAACATGCGCGCACGCCAGAAACAACACAACATAATGTTGCAACCAAAGCTGTCAATTTTGTTGATCCGTGTAATATCGCCTTAAGATGCAGTAGGCCTACCATGAGTTTTTACTGTACTTTACTAATGTAGTAACGTCACCAATTTTGTATTGAATTTCGTACAGCGCTCCTAGTGATTACGTCGAGAACTAATTTCTGCCATACAAAATTGGCGACGTAACTACAGTAGTAAAGTATTCAATTCAATTTTTGTTTAGTGGCATCCGATGTGTTATCACAATTCAGCCAATGTCTCGTTATGTGGAGAGTATACGTAGGAAAATGATCAGTTTTATTAATTAAGTCTAGCGTGGCAGTTTTGCCAATGTAAGTAGTTTATAATCTCAAGTGATTGTTTTAAGGTTAAAACACTAAAGAGTTCACAAAATGGCGGAGCCACGTGCAAGCCTAACGCGCCGAGACGCACGCGTCCGTACTCCGCCAGACTTGCAGCGCGACCAGTAGTAAAGTACTGTGAAAACTCATGGCCTAGTGACTGTCGCTCATTGACATAAGGCACGTTCCTGAAGTAACTATTAAATAATCTGTGGTTTTGGAGCACCACGTGCTCTACTTTGAGTGCTTCAAATAAATACGCTTTGGGCCTATCTAGTTACTTTACTTTGATCGAAGTCCTTTTACACAGAAAGTAACATTCTAAAATAAATGATCGAAAAACGTAATGCACCAACGAACTAAATTCATTTAAACAGACATTTAATTCATGTAATCTTAGGCCTATAACTGTTACCGGAAGGAAAAGGGATGAAAAGAAAATTAAGTGCCTATGAAAACGTGTTTGCGCCTTAAAAAGAAATCTTTAAAGGATTTCCATTCGACTGGAAGAAACTCCTATTTCCTTGAGTTAAATTCGAGTTAACTCAAATGGTTTTGTTGGAATTAATTTTAAGACCGGCAGGACGATTGGTTCGTAAGTCACTTCCTGATGAAGAATTTAAGCACTTATTTACAAAGGAATAGAAAATATATACTCCATTCAAAATAGCAACGAAATTTTAAGGCTATTTTGCATTACAGAAAGAGAGATTTGAAACACTTCCTCTAACTTATTCTTAGAACAGCTTTAGTAACGTCCAAGATATGTCGGATAGTATATGTATCCAATAAATTAATTACATTTGGTAATCAGAATTAGCCAGAAAGCTCAATAAGTATCGGAAAATTTCGTCGTCCTTATTTGGAATGAAGTATAGGTATAAATGATTTAGACGGTAGTATTGAGGTTTACATGATCGTTGCCCTAAACTTGTGGCGATGACAGAAAAGTTACCGAAAGTTATTAGGACGTGACAAGGATGAAGGTAACTTTCGCTAAAGCACGAATCACGAATATTAGGAGAGTACAGAAAATCCGAAATTTTACACCTCTTTGAATACCTTTTTTTTCCATTCAAGCGGAAATACTCCCTTACCCTTTAATAAATCCCCAAAATGTCCCAAATAAACCTATTTCATTGCAAATGACCTAAAAAGGTACGGCAATACTTCAAAACGAAACAACACAATGTAGCAATTTTCGAATTTCAGCTACCGCAAAGACATAAATCAAAGGAAGGAGAGAAAAAATTTCGCTAAGAATTTTACAATAAAATTGTAGGTACTCTGAATTTTCGGAATGGTCATGAAATTGGGATCGCTACAAACGCCTTTAGAGTTTTATTGCTTCTTCTTTCATAAGGCTCTAAAATAACAGCCTGAAAATACTGAGTTACTTTGAAACAAATTAGGTTTTTGGATGCTTATTTAAGCTTATAGTGTCCATAGGTAGAGTGCCCTAGATTTAAATTGTGAAAATAGCGTATATTTTTATTAAAAAATTTAGGAAACGGCGGGATAAAATCAATAATAATGATTTTTTTCACAAATATAAGTTTACTCTCGTTATTTCATCACTAGCCACTATCGTTCCCACTACTGGGATTGATGAGAGAATCGAGAAATGAGAGTGGTGCATGAGAGCATCAGTCCATCATGCGTGTCAATGCGGATTGGTAGACTTCACATACGCATCAGAATTTCTTCTTCGGCGTATGCGGGTTTCCTCACGATGTTTTCCTTCAGCGTTTGAGAGCAGTCGTTATAACGTACATAAGTAGAAAAACTCATTGGTACATGGCATGTCGTCCGTGCGGATTCGACCCCGGACCCTTGATTGAGTGTCCATACCTCTCCGCAACGCACCACCGACGCTCATCGAACTGATTCCAATCTGAGAACTCGAATCAATTATCATTTATTTGATATGACCAGCTCATTGCCACTAGCTAATTTTCAGAGCGATGTCTATCACGGACGATAGAAAATGCGTATCTGCACTATCCGCTGTTCACGATGCCATAAAATTACTGCACTTATGTGATATACACGAATGAACGCACCATTTCATTGTACGCAACAATGAAACGAACGTTCACATTTATGGTAATTCCTTCCCGATTCGCCGATATCCGTTGCATATGGACAAAGCGAGGTTTTGACTCCACATAAAGAATAATAAATACGAGCGTACATTGTACGCGCGAAGCGTTTAAACTTTGATGCAATGTTAAAAGGAGAATGTTCAAAGTATAGTTAGAAACGCTAATGCTCATTATGATGGCTTTCATGAAGAAATAAATATAGATGCATCATCATCATCCACAGCCTGAATCCACACACTTTTGGGTACCTATAGGCCTCCATTTATTTATGCCATCCTCCTCTGTCGTGAGCATCTCACATACATGTAGCTCCCGCGACTCTTTATATCGTCAATCCATCATCATAGGTTACATAACACTCCCACTAATATTACAAATGCGAAATTTTGTCTGTCTGTATGTTTGTTACCTTTTTACAGCTAAACCGCGGAACCAATCCTGATGTTTGGCAGAGATATACTCGCATCTTGAAGACGGACATATGCATAAAACTTCCACACACAGGAATTCGTGGTTATCAGCTAGTCGAAGTCCCGTTTGGAAGTCAGATATTTCTTTTTCCTACTCCTCCTATCTTCTCTGATTAATTCATTGCGGGTTCCAAGACAGATTAGATTCATCCCCCGGGCTCACTGACCTTCATTGTGTTGTGAATGGTCGCCGCTGTTGATCCTGGTTTACAGGAGACACAGCGGTGGGAATGTGTGATGGGCCTAAGCCCGTTCACGAAGCTAGTCTAAAATATTAAAAAACTGTAACGGAAGATTGTCTGTACATTGAAGATATTTACAAAAAAATATTAATATAATAGTGTTTAGGTGTCCCTTGCTCCAAATCACAGAAATTTTTATTTTTTTACTGTCTTTTTGTTTCTTTGTTCAAGCATAACGCAACAACTACTGGATCGGTTTTATGTTTAAAAACTTGTAATTAGACTAAAAGTTGGTATACAAAGTGTTAATGAATAAGCGCAAAACCTCATAGACCCCAACTGATTCATAACGAAGTAATAAGATTAAAACAATAATTTCATAAATTTTATAGTTAACATTTAAAGTTATTTGTATTTTAAGTTTTATGCAAAAATGTTTTTTTATCATTTCGGCAATGAATGAAAGCTAACATGGTCATGTATACATTTTAAGAATCTTGTTTTGGTAGTAAGTAGGGTGAGAGTGCCAGAGTTGTGGGTTGAGATCGAGATCAGTAAATTAAAAATTTACAATCAAATTATTAATATTTTGAAAAAAATTACCTATGTTGAAACCATTATAATTCGATTCTGCTCTCGATTCCAAACAAACTACTTTCTAGTTTTGCGTTAATTCATTAACACGTTGTATATTTTATCTCGCTAAGATGATGAGAACCAGTACGAACGACAGCGTCGACAAAAGCTTTTTTAAAATTAAGTAACAATAACGATTTAGTTTCTGACAATCCTGAAATGGAATACGATCGTGAGCTTGCGTGTGTAAGAATGGGATTTGAAATTGTATCAAATGTAATTTTCTAGATCGAACAAATTGAGCATAAAGCACGAATTCGGTGTAACATTTTGAAGTTCTCTAACACAGAAGTTATGAGTAACGACACGCCCGGAGCACTTTAATCTCTGCGAAAAATAATGTTAAGACGAAACAAACATTCGCAAAACAACTTCTACATTAAGAATTTGTGACGTTATTCAAATAAACGAAATAGCGTAGCGTAGTTATTTAATTTTGATAAAATGGCTACATTCACAAATCTCTATTTTCTCCTTATACGGGTATTTGAAAGACCAATGTAATAGTACATTTAGATATTGTATTCGTGAACATGCACTACAATTTCAAATATTATTAAGTTAAGACAAGCCTGGATTAACGTTGGCGCTGCAATTTCGGTCTTGTGTAGTCCAGTGAAATGTAAATTACCTTAAAACTTGTATTATTCTGTCCAGTTGTATTTAAATATTGTCAGTAGATTATGACTATATTCCCCGATGAGGTAGGAACTCAGATATTTAAATAATTATAGAGCCTTTCTTGAGCTGATGGATTTTTAAGATGATGATGTGATTTTTGGAACTCATACGTTACTCAGCAGTCGAAAATATCAAAAAGTAAAAAAGTACTGAAAGTCAAAAAATCACACTCCAGAAGTATTTTTGAAAGTCAAATCAGCAGTAGAAAGATGCATATCTCCATAGTAATATTGACATTTTCAACTGCTGAGTTCAAAGTATAAGTTTCAAAAATCGTACAGGGCCTTTAGACAAAGTATCTTTCGATTAGCGTTAACTACAGTAGAAAACATAACAATGTATGGACTTGACGTATGGTGACGAAAGCAAACGTCAAAATGTTTCGATCGCTAATGTAAAATCCATACATTCTGTCATTTTCTCCTAGCGTCAACGCCAATAGAATGTCACTTTGTCTAGGGGGGCAGGCCATCAAACTGAACAACATGGGACCAAAACCAAAATAGAGAAAAAAAATTCGTCGAATAGGATTGGAGTTTTGTATGGAACTGCAGTTTTTTTTTCTTGCAGTTTCAGTCTGCCTCAATAGGCCTCAAGAATGCATGTTAACCTAACCGAATCTAACATATCCTAACGCCTGTGTGCCCAATACGGATTAATATTTATCTCACAAACCTGTAAATAATCTACTATTCATCACTAAGAAGCACTCGAAATCTTATCAAAGCTTAAAGTGAATTTAACGACTCGCCAAATTCCGTGGCCATCGGAATGAACATCCCAAAGTCATTTAAATTTATAACGAACTCCCGGCCTCCATTCCTAATTGGCGTCTTTGTTATTCAAACAATCGGATAGACTGAAATAGGACTACCTATTTTCTATTAGAGTCACGATAATACCGCAATGGATATTTTAGGTATTCGAAGTTTATCTGATTAACAAGTCTGCTGTGCAGTTCACGGGTTAGGATTGACAAAACTAATTCTATCGATAAGTGGTAGAGTTAGATTGCAATTGATTTAGTAGGCAAAATTTTACAAAGCGACCACTTGAATAAGTTTTTAAGGTTCTGTACCCAAAGGGTTCTAAAGGACCCTATTACTAAGCCTACATCTGAAATCTTCAGCATATTATCTTATTATCGGGGCTGGCAAGCTAACACTTCGACCCAATGTTATCTTTTGTGTTGACCCCTGCATATTTATTTCTTCACCGTTTAAAAACGTGGTAAATACCGTTCAGGGGAAGAAACCTGTAATCTCTATAATGTCAGCATATTAAGTTGAACAAACACACGACCTGGTGAAGGCGGCGCGGCGGGAACCAGTTGGATTAGGGCAGCGCAGGACCGGTCGTTGTGGCGATCCTTGGAGGAGGCCTATGTCCAGCAGTGGACGTGTATCGGCTTAGATTATGATAATATTAAGTTTAGTTAAAAGTAAGTATACATGCGAAAAAAGCAATATAAGATATTGTGAAGCACAGGAATAAGTGTATATTTACGAGAAGAATGATGTTCTACTATACTAAGGTAACTGTATCATGATTTTCAGATTAAAATATGTGTGTTTTAGTAGTTTCTGGCCGTATCTTCTCTACACCGGAATACCTTCCGACGCGGTGGTAGAATCAGACAATTACGTCAGAAAGCTATCTATGTAAACTGTGATTAAAAAATTTGGAGTTGAGACGAGATGGCTTTAGTTCAAGCATCCAATTTTTTTGTTATATTAAACTTTCTTACGAATCCTTGGAATCTGAACTTACTTAAGTTAATAATTATGAGTGGCGCTTAGTTGGAAAATAAAAAGCAAATCCTTTGTTCCAATTCTAGTTATTTAAAAGTCAAGAAAGTTTCAATCGAAGCATGCAAGAGGAAACTTTTCAAAAACTAAAACTGGCTCTGTTAAATGTATCCGACAGTTCCAAAGCAAATAAGTTTGAAGGAGTTGGCTTATTCAGAATTCTTTAATTAGGTCACTGAGAGGGTCGCCTCGGGCCATTTATTTCTATTTAAACTGTCAGTTGAAGCGGACCCGGGATTCAATACATGAACGAAGAAGTAGCGACAATCCTCGCCGTTGAGATAGTTACCGCTAGATGGCCGTGATTATAAGCACAAGATGCGGTCACTACAAGCCGGGCGAAATCTTTTATAGTACGTAATTTTTTCGGTACTCTCCAAGAGTCTCTTTTCTGCGCTTCGATAGACCAGTTCTTAAGAAAGTGATCAATTTCGTCCCGTTACCTTCGTCTAGGTCTGCCTCGACGCCGATTTCGGTTCGTTGGGGACCGGTTGGTGGTGGTTTTAGCCCATAGGTCATCTGGCATGCATATCCAGTGCAGTTAAGATTGTCAGCAGTAGTGGCGTCCGCTGTCACTTGGGCACAGAATAGTATATAGTTGACTTGGGTTCAGGAATGCATTTCTCTAAGCGCAAATATCGTCACAACCTAAAATTGGTCGTTGAAACTTCGGCGATCTATCAATTCGGTATTCGCTAGGTTATGTCATGTGTCAAACTTATATAAAAATTTTGATGATCTGAAGGATGCAAGACGGATTTTGTGAGCTCATCTTACTCATCGATGCTTTGACAGCGATGTGACGCTTAGAGAATTGCACTCTCTGCGTTAAGCGTAGGATTCTGCGCCCCACAAACCTTGAGGCTTGACTTCTGAGACTTCATACATGAGAATCGGAAAAATGCACATAACTACTGTTTGATTATACTATTGAGTCCACGCTTCTGAAGTCTCGATATTCTGTAACTTTGTCCACTAAATTAAATGCTTCGCAACTACGATCAAGAAAGTTAGACTGTCGTTCCGAGAGACTTGTCTTATGCATTTTGATTCCTTTGTATTTGTTTGGAGCGGTTGAACACTAATTCGAGATAACAGTGGAAGAACGGGAACAACAAAAGTCATTAAACAATTTTTACCCACTATATAAACAACGGAGAGGAGAATAGCCGCGGTGGTCCAGTGGCGAGTAAGCTTGTCTGCCGTGCAGGAGGCGATGATTCGATCCCCGTCCAGACAGACCCGTACCAATGAGTTTTTCGGAATTTATGTACGATTTGTAACACCACTGGCTTTTCGGTGAAGGAAAACATCGTGAGAAAACCTGCATGCTTCAATTTCGAGGTATGTATTGTATCCACTGTCCATTATGTGGCGACGGGCTCACCCCCCATCACACTGGACAGAGTTTCGGTACTACAGGTGAAACATGGATGTTCTGAGGTTTTAGAATATCTCTCGGGGAGTATAGTCGTGAGCATATGCTATGCTATGCTAGGAGAATTAGTTTGAGAGAGTCCGGCGCACCCTGGGCAATCAGCAAGCATTTAAAGCTGGCTGGATAATCTTGATGATAGCAAGTCAAAATCAATGTTTACCTGACTGCGCCAGAGGAGGGTGATGTTTTTCGAATATATTTATGTGTGTACAATATTCTTTGGCACGCTAGCACGGCCTATCCTTTTATAGCTCGAGGCATCTTAGTTTTACAAAAAGCTTACGATGTTTTCTTAATAAAGGCCCATCCTCACCATGATCATTCGACCGCGAATAAACTTTTTATGTTTAACTTTTTATTTTGTTAAACTTCTACTTTTGCTTTTGTAAGTAAGCAGTCAATGTAGTCAAAATCAGTATAATAATGAGACATCAAACGCATATTACCTAAATCTATGGATGAAATAGTAACCAGGTAGTCGTGACATTGGAATAAAAAGATATTCTGGGTGGAACGTAACATGGGTCTTTGCTTTTAAGGGTGTATTCAGACAATGAAACTAAACAACTTTCCCTAAGGAACATGGGTCGAAAAACGAAAAAAACTTTTGAACCTCCCAAGGAGGTTTTGGAGGTCCAATAACTTGTTTCGTTTTATCGTTCCACTATCCACCCAGTATCAAATCAAATCAAAATAGCTAGAAATGATGTTCAAATGGCATTTCATCTGCACTGCTGAATTTTATTTAAATTAAAAACAAATCTGTATTCTCATACATAAAAATGCGCAAATTTGCCATTCGTCAACTCGCATTGAATATACCTGGTGAACACGCTACTTAAGAAACTATCATAACTCACAGTGACTAACGACTCCACGCCCCTCCCCCCACGCCCCTAACCCAAATGTACAAAATAAACTGTAAAAACACTCGATACATCATGCAAACATAGTGTAAACAACACAATCAAATCAATAGTCAGCTCAATTTGAAAAAAAAAAAACTATTATTTTGTTATTGACTTGGGTAAGTTTGACGTTGCATTATATGGTTTTGCTAATTACTACGTGATGGCAACTTACATGGGACACACGTAAAAAACTATCACTTTTTTCCATCAATGTGACAGGTTTTTTTCGAATTTTACACTGAAAAAACTACGTATACGTAGCCCGTCGCAGCCTTAGACTTTTTATATTCGGACCCGCCTCGCCTTAGCATTTCTTCTCTGCCAACGTGCAAGATCAAAAGATCTTACGCATTTACATACAATTTTATACCTTATCACTAATCGCGACAGCCTATAATTGCGGAACACACACTTCACACGACACTGTTTTTCATGATTTTTAACATTCAAAATTAGAATCTAAACTAATGGAATAAAATTCAAAGTTGCGTATCTCGTGCTACCTCTCCCCCCGCAAAAAGTGGCAGTAAAGTTTGTTAGTAGAATTACACGCCTTACTTGTCCTCATATAAGTAGTCTAAGGTCGCAGCTTACGTAGCTTGCGACGCGATACTGATTACGAGTGATGCATCAGTATTTAAGTTGTTTCGTACTTCATAATGAAGCTCCATTGTACGTAAGCTGCGACCTTAGACTACTTATATGAGGACAAGCAAGGCGTGTAATTCTACTAACAAACTTTACTGCCACTTTTTGCGGGGGGCGAGGTAGCACGAGATACGCAACTTTGAATTTTATTCCATTAGTTTAGGTTATAATTTGAATGTTAAAAATACAGATACGCGGTACTGATTACGAGTGATGCATCAGTATTTAAGTTGTCTCGTACTTCATAATGAAGCTCCATTGTGAAGTACGAGACAACTTAAATACTGATGCAACATTGGTAATCAGTATCGCGTCGTAAGCTACGTGGTACGTAAGCTGCGACGGGCTACGTATACGTAGCATTTTTTCTCAGTGTAATATTGCCACCTACTATTTATTCTGTGCTGATTCATCTACCCGACTGCCCCAAAAGAATGGTTATGTTTTTCGTTACACTAGTCTTGGAAAACACCTAATTGTCGAAATACCTATAATAAAATAAAACACGAGAGTTGTCAAAGCTTCAAAACTGCAATGAACAGTGCACGTCTATTTCTCCATTTGTAAAGATATATGAACCCTGACAGATAATAAATCAGAGACAACTAAAACAAAACTTTAAACTTACACCGTAATAAATAAGTCCCGTATCAAGTCCCTCCACTCGATTAGTTAATTTTGGTCTAACTCAGTCCGTAGGGGCTTGCCAAATAGTATGTTCTTAGTTCAACATCCGACGTCTCGTGAATCAGGGCATTTTCAACACTAATAGTGTTGATAAAAAGTCGTGTCAGGGGTCCTATTAGGTGGAATGGGCTGTTGTATGCTTCCCACTTTGAGATCTTAGATAGCACTTGACCGCAGTCCAAACAGTTCGGTCTTGGGCCAATGCTATTACTTTGTAGACGTATTAAGCTTTGCCCACACTTTGTTTTTCTTTTAAACTTTATGTTGTTTATTTGGGAGAGCTATTTATCTTTTTTGCTAGTTTTTTTTTAGGATAGGCTTCTACCCTGACATAAACATTCCCCATTGCTGTCTCCGGTTTGTTTTTCCTGCTCCTCCTATCTATTTTTCGGGTTCCAAGACCGATTAGGGTCACCTCCCGTGCTAGCTGGACTTCATTGTCTGTTGTTGTGAGTGTTGTAGTGAATTGAATTTGCGGTGAACCTTTGCCCAAATAAAAATAGAGCTAGGAACTATCAGTTCTAAATAATAATATTCTTTTAGGATTTCGTAGGGTACGGAACCCTACGAAAGGGCGAAAACGGGACCCTGTTACAACGTTGTCCGTCCATCCGTCCGTCTGTCTATCTGTCCTACCTATTTAGAGCTGTAACTTTTGAACGGTAATAGCTAGACAGTTGAAATGTGCGTTTTTATGGTGGATTTGCTAAAAAATAATAAAAATAATAAAAAAGTTAATCATTTGATCAATTTGATCAAAAAGGTAATCATATCGAGGGGGTTTTTCATACACGTTTTTCACAAACTAGTTTTTATCAATGTTTTTTTCTTCTCGATATATCGTAAAAACGATAATACATACGAGCTTGATGAGATTATAGAAAAAAACTCTATAGTATAACAACAACAATAAACCCGCCAAGTGTGAGTCGGTCTGGCGCTAAAGGTCCCGGAGAGAACAAAACTTTTTTGTAAGTCAAACCATCAAACCCACCCATCAAACTGACCAATTAACTATGGGAGCAAACCCATCGGCGTAAAAAAAATCAGCAGTTCCATACTAAACTGCAATGCCTACTTGACTCAAATGTATGCAAAGCAGATTTTCTTTGCTCCGATCAGTTTGCTCCCATCCATGGTAAAAGTTGTTCAGTTTGATGGGTAGACTCTCAGTTTAAAAGGATGCCAATGAATCATTCACAATGATATCAATTTCACCCTGTATAATACATAGCATAACATAGCATACGCTCACGACTTTATTCCCCGAGGGGGTAGTCAGAGATATTCTGAAACCTTAGAACATCCACGTTTCACCAGTAGTACCGAAACTCTGTCCAGTGTGATCGGGGGTGAGGCCGTCGCCACTTATAATGGTCAGTGGGTACAATACATGCCTCGAAATTGAAGCATGCAGACTTCCTTCCTGTATAATCTTAGACTATTTATATGAGGACTAGTTATGCGTGTAATTCTACCAACAAAATTTTCTGCCACTTTTGGCGGGGGGCGAGGTAGCACGAGATACGCAACTTTGAATTTTATTCCATTAGTTTAGAATTTTGAATGTTAAAAATCATGAAAAACAGTGTCGTGTGAACCCCAAACGTCATAAGTTCGAACTTATTGTTCCGCAATTATAGGCTGTCGCGTTTAGTGATAAGGTATAAAATTAAATGTAAATGCGTAAGAGCTTTTGATTTTGCACGTTGGCAGAGGGGAAATGCTAAGGCTGCGACGGGCTACGTATACGTAGTTTTTTCAGTGTAAAATTCGAGAAAAACCTGTCACATTGATGGAAAAAAGTGATAGTTTTTACGTGCGTCCCATGAAAGTTGCCATCACGTAGTAAGTAGCAAAACCATATAATGCAACGTCAAACTTACCCAAGTCAATAACAAAATAAAAGTTTTTTTTTTTTTCAAATTGAGCTGACTATTGATTTGATTGTGTTGTTTACACTATGTTTGCATGATGTATCGAGTGTTTTTTCCGCATATAAGTAGTCTTAGTGTAAAATACAATACGTATAATGGCTGAATAATGCCGTAATAGATTCAATATCAAATCGAATAGCACACAATGCTAATGATTAAAGCACGGTATAACACAAAACAGTTACATAAACGGTTAATTAACTAAACCCATAATAGGGTCATAAGCATTATTGCTTAAGGGCCTATGTCGAAAAATAATTGAAGCGAAATGGGCGTGTGATAGCTTATATTACTGCCTGATGCGAGAGAAAGAGACAGGGCGGCGCGCGCGCCTGAAACGACGCAAGCATAAAACAAACTTTATTTAATTGTAATTGTACTATTTATGTAAGTTCAATTCTGCTCTAATCAAAATTTATAAAAAATCTATCTCTTTTTTTTAAATCAAGTCTCTTGTTTCTAATATTCACCGTTTAGCACTTCCAAGCGTTTATCGATAAAGACGGAGGCTACTTTCGCTTGTTTTTCTATCGAGAAAATGTGTCTCAATCGCGTTTTGGCTCTAATCAAAACTTCAATTATATATTCAATTTACACATATCCGCAAATCATACTCCTACTGTTCATACTTCATGAGATATGATGCTTTGAAGAATCCTATTTTTTTCACATAGCCTCTTAATATTATTAATTGTTTACAATTATAACGATTAACTATTTAATTTTCAGTTTAATATAATGTTAGTAATTATTTGAATTAATTAATCTTTTAAGAGGATATGCGGCTGGCGTTTAGTCCATACACTGCCTCCGTAGTCTAATGGTTAGAGCATTGGGCTCTTGACACGGAGGTCGTGGGTTCGATTCCCACGGGGACACCTATACTTCATTCCAAATAAGGACGACGAGATTTTCCGATTCCTATTTAGCTTTCTGGCCAATTCTGATTACCAAATGTAATTTAATATACGAGATTGTGAATAAATTCAGTCCGAGTTGCAGTTGTCACTTTCGCACTCGTAGCTCGGTTGCGCGCATTTCAAATGTCTTACAGACCGCGTACAAAAATGTTAAACTACTGCTCTACTTCTTTCCTACGGCTCCTATCTTTTTTTTTGTTGCGGGTTTCATGACAGCTTAGAGTCATCCCTATTCTGTAATTGGTTCGTGAGTTTTCCTAAAAAGAATAAACAATAAAATTAAAATGGCTCGCTGGACTTAATTGTTGTAAGTGGTCTCTGCTGTTAATCAGTTGATCTTAGGTTTAAGGAGTTACGGTGGTGAGTATCAGAGTCAGATTATGTTGATGTTCTAAATATGAAATTTTCTGATTTATTAGCAATTTCAAATCTCTGTCCAGTGTGTGAATGCGATTCCGTCTCGTTGCTTTTTATGGACAGTTTGGATTGCAAACAAAACAATTATCTACAGGGTGTAACAAAAGAGGATACTACAGTTTCTTATGAAAAAGTAGACATTTTTTTGTGTGTTTTCTTATTAAGTTTCAAAATTTCATTTTTTCTTTATAACTTAAGTTATAATTTTTTTTTTCGAAGTTGACTCCCAAGTTTTGAAACTTAAGGGTATATTACTGTTGGCGCGCTCCATACAAACGAAGTCTGGTGATATTTTTAATACTAACCGATTAAAATCAATGAAATTTTGCAGGAACAATATAAAAACAAATCTCTATGCTTGTAGCGTGTCAGATTTTCCTTAAAATATACAGTTTAAAAGTTACAGTGCCTCAAAGATTTCCATACAAATCTTAAATTAATCCTAGCATTGAAACTGTATATTTTAACGAAAATCGGACACGATAGAAGCATAGAGATTTGTTCCTAGAATGTTTCTGCAAAATTTCATTGAGTTTAATTGTATGCAGCGCGCATTTACGCATTCGGAATAAACTTCTCTTAATAAGAATACAAAATAAGAAAAAAATAAATAATAATGTCAGCTTTTTCATAAAAATCTGTAGTACCAACTCGACTCTAATGTATGGAAAAGCTGTTTTTATTTTATTTTACACCTTGAAACATCACTGTCCTCACTGTTACACCCCATGTAAATTAATTATTAATACCCTGCTTATTTTAAAGAACCCAATATGAACATATAATTTTAATTTGACCAGTAACAAACTCATTATCGATTCTACCAATTGTATTTAATAACATAGTAATTAATTCCGCGCCCTGATATAAAATGCATAACTTATGGAATGCATCGACAATTAATTACAGAATGCATGAGATGCGGCTACTAATTGGTCCAACATTCTGTCCAATTATATCAACTTTGTCATTTATTTTAGTTAAATAAGTAGGAAGTTTTTAAGGTTCAAAGTTCAAAAATGTATAGCTTTGAACGTGCTAAACCGACTGACAGATCATGCTAGACTAGACTAGCTAGGCTTACCATCTTTGACTAATTATTATAAGGACTAGCCTTGCGGTAGCATTTCCCCTCTGCCACGGTATAAGCACAATTGATCTTGTGCATTTACATTCAATTTTACACCTTATCACTAAACGAGACAGCTTATAATTGCGAAATAATAACTTCGAACTTAGAACGTTTGTGGTTCACACGAGACTAATTTTCATGACTTTTAACATTCAAAATTAGAATCTAAAGTTATGGGGAATAAAATCCAAAGTTGCGGATTTCATGTTACCTCGCCCCCCGCAAAAAGTGGCAGAAATGTTTGTTAGTAGAATTACACGCGTAACCAGTCCACATATAAATAGTCAAAGCTTACCATGAATTTTTACTGTTCTTTACTACTGTTGTTACCTTACCAATTTTGTATTGAATTTCGTTAACCGCTTCTAGTAGTTACGTTGAGAACTAATTTCAGCCACACGAAATGGGCGACGTAACTGCAGTAGTAAAGTACAATGAAAACTCATGGTATTCAATGATCACAGATCCGTTGTTGTATGGTTTCCATAATAATCCAGTGGAAAATGCGTACTTCGCACACTAGAGCGGGCCGGGTCGCAACGTATTGACGGATTTTTAGTTTGACGTAATACTAAAAAGTTCTGCTATGGTATGGCATACTACGACAGGCCACATCGCTCGGGCGGAAATCCGCTGCGCAAAAATAGAACCCGCTCCGCCCCGGCGTAGTATGCGATAGTTCATATAAATTGTGTGAAGCGATTTGGGCGGCCCGTCCCGATGCGGCCTAATATGCGTTTACCTTAATAGTTACGTATCAGTTTACGTTAGTAGGAATATACGATAATTTAGGATCACTTGATTGCCGATAGATTCTATTTCAACCGACAAAGACCAATTTCCAACGTAATTTGATGAACAATTATATTAATAATCCGACAACAATTGTATCCGAGATTGGATCTGATTGAAATACACAACCTGAATTGGGGACAAAATTTGATTTGAGAAATATACTAGTTTATTCAATAACTTAGTTTAACAATGTTATTCTGATAGCAAACGCTATTTGTGCTGATTACCACTACAAAGAGATCGTTTTCTCCATTGACATACCAACTAAGAGCACCAAAACTTAAAAAGAGAACCAATTACGCGAAAGTCTGATCGGCCGACTACGCGCCTATGAGGGAGTGGGATGGAAAAGAATTTTAGCATTTTCAATGTTTTTAGTTGGTTTATATTACTATACGTACTTAATTTTGTGTAGTATAGTCTCGGACACTTTTTTCGATAATTTTGTACCAGACCCGACGTCCATAGTATTATACGTCAATGGTTATCTCACACAAAGAACCAGAGAAAAGGTAGCTATACTTCATTCAAAATTAGGACGAAGAGATTTTCCGATTCCTGTATAGCTTTCTGACCAATTCTGATTAGCAAATATGATTTATTTATGAGAAAGATATACTATCCGACATATCTTGGACGTTACTAAAGCGTGTTCTAAGAATAAATGAGAGGAAGGGTTTCAAATATTTGTTTCTGTAATTCAAAATGGCCTTATAATTTTGTTGCTATTTTGAATGGACTATAAATGATACACGGTATAGCTATCACAAAGGTTTATGAGTGAACTTTATATTCGTCTAAATTGATCTTTCGAAGCACTCATCCTGTGGCAGCTATACCTGCGTTACTAAGTCAGACTCTACATTTTACAGTTTTTAACGAATACACAATCTGATCCTGAATCTCGGTTTCAAATTTGCCTTTGTCGTCACTAAATAGAGATAAAGTCAAATGAACAGGCTCTGTAGTGAATGGAACGTAAATATTACTTCAGTACTCAGTTAAGTTGAGATAAAATTACATAGGATTTTTGAAAAACTGAGTCATGATCATGAAACAAATCGACACACAAAATCACATGTACTTTTAAGCGCCAATCAGTCAATCAGAAAATCTTAAATATACAACGTGTTAATGAATTAACGTAAAACTAGAAAGTAGTTTGTTTAGAATCGAGAGCAGAATTGAATTATCATAATTTCAACATAGGTAATTTTTTCAAAATATTAAATAATTTGTTTGTAAAATTTAAAATTTACTGTACTCGATCTCAACCTACAACTTGGGCACTCTCACCCTACTTACTACCAAAACAAGTTTATTAAAATGTATCCATGAGCATGTTAGCGCTTTCCTTCATTGCTGAAATGATAACAAATCATTTTTACCTCAAAACTTAAAACGCGAATAACTTTAAATTTCAACTATCAAAATAATGAAATTATTATTTCAATCTAATTATTTTGTTATAAATCAGTTGGGGTGTATGAGGTTTTGCGCTTATTCATTAACACGTTGTATAAAGGATTCAAGGCCCTCTAACAAATAAACACGTTTTTGGTGATAAAACAAAGAAAATTACGCTGGAATTATTATTAAAAAAAAAAAACCCGTCTGCGTAAAAGTGATCTTTTAATAAAAATTGAAAAGAAAAAACAAGTCCAGTGGTCTAGAATTCTGTTCAGCAATATTGAAGTGACTTTTACAGTCGGGACCCATTATTGGAAAAATTTGATCCGGTCTAGAATTTTTAATGGCATGGCAAAAGCTACTCGGTCAAAACATGAGAACAACTTTTAAGGATTGACTATATTCGCAATCATATTCAAATCGACGAGATACTTATTAATTCCGTATGTCAAGTTTTTCTTTTTGGAGGGCTGAATCGAAAACAATTTCGAGATAATTGTCTCAATAACAATATTTTCTATGTTATTTCTATTAAAATGAAAGGATTACAGATATTTTTAATAAAATAGTTGTTTTCAGCATAGAGTTAAAAGAGGAGGCAGGTGATTATTATTGTTTTTAATAAAGCAGTAGTTGTTTTCCATGGAGTTCGTAATATTTTCTCTCCACCATTTTTGCATTTAGAGATTATAAATCAAAATAATTTAAAAATTTTATGTATATTGTTGATCTCGATAAATCGCAAAAAGAATGAAATAGGTCTCTTAAAATTACGTCTTCTATCGATAAAAATAAAAAGAAGGACAAAAAAACTTGACTTGCCGAATTACAAGAGTTTAAAGCCTTTGTCTGCCTGGGTTCCTGCCATCGTGGAGAGATTAATGATATAGATTTTAAGTTTAAGCATAAGCTTTAAAACACATAAAAACCATCAAAATCGATCCAGTAGTGTTCGCATGATGCGCAAACACACAAACAAACAAACAAACAGACAGACTAAAAATCCAAAAAAAATTGGTTTGGAGTCAGGGACATCTAAAACCCATATCGTAAATATCTTCATTGTACATACACACTTCTGTTCTGTTAGTTATATAATAGCACAGAAGAAGGTTTTCGACTTCGTACATGCAGATCACTGACTTTAAATACTCACAACTTTTGATGGAATAAACCGATTGCGATTAAATAAAGTGTAAATGTTAATCCAAAGTAAACCCTATGCATTTCCAAAAACCCCTTGCAAAAAGTTTGATTAGTTTTTAAGTGATGCGTGCACATATAGAAAAAAATTAATTTAAAATAATCTCAACGCATTCCGTTACGTATCCTAAACGCCCCCAATTAATATTTAATTGTATTCAAATTCAAAACAATATAACAAAAATAATCTAATCCGCAACGCAGGCTTCGTCAAATCTTAATCACATACATCTATATCCGCTACAAGCTTCGTCAATGGCAGCACACAAGATAAAATCCGCATGCAAGCTTCGTCAGACTATCACTAACTAATCTAAAGGCACTGCCCTTCGCAACCCTGGCTCAAAGGTCCCAAAGATACTGGCCGCATTGCCCTCTCTAATAAATAAATAAATAATAATATTTTAATAAATATCTTCAAATAATATACGAGTTATTTCAAAAAATAAAACTTAGGTTTTCAACACCACCAACGCCAAGACCCGTTAAGGCACTCACACACTCGGTCAAGTGAGTGGACGTAATGCAATATAATATCGTGACTCAGCGAGTGGACTGCACCAGAGCTATTAGAGTGGACTCTTTGATGGCACAAGACTACAGGCCACATTCTTACTGGGAAGCGGAAGCGATCTTGGGAATTTCGAGAAACGTTTTATGAAAAAGCATGGTGTGGAACTTCTGAACTGTAATTGAAGAGTTTCGTAGACTGACTCAATCACTATTTCCATTACGCGCATCTATAGAGTCCTTCTTAATATGCTGACACTTTTTTAAGGGGATGATCAAACCATCAAACTGAACAACTTTCTCTATGGGACCAATGTCGAAATCGGGAAAAAAAAATCAGCTGTTCCATACTAAACTGAAATCTTACTCGTCCCAATTCTATGGGACAGCTGATTTTTTTTTGCGATTTCGACATTGGTCCCATAGAGAAAGTTGTTCAGTTTGATGGTCTGATCATCCTCTTAAAAAACTGTCAGCATATTAAGTTGGACCCTGTATGTATTGTTTTTGCTGCGCGCTCCATCCAAACGAAGTCTGGTTATATTTTCAATACTAACCAATTAAAGTCAATAATTTTTTTAAGACACGATCTAAAAACCAATATCTGTGTTTAAATTTGTCAGATTTACGTTAAAATTTATAGTTTCAATGCTAGGATGATTTTAAGAATTGTATGGAAAACTTTGAGACAGGAAAACTTTGAAACTATACGCCGTGTTCCTGAGGTTATGCATTAACTCTGGCCTGTTATTGAGACCATTAATTTGATCATATTTACTATGTGACAAACATAGAAATCGGGAAAAAAAATTTGTAAACTAACATAACTTTACACCCTTCAGACAATAAAACTAACCAGCTTTCCCTAAGAAACATGGGTCGAAAAACGATACTTTTTTTTACCTTCCATACAAAAGTGCGGAATAGCTGATCGATTTTCTATGAGTTGTTTAATTTCATACAACTTTCCCTAAGGAACATGAGCCGAAAAACGAAAAATTTTTTGGACCTTAAAGTTAAGTTCAGTACCTAAATAAAAACAATTTTTTTTACGCCATTGTAATGGTTGTCGCCATTATAAATTTATGAATTATTCAAGTTTCGCTGTAATTCAACAATTTGGATATTCAAAGCTGATAACCGGATCAAAATCGAGTCACTAGTGTGATGCCCAAGTTGTGACACTTTTTCTAAACTCGACCTCATTTTTTTGCTCGATCATGATTTTCTTTCCTGAACTTTATTAAGGATTCAGAAACACTTAATTATGTAGGTACTAGGTAGAAAGATGAGCAGACCTAAGAAGCTAGACTATAACAATCTCATCCGGTGTCTGATTCCCAATGGAAATTGTACAATGTTAAGGAGCCTCCGCATCAAGAACATTAAGCGAGCGAGCAAACGAATAGAAATCCTCGCTGAGGGCACAATATAAGAAGGACTGTGGTACTACCAATGCTATAAGTACTGCAACTACCAATACTGAAACAGTGAACTCAGACCTTCAAACTGAACAACTTTCACTATGGATCCTACCTCAGGAAACGCGAAAAAAAATCAGCTGTCCCATACATATGAGTCGGGTAGGTGCAGCAATTTTGTATGGGACATCTGATTTTTTCCGCGTTTTCTGAGGTAGGCTCCATAGTGAAAGTTGTTTAGTTTGATGGTCTAAAACTACCCCAGAAAATTCTGAAAGTGTATGTTAAATCACATTGTATTTTAATTAAGCTTTCTATACTTTATTTGTATCTGTTTTTATTATTGGCTAATACATAATAACATAATAATATGATTATCGGGATAAAATTTTATTTCACAACAGGATTATGCTAATTTCGTTCTTTCATTATTCATTTTCGCATTACCTTGTTTACACTTATTATTATGGGGTGGGTGTGAATTTGTGATCAAAAGGCGAATGCGAATAAAGGCCTAACACAAACAAGAAGGTAAATCACTTTGATGGGAATGACGGGAAGTGTTTTAGATGTACAATCACCATTATTTAACGGTACAGTGAACTTGGTAGGGCTAAGGGAAGTGGCAAAATTTAGAGGAAAATCGGTTGATTAAGTTATGTTTTTTGCTTGTGAAAGGAATCTAAAAATAATCGTCGAAACGTCTATCTGAGACGTTTCTCCATAATTAATGCACTTGATTTAGGTACTGCAGTTGCAGTTTTGTATCGAACAGCTAATTTGATTTTTTCGCGATGTTTGAGGAATAGAATGCATGGTTAAAAGTTTCCGCACTGACTAAAATTCTTCATGTATTTACAGAGAGTAAACTTAAATGCGTTAAGTACTTTAGGAGGTGCTTCAGACCATCAAACCGAACAAATTTCAATATGGCACCAACATTCAAATAGCGAATAAAAAAATCAGCTTATCCATAGAAACCGTCAAAGGCGACTTGAACCGAATGTATGGAACAGCTGATTTTCTTTCTCATTGAGAAAGTTGTTCAGTTTGATGGTCTGAAGCACCCCCAAAGTATTATAATGCATTTAAGTTTTTAGATGAACAAAATAATTAATTAATAATATATTGTTACGGCAGGTGTCCCGAGTCTCTCCGCAATAACCCAGATTTCCCGGCCCACCCAGTCCACCCCCATAACCCGAGTAGTTTTTTTTATTCTTTCTACAATAGTCTCTGCACCGAACGTGGTATGTCTTCTGGTGCATTTGCATAATGCATTCAGAGATAGAATACGCTTGGTGCCTCTCATCACATTTAGATAAGTGTCTCAAAGGGGCATCTACGTGTTGGACCTTCCAAAGGTCCGGGCTACGGCCCGTGAAATACCTTAAGATGTATTGTAAAATAGTATTGAAACCTTATTTTGTATACTACTTTTAATTCAAATGTAAATTTTCTGAACAATGGGATTATTCTGATATTCTTATGATTTCTGAACAAAGTTACGAAACGATCTAATTAGGTCAAGCCATGATAAGTTGGTCGCCAACACAAAAGATACTTTTCGTGAACAAACTATCTATTTAAACTCCACTGTAACCTCACCCTGCCTTGTGTGGGCATCCGTGTCCGGTCACTGCCGCACCTAATTTGCCGATATTTGAGCAGAGCTGTGCTAATAGAAGTGTGGTTTGACCCTTATTTGAATAATTTCCATTAACGGACCATTCAAATTTAGAATCCTGACTTTGAGTGTGGATATAGGACGAGGATTTTGTGACGTCAATTTATTTTATGGAAGAGATTAAATCTGGCTACAGACTAGCGAGCGAAGGCGAACAAACAAAACGGTGTAGTGCGCGAGTACCAGCGCGAAGGCATTGGCCTGGCATTCAATTACCTGTATGTTTAGAAGTCAGGACTACACTTATAGAGCTCATCACCGCCAACAACAACGAAGTCGAATAGCAGCTGCAGCCGAAACTGGTCATCATTAATTTATTTTATTTATTTATATTTACCACAAAAAAAATTAACAATAACCACACACCACATACTTGGAACCGAGCATACCTTAAGACTTATCTACGGTTTAGGATTTTATTTCTTAGGCTGGATTCGATACAAGGAATAATACCTAAAGAAAGAGGTCATTGTATCTGTGCTTATTGCAATGTGAGGTTATACATTTTAATTTGTTAGGTTTATACGTCACTTGTGGATTTAAAATCAAGTCACATTGACAAGGACAGACTTAATCTAAGAATACAATTTACTCGCGTTTGGACGCATCTGGCCTTAATATTTTTTCACATTCCAGCAGTGTTCTGACCTGATAACCCCTAGACCACGAGCCAAAATTGCTGTTGATCCACATTTACTGACTCAATTAGACATAATATCAATGACGTGGGAACACGCAACACCGTTTGACAAAACCTATACGGATTTGTGATAGAAACCTAAACCAAACATTTTTGTAAAATCGTTCTAAGGACATGTTTTTATTCTCTCGCAGTTCGTCCACTTGTTTACGTTCGGCTTAAGAGCATAGGCGGGCTCTAGAAGAAATTTGTAAAATAGGTCACATTTGTCCGATCCACCCCTCCCACACATACCTACCGCCGACTAGAGTGCGATAGAAACAACTGCAGCTCAAACTGATTTGATTTACATAAAATGGACGAAATGTTTATGTTTCCTCCTCCAAAACTAAACCGATTTTAATAATTTTTTCAAGAATAATATGAGGAAGACTGGCTATGTCAGAATGTTTGGCTTTTTTTGTTTATGTTTTTCAAATTTGTTTGTTGGATGACTGAAAACGGGCGGTAAAATTGGGTATTTTCTAAGGTCCCTAGTTCTAATAAATGCAAAAAACGAAATCATAGGGACATAGCAAAGATAACATTTTGCTCTAATGAACCAAAAGTGTATAAACTGGGGAATACGTTTGTCTGGAAAAAAAACGGTACTAGTCTATCCTCTTGAGATTTAAGGAAAGACGTGAAATAGGGTTGAAAGGTAAATACGGGTATGGGTTGATGGTAGGAGGTCCTTTCGTGTTTTAATTTATCTATTTCCATACAAGAAGCTTGGAAAGGTTAAGGGAAAGGTATTGATTAACACAAGAAGGATTTCTATGATTGTGATGCTGTCACTGACAGTATGAGCAATGTGAAAGACAGAGCATTATGTAAGCCTTTTAATTCGTGTTTGTGCAAGCCACCACTTGTAATAAATTAAAATTATCAATTATTATATTTCAATATAAAGTATGAGCACAAAAAGGGAGGCCTTTGCTCAACAGTAGAAATACAGAACAGGATAAAAAAACTATATACTGGGGTTTTAATTGAAGGAAATAATCTAACTTTAAAAGCTATATTTATCAACACAAATGAAATTTGAGTTGTAGAGTTAAAAAATTATATCGTCCAATGTACAACTGTCGAGGTACGATACAGTGTACGTTTGGGTCGAGTTCGATTTGCAGTTTTGTATGAGAATTCAGATTTTTTTTCGCGATTACGATTATGGTCCTATAGGAAAAGTTGTTTAGTTTGATGGTCCGATCATGCTCTTAAAAAACTGTCAGCATATTAAGTTGTAACCTGTATATAGTAAACTTTTAGGGGTCGTAGAATTATCTGGATCGGTTATTACCATCACACCAACGGAATCATCAATTATTTATTTCTTTTGTGACAGCTCTTTTAATTCTTTTCTACTCCATCTGAACAAATAAAAAGGAGGGTCCTTCTTAATATGCTGACACTTTTTTAAGGGGTTGATCAGACCGTCAAACTGAACAACTTTCTCTATGGCACCAAAACGTCGAAAAAATCAGCTGTTGCATACAAAACTGTAAACCTACTCGAGCCATATGTATGGGACAGCAGATTTTTTTTTGCGATTTAGATGTTGGTGCCATAGAAAAAGTTGTTCAGTTTGACGGTCTGATAATCCCCTTCAAAAGTGTCAACATATTAAGAAGGACCCTATATACAATGTTATTATACAAAATAGTTAATTGTGACAGCGATAGCACACCTTGGACCACTGTGCTGTCACTTTATTAAAATAGAAAAAATTTACAAGAAGAGGTAAGCATGTGAGAGAGGAAAACGCCACCGTCTACATTTTCTGCCACGCCTCCTACTAAGCAGGGGTGAGGTTATAATTGGTGGGAGGCAGGGAGTGTCCGATCTGTATTTAGTACTGAATACTCTTTGTTATAATGTGTTGATAGCTTACCTCCTGCAGAGGCCCTGCCTGCGAAGGCGATAGTCGCGGATTCAAATTGACAGTGGAAAACTCATGAGAGCAGATTCAATTCGCATACAATATTTCAAAAATATCAACATAATAATCACTCAAGCAAGCAAAATTGATTAAGGTTTTCACTGACTTGATTGCCTCCACGAAGCTAACTCAATTATGATTCATCAAACAGTTTAATTTTACCACTTCAAAGGTGCTAGTTAAGGTAATTCAAATATTAATTGTATACAGTGTTAATTATGCTGGACCGGGTATTAGCCAGCTATCTTGCTCCTGAATATTTTGTAGAACAAAGAGGGTGCGGTTTAGGCAAGTTGTATTATAGAGTTTAGGTACTAAACGTATGAAATAAAGAACATAATATGAGACATTGAGCAAGATCGCTAGCTCATACCCAGTATTATAATTGAATATTTCGTTTAACAAAAAAGGTGCGACTAAGACCAGCTATATTACGGGTACACGTAAAAAAAATGATAAATATTATAAAAACAAAAGAAGGAAAAATGATAGGACACTAGATACGGAACAACAATTTCATTAAAACCATATTGGAAGGGACGATATAGGGGAATAGAGAGGCAGAGGAAGACCTAGACAGAGTTATCTAGCCCTAGTAAAGGAAAACGTTGATATCGTGTCGTATCAAGAACTCAAGACACTAACGGAAAAGAGACAGGATTGGCGAATACTCCACCGAAAAGGGCGTAGCTCTTAAATAAGATGATGATGATGGAAAAAATAAAGAACATGCGAGGTACGGAGCAAGATCGTATCAATAAGCGATTTTGCCCGTGAATGAATATTTCGTATAACAAAGAGGGTGCGATTTAGACAATTGTACAGAACGACTCGTAGCGCATAACGTTACGTGGTGAATAAATATTTAACTTTGACTATGAAACAAAGAACATGCGAGGTCTGAGAACAAAAAATTGGTATAAATAAACCTCTGAGAGGAACCTACTAAGGGATTACACCTAATATAATTATTTTTTTACGGTTCCTTATCCAAAGGATCCTAATGTGACCTTATAAATAAGCCTACACTGTCCGTCGGTTTCTTTTTCCTATAACTCTTGATAAATACGACTTATAACCCTTTAAATATTATTAGGGTATTTCGTTGCACAAAGCACTTTAAGGCGGTATGTTCCGGTCGAGGCCGCGCTCGCTAGTTTTTTGAACACGAACCAATCATGAAAAACAATTTCAATTAAAGCGGGATGGCTAATTGTAAACTTATGCTTGCAAGAAAGGGATGCTTGCACTCGGATAACCGGGCCTTAATCTGTTTTGTTTGTATCTTACAAGTGACAATACGCAAATCTAAAATGGAATACCAATGCGATACAGATTTAGTTTCGTGGTAATTGAATTCAAATCATGTTTAGGGATAAGCTCTAATATAGCATCGTTCCTATAATCTTGAAGATGGAATGCTGATGTATTAAACTATGTCTAAGAATATTAATCCAGCATCATGATATCTTGAGAGCTGTTTTAGGAGATATATAAGTCAACAAGGAACCCTTATAGTTTCGCCATGTCCATCCGTTTGTCCGTCTGTCCGTCTGCCCATCTGTCCGTCTGTCCGTCTGTCCGTCTGCTCAGAGACGCTTAGTACTAGAAAGCTGTAATTTGACATGGTTATACATATTTATCACGCCGACAAAGTGGTAAAATAAAATCTTGAAAAACATATTTTTTTAGGGTACCTCCCCTACGCGAAAAGTGGGGATGCAATTTTTTTTCTCGTCTATCCCATTGTGTGGGGTATCGTGGGTTTCAAAAAAGTTTTGTTTTCTCTGGGACCTTTAGCTCGAGACCAACTCACAGTTGGCCGGCTTTTGTTATTTGTTGTTTTACTGTAGAGTTGTCTCTATAATCGTACCAAGTTAGACGCTTGCATGTATTACCGTTTTTACGAAAGAGCGAGAAGAAAAAACGTTGATAATAACTAGTTTCTTCTTGAGAACCCCTTCTCCTTCCCCCTCTTAATTTCTAACTGTTTGCCATTTTTATTATTTGTTAAAAAATCCGCCATAATAACACATATTCTGCGAAAATTTCTTGTGTCTAACTTTTACGGTTCAAAAGTGGCAGTCCTAAATAGGTAGGACGGACGGACGGACCGACGGACAACGTAGGCTTAGTAATAGGGTCCGTTTTCACCCTTTGGGTACGGAACCCTAAAAAGCAAATAGCCTAAACCTGATACTATATGCAGAAAAAAAGCTTTAGTAGGTAACTTAACGGGCCTTAGCAACTGAAGTATCCGATTTCAGAAGATCCACTTTCAGAAAAGTTTTATCCCATTAGAGTGTATTCACGTTTCATACAATAGGCACATTTACGAAGGTAAGAATGTTTTGAATTCGTAATACAACTTGTATACAGAGTGTTAATAAATAAACCCAAAACCTTCAAAGCAGGGAATCCCCTATACAATCGGTAACAAATCAACGTGGTGTATTTTGGCAGTTCTTAGCGATTCTGTTTCTTAATACAACGTGTTAATGAATTAACGCAAAACTAGAAAGTTTGTTTAGAATCGAGAGCTGAATCGAATTATCATGTTTTCAACATAGGTAATTTTTTCCAAAATATTTAATAATTGGTTTGTAAAATTCAAAATTTACTGAACTCGATCTCAACCCACCGCACAGGCACACTCACCCTACTTACTACCAAAACAAGATTCTTAAAATGTAATCCATGACCACGTTAGCGCTTTCATTCGTTGCTGAAATGATAACAAATCATTTTTGCTTCAATACTTAAAATGCGAATAACTTTAAATTGTAAGTATCAAAATAATGAAATTATTGTTTCAATCTAATTATTTTGTCATAAATCAGTTGGGGTGTATGAAGTTTTGCGCTTATTCATTAACACGTTGTCTAATTATTAAATTAATTTTAGATAAGCCGTGGTGGTCCAGTGGTGAGTAACCTTGCCTTTCGTGCAGGAGGCGATGGTTCGATCCCCGTCCAGGCCGAATCGTACCAATGAGTTTTTCGGAATTTATGTACGATTTGTAACACAACTGGCTTTTCGGTGAAGGAAAACATCGTGAGGAAACCTGCATGCTTCAATTTCGAGGCATGTATTGTACCCACTGTCCATTATAAGTGGCGACGGGCTCACCCCCATCACACTGGACAGAGTTTCGGTACTACTGGTGAAACGTGGATGTTCTGAGGTTTCAGAATATCTCTGACTACCCCCTCGGGGAATATAGTCGTGAGCATATGCTTATGCTTACGCTAAATAGGAAATTTCTAAGTCTCGTCGTTACTCGAATGAAAGTTTTAAATATATATATATTTTTTTCATTTGTCGTCATGGTATCTACGACTAACTATAATAATGTGTTATTAAAATATTTATGTTAACAAATAGCACCTCAGTTTGACCGATATGCCATTCCAATTATTAAAGTTGCTTAATAAAGAACGAAGAAGAAAGAAGAAGCTTTTAAAATGATTACGAGCTTATGGGTCGCGTGTCGGTTCACGAGATTTTAGATGTTTTCCAGTTACTATTGACATTTTTAGTTTTGGTTGCTTCTAACCACTACCTTTATTATTCAACAAACTAAGAATTCCTACACATTTTATTTCACCTTTCTCAAATCACCTTCAATGAAGCCTTCAGGATTGTCAGTAAGTCTCTAAGCCGCAGGTCTTCGTTGAGAACTAGATTAATACTGTTAGAAATGTGATTCTCAACCTAAAGGTGCACTTCCGATGCTAGCGACGGCCAATGCGGCTATACTAGTTACTATGAAAACGTATGGCGCCGCTTCCGATGCCAGCGACTGACACGTGCGCGCGCGGCAGATGCGATAGACATATGGCATATGACAGAACCACGCGTCAGACGCGCGCGTCAGTCGCATCGGAAGTGCACCTTAATGATTGCTAGAATAGTTCTAGATATCTTAGGGTCAATTCACATTGAAAGACAAACGGAACAACACAAAAAAATTACCTACGTAGCTTTATGAACTTCAGCAGATATTTCATAATTTTTTTCGACATTTTTTCAATTGTGAAAGTTTTCAGTTTAATGAGCTAATCTAAATCACCCTTTACATATTACTAGGATATTTTATTACAGCCCGTAGATAGACTGATTCACGAGTAACCTTTGTATTTTTTGTAGTACCCTTGCGAAGCCAGGACGGTTTGTATTGTATTATATCTTTGTTTCCAAAAAATGATGATGTCCATAATTACAAAACTCGAAATAAAATAAACTGATATCTCCACACTTTCGGCTTAGTAGGGTCAACACGTCTTTCATGGGTCACTGTATACCGTATATATGTATGTGTTATAATAAAATCCCCGAGAACATTTTGAATCTTTCCGAAATATGTTTAGAACTCAGATCAAAAAGTCCTCTTTAAAAAGCTTATTATAAACTGGATGATTATTTAAATGATCAAAATGCTTGGGTCTGTATCACTAACTTATAGTATCAAGTATTTTATTAAATAGAATATGTATTATTTTATACATAACCTTAGCTTATTAATTTATATTGTAATAGTTATCAAGTTGTTTTATCTTGTTGAGTTTCTGGCCGTATCTTCTCTACAGCGATACCACATTCCGTTCCGGTAGTTTCAAAAAAAGATTTTACGTTAATAAGTGTGCTTCAAGCTGAATAAATTATGTTGATTTTGACTAACTCACACAATCTCTGGACACTTTTACTACGGTTTAGATTATTGAACTAGAAGTATAAACTTAGCTATAAACATTATGTAAAATAGGTATTAAATTACGACCCAGTAGTACTTTGAGAAGCCCAGAGTTAATAAAACTGTGTAGGTCAAGCCTTTGTTTAATTTCCGGTGGGCGATGCGGACGTAATTGTCGGGAAGTTGCGGGTTGTCGTAAAACTTGGGATCTGATTCGGCGACGATTTGGGGCACTGGGTACCAGGGCAGGGGTTAAGTACAGTTACCGAAAACTGAGTAAAATATATGAATTTTAAAATTGTGTTGACATCTGGTTGCATGCATAAGTTTTAAGAGTCAATTTACCATCACACTTGGCCGGTTTTTATTATTTGTTGTTATACTGTAGAGTTTTCTCTTTAATCGTACCAAGTTTGACGCTTGCATATATTACAGTTTTTACGATAGAGCGAGAACAAAAAACGTTGATAAAAACTAGTTTCTTGTATGAGGAACGCCCTTAATTTTTACATTTTGAAATATATATTATTACTTGCTAGCAAATCCGCCGTAATGACGCACATTCTGTGAAAATTTCAACTGTTATTCTGTTACAAACAGCTATTTCGGTTCAGAAGTTACAGCCCTAAATAGGTAGGACGGACGGACATCGTAGTAATAGGGTCCCGTTTTCACCCTTTGGGAATCCTAAAAAAGATTCAGAATTAGGTAAGAACTTACATTGTTAAGACTAGCTACTAAAAGTAAACCTAATTAGAAACTGAGCGGGACGACAGGCCTATATCCGCTAGTGGTCGGAGGGACGTTAGTTTGTGTATTGTGTAAACATGAACAGTAATTGGGTTGACCGTCTCATTTGGTGGGTTAAGAGTTTTGGTCACGTCCCGTAATGAGCCCACGGATTTAGTATACAAGAAAGATAGAGAAAAAGTTTTCGGAAAAAATTCGTAAGTGCAAATAATGGCAGAAATACAGTTTTTGTTTCAATGTGGCACTCTGTGCTCTACAATTAAAAATAAAACCGGTCAAGTGCGAGTCGCGCTACTCGCGCACCGAGGGTTCCGTACCACACCACCACACAACATAATAACTAAAAAAATGTTTTGTGATCCTGGACCTTTAACACGAGACCGACTCACACTTGGTCGGTTCTTATTATTTGTGCTCTAATCACAACAAGTGTGACGCTTGTATGAATTGCCGTTTTTACGATCGAGCGAGAAGAAAAAACGTTGATAAAAACGTGTTTCTTGTATGAGGATTGAGGACCCCTCTTAAATTTTAACTTATTGTCATTTTTTTACATTTGTTAACAAATCCGCCGTAATAACGCATATTCTGTGAAAATTTCAACCGTCTAGCTATTACGGTTCGAAAGTTACTTACAGCCCTAAATAGGTAGGACGGGCTGGCGGACGGACGGACAACGTAGGCTTATTAATAGGGTCCCGTTTTCACCCTCTGGGTACGGAACCCTAAAAAGAAATGTAAATTCAAATCTCAACTCAGACTCAAACTCGTATCGTTAAATATACCAAACAGAGCTAAAGATGAAGGAAGGACGTCCTGCAATGGCTCGACTCGACAAAATCCTCAATTTTTGTTGTTTTTTTTTTCTATGAGATCAATGTATATTATTGCATTTAATCAGTAAATTTAATGTATCTATAAAAAATATTCATGATTTTTATGATTTCATACATACACTCACGACCATAATCCCTTTCGGGATGGTCTGAAACATTGCTGGAACTACCAGCTGCCTTGCATGCATTTATAACAAGGCTCACTGGCAACTGCCTCCGTGGTCTAATGGTTAAGAGCATTGGGCTCTTGACACAGAGGTCGTGGGTTCGATTCCCATGGGGGACACCTAGTGATATGTAACTTTGTGCGTTTTCCCCCAGTTGGTTAAGACATTGCAGGCCGAATCACCTGATTGTCTGATCAGAAAGATGATTCTGTGCTTCGGATGGCACGTTAAGCCGTTGGTCCCGGCTACTTTTCTCTGGTTGCAGTAGTAGTTACATAAAAACCACGTCAGAGGCCGTAAGTCGGTCTGAAAAACTCTGACACCAGGGCTTTGCCCACACCACAGAACATTATAAGAGGGGTTAGAAATGCAAAGTAGCGCTTTTGTTTCGGAGACGGCTGTCGCCACTTGTCTTCCAGCTCACGCTGCTACAATTACTCATGCCCTCTCGCTCGCACCACGCCGCGCGCCTTATGGTGTTATGCAAATCATTGCATAACTGTGGCGACACGTTCCACGCCTACTTTGTACTTCTAACCCCTCTTATAATATTCTGTGGCCCACAGGATAAGAGGAAGACCAGGCTCACTTTTAGAATTTTGCAGTGAAAGTTTCAAGATGAAATGACGTGGAAAGCAGAGATAGGCCTTTCATCAAGAAAACAGCCACTGGAAGGTATTGGTAAAGAAGAAGCAATATATTAATAATTGATATAGAATACGCGCAATATGGGTAGTATTTTTTAAAAAGCAGGGCATCATAGTTACAAAGTTCTAGCGATGAAAAGTTACTGCACTTTTATAAAAGTTTCCCGCTTCCTGGAGATCAGGTGTTCTCGTTCGCTTTTCCTGTTAATAATGAAACATCTTTCCATTGATTAGCTAAGTTAGCCTAGAGGAAGAAGAAAAAGTAGGGCTTGAGTCTTGACGGCCTAAGTACCTACGTACTTTCATACTTCGTCCATTTTACATTTGCTATAATAGGTAGGTAATGAAAGATATTATGTTCGATCAGCTTTTTAAGGGCCTATGTCGAAAAATATTGAAGCGAAATGTGCGTGTGATAGCTGATATTACTGCCTGTTGCAAGAGAAAGAAATGAAGGCAGCGCGCGCGCCTGACAAACTCTGTAAAACAAACTTTATATAATTGTGATTGTACTATTTATGTAAGTTCATTTCTGCTCTAATCAAACTTTATAAAATATCAATCTCTTTTTTTTTAATCAAGTCGCGTGTTTCTATTATTCACCGTTTAGCAGTTCCAAGTGTTTATCGATAAAGACGGAGGCTACTTTGGCTTATTTTTCTATCAAGAAAATGTCTCTTAATCGTGTTTTGGCTCTAATCAAAACTTCATTGATATGTTCAATTTACACATATCCGCAAATCATACTCCTACTGTTAGTACTTCATGATATATGATGTTTTGAAGAATCCTATTTTTTTCACATCGAATTTTCTATCAATAAGTCTTGATGACATTACAAACAACAAGAGCAAAAGCGTTGGTGGCGCGTTCCGGAGCGTGTAATTTATCTGTGGTATGGACACGTCATCAGAAAAGTCCCGGTTCAAATCCGCACGGACGATTTACCTACTATGTCATATACCTATGAATTTTTCTTACTTAAGAGTAGTTTATTCCGAAAGCGTAAATGCGCGCTGCATACAAACGAAGTCTGGTGATATTTTCAATACTAACCAATTAAAGTCAATGAAAATTTTCGGAAACAATCTAGAAACTAATCTCTATGCTTGTATGAAGTTAGATTTTCGTTAAATATACAGTATTAGTGCTAGGATTAATTTAAGATTTGTATGGAAATCTTTGAGGCACTGTAACTTTAAAACTATACATTTTAACGAAAATTCGACTTCATACAAGCATAGAGATTAGTGTCTAGATTGTTTTTGACTTTAATTCGTTAGTAATGAAAATATCACCAGAATTCCTTTGTGTGGAGCGCGCTCCGAATTGTATTCCCTTAAGTACATAATACCGACTGCTCTCAAACGGTGAAGGAAAACATCGTGAGGAAACCTGCTGACGCTGAAGAAGAACGTATTTGTAGTCCACCAATCCGCATTGGGCACGCGTGGTGCACTAACGCCAGCAATTCCTCAATCACAGACTTACACATTCACTACGAAAACATACACTAAAATTTTCAGCTTTTTTGAAAATACTGTTGGATGATGCCGAAAAGTGCAAACATTCTTTGTACAAAGCGTTTCAAAGCAAGTTTCTAAATATAAAGTACAAAATTGGCCACAACAAAAGCAAAATTAATCTCCTTTCATCCGATGCACAGCTCATAAACGTCGGATAAAATAAACGTTAAGTTAGGGTTACCATACGATATGATATTTCCTGGGAGTATTAGGAATAAATTAGGCAGTCGGACTGACTGGATTAGAATTTGCAAACGTCCGATCAAATAAACGTTAAGTTAGTTACCATGCGATGTGGTTTTTCCTGGAGTATTAGGAATTTTAAATTAGGCATTAAGACTGGACTAGACTTTTGCAAAAAAATTTGCAGTATAACTATAAACAATTTACAGGAAAACTGAAGCTTCAAGGCTTTTTATTATGGGAACCAGACAATAACGACACAAAAATATTTTAAATTCTGATTAGAACCCATTAAATCTGGTTTGGCAGTCCAAAACAAATTTACCCTAATGCGAACCATCGCCATGAAAGAAAGAACAGTTTTTTTTTCTAAACTTTGTACAACAGTAAACACACGAGTTTTGGGTTTGTTTATTAATTTTTATATTCATTGGTTTTTTTTACAAACTGGTGGACTGGTTTTATGGACGGATAAAGAAAGAAATACGATGCAACATTTTAAATCTCTCTGGTCTAAAATGTTATCCAGAAACTAAATTTTTATTAGTATCTGCTGCCGTAGCATGATGCGCGTTATAAAGCCATATCGCGCCTTATATCCCTTTCGTTTGCGCGCAAAGAGAGCTAAGGCGTGATAGCTGGTGACCCTACATTTGTACGAACGGAATAAAACCGAAACCTTCGTTTCACGAAAAGCGTCAAATTATAAAATCTTCGTCGAACGTTATTTAGCCAGGTTCTGGATGCGCCGCTCCATATGCAAAGCTAAATTGGTTTTCCATTTTGACTTTTTACCTCCAATCCTAGCCAATGTGTTTTTTCATTTATCTTTGATACGATAGCGTGGGGCAATTTTCACTTGTGCATGCTTTCTGTGGATCGCTAATAACTGTTTTCATACGCTACAGATTTGTGAAATATTGAATGAGATATTTTAACTTGGACTTTGTATTTTAGTATCATTTTATACAGGGTGTAAGGAAAAGTTTAAAGTAAGCTTTAAACCACATACTCTACTAATCAAACTGAACAATTTTTACCACAGGGGCAATCCTATCAGAACAAAAAAATCAGCTGTCCCTTACGTTTGAATAGAGTAGGTATTGCAGTTTCGTATGGGACAGCTGATATGATATTTTTTTTGTTCTGATAGGTTTGCTCCCTATTTTGATGGGCAGAGTATGTGGTTTAAAGGTTTATAATACTTTTCCTTACATCTTGTAGATAGAGAAAGGTTCGTTCAGATGGTTTGGTCATATGGAAAGAATGGTTGAGAGCAAATTGTCGAGTGCAATCTACCTATATAAGGCAAGCGTAAGTCTGGCGGCCTAGACGTACATACACGGACCAAATTTGTGACGTGCTTAAAAAGGGAAAGGGCAGATCTACCCGAAACCGACGAGCATGCATGAAAGGACTACTGAATATGGAGGAAGCTATAGAGAGGTTTGTCAGGATCGCAGCAGGTGGCGATCCGTTGTATCTGCACACCCCAGTGGGAGACAGGTGTGCTAGTGAATCAAGCAGTTGGTATCTACTGTTTGTCACTGCTTTTTTAAACGACCCGGCTGGTGTAATGGTTACCACGATGATCTACAAACCAGAGGTTCGAATCCTGATTCGGTCATCATCCTATTTGTATAGTGGTTGTCTGACTTCTACAGAACCCTTCTTAATAATACACTGACCGCTTCTGCGGGGATGATCAGACAATCAAACTGAACAACTTTGTCTACGGGACCAAACGTCGAAAACTGTAAAAATCTGCTGTCCCATTTAAAATTGCAATCCTACTCGACCAAAATGTATGAGACAGCAGATTTTTTTTAGTTTGATGGTCTGATCATCCTCATAATAACCGTCAGCATAATAAGATAGACCCTGTGTAATATAAAATCGATAAATAGGTATTGAAGTAATTTTACTCAAGTCGAGACGAGATGAGAGTTATTAGGTCAGAACGTTGACGGCATTTGATATTATTTTACTGCCCTCTTCTACTGTAAGTACCTACCTACACTCATAGTTCAATAAACACTACTAACCAAAGCTTTAATAGCCACATCTACTACATTAGCTATCAACTAGAATTCTCCATCGAACTTTTAGTTTTACAATGAAGCATACTTCTTGGAGTGTATTCAAAGAAAAACTTCTCGAATAATACCCAAGTTTACAACGGGATAGTTCCTGCGTTGGTTTTGGAAATTAAATAACAAGTTTAAAGGAACGTTGTTAATCTCTATTGCCGCTGAAAAAGGAAGTTTGTTCTCATTACTGAGGTTTGAAAGTTGTTTGTTTTATAATGTTGTTACAAAGAATCTGTGTTGAGTAAAGTTGAACGATTGGCTTCATCGAGCAATAAATGCTCAAAGTACTGGCGTTAAACAGAGTGTAAAGTTAAATACGTTACATACTTAACGGCGTGTTTCAGAGTATAAAACTGAACAACTTTTACTATGGAACTAATATTGAACTCGTGAAAAAATCCAATCTCGTGTTTCAATAAATTTGGGTCGAGTTGCCATTGACGTTTTCTATGGAGCAGCAGTTAATAAATTAATCTTATTATGTGATTAATAAATTAGATGAAGAGTTTACAGTATAAAATGTAAGTAAACGGGGGATATCGACACGTGTTATGTAGAGGATATGCTTCTTACATCAAAGAAAACCTCGCATTAAGAAAATGGTCCAACATTTATGAAAGTAAGTTCTTCGTTTCAGGATCCTTTCTGTCAGTGTCCACTATACGACGCACATTTGTCAGTAATATCTTTTCTATTCATATCTTTATTACAATCCATAGCCACAACGAACCCAACTTCTTTTGTAGAGTTGATAGCATATTATTTAGTTTGACTTGCCATCATTGTGAAGATATTTCCTAACTAGTGCTTTCTTGCCCAGGGCACGCCGACGACGGCTTGGAAACAGCTCTAAGGATTTCGATAAAATTTGCGATATGGGGAAAAAAATGTATCTAGATAGTCTCATCTCTGCGAAAACCTCGTTTTCAGCGAGCAAAGCTCGATTGCCTAGTTTGCCTACTTATTATTATTTGCCATTATTACTATTTTGAAAGTGACCTTATATCGGTTACGTATTATCCAAGGCGAGACCAAAAAAACCTGAGATTTTGGGAAAAAAAGCGGTATTCGTTCCGTTGACATCTAACACCAGGTCCATACAGGCTCAAAGCGTGTTCGTGAAAAGTCCGTCTATCTATCTCGCTCTAACATACGTTAATGCTATGCCCTTTCTCTTTCGCATTTCCGATCTAACGTAGTATATACTAAATCTATGATGGTGACAGAAAACATTGAAAGGACAACTGCTTAAGTGAGAAGGAAAAAAATCTGAGGCAGATTTACATGTACGCGTCTGTAGTACGTCCTGTACGTGTATGACATCTGGGCGAGCACAATTAATAAGACCAGTAAAGTCTGTCTTACAATCATCATCATCAGCTCATTGTAAACGTCCCACTGCAGGGTCCCACCACAGGCCTTCGCTCAATGGGGGAGTATGGGCTTTACCAGGGGTGCCCAATGCTGGTTTGTGGACTATACATTCACATCATAATGTTTTTTTCAGCGTATGCAGATTTACTCACGATGTTTTCCTTAAGAGAAGTTTAGTCCTAATGCGTAAATGCGCGCTGCATACAAACGAAGTCTGGTGGTATTTTCAATACTAACCAAATAAAGTTAATGAAATTTTTCAGAAAAAATCTAGAAACTAATCTCTATGCTTTTATGAAGTCAGATTTCCGTTAAAATAAACAGTTTTAATGCTAGGATTAATTTAAGATTTGTATGGAAATCTTCGAGGCACTGTAACTTTAAAACTATACATTTTAACGAAAATCTGACTTCATACAAGCATAGAGATTAGTTTTTAGATTGTTTCAGAAAAAAATCATTGACGTTAATTAGTTAGCATTGACAATTTTCGTTTCGTTTGTTCGTATGGAGCACGCTCCGAATTATATTCCCTTAACTTCTTATTACGTACATAAGTTAGAAATCTCATTGGTACATGGCATGTCGTCCGCACGGATTCGAACCCGGACCATCATGATTGAATGCCCATACCACTCCGCAACAGCTTTCTCCAAATAATTCAAGTATATTTCCCACTGGTACTAATTACTTCAAGACGCAATACGAAGTTGTTACATAAATTGTTATCAAAGGCAATAATATTGTTCAAATAGTAATAACTAAGGATTATTTATATACTTCAGTTCTATATTACTTTATTTAATAAACTCTGTGTATACAGACGGGATTACGGAAAATAATTATTTATCTTTTTTTTACTTTCAGTATGAATTCGTAAATTTAATTTTGATAGAGAAAAATTGTTCTTAACGTCGGTTCTTTAAGTGACTAGCTTTTATCAGCGACAAAACTAGGTCACTTTTAGAAAAAATCCTTTCTTAGTTATACATTCTCTACAGAATATTTATATTCCAAGTTTCATATTTCTATCTTCAGTGGTTTAGGCTGTGCGTTTTCTGTCAGTCAGTCAGTCACGGAACTATTTTATAAGTAGATATGATAACTATCTGTAAATAAATTCGAATCTTCGACAGAAAAGTGACGATTTAGAGTGGGGATGAGTTAAAATATTCCAGAAAAATATACAGGGTGTAAGTGACAGCCTAACAAATACAAAACTGCGGTACCTACCCGACTCAAATGTATGGGACAACTGATTTTTTTCGCGTTTCCTGAGGTAGGCTCCATAGTGAAAGTTGTTCAGTTTGATGTTCTGAGCTCACCGTTTCAGTATTTGCTAGGCTGTCACTTACACCCTGTATAAGGAGAGGAAGACCTCGTGAACTACAATAAACTATTGCAAAACTACTTCTACTCGCTCTCAAATAGTCCCAAAATGATACCAATTACATCGAACCTCAAATGCTACGCCGTAGCACAACGCTACGAAGGTTATATCAAGTAAATAACGAAATAAATCCTCTTATACATGGTCTAACTTACTATGGTTTTTTAAGAGAATGATCAGACCATGAAACTGAACAACTTTCTCTATGGGACTGTTATGTATGTAGCTATAAGTAGGTGTGTGGCTGCGTCCACCCCTCTCCACTATTTTTATTAAAGCAGTGCGTTACGAACCAGCGATCGTTTCACTAGTCTCACCTGTCACCTAAATACTTATCAGTGGCGACGATCGAAGTACCCGCGTTTTACGGTCTAAAAAAAAAATCACAAAGATGTCTGTACAATTCGGGATTTTAGTAAGTTTTGACCATAATATACAGGTATGGAAGACGTACAAAAGTCGTATAGCGCAATATTTTGTTGCAAACGACTTAACTGAGAAACAGGATCCAGCTGGAACAAAGAGGAAAGCGATTTTTCTTAGCGCACTCGCCGAGGGTACGTACATGCTTGCAGCGGACTTAGCGCTGCCTAAAGAGCTCGAAGACGTCCCATATGAAGATATCCTGAAGCTTTTAGACAACCATTTCACTCCAAAGCGGGTCGGGTTCGGCGAACGGCACAATTTTTACGCAGCAATTCAGCAGCCCGGAGAGTCTCACAGTGAATGGGCAGCTAGACTGCGTGGGTTAACCGCGCATTGCAGCTTCTTAAATGTAGAAGAAGCTCTCCGTGACAGGTTCATGATAGGCATGCTGCCGGGGCTTGAAAAAGAGAAGCTGTATGCGCTAGACCTGACCGAGCTTACGCTGGCGAAAGCGGTGGAGCTGGCAGCGAGCATTAGCTGCGCACGCGCAGGCGCTGCGGCCAGTGCGAGTAACGGCGCCAGCGCCACAGCCACCGCCACGCCCGGTCACGAGTTATACAAGATAGTGAAGAAGGGAAAAAGCGGAAGTTCAGGAAGACCAAAGTGCAGTGTGTGTGGTTATTCAAACCACAAAACGTCTGAGTGTAAATATGCAAATTACGAGTGTAAAAAGTGTCACGTGAAGGGTCACCTGCGGAGAGTGTGCAAGAATGTAAATTACATAGATGCGCCATCCGATGACAACGGTGATAACGATGATGACGGTAAGCTGTTTTATATTCGCTCATTCAAAGGAGAACCGATGGTGGAAACGGTATCAATTAAAGATTTACAGTTTAAATTTGAAATTGACAGCGGGTCGGCAGTAACAGTGATTTCCGAAAGCTATTACAATTTACATTTTAAAGATGTGCCATTATCAGTTACGCGTAAACAGCTGATGACGTATAACGGTAAACAAATTGCATGCGTTGGTACAGTCCGTTTACCCGTGTCGTACGCGGGACGCACACACGAACTCAATTTGTATGTGGTGCGCGATGGAGGGCCGCCGCTTTTAGGCAGAGATTTCATATCCCGATTTGATTTGCAATTGACACCAGTAAATTTTTGTCAGGAAACAAATGTAAAAGCCGAACAATTTCAAAATCAATATCCATCATTGTTTTCCGATAAATTAGGAACATTTAACAAATATAAAGTTAAATTATTGTTGAATGAAAATGCTAAACCGGTTTTCTTCAAACCACGTCCCATCGCATTCGCATTACGCGACAAAGTTGAGAAGGAAATAGATAGACTGGTCGATTTAGGTATTCTTCAACCAGTCGAGTATTCAGAATACGCATCACCGATAGTCCCTGTCTTAAAACGGAATGGTTCAGTAAGATTGTGCGTAGACTATTCGGTCAGCCTGAACAAGCAGTTACTCGTAGAGCAATATCCATTACCAACAGTCAAGGAATTGTTCGCAAAGATACATGGAGGACAGCAATTTTCTAAGCTAGATTTATCTATGGCATACAACCAATTTGTTTTAGATGAGGAGTCGCAAAAATTAACTTGTATCAATACGCACCGCGGCCTATACAAGTACACTCGCCTAGTGTTTGGATTGGCTAGTGCCCCGGCTATCTTCCAGCGGGCAATGGAGTGTTTGTTATCAGGGATGGATGGAGTACTCTGCTTGATAGATGACGTTCTTGTGACTGGAAAGGACAAGGACGAGCATATGACAAGGTTAAATGGTGTGTTAACGCGGTTACAGGATGCGGGTTTAGCGTTACAACGAGAAAAGTGTGATTTTTTTAAAGATGAAGTGAATTATTTGGGTTACATCATCACTAAAGACGGAGTAAAAAAATCACCAGAAAAAGTAAAAGCAATGGTTGAGGCACCAGTTCCGACAAACGTTAATCAGTTACAGTCATTTTTAGGATTGGTGAACTATTACAGGAATTTTGTGTCTAACGCATCAGGTATACTGAGTCCATTATATGACCTATTACGGAAGGGTTGTAAGTGGAGCTGGACCGCAATCCACGACAGTGCTTTTAGGGAGATTAAACAAATGTTATCCTCAGATCAGGTGTTAGCGCATTATAACACAAGTGCAGAGATAATTTTAACGGTAGACGCATCTCCAAGTGGGCTAGGTGCAATTCTATCCCAGGTAGATTCAGATGGAGTCGAAAGACCCATATCGTATGCGTCACGTACACTAAATTCAGCAGAAAAGCGATATTCTCAGATACAAAAGGAGGCGACTGCGATAATTTACGGGGTACGCAGGTTTCACCAGTATCTGTACGGCAGATCCGAACCATTTGTATTACGGACGGATCACAAGCCATTAATATCTATATTCGGACCGTATAAGGGCATACCGGAAGTGTCCGCTAATAGACTACAGAGATATGCGATGTTCCTTAGTGGATATAATTATAAGATAGAATACGTTCGAAGCGCGGACAACAGTGCTGATTATTTGTCTCGCGCGAGCCTTCCCCCCCCGGCGGCGGACGAGTGCACGTGCACCGAACAGTGCCGCGGCGCCGGGTGCGGGAAATCGTGTGATCGAGCTAGTTATGTTTGTTTTGTAATTGACGGGAGCTTGCCGGTGACTGTAGATGTCTTGCGGGAAGAAACAAAAAAGGATGTAGTTTTAAATCAGATAGTTAGATATATATTAAATGGTTGGCCAAAGAAAATTGCTAACCTACGCTTAAAGCCGTACCAACTGTGCAAATCACAATTGTCGTACGAAAATGGTTGTGTTATGAGAGGTCACAAGGTTGTGATTCCGGAAAGTTTAAATAAACAAATATTAGCGGAGTTACATTCCTCTCACATAGGCATAGTCAAAACAAAAGCCGAAGCACGATCACGGTTTTGGTTTCCAGGGGTCGATCAAGCCTTGGAAAGAATGATAGGCTCGTGTGAGATTTGTAATCAGTTGCGTCCCTCGCCCCCCCGCGCACCACCTGCAAACTGGGAATATCCCCTGAACCAATTTAGTAGATTGCATATTGACTATTTAGGGCCCATAAATGGGAGCACATATTTAGTAGTAGTTGACGCACATACTAAATGGGTGGAAGTGTATAACATGAATACGACTACTACATCAAAAGCAGTTATTGAACGATTGTGTGAGTTCATATCAAGATTTGGACTACCTAACACTGTAGTGAGTGATAATGGCACCGCTTTTTGCTCTAAAGAATTTGAAAATTTTTGTGAATCTAACGGTATAACGCACATTACATCGCCCGTGTATCACCCAGCGAGTAATGGGCAAGCCGAAAGTTTCGTTAAAGTGGTTAAAAAAGGCATTAAATCTTGTTTACTAGCGACCCGCACAGGGAAAGATATAAAAATAAAGTTAATGAAGTATCTTATGGATTACCGAAATTCAATTCATACTGCCACCGGTTTTTCACCAGCACAAATGGTATTTGGTAGAAAACTGAGGTCACGATTGGATTTAATAAACCCAACAAAGTTGTTATCACCGTTGCCATCGGCTGACTCTAATTCTGAAAAATCTAAACAGTGTTCGCAAACTGAGAAAAAGTCAATACAGTACAAGTTAAACGACATTGTATTGTACAAAAAATATGTAAACAAAAACAAACATGTTTGGTGTAAAGGTACTATAATTAAAAAAATGGGGAACGTTGTATATTTAGTGAAAGATTTAGCTAGTATGGAGTGTAGTAAAAGACACTGTAACCAAATTATATTATATAAAGGGATATGTAACACTCACCTGAATGGAGAACAAAGTGACAACTTACCGGAGTCGTACCCGTCGTGGTCGCCGCCGTCGCCGTCGCCGTCATCACCGCCGCCCGCGCCGTTGCCGTCGGCCCCGCCGCCGCTCTCTGTCACTAAATCGACTAGCCCACTACAGCCGACGATGTGCTCCACCCCGCCGGCACCGCCGTCACCGTCATCAACTAGCGTGTCATCACCACAGACAGTCTCTCCAGAGCCATGTAGTTCAGCCAGAGGAAGGAGGGCGGAAGTGTATGAGCCACACGATTCGCCGTCAGCGGAGGGCGAGGGTGCTAGTGAGGAGCCACAGATGCCTAGCGAAAACGCGTGCTCAGAGTCCGAAGATGAGTTTCATGAAGCCAGAACCGAGTCAGAAAGTCAAGTCGAGACTCAGGGTGCACTCCTCAGGAGTGCGTCTAAAAGAGTGTTACGTGATCGTCCCGCTATAGATTTTAAGAAGTTTTATTAATTGTTGTATGAGTGATGTCATTTTATTGTTGTCTGTAATTAGAGGGAGGGATGTTATGTATGTAGCTATAAGTAGGTGTGTGGCTGCGTCCACCCCTCTCCACTATTTTTATTAAAGCAGTGCGTTACGAACCAGCGATCGTTTCACTAGTCTCACCTGTCACCTAAATACTTATCAGGGACCAACATCGAAATCGCGAACAAAAAATTAGCTCCTATACATTATTTTGTGTCGAATAGGATTGCAGTTTTGTATGAAACAGCAGATATTTTTTTCTCAATTTCGTCTTTGGAAAAGACAATTATTCTAAACATTTGAAATATTTCCATAAATTGTCAATTAAGAAAGCTTAAACACAAAATAAGGAACAAAATCCCTGTAAATCAGTTCTTCAATTGACTGACACGTTCTATAAAACTGTTGAAGGTCCCAAGTCGGGGCTTAGCGTGTAATTTGCATACTATTGCATTCTGTGCTTCTGAATAATTAAGTGTCCTCTCCTTGTGACGGGGATTCCATCGTCTTTTGACAGAGTTTGAATTGTGTTACGGGGTCAACAATTTAAGTAGTATTTATCGTTTGTTTGAGTTTTTGGAATTAAGATTGAGTTAAGAGTATATTACTGTTGGCGCGCTCCATACAAACGAAGTCTGGTTATATTTTTAATACTAACCAATTAAAGTCAGTGAATTTTTTCAGAAAAAATCTAGAAAGTCATCTCTATGCTTGTATCTTGTCAGATTTTCTTTAAAATGTATAGTTATAAAGTTACATTGCCTCAAAGATTTCCATACAAATCTTAAATTAATCCTAGCATTGAAACTGTATATTTTAACGAAAACCGGACAAGATACAAGCATAGAGATTTGTTTCTAGATTGCTTCTACAAAATTCGTTTGTATGGAGCGCGCTCCGAATTATATTCCCTTACGGCGATTCTTCGTTGTTACCTAAACATTTTCAATTATTCCCAGATAAGATAACCCTCATCTGTATGCGCATAGCTAAGTTAGTATACAGCAGTGCAGTAGACGGTTTCTTACTTAAGCTTGATAGCAAGCCCAACACAAACTGAAGTAAGTGACATACTAAACAGACAGTTGGCAAGAAGTTTGTGTGTTTGTGATGCGCTTCCGTACTAGTTATACCACTTTGATCAAGGACTTTGTTTCTAAAGCCGTAGGACTACTGAAAGTAGGTACTGGTGTATAGCGATAAGTTTAAATCCAAACGATTTAAATTCTGTAGTAACGGCTTTTACCATTAAGGGGATATAATTCGGAGCGTGCTCCATACAAACGTACTATGGTGATATTTTCAATACTAACCCATTAAAGTCAATGAAACTTTGCTGAAACAATGTTGAAACAAATATCTATGCTTGTATGGAGTCAGATTTTCGTTAAAATATACAGTTTCAATGCTAGGATTAATTTAAGATTTGTATGGAAATCTTTGAGGCACTGTAATTTTTAAACTATACATTTTAACGAAAATCGGACTCTCTAGAAGCATAGAAATTTGCTTTTAGATTGATTCTGAAAAATGTCATTGAGTTTAATTGGTTAGTATTGAAAATATCACCATAGTACGTTTGTATGGAGCGCGCTCCGAATCCTTTTAAGTGCTCTACACACCCCTAACTCGGTGTCATAGTCAGAGTTGGTGTCGACGGCCTTATTTGAAAGAACACGCCCCGCGAGCGGGATATTTATCAATGTGCCCACACAGTACCATATTATTCCGTGTCTAGAGCGTTTTGTCTTGACTTATCATCTGAGGCCTCAAAGGAAGGAGGGGAGACGAAACATATTTGACAGTCATCGACCCATCTGCTCGAGACAATGCTTTAAAAACAGGCCAAGTGCGTGTCGGGCCATGCGCAGGGTAGGGTTCCGTAGTTGCCCGTCATAATACAAGGTAATACAAAAGTAAAAATAAAAATTTAAAACTTTTAAAGGAGGTTGTTTAGACCATCAAACTGAACAACTTTCACTATAGGACCAACATCGAAATCGCGAAAAAAAAGTCTGCTATCCCATACAGCACATTAACACATTAATAAGCGCAAAACCTCATACACCCCAACTGATTTATAACATAATAATTAAGTTGAAACAATAATTTCATTATTTTGATAGTTAAAATTTAAAGTTATTCTCATTTTATGTTTTGGGGCAAAAATGATTTGTTATCATTTCAGCAATGAATGAAAGCGCTAACGCGCTCATGGATACATTTAAAGAATCTTGTTTTGGTAGTAAGTGGGGTGAGTGTGCCCGAGCGGTGGGTTGAGATCGAATTCAGTAAATTTTAAATTTTTCAAACAAATTATATAATATTTTGAAGAAAAAAAAATCTGAATATTATCTAAATTACTAATTACTATCTAAATATTATTTAATATGTTGAAACCATGACAATTCGATTCTGCTCTCAATTCTAAACAAACTACTTTCTAGTTTTGCGTTAATTCATAAACACGTTGTATAAGCCTGTATAGGTAAATGAGGAATCCTGTAATTGGTATTATTTTATGTAAAATTTTACTAGTTGGTCTCCCAATAAAGAACTTGAAATGTAAATTGCAATAGTTCGATAATTCTCCTCTCCTGACTAAACATATGTAAAGAAACAATTCCAACTTGAGTTCCTAACTCCATATCTCCAGTAGCTAAACTTGCCAAGTTGTCTTCGTTACTTACCCGTGGATGCAAAATCAAGTAATGCATACTTGCTGGCAAGGACAGGCAGCCGGCTAAGAGACTGCTGTTTGCATATGGCGCAACCTCTAGTAATATACTTTGTTGTGAAAATATTTGGCTATATCTTTGGAAAAATGTTACGCTACAAAATAGAATTCTTTGTTTTCTTGCTTACGTATTTGTGATTGTTACAGGACGACGATAATAGAAAGAACTTATTCAATCTGCGCCGTTTTAATAAATAAAACAAAGTTACCATTACGCATTCTTTAACGATTTCCTCATGATCATGATGTACTTTTAAAAGGCTTGATTTTTGGGCGTTGGAGATTTTGCAACTGCACCGCGACGACGTTGCAACTGAATCGATGCAATTTCTATTCAAGGATTCTTATGAAATCAATCAGTGCAGGATTGCGGCGTAATCGCAACTATATCACGACGGAATCGGGCTAGAATCGCGGTGATGCCGCGGCTAGGTCAACGCCTACGCTCAAAGATTGCTTGTGTGATATAACTCGGTCGTTTTAAACATTTAAATCGTACCTCGTACCACTTATCGCATAGTATCCGTTATCCGTATCGCACACAATCCGCTTTCAGGATTGGAGCCCTAGGCTCATGCACTTTCCCAACACAACACTGTAACTCAAAGGTGCATGCGGAACTTATTTTTACGGATGCATATGCTCACGACTATATTCCCCAAGGGGGTAGTCAGATATATTCTGAAACCACAGAACATCCACGTTTCATTAGTCCCGAATTTCTGTCCAGAGTGACGGGGAGTGAACCCGTCGCCACATAATAGTCAGTGGGTACAATACATGCCTCGAAATTGAAGCATGCAGGTTTCCTCACGATGTTTTCCTTCACCGAAAAGCCAGTGGTGTTACAAATCGTACATAAATTCCGAAAAAATGATTGGTATGACCATATTTGAATGTGAATGTAGATGGTGCTTCATTCTCTTATAATAGTGTAATTATTATTTAAAAATAATTAAACAGTATTACACTGTAAACAGACTGGATCTCGTGAAAAATTCAAGACTTACTCGCAACGACAAATGACTTCCGCATTTTGTGTAGGTAATGCCTACAAAATAAGCGAAAGAATCCGGCAAATTAAATTTAAATAAGATAACGTTTAATAAAGATTATTCTTTAAGTCCAGGATGAAAGCTTTCGAAATTGAGCATTGAAAGTAAACAAGCCTAGGCATTCATTTGCGAATTTAAGAGAAGTTTATTCCAAATGCGTAAATGCGCGCTGCATACAAACGTAGTCTGGTGATATTTTCAATACTAACCAATTAAACTCAATGAAATTTTGCAGAAACAATCTAGGAACAAATCTCTATGCTTGTATCGTGTCCGATTTTCGTTAAAATATTCAGTTTCAATGCTAGGATTAATTTAAGATTTGTATGGAAATCTTTTAGGCACTGTAACTTTACAACTGTACATTTTAAAAAAAATCTGACACGATACAAGCATAGAGATTTGTTTCTAGATTGCTTCTGCAAAATTTCATTGAGTTTAATCGGTTAGTATTGAAAATATCACCAGACTTCGTTTGTATGGAGCGCGCCAATAGTAATATACCCTTAACGATAAACAGCGACGGTCTTATCTGGTCTAGATACGTTCTCCTACGTCTGCCTCTACCAATATTTCCATTCATGATCACTCTGTAAGATCTAACAAAATTAGCTGAAACTACTTTAAGGAGATGATCAGATCATCAAACTGGACAACTTTCTCTGTGGGACCAATACCGAAATCACGAAAAAATCTGCTGTCCCATACATTTCAGTCGAGTTACATTTGCAGTTTTGTATGGGACAGATTTTTTTGACGATTTCGAAATTGGTCCCATAGAGAAAGATGTTCAGTTTGATAGTCTGATCGCAGCTAACTTTGTTGGACCTTATATAAAAGGTAGCAAAACACCCTAGTAACATTTAAAGGGCTGATTGCTGATTCAAACTGAACAATCATAGTGATAAAAAAAAAATTATCCCATACATTTGAATTGAGTGGGTAATGCAGTTTTGTATGAAAAAGCAGATTGTTTTTCTCGATGTTGGCTCCATAGTGAAAGTTGTTCAGTTTGATTGCCCGAAGCACCCCCCTAAGTATTACTAGGGTGTTCTGTTACACCCTGTATACGAAACAATCGATTTGTTAGGGTAGTTTAAAAACAAACTCAAAATTCAATCAAAAATGTTAATCAACTCAATAACCCTTTGTAAATGGAAATAAAATACCATCGTCCTGCTACACGCCTCTCCGTAAACGAAAACAATGTGTGTAATTAACGACATTGTTGTTTGTTTGTTATGGGCAAATCCAAACCTTTGGGCTTGTTATGGCTTGTTTGAATTCCAAATATACCCGAGTATCCCCATGGGGTAACGCATCAGCGTGTATACAGGGTTCTTTATGTGCTGACACTTTTTTAAGGGGATGATCAGACCTGCAAACTGAACAACTTTCTCTATGGCACCAACATCTAAATCGCGGAAAAAATCAGCTCTTCCATACAAAACTACAAACCTACTTGAGCCATATGTATGGGTCAGCATATTTTTTTTTTCTCTATGTGGCTTCATAGTCAAAGTTGTTCAGTTGAAGGTTTGAATCACCCCCTTAAGTATTACTTGGGTGTTTTTTTACACCCTGTAGATACTTGTATTAAGCATTTATTAAGAAGGACTCTATAATATTTGTGTAAGATTATAGAGTTCTTCTTAATATGCTGACGGTTTTTAAGGGGATGATCAGACCATCAAAATGAAAAACTTTCGCCAACGTTAAAAATTTAGCTGTTCCATACAAAACTGCAATCCTTCTCGACCTAAATGTATCTGGGACAATTGTTCTTCTTTTCGCGATTTCATATTTGATTAGAGTAAGTTGTTCAGTCAGACGGTGTGATTGAAGCCCTTAAAAATCATCAGCATATTTAGTTTGACCCTGAATAACGGTTCAAAAGATATAGGTAGCCATTTAGAGTAAGGACGTACCGCTTAGGCTTAGTAATAGGGTGTCCCTTTGGCTACGGAACCCTAAAATAAAAATCAATCTTCTCTTTGACCTATTTCGCAGTCGTATTAAAAAAAAACATTGCAAATCCTGATTCCCAATTGACGGATTGCCAATGAAACCTCCGTTCAAAACAAAACGGAAACAAGAGTGTTTGTTCATGATAACGCGAAGTGTACCAATTAAACGCGAAATATAATTTGTCATATCTCCCATGACACCGGCGAGTGATTGTTCATTAACCTCCTCGTATTGACGTCTGTGTTGTTCGGTACCGTCGGCAGAAACAATTAGATATAATTTGTTACTGTTTTGAAAAATCCTGGAATTCAGGAAACTTTATTAGGTATAAACCTCATAAACTTTTTTTTTTTTAATTGTGATAATTTTTTAATTGTGATAATTTTAATTTTAAATCTTACTGAATGAATTGAATAGTTTTAATGTAAAATTTTAATAATGTGAATGTTTTAAATTGTGTTATTGTTTCTACTTTTCTTTTTGTTACTGTATTATATAGGTATATTAAAAATGTTTTGAATTGAATAATTTTATTTTACAATTTTGTATAATGTGAATGTATTAATTTTGAATTGAAAAATTTTATTTTTACAATTTTATAATGTGAATGTAAGTATTAATATTAATTTTGAATTGAATAATTTTATTTTACAATTTATAACTTGAATGTATTTGAATTTTGTTTGATTGTTTACATATTGGATGGAATGCCCGATTGAAAGTTTAATTTGACATTTTAATTTAACTTAAGGTTGCTGTGCCCTAACAGGGTTCATGTTTGATACCTACTAGGTATACCTAGCATATAAGACCAGAATGTTACAACATGAGTGCAATAAATGATTTCTATTTCTATTTCATAAAGATCCACGTAGAGATGCGGTATATTTACTCCAGGCAAAACTTGACACTCATCTGCGTTGAAACACACAGGGTGTAAGTGACAGCCTAGCAAATACTGAAACGGTGAATTCAATTGAAATTGGCAGAGTTTACTCCATTTGAAATTTCATTCATTCGATACTATATGGCTATGAGAGCAAAAAAAAAATCTCAAAAAAGAGAAAAATCTGCTGTTGCATTACCTCATGTAAGACTTCTTCCATCCACTGGTTGTCTTGAAGAAATCACTTTTAGTGATAAGGCCGCTTTTTGATTCTTGTTCGTGTATATTCTAGTTGGTTTTGTGTGTTTTGTTGTGCAAATGAAGAATATATATCGTATCTTATCTTGAATCGAATAAGCATCGCAGTTTATTATGGAACTGAGGAACAGCAGATTTATTTTACTTTTATATGTTATAATAAAGATTAGAAAGCCTACATAAGTATTATTATGTTGATAGCTTCAGGATTTTTTTTAGACTAGACGCAGCCTTTAATAAATCTAGAGAAGCACTTAACAAAGTCACTGACTGGTCTTCAAGAGTAAAGTTATCTAAAGAACGACAATTTCTTAAGACCCTTTCAGTATTACGAGGATCTAAATCGTATTCCAATCTTCAAGACGGCAGTAAATCTCAAGTGACCCATCAGAATGCCCTTTTCTCCAGATTAGGGTTACCATTTGGTATCCTGTTGGAGGAACACAGGTGAATTTTTATACTTATCCAAGCTATGTTTATGACAAAAAATGGAATTGCGTATGGTTTAAAAAGATCTTTCTCTCTTTTCTCATGCTCATTGGATATGAATACAAGAAGGAATAAAGATATTATTCTGAAGAACAGTATTTCATTTTTAATTTTTTGTCCTCCTGTTTTTCTTTCATTAGTTCACTGCAAATTATATTTAATGACATATTTAGCTCAATTTGATTCAATTGTAAAATGAAGATAACATTAGATGCATGTCACCGATTTTGCTGGAAAATTATTTATGATAGACCTAAAAAGAAACAATGTTTAAATATGATCCTTAATATCTTCATTCTTCGACTATAGCTTTGCAATATTTCTTTTCACTTTTAGTTAACTTGTTACAGTCAAATTATGAAATGAAAGTTATTTCAGAAAATTATATCTTAAATGGTCAAAATTTTTTTTTCTTTCATAATTCTGAATATTCTTGTCTTTTTCAAAATCTTAAAATCATTATTATGAGAGAAATAATATCATGTACTTGTACTTAAATGTTTTATCAAAATATAGGTCATAATAAGACTAAACCTGTCCCATTTCATATTTATATCTGGTAACCCTACAGTAAAGTCATTCTACTTGGAAAGCAGTAAAACATACTAAACGACGTGATAAATGTCGTAAATCAAATAAACGCGACAATTATCAGACTAAAATTGTTTTATTTCACACAAACCGTTAACGGTAATTGAAATTGCTTTAAGATATGTGCAGGAAAATATTTCATTGCAGTAAAATTGCGATTTGCGAGCAATGAAAACGAGTTTTCTAATAAAACTCAACGCATAGAAAGGTCAACTCCAATAAGAAGCACTCTTTTGTCATATTTGTATCAACTTTATTTCCTGTAAATAAACGCTTGATAATTTAATTTCCGAGCAGTCGGGCTCACATCAAAATGTTCAAAAGCAAACAAATTTGTCTTCTCAAATTTTCATTCAAATATAAGATCCAGAATAAAAACATCTTTATCATCATTGGCCTTTCCATCTATAAAAGATGATTCAAGCAGCATCTTCGCAGCAATTACGCTCCTGACTATAAAGCCCGAAACGGGAGCAATCAATGCTCAAAAAAATTACAGATTTAATAGTGCCCTAAACCGAAAATCTGAGTGCACATTGCTCCGTCTCACTGAGTGAGTACCTAAATATGTCGATTGGTACTGGTACAAATTTTTTTAAGATTTAACATTAGATTGTGCAACTAGTTCTTATAATCTTTGTGCAACTATACTCCATTCAAAATAGCAACGAAATTTTAAGGCTATTTTGCATTACAGAAACAGAGATTTGAAACACATCCTCTCACTTATATTTTTAGAACAGATTTAGTAGCATCCAAGATATGTGGTAATCAGAAATTAGCCAGAAAGCTAAATAGGAATCGGAAAATCTCGTCGTCCTTATATGGAATGCAATATAGATAGTTCTTAATTTGCTGACAGTATAATAAGGGAAAGGATAAAATAAGACCACAAAAAAATCTGCGGATATTTTTTCGCGATTTCGATGTTGGTATCATACGAGTAGATAAAGTTATTCGGTTTTATGGTATGATCATCCCCTTATAGTTGACCGTGACTCCTTCTTCGTGGACCTTAAAAAGTATCCTATGTTTAACACATAGGATACTCCAGAACATATTCTATCTGCGTGACAAATTTTATCCAAATCCGTTCAGCCATTTATGCGTGATTGCGCCACAAACATACAACCTTAAAGACATTCAAACATCGTCATAAACTTTGACATTTATAATATAGTGAGATATTTATTGTCTTGGTCTATTCGATATGAAGACTAAGAAAATAGCATAGCATAGCGTATGCTCACGACTATATTCCCCAAGGGGGTAGTCAGAGATATTCTGAAACCACAGAACATCCACGTTTCACCAGTAGTACCGAAACTCTGTCCAGTGTGACGGGGAGTGAGCCCATCGCCACTTGTAATGTACAGTAGGTACAATACATGCCTCGAAATTGAAGCATGCCGGTTTCCACACGATGTTTTCCTTCACCGAAAAGCCAGTGGTGTTACAAATCGTACATAAATTCCGAAAAACTCATTGGTACGAGAAAATAGCTGAGTTTTATTAGTTCGATACTACTACCTATATGAAATCTAATCTAGAATATAGCTATATTACATAAATTGAAGCAATAAACCAAACAACAACAGTCTTGATTAAAGCGTACAATTGCTCAATCAACAGATTTGACGATATCAACCATTGTTTCTGCGCAGTTAGTCACAATTTCATAGATACACTAATCAAACAGTAACGATAAAACTAGACGTTTTGGGACCGAATACAGACCAACAGACGCCTGCGCCTTCATGTGTGTGACTCTTACCAAGTGCAGGCAAAATGGAGCGTTTACTTTTCCTTGGTCAAACCACAACATTATTCGAGTACGGCTAATAGCCAGTGTGGGGATACCCACATGTACATTTACTCGGCGGTTTACCAATGAGTAGGGAACCGCCGAATTGTATATAAAGGGGCAAAAGCCCAAATAAATTAGGACGCACTGAGACTCAAAACCTTTCACTTCTCTGCCCTAACCATCTCTCCGCACGAGAGAGAAAGCCAGCATTAAAATAATTGTAAATTGTCCAAACAACTTAAACATAGCTACGTAGATAATATTTTGTTGGTAAGAATTCGAATATCTTTTTATTCATTTATTTCATAAAATTAATGTTACATGATAAATGCGCGCAAAAGCAAGCACTTAAAGCTAATTTTTATTAAAGCAAGTACTTTTAAAGTATTTTTTTTACATGCAAGAACAAATATTCTAGAATTTTATACAATTCGGACTAAATTTTAACGTTGAAACTGATTCTTACGGCGTTTCTAACTCGAACTAATAGAGATCGAAATAATTATCTTTTTTTTAGTATTATGACTGCTGATCTTTGAAAACTTTAGCATAGATTAACGCCAACAACGCTTGATGGAAATGACATAAAACAGTCATTTTTAAAGACAGGCCCGCGTTTATCGCGTAGTATGTAGTGTCATTACTGCTTGTTAATTATATTGGGTGGTTTCTGCCGAGTTAGTCGTTGATTCTGAGTTGTTGCTGCTAACGGTACAAAGCCAGTGATGACATGAAAACGTATCTGTAGTGCGATCTTAATTGAACCGGAGGTCGCTTAGTTGCACGCCGCCCCGCATGCGATTGTATGCGTTACAGGTTAGGTAATAACGGCGGATTTGGTACACAATGGATGGTCAATCTAGATAGGTCAGGATGTATGGATATAGGCAGTGAAGTAATAAATTGCAAGTGTAAAAAGATTCATGTTAAAAAATATCAGAATAGTATATTCTTTAGACGGGAGCTGGCTGGAACTACGTGCAGCTGGTTTACGGTTTAAACTAGGTGTATCCTTACATATTGCAATGGAAACATTCGTATACAGGGTGTAAATTTAAATACGTTACAGGTTTTGAGGGGGTGCTTTAGACTATCAAACTAAACTTTTACTGTAGCATCAATACTGAAATAGCGAAAAAGAATCAGCCGTTTCATAAGTTTTGATCGAGTATGACATTTTCTATGGAACAGGTCGTTTTTTTTTCGCTATTTTTAAGTTGGTTCAATAGTAAAAGTTGTTTTGTTTGATGGTATATTTACACCCTGTATATTGAATGGAGGTAAGTTCAAACAAACGTAGATTTTGGTTATCAAAATACTTATACTAGATGATTTTTAAACACTTATAAATTTTCAGGGGTGTTCTACGTGAAAATAGGCAATACAACTATGAAAACTTGGATCCCGTAATTCCGGGGGTGGTTGAGACCATAAAACTGAACAACTTTTACCACGGGAGCAAACCTCATCGTCAATCTTCATCGTTATTTGCTCCCGTGGTAAAAGTTGTTCAGTTTTATGGTCTCAATAGTTGCATTACCTATTTTCACGTAGAAAAGCGTATTTGTCATGTGTGATATTTGTAAATTAGGCCATGTGAAGGCCAGCATAAGCAAAACTAGCTCCAAGTAAAAAAAAACAATAATGATGATTCCGTGCTTCGGATGGCACGTTAAGCCGTTGTTCCTGGGTTCTACCTCTGGTGGTAGTAGTCGTTACATAAAAACCACGTCAGAGGCCGTAAGGCGGTCTGAATAAACTCTGACTCCAGGGCTTGCCCACACGATAAAAAGAATTCTAAAAGTAAAGTTCTTTCATTGGATTCCTGTTATTTTGTATGGTATATACAACCATATGTACATCTGTACCTTGCCTGTCGTACAGGAGGCGATGGTTCGATCCCCGTCCAGGCCGACTCCTACTAATGAGTTTTTCGGAATTTATGTACGATTTGTAACACCACTGGCTTTTTTGGTGAAGGAAAACATTCTGAGGAATCCAGCATGCTTCAATTTCGAGGCATGTATTGTACCCACTGTCCATTATGTGGCGACGGGCCCCCCGTCACACTGGACAGTGTTTCGGTACTACTTATAAAACGTGGATGTTCTGAGGTTTCAGAATATCTCTGACTACCCCCTCGGGGAATATAGTCATGAGCATATGCTATGCTTTGTACATCTGTATATTCAAACATAATACAGGTCGTATTATGTTTGAATAATGCGTTTCTATAACTACATTATGTTTAATTGTAATTGTTTTCAAGTTTTGTGTTCATTTTCACTAGTCTCTTTCACTCTATAAGCGCGTATTTCCTCAGCCCGTATGTTTGCGTTTCACTTGAATATACTGCACCCGATAAATTTACAATATTGCCGGGACTTTGCTGGAATTTTTGAAATTTTTAGTTATTTGTTGTTTAAATTAACGTAGAGTGTAAAAGATAAAAGTGGCACAAGATTAATAAGGGTTTGTGTTGACTCAAAAATGCAGAATTTTATTGGAATTATTTTGAAGTTTTATTTTTCACTTGCTTTTACAACTTTTTCAGCGTAGCTATTTAAAATATTTGATGTTATCATTTATACTCCATTTCAAATAGCAACGAAATTTTAAGGCTATTTTGAATTACATAATTAGAGATTTTAATCACTTCCTCTCACTTATTCTTAGGACAGCTTTAGTAACGTCCAAGATATGTCGGATAGTGTATCTTTCTGATAAATAAATTATATTTGCAAATCAGAATTGGCCAGAAAATTTCCTTACACAGAGATTAAGGAAAAGTATCATAAACCTTTAAACCAGATACTCTACCCATTAAACTGAACAACTTTTACTATAAGAGCAAACCGATCAGAACAGAAAAGAAAATCAGCTGTCCCATACATTTGAGTTGTGTAGACACTGTTTAGTATGGAACAGTTGACACCCTGTACAGGAATCGGTTATGAACTAATGAACTCCGACATTTTTACGCAAAGGTTGAAAATTGCTAAAAGAGCGTACTTGGTGGGCCAGTTCTTTTGGAAGTGAAGTGGGAATGTGAATCACAATTTTTGAGAATTACGCTGTTATTAATTAAGCTAAAGTTTTTGGAGTTCCCGACATAAAAACAACAATAAAAACGCGGTAAGAACCCGTTAAAATGATTAACTTTAGCTGGGAATGTGAATGTTTTTATATGTCCGTTGTCGAACTCAAAGTACCTATTTTAAAATTTTTAATAAATAATTACTACACCTGTGTCGAATACTTTGAATTCATAAACAAACACGCTTACCTCATAAATGTTAATAATTTTAAACTTAAAATTAAATCCGACTGGGCTAGTCATGATACCCAAACGCTATGATTTAAGCACACTTCTTGTAGACACGTCGTTCTTCACGAGAGATGTCAGGTATAGAGTCACTCATTATGAAGTAAGTTATGAAGTACCAAATGACATGGAGTGATGGATAGCGTAAGCAGACCGTACCTGAGGGACAAAGATGTGCTCACACTCCACTTCGATGCATCCAACACACCAAGCGAACGTTGGCAGGAGCTTGCATCACGGAGACCGGAATGGCACATTAAGAGAAGTTTATTCCGAAAGCGCTAATGCGCGCTGGATACAATACTAACCAATTAAAGTTGATGTTATTTTTCAGAAACAATCTAGAAACTAATCTCTATGTTTGTATGAAGATTGTCGTTACAATATACAGTGCTAATGCTAGCATTAATTTAAGATTTGTATGGAAATCTTCGAGGCACTGTAACTTTAAATCTATACATTTTAACGAAAATCTGACTTCATACAAGCATAGAGATTAGTTTCTAGATTGTTTCTGAAAAATTTCATTGACTTTAATTGGTTAGTGTTGACAATATCATCAGACTTCGTTTGTATCTCTGCAAAAGAACTAAAGCGTTATGTTCCAATACAACAATTTAGTTTATTAATTCGATCTCATACTGACATATCCCGCTGCGACCTAATTCCGTAATGTCCAATATTACCAAACAGAAGCCAAACAATTTTATCGCGTAACTTTATTTTACGACAACCAAATATATCGCTCGCTATAATTTCGCTACAGACTTTTACGGCCGCTTGCTACACCCCTGATAACACTCACTGGTTCCCACAGATTATATAACAAACTAGCTTTTGTCTTTGGTTTTTCTTGCTTGCAAATAAAAAAACTGAAAAATCAAGAATAGCATAGCTTGTTAAAAGTGCGAGCAAGACGATAGTTTTCTTCATTTTGCGTATATTTTGTCTGGCATAAGCTCACTACGACTGTAACTCCTGTACACCAGGGTCAACAGCGGCGACCACTCACAATGCTAGACAATGATCTCCAGCGAGCCCGGGGCATGACACTAATCTGTCTTGGAACCCGCAATGAATTTAATCAAAAACGGAGGATCAGAAAAATAAATATCCGACTTTCCTACTCCATTGCAAGCGGAAGCGGAAAAACTTAATTAGTTGCGGACGCAAGTGCAGCATTAGCTCGTAGGAGCAGTTGGTGTGAAAATAGTATTGCCATGTTAAAAGGCGAATTGAGGTAATGTTCCATGTTTGATTGCAGTCAATGCAATATGCTGAGCTCGCGAGCATCGGCGCGGTTTATACAGAAGAGATGTGTAGCGGTGGCGGATAGTTAAAGTAACACAATTATAAACCTTATAGTACGTAGCATAGCGTCGTTTGGAGAATTACGCCTGCGCCTCGGCGTCGACGTCGCCTGGAGGCGCGGGCGCGATTCTCCGTTACGAGAAAAAACGCCGCTATGTTACGTACTATAAGGTTTACATTGTGTTACTTAGATTATGTGCCACCACCACACGTCTCTTCTGTATATACCGTGGCTTAGATAGCTGTTATCTTTGCGCTCTTGCAGCAGAACTGCTGACTAGTAAGTCAACGGAAAAAGAACGGAACAAAGTTGAAGATCCTATTCCGCAAAGGCGCCAATTAAATAGCATTAGCATAGCATATGCTCACGCTGGAATAGAGTTGACCTTAAACGAAAATGTTTATCATAACATCGAGAGTCAGGTTAGACAGGATTCCGTACATGAATACCTAAGGGTGAAAACCACGGACCACACCGGAATCTCAGTGCGAAAAGGTAAAGGATGTGTATTCAAGATCCGTACATTCAGTGGTAAAAGACAAACAAACCAACAGATTACGTTGAAGGTTTATATAGTTTGGGGGTAGTATATAGCGATACAATGTTACTGTTGTAGATAGAACAGACAATTCCAAGATAATTAAGCTGAGGTTTTATTTTTAGCTCTCCTTCCTCTTGGAATAAGGCAGTAAAATGCGATACGGATAAATTGGAATCATCTATGTGTGAAGTAAGCCTTTGTCTATTTTAGAACAAAGGGCTGATTTCCAGGCAAAAAAAATATATATTGTTGGAAATACTGGATTTGAATTGTAGACCGCGTACAGAAAAGCGCAGGGCGGGTAGGCCCCCAATAAGGTGGCCGACGACCTGGTGAAGGCGCCGGGAACCCCTTGGATACGGGCAGCGCAGGACCGGTCGTTACGGCGATCCTTGGGGGAGGCCTATGTCCAGCAGTGGACGTCCATCGGCTGAGATGATGATGATGATGACTATGTCTTTAAGTACACTAGGAAACATATTACTAGTTATTACATAACAGATACATCGCTTAGAAAACGATACATTCTCACGCTTGAATTACCTACTTTCAGATGGTACCTGCGCGCTAAAATGTATCGAATTATTTAATCTAATTTTTTAAAATCAACCCCTAAAGGAGTGCAGCGGGTGTTTTCAGTGTTTTCCGAAATCCACGCGGACGAAGTTGTTGGCAAAATCTAGTCCACACCTTGTATACTTCGCTGTGACTTTATAGAAATATAAAAAACTGACAAGAAGAGAAAAGCATATGCGATAGTGAGCGAGTGCGAATACACCATTGCTTTCTGTTTTCTGCCACGAGAGGGTGGGATTTTTATTTTATACCTATTTATTAGGCATTAATAATTTAGTTATGGCTTTGATTTACCAACAAAAGTGTCCGATCCAAAAGAGAAACAAAACACATAAAGAGAAACAATTAAACGCCAGTCTTCGTTTGATTGACGAACTACACGCACGTCTGCATGCTGTGTAAGCTGCTGTGCTGTAAGAATTTGTAAAAACTACGCAAGCAAAATAAAATAAAAATGTCATCATTTTCTGTATTTTTAGTTGGATTATATTACTAACACGTACTTGTGTCTATGTAGGTTAGTCTGGGACACATTTTTAGAGAATATTGTAAAGGACCCAGCGTCCATAAGTTAGTAAGTCAATGAGTTAGGGATAAAAGTGGGGGGGCCTGTCCGTACTGTGTGGTAGTACCATCTCTATTTTGTATACTGTGGGTAGTCTATCGATATTTAAATTGCTTCATTCTTGGAGGTACAGTAAATCCAAATTGAAAGCGACGATGCGTTCGTTGCAGGAAGAAGCCATGCGTTTATTCTATAAGTGCTTTAGTACACTGGCCGAGAAACAGCAAGATATGCATTGTATTTTGCTGCCAGATTTTGTTCCGCGCCGTAATACAATAACATTACATATCTCGATGTAGAAGATTCATATTTTTTCTACAAGTCTGTAGCAAACTTCACGCATTATTATCATGATCAATTTCGTTTTTTGGCAGCCGACAACTACCGTTGTCCCAGTTTCGTGTTGTGTTTATTTCGCTACCTTTTAGGAACGATCAAGCCAATGCTATATTTGTGACAAATTGTGACTCTCTGATCGACTTCATGAAGTGATTATTATTCATCATTCTCTTGCCCATTTCCCATCATTTGGGGCCGGCGCAATATGTCATTCTCTTCCATTCATCTCTCTTAGCCGTCATTTCAGCACTCACTCCTTTCTTACGCATATCATCTTTCACACAATCCATCCATCTTTTCTTCGGCCTTCCTCTCCTACCGCAGCCATCCACATTCATACTTAACACTTGTCTCGTAATATGACACTCGTCTCTTCGCATTACATGACCATACGAGTACCACGATAATCTATTTTTCCCTGCAATTTTTCCGTCATAGGTGCTACTTTCAAACTTCCTCTAATATACTCATTCCTTATCTTATCCATTCTAGTTACACCACACATCCATCTCAACATTCTCATCTCAGCTATGAAGTGATTATTATTATTATTCTATATATTTATTAATGAAAGAAACGTTACAATACATTGACAAGATAGTGCAATAAAAACCAGTTTAGGTTTATCTATACACTATCGACTCGTCTAGGACGTCTTAATTAACAGCTAGGATAACTAATCTGTTATGCACTTAATGAAGTACTTACAACATTTAAGCCTTTACTACAAAAACACTTACTACATAATAGACATTTACAAGAACAGAAAATAAAAACAAAGACAATTAGAAGAGAACAAAAAACAAAAGCTTCCAACACGTGGTCTTGTCAGATAACTACAGATCAGAAGTTCGACAGGTATTATGGCAGTAGGTACAAACATTAAACAGTACCAGTCCCCGAAATCAACTACCACATAATTGTTTTCTTATTACAAAATCGTGAAAGTTACGATGTGGTGTCTCCAAATCACCAATATTCGGATGTTTTGTGACTGGACTGATTTTGAGGAAACTTATTGTAAACACAAAGCTTCTTCTGGGATGATTGGAACCGGAGCAGACCTTTTGCCCTACTCCTCGTATCTTCTTTCCTTGCGGGTTCCAAGACAGATTAGAGTTATCCCCCGAGCTCGCTGGACTTCATTGTCTAGTATTGTGAATGGTCGCCGCCGTTGATCCTGGTACACAGGAGTAAAAGCGGTGGGAATGTGTGGTGGTAAAAAAAAGAAGAAAAAAAACCGGAGCAGACGAAGTTCGCGCAAAATCTAATTTATCTTAAACTGCTTCAAGGTCACAACCGCAACAATGTTTCGACCTTTTAAACTTTTTGAGTTGTAACATCATTAAGTTCCAAAACGCCCATAAAACACAAATTGTTCAAAAACCGTAAAACAGCCCGATCTATTAATGTTAACGTCCGAGACAACTATAAAACGGCTAAACAAGTTGACCGCTGGTCGAAATTACACCCTTAATTGCTCGCGTAGGCCGCAGGGATGCCCTAAAATGTTGTAAAATACCCAACACTAAGTGTTATTCAGTTATTTACGAGCCACTCCTTCACTAGCGGACTAAGGGAAGGGTCCTGTGGGGCCTCCAAATCTGGAGAAGATTTTTATTCGGATCCAAAACAAGGCCAAATTATATTCAGTAAGTAAAAGGTAGTTTGGACTTGGAGACCCAGGCCTCTCAGGTTTCGGGACTGCACAGCAGTTTGGAGTAGGAGACCGTAGACAAAGAAAGCCCGAAATAGTCAAAATACAGGGTGTAAGGGACATCCCTGCGCAGACTGCAGCGGAGGACTCAGACCATCAAACTGAACAACTTTCACTATGGAGCCTACTTCAGGAAACGCGAAAAGGAGCTCGATTTGCTCACTCAATCTTTTTGGTTCACAATCAATTTTGGAATAAGCTGGAAATCGATTTATAATAGCAAAATCTAATCTGGAGCTTGCTTCGTTCGTTCATCGATTTTCGTTGTATTTCAACGACCTGAATAGTATTAGATAAATTAACGTTTATGATTTTAGGACCAGGATCTTGAAGGGAAAAAATTATTGCTACGCCCATAGAAAGGCCCTCCCTTTCCGCCCATGTCAAGTTTTTGCCCCGACTCAAAAAAATTGTAGATATCAATTTCTGGGAAAACAGGTGGGACCTCATTTTGTTTCGCTGCCTCCAGCGGGCTTAGTCCGCCACTGCACCCTTTGTCCCATTAAGGGGGACTCCCGTTAGTTCGCGGTAAACAAGAAATTATAAAAGGTGTCAGGCTATCTGGCTTAAGAATACTTGAAGGTAATAGTGGCTTGGCTACTCTAGATGGAAATGAGAGATGGTAATGCTTGTCTTTTATTCATGGAAAGCAAAGTATTCTCTTTGGGAAATTATTTCGTGAGAGCGTCTTGAGATGTAATTATGGAAAATGTGGAGTAGTTTAAATTTAAAGCAAAGTTAGCAACGTTCTCACTGAGAGCATTTGAAATTAAAGTACTAATATTTGAGTACCTAGTGAGATCAAGCTTAGTTTCAACTTAGAATAGATTACCCCATTTCTAACCGTGGTATTGTACGTGGCGATTAAGGGATATGTTTTCTAATTTAGTATTTTTGAAGGCTAAAAGCTACCACTATCGATCCGGAAACGTGCGGATAAGGAACCTTATTACATCTACACGTATAAAAAGATGGTAGTTGTAGCAAAGTTTAAAATCAACTCGGGATTATGGTCGTGAATTTATGTAACAAAACACCCTAGTAATATTTAAAGGGGTGATTTAGACCATCAAACTCAACAACTTTCACTATGGAGACAAAGGCCAAAAAAATCTGCTGTCTCATACATCTGAGTCGAGAAAGTACAGCAGTTTTGTATGAAACGATTTTTTTAAATTTTTCTCCATTTTGGCTCCATAACGAAAGATGTTCAGTTTGTGTTTAGTTGCATCTTCCAGATATAGGTGATAGGGTAAACTGTTGCATTACTTCAAAGGGTTTTTGTACTCATGATACTGAACAATTTTCCCTAAGAAATCTATAGGAAATTCGCAAAAATTTGTTTGGTCTTTGCATACTAAATTCAATCAGCTAATCGTATGAAAATCGTTTTTTTTTCGAATTTTCTATATATTTCTTTGGAAAAGTTTTTCAGTATCATGGATAACAATCACCCCTTAAAGTAATGCTGTTTACCCTAACACCCTGTAACAGGTCCTTCTTAATAGGTACCTATGCTGATGGTTTTTTAAGGGGATGATCAGACCACCAAACTGAACAACTTTCTTTATGGAACCAATGCTAAAAAAATCTGATGTCCCATACATTAAGGTCAAGTAGGATTGCAGTTTTGTATGTAGGTAAACCCTAACACCATGTATGGGATCCTTCTTAATATGCTGAATCATTTTAAGGAGATGAACAACTTTCTATATGACATCAACATCGAAATTCCAAAAAAAAATCTGCTGTTCCACACAAAACTGCAAACGTACCCGAGCCAAATATACAACGTGTTAATGAATTAACGCAAAACTAGAAAGTAGTTTGTTTAGAATCGAGAGCAGAATCGAATAATTATGTTTTTAACATAGGTAATTTTTTTCAAAACTTTAAATAATTTATTTGTAAAATTTAAAATTTACTGAACTCGATCTCAACCCACCGCACTGGCACACTCACCCTACTTACTACCAAAACAAGATTCTTAAAATGTATCCACGAGCACGCTATCGTTTTCATTCATTGCTGAAATGATAACAAATAATTTTTGCCTGAATACTTAAAATGCAAATAACTTTAAATTTTAACTATCAAAATAATGAAATTATTGTTTCAATCTAATTACTTTGTTATAAATCAATTGGGGTGTATGAGGTTTTGCGCTTATTCATTAACACGTTGTATAGGACAGCTGATTCTTTTTTCGCGATTTTGATGTTGATGCCATAGTGAAAGTTGTTCAGTTTGACTGTCTGATCATCCCCTTAAAAAGTGTCAGTATATTAAGAAGTTACTCTTTATACCTAATCCATTCGCGTGTAAAAAGTTAAATAAAAAAACAAATTCGTTCTTCCTCAACAGGAACAACTCTACTTTTATAAGGTACGAACAAGAATTCGCACTCTAATCTTTCGCACCAATGAAACTTTTATCATCTTTCGTACAGCACATCTTAAAACAAAAATCCGACCAAGTGCGAGTCTAACGCGCACCGAGGGTTCTTGGAGGGACCTTCTTAATATGCTGACACTTTTTTATCTTTGTGATCAGACCGTCAAACTTAACAACTTTCTTAATGGGAACAATATCGAAATCACGAAAAAAAATCAGCTGCTTCATACAAACCTACTCGACCTAAACGTATGGGACCGCAGATTTTTTTTTTCGCGATTTCGATATTGGTCCCTTTGAGAAAGTTATTCAGTTTGATGGTCTGATCATCCCCTTAAAATAGTTTCAACTAATTTTGTTAGACCTTATACAACGTGTTAATGAATTAACGCAAAACTAGAAAGTAGTTTGTTTAGAATCGAGAGCAGAATCGAATTATCATGGTTACAACATAGGTAATTTTTTTCGAAATATTAAATAATTTGTTTGTAAAAAATTTACTGAACTCGATCTCAAACCACCCCTCGGGCACTCTCAGCCTACGTACTACCAAAACAAGAGTCTTAAAATGTATCCATGAGCACGTTAGCGCTTTCATTCATTGCTGAAATGATAACACATAATTTTTGCCTCTAAACTTAAAATGCAAATAACTTTAAATCTTAACTATCAAAATAATGAAATTATTGTTTCAATCAATTTTTTGTTGTAAATCAGTTGGGGTGTATGAGGTTTTGCGCTTATTCATTAACACGTTGTATAGTTAGTTTGATGGTCTAAACCACCTTTAAAATATTACTAGCGTGTTTTGTTACATCCTGTGAAATTACAGCACAATGAAAAAAAAAATTCGTTACCTAGCTTCTTTTCCATATTAGAAAACGGGAAAGCGTACCGTGGCAAATAGAGAATTGCCATGCAGATGCGTCCCTATGGAAGAATGATAACCGTTCGATTCTACGTTTATTCTTATTTCTTTTACTTATCAGATAATTGTGAAAAATCCTTCACTATGCTAATAGTATAAGAGATAGACGTACTTTTTGTTATCATCAGCTGCAAGGCTGATTCGGTATTCATAGGGTGAGGAGCATCTCTGTGATGATCTTTAGAACGGAACAAAAAAAAGAAAATCTGTTGTCCCATACCTTTGAGTCTAGAATGCAGTTTTCTATGAAACAACCGTTTTTTTTTCTCTTTGTTGGCTCTATAGTTGATCAGTTTGATGGTCTAAACCACCTCTTTAAGATAAGTTAATCCGAATGAGTAAATGCGCGCTGCATACAAACGAAGTCTGGCGATATTTTCAATACTAACCAATTAAAGTCAATGACATTTTTCAGAAACATTCTAGAAAAGTGAAAGTTGTTCAGTTTGATGGTCTGAAGCACCCTCTTAAGTATTATTAGGGTGTTTTGTTACACCCTGCATAGCTGACACATAGCTGATAGAGTTGATACAATACAATTGAAACGTAGCTACTTCAAATAACAATAAATAGATAACCTTATGATAGTGTGCTAGATTATTTGGCTCAAAACCATCTTGGACAGTACCATGATTACCTAAGGCCGAGATTCAGAGACGATTTTTTTAGTCTTAGCTGGAGCTAAGACTAATATATGCATCGAGCTAAGACTAGATAATGTATGGATTTTGACACACGGGAGTTCGAACTATGACTTAAAAATCGTCTCTGAATCTCGGCCTAAATATAAAAAAAAAAACATTATTTTTAGTTTGTGTTTTTAAAAATCTGAAAAAGATTTAGGTATAAACAATAACTATTACTGAAACAAACATTTCTTCTTAAAAGTTTATATATCGTTATAATGTGATTGTCCATTTTCAAATCTCTTATACGGTTCTGTAAAGCCACTACCTATCTTATTCCTATTATGTTTAGAACCGCGTTTATCCGGTCCGGAAGGGTCTTGTTTGACCTGCTAAGTTTTCATAACCTAGATAATGCTTAGCGAATTAGGTCCCTTAAACGTTTACGGTGACGGCATACGTAACGGTACGTGGGTATATATAAGCCATTTACACACAGAGATTTTTTTTTTACATATACTACGTAATTGTCTCGTGCTTGATAATGAAACTTCATTGTAAAGTACGAGGTAACTTTAGTACTGATGCAACACTCGTAATCAGTATCGCGTCGTAAGCTACGTGGTACGTAAGCTGCGACGGGTTACGTATAAGCTGCGACGGGCTACGTATACGTAGCATTTTTTTCTCAGTGCAATAAAATAGGACTCGCTTTCAATTTTTTCTGTCTTTGGCCTTTATTGGGTATCCAGTTATATTTGTTTTATAAAGCTCTGCTAGAAAATCATTTCAAAATTGGGTAGGTATACGTCGCGGTACGGATCTTGAGCGCTCCACTGCTGTAGGTAGTAGGTTCAAATGTCGTCCAATACTGTATTTTCCAATCTTAATTTTGATAGGTTTATGTTCAAGGTTACTATTTCCATTCATATTATTGGTTATTAACATAGCCTCTGCATCTGAGCCCACCTCTGACCGTATCTGTGTCCCGTTCTATCAGACATAGGAGGGTCAGGACGAGAGATCGCATATGTGTTTAGCGCGTACACTTATACACTTAAAAATATCCTACGTTCCTGACTGCTTTTATATGATTTGCCGTATTATGCCTTATTAGAAATAAACTAGGAAACGCCCCTTAAGAGCCCTTGTTAACGAAACGGTTTTAAACCGTGCCTACGTCCGGTCGTCAGTTATGTAAGGTTTGTTAACGGCGCCGGCGCTAGTGACGGTCCGGGCACGGAGCGCGCAGTCGTGTGTGGCCGTCTATGAGAGGTTGTTGACGAGGCCACGTGTACGCACGGCGCGGTCCCGCCTACCTACGCAAAATGAAAATAAACCAAGATTTGCTCATTACATTAATTCAAGAATGTCCAGTATTATGAATAATTATATTTTTATTGGGCTTTATATTATGAATTTTCTATTCATACACCAAGCAATAATCTTTTTCTGCAAGGCACTAAGCATGAACGTGAAGTATTTGATGTACGTGCAGACAAAACAATGACAATCGACCGAATGAGGCCGCACTTCAGCCGGCTAGCCGCCGGGTACAAACCGTGCTCGTGAACTAGCTTATCCGGCACCGGCCCGGCGCCGGACCTGATAGAAACCGTCTCGTTAACAAGGGCTCTAAAGACGCCAGAGATTTTCTTAATCAAATTTAAGGAAGCCTATTTTCAGCAATAAAATTCATCATAAGGATAAATCATGACAATTTGTAATTATAATTTGTTAAGATCAAAATCCACTCCAAACATTTAATCAAAGCATTTCAACTGCCAATTCAAAATTTCAATTTGTTATGAAATGTGAAACGGGTCCGAAAAATCCCTAACGATCTCAATTATGTTGAACCTTTTCAATATAAGCTGAAAATGCTTATCTGTTAATGATATTTTAAATAGGACACTTTTCTACTGAATCAGTGGAATTAACTAATGACTACCTTATTTTGCCAGCAGATCTCGGAAACCTGCATTGAGACCCATTACTGCTTTACTTTCAGTAGGTAGTTCCTGCCTCCGTGGTCTAATGGTTAAGAGCATTGTGTTCTTGACACGGAGGTCGTGGGTTCGATTCCCACTGGGGACACCTAGTGATATGTCACTTTGTGCGTTTTTCCCCAGTTGGTTAAGACATTGCAGGCCGAATCACCTGATTGTCTGAAAGAAAGATGATTCCGTGCTTCGGATGGCACGTTGAGCCGTTGGTCCCGGCTACTATCTCTCGCGGTAGTAGTCGTTACATAAAAACCACGCCAGAGGCCGTAAGGCGGTCTGAAAAAACTCTGACACCTGGGCTTGCCCACACGATAAGAAGAAGTAGGTAGTTGATAGTATTTGATCACTAAGTTTTGCTTCATCGATAGGTCTTTCGATAGCCGTTATCCGTACCACTGGCAAGGCACAGGACTACCCTCAGCCGAGAGTGTATACAAGAAGTTAAAGTTGTTCATTAACCAAGAATTTTGACTTACGCTATAAGATACGCTCAGCGTAACCACGGGCCACGTATGAGTTAGGATTATGGAGTTGGAGACATACCATTTAAGCTTCATGGTCTTACACATGTGCAGAATCATGGCATAAAAAGATGGCAGCAATAAGACAACGATTTTCTAACCAGAACTTTGCTATACGGGGTGTAAGAGACAGCCAAGCTAAATACTTCTTCTAATCGTGTGGGCAGTAAGCCCTGGTGTCAGAGTTTTTCAGACTGCCTTACGGCCTCTGACATTGTTTTATGTAACAATTACTACCACCAGAGATAATAGCCAGGACCAACGGCTTCACGTGCCATCCGAAGCACGGGATCGTCTAGCTAAATACTGAAAAGCATCTCCATTTGAAATAATTGGACAAACACGTTCTAACGTCTAAGAACCTTCTCTTTCCAAGATTTTGCTATAAACTCTGTAATTTGAAACCTAGTTGTGTAAAGGGACGGACGATGTGTTGATCTAAGTACGTGCTTACATCACGATACACGGGTTTCAGTTTTGTCATAATTTACTTTACTTGGAAACCGTAACGTCGAAGCACATTTTCTTAAGTTGAGAGTATTTTGCTGAGTCAGGCTTGAGCGAGCAAAGTGTATTATATACTAAGCCAGTGTTTTATGCACCCATAAACACGAGTTATATGGCGTTCACATGAATTATATGAGGACTTATCGGATTATTTGATTGCGGTACTGGATATGAGTTAAAACAACGGAATTATTAATGTTGGGTAAAATTTTTTGTTTAATAGCGTACTTTAAAATGGTACACTTTCATTTCTGTTGGTTTTACTGATCTTATCATCAACATACATACACATACAGACATAAACTCACTACTATAGTCCCTTTCGGGGTGGTTAGAAACTTTGCTACAACTACCAACTAAATTTCTAAGTGTGCATTTGTAGTAAGGTTCACTTTTAGCATCATCACCATCATCAGCCTTTATACTTCCCGCTGCAGGGCACAGGCCAAAGAGATTATACCTAATAGAGTGAGCCATACCAATTGTAAAGTGTCCACTTTTTTTGACGTTTAGGTTTGAGTGTGTGGTGTCAAGTAGTATGGACAAAAGGCACCAAGTGACATATGGCCTTATGTTAACGGTCACTTTTCACACACACTAGCTCAAAAAAAAGTGGACAGCCGCATAAACAAATATCTATAGTTCCATCTCCTTCTACTATTAAAGGTACGTCATAAGACAAAAGAGACTAACTACAATCATAAATTTATGCGGACTCTATGGAGATCCTTCCTCTGAGGCACAGGCTTACCCTCAGGGAGGGTACACGGGCGTCAGTCCACCACGCGTGCCCAATGCGTATTGGTAGACCTCACGTACGAATTTCTTCTTCAGCGTATGCAGGTTTTATCACGATGTTTTTCTTCACTGTTTGAGAGCACCGTATTACACACGTAAGTTTGAAAAATTCATTGGTACATGGCACGTCGTCCATGCGGATTAGAACCCGGCCCCCCATGATTGAGTGTCCATACCTCTCCGCAACGAACCACCGACGCACTCGATGTAGGTCCTGATTTAAATTGCAATTAATTATCTCCTTTTCAATAAACACTACTAATAATTAGTACGATCTTCTTCTTATCGTGTGGACAGCAAGCCCTGGTGTCAGAGTTTTTTCAGACCGCCTTACGGTCTCTGACGTGGTTTTTTATGTAACGACTACTACTACTAGAGATAGTAACTGGAACCAACGGCTTAACGTGTCATCCGAAGTACGGAATCTTATTTCTTTTCAGACAATCTGATGATTCAGCCTGCAATGTCCTAAACAACCATTATTATGATAGTGTATGTATATATTCTTTATGCTTTAATGACTTAGTGTCAGTTGCTCATTAGAGTTAATCCTCCATTAAATCTCTGGCTGTCACTTTTTGTCTTATTGACGTAGTATAAGCTAGCAAGAGATTTAATGGAGGATTAACTCTAATGAGCGTTTCTGCAACTGAGCGTAAGTCTGTGTGGAATTAATGACGTTGCCGTGGTTCAATCCAATAAAACGATTCGCAATTCGACCGCTGGCTTCTGATCAGTGAAAACTACATCAAATCAATTAATTAGTTGACCCATGACACATGAACAAATAGACGGCGAAAATTAAAAAAATACGGAAGTTTTGAGATTATTTACGGATGCTGTGGAATTGTAAATGTTCCAAGTGTCAAGTTTCGGTCGTAATAGTGAATAACCCTTCGGGAAAATAGTAAGGATCATATACATGCATGCATGCTGTGAATCAGGTATACCGCATCAGCATTCATATCTCACGTTAAAAGCGACCTCTCCCTCAGATGAAGATTAAAAACAATAAAGCATATTAAAAGCGAAGATAAAAACGTCGCGTATATCGTTCAACGCGCAATATTGCGTATCAAAATTAAAATATAATGTTACTACGTGTCTGAGGTATCAATAGATGACCAGTTTGTCAAGTAAAACCTGACCTGAAAAATATAGCATCTCTTTGAGAACTTTGGGACGAATTGTTGTCCTTATAAGGTTTATTGAATTGTAGCGCCATATTTGGTCAGGCTTTGAATGGCCTGCGTCTTATTATACGTTTGATATGATCATTGATAAATATCTAACTTTCTGAAACGTTTGGATTACAATTTTAGGGATTTTTATTTAATATAGAATTCAACTTTTCAACGGGTTTTTAACGAAGCGTGTTGCAGATTTAAAATGTATAGGACTAAGATTTTGACGAAGCATGTTGCTGATACAGATATTTTGCTATTTTGACGAAGCGTGTTGCAGATGTGAAGTTTGTTCTTTCTATGCATTTAATTAATAAATAATGTTTTAACGGGTTTTTTATATACCGAGTTATGAGTTGAGGGATTTCAAACATACCAAAACGCGTTAAGAACCTGTTAAATGTTTAATTCTAGATTAAATAATGACCGCGTAACTCTCAATAACTCCGATATTTTTATGTTTTTACGATCATCTCAGTTTAATTATTGCCATAAAACGTACCTTCTTTTCAGTGTTATTAAAAGTTACGATTTGGGGATGTAAGATTTTTTAAGCCTTAAAATGTTGAAATTTTCCTACGAAAAACAATATGAAAGCGATAATTATCCCCTAAAGTAATCTTCTTTACTTTAATTAAGGATTATAATAAATATTAAAAGAAGGGATAATGGTAAAAAAGGATAGACATCTCAAGTTATAAAAATTAACGAACCCTTTGGACGAAGGAAAAATAAAATTATAGTTCATGGCGTTCATGGAGGTAATTTGGGCGAGCTTCATAAACACGAATTTTTATCGTATTTTAGGTATATTAACTTCACAAACTCGATGACATTTTACAAGTAAACACGTTGTACAACTATCTGAGACGGTGTGATTTGCTGGTTTTCAGATAAAAAATAACATACAGTTAAGTAGGTAGTTAAATTTTTTATGATAATGCTAGTAAAGTAGGTACTAAATTTTATATGATTTCGAAAAATGGTTGTCTGGAAGAAATCGCTTTTAGTGATAAGACCGCCCTTCGTACCCTTCTTATTCTTGTTTTAAATTGTATTTTACTATTCTTGGTGTGCAAATAAAAAATATTTATCTTATCTTAAAAACCAAGTGCGCAGGAAAACGCATTTCCAAAATTACTAGGATTCATTCATTTTCAGCCCGTATCTACCCACTGCAGGGCATAAGCCTCCTCCCATTTCCTTGCCATTTTTCTCGGTCCTGTGCCAATCGCATCCAGTTCTTGCCGATACTTTTCCAAATGTCGTCAACCCACGTGGCTGCCGGACGACCCAATCTCCCTCCCCTCCCATCCTTCCCTTCAACACCCTCTTTTGCCTAATCTCGGCGCCCACTCTGTTAAGGTTTTGCTCCAAATATCATCATTTCGCCTAGCTACGTGTCCTGCCCACCGCAAGTTTAAACGAGCTATTCGGTCCGCGGCGGGCGTCTTGGAGACCGATTGCGCTAATTTAAAACATCGAAGTTCTATTCTTAACCAATTTCAGTTCTAATCACATTGCAATCAAATTACTATTCAACTGTGCTGAATTCCGCATCGCGCTAAACTCTATGTAACTCACAGCCTTTAACGTCAGAGATCTGTCAAAACGGCTCTAACGGCTGTCATGAGCTGTACCGCGATTAGCGCAATACCAAATGTGTCAATAGTTATGGTTCGTACGTAGTCCAGTCACGGTTCAATATTTACGGCGATCGCAGCCCTGAATCTTAGTTCGACGTCGGATCTCGACGTTAGTGACGTGGTCAAGAAGGGTGATGCCTAGCATGGCGCGCTCTCTGTGATACTGTGATACTTTGATTTTGTGTATGAAATTACTGATTATAATATTAGTACCTAACTGTTACCTAATATTGTGAGAACTGGAGTCGATTGACAATAATTCAAACTATACGATTCGTTTCAAAATGATTTTTGTTTTTTATCAATTTAGTAAGTAATTAATGTTTGTCGTTCGATTCATGGACAAATTATTGTCTTGTCTTGTTTTTTTTTTCTTTTTAGTTGTATTATGTAGAGTCACGCACACGATGCAAATTGCTTGTATTTTGGTTATTTCATGATGTGCACATATGCTAAGGATTATGGCTTGTTTTACCTTTTAATCTGTCTACATTTGGTATTTTTATAACTGTAATCTGTTTTATGTGCCTAATAAATAAAATGATAATTATGTAATGTTACTTTTATTACATTATTATATCAGCTGTCTTCGTCCCATTGTTGAGCAAAGGTTTCCCTCCGTTCTCTCCATGCGTCTCGGTTTTGCGCTTCGATAAGCCAGTTCTTATAATGTTCCTAGGAAGATTGTAATTTTACGTCTTTGACAATAATTTTTACTAATACAAACCGAGCTAGTAGTTAACACGAGCTCTGATTGAACCCAAGACCTCTCAATTGTGTCGCAAGCTCTTTTATCCGAGCTATCACATTCATGTATATTGTGTTCCAATAAAAAAATATTTGATCAGATTTCTTTAACAAGGCCAAGCGAAGAAATAAGCCGACACAATATTACAGACTGATAGATTTTCCTCGTATTGTCAGAATAAGATTGTTCATCGGAGGGAATCTATTGACACATGATAAATACACTTGTCTTTCTAGCGTAGCGAATGCGACAGAAATTTGTCTACGTTAAACAGCGCGATATTTATATTAGTTTTCACCTTGTTTTCATACTCATAAAGCGTATTTCAATTTCTTTGCTAGTATAAGCATAGCAATAATCATACATACTTACTTTAGGGTGCTTCAGAATATCAAACTGAACAGATGGGAAGAGACCGGACGGGTTGACTCTTGTGCCGTGGCGAAAGGTTCAATGTCTGCTGTGGGACGCAACGTGCGTAATTCCTTATGCAGCGTCCCATTTAAGTGGTACGGTGAGAGTAGCAGGGTCAGGGGCGGAGGCGGTGTCAGTGCTAACGCACAATAAATACGCCGATTTAAAACAAAATTCTCTTTTTGTGCCATTCGCAGTGGAGACGGCAGGCCCATGGGAACATGAAGCAAAGGCTTTTGCGAGGGATCTGGGCAAACGTTTATGGGAAAGGGGAAATGATTTCCGTGTTGGGTCGTACTTGGTCCAACGCGTGTCGTTAACCATACAACGCAGTCAGCATTATGGACACGTTTGGCCCAGGAACGGCTAGGGGCAGTCTTTTCGATTAAGTGTTTGACGTGGCATGTTGCTGAATGGTGTTTTGTAAATTTGACGACGCATGTTGCTGAAGGAGTTTTTGTACGAAATTTTGACGACGTATGTTGCCGAAGCAGTTTTGTTGAAGACGCAAATGTTGCTGAAGTTGATTATGAGAGTAATTTTAAACCTAATTTTTATTTCCATAAATGATTTACTTTATCAAACTGAACAACTTTCACTGTAGGAACTACATCGAAAGCGCGAAAAAAAGGGTTGTTCCAAAGAAATACTCAAAGGCTGCTCGACCTAAACGTATGGAACAGCCGATTTCAGTGTTAGTCGTATAGAGAGTGTGACGGTCTGAGGCACCCCTTTAAGTATGTAACGCATTTAAGTTCACAACCTGTATATTATCGTAGCCAAATCGTAGAATTCTCAGCATTACATAACGGCTAGCCGTTTTGTTTTACGGCGGCTCAACGTTTAGCCGGAATGTTTTTTACGATGTTTGCTCCTAAAAATTGTTCAGTTTGATGGTCAGAACAACCTCTGAAAATTTGGGAATAGTTTCAAAAATAACCCAGTACAATTGGACCGTACAAAGTAAACTTCCTTAGTCTCTATCTAACCCTCTGGGGAAAAGGCGTAAGTTTATTATAACCTCCACATTATAATACACACGGAGAGGCAATACATGCGGGGAGTGGGTCGCATCTGTGCGGCGCAGATATTTTTCATCGTTACACCTGAATATAAGATGAGGTAGCTTGCCTGGGTTAGCTATACATGAAGGGTAGATAGCTTTTTTCAATTTCAATCTCCTTTATTAATTCTGATCGCGTCTACCTATCTTATACCTACGATATACAGGTGTTCTTAATTACCAAAAAAGTAAATGACCGATTTATTTCTTTGAGGCGCTCGTTGGCGCAGTGAAGCTTTGGTATTGGAAACGATCACCGAAGTTAAGCAGCGTCAGGTCCGGTCAGATTTTGGATGGGTGACCGTTTGTGGTATTTCATCTCGAGCGTATCTGTGCTATAGAAGGCACGTTAAGCAGTTGGTCCCGGATAGTTTCTTCAGATTCGTGTAACTATTCGTTAAGCCAGGTAAGAACCATATTAAGGCGGTTTGAAAATTTTCTGACTGTTTGACCACTAACTTGCCTCCACCAATCCACACTGGGCCCGCGTAGTGGAGTATTGCCTACTCCCTCTCACCCTCAATTGTGACAGCAGGCATTTGCCCTGCAGTGGGATTTTCCAGGCTATTACTAGACTTTTTTTTTCTTTCATTTGTACAAGGTCTCACACCTTGCTTCTTGCCAAATTTCATGTTCCTAAGGTCAATGAGAAGTTCAATTCAATTCAATTATACTTGCTTACTTACTTGCTTGAAGTCCCTTATAGGTTTCGATTGCGAGTGTCAAAATATGTGACATAAACTATAAGTTTTAACACCTCCAGAGGACCGTAGACCTTAGTACCTATTTGTTATTAGAAAAATACCAGCCAAGCGCGTGTCGAGCCACGCATATTGTAGGGTTTCGTAGTTACCCGTTACAATATACAGACTTAGAAGGGGGCTTTTTGTTTTATACTACGGTTTAACGGCAAATAAAGTCAAAAATGTACAAGTTGGTCGACTAGTACTCGTTAACTTGTAAAGCTTACTTAGCGGTGAGTTTTCCTTTTAAATTCGTTATATAAACACTACTGCCGTGAATTTTTTCACGTATCAAACAACCGTTTAGCTTTTAGGGACGCTTAATAATTCGCTTAATATTTCGCTAACGGGACCCTAAATCGAAAAATGGTTTTCCCACACCTACAATATTTTTTAAAGACTTATTCAACGATATCCCACATCTAGGGACAGACGAGAAAAATATCACCCCCACTTTTCGTTTCGGGGAGAGGTTGCAACTGGCAGAAAAAGTGACAGCATGAGATTTAATGGAGGATTAACTTTAATTAATGTACGTGAAACTGGCAGATGGATAACAAAGTGATCCTATAAGGGTTCAGTTTTTTCCTTTTGAGATAAAGGACCCTAAAAAGATTGAAAATAAAAGGGGAAAGATGTCAGTGAGATTGCACGCATTCGTCTGTGTGGAGGCTTTCGTTACGTCACGACCTCAATCCTCGGTCCGACGACACCTTCGGGATCGTAGGTACATCTTAGAAAATAAAAGAAAACACTCGAAAAACTGATTCCATTTGAGAAACATCTTTTGCCGACAAAATTTTCCCTCTTGAACGTTTTACTAAAGCTTCGTAAGGCGTAATTAAAAATTCCTGTTGAATGGCAAGGCATCTTTCTGTGAAAGAAATGTGTTTTTGGACAAATTCAGCAATTTTAAATACCTATTATTTATACGACGCTTTCGTATTTCAAAGTAATTTTATCTGACAAACAAATTTAATAAATGGTATACAGGGTCTAACTTAATATGCTGACAGTTTTTAAGAGGAAGATCAGACCATCAAACTGAACAACTTTCTCTATGGGACCAAAATTTTAATCGCGAAAAAAGAAATGGTGTTCCCTTCATTTGGCTCGAGTAGGCTTGCAGTTTTGTATCGAACAGTAGAATTATTTTTTGACGATTTCGATGTTGGTCCCATAGAAAGTTATTCAGTTTGCTGGTCTGATCTACCCCTTAAAAAGTTTCAGCATATTAAGACTGCATTGCATGGAGCCATTTGTAAAATTCATCCGAAAACAAAAACATTGAAGTGGATACACTGACATCTTGAAATAATGTTGTTCTTCCATTTGCATAAAAAAATTAACCGACATTATTTATTTCATAGGGTACGTAGGGTTTGTAGTTGTAGCAATGTTTCTGACCACCCCAAAAGGGAATTACGGTCGTGAGTTTATGTATGAATGTAACAGCGTAACCTTCAAAAACTGGAGCCTCGAAGGGTACAAAAGGCGGCCTTATCATAAAATTGATTTCTTCCACACAACCTTTGGATTGAAGAACGTTTTAATGAGATAAACTCTATAGGGTATCAGCAAGAATATCAGCTGTCCCATACTAAACTGCAATACCTCTCGATTCAAACGTATGGGACAGCTGATATTTTTTTTGTTCTGACCAGTTTGCTCCCATAGAAAAAAGTTGTTCAGTTTGATGGTTATAGTATGTGGTTTAAAGGTTGATGATACTTTTTCTTACACCCTGTATAGCTGTGTACTAATGCGTGCATGGTATATTGGATAGTTCGTGGTTACTCTACGTATTGTGAACCATTTCAAATCTATTCTAGCATTAAGGGTATATAACTAAGTAGCCAATTAACTAAAACCATCACGCTACTTAGTTAATTACCTGTACATAATGGTAACAAACTTGAATACGACTACGATGGTTATTTGGTCACATGACTTATTAGATAAGCAAACCCATGTTTCCGTCAAGTAAAGTGACAGTCCTGATTTGAAGTAGGAAAATTTTTGGCATGTTTATTAGAACGGACCATGACGGAACCCTTGTCTGAATCGCTTCTACCTCGGATGACTGTTTCACGTAGGGGAGAGTGTCATATTACAAGAAAAGACCAAAGAACAAAGGACCAAAGGGATTGTGTGAAAGAATTAAGGGATGCAAGAAATGCGACGTATGTGAACGCGCGCTGGACCCAGCAATCGTTTACTGATGTTATACTATTCTAATTCTATTCTAATTTTAACATTATGGCTTACATCTTAGTTAAAAATACAACTAATTCAAAATTCATTTATTTGTGATACACAGGTATAAATCAGTTGATGGTACATGCATTGTTTTTCGTGTCACTGTGATCTGCCATCAATCAATCAACCAATCAATCAAATCAGCCCACATCAACCCACTGCTGGGCATAGGCCTCCTTTTTATTGCGCCACTCCTCACGGTCCTGTGCCAATCTGATCCATGTACGACCCACAAACCTTACAATGTCGTCTGACCATCGCATCGGTAGTCTACCCACGGACCTCCTTCCTTCTCTTGGCCACCATTCCGATATTGCCTTGGTCCATCGGCCGTCTTCCCTGCCATAAGGCTTACAAATTTTGGTACATAATTATAAATGTATTGAAATATAAATGATCGGAGTGAATTAGAAACCGAATCAGTAATTAGCGACACTGCGCAGACCTAGCACTATATAGTTAATAACATATAATTAGAACAATGATTTATGGATTTTGCTGATTATTAAAATCAATGAAATAACATTAAATATTATGTCAAGGGTAATCAATGTCAAGTAATCTACACTATCAAACTGCAACAGAGCTGCGGTCGTACACTGAAGACATTCACAAAATTATGCAGAAAAAGTTATTCATTAATTAGTTTTATAGTATTTAGCTAATGTCACAGGATAATATATACATAATAAGAGTATCTATGCTAAGTTTATGTAGCAAAAGTGCATGACGTTGTACGGTTATAAAAGTATGTTGGTGACTGCATGGGTTGTTTTTAGAAAATAACACTATCCCGAGCCACCACTGGAGCTTCGTTGTAGGCCGGGGAGGGAAAACCGACGACCGATATGCGACGTGACTACCCAATAGCAGACCTACAACGCGACCCCCTGATGCTACAATTGTTATTTATAATTGTGAAAGATGGCAAGACAAACCCAAATGGGGGTTTTTGGTATCATTAGACGATGTGTTAAAAAGTGAACAAAAATAATTATGATTGTGAACATCGGTGAATTAAAAGTGATGATTACCCCTCTGGGTGCCTCCTATAGGTCGGTTGTTTGAGTTCATTCGTTGGCAGGATAGACCCCTCGGGGTCCCCCTCCATTTGTCCGGACACAAATGTTGTTTTGAGATTCTCTTCTTCCTGCGAAGTGAATTATTGTGAAGCTTGAGCATCTAAGAGATCTAGGATCCACTCAAAATTTTCGACGTTATCTTCTTTTGGGGAGTAAGCAGGAGTGCTTCGCGACGCCCCTGCTTGCTGCGCCCCACGGCGCCGCTGCGCACAATTTGGGAACCCCTGCAATAGATGATTGAGAATCAATCAATCACCGCAGTAACAAGCAGTGGCTGCTCCCAGAGCAAATCAGGTTTTTTTAAGAAAAAAAACATTCAGAAGCGATGTGTTAAATACCACTGTGTCCATCACAAAATTAAATTTACAAGGAATGAAACTTTAAAACCTCCACTCTATACTTTTGTTAACGAAGTTGGTAGTAAATACGGAATTATCTGGAACTGGAAGAGGTCAGCAACGGTGAAGCAAGACCCTAGAGAGAGCCACTAACTTTGTTTTATCTCGACTAGCGGAAAATATGAACTTTTCTTTACGAACTTTTAGAACATTCATAACGAATTATATGAGTTTCAGAAAGGGTGTGTAAGTTCGTTTGGACGTTTAATATGGTCGAAAAAGAATGTATTATGACCGCTGAAGTTAGTCGATTCGTTTCCAGACTAACTGATAAAATACTGTTATACCTACTGAAAGAATACAGCGTTGTTTTGTTACGAGAATATGTTGTATATTATCGAATAGGCTTATGGCATAACTATACAACGTGTTAATGAATTAACGCAAAACTAGAAAGTAGTTTGTTTAGAATCGAGAGCAGAATTGAATAATCTTGGTTTCAATATAGGTAATTTTTTCTAATAGCCATATAGCCGTGGTGGTCCAGTGGCGATTAACCTTGCCTGCCGTGCAGACCGACTCGTAGCAATGAGTTTTTCGGAATTTATGTACGATTTGTAACACCACTGGCTTTTCGGTGAAGGAAAAAATCGTGAGGAAACCTGCATACCTCAATTTCGAGGCATGTATTGTACCCACTGTCCATTACAAGTGGCGACGGGCTCACCCCCCGTCACACTGGACAGAGTTTCGGTACTATTGGTGAAACACGGATGTTCTGAGGTTTCAGAATATCTCTGAATACCCACCCCTCGGGGAATATAGTCGTAAGCATATGCTATTTTTTTTCAAATTCAAAAACAAATTATTAACTTTATGCGTAACACGTATTAGTAAGATCCTGCCTGAGCAACCTGCAATCAAATGATACTTCGCTATTTCGAACGTAAACACTCTCCAGACCATAATTTCTTTTTATGAAGACGTAAAGTGTCCCGGCAATGCTCCGGTACCCGGGACCGAACCGCTTGAAAAATGTGTCCCCTAGTTTATCACATGTGGCAATTTAGAGCCACCGAACTAGATTTATGGGGTCTCTGTTATTGAATATTAGGGAAAACAATGCTTTTCTCGTATTTAGGCCGGTTCTTACCAGAGGAATTCGTTTGTGAGTAATTTTACTTTATTTAGAATGTTTAAGGGGATATAATTCGGAGCGCGCTCCATAAAAACGCACTATGGTGATATTTTCAATACTAACCAATTAAACTCAACTTGGGCATGCAGGTTTCCTCATGATGTTTTCCTTCACCGAAAAGCCAGTGGTGTTACAAAACGTACATAAATTCCGAAAAACTCATTGGTACGAGTCGGTCTGCAGGGCAGGCAAGGTTAATCGCCACTGGACCACCAAGGCTATACGGCTATTTGAAAAAATTACCTATATTGAAACCAAGGTAATTCAATTCTGCTCTCGATTCTAAACAAACTACTTTCTATGTTTTTCACAATGAAAAACTGTAATTCTCTTGTAAAATCGTTATATTTGAGGTTCCCCCTTTACGGCGTAACGAAATGGTAGTAGACTGAAAACACAAAAAGAGTGTGAACTGGGCAGTTGAAAGCTAGAAACCCGACCTAGACTTTGATAATTATTATGCTTATCAAATTAACAGCGTATTTACAAAGAGCCCGATAATACCCAACCCTAAACAGAGCAGCGTGCGGGCGTTTCAAACAACTCTATGCGACTGGAAGATGCTGGTAGAGTCAAAAAAGTATGCAAGGATCGAAGCGTGTAGCAATAATTTCTTTATGCCAATCCTATTTGGATACAAGCTTGAGTATATCTATGGCATGTGTGTATGGTACAAATTATACCAAAGATTGGCAATTTTTAGATCGTGAGAGTGAAACGCGCAACCTTCCTGTCAGACCTTATACAGGGTGTATACTTTAAAGCGTTTCATACATTAGGCCCCCTAAAGTTTAGAGGGTGCTCCAATTTTGAAATCGAGAAAAAAATAGCTGTTTCATACATTTTCGTCGAGTAGCTATTGACAATTTCTACGGAACAGCCGTTTTTTTTGGCGATTTTTTAAAATTGTAAGCACCACTTTAGGTATGTCATGTATTGAAGTTTACACCCTGTATTTAAGCTACAGTACACTTTATTAAGCCAATAATTTTCGCACCAATAAAGAATAAAAATTATTTGCGAACGAGTAAAATAACCATTTCGTCGCCAATACCGCAAAGGGACGAACCTCAAACGGTGAAAAATGAGTTGTGTGTTCATTTGTCGAGCTCTATGTCGTCACAAAAAGACTAAGCTTTAAGTCTAATAGAAAAGAAAAAAAAGATTGGCGGCGTATCTCAAAATATGGCCGAAATAAGCGTGTTATCCGAAAAAAAAGCTATTATTAGCTCTCCTGTAAAAATTTCACATTTTGAGGTTCGCCCGTTTGCGTCGTAGGCGACGATTTGTGAATTTTCGAACATGTTAACTTTATATTCACCGTTCGAATATATTGTTTGCTCACTATGTATATTCTTGGTGAGGACGCTACCTTTGATGTTTACGGGTGCTTTTCTTTTGAAAATTTTTTACCAAGCTGACCTTATTTCACTCTATTGTCTATAGACTGTGCCGAAAGTATACCTAATTCAATCAAAAGTGTGATTCTTCTTGAGTTGCTAATGCTAACAATACTCCATTAAAATAGCAACGAAACTTTAAAGGCCATTTTGCATTACAGAAACAGAGAATTGAAAAACTTCCTCTCACTTATTCTTAGAACAGCTTTAGTAACGTCGTAAGATATGTCGGATAGTACATGTTTTCAATAAATTAATAACATTTGGTAATCAGAATTGGCCAGAAAGGTAAGTAGGAATCGGAAAATCTCGTCGTCCTTATTTGGAATGAAGTATAATGTAGTATGTGTGTGTACATACATAGACTCATGGGCATAATTCCAAGCGGGGTGGTCAGATACCTTGCTACAACTACCAACCATCTTTTACCAACCTTGCAGTTGTAGCGGCTCACTTTTAGCGTAGCTTTTACCATACTGAAGGTTTTAGGATCAAAAATGTCGGTCTAATATACAGGGTGAAAATGATATCATTAGCACCCTTTTAAACTAAGAGAGTACCCATCAAAACTAAACTTTTACTACTTTACTATAAAAGTATTCTATAACAATAGCCTTTTGTAGTAAATTGGAGTAGCACTTTTTCATTTTAGGTTTTCAATACCATTGAGAAATACAGGGTGTTAGAGTAAACAGTTGCATTATTTTAAGGGATGATTGTACCCATAATACTGATTAACTTTCCCTAAAAAACAAATAGGAAATTCGCAAAAAAAATTTTGACTTTTCATACAAACCTTTGATCAACTGATTGCATTTAGTATGGAAAGTGCAGTGCAGAGTATTTCCTATAGATTTGGAAAGTTGACCAGTAGCATGGGTACAATCACCCCTTAACGTATTGAAAATGATTACCCTAACAACAACCTGTTTATTATTATGATAAGGGCGCCACTGAACGGTAAAAGGACTCTTAACGTTTGTACAAAAACGTAATTCTATTAACAAACCACAAAAGCGTTGCTCAAATTATCAGATAAAAGAATACATATATTAATGTTTCACAAAAATGTTCACAAGCACATCTGTTTGTAATTATGCTATCTGTAAATGTCAAAAGACCCTTGTGAAAAGTTTTTCGCAGTAATTTGATCCGAAGCCGTGTTACAAAACCCCTGGAAAATAAAGCACAATACCCTCTGGACCCTGTCCGCAGTGCAGTTTATTTTTCGTTCATTCTCCTTTGATTAATTGACCGGAATGTTTTGCAACTGAAAAGCTGTTTGTTTGATTAATTTTGGTATTCGAGTGAATTAAGCTTATTTGTTTTTGTTGCAGACAGAATGAGATAGGTCAGCGGTTCAAGTTGACTTTGAATTCGAAAGTCACAATGAAACTATTAAAGGCATCAGCAATTTATTTTAGTGGAACAATTTTCAAGAGTGTGTTAGACCATTAAATCTATAAAGTTATACTGTAATAGCTACAAATTCTGTTACTCGATAAGTTTCTCTTATAAGTAGACCTTCAACATTTCAGAAATCATCATAGCCAATAAGCGTTCACTGCTTGACAAAGGCCCCCAATGATCGGAACAACGACTGGATCTACGCTGCCCTCGTCCAACAGGTTTCGGCCACCATCACCAGATTGTCAGTCCACCTTTTTGGGGGCCTACCAACGCTGCGCCTTCCATTACGCGAATTTTTCGGTTTTAGTGGACTGTATTTCGTGGCAGGAGTGGTTCGATGTAAAGGAAAGTCTTGTTTGCAGCACTGGAGGTTTATTTTAGTGATTTTTACACCAGGTTACACGTACGTAGCAGGTAGTTACACGCGCAAGCACCGTACCAATATGGAAGGCGGAAAACGGAAATACAACTTTTTTAATTACTACATTTTATGTTGGTGTTGCCAACATGGTGTATAAATTGCAATATTTGGAACAACAGTTATAATATTACTAAACCGAAGTAACCAAACGCGTGTTTATTGGTCTGTCTCTAGCTTTATCAATTGCATCATTTTCCCCGGTCACCACTTCATAGCAAATATTGGAAGTAACGCTTACATACAGGGTGTAAGGGAATTGCTTCTGAAAACTCAAAGGGGTGAAAATACCCATCAATATGAACAACTTTTACTATGGGACCAACAAAGAGATCTGAAGAAATATCAGCTCCTGCATACATTTTGTGCGGTAATTATAGTAATTAGTAATTTAATTTACCTAATGTTAGTATGGTACTCTGTGGTATAAGACATTTTTTGTTTGAGATCTCACAGTTGGTCTCGTAGTAAAAGTTGTTCATATTGATGTCTCTAATCATTTTGGTGGATTAGTATCTATCTTCAATACAAAAATATCCATGCCAACATGTAGATGTATGTACGTACGTCTTCAAGTCTAATCTACCGAACTGATGTCAATTAAATTTCGTAGAGGTAGTTTTTAGGCTGAAAGTCTGGAGCCAGTTCATTCCCACTACAATGAACGTGTGTACAATAGAACATCTAGATTTTCCGATATTCAAGTGTTCGGGACAGAGGTTCAATGACCCGATAACAATCCATCTACATAAATATTCCACTACCCGGTCCGCACTTGAAGCTCGTTTATTTGCCTAAAGCTACCCTATATTGGACCTTGCTTCCTAGAAATTCTCATAAGCATGAAAGAGCATGCATATCGATTGATTTTACATCGCAGAGATTGCATCAAACATAGCTGATTCAGATCCGCCTGAGAACTACAATTGATTTCACAGGTCTACAAATATTCAAGTTGAAGTGGCAACAGGCTGGTCATATCTGCCGAAGAACTGATACCGATGGGAAGTTCGAGATTGGAGACCACAAATTGGAAAGCGTTAGTGTTAGAGTTTGCCCTCTAGTTCCCTGGACCGAAGGCCTGATACAGAAACTGAAACTGTTAGCAACTGGATAGTGCAAGGTTGAGGATAGAGTTTTGTGGCATACGGGAGAGACCTGTGTTCTGTAGGCCGGTGTTAATGATGATGATATGAATGAATGATTGTTTGATGAGCCACAGCATAACATTTATAAAAATCCGATGATTTCAGTCCGAGGACAAGTTATCTAGCTAGTACAAAACTGTTTTGTACAAAAATTTCATTTCATTCTAACGGTCTATAGAAAATGTTTTTTCCATTTACTTAACAAAGGAAGCTATCAGAAATACTGTAAAAAAATTACACAGATAACAATACAATAACAAAACTCTCTTCCCCTTCAGTTTATCGAACAAACTTTTATCATCGTAATTTATTCGACACAAATTTCAAATATCAATCCAATCAGAAAAACTCCATACGTCTGCGCTTTATAGGTACAAAGGATATTTGCTGACTCGATAGTGCACTATTTACAGACCCAAGTGACTTTGGACACTGGCCAGAGACCACTGCCAGCCACTAAGTGCGGCATTCGAACATTTTACTATGCTTCTTATAAAACTAATCGCTCTGAGAGCTTCTTTGAAATTCAATAAAATCCAGTGATATCCTTAAGCAAAGTGGATTTTGGGGTAACACTATAAAAGCTGGAAAAGCCTCATATCTTTAGGTTGAAGAATAAATTTTCTAGCAATGGGAAGATATTGTTTTAACCGACTTCGAAGTAGGAAAGGCGGGGATATGACTTTAAGTCTGCATATGTGAAAAGCGGGAAGTATATTATACGGATTATAATATGCTTATGGTTTTTTAGAAGGATAAGCAGATCAATTTCGAGGCATGTATTTTACCCACTGTCCATTATAAGTGGCGACGGGCTCACCCCCCGTCACACTGGACAGAGTTTCGGTACTACTGGTGAAACGTGGATGTTCTGAGGTTTCAGAACATCTCTGACTACCCCCTCGGGGAATATGGTCATGAGCATATACATACATACATAAGCAGATCATGAAATTGAACAACCTTCCATATGGGACCAACATCGAAATCGCGAAAAAAAAAATCACCCGTTCCATACATTTTTTTATTTTTTTGCGTACTGCAATTTTGTATGAAACAGCTGGTTTTTTTCGCGATTTCAATGTTAGTCCTATAGGGAAAATTTGCCTCAGCATATTAAGATTCCCTACACAGGGTGAAAGGAACCCTTATCCGCAAATTGAAACGGTGAACTCAGGCGTTTTAACTGAACAACTTTCACTATGGAGCCTACCTCTGGAAACGCGTAAAAAACTCTGCTGTCCCATAGAAAACTGCTGTACTTACTCGACTCAAATGTATGGGAGGGAAGGGAAGAGTGTTGTGGAGAGGTATGGACACTCAAACATGAGGGAACAGGTTCGATTTCGCAAAGAGGTTTTCTATCTTATATCGTAATACCGACTGCTCTCAAACGGTACACCTGTGACATGCAGTGGAACATATATGGGCTGATGATGATTGCAAAAGATTTCTTAGCAAACTTTTGTGCATCGAATTGATTGCGTTGGCCCTATTTTTACTGGAAGAAATATTCTTCGAACATGTAAATAAAACAACATAAAAATGTTATTGAAAACCGATTTAACTACCAAACAACACAAGATTTCGTCGGTTTATTAGACATTTTTCCATATTTCTGTTTAGATACACTTTATGCGGGAAGCCCCTGGCAGAATCTATAAAGTTTACGAGATTTGGAGTGGGTCCAGTAGAGCCCAATATTGGTTGCCAAGCGACGACGCGAGCGCGCCTCCGTCCTTCATAAAACTGCCAAATGAACGCAAAAACTGACAAGTTTAACGAGAGAGAGGAAAGATTATTGGCTGGGCTTGGCTTGCAAGGAAACCGATCACTACGCGTAGCACAAGCAAAGAATTCATGTCGGGAGGCTTGTACTTATAAAGCATTTTTCACTTCAGTTGACTAACAAAATGTTGGAGTTGGTGGCGTTTATTAAATGAGGTAGCTTTTTTCTAAGCTTAAAGAACGTCGGGCGAAATTGTTTCTCTAATACTGAATTTTCTAAGCTGGTAAGTGTGTAAAGGAATAAAATAAAGTGTTTGTGTCGCAGATCCAAACAAATTATTTTTCTTTCTTTCTAGAAATTATTACACTGCTTGAATGGAAGATATCACTTTTAGTGATAAGGCCGCCTTTTATATCCTTCTTATTCGTGAAGTTATTTTAGGCTGTCTCTCCACTCCTATCAACGGGTACCGTAGTCAACAAAATTTGGATCATGTGCTAAATAGTACGCTAAAGCCACTAAACTCTGGTTTGGTTATCGCACATAGCTATAGTGGAGGCGCAGTCGAGGCGACCTTAACACATTGGTATACAATTATTGACCATATTTCAAGGTCGACCTGTTCCTCGACGCCGCCTCGACTCTTCTTCTGTATGCTATACGCCAAAGGGACAGCCCCAATACTGAAATAGGGAACTCAGACTATCAAACTGAACAACATAAGCTCAGGAAACATTACACAAACATTTGAGTTGGGTAGGTATAGCAGTTTTGTATGAAATAGCTGATTTCTTTTCGCGTTTCCTGAGGTAGGCTCCGTAGTGAAAGTTGTTCAGTTTGATGGTCTGAGTTCACTGTTTTATCGGAGGACTGTCCCTTACACCCCTGTATTTAAGAAAACATTTTTTTCAGTATATGTCAAAAGTATCCACACCAGCAAATTGGTCACAAATCCGTCTCAACTCGTAAGAAATTTAATATTCACAAGGGAACTAAAGTTAAGTACGTGAAATTCTGCGCGATTAAGCACGTAGATGACATTAACGTGACGTTAACGTAAAGGGCGAAGATTTTATGTACGGCGACATTTGTGGACGAAATGTTTAGATATGATGACGAGAGAATGTTAGATTAATTCAAGATTCTTCTCTTACATTATGGGAGCTGACAAGCCAGCAAAAATTCAACCCAATAGGGTCTTTTGTGTTGACCCCTAAATAATTTATTTCTTCACTCTTCCAAAACGTGGTATGTGAGGGAGGCGATACCGTTCAGGGAAAGAAACCTCCCGATTTTGGATAACCATCTGTCGAGTAAGCTGGTACACTAAGATTATAAAGAGGGAAGATTTGGTTTTTTGTTTATAGGCGCCGAAACTACTGGAGCGATCTGTATAATTATTTAACCATTAGAATGCTACATTTTCCATGATGAACATAAGTTATGAAGAAATCGGCCAAGTGTGTGTCGGGGAAAAAATTATATAATATAAAGCTGAATCCCTCTTTCCCATGGTCATGCCATAGCTTGAGAATGACTGGACAGATTTAGCTTATTTTTTGTTAAACTGTTCGTAATGGATCGAATTAATTTTTTAGGAAAAGAAACGGTTAAGTGTGTGTCGGGAAAAAAGGGGTATTGCAACGCATGCTGGTCACAGCTAGTAGGTAAATAAAAAGTCACTTGCAAAAACCTTGTTGCCTTTATAAAACATGTCGTTTACTGTTATTGGTAAATGTTTTGTACAAAAACAACGAAAATTGTTTTCCAGTAGAAGCTGTCATCGTTCACGGTGTTGTCGGTAAAATTATTTTTTCCATAACAATTTATTTTGAAGGAATTCGTTGAAGGATAGCTGATGTTATTTCCGAAATTTAAATTGATAACGATTTTACATAATGCGTCAAAAGTGTTATAAACTAACATTAATATTAGTTCAAACACATTATTTTTCCTAAATTATAACTTGAATATCTTGGAATCGACTGAAGAGCAGAAACACCCAATATCTTGATGACGCTGACTCAACGTGGAGAAAAACATTAAATAATCCTTAGAGTAGTATTTGAAGAGATATTAGTACCGAACGTCCAGAGAAATAAGTAGTTAGAAACCAAATAACGGTTTATGTAGTAATTTAGGTCATCAAACTGAACATCTCTCTTGCTAAATGAACTCTTAAACACACATTATTGTCGTTATAATAGTCCTATATTAGGAATTTAGGACCCTATATTATTACATTATCCTATATTCCATTGTCTAGATCCTAGTATTTATATCCTAGCACTTGACCCGCGTAGTGTTCGAGCGTCGCGTTTTTGCCTGCCACGAGGTTTCGTAATCCTCAATCTCTTCTTGTTCTTGATCAAAAACAATCCCTGAGATTGGGATAGATACTCCCACAAACTACTTGACATTGGCGGAAATGCAGTGCTAACTCACAAGCAAAAAGTCAATTGATTATATATGAAAAAGAAAAGAATACCATGTTGTGTCAATAATCAATATCGAAGATTTTTATTTATTTGTATCTAACTTAACGCTTAACGCTTGATTTTTGTTATCTGATAAATTGATAATATACAATTAATTAAACAATTTAACGACTCAGTTGCTGAAGGGGTTTTATTAAGTAATTTTAATTTCAATAAATTTTAATAAGTAATATTGAAATTACTAAAAGTCCCTGTTCATAAATTCAATTGTTCACAAATTGAATCTATGTTTCAGTTACTGGCACCATCTTTGTTGCCAGCAGAAGGCTGTATAGTTGACAGCCTTTGTCCTATTGTTGTCACGTTCTGTAACTCACAGAGTCCATCTAGATCTCATGCATCAAATTCTGACTTCGAATGGGGTAGCTTTTGACGGGGTAGCGTAATTTACATCACCGCAAAGCCTACAGCCAACTAGCCGAGTGCTGAGGGACCCGTATGTGGTTACATGAACTTAGAACTGTTATAGGATGCTAGCGTAGTTTGTAATTTATAATAGTAACTAGGTACCCTAAGGCCTTAGCAGGGACCGCGGAAGTAGGGGGCATAGGGCCCCTAAAATTAAATGGATCCTGATGATGGATCCTCCAATTTTAACTACCTGGTAAAGAAGGTTTTTCTGTCCTATCTTCTGTCTTCACAGAGCTTTGTATTTTCTTAAATGAAAAATGCTTGTATGTAAGAAATATTGTCGGAGAGAGCAGAGCATAAGAATATTTTTTTGAGGCAGAAGCTGACGCAATGACTATGGCGCAATTTCTTTGGTATCGTCCATCTTTGCAATGCAAGTCCATCTTATAACTGTAGTAAATTGACCGAAAGAAGCCGAGGCCGGAAATTGAAGGAAGGAGTTTGCCCAATAATTTTTGTGATAATGTCCAAGATATTTATGTATATAAAATTTTTTTTTACTGTTTTTAAGAGCGGAATAAATAATTTTTGAATTTTAATTTGATTGCTACTTTGTTTGTTTATTGTTTGGTATTTGCTTTGCTGTTTAAACTGTAGATTTTTTTTCGCTATTTCGGTTTTGATCCCTAAGAGAAAGTATTCAGTTTGATGGTCTGATCAATCCCTTAAAAACCATCAGCATATTAAGAAGGAACCCTATATTGGAAGTTCAAGATTCATGTTTAATAGTAATTCAGAAATATTTCTGAAAAAATACAACAAACCGAAGTATGGACTTCATTAAATCGTACTCTACCAGAATGTGCATACCAAATACCTATGTGCTATTTTAACACACATCTACTTACTCATTTAACAAAATACCTGCTTAATCACAAAACTCGGTCTAAAAATAGACCAAGAGATTGTGATTATAGAGCCCAAAATTAAATATTAAAGCTCTTTTGTTATACAATACCCGTAAACCAGCCAATGTGTAAATAATATAAGTGGGTACATCCGATTGTGGGAAAACTTCCTCGTAGGCTTACCTGGAACAAAATAATACATTGTTAACATAATGGATTCAAAGTAGGGTCGGATCTCTATTAGTAGGTATACAACATACTAATACATAGTACCACAGAATAAATACTAAATAATACTAAACTCTAAGTAGATATCATAATTAGCAGGGTTTTTATTAATCAGAAATTTATTTAAAACTAGAGTTTACCCACGCCTTCGTCCGCACGAGTTATATACCAGGTTTTAAGTCTCATCATAAGCTATCAAACAAAAAAAGTTTCATCAATCAAATCGGTTCAGTAGTTTTTGTGTGATGCTGTTACAAACATACAAACAAACGAACAAACAAACAAACAGACGGACAAAAATTCTAAAAAAGGTTAATTTAGAGTTCGGGATACCTATAAACCATATCGTAATATTTCTGTTACAGTTTTATAATAGTTAAGATAACGCTAAAAAAAGGCTGGATTACGAATATTTTTAAATTCAGGGCATTACTTTAAGGGGCGTCCCTCCAAAATACCGTGAAATCGAGTAAATATGTAACCATTATTTTATTCATTAACTTACAACACTATTTAAACAGAAAAAAATAATGAGCAGTCTACACGACTTGAGAAGTTATTTGGTTTTTCTAGAAATCTTACATAAATACGTAAACATTTTATTTGCGCATTTCCCTTTGTTCCTTTATAAGTTGTCTGAACAACTTTCCAAATTTTCATTCATTTTCTATGCAGCGAAGGCACGTCGCGCGCGTGTAAAGAAATCATACTAGACTGCAGCACGTCTAGTATGATTTCTCTACACGCGCGTGACGCGCCTTCGGTGCATAGAAAATAATCTGTTCCCGCGCTTTTCGGAGAGCGAAAGCCTCGCTTGCCGCGACTTGTAGTATGGGAAAAAGCCGAGTCGCGCGCAAGTAGAGAAATCATGCTAGACGCGCTGGTCTGCCCACTGACCATTTCCCCTGCCACGACCGTCACTCAGTCACTGTTTTCTTTAATTAAATAATCGTTTAAACAAACTTAATTCAAAGCCAAAGTTTTAAGTGAAATTAATGCGCTGTACTAACTCAAATTAACAATTAAGCCCATTTAATTTGGTTACTGATCATCGAATAAGTATTCCAAGTGGCAAGACAAACAGTCTTGTAAACAAGAACTTAGCCATTTGCCGAAGATTTACTGAAGTGCCTACTTTGATAAACATTTTCTGAGTCAGTCGACAGCTAGTTATTTATAGTCTTTTTTTAGGCTTTGGCTGACTAAATACGAGAATGTGTTTTGTGTAAACATTTTTAGGGATCCGTAACCAAAGGGTGAAAACGGGACCCTATTACTAAGCCTACGTTGTCCTTCCGTCCGTCCTACCTATTTAGGGCTGTAACTTTTGAACCGTTACCAGGGCGGATTTGAAACAAATAATGAAAATGACAAAAAGTTAAAAATTTAGAGGGATCCTCATACAAGAAACTAGTTTTGATCCACGTTTTTTCTTCTAGCTCTATTGTAAAAATGGTAATACATACAAGCGTCAAACTTGGTGTGATTGTAGAGCAAACTCTACAGTATAACAACAAATAATAGAAACCACCAAGTGTCAGTTGGTCTCGTGTTAAGAGAAGTTTATTCCGAATGCGTAAATGCGCTCTGCATACAAACGAAGTCTGTTGATATTTGGAATACTAATCAATTAAACTCAATGAAATTTGGCAGAAACAATTTAGGAATAAATCTCTATGCTTGTATCGTGTCCGATTTTCATTAAAATGTACAGTTTCAATGCTAAGATTAATTTAAGATTTGTATGGAAATCTTTGAGGCACTGTCACTTAAATCGGTACATTTTAAGGAAAATCTGACGCAACGATACAAGCATAGATATTTGTTTCTAGAATGTTTCTGCAAAATTTCATTGAGTTTAATCGGTTAGTACTAAAAATATCACCAAACTACGTTTGTATGGAGCGCGCCAACAGTAATATACCCTTAAAGGTCCAGGTCAAACTTTTTTTAGGTATTACGTTGTTTGGTGGTGCGGTACGGAACCCTCGGTGCGCGAGTAGCCCGACTCGCACTTGACCAGTTTTATTGAGTACTTCTTTTGGACGTTGACCCTTTTGCTTTTGCACGTTATTTCTTCTAGTCAGACACACTCTTTGACCTTTAATTACTAGATGACAAAATAAAACGTATTTGCACGCCGCCAACAACACACAGCAACAAAAACAATAATATGAACAAGGGTACAAATAGCGGTCTTATCAATATCAGAGAACTAAAGTGGTGGTCCTGTAAATATTCAAGCTGAAGTGGCAATGGGCTGGTTATATCTACTGGAGAACTGACTACCGATGGGGAGTTCGAATTTTAGAATGGAGACCTCGAATTGGCAGGCGTAGTGGGTCGCCCGCTGGACCGACGCGACGATTTGCTAAAGGACTGGCTGGATGAGGAAGGCCAAGGATAGAGTTTTTCGGCGCGTCTTGGCAGAGGTGTATGTTCAGAAGAAGGAGACAGGTGTCAAAACTAGGCAGAGCCCTTGCTTTGGAACATTTAATCTCTCCTCTCGAAAGTGATACAATCAGTAAATGGGATTTTTCGTGTCGCCGCCATACGTTTGATTCGTGAAACTAGGCAGTATTCAAATGGTTTCTGTTATTAGCGTACTTCACAGACCTGTATTAAAATAGATGTCATAAACACGGTTAAATGTATGAGAACCGCCGAGCGTGTATTTTTTTTTCAAACATGTTACTGATTCACGAATGTTATGGTGCAGATTTTTATAGCGATACCCAAATAGTAATACAATCAGTATGTGATTTAGGCAGCTTGAAAACTTAACAAGTAGTCTGTGCCTATAACTTTGTGTGAGTGTGAGTATGTGTGTGGGTGTGTGTGTGTATGTCAGTCTGCTGTGCGTATATTTGAATGTGTTTGAAGATGATGAAATGCGCTTGATTTTATGACGTCATCGTCAGTCTCACATAGTACCGGTAAGCGGAGCAGTTGTAGCTCACTTTTAGCATATTGAGGGTTCCAAGACAGAATGGCATATCAGGAGTTGATGCCACTATAACACTGAATAAAAAACCTTATTGTCTTATATGCCTTCTACAATCTTCTAAAATACCTAAAGGAAGATATAGGGGGTGGGTGGTCTACGGCTAAATGCGGGATTTTAATTTCTCCGAGCTTCAAGTGGGACGTAACCGTTTGCGGTCATGTCACTTATAAGTAATATTTCTCGGTCTCTTACGTGCTCTGAGCATCGCTTGCCTCAACGAAACTTTTGACAAAAAATAGTACGAAAAAGTGCTGGACTGGAAATGTCATCTTTAAAATACGTTTGCCCGGTGAAATGTTGACTTACATTTTTTATTTTATTTTGTGTCATACATAGCTGGGCTTATAATAATTGTTTACTATTTATGATGAAATGGGGAAATATATTAAGCATATTAAGAAACCTCAGAACATCCACGTTCTCTATTTTTTTTTTTTTTTTGAATGACATATACAGTTTGCTCAGGGAGCATTTACTGCTTTTTACAGCAGGCTTTTGGGGGTGGCCTTACCAGTGACGGCGAAGCGCCCTGGTAGGTCACCGAACCAGTGATTTAAGCAACCTGCCCAAGGGGCACCCCAGGGGGGTACGGACCTCGGCAATGGGCGTTGCTGGGATTACGCGACGGGTTGGGAAGCGGGGATCGGTGAGAACCGGCCAGCTATGTGCCGGTAGCGTCTGTAGACGCCAGATGAAGGAGTGGGCAGAGATCGCGACTGTCCCCCGCGGCGGCGATGGGGATTTCGAGTATTACGGCGACGACGCAACATGTCTATGATTGTGATCGTGTTACCGTCGGCGGTGGTCGTGTTGTGTGGGTTTGAGAGTCGTGACTGTACGGCCGCCATCATGGCGACCGAGATCACGTCGTCCGGATCGTTTAAGACGTTCCGAAGCCGACGCTTTTTGGGCTTATTGAATACGCAATGGTATGTTGCGTTAAATCTGACTAGCGGGTTAGAGTGACGTGGGAGGGCAGTGAAATAGTCCCTCACCATACATTTGAGGAGTTGCGTGATGGTAGGCAACTCTAAATCGATATTTAAGTTCTTGTTTCGTAAGAACCATGGCGCGCCAGTCGCGGTGCGCATGAATCTATTTTGAATAGTCTCCAATGTATGGATATGGGTCGGGGCGGCGTGTGCGAATACCACTCCTGCGTACGTAAATATCGGCCTGATGCAAGTTTTGTAAATTGTCAGCTTATTCCTAAGTGACAATTTAGAACGCTTGTTCAGGACCGGATACAGACGATGCAGCACATGAAGCGCATTCTTTCGAACGCGCTTGATGTGAGGCAGGAATGTCATTCCGCGATCTAACGTGACTCCCAAGTATTTGGCCGTATTCACGCAGGGGATCGTACGGCCGAATAGCTTGATCGGGGTTAGCTCCGAGCGTACGTCCTTCCAGAAAAAGAACACTGCCGTGCTTTTTTCCGGATTGACCTCGATTCTCCATTTCCGAAACCAGTCTCCAAGGGCGCTGGCTGCGGTTTGGAGTCTCGAGCACACTAGGAGCTTACTCCTACTGGAGGTGTATAGCGCGGTATCGTCCGCGAATAGGGCCAACTGACAATCGCGAGGGTGCGGTATGTCGTTGATGTAGAGTGAGAAAAGTAAGGGCGAGAGAGCGGAGCCCTGGGGGACCCCGGCGGTAGCGGTCCGTGGGGACGAGTGCGTACCTTCTACTCGGTAGCGAAAACTGCGATTCGACAAGAAGTCTCTTATGATGAGAACGAGACGGTCTGGCACTTGAAGTTGAAACAGTTTGTAAAGCAAACCGTTGTGCCAGACTTTGTCGAAGGCTTTCGCTACGTCGAAGAAGAGCGCACCCGTCCCTACGGGCCGCTTAATCAATTTCTGGTTAAGAATATGTTCCGTGAGGCGGTGGACTTGGTGGATGCACGAGTGTTCTGACCTAAAGCCAAACTGCTCGTCTATGAGAATGCCCTTAGACTGTATAAAGTCTTTTAGGCGGTTTAATAGGAGGCGTTCGTATATCTTCCCCATAGACTTGAGGAGGCTTATGGGGCGATAGTTAGAGGGTATTGTCTTGTCTTTGGAGGGTTTCGGGATTCCGATGACATCTGCCTCTTTCCAGGTGTCAAGAAAGATTGAATTTGACATGGCCGCATTGAAGATGGCGGTCAGTAGGACTATGAGTGGTGCCGATAGGCACTTCAGTACCTTGTTGGAGATACCATCGGAACCCGGAGCCTTCCGGGGTTTCAGTCCTTTAATGACGTCATGGACCTCGCTAGGGATGATGGGTGACAGAGTGTCAGTAGGGGGGGGGGGTAGAAAGTCTGCGTTCGACTTCACCGTCAACCTCTGAAAGGTGATCGGCGTCTACTGGCAGTGTACTGGGGGCACATTGAGCTACGAGGCTGTCTGCCAGAACCTCGGCCTTCTCTTCATCCAGAAAGGCGGGGGTTGGGTGATCGGGTCTAATGAGAGGGGGCATCGGTGAGATCCACGTACTCTAGTATTACCGAAACTGTGTCCAATGTTCCTCACGATGTTTTCCTTCATCGAAAAGCCACTGGTGGAAAATTTATTAAACCTTAAAAAATGTGTAACATACTAACATTGATTCTTTTTTTCTGTTTTAGTATGAAACAGTTTAAAGATCTGAACTGATTTTCAATAATCAATCTACCAGCTTAGGCTGGTTATATGTCGCCGAGTGTACGTCACAGCCAAATTGCAGAATTTATCGAATGACATTACGGCTAGCCATTTAAAAATACAGCTTTTTTGTATTACGGCAGATCAACGGTTAACCGGATCGTCATTGCAATACGTTCTAGAATACAGCGGCTTAAGTTTAAGTCACTGTTATGGAAATGCAAGTATTAATCAGTAAAAGAATCAAAATAATAACACTTTTGTTCCTTTGTCTGCTTATTTAATATAACTCTGAAGAAAAAGCAATTTTTCATTGTATCTGTCGAAGGCGCCACTGTGTCGACGACGGTCGCCGGCATGGAGCGGAAGATCGCACCCAATCCATTGAGTGGCATTGAGATACCCGTATATAAATTAATATATTACAACGAGTACAAGATACGGTGATCCGACATCTACAACATTTTGGTTTTCGAAACTGTAAGGCGCGGTTTATACAGCAGATACGTATCTCGCGGATAGTCAAAGTAACACAATTATAAACCTTATAGTACGTAGAATAGCGTCGTTTTGAGAATTACGTTGGAGGCGCGGGCGCGATTCTCCACTACGACAAAAATGACGCTATGCTACGGTTAAGGCATAAGGTTTATATTGTGTTACTTAGATTATCCGCCACCGCCACACGTCTCTTCTGTATAAACCGTGGCTAAGAGCTGAGAACAATAGCGATAGTGTCTAAAATCGGTTTCTTTCTTGAGGAATCTCTTCGAAGTCAACACAGCTTAGCGAGACTAACATTTATGGAACTCTAGTACATACATACATACATAGACTCACAACCGAAATATCTTCCGGGATGGTCAGAATTATTGCTAGCCTTTCTGTCACATAAACACTACCTAAGAAACGACGAGTCACGTTGCAAGTTCTGACACGAGCACTTGTCTCACGTGGTGTTCGCGCATCTCGTTTTTGCTTGCCACGAGGCTTCGCAATTCCGGTTCCGTAATCCTCAATCTCTTCTTGTTCTTGATCAAAAACAATCCCTGAGATTGGGATAGATACTCCCACAATCTACTTGACACTGGAGGAAATGCAGTTCTAACGCATAAGCAAAAGTCAATTATTTATAAAAAATTAAAAAAAAATAAACGACGAACAGAAAATATGGGCTAGTCCATTCTTAGCCGCACGGCTTGCTAAGACCAAGGACCAAGTAAAAAGCTGCATATAATGTAAGTCAATGGAAATCATTTTTTCTCTTTGACGTCCACTAGTATAGAGACACTTTTAATACTCTACCAGGGTTTTTCTGGCGGAATATTATGGATAAAAAATTATAATAAATCTCCAATATACGTGCTTCGGTACTTCTTAAAGCTTTTGTGTCCGCTCCCTTCATAATAGACTACTTATTCGGTTCAGAGCTCTTTATTTTTCATAGTTACCCCTAGTCCGCCTAAAATGAGTTTGAATTGTTCAAGGCAGAACAAAGGATCAGTGAGAGTAATGAAAAGGACATTTTGTAGCCCTGACGCAGGACCGCGGGAATGTCCATTATAGCGGCCTACCTTATAAACTAAGTAATGACTGACATTAGTTTCAGTTCAGGAGTACATCTGACCAACGATAAATGAAAATAAACTCGCACTTTACCGGTTATATTTTTTGTGTCATTTTTATTACTTGTTAACAAATCCGCCGTGATAACGCATATTCTGTGAAAATTTCAACTGTCTAGCTATTACGGTTCAAAAGTTACAGCCCTAAATAGGTAGGTCGGACGGACGGACAACGTAGGCTTAGTAATACGGTCCTGTTTTCACCATTTGGGTACGGAACCCTAAAAATTAATGGGGGACTTCATACAAGAAATTATTTTTATTTTTCTTCTCGCTCTATCGTAAAAACGGTAATGCATACAAGTGCCAAACTTGGTGCGATTACAGAGCAAACTCTACAGTATAACAACAAGTAATAAAAACCGGTCAAGTGTGAGTCAGTCTCTAAAGGTCCTGGAGAAAACAAAACTTTTTTGTAATATATTAACTTATATATAACCCTCAGTGCGCGAGTAGCCTGACTCGCACTTGACCGGTTTTATTATAAGCAATGTGTAGCATCTAATAGCTATTAATTTTCATAATGTTTAGTAAATTACTCATTAAAAGTTACTGTGTGCTACAACACGAATATTCTAATACCAACATAAAAAACAATATTCTAACGAGAATGTTAGGTAGATATTCTGTGGTTATTCAATGTAACTTAAAGTTGAATAATGAGCCAATTATTTCGTTTCTACGCCATGGGTTTCGTACTCATTCCTTATTACGCTCACGCCCTATGTCAAAATCAAACTCAAAACGTTTTATTCAAAATAATATCACATGGATAGCTTTCTGACGTCATTTTGGGCTCTACCACCGCGTCGGAAGGAGCTCTACAAACACATCTTTTAAAAAAACAAAATATACAAAGTACAATTCCAAATTTATACATTGTCAAGATGACGTATTGTTCATTCAAAATTATAAGTTTAAGAGTTTATAGTAACCTTTTTCTACAGAGGACTTGCTTAACAAGGGACTTAAACTTTTTGTCCAGCAAGTTTAGAATATTCTCTGGTATCTTAATATAATAGCGTATACAAGTACAGTGCCCCATGAAAGATGTGTTGACTTTACTGAGTCGAAATTATGGGAATACAAATTTATTTTTATTTCTTGTTGTAACTAAGAACGTCACTATCTTTGGGAAAGAGAGAAAAATTTTTGCGAACGTATAAAATATTTTCGTAAATATACAACGTGTTAATGAATAAGCGCAAAACCTCATACACCCCAACTGATTTACAACAAAATAAATAGAATGAAAAAATAATTTCTTTATTTTGATAGTGGAAATTTAAAGTTTTAAATTTTGAAGCAAAAATGATTTGTTATCATTTCAGCAATTAATGAAAGCGCTAACGTGCTCAACGATACATTTTAAGAATCTTGTTTTGGTAGTAAGTAGGGTGAGTATGCCCATGCGGGGGGTTGAGATCGAATTCAGTAAATGTTATAATTAAATTATTTAATATTATTAAAAAAAATACCTATGTTGAAACCATGATAATTCGATTCTGCTCTCGATTCTAAACAAACTACTTTCTAGTTTTGCTTTAATTCATTACCACGTTGTATAGTAGAAAGTCTGAATGCTGATATCTTCAAAAGATCTCGTAGTGAATCTCACTGAGGCACGCAAAGACAATAGATCGCCACATGCTACGATTCTGTCGTGCATCTCTCGCCTCTTCAACATCCATATGTCTTTTCATACATGCTCGTCGGTACCGGATACATTTCACTTGGCCCCTCTCTCAACTCTGTAGAACGCTTTTGATTTGATGAGAGTACGTGCGTCTAGGGCGACCCCTTTCAATTATTCCATTCACACTTACCTTGTAAATTTCAAGCGTGTACGTACTTTTCAGTATTGAATACAGGAGGGCGAACGCGCTAATTTAAAACATCCAAGTTCAATCCTAATCCAATTTCAGTTCTAGTCACATTGCAATGCAATTACTATTCAACTGTGTTTAATTCCGTATCGTGCTAAACTTGACTTATTTACTATGGGACTGACAGTCTTTAACGTCTGATCGATCTGTCAAAAGGGCTCTAACGCCTGTCAAATGAATAGCATAATCCCGAATGTGTTAAAACTTGTGGTTCACACGCAGTCCAATCATGGTTCAGTTATGACTTATTTACCGCAATTTCCCTCCTGTTCTGTTTCAAATACCAATGGAAAACCCTCAAAAACCTACAAAACCAAAGCTCTTAGGATTACCGACAGCCCACCTAATCTGTCCAGCAGCCATTATCCTTCTCAAAGAGCGTCAAATGAATGGATTGACAGAAAGAGAAACGCAAATTCAAGTATTCATTGAAAATAATGAGGTGTCCTGAGTCGACCGAGGATTTGGAGCATTAAATTGGGAGATGGGATAATGCTCCAAGTGCCGGTATATTACCGATTCAGAAGGCCAAATATTTGAGCGGCCAGTGGGATACAAAACGGTTAGAAAAAATTATACTTGAAATGCTTTAAGATTTCGATGATGAGATTTTATGAGTCAAACACACTTCACATTTCAAATCGCGTATGAATCGTATGTTTGATCTTTCTTGATTTCGTGGACTTCGTTTCAATGGTTCTGCAATACTTTAAGGGTTCAGTAGTCCTCGCATGTCACCTCCGAGAACAATAACGTATGCCAAAACTAGCGCCACGATTTTTCTTGTTTTGTCGCTTAGTCCGGTGGCATGCTAGAGTAATGCAAGTTGTAGGTATTCAGCGAGCCTGATAGCGTCAGGTGTAGCGTATTTAAGCCCTCTCTATTGCAGGTGATTGGATACAAGGAAAATTCTACAAGGTGTCATCGACTGGACAGGCGGTATGTGCTTTGTGTTACGTTAACAACAAAGCTTTATCGATACTTTGAGTAAAACATCTACAATTTCAACCGGCTGAGTTTCGACCGATTTCATTTTATTTATCCATCAGTGTCTGAGATTATTTTAAATTAATTCTACAAATATTCGCATGATGGTACTTATTGAGTTTATAGCACAATCTTCACTCGCAAACTACAAAAATCAGTAACTGAATCTACAACTCAAAACAGGTTATGGAATCTCCTTCATCATCATTATCGTCTTCCGGCCCATTAATTGGGGCCGGCACAATATGTCTTCTCTTACACTCATAGAATCTCCTTATTAGCAAGAAAATTGCTTATGGGAATGTAGTAGTATAGGTAAATCAAGCAAAAACTTTCTCAAATACAATATTATTAGCTTGAACGTTTAATAGCATAGCATATGCTCACGACTATATTCCCCGAGGAAGTAGTTAGAGATATTCTGAAACCTCAGAACATCCACGTTTCACTGGCAACACCAAAACGAACGAACGTTCGATACCGAACGTTAAATATTCACTTTTTATATAAGTTCAATGCATCGCCAACTATCGCCAAAGAAAAACACAAACGCTTTTTCCTAAAATTCGCTCATTAACGCTAAGCCGACTCCCGTTTAAGTGCTCTAAAAACGAGAAATTTGTCGTCACCGAAAGCAGCATCCTTGCTTCTTATTAATGGTAGAGAAACGTCTCCGGATCGTTCCGGATAATAAAAAACATTGTAAATGGCCGCTTTTAGGGTTCCTTCAAATTGAGCTATTATAGCTACAAGTGAACTAAATTACATGTAAGACAGCTGGTGCCTAGTTGATATTCTGCATTATGATCTAGATAGGAATAGCCTGCTGGTAGCCGTGGCGCGAATAAAAGCAGACCGAGTCAAAAGTGCCGTAGCACGAAGTAGCGGAGCGCGGTTTACTCAATGTGGAAGGAATGTGCAATTCCTTCATGCCACCCATGACCGTGTACTGCGCTCGGCTCAAAATTTGTTACTGGCTGTTCCACGTCACACATCGTCCGCCTATGATCATTCGTTTACAGTGCAGTCTGTCCGATTATGGAATGATCTGCCTCTTATTATAAGACAAGCTCCTTCCCTGCCCATTTTTAAAAAACGAGTAAGAGATCACTATCTCACCTTCTGACTCATTATTATTAATTTGACATTTTGATCCATTACCTATTATATGTTTATTAATGTATTCATTATTCATTGTTCGATATTATGTATGTGTATATATATATATTTATGTATGTATTATAATATACTCGTATGTATTGTAAGCTATTTAACTATCTTATTTATTACACCGCCATAGCAAGTTTTTTTTTACTTAAGAGTTCTTCCATCCTATGGTTGTCTGGAAGAAATCGCTTTTAGTGATAAGACCGCCATTTGTACCTCTACGTTCTAGTATTCTGTTTTGTTGCTGTATGTTTTTGGTGTGCAAATAAAGAATATTTATGTAGTGTTATGTGCCTGACCTCGAAAGTAATTATGATCGTCAGTTTATGTATATCGTCCTCATCTCAGCCGATGGACATCCACTTCTCGAAACAGGCCTCTCCCAAGGATCGCCACAACGACCGGTCCTGCGCCGCCCTCATCCAACGGGTTCCCGCCGCCTTCACCAGGTCGTCGGTCTCACTGCCTACTCATGCTGCGCTTTCGCTACCTCTTCGGCCCCATCAGTTCTGCGAGCAATGTGCCCCGCCCACTGTCAATTTAGTTTAGCAATTCTTTGGGCTATGTAAATTACTCTGACATTATGTTTCTTTATGTACTCGTATGTGAATTAAATTATGTAGGATATTAACTCAACCTGTTCTTACGATTGACCTTGGTTAGCGTCTTGGGAATTGCAAAAAATATAATTTTAGGTACTGAAAGGAGTCTGACCAATACTGGTAAACTTCTAAAAAAAACTACTAACAAAGTAAGTTATAGTCTGTAGGATTCCATTGCAGGGAAAAGGTTGTTATATTATATTATGTTATATTCTAAACATGTTATATTTCGAATTAACTTTATTTCTGACTACCGTCTCGTGGAATATGCTCGAAAACATACTATGCTGTGTCCATAACTATAATCACGCTCTCATCCATTCGCTCCAAAATGCTATTCTCACAATATCTCATCGGAATCATAAATAAAAGAACCCGAGTAGCATAAAATTATAATCTACTTCGTCATTCATAAAATTCTTTTCAATTCTACTTCAGCTCCTGATAGAGCAGCTGTGACAATCGTTCCCCTAATCGCTCAATCTATAAGAGTCCTACTGCAGGGTGGTAGATGAAATAATTTATAAAATGAAGTGAATCAGATGTAAAGGAAATACAGGGTGTTACAAAAGTTAAAACAAACATTTAAAACTTTTAACAGGGTTGTTTAGACCATTAAACTGAACAACTTTCACTGTGGGACCAACTGCGAAATCGCGATTAGCTGTCCCATACTTCGAGCTCGAGTAAATTTGTAGTTTAGAATGAAACTATATTTTTTTCAAATTGTGAAAGTTGTTCTGTTGTATGGGCTAAACCACCGCCTTGAAACTGTTAATATAGATTCAGCATCACAGCCTATATGTATACGTCCCACTGCAGGGTATAGACCTACCCTCAAAGAGAGTGTATGGCCGTTAGTCCACCACACGTACCCGTTGCGGATGATAAAAAACTAAAAATAACGGACGGATGCGGAAATATAGCTTATCTATTTGAAAATACTGGACCCGCTTTCCATGACCGAAATGTCCGAAAAACAAAAATGAATGAATGTTCCGAATGATGATGAGCCGTGGTGGACCTTGCCTGCCGTGCAGGAGGCGATGGTTCGATCCCCGTCCAGACCGACTCGTACCAATGAGTTTTTTGGAATTTATGTACGATTTGTAACACCACTGGCTTTTCGGTGAAGGAAAACATCGTGAGGAAACCTGCATGCTTCAATTTCGAGGCATGTATTGTACCCACTGTCCATTACATGTGGCGACGGGCTCACCCCCCGTCACACTGGACAGAGTTTCGGTACTACTGGTGAAACGTGGATATTCTGAGGTTTCAGAATATCTCTGACTACCCCCTCGGGGAATATAGTCGTGAGCATATGCTATAAGCGCTTTCCATGACACATTTATCTAAGAACATTGCGCAAAAATTAGTATTCAATTACAAAAACCGCAATGAAATCGGTCCACCAGTTTCACCGCTAGCTGACGAACATATAACACCCTATGTTTTTTTTGCATTGGGGGTTAAAAAAATACAATATCAGCATCTCTGAAACACATAATTGCAATCTTTTACACACCTCAGAGACAGGTGAGGACACTCTCAAAGAAACACGGAGCATAGCTCTTTCCATAGCTAACCGAGCTATTAAGTTTATATTAGCTCCAATAAATGATGTTCAACAACTGTTTCATTCATAGTCATTAGGCCACGCGATATTCCGTAAGGTACGCCGAAAATAATCTAAAGAATAATTTAAGCTTTACTTATCCAGTCATTGCCGGCTGTCTTGCGTACTTCGCTCTGTCATCGCCTTTTATCTAAATGACGCCACGGCATAAGAAATAATAGGTACTAATACCTACTTACAGTACGGAACTACGGACAGCATATACACACGACTATATTCCCCGAGTCAGAGATATTCTGAAACCACAGAACATCCTTTCACTAGTAGTACCAAAACTATGTCCATTTTGACGGGTCAAACTTGTCGTCTCGAACTCGTCGCCACTTGTAATGGATAGTGGCTATAATACATGCCTTGAAATTGAAGCATGCACGTTTCCTCACGATGTTTTCCTTCACCGAAAAGCCAGTGGTGCTACAAATCGTACATAAATTCCGAAAAACTCATTGGGTACGAGTCGGCGAGTTGGCACTACTGACACTTACTCTGAAATACTTGAAGGTTGTTCAGTTTGAGGGTCTGATCATCCGCACCCCGTCAAAACCCGTCAGCATATTAAGAACCCTATTACATTTACCTCCTGCAGTGTCCAAACCACAGGGTCCAACTTAATAATGCTGACGGTTTTAAAAGGGGATGACCAGACCGTCAAACTGAACAACTTTCTCTATGGCATGGCACCAACATCGAAATTGCAAAAAAAACTGGTGTCCCATACGATCGAGCAGGATTGCAGTTTTGTTTGAAAAAGCTGATTTCTTTTTCGTGATTTCGAAGTTGGTCCCATAGAGAAAGTTGTTCAGTTCAATGGTCTGATCATCCCCTTAAAAACCGTCAGAATATTAGGAAGGACCCTGCAATATCCAGCGTGACAGCATTCCTCCAACAGTCTTTATTATAAAAGGTCCTTAGATTATGGGCTGTCTAAAAAGGCAACAACTTCTTTTGGTGATCAAAACAAACTTGCAGAGGAGGAGAGAGGAGTAAAAGTATCATTAACCTTTAAATCACATAATCTACCCATCAAACTGAACAACTTTTACCATACGAGCAAACATGCCAGAAAAAAATAATATCAGCTGTCCCATACGTTTAAATCGAGTAGGTATTGCAGTTTAGTATGGGACATCTGTTTTTTTTTTTTTGTTCCGACAGGTTTGCTCCCATAGTAAAAGTTGTTCATCAATAAACCGAACGCATTCATCGCATCAAGCCTCTTTAAATAACTAACCATTCATTCATTCAACTGCTTACCCTGTAATTGAACCAAAAAATGAACGTCCATAATTCCATTCAGCGATTTGTATCCGCCTGTCACTGGTTCGGACGCGTAATGAGAGAATGTGAAGCTATGTGAAGTGAATGAGAACTTTTAGTATGGGTAAAGCTAACCAATTTTTTCGCGTCGAAAAGGGTTGGCTGTAGGGTTGATGAATGTCCATATTTGTCTGGATACTTTGGATTTCAATTGCGCATTTAAAATGTACCACAATCTAATAATTTTCATCAAAATATATTGACATAGTTGGTTTTCGCTACGAGTGCGCAGTGAATTATTTATCTAAGATAGGTACGTACGATAGTTTAATATTATTAAATGTTACTGGTTGAGAAGGGAAACACTACGATAGCATTTCTAATAAATAATTTATATCCGTACTTTTATAATGATAAAGAACACCCAACTGTTTTATCCCGAATTTTCTATATATCAATGTCACCGTATTTGGGTCGTCACTTACACACGCGCCTTCGGTGTCGAATGTCCTCTCATTTCTAGAAATGGCTGAGGCCCAAGGTTAAAGTACTCATTCTATTTTGTCTGTTGGTGTGTTTAAGTTAAAACATTTTCATCTGCGTAGGTAGCTTGTCAAATAATCAGATTTCAGCGTAAACAAGTCTAGATAATTGTATTGGATTATTCAAATTCTGTCCCGCGTGGCAATGAAAATATACCTACTCTAACGCGAACTCGGGGAAATTAGAATCGAATATGAATTATTCCCAAAAATTCCCATTGACCATTCTAAATGTCTCCCTGGGATAATTTTTAGTGATGAAAACTGGAACCGAAATTAGATTTTGGATAGAAATCCCCATTCAAAATAGTTTATTTATTTATGCGTATGGCGAATTTGGTTTGTAGGCATAAGGTCATAAGTCTACATCCAGCGTCTGAAGCCATCGAAGGGCCTCAGGTGTCAGGTGTGTCAGGTCCTCAGGACGGCCCGGGTAAGCTCGAAGGGGGCACCGTTGTATTATGTGTTGCATCGTCTGGTCTTCGATCCCGCAGTCACATAAGGGAGACTCCGTCCAGCCCCATTTGTGTCGGAGGTAGTTGCACCTGCCGTGGCCGGTCCTTAGCCTGTTGAGGCAACACCAGTCCCTGCGCGGCAGGTGGAATCCCCTAGGCTTGACAGTGGGGTCCACGTTTTCCTCAGGCGACCCATCAGTTTTGCTCTTCCACTCGTCCTTCTAGCGCCGCAAAATAATGCCTGCTACTGATTTCCTATTAACTAAAAATTTCCGCTAAATAACAACTAATTAACAATTTCATAAATTTGACAAAAAGTCTAAAGAAATCCCGAAACCTCGGAATTTTAGGAGATTGGGAATCCGGATTCCCGAAGTTGGCATCATCCCGAATATTATTCAAATCACAATATTTGCTTATTTTTAATTTTAGTAGGTATTTTTTTGCATATCATACGGAAATGTCAAATCATCATTAGAAAGATGCATATCTCCGTAGTAATTTTGACATTTTCAACTGCTGAGTTTAAAAAATCACACTCCTGGAGTGCGGTGCGGGAGAAAAATCATAGTTCAGGAGTGCGATTTGTAAAAGTCAAATCAGTAGTAAAAATATGCATATATTCATAGTAATATTGACATTTTCAACTGCTGAGTTCAAAGTATGAGTTTCAAAAATCGCACTCCTGACCATTGTTTTTTTGAACGCTTTGTAATATTTTTCTCATTTCTAGAAATTACTGAGGTCCAGGGTCAAGGGCAGAGCTTCCTTTTGTCTGAGGGCGTGTATAAATTAGCAGTTTCATCCACGCGGCTTGTTTAAACGTCTCGTTTTAGCGTTATCTTTATTCTGCCGAAAAATAAGTTACAAAAAAATGTTTCCTACTCCTTTGTTAATTGCGTTTTTTCTTCCTCTCAATGAGCGATTTCGCAAAAAAATTATTTTGTTAGGTATTTGAGGTTGTCGCAATGCCGTAGATTCTTTTCTATTTATAAGACCTCGCTACACTACGTAATAATAACGTTTTTTGTAGGTATGTATAAAGAGTAAAAATTAAATGCGTTTGCGGTACATATTTTATGGGGTGCGCCTGGGTGACCATCTAACCAAATCTTGTTTCACAGTAATATTCGGTATTCCTTTTTAGTTTTTCTCTAAATTTGAAGTAAAAGCATTGCAGTGCAGCAAGATTGCTGCACTGCACTGCCCATACGTTGACACGGGGACAGCCGCGAGGCAGTCGAGAGAAACAGGTGGAGGGAGAAGCGAACTGCCGTCGAAAAATAGACCAACCGTCTATTAGCTGCCCTGGCCTGGTTACTGCCCTGGAAGTACTGGCCTGCCTCGAAGCGAGTATTCACACGGGATCAGTACTGTCCTGCCCTCGCTGCCCTCGAGTGAAACGGGAATTTCCCACGAAGGCAGGGCAGTGAGGGCAGGACAGTTGTGCAGGACAGTTGGGAAGGCAGTTGGCTTTCACATTACGGGCAGCTAGACGGGACAGCTCAGTCAGCGAGCTAATATAATTTGAGTTTCGCTTTGATGACTTTCACAGTAATATTCGGTATTCCTATTTAGTTTTCCTCTAAATCTGAGATTCCTACACGTGTTTTTTTTATATTCAATAATTTCACTATTTTATGAAATCGAATTTTCTTGTAAAACCTTTATCAGTTTTTTTATGTTAGGTTGGAGGGGGAAGCGAACTGCCTTCGAAACATAGACCGGTCGTATAGTCACTGTCCTGCTCTGATTACTGCCATGGCAGTACTGTCCTGCCTCGGCGCGGCTGTTCACACGAGGATAGTACTGTCCTACCCTCAATGCCCTACCCTCGTGTGAAAAGAGCATTAGGTATTCGTGAAAGGAGGCCTTTGACCTGCAGTGGAATCCTAAAGGTTATAACTTTACTAAGTTAATATTACAATGGTTTAGGCTTCCTCTCACGATATGTTTGCTGTAGTAGGCAGGTAGGTACCCATTCAGATACCAAGTATGAAATTAAATTACTCCCCAATTATTCTTTTTCAGGAGCCTGGATGTAAAAACTCATTACAGTCATATTGTTGTACAAAGAATTTATAATAATGATGAGCGTGCCCATCCATCGTAACGAGAGTTGTTATTTTTCCTCTTTAATAAATATGAATATGTCGACTCGAGACATCAAGCTGCGTATGAAGAAAGTTCATATTAATGAAAACGGGCAAGTATTAGACGGTCTAGCGTAATGAGGGTTCCGGACCAAGGTAAGTACATAAAATGATATTTTAAGTTTTTTTGAGTTTATTTTTACCGGTTGCGTAAAAAAGTTTTACTATGATAAATATGCACAATCCTAAAATGTTTGTATCAATTTTTTGCATAATTTGACTGCAGCTTCTAACGTTATTAATTATGGTATTTTTGAAATCAGGAGACGTATTAAAAAGAAAGTGAAGTCCCTACTTACCCCTGAGAGCGATGATAGTCCATACGGAAGAGAGGTAGCATTTCAATCACGAGGCGGCGGTTCGATTCCTGGCGTGTACCACTAAGTTATACGGAATTTATGTACCGCTATGGTATGGTATGGTTTATGGTATTTATCATTATCACTAGCTCGGTGGTATAGGAAAACCCCGTGAGGAAACTTGCATACCCGAAAAAGGAAAAAAAAATAGTTCTGATGTATGTGTAAAATATGGGTGAGCTTGGGGCGAACACAATAGACCAGCAATGATCGCAGTGTTACATAGCGAACCTTGCTTGCAATAGCCCAGCCAACAATACCTCTAGATACTACGAAGACTCCCGTCAGTGGTTTTTTTTTATCTGGCATAGTCCCACCCCACATTTTCCGTCAGTTGTTTGTCACTACAGCCATTAGTTATTTAGATTCTAACCAGGAAGGTGGCATAGGTATTGTCTATACAAGGCCTGCCTTACAAGCGGTGAAACATGAATGAGGGAGTATTTCCTTGGCGTTCGGTAATGTTTCCGTTATTGTGTCCGACGTCAAAGGGCAAAAATGTATGGGCACTGTTCCACGAGCCCCCCGCTATGGCACAGGTAGGGACAGTTAGAGGATACCCTAACGCACATGGTGTGAAACGGGCATTAAAATATTTTCGAGAGAAAAAAAGATACATAGTGTTTTATTTTTACGTGCTACAACAACAAAAAGATATGATTAAGCGTGCAACAGTAAGAAGGCTCTCGTGTACTAGAATGTCAATTTCAGGATGGAATAACGATTTTCTTGTTATGAGTTTACGAGATGCTAAGGTTAAAGATTCTTTTGCATTAATAATAATAAAAAACCAATAATACTAACCATATGAAACAAGGAATTCAACCAGTAGATAAAAATAGCGGTGAAATGCTAACATTAGTATGAAAAGCCGCTAAACAAAACAACCTGTATCTTTTATTCTCTTGAAAAGATATTGGTGGCACATATAAAATATTTCTATATTAAACCCCCTTTCAAACGTAGTATGCCACTAAGGTCGGGGGCTCTTGGACCACTCCTGCCCACTGTCCTTTGTCCCTTTCTAACCTAACGACAGAAATTTATACGACAAATATTTATTTTATTTAGAAAGGGACAAACGTAAAGTCGGAAACATCGACGACCGACACGTACGAAAGAAGGACGAACATTATCGACCACCATGGCCAATTTTCATGTTTCCATGCTTGTAAGGAGGATTGCTATCCATTGGTTTATATCCATGAGTCTAACGAACTTTTGGACGGACTGACATAGAACTGACGGTTCCTATTGAAACCCGTTGGGTACGGAACCATGAAAAATCCCTATTAAGAAAAAAAAGCTTCCTCTCTAGGCAAAGACAATGTAGAGCGATGCAGCCATCATTACATCCATGAATAAATAAAGATACATATATAGTTCACTCCCCAAGCCCCGAAGAATAACTCTTCTACCTATTAACGTAAGAAAGAAAATGCCTTGATTTGAGGGACTCTGTGGATTTCCACGGCTGAATGGATGGCACAGACAAAAGAGCAAGTCTGCAAGTAATATACGTTTTTATACAAACTGTATAGCTGTAGAATATCCCGCGGCTTTTACACAAGATAATAAAAGCTATGTTAGATATAACATGCAAATATGTTGTCGACTTACGATAATAATTCTGAAGTCTCTTTCGCTTTAGGTAAAGTATATGTTGTTGAAGATATTCTCGTATATTGTAACATATTATCTTTTGTTATTACAATGACTTGTTTAGTTTTTCTTTTGTTTCATGTAACTACATGATTATGGATCTGTTAGCCACGGTTTATACAGAAGAGACGTGTGGCAGTGGTGGATAATCTAAGTAACACAATATAAACCTTATAATACGTAGCATAGCGTCGCTTTTGTCATAAAGGAGAATCGCGCCCGCGGCTCCAGGTGACGACGCCTGGAGGCGCGGGCGTAATTCTCCAAAAGACGCTATGCTACGTACTATAAGGTTTATAATTGTGACACTTTGACTATCCGCCACCGCCACACGTCTCTTCTGTACAAACAGCGCCTTAGAGATAGTTAAATTATACAGGGTCCTTCTTAATATGCTGACACTTTTTTAACGGGATGTTTGACTGTAAAACTGAACCACTTTCTGTATAGGACCAACATCGAAATAGTGAAAAATAAATTTGCTGTTCCATACAAAACAGCAAACCTACTCGAGCCAAATATATGGGACAGCAGATTTTTTTTCGCGATGTCGATGTTCGTCCGATAGAGGAAGTTGTTCAGTTACATGGTCTGATCATCTCCTTAAAAAGTGTCAGCATATTAAGAAAGACCTTATATAGTGAAGTTGTCAGCCTATGTCGCATATAATTTGGATCTTTGGAATACTATCGCCCATTCCATCAGCTAAACATTCAGTCAGTTTTACGACTTGCGCAGAACGATAAGAACCAAATTGATTTTAGTATATTCCTTTATTAGGAGTAGGTACTTACATAACAGGTTACTTCGCGGGTTGTATATAAATTGTCTAAATTATAACTCAAGGTACCAAAACACTATTATTTTAGACGTTTTGCTGTACAGGTCGGTATATTACAATGTCAAGTGCAAACTGCAGCTTAGACTGCAATTAGTTTAAACCGGTTTAAACTTGACTTGGCAACTCGACTCTGAAGTCAAGTAGTAGACCGATGATCCTGTACTTTGCGACTCCTTTACCATCTAGGAGTTGTATTTTGTTTTTACGAGTTGAAAACAGGGCAGGTAGCTTGTTGGTATACAGGATGTTTCGATCTGGATCTTGGGCTAGTGGACTGTTTTTACTGGTAGCTGGATGCGGTAGAAAGGAAACGGCCGGATCTTCAGTTATATTAATTTTAATTAGGTACGATAGACACACCATAGCAGTCGTGAGGCGAGGGTTGAAGAGAGAGAGCGGGACGCAGCCCTTGACATTTGACACTGACAGATCAGTGGTGTTTACATAGGTAAATATTTAATGTTGAATTGCCAACAATGCTGACACTTTTTAAAAGGATGCTCAGACCGTCAAACTGAATAATTTTTTTCTATGCGACCAACATCAATTCGCGAAAAAAAAACTGCTGTCCCATGCATTTGGCTTGAGTAGGTTTGCAGTTTTGTATGGAACAGCAGATATTTTTCTCGATTTCGATGTTGTTGCTATATAGAAAGTTATTCAGTTTGATGGTCTGGTCATCCCCTTAAAAAACTGTCAGCATTTTAAGAAGGACCCTGTATTTGAGGCCATCCCGTAATCATGGCAGTTGTAACAGTGCCGAAATATCGGTAACTCGAATATATCAAAACGCGATAAGAACCCGTTAAAATGTTTAATTCTAGATTAAATATTAACCGCGTAACTCTCAAAAATTGTATTACCAAGAAAATGCCTATTCATAATTACTTTGGAGACACCGAGGTTGTATGAATCCGGTAACATAGAAGCAGGACAGGCATTCCACTCCTTTCCAGCACGAATCAAACAAGACTTGTCCTACTGCTTGATGTGGAATCAAGTATTTTATTCTGGTGACAGATTATCGATTAGGTATCTATCTACTATCGTGACTTATTGGTTTTATGTTCAGTCTGTAGAAATTTAATAAAATTCGATACAAATACAAAGTATGTACCTAAGAATTCCCTCGAACCTTTGAAGTTTGCTTTGTAGTATTGCCTTTTATTCTCATTCAGTGATTTGGAAATCGGGGATTTATTTTTAAATGTTGAATAGGCAGATTAGATATCAAAAGGGCATTATTGCTTGCTACTGAGGAAATACCGAAAATCGCAGCGTAGTTAGGCCCCGTACAAGGTGGACTGACGAGGACCTTTCAAAATACATTAAAAGACCTTACCTACATTCATTGCTAGGCCGCATCGGAGCTTTGCTATTAAGGTACAAATAACTTCTAATGTTGTATGGAACAAATAGCTTTTTAGCGCTAAGTACTCCTAGATTTGTATCTTCTGTACTTCTTTACGGTGGTATATTTTGCTGAGTAGGTAATATGTTTCGAATGATTGATTGAAATTTTTGGTTCCTTTTTCATGAACCTTTATAGTCAAACATGCGAGTTAGGCCATAAGTGTTAATTACGAAATATGTTTTTTAGTATTATAATTATACAATATTTGTGGCCGCGACTGTAAAAAAAATTACAAAACCTTTACTCATACCCTTTTGTCGAATACCTACCAGTTTTCAGTAATGAGAAAAATCGCTTTAACTTTGAACATTTACGAGGAATGTACCAAAATCCCTGATGTCCAAAAAGTTGTGTCTGTAAACTCTTAACTAATCCAATAAAGATGTAAAAGAATCGAAAAGTAAGTTCACAAATTGTATTCCCAAAATAATTTTGCGTTCGCCTTTTAGTAATGTTCGTGTGTACAGAAAAAAGGCAATAGATTTATCGGATGAAAGTTGTAGAAAGGGGTGAAACTTTATTCGAAGCGCGTATCTTTTCACTCGGGTAACCAATGCGTACGGGGTAGTAAGTGGTTTTGACACTCGAAAAATTCACGCGGAAAAAACTTCCGTAAAATTTTTAATCTGTTCTTCACACAGATTAAAAATTTTACGGAATATTTTATTTCATTGTAGATATTATATTTAGCATGCATGCATCTAGCATATGCTCAAGACTGGATTCCCCGAGGAGGTAGTCAGAGTTATTCTGAAACCTCAGAACATCCACGTTTCACCAGTTGTACCGAAACTCTGTCCAGTGTGACGGGTAGTGAGCCCGTAGCCACTTGTAATGGACAGTAGGTACAATACATGCCTCGAAATTGAAGCAGGCAGGTTTCCTCACGATGTTTTCCTTCATCGAAAAGCCAGTGGTGTTACAAATTGTACATCAATTCCGTTGGTACGAGTCGGCCTGGACGGGGATCGAACCATCGCCTCCTGCACGGCAGGCAAGGTTACTCGCCACTGGACCACTACGGCTTTTTATTATAATTAAACAATTAATAAAATTAATGTACGGAATTTATGCTATGAAGACACTATAAATTATTAAATCTATCGGATCCTAGTACAGTACGACCAGGAGTGCGATTTTTGAAACCCATACTTTGAACTCAGCATATGCATCTTTCTACAGCTAATATGACTTTAAAAAATCTCACTTCTGAAGCATGATTTTCATACACATCTCTATGGAGCGATGAACATGCTATCTGTTGAGTTTTTGAGGAACATTTAAAAAACATTTTTTTTAAAAAGACAAGAAAAACGCTCAATGTTATCGAACCTCTAGCCAATCACAACGTAGCTCGATCGTCACTAAATCGCTACCGCATCAATCACATAGTAAATAAGTCAACTTTAACGCGATATCAAATTCCTCGCAGCTGAATCGACACAACCAAAACGGAATCTTATCTGAATCTGCACCGAACGAACGTCAGGTTAAAATTTCCGCGATCTGCCCCAGTGTAGCCTGGTGGCAAGTTAGTTACCTTAACAATCGAAATAAAATTATAAATCGCCCGCGCTGAACTTTAAAATGCAAAATCAAATGCAATAGAAAGCAACTTTGAAACAAATTGAAATTTAACACAAATTCGTGTAAAGCTCAGGTACAAAGAATGCAAATGAAACAATTTCTCGTTAGCGATTGTTTTCGTTTCAAACTCAAAGTCCGACGATCGAGCTATTACCACCTTTACTGCACTGGTATTAGAGTTAAGTTAGGTGACTTCTTGTGTGCAGGATTTGAACCTCGAGGGTCCCCAGCGGAAATTGAAGGCAATGCTTGAAAATTGGAAACTGACGCTGCCAGTACTTTAATTTACACTATAGCCTCCGCGAATGGCTTAAATTTCACAGCACATGAATTCACAATTCCATCGTTTTTAACACTTTGAGAGGTAAAATTCTTTTTATGATTCCGTGAATTCCGTTTTTCAACTTTCAGGTAAAAAAGAAATCCTTAGACATCTTACTCTAGTTCTCTATGTGTGTACGTGTCGTAACTAAGTATATCAGTGATGCAGGTCAATGACATTATATACACATGGACTTACCGCATCATACAATAACAAACCTTCAAATGTCACCTTAGTATGCTTCAGTTATGCTCTGCTGTCATACATTGCCGCTGATATTCCAGTCCTTTCAAATCTTTCAAAGGTCACTAAGCAGTAATGTAGAACTATTAAGCACACTTTTGCGGTCCCGTTAACTGCGCGCTGATGCGAAGTCCTTGTGTATAGAATGTCGTTGGCACAGGTACACACGGTGACAATACAACCTACCTACGTTGTACTTATAAAATGTACTGAAATAAATATAGCTATCATTTTATAAAATGTCTTTATCTCCATTACTCAAGACCATAATATTCCCTACAGGTGGTTAGAAATGACTGCCTGTTCGTGTGTCTATTGTTTATGATGATGAATGTTCCTATAGGTTTATAGAGCCACTTTCGAATGTATCAAGAGGAGGGTGAACTCAGTGAGACACTTAATAACTTCGAATACCGAATATATTTCCGAAACAATATAATTTCCTTAGTTACATAATTAGAAGCACTGAGTGCTAAAGATCGCGAACCGGGCTAGGCGCTAAGCGGGAAACGACTGAGCAGCATGTGAGGTGTGATCGCATGGCTTACTAACACTGCTGACAGCATTATACCTGTGTCCCTACACACCTTTTTACCCGACTGCGCCAGAAGGAGGGTTATGTTTTTTGAGCGTATGTATGTATGTATGTATGTTTGTATGTCTATTTCTTTGGCACGGCCTACAGCCTAAACGGCTTGATGAATTTTAACGTTTGAGGTGTCATTAGATTTGTAAAAATTGTGAGAGTGACATAGGCTATATTATTTTAATATGGCGTCTGCGAAATAAAAAAGAGAGAGAGAATAAACAATTTTTTTTTTCATTAAAATTACAATATGGATATCAAATGAAAGCTAGTAATCAGACAATTCCAAATATATAAATATTATAGTACTTTTATGTTACCGTTTCGACACAAGACTAAAAAGTATGAAATAAACTAAATTATTAAGATAAACAAAAAACCCGACTGCATAAAAAACCTAATAACATTCAAATTATATTACCTCAAATAAAGCTGTTATAGCTTATTAGTGAATATAGAGCTTGTTTTTCTCTTTTCAGTTAATAGGTTTTTTATGCAGTCGGGTTTTTTGATTATCTTAATAATTTAGTTTTTTAGAATTCGATGTTAGCAAGTTTCATATTAATAAAAAGCCTGTGTGCTTACTTGAGATCATTACAATTTATAGTGCCTGTGAGCTTTATTTTTTAAGTTTCACGTATTATCGAAAACCATACCCCTTGTTTGCCTCATACAATACCATAGGGAAGAAACGGTGTCGTATGTTCAGAGCCGTAACTACACAGCAACTTTATAGGTCCGAAGAAAAAATATAAAAACTCAATAAAATACCTTACTGTACGGAACCATCTGCATTCCAGATCCAGTTTTGATTACAAAGAGCAAGTCCTAGAACCCGACTCCCGATGAAGCGAAATGTTTTGACGGATAGACGTGGAATTCTAGGTCCATATTGGACGATCAAAAACAAAGCCAATTGATGAAACACGCAGAAAGAGAACCCGTTACCCTTTGACAGGAATCCCATCAACACTTCTTTTATTTACATCGTGGAATTCAAAACTGAAGTCAATAATCGGGGTAGAGCTGGGCTTCTGGTGTTTTTAAGTGTCATCATCAATCAGCTTATTGATTGAGCGATGATAGCCCATACGGAAGAGAGCGCCTCAATCATGAGGCGGCGGTTCGATTCCTGGCCTGTACCACTAAGTTCTTTGGAATTTATGTACGGTTGTATTGATTATTTACTAGGTCGGCGATGAAGGAAAATATGGTGAGGAAACCTGTATTCCTGAGAATGAAAAGAAAATACCATAAGTTCGGTGGTATGGGCTTGGGGCGAACACAAAGGACCAGCGCTGGTCTCAGTGTTACATAACGACCCTTGCTTGCAATTGCCCAACCACCATTGACTAATTATTATAAGGACTAGCCTTGCGGTAGCATTTCCCCTCTGCCACGGTATAAGCACAATTGATCTTGTGCATTTACATTCAATTTTACACCTTATCACTAAACGAGACAGCCTATAATTGCGAAATAATAACTTCGAACTTAGAACGTTTGGGGTTCACACGAGACTACTTTTCATGATTTTTGACATTCAAAATTAGAATCTAAAGTTATGGGGAATAAAATCCAAAGTTGCGGATTTCGTGTTACCTCGCCCCCGGCAAAAAACGGCAGAAATGTTTGTTAGTAGAATTACACGCGTAACCAGTCCACATATAAATAGTCAAAGCCAACCACAAATCAATCAATCAGCCTATACATGATCTATCAGGATTCTTAATATATAATAAGTAAGCCTACCATGAGTTTTCACTGTACGTTACTACTGTAGTTGCATCGCCAATTTTGTATTGAATTTCGTACAGCGCTCCTAGTGGTAACGTTGAGAACTAATCTCTGTCATACGAATTGGTGACGTAACTACTATAGTAACGTACACTGAAAAGACATGGTAGGCTTACTTATTATGACAGGTATGTTAAGGTGCTCCCACACCGAAATTACTTTATTCGGTAACGTTTCGGAAAAGGATAACATTCAGTAACATTGTCAAGCTTTTTGCAGTTTTCTGCAACGATTAGTTGTTGCAGTTGCTGAATGTTGCTAATCTCTTCTATTATCATTAGGTAATGATAGAAACTCTTGTAAATATTTCCTATTAAAACTTAGTATTTGTAAGTAGTTAATATCAATAATATGATCAAAAACCATATCTTAAATGACAAATATGTTGCCTAAGGAATTGTTTTCAAAAGTAACTTTTTCAAAGTATAAGACTTACTTTTGAAAGAAACTTCTATTGATTTATTTCTTAAAATGAAAACACAAAACAAGATAAAAATTACGCCTCAAAATACACTGTTATTACATTTATGTACCTATTATAAAAAATACGTAACAGTACTTAGTTAACACAACTTTTATTATAAAGAAACGATGAATAGCATAGAATGTCATATTTTATAATAAATTACATTTTGGAATATTTCTCAACAAAAAGTAACAGCGGCGTGGGAGCACCTTAACGTATGTAGGTACCGTGCGTGCCAAAATTACTAGTAAACTTTTTGTTATTGCTCAAGTTTACTATTTATTTACTATACCTAGCTAATGTAGTAAACAAAGCAACATTCCATGGAAATAACTCAAAAAACAGAGTTTATTTAGAGTTAAAAGTTACATTATCAACATTATTTTCAGAATTCAAAGCGATGTTAAGTTTGTATTCATTTGTAATGAACGTTTTTCTTTTCTTTTTAGGGTTCCGCAGTCAACAAGGAACCTTTATAGTAGTCCGTCTGTCTGTCCGCGGCTTAGCTCAGATACGCTTAGTAAGGGAAAGCTGTAATTTGGCATGGGTATACAATATACATATTAATCACGCCGTAAATGTGGTAGATTAAAATCTTGAACATCATTTTTTACCATTTTACGATTCAGGGATCCAACAGCGAAATATTAAGCTTTAATGTGAACATTTTTATAGAGTCAAGTGGTCCCAGCTAAACTTTTTTTTTGGAGATGTGAAAAAATTCACCACAATAGTGTACAGGGTGTAACAAGGTGTGCTTCAGACCAACAAACTGAACAATTTTCACTATAGAGCCAATATCGAATTCGCGAAAACAAAATCAGATGTTTCATACAAAACTGCAGTACCGACTCGACTCAAAGTAATTTTTCAGTTTGATGGTCTGAACCACCCCCTTAAGTATTACTAGGGTGTTTTGTTACAACCTGTATACTATAAAGAAGTTTAAAGGAAAATTCAGCTAAGTAGGGTTTACAAATTAATGAGTAATAGTCGGCAACTTATAAAATATACTTGGAGAAGTCGATGAAAAGGAAAATTTCGTTAATATGTTCATGCATAGTACTAAACATTCAAAGTCCGCATATTGTAACTACGGAACCCTACACTGCAGTGACCCAACACGCACTTGGCCGGTTTTGTGTTGTGTGATTTTGTGCGGTCTACAGAATATCTTATAAATATTTGTTCAAATATCTAGTATAAGTCTTGTGATATTTACAAAAGATATCTAGAAGATGCCTCTATGTCCGCCTCCTAAATGTCTTCTAGTCACACATGGGCTAGACATCGACTAGACATCTCTTCTAGATGTCTGATGCACGGAGTGTTCAGATCAGAGTCTTCAATGATGTGATACTGCCGGATCAGCCGGAGTTTAAGTGTAGCAAAAATGAATTCTCATCTCTTCCCGCCTGGTGTCCCAAATAGGGTGCACTGACAGGTGCATAATGCAAGAGGTTATGTGAGATCTCGTATAATACGAAGGTTCAGATTCAGTAATACTCTTCCAGTATGGTTGGAGTATACTCTGTCAGAGGCAGTTGTAACTTAACTTAGAACAAATTAGCTAAACAGACATATACAATTTCTAAACCTTTCGATAGCGCGAAGTAATTATGGTCAGTGCCATCTAGCGACCGAAGGAAAAATCAAATTATATTTATACAGATTTTGGAGATATCTATTGAATAATACATTTCAATATCTCACGTAGACATTGTTTTAAGACCACGTCTACTAAGATTCGACATAATATCTTTATAAGATAAGATTTCAAGATCAGCTGTAGATATCTGTTAGATATTATGTTTATTTCTTTGATATCGTGGATCTTGGTAGACCAATATTCAACATCTACTAGACATTATGTACTGTGTGGGTAGAAACCACAGGAAAAACACTTATACATAACACCATTGTTCATAGCTATACGAAACTACCCATTAAAAAGAGATATAACTTCTCATAGGTAGCTATATCATATAATACTCTTAATTTTATGAACTCGGCGTGCGCGGCCCCATTTCAGGCCACATTCTTTTCAGGGCTCACCTTAAAGTATTTTAATTAGTGAAGAATCTTCTTGCATATCATAGTAAGCCCCCTTTCATGGTTCCGCATAATTTTATGAAAATACGACGCCCTAAAGTTTACTGCACGGTTTAAACACCGTTGGGTAATAACCATGTTTTTCGAATTTCAGAGGTACGATGGAAAATTTAATTGACTGCAAGAACATATTCAGGCTCTAAAGAAAATTAATTTACTAATTTGTTAACAGTCTTGCTTTTTTATTTATGTTTGGACACTGGTTTCTCCTGTAATGGTAGATTTTTAAGTATTTCTACAGAAACCGAAGGAGTTTAGGTAAAATCCTACTAATATTTTAAACGCGAAAGTTTGTAAGTATGGATGGATGCTTTTTGCTCTTTCACGTAAAAACTACTGAATGGATTTTAATCAAATTTGGCACACAGATCGAATATGATCTGGATTAACACATAGGATACTTTTTCAAGGTCTACGCAGACGGAGTCGCGGGCAACAGCTAGTCATTAATTACCTGAACAACAATACTCGTACTTCATATAACAATACAGTGGGTAACAAACCTAGTAGTATTTAAAGGGGTGGTTTAGACCATCAAACTAAATAACTTTTAATACGGAGCCAACAACAAGAAAAAAAATCTGTTTTTTGTATTAAAAGACAGTTTTTTTTGCGATTTCGAAATTGACTCCATAGTAAAAGATGTTCATGGTCTAAACCACCCCTTTAAATATTACCTACTAAGATGTTTTGTTACACCATGTATACACATACTCGTATATACTACTGATTCAATAGCGCAGAGAACTTAAAATCTCCAGTGCCCGATTACTGAATACTGACCTTAAGCAAAGTCCCTAAGACTTCTTTTAATTTAAGGACCAAAGTTAACCACATCGCATTCCCCAAAAATCTATATACAGCACTAGGAAGAACGAAACGATCATACTATACTGTAAATTTCGATGCACCTATTAGTATGTCAAACCTTTTGGTCGTGCAGCCATAGCCCTAAGCAGAAGTGGTTGAAATAGCTAACAAAATTAGCAAGCTTGAAGTGGCAATGTGCTGGTCATATCTGCCGATGAACTGACAAGCAGTAGCGTAGCGAGGAGAGGGCTGGAGGAGCAAATGCCCCGGGCGGCACTTTACTAGGGGCGACAAATTCGGGAAAAATATAGATTGATTGAGCTCTGTATATAACCAATTCGTAGAGCAGAGAAAAGTCGAGCTAGTTTCTGTACCTACATAATAAAGAGTTCTGACAACAGCTAAGATGTGGTGCTAAAAATTTCGAGCGAAGCAAGCTCGAAACTTTTACTTAGGTTACTTTGTACATGTTTGGTACGTTAAAAGTTCCGGCTCCAACCGAATCGTATTGGGGCGAAAAGTCTCGCTCGTTTTTATTTCTAGTTTTGCAAGGATAAACCAAAAGATGTCTGACCACAACCCGAATAGTTGTGCTTCAAAATTTTGCCGCCTCCTTATAAAAGGCAAAGTCAAACTATGCCCCGGGCGACAGAAACCGACGCTACGCCACTGCTGATAACGTATAGGGAGTCAAAGTTCTAGAGTGGACACCACGAACTGGCAGTCGTAGTGCGGGATGCCATCCGGTGCTGGACCTGAGAAAGGTAGCGGGGAGCGACTGGATGGGGAACGCCGTGGATAGAGTTCTGTGGCATCATCAGCCGATGATGATGATGACGATGAAGCTGTAGGTAGGTACTTCTTATTTAGACTCCTTAGGGATCTTTGACCCGATTAGCTAATAAGGTTTGAAATTCTACAATTTTATTACGCTTTGAACCCTTAAAAACGGATAACAATATTTACACAATTCCTTGGGGACAAAATTAGTACAAAGCGTAAGACAATGTGATATTTTCGGGAAAGTGGATTTTTTTCTAACCAATATAAAAGATTACATATTTCTTTGTGATCTCAGCGATACGGTTAATAATTGCAGCACCATTCATTTAAATTCCTGTCATGGCTATATCACAATACCTAGCTGTACATCTATCTAAAACAGGTCAATTAATTACGGTCATTTATCCGAAGCCTAATCAACGACATAGATTGGTTATTGCCAATTAGATGCGGGTAGAGGTCCAGTTAGATATTTCCAGTAGCTATGAGCTTCCGTATCGTATAGTCGTAACGAATAGGTACATTAAAGCAATTGATTGTATGAATAAAAACATAAGAAAAGAAAAGGTAGAAAGATAAAATTAAAGTTTGAAAAATTTAGTCTCAGGCGGGACTTGAACCTGCACTCTTCCAAACCGGGGAATTGCGTTTTCCAATTTCGCCACCGAGCCCACAACCCAGAGAACGAAATTTTCAATCTATTGCGTCTTGCACAACATGGCTGTGATATGTTTATAATATTTGAAGGTAGAAAGATGCAATGAAGATGTCATTGTTGTAATAATATTTACCAAGGCATAATCGCAAATGATTTAATATCCTTACAGATCGAAAACTTGAAAGAGGCCGCTGTCGATTTCATGTATTGTACTATGATAAATATTTTACAGTGAGCTGTACATAATAGCACATTAGTTTCTATATCAGTAACTCGAAAATAGAAACTAATATGTTACATTATTGCTCGTCTAGAAACTAATTAACAGATTATATTACCTCGTGTTCAGAAGAACATAATAATAATTGGACCGTAAATTGTAGTCTTGACTAATAAGACGCACCCGCAGGGCAGCTTGTGGCGAGACCACGGACCCGATTCACCAGAGGGCCCGGATTGATTTGGCCCTCACCTCCTGTCTTGCCTTAACAGGCCGGCCAGGAGTGGAGTTGCAAGAGCGGAGCCTATGCTCCAGGTTGGAAGTCTAAAATGTCATAACGCCGGGGGCCTGCTAACTGGTGCGCTTAGCACCGGGAACTAGCGGTCTGGCGCCCGCAGGCTCACCTCTGTACAACTTTAGCCGCTCAGTAGATGTTGCCGCCTTGTCGCTCCTTGCGGCGAGTCACCGTCTCTGTCATTTTGGATAAGCTTTTGACATTTGTTATGGCAGGCGTCCCGAGTCTCTCCGCAATAACCCAGATGTCGCGGCCCACCCAGTTCACCCCCATAACGCAAGTAAAATTATGTCCTATTCACAATATAGTCTTTGCGCGAAGCATGGTATTTGCATAATGCATTCAGGGATAGATTCACGATTGGTGCATTCCATTGTAGTTAGATAAAAGTGTCTCGAAGGGGCCTCTACGTGTTGGACCTGTGTCGCCACGCAAGCAAGCAAGCAAGATCGTAGCAAAAAGACGGTTTACTCGCAAAAACAACCAATACGCACAATATCACAAAAGCAAAAGGACGTATACGCAAAATGATAGTTTACAACGATTAATAAGCATACATTTTTATCAGACAAAAAAGATAAAGTAGGAAATGACGAAAGAAAACCGCACCTTGACGAAGAAAGACTGACCTAAAATTTCACCCCGCTTCCTTGAACGAAACTCGAAATTAAAAATTCTCTTGCTAAGCCAAGTGAAAAGCGCCTTAACCCATAACCTCAGCCTTTTGGCTCGAGCCGAGCTAACAAGCAGGCTGCATGTTGCATTAAAAGAAAATCTCGGTATTAATTAAAATTCCGAAGAACTCCTCTTTCTATGTCGTACTCCATTTCTGCCACAATGCCGCTTTAAATATCTGAATCTGTGGCGTGAAAGAGCATTTACGCGCGACTTTGAAAGTCGTGACATTGACGTCTACATTCATAAGTCATGCCACCTCAAGATCAAAGAGGCGATTGAAGTTTTGAAATTCGCAGAATATTCTGCTTGGTGGAACTTCGTGGATGGTGTGTTATTTTGTATTCATGTTTGGTACGGTATTCAATATTTCATGTAGAAATATGGAACATCCATCACGAATTAAAATGTTTATCTATCACCATTATTAGTATATTTCTCTGCACGTCTTTTTTCATTTATGGCTTACTTGTCTATTATTACAATAACTATTATTATTGTTAGAGATTTTTTTTTATTTCGTATAAATGCACGGCGACCGACTATCAAAACAACCGTATAATTTTTTTTTTTTTTTTTTTAGCGAGTTGTAATTTTAGCAGAAAATTAAAATAAACACCTGAGACGACGAGCTGACCAAAAAGAGTCTGCTCAATGAAAAAAACATTCTGGTTTCTCCATGAATATCAACTGAAAAATACTAATTACCCAACCTAGCAGCCAGATTACAGTTTCTATCAAAAAGTCTTGTGACTGCTGTGACGTGAAAGCCATAATTAAAGTCGTGATAAAATGTCAAATAAAAACGAAGCTTCTGTTCGCAGGCCTACAGGCCGTTTTCCACGCCGGAATTTGCATTCATCGCGTCGCAAAGTTTTCGCAACGTGTGCCCTAGATTCGGTCTACGTTCTAGAATAACCTTATATTTCATTTTATTTTCAAACTAAACTTTTGAAGATCAATTTGAGAAGTTTATCTCATCTCATCATTTTTATGTTACAAACTTTTTACAATGTTATTCATAAAATATTTTTCGAATTTTATTACTAAGTTATACAACGTGTTAATAAATTAGCGCAAAACCTTATACACCCTAACTGATTTATAACGAAATAATTAGATTGAAACAATAATTTCGTTATTTTGCTATTAAAAATTTAAAGTTATTCGCATTTTAAGTTTTCAGGCAAAAATGATTTCTTATCATTTCAGCAATGAATAAAAGCGCTAACGTGCTCATGGATACATTTTAACAATCTTGTTTTGGTAGTAAGTAACCGGGTGACAGCAACTGTGCGGTGAGTTGAGATAGAGTTCAATAAATTTTAAATTTTACAGACAAATTACTTATATAATTTTATAGCCTATTTTATGTCCCACTGCTAGGCAAAGGCCTCCCCTCTTTTACTTACTCTTTTACTTAATTAATATTTTGAAAAAAATTGCTATGTTGAAAACTTGATAATTCGATTCTGCTCTCGATTCTAAACAAACTACTTTCTAGTTTTGCGTTAATTCATTAACACGTTGTATGTAAACATTTCTTGGTTGTTTCACGCATCAAAGCAATTGAGTATTTTACGGAAGTTATTTGTCAACACACACACGCACAAACCCACGACCCTAATCGCCCTTGGGGTGATCAGAAACTTTGCTACAACCACCAACTAGCTATAAAGCTCTATCTCTAACAACATCGAAATCGCAGAAATCCATGATATATCAAAATAATGTTTATCATACACATACTTACACAAACTAACGACCGTATTCCCCTTCGGAGTGGCCAGAAACGTTGCTACAACTAATTCTGATTAAGAAATACTTGTAGTGGAGTAATGTAGTGGAGTAAGTAGATCATAAGGTATATAATCAATATATATAATTTTTTTAATTCTAAAATATATATATATTTTTTATAGGGGCTTTTAACCCAGAGGTTATGCCAGCCCCATCGTGCCTTAACCTTGAGACTACACAACAATAAAATGAAAACCTAACACATCCAAACGAATACACAAATAAACACTAGTATTATAAATAAAAAGGTACACCATTTTAGCCTCTCCCGACGTAGGGGCGGCTAAAATGGTGACAAAAGAGCCTATATTCAAAATATTTAATTTTAAACTATTATACAGTAATAGCCTCTGCGATTGATACCTAACACATTCCACTAATAAATGCTGGACATCCTCCACAATACCGCACACCTCACAGTTAGGTGAGGGTGCCTTTTTCATTAAAAACGCAAATTTATTTAGTGGAATGTGTCCGGATCTCAGCCTAAAAGCTATTTTAACTAACTTCCTACTAAGACAGGAATCACTGAACCAGGGTATACGAGGAGGTTCACTTTGCATGGTTTTATACCAGATCCCTTTCTCTTTCGATCTTTCGTTAAAATACTCCTGCCAATTAAGATAACACCTAGCTTTATATTATTCAATATATCAGGCAGTCTAACCGTTGTTACACTACGTCCCAACGTCCATCCCTACATACCGATTATTGTTTTACTTACCTCAAAAATAATGTAATCCTCTAAGCACGATCCAAAAGCTCCCAAAGGAAACCACTGAGTGTGATTTCAAACTGAATACTTGACAAAGTCGAATAAATTTCATTTATTCATTAACAGTAGGTGCTTAACCAACCGCTGGAATTATTTCAAGCCGCGAAAATGTTCAAGCCGCCACCATTTCTACAAAATTAGATTCCTACCCGAGTAGCGCGATCAAATCATCTTGATGTTTGATTGTCGGAAAAGGAGATTTCCTGGCGTGTGACGTAAGTGACGTCACGTATGAATTTGCGAAAGCACGTCGCGTCGTCTTGGCAACATGTAGTAAACGTACGAATCTACATATATTATTATGTTCGTGATTTAGCGTTGAATTTAAGTTCAGACAGGATTTAGGATGTTTTACTTAAACTTTCTGGGCAGTTTCGGTACTAGTAAAACGTGGATGTTCTGAGGAATATAGTCGTGAGCATATGCAATATGCATGCATGCGAACTTAAATTTTTGCAACTACCTATTTAACTATTTAATGAAATAGCATACCGACAAAATTGTGTTATCTCCATTTCAACTAAGAATTACTTCAATAAAATTAATCCGTCAACATTTTGATCATTTTTAATTCGTTCTCGACCTATTGGGGTTCGGCTTTCTTACTTCCGGTATTACGTACAAAACCCACCTGTTATGTATTGGTCTCGAAGGTACTTTAATAAACAGTTGATATCGGACCTCGGTGTATCATTGACGTGTGCCCCGTACTTAACACTGGCACGAGTGTGATTTTGCGAACGACGCGTGTAAAAGATTATATTTAAAATGCCATTCGGTCAAGTGGAAAGTTTTAACGTCCAAAATAACAATTGGGACGCGTACATCCGCCGTTTAAAACAATTTATTACGTTAAACAACATTAGTGATAACCTAAAAGTAGCCACGTTGGTAACGGTAGTCGGCGCGGAATGTTACGACTTAATGTGCGACCTGTGTTCACCAGACGCGCCGGAATCGAAGACATTCGACGCCCTGGTGACGCTAGTGAAAGAACATTTAGAGCCAAATAGGTCAGAGATAGCCGAAAGACACATTTTCCGCCAGAGAACGCAGCGGCAAGGAGAAAGTATTAGAGACTACCTCCAAGCGTTAAAACACCTGGCGAAAACGTGCAATTTCGGCAGCTGTTTAGAAACGAATTTACGGGACCAGTTCGTTTCGGGGCTGTTCGATGAGGATATGAGGTCGAGGATTTTCACCGAAAGAAGCATCGACTACAAGCGCGCCGTGGAGCTGGCGCTGGCGCTGGAGGCGGCGGAGCGGCACGCGGCGACGGCGTGTGCTACCGGCGTCCCGGGCGCCGGGGGCAGGCTGGCGGCGTCGCGCGATGACGGCTTGCACCGGTTCGGCGCTGGCGCGGGCGAGCGAGCTAGCGTAAGTTCGCGCAGCGGCGCCTCCGCCGGCGCCGCCGCGCGTCGCGAGTGCGGTCGCTGCGGCAAAGCGGGCCATACGGATGGCAAGTGTCGGTATAAGCAGTATACGTGTGACGTGTGCGGGCAAAAAGGTCATTTAAAGGTAATGTGCAAAACCAAAGGCGAAGGGAGAGAGAGAAGCGTGAAGAAGCCGACACGAGGTCAGTTCTTTTTAAATAACTCTGATACTGATGACGATGACGATCATTTCTATAACTTAGTAGTGAACAGTGATGGTGATGGTCCTTATTATGCGTCTGTAAACATAGAAAACGTTACTTGTAAATTCGAGATAGACACGGGAAGCAAAATATCGGCCATTTCAAAGAGATTTTATGATAAACACTTCCCGCATCTACCGATAATAGATAAGCTGTTGACGCTTAGGTCGTACACGGGTGACGTCATCGAGACGGTCGGTTACATTGTTGTCAATGTTATTTACGCGACAAAACAAGCAAAACTAAACTTATATGTTATTGAAAAGGGCGGCCCGCCATTAATGGGTAGAACGTGGATTAAACAATTGCAATTGTCAATTGTGCAATGTCACAGTTTAACCGAAGAGAACTCGATGGCAGAATCATTAAAAAAAGAGTATCCCGATGTTTTTGCGGATGGTTTGGGCACGTTCAAATCAGAGTTTCGCTTGTATTTGAAGGACAATACCCCCGTTTTTGTGAAGGCTCGACCGCTGCCATTGGCACTGCGCGAGCCTGTCGAAAGGGAACTCGAGCGGCTGCAGCGGGAAGGTGTGGTACGCAAAGTAGAACGATCAGATTATGGCACGCCGATTGTGCCTGTGGTGAAGGCAAACGGTGGCATTAGGCTGTGTGGCGATTATAAAATCACAATAAACCCTTTGTTAAAAGATTTTCACTACCCCCTGCCGCGGATCGAGGACCTTTTCGCTACATTAGGGGGTGGGGAGCAATACACAAAACTCGACTTGTCTAATGCGTTTCAGCAGTGCCGTTTAGAGAAGGACTCGCAGCCGATGACGGCGATCACAACACACGTTGGGACGTTTGTCTATGAACGTGTACCGTTCGGAATTAAATGCATTCCTGAAAATTTCCAAAAGATTATGGAGGAAACGTTAAGTGGTCTGCCGTCAACGGCTGTCTTTGCAGATGACATATGTGTAACTGGCAAAGATAGGGTTACTCATTTGGCGAATTTGAGAGCGGTGCTACAAAGGCTAAAAGAAAATGGATTAAGAATTAATTATAGCAAATGCGAGTTTTTTAAAGAGAGTGTCACCTATTTGGGATATAAAATTGATAAATCGGGTTTACATACTGATAAAAGAAAGATTGAAGCCATTGTGGCCGCTCCCACGCCAATTAACGTAACACAGTTGAAAAGTTTCATGGGGCTTGTAAACTTTTATGCGAAATTTTGTTCAAACATGAGTGATATTTTAAAACCGCTTTATAATTTATTAAAAAAAAGTGTACAATGGCAATGGAGCGATGATTGTGAAAGAGCGTTCAATAAGATTAAGCAAGTGTTGAGCAGCTCTCCTGTGCTGGCGCACTACGATGCGAGTCTTCCGCTCATTCTGTCAGTAGACAGCAGTGCGTACGGGCTGGGCGCGGCGCTGACGCAGCGCTACGCGGACGGGTCGGAGCGCGCGGTCTGCTGCGCCTCACGCACCCTGGTGCCGGCCGAGGTCAACTACTCCCAGCTGGACAAAGAGGCGCTGGCGATTGTGTTCGGTGTGACCCGACACCACCAATATTTGTATGGCCGACGGTTTATATTGCGCAGCGACCACAAACCTTTGAGTTATATCTTCGGGAATAATAAAGGTATACCGGTAACGGCTGCGAGTCGCCTACAGCGATATGCTATTAAATTGGCCGCTTACGACTTCGAAATAGAATTTGTTAGGTCGGAACAAAATAGTTTTGCAGATGCTCTTTCTCGGCTTCCTCTAGAATCGACCGAAGGTCGATCTAGACGCGAGGCCGAAGAATGTAGTTATCTCAATTATGCACAAGATAGTTTTCCTGTCAATTTTAAGGATATAAAAATTGAAACTGCGAAAGATCCTTTACTTAGCAAAATATTTGGATATGTAATGTACGGTTGGCCTTCGAAACTTAATAATGATATAGAAAATGCATACTACAGTAGAAAAGAGAGTTTACACTTAGAGCAAGGGTGTCTAGTATGGGGGTATAGAATTGTGGTACCGAGGTCGCTACGAGAAAATGTTTTGAAAGAAATTCATGATGGCCACCCTGGTATAGTAAAAATGAAACAGATTGCACGTAATTATGTATGGTGGGAAAACTTAGACGGGGACATCGAACGTGTAGTCCGTGAGTGTCCAGCGTGCCGCGCGCAGCGCCCTGCGCCACCGCCGGTTGCGCCACTACATTCCTGGCCATGGCCGGAGGAGGCGTGGTCGCGTCTCCATTTAGATTTTCTCGGGCCGTTCAATAACTACCACTATTTAGTAATCATTGACGCTCATTCCAAATGGATCGAGGTAGAAAGGCTAAAGAAGACCACTGCAACAATCATTATCGACCGTTTAAGACGAATATTCGCACGTTTCGGCTTGCCAAAACGAATAGTGAGCGACAATGGGCCGCCATTTTCGTCAGCCGAATTTGGACACTATTTGGAACGAAATGGTATAAAGCAGACCCTAATAGCGCCTTACCATCCCGCCAGTAACGGCGCCGCAGAGAACGCGGTTCGTACCATAAAACGAGTGCTTAAAAAGGCACAAATGGAGAATGAGGACAGCGGTACCGCGTTGAGTAGGTTCTTGTTTACTTATAGGAACACAGAGCAGGGTACTACAAAACGCGAGCCAGCCGTGGCCCTGCTGGGAAGACGTCTGCGCGGGCGGCTAGACTTACTGCGGCCAGACGTTGGCGCCGCCCCGCGCAGCGTTCAGCTCGACCGCGAGCAGCGTCAGCCGCCGGCGGTGAACCTGAGGGTCGCGCAAGTAGGAGACGCGATTCTCATGCGTGATTATTCAAAGAATAATGCGAAATGGGCCGAGGGCGTAGTTGTCCAACGATCGGGACCAGTGTCCTACTCGGTTCAAACAAAAGATGGTCACGTACATAAACGACACATAGATCAGTTACTGGTGGAAAGTAATAGAAAGTCGAGATATTCCTTGAGTAACGTACACGATGACTTGCCCAATGATCGTGCTACATACTCGCAAAATCCAATAGCCTTGCCTCCAGAGTCTAATACGGAAGACAAAGACGAATTTTACGATGTTGAGGACGAACCAACGGCACCACCGGTCACGCCACTGCCAGCGTCGCCCCCTCCCCTGCCCCTGGTACAAACACCAACACAAGACAATAATGCTCGTCCGCGCAGGAGAGCGGCTGCGCGTTGCATAGAAAAACTAAAAAATAAAACAAACTAATGTACAATCAATGTATAATATTATCCCTGTATAATAAATACTTTAAAGCACACGATAAGATTACAGTAATATGTTCCTAAAATATTTAGTCGCTAACTCTTATTATTACATAGTCATGTATTTTTTTTTGTTGTGAAGAGAAAGTGATAAGTAGATAATTGGTTGAATATGTTAAACTAGGTACATAGGTTTATTTTGCATACTGGGAATGTACTTTGTATCGTAAAAGATGGATTACCTAATTAACTATGTAAGTAATAATAGGATTCATTATTTGATCTACCAAAATAATTTAAGTATTTTTTGTTGTTAATTAGCTTTAATTTTGTAAGGGAAAAGTGTTATGTATTGGTCTCGAAGGTACTTTAATAAACAGTTGATATCGGACCTCGGTGTATCATTGACGTGTGCCCCGTACTTAACACTAATGCAGATGCCAAAAAGCATATGTCTTAAAAAAAAAACATTTTGAAAATAAAACCCCGATGTATTTTACTACTTAACTAAAAACTAAACTAAAGCTTATCGCAGAAAAGATATGTTCCAGCAAACATGTGAAAGATCGTTTGGACAGGTCAGGCTTAGTGTGCACATTTTAAATCTTTTTAGTTAGACAAATATGATTATTATGCCTTGGTGATCCAGTGGCGAGGAACTTTGCCTGCCGTGCAGGAGGCGATGGTTCGATCCCCGTCCAGGCCGACTCGTACCAATGAGTTTTTCGGAATTTATGTACGATTTGTAACACCACTGGCTTTTCGGTGCCTGCATGCTTCAATTTCGAGGCATGTATTGTACCCACTGTCCATTATAAGTGGCGACGAGCTCACCCTCCGTCACACTGGACAGAGTTTCGGTACTACTGGTGAAACGTGGATGTTCTGAGGTTTCAGAATTTTGTATTAAATAAACACATCTAAAATGTGAAGACAACTTTTCTGTAGAACACTGCCAACTGTTATTAAATAAATGAAATAGTTTTAAAGGGCAGCCATCAATCTTACCACGTTTTAATAATTCAACCCGAAAATCGGTTGCACAGAATTAATTACTTGGCAAAGTTTGAAATATTGTACCTTCTTACTACTTATTGCAAATTGACTAATTTTAGAAATAGCTGAGTGTAGATAATTGAATTTCGTAACCTTCTCGTATACATTTTAGCATTTTTAGATTTTTTTAGTTCGACGAGATCGTCTAGTCCTTCGTCGCGTCGGTCCGTTAGCTACGTTCTAATCTGTCACAACACGGGCATCAACTTCTAAATGTATTAAGCGAACTGCATGCAATTTTGAACCTAATAGTGATATACTGTAGAATTCGATGTAAGATCTTTACAATCGCTAAACATGAATATTTTAAAAATTTGTCACTAACTTATCACGTATCAAAACCACTAATTCTCTCTCTAGATGACATATTTAAGTAGGTATCAAAGACAAGAAAAGACGAAAAGGATTTTATGATTAATCCGTAGGTACCTTCTTATTATTGTCGACTTGACTAATGCCCATTCTACGTAAAAAGTCTCCAGGTCAGAACTCTTTAACCGAAGAGATAAAGTCGAAAATGACTTGATTAAGAAGACTTGTCGACCGCAAACTTAACTAATGTCTTTGTCTTCCCGACGCACCTTGAATATCAGCTTTTTTGGCGCCAAATGGTGCGTTCTTGTGTTTACGAGCAGGAAAAAGTACCCTTTTCTCTGAGGGCGTTTTTACGGGAAATTACTTTTTATTTTTGGGATTTCCAGTATTTCTGCTTTGAGGTCAGAAAAAGGGATTTCTTGTAAACAAAGATAAGGATTGCCAAATTTGTTTACGAAATTATACAGTGTGTAAGGAAAAGTATCATTAACCTTTTAACCACATACTCTACCCATCAAACTGAAAAACGTATACTATGGGAGCAAACCTGTCAGCGCAAAAAAAATCTGCTATTCCATACTAAACTGCAGCGCCTACTCAACTCAAATATATGAACAGCTGATTTTTATTGTTCCATCAGGATTGTTCCCATAGTAAAAGTTGTTCAGTTTGATTTAAAAGGGATGACCAGACCATCAAACTGAACAACTTTGTCTATAACATCGAAAAAATTATCAGCTGTCCCATACATTTGGCTCGAGTAAGTTTGCAGTTTTGTATGAAACAGACGATTTTTTTTTCGCGATTTCGATGTTGGTCCAAAAGAGAAAGTTGGTCAGTTTGATAGTCAGGGCAGTGTCAGCATATTAAGAAGGATATATGTATGGTCCTTCATAATATTCCTTCATAATAGTCACATAACTCTCACCGATCCCAGCTATCCAATCCGCCGCGTAGCCCCAGCGTAGCTCCTATGCCAAGGTCAGTACCCCTCTGGGTGCCCCCAGGTTGGTTGCTTAAGTTCATTCATTTGGCTCGGTAGACCCTTCGTGGTCCCTCCAATAGTCCGCAGTAAAAAACCATAACTGCTCCCTGAGCAACGCTGTATTATTCTTTTCAAAAAAAAAAGAAAAATAAAAGTCGTATAATTAGTTTTTAACCTAAATACCATTGAGAAAAATGTCCCCAAACACAAATACAATTTCGCAATAAATCTTTTTAAAGAAAATGCTAGTATTTCTGCAAACTTTTAGTTGTTTTGCCGTTTTGCGTCGAGTCATCAATCTGCGGGAATCGTTGACAAGAACTTGCCTTCAAAATGTCAATGTGGAAAAACGTAAAATACGAGGGAATTTCTTCCCAAACCGAATTACTTTGACAGCCAGTCTCTGTTGATCGATGTCTTTTTTTTGCAATTTGTGAAAGTCAACTCATAAATAAAACTATTTTCGAAGCGATTTCATTCTAGTTATCATGATAAGAGAAAATATTGGCAAGCTATTTTAATTTTAATTTATTTATACAGTTATATGGGCGATTACGCAAAAAGTATAAAAATTGGTCGTAACTCATAATCATAATAACAAAAAATACAGTACCTATCAATAAGAGGTAACCTAAATATAATACGTGGATTATATTTTACAAAGTTTCCTCGAGATACTTTGAAAACTCCTCACAACAAAAATTAAAAATTGTACAGATTCAAAACAACGTACAAATTACACAATAATTTTGAAAATAGCCAAAGTTTGAAAACTTATCTGTTGAGAATAAAATTTTAAGTATACAGGGTGTTTGGGTAAACTAGGTAACCCATTATACTGAGCAGCTTTGCCTATGAAAGCTATAGGAAATTTGCAAAAACAATTTTGGATTTTCCATACTAAATCGAAAGTTTGTATGAAAAGTCAAAAAATTATTTTGCGAATTTCCTATAGGTTTCTTAGGAAAGTTTTTTAGTTTCATGGATGCAATCGCCCCTTAAAGTAATGCAACTGTTTACCCTAACACCCTGTAGATAAACGTAAAATAGGCAAGATAAAACCTTTTCATACCTACATCTAAAGTAAAGCCTAGCCTAGCACAGGTGGCACTGGTTGGAACATCCTGTTTATGTAAACAAAATTCATAAAACTGTGTAAAATCTACTATACACTTATCACTTATTTTACACCTACTGGTTATACAGGGTGTACGGAAAAATATCATTAACCTGTGAACCACATACTCTACCCATCAAACTGAACTGCTTTTACTACGGTAGCAAACCAGTCAGAGCAAAAAAAATCTCCTGTTCCATACTAAACTGTAATGGGGCTCACGACTTAAGGGGATATAATTCGGAGCGCGCTCCATACAAACGTACTACGGTGATATTTTCAATACTAACCAATTAAATTTTGCTGAAACAATCTTGAAACAAATATCTATGCTTGTATGGAGTCAGATTTTCGTTAAAATATACAGTTTCAATGCTAGGATTAATTTAAGATTTGTATGGAAATCTTTGATGCAATGTAACTTTAAAGCTATACATTTTTAACGAAAATCGGACTCTATAAAAGCATAGAAATTTGTTTCTAGATGAATTCTGAAAAATTTCATTGAGTTTAATTGGTTAGTATTGAAAATATCACCATAGTACGTTTGTATGGAGCGCGCTCCGAATTATATCCTCTTAAATGTATTAAACTACTGACAGCTTTTCTCCCGTAGTAAAAGTTGTTCAGTTTGTTGGGTAGAGTATGTGGTTCAAAGATTAATTATACTTTTCCTTACACCCTGTATTCTTCCAGAATCACGGCCACGCAAACTTTAACCTAGAGATAATTTCAACATCTTTTATTTTAACAGAACGTAGCGTCATAGCCTAATAATATAATAATAATATAGTGGAATATAGTGGAGCTATGGAGAGAGCTATGCTCGGTGTTTCTCTGAGAGATCACATCAGAAATGAAGTGATACGTCAGAGAACTAAAGTGGTTGACATAGCTCAGAAAAGTAGCAAGCTGAAGTGGCAATGGGCTGGTCATATCTGCCGAAGAACTGACAACCGGTGGGGTGTCAGAGTTCTAGAGTGGAGACCGCGAACTGGTAGGCGTAGTGTGGGACGCCCTGCTGCCCGCTGGACAGACGACCTAAAAAAAGTAGCGGGGAGCGATTGGATGAGGAAGGCCGAAGACAGAGTTTTGTGGCGTGCCTTGGGAGAGGCCTATGTTCAGCAGTGGACGATGATGGGCTGATGATGATGATGATGATAGTAGAACAGCTCAGCGGTCGCGTCAGGTCAATCGAGCGCGTTGTACGGGGAACGGGTGTACCCTCCTAACTATACAGGATGTAACAAAACACCCCAATAACACATAAGGGGGTGTTTCAGACCATCAAACTGAACAACTTTCACTGTAGAGCCAACATCGAAATCGCGAAAAAAAATCCGCTCTTTCATACAAATCTGCAGTACCGTCTCGACTCAAATGTATGGGACAGCAGATTTTTATTTCTCGATATTTGCTCCATAGTGAATGTTGTTCAGTTTGATGGTCTGAAGCACCCCCTTAAGTATTACTAGGGTGTTTTGTTATACCCTGTATTCGCTGTTAGGGTATGCGCGCAGGTAGAAAGAGCTGGGACGCGCTCCTCCCGGCCCCCGCACACCGCGCTTGATTGACCTCACGCGACCTCTGAGCTGTTCCACTATATTATTATTACGCTATGGTAGTTCCCTTCGTTGATAAAGTGCCAGAAATTTTACATAAATCTACGTTTTCACGCGTATTTTAGAGACAGCTTGAAGCCACACGAAGCCGTTAGATAATTATATGTCATAATAATCGACCTCGACACTTACAACGAAGGCCGATGACCGCTTCAAACCCGGTCAGAATCCAATAGTTTATAAATATATTTCGACAAATGTCATTAATCCATTACGACAAGATTTATACGCGGTTTCCACTTGACGTAGCCCAGTTTACATTAGGGATGTTAGGGCAAACCCTAAATATCCGAAAATGAATGCCATTTAAATACGAAATAAAGTTTAAAAGTAACTTCAAAATATCATTTACCGATGAAGTCAGTAAAGAATTCTAAATTAACTTGTTGGCGTAACATTTTTATTTATGAATCTATCACAGTTTCAGAGTGCGAAAGAGTTTCGAGCTCAATTTTACTATGTAATCAAACTGCAAACCTACTCCATCCAAAAAAAAACTGCTGTATTTTTGCTATCGATTTCGACGTTTGTCCCATCGATAAAGCTGTTTAGCTTTATAGCCTGATTGTTCCCTCAAATTAATATTGTGCTTTGCATTGCAATAAATTATATGACTACCTGTGACTCTTTTCGACGGACCCTGTAGGACTTATAGACGAGGAAATTTCGGAAACTTTTAAAAAGAAAAATGTGGCTCAATGATTCTGTAAAATACTTTTGGGGGATAGCATCCCTACGTTTGTAGTGATGTTCTAGGCTTGGATATAACTTATGTCAAGATTGACAGTCGAAGCTAATAGAGCGTTGAAAAGAATTGCAACCAGTACTGGCCTCTAAACCCTATCCATATACACGCACACAGACATAATTTGTATAACGTACACCAACCTAAGAAAGTTGGTCCGTTTTGTTTTATACGGTAGAAGCGTTAGGCTCATTCTAGACATACAGAGTCCTTCTTAATATGCTGACACTTTTTTAAGGGGATAATCAGACCGTCAAACTAAACAACTTTCTCTATGGCACCAACATCGAAATCGCGAAAAAAAAATCACCTCTTCCGTACAAAACTGCAAACCTACTTGAGCCAAATGTATGGGACAGCAGTTTTTTTTTCGCATTTTCGATGTTGGTGCTATAGAGAAAGTTGTTCAGTTTGACGGTCTGATTATCCCCTTAAAAAAGTGTCAGCATATTAAGAAGGGCCCTATATACTTTTTGTAAGTTTCTAGGTACACCTAGAAGTTCTAAGTATACCTAATGTTACACTTACCCTGAATATCCGTACCCGATACGATATATCCGAAATCATTTTATTTCCTTTCCATTTTAATTTCCATATTCGGAACCGATATCTCTTTCATTACCTTCCCTAGTTTGCACTATCGCAAAATAGCATTATTCGAAATTATTGGGCGTCAATGTTATCTGAACTAACTAGCCGATGCGATGTTTTATTACTTTTCACTGTTCGGTTTTTGGTCTAAAATGTAGCTTTGAAACTAAATGGTTTGCAAAATAGCTTTTTCATTTGCAACAAGTGAAATGGTATTCGAATTTAAACTCAAATAGCGTCGGCTTGTACTTTTTTATTTGCAACAATGTATTATTACCGCTTATTGCAAAACTCACTAAGTGACATTGAACATTATATAAAAACAGTTAAATAGTTTTATTAATATTGATCCTTAAGACAAAAACTATTTTGGTTTGGTGTAGATCATTCAATAGTAATAAAACTGTTTTATTTATTTGCTTAACTGTTTTTGTCAGTATTTAACATGTCACTTAGTGACTTCTTGCAGTAAGAGCCGACACATTGTTGAGTTTGAAGATAATTCTTGTGGATTAAAAAAGGTCGTATGTTCCGCATTTTAAATAATATTTTACTAAACTATGGTTTTTGTTGGAGATATGGAGAAATAATAGCTACGTTTCGGTATCGGTAGTAAAAATCCCATCAAAAACATGTATAAAGTAGCCAAGACTCAAAACCCTTTACTCTTAAAAGTTATGAGATCTCATTTTAAGCCAAATCTTGAGTTAGTGTTCATCTCGGTCTAATAAATACAGGGTGTAAGTGACAGCCTAGCAAATACTGAAACGGTGAACGCAGACCATCAAACTGAACAACTTTCACCATGGAGCCTACCTCAGGAAACGCAAAAAAAAACCTTCTGTCCCATACATTTGAGTCGGGTAGGTACAGCAGTTTTTTAAGGGACAGCTGATTTTTTACGCGCTTCCTGGTTGTCATCCTCATCCCATGTAGAGCCAACGTCATCTTGGTCTTTATTTTGTCATTTACATTGACTCTACAAGGGATGAAGATGTCAAGCCCTATCTTTATTTGACTGAGATGAACACTCAAGACTTGGCTTAAAATGAGATCTCAAAACATTTTAAGAATAAAAGGAAGTCTTGGCTACTTTTTACATGAAATGTTTTTGATGAGATCTCAAATTTTTTTTTGCAAATTGCTTTTAATTATTTACTATAAGAAGATCCCCATCTCTTACGAGTTATGTATCCCTGCAACACCAGGACTGAAGAGTTAGAACCCGAAGTTCACTGACAGTCTTTACTTGCTATTCACAATACTAATTTAAAATCTGCAAATCCATAAACCGAAGAGTTGGAACCCGAAATTTATGCCAAAGTATTTGCCTAATGCCCACAATGTAAATTAAAAGACAGATGATTCTCAAGTATCATGGTTTAGATAGGCAGTACCCCTGCAGCATCAGCACTGAAGAATTGGGACACATATTTTTGATCTGTTTCATTCATTACAATAAAATTCTTTTCAGTCGGTCGGATTCCGCTAAATCTTCATGGATAAAAGAAATCAGCGACTTTCTTATATTATTTTTAGAAATTTAAAAATAGTTTGATTTGAATTATAAAATGTATCTGAATCGCAACTGGTACTCAGCCAGAAAATTGTTGTTTTTAGATACACTTAAATGTTTAATTCTAGATTAGATGCTAAATTACGAATGATGTCGATTTTAATGTTCCTCGTCTTTTTTATTCGCACGAGCTACTTTTTAGGGTTCCGGAGTCAACAAGGAACCCTTATAGTTTCGCCATGTCCGTCCGATGATTAGTACTAGAAAGCTGTAATTTGACATGGGTATATATACAACGTGTTTATGAATTAACGCAAAACTAGAAAGTAGTTTGTTTAGAATCGAGAGCAGAATCGAAATATCATGGTTTCAACATAGTTTTAGTGACTGGATCAAAATTTTATTGAAAAAACAAATTGGAACAGAAAACTAAACTTTTATTAAGATTTTACAAAATGAATTTAATAAAAAAAAACACTGACACTGAATCACTACAATGCACTAGAGAGGTATCGACCGTCGTTCACCGCGCTTCGAGCAAAAATGTGAGCGCCGAGCCCACGCGCAGAAAAACGAAAGCCTCTCCCCTCCCCACGCTTCCCCGCGTCACGTGTTGGTCACGCGGTTTAAGCCACTTCCGCTCCATTTTCCAATACGGCCTCTCCTGACTCGAGAACGTCCTCGTTCTCAATTGTATTGTCAGGCTGACCCATTAAGTCCTTGGATGTGCTAGCACTGGGCTCATCATCAGACACTGGCTCGGCGTAAGGCCCCCTTGAGGCGCCTGGTCGGGGCTCAGGGGCTTCTATAGCCCTCTCGCGATGAGTGGACTCGTCCTCATCATGGTCTGTACCTGTACACCAGACAAACATAATCCTGAACAAGGGAAAACAGAAACAATCCAGAGCGGAGAGAAATCTAAGTCCAAGAGGCTGTAATGGGCCCTTTACAGTCTCTTTTCGTTAGCTATACAGTTTGATACGTATACAAATGGAGTGTTTTCCATAAACATAAGTACCCCTCGGCCCGGGAGGAAGCACGACGTGAGGCTGTCCCGGCCGCTCTGGGAGGAAGCGCAACGTGAAGCTGTCCCAGTTAGGAGTCTAGAAGCACGACGTGAGGCTTGACTCTCATACGCTCTTACATACAAACAGCCAACCAGGGAGGAAGCACGACGTGAAGCTATCCCTGTGGCGCGAGACGGAAGCACGACGTGAGGCTGGTCTCGTAAAAAAAAATAGCACTCACTCTCCAGATAGGCAGCGCACACCTCCGGAGTCCACTCGCCCCCCCACGGAACCATATATTCCGCGGCCGCCTGGGTAGACTTCCCGTAGGAGCCTGCCACAAGCCGCAGCTCGTACCGCCCTTGTGGTAGTGCTTTCACCACGCGGTAGGGTCCGCGCATCCCGGAGTCGAGCTTACCAGTGGCCTGTGTTATTTTTTTGACAAAAACAAAAGAATTAATTGCAAAGGTGCGCGGCGCTTTGCGACCATCATTAACACGAGCGTCTTGTTGTTGCTGGTTACGCTTAAGGCACTCGGAAGCCCGTTGTCGAGTCATCTCCCGGAGGGCCTCTCTATTAGGGTGAGTGCCTGTTAGAGCAACATCGCGAACGACACTGCGTATCAGGGGGGTCACGGGATAGGTACCAATCAACAGATTCAGTGGTGAATTTTGCGTTGTTTTATGCTTAGTGATGTTTAAAATTAGCTGTAACTTCCACATAACATCGGCCCACTCATTTTGACGGTGGTTGCTTTCAATCCGGATCATATTCAAGACGGTGCGACAAAAGCGTTCGACTTGACCATTGGAGTGATGCATCTCAGGTGTAATTAGATGCACATTACTACCAATTTCTGCTACCCATGTTAAAAACTCATTACTCTGGAACATGCGGCCTCGATCCGCGACAATAAGCTTTGGGGAACCAAACAAAGAAATGCAATTCGTGACCAGTTTTTTCAACTCACTAGCATCCTGTCTAAGCATGGGATACAGGAGGCAGAATTTAGAAAATGCGTCTACCACAATGAGGACATAACGATGACCTTTCGATTCGGGTAGGGGACCCAATACATCAATATGGATCGTTTCAAAGGGGGAATCCGGTTTCTGCCAGGAGTGTATGGGCTGAAGAGGAGCCCTAGGTACATTTTTATGACTCAAGCAGACCACACAATGACCCACGTATTTGCGAACAAAGGCTCGAAGGCCCGGGAACCAGAAGTGCTGAAGTATTAGATCTGTAGTCTTCTCGACCCCTTGATGGTCATGTTCATCGTGAAAAATTCGAAGTAAACTGAGCCTATGCCCCTTAGGAATAAAACAAAGTAGTCGAGGCTCTTCGCCAGTAGGCGCATGCTTGTAATAAAGGAGGTCATTTTTCTTAATGTACTGGTTTGTGTCAAGTTGTCCATCCGTTAATTTTTGTATAAGTGACTGAGTCTCTTCGTCGGCTGACTGTGCAACTAGAGCCCAGTTTTCAGGTTTTTTATTTTGAATCCGGCGACAGACATTTACGGGGTTGCGGCTTAAATAGTCTGCGTGCAACATAGAGGTGCCTTTACGATACTCGAGTGCGAAGTCAAAATCTTGAAGGTAAATCCACCACCTGGCGACCCGTGGCATTAAGTCCTTCTTTCTTTGGGTCAACTTCAGTGCGTTACAATCGGTAACCACGGTAAAATGCACTCCGACAAGATAGTGCCTGAAGTTTTGCAGAGCCTTGACCACGGCCAGAGTCTCCAGTTCATAGGAGTGGTATTTTGACTCCGCACCCTGAGTAAGCTTACTAAAATATGCCACCGCCCTCTTGTGACCAGTTTCATGGACTTGAAACAATACCGCGCCGTAACCGATAGCACTAGCATCCGTGTGGACTTCAATAGGCAACTTTGGATCATAAATAGCGAGAGCTGGTTCGCTAGTCAAATGTTCGATAATTTCCTGTCGTGCACGCTCTTGTTCACTACCCCACATGAAAGTTACTCCCTTTTTTGTTAATCCAGCAATGCAAGCTGCTTTGGAGGCGAACCCAGGAATATATCTACGAAAATAGCTCGCGAGCCCGAGAAATTGACGAACATGCTTCACATTCTTGGGCGTCGGTGCTTCAGCAAGGGCCTTTACTTTTTCAGGGCTCGGCCGTACCTGACCCTGACTTATTGATCGTCCCAAATATTCGATATTGGTGGAAAGGAACTTACACTTTCGAACATTAATTGAAAAACCCGATTCTGTTAATGTTTTAAGGACTTTACGGAGCCTATCAAACCCTTCCTCGACAGTGTTGCTCAAAATCAAAATGTCATCTATGTAGACCAGGACTTCACCAGACTCGATATATTGACGTAAGGTATTTGAAATAATGCGTTGATAGACAACTGGAGCATTTGCCAACCCGTACGGCATCTTCAAATACTCGTAATGACCCTCGGGTGTGACAAAGCCGGTCTTTGGAATTGCATCCTCCTCCAACGGAATCTGGTGAAATCCTGTTGCCATGTCTAAACTAGTAAAATATTTGTGACGACCTAAGCGATCTATGTGATCGTCAATTAAAGGAAGTGGGAATCGGTCCTTGACGGTGTTGTCATTCAATTTGCGAAAATCAACGCACATGCGATCCTTGCCGTCTTTTTTCTTCACAAGAAGAATCGGACTGGCGTAGTCAGATTCCGATTCCCGAATAATCCCTTTATCGAGTAGGTCTTTAATAATATCCCTGACACGTAATATTTCCTGATGGGCAAGTCGGTAAGGCCGATAACTAACGGGAGACTCGTTTTTAAGCTTGATGGGCATTCGTCCGGAGGTCACGGTTGATGTTGCCGTTCCAGATATGAAATAGTCAGAAAACTCTTTTATGATATTGAGTAGTCGCTCGAAATCATCACCTTTAAGATCTGTATTAACGGTAGACTGTTCATCAAGCTCAACAACGAAAACATTTTCCGCTATATCTACATCAACATCACGCGTAAGGCATTGCTTATCACGCGTCCGTACGTAGGTGACACCATCGCGATTCAACACGTCAGTACCCACTATAACCGGTGTATTCATAAATTCCGAGGGCACTACACAAAAATCTACTTCCAAAGCCAAATTATCAAACTCCATGGGCAAAGTGACATAATAGGTGGATTCCACCTCTTGACTTCCTATCCCCCGTAAAATACGAAATGAAGGTTTACGCACACAATCAAAATGTTTTACCAACGATGATGACATTAGAGAGATCGTAGACCCGCTATCAATAAGCACGTCAACCGGCACACCCTGAATTACTGCTACCACAATGTCATTTTTAATAGCACCCACATTTTCACGACAAAAGTTTACGTTATCCTTATTACGAGATTCAGATCTTTGTTTCGCAAAACAGTTATCAACTTTGTGGCCAGGCTTCTTGCAAAAAGAACAAGGTTCAAACTTGACAAGAGAGGTCTCGGGATTTTGGCTACTATTAGACGGCTTGTTATCATTTCGCTCCATTCTTGGCCTCTTATTGCATGAAGCCTGCCTATGCCCAGTCTGCCCACATGAAAAACATTTGCCTTCTTCAAATCGCCGCTTTCTATTCAAATCATTAGATCGGATGCTTTTAAAACCGTCTTGCTTGTTTCGCGGGGCAGAATGCTTTTCATGTTTTACCACACTGGGTTTTACGTAAATAGAGAAAAACTCCACCAGGTCGTTCGGCATAATTTTGGCATTAGTGGCCGCAGCACGAATTTGAGGGTCTACCACACCACGAATAACAATTGCAGAAATCAATTCGTCACTTAGGCCTCTCACTACACGTAGGCGAAGTAACGATCGACGAGCGTAGTCGGCGTAAGTAGAATAGTTATCTGAATTGGTCTTCATTACATCGAATAAAATGTTTGCCAAATCTGGATTTTTAGGACACAACGGTTTAAATTCTTTTTTAAAATTACTCCAACTACGATCGCGGGTTACCCACTCGTTGAGCCAAGTTTTAGCATCACCCTTTAAACAGTTACCTATGCGGGAAAGGCACTCATTATCGCTCCAATTATTAATAGCCTTGGCCCGATCTACTTCCTGGCACCACACATCAATATCGTGCAAACTAGGGTCGAAGTTGGAGATGTAATAGGATTGGTTCGACCTTACCGTCGTGTTGATCGATCTGATTGCATCAACAATTCTATCCGTTGCACGAGAGTCCGGGTCACTGCTGAACAGGGTCCGCACAGGCGGCGTGCGCACAGACGGCGTGCGCGCAGCTTTCGTGAGCACAGGTGGCGTGCACACAGGTGGCGTGCGCACATGTGAGCGGCGCTCCGATGTGACGAACAGGTCCGCGGCCCGCTTATCACCGGGGTCGCTGGGAGTACTGCTGGAGCGCTCACGTGCTGCCATCCGCGGCGGCGTATCGCTCGGAGGCGCTACTGACACAGCCATACCCTCTAGCGCATTGAGTCGTGATAGTATTACATGCATCTGCTGTCGAAGCTCACCATCAGGTGTTACGTCACGTCGACGGCTATCACGCCTATTACGTTCGCGGCGTCTACTTTTACTACGATGCTTTCGTCCCGACATAACTTCACGCAACTTAACAAAATCGAACTATATTTCAAATTATGCAACGTATTTTCTGTTTTGAAAAATAGCAGGCGTCAGACGGCAAAGTGGATACGGCTTACTTGGAAACTGATCCCAATTCTGATTTTAGTGACTGGATCAAAATTTTATTGAAAAAACAAATTGGAACAGAAAACTAAACTTTTATTAAGATTTTACAAAATGAATTTAATAAAAAAAAACACTGACACTGAATCACTACAATGCACTAGAGAGGTATCGACCGTCGTTCACCGCGCTTCGAGCAAAAATGTGAGCGCCGAGCCCACGCGCAGAAAAACGAAAGCCTCTCCCCTCCCCACGCTTCCCCGCGTCACGTGTTGGTCACGCGGTTTAAGCCACTTCCGCTCCATTTTCCAATAATAGATATTTTTTTTCAAAATATTAAATAATTTGTTTGTAAAATTTTAAATTTACTGATCTAGATCTCAACCCCCCGCTCGGGCACTCTCACCCTACTTACTACCAAAACGTGATTCTAAAATGTATCCATGAGTACGTTAGCGCTTTCATTCATTGCGGATTAATGATAACAAATCATTATTGCCTCAAAACTTAAAATGCGAATAACTTTAAATTTTAATTATCAAAATAATGAAATAATTGTTTCAATCTAATTATTTTGTTATAAATCAGTTGGGGTGTATGAGGTTTTGCGCTTATTCATTAACACCTTGTATTTATCAATTTTTATGATTTGTTGTTTTACTGTATTATTTGCTCTATAATCACACCAAGTTTGACGCTTGTATGTATTACCGTTTTTACGATAGAGTGATTGATAAAATTAGTTTCTTTTATCCCTTAATTTTATATTATTTGTTAGCAAATCCCCCGTAATAACTCACATTCTTTAAAAAATTTAACAACTAGCTATTACTATTAAAAAGTTACAGCCCTAAATAGGTAGGACAGACGGACGGAAGGACGGACGCACGGACGGACGGACGGATAATGTAGGCTTATGAATAGGGTCCCGTTTTCACCCTAAAAAGAAAACTAAAATGGCATTCACAGCGCAAGTGCATTCAGATCCACGAACTAAATAAGATCTGCAAGTGGAAGAGTTATGTGTATTTCTATAAATACTACGCTAGAGTCTAATGAAACGCATTAAACAGCCGTTCATGTACTATTCTCGTCTCTCTTCTATATCTTTAATTAAACATGCACACAGACATATTGACTAATGTTTAAATTGACCATTTTAATAGATCAATTCAAAATGGCGGGGAGAATATTGGACTCTTTTTCTTTTCGTGTCAACTGTTCTTCAGTGGTGTTTTTATATTTTTCTGGCCAGGTATTAGTCAAGCCTGTATTTAAGTCATCTCTGATGCAGGTGTTCGGGCACAAGGGACATTCTAGTAGATGACCCATCGACTGGATAGACTTTCCGCAATCACACTGTGTTAGGCCAGGATCCCTATTCCCCCAATTGCACAAATTTAGTCTGCAATGACCGACCTGAGTGCGAAGCTGATTTAAGGATTTCCTCACTTGCCATTGCTTGCTGCAATATTGGACGAGTGGCGAGTAATGTTTGTTTGCCATAGAGGAGGTAGTTATACAACGTGTTAATGAATAAGCGCAAAACCTCATATACCCCAACTGATTTATAACAAAATAATTAGATTGAAACAATGATTTCATTATTTTGATAGTTAAAATGTAAAATTATTCGCATTTTAAGTTTTCAGGCAAACATGATTTGTTATCATTTCAGCAATAAATGAAAGCGCTAGCGTGCGTGCTCGCATACATTTTAAGAATCTTGTTTTGGTAGTAAGTAGGGTGAGAGTGCCCGAGCGGTGGTTTGAGATCGAGTTCAGTTAATTTTTAATTTAACAAACGATTTATTTAATATTTTGAAAAAAATTGCCTGTGTTGAAACCGTGTTAGTTCGATTCTGCTCTCGATTCCAAACAAACTACTTTCTAGTTTTGCGTTAATTCATTAACACGTTGTATAGTTAGCTTAGATGAAGGGTTGGGAGGGGTGAGAGAAGAGATGAGAGATTCAATGTAATAACCAGGTCAGAGATGAGTGGTCCAGTGTTAATGAGTACGCAAGCGAGATATGTAGTGTAGAGAAAGAAAGTAAAATTCTTGGTCAATGTGCTGACAATTTCAGAAAAATATAACATTGTCATTCATTATCACAGACCAGTAAGCCTTTACTGTGTTCATTATTTATGATTGTGGGACAAAAGTGTCTAGCATCCCCAACCTACGGAAGTGATTTACCGATTTTTTATTCTGTCTATGGAAACGATGGTTTTCTTAGTAATAAGCCTTTATTAAATTCATCAGCATTCTCAGCCGATTGACGTCCATTGTTGGACATAGGCCTTCCCCAAGGATCGCCACAACGACCGGTCCTGCGCTGCCCTCATCTAACAGGTGCCAGCCGCCGCCTTCTTCCAGGTTGTCGGTCCACATTGCTTCAGTATATTGCTTTATTATATCTAAAAAGGTGCCCAAGGGGGCAACCAAAGAACTTTAGTAAGTGTTACCAACATAATCCCTTTTCTTTCCTCATCCTCAATGTATCACCTCAAGTGGTTTGAGAATACGGTAGTTAGCATCCTCGAAAATTTCGCTACACGAAAGGCATTAACAGAAAAAAAGTTGCCCAATAAATTATTTTTTCGTGGATATATTTCAGTTTTATTGCGCCAACTTTAGTCTAACGATGTTTTCGGAAGATTCGCCATATCGAACCGTTTCTTTTACATCCTTTGCCGTAAAGCTTTTTATCCAATCTGAAAAAACCGGCCAAGAGCGTGTCGGACTCGCCTATGATACAGTTCCGTAGACATTGTATTGCAATTGTTTAAATTCTGTCACTGATAGTGAACGTGCTATATTATTAGTTATAATTTTCTTGCTAAGAGCCACTTCCTTGAGTATTTTCAGTTTTTTAACCTCAGTATTTCAAAAATATTTTTTTTTTTTAGCGCCAATATCTCGAGAACGAAACATTATAATGACTTATAATCCCAAATGGGGCTTTGTTTTGTTTCATAAGACCTGTCCAACGATACCTCATACGATGAGGTAGGTAAGCGTTTTTTTATCACCTCTTTTTCGTTGTGCCTGTGGAAAATAGGCTAAAACAATGTTTTTCCATATGATCACATTTCTGTTTTAGGGATAAAATGATCTGTCTCCGTGCCATATTTGGATTAAATAGATGCAAAAAAGAGGAAGTAAGGCAGACAGACAGACAGGCAGAATGGACGAAACTATAAGGGTTCTTTTGACTACGGAATCCTAAATAGGTACCTATCTAACATTAAAAATTGTAGTCTGTCTGGAAACTTTTTGTCGTTAGTATTGTCTGCACAGAATAAACTGGTGTTTTACTTGTTTGACTTTGAAGATTCGGCAAAAAACTTTGTTTTTTTTTTAAATTTAAACTCTGAACTGATGCCTATACCTATACCTAGTATATTATAATATATAAGGTCTAGCAAAATTGTCTGAAACTATTTTAAGGGGATGATCAGACCATCAAAGAAAACAACTTTCTCTATGGGACCAAATAGTTTCAGCTAATTTTGTTACACCTTATACAGGGTGTTAGTTAAATAGTTGCATTACTTTAAGAGTTGATTAAGGCCATGATACTAAACAACATTCCCTAATAAAACTATAGGAAATTAGCAAACAACATTTGAAACTTTCTATACTAAATGCAATCAGCTGAACAGACGTTTTCATGAAAGGTTGTAGAAATTTGTATTTAAGGATTTCACTATGTTCCTTTGAGAAAGTTGTTCAGAACAATGAGTAGGTACAATCACCCATTAAAGTAATGCAACAGTGCAACTGTCTACCCTAACACCCTGTATAGGTAAACCAAATACTAAACAATGACATTGAAATTATTCGGCAAACTTCTTCTTATCATGTGGGCAACAAGCCCTGGTGTCAGAGTTTTTTCAGACCGCCTTACGGCCTCTGACGTGGTTTTTACCACAGAACATTATAAGAGGAGTTAGAAGTGCAAAGTAGGCCTGGATCGTGTCGCCACAGGTTATGCAATGATTTGCATAACACCATAATACGCGTGGCGTGGTGCGAGCGAGAGGTCATGAGTAATTGTAGCAGCGTGAGCGGGAAGACAAGTGGCGACATCAGTCTCCGAAGCAAAAGCGCTACTTTGCTTTTCTAACCTCTCTTATAATGTTCTGTGGTTGTTACATAACGACTACTACCACTAGAGATAGTAGCCGGGCCCAATGGCTTAACGTGCCATCCGAAGCTTGGAATCATCTTTCTTTTTCAGACAATCAGGTGATTCGGCCTGCAATTTCCTAGTCAACTGGGGAAAAACGCACCAAGTGACATCACTAGGTGTCCCCGGTGGAAATCACCACGACCTCCGTGTCAAGAGTCCAATGCTCTTAACCATTAGACCGAGGAGGCAGTTTGGCAAACTTTAAGGGATCGATCTACTAAGAAATCATGAAGATAAAAAAAAACTTTGAAAATAAAACTTTTTTTCTTGTATTAAATATAGTATGTTCATACTTAGGTACTCCCCTTAATTTTTTTTCTATTTTTCTTTTTTGTATATTTTTCAGCCTATTGAAGTTAGGGTTAGGACGGACAGACGTACGGACGGATAGCGAAGGATTAGTCATCCTGTTCTGATGACGCCTTTTGGGTATGAAACTCTAAAAGCCACTAAGCGTTAATATAATATTATTTTTTTACGAAATTACGAAAACGCTGTAGACTTCATATTGACTTTTTATTAATAAAGTAAACATTTTTAAATTAGGTAAGAATCTTTAATGAGCAAAAATTTGTTTTACTCTGTTTTGCTATTCTACAGAAATGAAATATTACGACGTAAATTTTTTATCTTTTTGTTTTATTCATAAAAAAATATGTTTGTCTGGCTTCTTCTTATCATATTAATTTATGAATCTTTAATTTATCTTAGTTAAGGTACGAATTTTTATTAAAATCGTGTATCGGAAAATTAGGCGCCGAAGTGCTCTGGGTTTGGGATTTTAGGTCAATGATTTAAACATTATCCCGATGAACAACATTTCCCATTTTGGAGATTATGTCTTGAGTCTTGATGATTTTTATATCCATTGTTTGTCGAGTTATTTGAAAATACAGAAAACAAAATTTGCACCGAAATGGGCTGCATTTCCTCTGCCCGAGTCTGAATCTAATCATGGTTTGATATTTCTTTACATATCACGCTTATATCCAACAATTGTGTACCTTATTACTGTATAACCTGTATAACTTCTTTACACCACACACCACACATATACCACTAAAATTTTCTTAATCAACTTTCATCATCCGGCCAAGGTAACAATGGCTGTAAAGCCACCGTTTCAGACAAATAAATGCATTTAAAAATTTAAAAAAAAATTAATGAAAAAAAAGACGTATCACTTTAATTTTAAATATATTTTTATTTATTTAAAAAATTGGCGTTAAAATAAAAATGTCCGTTACCCGTTAGTGATTATGAAGTTAGGTGTTTCGTCCTTCGATATTTTAAAATTAATCCATTCCTCTTTACACATTTTGATATTTAAACCGAGCAAGCAAGTAGCTTATTCAGTATATTGGCGTATATAGGTTTAGTGCCGCCCCGGGCCACTTACATCTGGCCGCCCCAAACGCAGATTTTTTTTTGTAAATTTAATAAATCATTGTATAAAAAATTAAAATATATTTAGGAAATGTTTTAGATCCTTTCTTCGAGACTGCTCCGCGCAGAAGTCTGCTCAGGAGTGCTACTTATTTTTGAATGTCACACTTACAAAATCGTGATCGAACGATGCATAATCTCCATCGTAATTTTGACATTATCTACTGCTGATTTAAACGCGTGACTTTCAAAAATCTCACGCCAGCTTGCTTTCTATTTAAAACTATTGGAACGGAAAATATTTTGTGTGGATTCCCCGAATAGTAGTGAATAGTGTCTAGTAAAATGCGTTCGGCTACACGTTTTTAGTTAGGTAAAAAGGCGCGTTCACACTTTTTTTGCCGTGCGTGTTGTTTGTCACCGGCCCAGGCCGCCCCTACAATTCAGCCGCCCCCTGGGCATTGGCCCGATTGGCCCCTACGTAAATATGCCACTGCTTATTGCAGATTTCATATAGGAACATATAAATTGTCACATTAGACACAGGTTATCTATACAAACAACGAACGACAAATGCGCGGGAAATGGGACGACATGAATCATTCCGTGTACCTACAAAATTTACATAATGGTAATTTACACGAGTCAACATACGGCGATGTTGGATTGGGGGAAATTAATTCAAACCGCGATACACCTAGCGACACTGTTGACATAGGTACGGGTACACCTACTATGTAGCTATATCTAGGTATCTCATGTGATGTTTGATATTTTGATTCAAGCCTCAAAGGCTAGGTACCTTAGTGGCGTATGAATAGATACGACTGGAAGTCAAGCTTCTAAATCGCGCGCAACGGCGCTAGACTCGCGAAAAAAGTTCTAATCCATTGCTTTATGGATCAAAATGGCGTATTTACGGGTCTAGCGGCGCTTTTCGGTGCGGCGCGTCCAGTTTGTATGAAGCTTATCTTCTAGTCCGGCGTCGCTGAGATATCTATTGATGTGTTAGCGGGTCGTGTACGTGGCGCTGGCGCTCGTCTGTGTGCGATACCTATTTCTTATCTGTGATTGTGTGTTGTAGTTACTTCATAACAGATACATAACTTCCTTAGAAAACGACAAATTCTCACGCTTTAATTACAGTCTGTACGAGTGGCAGAAATCAAGCAAGTGCATCGCTTACAATGCGCCAAACTGTATGTATTACGGCTACTTACTGCTGAGTGACGGAGGCCTGCCCATGGCTCCAGCATCGGTGTTCAAAACGTAGTTTTTCATTATTATGGTTATAAGCAACCCCTTTGATATTGTAACGCTTTTAATTTTACGCCCTGTATTGAAATTGAAATCATTGGCACCCATCAAACTGAACAACTTTTGCTATGGGAGGGAACAAACGTGTCATCGCAAAAAAAACTGCAATGCCTACTCGACCCACTGTATGAATCAGCAGTTTTTTTGCGATTACAGGTTTGCTCCAATAGTTAAAGTTGTTCAGTTTGATAGGTAGGATCTTAGTTTAAAAGGATGCCAATGATTTCAATTGCCTCCTGTATAATACAGGGTCCTTCTTAATATGCTGACACTTTTTTAAGGAGATGACCAGACCACCAAACTGAACAACTTTCCCAATGGGACCAACATCGGAATCGCGAAAATAAAATCTGCTGTGCCATACATTTGGTTCGAGTAGATTCGCAGTTTTGTATGGAAATTTGGTATTTGACGGTGCGATCATCCCTTTAAAAAAGTGTCAGCATATTAAGAAGGACCCTATACAACGTGTTAATGAATTGACGCAAAACTAGAAAGTAGTTTGTTTAGAATCGAGAGCAGAATCGAATTATCATGGTTTCAACATAGGATTTTTTTTTCAATGTATTAAATAATTTAATAGTAAAATTTAAAATTTTCTGAACCCGATGTCAACCCACCGCATGGGCACACTCACCCTACATACTATCAAAACAAGATTCTTAAAATGTATCCATGAGCACGTTAGCGCTTTCATTCATTGCTGAAATTATAAAAAATCATTTTTTCCTGAAAACTTAAAATGCAAATAACTTTAAATTTTAAGTATCAAAATAATGTAATTATTGTTTCAATCTAATTATTTTGTTATAAATCAGTTGGGGTGTATGAGGTTTTGCGCTTATTCATTAAGAGGCTATGTGAAAAAAATAGGATTCTTCAAAGCATCATATCTCATGAAGTACTAACAGTAGGAGTATGATTTGCGGATATGTGTAAATTGAACATATAACTGAAGTTTTGATTAGAGCCAAAACACGATTAAGACACATTTTCTCGATAGAAAAACAAGCCAAAGTAGCCTCCGTCTTTATCGATAAACGCTTGGAAGTGCTAAATGGTGAATATTAGAAACAAGAGGCTTGATTTAAAAAAAAAAGATTGATTTTTTATAAATTTTGATTAGAGCAGAATTGAACTTACATAAATAGTACAATTACAATTGCGTCAATTCAGGCGCGCGCGCCTCCCTGTCTCTTTCTCTCGCATCAGGCAGTAATATAAGCTATCACACGCCCATTTCGCTTCAATTATTTTTCGACATAGGCTCTTAACGCGTTGTATAGGACAATATTGATCATTGAAAATTGAACCATAGAAACTAATTGTTTCTGTGCGTTGTTTAACTTGAACAAAGTGAAGAACAATGCGAGATTGGTAAATGAGAATTCAATAATTTTACTTTATGCTTTACAGATAGTCTTTGATTGTTCAACTATAACTGCGTCTATCTGGAAACAATGTTAGCAATGCAATGCATGGCTGCCAAGGTCAGGCAGTCTCTTCGGGTTCAACAAGTGTGATATAGGTACTTCTAAATCTAGGTAACTTTGGGTACTGGAGCTTGATCTGACGGTAAAAAGTGGTCATTAAAACAGTACAGTGATGTTCTCTAGCGTAGCATCGTCGTGTAATCGAGAGCGGAATTTTTTATACTTATACAGGTTCCAACTTAATATGCTGCGGGTTTCAGGAGGATGATCAGACCATCAAACTGACATCTTTTTCTATGGGAGCAACATAGTAACAAACAAACAAGGAATCCTTATACTTTCGTTCATTCTGTCTGTCTTTCTGTATGCCCCGCCTAAATTACTCCCTATTAGTACCATTGTAGAAAACCTAAAGTTGTTGAATCGACATTTTGCATGAAGACAGATAGTAACCCAAAAACAAAAATATGATAATTACTTTGACTATTTACATGTGGACTGGTTACGCGTGTAATTCTACTAACAAACATTTCTGCCACTTTTTGCGGGGGCGAGGTAACATGAAATCCGCAACTTTGGATTTTATTCCCCATAACTTTAGATTCTAATTTTGAATGTTCAAAATCATGAAAAGTTGTCTCGTGTGAACCCCAAACGTTCTAAGTTCGAAGTTATTATTTTGCAATTATAGGCTGTCTCGTTTAGTGATAAGGTGTAAAATTGAATGTAAATGCACAAGATCAATTGTGCTTATACCGTGGAAGAGGGGAAATGCTACCGCAAGGCTAGTCCTTATAATAATTAGTCAAAGGATAATTAAGAAGAAATCAATTTTTATACTTTGTAGTAAAATAAAGTTTTTTCTACTCAATTGAGTGGTTGTTGGATAGCTTGTGTGTGGAATAAAATACTCATACAAACTCAGTCGTCACAATGCTTGTATCTCAGATATATGCACCCGAAGTCAAAAACAGAGCTTTTCATAATAAAGACTACGGAACCCTATCATGTACGAGTCCGATAAGCTCTTGGCCGGTTTTTTACGTGAATGTATGCTCCAGGTTCCCTAGTAAAACAAACTGCTTCTTTCCATTTTTGTTATTTAACTAAAAACATCTCGGTAAAACCACTAACTTTAAATGCCACGAATTCACGAGACTTTACGTGAAAAAATGTTACCACATTAAGAATGTAAGTTTGTAGCACGTTTTTAGGCTAAACATTACTGCAATAGACAAAAAAGAAGCCATAGAAAAAAGGCAAAAGATTGTGCAGAACAAAAACTGTACCTGTCCTTTTAATATGAATTTAAGCATATGCTCATGACTATATTCCCCGAAGGGGGTAGCGGGAGATATTCTGAAACCACAGAACATCCACGTTTCACTAATACCGAAACTCTCCGACAGTGGGTACAATACATGCCTCGAAATTGAAGCATGCAGGTTTCCTCACGATGTTTTCCTTCACCGAAAAGCCAGTGGTGTTACAAATCGTACATAATAAATCCAAAAAACTCATCAGTAGGCCTGGACGGGGATCGAACCATCGCCTCCTGCACGGCAGTAAGGTTACTCGCCACTGAACCACCACGGCTTTTTGAATTTAAGTATACATTTAAATATTATCTAGACCGCTTGGGGACTTAACGGTACATTTATCTAAAATCGTCCAACCACTTTTACATTATACAATGGTATAATGCATCTATGTTTAAGTGACAAAAAGTCAAAGTCTCATAATGAACACGTTTCTAATCAATGTTAATGCTAAAATACTTACTTACTACATTTCCACACTTTTTATTTGACACATTGTGAAAGTAGTATGGGAGAAAATACCTATTTCCAGCTTCCTGGGAGCAAACCTGTCAGAACAAAGAAATATTAGCTGTTTCATACGTTTAAGTCGTGTAGGCATTGCAGTTTAGTATGGAACAGATTTTTTTTTGCGTTTATATGTTTGCTCCAATAGTAAAAGTTGTTCAGGTTGATGATTAGAGTACGTGGTTTAAAGGTTTGCCGTTAGTTAGTTCACATACTGTATACAATATAAAATATGACACATCTCTGCCCTACCACCTGCACCGGTTATATCATGAGCATTATGTATACGTACGGAGAAAAAATACCTAACAATAATAAATATAGGTAATATTGTTTTCAAAACTTTAGTTTTTGTTCTTACCAATTTGTGAGTTTTTTCCCATCACATCGCATGACAATCGCTCATATCATGCAAGATGCCAGCCGAACTCAGATTACGTGACTCGACGAGGCTTTTTACTCGCATCGTTTTATAAATGACTGTTTGTCTCACAAAAATGGCCACCCCCGTAGTTAGTCAGCATTAATCGCAACACAGCAAATAGATAAAATTTTGCACAGTATTTACCAAAACCATAAACAATGACAAATTATACACGTAGAGTCATAAAAAATACAAACTCATGTTCAAACTGTGCCCCGTTTATGGGATTCGTTAGGCAATAAAATGTATAAGCACGGAGGCTGCATTTATTTTGCTTGGTTAGCATTTGCATAGCCAGCAACAAATTCGGCCAATGGGCCCGGCAATTTTGCGGTTGTATACTTTTTTTGCCACCAAAAAGTACCTGGTCCAATCAGCTGTCCGACGATAGAAGATCTACGTATTTCAAAAGGCTTTTCAATGAAGAATTGTATCACAAAAATTTAATTGGATTTTCTTTATTGTGTACCACTTACTGATTATAGCGATGATTATACGCAAAATTTGGACTACAACAATTGTCTAGCTCAGAAGGAGTCATATACAGTAGGATTTATTTTTTAAGTTCATAAGTGTGCACGCTAAACAAAAATACACTCTCCCGTAAACCTTAGGGAAAAGGCTACACTTTGAACCCACTTTTGCAGCTATATCTGTCACCACGGTTACTCTCCTGAATCTGATGGAACGAGAAACAGTTATAATGGTCAACAGACGTCTTGAGCATAGCCTTGACTGCGCAGAACTTTGTAGGCGAAAGAGCTCCACGTAGTCCCTCACCCATCTTCATTGGCTAAGATGTTTGCCGGGTACTGTACGATCAGATGCAGGGGTCGGATGAAGTTACTTTATCCAGACGATGTGGGTATCAGAGATGCTGAAAAAGCCGGGAGGAATTCGTTGCCTTTTATGACAAGCGTTTCCAACAGGTTCCCACCGCCTTCACCAGGTCGTCGGTCCATCTTGCGGGGAGCTCACTGGCTACCCATGCTGTGCTTTCCAGAACGCGGTTGCCACTCGACAACTCTTCGCCCCATCAACCATCGGTTCTGCGAGCAATGTCCCTCGCCCATTGTCACTTTAGTTTAGCAATTCTTTGGGCAGTTTGGGCTGTGTCGGCAACTCCGGTTCTTCTGTAAATCTCTTAATTTCTGGATGATTTCGATCTTGCAGAGAAATTCCGAGAGCATAGCTTATCCCATCCACTAGCCGCTTTCATTGCCCTTTGGGTGACTTTCAGCATTTTTATGAGGTCTTGTGCGAGACCACGTCTCAATTCCGTATGTCATCATTGGCAGGTACGCACTGATCAAAGATTTTCGAGACTTAGAGTTAGAGATCTTAGTCGTATACGACACGGTAAATTCATCTTTACAGCAGAGTGTAACGTTGATGCGCTCATTGCACTAGAAAATAAACGCTATTATTTTCAAATTACAAAGTTGGAAGCAACAATAATTGTTCATCATTCATTACAATAACTATCCGCATGACTGATGTCTGAATGAAGTGGCCATTAGCAAATCAATACCTTTCCGAGAAAATTACATTGTATTCTATACGGAAACAAATAATGAAGCTTGCGCAACTAATCAGGGTTCAACTCTTGGGAAAAAGACAATTCAAACCAAATAGAGAAACAAAACTTGTAGGTGTACACCACTGGCTTTTCAGTGAAGGAAAACATCGTGAGGAAACCTGCATGCTTCAATTTCGAGGCATGTATTGTACCCACTGTCCATTATAAGTGGCGACGGGCTCACCCTCCGTCACACTGGACAGATTTTAGGTACTAGTTAAACGTGGATGTTCTCTGGTTTCAGAATATCTCTTACTACCCCCTCGGGGAATATAGTCGTGAGCATATGCCTAATTTATATGAAACGGAACCCTCACAAAGTCCGTTTAATTCGTTCTTGTCTAGTTTATTTATAGTCCTCGAACTAGTAAATAAACTCAATAAATACTCTATGTATAGTCTTACATTGTATTTACACGTGCAAAGAAAAGTAAATGTTAATATTTGCACTGACTGGTAATGAGTCGAGCAATCTTTACAAAAATATAGTTTCGACTACACCACTAGTTTTAATTAATAACATAACTTTAAGAGTGTATTCAGACAATGAAACTAAACAGTTTTCTCTAACATGGTTCGAAAAACGAGAATATCTTTTGGATCTTCCATACAAAACTGCGGATCAGCTGATAGATTATCTATGGGAGGACAACAAATTTTTCTCGTTTTTCGACCCATGTTCCTAAGGGAAAATTGCTTAGTTTCAATGTCAGAATATACCCTTAAATATATGTTAGTAATTAAAGAGGGCAGCGCAGGACGGTTCGTTATGGCGATTTGGCGATCCTTGGCCCGGCCTATGTCCAGCAGTGGACGCCCATGGGCCGAGATAGGCACTGACTGGTTGATTAATATCACAGGTATGAAGGTATTAATTACCACGTTTTCTTGATTGCCACAAGCCACAACGCTACGTTTAGCAGTCCGTAATATGTCGATAAATTGAAAAACAATAATGACTTCAACGTGACATCTTGTTTTTTGGCATTTTTTATAATTGTTTGGAAATCAAAATACGATTGAGGGCAGCTGTTCCATACTAAACTGCAATGCCTGCTCGACTCAAATGTATGCAACAGCAGATTTTTTTTACTCCGCTCGATTTGCTCCCGTAGTAAAAGTTGTTGATTTTGATGGGTAGACTCTTAGTTTACAAGGATGCTAATGATATCAATTTCACCCGGACAGGCTCGTGCCCTCTTAACCCGTGAATACCTAACAATAATGGTAACACGCGTATGCACTTTTTATTCTGCCATTTTTGGAGCTTCGATTGTGTAAGTATCTAGTTCTTATCAGTGATGTAAGATCTTATTACAAATTCATCTAAGCACTCGCGAGTATTATGCTGCACGTTTTTGTATGCGTTACAGAGGGCTTAAGAATGCTCTTACGACGCATGTATTACCTAAACCAAAGTTCAGAGGTTCCTACACATTCTACCCTGTCTTGATGCCACTTAAGGGTATATTTTCGTTCGTGACATCATCACTTGACGTACAATGGAAAAAATCAGAAACAAGTAGAGTTTTGCAGTTTTCAGAGGATGTCAAGAGATTGAATTTGTTCGCCATTTTGTATGGTAATCAGACTGTTTGTTTTTACTAAACTGGTTTCATGAATATTGTGCTTTTCCGACTCATATTTCAAAAATTTTATTCATTGTTTTTAATTTCATTTATATAAACTTTATTTTACGTAAGCTGTATGTTTAACCGTTTAACGTAACCCTTCTAAAATAGCTCCTAAAGTAACCCAATTTTTAGAAAATTTTCGACAATCAGCTTCTGGATTTTACGCGATTGCTAAAATAAATTATATGAAACATACATAAAAACAATTCATTTTATTTTTAAGTAAAGGCAGGTCTTTTATAATAAATATAATAGGTACACTGGATATGCTATAGCATATCACTGACAACAAAGTTCCTGAAAGTTGGGATTTTAGAAAATATACCCATTAAGGGTACTTTATTATATTGTTAAGTATACTGAAAGATTTAACATGTCAGTACAATACAGTCGTCTTAAAAACCCTTCAAAGTCATAAGCGTCTTCATCCGCATTGTTCAGACCACGGAAAAACAATGGCAGTAGATTGGCCGAGACTCGTCGTGAGAAAAATGTACCCATTGTCACTATAAATAATTGTCTGTGTTCATACATAAGAAATCCCCTTTTAAAACCCTTATTTTTGAAGAGACAGAGTTGGTAATTCGTTGAATCCGGTGACTAAGTAAATGGCATGGACGGCCAAGGCATACTTGGCTTGCGCCCAAACGGTAAAATATCACAGCTGTTTTCCAACTGCAACACTGTGACAGGTTGTCGCCCTTAGTCTAGATTCAGACTAGATCTAGCCAAGGTCTTATCGTCCGCTGACCCGATGTTTACTTTAATTTGTATTTAACTGCCAACTAACTTACGGTTTATTAGTTGATGATGCTAAATGAAAATGTTTTCTAAATAAAATTATGATCACGTCACGACTATTATAGTCCATCACTGGTAGTCTTCTGGTAGCGTAGTCAGAGATATTCGAATTATAGCATATTTCACACTCTGACACATATGATATGACACAAGCGAAAAGATGTCCTTAATCATAATGATAATTTTGATTACACACTTGCCTCATATTTCTCATTTTTAGGGTTCCGTACCCAAAGGGTGAAAACGAGACCCTATTACTAAGCCTACGTTGTCCGTCCGTCCTACATATTTAGGGCTGTAACTTTTAAACCGTAATAGACAGTTGAAATTTTCACAGAATATGTAAATAAAAAAAATTTAATTTTTTTTTAAATGTAAGTCCTCATACAAGAAACTATTTTTTATCAGCGTTTTTCTTTTCGCTCTATCGTAAAAACGGTAATACATACAGGAGTCAAACTTGGTGTCATTATATAGGGTCCTTATTAATATGCTGACACTTTTTTAAGGGGATGATCAGACCATCAAAATGAACAAGTTTCTCTATGGGACCAACATCGAAATCGCGTTTGATTTGTCACCGTTTGCTGTAGAACGCTACCACAGGTGTCAATCAGGTGTCTATCATACGACTATAATTATTGAGATAGGGTAAGGTTACTCTACACGTAAACCAGTTTTAGTAAATATGTCGGTCGCATGATATTAAATTAGGTAGGCACCTTTTTTACCAATCTGAATACTGCAATTTGGTAGGGTTTGATACATGATACTAAATACGTACGAAAACCGTCATACGAGTCGAGTCTTTAAAAGCTCAAACCTGCAACATACCTGAAACAAAAAATAAAGTATTATTTTAGCACTCAAAATATTTGTTTTATGATTGTGTTAGCAAGGTAGCATAGCACTGCATTTCCGCCAGTGTAAAGTAGTTTGTGGGAGGATCTATACCAATCTCACGGATTGTTTTTGAGCAAAAACACAGTTGATAAGAGATTGCGGAGCCTCGTGGCAAGCTCTAAGGCGAACCGCGTGGTTTTTAAATAGATGTGTGTTGTAGAGTTTCTGGCCGCATTTGCTCTACAACGGAACACCTTCCGACGCGGTGGTAGAGTCAAAAATGATGTCAGATAGCTATCCAAGTGATATTATTTATTTAGAAACCGTGCCGCTTGCGGAAAAACTTGCAACGTGATTCCAAAACAAAACACTTAATAAGGACTTCAATTAGCCATTACAAAAATGACAGAGCTATAAGCATTGTCACATTATCAAGTGTTGTGCATTTTGGTGATTTAAAATCAATGAGTTCGCAATCATATGAGCCGCTCTCACCGAACTCTAATCTTCGTTTAGAAATTCTAGATTGCTTAACTTTGATGACGTAAGGAAGGACGACTGCTATTGGCGTTTAACTTCGCGATTCTACGAACAGGTGATATGTCGTTGAAAGTCAGAGGTGCACCGATAACCTCACATAGTTTGACATTCCAGTCCTTTCAAATATTCTCTGTCACAAAGCATTAATGTAAAACAATTATGCACATTTTAGTGGTCCCGTGAATATCGCACTGATGCGAAGTCCTTGTTTATAGAATGTCATTGGATAAGGTATAAAAATTGTGTGTAAATGCACATTATTAATTGATCTTGTAACGTAGCAGAGAGGAAATGATACCGCAAAGCTGGTCCCTAGTTATATGGTTTAAGTTACTGTCGGATTGTCAACACAACATCAAGTTCGCCTACCTTGACTCAGATACCACGTAGTGCCTGTTTAAAAAGCGACAGAAAAGCGACTATTCGATTAAAAAGTGACGTGGTAACGGCATAATTCAAGCGTACTATTAGAACAACACAGTGTTGATTTGTGTTCAATAAGTTGTGCACGAAGACCTGTTTGTCAACACGTCATACCTGCATAGATAAACACTAATGTGTGCCAACTACACGTTCTATTCTAAACAAATGCACCAGAGAATAACCAAGTAAATGTATCACAACATTTTAATAGTTGTTTGATTTTATTAAGAGCTCACAACAAATTAACTGAATGGTTCATAAATTATATCGGTTTTACAACAATACTTTTATGATCCATAAAATCGTCTGTTAGTAAAATTTATTATCTGTAAATATCGTGTGGTACTATAACCAATTATTGCATTGTTTATTGTAGTCTAATTTGTAGCAGTCATTATACTACAGTACCTAGAGAGAAGTTTATTCCGAATGCGTAAATGCGCGCTGCATAAAAACGTAGTCTGGTGATATTTTCAATACTAATCAATGACATTTTTCAGAAACAATCTAGAAACTAAGCTAGAAAACAAGTCGGGGTGGTCCAGTGGTGAGTCACCATGGCTGCTGCGCAGGAGGCGATGGTTCGATCCCCGTCCAGGCCGACTCGTACCAATGAGTTTTTCGGAATTTATGTACGATTTGTAACACCACTAGCTTTTCGGTGAAGGAAAACATCGTGAGGATACCTGCGTGCTTCAATTTCGAGGCATGTATTGTACCCACTGTCCATTACAAGTGGAGACGGGCTCACTCCCCGTCACATTGGACAGAAGTTTTGGTACTACTAGAGAAACGAGGATGTTCTGAGTTTTCAGAATATCTCGGACTACCCCCTCGGGGAATATAGTAGTGAGCATAATGCTATGCATGCATCTAGAAACTAATCTCTATGTTTGGATGAAGTCAGATTTTCGTTAAAACTAGACTAAACATCGTCAATAAATAAAAAATAAATTTTCCTTCGAGTTAACTATTAATGTTTTTTTTTAAATTATCATATCTTCATTGAGTCAAATCGCAACTAATTTTCATTATCATGGTCCCACCCCTACTCTAAAGGGACCGACACACAATCCCGCGCCATTCCAAAATACAATTAAGGCCCGCTACGGTTGGAAATTAATAATTTATTAACAGTTAATTTGTTTGCATATGCACGAGTATTTTGCGTTTGTTTGCGATTCATGTGTAAATGGTACAGGGTTTCCGACACTTCCAGCATTTTACACGTGACATTTTGGTATTGAATTGTTCCAGGCGCTCTCAAACTGTGTTCATTTGCGGTACAGATATTCTATCTCAGGAATTGTACTATAGCCAATGATATTAGTAGCAAAAAAGAAGTATCTGCATCTTTTTTTGTTACCAGCGCATGCAAAGTGAAGTCTCGAAAAAAAGACACTTGGGTATTCTTTCAATAGTCCGCGTCAAGCAATGCTACAAGGGAAACAGCTGTGGCGCGGCACGATTTTACGCGCCACTTTCTTTGAAGGTAACGTAATATCGGGTGTAATAATATTATTGGCTAGAGTTTGTGGCCACATCTTCTACACATATCGGAACACCTTTCGACACGGTGGTACAGTCAAAAAATGACGCCATAAATCTATCTATGTGATATTTATTTTGAACTAGCGACCCGCCCCGGCTTCGCACGGGTGCAATGCTGATACTAAATATACTACAGAAAAACTGTGAACGTTGTATATAAAAACATAGCGGCCCGCTCCGGCTTCGCACGGGTATAAAATATATAGCCTATGTGATTAAAATCGATTCAGTAGTTTTGATTTATTCATTACTACCCGTGGCCCGCACGCGTTAAATTTGGAGTAAAACAATCCCCCTTTCCCTATACCATGAAGATTTCCTGCTATCTTTGGAATATCTAAATTCATACACTACATTTTTACTTCCGATTTTTACTTCCTTTCTTGGAAACGCTACGTCCCGCAATTTTTAAATCTGTAATATCTTCGAAAATATTCACTTAAATCATACGGTGTAAAGGGCCATATAGATCTATACTAAATGAACAATGTATTCAAGGTATTTAATTGGTTAAGGATTAATGCTATATTGGTTAAAATCGCTTCGAAAATTAGCCATTATTTGTCGTAAAAAGTAAATGACAAAAAAAAGTTATTGTGGGTTATCCATAAGAGATAGACATATACCATCACGGACTTTTCTGTAGACCTTTTCAATGTGTACAATACTTAGTACATTATTTTGATAAAACTCGTAGGGTTCAGCCTGCGTTTGCAATGTAAGCGGAAAAAATGTAATTATTTACGACATCACATTAGAAACCTCAAAAATAACAGTACTTCTCCACTATTTAATGGATGTTATTATACATATAAACCTTCCTCTTGAATCACTCTATCTATTAAAAAAAACCGCATCAAAATCCGTTGCGTAGTTTCAAAGATTTAAGCATACAAAGGGACATAGGGACAGAGAAAGCGACTTTGTTTTATACTATGTAGTGATAGTGATACAATTTTTTGAGTTTGAGGTTGTACCTCAAAAGGGTATTTGACAGGTTTTTAAAAACTGTTCTACTTTAGTTTTAATCACTGATGTCTAAGGACTCTATAGAAAATGTATATTTTACGTTCCGTTACATTTAGTGCAAGAAAATACAAAAACAAAAAATGCTATTTAAATATCCCGCGAAAACGCTTTTTCTGACAATATACGTGGCAACAAGCAGGTGACGTCACGATTACGTTAACTTTGTGTAACACTCACACTCTACACGCAACTGTTTACAAGTTGACGTCATCAACCATTCGGCCAATCACAGTCGTTTACGATCACGTGACTAAAGAAGACAACAAAATTATTTTCTTTGTCGATTTTCTCATAAAATATACAGTATTTTTCTGACTAAATAGTTGGTTTCCAAAATTCATATTTATTACGGATGCCGTCAATAGATCAAACATTTTACACGCTGTCAAATACCCTATTACCTACCTATATTATATCCCTTTGCTCATTCGCTTTCGCAAGATACAATATATACACGAGTGCTACTGGAATTAAATAATTATGCCAAGGATCTGCGCAAATCAAGCTGTCCGTGACCAAATTTTTACCTACAATAATCACTCACGACATTGTCTCGCTCACGCATTGCTGTGATAATCAAAATATCAGAATAATAATTACCAATTAAATTTATCAAACAATCTTATAGGTATATTACTGTTGGCGCGCTCCATACAAACGAAGTATGGTTATATTTTCAATACTAATCAATTAAAGTCAGTGACATTTTTCATAAACAATCTAAAAAGTAATATCTATGCTTGTATCTAGTCAGATTTTCGTTAAAATGTATAGTTTTAAAGTTAAAGTGCCTCAAAGATTTCCATACAAATCTTAAATTAATCCTAGCATGGAAAATTATACTTAGGTGTTTGATTTTAGTTAACCCAATGGTATTCAACATAATGTACCTTTTAGCTTGAAGAAATAATGCGGACTATCATGATTTTTTTCAAGAACACTCTTGTGCTCAGTATACGATCCTGATATTATGAAAGTGTTACGAGTTTCATGCTATTGTTGTCAAATTAAAAGTACAACGTTAAGCAATGTGTAAAAATGTTCGTATTATAGTATTGTACACGGAAAAGTTTTTTTTTTAAATTTGTTTTACTGATTTCCTAACAGTTGTTACACTAATACACACACAACAATATATATCTTCAGAGACATTTAAGCTAAATATACAACTAATTAAATGTGTGTACACGGAAAACGAAGTACTAAACCTTGATAAAAAAACTCGGACATTGCTAGAACTAAATATCTAGCTAGTCTCATTAGTCGAAGTTTCAGATACACCGTTACAGATAGATAGTTCATTATCATCATCATCAATATCACATTGCGGTGCAAAACAATGCAAAAACCATGGCTAATTTGATTTACCGCGATTGGCCCAAAAGTGGAACGTACTCGGATATAGTTTGAGAACCTCTCCGGTACAAAAAATCATATTGAACGTGGTTTTTCAGACGAGAGACGCCGCCCAATCGCACATAGAAATAAAAGCCGTTGTATAGTTTTGACCTGTTTTGTATATTGATGAACGGCGTTCAGGTTCAAACAAACATATTTTCAGATTGCCCGCTTTTTGATGTTACTGAAAAGTAATTAATTTTTTTTCTGAAGATTGCTTTAAGAAAATAGGCAAGCTCTCGAAGAAATTTGGAGAACAGGTCACTTTTCCGTATTCTTCCTATCCGCCCGTCCCACACACACCGCCGACTAAAGAGCGAGAGAGACAAGCTCACACTGATTTTACCAACACAAAATACATAATCTAAGAAAATCTCAACAAAGCTATCTGAATATCAATAATTAAAACTTTAACTTCCAGATCTTTAATAGTGAACCGTTGGACTGCATTCAGCGTTTGAATTTTCCGATCGCGCCTGCAGCTCTCTGCCTTATTTGCATAAAGTTTGAATTTAAAAAACTACCTACTTCGCTTCAATACGAAAAAAGTAAAGTTGGACCATAGTTGGACGAAGTTTTTGCAATCGTTGCCTGAAGTGAAAACTCGCGCCTTAATTGTATGACTCTTTAAAAAAAAACAAAGCTATTGCAGAAAAAACGTGTTCGAAATTCAAAAATTTGCTGGCTGGTAAAACGATAAGGGTCGTTGAGCTTTGTTCGAATTTATTTATTTTTCTTTTCCAATTTACGCGCTTGTTGTGGATAAAAATATTAAAAAGTTTTCTACCTACTAGCTTTTGCCCGCGACTTTGTCCGCGTGAAATAAGAATATCCAAAAATCCCTTCTATTCTTAGCGCTACTCTCTACATCCTCCGTAAAAACTACGGGTGAAATTGATATCAATAGCATCCTTTTAAACTAAGAGTCTACCCATCAAACTAAACAATTTTTACTATGGGAGCCGATCGGAGCATCAACAAAAAATCTGTTGTTGCATACATTTGAGTCGAGTAGGCATTTTAGTATGGAACAGCAGATTTTTGTTGCTCCAATCGGTTTGCTCCCTTATTAAACGTTTTTCAGTTTGATGGGTAGATACTGTACATTCGAAATTTCATGTTTTATCTCCAGCTGTTTAGGCTATGCGTTGTCTGTCAGTCAGTCAGTCACGGAACTGTTTTATAAGTATGTCGGCGGTAGTACGTTTCTCGTACAGAAAGCGGCACGTGTATGCCGCACGTGCACAGTGCACGTGCGCCTATCGTAATCAACCCGCCCCACCACCGAGCAATGAGTATAAAAGCGGCCGTTTGCCCTTCCGGAGCTCTGTCTCACCGATCCCAGCTACCCAATCCGCCGCGTAGCCCCAGCAACGTCCTATGTCGAGGTCCGTACCCCTCTGGGTGCCCCTAGGTCGGTTGCTTATGTTCATTCATTTGGCTCGGTAGACCCTTCTGGTCCCTCCAATAGTCCGCAGTAAAAAGCAGTAATTGCTCCCTGAGCAACGCTGTAATAGTCATTTCCAACAAAGAAATCCGGAGCTCAGAAACGAGCGAGCAGCCGTACGAGACGGAACACTTGCTCTTGCGTTTCACGACGCTCTGAGTTCTATTTCTTATATATTTTGTGGAATCATCAATAAAATTACATTTGTTAACTCATCAGAAGTGCATTGATTATGGATCCACCCTGCAACCCTGGTATTGCTCCAAAAAGTTTAGATTTCGATAGATTTCCAACTACCATTATAATTATTAATTATTTCTTAATTTCTTATTACACAAGAAAATGAGTAAACCCCTAATTACCTAGCCTGCTAAGAGATTCCACGAAAGTCGGCTAAAAAAATATTTAATAATCCATTGTAAAAACACACAAATAGGTACCTCGAAAAAGAAAACCAACCCTTTCTTCAATGCATTACCGCTTCATTACAGTTAATTAACCCCGTGTCTTGATCTCGACCTGTCCAAATGCGTTTTCCTCGGCTATAGGGATGTTAAGGATATAAAATTCCGAATATCCGATTTTTTTATATAATAGAATTATCCGAAGTGTTTGCTTGATTAAATTAGGTACACAGGCAACACATCAAGCGTTGGGTGAATAACATATTATAGCGTCCTTCTTAATATGCTGATACTTTTTTATCGTCAAACTGAACAACTTTCTCTATGACACCAAAATTGAAATCGCAAATAAAAAATAAGCTGTTTTATATAAAACAGCATAACCTACTCGAGCCAAATGTATGGGACCGAAGTTTTTTTTTTGCGCTTTTAATGTTGGTCCCATAGAGAAAGTTGTTCAGTATGAAGGTCTGGTCATCCACTTAAAAAGTACCAGCATATTAAGAAGGACCCTGTATAACATAGCGCGGCCAGCCTATTTTGGTTTTGTTTAGCTTGCTGTGTCGCCGTGTATTCAAGCTTCTATTTCTATTTAAATGTCTTAAGACGGACTTGACCACTTATTTAGTCTTGTAAATAAAAATTTAAGTATGTTGTATTTTGAAGTGCAACGTTCTGGTAGGTGAGAGAACAATCTTTTAAGACTAATAATTATAACAGATAGTGAAAATCAAATGTTACCTACATAAATCTGATTTATTGGTTTAATGATGGAGAATATTATGCGTCAAACTTTTGTATGAAATTGAAAACTCTGCAACCACCTTAAGTATGCTACGGATAATTTATGATCATGAAAAATAGGGAATATTTTGAAGCTAACTACCCTCGTTCGATTAAAACCATGGCAAAGTACCGAAATAAGGTCCGAAACATTTTCATGGTCAGTTAGTTTTTACGGATATCCAATAATTTCGGTAACAGTTTACATAACAACACTACTTACCTATTTATTTTGATGTAGCCACACAATCGAAAAGGAACCCTATTTCAGGAGGACAGAGCACACATTAAAATGTAAATTGGAATGTCAAACCAACTGTGGGAGTAGGGTTACCACAAACAGTAAGTAAGGAACGCAAACGTTAGGTTTAATTTTAGGAATCTCTTATTTATTTTGTAGGAGAGTAATTTAGGAATTTTTCGAAGGATTGGATTCTTCGTTATCGGCAATAGGATGTAATATAATAGGCAATTATAAAAAGAAACATTAATTGTTAAAAATAATAATTGACAAAAAATATCAGACCAACAGTAAGATGCAATACAGAAATCAGTGAAAAAATAAAAACCAAAAATAGGAATGTGAAACTCTGAGAACTTGACTTTTTTGCGAAAAAAAGTGAAATTTTGCGAATGTGACATAACATTATGCGCCTAATCAGGTTTTTTAAATAAATATATCACCTAAAAAGCAAAAACCAATCACGGTCCTTTATTTACCTGTCTATTATGAACCTCTCAACTTTTAAACCCTTGGTTGCACTCAATGATTTGTATTTTGTATTACCGTACTAAAATATTTTTAGTTCCCACGTAGTTACAACTAAAATAAATCCGTTTCAGCCTCATACAGGAAAATAAAATAAACATAGAGATAGAAATATCAATTCTCAAAGACATGAATAAAAATAATTGGCAACGGTCATATTGTTTGCCATCCAATTAAATACTAATAAAAATCAATTGAGCGTCGCCAACTATTTTGATCGATATCGCATCATAATAAGAAGCGATACCTACTTAAATGACAATGTTCGCTCGAAAAGCTCACAGTTCGGTCATTTCGGTATGTACATTTTTTTTTGGAGGGCTTAATCGAAAACCATTTCGAGATAATTGTCTTAATAACAATTATTATTTATGTCAGAGATTGGAAAATGAATGTAATACAGATATTTTTTAATAAAATAACGTTTTCGGTCCAGCGAGTGACGTCACTCGCTAGACCTGCAAACTCCTTGGTTAAAACAACTGACCATTATGAAAAAAAAATACATTCACAATGTCAGAATTTGACATTTGATGTTACCGTTTCTGTTTCCAGCATAAAGTTAGAAAGAGGAGGCAGGTTTTTTTTTTCAAATAAAGCAGTAGTTTTTCTCCATGGACTTTTGGAGGGCTGAATCGAAAACCATTTTGAGATAATGGTCTCAAAAACAATATTTTCTATGCCAGAGATATTAAAATGAAAGGATTTACAGATATTGTAATAAAATGACGTCGTTTTCGGTCCAGCGAGTTACGTCACTCGCTAGACCTGCAAACTCATTGGTAAACTTAAAATAACTGACCATTAAGAAAAAAAATACATTCACAATGTCAGAATTTGATATTTGATGGTGCCGTTTCTGTTTCCAGCATAGAGTTAGAAAGAGGAGGCAGATGATTTTTATTTTTTTTAATTAAGCAGTAGTTTTTCTCCATAGACTTCAACTTATTTTCTCTCCACCATTTTTGCACTTAGAGATTACAGCTGAAAATAATTTAAAAATTAAATTTATATTGATAAACTCGATGAAACGCAATAAAAATTAACTGGGTGTCTTAAAATTATGTCTTCTATCCGTAAAAATATAAAATGAAGACAAAAAAAACTTGACATACCGAATTATACTTACGTACCTACTGTGCCGGCTCAGGGACCCGACAACAAAACACACTATTCATCTCTTTTCTGCGTCATCTCAGTCCAGTTGAGCACCTCCAGCTCCTTGAGATCCTTGGTGACCTGATCTATCCAGCGATATTTGGGCCTGTTGGTCGACGCCTAGAGGGTCGCCCCAGATACGCTCTCTACACCGCACGATGTTCCCTCATCCGTTATACAGGATCCTTCTTAATATGCTGACACTTTTTAAAGGGTTGATCAGACCAACAAACTGAACAACTTTCTCTATGGGACCAACATCGAAATCGGCTGTCCCATATATTTGGCTCGAGTAGGTTTGCAGTTTTGTATGGAAGAGCTGATTTTTTTTTCGCGATTTCGATGTTGGTGCCATACAGAAAGTAGTTCCGTTTGACGGTCTGATCGACCTCTTAAAAAAGTGTCAGCATATTAAGTAGGAGCCTATATGTGTCCGAGCCAGCGAGCGCAGTCGTACAGATTTTATCTTTTCTAGGACGTTGGGAGTGGAAACTAGGTCTTCTATTTCCATCAGTGACGCGTTGCGGAGAAGTATGGAAACACAATATTGAGGTCCGAGTTCGAATCCGCAAGGACGACATGCTATGTACCAATGAGTTTTTCTGACTTATGCTCTCAAGCGATGAAGGAAAACATCGCGAGGGAACCAGGCCTATGACAGCTTTAGTTCCGAAATAGCCGTAGTTGCGCTGAAGTCACATTTTCCCTCATGATTGAACTTACAGCAACAACAGCGTCATTCCGTGTTGTTGCGTCAGAAGCTTATATCTTGTGTTTTACCTTGTATTTCGCTTGAGAAGCACTAATTCTTCTCCGTTGTATGACATAATAATGTCTTTGATTACTTTGTTCCCTGGTCAAATATCCCTATTTGCATTCCGGAATAACTGTATACATACCTATATAACTACCAGTTCTATACTAATTAGCTTGACGACAGCAGCGCCACAACGGAAATGTTGGAACTAAGTGCAAATTTCACTATCGCATCTGTAACTTGCTACATATCAGTAATCTGTGGAGGAAACCTGCATACGCTGAAGAAGAAATTCCAATGCGTATGTGAAGTCTACCAATCCGCATTGGGCACGCATGGGACGTGAAATAACTTCCTGGGGGTAGGCCCGTGCCCTGCAGTAGGACGTATACAGACTGATGATGATGATGATGATGATGAATAGGATAATTATATACGACGTATGGGTTGTTCTTATAATCCGCCGCAATCAAGCGAACCTATCCAGTCGATGGGTCATCTGCTAGAGTGACTGAATGCACACCTGCACGAGAGAGGATTTAAATACAGCTACACCTGATGCTGTCAGGTGTGCCGAATACCTAGCTACTTAATATAAAAAACACCACTGAAGAACTATTTACACGAAACGAAGAAGATCAATCCGCCCCGAATTTCAAGCTCTTCGTTAAATAACAATCGTTATCAAATTGCGGCGTTACATAAAATGCCCATGTGGATCACGATCTGCCCAATTCTATGATCGGACCATAACATAATTATACAAGCTTTACAGAGAATTTAACACGTGTTTCAAAGGAATATACCTATACCACAGTATAAGAAAGAGTATCTAGTACCTATACTATGCCAACATTTTGGCGCGCAATCTCACACGAGCGGTGGTGTCAACGGATCTATTATGAGGTACAACAACAGATCCGGTGATTCCTTTATCATGACAACAATGTTGTTCACGACTTGGCAGCTTGTAATGAAAATGTATATCGTTTTCATTTAATATATCGTGCTGTTAGTCACATTATATCTCATTAAGACGCTCCCACTGTGTAAACGCAGGGCCGGGCCATATTTTGCTGGTTTTTAGAAGCTATCTTCTCGTTATTTGTAAGACTTACAAATTAATGATGATGATGATGATCTTCAACATCTTGACTTTATTTTGTACATTTAACATATCTTATTTTTCTATAAAATACCTACATATGAAACCTGTGTTCAAAGGAAAGCCTAAATACATATTTGAAAAATTCTGCATTACATGCATCTACTTTATAAGTTGAAGTCTCTTTTACTTGCGACACACACCATTGTGTAGACAATTATGATCTAAAAATTTGTGTAAAAATTTTTTAAGTCCAATATTTAATGAGTTAGTTAAATAATTTTAAAATTTGATGCGAATTCTTATTACTTTCGAATTTGATTTCCTTGGATTAGAAGGCACGAGAGTGACATTAATGAATATCACTGTGGTGCCACAGAAATGACGTAGTTTAGTAGAGGTGATGCGGCTGTGAAAGGGTTAAGGTCGTTCTGTGAGGGATACCTTTTAATGATAATAAGTGTGCTCAAAACTATATTATCTGAGGTACACACGGCGACAAATCAAGCTATACAAAACCAAAATAAGCTGGCCGCGCGATGTTATGCGTTATGCAACCTACGCGCGGCCAGCTTATGTTGGTTTTGTATAGTTTGATATATCGCCGTGTGTACACAGACACTTGAAACACACTTACACTTGGTGACTCATTTTTAAGGGGCTGATCAGACCACCAAACTGAACAATTTTCTCTATGGCACGAACATCGAAATCGTGAAAAAAAATCAGCTGTTCCATACAAAAGTGCAAACCTACTCGAGCCAAATGTATGGAACAGCTGATTTTTTTCGCGCTTTCGGTGTTGATGTTGTTGTTTGTTTTATTGTTTGTTGTCCCATAGAGAAAGTTATTCAGTTTGATAGTTTGATCATCCTGTTAAAAACTTTCAGCATAATAAGTTGGACCACGTTTAATATACATTTCATCAGTATCCAGGAAATGAGTTCATCTCCCACTCGCACGTTGAGTGACATAACACAATACAAGCCTCAAAATCTTGCATTGATTAAAACAGAACAAGGTGAGGTACAGGGACACAAAAATTACTAAGTCCACAGCATTTACGATTAAACCTTTTAATTTTATTATTCAATGTATACATACATATCTATAACTATGCATATAATAAAATTGTAAACTTAGCGTGGATGTACATACAGGGTCCTTCTTAATATGCTAACACTTTTTAAGAGGATGATCAGACGTCAAACTGAACAATTTTCTCTACGGGACCAACATTGAAATCGCGACAAAAAAATCAGCTCTCCCATACGTTTGGCTCGAGTAGGTTTGCAGTTTTGTATGGAACAGCTCATTTTTTTTCGCGATTTCGATGTTTGTGCCATAGAGAAACTTGTTCAGTTTGACGGTCATATTAAGAAGGACCCTATAAATTAAAAAAAAGATTTATGCTACCTTAGTAACATAGCTTTTATGATACCTTAATTACATAATGAAATACATTGAGACCCTTTTTAAAATTTTGTCTGTTTGTTCGTGCACGCATTACTTAAAAACTACAGAATAGATTTGCATGAAGGTTTCCACGAAAACATAGGGCTTAGTTTGAATTATAATTTAGGCTTTATTTCTTCAGTCAATCAAAAGTTATGAGTATTTCAAGTCAGTGGTTTGCGCGTACGAAGTCGTTGGCGCCGCTAGACTGATAATAAACTTCAAAAATAATTCCCGGCATCACCAACCCTATATTAAAGGAAACACCGTGGGGAAACTCACATATTTGCAGATATCTCAATGGCATGGCGTGAGCGGAATATGGCGTAGATATGGTAATGACGCGGTCCTCCGCAAACCGACTGAATCAGTTGGCTGTCGGCACTTGCATTAGAGCCCACCGCCACCGAAATGATTGTAAATTGCTTAACAACTTGCATATTGTTTGTTGAGAACTCTATCGCTGCGCTTCGTACTGTCGAATTTCGATCCTATTTTGGATATTCATCAAACTCGAAACAGGTTTATACAGAGTCCTTCTTAATATTCTCACACTTTTTAAGGGGATGCTCAGACCGTCAAACCAGCTCAATCCAGACCGCAAAATCAGCTATTCCATACAATACTGCAAACCTATTTGAGCCAAATGTATGCGACAGCAGTTTTTTTTTCGTGATTTCGATGTTGGTCCCATAGAGAAAGTTGTTCAGTTTGACGGGCTGACCATCCCCTTGAAATAGTTTCAGATAATTTTGTTAGACCTTAGCATCCTTTTAAACTAAGAGTCTGCCCATCAAACTGAACAACTTTTACTATGGGAAAAAACCTATAAAAGCCAAAAAATATGCAGCTTTAGTATGGAAGAGCAGATTTTTTTTTGCTCCGATCGGTTTGCTCCCAAACGTTGATGGGTAAACTCTTATAGTTTAAAAGAATGCTAATGATATCAATTTCACTCTGTAGACATGATCTAGAGCTGTGGTTTGAAAGTCTCCCGTAAGATTGTATAGGATTTTTTTTCCTATGGATATTTATATTCAATAGTATTAAATAGACATATTTCTGATGTATTTTTTTTTGTGATCCTATTACTGCGTTGGAAGTTGGTGTTGTAGAGATAATGCGGCCAAAAACTCTGGACATTAGTCACAAAGTTAAATCCATAATCAACTATATCATTTGATTAAACTGATTACATTTCATCAAACTATGAAATAACAATAAATATTGTAAATACAACGTGTTAATGAATTTACGCAAAACTAGAAAGTAGTTTGTTTAGAATCGAGAGCAGAATCGAATTCTCGTGGTTTCAACATGGGTATATTTTTTTTAAATATTAAATAATTTGTTTGTAAAATTTTAAATTTACTGAACTTGGTCTCCACCCACCGCTCGGGCACTCTCACCCTACTTACTACCAAAACCAGATTCTTAAAATATATCCATGAGCACATTAGCGCTTTCATTAATTGCAGAAATGATAACAAATCATTTTTGCCTGGAAACTTAAAATGCGAATAACTTTAAATTTTAACTTCCAAATTAATTAAATTATTGTTTCAATCAAATTATTTTCTTATAAATCAGTTGGGGTGTATGAGGTTTTGCGCTTATTCATTAACACGTTGTATAGGTCCCTCTTACCGGTAACATTCGTTAACTTTTCGGACTCACTCCCACAGGATGGCCCAAAACTCCTCTAAACTAGCTAAAAATAGCATGCGCTGTATAATGGTTCACTTTTAGTCCATTTAAGCTTTTAAGATGGTATGGTTTTAAGATAAGTGTTTACAGTCACCAGTTCTTCGCCCACAAAACACCTCTTACACCTCCTCTTACAAGAAATGGTGTGGTGTGGTCTGTTCTAAACCATAAAGCTAATCATTATCTCGGGCAATATACGTCCTATGTTGGACATAAGCCTCCACCAAGGATCCAAACAACGGTCGATCCTTGTACTTCCAACGAGTAGCTTTCTTTTCTGTTCAGAACAGAAAACGAAGTCCGAAATGGCTAAAGAGTTCTTGGGTGGAGACCGCATACCGAAAAGCTCATCCTGGGTAGCCCCGCCACAAGATGGACCTGGTGAAGGTAGCGCGCATCCATTATATGAGGGCAGTGCAGGACTGATCTTCGTGGCGATCCTTAGGGCCGGCCTATGTCCAGCAATGGACATTTGCTGAGATGAAGGTTCAGAAGTGTTCATCAACTTTCGTTGCTGACCGTACTAACTAGCATTACCTCCTGAACCCGATGTGTAACGGTCACAACACACGGCCGCTATAATATGTTTCTGTGCTCTTCTTACGCACGCAAGTTGCTAATCGCTTCCTCTCACACCCAGGAACGAGACGTGCTTATGTAATTTTTCGTGCGTTAGAAGAGTAAAGCAACATTTTATAGCGGCCGTTTGTGGCGAGCTTAAGGCTATAATACATACAGCTCAGCTGCGCTTTAAATGTTCAATGCATAATTTATCCAGCAGCCGCAAACCTTTGGTCCGAAATAATCTCGGAGGGTTGTTACGGGAATTTACATTGCATACGTTAGTAGAGTAATTATGTAAGATGAACCTTATTGGTATGGTAATAATGGTCACGCGTGTTAACTGTGTTTACTGATTCAACGCGTAGATAGAGCTCAATTTTTTGGGTCAATGTATATAGGGTCGTTCTTATTATGCTGACACTTTTTTAAGGGGATGATCAGACCGTCAAACTGAACAACTTTCTCTATCGCACCAACATCGAAATCGCGAAAAAAAACAGCTGTTCCATACAAAACTGCAAACCTACTCGAGCCAAATGTATGGGACAGTTGATTTTTTTTCGTGATTTCGATGTTGGTGCCATAGAGAAAGTTGTTCAGTTTAATGGTCTGGTCCTGCCCTTAAAAAGTGTCAGCATATTAAGAAGGACCCTGTATTTCAGTCCAGTTAGGGGTGAGACATATTGACCGAGACGAAGGCGAACGATGGCGGGTTTATAAAAAGCACGTTTAGTATGGGACATCGTCCGTGGCTTTTCGGTGAATGGAAACATCGTGAAGAAACCAACGTGATTCAATTTCGAGGCATGTATTGTACCCACTGTCCATTATAAGTGGCGACGGGCTAACTTCCCGCCACACTGGACAGAGTTTGGGTACGTGAATGTTCTGAGGATTAAGAATATATCTGACTACCCCATCGGGGAACATAGTCGTGAGCATATGCTACGTTATGCTATCATCCGCCTCCTCCGCCGTCGACGCGGCGAGCGGCGAGCGGCGTGGCGCCGATCGTGATCCTATACTAATCGTGGTTTCCTGTATGGGCCCGCTGTTGTTCGCCATCGTTCAATGTGTCATCATCCTTATTCTTCTGTTGTAAATCACATAGGTACTTTATAAACACTTATCCTCTTCATCAAACATGTTTCTATCGTCATTCTTCAGCAGTTTAGGCTGTGCGTTGTCTATCAGTCAGTCACGGAACTGTTTTATAAGTATCTATTGGATATATACACAACATTTGCGCCATTTAGCGCACTACGGCCCCATGAATTATTTGTACATAAATGTTAGGATATAGTTTGTTACTTTAAACTAAATAAATGAACAATATTGTCGTTAGTAAAAATATTACAATACCTAACTAGCAGGAATTCTTTGTTACGAAATTATTATATAAACTATCACCCCTGTTTCACACCTTTGGGGGTTGAATTCGAAAAATCTACTTTTTTTGTGAACAGTATACTCCATTCAAATGGCAACGAAATTTTAAGGCCATTTTTAATTACAGAAACAGAGCTATAAAACACTTCCTCTCACTTATTCTAAGAACAGCTTTAGTAACGTCCAAGATATGCCAGACAGTATATCTTTCTGATAAATAAATTATATTTGCTAATCAGAATTGGCCAGAAAGCTATATAGGAATCAGAAAATCTTTTCGTCCTTATTTGTCCGCAAGTGATTGTAGAAAATCAATGGTCATTTCATAGCGGTCCTCTACGCATTAATTGATCTAAAAATATCTTGGGGTATTTTTAATTCGTAATTTAATGTTATTTCATAATTTTGAAAGTTAAATGAAAACTACTGAACCGATTTTCATGGCACAAAGCTATGAACATTCTTGCAAAAATTAACATTCTATTTAAAAAAAACGCATCGAAATCGCTCCACCCTTGTGCTTGGAGCTACCATGCCACAGACACACAGACATTGGCGTCAAACTTATAACATCCCTCTTTTTGCGTCGGGGGTAAATAAAAACATCCTTGCCAAATTTTAAGTTAGTAGTCTCTGTATTTTTGGATTATAAGCTTTACACCGTCAAAATTTACCGAGTAACATTACTCTCAACTTATTCCTAGATTAGTGGTGGTAAAACGCAAAATCAGTTTACTCTAGAGGAACCGGCGTCATAATCTAAGAATAAAATTTACGCGCGTTTGTTTGAATCCGGCCTGCATTCTAACAATTCTCACTACCGAAAATTTAAACCAAAAATACGGGCATACCTTCTGTTACAAACTATAACTAACTACACCCAAAAGTGAGGTAATATGTCAATTTAATAGCCTAAGTTATATCATTAGCACGTTATAACCCTTTAACGACATTTAGCATCAGTTCTACTAGCTGAATAACGGGTTCCCACTGTTAATAGGCATTTATGAATCATTTGTATCAACCGTATTAATGTTATTTACGAATGTACTAATAAGCATTAATCGGGATAATTAATTACCTTCATTTATGCTGTAACAGGGGTAAAGCTGAAGTTATTATTCCACTGAATCGAATAATATAATTCGATATGGAGTCACGTTGCAGGGTTTGCCCCGAACACTTGTCTTTCGCGTGGTGTTCGCGCGGTTCGCGTTTCAGCCTGCCACGAGGCTCCGCAATCCTTCTCAGTTCTGTTCTTACTAAAAAACAATCCTTGAGATTGGATAGGTACTCCCTCAATCCACTTGAAACTGGCGGAAATGCGGTGCTAACGCACAAGCAAGAAGTCAATTCATTATAAATAATAATTCGGTATGTCAAGTTTTGTTTTGGACTTCAGTTTATACAGGGTCTTAATATGCTGACACTTTTTTAAGATGATGATCGGACCATCAAAATGAACAACTTTCTCTATGGGACCAATGTCGAAAAAGCGAAATTAAAATCAGCTGTTCCATACTAAACTGAAATCTTACTCAACCCAATTGTATGGGACAGCTGATTTCTTTTTCACGATTTGAACATTGGTCCCATAGAGAAAGTGGTTCAGTATGATGGTCTGATCATCCTCTTAAAAAACTGTCAGCATATTAAGTTGGACCCTGTATGTTTACGGGTAGAAGACATAATTTTAGGAAACCTATTTAAATACATCTATTATCCATTCATAAAATCGTACAATAATAAATTCAGTAGCATAAATAAAAAAACTAAGAGGAAGGATCTCTCTTTAAGACTAGAGTGAGCCATACCAATTGTAAAGTGTCCACTTTTTTTGACGTTTAAGTTTGAGTGTCAAGTAGTATAGACAAAAGGCACCGAGTGACATATGGCCTTATGTTTACGGTCACTTTTCACACACACTAGCTCAAAAAAAAAATGGACAGCCGCATAAACAAATATCTATAGTTCCATCTCCTTTTACTATTAAAGGTATGTCATAAGACAAAAGGGACCAACTACAATCGTAAATTTATGCGGACTCTATGGAGATCCTTCCTCTTAGTAAAAAAGCTATTAAGTACAGAATATAATCTTAAGATGCAAGCACTGCCTACAATGTTTTTTGGAACGATTGGAATTACATATTTTAGGTAAACCGCCCAGATAGAGGTGGTTTATGTGATACTAAAATAAAGAACACCACTATAATAAGTGGGCCTATTCAAACCCCGCCCACGTACGGGTTTCGTTCACAAAAGGCTCAGCCTGTAAATATTGAATGAAATAGCCGAATCTAATGTTCGTTCCGCATAAGAATTCTTCTGATAGAGCTTCTATGGCCGCGCAATAAATATGAAAATTCCCTGATTCCTGGAACTTTGAATTTGGAAGTTATAGTAGGTACTAGGGATGGGCGAAATCGAACGAAAAATTCGAATTTATTGTTACTCGAAAGTAGTAGGCAAGTCACAGTGAATAGCGAGACACGAAATATAAGAAAAAAAATGTTTAAAAAAAGAATGTTCTCTGTTCTCGTCTCATTTTGCTCTTTGTATCGTTTTGTAGTGCCAATAAAGAGGTGGGTATGTTTTTTCTGCTTGCTGTTTTGGGCATCACACCAGTGACGGCGAAGCGCCCTGGTAGGTCTACCGAACCAGTGAATTAAGCAACCTGCCCAAGGGGTACCCATAATGGGTACGAACCTCGGCAATGGGCGTTGCTGGGACTACGCGACGGGTTGGGTATCGGGGATCGGTGAGATGATTACACAACGATATAGAATACATTTTATAGACACAAACATGCATATTCCTTATTCAAAATATTTGCTCGTTCCGGGATTCGAACCCGCGATACTCGGATCAGTAGGCAGGTTCACAACCAACTGAGCTAATACATTTTTGTCAACATTAATCTTATCAGAAAGGTTTCAGCTATTTTTAAATTACCTGTCAACAAGTACTCATTCTTCCGATTTATTTTTAACCAGTAAATTTGTTTTTTATGGAAAATATTACTCTCAAAGGAAGTCTTAGAAGTACAGTGCATTAATTATTAAATAATTCAAGTACACATTTGTATTTATTGTTGAATTAAATTTCGAATGACTCACTATTGTTCGAATGGAAAACTCTAGTCAACCGAGAATGCGAATAATTCGATTGTTCCTTTATTTGGACAACTGTCCATCTCTAGTAAGACTGAAATTGCGGAATAGGCCTCCAGGGCTCCATACGGACATGAACTACTATTTTACATTACATCCGCGGAATTACCAACTTACGTGTTCCGCGTAGCAGATTTTAAATTCAGCTTAGTTCTGTAATGAGATTCTCATTTCTCTTTGACATTAAGCAGAGCACTTAAGGCATGTTTTTCCTTGACATTAGAGATGCCTCTTTTAGAGTAATTATATTGCATTATGCAGATCTCGGAATTTTGATAAGATGAGTCTATTTTCTTTATCATCACTTTTTTCATTCACATACTTTTAAGTATTACCTTAAAGTTTGTTCAGGAGTGCGATTTTAGCAACTCATTCGTTGAACTCAGCAGTTTAAAATGACTATGGAGATATGCATCTCTTTCTACTTCTGATTTGATTTTCAAAAATCGCACTCCTGAAAGTGTGGATGTGTGGGGTTACTAGAATGGACAGGACAAGATTAGGAATGAGTATATTAGAGGAAGTTTGAAAGTGGCTCCTGTGAATGAAAAGCTGCGCGGTAATCGGTTATCGTGGTATGGACATGTGATGAGAAGAGATGAGTGGCATATTACAAGACGAATGTTAAATCTGAATGTGGATGGCTGCATGAAGAGAGGACGACCAAAGAAAAGATGGATGGATTGTGTGAAAGATGACATGTGTAAAAAAGGTGTGTGCGCTGAAATGACGGCTAGAAGAGATGAATGGAGGAAGACGACATATTGCGCCGACCCCAAATAATTGGATAAGGGCAGGAAGAAGAAGAAGCACTCCTGAAAGTATAATTTTCGATAGTCAAATCAGCAGTAGAAAAATGCATATCTCCATAGTAATATTGGCATTTTCAACTGCTGAATTCAATCAGTCAATCAATATACTTAATTTTAAACCAAAAAACATAGTATACAGAGAGTAAACAAACAGGAAATACAGAAGGTACAAAAATAGGCGGTCTTATCGCTAAAGAGCGACTTCTTCCAGACAACCTTAGGGTAGAGAAAAGGGGGGTAATTCGAAGTATGAGTTTCAAAAATCGCACTCCAGAGCTCATTACGAAACCAAATTAGATTTTTCTAAAATGTATGGACCCTGGGGTCATGACTTTGTACGGCTTATCGTGGGACATTAATTTTTTTTTTCCGGTACAAAAAATAGTTAAACATCATTTTGACAAACACCGCTTACCTACATGGCTTATGAAATTTTTTTATACCGTTTTGTATCGACAAACAAAATTGTATAGTGATGTGTGTATTTTTCTCAATTTTTACCCGACTGCGCCAGAAGGAGGGTTATGTTTTTCGAGCGTGTGTATGTACGTATGTATGTTTGTATGTCTATTTCTTTAGCACGGCCTACAGCCTAAACGGCTTGATGGATTTTAATGTATGAGGTGTCATTAAATTTGTAAAAATCGTGAGAGTGACATAGGGTATATTATTTTAAGATTTCATCTACGAATTAAAAAAAAGAGGGGGAAGAATCAATTTTTTTTTGTTAAAAATTACAATATGGGTATCAAATGAAAGCTAGTAATCAGACGATTCCAAATATATAAATATTATAGTACTTTTATGTTACCGTTTCGACACAAGACTAAAAAGTATGAAATAAACTAAATTATTAAGATAAACAAAAAACCCTACTGCATAAAAAACCTATTAACTGAAAAGAGAAAAACAAGCTCTATAATCACTAATCATCTATACCAACTGTGTAAGCAAATATAATTTTATTGTTATTAGGTAGGTATTGCAGGCGGAGGGACAAACCAATCAATAACCAACCAAACATTTTCTTTGTCCCCGTTTGCGATACCTACCTAATAACAATAAAATTATATTTGCTCACACAAAGTTGTTATAGCTGATTAGTGATTACAGAGCTTGTTTTTCTCTTTTCATTTAATAGGTTTTTCTAGATACGATACCAAGCGTTGGCCCGGATTGAAACAATTCCTTTAAACAACATAATTGTAACACATTCAAATAGTAAGAGTCAAACTTCTAACACTGATATTCAATTAAGGTTCCGAATATCAAGAAGTAATTTTAAAGTCCTCAAGCAGAAACGTCTGCATTAACAACTTTATTCAATGGAAATAGTTTCTAATATCCAACGAATCTATGCAAACAATTTTAGAACTAATCTGCAAATAAGGTTCGTGAACGTAGCTACACTACTCTCTATCCCAAAGTAAGAAGTCGTCTCAAATAACTTTAAAGTCCTGAATCGTAAGCCCGAGAATGGCTTGATTCCAGGAACCTCATACGCAGAACATGCTATATACCCCATTAAACTCTATTTGATTACATTAATAGAATTCCCTAGCACGTAACGCGAAATTAAAGCAATTATGAACTCTATTTTAAACAATATTCGGTTCAAATTTAGAAATGTTATTAGAATAGCTCTATTAAAATCCTGTGACATTGTTATCACGGTATTCTCGTATGTTATGTTATTCTGTATGACTTTCGAGATAAGCCAGTATGTTTTTCGACTACAAATCGGGTGAAATTCGCACTGTGATTGTTTGAATTTCGGTGTGCAATCTAAAACGTAATCATCACAAATAATGTTGGTAGAATGTAATAATAGTATTGTTCGCATTACATCGAGTTCCTAAATAAAGCAAAAGATGGTTTCTCGGTTAAGTTATTTCATGAGATGAGAATTTTATTCCGAATGCGTAAATGCGCGCCGCATACAAACGAAGTTTGGTGATATTTTCAATACTAACCAATTAAAGTCAATTTTTTAGAAACACTCTAGAAACTAATCTCTGTCTTTGTATGATGACAGATTTTCGTTAAAATACATAGTTTTAGTGCTAGGACTAATTTAAGATTTGTATGGAAATCTTTGAGGCATTCTAACTTTAAAACTATACATTTAACGAAAATCTGACTTCATACATAGAGATTAGTTTCTAATTGTTTCTGAAAAATATCATTGACTTTAATCGGTTAGTATTGAAAATATCATACATATGATAATAATACAAATAAACTAAACTGAACAACTTTCACTATGGAACCAAAATCGAAATCGCGAAAAAAAATCTGACGTTCCATACTAAACTACAAATCTACTCGAGCTAAATGTATGGGACAGGTCTTTTTTTTCACGGTTTCTATGTTGGTCCTATAGTGAAAGTTGTTCAGTTTGATGGTCTTAACACCCCCTTGAAAGTTTTAAATGCTTATTTTAACTTTTGTAACACCTTGTATATGCTGCTCGAAGTCGCTCAGAAACAATTTCGCAGGAACATTATTACTTTGGTCACAACTTTTTTAAAAAGCATTATGAAACAAATAAAGAAATTAATGCAAAATCTACAAAATGCATTATGCAAATAACGTATGAAACAACATTCGAATTAAATTACGTTCCATTACTGCGAAAATATGTAGTGAAATTTAACAGATCGAAAAATTATTCATTCCATGCAATGATAATGTATCTAATTTATCATTCATCACATGCCAGGTTTAATTAATGCATAATATGATAATATTAAGCAACAACTTACAATCACTACGAATAAATCAATCAATACATTGCGAATTAATCAATTGAAAAATAAGACTTGGAGCAGAGATAAGAGAAAATAAACAGTTTATAACTATATGTGGAAAAGAATTAGAAAAACGAAAAAACCCCCAACGCCGGAAACAAACATTTAAAAAGTGAAAAATAATTCGGTCACCTCGATTATGATTGATGTAAGCAAATTTTTGTTTTACTTCTTAACTCTCTTCAAGATATTTTAGGTCAATTAAGGCGTAGGTGACCGCTATGACATTAGCTTTCTATTTAAAAAACTGCATCGAAATCGGTCCACCCGTTTGGGAGCTACGATGCCACAAACAGACAGACACACACACATTGGCGTCAAACATATAACAACCCTCTTTTTGCGTCGGGGGTTAAGAGCAGTTTATTCCGAATGCGTAAATGCGCGCTGCATACAAACGAAGTCGAAGTGATATTTACAATACTAATCAATTAAACTCAATGAAATTTTGCAGAAACAATCTAGAAACAAATCGTATGCTTGTATCGTGTCCGATTATCGTTAAAATATACAGTTTAAATGCTAGGATTAATTAAAGATTTGTGTGGAAATATTTGAGGCACTGTTACTTTAAAACTATACACCACAACAGATTTGTTTCTAGATTGTTTCTGCTAAATTTCATTGACTTTAATTGGTTGGTATTAAAAATATCACCAGACTTCGTTTGTATGGAGCGCGCAACAGTAATATACCCTTAAAAATCAAAAACATAATGGTACTTATATCGCCATAATTGTATGGATGGAAATCAAGCTTCATTTATTTAACTTAAATCACACACTTTCTGACTCTTGTTAATAAACCAATATACAATACTCTGAGAATAGAGTGTTCTTTGGGCCCCTCGATTCAGAATTAAGTGCCTCGTGTTAGGTAAGGTCGTAAATCAGGTCGCCAGAGACCCGATGTATAATGCCTGAATGAAAATGGGCCAGGTTCGAGAATACGTATGCCTACAAGACTCATAAATTAGAAACTGTAATACCAGTCCACTGTTTTGCTTTGTTTTAAAAATTGGTACGCTTTGATTACAGTAATCGCACAGAACAAAAGAAAATCAGAGGATAAAAAATTATGCAGAGAAAAATTAAATGAAAATCCTGTCACACTGTAGTTTGAGTACAGACCATTAAAAGAAAAAAAAGAAAACCGGTCAAGTGCGAGTCGGGCTACTCGCGCACCGAGGGTTCTGTACCACACCACCAAACAACATTATTAACATACAAACATTTTTTTCTCTTGGGTCTTTACGCGAGACCAACTCACACTTGGCCAGCTTTTATTATTTGTTGTTATAATGTAGAGTTTGGTCTATAATCACACCAAGTTTGACGCTTGTATGTATTACGATTAGTACGATAGAGCGAGAAGAAAAAATGTTGATAACAACTAATTTCTTGTATGATGACATTTTTATTATTTGTTAACAAATCCGCCGTAATAACGCATATTCTGTTAAAATTTCAATATTCTATATTCTAGCTATTACGGTTCAAAAGTTACAGACTTGAATAGGTAGGACGGACGGATGGACGAACAACGTAGGCTTAGTAACAGGGTCCCGTTTTCACCCTTTGGACGAGGAGCCCTAAAAAAGAAATTCAGTTGATATCCTATTACTCCTACTAATAAAATGTGAATGTGAAATGTGAGAGTGACGATGAAACGACGAGTGGCGATGATGGATGGATGAATAGAATATGTTCTGGATTAAAGCATAGGCTGATTTTAGGGTTCCGTACCCAAATGGTGGAAATGGGACCCTATTACTAAGCTTACGATGTTGTCCGTCCGTCCGTCCGTCCTACCTCTTTAGGCCTTGTAACTTTTGAACCGTAATAGCTAACAGTTGAAATTTTCACACAATATTTAAACACGAGTATACAAGAAACTAGTTTTTATCAACGTTTTTTCTTCTCGCTCTATCGTCAAAACGATAATACATACAAGCGTCAAACTTGGTGTGATTATAAAGCAAACTCTACACCTCTGCATTATAACACCAAATAATAAAAAACCGGTGTGAGTCGGTCGCGCGCTAAAGATCTCGTAGAAACCAAAACTTTTTTGTAATATGTTATGTGGTGTTGTGATACGGAACCATCTGTGCGCAAGAAGCCCGACTCGCACTTAATAATTTTTTTTTTAAATCAACGCAGACGAAATCGCAGGCCAAAGCTAACAATATTTCTGATTTCATATAACGATAATAATTCCTAATAGATATCATGCCTTACGTATAAGTTTCGAAGAACAGTTTTGAATTGAAATTCAGACAATCTAAGAATAACAATAGAAATTAGTTAGTCATACTGTACCTATTTCGCCATCGCTTAGAATAATTTGCCGTGCGTCATGATTTTAGGTCCTGGCCAATATCACTTGAATCTATGTTATTGAGTCTAGTTTCATTATTCTCTAGTATTCTGATGTTGTCTTGTATAGGTACCAATGTAGAGGAGGTAATTTTAACTATACAACGTGTTAATGAATAAGCGCAAAACCTCATACACCCCAACTGATTTATAACAAAATAATTAGATTGAAACTATAATTTCATTATTTTGATAGTTAACATTTAAAGTTATTCGCATTTTAAGTTTTCAGGCAAAAATGATTTGTTATCATTTCAGCAATGAATGAAAGCGCTAACGTGCTCGTGGATACATTTTAGGAATCTTGTTTTGATAGTAAGTAGGGTGAGTGTGCCCGTGCGGTGGGTTGAGATCGAGTTCAGTAAATTTGAAATTTTACAAACAAATTATTTAAAATTTTTGAATAAATTACCGATGTTGAAAACATGATAATTCGATTCTCCTCTCGATTCTAAACAAACTACTTTCTAGTTTTGCGTTAATTCATTAACACGTTGTATACACAGGTCCAGTACTTCAAACAACGTTTTAGATTTGACATGATGACGTTCGCACATGCGCACTTTGCGCAAATTGTGCATGATATATGTGTAGAGTTAACTTACCACGCATCGTATGAACATCATTATACATTTCGTTACTTTTAATAGTTTATTCTGTTATTAAAATAGTATTTAAGCTAAAGAATCAATGAATAAGAGAATTTAGCGACGACGCTTTTATTTTCCGACATTTATTTTTACTGAGAGGATAAAAGTAAAATATATTTTATGTAGTTAAATCCTAAGGGAACGCGCGCCTGACTGCATTCCCTTTCTCGGCTCCCCTTAAGTTTCCACCCAAGTGTGAGGTGAGGTGGGGTATCTGAAGTCAGAGGGGGGCCTATTCTGTGCTATATCTGTCTGTGGATCTTCTCTTAAGACGATTAGCCGAAATCGGTCAGGGGCAATACATACATTTTTTTTTATAATGTCTTTAACGGCTCTGGATACTAGTCCTTTTGAGCCATTCGTTAATTTTTCTTTATATTATTCTTTATTTTGATGATGGGATGATAGATGACGATGAATCTGTGGTCAATTTCGTAAGCTCGCGCATTGCCGCCAAAATGACCATGTACGAGTTAACTTGAACCAAAACTTATGTTCTGTTATCGTATTTATTTGAGATTCCTGTTACGTCGGTCGCTTTACGCAACTGTTTGGTACACAATCCGAACGAAATTATGTCACAAATATCACTAAAACCAATTTTTTACGAATTTCAAATAACACGAAACACAGCAAGAGCAATGGCGCCAAGCAAACTCGCAATACATACACATATACCAGTGTTGCCAATTTAGCAACTTCTGGGCTAGATTTATCAACATTTCCGATCTCGTTAGCTACAAAAAAATATTTGAAGGCTAAATATTTTAGCCACTTTTTATGTAATTTTTTTTTTGACTTTGATCTCTAAGTTTAAACCTATACTATGTAACTATACTTACAGCAAATAAAATTCTAGTCTATTCTATTGCACTCGTGGAAAAAGCTGATCAAGTCCATGTTGAAATTTTGCAATTAATATTGATTATATCATTTTCATTTTGTTTTATCTACCAAAGAATGGTATATATAAAGATAGGTACTTAATGAAATTTTTGATTTTTTTGTGTTATATATTTGTAGTAATAAAATAATTAGAATTCCTAGCATCTCGTTAAACCGATTACTATATTATAACTGTCAAAGTTTGTGACGATGTTTGGATGTTTTTAAGGTTGAACCTATGTTTGTAGTGCAATCACGCATAAATAGCTGAACGGATTTGGATGAAATTTGGCACGCAGATAGAATATGTTCTGGATTAAAACATAGGATACTTTTCTAAGGTCGAGGCAGAAGGAGTCGTGGGCAACAGCTAGTATATTAATAAACAAAACTCAAGTCTGATAAAGTAACGTTAAACGTATACTAAAGATGCCAGCGCCGATCTTCGATCAATAAAATTATCAGTACAGATAGGTATACAACGTGTTAATGAATAAGCGCAAAACCTCATACACCCCAACAACAAAACAAAACAACAAACAACAACGATTTATAACAAAATTATTAGATTGAAACAATAATTTCATTATTTTGATACTTAAAATTTAAAGTTATTCGCAATTTAAGTTTTCAGGCAAAAATGATTTATTATTATTTCAGCAATGAATGAAAGCGCTAACGTGCTTATGGATACATTTTAAGAATCTTGTTTTGGTAGTAAGTAGGGTGAGTGTTCCCGTGCGGTGGGTTGAGATCGAGTTCAGTAAATTTAAAATTTTACAAACAAATTAAAATTATTTTGGTAAAAATTACCTATGTTGATAATTCGATTCTGCTTTCGATTCCAAACAAACTACTTTCTAGTCTTGCGTTAATTCATTAACATGTTGTATAGAATTTCGCTGAATAATTAAACAAATGACAACTACAAGAACACAATCGCTGTAAACTTAATTTCCGCGAGAAACTACTCGAAACGATTTCCAACAAAGCTAAGCCTTCGCTCGAATTAAATTCCTATGTAGCATATATGTCATATAATACTGGTCTGGTCCAGTTAAGGCGGCAACTGCAATTGCATTAGCGCGACTCAGACCTCAGACTTTATATAGATTTTCTTAAATCTAATTGTACTAAGTTAAATTCGATGTCTTCTGTCTTCTATTTTCTTCTGTTTCTTCTATTATATCGGGAATTCAAATATATTAAAAGGCGGTAAAAGCCCGTTTAAATGTTTAATTCTAGATTAAATTCTACGTTTTAAGGGTCCATAGTCAAACAAGAGGCTTTTATAGTTTCTTCATGTTTAAGTCTGAATGCCTCACTTCTTCTCTCACATTATAGCATCATTCTATTGAAACCATTGGACATGAAGCCAGAAATGTAATAAACAAAAAACAACATTTTTGACCCACAGAACAAAAAGCTAGTCAAAAAATTAGTTAATGATAGACGAGATGGCTTCGGAACCCTATCATGGGCGTGTCCTACACCCTCTTGGCCGGTTTTATTCAAGTTTTATATGTGCAACATTATTATATACCTATAAACATAAACTCATGACCGTAATCCCTTTCGGGGTGGTCAGAAACATCGATTCATATCAACTTTCTGTTTAAGAATTTAGTTGTAGCAATGCTCACATTTAAGCTTCATGGTGGAGGTGGCTAGCCTTTCGCCCGCGTAAACACTGCATAAGAAACCTTTAATCCCTTAATCGCCTCGTACGACACCCACGGGATGAAATTGAGTGGTCCATCTAAGCCCACGCAAGATCACGAATGGACCACCCCAATGCCATTTATGCCATTGCCAAGAGTGATATTATTATGTAATTGGGCTGGGCTGCACCAACAGATTGCGAACAGGCGAGGAGCGCTCTACTAAGGGTTAACCCTCGCCTCACCAGGAGCCTCTTGCGTCTCAGGAGAGCTCAATTACGACTAGTTACTGGAGCCCTGACTGGTCACGGTCCTTTTAACAGACATCTTTTTAATATTGGTGTTACTAACAGCCCGCTGTGCAGGGTCTGCAAGGAGGTTGAAGAAACAGCTGCGCACGTGCTATTAGAATGCAACGGGCTAGCACAATATCGAGCACAACACCTCGGATCACCGGGGTCTCTTCCAGAGGCATTCGGCAGTATTAACAAGCTGGTGGGCTTCCTGGAGGAGCTAGGGTGGCAAGAATAGTCATTCCCACCTCACGCAAAATAGGCGCCTAAGACGTCGAGTTGCGGAAAATGAGCCCGCTCAACCAATATTATGTAAATTTAGAAAATGACTTCCTAATCATTAATTAACAAAACATGGCGTCATATTTCCTCTAAAATTACCTCGTAGCACTTTGGCATACGTGTCCCAACTTAAATAACAGCTTACACGTTCCAATTAAACTTGAAAGTCTGCGGTATCATTGTTGCTTTTAAGTAACTTACACCGGAGTGCTGTCACCACATTACTTTGATAGTGCGTAAGTTTGTAAAGTAGGGCTTTTATGTTCCCATTAGGATCCCTTCTTTGTTTTCGAGTTGCGAGATGGTTGGTAGTTGAGATAATATTTTATTTACAGTTCACGGCTGAAGGATGTTAACATACCCATTAAGGCAATATTAATTCTTGAATTACGCTTATGTTGTTCATAAATGGAACATCTAATTATTGACAGTGCAATATAATACATACAATAATAATATAAGAAAACTAAAACAAATAGCTGAACTGTAATAAAATTAAATGGAATTTTCTAATAAGTTTTCAGACATAAAGTCGATTATTTTGATAGATTAGATTAGATTCATTTATTTCATATTATAACATGTCACATTCTTACATAATTATTTTACATAAAATGTCCATTCATAACATGATCGTCAAATTGTATAATAAAATAAAATTAGCAATGTCAAATAAGAATAATTATAAAATAATAAAACGTTAAAGTTAAAAATAGTTAAAAATAGTTAAAAATATACCAATTCGATACGTTACAAATCTAGTAGATACTCGGATCAGGAATTAGGAGCTTAGTATCACTTTTGCAAAATTTCACGTTAAATATTTCACAAAGTGTCATATTCTCAAAAAATCACTTCTTCAAAAAGTCACATTCCTAAAACGTCACATTTGCAACGAGGCTGCCGTCTAGTGATTGCGTCGCAAGCTCTCTTCCGTATAGACTATCACCGCTTTTATGTACATGTAAATAGAGTTCAATTATCGGTAGATTGATCAACCTACCCATAGTTGAACTCAATGTCTATGAACATAAGAGTTCAATTGTCAGTAGATTGATCTGTCGCCATGTGTATAGCGATCACTAAAATATATGAGACCATTTTCTAGCAAATAAATAAGTTTTTTCCTGGGCCATTTCACGCATCCGCGTTCTACGGATGATGAATTACCGCTACTTCCGGTTCCTTCCCATTTTTATCTCATCTGATTTACTTTTAGACTGAGATTTAAAAGTTTTTCTTGTATTTCCTACCTGTACATTTTTACACAACAACTAGGTTTTGTCTGTGGCGCAAAGGCATTTTTAGAGTTCCGTACCCAAAGGGTGAAAACGGGACCCTATTACTAAGCCTACGTTGTCCGTCCGTCCGTCCGTCCGTCCGTCCGTCCGTCCGTCCGTCCGTCCGTCCGTCCTGCCTATTTAGGGCTGTAAATTTAGGCCCGTAATAGCTAGACAGTTGAAATTTTCACGGAATATGGGTACGGCTTTGGGATTTGTTAAAAAATAGCTACGTTTTACCTGAAAATAAAACGTTTATTAAACATACTTACCTTATTCGAAGCCTAATAAAATAATGAGAGAGCAGCGTTGACTTCCTGTGTGTACTAGTCGCTTACTTGCCGACCAATCCACGCGTTCCGCTGCAACTTCACTCCACTCCCGCCACAACGCGCACCCCCCACCAGCGCCACCTGGCAGTCGAGTCTAGAGACTCGTGATTTACTCATTGCGTCTCTATTATCACCAGGCAGGATTCAAAATATTAGGCTTCGAATAAGGTAAGTATGTTTAATAAACGTTTTATTTTCAGGTAAAACGTAGCTATTAAACGTTACTGTACCGTTATTCGAAGCCTAATAAAATAATGAGAGACGTGTTTGTTATCGTCTGGTGGAGCTGGAATACGCCAATGTGATTAAAATATGTTAAGAAGTATGCATCGCCACTTAAGGTTGGAAGAATGAAGTGAAAGACTTGTGTAGACAAGAATATCTTTATTGAATTATCACGACTGATTATGTACCGTTGGTACTAATAACACTAATTATTATAATAAGAAGGCTAATTTATATGCATATTATACTAATCATCAGCAGGGGCAAAAGATGATGTTACCGATGACTTATTTCCTGACACGGTAACTATCTCCCTACAGTAAAATTTACGGAAAGTATTGGCTGATTTCCAATTACCTCTTGCTAGGATATCGTCTAGCTGGAAGTTTTCAATCCAGTTCTTAGATGCGACAGCAGATCTGAAGCTGCCTGCTGTAGCATTTATACCAGCCTCGTGGAGAAGTTTCTTAATCCAGCCCCCGATGATAGTGCGAGAGGCAGGTCTGGAAGCTCCTGTTATGGCCAAGAATAGACTATCAGATTTAGCCGCTTCTCTTCGTGTCTGTGATAGTTCTATTAAACGTTTAACCCAATAAACTGGGCATATTGCTTTGTTTTCTGCATGTGTCATCAATTTCCAGCCGGACTGACGATGATCGGCGGTATCAGTTTTTGAACCGAATACTGGTCTTAAAATTATGTAATCATCTTCAACTTTGTAATTTTCTGGGGAAATACTGAGGAGTGTGAGGTCATGTACACGTCTGCCCGAACATAACAAAAGAATTGCGGCTGTGCGTTTCGAGGTCTCGTATAAACTCGTAGTGGCAGGATCTTTGTTTTTTATATATTGTGTTATTATGTCAGTGTCCCAAACCGGCGGTTTTCTGGATTGCGGCTTGGATAATGCGATGGCTTTTAAAACATGTTTCACAAGGCTGTGGGAACTTAAGTTGGTCTGACTGTTAGGGTTTGAAAATGTTGTTACGACCGATTTGTGAACTAAAATTGTGCTTAGTGATAGTCTATCCTTTTGGTGTAGGTCTGCGACGTATCTGGCTAAATCAGAGCCGTTTGGGTTATAAGTATCAACGCCTGTGTTTCTTGTCCATGCCAACCACCTGTTCCAAGCAGGTCTATATGTATTAAGCGTAGAAACTCTCCAGCTGGAGGATATTAACTGCTTTTGCTCTTCCGTCCAGTTTGTTAGATGTTCATTCCACCCCCACATTTCCAAACTTCGAGTATCATTTCGGACACCCTGGGTGGAGGTAGACCCGTCGATACATCCACTAGGACCTGCGACAGGTTCCTGATTGTGAAAGGTGGAGCTAGGGCTCTGCTCTTTAGATCCGGCCTCCAATATACTTTTTCCCAGCGTGGCACAACCATTAGGAATGCCCCTGATGCGGAGTTCAGATGAGCAAGAACTCTCGGCACAAGGTGTGGCGGTGGGAACACCCATGCTAGTGGAAAGTTCCAGGTCATGCTTAGAGCGTCGTAGTAAGAGGCTATCTTGTCTGTTCTGTCCAGTGTGCAGTATGCTTCTACTACATGGGCCTTGTATGATGCGAACAGATCCACTACAGGCGTGCCCCACTTCTTGAATAGAATCTGGGTCGCTTGTGGGAGTAGGTGCCACTCCGGTGGAGCTTTTAGGCGAGATAAGTGATCTGCATGGCAATTGTAGTTCCCTGGGATGTGATAAATCGAGATGTTGATGTTGAATTGATCCGTGATGCAATACACTTCTCTCGTTAGGTTCGTGAGTGCCACAGACTTCGTACCGCCTTCGTTGCGAAGGTATGAAACAACGGACCTGTTGTCCGTCTGTATCATTACGGATTTCGAACTCAGGAGCCGAGAGTGATCTTTTAAGACGTTTAAAATAGCGATCATCTCTTTCTGGTTGCAGTGTAGACCTTGCTGCGAAGGTGACCATGTGCCTTGTAAGCTTAGGTTGTTCAGCTTGGCTCCCCAGCCAACGTCGCTTGCATCGGTGGTAAGGTAATGTGTCGGGGACTGATGGTGAATCTTGGACTCCCGTTTGTGACTCAGTTGCCACCAGTCCAGCTCTAGTTTGCTTTGGTCGGAAAGAGGCAGGGCATTTGTCGTTTGAGTCTTCAAGAGTTTGTTGGCCTGAGCCTGTAATGCGCGATAGTGGAGTCGCCCTCTTGGTACAACAAAGCTCGCGAAGTTCATCATCCCGATAACTCTTTGCAAGTCTGTTAGGGTTGCTTTGCCTTTTGCCAGCGTAGCTGAGATCTGACACTGTATTCTGGAGGTTAGCCTTTCGGGTAGGTACTTCGAATTTTGCCAAGGATCCCAAATTATGCCGAGGAATTCTATGGACTTCTGTGGTGTTAGGACGGATTTCCCAGTGTTTATTTCCCAGCCCAGAAAAGTCATTAGGTCTAATGCGACCTTGATATGGCTGCGCAACAGGGATGGGCTTTGATTGACCAAAAGGAAATCGTCCAGGTACACAAGCAGACGTACACCTCGATTTCTTAGGCATTTTGCAACCCAGTTGGTCACCGACGCAAACGCTTTCGGTGCCGAGCTGAGCCCGAAAGGCAAACACGTCATCTCCAAGAGTCTGTCGGCGTAAATCAGGCGTAGGAATCGTCTGTGGCTTTCTGAGACTGGTAGATGAAAGTAGGCCTGATGAAAGTCTATTTTTGCCATCCAGTCCTGAGCCTGCAAGAAGTCTGGCACACGATGAACATTTACCAGTCTGAACTTGTCCGGGTAGACGTAGTGATTGAGATTTTTCAGATTGAAAATCGGTCTCAGCGTGCCATCGCCCTTGGATCGAAGAAATATTGTTGAAATGAAGCTGGGAGATAGAGTTGCTAGCTGTAGTACACCTTGTGCTAGCATTTTCTCTATCATTATTGACGCCTCTATTGATTGAGGTGTTTGATGCCGAAAACTTGGTAAGTTTAGCGGCGGCTTTGATATGAATGGAATGCGATACCCTTCGATCAATTTTAGGATGTAGGGCGGTGCCCCTATAAGTTTCCAGCGATCGTAAAATAGGCGAAGCTGCCCGGCACGGAAGGAATGACTCGTCGAGTCAATTCCTTCGTTTAGTTTGGTCTCTCCTATCCCGGCGGGATGGTGGAGAGTGCGTCCTATTACTTTTACCCCTGTGTGAGGTACCACCACGTCCGTATTGAGGCTTACCTCCTCTTCCTCGAAATGAGCTGTTGTAGTTGGGGTTAAACTTTGTCTGTGGCTGACGAAAGTTGCTTTTTTGATGAGTGGGTATTCTCGAAGAGAATCCCTGGGTAGGTGCCTGAGTAGGTGCCTGCGATGAGGTACTAGGATCGTTCTGCGGTGCAAAGTTGCGATCTTTGTCTCTTGGCCAAAATACCTTCTTCACGCCACCAGCTTTTTCCAGAACTGAGCTGAATTTTTCCGTGTCAAAAAGTGTTGAGCACGATGGTGGTATTTTCCGTAGGGCAATCTTATGGAAAGGATCTTTGACAGACGCAAGAATACCCTCCCTTCGATGTTGGATTAATTCGGCTCTATGGCCACATACTAGCTGCATAGTGTCACTCGAGACTTTACTATATTCGCCTTTTGCAAATGTTTCGTTAATTTTAGCATGAATGTCTGTATAGCTCGAAGACACATTTTGTTGCGCCCATATCAAAAAATTTTGCATATCTGCTTGAAGTGATTCGCGTTGTTTGAGCAAAGCACATGTAATACTAGCGAAAGCCTTCTCCATATTAGTGGTATACTTCGAATTATCGTACCGTTTAATTTCCTCGTTTGGTTCTAAATTAACAAAACCAGGAGAGTGTAGATACACACGTTGGACGTCCGCGTAGCGGATGCTATTCCAATCAGGTTGGTCAAAATGTTGCACATTTTTTAATTGTTCAAGCATCTCTGTAGATGCGTGGGGAACAGAGGGTTCCTTGACCTTTGTAGTTACGTTAAAATTGAAATCTGGATCTTTATTAATCATGTTATCGATCGGCTGAGACTCGGTCGGGATCGAATTTATATCAGAATGATACTCGCTTTGGTGATCAGGTTCAAAAAGTTCACCACTAATATTCAGATCAATGTGTTCATCAGGCCGGCTACAGTAATTGCCACTAGACGTGGATGCAAGTTGTTTTTGTAGTTCACTCACGACATCTATTAACTGATTCAACTTACGGTTTTTTCCTCTGCCGCTGCGCCGTGTTTTCTTGCGTTTGCGCCTTTTATCGCGACGGCGATTATTGTCTGACGATGACGAGCTGGACTCTGAAGAAGAACTGCTGACGGAGTCTGAACTCGATGATTTTGACCGCTGCCGCTTTCTTTCTACTCTCGCTGCCACTGCATCCCCTCCCCGCGTGGATTGGTCACCCTCTTCCATGATCTGCAACACACACGTCCAACGGAAACCCGTTTGGACATACAAAATTAATTTTAATTTAATATTTATTTTAGGTGGGTAGCTAGGTACGCTTGAAAAGCGCTTAAAGCAATGAATATCCTTTGATAATATTTCGTATGCAAACCAAAAATAAAAAAGGGCCAATTAAAGTAAAAATCACTTCTAAAAGTTGTCCTCGAACGGTAACACCGTTAAATTATTTAAATTACTTATAGTAAATGAGCTACGAATAAATCTTGGAAATACTCACGGTTTATACGCACACACTTCACTTACACGTAATTATCACTTTTTATTTAAATTATTTTTTTTTTTAAATTTCAACAGTTTTTTCTTTTTACGACGAAGTACAGTTGAGTCGGTCTAGTGCCTGTAATATGGCTAGCTTATGACCGCCTCTAGCGGGAATCAAAACGCCAATGAGTAAATCACGAGTCTCTAGACTCGACTGCCAGGTGGCGCTGGTGGGGGGTGCGCGTTGTGGCGGGAGTGGAGTGAAGTTGCAGCGGAACGCGTGGATTGGTCGGCAAGTAAGCGACTAGTACACACAGGAAGTCAACGCTGCTCTCTCATTATTTTATTAGGCTTCGAATAACGGTACAGTAACGTTTAATAATAAAATTCGCAAAAATTAAGGGGAGTTCTCAACAAGAAACTAGTTTTTATCAGCGTTTTTTCTTCTCGCTCTACCGTAAAACGGTAATGCATACAAGCGTCAAACTTGGTGTGATTACTGATTATAGAGTAAACTCCACAGTTTAACAATGAATAATAAAAACCGGCCAAGTGTGAGTTGGTCTCTCGCTAAAGGTCCCGGAGAAAAACAATTTATTTTTGTTTGTTAATGTTCATGTTTAATCTTGTGTTGTGTGGTGGTGTGGTACGGAACCCTCGGTGCGCGAGTAGCCCGACTCGCACTTGATCGGTTTTATTTTTTGTTTTACTTTTCCACGTCTGTCTTTAGAGTCTGCAAAGGCAATCTACATCACAATTTCAAAGCGATTGTTTGAACAACGAGACGTGAATATAAAACAAGTACGTATACACTTTAATAACTATAAGTTGTTATAGGTACCTACCCCATCAAGGGTTCTAATGCATTTTACATAGATAGGTACTATGATAGGTTTTTGTTTAGATACCTAGAGGTCCTTGTGGTCCGTCCAGGATGACTCATACCAATGAGTTTTTCTGAGTTTATGTACGATTTGTAATTTGTAACACCACTGGCTTTTCGGTGAAGGAAAACATCGTGAGGAAACCTGCATGCATCAATTTCGAGGCATGTATTGTACCCACTTGTCATTATAAGTGGCGACAGGCTCACTCCCCGTCACACTTTACAGAGTTACTACAAGTGAAACGTGGTTGTTCTGAGGTTTCGGAATATCTCTGACTACCCCGTCGGGGAATATAGTTGTGAGCATTATGCTATGCATGCTACCTAGTGGTCCCAAGACCAAATGTTGAATTAGCAAAAGCAGATGCTCACGAATATATTCCCCGAAAGGGGGAGGGGGAGGTTATTATTGAATTAGGTATTATTTATTAACCCTTAGGTATGTACACAGTCAGTCAATATTTTAACTAACAGTCCTTAACAAATAAAGTAGTCAATTACAACGAAATTCACGGTGATTACCTAACTAATGAAACACTAATATTTGGGCGCTTTACCCATCTCGGGGTAATTACCCGTTTATTTTACCACACTGAGGTTATGACGTAATGTTTAGGTTTGAAATCATGGAAAATTACCAGAATGATGTATCTAAAATACGATGTTTTGTTTGTTTTATACAAGGTGTTACAAACTAAAGATCAAACTAAACAACTTTCACTATGGGACCAACATCGAAATCGCGAAAAAAAAAGTCTGCTGTCCCATACATTTAGCTCGAGTAGATTTGTAGTTTAGTATGGAACATCAGATTTTTTTTTCGCGATTTCGATTTTGTCCCATAGGTTCCACCCCTTAAATGTTTATTAGTATTTTTCAAGGCGTGGATTTAAAAGGAGACCAATAATTGGGCGCGTACAGGCTTTTAAATGTATAGTAGGATGTTTTCGAAGGAGAGGAGAAAAAATATTAAACAACAAAATTTAAGGGCATGTTTTTATTTTACTATTTTAGTTACAATGTTTAATTCTGCACAAGTCCATCCTTTCACGTTTGTAATCTTGCATTCTATTCCTAACGTATACAAGCAAAGTTACTGTAGTCAAAATGTGCTGTGAGTAATCAATTAATAATTTTTCCTGTGTTTTAATATTTAAGGGTATATTTTCGTTCGTGACGTCATCACCAGAAACAAGTAAAGTTTTGCAATTGTCAGAGGACGTCAAGAGATTGAATTTATTCGCCATTTTTTATGGTAATCAAATTGTTTTATTTTTACTAAAATGTTTTCTAGAATATTGTGAATTCCCGACTCATATTTTAAAAAAATCGATAGGTACATTGTTTTTTTTTTACATTTATATGAACTGTATTTTACGTAAGCTGTATTTTCAACCGTGTAACGTAACCCTTCTAAGAATGTTCCTAAAGTAACCCAATTTAAAAGAAAAATTCCACAGTGTCTGGATTTTAGGCGATTGCTAAAATAAATTATATGAAACATAAAAAAACGACTCATATGATTTTTAAGTAAAGGCAGGTCTTTTATAATAAACATAATATGCACTGGATATGCAATAGCATATCACTGAAAACAATGTTCCTCAAAGTTGGGTTTTAGAAAATATACCCTTAAATCAACTTCGACTGTTTTCGTTGGGCCTTATTATTTCAATCCATCACCCAACATAATTTGTTAAACAAACTTTAGAGTTCAACTGACTCTCCTGCACAGAGCTAAGGTAATGGAAACCCACGCGGGCAGAACTAAAACCAATAAATTAAAAAAACCTGCCAAGTGCGAGTCGGACTCGCGCACGGACTCTTCCGACCGTACCACTATACAACATTACCAAAAAATTTCATTTTCTCTGGGTTATATAGGGTCCTTCTTAATATGCTGACACTGTTTTAAGGGGATGATCAGACCATCAAACTGAACAAATTTCTCTATAGGACCTCTCTCTCTCTACAAAACAGGAAACCTACTTGAGTCAAATGTATGGGACAGCTGTTCTTTTTTTTTCGCGATTTCGATGTTGGTCCCATAGAGAAAGTTGTTCAGTTTTATGGTCTGAACATTAAACATTAAAAAAGTGTCAGCATATTAAGAAGGCCCCTTTACGTGGATGCTTGTAATTGGCCTTTAGCTGACTGACTGCCAGTTACACGAACGTTTATTAAAGTTAATCCTCCATTAAATCTCTTGCTAGCTTTTACTACGTCTACAAGACAAAAATAGACAGCAAGAGATTTAATGGAGGATTCACTTTAATGAACGTACGTGCAACTGGCAGTAAATTTAGAAAACTATTTGTTTAATAGCTGTAAGCTTCCCCAATAAATAAAATAATTGATTTTGATACATAGCTATACTCCATTCAAAATAGCAGCGAAATTTTAAAGCTATTTTGCATTAAAGAAACAGAGATTTGAAACACTTCCTCTCACTTATTCTTAAAACAGCTTTAGTAACGTCCCAGATATGTCGGATAGTACATATATGTATCCAATAATCAGAATTGGACAGAAAGCTAAATAGGAATCGATAAATCTCGTCATCCTTATTTGGAATGAAGTATAGAATAATCAGAAGACATGTTATATCTTCCCTATACGCACAACAAACAAATTGTAACAGAAAACCATTAGGTACATCATTAACTTTGAACACGCGATGGATCTGTATCTGTAACACGTTCTTTAATTCTGAAAAACAAAACAATACGAAGCGGGAATAGCTTCTCTTCTTAAATTTTGATTAACAGTAGATATAGGCTTGACATTACGTACATTTTATTATTACTTTTAGTAACTCATTTTAATTTGTAACATAGGGTCTTTTTCTACTAAAGGTCGAAAAGGAAAGCCGATAAAGATTATCATTATTAGCTACAAATCCATTGCTGATTAAGGGTTTATCTTACAGTGGATTTACTATAATCGCTAAACAGGCGGGTTGGCGATCGTAGTTAGATGAAGATAGTAATAACCACATATACAACTAAATGATGCTATTCATTCTTTACTATTATACGAGGCTATTTAGATTTCACGCGGGGTAGAGACACCCACCAGAAAGATGGTCAATGACATACGGAGACTCGTGAGTCACAACTGGATCCAGAGGGCGAGGGACAGAACATCATGGAGAAATATGGAGGAAGCCTATGTAAAGACAGACTGATCAAGGGCTGTGATGGATGGATGGATTTAGATTTCTAAGTAGCTTCAAATGCCTTTCAAATCTCAGGTTTTCATGTCTAACGAATGATCCATCATCAGCCTTTGTTATCCCATCTGGTAGAGTACTGTGAGAATGTATCGATAGACCACGTATATGTGAGAATTTCTTTAGTGTATGCAGGTTTTCTTACGATCTTTTACTTTACCGCAACAGTGGTGTTACGAGTACAAATCATAAATAAACTTCTAAAACTCATATGTACGAAAAACGAGTCTAACCGCTATCCCCAGAAAGAATATTATGCAATCTGAACTAGATTACTAAGAACTACTAAAAGTGTAATCAAATCAGGTGGGCGCCACAACTATTAAGCACCTATTTACTGATCAAACTAATCCATAGTATGAGAGTACCTACATATTTACGGTTATGAAATTTACATCAGAATTGCGAACAAATTCATTGAACGAAACAAATGGCTAACGCTCAGTCACTAATGGCGGGCCCAAAGAGGAAATTCCATGTACTGTCAGCAACGAAGAGATTTATATCGTTGGCTAAAGTGACAAACCTCGTAACTCCATTTTAATCGTTCAAATTACATTTTATACAATTTTATTACTAATTTCTGAATGCATCCATGGCACAACTCTTAAATCCTTTTAAAAAGCCGTTACAATTTAAAATGATAAATAGAAAACCACATAACTCTGGGCTGCCATTTTTCGTGGTGACGTTTTTTGTGCCTCCTGTAAAATTTGATCTAATGGAGTTACGAGGTCTGACACTTTAGTCGACGATATGTTACAGTCAAAACCACTTTTGACTGATTTTTGGAGTCAAAAGTGGTTTTGACCGGTGCCCTTATATTTTCGAGTGGACTAGGTAAACAGTAGCAATTCGGTTCTGGGACTCGCCGGTGGCTAACGGGGCACGCTCGCCGCGCTCGCTCGGCTCGTGCGCTGTGGTCACAACAAACCTACCATACTCGTCGCTTCGCTCCTCGCTAACCTAACCGACTAAGTTAGGTCTGGGGTCTAAAAACTCATAACCGGTCAAAACCACTTTTGACTGATTTGCATTCTAAAGTGGCTTTGACTGGTTTTGAGTTTTGACTGTAACATGTACACTTTAGTACTACGCTACGATAACGTAGAACAAAAGTGTCTACATCTTTTCGTTGCTGACTGTACAAGTTTGTAACTCAAAACATTATTATACCCTTTTCGCCATATGCCTTTAGTCCGCTACTCCGGATTGGGCACGCATGGTGGACTAACGCATTGACTCCATTAGGGAAAATTAAGCTCCTGTATTGGGAACAGATGCTGAGGATGTTATGTGTGTGTGAAAAAACTTTAATGTTTGTATAGAATATAACCGACACCCAGGATAAGAAATAAGGTGGTCCATTCCAAGCCGGTACCTACCTTGCGGCAAATAGATCTTCTCATTAACTAACTTTTTTGTACATGTGGTTGTAGAACCCCGCGCACATCTACGTTTATCCTATTCCAATAGTATTGTGTTAAACTACAATCAAAACAATGTCTTGACATACATAATAGTAGCTGTACAAGTCAAATACTTGTACTACCACTACTACCACAGGTTATTTAATAGCTACAACGGAAACTCGACCAATAGAATAGATTCAACCTTTTTATGACGCGATCGAGAGATTGTTGAATTTTTTCCGCGATCAAGAACTCAATAATATATCGCACAGTTCTGGTGAAAAATGTCATAAAGTGTGAAATACAAATCGTAAATCGCAGATTATCCAAAAATCTTTTTGCTAAATAATTTTTCTTCAGTTACCGATTTAACACAAACAGTTTTTACTAGCAAGCAACTGCCGAACTATGGCCGGTATCAAAATTAACCTAACGGATGATCATCCCTTTTGATTGAAGAGGTTGCACAAGTCGCTACTCCATTCAATAGTGGACAAGTCTGCAGTAGCCAACAAGAACATTGTGCGTTTACGTATGTAAAATGTACAGAAAGGCTTCACACGCTCTGAAATGTAAGAGCATCGTATTGTTAAACCAGCAAAATCTATTTGCCCGCTTTAAAACGCTTCCAAATAGGGTTACCTATCAAGTTTACCCAACTTACTGCGCTGGCTCAGGGACCTGAAGTCGGTCTTGGTCTAGCATAACCAAACATCTCTTTTCCGTGCCATCTTAATCCAGTTAAACAGCAGCTCCAAACAAGGTTCTCAACCCTTGGCGCAGATTATTTAATAGTTACTATCGTAACCCTTGGTGATCCTGGTCTATTCAGTGATATCTGGGTTTGCCACCGGGCGAGACGATACCAAGAGGGTCGCCTCGGGTACGCTCCCTTCAACGATCTTCCCTTTTCCGTTTGATGTGTCCAAGTCAGCGCAGTGGCATTGATTTTATAAGAGTGAAGGCTAGGTATTCTAGAAGACCCATAAATTAGGTCTCCGTTTTTAAAAACCCAGAATCTGTCAACCCTAAATTAATTATCTCATTTCGTATGTCACCCGTTTTTCATATCAAACCTCAAACCATAACGCGTAAATTGTAACGTTTGAATTTACATTTCACCCAGATATTTATTATTAGGTTGTATATCCAGTGAGAGTACTTCGGTGACGTCACGCAAGCGTAACCGAGTGGCGCGAGTGCCAACGAAAGATAATTGGATTTGAGAATTTGTGAATATTTGGTTTGTGAAAGCATCTGACTCGATGTATTCAGATTCATCTGTGCGTTTGTCGTAAGAGGCACTTTGTTGAGTTTGCGATTAGATTAAACTTGGTAGTAAGAACGCTCAAAGATATTAAGGCGCTACTCACTGAATCATGCGTCTTTACGCTTCAAATAATTTTGGAGATGGTAAATTGACGGTCAATTACTTCTCTTTGCGATTATATTTAGCTAAAAGTGATAATCGAAGCATTAGAGACTACATTCTGATGTTCTAAACGCCTACGTACAAGTAGATCAGATTCAATTCAATTCAATTTTTGTTTAGTGGCATCCGATGCGTTATCACAATTCAGCCAATGTCTCGTTATGTGGATGGTATATGAAGGAAAATGATCAGTAGTATTTATTAAGTCTAGAGTGGCAGTTTTGCCAATGTAAGTAGGTTATAATCTCAAGTGATTGTTTTAAGGTTAAAACACAAAAGAGTTCACAAAATGGTGGAGCCACGTGCAATCCCAACGCGCCGATACGCAAGCGTCCGTACTCCGCCAGAATTGCAGCGCGACTCCGTAGATCAGATTCCAAAAGGATCGCATTAAAAGCTAACCTCAAACAATCAATAACTATGTCAAGTTTCAGCTTACTATGTCTAGCTCGAAATCAGAAATGAAGAGGTACGCAGATGAACCAGAGTAGCCGACATAGCCCAATGAATTGCTAAACTAAAGTGGCAATGGGCGAGGCACATTACTCGCAAAACCGATAGTATACCAGGAATAGCTGCGTATACCGGAAAGCGCAGCGTGGGTAAACCCCTGCGCCTCACAAGGTGGACCGACGACCTGGTGAAGGCGGCGCGAACCCGTTGGATGAGAGCAGCGTATAGAACCAGTCATTGTGGCGTTCCTTGGGAAGCCTTTGACCAGCAGTGGACGTCTAGCGGCTGATATGATGATGATATGATTATGTTCAATTGCCTCTGGGGAAAATGCGTATAACAGACTGACTAACGAACGGATAGACAACAAATTATTCCGTACTTGTTTCGTTTTGCCAATTTTGTACTACACGTATTTTCTGTTATTTGTGATTATTAGGTATATATCTGATGCGGTATGTTTCATTAACGTAGGTACTGTCTTTAAATACATGCAAATATAATTTATGAAAGGTTTATGTCCAGTTCAGAGCTATTAGACTAGTAGCTTTCTTCTTCTGCATATAAGACGAAAATTTCAATTTATAATATTCGTTTCAAATGCTCTAAAGTAAACAATCTGAATGAAAGTAAGCAGACTAGGCAATTTAGACAAATAATGTAAGACTAAACTTCGTACGTCATTAAGATTTATGAACTGTGAATGCTGTTCCAAATTCCTTTGCTTGATTAAGTAACGCTAGCTGGCTTCTAATTCTAAAACTTTGACTAATTATTATAAGGACTAGCCTTGCGGTAGCATTTCCCCTCTACCACGGTATAAGCACAATTGATCTTGTGCATTTACATTCAATTTTACACCTTATCACTGTTTAGTGATAAGGTGTAAAATTGAATACGAGACAGCCTATAATTGCGAAATAATAACTTCGAACTTAGAACGTTTGGGGTTCACACGAGACTACTTTTCATGATTTTTAACATTCAAAATTAGAATCTAAAGTTATGGGGAATAAAATCCAAAGTTGCGGATTTCATGTTACCTCGCCCCCCGCAAAAAGTGACAGAAATGTTTGTTAGTAGAACTACAGGCGTAACCAGTTCACATATAAATAGTGAAAGTTCTAAAACTTTGGTAGATGCACAGGTCCGGCACTTCAAACAACGATTTAGATTTGACATGATGACATTCGCACATGTGCACTTTGTGCAAATATGTGTAGGGTTGACTTACCACGCATCGTATGGACATCATTATAGACTTCGTTACTTTTAATAGTTCATTCTCTTATAAAAATAGCATTTAAGCTAAAGAATCACTGAAAATGTGAATTTATCGTTATTTCCCAACGTTTATTTTTACTGAGAGGATAAAAATAAAATATATTTTTATGTAGTTAAATCCAATGGGTGCGCGCGCCTGACTACATTCCCTTGCTCGGCTCCCCTCAAGTGTGAGGTGAGGTGGGGTATCTACAGTCAGAGGGGGGCGGGGAGTGGCCGTTCTGTATGAAGATACTATTACCTATTCTGTGGTGGAGGCTTAAAACACTGCAGAAAGCAGGGTTCGGATAGTGGAACGATAGCGTCACAATGAATTTTTTTTTTTAAATCTTCGTGCGTCTTCATGCCACAAATAAGCATTTAAAACAAATTTGCCTCTTTGTGTTCTTGCAAACTATACAAAAACATGTTTCTTAGTGTCCTATGAAGGTGATTCATAGTTCAAACTGAATTTCACTCATATGATTCAAACTGAAGGGCCTTTTCTATCCCCGAAACTGAAATTATATCTTATCTAAATTCAATATCCTTTTTAGCTACCGAATTGTGCGCGCTACCAACTGCTCTTTCAAACTGAATTGATCCGTGGTTTTTATGTAACGACTACTACCACCAAAGATAGTTGCTGGGACCAACGGCTTAACGTGCCATCCCAAGCACGGAATCATCTTTCTTTTCGGAAAGTCAGGTGATTCAGCCTGCAATGTCCTAACCTAATGGGGGGAAACACCCAAAGTGACATATTACTAGGTGTTCCCCGTGCGATCGAACCCACGACCTCCGTGTTAAGAGCCCAATGCTCTTAAGCATTAGATCACGGAGGCAGTTATTTAATAGAGTGCTTATAATAAAGATTGCGATTGCGTAATGTTCCTCGCCGCTCTCTACCCCACGCTACACCCTGGGACTGCTTTCCTTGGTACAGGTGAGTGTATGAGTCGAACGACTGTATAATTTTAAAACTGTGCCCACAATCTATTATTCACACTTCATTATTACTGTCTAATAAATCTGTGATCATGCTGGCGCATGGCGTTATCCAGAGTCTACCCCAGTACATTATCAACATGTCTTGTACTATGTAATCTTATACAATACAGCCATGTGGCGATAAGTATTGATTAATTTGTATACAGTATTCTATTCCAGCAACACTGCTCGTATTCTGAATTAAACGTTATAACTGCGCCAGCGCAAGCGACCTTGCAATGATGCAGGTCATTCACATGATGCACAAATACGCAGATACAGAGTACGAGCGGGAGACTCAATTGCATAAAGACTATTATGCGTTTTATACGTTCATTTTATAGTTAGAAGTCGTAGTGGTCTAGTTAGTAGTTCCCAGCCTGGATCTATCTTATTTGATTGAAAAATTATGTATCGGAAGGGAATTGAACTCGCTTCCTGCCTCATCATCATCAATATGAACCAGTTTTAGATTGGCAGATGGATAGGGGTGGCAAATTCGGTTAAAATTTTGATTGATAGAGCTATATCTGATAACCGATCGTAGAGCGGAGAAAAATTGAGCTCGCTCCACCCACTCTCTGACCACAGCTAAGACGTGGTGCTAAAAATTTCGAAGTCGCTTCGCTTCGGATTATTATGATTTTACAAATTATGGCGAAACGTGGTTGTTCTTAGTTTTCAGAATATCTTTGACTACCCGGGGAATATGAGCATGCGACCTATACATAAGTACATGCCTTGTTTGTTACACAAGATGACAAAAACATTAAGTAAGTTTAGGCATTTTCTAGATCAAAAACCAGCAAATAATTATTTTAGTTTCCAAGCATGTGTACCTACATAAGCATAAGCATATGCTCATGGCTATATTCCCCGAGGGGGTAGTGTGAGATATTCTGAAGCCTCAGAACATCCACGTTTTACTATACTGCATTCAATATAGCAACGAAATTTTAAGGCTATTTTGCATTACAGAAACAGAGATTGGAAATACTTACTCTTACTTATTTTTGGAACAGCATTTGGACCGTCCCAAGATATGTCAGATAGTATACATATCCAATAAATGAATCACATCTGGTAATCAGAATTGGCCAGAAAGCTAAATAGGAATCGGCAAATCTTGTCGCCCTTATTTGGAATGAAGTATAGTAGTACTTGAGTAATAACGAAACTATATGTACAAAATTGTGTATAAGGCTTTATTGAGTAAACAGTAACATTGATTAACTACAAACTTTGACCAAAGTTTCTAGGTCCTGTGTAGGCGTTTGAAATTACTTTCAAGGATATATTCGTAGCTTCTTACTACACAGCGGTTACTTCTCATCAGCAACATAATTTGTACCGTTATAATAATAACTTTGCAGGTACATATTGAAAACTTTGTGATTGCGAATGTTTGTTTTACTTAAATCAATACATAAGAAACTTTACACACTTAAATATCTACAGGGTGAAATGTATATCATTAGCATCCTTTTAAAATACCGCCCAAACCCACCCACCCAACCCACCCACACAACCCATCAAAATATGGGAGCAGAAATCGATTAGAGCAAAAAAAATTTCCTTTTTTATTCGTTATCGTAAATCTTTCAATTATCGTCAATTTTTTTACGTATCCAGAAACTACCGTTTAACTGGCAGGGGGGGGGGGGACACTTGACTCTAACAAAAATATTCACTTTAAAGCTTAATATTTCGCTAACGGATCCCTAAATCGAAAAATGGTTTTCCTCACCCACAATATTTTTAAAAGATTTATCATAAAAAATATATTTTTCAAGATTTTATTCTACCACTTTGTCGGCGTGATAAATATGTATACCCATGTCAAATTACAGCTTTCTAGTACTAAACGTCTCCGAGCTTCGCCGCGGACAGACGGATGGACATGGCGAAACTATAAGGGTTCCTTGTTGACTACGGAACCCTAATGTCAACGTCCCCGCCGGCGGGGACAGTCGCGACCTCTGCCCACTCCTCTCACTTCTGGCGTCTACAGACGCTACAGGCACATACCAGGCCGATTCTCACCAATCCGCCGCGTAGCCCCAGCAACGTCCTATGCCGAGGTCCGTACCCCCCTGGGGTGCCCCTAGGTCGGTTGCTTAAGTTCATTCAATTGGCTCGGTGACCCTTCTGGTCCCTCCAATAGTCCGCAGTAAAAAGCAGTAAATGCTCCATGATCAACGCTGTATACGTCATTTCTAAAAATAGAAATACCCAATCATGTAAAACGATTAGTTCCAATTCCAAATGAATTTGCAAACTCGCGTTATCTATTACCACAATTCTGTGGTGTATGGTTCTGTGCATGCACTTCTGATCGTGATGCGGTGTGTATAGAACTAATCTGTAATAACGGTTCATACATACACGTTCATCATACGAATTCTGAACGGAGTGCAGAAAAGGCCTTCGGCGTTGAATTTTGAGAAATGTATTCGCATAGGATAATATCACTCGAAGTTTGAAATCTATAATAAGATCCAAAAGCAGAATATGCGCTCGCTCATATTTTATCGAGATTCAATTTAAATACTGGTTTGTATGGCGAAATCTTATTTTCTTGTTTAATGTAAATATTTAATTCAATTATACTTTATTTAAATATTATATGAGTATATGTAATCCTATACAGGGTCCAACTTAATATGCTGACGGTTTTTTAAGAGGATATCGAAAACACGACAAAAAAATCAGCTTTCCAATACATTTGGGTCGCCAAAGGAGTTAGTAGTACACATGAGAGACAGTTTACTTAATTTAAAGCTGTCGGTCCCCAAGTATAAAATAATGATCTTGTTTTGCAAGGAAACGACCCTTTTAAAAGAAGCTGCATAAAGGCAGGCTATAGAGTGGCAATTAAGCCGTATATCTTCCTCGTTTATTAAAATGAGTTTTAAACAAAGTGATCAAGCATCTTTAATATATGCGAAGTAAAATTCTATAGATTTTGTCAGGCCCGGTCGCAACAATATGCAACCTTTTATTTATACCGCAATTTGGTAAATTATACAAAATGAACCACTTTATATGGGATCTTATACTATTAAACAGGTAAAGTAGTTGAAGCTCACCCCGTAGGCTGAAAATGTTTGGATAGAATTTGGCGAAGAGTCCTTCTTTCACGTTACCCAGTGCCGGATTAAGCGCTGAAGGACCCGCATCACTTAAGGGCCCCACAACTCATAGAGAAAACTGTTGTTATTTAATAATCTTTTACTTACACTCACCATAATTGCATTGAGGAGATTTGAAACTTAAGTAAAAGTTACTAAAAGTTTATTTGCAAAAAAACAGGTCCGAAGGTGTGTCGATAACACATTACAGCACGTCTAGTATGAATTCTCTACACGCGCGCGACGCGCCGTTGCTCCATAGAAAACAACCTGTTCCCGCGCTTTTCGGAGAGAGAAAGCCGCGTTTGCCGCGACAGGTGGTATGGAATAAAGCCGAGTCGCGCGCAAGAAGAGAAATCATGCTTGATGAGCTGATCTACTCTCATTGTGTACTCGAAGAGGAAAAGAGCTAATGCGCGACATCGCTAAACCGCGCTGCTCTGTTGGATCTACTTTAATAATTCCGCAGATTGCCAGAATTTAACAATTTCAAGTACAAAGTTCATCGAATTCGAAGAACATTAATTACACCTACTTTAATCAGACAACAGTAATTAGTATTCGATATCGGTCAAACTGTTCTCAGAAAGGTTTCCAAAAAATGTTAAAAGGTAATGTTTCAAGAACACTTTAAAATAAAGATACTGTATGGGGAACGGTAATGTCGCAGTATTCTCACACTACTTACGCTCGATCTTTTAACATTGTATTATCAAGAATCAATAAAAAAAAAAAAAAATTTTGTTCAATTGACGCAATTAAGTTTTGTAATATACCTTTGACTGAACTTGACGGTGCTTGAATAAAACTGTATTTTCAAAGCAACAATAATTGTTATCGCTGCGATGATTAAACAGACCATTGGAACATCATTGGAGCTCTGAATGCACATAATCATAGTTCACTGAAGCTGCGTTTACACCTCGACATTTTCCTGCATTCAAATCGTAGCATTAAAAATATAGCTCATCATGTCATGCAGTATGGAACCTCGCTTACATAATTTTGACCTATATTCTGTCCTAAAACGTATACTTCATTCCAAATAAGGTCGACGAGATTTTCTGATTCCTATTTAGCTTTCTGGCCAATTCTGGTAAGCAAATATAATTTATTTATCAGAAAGATTTACTATCCGACATATCTTGGACGTTACTAAAGCTGTTCTAAGAATAAGTGACAGTAAGTGTCTCAAATCTTTGTTTCTGTAATTAAAAATAGCATTAAATTTTCGTTGTTGTTTTGAATGGAGTACAGTTGGTTAGAAAAGGGATTGATTTGCCCCTTACTCAAAGTATCCAAATGGAATGAATTTGTGTTTTATTTACATAATATCTTGGTCCATCGCCAATAACATCATGGAGATTTGAAACTTTCATGCAATTCAACAAAATTAACAACATTTTAAAAGAACAACTACCTGATAACTCTAACCAGAAATCCACATGTTAGTGTGAAACAGTAAACATTCAGCAATGGTCAAATCGATGCTGACTGCCCAGCACGGCTAGCATGCCACCCACGACAAAGCCTTTAAATGAGAAACGTTCAAACGTCATGCGCGCTCTTTCTGGCATACGTAAAATAATAAAGATGGAGGCACATCTAGATTTTTTTCTTTTTCTCGGGGGTGGCATGCGAGGCCTACAGGGTGCGCTAGACCAACGTAGGTTTTGTCACAACAACCCCACTTATTAACAAATATGTAGGTATATGTATGTACTATTAATAACGCACGTCACGTGACACCCTCTTAACTCAAACAACAACAAAAGAAGACGTTATTACCAAAGCAACAAACTTGCTTTCCCAATACTCTTAAACTTCCCTCATTGGCTGGACGAAATCGAGAAACAAAATACATATATTGGAGATACATCGTTATCAGAAAGTTCACTTGTGGACTATCCGGTAAAGTTTGATCAAATAACCTTCGAGGAAAAGATTAAAAGGGTCTTCGCAGTGATGGACTAAGGAACGCGACATATAATCTGGGCCATAATACATGCCAGTCTCATGATGGCCCTAGTGTAATTTCAAAAAATTCTGTTTATCAAAAAGTTAATAATTTCAAAAAATTGCTATATACTAAAATTTTCTAAATCTTCATCAGCCCTTTTTTTAAAAGAACAAACTTAAAATTCTTACGGCATATGTTAAAAAAATAAAATGGCATTCAAGACAACTTGCAGCAATCAATAAATATGTAATTTTTATCGGTTGATATTGCTGCATGACATTCGCATCTATATTTGCATTGATACAATATAAATACAAATGAAAATGTAACGTATATTATCTTATCTTACCCCGCTGTTGTGTTTGTTTGAATACCCGATTATGTTATGTCCTGTCGACCACATCTATAATCGCGTAACTCTCAAAATGATTATTGCATGTTGTAAGCATCCATTCTCAAATTTATTTAGATAATATGGCCCTTTAATAAAAATTGAGGCCCCCTACTTAAGTCCAGCCCGCCAAATTGAATGGGACCACACGGTTCTTGACGGTGGCGAGGGAAAATAACACAATAAAAGGGGAAATCTCTGTTTATCCGAGCAGATAACATTGTTTTTATCTCCACCTAGCACACTTTCCATTTGCTATTTATTAGATTTTCCATTAAAGAAGAAATATCTAGAATTAAGGTACACTCTTTTTCTTTTGCTCCACAGTAATGTCAACATTTTTTTTTAAACGTGTAGTGAAACCTGTCTTTTAAATGAGTACGCTGAATGCAATCAAATAAAACGTTTTGTTTGTCCAAGTAAAAACGCTATGTTTTTCTGAAAATTCTAACCGAATTGGGTCAGTAGTTATTGACGTGGTTCGTGCACAAACCAACACAAACAGACAAACATGCGCTTAATCCCATCATATTATACTAAGGTCTTCTTCTTCCAGCCCTTATCCTATTATTTGGGGTCGGCGCAATATGTCGTCTTCCTCCATTCATCTCTTTTAGCCGTCATTTCAGCGCACACACCTATTTTACACATGTCATCTTTCACACAATCAATCCATCTTTTCTTTGGTCGTCCTCTCTTCAATCAACCATCCACATTCATATTTAACATTCGTCTTGTAATATGCCACTCATCTCTTCTTATTACATGTCCATACCACGATAATCTATTACCGCGCAGCTTTTCATTCACAGGAGCCACTTTCAAACTTCCTCTAATATACTCATTCCTAATCTTGTCCATTCTAGTAACCCTTAGACTACTTATATGCGGACCCGCCTCGCCTTAGCATTTCCCCTCTGCCAACGTGCAAGATCAAAATATCTTACGCATTTACATTCAATTTTATACCTTATCACTAAACGCGACAGCCTATAGGTAATTGCGGAACAATAATTTCGAATTATGACGTTTGGGGTTCACACGACACTGTTTTTCAAGATTTTTAATATTCAAAATTAGAATCTAAACTAATGGAATAAAATTCAAAGTTGCGTATCTCGCCCCCCGCAAAAAGTGGCAGAAAATTCTGTTAGTAGAATTACACGCGTAACTAGTCCTCATATAAATAGTCTAAGTAGTAACCCCATCTCCATCTCAATATTCACATCTCTGCTGCATGCTGTCGTTTTTCATCCGTCACTTTAACGGCCCAACACTCCGAGCCATACATTATATATTATCCTTAATCCCATCCCTCAATTTTTTTCTGCAGCTACCGGGTGGAATCTATTAAGATACAGTAAGTTAATATACGAGTATCACATACATAATCCTTCCGGAAGAAATTATCTAAATGACAGTGAAAATCATATCAAAATCCGTTGCGTGGCTTAGAAGAAGTAAGCGGAGAAACAGAAATGATGAGAACAGACGCGGATAGCGTACATACATACATACATAAACTCACGCCTTTTTCCCAGAGGGGTAGGCAGAAACTATAGATCTCCACTTTGGGCGGTTCTGACACACCTCTCTTGCTTCCTCTAAGTCCATACATCTTTTCATACATTCCCTTCGATTTCGGCTACTTTTAACCTGGCATTTTTAATGACGTCCCTGATCTGGTATAGACTTGACGCGGATAGCGACTTTGTTTTATACGAGAGTTAATGTGTTGTTTTTTTTTTTTTAAGAGTTATTTTTGTCACGTACCTACTGGTGCTTTAATTGCGTCTAATTTGAATGCGTGTCTGTGTGATCGATTTGTTTGTTGGGTATGTTATTGTATCCCGTAGAAGCACTTAGTTTAAATGTTAGTTACTCTTTTTATTTGTCAAAATTTTATACTTTGTACTTACTTTTTTTTTTCTCGTTGTACCTTAAACAGATTTTAAAACGTGTTGTCATGTAATTGGTGTTGTAAAATTTAAATTTTGTTGTATTTAGAAATTAAGTAATTTGCTGTTTGAAAACCAATAAAATATAAATTAAATTAAATTAAATTAAACACTATTTAGAGAACAAATACAGACACGCAACAAAGTTTACAGTCTTGTACCTATAGATGTATAAATCTAGACAACAATGTGATCATTTATTGCACAACGCAGATGGAGAAAAATAACTGACGATTGTGAGGAAATGATAATTTATTGCTTGGGTTAGAGATATGCGAAATCGAAGTATAAGGAAAAATGTAAAGTTGAGAAAAAGATTTGTGAATTATAAAAAAAAACCGGTCAAGTGCGAGTCGGGCTACTCGCGCACCGAGGGTTCCGTACCACACCACAACACAACATAATAACTAAAAAAAATGATTTTGTCCTGGACCTTTAACACGAGACCGACTCACACTTGGCCGATTTGTTGTTATACTGTAGAGTTCGCTCTATAATCACACCAAGTTTGACACTTGTATATATTATCGTTTTTACGACAGAGCGAGAAGAATAAACGTTTATAAAAACCGAGTTTCTTGTATGAGAACCCCCTTTAAATTTTCTCTTTTTGACATATTCATTATTTGTTAACAAATCCGCCGTAATAAAGCATATTTTGTGAAAATTTCAACTGTCTAGCTATTACGGTTCAAAAGTTACAGCCCTAAATAGGTAGGACGGACGGACGGACGGACAACGAAGGCTTAGTAATAGGGTCTCGTTTTCACCTTTTGGGTACGGAACCCTAAAAATGTTTCCAACAATCCTGGAGAATTAGTTTTTGTTTCGCGTTTATTTTGAAACAGTTTGAACAATTTTAAACAGTGTGTAAAATTAAATGCGTTGCATATCGATTGGTCTTTGGTGCGCCCACCATTCAGTTATCTAAGGTCTTTTTCTAGAAACATTTTAAGTGTTTTAGGTAACTAAACTTTAGTACTAAGACCTGAAATAAAATGAAGGAAGGAAAGAAGCAAAATCGACAATCTATTCAAATGCTTGAAACTGGGGCATCTTTTATACGTGATTTGACGGAAAAGTGTTCAGCAAACTTTTATAGAAAGATAAACTGTGAGCACAGTATAAGAATGGGGAAGTAAAAGTGCTGTGACCTGACGAGAATAGAAACTTGGGAGGTGGTTGTGGTCAGCGACGCGCATTTAGGGGTGCTTCAGACCATCAAACTGAACAATTTTCACTATGGGAACAAAATTTAAATCTCGAAAAAAAAACACCAGTTTTATACAAAACTGCAGTACCAACTCGACTCAAATGTGTGGGTCAGCAGAATTTTTTTCGCGATTTGAATTATAATGAAACTTATTCAGTTTGATGGTCTGAAACACCCCCTATATGCGCTCGCTGACCAAAACCACACCCTGTTTGTAACCGCGTACATTTTTACCGTAAGCTCTTATACTAATAGAAACCATTATAACGCGAACAGGAGTGCGAGTTTTAAAAACCACCAGTTTAAATCAGCAGTACAAAATGTCAAAATTACTATGGAGATTATGCGTCATTCGATCTTGATTTTGAATCTCACGAATCAAAAATCTCACTCCTGCACGGCTTGCATGACACCTACGACAAAGCGACAAAACGAGAAAAACGTCGAGCGCGCTCTTTGTGGCATACGTATAACAAAGAAAGAGGCATAATCTCGATTATTATCGTTTTCTCGGGGTTGGCATGCGATACTGGGCAGGAAAGTGCGGCACGGCCTTGTTACCAGAGACAGCAATACCTTGCAAGCTACTTGGGAAACGCTGACCACTAGGGATTTTTTTTAATTCTATGTTTCGTAAGGATTTCTCACATATCCGGCGCCTTATAAATTATCTTATAATAGCTCCATATAAGAGTTTACCATGGTTTACATTATCGTATAATAGCTGTCATAGAAGGTGGTAGAAGATCAAAATAAAAGTACAATACCAACAATAAAATTTAAACCTTAGGCGAAAAAACAACCTTATGGCGATCTGGTTCGGGTTCCCCATATAAGGAGATAGGAATGTCATAGTGTTTTAGAGTAAAAACCAGTCACATCCTGTTGGATGCTATATAATGCTTTCTATAGCTGTAGTGCACAACGAAAAGAGACGTACGTCGATCTCAATTCAACGCATTCGATTCGATAGCGACATAGGTAGGAATGTATAGTATACTACACGGTATAATAGGTAGTTTAAGCTGCCTGTCCACTGAAGCGGAGCGACGCTGCGGAGTGGAGTAACGAAGAAATATCAACTCAGGATTGCATAAAATCTCGAAGCGGAGATTTTATGCAATCCCACTGGCCAACATTCCCTCGTTTCTCCGCTCCGCAGCCTCGCTCCGCATCAGTGGACAGGCAGCCTAACTCGTGCTTCCTCTATCCACTATCACAGAAAATAGATACACAGTAAAGCAAATTCAGGCAGCGCAGCGCAGCTTCGACGCACGCACATAGACGACCGCCACGTACACAGACAGGCGACACATCAACCTATACAAAAGCCATGCAACCTGCCGCTATGCTAAACCATACGCGCGGCAAGCTTGTGTTGGATTTGTATAACTTGATGTGTCGCCGTGTGTTCTAAACGGCCCGCTAAGGTACTTCAGTATAGATCTACCCGAATCTGATGGAAAATAAGCAAATCATTTTAGAGTAAGCAACACGGGGGTAATTGGATTAGGGCCATTTACACTCTGCGGCTTTTTTAATCGCTTCTACATCGATTCAGTGGCGATACAGCTACGACGCAAAACGTTTGTCATATTTGGTCAGTCATTCGTCGACAGCCTTTGTCGACAGCCTTTGTCGCAATCCGCAACTTCGGATTTTATTCCTTTGCTTTTAATTATAATTTTGATTGTTAAAAATAGTCTCGTGAGAACCCCAAACGAGACTAGTTTGAAATTATTGGTCCGCAATTATAGGCTGTCTCGTTTAGTGATAAGGTATAACATTTTATGCAAATGCACATGATTAATTGATCTTGTAACGTGGCAGAGGGGAAATGCTAACGTGAGGCTGGTCCCTAGTTATACGGTCTAAGATTGGTAGACCTGTACTATTGCGCCCCGAAGTACCTTAGTATGCTGTGTACATGGCGCTCGTCTGTGTGCGTGCGTCGATTCGAGCGCTTGCATGAAGTTACCGTACTGACATATCTTTTCTGTGCTTACAATGTTAGAGGGATTCCCACTCAGACGAGTCTCACTTTAAAAACAAACCGAATATTAAACGGAAAAGTTATTCTCAGCAAATGCTTCTCTTAATTATAACGTGGAAAAGAGTTAAGTTAAAAATAGCACTAGGCCGAGAAAAGCGGCAAACCTGTCTCGAAACAGGGAAAAACGTTTAAGCAACATAATTTGAAGTAAGCAAAAAGGAGAAAGGCTTTCAGCGTCAAAAACTCCACCGAGTTTTTTTTCTGTATTTTACATCTAGCGAACTACGAACTCTGCACTTATTTGCAGAAAACAAGGAATCGTAAAAAACAATGGATATTTCATGTTCTGAACACTTTTGGTCCTGTACATTAATCAAGCAGTATCGATATTGAACCTAGTGGAATAACGTGGTAAGAGCGTTTAACGCAGTTTCGATATTCTCATTTAGGAAACTTATTCTACAACCTTTGGCTGAACGAATATAAGAGTTAATATCTCGAGCGTTTTACTTTAATTTATGCGTAGGTCTCTAATTGCCCGTATAGGCGTCATATCTGTGAACTTTATCGGTAATGAAATAGGTATTATTTTAGAGTATCCGCGTCCCTCCGTCGTAATGTGGATACAGATTTAGACTTGCCACACACATACGGTATTCCGAATCAGGATTACGATTTCGTATGGATTTTCCCCCTCCACAACTCCGTTCGGTATCAAATCCTATACAAAATCACAATCCTGATTCCGAATTCCGGATCGGAATTCTGGATCGGAATTCCGTATGTATGTGACAGGCCTTACGCTTTTACCACGCGTTTCTACAGGCTCGAACTGTACCGCCTGCAGATGCACCTCTATGTATTGTGTTTGGTAACTTTCGTGGGAGGTCTTCAGGAGGGTCGCGGTCGGTTAAGGTGCGGGAAGACGCAATTTTGGTCGTATCTGGAGAAGGCCATACTGTTCGTGGCGCTAGAGTGTGACGCATTGTTAAATAATAATTAAGAAAAATAGTAGTTGAAATATACAGGGTCCTTCTTAATATGCTAACACTTTTTTAAGGGGATGACCAGACCTTCAAACTGAACAACTTTCTCTATGGCACCAAAATCGAAATCGCGAAAATAAAAATCTGCTGTCCATTTGGCTCGAGTATGTTTACAGTTTTGTATGGGACATCTTGTTCAGTTTGACGGTCTGATCAGCCCCTTAAAAAAGTGTCAGCACATTAAGAAGGACCCTATACAACGTGTTAATGAATAAGCGCAAAACCTCATACACCCCAACTGATTTATAACAAAATAATTAGATTGAAACAATAATTTCCTTATTTTGATTTTTAAAATTCAAAGTTATTCGCATTTTAAGTTTTTAGGCATAAATGATTTGTTACAATTTCAGCAATTAATAAAAGCGCTAGCATGCTCATGGATACATTTTAAGAATCTTGTTTTGGTAGTAAGTAGGGTGAGTATGCCCGTGCGGTGGGTTGAGATCGAGTTCAGTAAATTTTAAATTTTACAAACAAATTATTGAATATTTTGAAAAAAATTACCTATGTTGAAACCATGATAATTGGATTCTGCTCTCGATTCTAAACAAACTACTTCCTAGTCTTGCGTTAATTCATTAACACGTCGTATGTGGTGAAGTCTTAAAAACATCTTTTATTTGTTTTGACCTGCAAAAATTGCTACTGCTTGCATAACATATTGAGCTTCGAGGCAGCTTTAAATTTTCCCCGTTACTCAAAGATCCATGTTGCTTTCCCATTACTATAGCCTTGTTAACCACCTAGCTTTTATGCATGATGTACGATTGTTAACACCGAGTCGTAATTATACCGCACGCAACAAGAGATGAAAACTAAATAACAATTAATTTCTCGGCAGAATTTACTACGTAATATTGCGATTGTAGGTACTACAGACAAAACACACACACAGGCAGTAGGTACGTAGATAGTGTGTGAACATAGATATAGTATAGGGGTAGATAGATAATATAAAGCAAGACATAAAAACGCTATTTGAAATCTCAAACGTCCATCCAGTGCGATTTTTGAAACTCATACGCTGAACTCAGCAGTTCAAAATGTCAAAATTACTATGGAGATATGCATCTTTCTACTGCTGATTTGACTTTCAAAAACGCACTCCTGAAGTACCTATGATTTTCGAAAGTCAAATCAGCAGTAGATAGATGCATATCTCCATAGTAATATTGACATTTTCAACTGCTGAGTTCAAAAGATGAGTTTCAAAAATGGAGGTGCAGGTGCCATCTTGAAACTTAGGAGCGCCTGACTTTTCCATTTGTATGAAGTGACAGTGAAATGATAACTCTTACTCTTACTACAAAAAAAAGGAGGGTAAATACTCCACCGGCTGAAAAAAATGGGTTTTGATATTATTAAAGTCTGCAAATTTTTAATATATTATTAGGAATATGATGTAGAGCCTAGAGATACTCTACAAAATTATAAAAAACGAGAGCTTGCTTTAGATAATAGTTCGGAACCTGGTTCGCCGATATCTAACATTTATAACAACTGTACAGGTATAATATGAAGCTAACAACACTTAATGACAGTTGAAACCAGAAATATTCAATTTTAGATCAATATTAATATGAGAATACCTAAAGTGTATTTACCATAAGTTCGAAAGTGTTATAACATTTTATAAATATGTATATTAACATGTACCCGATATATATTGTTGACACATCATCAACTCTAATATTATAACTAAGTGGTTATTTTACGGCTTCTACGCCCGGACTAAAAATTGTATTTGTGGCTTGAGGTTTGTAAAGTTCACATCGGTCACACAAAACGTTTTTTTTTTTTAAAGTTACTCAATAAACTTTACAGACCAGAAAGCTACAATACTTAGACAGACTTGTCCATGACTTAGCGAAGAAAATGTCTTTCTTCTATAAAGCTGAGTAATGTAAGTTTTATTTTATCTTTAGCTTATCGACGGTTAAGAATCAATACCGTCTAAAAAGAATACAAATTTACAGGAAGTTTCCTGTAAATTTGTATTCTTTTTAGAAAAGACTATTAACTGATTGGAATGATTGGTAGTATTTGTATCAAAATTAAGACAAAAATTCTTCAAACTTTCTAAGCTTCAAACCGTATACAAAAGATTTAGCTGCATTAAAAGTCAAAGACGTAGAAAATTTAAATAGAACAGTCATTTCAAAAGTTCGTTGAAAGGTTTCTTGAGAATGAATCTGGACACTAAAGAAAAGATTGACATTGCAATAAGTGGGCTTTAAGTTTTTTCTATATAGAATAATTTAATATTTTGAATTGAATTGAGGCGTATAGATCCTCTCAATTTTTATTTCTGGTTTCTTAGTAGGTACAAGGTAGGCGACAAGGTATCAGATTTATTTTGCAATAATTTTAGAAGGTAAGAGGAAATCAATCAGTCATTGCTTATTTTGCCGTAGCCAACAAGGAAACCTTATAGTTTCGCCATGTCCGTCCGTTTGTATGTCTGTCCATCTGACCGCAGCTTAGCTCAGAGACGCTTAGTACTAGAAAGTTGTAATTTGACATTGGTATACATATTAAACACGGCGACAAAAGAGCAAATTTTTGTTAGAGTCAAGTGTGATCGCATATTGTTTCTTATTGGTATAACAAACGAAAACAAGACAAGCTAACTACCTATCATCTTTTGACGTGTAATTTCAAGGAAAAACCCCTAAAAGCACTGCTGCAAGGTTTCTGACTACACCTTAATGTAATAAGGTCGTGACTTTATGTACGTATGTAAAACATTCCCTTCTCAACGATTTTAATATTGTATTTTATCCAAGATTTGAGTACAAAGTTGAACCATTTTTAGTTGATAGCCTAAGGGTACAAATATTCGATAAGTCCAGGCTACAGGCTTTTTGGCAGGCACTATCTTGGATCTAGTGAACTGTAATAATAATTTTAAGAACGAACTTCCACGACGTTGAATTTCTTTTTAAATTATTCATTATCTAGATTAGTAGTATGTTAAGTACCTGGGAAATCGAGCTTTGCTCGGCTTTTTCGAGTTTGTCTTCTGATACGTCGTATGTCTTTATACTCTATTTCGAATTATTTTGTATTACAGAAACAGAGATTTACAACACTTCCTCTCACTTATTCTTAGAACTGCTTTAGTAACGTCCAAGATATGTCGGATATTATATCTTTCTGGTAAATAAATTATTTGCAAATTTTTTGCAAATGCAATGTAATACATTTATTAAATTAAATTAATAATATACACTATTTTAAAACTGTTCCAAATAGTGGGTCTGTACATCGAAAATATTTACAAAAAAAAAAGGATACGATATGTCGTTTAGGTACACTGACTAATCACAGATTTTTTATTTTTTTGTGAATCTGTTGCTTTGCTTGCTAGAGCATTACGAAAAAACTACTAAACCGATTTTGATGAGACTTTGTGTGTGTAAAAGTCTATGATTAGACTTAAAACTGGTATAAATTATACAACGTGTTAATGAATTAACGCAAAACTAGAAAGTATGTTTAGAATCGAGAGCAGAATCGAATTATCATGTTTTCAACATAGGTAATTTTTTCAAAAGATTAAATAATTTATTTGTAAAATTTCAAATTTACTGTACTCGTTCTCAACCCACCGCTCGGGCACTCTCACCCTACTTACTACCAAAACAAGATTATTAATATTTATCCATGAGCAAGTTAGCGCTTTCATTCTTTAAAGAAAAAATCATTTTTGACTCAAAACTAAAATTGCGAATAACTTTAAATGTTAACTACCAAAATAATGAAATTATAGTTTCAATATGATTATTTTGTTATAAATCAGTTGGGGTGTATGAGGGTTTGCACTTATTCATTAACACGTTGTCTAGGTACTTCATTTTTATCTTGCTACGATGGCAGGAGCCGGTGCGAACATAGTAGCAAGCAAAATCGAATCAACTATAAATTAATTCTATCACGATTTCATAGCCATAACTATTATAAGTAAACTAGTCCTAAACATATTTAACATTTAACCTGCGTATAATTAAATGTACTGTTGATATTGCTGCCGACATTTACTTAGGTTAAAAATACATAGTCCTACCGTTTTAACCTTCGGGCTATACAATTACACCCCGTTCCTTCAATGAAGGTAGTTAAGTCCTGCGAATCAAGACATTTTCTCCCTTAACACCGGAGCATACGAGATACGTGAGAAGACTTCTTATATGGAAAGAAGGTTACAGCCTTGATTCAAAGTCTCCGAAGGAAATGACGCGAAAAACGATTTGCTCGCTTTCTGATCTTTTACTTACGCACCGAGACCTGCCTTTAGGGTTACCAAAAGTCCTGACAAAAACCCTGATTCCCATAGAAAAGTTCTGAGATTTTGTCGCAAAAAGAAAAAAAAGTTATTAGTTTTGTGCACTGTCATGCCATGCTTATTTGTGCAATTTACTTAGGTATCAAAAGTTGATTCTAAAAACCAAAGAGTGTCAATTAGATGCTTTTAAATAATATGTTGATGGTAATTAGGTACATTGATTTTATTAGGTATACTATCCAACGTTGATAATGTTTTTGTTTTTGTTGATTTTTAATTATTATTTTCTAATAAAAATCTACTGTATTTTACTCTATTGAACCTAGTGTATTTTGAAAAATCTAAGATTTGCAAAATCAGGCTAAAATCCTGTCAGGAGCCTAAAAATCCTAAACCTCAGGACAAATCCTGAGATATGGTAACCCTATGTCTGGGAACATTATTACGTAACTAATCTTACGTAATAATGTTTCTAAGGACGTAAATATAGGATCTTAATATGCTGAGACTTTTTAAGGGGATGATCAGACCGTCAAACTGAACAACTTTCTCTATGGCACCAATATCGAAATCGCAAGCTGTTCCATGCAAAACTGCAAATCTACTTGAGCCAAATATATGGGACAGCTGATTTTGAATTTTCGCGATTTCGATGTCGATCTCTTCTGCGTCATTGGTCAGCTGTTCTGCGAGTATTATTTGGACCCATTTTATCTTCTTAACTATTATAAAACTGGAACAGAAGCGTATCTGTACATTAAAGCTATTTACATGAAAAAGATTACGATATGGTTTTTAGGTATCCTGGACTCCAAATCAACCTTTTTTAGAATGTTTGTCTGTCTGTTTGTTTGTAACAGCATCACGCAAAAACTACTGAACCGATTTTGATGAAACTTTTTTTGTTTCATAACTTTATTTGTGATCTGACTTAAATTCTGGTATATAATTTGTGCGGACGAAGTCGCGGGTAAAATCTAGTATTAATTACAAGTGTTTAATTAATTATTAAATTAAATTGGTAAATATACAATATATAATTAAAAGCTTGTATGGCGCGCGATAACGGGTATATCCCTAAGGGAGAGTGCCATTTATCTAAGGGTATATAATATCCTCTTAAGAATAAATAGAAAGTTAATTGAATGCCTTGACATTGCAATTATCTTTTATAAGAACTTAATCATATCTTGCTAAACGGATATCTCAATATTCCTCCAATCCGTGGGAGACACCAATGTTATCACGAAAATTAAAAAAGTTTTATAATTTGGGGCTGTATTTTGCCTCCAAATTTGTCTTTTGTGTGGATCGGACATAATTATCGACTGTCAGCGAATGAAAACGTGTATGAAAGGAAAAGATTATTATCTGAATTTATTATAATACGCAGTTTGTGCTGAATTTTGTTGATTACATTTTTTTTTTGTTAAATATTGTCGGATATGATACCAGTCATTGTCACACTAATTGCCATGCTGCGCAGGTTTAAATTGTATATTTTTGTAAAATGTTTTACTTTCCAAGAAAATCTAGATATGTTTCATCACTGAAAATTGTCACACAAAGTATTTTACAAATTTTTTTTCCCACGCCATCTACAAACATCCTTTAAGTTTTAGTAGGGTGTTTTGTTACACCCTGTATTTTAGATATCAGTAGACTGAAAATAATAATGCTACCTGGCTATCAAGCTGTTTTTTTTTTGGCTGAAAATTGATTTTGTCAGTGATGAAACCTTTGACTATTTATATGTGGACTGGTTACGCATGTAATTCTACTAACAAACATTTCTGCCACTTTTTGCGGGGGGCGAGGTAACATGAAATCCGCAACTTTGTATTTATTCCTCATAACTTTAGATTCTAATTTTGATTGTTAAAAATCATGAAAAGTAGTCTCGTGTGAACCCCAAACGTTCTAAGTTCGAAGTTATTATTTCGCAATTATAGGCTGTCTCGTTTAGTTATAAGGTGTAAAATTGAATGTAAATGCACAAGATCAATTGTGCTTATACCGTGGCAGAGGGGAAATGCTACCGCAAGGCTAGTCCTTATAATAATTAGTCAAAGGATGAAACCTATATCTCGATTACCCAGGTACTAATTTGCCTTTTTTGTGTTGGCTCCATAGTGAAAGTTATTCAGTTTGATGGTCTGATGCAACCCCAAAGATATGTAACGCATTTAATTTTACACCTTGTATAATAATAATATAATTGAATGTATGTATATTATTTAATGCTGCCAGCGTTCTTGTGACCGTTCCTCAGGGAGAGACTTTGGAGGAGGTTTATAAGTTATAGGTCCCCTTTATATTAAATTTTATATAGAAATTGACAAAGATTGTTGCAGATACGGGTTGTAGGTATTTATTGACGAAACGAGTTGTAGATCTGCGTGGTATATTTTCTTTGACGAAGCCTGTTGTGGATGTGAGTGATGTTATTACTTTTGACGAAGCCTGTCGTGGATACGCACTTTGTATTTTAATGAAATAAACTTTATTTGATGTAATATAATCATTTTAATTGAGTTACTAAAATTGCCGCAGGGGTATAAATAGGGTGATAATTAAAATGACACAGATCTTAAGATTTACCTCTCGCAAACAAAAAGGAAAACTAAACTAAAATTCATAATTCGACGACCAACTTTGACGTTACTCATGAATGGATCCATTCATAACAAACAATGAATGAACTCATTCATAAGTAACGTCAAAGTTGGTCGTCGAAATATATCGATAAAACCGTGACTCCAACTCATGTTTTTAGCAAACATTACACAAAAACACGATACAAATGGGCGTGGCAACACACAATTTTGGTTTAAGAGGCAATGTGAAAAAAATAGGAATCTTCAAAGCATCATATCTCATGAAGTACTAACAGTAGGAGTATGATTTGCGGATATGTGTAAATTGAACATATAATTGAAGTTTTGATTAGAGCCAAAACACGATTAAGACACATTTTCTCGATAGAAAAACAAGCCAAAGTAGCCTCCGACTTTATCGATAAACGCTTGGAAGTGCTAAAAGGTGAATATTAGAAACACGAGGCTTGATTTAAAAAAAAGGGATTGATTTTTATAAATTTTGATTAGAGCAGAATTGAACTTACATACATAGTACAATCACAATTAAATAAAGTTTGTTTTACGCTTGCGTCGTTTCAGGCGCGCGCGCCGTCCCATCTCTTTCTCCCGCATCAGGCAGTAATATAAGCTATCACACGCCCATTTCGCTTCAATTATTTTTCGACATAGGCCCTTAAACCAAGATGGCGGTTGACGAAAAGTGAAGCTATGTTTTGTCTTCTTCGTAGCAAGAGACACGGCTTAATATAGACTTTAGATTACCTATTTATTTAATACGGCTTTCACAAAAGTCCCAGCAGACAGCCAGGCTTACCCGGCAAGGCCAGGATAGGCTTGGAATTGTTTCAGACTTGGCGTTTTCATTCGTAAGAATAAGGCAATAGATATTTATAATTCTTTTTGTTGTTCCATACATAACAATAACTATTAGGGAGGTAATAATCTTATTTTTCCCGATTACGCGCTTATTTGGACCATATTTGCCCCGTCTATCTTTTTTCTTTTCGATTAGTCTTAGGCCGAGATTCAGAGACGATTTTTAAGTCATAGTTCGAACTCCCGTATGTCAAAATCCATACATTTTCGCCTCTGATTCTTGGCCTTAGAGCTGCATCTTTTTGTGACGACATACCTAGAGCTCGACAAATTAAGCATTTTTTATACCTACTTACTCATTTTCTACCATTTGAGGTTCGCCCTTTGCGGCGTTGTTGGCGACGATTTGTATTTACAAAACAAGTTATTTTTGTATCTGTTAATAAACTTCTACAAAGTATATTAATTACTTACGGCTTGTAATTGATCTAAAGATAACAACATCGATAACAATGAATCACGTCGCGAGTAAGCAAACGTAAATAAAACAGACAACGCAATAATAGCATGTCACATTTTAAGGTCCCCTGATATAACGTTTAATACCTACGAAATAAGTGTCAAAATTCCCAGAATCAGAGAGCTAGGGAGACTTATAATTGCATTTCGCATTTTTATGATCATCCTGCACAGGAAACTCATACATTACTGTTCATGTCGACGTGAAATATGATAATCGTTTGATTCCGGGACTTCTTGCTTTGATCAAACTAGACTCGATACAACAACTCCATCTTATTGTGTACAATTCAAAGCGTGTGCAGTGTGAAGCAATATTTCACTTGTAGTACAAAGCAAGTATTGTATGAGTGCCAAGAGAGAGAGCTCTAGTAGCCGACATTCTGCACTGTCTGATCCACATTTGAAGTAACCTGAATCAAACTATTTTCGTATTTATGTCGTAGAAGTTAAGAGTTATCTCTGTGGACTTTTCATGTTGAAATGGACGGTAATTGATTGCCACATTGACTTCCAAGGTTCAACGCTGAACAATATTGTTCTGCAATACAATTGTCTTGCAACTTGACAATTCTTTGAACTACACCTGTATTACAGAGTAACGATTTTTTATAAGACTGATAAACGCTTTCCTAGAAATTACTTCAGGATAAGATACGGCGTTTATATAAATTTTTTCTTCTCGCTCTATTGTAAAAACGGTAATACATACAAGCGTCAAAGTTTTTATGTTCTTTATTTATTTACTCAATACTCAATACTCAATATTTTATTGCATTCCATAATGTACAACAAGGTGTTAACTTATAAGCTAAGAGATCATTATGGACCCTGTAGGGCACAGCAACATTACAAATAAGTAGGTAACTTATGTGGGCATATCATTAGAAATAAATATAGTAGGTACATAGCATAGCTCTTAAAAGTAGGTAAACAATGTTAATATCACAAGTTTTTTATATTAAGGTAGGAGCAAATTTTATATCTACATAATTATTAAATTAATGAGTTTACTACATTTTTGTTAATGGATGAATTTTGTGTTTCCTAATGGTAATTTATTCAACGAGTTAATGAACACGCGCAAATAATTAGATTGAAACAATAATTTCATTATGTTGATACTACAAATTGAAGATGTATTTATCGAGGAAGCGAGTTGTGGATCTGCGTGGTACCTATATTTTCTTTGACGAAGCCTGCTGTGGATGTGAGTGATGTATTACCATTGACGAAACCTGTCGTGGATACACACTTTGTATTTTTATGAAATAAACTTTATTTATTGTATTACAATCATTTTAATCGTTAATAAAAATTTATATTTATTAGCATTTTAAGTTTTCAGGCAAAAATTATATGTTTTCATTTCATCAATGACTGAAAGCGCTAGCGTGCTCGTGGATAAATTTTAAGAACCTTGTTTTGGTAGTAAGTAGGGTGAGTGTGCCCGTGCGGTGGGTTGAGTGAGATCGAGTTCAGTAAATTTTACAAGCAAATTATTTAATATTTTGAAAAAAATTACCGATGTTGAAAACATGATAATTCGATTCTGCTCTCGATTCTAAACAAACTACTGTCTAGTTTTGCGTTCTTGAGCTGTAGAAAAATTATTCACGTATTTTTACACAGGGCTAGGAAGATTATATGTAGCTATTCATAATAGGTTTGGACGCGAAGGCACGCCAAGGTCTTGTTTGGGTCGATGAGCCGGCAAAGTTACTAGCAAGTTAGCAACATAATATTATGATCAATGGTCTAAGGATCAAACCTACAGCTTAAACGTAATTTTAATACCTATCAACAACAATAACTATTTAGCATAGCATATCACATGCTCACGACTATATTCCCCTAGGGGGTAGTCACAGATATTCTGAAACCTCAGAACATCCACGAATCACCAGTAGTACCGAAACTCTTTCCAGTGTGACGGTGGGTGAGCCCGTCGCCACTTATAATGGACAGTGGGTACAATACATGCCTCGAAATTGAAGCATGTAGGTTTCCTCACGATGTATTCCTTCACCGAAAAGCCAATGGTGTTACAAATCGTGCATAAATTCCGAAAAACTCATTGGTACGAGTAGGCCTGGACGGGTATCGAACCATCGCCTCCTGCATGGCAGGCAAGGTTACTCGCCACTGGACCACCACGGCTTGTACACGTAACTATAACTATTTAGTAAAACTAAAATAAGTTTGATTACTTAATACATCAAGATTCATCACTGTCTAAACGCAATACAAGTTCAGATTTATATCTGAAGTGAATCTAAGCGAAGTTAACTTCGCTTTGCAAATAACAGAAAAAAACAAGCCAAACCAGAAATATAATGAGGTAGGTCAGTAAACATACGGTTAGAAACCATATTACAATGCAAATAAAGTGTATTTCAAAACGCAGTATGACGCATATCTGATGATTCTATTATGTTTTGATCGTGCTGGCTAGGTTTATCAAGCGCCTTGGGGTTTTTGCTTGCATTCACTCCATAGATTCACTCGCTATAAATTATTGTGCTCAGGAATGCGCCGGTTGGATTTGTTTTTATTCCTACAGGTAATCAAATCAAACAAAATGTTGTTTTTTGTGGTAACATTGTTGTAGCTCTATTACGTATTTTCTAGTGTAGAATTGCGTCAAAACAAATGTGATAAATGTTATTTCCATTTACGGCATTGGACGTGGACACCTGGAGCATTGTTCACATCTTCATTTAAAAATTTTCATTCTGAATCAATGCCAGTCTGCGTTCGATTACGGCCGGATTATAAGTGTTCTTTGATTACGGCCAGGCAAAAAAAATACTTCCACGTCATAGACATATGTAAGTAGGTACTCATTTGAATATTGGGGGCCAAAATAACCAATTAATATCAAAATGTACCCGTATCAAACACAATTCGGTATGTCAATTTTTTTTGTAGTTCTAAATCGAAAACCATTTCAAGATAGTTGTCTCAATAATAATATTTTCTATATCAGAGATTTAAAAATAAAAGGATTACAGATATTTTAAATAAAATAACGTAGTTTTTCGGTCCGTCCAGTGACGTCACTGGAAAACTCCTTGGTAAACTTAAAATAACGGGCCATTAAAAAGAAAGATAATTTCACAATGTCAGAATTTGATATTTTATTTTGCCGTTTCCAGTGCCAGCATAGAGCTAGAAAGAGAAGGCAGAATATTTTTTTTTTAATAAAGTAGTAGTTTTTCTCCATGGAGTTCGAATTTTTTTCTCTCCACAAGAGAGAAAAAAATTACAAATAAAAGTAAATTAAAAATTAAATTATAAACTTAAACCCCAGACCCGAAATCTTATATAAAAAATTCTCGGTCGCGGTGTTTGTAACAAAACTCCTCCGAAACGGCTTGACCGATTCTTATGAAATTTTATGTGTATATTCAGTAGGTCTGAGAATAGGACGTAAACTATTTAGGATAGGTGTAGGGTAGGAAAAATGGCAGGACAACGTCTGCTGGGTCAGCTAGTAATTTTATATGAACAAGAGGATAATGATGACATGGCACCTTCGATCACACTGATAATACGTGTTCTTAATTAGACTTTCGATGAAGCACGTATCCAGAGGGGGAATAGTTGGGATTTATCCCGCCCGGTCCCCTCCCCCAAAATCCGAATATAATGTATGTTGAGTATAGTACAGTGATTACAGCAATTTATTTCACATTGTTGTTTCATTCATTTCCATCCCAAACCAAAAGATTGGATTATTTCCTGAAAAATACGACCACGTTGAAAGGAAATTTTTATAGGGTTCCGCACCCTAAAGGTGAGAACGGGACCTCTGATGGTCTGATCATCCCCTTAAAAAAGTGTCAGCACATTAAAAAGGAACCTATGTGCATACCTTTATAATTACCTTTGTTTTTTTTTTTCACAAAATAAAACCTACCTACTCCACAAATACCATAGGTAAGTATTATCCATTTTTTTTTGTTTTAGATTATTACAAATATTATTACAATACTTACAAATGTAGCAAGCAAATACCCAAAACATTTCCTTTTTCGCAAAATTTGTGAAACAAACAAATTTGTAAAAAAATGGGAATAAGAGCATTTTCCCTAAAACAACAACGAAATTATCCCCTCTGCATAATTCCCCAAGACAAGAGATATCCAAGTGCTTACCTAATGAAGCAATTTACTTAGCATAAAATGTATTTATTCATGTTTTATGAACTCGTAGCATTCTATCCCACCTCATTCTAATTTCTTATTGAGTAGGTACCTTTACTTAAGGTTGCCAGATGGTCGGGATTCGTCTGGATTATCCCGACATTTCACCTGATGTCCAGACTCCCGACAAAATACAAAATGACTCGGCAGACAGCTTCTCGTAAAGTTCTTAACAAAACAAATTTATCAATCATCACCAAACAAATCTAACCCCCTTTTACACTCAAGATTCTCTGATGGTGATGGTGACTGTATATCTGGCTGGGTAATAAATAAGAGTAGGGTCTTATTAGTATAAGTTACTTACATATGTCATGCATGACTCTCTTAATGTACCAAAAAATCATTATTTAATAACAAAAAGTTACATTTTGAATTTGAATATTTATTTGTCCCGACAGTAATTCCATAATCCCGATTTTTGACATTTTGTCCACAAATTTTTGTCTTCCTATCTTGCAACCCAGGTAGGGTTGCAAGTAGTTTATGGCAAATAATAATTAGACAAATAATGTTAACTAATGAATAGATTAATTCAGAGTTCATTCATCTGTTAATCCTACGCGTGTTCATTTTTTTAGATGACCTATTTCGACGTATATGGTGAATGACCTATGAATGTATCCATTCATTAGTTACGTCAAAACAAAAACAAACAACCGGCCAAGTGTGTGTCGGGCCACGCGCAGGATAGGGTTCCGTAGTTGCTCGTCACAATATACTTATAAGGGGCATTTTTGTTTAATACCACGGTTTAACGGCTAATAAAGTCTAATAAGTACACAAGTTGGTCGACTGGGTATTACTCGTTAACTTGTAAAGCCTACTTAGCGGTGATTGTTTTCCTTTTAACTTCGTTATATACACTACCGTGAATATATACACTGCCGTGAATTTTTTCACGTATCCTAAAACCGAGCAGGGGGGGGGGGACGGGACACACACACTTGACTCTAACAAAAATTTGCACTTTAAGGCTTAATATTTCGCTAACGAATCCCTAAATCGAAGTCTATCTTTCTAGTACTAAGCGTCTCTGAGCTAAGCCGTAGACAGACGGACGGACACTTGACTTGTTGACTACGGAACCCTAAAAATTACGAGGTCATTGGCTACAAGTAATAGCTTAAAATATTATCGAGTACTACCTACCTATCGTGACTTTATTGAAAACACAACCTTAATAGTTACCTGAGCAATTAAATTTAATTAGTAAACTATTAGAGAACTTATGTTCTGTTATTTGAAATGCAAATTTTGAAGTTTGAACATAGAGCTGCTATGTATTTAACACCCTCGTCATGTTTTATTACCCTCTTAGTTTACCTCAAAATTGTCCAACATCTCTTATTATTATACTTGTCTTTATAATTAATAGGAGCTCTAAGAATTGCTAGCTACAATTTTCTTTTTATAGGCGACCCGAATACGAAGGAAATGTCAAGCTTTACAACTTTTGAAATTTGTCGAAAAGATGTAACGCCGTTTCATCCACTTGATAACACAAAATTAGTAATAAAATAATTTATTGCGTACCTCCTTTACGACAAATTTTAAACATTATAAAATAATCTCAATTTATAGCTTCAAGTTCGTAACTTTGAGGCCACAAAGACCCCGCATTAGGCCACTAATTTTACAAACTTTTATCTCCTCTAAATATAATTTTAAAAACTTACATTTTAGCGCAGATGTGTTGTAAATCTGGCGGTTAAACTGTAAACACTAGGGAAATACACTCACAGAACACTTGAAATTATATGCGGCACTTAACATCGTAATGTCATTTCCACTCGCGAACGCGACAACGACCGACACAGATCACACGTCCGACTACAACGGCAGATGCCGGGGCACTGAAGCTGTAGCACATAGCACGCTGGATTTTCCTCCCCCACCCTTACGCAAGCTTTTCCACCACTTTTCGCACTCGCGGCTCGACGCACCGACACTTGAGGCGAAAATTATCGCCCTTTCAACCGATTCCCGCATAATTGTCTTTTTGTTTCGTGGATTGCAAGTGGATAAAAGCAACGCCTAATACTTTATCAGTATTTAGTTGTTGCGATTATCCAATCGGAAAAACTACAAAGTGTACATATCTGAATTCCACGTGACACTGATATAAACATAATGTAGAGTTGTAGAGTCTATTTATGTATTTAGGCATACAGGGTCCAACTTAATATGCTGACAGTTTTTTAAGAGGATGATCAGACTATCAAACTGAACAACTTTTTGTATGGGGCCAATGTCGAAATCACGAAAAACAAATCAGCCGTCCCATACAATTGGGTCCAGTAAGATTTCAGTTTAGTATGGAACAGCTGATTTTATTTTCGCGATTTCGACATTGGTCCCATAGAGAAACTGGTTCAGTTTCATGGTCTGATCATCCTCTTAAAAAAGTGTCAGCATATTAAGAAGGACCCTGTATATAGGATGTAAGGAAAAGTATCATTAACTTTTAAACCACATACTCTACCCATCAAACCGAACCACTTTTACTATGAAAGCAAACCTATCAGCGCAAAAAAAACTGCTGTTCCATACTAAACCGCCATGCCAACTCGACTCAAATGTCGAGACAGCTGAATTTTTTTTGTGCTGACAGGTTTGCTCCCATAGTAAAAGTTGTTCAGTTTGATGGGTAGAGTATGTGGTTTAAAGGTTAATGATACTTTTCCGTACATCTTGCATAGTCAAATGCGAGATTGTACAAAAAAATTCAGGATTCGTATTGTAAGGTCCAACAAAATTAATTGAACAAATTTTAAGGCGATTATCAGACCATAAAACTGAAAAATTTTCTGTACCAGTCTCGACCAATCTGGACCAATGTTGTAGTCGCAAATAAAATCTGCTGTTCCCATACAAAGCTGTTTTTTAGTTGTTGTTGATCTTATCCTTAAAATTATCGTTTCAGCTAACCTAGCGGCCAGCGATCTTATAATATAGTAGAGTTAACGTTAACGTTAACGTAATGTTTTAAGCTATCGAACAATAAAAGTTTCATCAAAATCGGTTCAGTAGTTTTTGCGTGATGCCGTTACAAACATACATACAAACAAACAAACAAACAAACAAACAGACAGACAAAAATTCTAAAAAAGGTTGATTTGGAGTCCGGGATACCTAAAAACCATATCGTAATCTTTTTCATGTAAATATCTTCAATTTACAGACACACTTCTGTTACAGTTTTATAATAATAAAGATTTTATGACTACGGCGAAGTCAAAATTAGCTTAGGGCATAATGTGAGTATATTATATAGTATATTACATATTAAATACAACGTGTTAATGAATAAGCGCAAAACCTCATACACCCCAACTGATTTATAACAAAATAATTAGCTTGAAAAAATAATTTCATTATTTTGATACTTAAAATTTAAAGTTATTAGAATTTTAAGTTTTCAGGAAAAAATAATTTATTATCATTTCAGCAATGAATGAAAGCGCTAACGTGCTCGTTGGATACATTGAAGAATCTTGTTTTGGTATTAATTAGGGTGAGTGTGAGCGTGCGGTGGGTTGAGATCGAGTTCAGTAAATTTTAAATTTTACATACAAATTATATTTAATATTTTGAAAAAAAATACCTATGTTGAAAACGCGATAATAAGATTCTGCTCTCGATTCTAAACAAACTACTTTCTAGTTTTGCGTTCATTCATTAACACGTTGTATATTATATTATGCTCGTTATATTTTGTTAATATCTAAAGATCTTCGACTCCTGCTATAAAAAGCAAAACTTTTCGAGTCAACATATTTATTTGCCATTCACAATTTTGAACTTATTGATTTGACTATCAAATTATTCTTCTTGTTCTTTTATCCGGACAATTAAGCAGTTCTTTTTTTACTTTTATATTTTGATTGTTATTTAAAATATAAAATATTCTAGTCAAAGTCAAAGTCAACATAATTTAATCAATATAGGAGCTTGAAGCGCACTTATTACACGTCAAATCTTTTTTTGAAACTACCACCGCGTCGGAACGTGCTGTAGAGAAGTGTTATTCTTGGTTCACTAATGTTTGTCCAAAAACTTTTTGGCAAATTATTACTTAACAAGCAACGTTTCATGTAATATTCATTTTACAAACACCTTGTTCCGCAAATTGATCATTTTACAAATAATCGCTTAACAAAAATATTTTTTGCAAAAGCTTGTCTTTACAAATGTACCTAATGTATTTTTTTCTTTTATGTATTTTTCATGTAATATTGTTACTATTTTACAAAATCACGTATTAACAAAATAGATAGCTTATAGAATATGGAACAGAAAATAACATTGATTTCAAACCAAAAGTCTGCATATTAGACTTTGTAAAAGCAGCTATCTTAAGCTTGCGATTAAATTTTGAAAACACAGTCCTGCACGGTTGCAATTTCCATTTGGGCCAAATAATTTACAGGTAAGTAAGTACTAAAGTTTTTTTTTTTTTCTAAAAACAAAAATGGTTTCTGGCATCATTGTTGTCGCAAGTCAAACCTAACCTAACCTACTCATTTTACTTTGGATAGCCTAGTGAAGTCGGCTAAACTAGTTTAACACGAGCGATTCGGTTCTGGCACTCGCCGGCCGCTCCGCTCGCTCGGCTCGTGCGGCGTGGTCGCAAGTCAAACCTAACCTAACCGACTTAATATATTTTACTTTGGATAGCCTAGTGGAGTCGGCTAAACTAGTTTAACACGAGCGATTCGGTTCTTTCTAATTTTTACTTTTGTTGATTTATTAAAATTACGAATGATAATGATGTTTTTTTTAATTAATTATTTTGGTTGACATTAGTAAAATGTGTGCCTAATAATAATGCAACATGTCAAATAATGCAATACACCAAGTGTTGTTTGTTTAAATAACATGAATGATAAATGAATCGTTTGTCAAATGATATGTCGCAAAATGAAAATAAGTCAGGTGATTAGTTTAATACTTGAATAATTTGTAAAATCAGTAATTGTGTAAAGATGAAATAACGATTCATTTTTTTGCCAGTAGTTGGTTGTCAAGTAAAAATTTGCAAATTGACTGTCGGTGAAATGACAGGACACCGTTATTCTTATTATTAAATATTTTGAAATGTAGGTATCAGCTTGATGTTGCTTAATTTCCACACCATCTAACGTGCTGTAACATAAATAAGAATTTAATTAACATTCAGAGATTATTGAAAATCAAATGAATGAACACGAAATTTAATTTCTGGATGTTCAAATTAAACATGAAATAACTTTGATTTCGTAATACCGTGGAAGCTTAAATTAAATAAATAGCACAATTTTAATATTAGTTGAATGGGATTAAAGCCACATACGTTACCATTAACGGCTGTATTTTCAACAAATTCACGCAACTAATTATTAAATCTGCTTTAAAAAATCAACGAGGTTTATTAACTAATTATAACAAATTAAATTATTGTACATACACGTAATTACTTGTAATAGTGTGATAACGGATTATTTGTGTAAGTTGAAAGATGATGGTGGTAACTAGAATTTAAATTGTATGTGCTAAGATAATTTTACCACAGTACCTAGAATTCGCTTCTTTTAATATTGTAAATGGAATCGTAACTCTATTGTAGTATCCAAACAAGATTACCAGTTACGAAAAAAACCGACTGCATGGAAAAACGATTAACTGAAAAGAGAAAAACAAGCTTTTTAATTATTTTTCAGCTATTCCAACTTCGTTTGTGCAAATGTCATTTGAATGATATTAGGTAGGTATCGCAAACGGGGATAAAGAAAATTACCTATTTGTTGGTTGTTGGTTTGTACCCGCCTGCAATACTAACCTAATAACATTCAAATTACATTTGAATAAACAAAGGTCGTATAGCTGAAAATAATTAAACAGATTGTTTTTCACTTTTCAGTTAATAGTTTTTCATGCAGTCGGGTTCTTTTGTTTTTCTTAATAATTATATATTTGGAATCTGCTTTCATTTGATACCCATATTGTATTTTTTACACAATAATTTGTTTACACAATAATTTGTTTGTGTTTTTTAAATTTGCAGACGCCATCTTGAAATAATATACCCAATGTCACTCTCACTATTTTTACGAATCTAAAGACACCTTATACGTTAAAATCCATCAAGCCGTTTAGGCTGTAGGGCGTGCCAAAGAAATAGATATACAAACATACATACGCTCGAAAAACATAACCCTCCATCTGGCGCAGTCGGGTAAAAAGTAAATACCTACCCTTGTAATAACATTATAACGTGCAGGGAGAGGTAAAGTACTCGTACAAGGGGAGATAACATTAAGCTATAACTGTTGAATCATATTGCATGCCTCATGTCCTGGTCTCCATCTAGTCTAGACTAGACTCGGGCACAGTTTGATCAGCGTTGACAAAATTTTTCCTGAGAGTGGATTTTTACTACGGGGAATACCACTGTACCCTAACATGTCCTTGGCTAACGACCTGTAACAACCTCATCAAAGGAGTTTCTTATTCGAAAATTTAGAGAGATCCTTTGTATACCATCTACTGATTGTTTGGGGAAAGGTCTGCAATTATAAGTGGAAATATCCAACTAGATCAAGAATTCTGGACGAATTGCTCGTTGGACCAATCTCATACTTTGATAAATTACTTTTCGGATGACTTGCTTTTAACCTCAACTACCAATATCGCAGAATTAATAATAGTACAATATTATAGGTATACAAGATGTTTGCGAAATTATTTTGCTTCAAAACGCCGGCGAAGAGGCTAGGCAGTAAAGCCGACATCCACCAAAGCAATGTGTGAAGAGAGATGTGTCGTAAAGAACCAATCATCATCATCATCATTAGCCTATACATATACTTTCCACTACAGGGTACAGACCTACCCCCAAGGAGCAGTGAGACGGTTACTCCACCACGCCCAATGCGGATTGGTAGACTTCAGAATTTCTTCATGCAGGTTTGCTCGGTATTACGAGGCAGTCGGTAGATATTAAGTACGTACCATAAAGTTATAAAAAGTCATTGGTACATGTCATGTCTTTCGTGCGGATTCGAACCCGACGACGCACTACCGACGCTCAAAACATCCAATGGTATATCGTTATTTTCCCATCGGAGAATAGAGGAAATGTCTCATATTTATTTGAAGCAATCAAAGCGATAGTTATACAGGGTGTAACAAAAAATCCTTGTAATATTTAATGAGGTGGTTCATACCATCAAACTGAACAACTTTCAATAAGAACCAACAAAGAAATCTCGAAAAAAAATCTACTTTAATACAAAACTGCAGAACCTACACGACTCAAATGTATGGGAGGGACAGCGAGAATATTTGTTTCTCTGTCTTCTTATTGAAAGTTGTTCAGTTTGATAGTCTAAACCACCCTTTTAAATATAACTTGGTAGTTTTGTTGCACTCTGTACATGCGTATATCATCATAATTATCCTCCTGATGATTATACGCAGGAGCGTATCAACTATCAATGTCTTTGACATCACCTGTTATGGCAATATTATAGGGTCAAAAGGTTTTGTGGGAAGCATTAATTAAATGAATAACCGACATCTCATAACGCGGCAGTTAACTGTCACAGAACGTTTAACATTGTTTCTACAGACATTCTCTTAGATCTACGAGCAATTCCTTTGAACGGTTACATCGTTAACCAACATTTAATGTGCATTGATATATTTAGAGCCCGCACTAGGTTTGGTTGCCAGGTCTTCGGGATTGTCGATTTGTACTATACGATGCACAGAAAATTAAAGTTTAATTCAATACACAATTCGGTATGTCAAGTTTTTTTTGGAGGGCTGAATTGAAAAACATTTCGAGATAATTGTCTCAATAATAATATTTTCTATATCAGAAATTTTAAAATGACAGGATTACAGAAATTTTTAATAAAATAACGTTTTTTTTCGTTTCGTCCAGTGACGTCAATAACCCCTGTGAACTCCTTGGTAAACTTAAAATCAACTTAAAATAACTGGCCATTATGAAAAAAAAAACATTCACAAAGTCAGAATTTGACATTTGATGTTGCCGTTTCCGTTTTCTGCATAGTTAAAAAGAGAAGGCAGTATTTTTTTAAATATCGCTATAAGTATTTTTTCACCATGGAGTTCGAATTATTTTCTCTCCACCATTTTTGCATTTAGAGGTTACAGATCAAAGTAATTTAAATATTAAGTGTATTTGTTATATAATTATTGATTAACTCTATGAATCGCCATAAAATTTCTTTTTTTTTCATAAAATTATGTCTTCTATCAGTAAAAAATATAAAATGACAAAAAAAAACTTGACTTAACGAATTCACACTAGAAGGCTTAAATCTATCAAAATATATTTTATACTAAACTAGAAGTGATAATTAGACGAGTTGTTTTGACGTAACTAATGAATGAACTATAAATTATAGTTCATTCATAGGTTATGTCAAAATATTATTTCCAGTTTAGATCCGAAACCGGTCAACGGAAACCTACACGTGCTGCATTTTCGAGGCTTGTATCCAGTATGTCCATGAAAAATAGCGACGGGCTCACTGCCTTTCACACTGTACCGAGTTTGGGCACTCAGGGAAGCGTCCCCGCACATAAGACATCCCATCACATGGATGGATCAAGCACAGCCCCATCATATTCCTGTCATTTACCATGAAATGCATGTATTAAAAAAAAAAAAACTTACATCTATTTATGACGAGTCGCGCTGCAATTCTGGCGGAGTACGGACGCGTGCGTATCGGCGCGTTGGGCTTGCACGTGGCTCCACCATTTTGTGAACTCTTTTGTGTTTTAACCTTAAAACAATCACTTGAGATTATAACCTACTTACATTGGCAAAACTGTTATCTAGACTTAATAAATACTACTGATCATTTTCCTTCATATACTATCCACATAACGAGACATTGGCTGAATTGTGATAACACATCGGATGCCACTAAACAAAAATTGAATTGAATACATCTATTTATACAATATTATTAATTACACAATTTCAAAATGAACGTTATATTTTTAGGAACAGTCACCATCAGATATATCGTAGCATACAAGGTGGTCAAATATTTCAAAGCAGTGCTAATTTGCAATAAATTCAGTACAGTAAATGTTACCAATTATATCTAAACGTATATTTTGTCATAAATTTCTGAACAGCTAATTTTCAATAATTTCTTTAAAATGTTGTTTAAAACAACGGAGGTCTTTTTTCCTAAACTGCTCAGATGTTTATGATCACCCCGACTGCGTAGATATATTTGATGTTCTACGCGTTCAGATATTTTTGATTGGTTATGTGTAAAGAAATTATTGAAAATTAGAATTGCTTAGAATTATTTGACTACTTTGTTTGCTATGATATATCTGATGGCGACTGAATATAGTTTAGGTCAAGATAATTACCATATTTCTTCAAGTCAAACATCGCATTCTAAAATAGAACGCCTACTTAATTTTCATAAATGTAAATTCCGCCCGAACAGACGCAAAGACGTCTAAAGACACCGTTTACTTTAGCTAAAATAACATTCCATCAAAATTAATAAAAGTAAAATCTTAACTTTCTGATACCATATTAAATGGAAATGTTTTTCTTGGCTCCGGTTTATTTTTCTTCGCTCTTTCACTTCTAAGTTGTTATATCGATTAATTTGGTCCCATTCTTGCTTCCGTCGGTTTAAAGACGGCTGTCGATTTTATCTAACGCCTTTGTTAAATCCATTAATCTGAAGAGGGATAACTGATGGTAAAGGCATTTTCACACAAACCGTTTTTCATTGTGCAGTTTAAACAGTTTCATACATTAGATAGTGTTCAACGCCACACGCACACCAACATAAGAAAGTTGGCCCATTTGTTTTAGTGCGTTAGAAGCGTGCGGCTCTATCTTGACATACAACGTGTTAATGAATTAACGCAAAACTAGAAAGTAGAATCGAATTATCATGATTTCAACAGTTGTAAACTTTAAAATTTACTGAACTCGATCTCAACCCAGCGCTCGGGGACTCTCACCCTACTTCCTACCAAAACATGATTCTTAAAATGTATCCATGAGCACGTTAGCGCTTTCCTTCATTGCTGAAATGATAACAAATCATTTTTGCCTCAGAACTTTAAATTTTAAGTATCAAAATAACGAAATTATTGTTTCAATCTAATTATTTTGTTATAAATCAGTTGGGGTGTATGAGGTTTTGCGCTTATTCATTAACACGTTATATAATTTATTCAAATATAAAATCGCCCTTTCGAGTAATAGTTACCCCTGCACTTCTACATCTACAGCAAAAACATAAGATCGTTCGATCGTAATCACTAAATATTGAATCCGAGACACGTATACGAATTGACCCCTAAAAATGCGCGAAACATATTGAAACCCCAGCGGGAGTTATTCGGTCCGTGAGTGTACTTAACTGTGTATAACAGTTATTTTATCACCGGTACGTTTTCGCTTTGCTCCTGAATGCGTGTGAAATATGATAGGTGGGGCAAAAATACCAAGATTGGGTAGGTCTGTCTTTATTCCGGGGATAATTTAAATCTTGGGGAATAATCGGATAAACTAACGCTTTGGGGAGGTTTGCAATGAAAACACTTAAGTTATGAAACATTTCATCATCAATCTTAACTATTATAAAACTGTAACAGAAGTGTGTCTGTACATTGAGGATATTTACAAAAAAAAGATGACGATATGGTTTTTAGGTGTCACTGCAAATCATTTTTTTTTTTGACTTTTTGTCCGTTTGTTTGTGTGTTTGTTTGTTCGAGCATCACGCAAAAACTACTGAACCTATTTTGATGAAACTTTTTTGTTTGATTGCTTATGATCTGACTTAAAATCTGGTATATAATTTGTGCGGACGAAGTTGCGGGTTAACTCTATTATTACTATAATTGTAGGTAGGTACTTACTGGTTAACTAGTAAATCATTTTCTTTCTAGTTAGGCGTACCTACCAAAATACATTTAAAGCTTTTTCCACAAAAACACCAAAATTTTAATCCAACGGCAGAAGTAGCATGCCACCCAGGACAAAGCGACAAAACAAGAAAATCATCCTTTGCGCTAATTTTGGCATGCGTAACACAAACACAGGCAAATACAGGCACATCTAGATTTTTCTCGATTTACCGGGGGCGGCATGCTAGTGCCACTGGTAACAATCAATTATCTCTACCTAGTCCAAATGGACAAACGCGTGAGTATTTCGCAATAAACACAAAGGCATTTTTATAAGTCTTTGGAAAACCGTTTTTTTAATCGCACACGTTATTTTTTTTTTTTAATTCCAATTCTTTTTCTTTTTCATTCTTTATATTTCATATTCTTTTTTCTTCCTCTTTTATTATTTCAATGGTCTGCGCGTACGAAGTCGCGGGCACAGCTAGTACAATCATATTATTTGAAACACACGATTACGCGATATCTATTAGACTGGAAACAATGTGTACTAGAACGATCAAAATAATCAGCATTACATTCCAGTTATATCGAAATTCTTAGCTAACTTGTATTTGGAGAATACCTACAGAAAATATAAAACATTTTGATGTTACTACAGTCTCGAGCTTGCATGCAAGTAGGCCTTTTTTTTTAAATGACTTATACAGCGTTGCTCAGAGAGCATTTACTGCTTTTTACTGCGGACTATTGGAGGGACCAGAAGGGTCACCGAGCCAATTGAATGAACTTAAGAGGCTATGTAAAAAATAGGATTCTTCAAAGCATCATATCTCATGAAGTACTAACAGTAGGAGTATGATTTGCGGATATGTGTAAATTGAACATATAATTGAAGTTTTGATTAGAGCTAAAACACGATTAAGACACATTTTCTCGATAGAAAAACACGCCAAAGTAGCCTCCGTCTTTATCGATAAACGCTTGGAAGTGCTAAACGGTGAATATTAGAAACAAGAGGCTTGATTTAAAAAAAAAGAGATAGATTTTTTATAAATTTTGATTAGAGCAGAATTGAACTTACATAAATAGTACAATTACAATTAAATAAAGTTTGTTTTATGTTTGCGTCGTTTCAGGCGCGCGCGCCGCCCTGTCTCTTTCTCTCGCATCAGACAGTAATATAAGCTATCACACGCCCATTTCGCTTCAATTATTTTTCGACATAGGCCCTTAAGCAACCGACCTAGGGGCACCCCAGGGGGGTACGGACCTCGGCGGATTGGGTAGCTGGGATCGGTGAGAGCAAGTAGGCCTAGTAGCGCATTTTGTACGTCAAAACCAGTTTTCAAAGTAGGTACTCACTGTAGTCCTTCCAAAATAGCTTCGTGATTTTGGAGAACTATGCTGTTCGGATGACGTGACTTTAAAACGGAGAGAACGGACTTTAATAATGTAGATATACAATGTGTTAATGAATTAACGCAAAACTATAAAGTAGTTTGTTTAGAATCGAGAGCAGAATCGAATTATCATGTTTTCAACATCGGTAATTTTTTTCAAAATATTATTAATTTGTTTGTAAAATTTAGTATTTACTGAACTCGATCTCAACCCACCGCTCGGGAGCTCTCTCCCTACTTACGACCAAAACAAGATTCTTATAATGTATCCATGAGCACGTTAGCGCTTTCATTCCTTGCTGAAATGATAACAAATCGGTTTTGACTCAAAACTTAAAATACGAATACCTTAAAATTTTAACTATCAAAATAATGAAATTATTGTTTCGATCTAATTATTTTGTTATAAATCAGTTGGGGTGTATGAGATTTTGCGCGTATTCGTTAACACGTTGTATATTTTTTTTAATATTGAAAATATACAATATTAATTAAAATGTATTACCTATATTTGCAACATACATGTTTTGATTGCTAAATTATTTTCCGAAAGAGAAATAATTAAAAAACGTGTAATAATTTAACAACACGCTGCGCTGAATGCCGCTCTTACAAGGTCCAACGTGACAGCATTTTCACTAGGTCTGTAAAATAAAAAAAAATGGCCAGGTGCGTGTCGGGCCACGCGCAGTGTTCCGTAGTTGCCCGTCACAATATACGGACTTAGAACGGGGCTTTTTGTTTTATACTACGGTTTAACGGCTAATAAAGTCTAAAAAGTACATTTTAAAATTTGGTCGACTATTACTCGGTAACTTGTAAATCCTACTTAGCGGTTTAAGTTTTCCTTTTAAATTCGTTATATACAGTACTGCCATGATTTTTTTCACGTATCCAGAAACAACCGTTTAGCTGGCAGGGAGGGGGGGATAGTTGACTCTAACAAAAATTTTCACTTTAAAGCTTAATATTTCGCAAAAGGGTCCTTAAATCGAAAAATGGTTTTCCCACACCCACAATATTTTAAAAGACTTATCGAACGACCATGGTATAGACGAGGAAAAAAAATTGCATCCCCACTTTTCGTGTAGGGGAGGTACCCTAAAAAAAATATTTTTCAAGATTTTATTCTACCACTTTGTCGGCGTGATAAATATGTATACCCATGTCAAATTACAGCTTTCTAGTACTAAGCGTCTCTGAGCTAAGCCGCGGACAGACGGACCGACGGACAGACGGACAGACGGACGGACATGTCGGAACTATAAGGGTTCCTTGTTGACTACGGAACCCTAAAAAGAGGTTAATAATGGTTAACTAATGGATATTCTTCTAATCATAGGAAAAACGTGGAATTCTTAGCATCCCAGTCATCTATTTTCAGTTACTCACTTATTTACCTTAATCTTAATAAAATAGAACTCAATCTAAGGAATCCAAACCTAAGGAAATCAATATCAAAAGTTTCTTACGCAATTAGTACGCAGAGGCGGACTGAGCCCATCAGAGGCCCGGGGAGGCAAAACTAAAAGAGGTCCCCCGGCCTTTCCAGAAATTGATATCAACGATTTTTTTCTAGCCGTGGCCAAAACTTCCCTTGGTATTAGGTCATTGCAAACCTTGTTGCAAACCTGCAATTCAATCTAAATCCAATGCGCCCGAGATACTATCATAACCAGGAGCGAGCGAAGCGAGCTCTAGTTTTTACTGCAATACGATTAGGTCGATAACCCGAAGCGAGCGTACCAAGCTCGAGATTTGACTACAATGAGAGGTCGTTGCAATAAGAACGAGGAGCGAGCAAAGAAAGCTCAAGAATTTATTTGATTATAATGAGATCATCGCAATATGATTTAGAACCAGGAACGAGCGAAGCGAGCTCGAGATTTTGATACATTATAACTCATTTTTAGCCGAAATAAAGGCTATTTATATAAGAAACAAGTGAGCTCATGATTATGCTAACTACATAATACTACGAGTATGATTGGGTAGCTCGCATGCCGAAATCGAGTTGATTTTTGTGTGAAACAAAAACTGGAGCGGGCAAGCGTAGTTTGACTATATTTCTTCTGTGTGAGACCTCCAACTCCAAACTGCAGTCCCAACCTAAGACTGGAGGCCCGGGCCCTCAACTCCAAACTGCGTCTTACTTACTGAACATATTATGAATTTGATTAAAAAGGACTTGATTACATATTTTGGATTTGATTAAAAAGGAAGTGACATTGACGACGCTCGCTACGAAGCCGAAACTAGCAGATGTGCAATATTTACTGCCGGGTACTGTATAAGAACTATCAAAAAGACCCATCTATTCAGTGCCGATCAATCATCGCCAAGTTACTAAGTAAGACCCCTCTGATTCCTATTCCTACACAAGTCATTGGGCAAGATAGAACATTATGAAGAAAAAATCGCTAAGGGGCCAGGCCACTACGGGCGACGTAGCAAGATCGCTAAGTTTTAGAAAAATTTGGTGATTCGTAGAAATTTTCCTCAAACACTGAAAAAAATGATTAATACATACAACAAAAAGGTTCGCGATTCCTGAACCATAGTGTTGGATGGTGCGTCTTGTCACGAATTTGAAACGATCTGGTTTCACGTCACGTAGGGATGTCCTGAGCCCAGATAATCTTCTTAATTACCTACGGGACTACTCCGACAAATATATCTACATTGTAGGTATGAATAATAATCTAATACGAATTAGGCATCATTGTTTTTGATCCACATAATGCACGATGTTTTAATTAGCGTTTATCCTGTGGTTTTCTATAAGAGCGATAGATTGCACTAATACGTCTGTGCAAATAAATAAAAGGTTGTTTTAAAATAATAAAGGGGGAATTATTATAAAGGAATATTACATTTTTTACGAATCATTTTAATCGAAAATTTAAAACTTCTTACGTCTGACATGGCTGTATGGGCTCGACACCTTGACCAACAAAAAAGGCAGGGACAGACTTGACATAATTTTCACATGATCCTGCACACTTCTCTATGGACTGTCCTAAGAGCAAAGAGATTATACCTAATAGAGTGAGCCATACCAATTGTAAAGTGTCCACTTTTTTTGACGTTTAGGTTTGAGTGTGTGGTGTCAAGTAGTATGGACAAAAGGCACCAAGTGACATATGGCCTTATGTTTACGGTCACTTTTCACACACACTAAAATGCGAATAACTTTAAATTTGAAGTATCAAAATAATGACATTATTGTTTCAATCTAATTGTTTTGTTAAAATCAGTTGGGGTGTATGAGGTTTTGCGCCTATTTATTAACACGTTGTATAGGGTCCTACTTAATATGCTGACACTTTTTTAAGGGGATGATCGGACCGTCAAACTGAACAACTTTCTCTATGGCACCAACATCGAAATCGCGAAAGAAAATCAGCTGTTCTATACAAAACTGCAAACCTACTCGAGCCAAATGTATAGGACAGATGATTTTTTTTCGCGATTTCGATGCTGGTGCCATAGAGAAAGTTGTTTAGTTTGACGGTCTGATCACTGATCATCCCCTTAAAAAAGTGTCAGCATATTTATAACAATATCAAATTCTCAGAACTACCTATAGATAAAAAAAAGTTTTACGTATCATTGTATTATTTATTCGGACCACGTAAAACTAAGGAGCAATAATTATCTTTCCGTGATTGAGTGAGTGTTTTCTTTTGTTTCTTTGGTTTCTACAGGGTGTATTGTACTCATGGTACTGAACAACTTTGCCCAAAGAGCTTGAGGAAAATTAGCAAAGATTATTTTCATACAGCGCGCTTTCTTTTGTAGCGGTCGGTTCGGTCAGCTGATTAGATTTAATCCAAAAAAAAATTGATCAAAGTTGTTCAGGGGGCCTAGACAAAGTGCACACGCTGCTTTTTCTACAAACGCTAGACAGTGTCACAAATTATTGACAATCGCTTATTAGAGAAAAAAGCTAAATCTGCTCTATGGTTCGCGTTCAGTTCACTCAATCATTCACTGTTTTTTCTTTTTATATTATGCTAAATCGAGTTCGATAATCAACAAAAAAATTAATTTGAAAATGCTGTCAAATTCCCGCTGCCCGCCATTTTCTAGCGTTCAGTTCACTCAATCATTCACTGTTTTTTTCTTTTTATATTATGCTAAATCGAGTTCGATTTTCAACAAAAAAATTAATTTGAAATTGCTGTCAAATTCCCGCTGCCCGCCATTTTCTAGCGTTATCTGCAAGGTCTGGTCGATCGACAGGATGCGTTCAAAACGAAACGCTTACTGTCGGCAGCGACTGTCAAAAACTGCATGATCTCTAGACCTTTTCTATTCGTTTTCGTTAATTTCTACAGTCCCATACATTTTTTATGTTTTCTACTGTCGTTAACTCTAATCAAAAGAGCCTAGGCCCCCTGTAGAATCACCGTTTAAAGTCATTCACTTACATTCTAACGATAGACAAACCCTTTCATAGAAACAATATGTCACACAAAACAACACAAAATGACACATTGCGGTCTGTCATTACCATTACAGTTCTGAGTTAACTAGGAACATGGAGTCGCGCTGCAGTTCTGGCGGAGTACGGACGCGTGAGTACCGGCGCGTCGGGATTGCACGTGGCTCCACCATTTTGTGAACTCTTTTGTGTTTTAACCTTAAAACAATCACTTGAGATTATAAACTACTTACATTGGCAAAACTGCCACTCTAGACTTAATAAATACTACTGATCATTTTCCTTCATATACTATCCACATAACGAGACATTGGCTGAATTGTGATAACACATCGGATGACACTAAACAGAAAATTGAAATTACCATTACAGTTCTGAGTGAACTAGGAACATCAATGCGGTATGGGGACCGTGTTCCAGTGTAACATGCAGTTCCTACTGATCGCCTTATCTAGTACTGGTAGGTACATTAATATCGTTGTTTTAAGTGCGGACGACGGCGTCCCATACTATAAACGAGCTTATTGTATGGGCCCGCCATCGTTCGCCGTCTGTCAATGTGTAGTAAGTTGATATACTCATGAGATACTCAATAGTTCTCACCTGATTATAATATAACAAACACCCCCCCCCCCCCCAGGAGACCGATTGCGCTAAATTAAAACATCGAAGTTCTATTCTTATCCAATTTCAGTTCTAATCACATTGCAATCCAATTACTATTCAACTGTGCTGAATTCCGCATCGCGCTAAACTCTATGTAACTGACAGCCTTTAACGTCTAAGCGATCTGTCAAAACGGCTCTAACGGCTGTCATGAGCTGCACCGTGATTAGCGCAATACCAAATGTGTCAAAAGTTATGGTTCGTACGTAGTCCAGTCACGTTTCAATCACCGAATATTTACAGCCTTGTGTTGATGCTTGATTGAATGTTCACACATTATTCATTTTTTTTTTACTTATTTTAGAAAAATACACATTTCATAACGCTAGCTAAACCGTGGTAACTATTGAATAATCTGTCATCCTACCGTAGCATGGCTAACAGCGTCAGTGTTTACTGTCCTTCGGCTCGGAATAACAATCTATATTTCGCGGGAAAAGTAATTGTAGATTATTTTGCAAGACATTTTCCTCGAAATAGGTAAACAAAAAAATAAAGTAAATGTTTTTTGAACGGATTTAGGTATGGTATTTATGACGACGATTTATAAGGAGCAGAAATGGTTTCCAACGAATCTGAAGAATTAATTTTCTTTTTTAGGGTTCCGTACCTAAAGGATGCCAACGGGACCCTATCCATAATCCTGCGCTGTCCGTCCGTCCGTCCATCCGTCTGTTCAACCTATAAAGGGCTTTATCTTGTAAACTATGGGTAAAAAAGCTAGACGGTTGAAATTTTCACAAAATACGCCTTATTATAGCGGATTTGCATATAATAAAAAACAAAAAGATACAAATTAAAGGGGATCCCCATACAAAAAACTTGTTTTTTTCAAGGTTATTTTTTGTTTTTGCTCCATCGTACAAACGTCAATACATGCCAGAATTAAATTTGGTGTGATTATAGTGCAAACAGTAAGGTAAAATCGTTAAAAAAAAAGTAAATATTAAAAACCGGACAATTTTGCTCGCGATTGGGAACCATATTCCCGAGAAACATATTTTTTGTAAATATCTAAGTACGGAAACTCGGTACGCGAATCCGACTCGCACTTAGCCGGATTTTTGTAAACATCTTCAATTTACAAAACAGTTTTATTATCTTAGCAGGCAAGTGTAGATGACACACCACAATCGACGCGAACAGACTGCAAACAGGTACTTAAAACACGTTACTGGTCGATAGCAAACATAGCATCTGCAAATATTATCGCCACATGGTATTGCGGTATTACCATGACAATCATACTCTGTTTATGCTAATTATAATTAATACTAGAATAAATTAACGGTGAGTCATTGAGTGAATGGAATATAACATGGGTACATGGCTTTGACTAATTATTATAAGGACTAGCCTCGCGGTAGTATTTCCCCTCTGCCACGGTATAAGCACAATTGATCTTGTGCATTTACATTCAATTGTACACCTTATCACTAAACGAGACAGCCTATAATTGCGATATAATAACTTCGAACTTAGAACGTTTGGGGTTCACACGAGACTACTTTTCATGATTTTTAACATTCAAAATTAGAATCTAAAGTTATGGGGAATAAAATCCAAAGTTGCGGATTTCATGTTACCTCGCCCCCCGCAAAAAGTGGCAGAAATGTTTGTTAGTAGAATTACACGCGTAACCAGTCCACATATAAATAGTCAAAGGTACATGGTGATAAACTAGACCAAGGACATTGGAGATGAATAGACAAAAACGGGGACAAAGAAAAATTGTACAAAACCTATACAACGTGTTAATGAATAAGCGCAAAACCTCATACACCCCAACAGATTTATAACTAAGTATATTAAAACAATTATTTCGTCATTTTGATGGTTACAATTTAAAGTTACTCGCATTTTAAGTTTTGTCGCAATAATGATTTGTTATCATTTCAGCAATGAATGAAAGCGCTAGCGTGCTCATGTATACATTTTAAGAGAAGTTTATTCCGAATGCAAAAATGCGCGCTGCATACAAATGAAGTCTGGTGATATTTTCAACACTAACCAATTAAAGTCAATGAAATTTTGAAGAAGCAATCTAGAAACAAATCTCTATGCTTGTATGTTTTCCGATTTTCGTTAAAATATACAGTTTCAATGCTAGCATTAATTTAATATTTTTATGGAAATCTTTGAGGCACTTTAACTTTAAAACTATACATTTTAATGAAAATCTGACATGATACAAGCATAGAGATTTGTTTCTAGATTGTTTCTGCAAAATTTCATTTAGTTTAATCGGTTAGTATTGAAAATATCACCAGACTTCGTTTGTATGGTGCGCGCCAACAGTAATATACCCTTAAGAATCTTGGTTTGGTAGTAAGTAGGGTGAGTGTGCCCATGCGGTGGGTTGAGATCGAGTTCAGAAAAATTTTAATGTTACAAACAAATTAATTAATATATTGAAAAAAATTACCTATGTTGAAAACATGATAATTAGATTCTGCTCTCGATTCTAAACAAACTACTTTCTAGTTTTGCGGTAATTCATTTACACGTTGTATATTTATTGGTTTGTCCCCGCCTGCAATACCTACCTAATAACATCGTTGCCGGTCCATCCATCCATCGGTATGCTTAGGCTTAGGATAAATTCCACCTACTTAGGTGGTGGTGATTCTACTTAGCATAAATAATAATAATATTTATTTAAATTCACATAAGAAAAACCATTTTACATTATGAATTAGGTACTAAATCTATAATAATAAGTTCCCAATCTGTATTTTCTTTTGTTTTAAGTTTTTATCATAAATAAATTTTATTATATAAGCCGTGGTGGTCCAGTGGCGAGTAACCTTGCCTGCTGTGCAGGAGACGATGGTTCGATCCCCGTCCAGGCCGACTCGTACCAATGAGTTTTCCGGAATTTATGTACGATTTGTAACACCACTGGCTTTTCGGTGAAGGAAAACATCGTGAGGAAACCTGCATGCTTCAATTTCGAGGCATGTATTGTACCCACTGTCCATTATGTGGCGACGGGCTCACTGGACAGAGTTTCGGTACTTTTGGTGAAACGTGGATGTTCTGAGGTTTCAGAATATCTCTGACTACCCCCTCGGGGAATATAGTCGTGAGCATGTATGCTAAATTTTATTTTATTTATTTAACACTCACTGTAATACATACAAGCGTCAAACTTGGTGTAATTATAGAGCAAACTCTAAATTATAACAACAAATAATAAAAATCAGACAAGTGTCAGTCGGTCTCGTGTCAAAGGTCCAGGACAAAAAAACATTTTTATTAGTTATGTTGTGTGGTGGTGTGGTACGGGACCCTCGGTGCGCGAGTAGCCCGACTCCCACTTGACCGGTTTTATTCTTATATTATGTCCATAATAGGTATTTACCGATAATCGACGATTATAATCTTGTTTTAGTTTACGTATATTATGTTAATGAACTGTTCATTCGTCATCTTATTGTATAGTCCCGCTATCATTCCTGAAGTTTTATGTAGTAATTTTTAGATCAATGTGGATGTTCTGAATTTTTAGAATATCTCTAACTCCTCGGAGAATATACGTCTTAATAAATAAGCGCAAAACCTTATACACCCCAAGTGATTTATAACAAAGTAATTTAGATTTAAACAATAATTTCACTATTTTGATAGTTACAATTTAAAGTTATTCGCATTTTAAGATTTCAGGCAAATATGATTTGTTATCATTTCAGCAATGAATGGAAGCGTTAACGTGTAATCTTGTTTTCATAGTAAGTAGGGTGAGTGTGCCCGTTGGGTAGGTTGAGATCGAGTTCAGTAAATTTTAAATTTTACAAACAAATTATTAATTATTTTGAAAAGAATACCTTTGTTGAAACCATGATAATTAGATTCTGCTCTCGATTCTAAACAAACTACTTTCTAGTTTTGCGTTAATTCATTAACACGTTGTATAGTCGTTTACATATGCATGAAATTTTTGAATCACTGGATATATTTTCATTAGTAGTTCAGGTGTTATGAAACTAAAATGTTTTAGCAATCGGACAAATCCCCACTATACATATACAGGGTGTAAATTTTAATGCGGTACATCCTTTAGGAGGTGCTTCAGGCCGTCAAACTGAACAATTTTCACTATGAAACCAATTGTTCCACTCGATCCAAAATTCTAAATGTATATAACAGCAAATTTGTTGTGTTCTCTATTTCATTTTTGGCTGCATAGTGAAAGTTGTTCAGTTTGATTCTCCGAAGGGCTCATTTTAATGTGTAACGCATTTAATTTTACACCCTGTATAGAAATAACGCTAAACCATAAGATTAGTCAAAGCCCTCACCTTCATGACGTCACAACACGATACTGATCTCCTGCCACAAAATATGTAAAATACAGAGAAGGTCTACTCAATTTTTTAGTATGTGCATTTTTATTAACGCCAAAGCTCAGTTTAAATACTCTGAATTGTTATTTGATCTTCAAATCTGATTATTTCCCGCCCTAAAAGGAACCCTACAAGCAAAAATTTTTACTATAAAAACATATATTTTTACCTAGATTCTAACTTTCTACGACTAATACTTGTAATGAAAACGGTTGTGACAGACAAATCCTTTTCTCGATCCTTGCAGCGCGCTGCATACAAACAAATTTAAATCCTATTTTCAACACAAAACAGGTATAGCCAATGAAAATTTTTAAACACGATCTAGTTTCTAATCTATGTACCTATGATTTGTCAGATTTCAGACAGTTTCAATGCTAATAGGATTAATTCCAGATTTGGATGGAAATCTTTGGGCCACTATGAAACTATACATTTTAAGGAAAATCTAATAATCTGACACCTGATCGTTTAACATTTTTTTTTTAATAAAAATAAACTTCGTTTGTATGGAGCGCGCTAGAGGGCATTATCTTTCCTCTTAACTCACAATTGAAGGAATGATAATATAGACGCTGGAGGCAAGCGGGCGTGTGAAGATTTTTCTTTTATCAGCACTGGGAATTTACAAATGAGATTAGACTGCTAGAGAGTAGGTATTATTTATAATAAATAAAATAATTAAGCATCATTGTTATCCATTACGTGTGACAATATCCAAGATATTTATTTATTATTTTATTAAATAATTCGTTTTTTGGCAGTTTTTGCTTACACGCATTTTCGCTGCGTGAGCAAAAACTGTACGGTGTCAGTAGTGAGACCGTACATCTTGATCTATCTATCCACAGCAGGAGTCGCCATCTGGGTGGGTACGTGGTAACACCTACCTACTGACATAAGGGACCTCCCCTCCAAAAGCATAACACGGTTTATGAAGTCCGTGGGCCAAGGAAATGACCTTTAGGTCAAGGGTGACAGCTACAATAGATCTGTTCAGGTCGCGGTAGCTATTGGTCACTGACCAAGCCCTTACAACTAACTAATAATAAATCTATCCTAATCCCATTGAAAGTACCTACCAGAATATAGAACGGACATGTCAAACATCCATGACTCGAGAATGAATATTAAATATTTATCATACAAATAATTGCCTAACGGGATTCGAACCCGCGACCCTCGGATCATGCAGGTTCAGTATCAACTGAGCTATCGGGCTGCCGGCGCCGGAGTTGTTTTTCTGCACTGGAACATAATGCGACTACAGTATTGGAAGCTTGTGAAATTTTTTGAATAGCGTAATCTAAACATTGACTTTGGTTATAGATATTTATGCGCATCATCTCATTTTAGGTTCCAAGTGATCTGTCTGTGAGATTAACTTTTGACAGTGTTATTTATTACGGAGTTGCTCTTCTGTACTCTAACATTATGTGACTAATTTGAAGATGTAAACATTTTTGAATAGATCAAACATTGACTTCATGGATATTTCTGCGCGTCATTATCACATCTTAGGCTACATCTAGGTGATGTATCTGTGAGATTATCTTCTGTCAGTATTATTTATTGCGGAGTTGCTCTTCTGTACTTTAACGTAATTTTAAAGTACTTTAGGTAGTACTTTAAAATTTAAAGGGGATGATCAGACCATCAAACTGAATAACATTCTCTATGGGACCAATGTCGAAATCGCGAAAAAAATATCAGCTGTCCCATACATTTGGCTCAAGTAAGTTTGCAATTTTGTAGGGAAGGGAAGAGCTGATTTTTTCGCGATTTCGATGTTGGTGCCATAGTGAAAGTTGTATAGATTGACGGTCTGATCATCCCCTTAAAAAAGTGTCAGCATATTAAGAAGGACCCTGTATGTGTCTAGTCATTATAATACAATTCCAGACTAGATTCTGGTACTTAGGTAGCACTTTAAAATTAAATTTAATTCATAAAATCTAGAATAATAAGAAAAGGTTTTTTTGGAGACTTTAATTGGGGTATTAAAATATTAATCATACTACGTTTGTATGGAGCGCGGTGCATGGACTATCCTCTTAATAGATCAAACATTGACTTCATGTATATTTCTGTGCGTCATTATCTCATCTTAAGCTCCTAGTGATCTATCTGTACCAGGGTTGCCAGACGTACGAGATTTGGAGTCTCTCGTACGAGATACGAGGATGCTGCCAGCCTCGTACAAATTTGTAAGAGGTTTTGACATTTAGTTAAATTATGGCATGATTTTGGTGCCTTTTTATAGAATAAATAGAAATCTAAACCATCAAAGACAATCAGATGCTTATGGTTTAGTTCATAGTTTGCCGGAAAATCCTGTATAAACTGATCATTGCTTCGATTTGTTCCTTGTTTTCGCTGCTCTTAATTTTTGTTTTCTGTTCAAAAAAACATTGAAGTGTTATTTACTATAAAATAGTTGTAAATTGTGCTAATATGCGTAATTATTTGTTTATTCAGACTTTAGATGAATGTACGAGGTTCAAAAGTCAAAATACGATATTTTTCTTGCTTTCGTACAAGGAAAAATTTTCTACGTCTGGCAACCCTGATCTGTACCTACTCTTCAGTATTCAATAGTGTAGCATAATGACTACCCGTGTACAATAAAACTATTAAATTATTGTAATTTAAAAACAATATTATTAATAAGTTTCGATAACAGTGTTGCAGATAGCAATTATTGAGAACAGACGCGTAAATCTGTGAATTTAATTACTAGCGCAATGAAGGTCGTGTTTTTGATATTGTGTTTAGTGGCTATAAGTTTTTCGTATAGGACACGTAAACATGGTAAGTAGACTTCGTACGGCGGCGGTGCTCCATACAAAACGAAGTTCCTTCCTAGTTTGAACATTTAGTAATTCAAGTAAAAAAATGTTTGTTAAAAATATCAGAGTCGGTGCCATGTCAGATTTTCGTTTCAATATACAATACAATACAAATATTATACTATAAGTTTTGTTTCTCTTTTTGTTTGTTCTTTAGGTTAAGCGTTATGCATATTTGTATCTGTTGTAAATAAAAAAACCAGCCAAGTGGGAGTCGGGACTCGGGAATTAGTGTTCAGTACTATCAGTTGTTTAAAATGGGTCTTTGAAGACCACCACTATAAATTGACACTTACTTAGTACGCTGCACTGGTGGCAGTTTTTTTGGGCATACAAAAAAAGCTATCCGAGTTAGTGCCAGCCTGATAATGTTTCCGCCAATCCATAAGACATCAATGATTGAAACACAATCCTCTTAAAACTATTGGGGACACTCAACTCCTTTGGAAGTGATAACAATAATTAAAATGTGTTTTGTTAGTGGTTGTTAACCTGTAAATAAAATAGCTATATAGATATTGTAGGTATCTACCATAAAGTTTTATCAGGAATAGAGGAACAGAACCCGTTTTTGGAAACTGTTTGACAGCTTGTACACAGCTTCACGACTATACTCCCCGAGGACAGAGCTATTCTGAAAACTCGGAACATCCACGTTTCACTATTAGTACTGAAACTCTGTCCACTGTGACAGGGAGTAAGCCCGTCGCCACATATAATATGCAATAGATGTATGCAGGCTTCCTCGAGATGTTTTCCTTCACTGAAAAGCCAGTGGTGTTACAAATCGTACATAAATTCGGGAAAACTCTATGGTACGAGTCGGTCTGGACGGGGATCGAACCATCGCCTCCTGCACGGCAGGCATGGTTACTAACCATTTTACCACCACCCCTAAAAATGCTAAAATGAACCTTTGTTCTTGATAAATCTTAAATGGTTATTCTGGTAGCAACGTTTTTCTCCCCAATAGGGAACATATTCTTTACAAATCAATGAACAATATAAATATACCTCTTGCAGGTTGCACACTTACCTCCAGACCTCCTAACCCTCAATCTGGATGCTGCGGAATTGACACCAGTGGCTTCAACATGATCCTCGGTAAGATTTAATGTAAAACTCATTTATTAATCACCCCTGTAACTTTGTTAACGTTAGAATATGGCTAGATACCACTTTGAATTAACCACAGAGAAATTACACGCTCCTTATGGAATTAGCTATTCATTCCCTGGTTAAAGTCTTTCACTGTTTCGTTGATGGATTAGCCTCCTGATAGGTCAAGTGATCTGATAGGTCAAACGACCTACCCTTCGATGTCTTGATGTGCTTCCTCCAAAACTCAGTAATAAACAACAGGGCGCCTGTGCTACATTAGTACATTATGATGCAAGTAAATAAGTCGCAAGCTCGAGCCGAATCGACCAAGGCTGTCAACCATCAACCAACGCTCACGCGTTTCATACGACTATCTCAACCAGGCACGGCCTGCCCGCAAAAAAAACGCCTGCGCACATTTTCCACAACTTTTTGTCTAAAATATATTGTATTACGAAATTTCATAAATTTTTCCTCGCAAGTGTGTTGAAAGACGTCGTATGAAACGTGTGAGCGTTGGTCATTGCAGTCTCAGCATATTTACCGCACTCGCCTGCTGCTCGTGCTGCAATCCAGCCTCGACTATAATGACCATTGAGCTTACAAGTAGTAGATACTATTGTCATTTCGTTGTTCACGTGATGGTAACTTTGTGTTGGGGTCCTTCTTAATATGTTGACAGTTTTTTAAGAGGATTATCAGACCATCAAACTGAACAACTTTCTCTATGGGACCAACATCGAAATCGCGAAAAAAAATCAGCTGTCCCATACATTTGGCTCGAGTAAGGTCTGCAGTTTTGTATGGAACAGGTGATTTTTATTCGCAATTTCGATGTTGGTCCCATAGAAAAAGTTGTTCAGTTTGACGGTCTAATCATCCCCTTAAAAAAGTTTCAGCCTATTAAGAAGGACCTTATATTTTATGACCAGGTATAATACCTTATTTCAGGTGGTGAAAAAACGACAATAAGAGAGTATCCATGGTTGGCTCTCATAGAGTATACGAGTAGGAGGAGAAAGCGCAATGAATTCAGATACGAAACTAACTGCGGGGGGGCACTGATCAGTGGCAAATATGTCCTGACGGCCGCTCACTGTGTCACGGGGGCTATACTGAGGGAAATTAGACCGTAAGTACACCTTGGAAGATTACAGGTACAAGTCCCGCCTGAGACCTAATTTTTTAGGGTTCCGTACCTAAAGGGTGAAAACGGGACCCTATTACTAAGCCTGCGTTGGCCGTCCTACCTATTTAGGGCTGTAACTTTTGAACAGTATTAGCTAGACAGTTGAAATTTTCACAGAATATGGAAATAAAAAAATTACAAAAATTTGAAATTTAAGTTTTCATACAAGAAACTAGTTTTTATCAACGTTTTTCTTTTCGCTCTATCGTAAAAACGGTAATACATACAAGAGTCAAACTTTGTGTCATTATATAGGGTCATAAAATGGCAAAAAGTAAAAAATTAAAGGGGGGTTCTCAACCAGAATCAAGTTTTTATCAGCTTTTTTTTTCTTGTTCTATCGTATATTATAAAAACAATAATATATACAAGCGTCAAACTTGGTGTGATTATAGAGCAAACTTTACAATATATCGCTCCTTTGTCTCGCGCTAAAGGTCCTAGAGATTTTTTTTTGTTAATTTATATGTTGTGTTGTGTGGGTGAGGTACGGAACCCTCGGTGCGCGAGTATAGCCCGACTAGCACTTGACCGTTTTTTAGAATCTTTAATTAGATTCGTAAGTACACCACTTAGCGTTATTTATTATTTTAAGTGATATGGTGGGAAAGAGAAAATAGTTTTTGTTATTCTCGACTATTTAAGCTATTTTTCCTGTTATTGCATTTGCAATATAAAATGTGGACTTTCTGCTTGCGAGAGATTAATAGCGTCCGACCGAAGCTTCGGTTTCGGCTACCTTCCGCTAAAATAACCACCTATAGCCACACTTTCGGTTTCGGCCAAAATGAGCCGAAGTTTTGGCCGATTTTGCTTTGTTTTAGTAGTTTTAAGATATTGTAGTATTTCTACTTATAAATGGACCTTCGGCTTCGGCCAAAAACGAAAGTTAGGTACCTATAGACAGTAAACGCAAATATAAATATGCGTCCAGTAGTATTTCAGTTTCAAATAAGTATTTTTTTATTTCTATGGATCTTGAAAAACACGAACATATGAATTTCAAGTCGTTGGAATCAATTTAAACTAAGACTACACAAAACAAACCAACTTTTATTTTAGGAGCAAACATAAAATCGCAAGAAAAATAAATGCTAGGAACCTAGGAATTGCACTTTTGTACGAAACACTTCATTTAAAAGGATGCCAAGGAGTTCAATTTCACCCTGTATACAATAGGCTCACTTTCCAGGAAAAGCGTCCGTCTAGGCGAATATGATAAGAGCAACAATATCCACCAGCGCGACTGCGTCACCACTTATAAAGGGACGGAATGTTCGAGCCTACCCTTCCGAGTTGCCATAGAACACATCACTCCCCATAAGAAGTACAATGAGGAACTTGACATCGATGACATCGCTCTTATCAGACTGGCTAAATTGGTACATATTACAGGTAAGCCCGGAATAGAAAATTTTTCCCAAACATCTGTGATTTTTGAGCGTAGACCTTGACGGTAACTTGTCGTCGCGATATCGCCGCGTAATCACTGCGATATTTCTGGGATCAAGCCGTGTTGTGGCGGAATAGCGGCTAACGCGATAACGTTCTGTAAAAATCGTGGCGATTCAGTTGCGACCGACGACGTCGCGGCGGTGAAGTTGCGACGTAGTTGCGGTGCAGTTGCAAAATTGCCTACACTCAAAGATATAGCTCTAAGGGTCTAAGGCGTATAACACAGGTCACTCATACATTGAAAAATCGCGGCGGCATCGAGGCCCGGTCAAGACTTCAAGTCTCACCTCCATTCCCATTTTATTGCAGAATTCATCCGACCTATATGTCTACCAACATCAGATGTGACCCATCACCCTCCACGGAACCTCGAGCTCCAGGCAGCCGGTTGGGGAATCATGTATCAGAAGCGTTTCAGAACCTGGACTAAGGAGTACACTAGCAATGTGAAGCGAGTTGTTGACCTTCCATATAGAACCCAGAAAGTTAGTAACATTATTGGCACAAATTGCATTATCCTCGTAACGAGGAGACCGTGGCTTCAGGTGCACCTAACATAAGCGACAGGTCACGACTATATTCCCCGAGGGTCAGAGTCAGAGATATTCTGAAACCTCAAATATCCACGTTTCACTAGTAGTACCCAAACTCTGTCCAGACGTGTGACGGGGAGTGAGCCCGTCGCCACTTGTAATGGACACTAAAATACATGCTTCGAAATTGAAGCATGCAGATTTCCAAACGATGTTTTCCTTCACCGAAAAACCAGTGGTGCTACAAATCGTACATAAATTCTGAAAAACTTATTGGTACGAGTCGGCCTGGATGGGGATCGAACCATCGCCTCCTGCAAGGCAGGCAAGGCTACTCGCCACTGGACCACCACGGTCCAACTTACAGTGTATTCAAAATATATGACATTACAAACAAATGCAAAACTTTTCAGGAATGTGGTCGAGAATGGAGCGAACACATAGGGAGAAGGAAATTATGCGCTGGCGGCGAAAAAGGAAAAGGTACATGCTTGGGAGATTCCGGTGGACCCTTAATGTATAACAATGGAGGAGTCTTCGAAGTGGTGGGCATCGTCAGTTACGGCGCCGCAGGACAATGCGGTATGAGCACCGTTCCTGATGTCTTCACGAAGGTCATCGCATATAAAGACTGGATTTTAGATAACATTCGATAAATAAAGGAAGACATTTATATTTCCTGTGCCTCCTTAGTTTTTGAGAAGTCACTTCTAGTGTCCGACCCAAGGACAGTTTTTAGCCGAAGCCGCGGCCGATTATTCGGCTTTATCCGTAATCGGCTTCGGCCGAAGGTTTAATCATAAGTAGAGATATTAGAATATTTGACTAAAAAGACGTATGGCGTATCCATACTGTTATTTTGTCGCAAACGTATAAAGAGTCTATACTTCATTCTATATAACGACGAAAAGATTAGCTTTATTGCTAATTCTGGTTAGCAAATATAATTTATTTATCCGAAAGATATACTATCCGAAATTTATCTTAGGCGTTACCAAAGCTGTTCCAAAAATAAGTGAGCGTAGGTATGTGTTTTAAATCACTGTTTCAATCTCTGTTTAATTCAAAATAGCCTCAAAATTTCGTTGGAATGGAGTATATATTACCTTAAAATAGAAAGAACTTATTAAATTCTTACATTAATTTATGTCAAGATTACTTTTAAGGCTTAAATTAAGCCGCAAGAAGCTTCAATAGGCAAAGCCTTATGTGATTCGAATAAATTTTACTTATTTTTTTTATAAAAACTTCTTTTAACAGTAACTTTGTAACAAATCAGGTGGGTAAATACAAAGCTTTGACTTTGGCCAAAACTTCGGCTGATTTTGGCCGAAGCCAATTATGTGGCCGAAGGTGCTTTTTTGGCCGAAGTCGAGGCCGAGTTACTAGTCACTACTTAAGCTAGAGTCAAGTCAATTTTATAATATCACCGTATTTGTAATAATACACTTAATGTAATATTTTAAGTTGATTCCCGATATTTCGACAATGTGACACATTGTCATAACATAACGTAAAACAATTAAAAAATATGACTACAGTCATATAGTATTATTATGATAACATCCATGATCAAACCAACCCTTTGGTAACAACGATACGTCTAGGTACCCAAACCATTTCAGTTTGATGGTCTGGAGCACCCTAACTGTACGATATGTAACGCATTTAGATTTACACCCTGTATTTTTCTTTGTCATGTACATCGATGCGATTAAATTAATTAAAACGTATTTCTTGTTTATCTTTTATCGCAACTCCAAATGGGGTATCAGAATATCAAACTGAACAACTTTCTACAACAACACAGTGAACTATGCAGCTAATAGAGAAATTGAGAAAAACAATAATTGTAGTGCGATTTTTGAAACTCATTTTGAACTCAGCAGTTGAAAATGTAAATATTACTATGGAGATATGCATCTTTCTACTGCTGATTTGATTTTCAAAAATTATAGGTACTCTAGGAGTGCGATTTTCGAAAGTCAAATCAGCAGTAGAAAGATGTATATCTCCAAAGTAATTTTGACATTTTCAAGTGCTGAGTTCAACGAATGAGTTTCAAAAATCGCGCTCCTGTTCTTTGGATCGAGCAGACGCCAGCCATTGACGTTTTCTACGGAACCACAAATTCTTTTTTCGCCATTTCATTGACATCATAGTGAAAGTAATTTAGTTTGATACTATGTAATGCATTTAATACCCTCGCATATCGCATAACTTCACGAAATATGAAAAAATGAAAATTCCCCTCAGCAATAATCAGTCAGTTTCTGTAGGTACCCGCAATAATAATGATCAGCGTTCAGCGAGGTTGTGAACGTCCAGGTGGCTTTAACACCCAGGTCACGTCTTCCCGGGACTGGCCGGGAGACGAACCAATGTCTAACATTATTACCAACTTACCTTCTGTATTACTACCTAGATAACATTTTACACGCATCTCACATACACGTCAAGGAGGTACGAAGTACGCACTAATAATGGCCGTTTTATTTAAATCGACCAATCACGGGCGTGAATAATAACGTGATGTTGAATCTCGACAATACGTCCATATGATTGGTCCAATAATTTGGAGTCTTGTAGCAAAACTATGGTTTGAACCAATCGGAATCTGGATTAGTGAATTTTTGTACGTAGCCGTCAAAGAAAATACCTGACTACATGCCTGGCGCCAACCCAACCGAAAACGAATGGTGAATTGCGGGTAAAATCTTCTACAGGGACGCTCTGCTAGAAAATTACAAAACTTTCAGGATTCTTTTCATGTAACGAATGTAATAGGTACACTAACTTAATATAAGATTAGGTTGTGTGCGCAATATATTACATTCTTTGTATGAACAGTTGTGGGACCGCATAATTTTGTCTTTTTATTTGTTTGTTCGTCTTTCTTTATTTAACCTTTGAACGGTTGGAAGGAAATAAAAACTGAAATGTTATACTAGCTGAGTTAGGAATACCTGCCTTTACATAGATAGAGGTACAACAATTTCGAAAGCCCGAAGCAAAAAAATCTAAAAAGAAATTATTAAATCCCGTTTGCGATCGAAAAAAACAACTTTGAAAGAAGAAAGAAGCCCGGAGAAATAAGACCAGCACAAAGAAATTCAAAATTTTGAGTATGAGACAGATAAACATGCGATTATTAAACGCTTAAGCATCAAAATTGAGTCGAATACCTATTGTTTAAACTCCGAGTATTCTCCCACGGGATCATCTTGTATACCTTTCCCCAAATATGTCAACTAAAGTACCTTATTAGTCTTAACTGTTATAAAACTGTAACAGAATATCTATAGTAACATTTTAGTAGAAAATAGGGTACCTATAAAATTATGGTGAACATTTACCAATTTTTGGTAAAATGAATATTTTTTTTTGATGTAACTTTTTACTCCATTTGGTAAGCAGTTAAACATAAACCGTTAAATATGACACACTTACATAATTTTTAACTACAGACACATACTTTGGGATTATCGTTTGTGAACATACATTTGGAAATTTGTATACATTTCATTGCTCATGACCGTACTACGGTATGATATTATAAGTAAATTGCAGCAAAAGCCTAAACTTAGAAAGAAATGAAAATCCGACCGATGCATGCATAAGTTGTGTGTGTAATAGCTCCAGCCTACCAGCCTCGGATCTACGATTTTTCCGAGCCGGGGCAAAAACTTAACTTTGGCGCCCCTTCCCTTCCAAGCGCGTAGCAAGAATTTTTTCGCAGGGGTCCAGGTTAGGTCGTTGCAACAAAATCTAAAAGCTGGAGCGAGCGAGCTCGATATTTATAGTTGCAATATTATCAAATACTTGAAACGACTTCTGCTTTACGACAGTCTTGCTCAACACAATAATATTTTTCTGGAATATTTTCAAGACATTCCGATAATTTTTTTTTAAACACATTATTTTGGCGCCCGCTTAACTTGCCGCCCGGGGCGGCGTTGGCCCCGGTTTTCTTCCCTAGACCCGGGGCTGGCTAGTTATCTACTTATATTATTTAAGAATGCTGAAGCCAATGAAACTATTTGTGGTGATCATGCAGCAGAATCAGATCATTCCCAATAATTTTTTTAATTAAATCTGCTGTCCCATACATTTAGTATTGGTAATCACTAGTTTTAAAATTGATAACTACCAATAAATAACCATAAAATGATCATAGAAAAATATATAAGTTCCTTACACAGATACTATATGACGAAATAATGGAATGCAGCATCAACAACAATTCGCCTCGTCAGCAACTATTTTATTTTTAATCAGCACCTTCAAAACTGCTAACTATGTAGCGGAACAACATCACCCTTAAAATTTCTCCATCTAACCCTAAAACGCAAGTCATTTGCCTAACTAATTGTAAGAGCATTTTTGCCGCCATAATTTTTTCCGATCACGCTCCAACAATTTTCTTGTGAGGCTAAAGAATTACCAGACAATCGTATCCACCCTTCCCGCTATAGAAAAGACCGGCCAAGTGCGAGTCGGCCTCCCGCACGGAGAGTTCCGTACCTCCGTTTTGTTTTCTCCGGGATCCTTAGTGCGAACCCGACACACACGTAGCCGGTTTTTGTTATTTGACGTTTTACTTTAAAGAACCTACTTATGCACTATAATTACATTAAGTTTGAAGCTTGCCGCTTTTACGATTTGCACCTTTTTACGATGAAGCAAAAAATCACGTTTCTTGTATGAGCTCTTTCTTTCACGTTTCTTGTACGACTCCCGTTAATTTTCACCTTTTTTTTCATTATTTGTCAGCAATTCCGCCATAATAATAAAAGATAGTCTGTGAAAATTTCACCGTCTAGCTATTACGATCCAAAAGATACAGCCCTTTATAGGTAGGACAGAAGGACTGACGGACGGACGGACAGCGTAGGCTTAGTATTAGGATCCCGTCGGCACCACATGGATACGGAACCCTAAAAACAAGCAAAGTGCTTAATCGCTGATGTTCGAAGTGATCAAACACCCTCATTTTACTAATAATACTTTCAATTTTCAATGGTGAGGATGTAAAAAGAAATGACTATTATAATTTTTTTTTGTACAGTTACTTTACCTATCTAGTAAAAGCAACCAATCATAAAATCCCGAAGGGAGAGCGAGATTTTTTAATTTTAAAATTCCCTCTTCCACTGCCAATTTTAATTGGTTGGTATTTTATAAGTGTTATTAATTTATAAAAGAGCAAGTCATTGTTATATTGTACCCTAAGAGGAAGGATCTCCATATAGTCCGCATAAATTTACGATTGTAGTTAGTCTCTTTTGTCTTATGACGTACCTTTAATAGTAGAAGGAGATGGAACTATAGATATTTGTTTATGCGGCTGTCCACTTTTTTTTGAGCTAGTGTGTGTGAAAAGTGACCGTAAACATAAGGCCATATGTCACTTGGTGCCTTTTGTCCTCAGAGGAAGGATCTCCATAGAGTCCGCATAAATTTACGATTGTAGTTAGTCTCTTTTGTCTTATGACGTACCTTTAATAGTAGAAGGAGATGGAACTATAGTTATTTGTTTAAGCGGCTGTCCACTTTTTTTTGAGCTAGTGTGTGTGAAAAGTGACCGTAAACATAAGGCCATATGTCACTTGGTGCCTTTTGTCCATACTACTTGACACCACACACTCAAACCTAAACGTCAAAAAAAGTGGACACTTTACAATTGGTATGGCTCACTCTAGTCTGAGAGATCCTTCCTCTTAGATTGTACCTAACTACAAACTTTCAAATATTTGTGATTTTAAACATGGTACGCCATATTGTGCTATTTCAAATCAAATTAAAGATTGAAAAATTATGTCTCAGGACTAGAACCCGCAATCTTCCAAACCGGGGAATTGCATAGCATAGCATGCATATGCTCACGACTATATTCCCCGAGGGGGTAGTCAGAGATATTCTGACCTCAGAACATTCACGTTTCACTAGTAGTAGTAGTTAATTCATTTCTGGTGCCATAGAGAAAGTTGTTCAGTTTGACGGTCTGATCATCTCCTTAAAAAAGTGTCAGCATATTAAGAAGGACCCTATATACTTTATCTAAGGGTACAGCATTAGGTACTTTTTAATAGCTACGGATTTCTTTTTATCTGTGGTTTTCTTTAATTTAATATCAAGAATTTTGCCTTCAGAGTAAATTTATATTTTCATACTCCTTATTTTTCCTTTGAACTAAATTGAATTTGTGTTTTCTTTCTACAAATTGTGAGCGGAGTGAAATCTTGTTCTGCTTTATTTTTAAAAGTAAGATAAGGCATGTAAGAGCCCACAGCAAAAGCTTAGTAACTAATGATGTAGAAAGGGAGTGTGGCATATTTCACTATCTACATGTACAGTCGCCATCAGATATAATTATCATAGCAAACAAAGTGGTCAAATATTTCTAAGCAGTTCTAATTTTTGATAATTTCGGGCATTTGAATTTGCCCGCCGCAGCAGACCGGCCAGTCAGCCAATATCCCGACTGTATCTGTCTATACTAAATTAGTATCAGAAAAACCTTTTAATAAACACATTAAGAGGATATAATTCGGAGTGCATTCAATACAAACGAAGTTTGGTTATATTTTCAATACTTTACTCAATTAAAGTCCATGAAATTTTTTTAGATACGATCTAGAAACCAATGTCTGTGCTTTACATTTGTCAGATTTCCGTTAAAATATATAGTTTCAAAGTTACCGTGACTCGAAGTATTCCGTTCAATTCTATGAGTTAACCATACAATTCTTAAATTAATCCCAGCATTGAAACTACATATTTTAACGGAAATCTGACAAATGTAAAGCACAGAGAAAGATTATTTATGAAATTTACGTTATGGCACAGATTATTGGTTTTTAGATCTTGTCTAAAAATAGCATTGACTTTAATTTGGGTATTATTAAAAATACAACCAGACTTCGTTTGTATGGAGCACGCTCCGAATTATATTCCCTTAAGGGTAAATTACCATTGACGCGGTCCATACAAACGAAGTCTGGTTATATTTTCAATACTAACCAATCCTCTGCATTATACTAATATAACTTTAGGGACACACGTGTATAAAGAGAATGTTAACGAAAACTAATTAAAAGTTATTTACCAAAGTCCATTAGTTCCAGTCTACGACGGCTACGCATCTATTTGGCGACCAACACGAACGAACTATGTAATTAATAACTTTTCCTCTACTCTGAACATAACCTAAAACTGTACGTCGTAGGCGCGAACTGTCCGGTCACCTCACTCCTATCACATGAATAAATATCCGTACAGAACGAAAGCGAAAGCTGCATACAAGCGGCAGCATTCGGTGTACTCACACATAGCGCGCGTTAGGGTGCGAACACATCTGGCGAATGCGCTGCAAGCGCGTTGCACACGCGCAGCCCACATGCAGTTACTGCGTGCGGCCTGCGCTTGCCTCTTTAGCGTAACTATGGCTCGCATGCAGTGCTGCTCGCTCCTTTATTACCCTCAGGTTCCTTACAGGCAGAGCTAGCGAAGTTTACGAGCGACGCGTAGCTTCCGAGGGACCGCTTAGCTTCTGCGGGAGAACAGATCGCACTACGTAAAGCATGTGTGCAACTCGCGAGCCTATGGCAACAGGCGAATTCGCCATATGTGAACGCACCCTTAGACGACGTACGAACAGGTGCACACACTCAACCGTGACACGTACGTCCTCTAACGCACGCTAGTGTGAGTGCACCGACACACAGTGGGCTGGAATTCGACTTTCATAGACATTTTCATTTGATTTTTTAAGTGTCATTTTTTTTGCTTGGATATGCTTTGGCAGGCTAAGTACATACTTAAAAATATAAAATTTACTGAATATAAGTGCAAACGGCCCAGATATACTTATTTATTGAATTATTAATTTAGTATCTAAGTTTCCCAACATTTTCAGTAGAATAAATTATAATCGATGATCTAGTCATAGTTTAGGTACTTCACATTAGGTTAAGATTTGATATAGACTTGAAATATAGTACTAAAATAAAAAATAAAATTTCAAAAATTGTTACTATTTAAAAAAAAAAAAGCCGCACCTTTGCCCGGTTTATGTAGTATGCCAAAAAATCCTAAATATATCATAGAAAAATAACCTATAAGGAAATAAGGCGCAATTGTGCGATATCTGAGTTATCGCCGATTTTAAAGTCGACTCCATACAAATTTTCCACAATAAAATTATATCTGGGCCGTTTGCACTTATATTCAGTAAATTTTATATTTTTAAGTATGTACTTAGCCTGCCAAAGCATATCCAAGCAAAAAAAAATGACACTTAAAAAATCAAATGAAAATGTCTATGAAAGTCGAATTTCAGCCCACTGTGCGACAGCGGCCGCTTTTATGGAGTTTCGTTCTGTAGGGGTATTTATTCATGTGGTAGTGTCCCGGTAAGGGCGTGCGTAACTGAATAAGCAGTCGATATAGTCAAAATGTACCTACTTGCTAATGGGACTAGTGAAGTTATGGCAAAGGCTAGAGAAATCACTAGGTAATTAGACAATAGAATTATGGACGAGTTACGCGTGTAATTCTACTAACAAACTTTTCTGACACTTTTTGCGGGGGACGAGGTAGCACGAGATCCGCAACTTTGCATTTTATTCCATTACTTTAGATTCTAATTTTGATTGTCAAAAATAATCTCGTGAGAACCCCGAACAGTTTGAAGTTATAGTTCCGCAATTATAGGCTGTCTTGTTTAGTGATCTTAACTATTATTAAAACTGTAACAGAAGTATGTCTGAAGATATTTACATGAAAAAGATTACGATATGGTTTTTAGGCATCCCAGACTCCAAATCAACCTTTTTACCCGACTGCGACAGAAGGAGGGTTATGTTTTTCGAGCGTATGTATGTATGTATGTATGTATGTATGTATGTTTGTATGTCTATTTCTTTGGCACGGCCTACAGCCTAAACGGCTTGATGGATTTTAACGTATGGGGTGTCATTGGATTCGTAAAAATCGTGAGAGTGACATAGGGTATATTATTTCAAGATGGCGTCTACAAATTAAAAAAGAGAGGGGTAATAAAAAAAATTTTTTTGTCAAAAATTACAATATGGGTATCAAATGAAAGCTAGTAATCAGACGATTCCAAATATATAAATATTATAGTACTTTTATGTTACCGTTTCGACACAAGACTAAAAAGTATGAAATAAACTAAATTATTAAAATAAACAAAAAACCCGACTGCATAAAAAACCTATTAACTGAAAAGAGAAAAACAAGCTCTAAAATCACTAATCAGCTATAACACCTGTATTTAAGCTAATATAATTTGAATTTTATTAGGTAGGTATTGCAGGCGGGGTCAAAAATAACCAACCAAAAATCTCCTTTGTCCCCGTTTGCGATACCTACCTAATAACATTCAAATTATATTAGCTTAAATACAGGTGTTATAGCTGATTAGTGATTTTAGAGCTTGTTTTTCTCTTTTCAGTTAATAGGTTTTTTAGATTTTTTTCTCTGTCTGTTTGTTTATTTATATGTTTATAACAGCATCACGCAAAACCTACTGAACCGATTTTGATGAAACTTTTTTTGTTTGATAGCTTATGATCTGACTTAATATCTGGTATATTATTTGTGCGGACGAAATCGCGAGTTAACTCTAGTAAGGTATAAAATTGTATGCAAATGCACATTATCAATTGATCTTGTAACGTGGCAGAGGGGATATGCTACCGTAACGCTGGTCCCTAGTTATATTGTCTAAATTAGATTACACTATTGGAAGCCGCGCCCAAGTGCAACCCGGTGTGCGGTCCACACAACAGTGGCTTTCTCATCATCAAGTCAGCACACGCAGAAGATAGGTACGAGAAACATCGTGGAGTATCTAAACTTTGTCTTACTTAAGTACTTATTGGGTAAACAAGTCTTACGCCAGGAGTTACTTAATACCCTTTCCGAGGCATCTGTTTATCTCTGACTGCGGGTTGCACGTACCTTCATTAAAGTTAATCCTCCATTAAATGTCTTGCTGTCACTTTTTGTCTCGTTGACGTAGTAAAAGCTAGCAAGAGATTTAATGGAGGATTAACTTTAATGAACGTACGTGCAACTGACCGTGAATGCGTTAAATTCGGTAGGTACTATACTCCGTTCGAAATAGCAACGAAATTTCAAGGCTATTTTGCATTACAGAAACAGAGATTTAAAACAGTTCCTCTCACTTATTCTTAAAGCAGCTTTAGTAACGTCCAAGATAAATGTCGGATAGTATTTGTATCGATTAAATTAGTTATATTTGATAATCAGAATTGGCCAGAAAGCTAAATAGGAATCAGAAAATCTCGTCGTCCTTATTTGGAATGAAGTATAGGTAGGTATATCACATACCGATAGGACTGGCTTTATATTGTAAACAAAAAAATGAATAACAATTATCATTTATCTTTACACGTCATATATAATTATAATTCGGGGCAATTCGGGCAAACTGTTTGGGCTCATACACCTTCATTGAGGGTAGGCTTAGGGTAGGCCTGTGCCACAGAGCAGATAATATCCTACCAGAAGAACAGATTCATGCAAGCTCGCGGCGCGGCCAGGGCCCTGTTTAATAAACGCGACAAGTGACAATTGACAATGACAATTCAGAATACATTGCTGAGAATGCTAGGACACATGAAGCACTGCAAGTTTTGCGTCATTAGTAACCAGCAATGTACTCTGAATTGTCATTGTCAATTGTCACTTGTCGCGTTTATTAAACAGGGCCCTGGCCGCGATATGAATCTGTATTGCCGCATGTGGTACACCCGCATTTATATAAGGCGAAATAGTAGGAAGAAATACCTTGGAGGCATTTTTTATTTTCCATTTTTCGACTTTTTATACAATTTACCGCAACCAAAGTCATACCTCAGTATTCTTGGATAGTTTATCTAGTAAAATCATAAATTGAATACACGATTGGAATTACTTGACTCGGTAGAAAATCGCCACAAAGATGACGTATTTTCATGTTTTTTAAACATTTTATTCGTTTTAGAAGAACTTAAAATAGTTTCAGATTTTTGGTATTTATAGTCACAGATTCACCATTAGTTTATCTAGTGAAATCATTAAAATTTAGAAAAGTGCTTTTGTTAATTCTTTTTGATCGAAAATACGGCACAGGCACGCACTTTTCGGAGGGCGGGCAATCGCGTTTCTCATGGAAAATATTCGTCTGAACCTATAGCTCCTTAAGAGAATCATTGTAGTAAAAATAATATCCCCAAAGCCTAAATTCCGTTATTTCCATAAGCATTTACTTTTTGAAGTTATTTCTTAAGATTCACCTATAAAAGAGGTATTCTATATTAGAGGTTCTTCTCGTAAGTCAACATCCTTATTCGAAGTCCATCAAACAAACTCTAAAGGATACCAACAAGTATCTTTGCTGTCCTACATAGCGCAGGGATTCAAAGACAGCCTCATATCATGTCCTCGCCATCAATAGACCCCACTTGACCCAGTAAACCTGGACATTCACATCGTTTTTCTCGTTTAGACCCAAGACCCGACTCAAAGGTTTGCATTATAAAAATTTCATGAAATGACTCCAGCAGAGGTGGAAGCGAGATCTTTTTAAAATCGCCGCAATGTTGTCACGCAAGCTTTTCTGTTTGAAAGGTTGGATGTTTTTGCTAGGCTTTCGTGTGAATTTGCTTTTTAGAATGCTGCACATAAAGTATAAAGTCAAGTGGAATTTTCAGAAGCCGAAAGTGACATAGTACGAGGCGAAGGACTAGGGTTGGTGCAATAATAATAGGCAAGTAGACAAAAGCTTGTCTTTAGTAAAATAAATCTTATTTATCAAAGAATTTTTCCTGTGATGGTATCCTAATCCAAACGCACTAGCAAAGTATAAAGAGTGAAATTGAAATCATTAGTATCCTTTTAAACTAAGAGTCTACCCATCAAACTGAACAACTTTATCTATAGGAGCAAAAAAAAATCTGCTGTTCCATACTAAACTGCAATGCCTACTCGACTCAAATGTATGCAACAGCAGATTTTTTTTTTGCTACCACACGTGCCCAATGCGGATTGGTAGACTTCACTTACGCATCGGAATTTTTTCTTCAGCGAATGCATGTTTCCTTACGATGTTTTCCTTCACATTTTGGAGCAGTCGATATTACGTACATAAGTTAGAAAAAGTCATTGATACATTAAAGAAATTTTACATTTATGAAAGTTTGTAACTATGTTTGTGACTCCGTCACGCATAAACGGCTGTAAGGATTTGGATAAAATTTGGTACACACTATCACACATAGAATATATTCTGGATTAAAACATCGGATAATCACCTTTTAAATTCAACTCAACTCCAGAAATCAACATAATCCAAAACTGGCTACTTAATTTAATAATCAAAGACAAGGACCAGGACTAAGTAGGGCTACTTTAAATAAACCCATTTTCTTTCAGCCAACAAATTTTGTCTCAGATTCAGGTCGCCACGTCAAATTTCTAACATCCCTAATGATGACGGATCGCCGAGAAGACGCAGCGGACATTCGACGCTCAAGCGCCGTCATGCAATCATTCCCGAGATAATTATGGATGGCTACAGTCAGGACCGTCTTTACCCAGGGGCGCAAAGGGATGAACCCGGGCGCAAGGACCTAGGGGGCGCAAGCCGATCTCCTGTACCTGTACATACCATGCGTAAACTAGTTTTGATTTTTGAAAATTACTTAACAAATGTTCATCTATGTACTTACTTATAAAACAGTTCCATGACTGACTGACTGACAAAGTACAACCTAAACCGCTGAAGATAGAAACATGAAATTTGAAATAGGTGCATATATCTACAGGAGTGCATTTCAAACTCACAAGTTCAAATTAGCAGTACAAAAAGATGCATAATCTCCATAGTAATTAAGACATTTTCTACTACTGATTTCAAAGTGTGACGTTCAAAAATCGCACTACAGAGCATGTAAGGGTGCACTTAAGAAAGGATTTGTCGAAAATTCGTAATCCATGCGGACGAAATCGCGAGAAAAAACTTTATACCTATATAAATATAGGCACCAATATTGTTTACAAATACGTCTCATGCAGCTTCGATTTGCTATGTGCAAGCTTCTTTAGATCTACATCCTTCATACCACGAATTATGACCCACGATAGATTGAATTTGGTTAAATGATAAGTACTTATCGAATCGAAAGTCAATTGTGAAACAGACGTTTTTTATTTATTTATAAATTAATGGACTTTTAGGTTGTGCGTTGCACTGCATTTCCGTCAGTGTCAAGTAGATTGCGGGAATAGCTATCTCAATCTTAAGGATTGTTCTTGCTCAAAAATACAGCTGAAAAGAGATTGCGAAGCCTCGTGGCAAGCAAAAACGCGAACACCACGTGAAACGACACGATCTCGGCAAAACATGCAACGTGACTCCAAAACAGATGTTATTGGCAAGGGGCGCTGTCTAATTTTCGCACCTCGGCCCCCAATATGGTTAAGACGGCCCTGGCTACAGTCCTTCCAACTCACGACGACACCTAAATCACGCCATATTCACTCTAACAGCACTGGCAGAAGATTCCGGTCAAGTGACTTGTTTATATTTAGGAACGACGAGAAACGTTTGAAATTTTAATTATAACGCCCCTTCATCCCGAGCGAGAATGCTTTCAACCGTTTCAACAGAAATTTATTATGCACTTTTTAATAAATCGCACTTTTTTGCGTTGGAAAAACAAACACTTAGGTATCGTTGTCAGTGAAAAGCTCGTAAAGTCGGTATTACTGACCTAAATTTATATTGTCTACAGTATTACAGTTTACGAGAGAAAATGATTAGGTACTTACTTGGAAACTTATAATGGTTTTCCCACTCATACTCTGAAAGTAGGTCTTTGTTTATCTATGAAGCGGGTGGAAAGTCGAAAGTGATGCATTTCCGGCCTAGGGCGAAAAGTAGGGCAGAAAGTAATTTATAAAATCTCTGTCTATCTATACTGAGCAAAGGCAGAAACCTATACAGCCACAATAGGGGAGCGGACAACTAGTCAAATTAGCAACTCTTAATCGAATGTCAAAACGTGCGCTTTGTATGAAAAATTGTACTAGATACCCACAAGTGACGTCATCAACATTTCATTACTTTTTATACTTCATCCTATTATTAAAAATAGTATTCGAGCTAAATAATTACAGAAAATGAGAGTTTAGCGTTATTTTTTACTAATAATATAAAACTAAAATATATTTTATGCAATGAATGATTTTTTATAGAATAGGGAATCGCCCTCTTCTATAAAAAAAAATCATTCCATACAAAACTGCAAACCTACTCGAGCCAAATGTTTGGGACAACTGTTTTTTTTCGCGATTTCGATGTTGGTGCCATAGAGAAAGTTTTTCAGTTTGACGGTCCGATCATCCCCTTAAAAAAGTGTCAGCATTTTAAGAAGGACCATATACAAGTTAATTCACATTTAATATAAATTTAAGGTTTTACGGCTCAAACATGTTCAGAAAGTAAAATAATCGCTCTAAAACAATCTGTCAAAATCACGGAGCTATTGTGAACGCACTATAGCATAGTATATTCCTTGCACTGTAGTTAGTGACACCTTGTGACATTATTATCTTGAAGAGCGATAAAGTGTTTATTCAATGCTTGACACAAAAATAACGAACGTCAATCTATTCCATCGTACCCAAACATCATTATTTTCACCAAAAGCCATTCGTTAGGGATTCGGTCAAACATTCGTGTAAACAATATAAATTGCAGAGTACTTATTTGGGAAACACGAATATAGGATGCTTATTATGTAGTACCTACATAACAACAGGGCCGGACTGGGACCTGATACCGGCCTAGGCACTTTAGAGACAGTCGGCCCTCCCAATCTGGTGTGGTCTTAGACTATATAAATCGTCAGGGTGTGGTCGAGGTAGACCGCGATACGAACTGAAACCAGCAGTAAGCGAAGCGAGCTCGAGATTTTGCTACATTATAACTCGATTGTAGAGCTTATGCCAAAAATCTACATGATTTCTGTTCCGTGGCCTACTCGGTTGGACTATCGATTTTCGAAATATCCTAACCGATTGTACTAACCAAAGAAATACTAAACTTCATTAGAATAGAATTGACATTGGAACAAAAACGTTCCCACCGTTCGTTCTACATTTGTTTAAAAAGAAATAATTTTTTGGCAATTTTGTGGCGATTGTTGTAGATATAAGTACCTATCTTGATTTTAGTAAGGATTTTCTTTTGATAAGGCGTTTTCCAAGACTAGTAAATCGAAAAATCACTATAAGTATTAAAAACAAGAAGCTGGATATACCTGGAGTACAGACTGCCTTACAAGCGGTGAAACATGAAAATACTCCTTGGCGGTCGGTAATGTTCAACCTTCTTTCTCTTCTTCTTTTTTTCTTTTTCTTTCTTTTCTTGGAGGATTGGCATCCTTTATCAGCTTTATCATTATAAAATCAATGTTTAAAAATTACTGATAAATGTCACATTGATGGTAAAAGTGTTGTTTGTCTTATCATGCTTATCATCATCACTCGACGTGGGTGGTGTTGCCCATGCATCAAATCAAAAAACACTGAACACTTGCTATCTGACAGCTAAATTTGTACGACTATGACGCCATCCTTCCAGCGTATTTGATCTTTTTTGGCTCAATTCACATTACGACGGACGGGCGCACACGGGCGCAGAGGTATGTAAATAGTAATGTAAAATAATACCTATTTCAATACCGATAAGAGTTGACAGAGAAAGCTCCGTCCTCCGCTCGACCGTGGGAATGGGCGTGTCTGTTTACTCTATCGGTATTGAAATAGGTATTATTTTACATTTCACCCTCCGCGCCTGCACGTTGTAATGTGAATTGAGCTTTAAGGGGCCGCGGAATAGGCCGAAAGGTCGATAGAGCCAGTCCGGGCCTGCGTAACAATATGTTTGACGGATAAAAACCTTAATGTCGAATAATGGTGTGTCAATACATCAATAATGTTCTATCCGTCGTAATTGTATGTCATGCTCACGTGGACTGTTATAGGCAGGTATAGTAGTAGGTATCTACCATCTACATCCACAAAATTCGATAGATGTCAAGTTTTTTTTTCATTATTTAAATTTTTTACGGATAGAAGACAATTTTAAAAATGCAATTTAATTTTTACTGCGATTCGTCGAGTTTATCAATATGAATTTAATTTTTAAATTACTTTGATCTGTAATATCTAAATGCAAAAATAGTGGAGAGAAAATAATTCGAACTCCATGGAGAAAAACTACTTCCTGCTTTATTTAAAATAAAATCCTGTCTTTGCTTTCTAACTCTATGCTGGAAACAGAAACGGCAACATCAAATGTCAAATTCTGACATTGTGAATGTATTTTTTTTCATAATGGTCAGTTATTTTAAGTTTACCAATGAGTTCACAGGTTTTGCAGTGACGTCACTGGACGGACGGAAAAACGACGTTATTTTAATAAAAATATCTGTAATCCTTTCATTTTAAAATCTCTGACGTAGAAAATATTATTGAGACAATTATCTCGAAATGGTTTTCGACTCAGCCCTCCAAAAAAAACATGACATACCGAATTGTCTCAATATTAATATTTTCTATGTCAGAGATTTTAAAATGAAAGGATTACAGATATTTTAAATAAAATAACGTCGTTTTTCGGTCCGTCCAGTAACGTCACTGGAAAACCTGTGAACTCATTGGTAAACTTAAAATCAACTTAAAATAACTGGCCATTATAACCGTAAGAGAGGACCTCCATTTTTTAAGTTATTAAAAAATTGAATGATATAAAAAGAAATAACAAAAATAATCTATCAATAATTTAAACTTTTAATAATGTAAACATAGTAACAAATCAAATACGAACTAGTTGTCCCATTTCTTGGAAACATCGATGTATTCACCGTCGGGAGAGTCGTATCCCTTTATAGGGGGGGTTGAAACCGGTCCCGCGATCGAGTAGGGAATAATCTCCAAATCAGGCTGAGGACAAATGAAACAAATTTTAAGAATCATTTATGTTTCACCAGGCCTGACTTACTAAATACATATAGTTCTATATACTGAATAGCCCCTCTCTGCCTATTTCTAACTTCAGATACTGCACCTCACCCCACACATTCTGGTGACACTTTACATTTTATACATTACTGAGAATGTTGGGACTCATGTTTTGTAACGCCATAAGTAACCAGCAATAATATTGTAATTATAGGTATATGTATAATATAGCCTGAATTGTTAGGCTGCCTGTCCACTGAAACGGAGCAAGGCGGCGGGGCGGAGAATCGAAAAAATATTAACCAATAGGATTGCATGAAATCTCGGAGCGGAGATTTCATAAACATTAAGGTGAGGTGGTCAACATATTGTGTTTAACTCAGTAATATATCACAAATTCTCATTGTACATTAATATTGTCATGTTTATGAAATAGGCCCCAATAGATGGTTGCGGTGAAACAAGCTACGGATTGACCTGCTACCCAAATAATAAAAATACTTACCATAATAGCTTCATTGTATAAGTCCTCCGACTCTTCGTACAGCTTATCGAGCGCCCGTCTTTGAGCAGCCATTATCCTGTCAATCTGGGCTACTTGCTCCATGTACTCTGCACGCTTGTATCTAGTCCAGTCCTTCTGGAGTAACGCACGGGCTTCTAACTGTTCTGCGGTTAGCTGAGGTGGTGGTCTTCTTCTTTTTCTATAAAAAATAATAAACAGACATTCATATTATACACCCTTAGTTTTTAATTCTTAGGACTCCTTATCAGTTGACAGTTCTTTTACACACTACAAGTTTTTAATTGCTATGTACACACGGCGACACATCAAGCTATACAAAACCAAAATAAGCTGGCCGCGTGTTGTTCGTGTAACGTATAACGCCGCACGGCCAGCTTATGTTGGTTTTGTATAGCTTGATGTGTCGCCGTGTGTACTAGTAAAAGTTGTTTAGTTTCATTGTCTGATCATTCATACACCCTTAAAATTTGTTTAGTAATTAAAACTAGTGGTGAAAAAAAGAACTTTTAACTGATGGATAGTTCCAGAAAGTTCTAGAATGACGACCACAAATTGGCACGGGCTGGACCTGAAACACTGAGGAAGTATAGTGTTGTGCACAGAACATTATAAGAGGGGTTAGAAGTGCAAAGTAGGCGTGGATTGTATAACACCATAAGGCGCGCGGCGTGGTGCGAGCGAGAGAGCATGAGTAATTGTAGCAGCGAGAGCGGGAAGACAAGTGGCGACAGCGGTCTCCGAAGCAAAAGCGCTACTTTGCATTTCTAACCTCTCTTATAATTTTCTGTGGTGTTGTGCCATGGCTGGGGAGAAGCCTATTTATTTTACTTTATCAGTTTATTGTACTCATGGAAATAAACATGAATACAGCATAGAAGACAAGTACAAAGAGTGAGCTTATCTCTGAAGAGATTATGTTCAGCAGTGGATGGTGACGAGCTGATGATGAAACTAAAGATGTATTCTGAGTTTAATGTCCACGTCTAATTTATTTGAAGAATGTAAAAAATTTCTATTTTGAGAGCAACTGTGTTATGTATAGTTGAATACAGAAGAGACGTGTGGCTGTGGTGGATAATAAAAGTAAGACAATTATAAACCTTATAGTACGTAGCATAGCATATGTTTGGAGAATTACGCCCGCGCCTCCAAGCGACTTCACGTGGAGGCGCGGGCGCGATTCTCCTTTCCTGTTTTCTTTGAGTGTAAAACCCAATGACCTTCTATATACATGGAAATAATAACAAAGATCAATGGCAGTCTCAAATTTCACCATATTATGCTTTTTGTCTTTACATTGCCGCTGACACTCCAGTCCTTTCAAATGTCCTCAGTTAAAACAATTACGTAGTCGAAGCTACATAATTGTTGATTACTGACTTTGAACCATTTGTTAACAAATTGAAAATAATTCCATACCCCATGTTATCCAATAGATGTAGAGGAACTTCCATTTCATCGATAGGTTTCAACTGCCGAGCATTCTTCTCCAGCCTTCGGATCTGTTTCTCCAGTTTCTTGCGTCTACGTTCCTCTCTAGCTTTCACAATAGCCGGATCTATCTTCTTCTTTTTCTTCATTGGTTCTGCCCTGAAAAGTTATAAATATACAATAGAATACACAAATTGGTACTACTGGTGAAACAACATAATTTTTAATTAATTCGATCGTGAATGATCATGATTTTGAATGTGTGAGATTCTTATGCTCGGTACCTATGTCTTGCCTTGCCTTGCCTTCTGTGCAGGAGGTTCGATCCCCGTCCAGGCCGACTCGTACCAATGAGTTTTACGGAATTTATGTTCAATTTGTAACACCACTGGCTTTTCGGTGAAGGAAAACATTGTGAGGAAACCTGCATGCTTCAATTTCGAGGCAATGTAGGTATTGTACCCACTGTCCATTACAAGTGGTGAAAAGTGGATGTTCTGAGGTTTCAGAATTTCTCTGACTACCCCCTCGGGGAATATTGTCGTGAGCATATGCTTATGCTTCTATGCGAATACACAAATGGATGAAAGTATCCACGAAATGTAAGTGACGCTGTGCTAATTTTTTAACAAAGTTGTTCCTCAGACAAAACACAAGTATTTTACACATTCATAAGTTCATAGCTTTTAAATTAATACAAATAACCAAATGATTAATATCTTAATAATCTTGAAATAATTTGTATGAAATAGGCAAAGTTTTGTGACACATGGTTAACTTTTGATAGTATATCATGAACTATAGTTTGTAGTTTTTGGGAGTGAATCATGAAAACCAAGTAAAATTGTTGATAGACCGAAACCGTTGAACTAAAATTGTTTTATTGTTTGACCCATGTGTGCTAGCTGAAATTCAAGTCATTCTTCAAGAATAGCAAATCATTCTTAAACCTCCTCATAAGACAATAAAGCCAATAATAACCTTGACAGATTTTTTAAATAATAACATTGTGCTTAAGCACTGCGATATTATGGAAAAAAAAAGGTATCATAACTTTTGAACGGTTAAGAATAGAACTGTCATTCATAGGGGCTAAAAGTTTAGAAATAACCTCTACCAACCCCTGTTTGATTTAATACACACTTCCATGGACACCTTGTATACAAGAAGAGGTAAACATGTGCGATGCTTATTGACTGCGAATGAGACAGAAATGCACCATAGCCTATTTTCCGACATGTTTCCTGCCCGTTGTGGTTAAAATTACAGTCAATGTAGTTCTGATTCCAAACAAAAAAATGGTACTGTTGGAAAAATAAGACCTAATTTAAAATAGTAAAAACTCACCATAACTGATCTGTCATTTTGAACTGCAAGGCTGAAGTGCTACAGATATTTCTTGCGTTTATTGGTATTTTTGCTGCTGGACATATTGCTAATCTGGAAAGGACAGAAATTTAAAAACCCGCAAGCAATTTGGAGGTTATGTTTATGTAAACGAATTTCATAGTTTGTTACCTCGAAAATTGTCTTAAAATTGACAAATTAAACATGTTTGTTTTCCACCTTTAATATGAATGTTTGATATCTTAGTCAATTTGAATAATTTCACGAAAAAACACAGAAATTCTGTAACAAGGGAAACCACTACAAAGTTTGATATTGACAGTTACTTGACACTGACTCTGATAGTTTTTTGTTGTTGTTGTTGTTGTAAATTTTTCCTTACGGAAAGGCAAGAGGTACATAAGCCCGGGTATGGCCCATGCAGCCAAGTCTGTTTTTGTCTTTTCTTATAAATCCATTATAAAGGCGCTTGTTCTGTGTTATATTTATTTTAATTTTCTATTCTTCATAATCCAAGTAAATTGTTATTTTTCCATAGTAATGTCATATCTGTGTTTTTTGTCATTTCCATGTGTTAGCATATCCGAGATCGTGTTTCTAGTGGCCGATGTTTTCAATTAGTTATTTTTTCATATTGTCAGGAATGCGTTGTCATCAGCAGTTTTTTGTTTTATCGTAACTTAGACGCTTAAACCTAACCGAAATGCGAGGGTGGTTCACACATTTCAATGGTCAAGGGAGTTTTACGCGGGGATATCAATCCGAATCAAACGATCGTGCCTTACTTTTTTCTCACTCTTACTATATTGTTCTCCACTAAAGGCACATTATTAATCGAATTCCACCACAATAATAGCCACGAAAAACTAATTTAGAAAATTAAGAAACAAAGTCCGTCCGTTTCGTTTTGTTTCCCGCGCCCAGTTTGTTGTTTTTGTTTAGGTATTTATCCGTTCGGAAAGGCAATGGGAACTAGCCCTTAAAGCCGTTGTCTTTAGTAATATTTTTCTATGCTTCTATTCTTAACCGCCACAACGCCTCAATTTAATTAGCAAGAACCTACGACTGTAACCTGTATATATTGGTTGATGGCAGTATTTTTATCAACATCTCGATTCCAAGCAGCCTATAGCCCTATGGCAGTTGTCTTTGAATGACGGTTGAGTGGCGGATGAGTGGCAGTTGAGTTACGGTTGAGTGGGGGGTTGAGTGGCGAGTGAGTGGCGGTTGAGTCGCGGTTGAGTGCGGTTTGAGTGGCGGTTGAGTGGCGTTTATGTGGCGGTTTAGTGGCGTTTGAGTGGCGTTTGAGTGGCATTTGAGTGGCGGTTGAGTGGCGATTGAGTGGCGGCTGAGTGGCGGTTGTGTGGCGGTTGAGTAGCGATTGAGTCGCAGTTGAGTGGCGATTGAGTGGCGTTTGAGTAGCGATTGAGTGACGTTTGAGTGGTGGTTGAGTGGCGATTGAGTGGCGGTTGAGTCGCAGTTCAGTGGCGTTTGAGTAGCGGTTGAGTGGCGGTTGAGTGGCGATTGAGTCGCGGTTGAGTGGCGATTGAGTGGCGGTTGAGTGGCGTTTGAGTGGTGGTTCAGTGGCGTTTGAGTAGCGGGTGAGTGGCGATTGAGTCGCGGTTGAGTGGAGATTGAGTGGCGTTTGAGTAACGGTTGAGTGGCGTTTCAGTGGCGTTTAAGCGGCGGTTGAGTGGCGTTTGAGTGCCGATTGAGTGGCGTTTGAGTGGTGGTTGAGTGGCGATTGAGTAGCGGTTGAGTGGAGATTGAGTGGCGTTTGAGTAACGGTTGAGTGGCGTTTACGTGGCGTTTGAGTAACGGTTGAGTGGCGTTTCAGTCGCGGTTGAGTGGCGGTTGAGTGGCGTTTGAGTGGCGGTTGAGTAACGGTTGAGTGGCGTTTAAGAGGCGTTTGAGTGGTGGTTGAGTGGCGTTTCAGTCGCGGTTGAGTGGCGATTGAGTGGTGGTAGAGTGGCGTTTCAGTCGCGGTTGAGTGGCGGTTGAGTGGTGGTTGAGTGGCGTTTAAGCGGCGGTTGAGTGGCGTTTGAGTGGCGATTGAGTGGCGTTTGAGTGGTGGTTGAGTGGCGATTGAGTGGCGATTGAGTTGCAGTTGAGTGGCGATTGAGTGGCGTTTGAGTAGCGATTGAGTGGCGTTTGAGTAACAGTTGAGTAGCGGTTGAGTGGCGTTTAAGTGGCGGTTGAGTGGCGGCTGAGTGGCGGTGGAGTGGCAGGTGAGTGGCTGTTGAGTCGCTGTTGAGTGGCGGTTGAGTTGCGGTTGAGTCGGTGTTGAGAGGGGGTTGAGAGAGGTTGAGTGGGGGTCGATTGGGGGTTGAGCGACACATTAAGATACCAAAATAAGCTGGCCGCGCGGGGCACGTTATACGTTATGCAATATCCGCGCGGCCAACTCATGTTGGTATATTTATGTGTCGCGTGTGTACCCTAAGTCGGTATTGTGTGATAGTACGCATACGTAACAGTAAGACTGTCTACAGTTGCCATACAAAGCTATATTATGAATCAAAATTGACTTTTTCCTCTGGTCTTACGTACGTGGGTATTCAACTAAGGTGAAGAACATGACAGTATATAGGTAGATAAAAACGGTAACCTCGAAATTTAAAAATTTGAGACAATTTATTTCATTTTTTTTTCTTACACGGCGCGGCGGGTAGGGTATGGAAGTAGGGGTTTGATCTGTGAGACTTAGGTTTTTTTATACTAGTAATTTCGTACCTTACAACAATATCTAAAGTTCCAGGGCTACAGTGCTATAATCATGTTACTATTCCTAATAAAAGGATCGAATAAGTAAGTTTTTATTTGTTCCACGGTTAGTTTTAAATGATGCCAATGCCTTCGAATTCAGCCTGTATAAAAATTCCTCAATACACAAGTCGCAAGGAAATATTGGAACATAATTCCGAAATATTTCTTCTTCTTGCTTGCTGCCACATTCTCGTTAGTGAAACAAAACTGAAAATTAGTATTCAAAACGAAGACGAATGGCATGCCATCAAGTTAATTGGCAATAACAGTCGCTTACCACAATGTATAGGAGATAGGCTGTGCTCAAATATGAGGAAACCGTTTTTTTCTTAGTTTGGGTTCCGTAGTATAGAAAATATACGGTATATTTCGGTATACAACGTGTTAATGAATTAACGCAAAACTAGAAAGTTTGTTTAGAATCGAGAGCAGAATCGAATTATCATGTTTTCAAAATAGATCATTTTTTTCAAAAATTAAATAATTTTGTCGTAAAATTTAAAATTTACTGAACTCGATTTCAACCCGCCGCACAGGCACACTGACCCTATTTACCACCAAGACCAGATTCTTAAAATGTTGAGATGAGCACGTTAGCGCTGTCATTCATTGCTGAAATGATAACAAATTCTTTTTTGCCTGAAAACTTAAAATACGAATATCTTTAAATTTTAACTATCATAATAATGAAACTATTGTTTCAATCTAACTACTTTGTTATAAATTAGTTGGGGTGTATAAGGTTTTGCGTTAATTCATTAACACGTTGTATACTGTACATTTTTCCAAGTATTTAGTGAATGGCGTAGCGTGGGTTTCTGCCGCCCGGGGCACATACAGATTTTGCCACCCCCTTATCTCACCTACAAAAAAATAACTGAATTTTTTTGGATATTCCGGTTGTGGTCAGACATCTTTTGGTTTATCCATGCAAAAATAGAAACTTAAAGCGAGCTCGACTTTTCTCCTCAATACGAAACGGTTAGAGCCAGAGCTTTTTACATACAAAACATTTGCATAGTAACCGAAGTAAAAGCTATGGATAGAGCGAAGCAAGCTCGAAATGTTGAGCACCACGTCTTAGCTGCGGTCAGAACTCTTTAGGATTATGCGTAGGCACAGTAACTAAAACAGAAACTTGGAGCGAGCGAAGCGAGCTCGACTTTTCTCTACTCTACAAATTAGTTATACAGAGCTCAATCAGTCTATATTTCCCGAATTATATTTTAGAGCGCCAGAACGTCATGGAGAAATATGGAAGAGGCCTTTTCAAACAGAAATGTTACGAAACCTGCATCATTAATGAAAAACTAAATGTCTTATAAAGCATCAATGAAAATCTCCCATACTTAAGAAATACCAAAGATCAACAATCAACAGTAAACCCCTAACATTGTCATCGAAGGAACCATAAAAATGTAAATCGCCTCATTATAAATAAACAAAACTTTACCTGGGTCATGCGTAATGCTCAATATCGTCTCATTCTTAACCAAGAAACCACACTACTGACATGTGCCTTCTAAACTAGTATTAATATCGTGAATTTATATCTACACGAGTGCGATAGTGAACGGGTCAAAAAATTAGTTAACAATGGAATTTAACGTAACGGGATTAGAATCGAACGTAACCGTGAACGACCTTACAAAGTTTTTCCACATAAACATTTCTAATCTAACAAACCAAAGTGAAAAGACTCAACATTTGTTCGATTTGTACGAAGCGTACCGTACTAAGGAAAAGGAACAGCTTATGATGTACAAATTAGTGGCGTACATAATTGGTACACTCATCATTTTGAGCAACTTGACTGTTGTGATATCCAGTGGCCTCATTTTAAAGAAAGGTTGGTACTGATTATTAATCTTTGAATAATACCTAATAATCTAGTCAATTCCAAGTCCAATACACTATTCAAGCAGCAGCGAATACTAATATCACAGGATAACTATACAGAGTCCTTCTTAATATGCTGACTCTTCTTTAAGGGGATGATCAGACCGTCAAACTGAACAACTTTCTCTATGGGACCAACACCGAAATCACGAAAAAAAGAAATAGCTGTCCCATACATTTGGCTCAAGTAGGTTTGAAGTTTGGATGAAAGAGTGTCATCCCCTTAAAAAGTGTCAGCATATTAAGGAAGGACCCTGTATAGTCTTTACAGTACGGCAACCGATGTAAACACGGCGACACATCAAGCTACGCAAAACAAACATAAGCTGGCCGCGCGACGTTATACATTAATCTACCTACGCGCGGCCAGCTTATTTTGGTTTTGCGTAGCTTGATGTGTCACCGTGTGTACTTACGCAGAGCAACAGAGGGGGCCTTGCGGGGAAGCGGGCGGCGGGGTCGCATCCCGATCTCTGTAGAAAGAGATTGGGATTGACCGACAAGGACAGGCGCTGGACAGGGTATAAGTACTTTCACCAGCGCGGCGCGGCATCGCCTGCCATCAAGAGCGTTGCCATTATAGTAATACTGTGCTAATATCGTAGACACAATAACAAAGCGCGCTAAACATGGCGGCTCATCAAGAGATTTTTTCTCTTCCATCTTTTCATACATCTGATCAAAACGGACCGATCCGATATCAGTATTTGATTCTAACCCCTTCATTTTGATTAACTATTTTCTGCCGAAAGCCAATATTCCAACTAACCTGTTCAAAAAACAATAATCCTGTTATTGTTACTGAGTCAATGACGGAAACCGGTTTTGAAAAATTTACCGGTTTCCGAAGTCTGTGCTCAGGAGGGGCCAAAGTTCATAGCATAGTGCATTGAAAGCAGAATTGTCACCGTTATGGAATAGTTTATCGGAAAAGATGTCCTCTATCACGTAGGCTTTACTGTCCATACTGCTTGTTTGTAGTCTGGGTCCAAGGTTACGCAGACTCAATAAATAAGCAGAGAAATCACGAACATCGAATATTCCGTTAAATTATTCTGTTAATGCACGTTAATTGAATACTCAAATAAATGACGAGTTGTGAAGGAGACATTTTAAATGTCTGTCATTTAGTTATGATGGCACTGTAAGGCCTAGGTATATCTTAATACTGTGGTTATGGTGTAAATTATCTTACATAGCTTAGAGCCTACACCAATATTTCAATTATTGTCTAAAATGATTTCTCGTTCGAAATTTTTTCTAGAAACGAGAAAAAATTGTGTTCCTTCCATACACAAGTGCGGATCACCCGAACTATTTTTTTCTAAATGTGGGCCATGGTGGCTCCGAATACACCACTAGTTTTTAGGGTTCCGTAGTCAACAAGGAACCATTATAGTTTCGCCATGTCCGTCCGTCTGTCTGTCTGTCCGTTGGTCTGTAAGTTGGTCGACTATTACTCGTTAACTTGTAAAGCCTACTTAGCGGTGATAGTTTTCTTTTTAACTTCATTATAAACACTACTACCGTGAATTTTTTCACGTAACCAGAATTCCAGAAACAACCGTTTAGCTGGCACGACCCTAATGGTGGAAAAATGGTTTTTAAAAGACCTATCCAACGATACCCCACACTATGGGATAGACAAGAAAAAAAATTGCATCCCCACTTTTCGTGTAGCGGAGGTACCCTAAAAAAATATATATTTCAAGATTTAATTTCACCACTTTGTCGGTATGATAAATATGTATACCTATATCAAATTACAACTTTCTAGTACTAAGCGTCTCTGAGCTACGCCGCGGACAGACGGACAAGTGGATGGACATGGCGAAACTCTAAGGGTTCCTTGTTGACTACGGAACCCTAAAAACTAGTGGTGATAAACAGCACGGAAGAAGAAAAGAGAAAAAAGAGTTCAGAGTCTTAATATTACGCACAGGCTATTTTTAGCGCAGGTGACAAAACATCCGGGTTCCCCGCAATACTATTGTTTTGGTATCCCTACTTAGGAAAATCGTAACGTTGTTTTCTTCGTACAAAAACTTATTCGCTATAGTATACCTGCGGCAGTAGCATGATGCGGGTGATAAGGCTAAATCACGCCTTTTATCTCGTTTCTCGCGCGCAATTATAAAGCTCTCTTAAGGCGCGGTAGCGCTATATCGCACTGCCATGCTGCCATGCTACGGCCGCTTAGGCTTATTTAAGTTTGTATGGAGCATAATAATGCTACTTGACATTGGTCAGCATACAAAAACGTCTAGTACCTACCTAATTACCTCCTAACTACACAAATACACGCACACTCATACACAAACGCACACTCACGGACGTACACCTACAAGATGATATTAATGTACACTCCCAGCTATCTAAACTCTACATCTTACCAGAGTCAGGGCGGCCTGAAAACCAGCGCTGTACAATCAAACCTTGTGTCCTTGTCAGGGTGAAATTGATATCATTAGCATCCTTTTAAAGCCTACCTACTAAGTCTACCCATCAAACTGAACAAATTTTACTATGGGAGCTAACCGATCTGAGAAATTGAAATCTACTGTTCCATACTTCAATGCATACTGTATGCGACAGCAGATTGATTGAGAGACGACTCAAATGTATGCGACAGCAGATTTTTATTTTTGCTCCGTTCGAATTGCTCCCATAGTAAAAGTTGTTTAGTTTGATTTGATCAATTTCACCCTGTATATGCTGAGAGCCATCCTATCACCTAATTTTAATTGTAAATGTACTTATGTCTATTTAATTTCCTGCTTTCTCATATTTTATTATGAAAATGTTAATTCTTAATTTTTTTATATTAAGCTGTATTTCACTCCTCAGTTGCAGAAACGCTAATTAAAGTTAATATTCCATTAACTCTCTTGCTGTCACTTTTTGTCTTGTTGACGTAGTAAAAGCCAACAAGAGATTTAATGTTTGTGTTGTAAAGTTTATATTGGCAATACAATATTTTGCTATTCTATTCTAACTGTGTGATTACAGCCCCTCTAGCATGATTTCTTTTCTTGCGCGCGACTTGGCTCTATCCAATACTACATGTCGCGTCAAGCGTGGCTTTCGCTTTCGCTTTAGCGAAAACGCGCGCGGGTAGAGAAATCATACTAGAGGGGCTCCAAACCTCTTTATTACCTACTAGCAGCCCGTCCCGGCTTCGCACGGGGTAGACAAATAAATTTTAAGACTCATTTTTCTACACCTTCGGTTACATTGTTCAAATTTTACCAAGGATCCCTAATTTTTTTCAAAATGAAATGTAGCCTATGTCAAATTGGAAGAATGTAGCATTCTATTGGTGAAAGAATTTTTTAAATCGGCCCAGTACTTTTTGAGCCTATTCATTACAAACATACAAACATACAAAAATAGGTACAAATCTTTCCTCTTTATAATATTAGTGTAGATTACTAGCAGCCCGTCCCGGCTTCGCACGGGGTAGACAAATAAATTTTAAGACTCATTTTTCTACACCTTCGGTTACATTGTTCAAATTTTACCAAGGATCCCTAATTTTTTTCAAAATGAAATGTAGCCTATGTCAAATTGGAAGAATGTAGCATTCTATTGGTGAAAGAATTTTTTAAATCGTCCCAGTACTTTTTGAGCCTATTCATTACAAACATACAAACATACAAAAATAGGTACAAATCTTTCCTCTTTATAATATTAGTGTAGATATAGTGTAGATGTCAAGCATTTGTTTGTTGATCAACTTAACGACAGTATTAACACAGCTAATATCTTCTTCGTAAGGGCAACAACCGAAGAGCACGTACCTGCTACTCGGCAACGTGTCCCTCGCTGACACAATCATCGGGTTCTCCATTATCTTCGGAGCCATTGTTGACAACACTATGAACTCCAATCCATTGTGCATCTTTCAAATTGGTTAGTATTTACACAAAACATTCAAAGTCAATTCAAAGTGACGTTTCTTAAGGGAGCCCTAATAAGGTTTGTCCAGCAGTGGACGTCTTTGGGTTGAGATGATACCTAAACATACTTTCATTAGGTACATTTCAAGGAATGCACAGAATGAGGTTTTGGGGGATTACCCCTTTAGGGGTCGATTTTCGAATAATTCTTTTTTAGTGCACCCCTACATTCTCTGTAGAATATGAAAAAAAATTGAATCAATGAAAAATAATTTTATTTCAACATAGAACAGAAAATAATACAATTAAAATTGATAATGTGTCCGGATTTTAACTATGCATGTTGGCATGACATATTTACAGGCTTAGCTAGGTTAACATTGGTCCCCTCACAAGGCAAGCCTGGAAATTGGGGTCCCAGAAAAATTCAAAACATTACAAAAACACAGGTTTCCTCGAAATAACAGCTTCGGGTCTAAATAAATATTGAAATATTAACCCTAAGAATAGGAGTGAATGGTACGTGTCCAATCTGAATGATTGGACATCTAACAGGTATAAAATGGTAAAAAACATATTCTAAATTTCATGTTCATCTTCAGTGGTTTAGTCCGTGCGTTGCTTATCAGTCAGTCAGTCACGGAACTCTTTTATAAGTATAGATACAAGATAGAAGGCAGTGGTATCAAACACATGGGAGGTGGTTTATTTTTTATTTTATTTTGCTTTCCCTATTTCACACATCCGTTTTTTACAACGGAGGACAGGTGTCCTCACGGTATTTTCCTTTACTGTTTGAGACCATAACAACGAAAGATATCCTATAAATAACTAATTGATGACCTAACCTAACACTACTAGACCGACTAGAGCGAGATCGAGAGAGCTGAGAAGGATAGCGGGTAGCAACCGCATGAGGAAAGACGGGAATATTTTATTTAAAAATATAGAAATGTAAAGAAGTATCAGTAACACGATTAGATTTAAATTCTGGCAAATGAAAAGCATCGCATTCGTATTTTTGAATTCTTCAGTATTTTTCAAATAACTCAAGAAATAATGTATAGCAAGATCTGTTAATTTTATATAATCTTTGTATGACATAATCTCCAAATGGATTAACATATGGATTAAAGCCGTGGTGTCTCTTGCTACGAAGAAAACAAAACAGCTTCACTTTTCGTCGTCCGCCATCCAAGCCGGTTTAAACCAAAATCGTGTGTGACCACGCCCATTTGTATCGTGTTTTTGTGTAACTTTTGCTAAAAAAATATGAGCTAGAGTCACGGCTTTAGATGATCCAACTCAATTTCCACTACCTACAGCAATAACGTAGTAAAAAAGCAGTATGTTACGCAGGATAACTATATTAAGAGCAAAGTGTGTGTGCTAAACAAAAATGTACACACGGCGACACATCAACCTATACAAAACCAAAATAAGCTGGCCGGACGACGTTATACATTACTCGACCTACGCGCGGCCAGCTTAAGGGTATATTACTGTTGGCGCGGTCCATACAAACGTAGTCTGGTGATATGTTCAATACTAACCAATGAAAATCTGTGACATTTTTCAGAAACAATCTAGAAAGTAATCTTATGCCTGTATCTTGTCAGATTTTCGTTAAAATGTATAGTTTAAAAGTTACAGTGCCTCAAAGATTTCCATACAAATCTTAAATTAATCCTAGCATTGAAACTGTATATTTTAACGAAAATTGGACAAGATACAAGCATAGAGATTTGTTTCTAGATTGTTTCTGCAAAATTTCATTGACTTTAATTGGTTAGTATAGAAAATATCACCAGACTTCGTTTGTATGCAGCCCGCATTTACGCATTCGGAATAAACTTCTCTTAAGTTGGTTTTTATAGCTTGATGTGTCGCCGTGTGTACTTTCTCGTCTTTAACATCCTAAATCTGATGGATCTGGAAACCGCTACAATCAGAGAAGGAACGTGGTTCTTTAAACTGTTGCTGCCACAGCTAAATAAGTGACACAGACTCGATTGAAACTTTTAGATGTAGCGTTCATGTAACTTGGGTTTGCTATCAGAATAATATTTGTGCTTATAAGTCCTCTTACCGTTCAGTAGCTTCATCACAATATTTAAGATTTCTTAATCAAGAAAACCTTAACTTAAAAAGTGCTACTCCAACTTCCAACAAAGCCTTTAGGTGGTTGCAGAGATAAACTTGACAACTCTGGAACCAATTTAACCTTGTTTCATCGATTCGTGTTTATTCATTTTGTGTTTATTAATGGCGACAGGCATGCTGGTATGCCCGGCCATGGTATCTATCTTCAGCGTTGGGATGATAGCAGTCGATCGCTACATCTACATCCTGCACGGGATGTATTATCAACGCTGGTTCACCACCACCAAAGTCAGGATTATTATCCTTTGTATTTGGCTCATAGGTAAGAAAACTTAAATCTTATTTTTGACTTGGGACACAATATCTCTAGAAACTACAAACAAATTCAGAGCAATCTTCCCACTTTTAAGAGATTACCTCGTTCTGTCTGTGATGTTATAGAGTCTATGAATTAGTGACGTAATCGATGTCATAGACGTAATCGATTACGTCTATATTTTAGATGTCGATGTTAATAAATAACACACCATTTTGAAACACTTGAAACCATTTATTTACATGGATTCTATATAGAGATTTTGTTCCTATGTTTGTATAGATGGAGACACACATTTAGGAAAATCTGTTCCGGATCTAATTTCACCGGCGAAAATACACTAAACAAATCAATGTACCTATACCCTAAACTAAGATACACTATACACTAAGACCTATGCCTTCTGTTATTCAAATCGCAACTGATTATCCTAAAATGTATGTTTCCCTCCTCCCACGCCATGGTAGGTCATTTCCATCACTTATAAATGTCTATATTTGTCAGCTTATTGTTATTTGTTACTTACAAATAAAACCCTTCTTACTTTAAAAATAAATGTTGCACCACATTCCACATTATGCCATCTTCTGTCGAATCGTTGGCATAATTTAATTTTCAGTTCGACTTGCCCATAGAAATACTTAATAAACTCATTGGAATTGCCATCGTAGTGAAGAGATATGCCAATTAGCTTTAGAGGCTATTGTCTATTTAAACATTGTTTCTAACCAGTAGAATTACTTTTATTAGTTTGTGTTTAACCGTTGTGTATAACTCGTATTTCTTTCAGGTGCTACACTCGGATTTATGCCCGCCACTGGATTGGTCAACAGAGAGACCAAACACTGCATTCGATGTGACTACGTAGTCCTCTTTCCTGGCTCACTAATTTTAATAAACTCAATTTTCAGTACGATCCCAATCTTAGTCGTTGTCGGACTCTATTCAATCATTTTAGTAAAAGCTTTAAGTAATGTTAAGAAAATCAAAGCAGCCGACAAGTATGATAAAATCCAAATAAATGAAACACCTAAGTTAAGAATTAATCGTGCTAATGCTAACGCTAAAACCATGACCACTGTTTACAATGTCAAATCTCCAAAAAATGATGTTACTAAACTGAAAAGAAGTGCATCTTACAGTGTCAATCTTAATAACATTGATAAATCTAATGGACGACCAAAGTCTAAAAGTATTGATGATCTCACAAATGGGAATCACAAACCAACAAACGATTACAACAACGATATTACTAGAACGCAATACGATTCAAAATACAGCGTCTGCACTGTTGAAACGAGTTGTTCCGATAGTTATAGCCCTTCAAAAAATTATTTAGACAAATATTATAAGAAAGAAAAACGTAAAAAGCCAAATAAATGGAGGGCAATCACAGTTGTTATGCTTACTTCTGGGAGTTTCGTGTGTACATGGCTACCTTTCTTTGTCATCGTTATATTCTATGCTCTGTGTGAAGAGAAATTAACAAACCCCCAATGTGTTCACTACAGGACATTGCAGGCTGGGCCAATGGCAATGCTTGCCTTCGTCAACAGTATTTTGAATCCTTTAATATACGCCTGGTGGCACAAAGGATTTCAAAGATCAGTTATTATTTATTTTCGTAAATATTGTTGCAGTAAAATTAAACAATTTAGTTCTAGTGAATCGTGATAACATCGATTGATTGTTATGAATAAAAATAACGAAGGTCATAACTTTTCATACCAATTAAGAATTTAAATTATCTGCTAAACCCTTATCTAAGGAAAATGTATGAAAAGTATTCTAAGCCATGACAGTGAACTCTCTAATAAGTAATTATATCTGTTTTAAAATAATATCACTTTAAATCCTATGTTATCTAAGTATTTATTATTTATAGATAGATCTGTGTATGTTGTTTGTGATAGGTAATACTCGATTGTGTTAAAAATGTTACTATGTTGTTTCGCTTTTTGTGTTTACCTGTGTTACATATAACAAAATATACTTACCGATTTTGTTCATCTGACCTTTCATTGATTGTTTCGAATGCTATTTATTTTTCAGGTATATTTATAGCAAGTTTACCAGCCATGGGTTGGACAGGGAAAACGTTTACCGACTATAGATGTTGGTATATTGCACTCTTCCCTGCTTCCCTTCTCATCATTGTCTCCACAGTCGTCCTATCAGTAATCGTTATGGTCTGCGTCCTATACATTCTGATTCTACACAGTGCCGTCAAAACTGTAGACAAAATCAGAGAATATAGAGAAACCAACAGCATTGCTTACGTAAACAAAGCTTACAAAGCCGAATTTGACAAAATCAATGAAGTATCCAAAACTAAAGTAGTTATAACAGTTGAAACGACGAGAGAACAACAGCAGCCCGGCACTTCTACTTCCATAGAAATGCATGAACTGAGCAAGACTAATATTGAAGAGAAGAAGTTCGGTGATAGATACACACGAAAAGTGTCGAAGATTTCAACTTACTACGGTCAAGCGAAAGCTTTAAATTCACACCCGAGTAAGCTAAAAGCTGTTAAAACTGTTCTTATAGTGATCCTCTGTTTTGTAGGCACATGGGCTCCGTATTATATAACAATAATAATATATGTAAAATGTGATATAATGAAGCGTGGATACGCGTGTGTTCCATTGGAGATGTTGACCCTTGGGCCTTTGTTTTTGTTAGGAGCATGCAATAGTTTGTGCGATCCTGTGATCTATGCTTGGAGACATTCGGGATTCAAAAGAACTCTGAGAAGAATGTATTGGAGATATGTTTTGACGAAGACTTGAGTGTCAGAAGTGAAATATGTCTTTATTATAAGTAGAAAGGAAAATTCATTGCAAATAAATCGTAGGTAATTTAAAATTGACTTTTATTTTACCTGACATTCCTACCAAGGTAATTGGTCTCATTGAAAACGTTCTAGAAATAATCAATTTATTGACAAATATTAAGGATTGAATAATTTAGATAGTTCCCCAATAAAAGTATCATGATCAATAAAACGTATCATAAAATATGATTAAATAACGCGATATAATACTATAGGTTGGTACATACTAATGGATAGAAAAGTCTCTAGTACCTATTATTAAACACACATACAAAATTATACACACGTTAAAAACATCCTTGCATACGACGTCGTCGATGACCCATTTTAGACGAGACAGAGATATTGGTAACGTTTCCTCTTCAACAGCCTTTCTTAAACCACCTCTTACAAAATGCGATGAGAATACTAAAAAAATCAAAACGGCATCTGTTATACTTTGATCTAAGAACAGCATAGCAGTATTTCATAATAAATTGACAAAGTAGTCAATTGACAACAAATTATAAGATAAAACATTAGACTCTCACCTACTTATAAATGCTATCACACCACACAAACAAATAGATTAAACAATAAAGATTATCTAAATAAAAGAATTAAATATCAATTACAATCTATTAACATGTTACAAAACAGTAGCTAAGCCGACATCGATTGTGCTGGTAGTGACAATGGTTCGGTGGTACTTTGGTCTGCTTCTCCTGGCCGCTGTGGTCCAGGGTCACCATGACAAATATGAAGGGTAAGTAAACAAATTATTTCTTATAGCCAACTTCGACTACAGGACTACTTTTCAAAATCTCGTACATTGAAATCGGATTTTGTAAAAACACATCACTACTGGTGAAACGTGGATGTTCTGAGGTTTCAGAATATCTCTGACTACCCCCTTGGGGATTATAGTCGTGAGCATATGCTCACGGTACATCACTATTAAGATTGTAAGCGAAATTAAGTCATTAGTTCCAATAAAGCGTTTTATAAAGTCCAAAAAAATTTGCTGGTACTGTTTTAAGAGGATTATCGGACCATTAAACTTTTTCTATAGGACCAACATCGAAATCGCGAATAAAAACATCTCCTGTCTCATACATTCGGGTCGAGTTGGTTTGCAGTTTTGTATGGAACAGATGATTTTGTTCTTAGATTTCGACACTGGTCCCTTAGAGAAAGTGGTTCAGTTTCTCCTTAATAGTTTCGGCTAATTTTGTTAGACCTTATATGAATAAAAGACATTCAATCTTAATAAGGTGTTTAAAACCAAATTCTTGGCCGATTTTAATACTTTTTAACACCTGACCCGCCCTGCGACAAAGTTTCATTAAAAACATATTATGGGTAGAAACTGTTTTATGTATACCTTATATTATACCCAAGTATTCTTCCAGTCACCAGCTCTATCGTGTTGCTGGTCCTTCCAAAGAGATCGCGTCTCTAGAAGCCAAGCTAGATATTCTATCAGCGACACCGACAGCCAGATCAGCGTCATGTCAACTCGAAGCTCTGGTCAGGCTCTCACCTAAAGAGAAACAGCAGTGGCTCCCGTACTTCGATGCGAAGAACATGCCTTACAGGATGGTTGCTAGTAATCTTGCAGAGTAAGTGGAATATTCTAATCATCAACCATCTCCATTATCTCCACTGCAGGCATAGGAGGGTTCTCTCAGGGAGGATTCGTGGTCATTTCCTCCACACGTGCCCAATGCGGGTTGTGCATCAGAATTACTTCTTCTACGTTTGCTGGTGTTCCTTCATTGATTGAGAGCAAAATTCAAAATTCAAAATTCAAAAATTCAAAATTGTTTATTCAAAATAATATCACATAGATAACTTTTTGACGTCATGTTTTTGAATCTACCACCGCGTCGGAAGGTGTTCCGTTGTAGAGAAGATGCGGCCAGAAACTCTACAACACACTTCTTTTAAACAAAACAAAATATACAAAGTACAATTACATAAATTCAATTACATAGTGTAACATTGTCAAGACCAGACATTTTGATCATTCAAATAATCATCGAGTTTATAGTAACCTTTTTTACAGAGGACTTGTTTAACATGGGACTTAAACTTTTTGTCCGTCAAGTTAAGAATATTATCTGGTATCTTATTATAATAACGTATACAGTGCCCCATGAAAGATGTGTTGACTTTACTAAGTCGAAAATGTGGGAATACTAATTTATTTTTATTTCTTGTATTGTAATTATGAACGTCACTGTTTTTGGGAAAGAGAGACAAATTTTTGCGAACGTATAAAATATTTTCGTAAATATATTGACTGTAGAAAGTCAGAATATTGATCTCTTTGAAAAGATCTCGTAGTGAATCTCGACAACGCAGATTATAAATGGCTCGAATTGCCCGCTTTTGAAGGATAAAGACAGACTCAACATCTGTAGCACGGCCCCACAGCAAAATACCATAAGACATGATACTATGGAAGTAGCTGAAGTACACCAGTCTCGCAGTAGCTATATCGGTAAGCTGTCTAATTTTTCGAACTGCATAGGCTGCCGAGCTCAGCCTACCTGCTAGGGTTTCTATATGTGGACCCCATTGCAGCTTCGAGTCAATCTTTATCCCTAAAAATACAGTATTATTTGTGAACTGTAATATATCATTATCTAAAGTTATTTGATTTTCAGTATTCATAACATTTGGTAGAGTGAATTTAATACATTTAGTTTTCTTTGCATTTAAAGCAAGATTATTAACACTGAACCAGTTCAGAACTTGTCGAAGAGTATCATTTACATTGTCATTTATATCATCAACATCTTGTGCCTTTCTACTTGTTTTGAAAATAAGAGAAGAGCAGTCTGTATTACGCACCTGCATAAGTAAGGTTATATTTGCGGATTCGAACCCGGGATTTCTTGATTTGATACCAGACCACGCCGCGACGTCCCCTGTAAACCAGAAAGTACCTAGGTGCCAATATTTATAAAACTAGCTCTTTATTTTTATATGCGAAGGAAAGTAATAAAACAAGTTTAACAAAAGCAACGACTATCTATTCTGTACCTACTTTCAGCATTCTTCGTGATGAGGAATATAAGATTAAGAGCAGGAAGATGGCTGCGAGAAGCAGTAATGACACTATTACCTGGGACAGTTACTATGGATACGAAGAGGTAACTGATCACTGAGAATTTTATTTGAAATAATAAGTTCGGGTATAACTCAGTACAAAGTTAGAGCCATAGATGCCCTTAGATTAACTAGTGTGGTGACGTTTCGTTCTTAAATTGGTAAGGTAAAAATTCTAGTAAAGAGTAAAGCAATTTTTAAGGACTCAACATTTATAAAGCTTCATAATTATAGTGGTATTACATAGTTAGTACTTTTATTATTTAGATCAAGATCTATTAATTAGATCTGGTACAGTACGCCAACCCCGAAGTTTCTTCCTTCCACATGAGCACACTCGGCTTTTATAAATAAGGATGGTCGTAGAGATCGATGTATGCAAACTCCCAAAATGTTTATTTTAAGACTTTTATGTACTCCTAATGTCTTATGCTGCTTGTAGTATGGTAACTGTTTTATCATCCAGATCAACAACTATATAGACGAATTAGGAGCACAATACCCTGACCAAGTTACCGTCGTCAACGCAGCCCTCAGCTACGAAGGCCGCCAGATCAAATACGTCAGGATCTCCACGTCACGGTTCGAGGATCTTCGGAAACCCGTCATTGTGATCGACTCGGCCATACATGCCAGAGAATGGGTTACACCACCTGTCGCCTTATATATTATTAAACAGCTGGTGGTAGACATCGTTGAGAAGGATTTGACTGAGAAGATAGACTGGGTCATATTTCCTCTGCTTAATCCGGATGGGTATGAATACTCTATTAATGAGGTAAGGACATTGTAATTTGTATTCTAAATGCGTAAGTCAACAATTTGTTTGTTTACTTAAATGGTTAGTTGTTATGGTAAATTAGGTAAGAGTATGTCAAACTGATTCTACATAATTTGATAGGGAAAACGTGGGTAGATGCTTGAGATTAGTTTAAGTGTGCAGAGAACTAAAGTGGTTGACATAGCTCAGAAAATTAGCAACCCGCAGTGACAAAAGGTTGGTCACATCTGCCCAGGAACTGACTACCGATTGCGAGTCAGAGTTTTAGAGTGGAGACCTCGAACCGGCAATTGGACGCCCTGGTGCCCGCTGGATCGACGACCTAAAAAGGTGGACAGCGACTGGATGAGAAAGGCCAAGGATCGATTTTTGTTTGAGTTGGCGCGCCTTGGGAAAGGCCTATGTTCAGGAGTGGATGATGATAGGCTGATGATTAAGTGTACAGCTGTGCTTATTGAAGGTTTCAGGATCAAGAGAGAGGTGTCACATAGGGTTTCTACTCGAGATCTCTCGAAGTGAGAATTTTCGAGAAATCTGGCCTTAGTTGAGAGTGTTGAGACGAGAAAAAAGTTCTCAACAACTCGAGAACTCGAGAAATCAATTCAAAGAACATTATCTAAAGAAACGTGCGTGTCACGTGTGTCCTTTTTGTTTAATTTAGGGCCGATTTTTCAATTGTCACATAATTCCTATGAATAAATTTATATTCGTTGAATCAAATATAATTTACCAAACACCATAAAAATTTCTGGAAAAACTTAGTTTCCTTGCTATTAGAAAACCTCTCGTTGTTTTTTTTATTTTTATTTTATTTTAGTTTGGAAAATAGGCACCAAAGAGACGTTATTGGGATTATTTTGGATTTCGGAATAAAAACTATTTATTTGATTCAAAATTTTCTGATGTGAACTGGCAAGATGTCTTGGAAAAAAATATCAAAAGCCATAAAACTAAAAACAAAGAAAACTTTTTTCTTTTTATTTCTAGTATTTGGCGTAACGTCATTTTTTTCTGAGAGATAGCTGCCAGTTCTATATTTCTTAGATGTAATGTTCTTGGTTGCATGAAAAATATGTACTTAGACGAGAAATAATACTTTTTGGATTACCAAAATGTTTTATAACTTCTCTTGATTTATCGATCCTAATTAGGTCGTAGGTATATTTTTTGATGTTATAGGATGAGGTCGGTGATTTTTGAAATAGCCATAAATTTAATTTTTATAAAATCGATATATGTATTTTATTCATAGAAAGAAATAAATGTCATCTGCCCCCCTAGAAAAAGTGACATTCTATTGGCGTTGACGCTAGCAGAAAATGATAGAATGTATGGATTTGACATTAGCGATCGAAACATTTTGACGTTTACTTTCGTCACCATAAGTCAAGTCAATACATGTTTATGTTTTCTACTGTCCCAGGTGATTGAAAAATCGGCCCTAAAAGACTGTTTTGTTACTATAATTATAGTTATAAATATAAGTACCTACTTGGGCAATCGGACATTGCTCGGCATCTTCCGATTTAATCGAAATAAGTTTCATCCCTGAAAAAATCAGTTTTCACAAGAAAAAATACATTTACTTTACTTAAGTATATTTTTTGTATGAAAACGGATTTTCTCAGGTATGAAATCTATCTAGAATAACTTCGTACGAAAAACATTATTTCAATACAAAATTTCATCCAAATCGTTGGAGCCATTTCTGAATTAAAAAATTTAATTTCATTTGTTTTATTACAAAACGAGTTCCTTAGTTTTGATATAGACGAGTCAGGTAGATTAAAATTTTCTTTTCTTGTAAAAGTATATTTCGTTACCTACGTGCACAGTTCAGTGGTCTGTGCCTAAGTGTAATGTATGGTCAAAAGCTAGTCCACTTTGATGTCATTGATCTCATTTGCCAGCGAAACTACCGTTTGTTCAAATTTCATTGTAAAATAAGAAAAACAAACACGTTTAGTTTTACACCCTGTATAACTCTTTTAGGACCGCATGTGGCGTAAGACTAGATCCATGAACCACCCTGGCTCCTTAGACTGCCCAGGAGTTGACGGTAACCGTAACTACGATCACTACTGGGGCACCAGCGAGGGCAGTGCCAACCCTTGCTCAATCATCTACGAAGGACCTTCAGCATTCTCCGAGTCGGAGACCAGGGTAGTCAGGGATGTTGTACTGCAGAACTTGAACAGGGCAGCTATGTATATATCGTTGCATAGCTTTGGGAATATGTTCCTTTACGCTTGGGGAAATAATGGTGAGTTTTGGTTGATTGAGATGGATTTTTTATTGTTTACTTTAGGTTGGCACTATGATCGTTTCACCATAAAATGCTTATATTTTATCTGGGTGACAGTGTTCGTTTAGACGACTTTTTTCTCACCGAGAAGAGAAGAGAAAGGCCGAGAGTGTATCCCTTCCTCGCTGATTGATTGGACCAAAAATCTACTGTTCCATAAATAGCATCAAAATCGTTGGAATCTTAAGCATAAGCATATGCTCACGACTATATTCCCCGAGTGGGTAGTCAGATATATTCTGAAACCTCAGAACATCCACGTTTCACCAGTAGTACCGAAACCTGAATCTTAATAATGCTACAAATATTGATAGATTGGTTCCTTAAGAAAAATAAAAATTTTCCACAATTGCCACGCTTGCCAATCGATGATCGTGGTTTCTGAATCTAGTTGGTGGATCGTGGGTAATTTTAACACAATATAAGATCCCTAAAATCATTGTATCAAATTGTTTAACCGTTAGCATTGCAATTCGTCGCTTAATGCATCCATTTATCTCCAGGAACACTGCCGTCCAACGGCCTAAGTTTACACCTGGCTGGTATCAGAATGTCAGACGCAATAGATAAAGTAGCCTTAGAGAAAGCAGACCGTTACGTCGTAGGAAATGCAGCCAATGTCTTGTACTACACCACGGGGACATCTCGAGACTGGACTCGTGCTGTTGGAATACCCCTGACGTATACTCTGGAACTACCTGGCTATGATTATGGGTTCCTGGTACCTCCGGAATACATTGAGCAGATTGTGGTAGAAACCTGGGAGGGTATTGCTGAGGGCGCTCGCTACGTTATCTCTTTGTATTATTAACAGTTTTAATCGCTTTTAAATTAAATCTGCAAAAACTAAAAAAAATATATTTTATTCTTATTTTCCTTCCCATGTTGTTTGTTCTCTCTCTACATTTCTTCCGCTTGTACCTCAGTGGAAATCCAAAGAGATCTTATTTTTCCTAAATACAATCTACATGCTTGATTCAAGAAAACTGGCTGAAGGTGCTCGAAGAAATGTCAGAAATGCCTTAAAACAAAAGAAGAAAAAAACAAGTTTACTTCTTCTTGATGTAATGGCCACATGTGATATTTTTTGTGCCCAATAAACCAGTATTAATATGTGTTTTGGATTATAATCTTTTTACTAAAATTAAATAATAATCTCTTTAATAAAATTAAGAAAGAGATAGTTATAGTACCTAAGCATACATCGATCGTAGGCAGGAAGCTGGCATAGGTATTGTATCGTACCTAAGCAACGCAGCAGCCAATATCGTGAACTTCTTCAAGATTCGATCTGTAGAACTGGTAATGGTAATGACCAAAGATAGCGCAGCGAAGACAAAAAAAAAATCGTTGGTTATGACTTATGGGTATGAGTTCTAAGAGGATAGGCGAGTACCGTTTTTTTCATACAAACGTATCCCTGTTTCCACCCTGGATAATGACACTAGAGCAAACATGTTTTTACCATACAATCTATGTTACCTCTGCTATGTTTCGCTTTTTTGCATTAATTAATTACTGTATAAACTAGCGACCTTCGAAAATGACCAATTTTACCGCCCGTTTTCAGACATCCACCAAACAAATTTGACGAATATAAACAAAAAATCAAAACATACAGACATAGCCTAAGTCTTTTTTATATTATTCTTGAAAGAATTATTAACATCGGTTTAGTTTTGGAGGAGGAAACAGGGGAATACGAAATGCTGTTTTCGTCGATTTTATGTAGATAAAATAGGTCCCAGCTGCAGTTGTCTCTTTCGCACTCTAGTCGGCGGGGTGTAAGGGTGGGGTGGATCGGACAAATTTATGTATACAGTCGGAAAAGTGACCTATTCTCCAAATTAGCATCTCAGCCCGCCTTATTCTCTTAAATACTACGGAACTATCAATCGTTATGAGCTCAACCGGTGTCATTGAAAAGGAATTTCGAAGTCATTGAAAAATAATTCCGGATTCATTTAACGTCGCGTCGGTATAATATATATATATATAAGTATATATATATAATATATATATATATATATATATAATATATATATAAGAGCTCTATGTCCAGAGTACTTTAACACTGGTCTTAAGAAACATTATCTACCTACATTAGCATTGAGCACAGGCGCTCTCACTAATAAAATATCTTTACTCCCATATATCATTAAACACTTGAAAATCTTTTGAGTATAATAAACCAGAATACTTAAACTGAAAGTCCTGGAACTTTTTTGTTTCTATTTTCATTTCGTCTATTTGTTTCCCGGAAAAATACGTTTTTTTTTTTCAAAACATTCATTCAATCTGCATGGTTGTTTCACAATACCGGGTAGTAAGAGCTTTAAAATATGGCACAAAAGACCATAAACCCAGAAAGGAAAAAAATGGGTTTTGTTCTTTTCTGATTTAATAGCGACACGTCATATTTTTTTGTGATCTACAAACCAGTACTAAAAATAAATAGCATTAAAATCTCTTTGGAAAAATCTATACAATCAACATAAATAAATTGATATCGAACATTTTTTCATTTATTACAGTTAAATAAAATAGGTGATAAGATTGATAAACGCAACGTAACTAAGCTTCTTGACGCATACCAACAAGTACACACGGCAACACATCAAGCTGCGCAATACCAAAATAAGCTGGCCGCGTGTAGGTAGAGTAATTATAACGTCGCACGGCCAGCTTATATTGGTTTTGCGTAGCTGGATGTGTCGCCGTGTGTACTTACCTAATATTGATTTATATTTATACCTAAACAAATATTTCTCATTAATCCCTACAATAATGTCTTGTATGAAGTATAGATAACTAAATTGAGGCACACTCTACATCGGTTTCAGTTACTTATTCCTAGGAATGTGTGACAATAGGTCTTCAGCAGATCAATAACAAAAGATATGTACCTACCCTATCTAGCTAAGTCAGATGTAGCAAACCCCACTGCGGTACGTGTGCCATTATAATATACACCACTAGTTTGTAGGGTTCCGTAGTCAACAAGGAACCCTTATAGTTTCACCATGTCCGTCCGTCTGTCCGCGGCTTAGCTCAGAGACGCTAGTACTAGAAAGCTGTAATTTGACCTGGGTATGCATATTTATCACGACGACAAAGTAGTAAAATAAAATCTTAAAAAATATGTTTTCCCCTACAAGAAAAGTGGGTATGCAATTTTCCTACCCTACGCGTGGCCCGACAAGTACTTGGCCGGTTTTTTAAGGGTGTATTCAGACAATGAATCATACCAACATTACCAAATGGAAAATGGGTCGAACAAATGACGAGAAAATTTCGTGGACCTCCTATTGAAAATCAATCGGCAAGAGGTCCAAAAAAATTTTTTTAAAGACCAGGAGTGTACCTACAGCCCGAGGAAGAAAATTTTCGAGCATGCAACGCAGCGCAAGCAATCGAAGTTGTGTAGCAGATTTAAACCTTCGATCGAATTAGAAAAAAATATTCATTTAGCATTATAATTTTAAATCCACTTACAAGCTAAGTTTGACTACTTATAAGTCACAGATATTCTGAAAACTCTGAACATCCATGTCCATCCTCGTTTAATATTAAAAACCTTTTCAATTCGTCCAGGTGGTAAAAAAAAATGTTTGACAAGGAATGCGGATGCATCAGGGCCGTAGGTAGTAGCGTAGTACTCGTAACTACCTTACATAATTCAGTGTCGGTGAAATCTTCTCTCCAAAAAAGAAAGAACACACCAAGAGTCAAAACGATGGTGATACTAGTTCCATTAGCCTTCATAGCCTCAAAACGCCATTAAAAGGCTGGATTGAGCGAAGCGAGCTCGAAATTTCACACTTGAGGACTCAAAATAGTGTTGGTATGAGTTCCATTACCCTACCGACGGTACGTTCTGAACATGATAGGCAGGAGCGAGCGAAGCGAGCTCGAAATTTTACTGTTTAAGTCTCAAAACAGTGTTGGTCCGAGTTCCATTAGCTATGACATGTCCAAAACATAATTCAAGGGATGGAGCGAGCTTGAAATTTCACAAACCAAGTCTTAAAACGGTGTCGGTCCGAGTTCAATTAAAACACCATTCAAAGGCTGGAGCGAGCAAAGCGCGGCTAGAAAAACGTTAATTTTGTAAGGGAAATTTTTCCTACTTGCCCATATATTGTAAGGACTGTAATAAAGGTTGGGTGTTTTTAAGGTAGGGCATTGGTATTTTAAGGTAGGGCATGATGCCAAGCTACGGCTCTGGGATGCATAAAGGTTTGTCATCCCTGAACCTAGCTAAAACTAAGTATGTTAAACTAGACTATACAGATAAACCATAATAAGCTAGTCAATAGCCAATGAGTACAGTCATAAGGAAAAGGATGTAGGTACTTCATTAGGTAAGTACGTGGTACCAGGTTTATAAATGTTAACGTGCAGTGAAAACTCATGACGAAATTTTAAGTCTATTTTACATTACAGAAACAGAGATTTGACACACTTCCTCTCACTTATTCTTAGAACAGCTTTAGTAACGTTCAAGATATGTTGGATAGTATATCTATCCAATAAATTAATTACATTTGGTAATCAGAATTAGCCAGAAAGCTAAATAAGAATCGGAAAATCTCGTCGTCCGTATTTTGAATGAAGTATAGGCCTTCAGAAATACGATCAATTATAACTATAATTTGTATAGGTTCTACACAAAACGTTCCTCATTCGGCTCAATTTGGCTCATTTCTAAACAGTTTTGTTCGAGACTGTACTGTAATCGTACATTATTCCAGTCATTGTTAAACATAGCACCCTGTCAGCACCCTAAATAACACTCATAAGCTATCTTACAAAACTCTACATTTATCCAAGACTACGAATAAATTTTTCTGAAATTAATTATGATTTGGAATCGGTTAATTTCAACTGTCATTTGGTTTACGTTTGTGCATTCAGAACTTCACTCAGATAACGGAAGATTTGATAGAACGATACAAGCGGTTGGTTTTCCTTATTACAAGATTTTAATGTCTTTAGGAACATGCAAAGGTGGGTAATGAAAGGTTGTTTAGTTTTCATTCGTACGGCTCTCCTTCCGGCACATCGCTGGCCGGTTCTCACCGATCCCCGCTACCCAACCCGTCGCGTAGTCCCAGCAACGCCCATTGCCGAGGTCCGTACCCATTATGCAGGTTGCTTAATTCACTGGTTCGGTAGACTTACCAGGGCGCTTCGCCGTCACTGGTGTGGTCCCACCAACAGCCTGCAGTAAAAAGCAGTAACTGCTCCCTGAGCAAACTGTATATGTCAGTCAAAAAAAAAACAAAAAAAACAGCTCTCCATACAAAACGAAGTTCCGTCCTAGTTTGAACATTTATAGTGAGTAGAAAAGTTTAAACATAATCTAGAAACCAATATCTGTGCTTTACATTTGTCTAATTTCCGTTTAAATATACAAAAAGCCGTGGTGGTCCAGTGGCGAGTAACCTTGCCTGCCGTGCAGGAGGCGATGGTTCGATCCTCGTCCAGACCGACTCGTACCAATGAGTTTTTCGGAATTTATGTACGATTTGTAACACCACTGGCTTTTCGGTGAAGGAAAACATCGTGAGGAAACCTGCATGCTTCAATATCGAGGCATGTATTGTACCCACTGTCCATTATGTGGCGACGGGCTCACCCCCCGTCACACTGGATAGAGTTTCGGTACTACTGGTGAAACATGGATGTTCGGAGGTTTCAGAATATCTCTGACTACCCCCTCGGGGAATATAGTCGTGAGCATATGCTAATATACATTGTGTTAATAAATAAGCGCAAAATCCCATACACCGCAACTAATTTATAACGAAATAATTGCATTGATACAATAATTTCATTATTTTATTAATTAAAATTGAGATTGAGAGTTTACGCATTCGCATTTAAAATTTTCATGCAAAAATGATTTATTATTATTTAAATAAAAATTAGGAATTATACTTACTACTCGCTCATTTTTGGTCTTAGAAAAAAACAAAACCGGTCAAGTGCGAGGCTACTCGCGCACCGAGGGTTCCGTACCACACCACCACACAACCTATTAACTAACAAAAAGTTTTGTTTTCTCCGAGACCCTTGTTGTTATATTGTAGAGTTTGCTCTATAATCACACCAAGTTTGACGCTTGTATGTATTATCGTTTTTACGATAGAGCGAGAAGAAAAATTCGTTGATAAACACTAGTTTCTTGTGTGAAGACCACCCTTAATTTTTAACTTTTTGCCATTTTTATTATAAACGTTTTTTAATTTAAAAGTTACAGTCCTAAATAGGTAGGACAGACAGACAGACGGACGGGCGGACGCACAGCGTAGGGCTTCTGAATATGCTCCCGCTATCACCCTTTGGTACGTATCAAATTAAAGATTTCAAAATTAAGTCTCGGGCGGGATTTGAACCCGCACTCTTTCAAACCGGGGGAATTGCGTTATCCAATTTCGCCACCGAGAGAAGGAAATTTTCGATCTATTGCGTCTCAATAAGGGGACGGAAAACGCACATTTTCAATTCAATTTTCATGTATAAAATATACAAAATTCGCAGATCAAGTTGTTTACGATGAACAAAGAGCTTGGGGCACTGTGCTAATGAACAGGATTTTTGATATTAGATACAAAAGTCATAATGGTGAGTATCTATTAAAGCAAAAAGAATAACGTACACACGGCAACGCATCAAGCTACACAAAACCAAAATAAGCTGGCCGCGCGACGTTATACGTTATGCAACATCCGCGCGGCCAGCTTATGTTGGTTTTTATGTAGCTTAATGTGTCGCCGTGTGTACTTATATGCAATAATATTAATGTTACTCTTATAGGTATAGGCTCAGTACTAATTTTAATATTAGGTATTTCTTAATATGCTGACACTTATTAAGGGGATGATCAGACCGTCAAACTGAACAACATTCAGCAAAAATCTGCTGTTCCATACAAAACTGCAAAAGTACTTGAGCCAAACGAATGGCACAGCAGATTTTTTTTTCGCGATTTCGTTGTTTGTCCTATAGAGAAAGTTGTAGAGTTTGATGGTCTGATCATCCCCTAAAAAATTGTCAGCAGATTAAGAAGGATCCTGTATATGGGTACTTACAGGGTTGCTCCCATAGTAAAAGTTGTTCAGTTTGATGAGTAGAGTATGTGGTTTAAAGGTTAATTATACTTTTCCTTACACCCTGTATAGGAATCGGAAAATCTTTTCGTCCTTATTTCAATTGAAGTTATAGGTAATTTTTTTTTTTATTTCTCTGTTTTTTTTGTCAGTGGACTTCAAAGTTTCGCCTGTAGAAATCATAATTATTATCAACGATACCGACTGCTTCGCGTACTCAGAAATGGGAATCGGGAGAGATATTTTTACTGGTACCCTATTCGTCCCCACAAGGGTTTCTGTAATTCTCTATCACCTTACCATATACTCTTGCAGTCAAGGAACGAAGGAACCTGAACAAGTGGAGGAATATTCTCGTCACGGCGTCGACGTGAAAGAGATATGCAGAAGTGGCGAGGAAGGTTTTGATAAAGGTCCTGACCGTGGTCCTGATCATATGACTTTCCGTTAAAATTAATGAAATAATTTTTAAATATACAGTATGTAAAATAACTAAATATTCTTTGTTTGTCAACCTTTATGTTCATGTAACTTCTCTATACATTTGCTACAAATTCCAGAATTGGGCCTACAAAATCTACTAACTTCCTACAAAATGGGCATAGTACTTTATTTTCAATAGCAAGTGTGGCAATCCTCAATCCATACGCACTTAAGCCATTTAGTAATAATTTTAATACTAATAATCAAAGGGTGCAAAGTCGTATAGCAGCGAAAAAGACGCGAAAATAATAAGCCAATAGCAGCAAGATATTGTAGGTGGCACATGCTGATTGGTCAATATAATTTCGCGCGCTATAAAAATTTGTCAACTGCGCAGGTACATCGGGGGAACCTATAAACCTGGTAGGTACTACTGTACCACATTCTATCTACAGCAGGCACTTCATTCTCGTCGAGAACGTCGAGAACAGACGAGAAAAGCCGAGAAAGAAAGTGTGGGTGCCCTTCAAGGAATATACTACCACAGTAATAAGAAAGAGTATCTGATATTACTATCTACCTCGCGGCGTCGTAAGCCATAGCAGGTAATTTTCCTTGGAAGTTCTTGCCGAGATTTCTCGCCGAGAAGTTCTCAGTTCTCGCGAGAGTTAAAGTTACCAAAAACCAGAAAGTGTTATCAAGGCTAATAACTTTATGAGACGTAGGTACCAGCATATGCTCATGACTATATTCCCCGAGGGGGTAGTCAGAGATATTCTGAAACCACAGAACATCCACGTTTCACCAGTAGTACCGAAACTCTGTTTTGTGTGACGGGGGGTGAGCCCGTCACCACTTGTAATGGACAGTGGGTACAAAATTGAAGCAGGCAGGTTTCCTCACGATGTTTTCCTTCACCGAAAAGCCAGTGGTATTACAAATCGTACATAAATTCCGAAAAACTCATTGGTACGAGTCGGCCTGGACGGGGATGGAACCATCACCTCCTGCACGGAAGGCAAGGCAAGGCAAGACGTAGGTAGGTACCGAGCAGAAGAATCTCACACATTCGAAATCATGATCATTCACGATCGAATTAATTAAAAATTAATCTCCATAGTAATTTTGACATTTTCTACTGCTGATTTGAAGGCTTGCTTGCTTGAATTGAAGGTCTTAAAGAGAGATCCTTCCTCTTAGAATTGAAGGTGTGACTTTCAAAAATACCACAAAAGTTTTAGAACCAATCAGAACAATCTGTCAACCAATAGCGCCACCTAACGAGATAAGAACGTTATACAATTTAGTCATAGTCAAAGTAAATTGATACTTATGACATTGCAAGAAGGGTTAATATTAAGAAAATTGAAAGTTACTGACGTTCCGATTTTAGTATTTTCACAACGCTGCTGTAACGTTTCTTGAAATTGTAAATTTAAAAAGCCGTAAAATGCTTTTGAATTCAGGCATTTTTTTATTTATTATAACTTAGTTTTTAACTTGATTCTTTGAAACAACCATTTTCTGAATCCAATCTGCCATACTGCCATACATAAGTGTATATTTCAAAGAACGTGAAACGAAACGTCATGTTTATTTACGTTCGCAAGTCAATCACACGCAAAATCGCAATAGTCATTACGCACAAAAGCAAAAATTCTAGTGTGATGGTCTTCATAAAGTAGTGAAGATGTTGTGGTATCTGCCATGGTCCGAGAGTATAAAGAAGAGAGCGTGCAGATACCTGCTACAGCGATATCTTGGCAACTTTCTTGAAGAAAAACTTACTTTGGATCAGCTGAGTGTCGATCTTTACAATGGAACTGGTACCGTATTGGATGTTAGCCTTGACTGCGAGGTAAATATTTCTTATTTTTTACTCATAAATTATCTCATAATAAGATAGAAAACAGGTTTTACATCAATAGCTTATGGTGTAGTTGCAATATGACATCTTTACACACCCTTGCCAACTACGATATGCGCAATAAAAAAATAACAACACGTGCTTCGATTTTAAAACTAAACAAAGGAAACCTTGAATTTAGTTAAAATATTTTATTTTATTAATTTGTGAACATATAAAAATGTTACTTTTTAAATTAATTTATTTGAGAATTTTGCATGTTTTTCAAATATCAGGCAGGTTTTCTAAATATAGAAATAGCAGGTTGAAAATAAACGCATGATTTATCAATCGTCAGGGTAAATGAACTGTCTTGGTGGGCCAAATAAGTCTGTACTGGGCCAAAATAACTCTTTTCTTCTTCCTGCCCTTATCCCATTACTTGGGGTCGGCACAATATGTAGTCTTCCGCCATTCATCTCTTTTAGCCGTCATATCAGCGTTCACTCCTTTTCTGTATGTGTCATCTTTCACACAATCCATCCATCTTTTCTTTGGTCGTCCTCTCATCATGGAACCATCCACATTCATATTTAACACTCGTCTTTTAATATGACAGTCATCTCTCCGCATCATGTACAGCTACCATGCAGTTTTTCAGTTGCTGGCGCTACTATCAAGCTTCCTCTAGTATACTCTTTCTTAATCATGTCCATTCTAGTAAGGGGGCGTCCATTAATGACGTGAGGTGATTTTTGTGATTTTTCGACCTCCCCTCCTCCCTTGGTGAGAATTCGTGAGATTTAGGTCGACCCCCTCCCCGCCCCCTCCAAATCTCACGTGATATTTTTCAAAATGCGTATTTCTAGTGTAAACGCGTTAATCTGTGTTTGATTGCGTTGAAATTTAAAATTTTCAGTGTAGAAACATGTTTTACTTAATTAAACTTTTCTCTCAATTTTTCTTTGTACCTTGCTGAAAAAAAATTACGTGATATTTACCGAGACACCCCCTCTCCCCCACGTGAGATTGGGTGAGATTTCGCACGACCCCCTCCTTCCCCTAAACACCTCACGTAATTAATGGACGCCCCCTAACACCACACATCCATCTCAGCTGCATTTATTTGTTTTTCATCCGTCACTTTAGCGGCCCAACACTCCGAACCATACATGACGACAGGTCATATTTTGTCTGGATCAAAATGACATCCATACTATTCCATATTAAACTTTATACACAGATGTTATAAATTATGTGACAAATGTGTCCAAAAACTACTAAATGAAGTTGTGTATAGTCTGATTACAAGGGTTAGAACGCTCTGTAGGTAGCTTCGCACCGAGATGCACAGAGAAGCCTGCTCTCTACCATTTAGTCTTTTACGGCGACTCACCCTGTTTATTTGCACCGGACTGTGTACTACATACGCACATGAGATAAAATATCCAGAGCTCCATTCAATGAGCAGTCCTGCCCTTTTTTGTGATCAGTCTATACTATAGTAAGAAATCCTGTCCATAGTCTTTGAGTGCAAAGACAGAGTAATATGAAAGTAGTCATCAAATCTATACAAACACACATAAACTAACAAAGAAACAACCATAATCCCTTTTGGACTGGTCAATAACTTTGCTATAACTACGAACTACATTTTTAACACATTCATTACTGACGAACCACCTCATAGGTCAGTAATAATGCTGCAGGCATGCTCATGAACCCGTCTGTGTTAAATGAGCAGTTGTTCCAAGGTGACCTTTATGATATTGAACAATAAGGCCTGGTATCCTTGAAAGCGTATTGAAGCTGTGTAAAAAAATCAACCAATCAAATTGCTCAATTTCCCTCGCTTGTCAGAATCAAGATATTTCATTGGTTGATTTTACACATCTCTCCTCTGCTCCACTTTGTTAAATTTTTAATCATTATTGTAGAGCTTTATTTTTACAAGCAATAACTGAAGTGTAATGAGTACTGTACTTGACTAAAACTTTGTCAAATTCCTCAGGCCCTCAATGACCTGGGTGACAGTCAGAACTGGCCACTGGAGATAGTAGATGGCCACATGAGAGAGATCACGGTCACCATACCATGGTCTACCTTACTCAAAGATGACTCTATCGTGGAGGTCAATGGACTGTCCCTCACTGTGCAGCCTAAAGTGCGGGCCGAGCCAGGTAAGAAAATATTGTTTTTATGACATAAGGCTGCCTGTCCATTGATGCGGAGCAAGGCTGCGGGGCGGAGAAACAGAGAAATATTAACCAATAAGATTGCATAAAATAAAATTGATGATTTTATGCAATCCTATTGGTGTATATTTCTCTGTTTCTCTGCTCCGCAGCCTCGCTCCGCATCAGTGGACAGGCACCCTCATAAAGATACAATGTTATACTTAATATGCTGATGGTTTTTTAAGAGGATGATCATCATCATGATCAAACTAAACAACTTTATAGGACCAGCATCGAAATCGCTTCGAATCGAAGTCGGAAAATTGGCTGTCCAATATATTTAGGTTGTGTAGGATTGCAGTTTCATATGGAACAACCATGTGTATAGAATGTCATTGGGGACAGCAGATTTTTTTCGCGATTTTGATTTTGGTTCCAGGAACTCAAACTCAAAATGTTGTATTCAAAATAATATCACATGGATAGCTTTCTGACGTCATTTTTGACTCTACCACCGCGTCGAAAGGTTCCGTAGTAGAAAAGATGCGGTCAGAAATAGAGAAAGTAGTTCTGTTTGATGGTCTAATCGTCCCCTTATTGGTATTGGTTCAGCAGGCTCGTTTTCCGCAACTCGACAATTTCTATTTTAAATTTAATGACGATTTTTTAAAAGGATGCATCACACATGCATCCTTTTAAAAAATCATCAGCATATTATGAAGAACACTATATATTTAAAATACCACACCCCCGGCACCCCATATAACGGTCTCACGATGCTGTCCCGTTCGCACGCTCGTTCCTTCTGTATGTGCTTCTTACAAACATCTTATATTACAGCTTTGCAGATCATTGTTTAAAAGTGAATCATAAAATTAAATGCTATTATAGTTTACTACAAAGCCTTGTTAGTATGTTTGTATGGTTCCAGCTGTTAAGTGATGATTAATCACAAGGCAATTCAAATATTTTATCACTATAACAACTTTGTGTTATCTGGAAGAAATCACTTAAGTTATAAGGCAGCCTTTTGAACCCTTCTAGTTAATTTATTTAAATTGTTGTCCTCTCAGTATTTTGATGTACATATAAAGAATATGCTACCTATGTTATGTTTAACATGTACATTCTGTAGAACACACAAAAGTTTGACGCATATTACGCGTAGACGGTATTTATAACAGTAATATTTTATAAAACTTATTAACTTATCCATAGAAACTTTCAAAGCTTTACGTAATTATATTATAAATTGCAAATGTTATTTGATACGCGGCATCTAGATTTTCTAAACTATTTTTCCATTTTTAAATATTACTTTCAATTGTACAGTCTACGCGTGCTATGCGTCAAACTTTTGTATCAAATTGACAACACTGCACGGACCATCCAATCCCAACCAACCATCTTAAAGGCCAGGAATCTGTCTTGGTACAATGTCCCTGTGTTTAGCTTCCATCATACAATTTAACTCATTAGTAACGTAATGTATGTTAATTAACTTAGCCATTATTTCAAAGATAGTAGAAGTTGTTAAGAAGATTGCAGTATTAAATACTTTATATCTTATTGTATATATTTTATTTTTCTTTGTGTTGTTTTGTTTATATAGCAAGAAACAAAAAAAGTTTTTTTAATTTAATTTATTTAAACTAGAGTTTACCCGCGACTTCGTCGGCAAAAATTATAATACCACATTTTAAGTCAAATCATAAACTATGAAACAATAAAAGTTTAACCAAAATCGGATCAGTAGTTTTTGCATGATGCTCGTACAAACAAACAAACAGACAGACAACAAAACCGATCGGAGCAAAAAAATAGCTGTTCCATACTAAACTGCAATGCCTACTCGACTCAAATGTATGCAACAGCAGATTTATTTTTTGCTCCGATCGGATTACTCCTATAGTAAAAGTTGTTCAGATTGACGGGTAGACTCTTAGTTTAATAGGTATCGAGAATTGCAAATCAAGAATAAAAATCATTCTCTTTCTTTCCTATAGCAATTTTCAATATTTTTAATAAGTACTTAACGATTTGTTAGTTCCATTAGAAAACTTATCATTTTGGTTAGTTTAAAACGATCAATTTCACCCTGTATAGGCTGATGAATTAAATTATTAATTTGTAAACAGCATCATCAATGCTGGAGTCCATGTGGTCTTCGATGTCGTCGTCCATGCAGCTAGCAGAAGAGTGTCTCCGGGAGGAGGATGGTCCTCAGGAGTCACATCCGGTGGAGGGCATTGAGATGTTCGCACATGCTATAGATTCAAGTAAGTGCACCAATATTTTTTTTTAGGGTTCAGTACCCAAAGGGTGAAAAACAGGACCGTATTACTAAGCCTAGCCTACTTCGTCTGTCTGTCCTAACTATTTAGGGCTGTAACTTTTGAACCGTAATACCCAGACAAATTAAATTTTCACAGAATGTGCATTAATTTGGCGGATTTGCTAACAAACAAAACTTTTTTGTAAGTTAGTACGTTGCGTACCTATATGTGTTGTGATACGGAACCCTAGGTGCGCGAATAACCCGACTCGCACTTGACCGGTTTTTATTATTATGTATGTCTTAACCGTATCTCAGGACATAAGTGTCCCGGACCTTTGAGAGGCGTGCGTGGGGCCGAAGCAAATAGTATTATTTGAATCAAGAATATTTATACTAGGTGATTTTTCAGGGGTGGTTCAGACCATCAAACTGAAAAACTTTTAATACGGAAGCAAACATAAAATAAAATCGCTTTGCTCCCATTGGAAAAGTTGTTCAGTTTGATGGTCTGAACCACTACTGAAAATGTAAAAAGCTTAGAAAATATAACTAGGGACCAGCCTTGCGGCAGCATTTCCCCTCTGCCACGTTACAAGATCAATTGACCATGTACATACAATTTTATACCTCATCGCTAAACGAGACAGCCTAAAGTTCAAACTAGTCGCGTTGAGGGTTCACACGAGACTATTTTAACAATCAATATTCGAATCTAAAGTCATTACTTTCAATTCATCCATTGATTAAAATCCAATGTTGCTTATTTCATTCAACCTCGTCCCCCGCAAAAAGTGGCAGAAAAGTTTGCTAGTAGAATTACACGAGTAACTCGTACATAGTTATTTATTGTCTAAGGTAAAAAGTGACCTAGTAGATTTTTAAGTATATTTGTTTACTTGTGTATTAGAAAAATGTTCTAATGAATTTCAGAAGTTCTAGTTTAAATACTACCCAAAGATTAACAGGAGCCGCATAGTTAAAAGGACAGATCTGACCAAATTATAAATTTCTTGCAATAATTTTATACGAATTAAATACAATAGAAAAACGTACTTTAGCATCTTGTGTAAAGGTACTTTAATGTCATTGAACGTAACGCTATGTGAATCTCAAACACAGCACCGAAAATCAAGGGACCAATGACACTAAAGACCTTTCCATACTTAATGTCCATTTCCAACCATAACCATGTGGGGACTTGCCACAGACGTCAACCCACAAGTTATAGCAACGAACCTAACAGATGGCGCTACGGTCGCACTCGCAAATGTGTACGTAAGATAACTTGCGACGTCACATTGGTAACCCGTTAGCGGCTACGCATTAGGTTCAAAATCGTATACAAGACATGAATCGCGCAATAGAAATAATCAGAGATTCGATATATATACAAGGTCCAACTAAGATCTGTAGGACCATGTTCTCACCGATCCCCGCTTCCCAACCCGTCGCGTAATCCCAGCAACGCCCATTGCCGAGGTCCGTACCCCCCTGGGGTGCCCCTTGGGCAGGTTGCTTAAATCACTGGTTCGGTACAGGGCGCTTCGCCGTCACTGGTAAGGCCACCCCCAAAAGCCCGCTGTAAAAAGCAGTAAATGCTCCCTGAGCAAACTGTATATGTCATTCAAAAAAAAAAAATCTGTAGGACCACGGCCGGTCCCCAGACTTCACACCTAGCCTGGCGGAAGATCTTCCCTTTTCACCGGAGGAACCTTCCACAGTAGTTCCTCCACAACCATAACGTTGGCATACTGCAAGAAATCTAATCTGGCTTATCTTTCCACAACTGTATAAGTGATTCGCATGCGTTACAGCTCATGCTGACACGAAAAGAAGAACACTAAGTTACATTATTACAGTATGAGAACAAATAGTCAATATTAACGAAACTATTAACTATTTTTATAGCACTCCGTGACCTAAACCCGCACTAAGGTCACTGTTTTCCGTTAACTAAGTAGTATATTATTACACCGTTCGAAGATATCGATATCTGCTTATTGCACAGATGCATAATAAACAAAAGAATGCACTTTTAAATGTGCTTTGACACTTAGAAATTTGTTTTGGGTGACAACTGACCCTCTGAAATTCTGGTCCGGAGGCGAGTTGTCCACTTTGTGAAATCTATATCTTAGGGTACAACTGAACCGAGTTTTATATCCTGCATGTCTAGGATAATTTCTCTACAGGCGCGCGACGGGCCTTCGCTGCATAGAAAATAACCTGTTTCCGCGCTTTTCGGAGAGAGAAAGCCGCGCTTGCCGCGACTTGTGGTATGGGAAAAATCTGAGTCGCGCGCAAGTAGAGAAATCATGCTAGACGTGCTCAAGGAGGAGGTTCTCAATTTGTCTGTTTTTTTTTCATGTATGTTCATGTTCACATATGACAAATTTTATTATTGTTTCAGTTTTAAGCAGGGTAAAAGTTAAATTTGTGAACACTAAAATAAGGATCGAGCATGTCCCTAAAAATGGTGATCGAGGCATCGCATTAGAGATTCACATTCAAAAGTAAGTAACAACAATTTTGTAACTTATTTTTCCTTTTTATTACATTTGATCTAATACTTTAAAGCTATAAAAATAAGGTTCTAAATCGTTTAAGTACTTCTGCTACCTTAAATTAGTATTGTTATAGTTATTTCCTTGTTGCCTCACTTGACCTTTATTTGACAACTGATTAGAATAATCTGAGCACATTTATCGATGGCCTTGGTGATGCCCTATCATATTACAGTCATGACATGAATTAACTAGGTACATTGTTAGGCGAAAAACGAACTAAAATGTTTTCTTAAATTTTATAAGAATGTTTGGAAATGTTAATTTATTATAATGATACGATGTAATATGTATTCGATAGCAAACACTAGCTAATTGTAATGCATGATAGTGAACTCGTAATGTTAAATACTGTATTACTTTGCCATACCAAAATCTTTATCTGAATAAAATCCTAATAATTATTATAATTACCCAGTCACTGCTCATAAGCTAGTGTGTCAAGTCAAATATTATCTTTAGAAACCTGTATTGTATAATCATCATCATCACTAAGTTTACACCATGTATAGACTGCATAGTATAAACTTAAATGCGATAAATATTTAATAGGATAGTCCTCGAACCGCGCTCCATACAAACGAAGTTTGATTTTATTTTCAATACCAACCAACTAAAGTTTGAAATTTTGGAAAAATGATCTAGAAACTAATCTCGGTTTGTCAGATTTTCGTTAAAGTATACAATTTTAATTCTTGGATTAATTTAAGATTTGTATATAAATCATTGAGCCGTTCTAACTTTAAAACTATAAATTTTAACGAAAATCTGACAAAACACAGACACAGACATTAGTTTCTATATTGAGATTTAAACAAATATAGACTAATAGGTTAATATCCAAAATATAATCGAACTTAATTTGTATGGAGCACGCTGCACTATCCTCTTAAAAGGGAGGAGCTTCAAATTATCAAACCGAACAACTTTCACTTTGGAGCCAACATCAAAATCAAAATTGAAAGTTGCTCAATTTGATGGTACGAAGCATCCCGTTTAATATAAAAAGCCAATGGAATAGTATCAGAAATCTGTATTAATAATAATATGCTCACGACTATTAACATTTTCAGCATTGACTACTTCGACGAAGCCGGCGTAGAACCGACACCCGACGTAACGGAGCCAGAAAATACAAAAACCTACATAGTAGCCACTTACACTAACAAAAAAATTAAATTCCACGGAGTTACACTATACACCGACGAGTACCCGTCCAAACTCCGCACCATGGCCCGGAGCTTAATCATGGAGAAGTCAGTATCTTCACAACCTGAAAAAGAATCAAGCCAAATTGACCCTACGGAAATAAACTACCAAAGTGCAATTTCGGATGTGTTTTATGAAACTAGAAGTGTTATTTCGACTATAGAACAAGAGTCGGTCAAAGAAGTTGCTGACGAGAAACCTCCATCAGAACTTATTAGGGAACCAACACCTGACGAGAAAACTAATCAGCCTGATCCCATACTGTTCGCAAAGCTGACGGGCCAGCAGGAGTTGGCATTAAAAATAAAACATACTGAGGAAGTCGAAGGGCCGAAAGTGGAGGTTAAAATGCTATTGGGATCCTTTGTCTTCTTCATATCGCCGAGACAGTTACATACGTTGATTGAGCTTGTTAATGCTTTGAATCAACCGCATTTGGAGGATACTAGGTATGATATACTTTAACATTTATTATTTACATATTATGTAACAAACTATTCGATAATCAACATCGGTGTATAAGGTCTTACAAAAGCTACAATAGATCTGTTCAGGTCGCGGTAGCTATTGGTCATTGACGAAGCCCTAACCAATTGAACGTCTTACAAAATTAACTGAACTTTTAAGGGGCGTTCCAGACCATCAAACTGAAAAACTTTCTCTATGGGATCAATGTCGAAATCGCGAACGATTCACGTCGAGTCAGGTTGACAGTTTTGTATGGGACACCATTTTTTTTTTCCCGATTTCGAAATTGGTCAAATATAAAAAGTTGTTCAGTTTGATGGTTTGATCTTCCCCTTAAAATCATTTCAGCAAATTTTGTTAGACTTTATATAAGGCCAACAAAATTAGCTGAAATGTTGGTGAAACTTTTTTTTAACGGGACGATTACCAAAAATCTGCTGTTCCATACAAAACTGCAAACTTGTCTTCAACCATCTTGGCCGTTGTCACACAGATTGTCTAGTCCCAATCAAAGTACCAGAATCTAACCTGGACTTGTATTATGATGATAAGACAACGATATAGAAAACATGTTATAGATACAAACATCCATAACTCTGGTACAAATATTAATATTCATCACACAAATATGTGCCCCTTGCGGGATTCGAACACGCGACCCTACGCGATCAGCAGGCAGGTTCACTACCGTCTACAATCGTCAATTACCTCAATTGGTGCAATTTAGCGAAATATAAATGAAGACCCTACTTTATTTAGATCCTGTAGATTATTAATTTTTATTTTATTTATATCAGGTAACAGTACAATATTGTAACAGACTCGTATAATACATACTTTAATCTAAAATACAGATAAATTATAAAAATATAGCTAAATTAAATATAAACACTACACTCTCAAGGATTTCTTTGTTTTCGCTACACTGTAGCGTCGAAAGACGACTCCGGCGTCAGGAAACTCTTCAGGTTAGCGGCACGAACATGGATTAATGTAGCCTATAATATTTCCAGCAACATACCACTTCGTCCAAGCGGCGTCAACATGCAGTGCAAGCCGATGAAGCGCGCCGACTTTGAGCTGATAGAGGCTCAGTTACTCGGCACCTTGGAGAGAGGCAGCACTAAACACACCGGCATGTATGGCTGGTCTGGACCTAGTTTTGGTAAGATCCATATTTATTAGGCAATTCGGTAAGTTTTTTTTAGGGTTGTATCGGAAACCATTTCGAGATAATTGTCTCAATAACAGTATTTTCTATGTAAGAAATGTTAAAATGAAAGGAATACACATATTTTTAATAAAAAACGTCGTTTTTTGGTCCGACGGTGGCTTGGCTTACTTTACGCATTCGGATTCAAATATTTATATTAATTGATACTATACTAGTGACAGTTTTAAATTAAAACATCATAATCATCGACTTTAATTAAAGTGTTAAGTCATTGTAATAGGTCTGGTATTCCATGCTTGACAAAGCGACCAAACGAGGAAAAAGTCATGCACGCTCGCTTTCGCATCAAAGTAACAAAGACAGGCACGTCTCGATTTTTGTCGTTTCCTCGGGGTAGCATGCTACACTGGAGACATTAAAATTGCATAACAATATATTCCCATCAAATAAATGAGCCTCTCAAAATTGTCTGATTCATACAATGCGTGGTGGAGTATCGCCCTTAATCATGAGAGGAGGCATTTGCCCTGCAGTGGAATCCTACGGGCTATAACTCAACTTAACAATGCGTTATCATGCTCTGAATCAACAGAAGACAGCGACGCAGAAAACGAGACATTCCACCCGATGACGTCACACAACCAAATGGCAGAGAGCTTCTCGTCTTCAGTGAGCTCGATGAGCGCCAGCGTCACGTCCAGCGTCAACTTGCCGAGTGCCCAGCCCCGCATCAAGCGCAACAGAAAGGGTAAGCGTTATTATAAACATACAGTTACAGGAGCATGACGTCACACAGTCAGAAGAGCTTCTCGTCTTCATAGACCTCAATGAGCACTACCGTGACGTCCAACGTCAACTTGCCGAGAGCCCAGCCCCGCATCAAGCGCTACAGAAAGGGTAGGCGTTATTTATAAACAAACAGTTACAGGTGCATGACGTCACGCAGTCAAATAGAAGAGCTTCTCGTTTTCAGTGAGCTCAACGAGCGCTAGCATCAACTTGCCAAGTGCCCAGCCCGCATCAAGCCCAACAGAAAGGGTAGCCTTAGTTAAATAGCCGTTAGAAACAAGCTAGTTCTAAAGAACAAAATATTTTAAAATTGAGACAGTGACGGGCAACAGACAGTCTCGCTGGCATGGTTGTATCACCATCTTAACAATTTTTCGCCACAGCCCAGCCGTTAGAGGAACCCACTCCACTTTCTGCACCCACTAGCTAGCTCATCGCCCATCGTAGAAAATTAGTTGAAACCACAAAAAGAAATTTTCGCTAGTCACTGACTCAATATAAATCTGTTTCGATACCCTAACTTTAAAAACTATTCGCAATTTGTTTTATGTCTTCAGTTCCGCACATCGATGGTGACCCTACGGCGGAAGTATCACATATCAGCTTCAGAATAGCTTCACTCTCTTGCGTTCTACTACATAAGGTAAAGTTTCAAATGAATTTATTACCATTAAATTTCTACAAAAGATTCGACCAGTAGAAATCTGATTCCGACCTCTATCAGCGATTATTTCAGTGCTCGCCCCTTACACATGTCGTCTTTTAAAAAATCGATTAATCAAGTCTCTAGCGTTTATACATTCGACCATGTTCATTAATTTAACAGATAAATTCAATCAATCAATAAAATATTCTTTATTTTACACCAAAAATAAACAGTAAAATACAGAGAAATAATACGAGAGGCACAAAATAAGGCGGTAAAAAGCATTTGCGATCTTAGAATATTATAAGATTATTCCTTATAGTAAAGGCTATATTACATTGCAATTTTTGACCATAGGATATCCTAACTACAACGCCTATGGGAGCCGACTGCATATCACCGCTCAGCGCAAACAGAATGCAAGAAGCTTCACAAGAGTTCTTCGACCATCTAATGCCCTTCTGCATTAGCGAGGGAGGCAAGAAAGAATTCTGTTCTGCCAACGAAGCTATCGATAATGCTACGAGAAGGAATCATTTGAGGTAAACATACAATTATCATTGGTAGCATAAGACTAAGATCAAAGTAAAATGAAATGCAAACGTAAGGCACCCAGTCTTACGGGAACTTTTTAGCGAGAAAAGAAAAAAGTAAATTTAAAAAAAACCCGCCTGCCTTAAAAATTAACCTTAAAAAAACTGAAAAGACTAAAACAAGTCCATTAGTCTAGAAACTTTAATATTCGGGACCCATTATTGGGATAATTTAATGGGCCCCGATTGTTAAAGTCGCTTCAATATTACTTAACAGAATTCTAGACTACTGGACTTGTTTTTTTCTTTTCAGTTCTTATTTAAAGTTATTTAATTTACTTTTTTATTTTACACTTTTTAGTTTTTCTACTTTAAATCGCTATAGATCCTAAATGGTCAGGCGTCTGGTTGTCGCCATATTGAAGTTTTATTACTGTCATGTCTTTAGTGACACTAACCAGTTTAAGAAAAATCGGTTGATGTAAGAATCGTCAAAATCGGCCCACTCGTTTGGTCTCTAGAGTGCCACAACGGAACAAACTTATATTCATACATACAGGTTCCAACTTAATATGCTGAAACTTTTTTAAGGGGATGATCAGACCACTCGGAACAACTTTCACTATAGGACCAACATCAAAATCGCGAAAAAAAAAACATCAGCTGTCCCATACATTTGTGTAAAGTAGGTTTGCAGTTTTGTATGGAGCAGTTGATTTTTTTTCGCGATTTGGATATTTATCCTATAGAGAAAGTTCACTTTGATGGTCTGATCAACCCCTTAAAAAAGTGTCAGCATATTAAGAAGGACCCTGTATACATGGGCAAATTATTTATTGATCCAAAGGATATAAATAGTTGTTTGTGTAATTAACAAAATGTCCTAATTTTCAGGTTGATAACATCGGAAATGACACTCGACGGCAGTGAGAAAGTAACATCGCGCGGAAGTCAAACGATCTGTGAAGCTTCCATCAAACATGTGCTTGTACGGGAGTGTTTATACACGAATACGGAGGATGGCAGGCCGCAAAGCTTCGATTTAATACGATTTGAAGCTAATGGTATGTTCAACTTTGTTCCTATTCTATTAGAGGCTATATTAGAGTGACAAGACCACCACGTACATAATGCTCTGGAAACTTCGATTTATTTAGGCTATCTACAGGGTGTTAGGGTAAACAGTTGCATTACTGTAAGGGGTGATTGTACCCATGATACTGAACAACTTTCCCTAAGAAACTTATAAAAATTACGCACAAAAATTTTTCGAAGTTTCCATACTAAATGCAATCAACTGATTGAAGGTTTGTATGAAAAGTCGACTTTTTTTTTCTCGAATTTCCTATAGGCTTCTTAGGGAAAGTTGTTCAGTATCATGGGTAGAATCACCTCTTAGAGTAATGGAACTGTTTACCCTAACACCCTGTAGATATGTCCGGCTTTAGTGGCATTGGCCCGCTATCTTCCAGTACAATAATTCAGAAGTAGGTGTCCAGTTTGGTCAAGCCAACGAAAGGTCCTGTAGCCATTCCGTCATTTTGTAGTTTTGGTCAGTCATTAACTCATCAATCACCATTTCGAACATTATTCCATCTAGTTCATTGAAGGGAATGGTGTGATACGGTCGTGTGTATGTCAGAAGACATTTAAAACTATTTTATTTTACTATAGTATTTTGTAGTGTTCTTTCAACATTTTTGTAAATTTGACAGATGATGAAGAGAGTAAAAGAGGTAGTTCGCGGGCCAATGTAAAAGTTAACTTCAAGCAGACGTCAAAATACATGCGGATATCGGGAGAGAAGAAATTAGTTTATCCTACTACGGATATATGGTAAGTGTCCAGTTTAAATTACTGATATCGTTCATTTGCGAGAATATTCTATAAAATATGTCTATGCCACATACATTACAATTTTGGTACGTAGAAAAATTTGGCTTTATACGAACGTAAAATTCATATTCTAAAATTATAAATGTGATTATTCTCGCTCATGTTTAGTCTTCGGTAGTCAATCAAAGGAACCCACAGTTTCGTCTATTCTTGTCTGCATCACAATCACTGTCTTGAAACAATAATTGGCATCACAACTTATTTTTATTCGTAGATTTTATACCCAAAAGCAGAAAGGTACAGCTTTTACAGATTTCCACGTAATACATAGATTGATGTGGTAGGTTTTTAATATAGGCAGTTATTTATAGTTTGCAAAATACCAGTTAGTTATAGTTTCAATTACAGGTCTTCCGTTAAGTCATCACGTTATAATTGTAATGTTTGCAGTATAAAATGCATGCCGTTCTACGTGGACGTTGAACTGACGGTCATAGACAGAATGTCGGCGACGTTCTTCGGTGGACCCCCCTCCCCGACCGCGTCGCCCCCCGCGCCCCTCGCCCCTCAGAACCAAATGAACATCACTGTGCAGTGCGCTGACCTTAACGCTATACTTAGGTAAGTGTATTTGGCCTGATTTTACGCCTCGACTGTTCAACCAACTCGCCTGGCCAGAAAAATGTAATACCTCGCCATATTGCGCCAAGGGTACAATTACCCCCTAAAGTAATACACCTAATACCTTAACACCCTGATAAATAAACGTAAATCATATGTAATTTTCTACCTCCGTCCCAGGTTCCCTATAGCGGACCTCAGGCCGGGTGTGAACCGCGAGACCCGCCGCGTGCGCTCCGACTACCTCGTGCTACAGTTCCAGCACGCGACCATCAGCTCGCAGCAGGCGCTCAGCGCGAGGCCCTTACCTACAGTCGTCACTCTCAAGGCTACCACTTTGGATCTTTTCTATCATGTAAGTTGCATTTTATAACCGTTAACATCCATCCTTCCAACGTAGCTCTGCAGTACGCTCTGCAGTGAGCTTCGACGGAAGACGGCACTGGACCAAAGTCGTTGGTCAGACAACATTACCATCAATCTCAATTCAAAGGATCAATTCTCATTGAAAGAGCAGCAGCCGGCAGCGCGTGGCATTTCTTTACCTAGCATATTAAACTTTATCTACAACATAAAATGTCAGTTGAGGTGACCGAATGGGTAGCAACGAAGCGGCGACAACGGTTGAACTGTAATTATATCATACCGTCAATTGTAATTTTATCTTATTCTTTCACTGGTAGATAACATTCAATATGCTAGGTAATATGCTGCGAGTTGCCAGCCGCTGGCCTTTAATTGGGAATTGACCCTTAGGGTTGCGCGTCAGATTAGCACAGGACCGTGAAGAAGGCGCAATAAAAATATGGCCTATGCCCAGCAGTGGGCTGATTTGATTGAGCTTCTACAGGCCAACAGAAAAAACATGCCAACCGGTAATTGTAAAGATTATGTAAAAGCCAAACCACAAACCCGGTGCGGCGTCGCACCGCATTGTAGCTTTACTACGCCACAACGCACCGTGTGACTTATCCCTAACGAACTATTTAAATCCCGTACAAAAAAATCCACTCTTTCATTAAATAATCCACGAAAACTTTTATCGAGTGACGTAGTCTTGAATACAAAGGATCAAACTTTTATTGAAATGAATTTACTTCAATTGTTTCAGGAGAATGAAGAGTTACCAGCTACTCATATAGCGAGAAGCACAATGGCTGATGTTATGGAAGGAGACGTTTTAAAAGGACACGCTACTGGTTCTTTGCCAACGTGAGTTGTCATGTCGAATCCGATAGCTGCGGTATCGATTCTAAAAACATTATAACTAGAAGACCTTCATGTGATCCAAATATCCGGATTATTGTAGCAGCTCAACATATAAAGAAGTCTATTTATGTACACACGGCGACACATCAAGCTAAACGGCGGTAAAACCAAAATAAGCTGGCGCGTAGGTAGAGAAATGTATAACGTCGCGCGGCCAGCTTATGTTTGTTTTGCGTAACTTGATGTGTCGCCGTGTGTATAAGACAGAAAAACGCAGCTACGGTTTTCAATTAAATTATTTACGTTTCTTACACTTTTCTTTAAAATTTATAATAGCTCATTTATATTACGTATAAGTACATTCGAAAGTATTTTTGTCTACCAGACTGTCATCGGATTGTTACAGCTAATCTGGTTAACCGAATTCAATTAAATTGAAACTTTTATTTGTTTCGTAGTTCGTATTTAGGCAGTTATATCTTAACTATTATAAAACTATAACAGAAGTGTGTACATTGAAAATATTATTTAAAAAGTTACGATATGGTTTTTAGGTGCCCCTCATTCCAAATCACCAATCTGTTTGTTTGTTTGTTGGATCGAGCAACACGCAAAAACTACTGAACCGATTTTGATGAAACTTTTTTGTTTGAAAGCTTATAATTTGACTTAAAATCTGGTATATAGGGTCCTTTTTAATACGCTGACACTTTTTTAAGGAGATGCTCGGACCGTCAAATTGAACCACGTTCTCTATGGCAACAACATCGAAATCGCGAAAAAAAAAACAATTTCGTGCCCATACAGAAAGTTGTTCAGTTTGATGGTCTGATCATCCCCTTACAAAATTGTCAGCATATAAAGAAGGAACCCTGTATAATTTGTGCGGACGAAGTCTCGGGTAAAAGCTCGTTATCTTTTTCGACTATTCTATTTAGACTGTATTCAATTATTACAACCCCCACAGGATCTCAATAACGTTCCAACCTCGCAAGCCAAAAGGTCCATTCGACTCGCTAGACCAGGAGCCCTGCTTCGAGCCGGCCACGAACCCGATGACCACCTCGATGTACATAATGAACAACCTTCAGAGCACCCAGCCGAGCCCCTTCAGTGGCAAGAAGACCGCACACCAGAGCTTCACCCAGCATGAGAACAGCCCACAAGGTATTGTTTATCAAAGTAAATAGCTATAAGACGCATTATCTATGCCTGTCAACATCTTACGATTTTCTTGAGTTAAAAAACAAGCAGTCAGCACATGGTTTTCGATCATATACAGGGTCTTAAGGTAAACAGTTGCATTACTTTAAGGGGTGATTGTACCCATGATACTGGACAACTTTCCCTAGAAACAAATAAAGAAATAAAATCAATTAGCTGATCGAGCATTTGCATGAAAAGGTTACTTTGATTTTTTGCGTCTTTCCTACAGGTTTCTTAGGGAAAGTTGTTCAATATCATGGATACAATCACCCCTTAAAGTAATGAAGTAATGCAACCGTTTACCCTAACACCATGTATACATAATACAACAGCCGGTAAGCAGCAACATGCTTCGTCAACTTACTAAACCAAAATTCACCTCATGCTTCGTGAATAATAAAAATATATCTCAAAAGCCCTCCGCATCGCAGAACGCACCCAGCTCAAAGGAACCCAATACACTAGCAGGATTCCTACATTGAATGGCTAGAGCAATCATAGGACCATCACAGAAACCTTGGCCTCACCTCCCCAAGCACAAGACGTTTTCACTGCTGGTGCTTTCTTGTTAATAACAAACTTCTTATAGTTCCCGGATTGTTTATCACACGTTGTCTCTTATTGAAGCTTAGAAAGTCGTAAAATGCGTTGATGCGACATTACCTGAAAAGTATTTCTAAATTGTTGTACAGGTCGCTTAACTAAAGCTGGCGCGTGCCACACATTTACACGTTTTTTCTATCTCTATCAAGCAGTGACGCAGGACGCAGTGACAGGAAAAACGCCTTTGTGTGTGTCTGTGAACGCGCCAGCGTTAGTTAACCAACCTTTATGGAAAATGGTTTTTCTTTGACCTCTGTATCGCCTGATGGTCTATTTATCTTATTTTATTGTTGTTTGATGAGGAAATAAGACCTAGTTTTCTTGGGAGAGGCTTATGTTCAGCATTGTACGATGACAGGAGGCTGATGATGATTTTTTGTTAAATAACCAGCTGGTCAAGAAGAGGAGCTGATAGTGCCGGGCACCGAGGAGGAGATGGCCGAGTTCACGAGCAGCGCCGTCGAACGTTCCGCGATACATCTCGACTTGACGCTGCCCGTGCTTAGCTTGCAACTTGAGTAAGTAATATAACACAAATATTCTTTATTTGCACACCAAAAACAGACATAATAAAATAAATACATACATTTTTATCAATGGCAAATATGTAACGATCTTCAATGAAATATACTTTATTAAAATTAATCTTCTTTCTTAGCCGTTGGTCCCGGGTACTATCTCTCGTGGTAGTAGTAAGAATATGGAAAATATTGTTACTGAAACATATATCTCGAAATGATTTTCGATTCAGCCTTCCAAAAAAAACTTCACATACATTCATTCTCAAGAGCGAGAATGTATATAAATTACATATCTCATGCAAAAATCAAATCAGACCTTCTAAACTAAAGACAACCAGGGGGAAACAAACTGTCATTATACGCATGGACCCATCAATATTTCCCAATTTCCCAGTGTGTAAATGTATTGTATAATTGCAGATCAAAACAGCTGTACGAGATAATCTACAACCGCATCAACTCAGACCTACTGCTATGGGAGCCCATGATCATCGACCCCTACGAGATCAGCCCGCTCATGTGCGGGACTATCTACCCTGCCTTTGGCTTGTGCAAGGGCAGCGGCTATGGTGAGTTGAAACTCGAAATCGTACAGTCGCCTGACTCTTTATGTATCAGCATAGCATATGCTCACTACTATATTCCCCGAGGGGGTAGTCAGAGATATTCTGAAACCTCAGAACAACCACGTTTCACTAGTAGTACCAAAACTCTTTCCAGTGTGACGGCGAGTGAGCCCGTCGTCACTTATAATGGACAGTGGGTACAACAAAAACTTCGAAATTGAAGCATGCAGGTTTCCTCGCGATGTTTTCTTTCACTGAAAAGCCAGTGGTGTTACAAATCTTACATAAATTCCGAAAAACTCATTGGTACGAGTCGGCCTGGACGGGGATCGAACCACTGCCTCCTGCTCGGCAAGCCTGCCAAGCCTGCCTAGGCAAGGTTACTCGCCACTGAACCGCCACGGTTTTTTATGTATACAGGCTCAGAGTAATTCATATACTGTATAGTGGTATAAATACAGGCATTCAGTATACATATTTCTCACTAGACAAACACGTATCCAGGGGAGGGGGATAGCTGGGATTTATCCTTTCTCTATGGATTTATCCATTCGATTTTAGTTTAAAGTTACTTTATTTTTGTGGAATAAACGATTTTGACATTACTATCGGTAAATTGATCTGCTCATATCTATAAACCTATAATTAAATTAAAATAAACCGGCCAAGTGCGAATCAGAATCGCGCACGGAGGGCTCCGTACCATATCACCATAAAAGTTCTCCGGAATTTTTGGATTCAGCATAGTATAGCATATGCTATCGACTGTACTCCCCGAGGGGGCAGTCAGAGATATTCTGAGAACTCAGAAAATCCACGTTTCACTTGTAGTTATCCAGGTTATTTATCGTACCAATTATCACACCAAGTTACAAAACCATGAAATACGTTATTGTTTAGAAGTTTAAAAACGTGTTCGCTTTTTATATAGACTGCTGGCTTCATAATCCCCTTAATTCTCCAGATTCAGATTCGGATACTTCATCGTCGGAAGAGGAGAACCTGTACTATTCAACTTATGACAATAAATTGAAGAAAGGCCTCGGCTGCGCTAAGCCGCTCCCTGAGAAGAAGGATGAGCATAACTTCTGTCTCACACTCAAGATTGGCAAGGGGTTGTTGACTATTTACGCGCCTGTTAGGGTACGTATCTTTAGTTCACGGTGAATCTGATTCTAATGCTATGATTATAAAGCTCTGATTAGAATGGCGAGTAAACTGCGCGAGCCGCGGAACGCGATTCGCTTGGTAGCTTAGGGTTGAGCCTCATCTGACAGCGCGGAATTGCATGTTTTGTCGCTCCATCCTTTTCTGTCGCTCAGGAACGTAATTTGCTAGATTTTTATATTCGACTGTTCTTGACACCGAACTCTCAGGGCTTCACATCAATGTCTCTCTTCTTCTTTAAAAAAAGAAACAAAAGTAGAAACAGTGAGTTGTCAGTTGGGGCACGTCCATTTATGTTCTATTATCACAATCGGTCCAAGCGAATCGCCTCTTGCTTCCCGCAGGGTTTGCCTCCGTTTGAGCCAATCTTAAAACGGATTATAAGTCGCGCAACGGATAATGAACGCTTACCTTGAATGCACAGACATTGAATTTGGGTCTACTTCGCCTTTTACGACATTCTACCACTTTCCCCGAGCTCTCGTTATCTGTAGCGCGACCTTGTACATTATTTATTATTATAGCATTACAAACATCATATTATTATTCTACAGGACAGCAATAAGCGGGTAGTACCAGGTCAAATGGGTGAGCTAGTGCTCGAAGCGCACAAGTTGTCTATGTGCCAGCTCAGCGGTCTCAACGGACGACCTAAAACTGCTCAGTTGTGTCTACGCGCCGGCAAGACTACCTTGTACCATGACTGTAAGTTTTCCTTTAACATGTTTTTTATTCTATTTGCGAATAGCGAATCATCCAATAGCCTATCATGGGTCCGCGGCTGAACATAAGCCTATCCCAAGGCGCACCACAAAACTATCTTCAGCTATCCTCAATCCTCGTTCCGTATCATCACACTATATATCGAGCCCTACTCACACTTTTCTGGTTTTTATTATTTGTTGTTTTACTTTAGAATTTGAGTTATAATCACACCAAGTTTGACGCTTGTATGTATTGCTGTTTTTACCGGCCAAGTGCGAGTCGGACTAGCGCACCGAAGTTTCCGTACCAACATACTTACCAAAAACAAAATTGTCTCCGGGATCATAAGCGGGAGCACACACACTTAGACGGTTTTTGTTTTTCTTTGTTTTACTTGAGAGTATACTGGAAAATCACACCAAGCTTGACGCTTGTATAGGTATTGCCGTTTGTACGATCAAGAAAAAAGAAAAAAACCTTGAAAAAACAGGTTTCTTATATCTTGCAGCTCTAATAACAATACCATCCGAGAAGCCATGCCTGCGTCTCTACGGCACGTCTCTCCCCATCCACTTGAAGACCACCATCTACCCCTCTGGCAAGGGAGTCGCTATCAAGGAACGTCTGCAGACGAAGGATATGTTCTCGCTGGCTTTGAGGGTGGAGCCTGACTCTGACACGCCCACTTTGAAGGTAAGAATCTGGGCGTATTGACTTGTGACAGTCTTCTTGCTCGCAGTTATGAACGCCTCAGGCGTGCAAGGGAGCTACACGTCTAAATTTTGATTTAAAAGGCCGAGGTTCAGTATTTATTCGCCAATCGTTGGCGTATTGGCCCTGTGTTCTTTGACTCACATAGTCTCTGGGCGTAATCAGAGATATCTGTAATCCCTTTGTTCGTTTATTTCTCAGTAGATGTTGCACGCGACGCCGTCTTCGTGGACCTTAAAAAATATCCTATGAGTTAATCCAGAACATATTCTATCTGCGTGCTATCCAAATCCGTAAAGCCGTTTATGCGTGATTTTATTCTCTATCCTTATACAACGTGTTAATGAATAAGCGCAAAACCTCACACACCCCATCTGATTTATAAAAAAATAATTAGATTGAAACAATTTCATTATTTTGATAGTTAAAATTTAAAGTTATTCACATTTTATGTTTTGAGGCAAAAATGATTTGATATCATTTCAGCAATGAATGAAAGCGCTAACGTGCTCATGGATACATTTTAAGAATCTTGTTTTGGTAGTAAGTAGGGTGAGAGTGTCCGAGCGGTGGTTTGAGATCGAGTTCAGTAAATTAAAATTTTTAAACAAGTTATTTAATATTTGAACAAAAATTATCTATGTTGAAATTATGATAATTCGATTCTGCTCTCGATTCTAAACAAACTACTTTCTAGTTTTGCGTTAATTCATTAACACGTTGTAAAACTAGGGTTTAATTTATGTTATTTGTAATTTCTTTTTCTTTTCAATTTTTCTCTCTTTTCATCGAAAAACAGACGATCTGCATAGCGCTGGGCATAGAGCAAGCAACACTGCGGCACCGAGGTGACAAAGGCATTGCGTGGCTCACGCAGCTGATGGATGTTCTCGACGTGCTAGATTACCCAGTGCCCGGCTATACGCCCTCCACGGTGCTGTCTGAGCTACACGTCCACGTGGTGGACGCAGCCGTCGACTACAGGTATGTATAGAGCGGGCGACAAGAGCATCGCGTGGCTCACGCAGCTGATGGATGTGCTCGACGTGCTAGATTACCCAGTGCCCGGCTATACGCCCTCCACGGTGCTGTCTGAGCTACACGTCCACGTGGTGGACGCAGCCGTCGACTACAGGTATGTATAGAGCGGGTGACAAGGGCATCGCATGGCTCACGCAGCTGATGGATGTGCTCGACGTGCTAGATTACCCAGTGCCCGGCTATACGCCCTCCACGGTGCTGTCTGAGCTACACGTCCACGTGGTGGACGCAGCCGTCGACTACAGGTATGTATAGAGCGGGTGACAAGGGCATCGCATGGCTCACGCAGCTGATGGATGTGCTCGACGTGCTAGATTACCCAGTGCCCGGCTATACGCCCTCCACGGTGCTGTCTGAGCTACACGTCCACGTGGTGGACGCAGCCGTCGACTACAGGTATGTATAGAGCGGGTGACAAGGGCATCGCATGGCTCACGCAGCTGATGGATGTGCTCGACGTGCTAGATTACCCAGTGCCCGGCTATACGCCCTCCACGGTGCTGTCTGAGCTACACGTCCACGTGGTGGACGCAGCCGTCGACTACAGGTATGTATAGAGCGGGTGACAAGGGCATCGCATGGCTCACGCAGCTGATGGATGTGCTCGACGTGCTAGATTACCCAGTGCCCGGCTATACGCCCTCCACGGTGCTGTCTGAGCTACACGTCCACGTGGTGGACGCAGCCGTCGACTACAGGTATGTATAGAGCGGGTGACAAGGGCATCGCATGGCTCACGCAGCTGATGGACGTCCTCGACTACCCTTTGTCCGGCTATAATACGGCCTTTCGATTGGCAAACAATATCGCTAGATACTTTATTGGGCCAATGAGGTCATGTATATATGCAATTTAACACGGAACAGTTTCTGAACTTATTTCGTCCTGATTTAGCAGTTATGCAGCAGCAGGGGATGATAATTTCCTGCTGTCCCTACATTTGTGTCTAGTATGTTTGCAGTATTGTATGAAACAGCAGATTTGTTTGTTGCGATTTCTATGTTAGTTCCATAGATAGGGAAAGTTGTTCAGGTTGATGGTCTGATTTTTCCCTTGTGAAACCTTCAGCATTTTAGGAAACCCTATATACGAGCATGTAATAGAAATACAATGTCTCTTTCGGGGTGGTCAGAAACATTGCGACAACTACCAATAATCTTTTTAAGTGTAGCAAAAAGTTGTAGCAAAACCCATCTTTAGCATATTGAAGGTATAGAATGGATTGATGTATGTAGTAGGTAGTAAGTATGGTGGCAAAACCTCCGCCAACAAAACCACTGCATAAGAAACCTGTGCTCAGAACGTCTCATGATTGCATCTCACTAATTTTTTTCATCTATTTTCAGGCCACTGTACCTCCCAATACGTTCAGTAATAACCCTCGGAAACTTCACGGTGTCAAGCAACCTCATCGCGGCTACGAACACGTCTTGCCTCCGGTTCCTCGCTCAAGAATGCACCTTATTCCTTTCTTATTTGAACATAAATAAGCCTAACGCGCCGGTGCCGCAGGACGATGATAAACTACCCGATGTCAATAAGGACTATGTTTGCGTGATCGATGTGGGGTTGTTTGAGCTGTCACTGAGAATGGAAGATAAGGCTACTTGTGTGAGTATTTTATTTAATAGTCAGCAATTGATCAAATTAGCACAGGACTGTGCTGTGTTGAATCATTATCATCATGTTTACGTTAGTAATGGGCGTAAAGGCAGACTTCATCATTATCAGACTGTCATTGTCCGCTGCTGAACATAGGCCTCTTCCAAGAGGCACGCCACTAAACTATTTCTTCCTTCCTCATCCAGTAGCCTCCGCTACCTTTCTTAGGTCATCGATCCAGAGGGCTGGACGTCGTCTAAAACTTCTTTTCGATTACCAGTTCTTTTGCAGATGTAAACTTAAAATTTGAACAGATTGCGAGATGGCCTTATATTCAGAGCATTGTCAACCATATTAGTTCTCTGACGTATCACCTCATTTCTGATATGATCTCTACGGAACACCGAGCATACACCGAATTGATGGAATAGTCCGTGTCCACATTTCCGTACCATAAGTCATTACTGACAAGGCCTAAGATAGACAGAATAATTTTATTCCCGGAACAGAACGGTTTCCAAGCAGGTGAATCCAAGAGTCCTTATGCCAGAATGCAAGAACTTTTACATGATAAGTTCTTTCGCCTCCTCACTCCTATCTGCTCGAGGTGGAATATTAATTTCCTAACACGTTACATAATAACATGAATGCATTACCTTAAGGGCATATGTCGAAAAATAATTGAAGCGAAATGAGCGTGTGATAGCTTATATTACTGCCTGATGCGAGAGAAAGAGACAGACCTGACCTGAAACGACGCAAGCATAAAACAAACTTTATTTAATTGTAATTGTACTATTTATGTAAGTTCAATTCTGCTCTAATCAAAATTTATAAAAAATCTATCTCTTTTTTTTAAATTAAGCTTCTTGTTTCTAATATTCACCGTTTAGCACTTCCAAGCGTTTATCGATAAAGACGGAGGCTACTTTGGCTTGTTTTTCTATCGAGAAAATGTGTCTTAATCGTGTTTTGGCTCTAATCAAAACTTCAATTATATGTTCAATTTACACATATCCTCAAATCATACTCCTACTGTTAGTACTTCATGAGATATGATGCTTTGAAGAATCCTATTTTTTTCACATAGCCTCTTAACAGTTAAGAATGGCATGCTGTTTTCAGACAAACGAGCAACCGCAAGTAGACCTTAGTGCGTCAAACAACATGGTGACCCTGTATACGTGCTGGGACTCAGCGTCGGCTCTCTGCCGGCTGGTCACGTACGTGGCCTCAGACGGAGACTCCCAGCCCCCCTTCGACCCCTCCTCCAGGCACACCAGCATCTGTTCCGACCACCCGCTCGAACCTTTAGTGGGTGAGTAAATAAGTCACTTCAGCCCATATCCACCAACTGAATGGTAAGGCATGGCAGCGTGACATAGCAAAGTAGCGCCTTACCCATTGATTTACTTACTACTGGACGTAGGGTCCGCGCTCTAAAGTGTCCAAAACGTAAAATGTTTAATAAAGAGAACCAATTGTTGTTGTTAAATGTGGTGATAACTACGCAAGCAAAATGAAAAATAATTTCAGCATTTGCAATGTTTATATTACTACATTATGCAAGGTCCAACTTAATGTGCTGACAGTTTTTTAAGAGGATGATCAGACCATCAAACTGAACAACTTTCTATATGAAACCAACATCAAAATCGCGAAAAAAAAATCAGTTGTCCCATACATTTGGCTCGAGTAGGTTTGCAGTTTTGTATGGAACATCAGTATTTTTTTTCGCGATTTTGATGTTAGTTCCATAGAGAAAGTTGTTCAGTTTGACGGTCCGATCATCTTCTTAAAAAAGTGTCAGCATATTAAGAAGGACCTTGTATACGTACTTAGGTTTGTGTAGTTTAGTCTCGGACACTTTTTAGATAATTTTGTTCTAGAGCCGGCGTCCATTATTTTGTATGTCAATGGCACCAAACGGCGCGTCGAGGGAAAAGGCGCCGGATAACGTTGCTGCGCGCATTATACTAGGTCCTCTGATCTTACCGACGCTAAACTACTACTACAGACTAAAGTTTGGTTATATTTAACAAAGCATTATTTTTAGTGTATTTTCAACCCAATTCATAACTAAATCAAATATTTAATTTAGAATTGAATACAGGGTGTTAGGGTAAACAGTTGCATAACTTTAAGGGGTGATTGTACCCATGATACTGAACAACTTTCTGTGAAACGACTATAGGAAATTCGCAAAAAAATTTCGACTTTTCATACAAACGTTCGATCAGCTGATTGCACTTAGTATAGGAAGTCCAAAAATTGTTTTGTGAATTTCCTATAGGTTTCTTAGGGAAAGTGGTTCAGTATCATGGGTATAATCTCGCCTTAAAGTAATGCATCTATTTACCCTAACACCGTGTATAAAATACGATATCTTTTCTCATAGGTTTAGAAGACCGACCAGCAGAAGAAATCCGGGAGCTGTCTCCTAGTGAGATACAGCAAGTCAACGATCTCATGGCGGAAGCTTTGAAAGAAAGCCCCAACAACACACGTTAGTATTAACACTCCCTTCACCATAGAATTATAGCATCTATAGTGAAACTAATGTTGGTTTACTGAGAATTCCATATTATATTTCCATAGATTAACAAATCAGTCTAAGATGAGAAAACAATCAGGCTAGGATGAGGAAACAATCGTGCTAGGTTGAGAAAACCATCGGTCTAGAGAGAGAAAACAATCGCGCTAGGTTGAGGAAATAATCACGCTAGGTTGCTAAAACATTCGGTCTAGGGTGAGAAAACAATCGCGCTAGGTTGAGAAAATAATCGCACTAGGTTGAGAAAACAATTGCGCTAGGTTGAGTAAACAATCAGTCTAGCGGTAAAGCGATCCAATCGGTCTAGGGTGAGAAAACAATCGCGTTAGGTTGAGAAAATAATCGCGCTAGGTTGAGAAAAGAATCAGTGTAGGGTGAGAAAGCGATCCAATCGGTCTAGGGTGAGAAAACAATCGCGTTAGGTTGAGAAAATAATCGCGCTAGGTTGAGAAAAGAATCAGTGTAGGGTGAGAAAGCGATCCAATCGGTCTAGGGTGAGAAAACAATCGCGTTAGGTTGAGAAAATAATCGCGCTAGGTTGAGAAAAGAATCAGTGTAGGGTGAGAAAGCGATCCAATCGGTCTAGGGTGAGAAAACAATCGCGTTAGGTTGAGAAAATAATCGCGCTAGGTTGAGATAATAATCGCGCTAGGTTGAGAAAATAATCGCGCTAGGTTGAGAAAACAATTGCGCTAGGTTGAGTAAACAATCAGTCTAGCGGTAAAGCGATCCAATCGGTCTAGGGTGAGAAAACAATCGCGCTAGTTTGAGTAAACAATCGCGCTAGGTTGAGAAAAGAATCAGTGTAGGGTGAGAAAGCGATCCAATCGGTCTAGGGTGAGAAAACAATCGCGCTAGGTTGAGAAAATAATCGCGCTAGGTTGAGATAATAATCGCGCTAGGTTGAGAAAACAATCGCGCTAGGTTGAGAAAATAATCGCGCTAGGTTGAGATAATAATCGCGCTAGGTTGAGAAAACAATCGCGCTAGGTTGAGAAAACAATCGCGCTAGGTTGAGGAAATAATCACGCTAGGTTGCTAAAACATTCGGTCTAGGGTGAGAAAACAATTGTGCTAGGTTGAGAAAACAATCGCGCTAGGTTGAGAAAACAATCGCGCTAGGTTGAGAAAACAATTGCGCTAGGTTGAGAAAACAATCGCGCTAGGTTGAGAAAACAATCGGTCTAGGGTGAGAAAACGATCCAATCGGTCTAGGGTGAGAAAACCATCGCGCTAGGTTGAGATAATTATCGCGCTAGGTTGAGAAACCAATCGCGCTAGGGTGAGTAAACAATCGCGCTAGGTTGAGAAAACAATCGCGCTAGGTTGAGAAAACAATCGCGCTAGGTTGAGTAAACAATCGTGCTAGGTTGAGAAAACAATCGGTCTAGGGTGAGAAAGCGATCCAATCGGTCTAGGGTGAGAAAACAATCGCGCTAGGTTGAGAAAATAATCGCGCTAGGTTGAGATAATAATCGCGCTAGGTTGAGAAAACAATCGCTCTAGGTTTAGAAAACAATCGTACTAGGCTGAGGAAACAATCGTGCTAGGTTGAGAAAACAATCGGTCTAGGGTGAGAAAACGATCCAATCGGTCTAGGGTGAGAAAACAATCGCGCTAGGTTGAGAAAACAATCGCGCTAGGTTGAGTAAACAATCGCGCTAGGTTGAGAAAACAATCGCGCTAGGTTAAGAAAACAATCATGGTAGGATGAGAAAACAACCAATAACATATTCTTTTATCTTCCAGTTGACGAAGACGAACTAAACAGCTCAACAGAGAAGGAAGGCGTCGAAATATTCTTCTTCCCAGACGAGTCCAACATGAAACAGAAGCCTACCCCAGAACCTTTCGACCCTGAAAGTGATAAGCCTCTGGAATACGAGGAGTTCCACATAGGAGTGCCTGACGACGCACAGGATTCGAAACCTAATGCCCAAGTAACTAAGGAACTTGGCGACCCTACGTCGACGCCTAAGGCTACGCCACGTAAACCTAGTAGGAAGAAGGTAAGGTTCAATGTTGAATAATAGTTCTACTGAATTTGACTCAAGAAAGGGTGTAATTTATCTGGTTCCTGTGCGCCCGGCCCGGCCCGGCCCGGCAAGGCCCGGTGCGGAGCGGAGCGGTGATGTGTAAAATCCAGAAGAGATAAAACAGGCCCTTAACATCTCTAAGGCAAAACTTAAATTGAAAACTAGCGTGAGCAATCGGTTTTGCCCACATAATCATTTCATTTCATGTAAAAAATTAAAAACGACATCACTGCCAAACATTGAAGTCTGTCCTTTAAAACTACAATGTATCTTTTTTGTTAGGGAAACATTTTAGGAGATCCCTTCTCGGCTCATCTTAAGCTGACACCAATTTTATGCTACGATAAAAACTTTGAAATTGAATACATAATTATTCTTTAAATGAAAGTGGTTTAATTTAATGTTCTACAGCAGTGATCTAAAACGTAGTTATAACCAATGCATTTTCAGACGAAATCAAGCGGCGATGGAAGTAACACCGACGACGAATACTGCATAGTGGAAACTCAGCAATACTCACAAGACAATGACCTCGATGAGCCGGTCGTGAACTGGATAGGACCCGGTCCTGTTTACATGTTCGACAACCACTTCACCGTGCCGGCGGCCAGGACTGACGTGCTGAAAGCGCCCAAGAGCTTTCCACTGCCTATGCTTAGGTATCTTAACTATTATAAAACTGTAACAGAAGTGTGTCTGTACATTAAACATATTTACATGAAAAAGATTACAATATGGTTTTTAGGTATCCCGGACTCCAAATCGACCTTTTTTAGAATTTTTGTCAGTCTGTTTGTTTGTTTGTATGTTTGTAACAGCATCACGTAAAAACTACTGAAACTTTTTTTGCTTGATAGCTTATGATCGGACTTAAAATCTGATATACAACGTGTTAATGAATTAACGCAAAACTAGAAAGTAGCTTGCTTGGAATCGAGAGCAGAATTGAATTATCATGGTTTCGACATAGGGAATTTTTTTCAAAATTAAATAATTTTTAAAATTAATAAAATTTAAAATTTACTGAATTCGATCTCAACACATCGCTCGTGCACTCTCAACCTACTTACTACCAAAACACGATTCTTAAAATGTATGCATGAGCACATTAGCGCTTTCATTCATTGCTGAAATGATAAAAAATCATTTTTGCCTCAAAACTTAAAATGCGAATAACTTTAAAGTTTAACTATAAAAATAATTAAATTATTGTTTCAATCTAATTATTTTGTTATAAATCAGTTGGGGTGTATGAGGTTTTGCGCTTATTCATTAACACGTTGTATAATTTGTGCGGACGAAGTCGCGGGTTAACTCTAGTGTTTTATATTTATACCTATATTACCAATACTGTATTTGACTAGTCCGTACTGCCAACGATAACATACAGAACTGAGACGTGGTCGGTCACTAAAGGCCCCATAAAAATGCTAAAAGCTACCCAAAAGGCAATTGAGAGGGCTAAGCTTGGAGTTTCCCTGCGCGATCGTAGTTAGGTAGGTTAGCCGACATAAGCCCAAGTGTTAAGTACTAGCGATTAGGGGAAACTTGGGTGGCCTACAAACGCTGTGCCTTGCAATGTGGACCGACGACCTGGTAAAGGCGGCGGAAACCCATTGGATGAGGGCAGCACGGGACCGGTCGTTGTGGTGATCCTTGAGGGAAGCCTATGTCCAGCAGTGGACGTGTATCGGCTTATATGAAGATTACGATACTAGATAAGCCCGTGTAAATTTAATAGACTTGTTGGAGAACCCTCCAAATAGTAGAAAGATAGTTTTGTGATTGTGTGTAGTTAATTATTAATTCGATGTCAATTGAAAGAAGATGTTGTGACAAGAATAGAGACGGGTATGCTTCGTTGGTTTGGTCATGTGGAGAGGATGAGTGATAGCAGATGTACGAAAGAGATAAATGGAGCTAAAGTGAGTGAAGGTATCGGCAGAGGGCGCCCTCGTAGGACGTATTCTGATCAAATCGGTTGTGTCCTACAAAAAGGGGAGGTGCGGAGCACTCGAAACCGACGGTCATATATGAAGAGACGTATGGATGTGAATGAGGCAAAAGAGGTATGTAAGGATCGTAGTAGATGGCGCGCTCTGGTCTCTGCCTACCCCACTGGGAAAGAGGCGTGACGTATTAATTCCTCAACTCTAGTAGACTAATCTTCTCCAATCTCCTCTCAGATACACGCTATGCGAGATGAGCGTTACGTGGAACATGTTCGGCGGGAACGACTTCCGCCCGGCTGGCGACACAGCCTCCGCTAAAAAGACTGTCACCATTGAAGGTGACCCGCGCAAACAAGGCTCCCCTACTGCCGTCAAGTAAGTATACCTTATAACTTGTGTTGTGACTGGTCACTGCTGATCCTAGTTTTATAGGAATTTAATTTCTTAGAAAATGTATGGAAAAATAATTGTTTGGTATTTCTGTCATTTGTTGTATACGTCGCGGCACAGATCTTGAGGGCTGTCCTTCATAGCGCTGATCCGTATGTAAAGGCACTATGCTTTATTTTCGCCTAAATTCGAGCGAGCGTTCAATATCTGTGTCGGGAGGTATGATCTAACCTCATTTGGTCCCGTTTTCTTTTGGTCGGTGTCAGAAACATAATCGATTGATGTCGAAAAAAAGTAGAATTGCTCTTTTTCTTGCTGACCATCCCATTTTCGGAAAATTTTAAATAGGTTTTCTAAAGTTATCGGTAGTCTTAAATAGTTGATCCCGGATAGTTCCGTCACATGGCGACCTCTGACCTGGCTTAGCGAAAAACGAATAGTTAGTGTGTACTAACAGATCAGAGGCCTAGTAAGGCAACTTGAAAATTCACTGACTGCAGCTAACACTTAACACTCGTCTCTACAAATCACGTGCCCGTACCACGATTATCTATTACCACGCAATTTTACGTCATAGGTGCTAATTACCTCCCTGTATATCTCCACAGACGTAACAAAGAGTATGAGCCATACGAATCGTCCCGCGCCTTAACTGCCGCCTACAGACAGGGGGTGACTTGGGCGGCCGGCGCGGACCGAGTGCGGCCCAACGTGCGGACCACGAAGAGGGAGCTGCGCACGCGCGGCGGCCCACACAGAGACCACCACACCTGTGTGAAGCTGTGCCTCACTAAGGTAAGTCCATGTACTAGAAAGACTAGACTGAGCACTTGTGTGTCGAATGCTTTCATTGCGGGAAAACAATTATTATTGTTGTTGGCTGGGCTATTGCAAGCAAGATTCGTTATGTAACACTGCGACCATTGCTGGTCTATTGTGTTCGCCACTAAGCTCACCCATATTTTACAAATACATCCGAACTCTTTTTTTTTGTTCTAGTGTATGCAGGTCTCCTCACTATGTTTTCCTTCATCGCCGAGCTAGTGATAATGATAAATACAACCGTACATAAATTACGTAGAATTTAGTTGTACAGGCCAGGGCCTATAGACTTTCGATTAGCGTTAACGACAGTAGAAAACAAAAATGTTCGGACTTGACGTATGGTGACGAAAGCAAACGTCAAAATGATTCGATCGCTAATGTCAAATCCATACATTCTGTCTATTTTCTACTAGCGTCAACGCCAATAGAATGTCACTTTGTCTAGGGGGGCAGGAATCGAACCGCCATACTCTCTTCCGTATGGACTATCATCGCTCCAAATCGCACTATCATCGCGAGAATACAAACAACAGACTGTTATGTGTAGTTGAAACACAATTCTCCAGTATGTGCGGAAACTGAATTTTAGATTTTATTGTGAAAACATACGGTATATTTTTCTTTGACAACATTATGTCAGTACTCGCTCCGACTTCTTTCTAACTTCTTGGGTACGTCTCATAAGTTAGCTACTACGGAGTTACGGACATAATAGGTGATATATGTTACTTTTCTCGGAGTAGATGTCACCACTGTTGCTCATAATCTATATTCTATACTTTTACGGTTGCAGCTAAAATTCCAACACGACACCTACCCGCCGGGCGGTACTCACGCTTCTAGACAAACCCTCGCCATCAGCAAAATAGAAGTGCTCGACCGACTAGTGTGCAGCGACATCAACAAGCTGCTCAGTCAGTACAAGCTAAAGGAAGAGCCGGAGAGGAAGAATGCACACATGGTAAGATTACACAATCATCATCTGCGAATGTTGGGGGAATAAACCAGATGGGTGGCGTAATCTCTACAGACTATATATCTGATGCCCGCTGTGACTGCCGGTTATAGTCACTGCATCTGAACCCTTCTCTAATCGTAGCTGTCTTCCGTTCGATCAGGGTTAGCGCATACTTAAGTATGTAAATATATCCCATGTGGCTGCTTTTGAAGAATCGGCTGAGCGTTTCATTTATAGGGTTGAATCCGTATTATATTGCGGCTATTGATTAGCAAATTGGCTGAAACAATAAGTCGAGTTGTAACGTCGAGTGTGCAAGAGATTAATTATACGTATTTGATTACTACGGATACCTTGTTATACTGTGCTCCAACGGCCACTCGCGCCGCTATTTGCGTAGGAGTGTTGTCTCAAGATATAGATGTTGATGCTCCGCTTTAACCTCGATCAGGACACGCTCTCCTTCCTTGTCGGATTCTTCTCTTAACTCTTTATATTTATTACTATAAAATAAATATATTGTTTAACAGCTAATAGTGAAAGCGGTGCACCTACGGCCCCTCGCGTCTCTCTGTGCGCAGGAGTGTTGTCTCAAGATAGCGCTGTTGCCGCTCCGCTTCAACCTCGACCAGGACACGCTCGCCTTCCTTGTCGGATTCTTCTCTAAACTCGGCACTGACGAAACTAATGGTAAGTAAATTTTTTTAACTCTTTATTTCCATGGCTTGGAATCATCGCTCATAATTCTCATATTCCTCTTTTTATGAAGATACAGTTTTATCTTCTTAGGAAGATAAGGTTTGAATTTCATTTTATTAATTTATTGGTCACACTAGGCCTTGAACTATAGTCCTCATGCTTTACTGAGAATTTAAATATCTCCACTTATCCACAGACGAAGACACAAAAAGCCTCAGCGGCCTCTCAACGGACTCTAGCGGGTCACGACAAACTACCCCAACGCATCGTCCGCCAGTCATGAGCATCGGAAGTCACCTGCGCGACCCTCCCCCCACGCCGACTTCACTCGGCGACGCAGACGCGTTGTCACTCAACGACGCCGGTGAGTTCTGTGTGACGTCACAATGAACTAGTCCAACGCATCACTGTACTTCTGTTTGCTGGAATATGGTCAATTTATAGTTTTAAAGTCACTATAGGTCTATTCTCCTCATTATTATACAATCTTCCAGTAATGCGTGACGACGAGCCACTAATGGAGACGTACGAGGCCGAGCGCCTAGTCTCCGAGAACCTCATCCAGCTGGAGGAGGACTTCCAGAGGCTCGGCCTGAACCAGGAGAAGCCAGCCGTGAAGCCGGCCGATATGGAGCCCGTTGACGATTCACCTATTTATTTCAGGTAACTTTGAAACTCTATATACAACGTGTTAATGAATAAGCGCAAAACCTCATACACCCCAACTGATTTATAACAAAATAATTAGATTGAAACAAAAATTTCATTATTTTGATACTTAACATTTAAAGTTATTCGCATTTTAAGTTTTCAGGCAAACATTATTTGTTATCATTTCAGCAATCAATGAAAGCGCTAACGTGCTCATGGATACATTTTATGAATCTTGTTTTGGTAGTAAGTAGGGTGAGTGTGCCCGAGCGGTGGGTTGAGATCGAGTTCATTAAATTTTAAATTTTACAAACAAATAATTTAATATTTTGAAAAAAATTACCAATGTTGAAAACATGATAATTCGATTCTGCTATCGATTCTAAACAAACTACTTTCTAGTTTTACGTTAATTGATTAACACGTTGTATAGACTATCATATGGACCACCGACTTGTTATTTTATTATAGACTGTAGGAATACTATTTTTTTTAAATACAGTTGTTTTTAATAATTGCCTCTATTTTCTTACAGAAGAGTAGTGTTCTCCCCCGAGGTGCCAATCCGACTGGATTACGTGGGCAAGCGCGTGGACCTCTCAGCGGGACCAGTGGCCGGTCTGCTCATGGGTCTAGGTCAGCTCAACTGTTCCGAGTTGACCCTCAAACGGCTTGATTATAGGTAGGTTCTTCATCTTCTCTCACGATTTATGTAATGCTTATAATAATATTTATAAATGAATTATTGTTATTTCCTCAGGCTGGGTCTACTAGGGCTAGAGAAGCTGGTACAATGGGCGCTACACGAATGGCTATCCGATATCAAGCGTCACCAACTGCCCGGGTTGCTTAGCGGCATCGGACCCATGCATTCATTGTTGCAACTCAGTAAGTTGAATGAAGCTCTAAAACAAATTTGACAGAAAAATATTTCTTAATTTGACCTAATTAACCCACCGTTATTAAAACAATAACAAATATAACAATATTTAATCAGATGCATTTATGTACTTTTTCCTCATTCTGTGATAAATTTATGAAACAGCTATGTGTTTATATTATCTAGATATACAACGTATTAATGAATTAACGCAAAACTAGAAAGTAGTTTGTTTAGAATCGAGAGCAGAATCGAATTATCATGGTTTCAACATAGGTAATTTTTTTTTAAATATTAAATAATTTGTTTGTAAAATTTAAAATTGATTGAACCCGATGTCAACCCACCACACGAGCACACTGACACTACTTACTACTAAAACAAGATTCTTAAAATGTATCCATGAGTTCGTTAGCGCTTTCATACATTGATGAAATGATAACAAATCATTTTTGCCTCAAAACTTAAAATGTGAATAACTTTAAATTTTAACTATCGAAATAATGAAATTATTGTACCAATCTAATTATTTTTTTAGAAATCAGTTTGGGTGTATGAGGTTTTCGCGTTTATTCATTAACACGTTGTATACAGGGTGTAAGTGACAGCCTAGCAAATACTGAAACGGTGAACTCAGATCATCAAACTGAACAACTTTCACTATGGAGCCTACCTCAGAAAACGTGAAATAAATGACAAATTAATTATGTTAAATACTAATTTGTGTACGAAGCATCCGTCACTAATTTAACATATTATTCGTTATTTATTACACTCTCGTATATGCAATTTTTACACTCAATTCGTTACTATTTAGGTATATAGAGGCATATTTGCAGTCTGGGCACTGTTAAAGTCTAAAAACGTGCATATGCGTCAGGGGCATTAATGTGCTAAAACACGCATCATCCACTGTTTTATTGCACATGATACCTAATCCACAACTCTGTGATTCAGTAACAGGTATCCGGGACCTAGTATGGCTGCCAGTGGAACAGTGGCGCCGGGACGGGCGTCTAGTCCACGGGCTGCGTCGCGGCGCCGCCTCCTTCACCGCGCGCACCGCCGTCGCGGCGCTGGACATCACCACCCGCATACTGCAGCTCATACAGGTGCGTCAGTACAGTATAGTAGTAGCGAGCGAGTAGTACTGCCAGTGGAACAGTGATGAAAACCGTGTGGTTCCAGACAAGAATCTAACTTCAACTGAATACTCGTGTTTTAATAACGTAATTATATTAAATCGTTTTAACGCCTATTACATTTTTTTTAATTAGAGAACGTTTTGGTCTGAAAGAGGATGTAGTGACAAAGATAGAGAAAGGTATGTTGAGATGGTTTGGTCATATGGAAACAATGGATGAGAGCAGATTGACGAGTGCAATCTATAAGACAAGCGTAAGGGGAAATGTTGGAAGGGGACGGCCGAGACGTACATATACAGACCAAAAAGGGCGACGTGCTTAAAAAAGGCCAGGTCAGATCTACCCGAAACCAACGAGCATGCATGAAAGGACTAATGAATGCGGAGGAAGCTAGAGAGGTTTGTCAGGATCGTAGCTGGTGGCTTTCCGTTGTCTCTGCCTACCCCAGTGGGAGACATGCGTAAGAATATGTATGTATGTATTATTTTTTTTTTTTGTGTCAGGCAACGGCAGAGACTGCGTTCGACATGTTAACCCCCGGACCGACGCTGCAGCTACAGGACGCGTATCAGCGCCGCGAGCGACGCCGGCGCCGGCGCCACGACCCCGCCAGGCACCCCGCGGACATCCGCGAGGGCGTCGCCAGCGCGTACAACACCGTCAGAGAGGTATAGTTGGACATGGTAACCCCCGGACCGACGCTGCAGCTACAGTACGAGTACCAGCAGCGCCACGACCCCGCCAGACACTTCGATTCGTTTCTGGCAAACTTAACTTTTTTTTAAGTTTTACAAAATAATGTCGTATCAAAGTGGGCCTTTTGCCCACAAAAACACCACCTAGAAATTTTGTTCTTTTGCCTCACATTCACGAGAAAAAATTTGGAGATAATTCGGAATGACAGCCCTAATAATGTCGATGCTTCTTCTGCAGGGTTTCGCGGAGACAGCAGCGACGATGGCCCTAGCAGCGCGCTGCGAGAGCGGCGTGGGCATGCTCCGGCACTTACCGGGCGCGGCCGTGGCACCGCTCGCCCTCGCCGCCGCTGGCGCGGCCGACGTACTGGGCGGTGTACGCGCCCACCTCGCGCCCGATCACTGCCGCGACTCCGCCGACAAGTGGCGCCTCACCGACACATAACGGTACAGTACTACCAGGTTTATAAGTCTTACCGATGTACCTGCGCAGTTGACAAATTTAATAACGCGCTAAATTATATTGACCAATCAGGATGTGCCACCTTGAATCCCTTGCCGCTATTGGCTGATTATTTTCGCGCCCTTCTCGCTGCTATCCAACTTTGCACCCTTTGATTACTTTTGACGGGGAATCGGGTCTGCTCTATGCAAACGAAGATTGACGAGAGTAATGAGAGCTATTTTTGACATGATAACCCCCGAGACGCTGTTTGGAGATCGTATTATCTGTTTTTATCAGAAATAAAAGCGGGTCACGGGCAAAAGCTAGTATTGTACAAAAATAAAAAATAAAATTCTTAATGAAACTAAACAACTTCAGCGAAGTCGGCGACTTTAGTGTGTTAACACGTTCACTTCAGTATCCTTTTTCTTTGAGCGATGGTTCTAAGATCGACCAAGCTTTCTTATGCAATAAAGTAAATATCTAAAGTGCTTAATGTTTGTTTCAGGAACTAAGGGCCGAACTATAAACACATAATCAGATGCTATTTTTCTACGTAAAGATCTCTCTTACAATCATATTGTGGTGAAGGTTCACTTAATTTCACAAACCAATAAGCTATTAGACGCCGCATCGCCGGACTACGGTATCCTAGCATAAGCAGTAGAACTGCGTCCGCCGCGCTTAATGCCCTAATTAGTTCGTCCAAGGACATGTCCTTAGTGTAGCACATCTGCCGAATTTACGCGGCCGAAAATACGCGTGTATTCCGCAGATTTCTAGTAATAATCCGTGTCCTACGACACACCAGGCTAAACTCTCGTTTAAATTTTCCTAACACGCGTAAATTCGGTAGATGTCTTTAGAAATCGCTACCCTCCCCTCCATATCGCTATCTTTTGACGATTTAGTTTTCGTACAGCAGTCTATGAAAGCGGCGTCTTTAGCTTATTGGTCTGTATTTAGTTTAGACAGATATTGCTCAGCTTAGTTTAAATCCATTTTATTTCCATATTTACCCTTCAACGCTCTAGATTTTTATTTTATAATACAATAGCCATTTAGAGGTTTCTAGCGCTATTTCTTTGGGAAATCATACTGGAATATAAACCTTAGTGCACTATAGAATACAATATCCTTCGCTAAAATAGATTAGTTTGTTTTTATGGCTATTACCATGTAGTACGTGGTCATTATGTGATGTAGGTATATTTTGTAATCAAAAGTTACTCGTAATGTATAACAAATTGTATATTCTAAATTTTTAGATAATAATCATTATACTTAGATGATTCAAAAAGAGGAAGACGGTAACTCACTGCATATCTGTTATACTGAGATGACTGGACATTGTTTTGTTACATCGCAGCAGTGCATGGAACATCCGCTCACTTGTACGTGCTCGTGAGATTCTGTCTAGCTTGATTATCGAATTCTATGAAACTGTAATACGAGCATTTCGTACGGCGAGAGCGCGATTTTCTCTTACGCAATGCTTCATCTTCCCCTTTTTATTTGATCTATGTTATTATTAGATACGCTGGGATTTTGTTTTTACCAATGACATGCAATAATGAATTTTACAGTCGTTAAAATGAAGCAGTCAAAAGGAAATGAATTAAATTCATATTCGTTTATAAAAACTTCTCAAAAATACTCGGTTACTTCTCCACTTGCTGTGTTCTGAAAGATGAATATACAGAGTGTAACAAATACATGCTAGTAATATTTAAACAACTTTTATTAGACTTAGACTGAACAACTTTTATTATGGAGACAAGAATCTAAGATCTAAGAATCTCACTCGACTCAAATGTGTGGAACAACTATATTTTGTTCGATTTTGGCTCCGTAGTGTAAATAATTTGTTCAGTTTGATGGTCTAAATCATCCTTTTAAATATTACTAGCATGTTTTGTTACAACCTGTACAACTATTGCTTATTTTGATGGTTGACTTACACCGCGCCATACCTATGTATTGAAACTGCTCATACACTGTAGAAAGAAAAGAGACTAGAACTGACATTTCTGCGTATGCAATTTTTTTGTTCGACCTAGTTGAAAGAGCTTGCAAATCTTGCACACATTATTTTTGCATATTTTATACGCGCTCAGCTCATCTATACTTCATTCCATATAGGGATGAAAAGATATACCTATTCCTATTTAGCTTGCTGGACAATTCTGATTAGCAAATGTAATTTGTTTATCAGAAAGATACTATCCGACATATCTTGGACGTTACTAAAGCTGTTCTAAGAATAAGTGATAGTTACAATTGTTTCAAATCACTGTTTCTGTAATGCAAAATATCCTTGAAATGTTGTTGTTATTTGGAATTGAGTATAGGTTCATACTTAGTCTACGGATTAATGAAGTAAGATAATGTCATATTTAAAACATGTAATCTTAAATGAGTTTGAATATGGCGTGTTGCAAGTCAACCTACGACTATATTCATCTACCTTTTATTTACGAATTATTGTATAACTTAATTATTATAACTGGTAAAATGACGACGTAACGCTAAAAAAATCGGCGTGGGAACAATGAACGGGATAGCTCAAATGGTAACGTAATAGCATAAATGCTCATTTTCATTGGTTGATAGTGCCCGCATGCGGGGTGCGGCTGATTTCTTAACGCATGCGGGGAACCATTTTCATTGGTAGATATGGCTCACTTGACCGCATGCGGTCATAAAGTCATAAGTCGATAATACTGTCGATATACCGCCTGCGGAGATTCCAGGCATGCGGCGTAACGACCAATGAAACCACACGAGATGTGTGGTGCGAATACCACACATCGACCGATGAATTTAATTGGGAGTCCCGAGTATTTCTTAAACGTGAATTGACGCTGTGCCGGAGAAAAATGGTTGATGGTTTTACTGAGGCCACTCTCTCAAAGCAACTGCCAAACGTGCGGTGCAGGTTCTCGGTATACCGATACTCGGGACTCCCAATTAAATTCATCGGTCGGTATTATGTATGCGGGTATTCGCACCACACACCTCGTGTGTTTTCATTGATCGTCACGCCGCATGCCGGGAATCTCCGCAGGCGGTATAACGACAGTATTATAGACTTATGACTTGATTAGGCGGTCCCCCGCATGCGGGGAGACTCCGCTTCATATAAATGCCCAGTGAAAATGAGCCTTAATAGCAGCTTGGGAAGGTCCAAACTTGGCCTTTTGTTATCAGCGCGGGGGTACTAGAAATTTTAAATATTATTTTGTTATTTAATTTTTGTTCTATTTTATTTGTGTATAGCTTGTATTGTAGTGAATTTTACGATTTAAAAATACAATTTTTAACAGTAAACTTTGTCTAGTTATAATACTCGACTAATGATAGCTTTCGAAGCGAGAATTGTATTTCACTTTTGTAACCTAAAGTGATAAAAGTAGTTTCTAGTATTTTATTTTCAAAACGATGGAAACAAGTCACAACTAATAAACAAAATATGTTAATGAAGTTGAAGTAAGTTGAAACTGTAACGAAGTAGTTAAAGTTACATTCAGCACAACTTATTAAAAAAAAACGTTTAATTTTGTGTGTATTTCGCAGAAAGATTTTAAAAAATGAATTATTAAAATTCAGAATAAAGGTGGACTTCCGATGCCAGCGGCCGATGTGACTGACGCGTGGTTCTGTCATACACCATATGTCTATCGCATCAGCCGCGCGCGTCTGACGCACGCGTCTTTCGCTGGCATCGGAAGCGGCGCCATACGTTTTCATAGTAACTAGTATTGTCTGACGCGCGCGTCAGTCGCATCGGCTGCTGGCATCGGAAGTCCACCTTTAGGGTTGAGACCAAGTTAAGACACATTGACCGACCGACGGCGGGCCCATTCAAAATACCACGATTAGTATGTGAACATTCGCATCGTCGACGGCGGATGATGCTGTCGGGTCTCATACTAAACGTGCATGTTACATACCCGCCGTCGGTCAATGTCTCAACCCTAAGTTTACATCCAGTTTTACAGTTACCATGAGTTTTCACTGTACTTTACTACTGTGGTTACGTCACCAATTTTGTATTGAATTTCGTACAGCGCTCCTAGTGGTTACGTTGAGAACTAATTTCTGTCATACAAAATTTGTGACGTAACTACAGTAGTAAAGTGCAGTGTAAACTCATGGTAGGCCTACTGTATATTCGTAGTTTTTACAATCTTTCTCAGACATACAATTGTAGACTGAAAATGATTTTCATTAAAACTATTGGTGCTTAATATTATAGCAGTTTAGCATTTTAGAGCATTTAGCGGCTTAGGTTTATGAATATTGGTGTAAATATTTTTAGTAATTGTTGGAATGATTAATGGGTGCCATGACAGGAATGTGAAAATAATATTAATTGATTTTTTTTTCTTTTATATGTATACCATAACGTGTTATTTTAACAATGAAACTATTTTATTTGTGTTATTTTTAGTAGCTAGATAGCAAAACGATGAGGGTAGTTTTATTTTATTCAGTGTGTAGATTTTTACTTATCAGTAAGATCTTATTCCCGTAAGTACCTATATTTCTGTTTGTAAAACAATGCGATAATGAATAATTCTTTGATATTTAAATCAACCATCAGAAATAAATAACTAAAACCAGATTTTGTTTTTTTTAAAACTATAATTAAAACATCCCACTATATGTACAAAATACATTATTATCTAAGAGTCTTGTTCTTTCTGTTCTTCTGGGTGCCTGTCATTTAAGAAACTCTTCACTTCTCCACGTTCGACCATCAGATTCAAGCGGATCTTGTCATGGTTCCTATACTTTTCGTATTTCTTCAAATATATCTGGTAATGTGGCATTGTTTCATAGAAACGTGGGAACTTTTTCTTCTTTAGAATAACTCTGTCGTTCATAACGTATTGGGTGAAGTCTAGGGTCTCGTCTTGTGGTATCTCCTCCTTGGATCTCACTTCGCTTGGACTGGCTACCACTTTTGGGTAATACTTGTTTTCTGCTCTGTATTCTACGAGATGGAGCTTCTTCTCTTCAGCTAGTTGCTGATGAGTTCTCTGTTGATACAAAGGCAATTTTAAATTTTAGTTCTTGGAAAATGAGTTTTCTTGTAAGAAGCACAGAGCGACATGGCCTCAGGCCAAGCTCTTAAATATAGATTTAAAAAAAAAAGGTAATGGATTCTAAGAAACAAGAAAAATATGTTAGAATTGCAACATAATTGTAAAAATAATATCCTAAAAAAATTATTGTGTCGTCGGACGATGACATCCTCCTATGCAAATAAAATTATATCATTGACTAAGTGTAGGGACACATCTGCTGAATGTCCGGCGCCGAACGTTCGTTTGAATACGCGTGCAATGCTTTTCCCTATACCGGCGACACACCGGCACGCGCCATTTTTCCTAGTAGACGTTCGGCACCCTACGTTCCGCAGGTGTGTCATTACACTTACACTTTGCTTACACTCGTAACGATAGACAAGCACGTTCATAGAAACATGTCACACAAAATCGAAGTGAACTAGGTAACATCAATGCGGTACGGGAACCGTATTCCAGTGTAACATGCGATTCCTACTGATCGCCTTATCTACTACTGGTACATTAATATCGTTGCAATATATCATAATACAAAGAGGGCGAGAAGAAAATTATAGTATAGCAGACTATCAGCCACCTCAACCAACCTTTGAATATTGCTATCTGACGACATTTTCTGAGACAACTACTAAACAAGACTAAGATTTGATTCGTAAAATTATACCTGTTGAAGCAATCCAATGAAGAAAGCCTTGACAATGTGCTGTAGATTGTTGGATCCCTCGAGCTTGGCTCTCAGGTCTTTGATGCCAATGGCCTGACAGATTTCCTTTATAGCCCGATGGCATTTTAGTCCATAACCCTCATTCTTCATCTGTACAAATATCTTGGTCTTTCCGAATGCTGTGTGGAAGTCGTGGAAAACTGAAAAAGAGACATTATCATATCAGTTGACGACCAAACAACAGAATAAGACATTAGTTTAATTATTTACAGCTGTTGCCCGCTTTGCCTACATTGACTTTAAAAAGTATCCTATGTATTTATCTAATGTGCCTAATTTAATCGAAATCTGTTCAGCCGTTAATGTTTTCTTGAGTCACAAACATTCAAACTTTCACATTAACAAATGTATTTAGTGTGTCATATATATTCATTCCCACAGACAAGGAAAAACGTTTCCCGATGGTACTCGAAAGCATTGATAATAAAATAATATAATCTACCTTATTTTAACCATTTGAAAGTGTGATATTGATTGGATGTATATGTGCAGTATACAGGTACATTCGTAAGCCTTATAAATGTGGTATTACTGTACCTGTGTGCCCATTGAAAATTTCGAAATGCATCAGTTTCTGTCCCGCCCTATTCCTGGCCTTCCTCAACGCAGCAGGAGCTTCCTTGGCTTTCCCGAATCCGAATCCTGCAAGACCTTTGCCATTGCCTGTCACTACCTGAAATCACATAAGCATTTTATTTTGCAAAAGATGCAAATATTCAACTATGGAATCTGTGATGTGATGATAAAAATAGGAATAGGTCATAGGATATTTTATTTCATATTTTAATATTTGTATGCTCGGTAATAAAGATGAATACAGCATAGTGAACGAGGTTACCATAGCCTGGTAATTTCTGGTACGTCCAAGACTTCCTTTCATGATGAGCAAAGATCTCAGTTGCAGGACTTTTGTGTCGAACCCTTCGAATTTATCTGCAAATAAACATTATACATTTCAGAAATAGATAGCTTTGTTTGACCCCTGCCTGGCGCACGCAAAGTGAAAAAAGACTTAAGGCGCGACGATGCTTTATTTATTTATAAGCGCGATGATGCTTTATATACAGGGTCCTTTTTAATATGCTGACACTTTTTTAAGGGGATGCTAGAGTAGGTTTGCAGTTCTGTATGGAACAGCTGATATTTTTTTCGTGATTTCGATGTTGGTGCCATAGAGATAGTTGGTCAGTTTGATGGTCTGATCATCCTCTTAAAAAAGTGTCAGCATATTAAGAAGGACCCTATATTATGCTACACATGTAATAGAATCTACAAACCTACAGGTAAAACCTATTTTACACTAAAAAGTTCAAATATAACTTTGTAGTCAACTCAAAAATATTATTCTAGTGTTCCAAATCAAATCAGAATTTAATGAAGGTTGACAAAATTGTATTATCTGATTTTTCATTTACATTGTATTAATATTTTGCCTGACAGAATCTGTCAATTCGGATTTGTAATCTTCTAGTACCAATTTCAAGTGATATTCAAAATAATCTAAAATTTCAAAGACACTTTGATTAATCAATCTCAAGCTTTACTGATGTTATGTATATATTACCTTCTCCAATTGGATCTGGGGGTCCAATACTGCGACCCGGCATACGGAAACCAGACCATCCCCTCTCTATAGGACTGAGTTTCAGTCTTCTAAACTTGGTCATTGAATCTCTGAGCTTGATTAATTTTTCCATCCTGAAAAAATACTCTTAATAAATTCGTAACTAATATCAAAGTGCATAAAACAAAAAGTGTGTTGATGTTAAATATGTACATACATAATTTAAAAAAAGAATACATATACATAACAATATCACGACGAATCATCCCTTTCAGGGTGGTCAGAAACATTTCTACACCTACCAGCCAAAAGAAGATTATTTGTTTATTAATTTAATTTTCACTGACAAAAAACTTGACAAATGTTATGTCTGAGTTCCCATTATTCAATACTACATAATGTATAAATAAATGAAATGAAATATAAGGGTTGAACCTCATCTGGCAGTATGGAATCGAATTTTTTGACGCTCCATCGTTTTCTGTCACTCGGGAATGACATTTGCTAGAGCGAGAAAGATAGCGGGAATTTGATCGCACGCGACAGCACCGGCAGTGCTGCAACCTTTCTCGCTCTAGCCAATGATGTTCCTGAGCGACAGAAAAGAATAGTGTGAAAAAATGTGATCCAGTGCTGTCAGGTAAGGCGCAACCCATATGCATCCATCCATGTATGGACATATCGCCATAGAATTTTCTGCACATAAATCTAAAATGGGACCCGATGGGAAATGAGACCCCCCGTCTCAAATATGTTGAAAAGATAGTTGATAATTATAGCAAAGTTTTTGATCACCCAAGACATGATTATGGTCATTAACTTATCTAAGTTTCATAACAATAACTATTATAGTACCTCTCAGGATCATCAGGCAAGCGTTGTTGCTTCAACAGCTCTCTGCCCCGGATAACGGGAGCAGATAACCCTGGCCACAGCATATTAATCCTCCCGACACCGATCATCTGCCCGCGGTTCAGATCCCGGATCCTGATGCGACCGGCGCCTCTTCCACGACCCTTTTTAGCACCAGGGTTACTTACTGACGTCACGGATTTCCATAGCTTTTCAGCTGGCACTGTTTAATCAAATATCAACATTGATTTCGTTTGTTTACAGAATAAAGGTTGTTATAGACAGTTTACTACTTCTAATCTTAAAATTTGGCTCCATAGCTTTTCGTTTTTCTGCCGCCATTAAGCACATTTCTGTTTATGGGCAAACTCCCGCTCCAGTCAGGAAAAAAAAATGTGATCTGCCAGTCTCCCAGTACGGGATGGTAGGAGCCAAACTCCATCTCATTCAGCCAAAATAAAGGCGCGTCTGGCAATCTCCCGGAGCGGGAGGATATTAAGGATATGTCAATTTCACCATGTAAAACTATTTCTCCCCAAAGACAGACCCTGCCAGACACGCCAAAATGAGCAAGATGGACACTACTATTTAAACATAAATTTGGTATCCCAAAGCGGGAATTTGCCACACGAAAGGTTATAGTAGCAACTATCAAGTAATCTGTGCCATTACATGAGGCGACGCGACGGGCTCACTTCCCGTCACACTGGTACTACTCGTGAAACGTGGATGTTCTGAAGTTTCAGAAGTCGAAGCATATGCTATAATAATTAATATTTATTTATTGCTATGCTCGCCTTTGGAAGATCTGAAAAAAAATTAGTGGGGAAAATTTTCTACCAACCATTATGGTTGGTAGATAATTTAAGTTTTTCAGGATGATAAGAATTGCCAAGTATCTATACCCAGCCAGCCAGGTATTACCCAGCGTAATACACTGCATCAGAAACCCTTGCTGGTCACCCCCGGAAATTCCTCTAATAGAAATGGGGTTGTCCATTCCTAGCCAGAACGAAACGGTCATAAAGGTCTTGAGAATACACTCTGACCGAATATTTTATACAGGTTTCTGCTGTAAAATGAAGATAATAACTCACACTTATTGAAGAAATTAACACGGGCAACAGACGAAGTGCTGAAGTTTGTTTTGAGGTTAGAGGCTACATTTTGCTCCAATATTGGGGTTTGGGCGGCTATCAAGTTAAGCGGTTTTAGCAGGCTCTTTAGACATAGTAATTTTGAAGACATTGCTTTGAGCTTGAAACAAAGCAACCACTCTGTTTCTTTACAATTAATCAAAATCAAAATAAGTGCACCATATCCATATCCGCGATATCCGCACAGAACCACAGACAAATCGTTTGACTTTTTATTTCAGCTGTCAGCCACAGCTGTTTTAAATGTTACCCTACGTAAAAATATAATTTATCATCTTTGTTACACAACTGGCACGAGTACGGGAGGCTGAAAAGAGCACGAGAGCTCGACAAGCAAAAAATTCTGATGCGAGACCATGCTTCCGGTGCGAGACGAATCACGATTGTTTTGACGAGACGAGACATTACTACTAGCTTCTAGTCCGACTAGGCAAGTAGCAAGCGTGAATGTGTAACTGCCGTTATCAAAAGCAGGCACTTTACTCTCGCGAGAACTTCTCGCCGAGAACTTTCAATGAAAATTACTACGGCTTATGACGCCACGAGAACAATGAAGGGCATCCACACTCTCGTTCTCGGCTGTTCTCGGCGAGAATGTAGTGCCCGCATAAGAAATAAAATATCATTGAATTGAAATAATTTCATTGAACGCAGCGATAAAATTTTGACAGTTGTTTTACGTGGCCGACTGCTCATTCATGCAGCTTTTTGTTTCTCTACAATTTTAAACACAATTAATACGGTAATTTATTACCGGTTGATACAATTCCTGTTGTTAATTCTCTACTGTAATATATGAGCAGATCCACGCCACCATGGGTCTCTGCAAGTGCCCTAAAAGAAGAGTTACAAATCAGTTTTGTTTCGAGCACAGAGTGAATGTTTGTGAATATTGTATGGTGACGAACCACCCAAAGGTAATTTAGAACATGCTTTAGTACTTAATAACTCCAGATGTTATTCTTGTGTTTCAAGATAAACTAAAGCGAATAAATTATACTTTTCAGTGCATCATACAGTCCTACCTACAGTGGTTGCAGGATAGTGATTACAATCCTATTTGTGAGATTTGTACTAAAAGCCTGAGCGAGGGAGAATGCATTCGACTTACTTGTTATCGTGAGTATAAATGTCAATGTAAGATAAGAAACAAAACAACTCTGTAATAAACAATAATAAAATAAATATCTTTGTCACACAAATTATCAAGTCTTATTTAAAGTACCAGAATCTAGCCTGGACTTGTGTTATAATGACTAGACAAAGATATAGAATATGTAGAAACAAACATCCATGACTCTGGTACAAATATTCAAATTCATCATACAAATATTTGTCCCTTATGGGATTTGAACCCGTGACTGTGGCACAACTTTGGATTAGCTTCGGTCCAGGTACTGCCTTAGTGAAGATGTCAGCTTCTAATTCTTTTGAACTTTTGTATTTGAGCTTAATGTATCCTTCCGAGAAATGTCACACTGCCACGGCTTTCATGTCTAACGACTCGGTAAATTTTTGTTAACACGTGCACCTGTGACGGTAGGTAGGTAATTCGCGAATTGTACAATAGGATGGGTGTGAATAACTTTGCACCTTATTTTCAATTTTCTTCACTTGTCAGAATCAAGATTTTACACATCACTATTCTGCATACCTTTTTTATAGTTTCTCTGATGGGTATTCAACCCTCCTCTCTATGCACCTTGTGCAATAAGGTGGAAGGCCTTGTACACAATATGCGGCAATGTGTCCGGAATACAGATCTTTTTTTTTATGTTTTACTAATTTAATCGGCCAACGATGGCCATAATCAGATTGTTTCTCTGTCGCTCGTGAGTTTCTTCTATGGGTGATTCTTTATCAAGCCTCAAGCCAATTTTTTGCAATGCAGATCTAAGATCTTTTGGAGCAGTTACATACTACAGTTAACAATGGGTAGCTCAACTGCTGGTTGGCTGACCCTCTGTCAAGCAGAGCAGTAAGCCTATACTGATTTGTAGCGCTGTCCCTTGTCCTAGATTAATTGAAAATTGTTTAAACCTACAAGGCTGGCATTGTCACTACGGGTGACAGGAGACATAAAATACGGAAAAAGAAATTTGTTACTGGTTACCTTTCTCTCCTCTTATAAATAAACATGCTTCAAATAGAATTATTGATTTTTATTGCAGACGTGTTCCACTGGTCGTGCGCCGAGGCTCGGTACCGCGCTCTACCGCGCACGACGGCACCGGCCGGCTACCAGTGCCCGTCTTGCACAACACCCGTATTCCCTCCACCAAACTTGGTATCGCCTGTCGCTGATGAACTGAGGGCTAAACTGGCAGGAGTCAACTGGGCTAGGGCTGGCCTTGGTCTGCCTTTGGTTAGTAAAACTATTCAAAACAACATCTAAGAATTCTTAATAGTTAATTCATGTAGAACAAAAACAAGTTTTTGTACTTTTTTAATTAAGTAAAGTTTTTAAATCTTGTGGTTGGTAACTAGACGATACAGTAGTGGCAAGATTAATTTTAGCATATTCATAATGGAACCTGTTTTCTTGAAATGTGGCTACTTTAAAAGAAGCCTTTACAACATCCAAGGAAAATAATTGCTGGTGCAATCATGATTGGCTTTTCCATCTATAAAAGATGGTTCAAGCAGAGTCTTAGCGGCACTTACGCTCGTGACTATAAGCCCGATACGAATGCGACAGGATTTTTGTCGTTTAAACAATAAATACAAAAACTTCCCTCCACCTCCTGCTATCGTCTAGCCCCACAGTCTCTTACCCTCTTGAGAGGAGACCTTTGCCTTGCAGTGGGATCTTAGAGGCTATAACTTACTTAAACAATAATAATTACAGCTTTCAGAAGACCAAGACATGAAAGGTGCAGTGGGTAGACGGAGCCAATCTCCGATAGATCACTCGCAGTACTACACAAACACGGACAGCCAGAGGGGCACACCGGTTGGCGCTAGCGACGACGAGTCCACGAGCCGGTCCGCCAACGGAACACCACATTCCATCGTACAAATACCCGATGACCCTGTTAATATTTACGATAATACCTCCATTAAGAGGAGCGACAGTTTTCAAGGTGAGAAAAATTGATACACAAATAGTTCTGATCCAGTGAAAAAATACATTGGAACAAAGACAACTCCCTAAGGGCCCGGCCACATCTCCGCGGCGCGGTACCGTTACCGTGACACGGCGCCGCGCCGTACCTAATTTCCCATCTCGAGGGCGAAGGGCGTTCGTTTAGTCCAAAAATCTAAATCTAAATAGAACACGATCGCACCGGAACTTTCACGACATGGCCGTGTACCACGGCGCCGGGAAACGGCTACGCACCATGATGTGGACGGACTCTAACAAAAAATACTTTTAACGATAGAGAGGGCCTGTTTCTCCACTTAGTAAGTTCTTGTTAGGGTTCAGACACCCGAAGGCGACCGACGGCGGGCCCATACAAAAATGATATTTACGAGTAGTATGGGAAGTTTTCCGGCGCCGTCGTCGCCCTGTCAACAACGCCGGCAGCGGCGAACGGCTTCCCATACTAAATGTCATTTTTGTATGTGCTGGCCGTCAGTTGCCGTCTGGTAATGTGTCTCAACCCTTAGCTTATCTGACGCATGGTTTGACATATTTTGTATGAATGAAATGTCAAACGATCTGTCAGATAAGCTAACAAGAACTTATTAAGAAGTGAAACAGGGCCTTATTGTTTTATAATAAATATATTGCCTTGAAGCAAATACAAAGAAATAAAAAAAATTTTGTGTCTTTCTGATCCAAGCTGACCAGTTCTTTGCTTTCGTTACTGGAAAAATCAAAATTCGCCTAATTTCACACCCGTGTTTAATTTAGAAAAATCATTTCTTAGCCATGACCAATTTGAAGTGATGCTTTATAGATTTCGTGATGAGTCTATCCAATGAGCCCAATATCAATTCATGTTCTTATTTTCAGGTGGTCAAGCTCCAAGAAAAGGATTCAAACCAATCGACCATGCAAAGCCCTCGTCAAACTTTGATCATGATGAAAATAAATACAAACAAAAATCTACTTTTGCTTGGATCAGCAGATGGTGGAAGTAAGTTGTTTAATGTGCATTTAACCATCAACATTTATAATCTACTTTATAAATTGCTCTAACTCTAAAATCGTGGCATAGTCTAGATATAGATTAGTAGGTACATTCACCATCAAATATGTCATATATGGCAAACAAGGTGGTCACATATTTCTAAGCAGTTATTTCTTTACACATAACCAATCAAAAATATCTGAACGCGTAGAACATCAAATATATCTACGCAGTCAGGGTGATCATAAACATCTGAAAAGTTTAGGAAAAAAGACCTTATTCCATTACTATACATTTCAATTTTAAATAAAATTGTAAAGAAATTATAGAAAATTAGCTGTTAACATTTACGGATGAGAATTTATTGAAAATTAGCACTGCTCAGATATATTTGACCACCTTGTATGCTACGATATATCTGAAGGCGACTGTACATGGAATCCTAATAACATGGCCATTGGCCATGTTCACAGATGCAGCCAAAATTTTACTTTTTATCAATTCTTTCACTCGAAATTTCTGTTATCAAAAAGAAGTCCTCTCATTGCCGGGCAACAGAATCTGTTTACTTGGCCAAGCCAATAATTGTATTCTTCTTTACCAGGAACACACTGCCATCTTCTCGAGTACGAAGAGCAGGAGGCATTTACAGACGATACTGGATCTTGTTGTTCGTACTCATCGCAGTTGTTGTGGTCCTAGTACTCCTCAGCCAACGGGATGTGCAAGATGACAACCCCTTTGGCATCCACAACGAAGACCAAAGGATACTCCAGAAAAATTAGTAATTTATATTTATTATTTATTATTTATATAAAATCAAGCAATTTAAGTGATATGTGTTAGGTTATCATATAAATATGAAATTATAAATATTTCTTTAAAATTATGGATAGTGTTTTAATTTAAAACTAAATTGAGCCCATAAAACAATTTAATACAGAGTAATACTTTGGTATAAAACTTACAAAAGGGTAAATAATACAAGATTAAGTAATACATTTTTGGTACGTAAATAATACTAAATTACAAAACTTTTGTGCACGTCTTGACTTCCTTATCCAAAAACATCACAGAGAAAATGTCATTGTAAAAATCAGGGTAATATTCACAGGCACGTCGGCAGTCAGGCATCCAGTTGATTTCTAAAAGTTTTGGCTGCACTACCATGTTATTCTTATTTTGATTCCAACTCAACATCAAGTCTGCAGCGTACAAAGCTCTCGATTGTGGACTCTTAGCGATACCACATGGAGCTTCCTTTGATGTAGCAGCAACAAATAACTCTGCAAACATTTTAAATATAGATGACTCTACTTCAGACCAGCTGTGGTCCGGATATTGCTTAGCCCAAGCTTCTTTGAAGTCTTCGCTCAGCATCCTGTATAATGGAGCTGATTCTGTATAGTTCATCACAGTGAAATGTTGTTCGTAATCCTCAAAATTATTTAAAGCAAACGGTTTGTTAGAGAATCGAAGAAAGAAGTTGTTGTAAATGTAAACTTCGGTTGGATTCACAGATTTTAGTAGCACAACGTAACGGATGTCGAATTTTACAAGACCAATATCAGCTCTGTCGAATAATATAGGATTGTCAATGTATTTCTGAGCAATTTTTGGTCCGCTCAAAGGTAAACGACAGAGGAAATCCAAATTATCTGTTATGTACATATCTAAACCTCTTGCAAGATTGTAAGGCTTACAAATCCAATGGTTATCTAGGCCAGATTTTTTTCTTTGCATGTAATAAGAGACCAATTTCGTGAGTTCAGTCTTCATGTTGAATGTGGTTGGGAGCCAACCGGGACTTGTCTCTAACTCATTGTTTAAGTTTGAATTTTTTTCTGAGTGTCTTCTTGCAATAATAGCCAACAGATCTTTAATGGTGACTACATATTCAAAAGGGAATTGATTGACAAACTTATTTGGTGTATCCCTACTTAATTCCATGAAAGTTTTAAAATGATTTATCAACCATAGAATATCAGCATCATTTTCATTGTCTACTATTTCAAATTCATCCGCAGTCAAGTAGTCATTGATGTAAGAATATTCTGCAAAAACCTTTAGTTTTCCTGTTGGTTTTTGTCTATTTTGCAGTAATTCTAAGTTTGGTAATGTTTCCACAATGTGGCCTTCTAAGAAGTAGTTAGTGTCAGGCTCTTGTTGGGTGAAGTCTTCATAGAAATGTTCATAATGTTTCCACGGTATAAGCATAGCTTCTCTCTGAAGGGGGTCGGAATAATGCCCCTCAACGAAATTCCTAGTGACCGAATCACCTTCTTCGACATTTTCAATGGGAAAGAGCAAAGTGTATGTCATTTGATCAGGCACGTGTATGAAAGGCACAGCTCTGAAGTTAGGGTTGTCGGAGTGTGTGATCCCTGAGCCTAGCTCATCTAAAACATACCAGACCGGCACTCTTTCCTCTATTGAAAATTCACTCCCACTTATAGCATAAGTATGTGCATACTTCCAAACGTTCTGAGAAACTTTCTCGATCCTCTCATCAATTGTATCTTCAGAGACCTGCATAAGATTACACAGTCGTTCTAAAAGCCCTGGCACATTTCTGAGGTTATTTTTAATACTATTTGCCTTGAACGTCCACGCGTGATCTACCAGGTAAATGTGACTGGGATCGGAGCGGTCGATGTCGCGTATCGCAATAACAGTCCAGAGAGGATCATAGGGCATCCTTTCGGTATCTTCATAGTCAATTTGCACCAGTTGGAACGACAAACCTGAATCGAAGATTTGGTCCCGAAGTTTCTTGCATAGCGTCGGCCAAAAGTGTTCTGGGACACCAGATAATATTAGCTGCGGTTTGTGCACTGCTAGGAAACTATTCAAACTGGATATTCCATCCATTATATTCGCAGAAAGTTACCAACTATTATCTGAAGAGGTTATCAGGTTATCGGTCAGCTGTGAAGTGTTGCCAACTTTTTTGACAGGGATCGTACCATAGGCCTAAAATAAAAAGATCTTATTTTTCCGGGAATTCATGTGAAAAAACCTACACGAAGAAATTTATACCAATAGTACTGATAAAGGACGTATCCACATATTATTCAGGACAGACATAGGAAGGTACCAAAAGTTAGTTAGGTACTATGATTTTGTAATACTTAATTTATAAATAGTCAGGACGACATTTCAGAAAAAAACAAGCAAATCATATTACTTTTGGGTAACAGGTAATCATATTACTTTTGGTAAACAAACAGTTAGTTTTCCAGACATTAAAATAGAACCAAAAATTTCTATACGAATCAGGCCTGCCACTGTTAACAAAATAGAAAAATATAAAGAAACACTGCAACTTAAATTGCCATTACCATATTATCAGCAGAATGACCCAAATACATGCTATAATGAGTTTTTTAATATTTTGCAAAATGAATATGACAAAGTTTTCACAGTTCGGAATATTGTAAAATCAATTAAATTTAAATTCAGCGATTGGGCAACAAAAGGAATCCGTAAAAGTAGAGAAACCCTTTTTGATCTATATGATAAAAAGACCTATACTCATAATGATGAGTTTCTTGAATTTGTAAAACTTTATTCAAAAACATTCAAGAAAGTCTGTATCACAGCAAAATCACTACACATTAGCAGAAAAATTAAGAGTTCAGATAACAAAATCAAAGCCGTTTGGAAAGTAATAAATCATGAAACAGGCAAAACAAAACCACGTGATCCAGACATAACTATTCAAACTGATCACGGTATTATCAGTTCAGAGGCGGGAGTAGCTCAGGAATTTGAAACATTCTTTACTAACATTCCAGTAAAGATTACAGAGTCATTAGGTTCCTCATCTGCTCTGGCCGAGACAATACTACAAAAGAATGTAAATGCATGCACTTCCGAATTTAGATTTAGGCATGTTGACCCTGATACAATTGTTAAAATTTATAAAAAGTTTAATCTTAAAAACTCGGAAGATATATGGGGTATGTCGGTTAAGTTGTTTGGATCTGTCATTGGTGTCCTTTGCATTTGGTTTACCAAAGGACGCTCAACTACAGACGCAGGAGTTACTCTGATTCAGCACATCTTCAGCGCTTGGGAGGAGCACCAAAATGCGATAGGCGTCTTTTGCGATCTTTCCAAAGCATTTGATTGCGTTGATCATAAAACTTTGCTGTTAAAACTAAAACATTACGGAGTTAATGGCTCAGCTCTTGATTTGATGGACTCCTACTTAAAAAACAGAGTCCAAAAAGTTTTAGTGAACGGATCTAAATCATCTGGATCACATGTGCAAACAGGCGTGCCCCAGGGTTCAATTTTGGGTCCGTTCCTTTTTTTGGTCTACATAAATGATTTGCCACATATGGTACAAAACTTGTCGAACATAGTATTATTTGCTGATGATACTTCTCTGATTTTTAAAGTAAATAGGAAGGACCAAAAACTTGACGACGTAAATTATACCCTTCAACAAGTTTTGAACTGGTTTAACGCAAATAATCTCGCACTTAATGCAAAAAAAACGAAATGTATAAAATTTGTTTTGCCAAATGTACCAATTGTAGATAACCAAGTAACTTTGAACAGCGATAGTCTAGATTTTGTTGATAATACAGTGTTTTTGGGAATAACGATTGACTCTAGGCTGCAATGGGGTTCCCACATTGAAACTCTAGCTGGTAGGCTAAGCTCTGCAGCATATGCAGTCAGAAAAATTAAACAACTAACTGATATTGAAACAGCCCGACTCGTATATTTCAGTTACTTTCATAGTATCATGTCCTATGGTATTTTATTGTGGGGTCGTGCTGCAGACATTGAGACAATCTTTATCCTACAGAAACGGGCAATTCGAGCTATATATGGTCTGCGCTGTCGTGATTCGCTTCGCGACCTTTTTAAGGAAATTAATATTTTAACAGTTTATGGACAGTTTATTTATGAAAACATTTTATATGTAAGAAAAAATTTGTCGTTATTTCCAAAAAATTGTGATGTCCATAATTACAACACTCGAAACAAAAATAAACTGATATCTCCACACTTTCGGCTTAGTAGGGTCAACACGTCTTTCATGGGTCACTGTATACGTTGTTATAATAAAATCCCCGAGACCATTTTGAATCTTTCCGAAAACATGTTTAAAACTCGGTTCACTAATGTTTGTCCAAAAACTTTTTGGCAAATTATTACTTAACAAGCAACGTTTCATGTAATATTCATTTTACAAACACCTTGTTCCGCAAATTGATCATTTTACAAATAATCGCTTAACAAAAATATTTTTTGCAAAAGCTTGTCTTTACAAATGTACCTTATAGCAAACCGAGTTCCTCAAACGCCCACCTTACCCATAAGGGCCTCTCGCGGTAGGCTACCGGCTCGATACGTTGTTGCTTAGCGACAAGCGCCCGCGCCGCCGCCTCCCGCGCCGTTGTTCAGACCCCTCGCTCGCCATTTTCGTGCGCAGCGACCGACAGTCCGCCGAGAGACCGGCTAGGGTGCGCACGCGTTTCCGTGGCCTCCACCCACCTCACTTTTTCGTAGTTTCGTATACCGATTTGTATCTTATAACTTTAAGTTAACTGTTAAGTGAATAAACATATCAAGGTACTAGTGACTTTTCTCTGGGAACCAGGAGTCTCCCATATGTGGCGCCCAACGTTTTGGAGGAAATATTATAGTGCGTGTTGAACCTAGAATGCCGATCACAAGAAGCCGTGACCGTCTCGGTGGTGGGGAGGACGAGCAACCTTTTCCGTCTGACCCCGCTGCCGCTTTTTCCCGCTCCTTTGACAAGGATGCGGTGCCGCCGTCGACGTCGCGAGTGCCCCGCACCGACGCCGGCGATGTACCTACAACGCGGATTACGAGAAGCCGTGACCGTCGCAGGTGTGGCGAAGACGAGCAACGTTTTCCGTCTTCTGCCGCCGCTCTTTCCCGCTCCTTTGATAAGGACGCGGTGCCGCCGTCGACGTCGCGAGTGCCCCGCACCGACGCCGGCGATATATCGACGATACCGATCACGAGGGACCGTGACCGTTTCGATCTTGCAGATGATGACCAACGTTTTCCACCTTCCCCCGCCGTCGTTTTTTCCCGCTCCTTTGAGGACGACGCGGGGCCGCCGCCGTCGCCTCAAGCGCCCCCTCCCCGCGCCGACACAACCTTCACGCCGGAAGGGATCGCATCACTTATAATCTCACTCCAAAAGTCCCAAACGGAAGCGTTCAGAGACATACTGCAGTCAGTAATGGAGAAGCGGACAGAAGCGCAGTCATCTACACCAACGCCGTCATTTTTTCTGCCTGGCCAAGGCACCCTATCACGCTGCAGGGCCACCTTCAGCGGCCGTTCCGACGAATCCGTCGAATCGTTCATCGACTCCGTCGAGAGCTATTGCGACTGCGCCCAAGTGTCTGATGCAAATATAGTTCGTGGGCTATCAATGCTCCTCACCGATCAAGCCGCTACGTGGTGGCAAGGTATAAAGCAGACTACTTGGAATTGGACACAAGTGAAAGAAAATTTAGTGAGTGCGTACGGAGACCGCAGACCGCCTCACCGGATTTATATGGAAATTTTTGCCACGTCGCAAGGTATGGAAAATACAGATATTTTCATTGCCAGGAAACGCGCCCTTATGGCCAGATTGCCAAAGGGCGATATCTCTATAAAGGCTGAACTAGACATGGTGTATGGCCTTCTACACAGCCGTATAAGACAAAGGCTGCGCAGAGAAGAATTCACCACATTTGCCGACCTCCTGCGCCATGCTAGAAACATAGAAGATTCTATAGGCGAGGGGGAGAGCAAGAAACCGAGTTCCGGATATGAAAACGCCGCCCTCGTTCGCGCGCAAACGGCTACCGCCGTGCCGTCGGCCCGCGCACCCGCAGGGCCCCACGCGCCCTTGGCAACCGCTACGCTGCCGAGCCGCGCACCCGCGGGACTCCACGTACCGCCGCCCGCGCCGTTGGCAACAGCAACCCGCGCTGCCCCGCGCCCCGCTTCCTCCCCGCCGGCACCGCCTCCGCTCGTCGCTACTAACTACGGGAAACAGCGCCCTGTCTGCTCGTTCTGTAAGCAACAGGGACACTACAGAGATCAGTGTCGTAAGTTGGCATCATTACTAAACGAAGGTGAGCCCCGTTTCTCTAACTCTGGTCCAGTAGTCTACAGGGGTGCTAATAATAATAGTAAAGACAGTTTCTATAGTGTCGAATTCCCACATTCTCGCGTGTGTGAGTGTAACTACAATACTACAACACAAAATTCATCAAATTACAATTTGAATGTAAAAAACTATGACTCTAAACTTGTAAATAATTATAAAAATATGATGTATACTACGGATGATAATTCACAGCAAATACAATATTGTGTTGGTAATAATTTTGATGATGATTTTTTAACTAACAACAATTTTGATGTAAGCTTTTCCGATAATATTTGTAACCCTTCCACTGGTGGCGGGGAAAAAGTTAACCCGTCCGAGGTTACGTCAGTAAAGGTTAACCCACCCACAAATATTTCAGAAAATGTTTTTGTTCCGAATCTATTTAATTATTGCTCGACAAATTGTATTAAAAGTTCAGTCGGTGTAGTGGGAAAATGTGATAACAAAATTTTTTCAAAAATTGAACCTGAATGTATCGATATGAATAATTATGATTGTTCGACAAATTATATTAACCGTTCAGTCGGTGTAATGGAAAAATGTGATAACAAAATTTTTTCAAAAATTGAACCTGAATGTATCGATATGAATAATTATGATTGTTCGACAAATTATATTAACCGTTCAGTCGGTGTAATGGAAAAATGTGATAACAAAATTTTTTCAAAAATTGAACCTGAATGTATCGATATGAATAATTATGATTGTTCGACAAATTATATTAACCGTTCAGTCGGTGTAATGGAAAAATGTGATAACAAAATTTTTTCAAAAATTGAACCTGAATGTACCGATATGAATAATTATGATTGTTCGAAAAATTATATTGACCGTTCAGTCGGTGTGGTGGAAAGAGGTGGTAACAAAATTTTTTCAAAACATGTTTGTACCAATATTAATAGTAATGATGATGTATTTTGTAGTGGAGATGTTTCATGTAGTCACGATCAAGATAGGCCCTCTGGGTGCCGTGGTTTGCGTCCTATTTTCAAAATAGAAATTTTGGGAGTTTCGGGTACGGCGCTAATAGACACTGCCGCTAAACACTGTATCGCCGGTCATACGCTATATGCTCTCCTTCTACGCAAAGGCTACCCTCTCAGTCGTTCTTCGAGACAAATTAAACTCGCAGACGGTATTGTTCGAGATATGGAGGTATTTACTACTACATTACAAGTGAGTTTGGAAAAATCTCAAATTGAGGTACCATTCTTAATCCTTCCTGATGCTACAAATAACGAGACCTTATTAGGTATCGATTTTATCACCGCCGCTAGAGTTGTTATAGATTTCCACAGCGAACAGTGGTACTCCCATTACAATCCTCACAATCACTATAAATTATTGTTCGAACCTATCTCGCGTGGTATATCCTGTGCTTCCACAGATGTCCTTCGGGATGACGAGGGCACTCACCTCGAACCAGCTGAGCGACAAGCTCTTGCTGATATACTTACTAGTCACGCGCAAACCTTCAAAGCAGGGGGAGGCCCAACTCCGTACGCGGAACATCGGATCGAAACAGGTGAGCACCCTCCAATAGCAGTACCTCCTTACCGCCTGAATCCTGCTAAAAAGGAGATGATGAAGGCCGAGATAGATAAAATGCTGCTTGACGACGTGATTGAAGAATGTGAGTCGGCTTGGTGTTCACCGGCCCTAATGGTGCCGAAGTCTCAAGGTGGTATTCGTTTTTGTGTCGACTACAGACGCTTAAACGCTGTCACCAAATCCGATACTTACCCAATGCCACGCATTGACGAGCTGTTGCAGGACACGAAGAGAAACTGCTACATGAGTACTCTAGACCTTCGTTCATCATACTGGCAGGTGAGGGTCCGAGAGGCGGACAGAGATAAAACCGCTTTCATTTGTCCGCTAGGTACTTACCGGTTCAAAAGAATGCCGTTCGGCCTGAAGAATGCGCCGGCGACATTTCAGCGCCTCATCGATCGTCTCCGTTCCTGCCCAGCTTTGCAAGATGTAACTATTCTTGCGTACTTGGATGATCTGTTGATCATATCTGACGGCTTCCAGCAACATCTTCACGACCTCGAAGCTGTTTTCAAGCGTTTGGATGAGTTTAACCTTCGTGTTAATAGGGAAAAGTGCGCTTTTGCCAGGGAAAGCGTTCGATACCTTGGCCACGTTATAAATCAAGAAGGAGTTTCCACTGATTCTGAAAAGGTGAGTTCAGTTCTCGAGATGAAGGAGCCTGGTAACCTCAAACATCTTCGAACATTTTTACAAACATGTTCCTGGTTCAGGAAATTCATACCAAATTTTTCTAAAATTGCCGAACCACTAACCCGATTAACCAGAAAAGATCAAGTCTGGACCTGGAGCACTGAACAGACCCAAGCATTCACGGAGCTAAAACGCCTACTAACTACAGCTCCAGTACTTGTGCAAGCCGACTTTAGTCGTCCCTTTATTCTGCGCACAGACGCAAGTAACTACGCCCTAGGTGCGGTTTTATTGCAGGGGGATAACAATCAGGAAAGGCCTATTGAATACGCCAGCCGGCTCCTCAACTCAGCAGAGCGCAACTACTCCACCACAGAGCGCGAAGCTCTCGCCGTGGTATGGGCAGTCGAACGTTTTCGACCTTATCTAGACGGCCAGCCAGTTGTTATCGGTAGTGACCATCAACCTCTTCGTTGGCTACTCTCTCTTAAATCGCCAGCAGGAAGGTTAGTCCGTTGGGCTTTAAAGCTCCAATCATTTGATATTCAATTCCAATACACTCCAGGAAAGGCGAACGTCGTTGCGGATACCTTGAGCCGACCCATTTGTTCCAGCGATTCCCGTGAGGGCTGCGGTGTTTGTTCGGTTATTTGTGATCTGCCCAAAAAGACACCTTGCCAGTTACGCCAGGAACAGCTAGCCGACCCTGAAGTGGAAAAGATAATTAAGGAGCTGGAAGGCACCGATGAAGTCGCAGCCAAAAGATGGTTAGAAAGAGGTTATCTGATGGATCAAGGAGTTCTTTTCCGTTACAATCCTGACTCAGAAAGTGAATCCCCGCAGCTAGTAATTCCCGCTGATCAGGTGCTAGGGATCTTAAAAGAGCTACATGACTCTTCTACGTCTGGGCACCCAGGCGTCGATAGAACATACCAAAAGGTAACACAACTATATTATTTCACAGGAATTAGGAGGAAAATTGCTGATTATATTAAAGCCTGCATCCACTGTCAACGCTATAAAGCCGATAATCTCAAACCACCCGGACTTCTCCAAACACCAGTTATGAACCAACGTAATGAGGTATTAGCTATTGATCTTTTCGGCCCATTGCCAGAAGGAGACCAGGGGGAGCGTTGGATCTTACTTGTTGAGGACACAGCTACCAGATGGGTAGAAATATTTGCTCTCCAAGAGGCGACGGCAGAAGCCTGTGCTCGGGTCCTCATCGAAGAATATTTTATGAGGTATGGTCTGCCTCGCAGAATAATTTCGGACAACGGTGTCCAATTCATATCCGCGGTCATGCGACAGTGTATGTCTACCTTGGACATTAAACAAAATTTTGTCCCTCTCTACCACCCGGAAGCAAATCCAGCAGAACGAAAGAACCGCGATTTGAAAGCTCTACTGGCACATCTAGTAGGAGAGGATCACACTTCGTGGCCAAAGAAGCTACCAGTGATACGGTTCGCCCTAAATAGCGCAAGGTGTCGCACTACAGGGGTATCACCTGCATATTTGACCTTTGCCAGGGAGATGAGGTCCCCTACAGAGGTAACACACGACCTTCGTGCCATATTAGACAAGGAAAACTTTGTTCCTCAAATAACTCCCTATCTCAGGAAATTCTTGAAGTCGTTAGCAGCGGTTCGCGAACGTGTGGAATTGCAGCAAGATAAGAATAAGGAATACGCTGATTCTTCGCGTCGCCCTGGGGATTCATTCCAAGTAGGCGATTTAATCCTACTTAAATCTCACGTACTCAGCAAAGGCTCAAAGGATCTGACTGCTAAATTCGTGCCAAAGCGAGATGGTCCTTACCGTATTGCAGAAAAGGTTAGTCCCACAACCTATACAATTTCAAATATCAACCAACCTGATAATATTTTAGGAAAATTTCACGCGCAGGATCTCACTTATTACCATGGTAATGATAACAAACCCCCACTGCCAATTGTTCCAAAAAGGAATCGTGGACGTCCAGCTAAGGTTGATAGGATACTAGTCCAGGATCGAGGGCGTTCCCCTGAACTAGAGGGGGAGTATTTATAGCAAACCGAGTTCCTCAAACGCCCACCTTACCCATATGGGCCTCTCGCGGTAGGCTACCGGCTCGATACGTTGTTGCTTAGCGACAAGCGCCCGCGCCGCCGCCTCCCGCGCCGTTGTTCAGACCCCTCGCTCGCCATTTTCGTGCGCAGCGACAGTCCGCCGAGAGACCGGCTAGGGTGCGCACGCGTTTCCGTGGCCTCCACCCACCTCACTTTTTCGTAGTTTCGTATACCGATTTGTATCTTATAACTTTAAGTTAACTGTTAAGTGAATAAACATATCAAGGTACTAGTGACTTTTCTCTGGGAACCAGGAGTCTCCCATAACCTAATGTATTTTTTTCTTTTGTGTATTTTTCATGTAATATTGTTACTATTTCACAAAATCACGTATTAACAAAATAGATAGCTTATAGAATATGGAACAGAAAATAACATTGATTTCAAACCAAAAGTCTGCATATTAGACTTTGAAAAAGCAGCTATCTCAAGCTTGCGATCAAATTTTGAAAACACAGTCCTGCACGGTTGCAATTTCCATTTGGGCCAAATAATTTACAGGTAAGTAAGTACTAAAGTATTTTTTTTTCTAAAAACAAAAATGGTTTCTGGCATCATTGTTGTCGCAAGTCAAACCTAACCTAACCGACTCATTTTACTTTGGATAGCCTAGTGGAGTCGGCTAAACTAGTTTAACACGAGCGATTCGGTTCTAGCACTCGCCGGCCGCTGCCGCGGCACGCTCGCTCCGCTCGCTCGGCTCGTGCGGCGTGGTCGCAAGTCAAACCTAACCTAACCGACTCATTTTACTTTGGATAGCCTAGTGGAGTCGGCTAAACTAGTTTAACACGAGCGATTCGGTTCTGGCACTCGCCGGCCGCTGCCGCGGCACGCTCGCTCCGCTCGCTCGGCTCGTGCGGCGTGGTCGCAAGTCAAACCTAACCTAACCGACTCATTTTACTTTGGATAGCCTAGTGGAGTCGGCTAAACTAGTTTAACACGAGCGATTTGGTTCTGGTTCTTATTTTGGTTGACATTAGTAAAATGTGTGCCTAATAATAATGCAACATGTCAAATAATGCAATACACCAAGTGTTGTTTGTTTAAATAACATGAATGATAAATGAATCGTTTGTCAAATGATATGTCGCAAAATGAAAATATGTCAGGTGATTAGTTTAATACTTGAATAATTTGTAAAATCAGTAATTGTGTAAAGATGAAATAACGATTCATTTTTTTGCCAGTAGTTGGTTGTCAAGTAAAAATTTGCAAATTGACTGTCGGTGAAATGACAGGACACCTTAAAACTCAAATAAAAAAAGTCCTCTGTAAGAAAGCATATTATAAACTGGATGATTATTTAAATGATCAAAATGCTTGGGTCTGAGGTCACTAGCTTATAGTTTATTTACTTTACTGTATAGTATCAATTATTTTATTAAATAGACTATGTATTATTGTATACATAACTTTAGCTTAAGAATTTATATTGTAATAGTTATTAAGTCGTGTTATGTTGTAGAGTTTCTGGCCGCATCTTCTCTACAGCGACAACACGTTCCGACGCGGTGGTAGCTTTAAAAAAGATTTGACGTTTGATAAGTGTGCTGTAAGCTCCTATATTGAATAAAATTATATTGAATTGAATTGAATTGAATTGACAGGTGTTTTGTAGCTAATTCGACCCCGCTGAATCCGAAAATGCCAGTTACCAACTCGAAATCCTGACCAGAAGTGAGATATTCAAAATGGCAGCCAGAAACCAGAAATCGACACATTTTCCGCCTCCTTTGTTTTTTGGCAAAGAATACACAAACCAAACACATACATTCATGAATAGACTTACGACCATAATCTATTTAGGGGTGGTTAGAAACACTGCTACAACTATCAAATATCATTGCTGTCTTGCACACAAATGTAATTTAACAAGGCTCTTTTATTTCGTATTGAAGGTAGCCATAGCATAGCATATACGACTATATTCACCGACCGGAAATTAGAAGTTTTCTGACAACTCAGAACATCCTCGATTCACAAACCTACTAGCAAATATGGTCAAGATGCTGTCGGCATTGGTGCTTATCCTACGCACTAGGGATGTACACCTTTTGCGCAAAGCAGTGTAAAAACAATCTACTTGCGCATCGGCGAAAATCACCCATGCACTACAGAATCGCGGCAGCCCCACTAGCACCCTGAACCCAGAAATATTTTGTAGCGATCATTAAGGTGGCGACCCGATAAAACGTTTAAAATTACATACGGACTTTGGGGTTTAAGTAACATAAAACATAAGGTAAAATTTTCAAATCATTGTATATTTCACCATTATAGATTTTTAAACTAACAATCTTTTCTTGGAACATCGACAGTTCTTATAATCTAAGTTATTATATTATTAATAAATCACATCACATGTAATATCTTCATGATAATAAAACTATTTAGGTATATACTGGGTGGAACGTAACGAGGGAATTTCCTTTTAATGGTGTATTCAGAGAATGAAACTAAACAACTTTCCCTAAGGAACATGGGTTGAAAAACGAAAACAAATTTTATAGCACAGTGTGACCTAAACCCGCACTTTACGCACGCTTTTCCGGGACCTAAGTTGTCTATTTCTGCACGGTGCGTAAATGAATCGACTACCTTCACATATGTAAAAAAAATTAAACAAAACCCTTTGAAATGTCGTTTGAAGCTTGGAAATGCACAGGAAACAAATGACAAGAAGGGGATAGGTTAGCGATTCTCCTGCAAGAACCTTCCTGTTGTAGAAAAAGTGCCAGCGACGAAATCAAAGAAAAACGCTGGCTTAGTTCGTTTCGCGAAAATTGTAACTTTCGAGCATCAAAATAATTTCAATGTTCCTTTTTGAATGTTTTCAATGTGTGATCCAATGAATGATCCAATGTTTCAATGATTTCAATGTTTGATGATCCAATGACTGGTTTCAATGTTTTTTTTTTCAATAACTCAATTCGAAATCATTTCAATGTTTCTTTTAAAATAGCAATCTTGTCCCTCCGAACCCCCCTGCCATCCGTCCGGGGCGGGTTTAGGTCACTTGTGCTATAAAATAGTATACGATACTCGCGACCAAACTTGCCTATTTATGCACGGCGTTTAGCACCCTCGCTGCGCTCGGGCGCTAACTTCTCGCCGTGCAATAATGGGCAACTTAGGTCACTCGTATCGTAATGTACTATTGGTCCTCCCATAGAAAAGTGCGGATCAGCCGATCTATTTTATATGGGCCGTTCGTTTTTCAGGCCATCATGTTCCTTAGGGAAAGTTGTTCAGTTTCATTGTCTGAATACACCCTTAAAAGGAAAGTCCCTCGTTCCACCCAGTATACAAGATGTTACAAAAATACAAATAAACATTTAAGGAGGTAGTTTAGACCATCAAACTGAACAACTTTCACTATGGGATCAATATGGAAATGGTGAAAAAAAAACTGATGTTCCATACTAAACTGCAAATCTACTAGAGCTAAATGTAAGGGACAGCTGATAAATTTTTTCGCGATATTAATGTTGGTCCTATAGTGAAAGTTGTTCAGTTTGATGGTCTAAACAACCCCCTTAAAAGTTTTATATTTTTATTTTTACTTGTTGTAACACCCTGTATAAAAAAAGGAAAAATCTATAGTTCAAACATCGGTTTAACGCCAATATAGTAATTTAGGGGTTACATTTAGGTCAAATAAAAATAATAGGACAAGGTTTTGTCACACTACAACAATAATTTTTTTATATTTTGCATGACAGTCATATTACAGTGCAATTTTTTGATCACCAGTAAAATTGTATGCCCACCGCATTAAGTTAAGATAATTAACTAAACGTAAAATTCCATTCAAGCATAAAAATGGAATTGGTATTGTTATTTCCTGGAACCTTGATATATGATTAGGAAACAACATTCAATAATATAGGAAAAATTATCTAAATAGGTACAAAATCTATTTAAATTAATTAATTTTTATTATTTGCATACGCTACTTTTATAACATTTTAGTCGGGGAAATCTACGGATTTTTGTATGGAGTAGGTTGCATTAATTGCACTTTTGGTGAAAATTTGGAATATAGTAGATACATACCTGAAAAACATAAATTCTTAATAATCCCCGATTTTTTATTGTGTATTATTGAATAATTAAGACATTTACAAAACATTAAATTTAGGTATGAACAAAAAATTGAAAACTGGTGATTTTGTACTGGATGGCTTCATTCAATACTCTTTACTTATAACAATAATAATCCCCGGTTAATATCGTAAATTTGAGTAGATATTTAATATTTTGTAAGTCTTCAAAAATTATAACCTCAAAACTAAATTATTTACTGTTTGTTTTTACACATTAAATTTGCCTTTTGATAATGAACTGTCTCTATTGCTGGTATGCTGATCGAAATATTTTTAGAAATAAGCTTGCCATTTGTACATTAATATCGATTTTAAGGTTTTTCTCTGGTTCCTGATCCTATATAACCACGAAATCTCGACAAAAGTGTTATAAACTAACAGTAATATTATTTCAAACACAATTTACTAAAGTGTCTTTAATGCAATCTCAAACCTTATTTTTCCTAGACTATTTGTAATATGGCATAAATAAGAGACAAATAAATATTTTTTCATTAGTTCTCAACGTAACCACTATGAGCGATGTACGAAATTCAATACAAAATTGGTGACGTAACTACAGTAGTAAATAAAATACAGTGAAAACTCATAGTAGGCCTAGAGAGTGCCGAAATAACGACGGGGTAGTAATAATAGAAAATTTTCGCAATTTCAATGTTGACTTGCTCCCATATTAAATATATAATTATAATCTACTCAACTACTCCTAACAATGTGGCCAGCGATCAAAAAATTACACTGTGGTACATTTTGATGTCAATCATGACATCAAATAAATTTGCGAAACATGGCGAGAAACGCATGCCACAAGTTATATACCAAATTACGACCCATCTATATCTATTCACATAACAAGGGTAGTTAAACACTTAAAAAGAGTCCCACAGTCGTAAATACATATACCTATACAGTCATCGAATAGTCGCCACTTATATAACAACTAGAATATCATAACTATAACACAATTCACATTACTATATGCTATTTCGATAGGAAAGTCTTAAAACGTAAACAAAAAAACGAACTTTTCTTGTTAGTATTCATAAAAGTCAGCACCGAGTATTCATAGCTACTTTACGAATGGCACCATGAAGTTAACATAAACTGTTGGTTTGAGGCGCGATTACAGAATAGATAATTGTACCTATATAGTTCTACATACAGGCCACTCCGTGTCTGGTAGTTTCTCAGGGGCGTTTGAACGCCTTCATTTTCCTTACCGAACATTTTCATCTTGTTTATAAGAAAAGTATCGGGTTTTATAGCGCTGTTATAAAGCTCATGGGCCTTTATAGCGCTACATAATTTTATGTCTTTTCTTATAAACAAGTTGAACATTTTGGACATGATGGCGCGCGGTCAAGCAAGCTTGCGTGTGCGAGCGGGACGGCACGTGTGCCGACGCCATCTTGTTTCTGTAGCAGACATGTTCAAATCTCGTGAGATCAATGTATAGTGTCAGGGGTGTGGTGTGATAGTTATTTTTAAGATTATTTACTTTGAAGTAATCCAAGATATAAAGTTAATCTTTTTGTATTAACATCTCAAGACTTACCTATTCACGAGCAATAGAATATAAGAACGTTGAGTGTCATGTGCGATAGCACAGCGGTTTAGAGCATCCTCCCGGGTCAGATCGCGGGTTCAAATCCCGCCACCAACCTAAATATTATCCAATCTTTTCAATATAATATCTATTCAGTTCAATTAGAATCCGAGTCCATGTGATCTCTGTAATTCCGACGCGCCTTTTTAACCCTCTGCCTAAATTTGACCGCCTGGAAATCTTGATCATCTGATACATCATCAGCCGGACGTTGAGTTCTTGTACTGCTGCCGGCTACAGTACCAACACCGCTGTCTGGGGTGCCCATCGTATCGGGGGCCGGCCATAAACTGCTTTCGGTACTACAACTGCTTTCAAGTTCGCTCTCATTTGTTTCGTTCATGAGTCTGGCTACAGTTCTGTTGTAACTGACTTTGGGTGATAGTCTATCGGCGGCTGAGGTTGTTGCTCGGTCGGTAGGTTCTTTGGGGGGTGGAGATTCGCTGGAATCTGAGCGATGTAGACTGGTCCTGCCGTTGCGCCTGACTCTCCTTAGATTCATTCTTAGTCTGTGGTCTGGAGGTGAGTAGGGTTCTGACTCGGCAGGTTCTACTCGGAGGGAGTCGCCGAGGGAGTCTCGGGAGCCGTTGATGGGCGTGGGCACGATGCTAACTAAGTTCGTGGGGACTTGGCCGTTCTGGTTGGCGGGTGAGATCGGTCGGCTGCCTACTGACTGGTCGTCGTCTGAGTCTACTTCTGCTATCCTCAGCAGCGCAGTGTTTTGTCCTCTGTAACCTGTGACAAAAAGATGGTGATTAATCAAAATAAAGTTTGAAAAATTTGTCTCAGACGGGACTTGAACCCGCAAACCAGGGCTTTCATCATCCTCAGCCCACGCATATGACATATGTCCCACTGCAGGGTACAAGCCTACCCTCAAGGAGGATATGGGCGTTAGTCCACCACTCGTGCCCAATGCGGATTGGTAGTCTTCACATACGCATCGGAATTTCTTCTTCAGCGAATGCAGTTTTCCTTGTGATGTTCCTTAACCGTTTGAGAGCAGTCGGTATTACGTAAATAAGTTAGAAAAACTCATGGGCCTTGACCTCAACATTTAGTTTCCATACCTCTCCGCAAAGCGCCACTGGCGCAATTCTCTAGGCTTCTGCGAAGTAATTTTTTTAAATATCTGCCTTTATTATTTTCTTACCTGTGCTAGTGCTGGGTAGAGCTAAATTGTCATCGAAGTTTTCTGTGTTATTAAAATTATTATTATCACTACTGTCTTGAGCCATAGCTGTGCCTGCAACATTAATAAATTAAATCAATTAACCTAGCCAACCAAATAAATTATTAAACATAGCAACATAAAAAAACAAATAAGAACATATATTTATGCGAATATACTCGCACCGCCGTTTTGTACACACGGCGACACATCAAGCTATGCAAAACCAATATAAGCTGGCCGCGCGTAGGTAGAGCAATGGATAACGTCGCGCGGCCAGCTTATGTTGGTTTTGCGTAGCTTGATTTGTCGTCGTGTGTACACAAAGTTTGAATCATAAATCATTATCATCGAACTTCTCGCTCGCACTTATGGGCTTTATGTAACTGTTCTAGTGATATGTGTAACTGTGTTGATGTAAATTTAAGATGAGACTATCGTTTCCATTGTGCAAGAAAGCGCGGTTAAAAATAGTAGCAGAACTGTAGTTGCATCAACTATTTATACTTTCAAATTTTCATTAAGGTACCTGCAGCAGGTAGAACTGACGGCAGACTGTGAATGTTTATTGACAAACGAAACGTGTTGCACATCCTTGTTGAAATAATGGTTTATGATCCAAACTTTGCGTTTGTATCGACGCGACTATTAATAGTATCGTGTTTTGTGGGGACCAACTCACCATTATTTCTTAAATTCATAACTTTCCTATAACTAGTGACTTTAGTTTTCCTCTTCGACGTTCTCGTGAGGTTCATCCGTCTGCGGAGCGGTCTGATTATCTGCAAATAAGTTTAAAATTTAATAATTTTGTTGACTAGATCTGTTGACAGATAATTAAAAATAATCTTTTAGTTGCGATATTTAGAGCGTTTTGGACCTCAGTTTGCCAGAGAACGTCACTGAGTGCACATGCCGCCTGAATTAACAACCTTCGTCATACTTTGGAAGTAGCTATAAAGTTTCTTTCCTTTTCTTCTCCATTGTTGTTTTACTTGCGAACCAGTGGTAAATATCGAGTCAGTGAAATAAGTAAAAGAAAAGCTTTAACTATTTATATATGTGGACTGGTTACGCGTGTAATTCTACTAACAAACATTTCTGCCACTTTTTGCGGGGGGCGAGGTAACATGAAATCCGCAACTTTGGATTTTATTCCCAATAACTTTAGATTCTAATTTTGAATGTTAAAAATCATGAAAAGTAGTCTCGTGTGAATCCCAAACGTTCTAAGTTCGAAGTTATTATTTCGCTGTCTCGTTTAGTGATAAGGTGTAAAATTGAATGTAAATGCACAAGATCAATTGTGCTTATACCGTGGCAGAGGGGAAATGCTACCGCAAGGCTAGTCCTTATAATAATTAGTCAAAGAAGAAAAGTAATAAAAGACAATGATCATACGGAGTTCTCACATTTCATTTGAAAATATCAAAATAACTTCAAAGCGAAACCGGATTATATTTTGCGCCTGCTAACTCGTAAAAAGAAAGAGAGCTAGGGTGCGACAGCGCTTTATCGTACCGCCATGCCACGGGTGCTGGTGTGTCAAAGCCTACGTTGCAGTAGGACTACCATGAGTTTTCACTGTATTTTACTACTGTAGTAAGTCGCCAATTTCGTATGGCAGAAATTAGTTCTCAAAGGTAAAAAACTCATGGTAGGCCTGACTGACTTGCAGATTCAAATTTTCTGTGTAGTTTAACTGACGTGAATTAATACTAATAATTCAAAAAAATAGCCGCGGTGGTCCAGTGGCGAGTAAACTTGCCCGCCATGCAGGAGGCGGTGGTTCGATCCCCGTCCAGGCCGACTCGTACCAATGAGTTTTTCGGAATTTATGTACGATTTATAATAACACCACTGGCTTTTCGGTGAAGGAAAACATCGTGAGGTAACCTGCATGCTTCAAATTCCAGGCACGTATTGTACCCACTGTCCATTATAAGTGGCGACGGGCTCACTCCCCGTCACACTGAACCAAGTTTCGGTACTACTACTAGTGAAACATGGATGTTCTGTGGTTTCAGAATATCTCTGACTACTCCCTCGGGGAATATAAAAAAATATTAAATTAATAATAAATTACTGATATTAATTGTTGATTGATTTCAAATTAAATAATAATACTGACCCTGCCCGAAGTCCTAAACAAGCAATGCGCGGGTTCATCGGAGTCAGTCCTCTCGGAGGAAGGTGCGGACACCCTGGAGCGGCGGCCGGGCGCGCCGAGCGGCAGGCAGGTGCGCGGCGCGGGTCTGCGTGGCCCGCGCGCGCGACGCACCGGTGTGCGCTTACCTTTAGCGCTGGTGCCCGTTACACACTTACCGCTGGACTTGCTGAGCAATGTTCTGGATTGTTTGCTTCGTCTGTAGACAAATGTGGACGTTGGTTTCGATTATAGTGACTGGAATATTCAAGAATAAACGCAATTATTTTATATCGTTTTTATCCTTCACATAATGCCATAAATGAAAAAGCGTGAAAATTCAGAATAGCGTCTCGTCTTAACTCTCTCCTGAGAAGAATGATAGTCCATACGGAAGAGAGCTAGCGCTCAATCATGAGGCGGAGTTTCTATTCCTGGCAGGAATCGAACCGCGGTACAGTACGATCAGGAAAATAATTCCCCTCGTCAATCTTCGTTTGCGCAGAGTCGCCCGATAAAACCCGAAGACGTTTAGTAATCCAAGGGTGCAAATCGTGGCAAGGGATTGAAGGTTCCTGGTATCCTGATTGGTCAATATAATTTCGCGCGCTATTAAAATTTGTCAACTGCGCAGGTACATTGGTGAGACTTATAAACCTGGTACCACTGTACAGGTTACAGCACTTATTCTTCTCATCACTAGAGTTAACCCGCGACTTCGTTAGCATAAATTATATACCAGATATTAAGTCAGATCATAAGTTATCAAACAAAAAAAGTTTCATCAAAATCGGTTCAGTAGTTTTCGAGTGATGCTCGCAGAAACAAACACACAAACAGACAAACCGACAGACAAATATTAGTTACCTGAGTGATCCCCTCTTCTGTGAACGTAAACTATTTTTCGAGTACCGTGACGCGACCAATCGCGCAAGTCTATTTGGACACCTTTGACTTCTGTTTCCATTTGGGTTAGCTGCACAAAAAGACCAAGTATTGCATAAGTCTTAGAAATAATACATACATGACCGTATTCCGTTCAGGACTTGACATTTCAAGGTTGTAATACAGGGTGAAATTGATATCATTAGCATCCTTTTAAACTAAAAGTCTACCCATCAAACTGAACAACTTTTTAACCATAAATTACGTAACGTACCTCTTTTCGGAGGTAACGGTAAGAAGTCAACGACAATCTGATCACTATCCGAGGACTCTGAATCGTTGCCGTGCTCGGAGCCTCCAGAGCTGGACCCGTCTAAGGAGTCCGTCTCCTCGGCCAGGCACTCCAGTTCACGCTGCACCAGCGAGTCGAAGAACGCCATCATACGAGGGTCTTCACTCGTCGACTGTTCGGCGTAGTTGTGAGATATATACTGGGAGGAGGGAGAGGTTAGTTTAATAGTAGATCTGACTTATCGTGTGGGCAGCAAGCCCTGGTGCCTAAGTTTTTTCAAACCGCCTTGCGGCCTCTGACGTGGTTTTTATGTAGAGAGTACTGCCAGAGATAGTAGCCGGGACCAACTGCTTAACGTGCCATCCGAAGCACGGAATCATCTTTCTTTACAGACAATCAGGTAATTCTGCCTGCAATGTCCTAACCAACTGGGGAAAAACGCACAAAATGACATTTCACTAGGTGTCCCTCGTGGAAATCGAACCCACGACCTCCGTGTCAAGAGCCCACTCATAACCATTAGATCACGGAGGTAGTTCTGTGGTATTCGATCAATAATATATGAATATCTTGGACATTGATTGTCACACAGATTATCTTCAGAAAGTTCACTTCCATGCAACGCGTATTAAAATCGACAAAATCAGTTGACAAACACCATAGAAACATAATGCGAGCGTAGTATAATTGAACTGTGCGCGCATCATGGAAGGTAGATATTACACTGAACCGTCCATGCCATCTCCATGCGAGTTGGCCCGTAACCCTTCAACTGTGGCGATTCCCTCTCGGGGATGCTGCAAAATCACCGACATCTATGGGAGTCAAAATGGCGAATTTTGCGCGTCTGTGGACCCCCGAGAGGGGTTCGCCTCAGACTGAGGTTTTTATGAGCCCAACCTACGCTAAAATAGCATTTCCTTAGGTTTGTAGGGGACTTTATTTATAACAAAAACCTTTTTTTAATTAAATTTGTTTCTCATATTTACGTAATTCTGTAATATTCGTGTTGTAATAATTGTATACAGCTAGCATTATTAACGGGGTACCTACATTTTTAATAGATTTGGACTATATTTTTATAATAAACCACTTTTTAGCGTAGGAACTGTGTTTTATTATGGACAGGACTGGAAAGTGCTGTTACGTCATATTTCACCCCCTCACGCACCGCTACACACCTGTGTAGATAATAATGGTTCATACCTGTCCACTATGGTGTACAAGAGACACATAGTCCTCGTGGCTGTATATTTCGCGCGGGTTGTCCGACCCCTGCGCCTCCTCCAGCAAAGCCCCTCGCATCTGAGGGTACTCCAGTGCAGACCACACCTGAACACGTCCATTAAAATTACAAGGAACATTCTCACAAATAACAAACACATATTCACACATATTCGTAAACTTTAGCCTTAGTTCAAGTTTTATCCGCAAAATGGCCGACAGCAATCAGCTGCATAATTTTAATTGAAAAAAAAAAACACTCAAATGAAGCTGTCTATGTAAGATCCCCCAATAGGGGCCATTAATTGCAATAGTTTATAAGTTTATGCTAACGTTGACAGGGAAAGCTGTAAGGCCTTCATAAAGTAATAAGATAAATAGTTCTAGCCGCTAGGTGCGCTATGACTTTCCCAAACAGTTTGTTGCCCAATTTCTTATTTAAATAGCTGTAAGTTGTATATACAACGTGTTAATGAATTAACGCAAAACTAGAAAGTAGTTTGTTTAGAATCGAGAGCAAAATCGAAATATCATGGTTTCAACACATGTAATTTTTTTCAAAATGGTAAATAATTTGTTTGAAAAATTTAAAATTTACTGAACGCGATCTCAACCCACCGCTCAGGCACACTCACCTTACTTAATACGAACACAAGTATCTTAAAATGTATCCATGAGCACGTTAACACTTTCATTCATTGCTGGAATGACAACAAATCATTTTTGCCTGAAAACTTAAAATGCGAATAACTTTAAATTTTAACTATCAAAATAATGAAATTATTGTTTGAATCGTATTATTTTGTTATAAATCAGTTGGGGTGTATGAGGTTTTGCGCTTATTCATTAACACGTTGTATTTATTCAGGGTTTTACCTTGCTTTGTTGCCATACCTCGAGGGTTGATTGTACCTATGATACTGAACAACTTAAACTATAGGAAATTCGCAAAAAAATTTTTGGACTTTCCATACTAAATGCAATCAACAGATCGAACGTTTGTGCGAAAAGACAAAAAAAAATTGCGAATTCTCTATAGGTTTCTTTGGGAAAGTTGTTCAGTATCATGGGTACAATCAGCCATCAAGGTATTGCAACTATGCAAGGTAACACCTGTATATTTAAGGGTAAAAGGGTACGATGGGACTAACATGACATGTACAATAGATACAAATGTCCCTAAATAAAATTATCTCTATCGCTTCGAATAAATTGGAACTTTATTCACTAGTAGCAAGATCCAAAATAGTAGGTTAAATATTGCACCGAAAATACTCCTCCGGCCGCTGCTCATTCAGTGTGAATTGTACAAATTACACATTAGTTTTGAATTACCTTGATAATTTTCTCGACGCCGGAGGACGCGATGAGGCAGTGGTGTGGGTTGTACCGCACCTGGTTCACGATCGATCTGTGACCGTACAGGACAATGTGCGGGGGCTCTAACACTACATCTGCAAGTAAATTGCTCAACATTATAACATGAAAACTTTGTTATTTTACCTATATGTCTATTCAACTATTTATTTAAACTAGGAATTTTATAATTCCAGAAGAAACTGTAATTTTTTTCTAATATGAATAATTCTAGTTTTTTCTAATGTGAATAATGTCTTCCCTCTTGGTTACTTTTCGTCTGTCCACATATACAACGTGTTAATGAATTAACGCAAAACTAGAAAGTAGTTTGTTTAGAATCGAGAGCAGAATCGAATTATCATGTTTTCAACATAGGTAATTTTTTTCAAAATATTAAATAATTTGTTTGTAAAATTTAAAATTTACTGAACTCGATCTCAACCCACCGCACTGGTACAGTCACCCTACATAATACTAAAACAGGATTCTTAAAATGTATCCATGAGCATGTTAGCGCTTTAATTCATTGCTGAAATGATAACAAATCATTTATGCCTGAAAACTTAAAATGTGAATATCTTTAAATTTTAATCATCAAAATAATGAAATTATCGTTTCAATCTAATTATTTTGTTATAAATCAGTTGGGGTGTATCAGGTTTTGCGCTTATTCATTAACACGTTGTATATTTAAATGCATCCAGATGCTGAGGTTATATCAAGAATGAATAAAACATTAAATTATTTGATATGATTTGTCAAGAAAAATTACAGCATTCGAATAAAGATTTGATAACTAGTTTTTTTTATTACCTACATGTGCACACCGCGACACATCAAGCTATACAACCAAAATAAACTGGCCTCGCGTAGGTCGAGTAACATATAACGTCACGCGGCCCGCTAATGTTAGTTTTGAACAGCTTGATGTGTTGCCATGTGTACATAACTTCAGGACCATATTTATACTTTGTTGCACCTACCTACTAATAACATGTAGTTGTAACAAGGTTTATTTTTTATGTTATTTTCAGTTACACAATATCGGCGGCTAACAATTTTTAAATGAAAACATGGAGTCTACTTGTACCGCGGCTATTGTCAAAAGCATTGCAAGCGTAATTTCGGGAAGTGTGTCAAAACCTATGCATTAAGCAAACTCACCCAACCCATTATTAGCCTCTTTCCCGTACGGTATCTTCCACATATACAAATTGAAGTCATCCGATCCTGACAGCACATACTGATCTCCTTCCCCGGCGAAGCAACAGCTCTTCATAGTGCAGGAGTTGTAGTAATCCTGATGATAGAACTCAACAACGGGCTCCGGTGATTGCACGGCGTATAGAACGGGGGCCAGACGGCGGCGGAGTGCGAGCACGTGGGTGCCGGCCGAGTTGAAACGAACGCTCATGCTGTTCTGACAGGAACCGCTGTTGCCGACGTAGCGGATTACTGGACTGTGGAGGAAAGTTTACGAACATATACTCGCGACCATACAAGGTGTAAACATGACACTTGAACTCCCTGGGTTGCAAGCAGTAAGTATTTTGCATATTTTAGGTGCTTCAGACCATAAAACTGGATATGGAGCCAACAACCAAACAGAAAAATAAAACTTCCGTTTATCTGTAGAAAATGTCATATGACCAAAATGTTCTTTACATTTGGGTTTTTAAACGTGCAGTTTTAGCAAATTGAATGTTTCAGGATGGAATGACGTGTCCTAAGGTGACATTTAGTTTGGTTTTTATTCCAAAAATCACTGCATAAGAAACCATATCCATTAGTCGTCTCGTGCGACACCTATGGGAAGAAATGGTGTAATCTATTCTAAGTGAAATTCGGCGTTCGCGACAAGTCAAGAGTGTGGTTTGCGGGGATGTTATGGGGGAAACGGTTTGAGTATCATTTTTACCATCATCCTACAATAAGGTAAACCATAGACAACCCATACAATGCCAAACCATTACCCCACCCGCCTTATTGACATAGCGCGCGATTTCTTAGGAGCTTCCTCACTTTTTATGCACTTGCACTTTTCCGAAACTAAATAGTAAAATCGTTTATTCGAGTCCACATAAATACGGAGCGTACGAAACAAATGACCAATAAACCAGATCAACTAAACCCATTGTCGACTTTTCCACTAATACAAAAACCTAAGGATAAAATTTATTAGCTCATATACTCACTGCTTAGGTGATCTCAGATCCCACAGGGCTACTCCATCGCGGGCGTTTGCAGAGACTAGCATTCCCACTTGATGAGGGTGAAACATTACCCCATGGAAAGCCTTACGACTCCGCGATATCACCAGGGACTCTGTTGAAAAGATTTCATGAGAATAACCCTTGCTGGCTGAGTTCATTGTTTAGTATTTCCGCTGTTAATTCTGATTATACAAGAGTTACAATTAAACATTAACCATGCAGAAGTGGCGTGTATCAAACAACAGCAGTTGATCGTCGTTGTCGCTATACAGGTTAATAGTAAAGCTGGATGCTGTTGTATAACTTATTTACGGCAATTAAACACTGACCGTGCACAGAGTGACGTGTATCGAACAGCAGCAAACGACAGTCGTTGTCGTTATAGGGGTCAATAGTGAAGCTGTATTCTGTTGTATAACTTAAGTACGGCAATTAAACACTGATCATGCAGAGTGGCGTGTATCGAACAGCAGCAAACAACTGTCGTTGTCGTTCTAGGGATCAATAGTGAAGCTGTATTCTGTTGTATAACTTAAGTATGGCAATTAAACACAGACCGTGCACAGAGTTGCGTGTATCGAACAACAGCAAACGACTGTCGTTGTCGTTATAGGGGTCAATAGTGAAGCGGTATTCAGTTGTATAGCTTAAGTACGGCAATTAAACACTGACCGTGCACAGAGTGGCGTGTATCGAACAACAGCAATCGACCGTCGTTGCCGGCGGTGGCGACCACGCGGTCGTTGTACGGGTCGATGCTGAGGCTGCATACTGCTCGCTGGTGCTGGAGTACTTCCAGAGGACATTTGCTCTCAAGGTCGTGTACTATTACCTGTGTAGCAGAGTTCAATTTTGAATGCAATTTTGTGATGTTGCAGTGGCACATATAGGGTCCAACTTTCTAAAAGTTGTCAAGTTTTATGGTCTGATTCTTCAGACTTCTTAAAAAACTGTCAGCATAGTGAGAAGGATCCTATATTCACCAAAGTGTTTTTTTAAAGGAAACCTATCAACCTCATTTGCCTAAAACATGGATAAATGGACAAGACATTGTGGAATGGAACCAAAGAAAGGGGAAAAAAAAGAGGAGATACCATATAGCAGGTGGGATGATGATATTAGGGGGATAACAGGAGGAGACTGGATGCAGAAAGCAATGGATAGACGTAATGTAGTCTCTGGAAGAGGCCTATGTCGGAAGACAAGTTGAAGAGGTTGTCGATGGGGAAGGTATGTGATAATAAGCAGAGAACCTCCCTGACTCGGCCGTAGGAAGCGAGATAAGCATCTATTCTTTGGCGCATCGTAAGCGATGCGTTTGTATGAATTCTGCCATTCGCTCCACACGGCAACGTCACATACGTCGCGCGCTGTACGAAGTAATAAAAACGCTGAGTCAAGCGCCATTAGATACATTTTCGCGCGTACCGTCTGGCAGTACCGTGAAAACTTATCATTTCTAAAGAAGTGATTTATCTGTTACGAAGTCTAGTAATCTGTGTAATATAACATAAAAGGTATAATAATAATACATTAACATACAATATCATCATTTCCACCCGAGTAGATCTTCTGATTATCATTAGTGATGCCCAAACAGAAGATGTTGGACTGATGGACTGCTTTCATCGGCTCTGGCTTCCCATGGTTCAGGAGGGCTTGTCCAAACTGCCATAGCATTACTCTCCTGTCATCTCCACCTGGTAGACAAAAAGATAGGTGCTAGGTAACCAGGTAACTCTCATATACTAGCAAATAATTGTGTGAATTGACTAGTTTACTGTAAAAGTATGAATGCACTAGGCGGTATTGAGCGACGCGACATGACGAATTTGTATGAAAATGATGATCAATGCCGGGTCGTGTCGTGTAGTCCCACTGCCATGTGGTGGCGGTCTATCTTATACAGGTCCGGACTGGTCATAAGGGATCTGGTGGGCCGGTCAACCTGCCCGCGGGCCTCTGGTACCTACATGGTTTCTATATATTTTTTGGTTTTATATTTGTCGTAAAAATGGTAATATCAGTGGTAACCATCAAACTTTGTTTGATTGTAGCGCAAACTCTAAAATGAAATAGCAAATAATAAAATCACAAATGATTCAGGCTCGTGCTAAGGATCCCAAAACTAAATAAAAGGAAACACTTTTTCTTTACATATAAAAATAACACAAACTTAACTAACTAAAGGCAAACCTTTAAACCACATCCTCTACCCATCAACCTGAACAACTTTTACTATGGGAGCAAAATAGTCAGCGCAAAAAAAAATTTGCTGTTCCATACTAAACGGCAAAGCTGATATTTTTTTCTTCGGGTTTGCTCCCATAATAAAAGTTGTTCATGTTGATAGGTAGAGTATGTGGTTTAAAGGTTTGCCTTTAGTTAGTTTACATACTATACAGGGTGTAAGGAAAGGTATCATTAAAATTTTAGATTTGTAATTAGCTTACAGTTATTTAAAGATGTGTTTACTTTGTAATCAATGCTGTAAATCTTCCTTAGAATAATAAAATAAAAATTAAATAAAAAACATTTAAACCCCACTCTACCCATCAAACTGAACAACTTTTACTATGGGAGCAAACCTGTCAGAACAGTAAAAAATCTGCTGTCTCATACATTTGAGTTGTGTATGCATAACAGTTTAATATGGAGCAGCAGATTTTTTTTCTCCTCTGATTTTAGTTTGCTCCCATGGTAAAAGTTGCTCAGATTGATGGGTACAGTATTTGGTTTAAAGGTCAATGATACTTTTCCTTACACCCTGTATATTGAATAGTAAAAAGGCACCCTCGGTGCGCGAATCCCACTCGCGGTTTTTGAATAAGAAATAGTTAAAAATAGTTTCAGCAAACTTTTATTCCTATAACTTGTTAGCTAAATAAATCAATACTTGTATGAATTGCACATTAGCGAAGCCAGTTGCTTGTCAAAGAAAATTGAAGAGGGCATGGATATTAAATAATTTATCTTAGTTTATAAACAGTGCACTTAGTGCCTTCTTAGTGCATCAACTGATTTGTTATCAACTTATCAAGAGAGATATTTTAGACCGATATTATCTACGCATCGCGACAGGCAATATGTGATAGTATCCCGCGTCAAGTTTTGTACATACTCTTAAAATTCAAAGAGAAACATCGAACGGTAAGGAATAGTGTGCCATGAATAATAAAATATTATAATTACCTGATACAAGCAATTCGCCATTGTTGGAGAATTCGATGGCGTTCACACATCCGAAATGGCAAACCAAATCCCGGCGAAATAAGTTCTTGGCAGCATTCAGGCGGTTGTTAAACAGCTGTGATTTTAGGTCTGGAAGAATCCCACACTCTCTCTTTTGAAGATAAGGTAAAGGACTCGCAATATTCGCCATTTTCAGAACAAAACCACCATTTTCTGACACGAAAACTTCTCAGCCGATCAGCTGTATTTTATTTTTAAAAACAACCCACGTTTCTTTACACGTATTAGTCAAATCATTGTTATCCTTCCTCTGAACATTGAGCCTATTCTATTCTAAAGGCATATTTTTTCTACTACTTTCACATAAATTTCATTTTTATTTATTTATTTACCTTGTCTCGAATATTTTATTCGTTGTTGGATTTAAAATAGAAATAAAAACGAATACTTTTCGTATGTTACAAAACATTTTCTCGGTGAATAGGAATAGAATCATTTGAGTCCAAAATGATTATTCGTTACAGCAACATTATTTTCTTGACAAAGTCCTATCTAGCTTAGTTATTATTGGCCATTCAAGTTTAAGCTAATTTTTTTATTGGTTTATTGAACATTGGTGTTTCCATAGTTAAAAATTGTAAACCTACCTGACAACTAATGTCAACTGTCAATGTCAACGCGTGTCATAAACACGTGTGGTGTGGGATTTATTGTTATTTTTGGGTTTTTTGAAAATTTTTGTTTAAATAACTTGAATTGTAAGTATTATGGTAGTAGCCGAAGAAATGAGTAAACCATCCTTAAAAGTATCAGGTAAATTATTCTTTATGTAAACTGTTCTATAAACTATCAATGTTGTCCACTCGTAATTTTGTCTCAATGCAACATTTCAGTGTCAGATTCAGACTCTTCAAGCGATGTAGAGTCAGAAGAGTCAGCAGTAGAGTCAGAAGAGTCAGCCGTAGAGTCAGAAAATGAAGTGGAAACGGAAGAGGACGGCGCAGATGCCGATGCCGAAAGTTTATCCTCAAATGACGAAAACGACTCCGGTCACGGTCTGGTAACAAACGAGGGATGGGCGGACTCCGTAGCAAAGATCCTCGGCTCCAGCAAACCGAAGAACAAGAAAACTCTGGTTTTATCTCGGGCTAAAAAGCATTCGGAAATAGTTAAGAAAGTAATAGAAGAGAAACCAGCATTTGAGGTTATAGGGGAGAAAAAGGAAGTAAAACCTGATGTTAAAAGTGAAGAGCCTTCGTCAGAACCAGCTGCTAAGAAAAAGGTAATTACTTCAATCTTTATATTACATTTGATGATACATTTAGTTGCTGGCATTGACTAAGTCTAGGGACACACCTGCGGGAGGTACGATGCCGAAAGTTCGGTTGAATACGCGTCTATTGATAATTGCGCTTACTGATGTGTCACCGGTATAGGTAAAAACACTGTGAGGGTATTCAACAGAACGTTCGATGCCGTACGTAGCATATGTCGCTACACTTACATTGTAAGCATAGACAAGCATGTTCATAGAAACAGCATATCACACAAAACAACACAAAATTACACATTGTGGTTACCATATGAACAAAGTGAACATGGTAACATCAATGCGGTACGGGAACCGTATTCCAGTGCAACATGCAGTTTCCTGATCATCTTATCTAGTATTGGTACATTAATATCTTTGGTTGCGGGTCAAATTTTGAATTCCTGTACTGGGAGTAAATGTCAAAAGCTGAAGAACAAGCTCGCTGGAATAGGCATGTCTGGGAATGGAATAGAGTAGCCTTTCTTTTCATCTTAAACTGTTTTGTGGTAGGTGGGCACCCACACAAAAATCTTTATAATGTTAACAAATTAATTCAGTATGTCAAGTAGTTCATTGGAGTAGCACTTTTTTAGGCTTTCTTTATTGAGAAATCTTTATTATTGTGATGAGGGTGCCACTGAGCTTGTAATAGGCCTCGTAACTCCCCATTCAGAATCAGTTTCGAATTTACATAGTAGGAGTTAGCTTTACCCTTTATTCCACTTTAAATTTGTTCATTCTGTTCCCATATCCATGTATATCAAATATTGGACAGGGAACATTTTTCAGGAAGAAAGTAAAACATTGTATCCACAGGCACCACAGCTGACCGACATGACAAATTGCAAACATCTGCATATCATTAACATGCTTAAATAACAGACATTTGACAATTCGCCACAAGCTAGTAACAAGATATTAGATATGTTGTGATTAAAAATCGAAAATTGATTTTATTAGACATGAGACTATTTCAGTATCAACGACAATATGTGTATCATATTTTGCCAACTTTATAACAGTACCTAAACCGCTTTTTATGTACTGTTATAAAGTTGCCAAAACATGCATCAAGGGGCATAAATATATTAAATAGAGAACACTGCACTTTCTAATTTCAGAAACAAGAAAAACCTTCAATAAGAGTCAAACCAAACATTTTAGAAAAGGACAGAGAAAGATTACTAGCGAAGATAGCAACAAAAGGTGTCGTACAATTGTTCAACGCCGTCAGAAATCAACAGAAAACGTTAGAGAAAGAAATGGGTAGGAATGACTTATCGGAATCTAAGAAAGAGAAGATTATGAAGAAGTTTGATAAGAGAACATTCTTGGATACATTGATGGGGCAGAGCAAGTCTATAGTTGTAGACGAAGCAAAGAATTTAAAGAATGAAGTTAAGGCAGAAGAACCTAAATGGAGTGCACTAAGGTTACTATGTATTTCCTATTACTTATCTATCCTAGTCTATCTTAGTCTAATCTTATAGTTTAAGTATCAATTTGAGTTCTTGACATTATATGGTTATGAGTATTTGGTGACTACAAGGGATAAGGGCGCGAAGACGAAGAAGAAGAAGTACAAGGCTTAGAAAATAACTATGGACGAGTTACACATCTAATTCTACTCACAAACATTTCTACCACTTTTTATGGGGGACGAGGTAGCAGGAAGTCCACAACTTTGGATTTTAGTCCAATACATTAGATCAGAATTTTTAATTTTAAAAGTAGTCTCGTGTGGAGTTTCTGGATCCATTCTATAGTAATAACCTTGCTGTTCCAATGTTGATTGGTAGTGGTCAAATTGCTGTCAAGAGAATTAACAAACCACCTAAATAGCACACCAGACTCAATAAATAGGTACACCAATCAGGGACAGCCTTGTGCTTTCCAAAGCATAGAAGTCCCCAATGGATTTATAAATTTTTAACCAAATAGCTACTAGGTAGTAGGCATAGAGCAACACAGCTCCAGTCAGCCAGTATGATTATATGAATAGATAATAATAGTACACTATGGCGAAACTATGGTTAAACCGACACGAGATTGGTAGGCATATCTTGAAATTTTGTAGATAGATAGATTATTCATTTATTTCATATATATATTAGATAGACTCATTTATTTCATCAGAACAATACAGGATAAACAGTGACAGACAAAGGCAGTATAACACTATGGGGTCCGTATAAGGAGGTCCGTGCAAAGCTGCAACAGCATCAGGGAGCTCCCACGACAGACCAGTCAATAACTTGGTAGCGGTTATAATGGTTGTAGGCGTATATTGACAATTAACGGGGGAGTTTCGTTTCTATCATCATCAAATCAGCCCACATCAACCCACTGCTGGGCATAGGCGTCCTTTTTATTGCGCCACTCCTCACGCTCCTGTACCAGTCTGATCCATGTACGACCCACAACCCTTACAATGTCGTCTGACCATCGCATCGGTGGTCTACCCACGGACCTCCTTCCTTCTCTTGGCCACCATTCCGATATTGCCTTGGTCCACCGGCCGTCTTCCCTTCTAGCCAAATGTCCCGCCCATCTCCACTTCAACTTTGTAATCCGGACTCCAACGTCGTCGACCGTAGTTCTTCGTTTCTATAGTGTACTATTATCTATTCATATGGTATGAAATAGTAATAAAAGTCCCTAATCAATTATAACAACCTAGTAGCTAGTAAGTATGATCTAGTAATAAAACTAATTTTGGTTTTTTCAGGGATGATTTCATGATGGGAGCAAAAATGAAAGATTGGGACAAGGAATCAGTGGATGAATGATAAAATATTTGTTAAGGTATTATTTTAATAAATTAGTCTAAATATGTAGTACCTATTCTTTATAAAATTTACAAGGAATGATTTATGACATTATTTAGGTCTTATTATTGAAATATGTTTAGTAAAGTCCGTTTATTATATTTCTATTCCGTTCACTATGCGTTAACGCCGCCCAGTGGCGCCCTTAATACAAAATTTAAGATTTCTCAATCAATCAAACCTATAATAAAAATATTACTTACTAACTCTAAAAAGCCTAAAAAATTTTTATACAACACTTAATTTTCATGAAGAAAATCGAAATAAATAGTAGTAGTTGTAGTTTTCGTCCCTATAAAAATATTGTATAAAAAACTTTTTTAGTTTTTTCAGGCTTCTGGATAAAGTTAGGAACACTTAAACATAAAACGTTTTTTTTTAATTATTATTATTATTTATATTATTTTTATTTTAAGTTTTCTTGACAAATAAATCTTAAATGTTGTTATGAGGACGCCATCGCCTTATCTACCTATACTAAGTCTCTTACTTAACATATTTCAATACTAAATTAATATTTACACAATACAAGAGTAGACTATTTAATATTCATGGAGTAGGCGTCGTTCCCTACAGAATGCTGGGTGATCTGTTTCGGCAGAGTGGAGTATATCTTGACGGGAAGATTCCAGACCATGGTCTCAATGGATACGTTTAGAGGAGCCTTCCAATCCTGGTCCTCGGGGTTTGGTGTTACTTTCTCGTTTGTTGTCACGAATTCGAAATGAAGTCGCCATCTTAGTGACACTGGAAAAAGGGTTTTTAGTTTATTTAGAAGCTCAGTAATTTTTTCATAAGGCAGAGGCATGTGGAATCAAACTTTTTCAGATACATGTCATCCTTGAATTTATATTATGTTAAAAACAACACATTAAGGGCGTCCGCTGCGTGAAGCGGGACCCGCATTGCAAGCATCTTGCCCTCAAGGGAATATAATTCGGAGCGAGCTCCATACAAACGAAGTCAAGTGATATATTCAATACTGACCAATTTACGTCAATGAATTTTTTTGAGAAACAATTCAGAAACTAATGTCTAAGCTTGTATGAAGACAGATTTTCGTTAAAATGTATAGTTTTAAAGTTACAGTGCCTTAAAGATTTCCATACAAATCTTAAATTAACCCTAGTACTAAAACTGTATATTTTAACGAAAATCTGACTTCATACAAGTATAGACATTAGTTTCTAGATTGTTTCTGAAAATTTTCATTGAAATAATTGGTTATTATTGAAAATATCACCAGACTTCGTTTGTATGCAGCGCGCATTTACGCATTCGGAATAAACTGCTCTTAAGGAATGTTTCTAGTTAATCAGAGTAAAAGTTAACATTTTTAAACAGTCATTTACATTTAACTATCCTGCCTGGTACCTACATCTCCGCCATGTGGAGCCAAGGCCGAAACACGAAAGTGGCGCCTTTTCTTTTTCGCCAATTTTTTTGGCGCGGCCATCGATCAAACTTGAATATTTCAGTTCAGAATAAAGTAACAAACAAAACTTTTTATGACAAGTATTTATCTCTAAACTCAGTCCGAATGGAGATAAAAAGGCTTGAAGTAAACATAATGAATATATTTTCAGCTTCAAGCCTTTATATCTCCGTTCGGACTGAGTTTAGAGATATATATGTATTAAAATGTTTTGTGTGTCATATTATTCTGAACTAAAATATTCAAGTTTGGATAATGCCCGCGCAAAGAAAATTGGCAAACAAAAAAGATGCCGCCTTCCATACAAAAACCCGCATTGTCTTTTAAAATAACATCTATCAACTCGATAGAAGACAAGAAACATACCTTCATCAACTTCAAATGCTGGTGTGATGTGCAATGGTATCGGCAGAATAAGTTGTGAATGCGTGAGCCCGAGCGTAACCTCGTGGTATCTGGCTACGGTCATGGATCTACTGCTCGTCTCCTTATTGTTATTCTTGGATGGGGACTTGGATTTTATCACTTCTTCTGGTTGTAACGATACTGACACCTGAATGATATAAAAACATATTTAGTAATATGATTTGTGAAATAAAAAACATCAAACAACTTTAATAATTAGAGATTGTTTGAAAATTCTTTAAATAATGAGTAATATTTTGTGAGTCTTAAAGAATACCTCTTTGTGTACCTCAAACACATGTTTGTGTGTTAAATGAAGAAGAAATGTATCTGTCCCTCCATCATTATCATCATTTTCAGCCTATATACTTGCCCACACAAGGGACTCTGGCCTATCACCAGCAGGATGTTTGGGCTTTAATCCACCACAAACACATTAGTTTCTTCTTCAGCACAATTTTCACATTTTTCATAATGTTTTCCTTCACCGTTTGAAAGCAGTCTGTATTATGTATCAAAGTTCCTCCATACATATCAAAATTGGGTTACATTATGGTTCTTATTGCACCCATTCTTATCAAAGTAGAAGAGATATAATCTGTATCTTTCTTAAAAAGTTTATGCAAAACTTACTATAATAAAACTTGAATAAATATGTATACTCTTTATAATACCTGCATGCATGTGACGGTGCCAACAGAAAAATCGAACGTGCCTACGATGTCCTCTCCCAACTTGTATGCAGACTTGAATAAGCAGAAACGCCCAACTTTGCCTCGCGTGTTTGTTATCATGTAAGAGTTTGGACTTCTTCTTGCTGTGAGATTCTGTAAACGAAACAGATAGTCTTAAATAAAAAAAAATATCCTTGTTTCATCATCATCAGCCTATAAACGTCCCAATGCAGGGTACAGGCCTACCCTCAAAGAGGATGAATGGGCATTAGTCTACGCATAGTGTAATTAAACTAGCGGTTACAGTCGGCGGTCGCGACAGGTCAATCGTGCGCGGTGAGCGGGGGCCGGGGGTAGCGTGTCCCAGTACGTGCCGGTACCGACTTACTTACGCGCGCGGTACTTACCGACTTTGCCTGTACTCCGTCCCACGCACACCACGCGAGAAAAGACCCGCCCCGCGAACGCTGAGCGCACCCACTATTATTATAATAACTTGGTCTAAAGCAAGGGACAGCTCAACAAACTGGAATAGGCTCACTGTGCAGGGCAGTGCAGAGCAGGGGGTGAAAAGTTGGAAGTAGGGCTATTAATCTCGGTATACCGAGATCTCGCACGATGTTTCAATCCCACTCAGTGCGGGGTTACATGTTTTACATGTGCGGAATTCTGCGGGATTGAAAGTAGATCATATCATTTTCCCGAAATTGTAGGCTCGGCTGCTTGGCTCGTGGTCGCGATTGCTTTGTTTTGATTTGATTGTTTGTTGTTCTCAACTTCATTTCGTTTGTTTGCAAAGTTGTTCTAAACTAAAGCATGGTATTTTTTATTTAATAGTTACATTTAACCACTTTTATCATAAAATGTGCGATCCCGTTATACCGAGATCCCGAACCATTAAAAATTTGTGATCTTGCTTATAAAGAGATCCCGCAAGGGTATGCGGGATTGGGAGCTCTAGTTGGAAGGTCCAAATAATCTGAATCTTCGATTCGCATTCCGGACTGGAATGTTCCAGCATAAAATGAATTACGAATTTAATAAAAAGTTGTAAGGAGTATTTTCTGATTGAAAAATGGTAAGCTAACGTAAAAGATTTTTTATGCTTAGCCAAACATACCTGTAAGACTTGCAGAGCCATAGTCAACGGTGTTTCAACTTTTCTCTCCTCTGAGAATGGATTTGTTGGTTGCAATTCCTCTGTTGTCTCATTCCCGCACAGTGCAGCCAGGTCTTGCATGTTCATGATCGGACTGATCGGCAGTACTCTAAATGGTATTCGTACCATTTTGATGTGTGAACCTACTTTTTGAGTTGCAATTGTGATTTTGTATGAGTACTTCACTGATGTACCTCTGTAGGAGGGTGGGGCTTCTATCGGTAGTGATTCTCGGTACCAAACTGTTTAGGATAGTATAAAACATTTATTATTTCGTTTACTTTCGATTTCTTGTTTTTTTACACAACTGTCTCACTACTTTTCATCAGTTGACACATAATGCTTTGATACAAATCTAAACTTAAAACTGGTTTGTATTTCGCCTGTCTACACAAATATTATAAAGAGGAAAGATTAGATTTATTGTTTGTTTGTATTGAATAGGCTCCGAAACGAATGGACAGATCTGAATAATTCTTTCACCATTAGAATGCTAACTACATTATCCGTGATGAACATAAACTATATTTTATATCTACCCATGCGAAGCCAAGGCGGGCTGCTAGTACAGAATAATATTGTTGGTTTAATTATGTAGCTTTAGTTATGAGAAAATATGTCAGTATCAGTGTTAAGTTTGAGTAGCAAACTATGAATCAGTGTGGTCCAGTCAATCATATCCCGCGACTTGGATTTTTTAAAGTCAACGCAGTACTTTAAAAAAGTATCCTGTGTTAATCCAGAACATGAACTGTCTGTCAAATTCAATCCAAATCTTTTCAGCCGTTTATAATATTAGTAGGTATTTTTTTTTCTTAGCGCACTTCATCCCACTGCTGGGCAAAGGCCTCTCCATTGGTCTTTAACTCTTTCCTGTTTTAGGCAACCTCTAGCCACTGGTCGTCAAATATATCCAGATCATCCTGCCACCTGCCATCTTCCTGGGTCGAGCTGGACGCTGCCGACCGTTTGGGATTCAGGGCATGATGGTTTTTGCCCATCTCTCAGGATGCATCTGACAACATGACCGGCCCACTCCCATTGAAGTTTGGCGCTTTTCTCTCCAATGTCGGCTATTTGAGTTTTTGAGCACAACATGGTGTTTTTGACCCGGTCGGTTCGTTTAACACCTAGTATGCTGCGCTCCAACACTCTCTGGCAAACGTTAAGCTTCCCACCAAAAGAGGCGTGAAGCCCAGCAGCCGCAGGATCATTTTCGAACTAGCATTTTGAATCTTATGGCTAGTAAGTTAAGGTTCAAATTGACTTGAAGAAAAGACTACGCATCCAGTGTTGTCATTGTTACAGATTTCTCTGCATGTAAATACAGATTATGGATTTTTTATGTTACACAAATCTAAGTCCACAATTTTTATTACTAACATAGTGGAGTATGTGGAGTACTAATAGTGGAGTAGGAAACCCCGAGAGAAGTGGTGGGAATTGACCCTAAGTAGAACTTAGGATTTATTAATTAATATAATTTAATTGAATAAAAGATGGATGGCTCTATGTGATTGTTAATGTTATGGCAATAACAGTCTCAACTTATTATGATAAATCTTTTAAATTAAAAATGGTTACGATGCATAATTATTCAGTAGAAAATCTTTGATCATCATACTTACAAGTTTTAGTCTCTCCAAGAGGAATAGTCAGGTCACAAAACAGGATTTTTGGTTTTGTATGGAATATGACATCTCCAATATCACACGAAGTCACTTCCAATGAGGTTGTTTTTTCAACTGTGGGCGTTTTGTCACCGGCATTCCCTGACGTTGAGTAGAAACAGTGTATCTGTGCTGATGACCATGCCAGGTTCTCCAAGATATCACTGAAAAGTAAATTTATGATATAAATCTGAATCTAGTTTTGATATAAATTTAACCTTAGACAACTTATTTAAACCTGTGTTATTTAATGGCTAGAGTCTTCGCCAAGCTTTAAAACCCCTGTCTTGGACTATAATGGGTTAAAGTTTAGTATCCTGCGGCACAAATGTAGCAGGGTAGGGGATGACCCTTGCTCCTCTAAATTTTGTGGGTGAGGAACCCCCCCCGTTTTTGAGAAAGAAAATCTAACAAGTCTGTGGTTTTTACAAAAAAGTTGGATTTTTAGTATGCTGTGACATCAATTTAGGGGACAGGAGGTTAGGGGATCCCCCCTTAAATTCGTGCCGCAGGGAACTTAAACCTGACCCCTATAAGCAGGACTACCATGAGTTTACACTGTAGTATACTAAAGTGAAACTACTGTTTTTGTATTGAATTTCGTACAACGATCCAAGTAATTATGTTGAGGACTAATTCTGTCATACAAAATTGGCGGCGCAATTACAGTATTAACGTACAGTGAAAACTCATGGTAGGCCTACTGTCTGTTTTTCTGTGAGCATCTGGACCGTCTGGCCATCATCGTCTTGGTCTGTCCAGGCCACGAGCTACGTCCGTTCTTTCACTTGAATTATGGTTATTATAAATATATTAGGTACCTGTGACTCTGGGAGTCCCTGTGTTCAGGTTGTGTGGTGTGACAGAATGTAATACAGCACTCTAAAGCCTCCCCGGCCAAATACACAGTGCCAGTTGTTAATTTCGCTGTGAGTTCGATCATTTTACTGTCGTGACGACCTTTGTACTACTTCTTAATGAACACGTACGTACTGATTTGCAAGGAGTACTATTATAGTAGTAAAATCCGAAAGATTTCGTATTATTTATTGAAATTCACATCCAAAACAAGTAAAACTCCACATCTTCGAGGTTTGACATTGACATTTGAATGAATAACATATATATTATCGTCTGGAAATGTGCATAGAAACACATTCAAGGAATGTTAATTATGATTGTTTCAAATAAGTTATTTGCTTTAAATGTATGATTTTTTTGTGTTTTGTTTGCATGGATGGACTCACATAGATTTCTTTGCTTATGTTATTTGTACCCAGTTCAAAGCATAAGCCATTATTCATGAATATGGTTTGTAACTTCTCAAAACTCCAGTTTATTTCTGAACGAAAGTACGTTCCGGTTCGGACTTAATTTTGTTTTAGTTCGTGCTGCAAAACAAAACTTTGTGCCAACAAAACAGAGAAAAGAAGACTGCAGAAAATGAAACGTAATTTAACGAACGGTGGTTTTCAAAAAAGTGTTGAAATTCCAACTCGCTGCAAAAAGTCACAAATGAAATCGTGAAATAAACAAAATGCTGATATCCGATGGAATAAATCACGGTAAATTACAATCCATAATCGTCGGAGAATTGAAAAAAGCTGGATTAAAGCACCGTTTAAAGAAAATTATACTGAAAAATGTGAAGGTAAGTTACCCACCCCATAACAAACCAAAACCGGCTTTTATCAATGAAACTAATGGTATTATTTGATGCAGGATCACAAAACCTTGTTCGGTGCTCCATTGATAAAGGCTCCGTCGTGCAGTGTTATATGTTGTGGAAGCACTTTGAGCGTACCGATGGTAGTCAGCGAAATGTCTTCGGTGTTGAGGACCAACGCTCATATTGAGGGTTTATTCCGTAAAGCTGGCTCACAAACCCGCCAAAAAGACATCAAGGTTGGTAACAAACCATACTGAACTTGTTCAATTTGAGATGAGAATAAAAACCAGCCAAGTGCGCGCGAGGAGGGCTCCCTACCAATACAATGTTACCAAAAATTGTTTTTTTCCGTGATCCTCAGCGCAAGCCCGACTCCCACTTGGCCAGTTTTTAGTATTTATTGTTTTACCTTAGAGCATGCACTATAATTCACTAAGTTTGATGCTTTTACAATAGAGCAAAAGCATGAAAAAAAGAAGTTTCTTGTATTCCCTTCATTTTTAATTAGTTAGCAATTCCACCATAATAATGCATATTCTGTTAGAATTTCACCTGTCTAATTATTTTAGTTCAAAAGATCATATAAAGCCTTTATTCAGACATCTTTTTCTGCTTTAATAATTGTGCTTTGTCGTTTTTTACCCGACTGCACTAAGAGGAGGGTTATTGCAAGTCTGTTTACCAATCGGCAAAGGCCTCCTCACCGTCATTCTTGTCCGTAGCCTGCCACTCTGTGCCTTGTGTTTCCGGCAACCTGACCTATAAAGTGAAGTTATACAAATAATTTCCAGCGGTTGCTTGATGCCGGTGGGTGCGTATCCGACGGCCACCATCCCATAGACGTGGCAAGTGTACTAAAGCTCTACCTGAGATGTTTGCCGGAGCCCCTGATCAGTGCCGAGGTGCAAGACCTGTTGCTACGATGTCGGATAACAGCGGGGGAGAGTGCTCTCAAACCTATCCTACATACTCTACTATTGCTGCCGGTTTTACATGTCCATTTGCTGCATTATATTATGGAGGTATGTTTGAATAACATAATTTCATTGTATTTTTTTAAGAACTACTGTTATTGGTCTGTTATTGGGTGGTCGCATTTCAGTTGCTCTCTGGCCTACAATGAAGCTCCAGTTGTATAGTGGCTCCAGACAGTGTTTTTCTTGAAAAACAACCCTTGTATTTACCAAATACATACTTATAAACATACACTGAATTCATAAAACCTATGGATTTTCTCTATAGGCATGAAATGTTCAAGTTGGCAACATGTTCACTTGCCGAAATTTTTTAACTGTAACTTCTTAATCCAAATTCATATAAAGGCGAAAAACTTGTTTATTTTTCTCTATTAGTACTGCAATGTTTAACTGGCACTTGTCAAAATTGTTTACTTAACTATAATTAATTTCTTAAGTATAGTTTAAATTTATAAATTCATATTAAAACCGGTGTTATTTAAGTATATCTATGATGCAAGGATTAAGTTGGCAACACTCTCATTTTTCAAAATTGTTTAACTGTACCTATCTGCAAACTTTTAAACTGAAATCAAATTTATGTTAAGCCAAAAACCGATGTACTTTATATAAAAATTGTTATAAAACTTTTGGGACCTCCAGGTCTGGTATCTGTACTAGTTTTAGATTATATTGTTTTTATTAAGACTGTTTGTGTCCAAAATTGAAAAAATAAATAAATAAATAAACAACATCAAGCACTTTTGTTAATTAAACTAGAAATTGGCAAAATCATCAACACTAAAGTTCGGCCGTTCAGAGAATGCGTTTGACAGTAACCATAAAATTGTAAAAAACTGAATGAAAACTATAAACGCCGATCATTATTTAGTAGGTTTTTGAACTTAAAAGGGCAGCTAGTGCCCTGTGTACTAGAGTGAGCACAGTTAACAATATTTTCATTCAGTTTTTTACAATTTTATGGTAACTGTCAAACGCAATCTTTCAGCGGCCGGACTTTAATTTAAAATTAAGTATAGACTAGAATAAGTATGACCATACAATGCATCTACCATGAGTTGTTATAGATAAACACAAACTTTCAGTTACTGAACTTCATAGCGTCACGACACAAAGACAACCTCATGGATGCGTCAAACCTGGCCATAGTGATGGCTCCGAGTATCATGCCGCTACCGGCTGCTGCGTCAGCACAACGACTGGAACACCATGTGGCCCTTGTTAAGGTGATTTTTTATTATAATTACTATTACAGCTTTATTTTCCACTTAACACTTTACAAATATACATGCAATTATCATTTCCGTTTCATTGTTATGTGGCCCCTTAAGGGTAAAAGCCTCCTCCATTCTTTTCCACCTGTTAAGGTGATTTAGCTCTTACTAACATCTTTCTCTTTTCCAAACCCTGTTATTCATCAAATAATGCTCACAAGCACATCCATTGTAAAGATCCTAAGTAAGGTACTAGCCTTGGCTTGGCTATGTTATCTCTCATATTTCAAGTGGCAGCCTCACAGGAGAAGTATCATCAGCAACTCATCATTTTTGTGGAACTTACAAAGGGATCCTATTAAGCATGTTTCTAGCCTTTTGGTTTGGGGGGAATTCATTCATTGAAACAACAATATAGGGTCCTTCTTAATATGCTGACACTTTTTAAGGGGATGATCAGACCGTCAAACTAAACAAATTTCTCTATGGGACCAACATGGAAATCGCGAAAAAAAATCTCAGATTTTTTTGTTGGTCCCATAGAGAAAATTGTTCAGTTTGATGGTCTGATCACCCCCTTAAAAAAGTGTCAGCATATTAAGAAGGACTCTGTATAAAAGAAATCAGTGTGCTATAGGTACTATACTTATATTCGGATTAGGGATATATTCAACCTATTCGCCCTCCCCGGGGCCATGCTTGGATCATATAGAAATAGACTGCAATTTTAAGAACCATTAGTTGAACAGACTAAATTACGACGAAAGAATTTTACCTAATTATTTCTTATGAGAATTATAAAATTACTTTTTTTAGAAAGCATTGTAGATATTATAGTTTATTGGCTATAAAATATTTTCGAAGAATATATTATTAGGTACCTTTGAATGATGTTTACTATTGATAACACTGTAAACACACTTTGTTGTGATCATGTTTATGTATGAGTATGACTAATGTAATGATTAATGAATGACTTGATAATTTTATTGTGGCCTGATTTGATAACATCACGCAATAATGTTCATAACATAATTAAATTATATGCTTATAACACTTTATAAAAAAGATACGTAAAACCAAAATAAGCTGGCCGCGCGATGTTATACGTTATTCACCCTATATGTTATACGTTATTCACCCGTAGCTTGATATGTCGCCGTGTGTATAATAGGGACACTCCCTGCCCCCTACCAATTTTGACCTAAGCCCCTCAGTGGTAAACACCCCTAAAGAATGAGAGCTTCATACAAGCGGCCGCATTCAGAGCACTCACACATAACGCGCGTTAGAGCACGTACGAACAGGTGTACACACTCAGGTAGGGTATACTGTACGTCCGCTAACGCGCCGCGCACTATGTGTGAGTGACGGAAAGCGGCCGCTTGTATGAAGCTTGTGTTCTGTACGGATATTCATTCATGTGACGATAGTAAGCAGTGGTCTATTCCTCTCTCCAGTCATACCAGGCCTGTCTCACTCCACAGCTCAGGTACGCTTGACGGCCGATCCCTACCGAGGGGTGAATGGCAATAGGTTAGGTATACCGTGTATATTTCTTAGTCAAATCTCATTAGACTTGCCGCCATTTTGTGAATGGTCAATGCGAGACTTTAAAACCCTAGCGATGTCACGCTGCCAGCACGTGAAAGAATGAAATAGGGAGACTATGTAAAGGAAGCTTTCATGTCTAATGACTCTGTTCATTTTTGTTAGCTCGCGCGCCGTTGTGACGGTTGGTAGGTTTTTCGCGAATTGTATAATAAGACGGGTGCGAATAACTTTGCACCTAATTGCCGTGCAGTCGCTATTTATTTAAATCTGTTTTCGAAGTGATTCTTCTTTACGAGTAGTATTTATTCTGTGTTCATACTAGTCGGTTTATATGCTAACCTCTTCATGTCAGTGCGAGCCTGAGTTGTATGAAGTGTCTAGTCTAGCAAGGGTGTGCTTATCGTCCATAGTTTACATTTTAACACTGTTGTTTTGCAGATATTCATCGAAAACTCGAAACATATAGGGCTGCTCACGGAAGATCTCATGACAAAGTTGGACGACGATTCCGATGTTTATCAAGCAAGAGCGAAGAAGAGGCGAAGCGGGTCTTTCAATCGTAAGTAGAATAATCAAATAGAAATGAGTCAGTTACAATGTTCACACATAACGAATCAAAAATATCTGAACGCCTGGAACATCAAATATATCGGTCAGGGTGATCCTCAGAGGATCTCCATAAAGTCCGCATAAATTTACGATTGTAGTAGTCTCTTTTGTCTTATGACGTACCTTTAATAGTAGAAGGAGATGGAACTATAGATATTTGTTTATGCGGCTGTCCACTTTTTTTTGAGCTAGTGTGTGTGAAAAGTGACCGTAAACATAAGGCCATATGTCACTTAGTCTGAGCTTGGTGCCTTTTGTCCATACTACTTGACACCACACACTCAAACCCAAACGTCAAAAAAAGTGGACACTTTACAATTGGTATGATTCACTTTATTAGGTATAATCTCTTTGGGGTGATCATAAACATCTGAGCAGCTAAGGAAAAAAGACCTCATTCTGTTATTGTCTATTTTAATTTTAAATAACATTGTAATGAAATTATTGAAAATTAGCTGTGCCAATATTTATGACACAATACACTTTTAGATATAATTGGTAACATTTTATGTAATTAATTTATTGAAAATTAGCACGTCTTAGAAATATTTGACCACCTTGTATGCTACGATATACCTGATGGCGACTGTTCAAGTCTTAGAGTTTAAGGAGTTAAAACACTAAATCCATATGGCATACGATAGGCAGTCAAGTCTCGATCGGGTTTTTAACTAATTTAACTAACATTATACATAAACAAATTATCCGGCACTGTCATCGTACGAAAGTTTAGTGACCGTTTTTTTTAATTGTCACAGAATGGACCCTCGTTCTGTGTAAATTTGGGCTCATTTGCGATGTCTGGTTATAAAATAATTTGTCTTATTCGATTTTTAACTAGAATAATGTCGAATTCGCGTATTTACTAGATACGTTTTCAAGTGGATCTCATTTTACATGTTAAATTATATATTTTCAAGGTATGCTGAGTGGTTTACGCAAGATGGTATCCGGCAACGTGAACACACCGGCGACTGTTCGGGAAAACGGCAAAACTCCTGTCCTCAACAAATCTGCATCTAAACGCAAGTTTGACAGCTACGAGGGACTTTCTGCGAAAACTAAGTGAGTTGAACTTCACTGTTCATTTGAGGCAAAAATGGCATGACTCTACGTAACATTATTTTTATTCTAACATTCTACAAATGGTATTGTCTATTTTTACAGGAAAGATATAAGAAAAAACTTACCACAGAAAGAATTGTCTTTCACACCAATGAAAATGTAAGTAAAATCTTATTAGAATTATATTTTATCTTAAAACACTAATTAGTAACTTTGAGAGACTATTTTTGTAAATAAAGTATGTTATCAACTTCCTACCTGACTGGTAGAGTAGAGAGTATGTTTTTGAAACTCATTCGTTGAACTAAGCAGTTGAAAAACTCAAAATTACTATGCAGATTTTTGACTTTCAAAAATAGCACTCCTGGATTGTGATTTTAAAAGGCAAAACAGAAGTAGAAACATCGCACTCCAGGTCCTGTAGTAAAGTCACTCATCAGCCTATATAGACAGGGCTGTGTATGGGCGTTAGTCTACAACGCGCGCCCAATGCGGATTGGTTGACTTCAAATAAGCGTCGGGTCTTTCTTCTACAGCATATGCATGTTTCCTCACGATGTTTTCTTTCACCGTTTGAGAGCAGTCGGTAGGCCGGATGTAGAAAATTAAAAGCAGCAATTTTAAATTTACTTTCAGGGGTCTGGAACGAAAAAGATTACGGCTTAGCCTAATGGATGCAAGAAGCACACCAATCATCAATTCAGATTTCAACTCACACAAAAACTCAGAAACCAGTATTAGCAGTGAAGACTTGCTCACTTCTTCTGAACATTTGTTCAACAATCACGACACCATAGACCTCTCTCCCGACATGAAGCAAACAGACAAAGATTACGTGAGAATCTCGAAACAGGAATATGAAGAAATCAAAAGCAGAGTGTCTGCCATCGAGAACAGACTGTCCAGAGAATTCACTGATGTCATACCGAGAGTACAACCTCTACAACAAGTACAGAATGTCTACGAGCAAACATTAGAGGAAGTGGCAATGTTAAACTACCCTAAATCCACCGATAATCTTGCGCGGCGTCTGAGCAAAGAGCTGAAGATAAGGCCCGAGGAACAGGCGAAGATAATCAGGTCACCTAGCGCGAGGAAAATCGGCTCGATAAGACGCCGATCCAAAGAAAATATAACTAAAATAGTTAGGCATAAGTCTTGGAATGTATCGTCACAATCACAAGCAAATAACGCCGACCGGTTCTATCCATACGTGGGACTGTCTCGGCGGGAAAGAACTAATGCACCAAAACCAAAAATAGTTGTGACTAAAATGCATAGTCCCGATTGGGATAGCACAATGTCAGAAAATTCCCTAAACAATGTTTCCGGTACTAGTCAAAAGTATCAGCTACGGAAGCGAAGCAGTCTTGCGCCAGATTATAATAATCTAGATAAAACAATAGGCAAACCACAACGGAGATCTTTAAATGTTATTGTAAACAACAGTTGGGATAATACTGTTTCTGAAAACTCAATGAATAACACCTTAAATTCTACTAACAAGTCAAATAATTCAATTATGAGACAGTATCAGAACTACAAGAGTAAACGTAGCGAACAGAGTCCTTCAAAGTCTCAGCCCAAATGGCGAAGTGCTGCTGCCTTCTTTATGGACAAGACTGGAGAAGTAGACAACTCGAGTTTATCTGGACGGCCTTCAGTAAACAAGTTGCGTAAACAAAACGCTGGTGCCGTTCTAGCAAAAGCCAAATTGTTCGAGTCTAGTTCCGATAAATCTTCAGAGAGAAACGATAAATCTGCACACACGGGATTCGCAAGAAGACCTAGAGTTAGTCAAAATACCGTCAAACAACAGAAGAACATAGCTTATGTAAAACCCAAAGTTCACACGACTGAAGATGTACCTAGAGTTACTGTAAGAACGAACATTGCGCCGACCGTTCCTTCGCGGTCTTTCAAACCGAATGTTATTAATAAAGAAAAAGAAGTTGATACATGGCGTGCAAATAGGAAGCTCACGCCGCCCGCTAAAAAGGTTGTTTCACCTCAGAATAACATGTCGAAGACTCCGCACCAAACACCAGTATTAAAGAAGCCTCTTTACACTCCTAGAGGTTTGCGTACCCCAGGTCCTGCGATTGATCTCAGAAAGGGAGCCACTCCTATGAAAGCAGTTCATGTTTCACCTAGGCGGCGGTCTCCGAGACAGAAACAACTGCGTGCCTATCAAGTTAATTAAGTAGATTTGATTTTAACCAGTGACTAAACACTAAAATCAATTCACAAGTAGTTCAATTAGTATTATTATGTTTATATGAGAATGTGATTAAACGAATCAGTGGCCATGTGTAAATAGAAATTTAATTTTTTATCTTTTTGATTGTGTTAATAAATACGTAAGTAAAATGAAAACATTTGTTTTATTTTTGGACAGAGATAATCTAGAGTTTGTTGTTTGTATCGAATTGTTTATTCTCGAAAGAAGTGTAGAACGGATAAATTAGTAGGAGTGGAGTTATATTTGGCAAGTCCTTTTCTGAATTTTACACATAATTTCTATTCGTGAGCCTTTGCAAGACACTGGTATTGTAGTTGGAGCAATGTTTCTGACCACTCCAAAAGGGATTGGTTGTAATGTTACTGATTTAATTGTGTAATTCGTATCGTAAACACATTAAAAATTTCGACTTTTCATACAAACATCGATTAGCTGATAGCGTTTAGTATGGAAAGTGCATCAAACGGCAAAAGGCGTAGCGCGAATAACCCGGTGACGCGAATGGATGCGAAGACGGAAATATAGGCTAAAAGGTAAACAAAAAATTTACGAAGTATATGTTTATATTACTATTTGATTTGTATTTATCTGCAAGTCTGCAAGGTCGCTCATCCATGTTTCGTCAACGCCATCTATCAAGCCATCTACTTTTTCTTTTTAATAGCTTTCGGAAAATCCCTCATTCAAATGTTTGGATTGAGGAGCCACCTTTATGTTCATGTAACTTCTCTATACTTTTGAAATCTACTCATTTCCTAAAAAATGGGCATAGAGTCCTTTTTACCCGACTGCGCCAGAAGGAGGGTTATGTTTTTCGAGCGTATGTATGTATGTATGTCTATTTCTTTGGCACGGCCTATAGCCTAAACAGCTTGATGGATTTTAACGTTTGAGGTGTCATTAGATTCGTAAAAATTGTGAGAGTGACATAGGCTATATTATTTTAATATGGCGTCTGCGAAATAAAAAAGAGAGGGAGAATCAACATTTTTTTTTCATTAAAATTACAATATGGGTATCAAATGAAAGCTAGTGATCTGACGATTCCAAAAATATATATAATATAGTACTTTTATGTTACCGTTTCGACACAATACTAAAAAGTATGAAATAAACTAAATTATTAAGATAAACAAAAAACCCGAAAGCATAAAAAACCGATTAACTGAAAAGAGAAAAACAAGCTCTATAATCACTAATCAACTATAAAAGCTTTATTTGAGCTAATATAATTTGAATGTTATTAGGTAGGTATCGCAAACGGGGACACAGGCGATTTTTATTATTAAAATTTTTATAACATTCAAATTATATTAGCTCAAATAAAGCTGTTATAGCTGATTAGTGACTATAGAGCTTGTTTTTCTCTTTTCAGTTAATTGGTTTTTTATGCAGTCGGGTTTTTTGTTTATTTTATTAATTTTTTCAATAGCAAATGTGGCTCTTCAATCCATACGCACACCTGGGGGATCGGGCTAGCTAGGGGATCCTTGTGGCCGAATCCCACATTTTGATATTACTACGGTCTACAGGGTTTTGTCTACGCGTTTTGACGTTATGTCTAATAGCGTAAGCGAAATCTTGGTCAATGACACAGAAACAGCATAAAAAAGAAAAAAAAACTATAACGGTACAAATAATGCGGTCTTATCGCTATAAAGCGATTTCTTCCACGCCTTATCAGTTGCGACGTCGTTCCGGTGTAGTTGCGAATCGTCTACGCTCAAAAATTGCTTGTTTCGAATAAAGATGTGTAAAATGAAGTAAACAAGTATTTAACTACATAATTGACTCAGCAGTAGAGACTGCAATAACATTTTTGTTTTTCTAAAGCCTCGCATCCACTAGGCAACATTTGGCGCGCGCCATGTTAAAACGTTTGCAAAAAAAAAGACGCTGAAAGAAGCAACGTCGCGCGCTGTTTTGCAACGTTGCCTAACATGTCGAGCGTCACGTATTGCGCGTCAATTGTTGCCTAGTGGATACGAGGCTTTATGTCTTGGAAGCAACCGAAGCAGGAAATAATTCTTATTAATTTGTGTGTATGTGATTTCCAGGTCATTTCAGTAAAAAAAAAATAGGGATTGTAATTAGTTAAATAAAATTCCATTTATAATATTATATGATGTATATCACGGCTTTTACAGTGGTATTCTCATGTATAAACAAAATATCCAGTTTTGAATTAAATAAATTAAGAACATACTGACAATTTCAATTCAATAAATAACAATAATTTTCACATTCGGGAAAAGCATCGGCGCTAAAGTAATTTGATTGAATACAATAAATTCACAATTCTGTCCGTGGGGTTCAACTAAAATATTTTCACTTACACATTTAGCGATGATCACAGATTGAGGATTATAAAAAAGCAGATTTAGAACATACCGTGCTATGGAGAGACGATTTAACAATTCGAAACTTGCAATAGTGATTACTGAGTAATTTAGATTTTCATTATAGCTTAACGGCTAACTTATCACTATCAGCACGCAGGCCGCTCACGCGCGGCACTTCCCAGTTTCCTAACATTGCTTCTCGATCGATATCAATACCAAATTTAAATTAACAATATAATAAAATATCAATTGTACCTAAGATCTTTTCCATTTAAATACGCACATTCGTTCTTAATTTGCATTTTAATATACACTATCGGGCCGCGCCCGGCTAATGATATCTCCGAACTATCTACTGGCTCGCAGCTTGCAGCTCGCGTCTTTACACACAAGCGGCGCGAGGCGGCCGCCATGCAGCCCAGCATGCAGCGGCCCCCTGCCCTGAGCATAACGTACCTAATTCATAATTAAACATACATGTTGTGATCAATAATAAAAATATAATGATACAAATTACATTAATTACTACATTTCGATTATTGTGTGACATAAATATTTACAAAGCGCAACAGGAGCGCCAAAATAGTTAGGCGAGGCAGACTCCTAGACGAGAGATTAGAAATAGCGCCGCGTCCACTACACTCCCGGCCTCGAGGCGTCGTCAGGGCCCGCGGGCTACTACCCAGTACCCACTGCCACTAACCGACCGGCACAAGTATCTTTATTAACTAAAACGTCTGAACAATAACTCCTATTGTCAGGAGAGCTAAGGAATAAATGCTCCAAAATAAAATCAAATCGTGTCGTCAAATAGTTAAAAATGATATCATATATTACAAAAAGCCATCCTGACCGTCAACAGTCGCTAGATCGAGAAACTAAACTAAGTAACTAAATTATGTTTAGGTTTTGTTTTATTGACGAAAAATAAAAATCTTCCCCATGATTATGAAACTATAGTAGGATACTATAATATAAATACTACTACCAGTACATCTTACAAAACGAATAACATTATTCTAAATATCAATGTGATTTTTCGAGATTATGGTACGATTATAATTTGGGAATGCATGATACTACTCGACATAATTATTAAGTACCGATGATTGAAACAAATCTCTACATATACACACAGCAGAATGCCCGAGATAGGATCGTTTCCGTCAACTATAGAGTACAAAGATGAAAAATACATAATTATAGTCTACACGAATGAGAATAGCACGCGCCAAACAAACGGTACAGCATTACAAATCAGCGACTTCGAGATGACAATATACAATGAAGTTTTAGGTAATAAAAATAATTGCTAACTAGATTATAGTAATAGACAACAAGTGTAAAATCACACGTAGTATGATTGGAGAGATAGAAAATAATTTGTATAATATAATAATCGTTGCAGTCCGGCGAATAATACCTAAAGTAATAAATAATAATGTTCATAAAGTGTCAGACGAATACTGATATCCGACGCGTGGCGGAGCCTGAAGCGCGGTGGGCGGTATCGGACCGTCCGCGGCCTGCCGGAGACCCTTCGCCGCTACGGGAACGTATGAGGGACATACAACGTTGAATCTACTTAATTATACACATAATACCTAGCGTGTTCTCGGGGAGATAAATGACTTGGAGAACACCCCTGGGGGAGTGACGTAGACGGGGAAGGGTCTCGGGTATGGCGTTGGGACAGTCGCTATGGCGGGAGGACGCGGCGCGGTGGCGGCGGGAGGAGCTCAGTTGACCATGAGCGTGTGGGACTCCATGGGCGCGGCCGAGTCGTACAGCGTGTCGGTGTCCTGCGTGGGCTCGCCCTGCAGCTGGCACTGGTTGGACAGCGTCCCCGCGCCGCAGTCGCAGAAGAATCTGCAACGATTATGGCCATTGAGAACTCGAAAAAGAGTAAATGAGCTTTGTTGCTTTGCTTTACTTTTAAAAAGGTCGGCTGTGACAATAACAGCGGTGGTTGTTGGTCTGACCAATTACTACCGTATACTGATGACCGAGACTACCTGGCGTAGTTATGCAAACCAGCGGCCGCGGTATGATAAGGCTAGGCTATATCACGGCTTTTATCACGTTTGTTCGCGCGCAAACAGCGCTATATTACGCTGCCATGCTGCGCCGGCAGATCCAACCCAATACTTAATAGAAACACTGCCGGTGCTCCGTACACCAGCTGGTTTGCATAACTACGTCTTCATTTTGATTGACCACATGGGTAAGTGTTTTTCCTGTGTGTCCTCACGTGTTTATGTATTTGTAAGTACTGGGTGTATATAATTTATTATTTTCTATTCTTATGTTATAAATAAAGCAGTCTTTTACAAGAGTTAAAATTGGGATTGGCGTGGGATACCCTCATGTACACTTACTCGGCTGTATAACAATAACAAAAAAAATAGTGATTACCTGTCATGGCGAATGAATTCTACGTCGTGTCCAGAATGGCACGTTTTGATGCAATTAACACAGATTGCATTGCGGTCTGTCGTGTTACATGTCTGGCACCTGTAAGATAAACAACACGATGTTTTAAAATAAACTCATATAAGATCACGTCACTATCATTACAATAAAACCTTGTAAGTAGCAGCGTATGCTTAAAACTCTGTAGAACCACACTTTCAAAAAGGGAGCAAATGAGAAAAAAATGTCTCATACGTCATCATGCATCTGACTAATGGATCTACTGAGATTTCCCTAGGGGGCAATATTATAAACAGCTATACCACACCCTGGATTTGGCTGCCACTTCATACAAATGGGAAAAACTGACAAGAGATAAGCATGTGCGATACTAAATGTGTACAAGTGAGACAGGAATACACCATTGCCTACATTTTTTGCCACGCCTCCTACTAAAAGGGGCGAGGTAAAGGTTGGTGGGGGGCAGGGAGTGTTCGTACAATGCGTAATACCATACTCTTTCTTATACTGTGCATATACCACATTCAGAACATCCACCATTTCACTCCCAGTTCCCTAACTCTGTCCAGAGGCAGTGAGCCCGTCGTTATTTTTAATTGACAGTGGTTACAAAACACTCCTCAAAATTGAAGCATGTAGGTTATATTCCACGATATATCCCTTCACAGGAGAGCCACTAGCAACCTCTGGACATTTCATACAAACAGGTTGAAACTGACAAGAAGAGGTAAGCAAGTATGATACCGAGTGGGTTCGAGTGAGAGGACAACACCGTTTCTTACTGTCTGTTTTCCAACTCCCGTACCACTGAGGGAGTGGGTCAACATTTTTACTTTGCCATTGGTGTCACAAATGGTACATAATAAGTTTCCTAAACGAATAGGTCTAATCAATTACCTATAGAAATCGTGCATAGGAAAAGAAGTGTAAGAAGATATCTTGTAGAGGCACTGCCCGCCGCCGACAGCCTTCTCCACCGCGTCCTGGTTGCTGAAGATCTTGTTGCCTCGCACGAGGGGTGACACACCAGACGCCAGGCAGAGACCTGATACAAACAATCAAAACGTTATTTATAAAGATTCATCAACATCATCAGCCTATGCAAGGTGTAACAAAACGCCCTATTTTTGACTTTGAGCGAGATATCTCGAGACAAAAGCATTATAACGATCTAGTTTCTAAGGGAGCTTTGTTCCATTGTACAAGACCTATCCAACGACACCTCACTCGATTTATTTAAAAACCATTTTTTTCCAAACCCCCTTTCTGTGTATGGGAAAAATTTGTTTCTTCAAAACTACATTTCTGTTTTTGGGTTACTGTTATCTGTCTTCAAGCAAAATTTCGATCCAATAGGTGCAAGAGCGTGTTATTGAGGCGGGGTATACAGACAGACAAAATGGGTGAAAGTACAGGGTGTCTCAAAAGAAATTTTATATTTAGTGGATCGATTAAAAAAAAAGTAAGCCGTATATAGAAAAAATGTTTATTAATTATTGAAATACACTTTTTGGGGATTTATTTCTTAAAAATGATATCGTCTAAATGTAGACCCTCGCGTTCTCGGCACTCATTTAATCGAACAGTAAAATTACTTATGACGGCTCGGCAGGTGGATTCAGGGATGGCTGCCATTTCGTGACGGATATTTTCTTTCAAATGGGCCAGTGAAGTCGGTTTATCGGGTTTCTGATGTTTGCGTTTTGGATTCGTTGCACTCCAGTAGCGGCAGTTCTGCTTATTTACGTGGCCATTAAGATGAAAATGAGCTTCATCCGAAAACAAAATGTTGGTAAACGTTGAAAATCGCTCAATCACCTGATTTACGAAATGAAGCCTCTGACTGGCATCTTGGGGCTTTAATTCTTGCACCAATTGAATTTTGTAGGGGTGCAGCTTTAGGTCTTTGTGCATGATGCGATGTAATGATGATCTATGCACATTTAAAGCACTTGCGCGCTTCCGAATTGAAAGGTTCGGGTCGTCACGAACAGACTGATTAACATTCTCCACGTTTTCTACCGTTCTTGATGACCTAGGTCGCCCGGATTTTGATTTATCTAGCGTTGTACCGGTCTCTTCAAACTTTTTAACCCAATGTCGAATGAGAGGAATGCTTGGCGCATCATTTAAGTGGCGAAAACCTCGAATACTGCAGAATTTTCTACGCGCTACAGTCGCCGAATCACCGTTTTTGTAAAACTCTCGCACGCACAACGCGCGGTCTGCTCCCGAGAAACGCTCCATAGCGACTGAATTCCCAAGAGCCAGGCTACCGATTGACATAACCCCCGCGCCCCTCGGATACGTTGCGCTCACGCAGTAAGCTAAATAAATATAAAATTTCTTTTGAGACACCCTGTATAAGTGTTCCTTGTTTCACAACGGAACCCTAAAGGTAGCTGTTTCAAACAAAACTATAGTACCTAGTGCTAGCATACTAGACGCAAACGTATGGACCCCATTATTTTCGACCCTTACCCCTTTAAATATTACTATTACGCCTTGTATAGGGTCCTTCTTTATATGCTAACGGTTTTTTAAGGGGATTCAGACCATCAAGCTGCACAACTTTCTCTATGGGACTAACTTCGAAATCGCGAAAAAAATCTGCTGTTCCATACAAAACTGCAAACCTACTCGACCAAAAATAACAGCGGACAGCAGATTTTTTTGAGAAAATTGTTCAGTTTGATGGTATGATCATCAACTTTAAAAATAGGCAGCATATTTAGAAAGACCCTGTATACAGGGTCCTTCTAATACAGACCGAAATCAGCTCTTCCATACAAAATTGCAAACATGTTGGTCCCATAGAGAAAGTTGTTCAATTGGATGGTCTGATCATCCCCTTAAAAAAGTGTCAGCATATTAAGTTGGACCCTGTATGTCTCAATGCTAAGGACCAGGGTATTTTTTCTTATACTGTGCACAGCTACTTACACCAGAAATGGGTAAAAGAGATGGGTCCTATTCCACATCGGGGGCCCTGTTCAAATTCTTGGTTTATAAAAATGACCAAAATATAAAACTGATGTTCAATGGATCACAGTAGTTTTGCATTTCAGTTTGCTTCAAAAGTAAATCAAAAGTTGGCAAAGTGCCTAATGTTGACAACTTACGAACTGTTTATGATAAAATATTTATTGCATGTAAGATGATACTGATCTAAGAATAAACTTGATAGACTAAACGACACTCCTTTAATAGTACTTTTCCATATTGTCAGTAAGTGGTGTGTGATCGGATTACGATCAATAATAAATTGTATGTTTATCATTGTTGTCTGTTTTCCGTAATAAAAATCTTGAAGTTTCCGTTTGGAATAAGAACAACGTAAGTAAGTTATATACCCTGTAAGATCCCACTGTAAGGAAAAGGCCTCCTCTCATTAAAAAGGGTGAGAAGGAGTGGGCTGTACTACAAGTTACAATGTAACAGATGCACTCCCTTAGAAAACCATGAATTTCCACGCTTTATTTACCTACTGTTCCCCTTTAACGCTGCTAGACGATAAAAATGCATCGGGGACCTATCGCACGAGAGATTTTTGAGCGTAGGCGATGTCGCCACTGCACTGCAACGCCGCGACGTCGCAACTGAATCGACCCGAATTTTTTCCGAGTGTTATCGCTATATCGCGGCGATATCGTTCGATTGGCTTATGTATGAGAAACTCACCACCAAATCTGTTGTTGAATATCTGGTTGTGTTCAAGCGTAGCAGTCGCGTTGTTGGTGATCTCCACGCCGGCGGCGAGGCCGTCGAAGATCCGGTTGCGCCGCAACACGGGGTGGCTTTGTGTCGAGATCAGCACACCGGCTTGTGCGTTGCGGAATATGTCGTTCTCTTCTAACACACCCTGTGTGAACATTTTACTTTTAGATAGGATATTTAATGTAGGACCATGCAATCAGTGTTTGATCACATATATGATATTCGAGAGGAACTGAACTTGATCAATATGGATCACTATCAAACTAAACATCTTTCTGTATGGGACCAACGTGCAACGTCTAAACAGCGAAAAAATCTGCTGTTCCATGCAAAACTACTCTACTCAAATGTATGGGACAGAAGATTTTGGTGTTGGTCCCATAGAGAAAGATATTCAGTTTGGTCTGATCATCCCCTTAACATTCTGGACCCTGTATAGACTGCTTATTTCTTTGTGCTATGATAGAAGTTGAGTTGTAATAAATATTGTGTTATTCCCGGCAAATGTGTCAAACTCACCTTTCCGCCATTAAAAATACAAATACCCCCATCGCGCCCATCAAAAATCTTATTCCTTTTGAGCGTTGGGTTGGAGTCAGTCTTTATCCACACTCCGGCCATGGCGTTATCGAATATCTCGTTTTGTTCGAGAAGGCCTAAGCCGCCGTTGTACACTAGCACGCCTCCGTTCTGACCGCCCCAGATCTTGTTGCCGCGTATAACAGGGTTGCTGCCCGTTCTGATCTGGACGCCGGAGTAGAGGTGATTGAATATATCGTTGTCTTCTAGCTTGCCGTGACCGTTATCGTAGAAGTATACGCCGACCTGTTGGAGGTAAGTCAGTTGTTAATACAGTGACCTGATATATTTGATGGTGGCTGTTGTACAAGAGACGGGCAGAAGGGCTCCACACAAAGAGCGAAATAGCCGCACACATAGACGCGCACGTACAGACACAAAATAAAATGCAACAATTTGTACTTTCACTAGACTTAGGAATACATTTCACCACTTTTGGATAAATTCTTGTTAGCTTATCTGACAGCTCGTTTAACTGTGATAAATAAATCTACATAGAACCTCCTTCTTTTTTAAAGTCGGTTAAAAACTCAATAATAAGGTTTGAACACTAATACAAAAAATGTAAAATACTAAATGTACGAATTTTGTTCGAATGTCTTGTACATATCTTTCATATTCTCTATTTTTGATTTATTATTCGAAGTCTACCAATCCGCATTGGTCATTAAAGGCCTAACTAGGAACTAACGCCTATACACCCTCCCTGATGGTAGGCCTGTGCCCTGCAATGTGACGTATATAGGCTGATGATAAAGTAAGAATTTCAACAAACCTGCTTTCCCGAGTGTATGCGATTGCGACGCAACACGGGGGTGGAGCCCGTAGTGATCCAGACACCGGCTAGAGTGTTAGCGTACACCTCGTTCTCCTCTATCAGACCCTGGCCCTTCTCGTGCACGTAGATGCCGCCGTGCTGGCCGTGGTGTATCTTATTGTGCCTCACTATAGGGTCGCTATTTGTGCGGATCTGTTGACAAAAAACGAATATTTGTAAAAAATGCGGCTAATGATTCGTTTAGTTACTTGCACATCGTCCCACAGATTATCTAGTCTTATTTAAATTACCAGAATCTACTCTGGACTTGTATAATGATGACTAGACAACAATATACATAGTGAAATTGATATCACTAGCATCCTTTTAAACTAAGAGTCTACCCATCAAACTGACAACTTTTAGTATGGGAGCAAAAAGATCGGAGCAAAAAAACTCTGCATGAAAAATGTAAACTCTTGTATACATTTGAGTCGAGTAGGTATTGCAGTTTAGTATGGAACAGCAGTTTTTTTTAGCTCCAATCGGTTTGCTCCCATAGTAAAAGTAGGTCAGTTTAATCTAAGTCTAATAATATCAATTCACCCTATAGAATACATAATATACAGGGTATAAACTTAAATGTGTTACATAATTAAGGGGTGCTTCAGACCATCAAACTGAACACCAATTTTTACGATGGTACCAAAATAGAAAACTATAAAAAAATATTGGTTGTTCTATAGATAATTTCAATAGAAAGAAAACCTCGAAAAAATGTATAGAACATTTTTTTTTTTGCATATTATATGTAGGTCCTATAGTGAAAGATGTTCAGTTCAAGATAGTTCGAAGCATTATTGAGTATGTGACGCATTTACCACCCCGTATAGATACAAACATCCAAGACTAAAGTACAAATATTCATATTCATACAAAAATTATGGTATTAGAATCCGCGACCAACGGATCAGCGAGGCAGGTTCACTACCAAACGGTCATATTGCGAGATAATGATCAAATTGAATCTTAGGGGTAATTTGAAATGTGTATGATTCAGCCTCAGTAATTAACAATTTTCTAGAATATCTAGTCCATACTTTCATGTCACGTTAACACAGTGTTTTAATTTTATTTGGCACATACGGTTATCTAATCAACATAATAAAAGTCTAGACAAGATAAACTATGAGATATTACTAAAATATTTATATAAACAAAACCAACAAAAATAAACATTTTGGATCTCACCTGTATCCCAGCCAAAGCATTCCCGTAAATATTATTGTGCTCGATCAGACCACGGCCTTCGCCGAAAATGTAGACTCCGCCCTGATGTCCGTTATATATTTCATTACGCCGAATCGTCGGGTTACTATTGGACGTGATCCACACCCCAGCGAAATTGTTGGAGTGTATTTTGTTATCTATAAACTGGCCGAGGCCAGACTCGTGGACGTATATGCCTCCTGTCTGGCCGTGGTGGATCTCGCAGTGTACTACGGTGGGGTTTGCGCCGGCTTTCACTTCGAAACCGGCGATTCTGTTGTTGTGAATGTCGTTTGCTTCAAAATAGCCCTGTAAATAATGTTCAGTGTTAAAAGTTTGTGATGATAAAGTTAGCTAAGTTGCAATAGTAGATGCAGTCTCAATTAAGTTAAGGTTACCGTCCGATTTTACCTTAAAATTGGATGGAAAACATTGTAACAATTTTTTACATTAACTATGGCACTTTTTTTTTAAGCAGAAAACAAAACTGAACCATCTACAGGACATGAGAAGTGATTTGGTTTGTCTCGAAATCTATTTTTAATTATTAAAACTGAAGAAAAAGGAATCTAAAGTCAACCATTTTACTCTTAAATTGTTGATCGAAAGAAAATGAAAATTTACAATATACTTCACAATACAACATAGAATGGTTTGGCTTTCTTATATGATAGATACGCCTTAATGTTTAGTCAATTAACCAAGACATCCACTGCTGAACACACAAGCCTTCATCATCATCAGCCCGTATCCACCACCACTGAAGGGCACAAGCATCCTCCCCATTATGAAATCTTTCTTAGTGCTGCGAAAATCGCATCCAGGTCTTACTGACGCTTTTCCAGATGCGTCAACCCTACCTACTCTTCTTTTGCCTGATCTCGGCCACCACTCTGTTAAAGCTTTTCTCCACCTGCCAACAGTTTTGCGCGTTTGGTTCGGGGCCCACTTTCAATGAAATTTAATTTGGTGCAGCTTGCATCTGCTCCCGCGAACTTCACAAGGTCGGCAGTCTAACTAGTGCAGCTACAGGAGCGGAAACCTTAAAGTAAAACATCAACTACTTACCAAACCATTTTCAAACGTAAAAATGCCGACATCCCTTCCGTGGTGTATGTGGTTGCGGCGCATGATAGGGTTGGCGAAGTTCTTGACCCATATGCCGGCGAGGGCGTTGCGCGATATCTCGTTGTCCTGGTACGCGCCCTGCGCGTAGTCGGTCACGTAGAGGCCGACGTTCTCGCAGTCACTGATGTCGCAGCGCTTGATCACCGGGTTCGCGCCCGCTCCGCTGACGCATACCGCCGCGCCCACTGATGAAGGAAGTTTAATTAGTTGAGGATTCTAATTGCCGCTGAGAAAGGGCTATTGAGGTAGGTAGGTAACCGTCCTGTTTTCTCAGATCATGTCCTGCTTCTTATTGGTGAGTCTTTAAGTAACGTCCTGGGTCTTTTAGGTACGCAGGATATTATGAAGTGCACAAGTGTACGCGCTAAACACAGATTCACTTTCTTACCCTTACCCTCCTATATCTGATGGAACGGAATACCGATACAGAAGTGGGATCAGATGCAGTGGCTAAAATATACGCGGGGTTAGCCCCCTATGCGAACTTTATTGAACTTACCGACGCTGGCACTCCTAATGATGCAGTGATCGACTGTGGGCGAGCAGTTGTCGGAGACCTCCAGACAGTAGTGCTTGTGGTGCTGCATGGTGCTGGTAGCGTCGGGCGAGAACTTGAGCGTCATGTGGCCGGCGTACGCACGGTTAGCCCCCTCCGCGAACGTTAGTGTAGACTCGGCTTCACGTTCCAGGACAACGGACTCTGCTACGTTGCCTGCGGCACAACCTGCAATAAGCCGAGATGGATTGATGAGTTTATGGATTTATATTGTTTTGTAGGGAGGAATACTTTATATTCGAACAAAAAAGAGAACTAAGGATTTTGTACACAAAATAAACCAAAAGAATAGTTTAAATGGTACCATAATCACTCTGTCCAATGTCCAACAAATCGCTGCTGAAAGGAACAAGTAATTTATATTGATTGAATAACAAATATCATCAAACAACAGCTGCGGTATTTACGCACAGAATTTATCACGACAGATTTCTTTTTACCATCCAGTTATTGCTTTACAGAGGAGATTGTTATATGCAACCAATAGGATTCAAAAATCTATAAAGAGCTATATACCACTCAATGGTTCATTACAAAAGCTCCAGGTTAGTAAAACCTACAAGCTTGGAATTTGTTTGTCTGCTGAGAAAGGTGGTAGAAAGTATAAGAATTTCATAGCGAAGCACAAGTATTCAGCTAGTTAAAAATCCCATTGATAATTTCATACATATCCCCTCTTCACTCCGATAGAATAAAACCCTTGAGAATATGATGATGCAGAAAAGATATCCTACCAAACAAACAGCTTCATACAAACTCGCAGCGGCCAGCACACCCCTGCATGCGCAACGATGTTTCTACCAAACTGTCGTTCATTCTCATACGTGAACGTTCACGTATTGACGCTGCGCATCTAGGGTCTACCGGCTGCCGCGAGCTTGTATGAAGTTGTTTTTCTGGTAGGATATCTATTTGTTGGTGATAAGAACGCCGACGGAGAACGCGGCGTAAATAAGACGGAGTGAACCCACCAATGAGCTGGACATCAGTGTCGATGGCGAGGCACTCCTCCTGGTACAGGCCGGCGTGCACGAACAGGAGCGCGGGCGCGGCGCGGCGGCACGTGCAGGCGCCGGCGCCGCACGCGCAGGCCGCGCCGGCGCACGCGCCCGCCGGCGTCGCGCCACTTGCCGCCGTTGCCGCCGTCGGCGACGCAGGTGTCGTCGGCACGCTGCCGCCGCCCCGCTCCTCCACGTACTCGAGAGCCGCCTGTAACGTGCTCTCTCCTTTATTTTGGATCTTCTTCGTTTTATTTAGTTGAGCTTCATTCCTAGATTGATTTCTGAGTAGTTTAGTTTAAGTCGGTTTTTTTTCTTGTTTAGTAAATTTCTTCGTTCTTGTTTTGTAATGGTTTGTATACTTTATACTATACTTACATGTTAGCATCCAAATGTATTATTGAACGATATACAGGGTCCAATTTGATATGCTGCTGACTGTTTTTTAAGTGGATGATGACCAACATCGAAATCGCGAAAAAATTTCCATCTGTTCCATTCAAAACTGCAATCCTACTTGACCCAAATGTAAGGGACAGCTGTTTGCAGCTATTGTTCAGGTTGATGGTCTGACCATCCCCTTAAAAATCGTCAGCATATTAAGGACCCTGTGTACTTAACTACATAGGTAAGAACACAGATATTGTTTTTTAATCAATGGCTGGATCCGTTGGTTGTTGATGACCATCTCCATTTATCAAAAAGGATGGATGTTGCAGGTTTACAACGTGTATTCAAACATCTTCAAACTTTGTAGGACAAAAAATACAAGCAAGATCCGCCTTGGCTTCGTCATCCATTGCCATCAGATGGGAATAACGCTAAGACAATTTTTATTATAAAAAGAAAGCATGCAAACATACCCTAATAGTATTGAAGTGTTTGATACGAGAGTCCTTCTTGGGGCGGTAGTTGGGCCGCACGTGGATGCCGTAGTAGAGCTGGCGGAAGCTCTCCTTCCAAGGGTTGTCGGCGTCACACTCGTCCACCGGTACGAAGTCGAACTGGCACGGCGCGGGGTGCATCAGCGGCGTATCGTATTCGAACACCGACTGGTATAGGCTTTTCCTGTTAACATTTCAATAGTTAATTATAAGTTATAGCTATTGTACTATGTACTACGTACTAGAAGTATATATTCTCGGTATTGTAAGAAACATTGATGTTAATTTCAATTGAACGCAAATTAGCTCTGTTTTCGTCTAGATAATTTAAATGACCAAACCCAGGCAAAAATGGAGCGATGCAAATGATAGCATGGACTAATTGTGATGTACACATCACAGTGAGAATAAATCATAAATAAATAAATGTCTACAGCATCACTTTCTTGTCTGTTGGTGCACCTAATCTGCTAAGGAGTGAACAAAAGAAGATTCTTTCATCGGTCACGATGCAGAAGCACTTTAACTCTGCAGCTCCCAGAATACTGAGATTTACGCAGGCTCCGCGAGAGCTTACTTTTACCGTGTGGACACTGCTCCCTGTTCCGTCCTGCATTCAAGTATAACCGGTGTTGTCGGGCCAATAAGATGGGATGACTTCTAAAGTGTGAGGACATTGCTGCGAGTATTTAACAGTTTAATTGTACAATTGGTAACAACTTTATCCTAAAAGAGATCTTACCATAGCTCAGTGTCATTGGCGATGGTGTTGAATCTCTTGCAGACCTGCGCGACGCGGCAGAGGTCACGCTCGGTGAGGTGCGACAGGATGCAGAGGAGCACCTCGTCGGGCAGCTCGTACTGCAAGTACTGTGACACATTGCACACGTCCACACCCTGCGACAGCGACCTGCGTACAAAAAATACATTGTTAGCTCAAACTTATACTTGATCATCGTTAGACTCATTTTTATCTAAAACATAATAATATACTTTATATTATAAGTTCATACTGAACAACCGCAGAAGCAAAGCTCGTGCCATCGTCGGTGCCCTTACCGGGCACTACGCCACAGGCACGATGATGCACAAGATGAAGCTCGCCCTAGACCCCAGCTGCCGAGCGTGCGGAGAGGAAGAAACCATGGAACATATTCTGTGTGACTGCGATGTCTTGACGGCTAAGGCTTGAGAGACGTCGTCGCTTCGACGGCGGACGCTTCCCAATCCAAATGTCATTTTTATATGGGCCCGCCGTCAGTCGCTGTCGGTAAATGTGTCTCAACCATGGACTTAGAATGATAAAGGATACCAATCCTCCTTACCATCGGGACCCCCCGACTCTCGTCACGCGAGAGGGCCCTTCTCCATTTTTGTCGTATTCTCGGGGGTGGCATGCTAGACCAAGCTAGCTCGCTCGCTCGCTAGCTCATTTACCAAGGTTTTTAAGGGTGAAGAAAATAAATTTCTAGAGGTCAACACAAAAGATACCAGTGCGACAACGCAGGCCACCTGCAGTCAGTATGATTTTAAATGAATATGCCTATGGGATGGCTCGAATAATACAGCCATCTAACTGTTTACCGACTGGTTGAAATGTTTTCAGAAATAAGAAAGAGCTAGAGACGAAACACCACTAAAACATAGTATAAGAAGGGGTATCTAGTACTCCATAACTAAAGTACAAAGGCATACACTGGATTTAAGATCGAAAAATTGTTTCGAGCATTACTAAAAATCCTCTACGATACGAGCGCCTCGTATTATAACCATGAATACAAGTCAAAGAATATTTCCGATTCTATTTGAAATGCGTTAGAAAGGATTTCAAACAAAAAATAACTAGGCAATGGAATTTAGCCGTTATTGCGTCTATTTCCGACATTAGTAAATACTTTTTCTAACCTTTTAGTAGTTTGTATTTGTAATTCCTGTGTACTGCATTTATGGAAAGTGAAAGTAACCTCAAACATCCACTTGTGTAATCAGGAAATACCTACATTAACATACACCTAGCCAGTGTATTAGAAACATTTTGTTTCATGAGATAATAAAGTGGTTTTTGATGTCAAAAAAAGTAATGGCATAATCGTCTTTGTTGCATTTTAGGCGAAACTTCATATTAAAATTCTTAAACGTGTTTTTTTTAATCACCAAATAACTTGTTTTTCTGTTATGTTATGTTCTAAGCTTCTAATTATGATTGGATCTGCTTGATCATGTAATACCTTAAAACCGAAAATACCTATTATGAAGAGATGGAATGCTTGGGGCAAAATGAAACCAATTCTTAAGTCTACACCACATTCTCACCGAGAACGGACGAGACAGGCCGAGGACGAGACAGGCTGAGAACGAGAGTGTGGATTCATTGTTCTCGCGGTGTTGTGAGCCATAGTTCTTTTCCTTGGAAAGTTCTCGCGAGAGTGCAGTGCTTGCTTTTATTATAATTACGAGTTGAGGGCCTTGACAGACTTGCGCCAGTGCCTCTCTGACCATCGCTGGTCTTTTGTGAACACCTTTTTTACAGTTCCCTACAGATCCCCACTGCAATCAGGAACTGCAGTAGGTCTTTAACAGGGAGCGTTTGTATCTCATTCAGTGCCAATACCTGTCCACCCAGATAGATATTTCGTTTGTACAGCAATGGGCCATATTCACAAAGATGATGCAAAGGAGTTTCCATCTCCATGCGAAATCTGCAGCACAGATTAATATGTGTATTGGTTACAGATAGGTAAGTCGCCTGGGATTTTAGGACGTCTAATTATTAGCGTTACCGCTTATGAGCACCAGTGGGAGCCACATTGTTAAATAAATTGAAGAAGACACGACACAAGGATCGAACCATAACCACCCGAATCTTGAGCCGGTTGTGTAGACCACTAGACCTAACAAGACAGTGATTGATATGAGCGAAATCTCTCACTACTACAGCGGTGAGGTGTAGCGCGCTATCCCACCAGTTTAGATACGAACCCAAATTCAACACCATAGTGCTTCGATACGTCACCGATAGATGTCGGAAGCTGTTTATTAGAAAATCAGCGTTCCACTTAGTTTGTACTAAGATAACATAGCATGATCTGCAGCTGGTAGAGTCATTAGTTACAAAGTTTGCATATGTTTGTTCAGTTTGCAGTAGCCTGTGAGTGATCTCACTCTATAATAAAAATTTTGCTTTATTAAGAGTAAGGAGGCTATTCGCAAGCTTGCGATTATTACCTTTGATAAGTGATTTAGAATGCTTTCTTTACGATTACAACACTAGAATAAAGTGTAACTAACGTGCGAGGCCGCTTCCTAGCAGGCAGAGAGCACGTGCCCGACGCCTCGGGCTCGTAGTACGACTGCGGCGACTTGCGGCGCAGGTCGTAGGGGCTGTGATGGCCGGCGGTGGTGGCGGGCGCAGCGGCGGGCACTGGAGGCGAGCCGCCGCCGCCGCCGCTCCCGCTCGGCCCGGCGCACGCCGCTGTCGCTGCCATTGCGCTGCCAGTCACGTTGTTTGGGCAAGGGACCGATTCACATGGTTCAGCTAGAAATTTGTATCTGAATTTAGAATAAATATCTTGGATATTCTCACACAAGTTATCTAGTCACATATAATATACCAAGATCAGACCGCAAACTTATGCACCTATTTGTTTGGCGAAATGTGATTTAAGTGAAAGTTTATCCAGGGGTTTATACAACGCCGCCGGGTTGCCTAGTAAAATCTTGACGCAAGTACCTTTACCATGATGATTTATGGTAGCATTTTTTCCACCTATCTGTTTGGGAAGTAATTGAGGTGCCATCTGAAGGAGACTGATGTTAAGAACTGGAAAAACTAAACCACCTCTCAGTCTGCCGCAACTCTAAGGATGCCAGGTTCCAAAGAAGTCATTTTTAACCCTACAGTTGCGAAGTTGGTGTATTAGTTTCATCATGATCAGTCCAGTAGTTTTTGTGTGATGCTCGAACAAACACAGACTTTTACAGTATTATAATAGTGTAAATGGAGACCCTGTATATATGGTCGAGGAAGAAAGTGATGTGGACCAAACAAAAAAACTGCAGATGTTTTGATTGACGTTTTCGTAGATATCTTTACAAAACAAAATTCAGTGTTTACGTAAATGTATAAATGAAGTACCTGACATGAATTTAAATTGTGGCAGTGCTGTGATTGACATTTTAATTAATCTTATCATTACTATCAGATCATTTCTTTTATCAGCCTGAGTAGAACATTTGATAAATTTCTACCCTTATTAGAATTAATATGATTGATAAATTTCTCTAAAAAGATATAATTCCAGTTTGTAAAAATACAAAATACTTTAAACTTTGATTTGTTGCCAAATGACATGACCTATTTTAGAGTTGATCTAGATCTAGGACAGTCTTGACATTTTGTGCCTTATTAAAAATAAAAGTTACTTTGTTAGTTGATATTTATGGTGTCCCAATTTAGAATTTTATTTAATAAGTCGACTTATGAAAACATGAATAGTTAGACAAGGTTAGTATCTACAAACAACAGCATACAACACCTGTGTAATTAAACTAACAGTCTCATTATCACTCAGTTGCAGAAACGCTCATCAAAGTTAATCCTCCATTAAATCTCTTGCTACCACTTTTTGTCTCGTTGACGTAGTTAAAGCTAGCAAGAGATTTAATGAAGGATTAACATTAATGAGCGTTTCTGCAACTGAGTGTATATGATATAAAATCATATGTACAGTTGTGTTCATTAATATGTACACACAATACAAAATTTAAATAAATTTTAACAATGAAAGGCAAAGTTTTGTTTACATCATTATAGACTTAAAAGATTTACAAACAAAACAATATTTTTATTGGTCGCATAATTAAAAATTTCTTATGATTTTGCTTAAATGTTCTACATGTAGACATTTTAATAAATGTACAAGCATTTACATGAGGATTTAACCAATATGGAGATTAAATCAAAGTAAAAAGTAAACAGAAGTTGGTAGTTGTAGCAGTGTTTCTGACCACCCCGAAAGGGATTACGGTCACAAGTTTATGTATAATAATAAATTTGTTTATTACCATTAAAGTTTATGTATGTATCAAGTAAACATTATTTATTTATTGAACATCAATGCCTTCATTTACCTACCACACACAAGAAAGAGTTTCCAGTATAATGTTCACAGATGTTTTCATTCAAGTTTTATGTGGGAAATCCATAACATAATCCATCTGGCACAGACCTCTTTGGCCATTCTAGATTACTATTTCAATACCTATATATTTAAGGCTCTTTTTTCTGTTAAGAATCACAATATTTACTATTTTTGTTGGAGTAACCCTTTTTTAATTTAGGCTTTCTTGCCTAAATTAAAAAAGAGTTACTCCAACAAACTACACAAGCCTTAAAGCTATTTTATACAATACCTACTTTTATCGGTTATTTATGTCTAAACATACAAATTGGAAAAAAAAGGTAACTTTTACATTTATTTTGATATTCTTAAAAGTAAAATGTTTAGAACCTATAAAAGTATTGTACTAAAAAATTAGCTTTTAGGCTTTTGTAGTAAGTTGCAAGCATTTTTTCATTTTGGGTTTTAATTACTGAGAAATCTTTAATATTGTGACACCACTGAACTGTAAAAGGATTCTTAAAAATGTTCATCTAAGTCACTCTTTTTCATTATTGACGATGGTGTTAAATGTATTGTCGATTATATAAATAAATGAAATTAAATATAGGTATATCCTTGAGATAAACATGATTTCCTAGCACTTTTTCAATAAAAACATTATAAAACAAAGTTGGACAAAAACATACATCAGGAAGCAAATTCTTAACCCAATGACCTCAATATTTGTTTTATTCTTATCACCACATTATTTTACATTATGAAAACAATCTATTGTCGGTTCAGATCTGGCTGGTAGGTACGTTCGGTTCTTGTTTCAGTAAATTCAAATACCAACCTATGTGAGTAGACAACTTTTAAGAAACAAATTGGAGTCACATTGCTGGGTTTGCTCCAAACACTTCACTCAGTCATTGGCGTGGTGTTCGCGCGGTTCGCGTTTCAGCCTGCCACGAGGCTCCGCAATCCTTCTCAGTTATGTTCTTACTCAAAAAAAATCTTCGAGATTGGATGGATACTCCCTCAAACCACTTGACACTGGCGGAAATGCGGTGCTAACGCACAAGCAAGAAGTCCATTAATTATTTTAAAAAAGAAACAAATTATGTTTAAAAGAAACAAAAAATTGTTTGGGTATTGTCCTATTGGAAATAGAACAGACATTTTGCATATCTGTCATTTTGCGTTTCTGACATTATGTGTGCAAACCGAATGGAGAATGGATATAAGTGCACAGAACACACTGCCATACTTGTCTTACTTTTTTAAATTTATTATTATTGGACTATTGCTTGTGTGTCAGCACTGCATTTCTACCAGTGTCAAGTAGTTTATTGATTGGTTGGAGTATCTATCCCAATCTCAGGGATTGTTTTTGATCAAGGACAAGAAGAGATTGCGGATTGTGGAGCCTTGTGGCAAGGAAAAACGCGAACCACGCGAAAGACAAGTGCTTGTGTCAGAACTTGCAATGTGACTCCGTCTTTTTTCATTGTTCTAAGTTTTAGAAGGTAATCATATTAATTTTAACTTGCCAATGAAGGTGTTTTACGAAGAACAGTACTTTAGCCACCGTCGAGTTCAGAGATATATTTTTTTTTAGTTTACCTACTCTGAATTATAAACACCAATTTTTTTTTTAATTGTCTTAACTATTATAAAACTGTAACAGAAGTTTGTTTGTAAATCGAAGATATTTACAAAAAAAAGATGATATGGTTTTTAGGTGACCCTGACTCTAAATCTTTTTTAGAATTTTTGTTCGTCTGTTTGTTTGTTTTTTGTTTGTTTGTGCGAGCATCATGTGAAAACTTTGATGAAACTTTTTTGTTTGATAGCTTATTTGTTTTATAGACTTAAAATCTCGTATATATAATTTGTGCGGATGAAATCGCGGGTTAAGTCTAGTAAATGAATAAAATTCAATAAATGAATTCAAGAACGTTTTTTAACAGAATTTATAGGACACCGAGCCTAAGTGCTGCCCTCAATCATATTAATTATTTCTAAACAATTATACATTTCCAAAAAACAAGAATGCTATATTGTAGTCACTGCTGATTTTAAATTTATCTAGTCATAGTGGATTTGTTTTTATATCTTTAAAATCACCAAAAGTGGCTACTTTTGTATTTATAATCTTTGAGGGTTGAGCCTCATCTGGCTGATGACAGAATAAACCCGATATAAACACCGGCTTTATCTGCCCCGTGCCAGAATAGAACTATACAGAAATAATGCGTACGGTATGGCTGTACGGATATATAATAACATCCCGCAGGGTATTCTAACTTGTCCCTCCAAGGAATTTAAAAGGAAACTCACGGAATGGCTTCTTGACAAATGTTTTTACTCAGTAAAGGAATTTTTAAATGAAGGTTGTGATTTTTGATAATTGTATTATTTTGTAAGTTAATATTAATTTGATAAAATTGTGATAATAACTAAGATTGTAACCTATCCTAAACACAGTCTTTAAACTACATTAATATATTACGCTTTTTATATTTCTAAATAAATTTCGCTTTCTGACATTGTAAAATATTTAATAAAATTATATGACATTGAATGCCTTGAAGAGGCAGATTGCTGTACCACAAATTAATGATACCATCCTATGTAACGTGTGCAATTAACAATGAATAAATGAAATGAAATGAAATGTAAAATTTTTTCAAGCTCTATCCTTTTCTGTCGCTCAGGAACGTCATTGGCTAGAGCGAGAAAGGTCAGTGCTGCCGCATGTTGATCGCATTTCTGCTATCTTTCTCTTTAAGAGAGAAAAGGATGGAGCGACGGAAATAAATGATTTGGTGCTCGCAGATGAGATTTAACCTTTAACCTGTCATATTCCGGGAAATACAGACACAGCAGATCCGCGTTCCGGCAGCTGAGAGGTTAAATTGCCAAAAGTAGGCACTTTTGGTCATAAAACATAGTCACCCATGTTTTTATAAGTTGAAAAACAACAATGACTTCAATGTGGCATTCTTGTTTTTTGGAAATGTTGTAAAATTGTTTAGTAATAGAAAATCCGATTGAGCATCGGAGGCTTAGTACCACTTAAAACCAATTAGCATGCATACAAATAATAACAGTCAAAAAACAAATTTTAGGTACTACAATATTGATTTTTGTTAGTGTAGGTAGCAGTGAAAAATTAAACACAGTGTATATTTTCCATTTACTTTGTAACTGCACTGTGTCAATCTTTAATACATGCTGTCATGTACTACCAATATTTATAGGTACTGAGCTATACAAATTCTAGCAACTAATTAATGATGTGTGCTGTTTTCAATTCAAGTAAAAGAATCGAGGTTTCGTAACAAATAAACGGCACAAATACGATTCGGTCATGTATCTGAACAGCTGTTTCGTCACGCCGTGTAAAATAAGTTTTCATCCTGCAAATCAATACCCATATTGCGCAAAATGTCACTGAAATGCGCTATTCAATATCATCGTTGATCTTGGAATGTAATGAAATGATGAGGAATTTTGATCTCGGTCAAACGAGGCACAATGATCAGCCAAGTAAAAATTTTGGTATAATTCCCGTAAGAACATTTCACAATAGCAAGGCATCAAAAATTTGACATGGCTACATGATTTGCACATGAATATGTTGTGTAAGTTAGCGCAAATTTGTTCATATGCAATTCAAATGATGCACATTTATGGAAATGTCGATAACGAGCCATCGTAAAGATTGGGGCGACATTGCCGACCCGGATTACTTACTCGATTGTGTCCTAGAAGGTAATGGTATTCGATGTCCGCCTTTTCTTCGCGATCTACGAACGTAAGAACGCGAAGAGGAAAACGAGGCACTAGGCATTATTTCTATTATCACTTATTTTCACTAGAATCCAGGCCTAAACAAAGGAGACACCCGCACCAACACCGTCGGCCATTTTCTGTTTAGATTAGATTGGAGAAATGAAACGGGAAATAAGGACTACAGCACATTAGTAAGAGGTGGAACAAAGTATCAATGTTCTCAAGATAAAACACTAATCACTGAAGCTAAAATGGTATTTGTTAACTCATAAAAATCATTATTCCAATAATTTATGAAAAAAATTACAACAGCTAGGGAGCAATGGGCGACTCTCAGCAAATATGGCGGATTTGATCAACATGGCCGCCGCTGAAGTAGCGACATCTACAAAAGTTAAAGACTTTTTCTTTTTTTTATCATCGCGTTCAACATTTCAAATGATTGAATAGCAACGGTTTTCAAAGTTGCATAAAATAAAATAATCTTCATAAAAGTCATTCGGAACATGGAAGTACATTCTAGATGTGCTGTAGAACTGTGTGTTATTTACTATTTAACTATAAACAAAAGAGAGACCTACGAAATCATTACGAAATAGAGAGAAATAGAACAACTTAATAGCGGCTATACACTCTCGCCCGAATTAAGTCTATTCGCACACATCAGTGCCCGGGACGTGACCTGGATGGATGTATTTGTACTAAGTTTCTCGGACGGGAGGTGCGTGTCCCTCAATCCCTCCCTCGTGTCCATCACAGGTACATAAACCCGGCGCGGTCACGTTCCGTATACGGCACGATGTGTGCAGATAGAACTTTATGCCCCTTTAACACGACGGCAGGACAGTATCGTGAGATGATTTTTCTTATTGCATATGGCACACATCTGATTCTATATGCAGGGTGGTTGATGGTTGAACTCGTTGAACTATGCAGCGAAGAATACTTCAGATTTCATGCGATCGGCAGCATAATGTAAAGCAGTTTTTATTACAACACATTTTGCCGCATTAAGCTGTCATATCATGCAGTTCGTCAACTTTAGTTAAAGTGAAAAATAAAGATAGGCGCTCCCGTTTGATTCGGTTTGATCCTAGCGTAAAAATCCATTGAATATAGAAATGTCGGAACCACCCTCGCATTTCTAGATTAGGTTAAGTTCAAAGAAAAAGATAACTAAAGACAACGGCTGTAAGGGCTAGTTGCCTTTCCCAATGGAAAAATATGTAAAAAAATTCCGTCAACTGTCATCCATTGACATTTGATTCAGTGTTGCAAAAGCTTCCGATTTATCGGTAGATGTACTAATTTCAGGTACTGTCTACTGATATACCGATTTTTGTTTGCGATATTTTTTTTACAGCAGAAGTTTTAGGCAAATCTTGAAGTATTGCCTTTTTGTGGGCCGAAGGTAAGGAATTAGGGTTAGTTATGAATCTTAGGCCGAGATTCAGAGACGATGTTTAAGTCATAGTTCGAACTCCCGGATGTCAAAATCCATACATTTTCGCCCTGCTTAGCACGAGCTAAGACTAAAAAAATCGTTTCTGAATCTCGGCCTTAAACAATCTACCGATTTCTACCAATTTTGAGTCGCAAAGTTTACCGATTTTATTAAAGACACTATTGCAACACCAATTTGATTTGACTGATTATGATGTGAAAAGAAGAGTCCTTCTGCATATTCGTGTGTTTTTTCTTACGTATTTCTCAATAAAGCTGTATAAAATGGATCTAAAAGAATTTATAGATCACAACACCTGTGTTTTCTCAATACTCGCTTGTATTTTTCTAACTTTCTCTTATGTAGCAAGCTTGTACGTTTGGAGATCTAAATTGAGCAGGTAACAAATTATTTATTGACCTTGTATTTTAGAATTAGTCAGCATAAAACGATTCCTGTATTATGAAACATTAACATTACAAGAGCCGTGGTGGTCCAGTGGCGAGTAACCATGCCTGCCATGCAGTAGGCGATGGTTCGATTCCCGTCCAGGCAGACTCGTACCAATGAGTTTTTCTGAATTTATGTACGATTTGTAACACCACTGGCTTCTCGGAGAAGGAAAACATCGTGAGGAAACCTGCATGCTTCAGTTTCGAGGCATGGATTGTACCCACTGTCCATTACAAATGGCGACGGGCTCACTCTCCGTCGCACTGGAAAGAGTTTCGGACTACTAGTGAATCGTGGATGTTCTGAGGTTTCAGAATATCTCTGACTAGCCCTCAGGAAACAATTTCGATTAAAACTTTGGCTGCTGACAACAGTTGGCCGCAGTTTGCAAGAACCCACATAGCGAGTCAGTTCTGTAGGATTTGGCCTAAGGGCGTCAATTTCAGTACTGTGCAAATATCATTGATTTGAGCTTAGCAGCCAAAGTGTTATCGCCTCAAACTATCATTTATTGTCTCAGAGAGGCCGTTTTCTACTGCTGGTTTAATAAAAACGAAATAGACTGAGATCAGACAGCTTACAAATATAAAAGTCAAAAAAAAAAATAGTTAAAAGTAAACTGTGTTTAATAGTAAATATATTATGTTTCTAAACAAAATCTACTACTTTTCGGTAAACGTAATTTGAAATACAAACCTCTACACCATATCTTAACTTTAAAAATATGCATTATTTATTTGAAAGTAAATAGTAGGTAGTAAGTAGGTTTTAATGTAATTGTAATCATAATAGACAATTTTTTGAGAAATTAATCGAAATCATAATCGCTAAGTGATAATCATTTCATCACTAGTTTTGAGCATATACTAAAGCATTAACTTTACATACTGGACCTTCCTAACATCCTGATAGTTTTTCAAGGGGATGACCAGAATATCAAAATGAACAACTTTCTCTATGAGACCAACAGCGAAAAAAATATCTGCTATCCAAATGTATAACATTTGGATCGAGTAGGTTTGCAGTTTTTATGGAATAGCTGGTTTTGTATTAACTGTATATATTTTATTTCAGGGACCATCCCTCTACGATAAAAAGGAGATTCTTCAGTGTGACATGCATGATGGTGCTGGCACCGTTCTTTGCTCAATTCTTCTTGACAGAGGAGTCCCTGAGTAGAGGGGATGTCTATGAGCAATTGGGTCTTAGATTCACAGGATTGATCCAGGCCTCTATTTACCCTCTGATCTTAACGGCTATTTTATTTTTGGGACCACTTACTATGCAGTTTTTGTCTGGATTATGGAGATTATATTCAGGTAACACCTTTTTTGAGAGTTACACCGTTATTAATTAAGCTAGAGTTAATCATTTTAATGGGTACTTACCATGTTTTTATTGGTTAACAACAACACCAATAAAGAAATGCGGTAAGAACTTGTTAAAATGATTAACTTTAGCTATATTCCAGTACTTACATTTTTAAACCGTTGTCCATTAACAGCATGTCTCCTTCAAAATGAAGTCATAAATTATCCTAAAGGATAACTTAAACATGTTGAGAACTAAATCTCTATTTTGCAGTGATATGGTATAAGGTTGCTAATTGCCATGGTATGGAGTCTTAATACAACTTAGACGCCATTTCCTGTATCTCGGCATTATTGAAAGAATATCTTTCAATCAAAGATCCTTCAGACTATAATTGTATAACCTTGGTATGTCACAAACGACATACTCCACAATGACCTCAATGTTCGCTATGTGAAGGAGGAAATAGTAGGGAGTCGCGCTGCAATTCTGGCGGAGTACGGACGCGTGCGTATCGGCGCGTTGGGATTGCACGTGGCTTCACCATTTTGTGAACTCTTTTGTGTTTTAACCTTAAAACAATTACTTGAGATTATAAACTACTTACATTGGCAAAACTGCCACTCTAGACTTAATAAATACTACTGATCATTTTCCTTCATATACTATCCACATAACGAGACATTGGCTGAATTGTGATAACACATCGGATGCCACTAAACAAAAATTGAATTGAAATAGTAGATTTCACACGAAGTTACCAGAAAAGGATACTAAACCACCCAAATATTTAGCTCAAAATGTAATGAGGGAAGAGACTCAGACCTGCCGACTTAAGAAAAAGATACCACAGGACAATCTACTGGGAGTGTAACAGTTCCTAGACACTTTAATTTGGATGCATCACTGGGTGCATACCAAACAAGCCAACATTAATACATGTCACACGTTTTGCTGAATGTCCACGTAAAAAAAAAAGACAGATTCCAAAAGATAAAGGAGAAAAAAATTTTTTTTTTCTGTGTCTCGGCAATATTGAAAGGAATTTAAGTATTTGTTTATTTTATATTTTACTTAGCATTTGCTTTGAAACCAGCGAGCATGTATGAAAAGACTGATTAATGTTGAGGAAGCAAGAAAGATTTGTCAGGATCGTAGCATGCTCTGTTGTCTCTGCCTACATAGGACACAGGCCTGAGAATATGTATGTGGTTTTGATTGCAACCTTGCCTACATCAAATTTGTTTCAAGAGAAATTATTTCCATTAATGTTGTTTTTAATTTACTGAAGGGTACGACAGCCACTCAGAGTTTTCATTGAACAGCCCGATAGCACAGTCGGTAGTGAACCTGCATGCTGTGCTGAGAGTTGTGGGTTCGAATCCCATAAGGTCCCAAATATTTGTATGATGAATATGAATATTTGTACGCAATAAAAATTTGATGAAAATTTGCGAAAATGAGCGAGTTATTGGGGCGGGGCATACAGATACAGACAGACAGACAGAATGGACGAAAGTATAAGGGTTCCTTGTTTGAATATGGAACCCTAAAAACCAGTCAGTTTGAGTTAGGCTCACGCTGTAGATCCTTAATTGAATAAAAGAAACTTGGTAAATACATAGTGTGGTGGTACAGAACCCTCTCGGTGCTCGAATCCGATTCACACTTGGCCGGTATTTTCTTTTTTGAAAAAAATAATTATGTTTCAAATATTATTAACTTGTTACAGCCAAGTTGTGCTATTTTAAATAAAATTAAAGAATTAATCATTTGTTTCTGATGGGACTTGAACCAGCAACCTGCCACACCAGGGCTATGGTTTTGTCCCCAATATAATATGCTTTGTTGCCCATATTCTTCAATACTATCGTCTGTGGACGTGACGCCGTCTACTGGCGTTTTCCAAACTAACAAGTCCCATCAGAGATAAATTTTTCAATCTTTAAATTTGATGAGAAAGCCGTGGTGGTCCAGCGGCGAAATGGCGAGTAACTTTGCCTGCCGTGCAGGTGACGAAGGTTCGATCCCCGTCCAGGTGGCTATGGTTCGATCCCCGTCCAGGCCGACTCGTTACCAATGAGTTTTTCAGAATTTATGTACGATTTATAACACTACTGGTTTTTCGGTGAAGGAAAACATCGTGAGGAAACCTGCATGCTTCAATTTCGAGGGATGTATTGTACTGTCCATTGTAAGTGGCGACGGGCTCACTCCCCGTCACACTGGACAGAGTTTCGGTACTACTAGTTAAACATGGATCATCTAAGGTTTCAGAATATCTCTGATTACCCCCTTGGGGAATAAAGACGTGAGCATATGCTTATGCAAAATTTGATAAGAAGTATGTTATTAATAAACAAAATAAAACATTTCTAGTATGTTGCCCTTCAGAGCCAGTGTTCTGGATGTCTAACTGGCAGGACTGGGTGTGGGTGAGGAACCACTTCATGGCGCCTCTGAGTGAGGAGTGGGTGTTCAGAGCATGCATGATGCCGCTACTGCTGCAGTGCCTGGCTCCAATCAATGCTGTCTTTGTTGGACCGCTGCTCTTTGGGATAGGTGAGCATTTATTTACGACTAGCGGCGCCAGTGACATCGTACGCGCAGACCACTGACTTTAAATACTCATAACTTTTGATTAAATGAACCGATTGCGATGAAATAAAACCTAAATGTTAATCCAAATAATCCCTATGCTTTGGTGAAAATCCCATCCAAATCGGTTCAGACGTTTTTAAGTGATGCATGCACTTAGACTATTTATACGGGGTGAAATTGATATCATTAGCATCATTTCAAACTAAGAGTCTACCCATCAAACTGAACAACTTTTACTACGGGAGCAAACCGATCAGAGCATAAAAAAATCAGCTGTTGCATAAATTTGAGTCGAGTAGGCATTGCAGTTTAGTATGGAACAGCAGATTTTTTTTTGCTCCAATCGGTTTGCTCCCATAGTAGAAGTTGTTCAGTTTGATTGGTAGACTCTTAGTTAGTCTAGTTTAGGACACATGTGGTGGATCAGTCATTATCATAATCTGAGACTGCACAATGATTACTATTTAGTCAGTGTATTTTCATTTTGTCTCTGTCCACCATGGGATAATGGCGTGCGTATATGTATTATATATAGGGTATATAATATCGCGATTTCTTAATATGCTGACACCTTTTTTAAGGGGATGATCGGACCGTCAAACTGATCAACTTTCTGTATGGCTCAACATCGAAAACGCGAAAAAAAAAATTTGCTGTCCCATACATTTGGCTCGAGTAGGTTTGCAGTTTTGTATGGAATCGATGATTTTTATTTCGCGATTTCGATATTGGTCCCATAGAGAAAGTTATTATGTTTGACGGTCTCATCATGCCCTTAAAAAAGTGTCACCATATTAAGAAGGACCCTGTAGAATGAGGATTAAATTATAATTTCTTTTTCAGCCCATTTCCATCACATGTTTGAACAGATGAAGGCAGGATTTGAATTCAAAACAGCACTTATGATCTCAAGTGAGTGTATTTTTTGCTGTTTGAATACCGATGGCCTGATAACCTAGCAAGTTATCGAACCAGCCTATAAATTCCTAAAGGGGCAAATATTATTTGTTATTTCTGAAGTCGGAATCTGCCGGTCATTCTAGGTCCGCATTTAAGGGATATGATCGGGGCCCTCTTTTTTTAAATATTGTATTGTGACAGTGGGGGAGGACTGCTATGGATTGTCTTTGTTGAGAATCTCAAAATAACAAGGAATTCATTATTATAAATATTAGAACTTAAATACAGATAAATAAAAATTAAAAAGAGGGCCCCAATCGTATCACCTAAATGATCAGCAGATTCCGACCTCTGATTTATTATAGATGAATATGAATGTTTTTTCGGGATGATCGAAGCATGGAGTAATTATGTCCTTGCTTATACTTCTGAACGGTGAAGGAAAACATCATGAGGAAATCTGCATACGCTGAAGAAGAAATTCTGATGTATCTGTGTAGTCCACCTATCCGCATTGGGCACCCAAGGTGGTCTGATGCTCATATACCCTCCCGTAGTGTATCACCGTATAAGAAAGAGTATCTAGAACTATATAAAGTATGGACACTCCCTGCCCGCCGCCAATTTTCTGCTGTTTCATACAAACCTACTTGACTTAAATGTATCAGAATTTCTTCTTCAGCGTTTAAAATAAATCATGTTTTCTGACACATTTCGAGTTATTAACTTCCTGAAATAGCGTTTTAGTACGTGATATACAGAGCAATCCATTCTTTCGCATAGCATATGCTCACTACTATATTTCCCAAAGGGGGTAGTCAGAGATATTCAGAAACCTCAGAATATCCACGTTTCACTAGTACCGAAACTCCTGTCCAGTGTGACGGGGAGTGAGCCCGTCGCCACTTGTAATGGGCAGTGGGTACAATACATTCCTCAAAATTGAAGCATGCTTGTTTCCTCACGATGTTTTCCTTCACCGAAAGTGGTGTTACAAATCGTACATAAATTCTGAAAAAAATTCATTGGTACGAGTCGGCCTGGACAGGGTTAGAACCATCGGCTACTGCACGGCAGGCAAGGTCACTCACCACTGGACCACCACGTTTGTTTTAGTACGTAATATGCAGAGCAATCCATTTTTTGTCTCCCTTAAAATATGCTTTGTGTCAGATAGGTGTTTAGTTCTTCATCATTGATTTTTTTGCTTCCCAATTTCCCGTGTTAGTGGAATGATGGTCACCCTTCTGGCAACTATCGTTAGTACATTAGCCAACTATTACAACATGGATTGATTTGTCTCATAATTAGAAACAAATCAAATTCAGTCTAGTTTACCAATTTTTCATCATGACTAATCAATTATAAATGTAGATAATCATGACCTCTGTTGGTGCGCGGAGTTCCAAACTGCCATACCAAAGAAAATGAGTTTGATGGGTCTTGGATGTTTTGTAGAGCGTGCTGGACCATCGACCTAAAAAAGGTAGCGGGGAGCGACTGGATGAGGAAGGCCGAGGTCAGAGTTTTGTGGCATGCCTTGGGAGAGGCCTGTTGTTCAGTAGTGGACGATGACAGGCTGATGATGATTATGATGATCCTAATTATTATTTTCTTAGACCCTAAGCTGTTGTGAGGAATTTCACTGTGACGGTTATATAATTAATTTTATAATACTTTTGTTTCAGCATTCCAGTTTACATATACTAGTCTATTTGGTGCTTATTCCGCATACTTATTTGTCAGGACAGGTAAATATAAATAAATAGTTTTTTTTATTTTACTCTGTTTTGTGAGCCAAATCTATCATCATCAGCCTCTATACATCCTCAGTACTGGGGCACAGTATAATAAAGAGTAAATACCTACATACAGTATGGACACTCCCTGCACCGCACCAATTTTGACTAACCCCTTTTTTTGTATGAGAGGTGGACGAATCTTTCTGTGATGAACACCATGTTCAAACACAGAAGGATCCATATGTACACTTGGGAGAGACAAAATAGTAGAACTATGATTGATTTAGTGATTGTTGATGAAAGAATGAAGAATGCCGTTACTGACACGAGATCGTATCGTGGTGTTAGTGTGGGGACTGACCATTACTTGGTAGTTTGCCGGATTAATGGTCTTTTCAAACGGTGGCGTCATCGAGATCACGAGCCAGTGTCTGTATTAGAGAGGATAAAAGTGGAGATGTTGCAAGATGAAGGCATGAAAGAAAAGTATAAGAAAGAAGTATGTCAAAGAACAGCTAGTCTTAGAAATGGTACAAGAGAAATTGATGAATTAGAGGACATGTGGAAAATTTTGAAATCGAGCCTAATTGAGGCTGCTTCCAAAGTTTGTGGAGTTGTTAAGAAAAAGAATAAGAGGTCGATGGATAAAGGTTGGTGGGATAATGAAGTACGAAAGGCTGTGCATGAAAAGAAGAAGGCATGGTTGGATTTACTGGCGCTAAAAGCCAATAGTAGGACGACTGGAACAATAGGTGTGGATGGAGCTATTGAAAATAAGAAACGAATATACACTGATGCAAAACGGAGAGTGAAAGAAATTGTAGAAAGGAAGAAAAACGAAATGAAAGATATGTATGACAGAAAATTTTCTAAAAACTTCAGAACCAACCAAAAGTTGTTTTGGAAGGAGGTTCGGTTGGCTCGTGGAGTATTAGATAATTCTAAAGCGACTGTGGTTAAATCAGAGGAAGGAAATTTGTTAAGTAAGGAAAATGAGGTGCTGGAACGTTGGAAGGAATATTTTGAAAGTGTTTATACTTGTAGTGATGATGACTCGCCCCAGGCGTCTAATAGAGGGATGGAGTCAGAGAATCCGGTGATGGATGAGAATGATAACAGCGAGATAACTTTGGATGAGATTACGAAAGCGATGAAAAGAATGAAATTAGGAAAGAGTGCGGGGTATGATGGAGTGTACGTCGAAATGCTGAAATGCGGTGGCACGGTGGTGGCAAGTTTGCTTTGCCAAATCTTTAATAAATGCTGGAGAAGCGGTCAAGTTCCTGGAGACTGGAGCAAGGCCGTTATCGTTCCACTTTATAAGGGTAAGGGCTCAAAGCAAGAGTGCAGAAACCACCGCGGCATTAGTCTTTTGAGTGTTGTAGGCAAATTGTATGCTAAGGTATTGATTGAAAGAGTGATTAATGTTAGTGAAGAAAAAATGTGGGATGTGCAGGCAGGATTTCGAAAGGGAATGGGATGTATGGACCAAATCTTTTCTCTAAGGTGCATAGCCGAAAAATACCTGGCAGAGCACGCGAAGGTATACTGTGCCTTCGTGGACCTGGAAAAGGCGTATGATCGAGTACGGAGGGATGAACTGTGGTCTACGCTATCTATATACGGTGTTGACGACCACTTGGTGCAGGCACTAAAATCTCTATACAGGGATTCTAGTGCCTGTGTCAGGGTCAACGGAGCGTACTCAGAATGGTTTGACATCACCAGTGGTGTTAGACAGGGATGTGTTGCGTCCCCTTGGCTTTTCAACCTGTATATGGATAGCTGTCTGACTGATCTGAAAGAATGCGAAAATGGTTTAAGAATGGGAGAGTTAGTAGTCAAGTGCCTCTTGTACGCTGATGATCAAGTGATACTTGCATCGTCAGCGGGAGAGTTACAGGACATGGTAACTCTCATGAATGCAGCATTGAAAAAGAAAGGAATGAAAGTGAATGTGAATAAAACTAAAGTAATGGTAATGGAGAGGGATGAATGTGTGACTGATTGTTGTATAACGATTGAGAATGAAAAAGTGCAACAAGTGAAAGAGTTTGTCTATTTGGGATGTATGTTTACTAGAGACGGGAAATGTGAGGGTGATGTGCATAGGCGAGTAACAGCGGGAAACAAAGTGAACGGTGCTTTGCATACCATTGTGACTAGCCAATTGGTGTCCAAAAAGGCGCGACTTGCTATACACAATGGTGTGTTGGTGCCTACACTTATGTATGGCAGTGAGTGCTGGGTATGGCAGAAAAAGCATGAAAGTAAAATTAATGCTGTTGAAATGCGTTCCTTGAGAAGTATGTGTGGTGTTAAGCTGAGAGATAGAGTGAGAAATTGTGTGATTAGAGATCGATGTCAATTGAAAGAAGATGTTGTGACAAGAATAGAGAAAGGTATGCTTCGTTGGTTTGGGCATGTGGAGAGGATGAGTGATAGCAGATGTACGAAAGAGATATATGGAGCTAAAGTGAGTGGAAGTGTCGGCAGAGGGCGCCCTCGTAGGACGTATTCTGATCAAATCGGTTGCGTCCTAAAAAAAGGGGAGGTGCGGAGTACTCGAAACCGACGGGCATGTATGAAGAGATGTATGGATGTGAATGAGGCAAAAGAGGTATGTAAGGATCGTAGTATATGGCGCGCTCTGGTCTCTGCCTACCCCACTGGGAAAGAGGCGTGACGTTATAGATAGATAGATAGATAGGTGGACGAAAATAAGCATTGGTGTATTTCTCTTTCACTCGAACTCACTCAGCATACATGTGTTAGCCTCTTCTTGTCAGTGCGAGCCGGTTTTTACAAAGTGTCCGGGATGTGATATCCTACCTTTCGTATCAAGAATTATGGTCCGCGCGTACCCAATACCTTCTTCAGTGTATACAGGTTTTCTCGATGATTTCTTCACCATAGAGCCACAAATCGTACCCATACTCTTGAAATCGACTGTGCAAAATAATAATACATATCTCTTTTCAGGTCATTTCGCTGCTCCTCTAGTCGCACATATGTTCTGCAACCACATGGGCTTTCCTAATTTCGGCGAAGTCTTTGAATACCCTCCATTGCAACGAGTCCTCATTATATTCAATTTCCTCCTTGGATTTACTCTATGGTGTTACATTTTAACTTCTATGACAAGTCCAGAAATATATGACAACAGATTGCATTGGGACACTTGAACAAGAGAGATGAATCAATAATATGTTGTAAATGTTTTATTTTGTGACTTGATTTATTTCTTTTTGACTAATTTAAGTAGTCTAATTAACGTCAAAGTATGGTGTGATTCGAAGTTGACATTATTGATGGAGCAGGTACTTATTCTTAATGCGTGTTGTATGAAATAATAAGAAAATTCTCTGTAAGTATTGAGAGCTAGTATAAAATGATACAATGAAGTGATTTTATTAAACGGAAAACAGTACTGTAACCGGCTTTTGACAGCGGATCGGGAAAGAGAAAGACATATTTGGTGAAACAATCCACTGGGAGTCGCGCTGCAATTCTGGCGGAGTACGGACGCGTGCGTATCGGCGCGTTGGTATTGCACGTGGCTCCACCATTTTGTGAACTCTTTTGTGTTTTAACCTTAAAACAATCACTTGAGATTATAACCTACTTACATTGGGAAAACTGCCACTCTAGACTTAATAAATACTACTGATCATTTTCCTTCATATACTATCCACATAACGAGACATTGGCTGAATTGTCATAACACATCGGATGCCACTAAACAAAAATTGAATTGAACAATCCACTGTAGTCTATTGTCCAGGGTATAAGACATAGCCCAAAGAGTTGCTAAACTAAAGTGGCAATGGGCGGGGCACATTGCTCGCAGAACAAATAGCCGATGGGGCCAAAGAGTTCTCGAGTGGCGACCGCGTACCGGATGGCGCAGCGTGGGTAGATGTACCGATGATCTGGTGAAGATGGCGGAAATTCGTTAGATGTGGGCAGCACAGGATTCTTGTGGCGATCCTTGGAAGAGGCCTGTTTACAGCCACAGGTCCGTTTTGGATTTGACATACCTATGACTTACCACGCATCGTATATACATCATGTACATTTCGTTACTTTTTATTGTTCGTTTTGTTATTAAAAATAGTATTTGAGCTAAAGAATTACTGAAAATATGCATTTTGCGTTATTTTTGAAAAGACTCAATTTTATGTAGTCAAATACCACGGGTGCGCGCGCTTAACTGCATTCCCTTGCTCGGCTTCCCTCAAGTTTCCCAGATAGTGTGAGGTGAGGTGGGGGATCAGAAGTTAGAGGGGGGCGGGAAGTGGCCGTTCTGTATGTAGAACTATATACTATTACCTATTCTGTGGTACAGCAGTGGAAGTCTATCGGCGGAGATGATGATGATATTGCCATCTTTGTCTATGGCTGACGCAGCAAATACCGCTACTAGCTTTGCCCTCCTATGATAAACGCTCTACAAAACCGAAGGTTTAATCTCGATCGAGCATCTCTTTCTCGTCACCGATGCGCCATATCAATAGCCGGGTACTGTACATTTTTGTTTTGAAATCATGTACAAATATACTTGATTCTAAATAACTAGCTGTCAATTGTCATATTTAGACAGATATTTTATTGTTTGGTCCAGTTCTAAAGACTGTCTCAAATTATTGCCTCACTTCAATATAATTATATCTAGTCACTTTGTTAAGGGACGTAATCAGATGGGGTGATTATGTACAGTATTTTCTATTATAAAAGCACAGAACTAACGTCTATGCATAAGAAGTAATTTTGTGTTTTAATTGTAATTAATTTAATTATTGTTACAATTGACTAGGATCATTAACTTTGTTTTTAAATGCTAAAAGTATTGTAATTTTATTATTTGGAGCTTGTACATTTTTTTAAGTAGGTATCCCGAAAATTTTGCATGGAGGAAGTCGAGTTGGTAGATTAGAAAATACATTATTCTATTCTATTCTTATACAGGGCGTAGTAACAGAAAGTCTGGTCACATATGTACATTAGAGTCAAGTAGGTATTGCAGTTTTGAATGATTTTTTTTTTCGCGTTTTTAGCTTTACTTACATTGTCAAGTTGTTCAGTTTGACAGTCTAAACCACCCCTATAACTTTCACTGTAGATTTTTGTAAATTGGCTATTTGATAGTTTTCGGAAAGTTATTTTAAAATATGTGTAGGTTTATTTTATACCTCTTACAATTATCTTTTTCTTAAAAACGTTATTTATTCGAAAAAATATGTATTTTTCATTAAGTCATTTGAGATTCGCGCGAAAACATTCGGTCACGTGACATTTCTGGCTGTGACGTCACATCACAATAAATAAGTAAAGCTAACTACGACGCTTCCTCTCACATGACGTTTTATTATTTGAAATGTGACGTCACACGATACTCAATCATGGCCGCCCGCGTTTCAGTTTTTGTAATCCACAGATAAAAAAACTAACTTATTTTTCAAAAAATAAAATATTTGTCAATTTACTTTAATACAAAAAACATATTGTATGATTATTGTGAACCTATAAGCTACTATATTTAACATATTTTAAATTTTATCGTTACAGTTGTCAAATAGCCAATTTATAAAAGTTGTCAGGGCACCAAAAATTAGAGAGGATTAAAGTTAAAATGAGCCATCAATTTACAAGCACATTACAAGTCACCAGAACTTTAAGCACTTTACTATAAGAACGGCTTTCGTTACTTTTTAAATCATTACCTATCATTAGCAGCCAGCACAGCATTATTTTAATTTATAGTTGTTTTAAAAAGTTTTGCAGAAAAAAAAGAGGTACAGACGGCGACACATCAAGCTACACAAAACCAATATAACCTGGCCGCGCGACATTATACATTACTCTACATACGCGCGGCCAGCTTATTTTGGTTTTGCGTAGCTTGATGCGTCGCCGTGTGTACAATGTAAAGTTTACGGGGTTCTTATTTGATGAAAACAAAATGTTGTATTTTCGTGCCATATATTGCGAGAGTTTATTTTGTTATTTACTACGAGTAACTTATTTTTATGATATTAACCTGTTAAACCCAATAGCATGTGGCATGCGTAACACATGTGATACAATGGGGTTTATGTTATTTAATAGTTTAAATTAGGTTGGGATGTTTTTGAGAGAGGTTATCTTTAGGCCGCGCTTTGTTAATTTGTCTGCATCAATATGTTTGGCCAGTTTCTTTAATGAGTGTAGCTAGAGTTTGTGTATGTTACTTACGTGGTAACATTTTTTTTTTATTCCTCCGAGATCGTTTTATGCGCTTATTCCCAGTTGTTACCACTGGCTCCATATCCACTGGCGGCAATTGAAAGTAAAATTTCCAGATTGTCGCCTGTTGTGACGACTGGGTATACACGGTTTCATGCTGGTTCTCTTTAAAATAACGGAACTCTCTCCAAGGTATTCTCGCAAATCCGTCGCGAGAGGTCCGCCAACAAGGTACATGTCTGAACTCTAAAAGAGGAGATTGCCTAATTAATGTCCAATGCTGTTTATTTGTAAATCGCGGCCGATTTTTCGAACAAATCTCTCCCATAGTATAAGAGATAGATGTACTTTTTGTTATCATCAGCTACAAGGCTAATTCAGTATTCATAGGGTGCAGAGCATCTCTGTGATGTCTACGTCTATCTTTTATACTATCATCTCAGACCATAAGGGTTAAGACACATTTACCGATGGCGGGCCCATACAAAACTGACATTTAGTACGGGAAGCCGTCCGCCGTCGTCGCCGCGTAGACGCCTATACTAAATGACAGTTTAAGGTCACAGCACACATATCAACTCAGAAAGGGATCATCACCGTATCGCCTCGAGCCGTTCAGTATTGTTTGTATGAAACTCCATACTGCAACGCACACTAATCGGAATCGTAACGTAATCGCCTCGCCTCGGAACAGGCTCCGAACCGCGATGCGGTGCGTGGTCAACTTGCAGGTTCCCGCGCTTACGGCTCGTCGTCCCCGCGCTTACGTGTCTCCGTACCCGAGCTCACGTCACTTAAAGAACCGCCCGCGAAGACCGTGAAGCGCGGTGTCGCCTAGCCGTAGCCGAGTTGACGTACAGGAGCTGCTGATACGCTTTGGTTACGTGCATACGTTAGGTTGACGCCTGGTTGACGGCGAGGCGAAAGGCGATACGGTGACGATCCCTTTCCAAGTTGATATGTGTGCTGTGACCTTTACAACCCTAACTCAGACAGGTTTGCATGCATGTGTATTTGCAACGTATTGCCTCACTAGTCAATCGTGTTTGTTTTTTTGTTATTAAAGAAACATATCAATGTGGAGAGCTTGATTATCATTATTTTAGGATAAAACATTTAGCGGGTACTAGGCAACCATTTTTATTGAAAACCATGTCTATGTTAAAAAAAAATCTGCTGGTTTTATCATTCCAATTTGTGGATGAGTTGTTTAAGAAATGCTTAACACATTTTGTTGGTAAAGAGTTATAGGAGAATGTATTTTAATTGTGAATCTTTTAAAATTTCTATCAAGACCTACTTTTTTATCTAAATATAATATTTACAAGATATGGTTGTTGATATTATAATTTACTTCCTATATGTAATCTGCATAAATCCTAATGATGTAATTCAATCTTTAGAATAATGAACAAATTTCTTACTTTTTGTTTTTCTTTGACGATACTTAATAAAGAAAACAGTTTAATATGTAAGTAAATAATTTATTTATTTTATTATATACATAATGTTGATTTCAAGCATTCACACGTTCAAATTGTTACATATATACAACAATCAACACTAAAATGTAAATGTATTCAACACACATGGTCACTGTAATAAAATATGTCTACAAACATATCAATTTAATCAAGTATTATGTCAGTAAACATTTTTGCCAAAATGTAAAACATTAGATCATAATAGATAGGTCTCTCAATCTGCATCGACTCGAAATATAAGCAGACATTTCTTATTTCTTTTGGTGTATTAAGGCGAAATGGACCGAGTCGAAGATATACGTATGAATTCTTTCGTACCAGTTCATCTATGAACAAAAATAATTAAAACAATACCTGTTTTGTGTCTATAAAATGCAACCTAACCTTAAACTTTCAATAATTTCTTTACACATAACCAATCAAAAATATCGGAAACCCTAGAACATCGAATGTATCTACGCCGTCAGTGTGATCATAAACATCTGAGCAATTTAGGAAAAAAATAGACCTTACTCCGTTGTTATATATTTCAATTTTAAATAAAATTGTAAAGAAATTATTAAAAATTAGCTGTTCAGATATTTATAACAAAATACACGTTTAGATATAATTGGTAACATTTACTTATTGAAAATTGCTCATTTATTGCTGCTCATTAATATTTGAAGACCTTGAAACCTTGTACGCTACGATATATCTGATGTCGACTGACTGTACATCATGGCAAAAATGTTTAGAAGAATTAGAGGGATTCTTTATAAACATATTTTATTCAAAGACCTAATAATAACCTGGTGAGATATAAATGTTAAATATGTTCACATCAAGATTAAAGTAACAACTATATTCCATTAAATAAATTACATTTGCTAAACGTTGATTCAGTCCCGTATATCTATCTACATTTTTAAACATTAACATAAATCTATCGATATTAATAAAAATATTATTTTCAAAAATAAAGACTTTATTTTGAGATTTTTTTCTCATGATTGAGCTCCGTAAATGAAATCAGTCTTTCCATGCCATGCGTTTCAAGACAGGCCATAATATAATCAGTGGCGGGCCCAGAAATGTAGACACATTCTGATTAATCGAATGATATTATACCAAAAAAAAGAAGCAAATATATTACTAGCGCGCGCAGTGATGACTCGAAAACGACCCAATTAGGATGTCTTTCAATAGTCCTCGTCAAGCAATGCTACGAGAGAGACGGCTGTTTCGCGGCACAATTTTACGCGCTATTTTCTATATAATGTAATATGTGTAAAATATCATTGGATGAATCTAATGCAAAGCTTTTGCCTCCTATATTATAAGCCTTACAGCATTCTCGCTGTTTTTGACTAAATTTTGTATGTAAGAGGGCCACGCAAACTAAACAATAACTATTTTAATTAAAACAAAATATTGCGACTGCTTATCTATGCTTATAAAATTTATTCATAGAATGCACCACTATTAAATTTATGCGTCCTTCCCTTGAATCAATATAAAGCTCCACTTGAAGTCGTTAACCGACCTGGTTGCGCCTTACTGTTTTGCATGTATGTCGCCTCATAAAATTTGCCATAACAAAACACAAAATCATTGATGTCTTCCCTCAAACTTACCCGCCACTGACTATAAAGTTGTGATCAAGTGCTCACATAACTAAATCATAATTTTGATATTAGTGCAGGAGGAGTCAATAAGCAATTATTTCGCACACGTTTCAAGCGTTTAGATCAGACCGCTGATATGATACGTACGATATTAGTGTAGCTCCGAAAGGTGCTCACTTGATTTTGGTCCGCTAACGATAAAAAGAACGCACATACTCTTATACTGCCGTGATTAAAGGCGGCTAATTTGAATGAGACCCCATAGCACTTAACCACCTTTTACCGTATCACGGCAGTATATAGACTCGGAACCGCGTTGCCTTGAAATGAATCGTGCAAATGTGAACATTAAATCGTGTTCCATACAGTACAAAGTCAATGCAACGTCACACGTGCTATGCCTTTACATAAAACCTACTGTGAATGTTTCATTTCATAGAGATGTGAGATGTTGAGCCGATATATGAGCGACTACCTTAAGCCTGATGACAGTATGAAATAACAGGCAAGAACTGGCCTGGCGACTAACAAATTAAATGTAAGGCCGGGACAAGATTTATTGCGCCATGGTAACATGCTTTTGAATTTTAAAATACTCAACCTGTAATACTTGTAGTAATGTTTAGTTTTGCTAAAAGTTATCCCAAATATAGTCTACTCATGATCACTAACAGACACCTGAATCATAGAGAAGAATGATCAATATGTAACGAGTATTAAATAATTATTCCCGGCACGCCGCTTTCTAAAGAAGTTTTCATGAACGTTGTTAGAAACAGCTACCGCCCGACTAAGGCCCGGAATCAACCAATCGAATTGCTGAATTTTACGAGCTTGGTAGAATCAAGATATTTTATTAGTTGATTTTACACATCTCCACTTTGGTGGATTCTGGGCCTATAGCTTAATTATTCTAAAGTGACAGATCAGTGATCCTAAAATTAAATAAAAAGAAATCATTGATTGTAATAATGCCCATAATGGGATAAGATAGGCTACATCGGCCATCTAAAGAGCACACCAAAACGATGCCTTATCAAGGTCACCATCACTACCTGCCTCTTTAAAATAATTCAGAGTGCCCATCAGTTAAGCGTTGACAATGATACGCTACAATAGTGAACTGCAAAGGGCTGGGCTTCAAGGCGCCTGTATCGGCCTGTTCGAGGACTGGGGCACTGCCACGGGCACCGGGGTGGCCTCTAGGTGAAACAACCCTAATAAGGTGACCTTCAGTTAAGCGTTGACAATGATAGAGTAGAGCCACAATAGTGCACTGCAAAGGGCTGGGCTTCATGGCGCTTGTATCGGCCTGTTCGAGGACTGGGGCACTACAACGGGCACCGGGATGGCTTCCAGGTGAAACAACCCTAATAAGGTGACCTTCAGTTAAGCGTTGACAATGATAGAGTAGAGCCACAACAGTGCACTGCAAAGGGCTGGGCTTCATGGCGCCTGTATCGGCCTGTTCGGGGACTGGGGCACTACCACGGGCACCGGGGTGGCGTCCAGGTCGCACGCGGTCAGCAGCCGCACTAGTTCGTCTGGAGTCGGACCACCGTCCGCTACTGGAGATTCTTCGCCTTCACCTGGAATGATTTAATAATTATTTTTTAACACAATTTTCGTAAAGTGGCTCTTGTTACACCGATTTAGAATAGAATAGAACACATGAAGGCAATTACATTCTATAACAAGGACTTCGCATCAGTGCGCTATTAACGGGACCGCTAAAATGTGCTTAATTGTTTTACATTACTGCTTTGTGACAGGATATTTGAAAGGACTGGAATGTTAACGGCAATTTATGACAGCCGAGCATAACTGAGGCATACTAAGGTGACATTAGATACATGTGCCATTTTTGGTTTTGTTATTGTAGGATGTGTATAGAATGTCATTGCATGCAGGCATATTTGCCATGTATGCATGCTTTTAGGTGCATAATGTTGAATTTCAAAGAAACCTTTTTTAGTGAGCACCTAGATGCCAATAGAAACTACCATGTTACAGTTTTGGAGATTTTGCGTTGAGTTAGTGTGTGGATTTCAGGTGGATTTGCATAGATTCAAGCGGTGCGAATGACTGCGATCGATTTGACAGTTTTCATCACCCATTCTCACATAGCCAATAATTTAGTATTAACTCACCGCTTCCGTTTCCAACGGGTTGTGGAGGTTTAGCAGCCTTGTCAATGGGCGCGGTGAGGTCCCACATCTGCGTGGCCCCGGATCGATGGCCACAGAGCAACAAACGTCGCGGCCGCATCGCCCCCTCGCACTCGGCCACGGTGAAACACGACACGGACGAACCGTCCACTGATCTTATTGTGCACACTCTGTAAAAAAAAATAACTGAGTGATTTATCTAGGATTTTTTTTAAATTTACAATTAATGGACTTTTTGCCTGTGCGTTAGCACCGCATTTCCGCCAATGTCAAGTAGTTTGTGGGAGTATCTATCCCAATCTAAGGGATGGTTTTTGATAAAGAACAAGAAGAGATTAAGGAATGCGGAGCCTCGTGGCAGGCAAAGACGCGACGCGCGAACAAGACGCGAGACAAGTTCTCGGGTCAGAACCTGCAACGTGACTCATTATATAGGATTGAGACATAAAAAAAATAGAATAAATAAATATCTTGGACATAGTCACACGAATTATCAGATCACATTTAGAGTACCAGAATCTAGCCTGGACTTGTATTATGAAGACTAGACAACGATATAGAATACATATACAGGGTCCTTCTTAATATGCTGACACTTTTTTAAGCGGATGATCAGGCCGTCAAACTGAACAACTCTCTCTATGGCACCACAATCGAAATCGCGAAAAAAATAATCTGCTGTTCTATACAAAACTGCAAACCTACTCGAGCGAAATGTATGGGACAGCTGATTTTTTTCCTAGTACAGTATAGAAACATCGTTGTTGTAGAACAATAGACACGAAAAGAAGAATATTTAATCTATTCTATTCTAATTATTACCTCTTTCCATTAGACGCCAGTCGCACGTACATTGTGTCGGTGTCCGGTACAACTTTCTGTATGAATATTTGTTCCTCATCTTGTTCCCCGTATGGACCTGAAACGTTAAGCAACATAATAAATAAATAGCATAGCATAAGCGTAGCATATGCTCACGACTATATACCCCGAGGGGGTAGTCAGAGATATTCTGAAATCACAGAACATCCACGTTTCACTAGTAGCGAAACTCTGTCCAGTGTGACGAGGAGTGAGCCCGTCGCCACTTGTAATGGACAGTGGGTACAATACATGCCTCGAAATTGAAGCATGCAGGTTTCCTCACGATGTTTTCCTTCAATAAATAAATAGTATCGCCTTATTCCTCTTTCTCACGGTGATCACTGATCAATGTCATTTCAAAGCTTGGCCATTTCTATTTCGTAGGGAGAAGGATCATTAACGTATTTGAGAGCATAAGATACAGTAAGCATGCTACAACAGAAATGTTTAAACTTTATATTTAATGTTCTTGTTGGGTTTGGTTCGTTTACCACACATTTACCACTAGATTAAGCCATAACGTGGCCGCACATGGAACAGCAATAGTTTGACTTTTGCATACTAAAAGTCAACTATTCTATAGACTTGACATTTTGCCAAATACAAAAACCGGTCACGGTGACCGAAACAAAAAATAATTTTTTGTCTTTTTTGTTTACATAAGGTTTCATAACATATCTCGCTCTCGATTTGCTCCATCTTTCAGCGTTAGCGAAAAGTTTTAAATCTATGGTGTAATGAATTACATTGACAAAGGATGATGTAAGAAAATGTATAAACTCAGGTATCCAACAGCTATGAGTAAAACATCGTTGGATAGCTATTTTTGAGCTGGACAAAATAACGACGGACAGGCATTCTCTGTCAATGTACTCGATGCTCTTAGCTGTAGTGTGCATAAAGCTTTGATAAGAATGACAAATCTGCTCACACCTCTGTTTTGATTCTGACCAAAGAGATTATACCTAATAGAGTGAGCCATACCAATCGTAAAGTGTCCACTTTTTTTGACTTTTAGGTTTGAGTGTGTGGTGTCAAGTAATATGGACAAAAGGCACCAAGCAAAGAGATTATACCTAATAGAGTGAGCGATACCAATTGTAAAGTGTCCACTTTTTTTTATGTTTAAGTTTGAGTGTGTAGTGTCAAGTAGTATGGACAAAAGAGAACCAAGTGACATAAGGCCTTATGTTTACGGTCACTTTGCACACACACTAGCTCAAAAAAAAGTGGACAGCCGCATAAACAAATATCTATAGTTCCATCTCCTACTATTAAAGGTACGTCATAAGACAAAAGAGACTAACTACTATCGTAAATTTATGCGGACTCTATGGAGATCCTTCCTCTGAAATTCTGACCCCGGAAGCTGGAATTGTCTATACCTTGGAGTACAGACTGTCGGAAGCGGTGAAACATGAAAATACTCCTAGGCGGTAATGTTCAACCTTCTTCGTTCGTTTTCATCATCGTCTTTGGTTTGTTCCTTTCTAATGCAACGACGAAAATAAAAAAAAAAGACTTTTTATTAATTTTTTGTTCTGATAGAATGGGAAAGGGACAAACCTAAAATTTGAAACATCGACGTACGAAGAAGGTTGAACATTACCGACCGCCATGGCCAATTTTCGTGTTTCCATGCTTGTAAGGAGGATTGGTATCCTTTATCATTCTAAGTCCCATGTTCGGACCTATCAATAATGAACGATCATATTTTGAATCTATATCGGTACACTCACTCTGCACATTGTCACACTGCAAAAGTGCAGTATAGATTAGGTATCTTTTAGGTTAGTTTATCTAAGGTGTAATATAATTTTCCGAAGATCCTGGAAACATTAACAATTCATATTATCTTACCACAGTCATTATGAGCCTGTGCAGTGGGCGCTTCCAACGCGAGGACCTTGAAGGCTGCTTTAGGAGTGGGGCCCGGCTGTGTGGAGATCATCCCCCTGAACCTAGTCACCCGCCACGACCTCACGTGGTTGTATTCACTGCATACTGATATTAGGTAGTTTTCTGACAGCGACACCTGGTGGGGAAGTTAATATATTATAAACAATTTTGTAAGTTTTAGTCTGTAGAATCCCACAGCAGGGCCCTTTACCCTGCAGTTGACATAAACCTTTGCAGGCTTTGTCATAAATCGCGCGAATGAAGAAACGATAAATATAGGGCCCTTTATTTAATTTATTGGATTTGAGATATCCTTCTTAATATACTGATGGTTTTTAAGTGGATGATTAAACCATCAAACTGAACAACTTTCTACATGGGGCCAAGGACGAAATCAGCTGTTCTATATAAAACTGCAATCCTACTCGACCAAGATGTATGGAACAGTTGTTTTTATTCGTGATTTCGATGTTGGTTCTATAGAGAAAGCTGTTCAGTTTGATTGTCTGATCATCCTCTTAAAAAACCGTCAGCATATTAAGGACTGTATATTATCGCGACCGCCGTTATCTCGTCCACACATTATCACTATACTAGCACGGAGTCCAAAAAAAATCTGTTTGAATTAACCGCCAGCATATTAAAAAGGATCCTATGTCTGAATGTAATACTTGGGGAGCTACAGACCATCAAACTGAACAACTTTCACTATGGAGCCAACGTCGAAATCACAAAAAAAAATCTGCTGTCCCATACATTTGAGTCCAGTAAATACTGCAGTTTTATATAAACTGCTGTTTTTTTTCGCGATTTTGACGTTGGCTCTATAGTGATGTTGTTCAGTTTGATGGTCTGTAGGACCCTTAAGTATTACTAGGGTGGTTTGTTACACCCTGTATGTATGAATAGAAGAAACAAAGATATATCATTCTCCGGAACCGGCTCTCTGCTATGAAAGTGACAGTACCTTGGTGACGGGACTCTGATGGACGGTGAAGGTCTGGAACAGCTGCGGCCCGTGGCCCACCGTCTCCGGGTGTTGGACTATCACGCGCACGGAGCCGTATCTAGTCCCGTACGCTATCTCTATCCAGTTGCCACATAGATCTGTGGACAATTTAAATTTAACTTTTAATTAAATATTAAACAAATTGCCTTTTGCTCAAATAACGTAAACTTACATTATTATTACAACACATTATTAGATTAATTAATCTGAGTAGATGCATTTTATGAATACAGGGTACTCCTAAAAATACAAAAATGCCGATTGACCAAGAAATTTCGCTCGCGATAATAAACAGAACTTCAGCGTAATCGCACATGAGATAGCGATATAGAGTTGAATATATACAATTTGAGCTTCTTGGATGGACACATTTGCCCAGATATAGTATAAAATTTTAATATGTCTATAAGGACAGCGATAGGGTAGCAATCTCCTTTTTTAAATATAACAAAATATGCTATGCATCTCTTCTTGACTGAATAGGACAAATCTCGTAAGCTCCCGCCTAGTTCCCAAATGGGTAGGCAGAAACTATGGATCTCCACTTAGCTTTGGGCGGATGTAGAAATGCACAATTTATGTTAAGGGGATCATTAAACCATTCTTAAACTGAACCACTTTCTCTATGGGACTAACAAAGTAATCGAGAAAAAAAAACAGTTGTCCAATATAAATGAGTTTCCTAAATACTACATATTGCAGTTTTGTAAGGACCAAGAAATCAATATTATAAATTACTTACTAGTTTTAGGTGTGAGATAGACAGATATGGCAGTGATTGGCTCTTGATTGGGGTCCTTATAAAGTTGTGTAACGAGCAGATCGTTGTCCTTCATGCGCAGAGGAAACTTTTGCATATCTAAAAAGAAAAAAAAATATCACATTTAACATCGACAGAGAAAAATACAGATTTTAAACATACACGGAAACGGTCACCGAAGTGCAACATCTGGTGCGGATAACGTTTGAATGGATGACCGTTTTAGTGGTAATTCATAGGAATTAAGTAGTTGGTTCCGGATAGATCCGTTAGATGGCGGTGTACTAGGGTTTCTGCTCGAGATTTCTCGAGAAATCTGGACTTAGTCGATACGAGAAAAAAATTCTGAACAACTCGAGAAATCAATGCAAAGAACACTGGCTAAAGAAACGCGCTTGTCACGTATGTTTTTTGAGGGTCGAACTTTTTATTGGCAGACAATTTAATTATATTAGGTTGAAATAAATATAGTTTACCATACACCAGCGATCCAGGTAGATTGCTAGAAAAACTCTAGTTCTTTAAATTATTTTAATTCAGTTCGGAAAATTGGCACAAAAGAGAGCTCCCCGATCCTGTCGGACAATAACGCCTCCTACAAACAAGCGTTCAACTCACCGATATAGTTGATGGCGCCGGTAGCGGTGCCGAGCAGTAGGAAGGAGCCGGCGGTGTCGTAGGTGGTTAGGTGGGCGACGTCCTGTGTCTGCCAGTGCTGGGTGCTGGTGTGCCACACGCCGGCCTTGCTCCGGCTGCCGGCCCCGCTCAGCGCTACCAGCTGCGGACCCACGAACAGTAGGTGCTCGACGCGTACACCGAGATTAAATGTACCTGAAAAGAATAAAAATTAAAATAAACAAATATTTCGGAGATTGTCACACAGATTATCGTCAATATGTCGCACACGCTAATGACAGCAATGATAGTGCTGTCGTGCTGAACATGACAGTTTTACAAAGACTGCAAAAACTCACCAAACGTCCTCCTGGCAGGTTCACTTCGAGTGGAGAATTCCCAAACACTCACTAATGGCCCGCTATCTATGCACAGCATGACATCACCCCAGAAGCGCTGATGCCTCTCGAAGTAAGTTGTAGCTTTTACAAAGACTGCAAAAACTCACCAACTAACGTCCTCCTGACGGGTTCACTGTGAGTGGAGAATGCCCAAAGTCTCACAAGCGGCCCGCTAGCTATGCCCAACATGACGTCACCCCCGGCAGCGCTGTTGCCGCTCGAAGCAGCTCCGCCGCCCGTCTTAGCGTTTAAAGCTATTCTCTCTATGACAGAGTCTTGTACTGGAGATTGGAATACCACGTACCAGCCACATGAGTCCGTTAATCTGAAATGTGGAGTGTGATTGTATATTGAATGGAGTGTTATTATCACGGAACATAAGTGCCAAGCCACACGATACGGTGCGGTGCCGCAGAAACCAGACAAGTGCGTGTTGGGTTCGCGTACTGAGGCTTCCGTATAAGCTCATTATATATGTAGTAGACACCAACTGCATATGCAAGTTGGTAATAGCAACAAATATTGTTTTATAGCTACACATTAACAGCTTTCGGATTTTCTACTCGTGCTGTTTAGACCTTGCTTCTAGCCAAATTTCACGATTCTAATGCGAACGCACATCCATCCGCGACACAAGTTGGATTTTTTATAGCTTGATGTGTCGCCGTGTGTAAGTAAATCTTGCCTCGTTTAAGCTTACCTATAACCAGTGACGAAATGCGTGTAGGCAACAACAACCCAATTATGGTGAGCCTTTATTATTTGAACCTTCATACTGTCCGTCCAGGCATTTACTGTAAAAGAATAAAATTATTAAAACATTACACTTCTGTTGGGTTCCGCTGCAGTCGATCGGAAATTTCGGTTGCAGAGCATGCGTTTTACATGTTTTTTATTTTTAATAGAGAATACATTGACTTACCAAACACTGGACGTAGGGTCCGCGCTCAAAAGTGTTCGAACCAAAAGAGTCACAAAACGTATAAAGAGTAAAAATTATGCGCCAGTCTTCATTTGATCGACCGACGACGCGCACGTCTTTAATGCCGTGCTACGGTGCTGCATGAATTTGTAAAAACAACGCAAACAAAATGAAAAAGAATTTCAACGATTTCAATGTTTTTAGTAGGTTTATATTACTGACACAGATTTACGTTTGTGTAGGTTATTGTGAGACACTTTTTTCGAGAATGTTGTAATAAACCGGTCGTCCATTATTTAGTATGTCAATGAGAGAATACGATGGGCTGAAAATCAAAATGTGTGAAAATTCTTCATTAGGCGATAACGAAGAAGATACCAGTAATCAAAGAATCGGAACTACTACGGAAGAAGGGTACTACTACCCGGAAAGATAGCAGATAGGTTAAAATTCTTACGCTAATGTGATTATGGGAGTCAGGTATGAGTATAAGAGAATAAATAAAAACGTACTTTCAGGTGGACGAAGGCCTTTGTGACAATCTGCGTTTCCAAGCGAAGCTGCTCTTGAATGTCCTCTCCCGCATCGACTGGTAGAGAAAACATGATGGTTAGAAGTGATGGTGTAATGTTTTAGTGCGCAAAGATGTCTACAGTAGATAATGAACCTTACCTACTTTGAAAATAGTTGCAAAATCAAGTAGAATGTGTTATATGATATAAACATATGATTCAACAGATTTACACCAACTCTTAGATCTTATATTGAAAGTATCTATTTCCTAGCAGAACAAGCAATAATATATCTTATCTTTGAACGATAAAGTTCTATTTCTTGTGGAACAAACCTCAATTGGTCCTGGGAAGGTATCCGGCCGACAGTGCGAAGGTCGAGCGAAGAGTTTCTAGAGTGAGTCCTATTGGCTGCCACCTCACTATTGGAGGCCGTCGAGTTCTTACGTGAACAACTGCTGCCATTTCTACCGTTGCTGCTATTTGGAAGTTGTGTGTTCACTGCAATTTTAATTTGGTTTACTGAGTTTTGTGTTTGGATTCAAATGGCATCAGAACAGATAGGTGCCGTTAAGGTAGCCTTAAGAATATTGGCAAAATGATCAGGTCCAGAAGGCCACCTCCATGCGATGTGTGCGTGAACCTGTATCGCTCGTTGTATGGAGCCGGTCTTCTGGCTCTGTTTATTTTGTGCTTACGGCAATTGCGGTGTTCTGTAGTGTACCTTAAGAGGCGACTAATCCCACCAGGCATTGACATGCCATCAACTCGAGAAAAAAAGGAGAACAACAACAAAAAGTTGCATTACATTTCTACATTGCATTGTATTGCTTAGTAGGTACTGACTTCATAAGCATATGGTAAGCATATGCAGTAGTAAGTACTCTATATTCCCGGAGGGGGTAATCAGAGATATTCTGAAACCTAAGAACATCCACGTTTCACTACTAGTACCGAAACTCTGTCCAGTGTGATGGGGAGTGAGCCCGTCGCCACTTGTAATGGACAGTGGGTACAATACAAGCCTCAAAATTGAAACACACAGGTTTCATCACGATGTTTTCCTTCGCCGAAAAGCCAGTGGTGATACAAACTGACTGACTGACTTCATTGATTTTAAAGTAAACATATATTTTTCCAAGCAAGTCAAACTCAATGAAAATCTCTAGATACACATAAAAAGGCTGTTGGTTTTCTCAATAAATGAAAATACACAAACTCACGACCATAATCACATTCGGGCTAGACAGAAGCTTTGTTAAAACTACCAACAGTTTTAAGCGTGCAGTTGCAGGTTCACGCATGTTCGTAAGTCAGTTAAAAATCTGGTCCACCCCAAGAACGAAATTATTGCTATTCCCTTAACACTTCCCAGAGCAGACATTGTCATAAGATCATGACATCAATCAATCAATCAAATATATTTATGACATCATGATTTTTAAATAGATTTAAAATATTTTCATAATTTTATTATGAAAATATTTTAAATCTATTACACAGATATAGAGATTAACATTTAAGCTTTGTTTGATAAGCAATATTTTATAGACTGATATGGGTTATCTAAAAGAAATGTTTTTATTTTGATATCAATGAAAATGCTCTACCAACAGGCTTTGTTGAATCTGCCTGTGAATTATTCAATACCTTTATAAACCGTGTTTATAATAGTCATCAGCAGAAGCAAACAATAAAACAATACCCATTTGAATGGACACTTGATTTTATTCTGACCTATCTCACAGGTCCGCAATTACTGGTCTCGCGGTGCGCACGAAACGTACGCACGTAACATATTATATCGTATGTTTTAAGATTAGCAGCAAATGTGTTTAAAGCCTCTTTCTTATAGGTTATCATCGTCAGCCTCTATCATCCCCACTGAAGGTAAGCATATGCGATAATACACCATCTAAATTATTATAAAACTAACAGAAGTGTGGCTGTACAAGAAAAAGATTACTAAATGGTTTTTAGGTATCCCTGACTTCAAACAACCTTTTTTAGAATTTTTGTCTGTCTATTTGTTTGTTTTTGTATTTGTTTGTTGTAGTAATTATGATGATGTTTATCATGATAATTATCCTTTCAAAACCTGATCATAAAAATAACTTACATGGTGGTGGTAAATATCCATAAAATAGAACATCACCACACGAAGAGTGATTCATTTCATCGCATAAAGCCAGTCTTCTGCTCAAAGGTAAAATCCCAAAGTAATCACACTCATGTCTTAGAGCCCTTATGTTCACATTGTTAAGGTCTATATCTCTGGTTCTGAGGAAGTTAAGGATAAGTCCAAATAAGTTTGGGTCTCTGTCTATAAATATGGATCCATTTTCGTCTCTGACAGTTGGTATTCTGCCGCTCAGTAAGGCTGTGAAGAATGTGTCGGGAACCCATGTTAATGTGTGCCAGGATGTGGCAAATCTGAAATGATAACAAAAGCTTGATAATATACTATACTTCATTTCAAATAAGGACAAAAAGAAATACCCATAAAAGTATAATTAATCTTTAAACCACATACTTTATCCATCAAACAAGCAGGAGCAAACCGATCAGAACAAAAAAATATCAGCTGTCCCATACTGAACTGCAATACCTACTCGATTCATATATGGGACAACAGATATTTTTTTTCTTCTGACAGGTTTGCTCCCATAGTAAAAGTTGTTCAGTTTGATGGGTAGAGTATGTGTTTTAAAGGTTAATGATACTTTTCCTTACACTCTGTATTTCTGGCCAATTCTGATTTGCAAATAGAAAGATATACTATCCAACATATCTTGGACATTACTAAAGCTGTTCTAAGAATAAGTGAGAGTAAGTGTTTCAAATCTCTGTTTCTATAATTCAAAATAGTAAGGCTATTTTTATAAACAAAAATCGATGATTGATGTGCATTGATATAATATGTATAAGATATCAATGTTGATGTCTCAAAAAGTCCAGGATTAGAGTGCCTGTCCATTGACGTGGAGACAGGCAGCGGAGTGGAGAAACAAAGTTTGATTAGCCAATAAGTTTGCCCGAGATTTCATGCAATCTTATTGGTTAATAAAACTCTGTTTCTCCACTCCGCCATCTATCTCCGCGTCAATGGGCAGGCTCCTAAAAGGGCTTATTGATTGGTTGGTTTCAGGATGACAAAGTGTAGAGTTGAATGATTGCATGCCTTTTGAAATGGCTTACTTGCTATCATTATGAACATATTCATGCCTACAGTTCACAAGGTTCGTTTTAAGATTTACAATGAGATGGATGTCTGCTTCATCCGAACAGTATGATTCATCCTATTATTAAGATTATTGTAATTGACAAATTGATCGTGACCGATGACTGTAGGGTGGTAATTGAAAAATGGAGCACAGTCAATGCAAGTAAAAGTTGCTTTACTTGTTGTTAAGATTGAAAGTATCACACGTAGCATTAAATAGCATGACATTACGGTCAGTAAGTAACACAAGCAACATGTAGAAATAGCAAAATAAATAACGACCCGAATTAGGAAAAAAAGGTGGACTTTCTAATTCTTACCTAGTCCCACCTATGTTTAAGTTCACAATTTCTTGGTAATTTGACATTTGCAATTATTACATATAATTATAAAAAAACTGGAAGTAAGAAAAGTTGCACTGCAACGCGTAATTTTATAAAATTTATTTTATTTAGAAAATCATCGCAACTCGACAGAACCGAATTAAACGGAGCAAACGTCAACACAACAACAGACAGCTGTCAATGTCAAACTTTATAAACGTGTTGCCATATTGAAAAAAACAACGGCCATTCACTCTATTGCATATCGGTCACATCGAAGCTAGGGGAGCAAAATGTGGATCCTTTCTAGAAGGTATTTAGTGAAATTCTTAAATCTCTTTGTTTTTACATGTCATGCTCATAAAATAGTACACACGTATAAATACTTTCCAAAGTACACGTTAGCCGAGCGCACTACGGACCAACGCAACGGTTTTGACCGTACCGTTTTGCGTTGATTTATTAATATCATGTCGGTCGGTGCGCAGCGCGCTTGGCTAATATATACGGGTTGATACGTCCCTTAGAAACTGTTATATTCTTGTTTCATCATTTACAATCGATAATTTTCATATTTCCACAACACTAACAAACTTTTTTGGCACTGGCAACTTTTTAAAGAGAGACGTGTCTGTCCGTCACTCATTCTGAAAAGTCAATTTTTGTAAAATCGAATTGTTGGAACTGATGTATGAAAATACAATTTTTGTGAATATTTAGAATAGTAGCTGATACTATCGGTCATCAAAATGACGGAAACGGTCGCAGCGAAGCCGGTGCCAGTCCGGAACAAAGGGTTATTTAACAACACTGCCGGCTTCAGCACGCTTATCACCGTGACCGTATTGTCACTGGCTTGGCTGGCCGGTTTTGCATCCCGGCTTTTCGCTGTGATACGTTTCGAGAGCATCATTCACGAGTTCGATCCATGGTAAGCTCTTTACGGTCTAATTGGAATCTTATCGTCTGGTGATAGGAGTCAATATCGTACATTCGTGTTTCAGGTTCAACTACCGTTCTACAGCCTATATGGTGCAGCATGGCTTCTACAACTTCCTGAACTGGTTCGACGAGCGCGCGTGGTACCCACTGGGTCGTATCGTGGGGGGTACTGTGTACCCGGGCCTTATGATCACATCGGGCACAATACACTGGATATTACATGCCTTGAATATTCCTATTCATATTAGAGATATTTGCGTGTTCCTAGCGCCAGTATTCAGGTATTTAATAATTGTATTCTATTTATCTTTAAAATATTTAATCATTAACAGGGTTTGAGAATGTCTGATATTTAAAATAAATATCAAAATTAATCCATTTGTGATATATATCCGATTATATCAATCATTCAGAATAATTTCTGTTAACACTGGATAGATTTGAGTTGTGAAGTCCTAATGAGCATATTTAGGTGTTAAAAAAGTTTTTCACTTTTAATAAAATGAATCTGAATGGAAATACAACTAAAACATCAATGATTTCACTGGATGCAGTTAAGTGCAGAGTGTTGTATCAAAACAAAATATTTATTATACAAGGTTACAAAAGTAAAAATAAATATTAAAAACTGTTAAGCGGGTTGTTTAGACCATCAAACTGAACCACTTTCAATATGGGACCAACATCGAAATCGCGAAAAAAAAAATCTGCTGTCCCATACATTTAGCTCGAGTAGATTTGTAGTTTAGTATGGAACATCCGATTTTTTTTTCGCGATTTCGATATTGGTCCCATAGTGAAAGTTGTTCAGTTTGATGGTCTAAACCACCCCCTTAAATGTTTATTTGTATTTTTGAAACACCTTGTATAAGAAACAAAATATTATTTAAGTTTATTTACCATATAGGCTGATGATGATGAAACAAAATGTTGATGCAATTTAAACCCCAAACACAAATTAACAAGTTTTTTTTGGGAGGCTTTTCAATATCTGGATGTCTACCAGCTGATGTGATGACAATGAATTTTTGTTTGTAGTGGTCTGACGGCCATAGCCACATACCTATTGACATCGGAGCTGTGGTCCAGGGGAGCAGGCCTGTTTGCGGCGTGTTTCATAGCTATCATTCCCGGCTACAGCAGTCGGTCTGTAGCAGGAAGCTACGATAATGAAGGCATTGCTATCTTTGCGTTACAATTCACGTACTACCTGTGGCTGAAGAGTGTGAAGAGTGGATCAGTTTTCTGGTCCGTTTGTACTGCTCTGTCCTACTTTTACATGGTGAGTTTTTTTTAAATAGTTTACCCACTTGCATTGTCACATTTGTCACTCCTCCTTACAAGCATGGAAACATGAAAATTGGCCAAAGCGGTCGCCGGTCGGTAATGTTCAACCTTTGTACGTCGATGTTTCAAATTTTAGGTTTCTATCAGAACAAAAATTTATTAAAAACTTTATTTTAATTTTTGTCGCTGGATTAGAAAGGGACAAGAGAAAGATGACGATGAAAACGTATGAAGAAGGTTGAACACTGACTAATTATTATATGGACTGGTTACGCGTGTAATTCTACTAACAAACATTTCTGCCACTTTTTGCGGGGGGCGAGGTAACATGAAATCCGCAACTTTGGATTTTACTCCTCATAACTTTAGATTCTAATTTTGAATGTTAAAAATCATGAAAAGTAGTCTCGTGTGAACCCCAAACGTTCTAAGTTCGAATTTATTATTTCGCAATTATAGGCTGTCTCGTTTAGTGATAAGGTGTAAAATTGAATGTAAATGCACAAGATCAATTGTGCTTATACCGTGGCAGAGGGGAAATGCTACCGCAAGGCTAGTCCTTACAATAATTAGTCAAAGGTTGAACATTACCGACCGCCAAGGAGTATTTTCATGTTTCACTGCTTGTTAGGCAGTCATAGAATTCAGAAATTTACCCTTTAAAAACCATTGTTCAGGTATCAGCATGGGGAGGCTACGTGTTCATCATAAACCTGATCCCGCTGCACGTGTTTGTCCTACTCATCATGGGACGGTTCTCGCAGCGACTGTTTGTCAGTTACACTGTATTCTACATCATCGGCCTGTTGTGCTCCATGCAGATTCCGTTTGTTGGGTTCCAGCCGATCCGGACTAGTGAACATATGGCCGCTTCTGGTGAGTTAATTTGTCTACTAATTATTTCATGTGATCAGGGCTGCAGGATTAAGATTCTACATGATAAATTTGTAGTCAGTGCGAATACTTTAAACATGGATACTTGAATCATGGATACTTGAAACATGCATACTTTAAACATGAATTCTAATTGTCAAACTGATCAATTTTTATAATAGAGCCATTGCTGTTCCATACTCGAATCATACATTCGGGTAGAGTAGGTTTGCAGTTTTGTTCGAAACAGCTGATTTTTTACTGTGTTTTCGACATTGGTCCCAAGGAGAAAGTTGTTCAGTTTGATAATCTGATCACCCTTAATATAGTTTCACCTAATTTCGTTGGGCTCTACAAATTTCTAGTCAAATAGATGTGAATAGATAATTTATAATAAATGCTACATGTGTGTGTGAGAGATTGTGTTTCTAGTAATACGTCGTTGGTATTCCTCTGTCCAATCAAATTAACGATTAAGAAATTAAGTCTCAGGCGGGACTTCAACCTGCAATATTCAAAACCGGGGAATTGCTTTCCGTCCAATTTAGCTACCGAGCATACTATACATACTACACAGTAGATGTGATAAGAATAGATAATGCCAACACAATAAGTCTTTTCTCTATGAGATCATCTTAAGAGGATAGGCGAGTACCGTTTTTTCCATACAAACGTATTCCCCTGTTTCCTCCCTGGATAATGACACTAGAGTAAGACATTTGACGAATAAAAACAAAAAATCAAAACATACAGACATAGCCAAAGTCTTTCCATATTATTCTTGAAAGAATTATTCAAATCGGTTTAGTTTTGGAGGAGGAAACAGGGAATACGAAATGCTGTTTTCGTTGATTGTATATAGATAAAATTGGTCCGAGCTGCAGTTGTCTCTTTCGCACTCTAGTCGGTGGGGTGTATGGGTGGGGCAGATCGGACAAATATGTATACAGCCGGAAAAGTGACCTATTCTCCATATTAGCATTTCAGCCCGCCTATCCACTTAAGTTTAGACCTTAGATGACCCAATAGCTCAATCGGTAGTCAACCTGCCTGCTGAGCCGAGGGTCGGGTTCGAATCCCGCAAGGGTTAAATATTTGTGTGGTGGTATTCTTTTGTCAGATTTCTGTGGTAACATTCCTTTTCTTTGGAATCTTTGAGCTTACACACTGTAAAAAAAATACAGCGCCTGGCAAATTATTTTAAAAGATGACCCATGATGACCACACACTTTGCACTCCTTTTAAAGTAAGCAGCATTTTATTTTTGCAAAACATATATACAGGGTCCAACTTAATATGCTGACAGTTTTTAAGACCATTATCACACCATCTAACTGAACAACTTTCTCTATGGGATCAACATCGTTATCGCGAGAAAAAAACAGCTGTCCCATACATATGGCTCGTGTAGGTTTGCCGTTATGAATACAACAACTCATTTTTTATCGCGATTTTGACGTTGTTGCCATATTGAAAGTTGTTTAGTATGACGGTCTGATAATCCCCTTAAAGAAGTGTCAGCATATTAAGAAGGACCCTGTATGTAATGTATATCTTTGTCTAGTCATCATTATAGGTCTTAATAGGTACAGGTGTGGACTACATTCTGGTACTCTAAAAGGTACTATATGATCTGTGTGACAATGTCCAAGATATTTATGTATAGTTCTGAACCGATTATAGTTAATATAATTAATAATTTCAAAATGCAATTAATAACAATAGTTAGGTTTATCAATCACTTTATCAGCAACACATTTTTCCTTACAATTTTAATTACGAACAGTTATATTTAATGCTTAATTGTGTTGTTTAAAAATACGACAAAAGTACTAGTAAAACATAAAAACTATGAGCTAAATTGGTCTGATAAGAATTAATTACCTAGAACCATGCATGACCGTTACTGAACCTCTTTATTGATTGCATCGAACATACCTTACTCAAGTAAACATATCAAATGTTAAGCAGGCACTTCATTCTCGCCGAGAACAGACTAGAATAGCCGAGAACGAGAGTGGATGCCCTTCATTGTTCTCGCGGCGGCGTCGTAAGCCATAGTAGTTTTCCTTGGAAGTTCTTGCCAAGAAGTGTAGTGCCTGCTTTACTATGCATTGTAGTGTGTGATAAAGATCTACAAAAAATGTTTCATAACGCAATAAAATATGGTGGTACAAACATCAGCACGTCTAGCATGATTTCTCTACTATCGCGCGACTCAGCTTTTTCCCATACTGCAAGTCGCGGCAAGCGCGGCTTTCGCTCTCCAAAAAGCGCGGGAACAGGTTATTTTCTATGCAGCGAAGGCGCGTCGCGCGCGTGTAGAGAAATCATACTAGACATGCTGGAATTGCAAGTTACATTGGAACATTGTGTTGAAATGTTTAAAAAGATTTACTCACAATCAAATGATACTAACTAGAAAAATATGTAAAACTGTTTTTACATGTCTGCATAGCGCAAAGACATCGATAGCGCTAATACATATATTTTTTAAGAGCCGTTTTACCGTTCCGTGCCGCCCTCATAAAAAATTTAAGATTTTTCAATCAAGAAAACCTAAACTCTCGACTCAAAAAGGCCTAGGTACTCCTAATTTACTACAAAAGCTTAAACGCTATTTTTATACATTTGTGCACTTAACACACAGTTTTGAAAAAATATACTTTGTCAAATACACACAAATCCAAATAAACAATATTTGACAAATTATTACAGTGCGATAATGATAAAATAACCTTTCAATTTTATTTTGGGCAGATACATGAGCCACTACACTAATTGGGCCATATCCAGGGTTACTGAAATAATTAGCGCCAATTTCAAAGGTTATATCATTGACTTACCAACTACTGGACGAAGGGTCCGCGCTCAAAAGTGTCCGAACCAAAAGAGCACCAAACGTAAAAAGAGAACCAATTACGCGACAGTCTTCGTTTGATCGGCCGACTATGTGCACGCGAGGGCGCGCGGCGTGCACCGTGCCGCGATGGGGGAGCGGGATGGAAAAGAATTTCAGCATTTTCAATGTTCTTAGTTGGTTTATAAATTTTATTATACACGTAGGTTGGTTTATACACGTACTTAGGTTTGTGTAGTTGAGTCTCGAGAATTTTGTACTAGACCCGGCGTCCATAGTATTCTACGTCAATGGGTTTTATAAACTGTTTTAGTCACCAAAAAAATTATAACATTTGTCTTTATTCTTCCAATATCTGAAGAAATCCTTTTTGCTGACATAAAAGAAATTTACATGTATGCTTCTGGAATGTTTGTTGTTTTAAAAGCAAACAAATTCGTCACGCCGCTATTGTTTCGCCACGAACACAGACCATTATTATGGTGCATTTTCTGAATGTCTGATTAACATGATAAGTGGAACTAATGGGGTACCTATCTACTTAAGATAGAAGTACGAGTATGTACAGTATAGTACAGATGTAAACAGCTGTTGTAATATTAAAGAGTTTCAATAATTTATGTTTTGAAAGGGATAAGAACATTAAAGTATTGTCTTTTTGGCTACATTTGCAATGTCTATTTCCTATCAGTAGGGCTAGCATGCCACGCAGGACAAAACGAGATAACGGTCATGTGCGCTCGCTTTCGCATACGTAGAGTAACAAAGACAGGCACATCTAGATTTTTGACGTTTTCTCGGGGGTGGCACGACATGCTATATTCTATATTCATGCTATATTCTACCTGTGGGTCATATTTCATCCCAATTCGTTCACCTTGTTTATGGGTTGGGCAAACGACGCTATGCTACGTACTATAAGGTTTATATTGTGTTACTTATATTATCAGCCACCGCCACACGTCTCCTGTATAAACCGTGGATTATGTTCATGTTATTCTGTTTTTGTTATAATTATGTTCTTGACGTGCAAATAAAGAGTATTTATGTTATGTTATGAATTGTAGATATTAAATAAACAATTTATCATAATTACTTATTTTAGGTGTGTTCGCACTGCTGATGGCCATCGGTGCTCTGAAATACCTTCACAGCTTGAACCCCAAGGGTCAGTGGAAGCAGCTGCTCATACTCGGGGGCCTGCTGGCTGCCGGAGCCGTGTTCCTCGCGGTCGTGCTTCTGACGTACATGGGCGTCATTGCGCCTTGGAGCGGACGGTTAGTTTATAGAATTATATAGCTTTGAACGATAGGACATCGTAAGTTTGATAGTCCTTGGAGAGCGTTCGAGCGCGCTGCGTACAAACGAAGTATTTTCAATACTTCAACAGCCTTTCCCAAGTGGTGGGTAAGGGCAACACATGTAAAATACAGGAAGGACACTGTGTGTATTTAATTTGCCTGTTTATACATCAAAATAGTTAAACATATCTTTTAGTGTATCACAAATTTTTTTCAATCATTTAATTTCACACCAAAACTAATCAGGCGGTTTACAAACATACATAATCGTGTAAATCTGTGTTTTAATAATAGAACATGTTTAATTTGTGAAACAGCTTATTCTTAATGTAAACTTGGATGTTTAGTTATGGGGTTTAACTCGGAAAATGGGTCGTCTATTACATAGTGTTCACGCGGTTAAAACCCTTTACAATCAAAGTAAAGATTGACAAATTAAGTGTCGGGCGGGACTTGAACCCACACTCTTCCAAACCGGGGAATTACGTTATCCAACTCACGTCCCTTTAAGACGCAATAGATTGAAAATTTCGTTCTCTGGCTAGTTGGCTCGGTGGCGAAATTCTTGAAAGGCGAGAGTCTTAATTTTTCAATCTTTAATTAGATTCCAAATAGCACAACACGGCTGTAACATGTTTATAATCTATAATACCCTTTACAATGTTTAACTTTATTTTATTTAGGTATTGTATTTATTTTATTTTTAAGCTGATAGCTTAAAAATTAATATTATGACAAAGGGAATAGGCATCAGCGTTTATTGTCCAGCTTTGGTGGATAATATGTATACATACTATATAGTACTTAATTTAGCCATTCCTGACGCTATCAAACTCTCCCAATCTATTAAAATATAGGAAAAAGTATAACCATTGTCAGGAAAAGAAGAACTGTTGATAATAGTTGCTCTCTATTTAAGATAAATAATTATAAATAGTTAATACAACGTGTCAACAACAATGAATTAACGCAAAACCAGAAAGTAGTTTGTGTAGAATCGAGAGCAGAATCGAACTATCATGTTTTCATAGGTAATTTTTTTAAAAATATTAAATAAATTGTTTGTAATATTTGAAATTACTGAACTCGATCTCAACCCACCGCACGGGCACACTCACCCTACTCATTACCAAAACAAGATTCTTAAAATGCGAATAACTTTCAATTTTAACTATCAAAATAGTGAAATTATTGTTTCAATCTAATTATTTTGTTATAAATCAGTTGGGGTGTATGAGGTTTTGCGCTTATTTATTAACACGTTGTGTATCGTAACGCAATCTTTCAGTTTCTACTCGCTATGGGACACAGGATACGCCAAGATCCACATTCCGATCATAGCGTCAGTGTCCGAACACCAGCCTACGACCTGGTCCTCTTTCTTCTTTGACCTTCACGTCCTGGTGTGCACCTTCCCCGTGGGCCTATGGTACTGCATCAAGAATGTCAACGACGAGAGAGTTTTTGGTGAGCTTTATTTGTATTATCTTCTAATGCCAGGATAAAAGCCGAAACCGAAGAGAACGTACCACCGGGTCAGAGATATTCTGAAACCTCAGAACATCCACGTTTCACTAGTAGTACCGAAACTCTGTCTAGTGTGACGGGGAGTGACCGTCGCTACTATTTTTTTAATGTTAGTGTCCAGCTATAAAACAGTCGCTAACTATAAACCGGAACTAAAAACCAGAACTGTATCAAAATGCATGAAATTACTAAACTGCATGTTATTGCTTTGACGTTTTCATTTCATAGCAATCATTGTGAATCAAAGAAAAATTATGTATTATTTATGTATAAATTAGCTCATGCAGTAACTGTTGCTTTGAATAAAGGACTGCTGATTACATAGTGATTTGATGGGACGGGACTGAGGTCCAAAATAGTTTTATTAATTTAGAGTGCTATTTAAATCTTCATAACATAATTTCCAGAGCCTAATTTAACGGCAGATCATTTGTCCAAATTGATTGGATTAGTGTGCTGTAGAAGTAAACGCCTTCACTTAATCTTATCTCACTGACCCCGGCGTCTTCCACAGCCATCTATGTCCCGAGTTATGGCCAAGCCTTAACAATTCCGGGGAAAAAATTTCATAGCACCAATTGACATCAAGATAATATATTCAGTAGTTTTGGCGTGATACTCTAGAAACAGACAGACATTTGGTACCTTCGGGGGCAGTCGGGTGAAAATAAAAATAATAATTAAATGAAATTTTGTTGGGTTGGCAGATATTTCTCTATTCCGAATATTTTATCTGCTGGAGAAGCTTGGGGTAGACCTTTGCCCAACAATGAATGATGAAAGAGGTTAAAATTTTTCTTAAATATGCCCACACACATTGCTTTTCCAGTTTTAACATGTAAGTATCGATTTTTTACAGTGGCGCTATACGCTTTAAGTGCGGTATACTTCGCCGGTGTGATGGTGCGACTCATGCTGACTCTGACCCCGGTCGTGTGCGTGCTAGCCGGCATTGCTTTCTCCATCCTCCTGGACCTGGTGTTGAGAGAGGACGAGATGCCAGTACCGCAAGTCGAGAGCGAAGAGTCTAAGAGCCTCTATGACAAGGTATGCTATTAGAATGTGTATAGGATCAGGTTAGGGCCACACAAGCTATTTTTGAACGTAGGCGTAGACGGAACGATACCGCAAAGACATTGCCGCGACATCCCCGCCTTATCGCCGCGATATTTCTGAGGTCAATCAGGTTGACGCCTGTGCTTAATAATTGCGGTGAGCTTAAAATACTTATCACAGGATATATCATAGAATAATGCGGCGATGTCGCTGCAATATTGCGACGATATCGTTGTATCGTGTTTTACTCTTGGTCTCTATAGACCTTTACCAAAAACAACTTATTCGGAAATAGATCTGGCCACCAAGATCGAAACACAAAAAAAAAGGCGCGAATATGTTTCTTTTTATTGTCTCGCAGAATAACGCGGCGATGTCGCGGCAATATTGCGACGATATCGTTGTATCGTGTTTTACTCTTGGTCTCTATAGACCTTTACCAAAAACAACTTATTCGAAAATAAGATCAGATCTGGCCACCAAGAGTGAAACACAAAAAAAAGGCGCGAATATGTTTCTTTTTATTGTCTCGCAGAAGGTGTGAAAAGTAGAGTATGCTCCTCTGAGATAATCGTGTTTTCGACTTAGGCGAGCTTGAACCCCTCGCTTCACTCAGGATTGCGAGGTAGTTAACTCTTAACTCCCTCGTTGCGCTCGGGAGTTAACCCTACAATCCTTCGTTACGCTCGGGATTCAATATGCCCGTGGCGAAAGACACTGCTTCATACCCTTGGTGCATGTCAATCAAATCAGCCCACATCTACCCACTGCTGGGCATAGGCCTCCTTTTTATTGCGCCACTCCTCGCGGTCCTGTGCCAATCTGATCCATGTCTGACCCGTAACCCTTCCAATGTCGTCTGGCCAACGCATCAGTGGTCTTCCCACGGACCTCCCTCCGTCTCTTGGCCACCATTCCGATATTGCCTTGCATAATCTACTATTATTTATTCACTATTCGAATACCACCAGGCGGGTAAAGTAAAGAAGCGGGCACATTCCCCGCCGCCCCAGCCCGCCGACAACGGTCTCGGCATGAACGTGCGCTCGGGCACGCTCATCGCCTTCATGATCCTGCTGATGCTGTTCTCGGTCCACTGCACCTGGGCCACTTCCAACGCCTACTCCAGCCCTAGCATCGTGCTCGCCAGCTATAGGAGCGATGGGTGAGATTTTTAATTAGTTTATCTTCATAATTTTTAATAATTAAAAAATGAAAATTCTTGTTTATTTTTATTTTCAGGTAATAATTAGGATTTAGAATGTGTGGAATTCAAATTCAATATCACTCTTGGTATTGAATGAAACTTTGATTAAATGTTTGCTTTGTTTGTTTTTTTTTTTTGACGTTTTAAGATAAAATACACTTTGAAAAATGGAAAAATGACATGCGCTTTGTCTATAACTTTCTTTTTAGAATTTAATATAGCAGGGTCTGTCTTGTTTACGGAGATACGACCTAAAATGTGTATAAAATAAAGGTTCAGGGTTACGGTGTGCACGTAGCATGGACCGTACTTTTTGTATAAGGCTTGTCCAGTTTACTCGCAGATATATGATTAATTTTACATATAATTTATGACCATTTGCTATAACTATAACTCAAATACATATAATTAATTTAAATGGTAATTTTTAATTGTTTATGTGTTTGCAGGTCTCGCAAAATCCTGGACGATTTCAGAGAGGCATACGGTTGGCTCTCACAGAACACTGCGGAAGATGCCACTGTCATGTCCTGGTGGGATTACGGCTATCAGGTAATAATGTCAACAATTTTGTTCTTTTCATAACAGGATAAGATGACACCCATAACAATGTAACAGTCGGCACAGATTATCCAAACTAAATATCTAAACCACAAAAAGGAACACAAAAAATGCTCAAAACTATAACTTAATTGCTCAAACCTATGTTCAAACCAAACCCACGATTTCTAACAAAGATGTCTTCTATACTATTACATCTCCTTACTTATCTTTACAGATAGCGGGAATGGGTAACCGTACAACTCTAGTAGACAACAATACCTGGAACAATTCTCACATAGCGCTCGTTGGTAAGGCGATGGCGAGCAACGAAAGCGCCGCGTACGAGATAGTGACGGCCCTGGACGTGGATTACGTGCTGGTTATATTCGGGGGGGCTATAGGTTACTCCGGCGACGACATCAACAAGTTCATATGGATGGTCAGGATCGCCGAGGGGGAACACCCTAAGGATATACATGTGAGTGTCTTGAGATAGTAACATCCTTCGATAGCTCGACACATAGGCAAGGTTACTGTGTTTCTTTCTCTACATCGCTGATTTCAGAATCAGGGTGTATTGCGAATATAGCTTTATGCCAAATGTCTTATTGCACGGAAGTCATAAAATGTGAGAGCGAGATAACGCATTCAGGTTCCTGATATTATCGTTTGCCAAATTTAAGTTTCCGCTCCTTCTAGAAAGAGCAAAATCTAATACTAATAATGAGTGTTCTTTTGTTTACAGGAAGCGGATTATTTTACGGAGAGAGGAGAATATCGAATAGACTCAGAGGGTTCGAAGACTATGTTAAATTGTCTAATGTACAAACTATCGTATTATAGGTGAGTCACAATAATTATGTTTACATTCCGTGCTAACTAGCCGGCAAAAATTAAAAGTTGGAAAGGCTTGGTATTCGCTAAAAGGGGAATTTACATGTCAAATTTTGACGATAAAACATTTTTAGTGGTTTTTTGTTTTCTATCTCTTTGATACTAATGTCCAAGCGGAATGATGGTAGACGGATGAAAGCAGTGGAACAGCCAGATGGTCTGGTCGGATGACATATGTAGCATAGCTCGCAAACAGGGGATGAGACTAGCGTTGAACCGTTCTAGTTGGCGAGGAAATGAAAAGGCCTATACCCAGCAGTGGGGTTTACCGGGCTAATAATGATTATTATGTTATTAATGTCAGGTAGGCCGTTCAAATCTGTACCATTAATCAAGAAGAAGAACCGGAGGAAGTACTGACAGAATATTGTCGAAGAAAAATGTACTGTTTCTTCTTAGTTCAGTGTCAGATCATATTAGAGAACAGAGAATTGTCTCGTTCATACAGTTTACTACTGTTGGTTTTTTCTGCGTCTGGTTTGTCTTCCTGCTATGAGAGCATTGGAAGTGAGCTATGAGTGCTCGATCTGGTCTTTCTAATAAGTTAATTATCTAAAAACTGGTGACGAAAGCTCCCACTTGTTCGCTGTCACGTGCATGTCTTCAATGCTAATCATTTCATCGTCGTGTTATTGTCGTTTAGATATGACAGTGGAGGAAGTCCGGCTGGGTACGATAGAACGCGCAGTGCATTGCCTGGTAACCGAGGCTTTAAGCTGACTTACTTCGAAGAGGCCTACACTACAGAGCAGTGGCTTGTTAGGATATATAGGTAAGTGAATTTGCTCTAAAACATTTCATATGAGTTGGTAGTTCTAATAAAGTTTGTTACACGCAAATAGGAATAATCCCTTTTTTAGGTGTCACAAACTTTGTCGCGAGTTTATGTTATGAGAAAAACGTAAAATGTGGGAAACTACCATAATGATAATGAGATAGACTTCTAAAGAGGGGAGAAAAAATATTTAACTGTTACGTAAAAATCACATATAAAAATGGTTCGATTAATAGACCGAGAAGGCAGCGTTAGTAACCATCTGTGCCTTCTTGGAGATGGATATTAAAAACCGGGAGATTACAGGTTTCTTCCCCTGAAAGGTATTACCTCCCTCAATTACCATGTTGCTAGCTTGCCAGCCCCCATAATAAGATAAGAACTCTACACCATTGAGTCACCATAGGACACCCACCAGTTTCACCACAGAACAGGTTCATCTGTTTCATGAAAAAGGACAAAAACACCTTACCTTACCTCACGATCCAGTGGCGTCTACGTCTAGTGAAGCTTATAACGGCATCCCTCTGCTTATCAGACATAGTTTTTACTAGTTTGTCTTTTTACAGGGTTAAAAAACCAGACGAATTCAATCGTCCTCGCTTACCGCTCTCAAAGAGGACAATTCCTACAAGCAATTCTATTTCCAAAAAGGTAAGTCGTCGTCTATTGTATTTGTTTTAATTTTAGTCCTAATAGCCGCTAGAACTAGGATTATTTGGCAAAATCTAAGAGCAGCTTTTTGCTGTTTGTTTGAAATAGAGTTGTTATTTAAAAATCGACATTCAAAGGGTTCGAAGTTTGTAATTAATTGAGTTACCGATATCATATCGACAGCGTTACAATTTCCATGATCACGGGTTTGATAAAAGGCTGATAGATTAACAGATACCTACAGCGGACAGATTTGTCTACCTTCATTCGTCGAACTTCGAAAGATTGTTTTCTGATAGTGCCGTCAGTTGGTGATGTTTATGCGTTAAGAGGCGAAGTTGACCATTCACTAGCTTCCATCACACAAGCTCTCACGCTTATTTGTGAGAGAAGTAAGCTAGTTTATAATATTGTACTCGTAAATATCTACTTTTTAAACTTTTATATGCCTTCTGGCGAAACACAAAGGAACTAAAAACTTGAGGATGCATCTGCTCCACAGCGGCATTCTATATACTAGAACTTACTTATTTCTTCTGTTTTGCTTTCTCCGGATACCTGGTACAATCTAATTTTTAACACCTATCCCATTACTATAGTCAGAAAATGTCGCGCGCGACCGTCCCGCACGAGGACCAGACGAGGGAGGCGAGATACTCTAGATGCTAGTGGGGGGCGGGTGGTGTAGCGGGGAAGAGAAGCGCGCGCCGCTCACAGGTCAAAGGCAGTCGCACGTGCTACCTCGCCTCCCCCAACGCTTATGCCCCGCGGGACTGTCGCGCACTAACTTTTAGTATATTTATATCTGCCGTTTACTTTTAAAAAATATGTAGATAATTCGGTATGTCAAGTTTTTTTTGGAGGGTTGAATCGAAAACTATTTTGAGATAATTGTCTCAAAAACAATATTTTCTATGTCAGAGATATGAAAATGAAAGGATTACAGATATTTTAAATAAAATAAAGTCGTTTTTCGGTCCGATGTCACGCGTCGGGCCGAAAATCTCCTTGGTAAATTTCAAATCAAATTAAAATAACAGGGAATTAAGAAAAAAAATATATTCACAATGTCCCAATTTGATATTTGATGTTGCAGTTTCTGTTTCCAGCATAGAGTTAGAAAGAGAAGGCAAGTGATTTAAAAAAAAATTAAGCATAGGTTTTTCTCCATGGAGTTAGTCAATATAAAGTTTATCAATATAAATTAATTTAAAATTTAATTTATATTGATAAACTCGATGAACTGCAATAAATTTAATTAGTTTGGTTCTTAAAATAATGTCTACTATCCGTAAAAAATATAAAATCGATATCCAAAAAAAAAATTACATAGGTACCGTGATTATTGTGGGTTGGGTTAACTAACACTCATGTAATAGGTAGATTTGGAAAACGGTAGTAGAAAAGTAAACAACTTTCACTGGACCAAAATTCTAATCGCGAAAAAACATATCTGCTGTTCCACAGGACTAAATTGTATGAAACAGATTTTTTTTCTCCCGATTTCAATGTTGGTTTGTTGTCAATGTTGTTTAGTTTGACGTCTGGAGCACCCCCTTTAATACGTAACGCATTTATATTTACACTCTGTATATCATTATTTAGCCATGGCTTACGTAAATAAAGTTCATTTCAATCAACGTTTTTTCGATTTTTATAATGTTATAATACGAGTTACGGACGATGGACGACTGTCAGTGGACCACTAAATAAGGCCTACGGTATTGCAACGTATTTTTTTCAAACTGGACAGGTCGCGTAACAGTTTCTAAGTGCTCTGCGAAAGCGGTAGGGATTTTCGCGCATGTTGTTGACGTAAAAGGAGACTGATCGGTCAATGGCGTTTGCGCAATGCCCGCCTCCCGCTTCCCTCCACCAAACAGACACGAATTGGATATCTCGGTCAAGGTCAGCGCTCATAAACCGTTGCACTACAGGTGGTACAGGTACCAGACCACAGTTTATCTAGCCGTACAGTTGTGAAACTCGGCAGTCGGTGTGGTGCGAGCGGGTGTGAAGGTGTTATCGGTCAGAATGTAATTTTATCTCATTACCATACCACAATGAGGAATACCATAGACAACCCAATCGACGACAAAGTCGGAATCGCGCGCGTCTTCATAGGCGTGCTACACACATATTTGGTTCGGCTTCGCTCATACAACCGTGTTTTCGTTTGTAAGAAAAGTAGAACCGAATGTGCAGACCCGAATATGGCCTTAGGAGCTAAATTAAACATTTTATCGGGTTCTTACCGCGTTGTTTTATTGTAAGCCACGGTTTATATAGAAGAGACGTGCGGCGGTGGCGGATAATCTAAGTAACACAATATAAACCTTATAGTACAACATGGCATAGCGTCGTTTTTGTCGTAAAGGAGAATCGCGCCCGCGCCTCCAGGTGCCGTCGCCTGGAGGCGCGGGCGTAATTCTCCAAAAGACGCTATGCTACGTACTATAAGGTTTATAACTATGTTACTTTGACTATCCGCCACCGCCACACGTCTCTTCTGTATAAACCGCGCCTTAGAGTTAGCTAAATTGCAGCAGTGTTATATATAACACGGGATTACTGATTCTTAGGAGCTAAATATTTTATGCACTTTGACCACTGTATCTGTTTCACGAAATGAAATTAAATATTTTTTGATGTCTTAAATTTGGTACAAGCACGAAGCACTTCGCCGCCAATTATAATGTTTATTTCATTACAGTTTCACTAAGAAAACATTCCTATTGCAGATTGCATTAGGAGCCGGATCAACGGTACAGTAATATGTAAATCCTGTTTGATCGTAGACATTTTTATGTTAGCATTGTCTTTGTCACATTGTGTAAGTGTGTTTAAGAGTATTGTTTAGTACCATATTGTTTTCGTTTCATCATCGTTTAACTGTGGTTTGAGTTAAGTTAACATTTTATAGCATGTCATTTAGATAGTAGTAATAGCCTGACCTGATTTAAAAAATAAAATCTTTAAAGAAAAAAGTCTTCAATCAGAAATTGTATTTCTGATATCTTTAGAAAAGCTTTATTAAGCACATTGCGACGCAATACACAACATTATAGGTAAATGTCATAAATAAGAGGGCTTTCGGAAATTTTGTGCATACTTGTATGCTTAGATTTGGTGTTATAATTATGTAGAATATACAGGTGTAGCTTATAACAGAGTAGGTGCCTGCGGTATTGGAGCGGTGCGGGAGGGTGTGAAACATGATGTCTGCCGCTCTATAGCGCGAAAGTGTTGTTACGTCATATTTCACACCCTCCCCTACCGCTCTACTACCGCAGGCGTCTACTCAGCTAAACGCTATACCTGTAGTTATAATAATTCTATTCTCATTACCTTTTACAATACGGCGAGGTTTGAATCCCGGTCGGGCTATAATTACCCAGTAGTAACTACCAAACATAAACACCTTTTAAATATTAATCCGTTTTATACTTATTTGATTCGAAATTGCTCATAACCTAACCTTCGAAAATGTTTTTTTGACGTAATTCGATACGATTATGCAGTTTGTTTTATGTTATTCTTTGTAACAGCATGGCATGATACTGTTAGGGCACATGATTAATTGGTTAAATATCGCACCAGATCGGAAGCTTCATATAAGAGACCGTTGTCGCAGCACTCACACCACCACGCGGTGCGTTACGGTACGTATGAACAGGTGCACACATACCGCGGCTGAGTGTGTGCACATGTTCGTTCGTCCCGCAACGTGCCATGTGTGAGTGCACGGACCGCTTGTTTGAAGCTTACTATCTGCAGGGATATTTAATCATATGGTAAGGGCCATTTGCGTTCACTGTGTCACGCCCATATTTATTGACGCGGTCATTAATTTCTTTGTGGCAACGCCTTGATACAAGACTGTTAGGCTGTCTGTCCACTGAAGCGGAGTGAGGCTTCGGAGCGGAGAAATGAAGAAATATCAACCAATAGGCCATTGGCCAACATTCCCTCGTTTCTCCGCTCGCCAGCCTCGCTCCACATCAGTGGGCAGGCAGCCTTAGATGTGCGTATGGATTGAGGTGCCACATTTGCTATTGAAAAAAGGATTCTATGCCCATTTTGTAGGAAATTAGTAGATTTTGTAGGCCCAATTCTGGAATTTGTAGCAAAAGTATAGAGAAGTTACATGAACAAAAAGGTAGCTCCTCACACCAGATGCATCTGATATGTGGCTCCTCAATCCATACGCACATAGTCTTAGACCTTTTTTTCGTGGCATGGTGAGTCTATAGCCAAGAGTGTGCTTGTGTGGATGGCCTCTTAGCTTGCATTTTCATTAGTTGCTCATAAATAATTTAAGTTTAACAAGTATTTGACTTTTAAAGGAAGCAAGAGATTTTTTTAATCGAAATTAATTAAGAAAACATTACAGCCCATTTGAATACTAGTAAATTCGTGGCGATTTCTCATTGAGGCTAGCGCAGCGCACTTGTATTGCTATCTTGTCATGAATTATCCCCGCAAAAAAATCGGTATGAGCGACGCGCTCTCGCCTCGATCAGAAGTTGTCGAAAAATTGTTCCATACTTTTACTATACATCTAAAAAAAAAAAAAACTTAGTGATGACATAGAAGATATTTACAAAAAAATAATTGGGAGTGTTCAGGTTACGGAATGGAAAGCATTGGAAAGTTTTTTAGAATTTTTGTCTGTTTTTTTGTGTATGCATCAATTTAAAACTCCTGTACCGATTTGGATGGGGTTTTCACATAAGCATAGGGCTTAGTTTGGATTAACATATAGACTGTATTTCATCGCAATCGGCTGTGGTTCATTCGATCAAAAGTTATGAGTATTTAAAGTCAGTTGTCCACGCGTACGTAGTCGCCCGCGCCGCTAGTTTAAAATAAGATGCTAGATGTAAAGTGCTAGCGATCGTGAAATAACCTCTGTTATCTTTTGCATTGAAGCATTGCATATGAAAACACGTTTCAAATATGTTCAGCATTATTGTAAAAACCCTAGTTAAAACAGTATTGATAATAATATCGAATCGCATCATCCTTTCTCGGGTTTTAATAAGCCGCACTTGCGTCAATCTAGGTTAGCAATTCATTTTGGGTAAAATAGCTCTCTGATGTTTTACTAATCATCAATCTAACCTAACCCAGGTTAACGAAATAATACAAAAAGCTCTTTTTTTTTCGTAACTCCTCTAGGAGATTAAGGCCAAAAAAAGATTCAAATATTTAAAAATACAATTAAAATTATTCAAATATTTGAAGAGACCAAAAGACAGCAAAATTAAAATGTGTCATTTTCATCCGCAGACATCGAAAAGAAGAAAAGGCATTTTGAAGAACAAACCAACGGTAGTGAAAGGTAAAAAGGCGACGCGACTGGAGTGACGGTCTCACTCGCACCCGCGTCACTCGCGCTTCCAGCGTTCAAGATAATATTCCCATATCAGTGGTAAACTTGCTTCGATTTACACTTCATAGCTCTGGATTAGCTGGACCAATGCGTGCGGTTGGTATGTTTCAAATTAAACCTTATGTCTCTAATAATAGTGAATCGCTCTATGCATTGGTCATGGTTAAATCTGAGCTTGATATAATAAGTTCGTATGATCTTTAAGGTTGCATTTAGTTTAATTTTATTCTTCTGTCGTGTGAAAGTTTGCCTTAAATATCTTAAGGGTTGAGCCTCACTGGCAGCACGGAATTGCATTTTTCACGCTCTATCCTTTTCTGTCGCTCAGGAACGTCATTGGTTAGAGTGAGAAAGGTCGCACTGCCGCGATCGCATTCTTATCTTTCTCGCTGTAGCAAATGACGTTCCTGAGCGACAGAAAAGGATGGGCCGTCAAAAAATGCGATTACGTGCTGCCAGCAGGTTTGACCCTAAGTGTTCATGTATCCATTCTTGTCTCTGTAAATGTCGGTTTTCTATAAATGAATGTTTTCTGTTTCGACGCGTTGATGAGGAAGTTAAGAACTGTCGACAGTAAGAATTATACAACGTGTTAATGAATAAGCGCAAAACCTCATACACGCCAACTGATTTATAACAAAATCATTAGATTGAAACAAAATTTTGATTATTTTGATAGTTAAAATTTAAAGTTATTCGCATTTTAAGTTTTGAGGCAAAAATGATTTGTTATCATTTCAGCAATGAATGAAAGCGCTAGTGTGCTCATGGATACATTTTAAGAACCTTGTTTTTGTATTAAGTAGGGTAAGAGTGCCCGAGCGGTGGGTTGAGATCGGGTTCAGTAAATTTAAAATTTTACAAACAAATTATTTAATATTTTGATAAAAATTACCTATGTTGAAAACATGATAATTCGATTCAGCTCTCGACTCCAAACAAACTACTTTCTAGTTTTGCGTTAATTCATTAACACGTTGTAGATTCTCATGAGCAATTTAAAATACAAGATTAGGTTCTTAATAGAATCGTGTTGAGAGTTACTTCAAATATTATGGATTATAAACATGTTTACAGCCTTGTGCTATTTCAAATCAAATTTAAGATTGAAAATAAGCAATTCCCCGGTTTGGAAGATTGCGGGTTCAAGTCCCGTCCGAGACTAAATTTTTCAATCTTTATTTGGAGACTAACTTCCTCTTTAATTCCGGGTCTTTCTTGGTATGCTGACGGTTTTTAAGGGGATTATCAGACCATCAAACTGAACAACTTTCTCTATGGGACTAACTAGTTTTCGAGATATAAAATATCAGCTGTCCCAAACATTTTCATCGACTAGGTTTGCAGTTTTGTATGGAACAGCTTTTTTTGCGATTTCGTAGTCCCATAGAAAAAGTTGTTCAGTTTGGTTTAATCATATGGCCCTACTAAATGAGATCCAAAGGCACAAAAGTATATTACTTTTGATATTCTTTAGACTAGTATTTATTTATTAGATCAAGCATCTTTACCACTGATGCAATAAACTGATAATGAATGACTGACACCAATTCTGTATGTATTTAGTCCATTAGATAAAAATTTCTTAAAATTTGTAGACCAATTTGTTTCTTTTTTGCACGATGTGCGACGTATCGTGGTTTTTTAGACAAGTCTCTTACCGGCCATGCTATGCTATCTAGTGCTACAAATGTGTTGTGCGGTGATATACTGTCTGAATATGTGTTTGAGTAAGTGAAAACCTATCGCTGAATAATATTGTTTAAAATGGTAACACTGTAAAGAGATTAGTTTATCATCAATACTCTTTATTGCGCGGATAAACTCTGTTTTTAGTTATTGTTAGGTCAATCGTAGACCACGAAAAAGCCCGCGGACTTTTAAGGCCTAGAAAATAGACCGCTTGGAACGTGACGTTTTTCGAAATGGCACAACGTTACATTTTGTGGATTACGTTCCATATAATTCGTATTTTTTCGGTTAAAAAAGTCCGGTCCGGTCTAACCGTCACCTTCTGCACTAGGCTTTATGTTAACACTTTAACTTTACTCTTATGTGAAATGTAATTAAATAAATCGGTAACTATGATAGCATTAGCATCGCTCAGTTTGTTTTGAAATGTCTTTACGTACAAGTAGAGTTACGACGTTTGTTGAAAATATTTTTCATAAAGATAATATTTGTAATTGCTACGTCCATTTGTATAATAAATAGTTTAAATATTTAGCATTATTTATGATCGTAATTTCCCCTAATTTCTTAATTTTTCACATTAGTTCTTAATAGTACGAATACCGAGTTTATTTACCTCACTTGCAGTACTTATATCACAATTTTCTTCATTTTTCAAATTACGTATTATTTTCCTTCTATTTAGGATAAATAAGATAAGTCATCAGTAATGCAATAATATCGTTTGTCTCTATTGTTAAATAAATGTATTTATAAATTACCAAAGTTTGAATACATAATTGATAGGTGTCATCTAGTTTATATTCTGGATTCATCTTGGTTGTTAGCTACTTCGCAAAAGCGTTTTCATTTATCTCAAATAATTTAATAATAAAAAATTAAGTCACTTGGTCTTGTGGATATAAAATGTTATGAATATTTTGTTTTATTGTTGCACAGCACTATTTTGTTTTTTTTTGTGTAAACAGAGTTTTATCAATCTGTGCGTGAGATGTCATTGTGTCTACAATGTTCTTAATAAACAGATGGAGACGTTATATTCTTTCATTCCACTGCCTCCCGAATTCTCCCATATTTACATAAACACATAATATCCACTCATCTATGTGTGATGAGTAGAGATCGGATAATCGGATGCATATTTACCTAAAGTTGAGGAGTTGGCTATTATGAAGTGCAAGTTTTATTTCGAAATTTTTATTTTATTTTTCATGTTATAATTTTAAAAAGTCGCCTCCATACTATGCAGCCGAGTAGTTATGCATTCCCTAACTTCCTGACATCCCGGAATTTATTTTACCGAAAAACTTATTTTTTTCTTTTTTAAATCTAATAGTTTTAAGAAGTCGCTTCAACACTATGCATCCGATTAGTTATGCATTACCGGATATCCTGGCATACGGAATTTCTTTAAAAAAGAACATTTTTAGAAGCCGCTTTCATAATTTCGTAACCAAAAATGAAGTTTAGGTAAATATGCATCCGAATATCCGATCTCTAGTGATGAGTTAGGACAGGATTTAGCTTAGACAAATATCTCTAGTGATGAGTTAGTACAGGATTTAGCTTAGACGATATAAGTAGTCTAAGGGATTTAGGGATAAAATAAAAACAAATTGACAAAACCTTCACCATATATTTATTAATAAAGACAATCTAAAAGATCACGTAATAGTCATTGTCTTAAAAAATTAGTTACCCTAATAAATTTATCAATATATATAATAGAGTTTTTTATTTAATTACTTATTGTTTCAAGGATATGCGAAGTTGTGAAGAGTCACCCAGCGGGAAGGGAGCGGACTCGAGCGTAGTCGTTGTTCTTATGAATCATCACATTGAATATAACAATGAATCTATTTATACTTAATACACTTACTTCTTTCAATGATTACCTATTTCAATGTTTTAATCTAAATGCTTAGTAAACTTCAATGAGCTAACGTGTCTACGCGAAGAATTGTGCTAATCTAAAAAGGAGTCTACAATTTTTTTTTCATAGTACTTCAAAGACTTTTGTAATTTACAGAACGTTCAAAATCACAACACAGAGTGTAATATCAATTCTCGTGCAGTTGGCACGTCAGTTTACGGACTACGACTATGTTACAAGTAATACGTATTAAGTACGTAGGTACATCGAAGTGAAAGGTGGCGTGCGGTGTACCGCGAGCCTTACACTCTTTATTCGATACAAAATTAGAAGAATATATATCCATTTAGACTTACAAAATATTAATACTATATAGTAACATTTCACATTTTATGTTGACACAAATACAGAAGTACTTACAAAATGTGCCGCATTCGGGACTGGGAAATAAAACGAGTCGGGTTTGTTACCTAAGCGAAATGAATGTAGGGAGTTGCGTTGTATCCTTTAGATGTAAAAGGTGTAACATATTTGTATGTAGATAGATAACTATTATCTTTTATTTTTCTTAAATGTTAGATATTTCATTCAATTGACTTGTAGATTATTGTTTTAGGTGACTATCTATGATGTTCTTTTTTTATATTACGGTTAAATAAATAAACAGGCTTTTAATATTATTTTGTACCGATATTATAAACCAGTTTAATGTCTTTATAGTTGACAGCCTGTCTTATTTTAATTTTATTTAAGTACTAAATTAGAAAACTGTTAGTAACGATGAAATTAATATCAATCCACGTGAATATCAACTCTGGCGTAGCAGAGGAGATAGTGGAGTGAAATAAATGCAATTTCCAGTGCTTCTTGTTAACTTTTCTCATTCAATAAAAACAAATTAAATAACAAAAACAGTATAAAAATAAAATTGTAAGGCACTTCTATATTTAAGTTTGAAGTAAGATTGTTTAATCGTCGATCTTAATTTTTATACTAACTTAGCGTTTTTGTGTGCATATCTATTCCAATAGAGCGGTTATTTCCTAATGAAATCTAACATGGCGCGCAACAGACGCCTCTAACATCGATTTCTTGCTACTTTACGTTTGGTTAAATTAATAAGGGCGTTATATAAAGCTATACCCTGACTAGTATGACGACTTGGCACATGGAATGGGTTAGTGACTGATTTTATTAATAATTCAACAAAAAGGATCTAACAATTCGCAATCGACTCGATATAGAATGAGTACCTTTCAGTCTTAAAAGCTAAGAGTATTGTTAAAAATTATCTCTGGAGGGACTTTTCTTCAATAAACAGTAATTTTTATGTCGTAGATCTATCTCCGGTACCATTTGAAAAAATATTCAGTATTTACACAATAGTAGGTATGTATGATTTTCGACTTTATTCTTTATGAAAATAACTCTTGTATGTTCTGAAAGTCGATAATTAAATAGACCAAATAGATATTCCTATGTTTAAGAGATACTTAATTGTAATAACATTTCGCTGTACTATTTCAAATTAACTTCATTTTCGTAGAAATTTGAAGCGTTAACTGAGTAAAGTTTAAGAGTGGGGTTTTAGTTAAAGCCACGTCTTAATCTAAACAATAATTTATCTACTCTTCGCTAAGTGCTCACTTCTATCAATAATCCAATAGTTTCTAGTTACAATGGCATAGTACTTAACTCGGTTACAATAAATTATTTTATATTTTTGGCATCATTTTGGCAACTCGAGTGAGGAAAGTATAGAACTAAGTTTGTCATTAGATTTGTCTACATTGTTAAGATAGAACACAACCAAATAATCACACAAGTTAGTGTTGTATAGCATTGCAATTTTGTTTTAAATCTTACTTTAATCTAGAGCTGTACCATGACTAAAAGAAAATATCCATTTCGTATTTTGGCAGAAGTCAATTCAGGTACTCATGGAAGGAAAACGAACGCATATTCAATTTACAACCAGATGAATTATACTTAAGTACATCATTATTGTTATAACGATTTTGAACAATCTTTCTATTTTATAAGTTAAATCTTTGGTTCAAACTACATTCGTAAATTATGATTCATAACATAATACTGCGAGCGTCATACGCTATTTACTACAATGTGTTAATTATCAGAGGGATTTGTTAATAACGATTAAATAATTCAAGAGTATTTAAAGTATTAACATGTCTTTTGTAAGGAATACTGCCCCAAAATTAAATGAGAAATACTTCGGAAGACAAAGGTGAATCGATCGATAACTTCACAACCACAAAATGTTTGAGACGAACCTTTAACCTTGGGAGCAGTGAATTAAATATATTTAGAGTTCCGAATACATGCATTTCTTAGCTAGGTACTTGCATTAATACATTTTGAGCAATTAATTTGCCCTTTTTGCATTTGTACATTACTTCGAAATTATAGAGATTACATCGAAACAATCAAATAGATCATACATATATCACAACACGTAGGTACACGTAGGTAGATACAATAGTTACATTTATAGAAAATAATTTACACTCAAAAATTAACTACTATTATTATAAGACAAGTATAAAATGATAGCAATACTCAGAACGATTAACAAGGAACTAGATAATAATATTATCAACGTAAAATATAGAACATTTGAGCATTTCAATAATTGTTGTTTAAAAAATATTATCCCTCCATTTTTTATTGTATATTTCTGGGAATTAATTGAAATCAAGTTAGGTAAATCTGTTTTACAGTTTGTTGAATGACATGGACGACCTTCCAACCCATTATATCTAGGGAGTGCGAACTTCATAAAAAAGAGTGCTAATATGCCACGTACGACAAAACGACAAAATCGTCATGTGCGCTCGCTTTCGCATACGCTAAGTAACAAAGACAGAGGCGCGTCTCGATTTTTGTCGTTTTCTCGGGGGTGACATGCTAGGCTGTAGTTTAGTATCTACTTTTACCATCGAGCCCTTATACTGTAGGATCCTTTTTAATATTCTGACACTTTTTAGAGGGGATGTTCAGACCGTCAAACTGAACAACTTTCACTACGGAGCCAAAGTCGAAATCGCGAAAAAAATCGCTCTTCCATACAAAACTTCAAAGCTTCTCGAGCCAAATGTATAGGAGATTTTTTTTCGTGATTTCGATGTTGGTTCCATAAAAAAAGTTATTCAGTTTGGTGGTCTGATCATCCTCTTAAGTCACATATTAAGGGCCCTCTATATGCCAGACACAGTACATAAACAATTGTTATCGGGCTCATACGTTCCGCTGGGGTCTGATTAGAGTAGTGTTATTAAAACAAAACCTGAAAACGATTTGTAAGAATCAATAAATACCTACTTAATAAAATTTACGTAACATTTTGAAAAAAGCAAATATTTTATCAGTTTCCAATGTTATTGATTATATGCAAATGATCCAGCCATGTTGTTATTTCAAATCAAATTAAAGATTGTAAAATTTCAATTTCAATTTAGTCCCGTAGTGCGATTTATGAAACTCATTCGCTGAGCTCAGCAATAGAAAATGTCAAAATTAGTTACTATGGAGATATACATCTTTCTACTGCTGATTTGACTTTCAAATATCATACTTCAGGAGTGCGATTTTTGAAAGTCAAATCAGCCGTAGAAAGATGCATATCTCCATAGTAATTTTGACATTTTCAACTGCTGAATTCAACGAATGACTTTCAAAAATCGCACTCCTGGGCGGGACTTGAACCGGAAATCAGCATATCATCGTCATCTCTACAATTTCCATATATCACATGTTTTTCAGTTATTGATTCAGAAGAAAAGGTTTTTAGATTTTCGATACAAGTAATTTGTTACCCTTTGATTTCCCTAATGATGTCCTCAAACGGGTGTCATTCGCACACAAGATTCTTTATATATTTTTTAATGAACTTACTACGATATTAATATTAATAAATGTTCTGTAATGATAAGGTTTACATTGTTCATAATAAACTTGATTTCAAAAAATTCGCACACGCATTTTAAGTCGCCGTTTGTCAATATTTGTCTAAATTGTGTAACACGGATATGTGACTAGTACGTGTAGGTACGGATGCTGAATTGAATTCCGTCTTATTCGTATCTAAAACGTAACGCCTTAATAAAAGTACGATTTAAAAAATTTATCTAATACAACTATAAATAAATAAAAGACAACTAGATAACAAATGAGCAAACAAGCAAATGTAATAGAGAGCTGGGCTCCGCAATTAAAATGATACGATTCAATAGAAACGAGGTAGTGTAGTTACTACACGATTTATGTATCACACATAATTGTAATGGAGAAGTTTCTTGATGGATATTCTTACGGACAACATTTCATTTTACGAGTAGGGAATAATTCGGAGCTCGCTCCATACAAACGAAGTCTGGTGACATTTGCAATACTAACCAATTAAAGTTAATCGATTTTTTCAGGAACAATCTCGAAACTAATTTCTATGTTTGTATGACGCCAGATTTTGGTTAAAATGTATAATTTTAAAGTTACAGTGCCTCAAAGATTTCTATACAAATCTTAAATTAATCCTAGCACTAAAACTTTATATTTTAACGAAAATCTGACTTCATACAAACATAGAGATTCGTTTCTAGATTGTTTCTGAAAAAATTCATTGACTTTAATTGGTTAGTATTGAAAATATCACCAGACTTCGTGTGTATGCAGCGCGCATTAACGCATTCGGAATAAACTTCTCTTAAAGGTACCAAAATTCTAAAACCATTTATAGAGAAGCTTATATAAAAATAAACCGATTTTTTATCTATTATTTCGATTATTTCTAGAGTTGTTTGAAAAATTAAAAGCTACGTAGAATGGGATGCATTTCCTTTGCCTGAATTTGAATCTAATCTTTGTTTGTCATTACTTTACATATTACTGAAATTTTCTTAATCAACTTTTATCTACATCTCTAGCCAAGGTAATTTATTTAAAGTGATAAAAAATGAAATGTTGTTCATTTTAAACTTTGATGGAGAAAGGAACAAAGATGACGAAGAAGGACATTTTAAAGTCAATTAAACGGGTGAAAAGGCTAGCCATGTTAACGAATAATTCACACGGAGTCGTGTTCTTCGATTCGTAATTTTGGAAAAGTTAAACCGAACATTTTGGTTGAAATGGCAGTAGCTAGCTAAAGTTTAAATAACTTTGTATTTTACACGAATATATTTATTTCTTCATTTGTAAAAGGAGGAAACTTCTCCATCATAATGCTTATATTAAGATCAATATTTCGAATACAGGTCGCCCATCGATCTAATCCGTAGCGTCAACAATGAACTACTGTTTTATTTACAACATCACACTTGCAAAGTCACATTAAGAAGTCTGTCATATAAAACTTTACGAAGAACTATCTACGTATCAATCGTTATACAAAATATCTTTATGCGCTCTCTTCAAAGCTTAGCACTATGAAAGTTTCGAAACAATTTATAGGTAATCATTCCGTTTACCCAATGCTAACTCTTCTCTAGCTACTAGTCACTACGTCGCTCTTTCTAGATCACTTTTAATTAAATATAAATCTATTTTGTAATTAATAGTAAATGCTTAATCGATTCAGCATTTTGTCCGAGTCCGAGCGAGTCACTCATGTATAAAGTTGTGGGTGGGGTGTGGTGGTAGTGAACGCGAGCGCGGGCGCGGGTGGCGTGGCGGACAGCGGACAGCGGAGGCGGGACTGCGCGGTGCGCGGTCAGCACGTGGTACTGATTAGTCGAGAGGGATACGAGAGTGGCGCACGGGCGCTATGAGTGAGGCAAGGAGTCGGTTACTGTGCAGGCGTTTTGCTTTGTTTTTCAGCTGTCGCGTGGGATCTATCATCAGATCTCTCGACCTTTTCATAAGGCTTTTCGAGTTTAGGCCTTTTTGGCTCGGCGTCGAGTGGCCGGTGCGACTTCATGTGTGCGCTACGACTTTTTACTTTGTTAAATACTCTGAAACATAACAGGGTACACTATTAGAAACGGCAACAAAAGAAAATAAGAAGTAAGCGGAAAAACATAAATTAAAGTGTTAACAAAAAACTCTTAAGCAGATTTGCAATAAGCAAAAGCGTTTAGCATTAGTGCTGTAGAAAAACTTATATACATACAACATTAATACACAAAACATTTTTTAAACATTAACCCTACGATAAGTGCAATAAATAAATATAGATATACCATTAATTTCCTATTCTGATGGACATAAATTCACTGTCTTAATATTTATTTTAATAAAAATACGTTTATAGCAATATTTACAATGATCGATGTTTAAATAATTTCAATGCATTCATCATAGCATGTACACCTACTGATTTCAAACTGCTCTAATGTCCTGGCCGTAGAGTTTTATAATTCTCGGTAAGACTTAGAATAGTTTGATAACTTCGCTTATGGACTCATACTACGATAAATGTATTACGTACAATGTAATAAACATTTATTTAAAGATGAATTTATGTAAACATTAACTTGACATGCAATCAACATCAATAACACTGATCCTTTGACACTGGCTCAGAAAATGACACGACTTGAACACTTTGTGAAAAAGATGACTTCATTTAATTAAACAGTATAATCCACATTTAATGAACCAGTACCCATTATTTTAACTTAACTTAACATATTTCCCTCATTGAGTTAGTTGACTACTAAGCTGTAAATATTTAAATTCCTATGTTTAGTGCTGCATGCACAAAAGGCAATTTAGGTGAAACTCAATTCAGCAAATGAAACGCTTGACGAAACATGAAGTAGAGTTAAAAACGTTTGTTAATCGAGTGTGAATGTATGTGTGTCGAACTGTTCCACGTAAATTGCGTTTGCGCGTATTCGCTGTCGATGACGACATTGGAAGCGGTATGCGGGCGTGCTCCGGGTCGCGGCACTTACTTCCCGCAGATCTTGCAAGGGAACTCCTCTCCTTCGTACGAAGTCGGGGACGATGTACACGAAGTGGGACCCAGCGATGAAACCTGGCCTACTGAACCCTGGATTTGGACAAGTCGCGTACATTAAGATTGGACTAAAACCCCCCTTTACTCGTCACTTAGCCTGAAGACATAGTGAAGTCCATTATGGGTGGTGCTTACTTGTGATGATACCTGCTGCTCCATATGCCAGCTACGTAAGTATAGGGTTTTGTAGTCTTTGGTCACTTTCTTCCAAAAGTAGTAGAATTGTATGCACTGCTTCGAGTCTTTTGTTCTTATCTGGGGACAGATAATAAAATGGTTAGGTAAGCACTTAAAAATAATCGAATAGTTGAATAATTAAAAGCTCAACATGACGTGATAATTGGCATTTGAAATGTTAATGTTATAAACATGAGTTATTCTTACCAGCTGCGCAATCCTGTAAAAGTCTTTATCGTAATGGCAGAGACCAGCCAAAAAGGCTTCGACCTCTTCAGGTGTCCAACGTGATTCGTGCTGCGACGGTGCGGCAGGCCGCGACATGAGGCGCAAGGTAGCGGCTCGGATGTCCCCTCCGCATTCCCCGAGCGTCTGAAGCGCAAACTCTCTTGTGTGACCACCAACTGGCATGGCTGCACACATTGCCAGCTCCATAAACATGCGCACTGGTGGAGAAAGAAATTCAGTTTTAGTCTAGTTTTGCGGACGTGTAACATCTGATGAAAGTATTATAAAAACTTAGTAATCTAGGGTTCGCAGAATTGGAATCTTACCTTCATTGTCATCTAGAGCGTCATTAATACCAGGGTCCCAAAGAAGCTGTTCTGGTGCTCGATGTAGGTCTATGCGGTCGTTACAGAGCTCCGGTATATCAGCTTGGTGGTCCCTTCCGATGTTGATCTGTGGCAGACGAGGCTCTTCCAGTTGCGAAAGAACATCAGTGTCTGTTGTTGGTAGACCTGGAATATGCTCTTATTTATAAATGTGTCTTTCAAAACACCTGTAAAATAATCATAAAAAATGCAAATACCTAATACAAACCTGCTATTAGTTCCATAAATAATCCTGTGCCGTCCCGATCTGGAGGCAGTAAAGGTTGTGGCGTAAAATGACTGATGGTGCGGCGCATTCGCGAGCGGAATGGCCCAGCCGGTGATGCTCGTCGCTTGCGTCGCTGTGGCGATGCTGGTACACTGCTAGGACTTAGAAACACCGCAGGCACTGTGTCTCGACCTTCCACACAAACCTGTATAACCGTGAATAAATAGATTAAAAATTGACTCCTACGTCATCAATTGAATTTGTATTAATGAGTTGGTTCTTACTTGAAGAGAGGTATCGTGTTGCCATTGGTTCATTGATGCGACCGAAGTAGAAGCCATCATACGATGTCGTCTCATTGGACGCTGGTGCGAAAAATCTCTTGGACTACTCGATAAGAGTGGATCTTCGGAGTTCAGCATGATGCGACGAGGCGCCGGCGACGGTTCTAAGGCGTACGCATCTAGAGATCTGCATTCTTCTGGCAATACCTCTTCTAGAGCTTCTTCGACCTGCAGAATTGAACGCCACTGATTGTATTATTATTATCTAGTCAAATATTTTATATTCGATAAATCTAAGATATGCAGCTCTGTGGTGCAAAACTAGTGATTTTATGAACGTAAACTTTTTATATTTACCTCTTCTTGGCTTGACATCGTCGCCGTGAAGAAGGCAGCAGAAAGTGGCGACGAGGCACGGGGCACGGTATGTGCTGGAGAATGAGCATCATGAGAAGCAGGCGGTGTCGGATAGGCCAATCCAGGTGACGGTTCAGGCTGTGTTGAATAATGACCACCAGGTGATGTGGCATTGAATGCAAGCCCTGGAGAATCTCCAGTACTATAGGATAGACCTGGTGAATTCGCTGTATAGCCAATTCCTGGAGATGGCACTGGTGATCCACCGTGACAAGCTCCAAAATCTGCTAAAGATTCTGGCAATGGTGAATTTAGAACTGCGGCAAGTCGTCTGCTGGACGGGAAGGTTACGGGTGATCGTTCTCGAATAGATGCAGCCACTGTCGCATAGTCTTCTAACGATGCAAGTTCTTCAAGCTGTTCAGATGTTGTTGTGAATTGGAAAGTATCCTCGTTTAGAGCTGGCGAGAAGTATCCATCATCCGAATTGAATGAAACTCCGAATATTTCCGGCCGGAAAGTGAATTCTTGTTGTGGCGATGACTGTCCTGGGTCTGATGCAGATCGTTTCACAACCTGTTTATAAAAATTTTGCTATTAAAGTAACTTTCGTTTGTTCCAAAGAAAGTGAAAACAAATAAATGAAATAATTGAGACCTTTGAGTTGCCTTTCTTCAGTAGTTCTATAAGGGTGGAGTCCCTGTGGGCAGCAGTGACGTTTGCAGAGAGATTTGAAGCCACACTGACGACGGGCGGTGCTCGTGGTGACACGAACTGAGCTGATGTAGAAGCGGGTGATGCTGGAGAGGCCACAGAGGTTCGGATGGATGATAGCGGTGGTGGTGCAGGCGCTACAAATCCAGTGCGAGAAGCTACTGTATCTGTACTCGTTCCTGAAGTTTATTAAAACAGTTAATTTAAATTATTGTAAAGTTACAGGAACCACTTAATCTTCGACTTCTCTGCTTACCTGTAGATGGGGTAGAAGTTGCAGTAGCGCCGCGGCGACTAATAATCTTCTCTTCGATTAGTGCTCGAACAGATACTGATGCAGTTTGCAGTGGAGGTCCAGTGGATTCCTTTTTGTCCAGCTTTTTGCTATCCGAATCCTACAAAAACATACACGATTTTTTATGAATACCCATACACTACGTTAAAAAAAATATTAAAATTGCGTCACTCGTTACCTTTTTGAAGTAGCCGCCATGTAACCGCATATGGCCATTAAGGGCGGGTATGTTCTTGAACTTGCGATGGCACAGGTTGCACTCGACCGGCTTGACCTCGCTAGGACGTCCCGCACCCGCCGCTCCGCTCGACGCTCCGCCTGTCGACCCGCTGCCACTCCCACCACTCCCACATTTTTGACTCCCTTGCTGCGCCTGTGAAAATTTTCGATGACTTTACAAAAGTTCAAAAGACTTTCAGACCTATTACGTACTTCGTAATTTCAAGGTATAAACTTTCGATCTTCAGTAGCTCGTTAATATTCCAACTTAATTAATGGATTTTGATGGACTTTGCGTAATCTCCGTTGGTTTTAAGGAAAATTAGTAATTATAGGTCAATCCGCTATGCCGATGCCGTTAGTTGAAAATTCTGTGTAAATTTCGGATAGCGCTGCGTCTGAAAGTTTTAGAAGTAAAAAGTTGGTAGGTGGGGTAATATTTATTTGTGGAATTTTGAGCACAAAGCGGAGCGGGCGGCGCACTGCAGTTATTCATTCACGTAGAATTTTAATTAGTTGCGGATTTCCGTCGCACCGCGGTAATGTCCGCCGAGCGGGCTCGTGCCCGTACATCACGGGATAATTCTAATTACGTTATACTGTTTACATTATTTTAAACACCTAGCAATCTCTTGACAGAGCAAAAATATCAACATAATTGCAATAGTTTCCGTTGCAATAGTTTCATAACCTAGCACCAATCTATTAACAAACTTCACCATTAGTAATTAAATTAGGCTTCACCCTTAGTAGCCTATACAGGGTGTAACAAAACACCCTAGTAATACTTAAAGGCTGTTTCAGACGTTCCATCGCGCGTGCCCAATGCGAATTGGTAGACTGCACATTCGCTACGCATCATAATGTCTTCAGCGTATGCGGTTTCCTCACCATGCTTTCCTTTACAGTCTGAGAGTAGTGGAAAGCTCGTTGGTAGGGATGTGATGTGGTATGTCGAGCGTGCGGATTCCAACCCGGTCCCTCATAATTGAGTGGCCATACTTTTCCGCAACGCGCTACCGAAACTCGTGATGCAATTAACAAACATGTCTACACAAAATATAAGTAAAGTAAGTATGCACTTATACTATACACCATGTTTCTGAGGATATGCATTAACTTTCGCCTGTTGTTCAGACCATTAAATTGGTAATTTTTCATTATGGGACCAAAATTGAAATACACGAATAAAAATTGTAGGGTCCTTCTTAATGTGCTGACGGTTTTTGAAAAAAAAGATCAGACCATCAGACCATCAAAGTATGGGACCAAAACAGAAACCGCAAAAAAATCTGTTATTCCATACATTAGGGTCGAGTAGGTTTGCAGATTTCTATGAAGCAGCAGATTTTTTTTTGCGATTTCTTTGTTGGCCCCATGGAAAAAGATGTTAAGTTTGATCCTCTTTAAAAACCGTCAGTATTATAAAGAAGGACACATTTTTCAATGTTGGTCCCATAGTGAAAAATTACCAATTTTAATACACGGTGTATTGTAAATATTTGTACCTAAAGCGTAAACAGGTAAAGTTAAACAATAGCGATAGAATAACAGATGAATAAAGTCGATAGGTAAATGGAATTCGAAACTGAGAGAAAGTTCTCCGGCGATTGTCGCAGTCTTCGCAAACAATAACGTTGAACGATGCCCCCGGCACAGTTTAAACAGGTGAAACGTCTACGGCTAAACGACTTTCTGTTATATTCCCTTAAATGTCGTTAGGGCCTACAGAAGTTATGCATTAATCGCCTCTTAAGGGTCTCTTGTCGTATCGGTATCGCGATAGTTGCCTTGGAATTGGTATGAATTTAAAAGCCTATTGTTGTCTTCTATTTGGTAAACTAGCATATGCTCATGACTATATTCCCCGAGGGGGTAGTCAGCGATATTCTGAAACCATACAGAACATCCACGTTTCACTAGTACCGAAACTCTGTCCAGTGTGACGGGGAGTGAACCCGTCGCCACTTGTAATGGACAGTGGGTACAATACATGTTTCGAATTTGAAGCAATCCGGTTTCCTCACGATGTTTTCCTTCACCGAAAAACCAGTGGTGTTACAAATCGTACATAAATTCCGAAAAACTCATCGGTACGAGTCTGGACGGGGATCGAACCATCCTCTCTTGCACGGCAGGCAAGGTCCGAAATTAAGTTAAAAGGACTTAAGAGAGTACCGAGCCTCCCAGTGCTGCCCTCAATCGTTTTTTTTTCTGTACAATTATACAAAATTTCCAAAAAATTATAATCAAACATTTCCAACCACCGGAGACTGTTGGAATAAAACGTGTGAAGTCCTTTGTTATTAATCCCAGACAGTTGAAGTAAACGCCTGTGCCTCTTCAGACTATGATAAAGTACCCAGTACTTAATATTAGATTAAGAATGTGTGACACCTAAGGATGTGCTCAAACCATCGCGGTTTGCGGTGGCATTCAATGCGGCGCGGAAGCACATCTTCAAAAAGTTAATAATATTGCAAAAAAAATCCATCTGAAAATAATGTGACCTAAATATTTAATTAGAGTGGCCGTCCGAGGAGACGTTATCACGACAATATAAATGATTTACTCCGAAAAAGACAAGTGCGTAGGAAAGGTATTAAAGTCGATAAGTTGAGAGAATTGTAGTGTGGCGCACACGGTGGAATAAGGACGTATTTATACCTATATTTACGTACCTGCATGATTCAATTTCGAGGCATGCATTGTACCCACTGTCCATAACAAGTGGCGACGGGCTCATTCCCCGTCACAATGGACAGAAGTTTCGGTACTATTAGTGAAACGTGGATATTCTTCGGTTTCAGAATATCTCTGACTACCCCCTCGGGGAATATAGTCGTGAGCATATGCTATGCTTTATATGTATATGTATTTTCAAGTAATATGTATACAGGGTGTAAAGGACAGCCCCCCGCAGTCTGAAACGGTGAACTCAACTCAGACCATCAAACTGAACAACTTTCACAATTGAGCCTACCTCAGGAAACACGAAATAAAATCCGCTGTTTCATTCGACTCAGCAAATTTATAAAACAGCTGAGTTTTTTCGCGTTTCCTGAAGTGGGTTCCATAGTGAAAGTTGTTTTCAGTTTGATGGTCTGAGTTCACCGTTTCAGTCTGCGGACGGCTGTCCCTTATTCCCTGTATTTATATGCACTCTTTAGTTTGGAAATCCCAATTATCAGAAAACTAGAATGATCAAACTTCAATCGTACAGAAGCCCACCACAGCGACCGCAAACCGCGCTTGCAAGATCGTACCTTAAATACATTTAAATGAACAATACCTAAGTCTTTAGCTTTACTAATTAAACGCCAAGTTGAACTGCGAGTTCGGAGTAAGTTTCGGACAGATAATTGCCTCGCTAGCTCGCGCGCGCTGCTACCGAGAAAAATATTTCATCTCTAAAAAACATTTCAAATACTTTCAGAAAGAACTTTTTCTTCAATCTTTACGTTGAGTCTTTTACAGAAATCTTCGGTAAGTAGCAGATATCGTCGCTCTCTTTACGGTGTAGGTAGCTACCAACGTAAAGAACATTTAAAAAAAAATCAGGAAAAACTTTATTGAAGTAGGTATGACTATAGTGACTGCTTAGAAAACCCTGTTTTTAAAGCATAAGCATAAGCATATGCTCACGAATATATTCCCCGAGGGGGTAGTCAGAGATATTCTGAAACCTCAGAACATACACGTTTCACCAGTAGCACCGAAACTCTGTCCAGAGTGACGGGGAGTGAGCCCGTCGCCACATAATGGACAGTGGGTACATGCCTCGAAATCGAAGCATGCAGGTTTCCTCACGATGTTTTCCTTCACCGAAAAGCCAGTGGTGTTACAAATCGTACATAAATTCCGAAAAACTCATTAGTACGAGTAGGTCTGGACGGGGAACGAACCATCACCTCCTGCACGGCAGGCAAGTTTACTCGCCACTGGACCACTACGGCTTTTTAAAACAGTGACAATAAGTATTACAGATTTGATACCGACAGGTGAATTGAGGCGATTTTACAATTTTAAAGCGGCATTAACGTATTTAAATAATGATGGTGTAATTTGATTAGGTGCATAGTTTAGATTTTGGTGCAGATATGCTGATAATTTCAGGTACGTCATTAGGTATAAAAACGACAATGTTTGAATTAATAGTAGACACGGGATTTAACTGGGCACAACGCACCTCGGTTAGGTTAGGTTAGGTTAGGTTAGGTAGGTGTGACTAAATACACCTACATAAATTTAAGGCGTATCCGTCCGGGAACACGACTCTCCATACTAATCAATGTGCATGAACGAGCGCGTGGCTCCAGTCAGATTTTAGCCGTTTTCTTTGAAAAATGATACGAATTTTTATGAGTTTAAAAAAATAAGAAAACTAAATCATTCTATGTTGTATTGTGAAGTATATTGTAAATTTTCATTTTTTCCGACCAACAATATAAGAGTAAAATGGTTACAACTGGAAAAAAAAAGGGGTGACTTTAGATTCCTTTTTCTTCAGTTTTATTAATTAAAATAGATTTCGAGAAAAACTAAATCACTTCTTATGTCCTGTAGATTGTTTAGTTTTGTTTTCTGCTTAAAAAGTGAAATAGTTAATGTATAAAATGGTTACAAAGTTACACAATTTTATGGTAAAATCGGGTGGTAGAGCCTAACTAGGAGATTAAGGTGTTTGTACCTAGATCAGAGTTAAGTTACGATATATTTCAGTAAGAAGCATAGCATAAGCATATGCTTACGACTATATTCCCCGAGGGGGTACTCAGAGATATTCTGAAACCTCAGAACATCCACGTTTCACCAAGAAAGAAATGTAAGTAAGAAATAGGTGTAAAGTAAAGATCGTAATATCCAAAACCACGTACGAACTCCCGTATGTCAAAATCCATACATTTACGCCTTGCTAAGCTCGAACTAAGACTAAAAAAATCGTTAAGTTAAATTCCATCCACCAAACTAAATATTCACGTTTAAAATTCGAAGTATACTACAGTTTTCCATATAAATAAACCTATCCCATGAATCGATGATCTCATTGTTACACCAGTTGTTAACATTTTCGATTTCATTAACGGTACGCTGGTATGAACGAAATACCATTGTTATATTCAGTTTACAATGCTGTGAAAGTTGCGGGCGCCAACACACAAACTATTTGCGTTTTAATTATATTTAACTATTTTGAGTTTTGTGCAGTAATTTTCGTTTCCATATTTACAGGCTTATAAAATTACTTTTATTATCTTTCCGTTCGTATTAAGAGGAAAAGCGGGCGGCGTTCAGTCTATACAAACCACCTAGATTATGTTATGACACTAGAGCAAATAATTTAACTTCTGTCAAGTCTCTATGTTTTGTTTTTTTCCCATAAATTACATACTATAACGAACTTTGTAAAATGACAAAAATTTTCCATTTATACCGCCGTTTTCGTCCAACGAATTTGAAGAATATGAAAAAATAGGAGCAAAACATACAGACTACCAAACTCTTTCAAATATTATTATGAATTTTTTATTCAAATCGGTCTCATTTTGGAGGACGAAACAGAGGAATACAAGACTGTGATCTCGTATATTTTATGTGAGTAAAATCAGTCCGAGCTGCATTTGTCAATTTCGCACTAGTTGCTCTGTTGCTCGGGAACAGCCCGACAGCAATAGATCTGTTGAAAACCTGTTCTTCAAAGGTCTTGCAGACCGCGTTTCCTAAATAATCCTTCTAAAACACGTTTTTGTTAAAACGTAGTTGAGAAATTCCACGTAAAAATCCCGCAAAATAATCTCACTCCACATTAAAATCCGGATTCCGTTTAGGGCATGCACAACCCCCTATTACACATTTCACACCTGAAATATGAACTGGTAGAACATTGGCCGAGATAACCGTTTTTTGTCACTTGACAAATATGCGTTACTGAGGACATATGTTAAACTGGGTCGGGGGCGTAATTTATTTGATTTGGTTTTTTTTTCGTGTGGCGCAGCCCTAACGGGCGCCATTAGGGCAGCTCGTTAGGTTAATGCGAGGTAGGTGCTACCAGGATAGCAGATGTTAGTAGGAGCCGAGGAGCGGGCGAGAGCGCGAGCGTTTTTGCCATACATCATCCTTGTACCGCAGTTAACTCCATTCTGTTCTGGTTTTTTGGTGGGAACGGTCGTCTTGTTATAATGTTGCACAGAAGGTTCTCATGACAAATGGTTAGCGTGTAGTGCGCCTGTAAGCTACCGCTATCTATTCTCGCGCTCTGTTACTGAGCAGATGGTGTTTCAAGCTTTTATTGTTGAGTACCAAAAGCTTTGAAACTACCGCGATAAATACAACACTTCTTTAGTAACAATTACATACATACGGAAACTACAGACCGTAGGTATAATTCATTTTAGGGTAGTCAGAAATATTGCTACAATTAGCAATTTACGTTTCAGGATGGAACGACGTGTGAAGTGGTGAGAGGCGGCTAGCCTTTCGCGCATTCCCTTATTTAATTAATTTTAAATGATTAAAATTTATAATATATTGATAATTGATAATACTTTTAAGGGGGTGGTTTAGACCATCAAACTGAACAACTTTCACTATAGGACCAACATCGAAATCGCGAAATAAAACAGCTGTCCCATATATTTAGCTCGAGTAGATTTGTAGTTTAGTATGGAACATCTGATTTTTTTTTCGCGATTTTTATGTTGGTCCCATAGTGAAAGTTGTTCAGTTTGAGGTTCTAAACCACCCCCTAAAATGTTTATTTGTATTTTTGAAACACCTTGTATAAATTTAAGATTAAAAAATAATCCCTTAGTTGCCTCGTCCGACACCCACATTAAGAATTGGGAGGATCCATTCTAAGCCGGAACCACACGGCTTAGTAAAAATTAAGTTACAAAAACATCCATTCCGAAATAACTATCTCCATAAACAAAATAACGTACCTTAGGTTTATTAACAGCAGTCGTATGAAAAAGTTCAGTTATCCAATTGTCCATATCGATTTTAAAAACACAACATTCTACGTAAACACGGAGCAAAACATTTTTAAACAACACACTCAAAGCAACGATAAAAAGTTCCAATAAACTTCGCAGCGTGCGTAGCTGGTGTTGATCTCACGATATTCGAATATAGAATGATACACTACAATAGATGGGAAAAATATCAAGATGACCCCTCGATGAGATGTCTGACCTCGCGAATTGCAAGATAAAATGACCAACGGACAACAAAAGCGATGGACTTGTTATGGCAACTAATTTGCATAGGCCTGTTCGAAACGTATCTGCTATTTCTATTGAATAGATAATTTCACACAGTATGCTAATTAAGTGGATAGTGGAGAGCGATTCGCAGTTATTCCCACAAGAATAATTTTGTTCAGTTTTTAATTAAGTACAATTTATTTATAAATAAATTCAAGAAACTTACAGCTCGTTTGTTAAATCGATATCTGAACAACTTTAGATATGATATTTGTTTTTCTACACTTTCATGTGTTGTTTCTGAAATAAATGATCTGCCATTTATGACTTTAGATATTAAGCTTTTTGAGAACATAAATTTTACATCGACTTTTCGTTCGAACTCGAAAACTAAAACAGGGCGATTTTTTTGTATTTCATTCATTCATTATGTTTAGTTACCTATCGATTAGGCTTAGAAAAAGTATATGTCTAGAATGAGCCTAACGCTTCTACCGTATAAAACAAAACACAACTTTCTTAGGTTGGTGTGCGTGAGGCGTCATACAATTTATATCTGTGTGCGTGTGGATAGGGTTTAGGGTTTAGTACTGGTTGTAATTTTTTTCGAAGCTTTCTTGTTAATCTTGACATATAGCTTATCCAAGCGATTAGGTAAGGATAAAGATACCTATTCTGTAATCTTCCTATTATATCGAATACAAAATCGTACGTTAAATACTTACTGTGCTGGCCAATTTTTAAGTACTTAATATTGTTTTCTCCGATCATAATATGCATTATCTGAAATTGGCTAATTAAATATTAAGAAGCTTAATCACCAAAAACACCATGTTGATTTGGTACCGATATAATCAGGTAGTTACACAATAAGATCCCAGGTTTGGCGTTCATTTAGTAAAATAGTGTACAATTACTTGCCTATGTTGCGTAATTAAACAGCGAGTTATTGTTTTATAAAGCGCGAGCAATAATAAACTTTTTGTGCCATGACAACAAAGGTAATTTAATTCGAAAAAGTTGTATATGTTGAAACATTTGAAGAAAAGAAAAAAGCGGCCAAGAGCTTGTCGGACTCGCCCATGATAGAGTTCCGTAGCCGTTGCATAAGTAGAATAAGAAAAAAGGTGTCAAATCTATTATCTTACCTAAAAGAAAATTTTGAAACCTAACGCTAGCGCGATTTAATTTCCTGCAAAGCCATCTAGTTCGTAATTAGAAAATATATTTATGTTACAGGTTTTTTCAAAAACTGGTTGGGCTACAGCATCCGTTATTTTTTGGGTTACTGTTCTCTGTCTTGTCAAATTTCGATTCAATAAGTACTAATATGAGCGAGTTATTTAGGCGGGGCATTCAGACAGACAGAGTGGACGAAAGTATAAGGGTTCCTTGTTTTGACAACGGAACCCTAAAAAGAAGTCTCCGAAACCCCTACGTATTCTGTCTCCACTCTTTGTTTGAAATTGACAATTAAAACTACTCTAGCTCGAAAGAAACTGTTAAAGTCACACATTTTACTCAATCTGTGGCACTTTAAAACATCTTTTGCATTAATTAAAGCCATCTGCAGCGCTTCCGAGTGTTTTTTAAAATCAAGAATAGTATTTAACAATGGTTCCTTTTACGTTAATGCTTTTTATTTAAAACTGATTTTTAAAAACGGAAGTGACCATGACTTCGACATACTAAAGGACTTTTATTGTTCAAATCGTGTGAATATTTATACACGTTTCAAAACTAAGAAAGTGGGGTCAGGTGATGTTTTACATTAGAGGGGCGAGGGGAGGTGAAACGCCACGTGGCTCGGTGCAGAGGTCGGGGGTCATCGCGTTAGAAAGGTCAAGTCTTTTTACTTCAGTAATGGGGTGTTACGAATGCACGTTTTAATTAAGATATTGCCCCTTTATCTAGTCCATTACATTTTACTTTGTTTCGTTCTCACGGGATGAATTTTTAATGTATTATTTTAGACGTTAATGAAATGAAACTGTAAGTAGGTAAACGCTGAACTTCAAACACTGAACTGAATAACAAAAGGCTGTATGAAGACGCTTTTGCAATAAAAAAAATGCTTTATTTCTGTAACCAAAGACAAAGAAAAACTTTTTATTACGTAATTTAATAGTTTTCAGTTCTTCTTCTATTCGTGTCAGTGGTTCTACGACAGTTTTTTTATATTTTTAGAGCCCCTTTGATACAAGAGTTTCTATATTTATTAAAAACTTGTTGTTTCACAGAACACGGTTTTATACAGTGTTCATTAAGAAATTGAGTTAACAATATTTTTACGCTCTTAAATAATGTAGGGGCTGTAATGTAAATGTACGAAGCTACGTAAAGACACAACGTGCAACAGACCCTATTAATTTATAATATTATTACTTAAAAAATAAAATAACAGCAAACCAGAACATCCAAACTGAGTTTGCTCTGTGTTGCATAATTTTTGACTATTAATTAAACGATATACAGAACGTAGAAACATATTTAGTAGTAATATTCATAGATAATAAAAAATAATTAATTTATTAGTATATGTATATTCTTATGGTATTTATGATTTATTTTAGCAGTCTTTACCTACTAGGAAATAGCAGATTTTATGTTGTTATAAGTCTAAGGGCCTGTTTCACCACTTCTAAGTAAGTTTTTGTTAGCTTATCAGACACATAGTTTGAAATATTTTGTATGAGAGATATGTCAAAAAAATCGTCGGAAAAGCTAACAAGAACTTACTAAGGAGTGGTGATACACGCCCTTATTCTAGTAGATTCAACAAAAATCGTCTTATAACAACAAATGTTCTAGTAAAGTCTGCTAAAATAAATAGTTGTCACATTTACTACTAAATATTTGTCTCCGTGCAACCTAATCCATCACACCTATTTTAAGTAGATATTGCGCACTTAGAAGATTTAGGGGTAGTCACGTATACCCGCACCGTGGCGGTAGACACACGCCGTCTCAATTATGCATCGGGCCGTTTATCGGCGCAGAGCGGCTCGGCGGCACCTGCGTCGTTGTCACCCTACATTATTAATGGACGAAGTGCTAGTACTTTTACATTAGACTTTTTAAACGTAAGCTTAGACATGAGGAATTGTCTACTTTGTCTATGGTACGATTTTTTTATCATCCACAAAATCATCACCACCTTCCTAATGGTACTATTTACCCTGAAGGCAGGTATGTGCCACATGAGGAGAGAGGCTGATATGATAATGACGATAGGTATTGTACAGAGGGTTTAAAATTAAATGCATTACATATTAAAGGGGGCGCTCCAGACTATCAATCCACTCCACTATGGAGCCAAGACCAAAATATCTAAAAAGGAATTGCCATTTCATACAAAACTGCACTGCTTGCCTACTCGAATTATATGGGACTGCAGATTTTTTGATTCTTTTTCTATGTTATCTCCATAGTGAAAGTTGTTCAGTTTTATGGTTTAACTAAAATAAAGCATAGCATACCATAGCATATGCTCACGACTATATTCCCCGAGGGGGTAGTCAGAGGTATTCTGAAACCTCAGAACATCTACCAACTAAACTAATAACCCTTTTAAAGGTCTAAGCCATTTAAATATTACTACTAGCCTAGTCACACAAATAAGGGTGAGAGCGAAGCATGATCAATTACCTATCTTTATTTTCTGATGAAAATTACTGTAGGTACATTGTGCACAGTAAAACCATTCAGCAGTCATTTACTTCGTTCGTCCTTTTATGCTTTATTTTTATTATTATGCAAGTAAATTTTAATATTAGAATAGAATCGAATGGAATGTACAACGTGCCAATGAATTAACGCAAAACTAGAAAACAGTTTGTTTAGAATCGAGAGTAGAATCGAATTATAAAGGTTTCAACATAGGTTACATTTGTCAAAATATTTATAAATTTTTTTATTTTTTTTTAACTCGATGCCGATTCACTGCACAGGTACACTCACCCTACTTACTACCAAAAAAGATTCTTAAAATGTATTCATGAGCACGCTAGCGCTTTCATTCATTGCTAATATAATAACAAATCATTTTTGCATGATAACTTAAAATGCGAATAACTTTCAATTTTAATTATTGTAATAATGAAATTATTGTTTCAATGTAATTATTTCGTTATAAATCAGTTGGGGTGTATGAGGTTATGCGCTTATTTATTAACACGTTGTATATTACTTTCGCTTTACTCGTATTTTCTAAACTTCAATAACTGATCATGAATACAGAACAACATTTTAGAAAAAAATTTTAGCATATGTGTAAGGACCCTTAGAATATGAAAAGGTGTAGTGTGAAAACCCAAAACGTGTTAGAACAATGACTTGCCCTCGTATAACTTGGTAATATGATCCTTTTCTCGAATATGCAAAAAGCTGAGTGTTTTCGTGCAAATTTGTTACAGACACGTGCCGGTATTACTACATGACCCTGTTTTCGGCACTGAAAAAATCAAATATGAATTACGGTTGTCTAAAAATTCTGCAAATAATCTGCAGCCGTAGCATGGCAGCCTGATATAGCGATATCACGCCTTAGCTCTCTTTCTATTTGCGCGCGAACGAACAAGATAAATGGCGTGTTAAGATAATACGTTCTTTTTATTCTGTTTTTGTTGCTGTATGTTTTTGGTGTACAAATAAAGAATATTTATGTTTTGTGTTAAGGCTATAGCGGGCATCATGCTAAGTCCGCTGCAAATAAGAAAAATGTATATCTTAATATACTGACGACTTTATAATGATCAGACTATCAAACTGAACAATTAGCTCGATTAGACAAAAATCGAAATCGCGAAAAAAAAATCTGCTGTTCCATAAACTGAAAACCTACTCGACCCTTTATGAAACAGTTGTTTTTTTTCGAGATTTAGATTTTGGTCCCATAGAGAAAGTTATTCAGTTTAATGGTCTGATCATCCCCTTAAAAACCGTCTGCATTTTTATTAAGAAGGATCAGCGAAGAACATACGCTGTATAATTTATTAAGAGTATACCTACTAAATAGTAAAGAATAAAGCCTATATAGAATATACTATAAATATCACAGCCTCAGGGCTTTATTTGTGTAACCATCTGTTACTATTCCGACATTAATGTTAATAACATTTGTTGCTATCACGAAAATTGAATACCACCGAATTCATCACATCTTCGACATTTGAAGATTACGTCTCGAAAAGTTTGACTTATTTCCTTGTTGCGTGGGGAAAAAATATGTAACATCAAGGTAACATCCATGAAATATTCACAGCTTTGCTGACAGTTGAAAAGAATCGAATTTAGAAGAGTGCGCACGTGGCTGCTGGCTGCTGGAGCACGGAGCACAAAGAGACGGGAAATTTGATGCAGACAGGACAGTAACAAATTCTGTTGCGAGGCGAGACGTTCGAGGCGAGTGCGAGGGTACGAAAATCTCCTAGTTATGTGAAAGAGAGGGGTTGTTTCTTAGCCTGTGTGCTGCTGCTGGACAAAAGGCTCAGCATTAATCTTCGCGTACGTTGTGGTCAAGTTCAGTTCTGGCCACTGCCCCCTTGTAATCGAATACATCTAGGACAGCATTAAACAAACAATTCCAGATTTCAATGCTTTATTCATAAAATTGACACTTGGCATGCATGATATTCCTTCAAAACCATTTTCAAAGTTTGTCTGTAGGAACCGTTGATATCTTATTTTTTTATTTGTAACTAATGGACTTCTTGCTTGTGCGTTAGCACAGCATTTCCGCCAATGTCAAGTAGTTTGTCCCAATCTCAGGGATTGTTTTTGGTCAAGAACAAGAAAAGACTCAGGATTGAGTAGCCTCGTGGAAGGCAAAAACGCGACGCGCGAACAACTCGCGAGACAAGTGCTCGGGTCAGACCCTGCCATAAAGAAGTAGGTATAACTAACAATCTCCAAATGTTTCGTATTGAAGAAAGTGTTCTTGTTCATAACGAATTTAATCGACTACAAACACAGAACTAAGTTGACTAATCAACGAATAAGTGATCCAAAAGCCCCGCGACTTCGAACATTTTTCATAGTATACACCCATCCCTAAAGGGTGTAAAGTTGAGAACGTCCAGGCCAGGGATAGCAAATGCAATTTGTGGGCGCGAAGCAGAAATTGCAGTCGCGGTGGCCGCTCACCGGCCCAATCTACACTTATTGAACCTCGTAACAGGCTGTAACGTGTATTGCATGCCGAATATTGCCTGTAAGATGTTAGGAGCTTTTCCTATTCAATATTATTTTATAACAAGCATTGGTTTTCGCAATTTTTGAAGATAGTTTCAGTACTTCGACGTTTAAATAGAATAGCTGATTTAATTTCGTGATATAAGTGTTTCCGACAGTATGAAATTTATTCAGTTTGATGGTCTGAAAACCGCATTGACAGATCTTAGTTATAAATTTGTTGATTAATTCTGTATTTAATTGACTTCTCTTAAGTCTATTCTAAGTATTATACGGGTTTAATATTCTAAGGGTGACAATAAATATTATCTTTTTGCCCGCGATTTCATCTGTGTTAACTTTAACGTATCTTATGTGTTAATCCAGAACACATTATATATCTGTGTGTCAAAGTTAGTTTAATTTTATTTAATAATACATTTTGACTTAATAGTTATGTGCTACTTCCCTTACAGGTTGTCATAACATGTCACAACATACACACACGAAGAAAAATAAAACATAATTCTTACCCACCTAGAAAGAAAGTGTGGGTACGGGGTACGTATATAAATATGTTAACAGTTACATTCATATTGTGCTTGATCCATTTAGCCGTTTATGTGTGCAACCAAACACACAAAGGTAGGTATTATAGATTGTAATATTCAGTAGGATAGTTGACAAAAAACAATTACAGCATTCAGAGTCCGAGACAATAATTCATTATTAAAAACGTTCACATGATAATCAGACAGAGATAGGAATTTAATAAATGTTTGTTGAAATTTTCCGTTTTGTTCGTCGAATTGTGACATTCCGGTGCTTTTACAGGCATTAATGAAGTTTGCAATGCAGCGGAATTACGCGCAAGTGGTTTTAATTTTAGATTGGCTCTTTACGAGTGAGTGGACTCTCTATATTAATTGCGTTTACGCGACCACACTATATTTGTTTGTTTGCTATCATTGAATATGCTTTGCGTACTTCAGTGCTTGTTAGGTACCTAATACTATTCTCATTTGTAAAGATAATAATGCAGATTTGTAATCGAGTCATAATGGAAGATTATTTGTTACTTGAGTACAAAACGTACAATTCAGTTCAAAGACTGATAATTATCATTGTGAACATGTGATCTAAAAATTTACAATTCAAGATTTTTATTTGGCAAAAAATTGCTCTACCGTATCAAAAGCGAACTTAACGTCATGGATTGTTTAAAAAACAGTAGACATTTGAAATAAAATCTTGTGACTCCCTTTTTAAATTTTTTTTTAAAAATTTCAGTCAATTCAGAATAGCTAAAATAACAAAGTAAAATGTAGCTACATCCCTGTATTTTATATTCTTATCGTGTGGGCAGCAAGCCCTGGTGTCACAGTTTTTTCAGACCGCCATATATATTTCATAAGTTAAGATTTAAATACAGCATGCATGCATGCACATGCTCACGACTATATTCCCCGAGGGGGTAGGCAGAGATGTACTGAAATTTCAGAACATCCACATTTCACCATTAGTACCGAAACTACCGTCCAGTGTGACGGGGGATGAGCCCGTCGCCACTTATAATGGACAGTGGGTACAATACATGCCTCGAAATTGAAGCATGCAGGTTTCCTCACGATGTTTTGATTTAAATACAGAGTGTAAGGAAAAGTGTAATTAACCTTTAAACCACATACTCTACCCATCAAACTGAACAACTTTTTGTATGGTAGGAAACATGTCAGATAAATATCAGCTGTCCCATACTAAACTGCAATACCTACTCGATAGAAACGTATGGGACAGCTGATATTTTTTTTGTTCTGACATGTTTCCTCCCATAGAAAAAGTTGTTCAGTTTGATGGGTAGAGTATGTGGTTTAAAGGTTAATGATACTTTTCCTTACACCCTGTATATTTCATATTCTTATCGTGTGGGCAGCAAGCCCTGGTGTCAGCGTTTTTTCAAACCGCCATTTATATTTCATAAGTTGGGTTTAAATATATGGAATACATAGCCATAAGCTTAGCGAATTACCACTTCAAAAGGTCACTTCACTACATTGTACACTTCACTACATTATAGGGGATTATTATCCAACAATATTTAATAAAGTAGCAATATTTAATTAAGTATGTAACCATTGAAAGTAGGTATGTATGTACCTACTTTTAATTACAAATATGTTATTTCATTTATGTTCCAATCTGTTACTGCGAATAAAATCAATATGCAATCCAATTAAATACAACAGTGATTTCAATAAACACAAATAACATTCTATTATAATTATAACATAAATTAAGCGGTACGAACGATATTATTTAAGAGGATATTGAGTCTCTAGTGCTGCAGAGCAATTATACAATATTTCCAAAAAATAAAAATGACACACTGTAGTCATTGTTTTGTTTTCCAATTTATCGAAACACTAGTTTTTGCCAGCGACGTCATCCGTGAATTAAAATATCGAAAGATCCATTCTTAGTGTATCCATACATCAACCTTAGAGTCTATAAGGTCTAACAAAATTAGGTGAAACTATTTTAAGAGGATGATCACACTGAATAACTTTCTATATATGGGACCAATATCGAATTCGCGAAAAAAAAATCTGCTGTTCCATACAAACTTACTCGACCACAGATTTTTTTTCGCGATTTCGATATTGGTCCCATAGAGAAAGTTGTTCAGTTTGATGGTCTGATCATCCCCATAAAATAGTTTCAGCTAATTTTGTTAGACCTTATATATTCAAAATTTCATATTTCTATCTTCAGCGGTTTAGGCTGTGCGTTGTCTGTAAGTCAGCCAGCCAGTCACGGGACTGTTTTATACTGTATGTATAGATTACGGATGAATATATGTTTTATGTTTGTACCTAGCTATTATCGTTGAAACCGCCAAAAGTGTTTTAAAGATAGTAAGTACAAACGATAAAAAACAAAATAAATTGAAAAACAGCAATGACTACAATGTGACATTCTTGTTTTTTTTTTTAAAAGAAGGTTTGACAGCAGCGGAGGCTCGGTGCCCCCTTAAATAAAATAAAACATAGGTAGCATAACTATTAACCTACTAACATTTCAAAAGCCAAACTACCGTAAATACATTTAATGTAATGTAATTTTAACGTAATTATGTACGAAGCAAATACAGCAAATCCAATAATGAAGTGGCACAAAGCAGATTCAAAGGCATACCGTTGTCAATACGCTGAATGAACAAAACCTGTGTTCGTAGCTTGTAATTATCAAGCCCGTGTTTGTGTCGGGTTTATTGCTTCCTGCAGGTGACGTCACTCTCCGTTCAAAGTGAGTGCTTTTAATAAAGCCAGCCCGACACCCCCTCTATTATATTTTGATCCCTCTGTCAAAACGTTTAGAAGTGGTACCGGAGCTCTCTTGTAAATGGACACGGAGGCTATACAACCGATGTTCGACCAGTAATATTAATATTGCATCGCTAATTCGCCTATGCTTTGCTCGACTGTTAATGCGTTCGGTATTAAGTGGACGAAATTGGATTTGATTTGATTTCGACTCGTATTGCTCGTTTGTTCAATAATTCTATTTTGTTACGGGATTGATTTGATTATACAGGGTGTAACAAAACAACCTCGTAAAACTGAACAACTTTCCGTGTTATAAAACTGCAGTAAATACTCGACTCAAATGTGTGGGACAGCAGATATTTTAGATTTTTGTCGTCATTGCCGTTGTCTCCATAGTGAATGTTGTTCAGTTTGATGGTCATAACCACCCCCTGTAAATATTATTAGGGTGTAACTTGTATAAAACTGCTTTATTTACGTATGTTGCTGTTGGAGGCTAGGTTTATCTTGTTGTCCTAGAAGGTAGCTAAATCAATCGCTCTTTGGTTTGTCTCGCACAAATCAGGTCACGCGGGGAACTTCATGTCGTACCTACTTAGTTTAATTTAACACATATTCCCAGTTGATGTCTGTGTCGTAAGAGTTAATAATATTGTTGTCCATAAGTGATAGATAGATCACACTGGACAGAGTTTCGTTCCTAGTGAAACGTGAATGTTCTGAGGTTTCAGAAAATCTTTGACTACCCCCTCGAGGCATGTGTGTGTGAGCATATGTATGTATAAGTGATATGATTGAAAACAAACGTTGAGTGTAGAAATCAAAACTGACAAGTTTATCCAAATGTTGTACTTTGTGTTCCACTTAAAAGTTAATATCCGCAGTGTACTAGTCAAATATCTAGTAACTTTTGGATGTTCTGATGTTTCTGAACATCTCTGAATACCCCCTCGGGGCATGAAGTCGTGAACATATGTATGTATAATTAATAGTATTGAAAACCAACTTTAAATGTAGAAATCAAAACTGACAAGTTTATCCAAATGTTGTACTTTGTGTTCCACTTAAAAGTTAATATCGGCAGTGTACTAGTCAAATAACTAGTAACTTTTGGATGTTCTGATGTTTCAGAACATCTCTGACTACCCCCTCGGGGCATGAAGTCGTGAGCATATGTATGTATAATTAATAGAATTGAAAACAAACTTTAAGTGTAGAAATCAAAACTGACACGTATATCTAAATGTCGTACTTTGTGTCCAAATTAAAAGTTAATATCCGCAGTGTACTAGTCAAATATCTAGTAACTTTTGGATGTTCTGATGTTTCAGAACATCTCTGACTACCCCCTCGGGGCATGAAGTCGTGAGCATATGTATGTATAATTAATAGAATTGAAAACAAACTTTGAATGTAGAAATCAAAACTGACAAGTTTATCCAAATGTTGTACTTTGTGTTCCACTTAAAAGTTAATACTAATACAGTGTACTAGTCAAATATCTAGTAACTTTTGCCCGCAACTTCGTTCGCGTGGATTTTGAGCGAAGCATATCCTTTCGATCAAAAAACGAGCGTTATTTTAAAACACCTTCCGAATAATTTTGAAGCAAAACATTTTTAGTTTCAAATGTTTGATCATTGAGCTGCGCCGTCTTATTCTTCAACATTGCTTGCATCCCTAACATCTTAAAAATGCGTGCGTTTTTTGAATGGAGTGGACCCTCTACGCGCCCTCTTTATTTAATGTAATGTATGCCTACATTTATAGTTGTACTGCACACGTTAGGGCGCGAACGGACAGGTGGAGTGGTGAGCTCGCACGTTGCAGGATCACTTTTCGCGAGTTAACTCTCTACTATGTTGTTGCAATCATTTACGATACCATAACATTAGTAAAATAATATCATAATATGACTGAAATCTACACCAACATGTTCCAATTGGAGGGGATTGTTAGTTTTTTTTAGTAGAAAGTGAAATCTAGTTGTTGTAGTTTCTTTTTTTTTTGTAGAAGTTTGTATTGGATATAAAATTCATAACGTGCTTTTCTCAAGAGATTTTTTTAGTATGAGGAACCATGATTCGTCGAGATATTGGATATTTATCATTTATTTTTCATAGGTAAAGGCACCTATCACCATTATTTTTTAATCACAATAAAAATTTAAGGGTGTAATTCCGGTAAAGAATTTAAACAACCTAAGGAACATGGGTCGCAAAACGAGAAAATGACATCAATATATCATGAATAGTATCAGCCGATCAATATTCTATGGGAAATACTTTTTTTTTCGATTTTTGACCTATCTTCGTTAGCAAAAGCTATTTAATTTTATTACATGGATATAACCTTAACATTTTTCTAGTAATAAACAAATCTACGAGTTATCATCGAATATCATCAAGTGGTGTATGAAGAGGTAATAAATAACAAGAGAACTGTTCAAACATTTACCAAACTCATCAAATAGATATCTCAATTTGATTCGCTACTATACAGGGTGTAAGGAAAAGTATCACTAACCTTTAAACCACATACTCTGCCCATAAAACTAAACAACTTTTACTATGGGAGCAAAGTAGCTTTAAGCAGTTTTAGTTGCACTTTATTATGGAACCAATGATTTTCTTGCTCTGACAGGTTTGCTCCCATACTAAAAGTGGTTCAGTTAGCTGGGTAGAGTATGTGGTTTACATTGAAATAATAATAATAACCAAATTCATAAAAATATTTTTTTTTTAAATTTCTTTCTGTCGTCGACACGCAAGCTTTTAGATAACATGGTACAGGGCACTCCGCGGCCGCAGCTGAATTATTAAACCCCTACAAAGGCAGATGAATGGGCGATTTAATCCAGTGGACGTTTCGCACTGGTCCGATCCGCGATGTATCGGTATTAACATAAGAACGGTGCCCTTGTTCCCACGGCCTCACCTTTGTGAGGGATTGGTTCGCAAGGTTAGGCTCATTTGCATTTTAGACGAATTATTTGATGTTTTGTAATTATGATTGAAAGTAATAATAAATAGGCTTAAACTGAACAGTGTTACACCTGCACGATTGGTATTTTTAGTATCGTTTCCGATCACCCACAATTACGGTCGTAATATTTTAAGAGGATGATCAGACCATTAAACTGAACAACTTTCTCTAAGCGACCAATACATCTAAATCGCGAAAAAAATCTTCTGTTTTATTAAATATTTAAAACTGTATAAAACAAATACATTTTTTACTTATTTATTTACTTAAAGTGACTGCTTGTTTACAATAAAAAAAAAAGAACGATTAAATCAAATTAGGTAGAATTTATTTATTCTTATGATAATATCATGTTTAACGTGTGATATATATACATTAGCAACTCTTTGGTCTCTATTTTATTATAAAATATAAATTGAGACAGGCAGCGTAGTGTAAAAAAATTGGCAATTGCCATAAAATCAGAAACAAGAAAACTTGTTTTCTTTTTAATCGAAGCAAATGGCGGCAAAGTATTTTTTTTTAGTACAAAAGTTGCCAGCGTTGAACTATCTGCGTGAAGTAAAAACTTTTTTTATTCTCAAAAACATGAATTAAAAACATGCGGTATAGGCAATATTATCTTGCTTCCTGATTAAAAAGGAAAAACCATGAAGATTTAATTGTAAATTTGGTACCATTCCTAAGAGGAAGGATCTCCATAGAGTCCACATAAATTTACGATTGTAGTTGGTCTCTTTTGTCTTATGACGTACCTTTAATAGTAGAAGGAGATGGAACTATAAATATTTGTTTATGCGGCTGTCCATTTTTTTTGAGCTAGTGTGTGTGAAAAGTGACCGTAAACATAAGGCCATATGTCACTTGGTGCCTTTTGTCCATACTACTTGACACCACACACTCAAACCTAAACGTCAAAAAAAGTGGACACTTTACAATTGGTATGGCTCACTCTAATCTTAAAGAGAGATCCTTCCTCTGAGTACCATTCTTAGAAAAAGTATATAGAATGAGCCTAACGTTTCTACCGTATAAAGCAAAACGGGCCAACTTTCTTAGGTTGCTGTGTGTGTATATGGATAGGGCTAAGAGGAAGGATCTCTTTAAGACAGATGTCTTAAAGAGATCCTTCCTCTTAGGGATAGGGTTTAGAGGCTAGTACCAAATGAAATTTTTTCGACGCTTCCTTAGCTTCGACTGTCAATCTTGACATTTATAACTTATCTAAGGTACCATTATGATTGTGTGACTTTGACTATTTATATGTGGACTGGTTACGCGTGTAATTCTACTAACAAACATTTCTGCCACTTTTTGCGGGGGGCGAGGTAACATGAAATCCGCAACTTTGGATTTTATTCCCCATAACTTTAGATTCTAATTTTGAATGTTAAAAATCATGAAAAATAGGCAATTATAGGCTGTCTCGTTTAGTGATAAGGTGTAAAATTGAATGTAAATGCACAATATCAATTGTGCTTATACCGTGGCAGAGGGGAAATACTACCGCAAGGCTAGTCCTATAATAATTAGTCAAAGTTGTGTGATAAATAAGTTTGTATTATGTTTACGATTTTCGTTGTAAAATCAGCGAATTAAAGTCAAATACAAGTGATTCTAATGTCTTAAACCACAGAAAAATATCCAAACCCGATGTAGAAGTTAACCATGAATAAAATATTAGTTTTGATCAAGTGTACTTGAAACCCCGTAATAATTCAACCCTTAACAAGTGAGGGGGTTGATAATAATAGTCAATTATGTCTGTACTCCCGTCAAACTTTCATTGCTAAAGTTGTGCAGATAATTTATTGCAACCGAATAGTTCTCCAGTTTTGTTAGTTCTAATTATTGTTATTAGTATTAAAGTTTGTACTTCTCATACTTCTAGGGTAATTTCTACTAAAACGGACTTGGCAAAACAGTGTTGTAATATCCTACTTAATATTGTAAACGCGAAAGTTTGTAAGTATGCATGGATGTTTCTTACTCTTTCACGTAAAAACTACTGAATGGATTTTAATGAAATTTGGCACACAGATAGAATATGATCTGGATTGACACATAGGATACTTTTTTAAGGTCTACGCAGACGGAGTCGCGGGCAACAGCTAGTATCTAATACTTTAAACTTGGATAAATTATATGTCAAGAATGACAGTCGAAGCTAAGAAAGCGTCGAAAAAAATTTCAACCATTAGTGGCCTCTAAACCCTATCCATATACACGCACACAGACATAATTTGTATGACGCCTCACGCAAACCAACATAAGAAAGTTGGCCCGTTTTGTTTTATACGGTAGAAGCGTTAGGCTCATTCTAGACATAAACTTTTTCTAAGACTTTAAGTGAGCTAATCTAAACTATTATAAAACTGTAACAGAAGTGAGTCTGTACATTGAAGATATTTACAAGAAAAAGATTACGATATAGTTTTTAGGTGTCTTCGAATCAACCTGTTGGAATGACGTATTAAAAATATGCAAATGTACGTTTTACTTTTTAACCCTCTTTAAGATATTTTAGGTCAATTAATGCGTAGCGTAGGGGACCGCTATGACATGACTCTAGATTATTTTATTCGACAATCACTTACGGTCCCCGACACATTAATTGACCTAAAATATCTTAAAGCGAGTTAAAAAGTAAAACATACATTTGCTTACACCAAAACATCAAAAGCGATAGGAGAACGAATTATTTATCACATTTTAAATGTTTGTTTTTGGCGTTGGGGGTTTTTTAAAATTTTAATTTAATGTTATTTCGTAATTTTTAAAATTACTTGAAAACTGCTGAACCGATTTTCATGAAACAAAGCTAAGAACACTCTCGCAAAAATTAGCTTTAGATTGAAAAAACCGCATCGAAGTCGGTCCACCCGTTTGGGAGCTACGATGCCACAGACAGACAGACCGACATAGGCGTCAAACTTATAACTCCACTCTTTTTGCGTCGGGGGTTAATGATAAAAGACAGTGTCCGACTCGTACCAATGAGTTTTTCGGAATTTATGTATGATTTGTAACACCACAGGCTTTTCGGTGAAGGAAAACATCGTGAGGAAACCTGCATGCTTCAATTTCGAGGCATGCATTTGTACCCACTGTCCATTATAAGTGGCGTCGGGCTCACCCCCCGTAATACATACAGACAGAGTTTCGGTACTACTGGTGAACAGCGGATGTTCTGAGGTTTCAGAATATCTCTGACTACCCCCTCGGGGAATATAGTCGTGAGCATATGCTTATGCTAATACATAATATGTAAACATGATACCCCGATTGAAAATACAAAATAAACATGTGTGTTGAAATGTTTTCGTTCTAGTTTTCTTCGCTAGTTTCACAGTAATTTGTCTGTCTCCAATAAAATACATTGTATCTATCAAACTTAAGCAATTATTGCAACACAAGATGGCTAGAGTTAATATCCCGATAAACACGTTTTATTACTGGGACTTTTGAGGTGCGGTCAAACTTATGCGGTCTGCGGGCGCGGTAAAAACAGTTGTTTTGGAGCGGCCGCTCTTTAAATATAGTAACTTGCAGAAAGAAATTCGCAATATCTTTGTCTTGTATTTCATAAGAATAAAGAAAATCATTAGGTAAGGCAAGTGTTCTTCATTTGATTCCTCTTCATTTAAAAATTTTGCATATCATTTTCCAGCGTCATCGTCACAAAGAATGAAGCCACCCAATTGAGTACGTACATATATTAAGTATAGACGACTACGACTTCACTCATTATTTATTATATCACGAAAAAATATATAAATTGCGAACATACCTACGTCCATAACCACATACGGCTCAAACACAGAATCTTCTTTTTATAAGGACGGAAAAGAAGCCTACTGTTCATCACGCGTCATTGTGTCGATATGGAATGTTGTTCAATGGAACATCAGATTTTTTTAAAATGTTGTTCCCCATGATAAAATATTGTTGTTCCGTTTAATCGTTTATAATCGGAAAACTTACCCTGTATGTGTAAAATTATTTTGATGTTCTCATTCATATTATGAGACTGATAATGTGTTTAATATAAATAATATGAGTTTCTCGGGAAACGTGATCCTGTAAATCTAAGTGATTGAAGACAATAGTTACAATACAATAGTTAAAATATGGGTTATAGGGTTAGTGGTTAAATTCAAAAACATCAGAGACAGTGCGGACAGATCGTGACCGCAAAACGCGTTAGTTTGACCGTTTAAACCTATACCCGTGGCACAGGTCTGACATTTGCGTAACAACATGTCCTCGGCCGTACATTACAATCTTGCTACCGTCGTAAACCAGTTGTAGTTTAGTTAGGTTCACGTACTGTAATTATGTGTACTATGCAGAGTGCATCATTCCAGCAGCACCAACACATTTTTAAGGGTTTGAAGATTAGTGGCCTATGGTCCTTCGAGCCATCTTAAATTTTTATCAAAGTGTTGTTTCAGTCTGGAACCTCTAATATCGATACATAGGTGATCACAATTATAATAAATCATTAATATCTTCTTAACATCTCCGGCTGTAAAGATATGTTTGTTGTGACATTAAAAAATAATGTTTGATATATGAAATAACTCCCAAAGCTTACGCTTAATACACGAAGAATTTTGTTACCTACGCCCACGCGCGCCCGCACGTCGCGGAGTATGGCTCACTCCCTCTCACTCGTATTCGTGAGAGGAGGCCTTTGCCCTGCAGTGGGATTCTACAGGCTATAACTTACTACAACTACATCTCGAAACATTTGTCAAGTCTCAAGTCCAATCATAAATCAATAATGGTCCACCGGAAAGCACGCACACTATTGTGTAACTATTGAGACAACTACATAAACATAGTGATCAACAACAATACTAAGCTCGGACTCTAATAGGTAAAGTCTATGTAATTTTATTAAGCACTAAATGCTACGGTGCTACAGCGGCTACGAAATTACGTAGCAGTTTATATAGTTGCTACGTGGCGTAGCACTTTGTTGCAAGTTTGGTGTGATGGTGCCAAATCTTGGACATTGTTTTGTGTAAGAAATTCAATTGGATCGTCTTTCGCATTGGAATTGAATATCAAATATGTTTGGATCGTGAGAGAGAAATAAAGATGTGTAGCTATAGAAGTTATTCTAACATGAATCGTAACTAGTGTTTTTTTGAAAAGACTTTTCTTAAAGCCTTTAGTAGTATGGGTGAACGGTAATTAGACCTATTCCTTGAAAGGGGTTATACTAGAGGTGATTTGCAATAAATTAAGCTCCGTTAACTACGGGTAAAAATTTTGTTCGGCTTTACGATTTATAGAAATTTTGGACTTTCCATACAAAAGTACGGATCAGCCGATTGATTTTCTATGGAAAACTCTTTTTGAACCCATGTTCCTCAGAGAAAGTTGTTTAGTTTCGTTATCTGAATGCACCCACCCTTAAAATGATTTTTTGATAAACAATTTTGGTGTATACCTGTAGATAGAAATAGATATGGATAAGTTTAGATCTAAAGTTTTAATTATTTAAACCGATTTCTTCGGAATGACTTATGATGTAATTCTTATTGAGCTCTAGAAGAACGAACCTACTAAAACAATCTACACTGTTATTTAGTCACAGTCGGCTGAAATTATTATAATTATGAAAGTATGTATAGAAATATACTTACGGAGCCGCAGGCTTTAGGCTTGCTGCTGGTTGCTTTGCTCTTGGGGCGAGCGGGCGGGGTGTGGGGCGCGGGAGGGGTGCACGGGGGGCTGCTGTCTCCTCCCCCGGCCCCGCTGCTGCCGCTTGCGTGTGCGCTAGCCTTCTCGGAGCTCGAGTTGCTTGACTGTAAACAAAGAATAATAATGATTACAATTACCGGAAGGTAATTAAAAAACCGGCCAAGTGCATGTCGGGTCATGCGCAGGGTAGAGTTCCGTAGTTGCCTGTTACAATATATGAACTTAGAAGGGGGCTTTTTGTTTAATACTACGGTTTAAATAAAGTCTAAAAAGTACATTTTACAAGTTGGTCGATTATTACTCGTTAAATTGTAACGCTTACTTAGCAGTGATAGTTTTCCTTTTAAATTCGTTATATACACTATTGCCGTGAATTTTTTCACTTATCTAGAAGCAACCGATTAGCTTGTAGGGGGGGACGGGACACTTGACTCCTGAGATTCCTGAGTAACCAACATTTTTTTCATTACATTAAACCTACAGCTTTTGTATTCCCATTTTTGTCGTTGACTCATCAATCATTCGTACCCGTTAGGGGCGGTTCCAACCCCGCAGTTATACCCCATAATAAATAATTACTTTTGTCCCTGAATACTAAAGTACACAATAGTCAAAGTGTCTAGTCAATATGCAAACGAGAGCATTGTTACAACTGTCTGCAAAATAGTTGGCAGTTGTAGACATGTTTCTGATCACCCCGAAACTTATTATGGTCGTGAGTTTATGTACATATGTCCCAAAGTACTATTAGAAATCTTGACATTTTGAAGGTGATTCATACTCATACAATGACCGAGTAAAACTGAATTTTGTGCGTTTGTAAACGTGCGTTTCGTACTCGCACATGATAAGGTTCCATAGCCATTATACAACGTGTTAATGAATTAATGCAAAATTAGAAAGTAGTTTGTTTAGAATCAAGAGCAGAATCGAATTATCATGGTTTCAACATAGGGTTTTTTTTCTTCAAAATACTAAATAATTTGTGTGGAACATTTTAAAATTACAGAACTCGATCTCAATCCACCGCTCGGGCTCTCTCACTCCCAAAACATGATTCTTAAAATGTATCTATGAGCAAGCTAGCGCTTTCATTCATTGCTGAAATGATAACAAATCATTTTTGCCTGAAAACTTTAAATTTTAACTATCAAAATAATGAAATTATTGTTTCAATGTAATTATTTTGTTATAAATCAGTTGGGGTGTATGAGGTTTTGCGCTTATTCATTAACACGTTGTATAAGTAGAATAAGAAACAAAAAGTAAAATTGAGTATCTTACTCTCTCGGCACAGATCTCGGTATGATCTTACCTAAAAGAAAATTTTGGAAAATAACGACAGCGCGATTTAATAATTGGGCCACAGCATCCGTTACCATTTTCATTGAAAGTACTTACCGAAAGCTACAAAATTTAAAATTTACAGATTTTATACTCCAGTATTTTAAAAGTTAGAGGGGGGTAGTAGTAGTAGTAGGAGGTATACCCTATTTTTGACTTTGAGCGCAGATATCTCGAGACAGAAGCGTTATATAAATTTCTTTTTTTGTGTTACTGTTATTTGTCTACATGCCAAATTTAGATTCAATAGGTGCAATAATGAGGTAGTTATTTAGGCGGGGCATACAGACGGACAGACAGACAGAATGGACGAATATAAGGGTTCTTTGTTTGACTACGGAACCCTAAAAAAGTCAGTGATTATGTTATTATTATTACGAGTAGGTATATCAACAGGATTGTAAACTTCTGTCGTGTTTATTACTTGTTATTTTCGTAAAATAATTATTTTCACCGCTAAAGTTTTTATTTTTTCTTTATAGGTATTACACAAAATTGTTCGTGATTTCCCAGTATGAAAATTTGAGCAAATTGTTTTGAAAACATTTTATACGAGATGATGCTAGAAATCTTTTTACTTGAACCTACTATATATCATTTTATGCTATCGATAATACGCATTTAAAATATAGCTGTTCCTTTGCAGATTGAACGAATGATAAAATGTAAACGAAGAAAAAATCCAAATGCTTCTTGACAATCATATTATATTATCAATATTATATATATTATATTACAAATAGAACAGTTCCGCAGACTGACTGACAGACATTGCACATTCTAATCCGCTGAAGATAGAAACATGAAATTTGGAATATAGATTCTACGCAGGATGTAAGAATGCACTAGGAAAGAATCCTTCGATATTATAATGATTCCACGCCATTGATATAACTTTATTCAAAGTACCACGCGGACGAAGTCGCGGGCAACTATTAGTAACTATCTAATTCATTACGACGTACTGTACCTAATCTTGTCCATTATGACAATGTTTTTTGTTTACCGCATACAGTAAGTTTCTTGTCGGTAAAATAATGCCGTGTCTCCTGCTACAAAGAAAACAAAACATAGCTTCACTTTTTATCTCCCGCCATCTTGTTTTGAGACAAAATTGTTTGGGGTGACGCCATTTTGTATCATGTTTTTGTGTAATATTTGCGAAAAAATATGAGCTCACAGCTTCACAAACAAACAACACAATCCACATGTTGACAACACGCACAACACAACACTGTTGTTGTTAATGAAAAATATAATCCTAAAAGCGTACTTTTGGAAGCAACAAAGAACAAACCACCTAATTAATCAAGCAAAAAGAACAAGCGGTTTTCGGTTTCGACATTCGCTAAGCTACCACAAAGCATTTGCTAATACGAATTGAAAACAAAATAAAACTCCGCCCGTTCGCTTGTTAAAACTCACAGAGAAAACATCTCGCGTTGATTCCACCGAACAATGTTTGTGGCGGATTGAGCAAAATGAGTTGCGGAAAGCAGGACCGCTCTAGAGTGTGGCCCCTCTATAACCAGTGGCCCTATATAGTAACCATTCAAGAATGAAAATGTAAGTCGCCTACCTGCTTACTAGATGTGTATACAACTATAATACCTGCCTACTCTTGAAAAATGCAGTGTTTTCTCTCATCGAAATGCACGTTTAAATAAAAGAACGATAAAAAAAAAAAAATATATTGAAACGTTAAAACAATATAGTGCACAAAAAAAGCAAGAAAAAATAAAAGCAAACAAATTATTCAATTGAAATAATAGAAATCGAACATGGTAATGACGAGATCAGTATTTCAAATCGATGGTTTTAGATAGGGACTACTAGGTACGTATTATCATCATGGGCCATTCCATGTAAGTAGACGGTTGAAACAGCGTCTGTTTGGATAAGACACCGACGTTAAGCCCATTCATGAGCGACAAGGCCTGCAGTTTTTGCGGCACTTGTGCTGTGTGTCGGTTGGTGCATATATAATAAAGATTAAATATTTATCATACAATGTCCCTTTGTGTGACTATCCCAATTGCGGTTTCGCGACTTAGCGTAGAATTCGGGCTTTCGAGGCCTCAAATATCCAGCGCTCGCTGCGTCCCTGTCATCGACTCAACACAAAACACGACCGCTATTCATTCCTAACTTTTTTCACAAACCTTAATGGTGGCGCGAAATTAAAAGGCACACAACGAGGATTTGGGCTAATTGGTTAATTAATAAGGGCGGACGGCTGTGAATTTTACACACTCCGGCCAGCTGGAAATATGCCAAATGTCCGAGTATAAAAAGCGGGTTCTACGTGGACCTAACCCTAAAATATAGGACCAGACGCGAGGCGATATTTAATAACAATGTAGTTAAAACGATATTTTAATAAAATTACTTTTTACGAAGAAAGGATGGCGCACTCCAATTAAGGTTCCATTAGTAATTATGGGATGATTAAAATTTGTGTGCTTAAATGATTAAATAGCTTCTAAAAGAGGGTAAAGGCAGATATCGAAAGCAAAGATATTGTATAGTGTTTACCTTTGCCCGACGTTGGCTTGAGCCGGTGGTGGTTACTAGCTGACTGATGTGGCGCAGAGTCAGCGAAGAGGGCCTCGATTCGGCCCTGTTTGCCTCTTGCTAATATCGCCAGAAATACAAAAATGTATCATTTCGATTCAACTCTTAAAACTGAACGAAGTATTCATGTAACTTCTGCAATTATTCGGATTTTGACTAAAATTGGACGCAGAGCAATTAATTAAAGCGATAATTAATGGGAGGTCAAACGAGAAAATATTAGGTTTAAAAATGTCTGTTTTATGAAGAGTTCTAATTAAAAGTGTACATTTGTTCATTTGAATAGCTTTTTCCTTTGTTCCACCAGATTTACTAATTTAGAAATTCATTATTTGTGACATCTCTATACTATTTGAGATTCGTAGTCGCATTAAACTTTTCACATTTTGATTATATAATCCCGAATTACTAGATCACCTCATCTACTAGATTACCTCAACTCATCTCACTAATATTATAAATGTGAAAGATTGTGACGATGTTTGTGGCTCAATCACGCATAAACGGTTGAACGGATTTTGGACTGTATTCAAATATAGGACACTTTTTTTAAAGTCAACACAGACAAAGTCGCGGGCAACAGCTCGTTTATAATACTGGTAAGCAATTGATGATTATGTACAGTCAACAGTATTTGTACATAGGAACTTGTATAGATATTGTGTATGTGAAATCCGTTCCGGGACATGACTGTTCATATGTCTGAACGTCCAAAGGGTTCGATTGCCTATGTGCTAAATAATACGAGGGTCAAAATGCATAACAGACATATAATACGATTGATAGAAAGAACGATTGTTAAATGCATTACTAGTCATATAGTTCAATTGTCAGAATGAGCAAGTTTCACAATGTACTAATTGTTACAGCGAACAAATATTAGAACGATCGTGTGTCAGAATGTATAAAATTCACCACGTATCATTGATATGACTAATGAGAGTCAAATTGTACAGTTTGTATGAATGTCATAATGACTAATACTAATTATGTACAGTCTGTGAGCCCTTAGAATAGGATTCGGCTGTCGGGTTAAATCGGTTAATATTCGTATAATATGACATGAGCGTTTCTAAAAAAAAATGTCCGTGAAGAAATTGAAGTCAAATTTTAAATGTTTTAAATTGGCTTAATGTGTGATTTATTCGAATAAAATAGGCTAAATTTTATTAAAGTAGCAAACATCTTGTAATTATTTAATGGTACGCTCAAACATGTGCCTACACTCAGCGGGACACCATGTCCACCCATGTCCTAGAACGATGCGAGTATGTCTGGGATTTAGTTCCTAATTTGTTCTATCGAATCGATTTTATTTGACAGCCGAATCCTATTCTGTTGTAAGTGCTAACGGATATCATGGAGTTTGTTATCCATGTTGACTTAAGCATTCTAAGTTATCAGAAACGATCAATTTTCATTATGTCAAGGGTAGGTATATATTTTCCATTGTTAGATTAAGTCATTTAGTCAATAATATGATTAGTTACTAAAATATTGTAACATTTAAATATTTGATCACTGACATGACTTTACATAAACACATAGTAACATTTTTACATTCCGACATAAGCACGACTTAACATAAATACAATGTGAACTTTTGTCACTGCAACATTTTAACCATTACATTTTGTACATTTTGACACTTACACAATCGAATCCTTTGGACGTTCAGACATGTGAACAGCCGTGTCCCGGAACGGTGAAATCGATGTAAAAATAAGTCTACGTAGATTTATGTTAAATTAATCTCATAATCAGAAGGCTATCACTAAAATAAACACCTAATTAGACTGCCTCAGTGGTCTCATGGTTAAGAGCATTGGGCTCTTGACACGGAGGTCAGCGTGGGTTCGATTTCCACGGGGGACACCTAGTGATATGTCACTTTGTGCATATTTCCCCAGTTGGTTAGGACATTGCAGGCCGAATTACCCGATTGTCTGAAAAGAAATATGTGATTCCGTACTTCGGATGGCACGTTAAGCCGTTGGTCCCAGCTACTATCTCTCGTGGAAGTAGTCGTTACATAAAAAGCCACGTCAGAGGTCTGAAAAAACTCTAATACCAGGAATTGCCCACACGCTAAGAAGAAGATTAAATTAACATTCTAGAAATTTTGATCTAAGCTAACGCTATAATTAACTTTTGATATCGATTATACGCGGAATTGTAGGCGCAAAATCCAAATCCTAACGCACGGTCTAATTCAGTAGTGGCGATACGATAGTGGCATATATCGAAATACGATTATTATTCGAAACGAAATCAGTCGACCGGCTGTACAAGCTATAATTGACCCGACAGGTCGTTCCCGGTCGAACGTGCGTAGACATCATAATATTGCAAAACTACGACGTAAGGGTGTTTATGGGAAAAGGGTGAAAGCGAAAAAAGGGGGAATCAGACACAGTTTTTGCTATTAATAAGAATTGATTCATATTTTAGTGTTCCGTAAGAAGGTATGAAAAACAAGATAATTTTCTGGAATTTCCGTTCGTAAATGCAAATCAGTAGTGAAAATCTTATTATTTCGAAAAACCGTACTAAGAAAGACCACAAATTTGTGAATTCTACTTCAAGAGTTAGTAAAATGTTTAATTTTATTACATACAAATTTAGTACAATTTGTCTTAACTATTATAAAACTGTAGTAACAGAAGTGTGTCTGTACATTGAAGATATTTGCAAAAAAAAGATTACGATATGGTTTTTAGATGTTCCTGACTTAAAAATCAACCTTTTTTTAGAGTTTGTGTCCGTCTGTTTGTTTGTGCGAGCATCACGCAAAAACTAGTGAACCGATTTTGATGAAACTTTTTTGTTTTATAGTTTGTGATCTGACTTAAAATGTGGTATATAATTTGTGCGGACGAAGTCGTGGGTTAACTCTAGCATGTAATCAAATTAAAAATTTTACTACATTACAAGGTCCTTCTTAATATGCAGACACTTTCTTAAGGAAATGATCAGACCATCAAACTGAACAACTTTCTCTACGACAACAACATCGAAATCGCGAAAAAAAAAATCATCTGTTCTATACAAAACTGCAAACCTACTCGAGCCTAATGTATGGGACAGCAGATTTTTTTTCGCGGTTTTCATGTCGGTCAAATAGAGAAAGTTATTCAGTTTGTTGGTCTCATCATCCTCTTAAAAAACTGTCAGCATATTAAGTTGGACCCTGTATATTACCAGACTTTACTAGATTTGTTGCTATAAGTCGATTTTAGTTAAATCTACCAGAATTAGATTTACAACTGCAAATCAAGTAAAGTCTGCTAAAATAAATAGATGTCACAAATACTACTATACTTCATTCCAAATAAGGACGACGAGATTTTCCGAATCCTATTTAGCTTTCTGGCTAATTCTGATTACCAAATGTAATTAATTTATTGGATACAAATACTATCCGACATATCTTGGATACTACTAAAGCTGTTCTAAGAATAAGTGAGAGGAAGTGTTTTAAATCTTTGTTTCTGTAATGCAAAATAGCCTTAAGATTTCGTTGCTATTTTGAATGGAGTATAGTTTATTTTCTCCATGTACATAAACTCACAACCGAAATCTATAAATCCAGATGGTGAGATCCTTTACTTTAGCTACCATACCATCTCTTTTAATGTTCACACTGTATGCAGGCCTCAATATAAGGCAGTGTACTCACATCAGAATGGGGGTTGGTTCGCGCCGGAGAGATGGGCGAGGTGACTCGGTGCGAATTGTGGTCACGGTCCGCGAGGCTGGTCACCACGATACCACTACTGCTGCTGTTTGTGTCTGTAAAGCAAAATCATCATTACCGTCTATCATTGTCCACTGCTGAACCTGCTGAAAAAGGCTGCTGGTGTAAAAGGTGCTAAGATAGACCCAAATGAGGTTTTTGGTATCATCATTATTAAAGTTAATTTAAGACAATCTATACTGAAATGTTAATAAATAAACTAAATAATAACCAACGCAAAAGCCTGTCATAAAAAAAAAAACATGTTTTTTGGCAGATCAGTAGTGCGATTTTTGAAACTCATACGCTGAACTCAGCAGTTGAAAATGTCAATATTACTATGGAGACATGCATATTTCTACTGCTGATTTGACTTTAAAAAATCGCACTCTTCGATTGTGATTCCTATAGAAAATGCTAATTTTTATATTTAAATTCGAAAAAAATGCCCCAATCACATTACGGAGTTGGTTTAGATCTATGAATGGCAATCATACACCCAAATGAAGCGCTATATGCAAGGAAAAAAAATGGATTATGAAAAGATTTCATAGTGAACATATCTCGTAAATTTTATATTTTATTTCATTGCTATTTTACACACGTTACTGAATGAATCCAAAAAAGTTGATTGGATTTATTAATTTTATTTGGTAACAAGACAAACGCGGCCAATATTATTTACAGTTCTGCTTGTCTGCAAAATAATTTAAAGAAAACTTTCATCATAATTTGAATTGAAATCCTTGTGCCTGCAGCCCTGCATGTATGAAAGAGTTTTGTTTGGAATAGCGGGTAAAAGTTTAAACCACCTGAGGCCAACATTGTGACAAAAGCTTAATTATGAAACAAATTTTGTTTAGTGCAGCTGGCTTGGTTTTGGAAAAATAGGACATACAGGGTCCAACTTAATATGCTGACAGTTTTTTAATAGGATGATCAGACCATCAAACTGAACAACTTTCTCGGTAAGAAACACTCAAAGTATAATGACTGCTTTCCTCAATAAGAAAAGTTACTACTACTAAATATATTATAATGAAGCTTCACTATGAAGTACGAGGCAACATAAATACTGATGGAACACTCGTAATCAGTATCGCGTAGTAAGCTACGTGGTACGTAAGCTGCGACGGGCTACGTATGCGTAGCATTTTTTTCTCAGTGTAAGGGCTTCAGTCAGATACCCTCTAAGTTCTAATCTAGCTCATTTCAAGCAGTAACTAATACTAGATAGTCATTAGCATTCTCCCTTGAAGTGGATACCTACTGGAACAGTATAAGCAATTATTACAGATTACTGCGCCTTGATTGTTCGCTTTGTAAACGCAATATTGGAATGTCGACCGTTGTAATTGCGTACTGGATTAGTTACTGCATCCGAATCATATTCTATATTAATCAATATTACTCGTACATAATCTGATGGCTAGACAACTTGAATAGGCGTTTAACATATAGTGTTAACAACGTGACTCGAATATTATTCATTATACTTCATCGTTACATCCTCGAGATTTATATTCACTAATGTAGTACACTCTTTATCGTACTAGGCATCGCACAAATTTCAGAGCTATAAAAGCAAAAACGGAACGCATCCTATCGTACCCCCTGCGCGTCCCCGCCCCCCGCGCCCGAACTGACATTGACTTTTCTTTGTGCGCGGCATCGTCACGTTATTTTCATTCCTTCTAGAAATTTTCAGTTTTTTAGCGATAAACCGAGATTATAACCGATAAACTTCACACAGGTAAGTTTGTTTAACCATCAATTAATTTATGTTATTTATTATTTCTAAGAAGTAACAGCGAAAATCACATAGGTGTTTTTAATTTAAATTTATTTTGAATGGCATCTCAGTTTGAACATCTAAGATATTTCCACACTACGAAAAACATCTGGATTGGTGCTCTTCGTGGAATTTGATATTTTAATTTTTCTATTCCAATTTGAGTACCGATTCTAAATTGAGGTGCTATTGAAAATAGTGGAATTTTTATTTCCATCTTCGTGGAACAGCTTAGGTTACATTTTTGACCAAATTATTATACTTATCTTGACGTAGAGCGAGATACTAAAACCATAGTGCGTTTTTGGGACGCGGCGTGACCGTGACTGTGTATCTAGTGTTTGATAAGTATAACGAAGGTTACAATAATGAAGCAGAATCACACACGCGATCTCGGCGATTTTTCAGCTCGATTCAATCATATTCTGAGGATGGCGTGTATATTATTTAAGGGTATATTACTGTTGGCGCGTTCCATACAAACGAAGTTTGGTGATATTTTCAATACTAACCGATTAAACTCAATGAAATTTTGCAGAAACAATCTAGAAACAAATCTCTATGCTTGTATGTATCGTGTCAGATTTTCCTTAAAATGTACAGTTTTAAAGTTACAGTGCCTCAAATATTTCCATACAAATCTTAAATTAATCCTAGCATTGAAACTGTATATTTTAACGAAAATCGGACACGATACAAGCATAGAGATTTGTTCCTAGATTGTTTCTACAAAATTTCATTGAATTTAATTGGTTAGTATTGAAAATATCACCAGACTTCGTTTGTATGCAGCGCGCATTTACGCATTCGGAATAAACTTCTCTTAAGATAGCATGTACCTATACTTACTGAGACATGAACAGACCTGGAAGAAGGTGGCCGGACGAAAACGTTTGCTGAAAGAAGCGCGAAACAATGACGCAGGGAGAGAACCGAGGATGACCTTTGCCCAACAGCCGGACAACAACGGCTAGTAATAATAATGTACTTACTGGTCTCAGGTGGAGGTTGATGATGATTTTCCGTGTGTCTCCTTAGGGATCGAGCGTCACAGTACGACTTGCCGCATCCATCAGCTTTGCACTCGTACGGCTTCTTATTTCTATGTGTCAGCATATGGCCGTTGCTGCAAAAAAATACATTATTTTGTAAAAATTTCACATAACACAAACATAGAAAAAGTATATGTCTAGAATGAGCCTAACGCTTCTACCGTGTAAAACAAAACGGGCCAACTTTCTTAGGTTGGTGTGCGTGAGGCGTCATACAAATTATGTCTGTGTGCGTGTATATGGGTTTAGAGGCCAGTGCTGTTTTTCGACGCTTTATTAACTTCGACTTGCTTCGACTGTCAATCTTGACATATAGCTTATCCAAGAACATAAACACTGAAAAAATATTCGGATTTACCAAAATGGGCCATAGACGTGAGTACACTGGGTGATTTTGTAAACACTTTCCAAATTTTACTCAGGGAGAAAACTTGTAATCGAAAAAGAATCTAATCTGATGTTTCATACATTTCAGTCAAACTTTCAACAAAAATGCACACTGCATTGCAGTTTAATATGACCAGCAGATTTTTTTGCGACTTCGCATCGTTTGTTGCATACAACAAAAATTTTAACCATGCCGCACGGCAAGTTTAAAAATAAGAAAATATTGGATTACCAGCCTTGTGCTCAAAAACACTGCAAAAGAAACCTTATGCCTAGGTCGCCCACTGGCTGTGATGTTGGAGTTGAAGAATTTTTAGAACTGAATGCATAACCTATTTTCATTCAAAAAGTTTTCTAAGTAATCTAAGTAGTTAGGTAACCTAATATATTAAAGACTCGTGTTAGGGAAAAATTTAAAATTATACTGGCTGAAAAATCCGACGATATTTTTTTAGTTTTCTAGCGTAGCACCAAAGAGATTATACCTAATAGAGTGAGCCATACCAATTGTAAAGTGTCCACTTTTTTTGACGTTTAGGTTTGAGTGTGTGGTGTCAAGTAGTATGACAAAAGGCACCGAGTGACATATGGTCTTATGTTTACGGTCACTTTTCACACACACTAGCTCAAAAAAAAGTGGACAGCCGCATAAACAAATATCTATAGTTCCATCTCCTTCTACTATTAAAGGTACGTCATAAGACAAAAGAGACCAACTACAATCGTAAATTTATGCGGACTCTATGGAGATCCTTCCTCTGAGCGTAGCACATAACGAATACATAACATCGAATCCGTCAAAACGATGTAACTAACAACATGTTCTAGCAAATAAATATCATTTAATTTTCAAAACTATGAGGCGTTTTCCAAGACTAGTAAAACGAAAAATCTGTACATGGAAATATTAAAAGTCGAGTAAAACCAGGAAGTTATTGTCTTTATCTGGAGTTCAGACTGCCTTACAAGCGGTGAAACAAGAAAACACTCCTTGGCGGGCAGTAATGTTCGTCATTCTTTCTTAAATTTCCGTCTGATGTCAACTTTGTCCCTTTCAAATCCAACGAGAAAAATTGATAGAAAGAGAAAAACCTACCTCATTGACAGTAAAAAGTGCTGTTTGTCTATGGTTTTCGTCATCTGATGACGTTTGATATTAGTGGTGTTGCCAATGCCAATACTTACCAGTACTAACAAATACGCAATAACACAGAAAAAATTACTGTACATACAGAGAGTATTCAAAGTTGCAAAGTATCAAAATTCATGTTAAAAACATCATAATCTTATTAATGAATCAACAAATTGCTCCCTAAAATAATACGGTACACTTTCGATTTGACAGCTAAGGTTTTAAAGACAGTAACGCCATCTTTCCAATGAGACAATATCTATGCCACCTTCCTGTTCCAGTGTCTTTGAAACATTTTTTTAAATTAAGTCGCCTCATAGCATCCTTTTTTTTCGGTTCTTTTAGAAAAAAAAATTTGTTAGTTGCTCTCGTTAATATACAGAAATTGTCAAATTCTATAATGTCGATAATATGCACTAGTAATCTTCAGTACCTACTATATCTACATAACTTAAGTTCGAAACTACATCTACAAATACCAAATTGGGTCACCAAGTTAACATGAGCATCATAGCCGAGTCAATATAGATCACGCCATTATGGACAAGATGTCCTCATTTATATGCATGTGGGGTGTAAGCTGCGGCGATTAAAGGGACACCTTGAACATGTGTCGCCGTAGATTAAATACCATCGCAGACCGGTCACTTTAATCGTCCTTTGTAAATGGTTCTTGTTTTATACCTATATGTTTCAAAGGATCGTTTGTGTAAGCCGATTACATTTAATATTGATTGTTAGTGGAATTCGTTTTGGATTTAGAGAGCTTTGAAAATAGTGAATTAAGTATTCTGTAAGGAGATCGTTTATTAATTATTAAATATTTTGAAGTGAAAAATGTTATTAAGGTAATTCATTTAGTAATTATTCAAACTTTTAAAGATGCTTTAGTTTTTGTGAAAAATTTTAAAGAAATAAGAGAGATATTATTCATATTTTAGTCTGCCTATTCTAATGAAAAGAATATAACTAATTATTGAATGTAAAAATCATTCGTTTGTCCACAATAAGCAAGCTGTCAGAATCGTAAGATGTGGCGATCTATTGTCTCTGCCTACTCTATTGGGCATAGGCGTGAGCATGTGTATGTGTTTGGAGTATTTTTTTTGTATAATGTCTTTAACGGCTCTGGATATTAGTCCTTTTGAGCCATTCGTTATTTTTTTTCTTTATATTCTTTATTTTGATGATGGGATGATAGATGACGATGAATCTGTGGTCGATTTCGTAAGCTCGCGCGTTGCCGCCAAAATGACCATGTACGAGTTAACTTGAACCAAAACTTATGTTCTGTTATTGTATTTATTTGAGATTCGTGTTACATCGGTCGCTTTACGCAACTGTTTGGTACACAATCCGCACGAAATTATGTCACAAATATCACTAAAACCAATTTTTTACGAATTTCAAATAAGACGAAACACAGCAAGAGCAATGGCGCCAAGCAAACTCCTTTTGTTCCTATGTGTTTGTATGTATGACATGAGTGTTGTAATGTTTTAAAATAAGGTACATACTTTTCATCTGTAGCAACAGCATACAATATTATGTAAGTACTTACAGATGATCCTGTCTTTTGAATGCCTTGGCGCATGTAATGCAAACGTATTTCCTTTCATCGCTGTGCGTCAGTTTGTGCTTAGCCAATGCCGACGCGTTGCCAAAGATCTTGTTGCATACCTGGAATAAAATATATTATGTTAGTCTATGATTTTTGAAAGCTGTAATAGGATTATAACTATTATGGTGTATGTAAATATTAAATTAAATTTTTGTAACTTAAGTTGCTAATATAGCATAAGCGATATCCGTTCCGTACCCAAATGGTGAAAACGGGACCCTATCATAAGCTTACGTTCTCCGTCCGTCCATCCGTCCGTCCGTCCGTCCGTCCGTCCGTCTGTCCTACCTATTTAGAGCTGTAACTTTTGAACCGTAATAGCCAGACAGTAGAAATTTTCACAGAATGTGCGTTATTCTGGCTGATTTGCTAACAAATAATAAATTGAAAATAAAAGTCAAAAACTAAGGGGGGGTCCATGAGGACGAACGTTTCTTGTATGAACAAGAAACAAGTTTTATCAACGTTTTTTCTTCTCGCTCTATCGTAAAAACGGTAATACATACTAGCGTCAAACTTGTTGTGATTATAGAGCAAACTCTACAGAATAACAAAAAATAATAAAAACCGGCCAAATGTGAGTCGGTATCGTGCTAAAGGTCCCGTAGAAAACTAAACTTTTTTGTAAATTAATATGTTGGTTGTGGTACGGACCCTAGGTGCGTGAGTAGCCCGACTCGCATTTAACCGGTTAATAACTTTACTACCACTACCTCAAAATATATAGGGTCCTTCTTAATTTGCTGACGTCAAACTGAACAACTTTCTCTATGGCAAATAAAACCAGAAACCTACTCGAGCCAAATGTATGGGACCGCTGATTTTTTTTTCGCGATTTTGACGTTGGTCCAATAGAGAAAGTTGTCCAGTTTGATGGTCTGATCATCCCCTTAAAAAAGTCTCAGCATATTAAGAAGAACCCTGTATGTCGTGATTAATTATAAAAAGCAGTCGATACCCAAAGGGTAAGTAGGTACATACTTGTAACGCATAGGGATTTGGACCGAGACTCCGGGCAACGGTCCCGAGTCCCCTAATCCCGTTTGTTTCTCATTTAATTAGGGACCTTGGAGTCTTTTTATCCTATTTTTGTGTAGCATGTCCGAGAAGAGTGGTTTTATCGATGAGATTTGAAGGGGTTCGATTTAACATACAGGATGTACGAGTAAACCTAAATGCGTTACATTGGTACTTAGGGGGTGCTTCAGGCCATCAAACTGAACAACTTTTACCGAGACACCAACTTTCAAATCACGAAAATAAAACTGTCCCATATACCCTAGGTACATACTCGTATTTGGGACGAGTTGACATTTTCTACGGAGCAAAACATTTTTGTTTCGTTATTTCACTATTTGTTTTTCAGTTTGATGGTCTGAAACATTCCCTTAAGTATGTAGCGCCGTTTATATAGTAATTCTGAATTCGGTGGTTCAAGAATTTTGGTCTTTATTCAAGTTTGAATTATGAACTTGACAAACTCATAAATATACCAAAAACGCTTATTTTGTACCTAAATACGTGGAAACTAAAAGCTTTTGTGGCTATATGCACCTACCTATATTTTTTTTAGTCTATGCGTAGGAATTATCCAACCAATTTATGTTGTTCTTCTGTAGTAAAAAACATTGCGTGTTGATAAATCTAATGGCGTGATCTTTCTTTTGCGTATTATTTCGCTCAGTTTTAGCAATTTTCGATGAAGATTATCGATTACTCGATTTTCGGCTCAAAGGTTGTTAGTTAGTTGAATAAGTGCGTTACGATGTTGGCTGGAACACTAGGTGGGTTAATTTAATAATCTGAGGCCGGATTCGACCAAACTGATTTATCCAGGAGTAACTATACAAGGAATATTATACCTAAAGAAAGAGGTCGTTGTATCCGTACTTATTGCAATGTGAGGTTATACATTTTTAATTTGTAAGGGTGCTCGTGCATCGCTACCGCGCAGCTCGCGCGCCGTTCGTAAGCCGCTCGCGAACGCCTCGCGATCGATTCGCGAGCTGCGCATTCGCGGCGCGCTCGCCAGATGTGGATGCACCCTTATGTTTACGTCGCTTGTGTTTTTAAAATCAAATCAACACAAGTGACATGTCAAGGACGGACATAATCTAAGAATAAAATTTACTCGCGTTTGGTCGGATCCGGTCTAAGTATATGTACCTACTGAAAGAGAACTGTGTTTTATTGTTGTGAGCGTTGCCACATAGTCGAGGACATCTACGGATTTTTGTATGGTATTATAGTAGGTTACATTAATTGCACTTTAGGTGATAATTTGAAATATTGTATGTATCTACATACCTGAAAAACATAAATTCTCAATAATCCCCGATTTTATTTTTATTTTATTTATTTATTATGTATTGTAATAATTAAGACATTTACAATACATTTAATTTAGGTATGAATAAAAAATGGAAAACTGGTGATTTTGTACAACGTTTTCTAAATATCTCACATGTACAGGATGTTAGGTTAAACAGTTGCATTACTTTAGAACAATTGCATTACTATGAAACCTATAGGAACTTAGCAAAAACAAAATTTGGACTTTCCATAGGTACTAAATGTAATCAGCTAATCAAACATTGGTACGAAAAGTAGATTTTTTTTGTGCAAATTTCCTTTTGTTCCTTTGGGAAAATTTTTCAGTATCATAAATAAAAATCATCCATTATAGTAAATACAATTGTCTACCCTAACACCCTGTATACAAGTTCTGAAAAACAACCATTGGTCCCAGGCATTCCACAAAACCTGGCATAAGTTCTATTCTACTGGGGAACATTCCTCCACGTTCCTCCAAACTTGCCGCTGGTAAAGAACAGATTTCAACACAAATATCAATAAGTCTATTTCTCTCTGCATACAGTTTTACAACATTCACAGATTTACCCGCGACTTCGCCCGCACAAATTATATACCAGATTTTAAGTCAGATCATAAGCTATGAAACAAAAATCATCAAAATCGGTTTAGTCGTTTTTGCGTGATGCCCAAACAAACAAACAAACAGAGAGACTCCCTGGTGTCCTTGACTCCAAATGATTGATTGGGAGTCAGGGACACCTAAAAACCATATCGAAATCTTTTTATCGTAAATGTCTTCAATGTACAGACCCACTTAAGAAATTATAAGAAGAATTAATATTGTTATAGTTATTAAGTCGTGTTATGTTGTAGAGTTTCTGGCCGCATCTTCTCTACAGCGACAAAACAGTTTCCGATGCGGTGGTAGCTTTAAAAAAGCTTTGAAGTTTGATAAGTGTGCTTCAAGCTCCTATATTGAATAAATTATATTGATTTGGACTTTGACTGACTTCTGTTACAATTGTATAATGGTTTAGGTTAGATTAGATTGGTAACGTTGGTAACTCTATTTATCAAAGTACCTACATTACTACATTACTAACCCATTCAATACTGAAGCTGCAACTAAAAACAATAATCATAAATACTACCAATTAGCCATTAATTATATGCTCTTTCCCCATTAATTCTCTTGCTACACAGATAGGAAACAATAACTCTCGTTTGAAACGCATTTCAGTACGAATGTTATTTTGTATTATCCCTATAGAAAGCGTGCAGAAAGGCCTCGTATTTTCTCATACAATAGAATAGGAACCACGAATATATCCATCTCTTATGGGACATAGAATGACACTTACTAAAGGACTGAGCAATTTACCATAACCCTTTTTATGTAAAGCTACCTTCAAGATTTCTTTGTGTATTTTACTATAACAATGTCGAATTTCTGATACAAATACTGATTCGGTATACCAAGTTTTTTTTTAAATTTATTTTATATTTTATGGATAGTAGACAAATGCAAATGATCTTTGAAATCTTGCCAACTCCATGGAGAAACCCTTTGCCTTAGAAAAAGTATATGTTTAGAATAAGCCTAACGCTTGGTTGGCGTCATATAAATTATGTCTGTGTGCGTGTATATGAATTGGGTTTAGAGGGAAATTTCGTAAAGCACTCCTAGTCCTAGTGGTTACGTTGAGAACTAATTCTGCCAAACAAAATTGGCGACGTAACTACAATAGTAAAGTACAGTGTCAATTTTACTTTCTGTGAATGTTTAAGCCATTAAACCTTTAATTTTATGTTAAATGTTAATGAATCTTAACTATTATAAAACTGTAACAGAAGTGTGTCTGTAAATTGAAGATATTTACAAGAAAAAGATTACGATATGGTTTTTAGGTGTCCCTGACTCCAAATCAACCTTTATTCGAATTTTTTTGTCTGTCGGTTTGTTTGTTTTTTCGGGCATCACGCAAAACCTACTGAATCATTTCATGAATCTTTTATTGTTTGATAGCTTATGTTCTGTCTTATAATCTGGTATATAATTTGTGCGGACGAAGTCGCGGGTAAACTCTATTCTCGTATATTTTTAGTGTATTATAAAGTATTGACGGATCAAACAGCTTTAAAAAGTAAAATAAAAATCTCTAAAACCGCTTGTCAAAATCATGGAGCTGTCTTGTAAGTACTATAGATGTACAGCTCTCTAAAAAACAATTTGACATGCCGAATTTCGAAGCGCACGCTAGGCATTCCGTGGGTTTAAAATTCTACGACATCAAGTTGACCCCGTGCATCTGTATATCCTCACTCACATTCTATAGTGAAAGGAGACCTTTGCCGTGCAGTGGAATCTGCAAATACATATTTTCGTTTGCAATATTATACCCAATCACTTACTGACTTCAGTTTTTGTAATCCACTATCGCTTCGTAAAGCGTTATAGCTTTGGTGACAAAACAGCGAGCTATGAAATTCCACAATAGGCCTTTTATCTTAATTAACATGATACCAGCAGCTGCTATCTTTTACTGCTAGCGTACGAAGTCCCTTAAAACAAGCGGTTTTGATATTTATAACGTTCTGATAAGAATTTCGAAAGAGTTCTTAAAACGGGAGTCATGAAACTGAGTCCTGCAAAATTCCTTTTCTCCATGCCAAGATCCATATAAAATACGTAATGGTTTCCTTGTTGTACGACCGTTAAGATATCTTCTGGGCGGATCGATGTTTATGTGATAGAATATGTTTTTATTGGGGAATAAACTTAGAGTGATAGGCCCGATAGTTACAACTATCTATGTTTGCTTTAATACGAATCGGATTTGGGAGATTGCCGTTTTATTAGCTTTATAAGTTCGGGTTTCCGTTTTACTAGTTGTAAGATGCTATTGGTTTTGAAATATCGTTTTCTTTCATCTCAAACGTTTTGTTTCACAAACCTCCATACACGGTAGTGTTCTATACGTCAAGATTATAATTCTATTCATTATCAACATTTTGAAAAAAGCTTTAGTCAAAAATACATTTAACTACTTTCGTCTAGCATAGCATAGCATAGGCTCACGACTATATTCCCCGAGGGGGTAGACAGAGATAGTCTGAAACCACAGAACATTTACGTTTCACTAGTACCGCATCTCCCAGTCTCTCTCTCTAGTACTACGTTCTTCTGTTTGGGTAATATGTATTGTTTTGACGAATTTTATATCAAAATCATAACATAAATACCTACGAACGAACGATTAACTAACGAACATACGAACGAACGATTAACTAACGAAGATACGAACGAACGATATACGAGTACTATTATAATTTTGTTATTACATCAGTTTATTTTACAACCATTTATTACCACAGAGAGCTAATATACAGGGTGTAAAAGACAGCCTAGCAAATACTGAAACGGTGAACTCAGACCATCAAACTGAACAACATTCACTATGGAACCTACCTCAGAAAACGGAAAAAAAAATCTGCTGTCCCATACAAAACTGCTGTACCTACCCGACTCAAATGTATGGGACAGCTGATTTTTTTCACGTTTCCTGAGGTAGGCTCCACCATAAGAGTTGTTCAGTTTGTCTGTGTTCACCGTTTCAGTATTTGCTAGGCTGTCACTTACACCTTGTATAACTACTAACAGTATAGTGATATTAGCTATCAGTTACACCAAAGAATTTACTCCAGCCACATAAAAATAAATTCTCACAGGTGCAATTCATTTCAATATTATGATAGAGTATAAAGTATACGATAGAACTTTATGTGTCACCACGGCCTCGATTTTTGCCTTTATTTTACAATGTGGGTCACGGCTTACCAACTAGGTCAGCTACTATCATGATAAGTATGATTTAAAGCTCTTAAAACTGTAATTTAACACATCATTATTAAAAATTACGTTGGTCAGCATTCAAAATTGATGAATACTTCTAAACCTAATTTTGAGAAATGTTCATAAACCCTTAATGACGACCAGGTAGGTACGTGAGTTGGAAGTACGTGCTTGTGAACTAAGGGATACAGTGTCTTTCGAGGATGATCAGACTATCGAACAACTTTCTCTATGGGACCAACATCGAAAACACGAAAGAAAAATCTCTCAATCTCTATCAGTCTGATCATCCCCGTCAGCAAATTAGGTTGGACCTTGTATTATACACGTTATACTGTATGTCTTTCAAATCAATCAATCAAATCAGCCCACATGCCGCAACCCACTGCTGAGAATAGGCTGCATTGAATTTTTTATCACATAGAGCCAACATTGAAATCGCAAAAAAAAACAGCTGTGGCGTCGCATACATTTGAGTCGAAACGGTACTGTAACTATGTATGAAAAGTCAATGAAATTTTTAGACGCGATTTAGAATCCAATATCTGTGCTTTACATTTGTCAGATTTCCGTTAAAATATATTGTTTCAATGCTAGGATTAATTTAAGATTTGTATCTTATAAGAGCCCGATAACTTTGAAACTATATATTTTAACAGAAATCTGACAAATGTAACACAGGTTTCTAGATAGTGTCCAAAACCTTGACTTTAGTTTATTAATAAGCAAAATATTAAACAAAATTCGTTTGTAAGGAGCGCGCCAACGGTTATATCCCCTTAAGGCTCTACCGACGACGCGTCTCGCCAATAGTAAACACGATCACCTTGAGCTGACACCTTCGGCTTCGGCTCCGCTAAGCCCTGGGGGTGGGCCACGCACACGCGTCACATTTTTCGATGATTTAATCTTTAGAATTTTCGTCCCGAGGCTGTGCGTGAGTTGCCTGACTAAACAAGATATTGATTCACTTTGATATGGCTATTGAGTATCGTTGTATCACACGACCACCTTTTTTTCCTTTTTTTTCAAATCTCTAGTTATTCTTTATACATGCGTTACATACTTTATAGGATGTTTTGACAAAAGAGATGAATGGAGGAAGACGACATATTGCGCCGACCCCAAATAATGGGATAAGGGCAGGAAGAAGAAGAAGACTTTATAGGGTGTTTTTCATCAAACTGAACAACTTTTACTATTGGACCAATATCGATTGATTGAAGATACCGATTTTCGCTGCGATTTCAATTTTGGACCCATAGTGAAGGTTGTTCCGTTTGATTATCTTTAGCACCTCTTTCTGTATGTAACCCATTTAATTTAACACCCTGTATATTTCCTCTATTTCATTCCATAAGATAAAATCTATGCGCGTATTTGGATGTAAAAATAAGGTGTAAATCTTTTAAATTGTTGTTGTTGATGAATGCTCAACGAATCCGGCAATTTCAAGATAAATAGAATCACTTATACAAAACATAATTTGGCAATGGTTCCCTCTTTCCAGCTATTTGAGTTTTTTTGTCGATCGCGCCGGATTTGCTTTTCCGTGAATGGAATTGAAAATGGGGTCGGCTTTTGTTTACAGATTCTGTTCCAATCAACTAAAGTCTAGATGAAAAGGTTTCGCTGTGATGTGTCCCAAATCTGTCGCATACATGTTACCGACTGGAACATCAAAAAAATGTACTATGTCAAAGTTTAAATTAACGATTTTACTGACAGTGTACAAATTCGCAGAGTATTGTGTAGTTTATGAAGTACCATAATATTTCTTATACTGTGGTATTTTATAATGCCTTTGATATTTTCATTATCATTACTATGTGTGTGTTCCTGACCGATTTTGGCCACTGGAACTACTTGATGAGCTCTCATGTGCCAATCTTCTTAGAGAGGCGGGCATGTGAGCACGTCAATCTCATTGTGATATTGTACTCGATTGTAGTGATGTTGTTGTCGGACTTTCAATTCATTACGTTTGGCATCAACACAGGATACAGAGACTTGAAACACTTCCTATCACGTATTCTTAGAACAGCTTTAGTAACGTTCTAGATATGTCGGATAGGATATGCATCCAATAAATTGATTACATTTGGTAATCAGAATTGGCCAGAAAGCTAAATAGCTATCGGAAAATCTCGTCGTCCTTATTTGGAATGAAGTATAGAAGCGAGCAAGTGATTAATGCAAAATAGCCTTAAAATTTCGTTGCTATTTTGAATGGAGTATAATTAATTACTATGGATAGCGACTTTGATAAGATTCCCACTGACCTTTATGTATGGATTAAAAAAGGTTCTTATGTCGTTTTGGTTATTTCACCATTTTACATAATATAATGCGGAGGCTGTAGAGGACATAATGCGGGTAGGCATTGACAGGAACATTTTTCACTTTCATCTTTTATACAAAAACCCAATACCTCTAAAGGGTTGTTTGTTACACGTGAAAGAGAAAGTATAGGTAATATTTCAGATAGCGTTGGTTGTGCCCGCATGATACAATGTCCTCATATATTTAGGGACCGAAAACAACGGCGTCTGAAGCTTTGTTTACGATCATCAGAGTACTTTTGATAAGCTTATCATTTCAATTGTTTATTAATAAATTGTTTATTTTGAATGAAATGTTATTCGTATCTGAATAAGAACGATTTTTCTGTGACGTATTTTTTGGGCCGGTAATTTTTACGCAAGATATTTCAGGAGGGCGTAAGTTTATTTCTCAGAATTTTCCTTATATGGATGGGCAAGAGATTTGGAAACAGTTCTACGCATATAAAAACCTCCAGTAGGTAGCTGTTTCCAATAAATATAATAAAAACCACGTAAAATTAAAGAGTCTTTCTAAATATTGTCCCAACCTTTACTTGTGTGTAGTGTCGTATATCTATTATTAGATTCCAAAATATGCAATCCACATTTGAAAGCCTCAACAACCTAATTAATGAACGAAAGTGACCAAATTATATCGATTTGTATGCAGAGACAGAGCGTGATCGAGATACATGAATAGCGAATTGATAATCGGACCCACTGAACTCGATTGGAGATATTCCGCGTACGTACAAATTACCCACTAAATTGGTTTCGTCTTGGGGATTGTTTTTGAAGCTGATGTACATTTTCACCGTACGTTTTATTTGATTAAAGAAAGTCTGGGGCCTAGATAACTACAGAGGATCTTGGAAAAAAGATGTCAATTTTAATATCGAAGATTATTCTGTAAGAAGAATACCAAATAATAACAATCAATAGCTAACATATCGTGATGATGTCAACCTTATTCCTTTACCTTTAAGAAATAAAACGAAATAATACAGATCGCATCAGGAACAGCACAATATACGCCAATAAATGCAAATACGCGGGATTGGGCCGACAATGTATGTCGATTGCACCCGGAAAGATGGGCCAAAATTCTAACGCCGTAGATCGTGGACAATGCCAGGGTCGACCTCGGAGAGATGGAGTGTTAGCGTGGTATTCAATGATGGGTTGATGGAGCTGGCACAAGACAGGAAGGAGCTAGGCCTTTACCCAGCAGACGGATGAAAAAGGCTATAATAAAATTATTCAGTCTGCCAAGCAAGAATTTCTCTTTTCTTTGTAACACAAGTAATTTAGCTCATATAACAATATTTCAGTGTAACTTGCGTGGTCCTAGTAACTTACATTACCTAGTTCCGTGATAAAAATGGTTTTATTTTCCCATTAGTAACCCAGAAATCATTCAAAAAAACAAATCCAGAAGAATAGCAACAAACGGAGATTTATACGAGTACCTAAGCTGTGGATGTTTTTATATTGTTCTATTCTATTGTCATCTTATAGACCGTGTTATACAGGATGACATTGTTCTGCTCAATGCCTGCTCGACTCAAATGTGCGCAACAGCAGATTTTTTTTTGCTACGACCTGTTTGCTCCCATAGTAAAAGCAGTTTTATGGGTAGATTCTTAAGCCACGGTTTATACAGAAGAGACGTGTGGCGGTGGCGGATAATCTAAGCAACACAATATAAACCTTATAATACGTAGCATAGCGTCGTTTTTGTCGAGACTATAGAACGCCACCTGCGACGATCCTGACATACCTCTCTGGCATCCCCCACATTCATTAGTATCTTCATGCATGCTCGTCGATTTCAGGTACATCTGACCTGAGCACGTCACCAATTTGGTTAGTGTAAGAAATATAGTAATTATAATTTAACTGAAAAAGGCCGTAGCTGAATAAAAGTCTAAAGATCAAAATGTTACAAAATGCTACAGCCACAACCATAAAGATCAGAAACGGTTACGATGTTAACCTCCTCATTTTAACGAGTACTTTGACCTAAGGGTTTTATTGGCATTACCAGTAACAGTAACAAGCCGTATTAATTAGTAGTCAAGTCAGTGGCCTCCTCCGGTACACCACAATTGATGGTGTAATTATTGTACTGTCATCGTGATGTAACTATGTTTGTGTAAGTTTACCTGAGGTTGTTCTGATTGAGAGGTGTTCGTTTATCTTCTAATTGTAATTAGATTAATTAAATTGTGTTTAATGTTGTCTTAGCAGCAGTTACAAATCATTGATGTTCAATTGTATTTTTCATACGTGTTCATTTTGATTCCTTTTTCGGGGCAGATTGAAGAAACCTTGCACAACCTTGTGCTGCAAAGTTTTTTTTATTGTTTAAGTTTTTTTTCAGTGTTTTGTGGGCGAAATGCTTGATATGTTACACGCCTACACAGCAATTTGATGAATACGATTAATACGACCCAAAGCTATACAGCTTTCCTAAGCCGGCCAAAGGTCAAATATCCTGAACCGCAATCGGGTCCGGAATTTCGAAAAGTCCGGAAATGACGATAGAATGTTTTACAACAATTTATTTAGTTATTGCATTTTTGTTCCGAGTTTTTTAGACCATTGATCGACCATGGTCTGTTCCTCTTGACTTTTACGCGAGGAAAAGCTCTGCAGGGTTAGGTATTAGCATACTTTTAGACTGAGATTCAGACGTTTTTTTTATGTCTTAGTTCGAACTTTAAAATCCATACATTTTCGACCCTACCTAGACTAAGCTCACGCTCAAAATGCGTGTCTGAATCTCTGCCTGCCTGCCTTTTATGTAGGTAAAATCAGTCCGAGCTGCTGTTGTTACTATCCCACTGGTAGCTCGGTTGCTCTGGAGCAGCGCGACAGTAATAATTCTGTTAAAAATTTTTCTTGTTCTGTTTCTTCAAATTTCTTACAGACCAAATGCCTTTCCTCTTAAGAGATGTTTATTCCGAATGCGTAAATGCGCGCTGCATATAAACGAAGTCTGGTGATTTTTTCAATTCGGTTAGTATTGAATTTTTCATATTTTCGCATTAAAGTAAAAAAAAAACCTGAAACAATCAGTCAGACTTTCGTTAAAATATACAGTTTTACTGCTAGGATTTATTTAAGATTTGTATGGAAATCTTTGAGGCACTAACTTTAAAACTGTACATTTTAACGAAAATCTGACGTCTTACAAACATAGAGATTAGTTTCTAGATTGTTTGAATTATATTCCCTTAAGTAAGATATCTAAGCTGAGTATACCCGCGGCATTAGTCTAGCCGAGCTAACCTGGAACTTATAACACTTGTGATTTATTATCTAAGGTAGGCCTCGGTATCGATTGCGGCATCCTGGTGCCACTCTTTTTCTCATATTAATAAACTGATAAGCTTATTTTGCTGTATACACAATAGTGATAAATCATGAGTATTTGATAGGTTTATTAATAAAGGCCTTATTACTTATATCTCTCCTACAGTTTGCTATTCAACCCAGTGAAACATAAACACCCACCGCGAAACATTACCATACAGTTGTAACAACATGACCTTTAGTTAGTGCCCGTTCGTAACTATAGTCTAGACCTAGCTATATGTCAAGTATCCCGTGTAAGGCTATCCGTACATCGGACCTGTGGGTTCAGGCTTTATCGCGCCTTTTTATCTCGTTCGTTCGTGCAAATGGAAAGAAACCTACGGCGCCATAGTGCTATTTCGCGCAGTCATGCAGCTGATGCAGGACGTGAGAAAAAAGAAATACTATCCATCTATCTATACAGTCAGCCCTTTTCCCTGACGGGTAGGCAGAGACTAGGGCGCGCCGTTTACAACAAGATCTTTACATACATCTTTCACTCCATTTACATCCATAAATCTCGGTTTCGAATACCAAAAACCTAAACCATCGCTTCATCCTAACGTAACTTCACCTATGCTAAGCTCAGCGATTAGTGGATTTTTTCCTAGCTTCATAATTTCTTTCACGCTTGGTGGACAGGCACCCTAACACTTGTGATCTCGCATTATCTAAGCTAGGCCTCGGTATCGATCGCCGCATCTCGGTTCGGCTCACGTTTCGACCGACAGCCGACCCCTCTAATTGGATGACGTCCGATCGGCTCCTATCTGCATGAATCGTCGTCTCAGCCAATTAAGAGGTATTGATATCACATCGGTTTTTGTTACGTTTCTCTTTCAATGAATCGGATGGCGGCGCGAGTTGAGTAATCAAGTTAGGATTTTGTGAGAGTTGTTCTCGTTTCGTTGGTTTCGTTGATTTTTGATTATATTATCGCAAAACTTTGAAAGCTCATTGTGCTGGAACGCTAAGAACGAACTACGCAGGATTGGTCAAGATGTAGACTGTTGTGTTAAGGTAGATCAGTTCATGTTTCTACTGCCTCTGTGGTCTAATGAGCATTGGGCTCTTGAAACGGAAGTCGTGGTTTCGATTCCCATGGGGGACACCTAGTGATATGTCAATTTGTGCGTTTTTTTCCAGTTGGTTAGGACATTGCAGGCCAAATCACCTGATTGTCTGAAAAGAAAGATGATTCCGTGCTTCGGATGGCACGTTGAGCCGTTGGTCCCGGCTACTATCTCAGTAGTCGTTACATAAAAACCACGTCAGAGGCCGTAAGGCGGTCTGAAAAAACACTGACACCAGGGCTTGCAGCCCACACGATCAGAAGAAGAAGATGCTGTTAAGCTGGCCTAATTTATAAGGTCAGTCTGATGTGCCCTCTTGTGAGGCCAAAACAAGCAAGTAATAAACGGTACGATCTGATGATGATGTCACGAGCAATAAGAATTACCTGCACGATTCTGTAGCGTACGTCTATATTTTGTGGTGACTGAAGCACAGAATGAATAATAGCGCTACTACTACCAGTATAAGAAATAATACTTATACCTACCTGAAGTGTCAAAAACCTAATATGGCAAATTACAAAGTTCTAAAGTATACACATAATCTTAACGTTAATGACTAGTTATTTTATTACCTGTCGAAATCGTGTTTGGAAACCATAAAACCACCCCAACTATTTATATCTACAAAGAATAGCCTTGTTTCTGGTCAGCTAACAATAATCGTACGAATTCGTGTGTCGAAACTTTCTTTTATGTTTCCATCCGAAAAGCTCTGACAAGGCGGTCCATTGTTGTTTTCGCAGAGATTGGAATCCTGTTTTTGTCGGCGGGTCACCGCTACGAATACTTGGTTATTTGTATACTGACAAACTTTATCCGATTTGAAATGTGAACGTAAGTATGCTGTCAAATGTTTTTGATGTTAAAATAGAAAAGTCTCTTGCTTTTCAGCCCCCCTAGACAAAGTAGCATTCTATTGGCGTTGACGCTAGTAGAAAATGACAGAATGTATGGATTTGACATTAGCGATCGACGAAATATTTCGATCGCTAATGTCAAGGGGGGCGGGGCCCCTAGACAAAGTATCTTTCGATTAGCGTTAACGACACTAGAAAACATAAAAATGTATGGACTTGACGTATGGTGACGAAAGCAAACGTCAAAATGTTTCGATCGATAATGTCAAATCCATACATTCTGTCATTTTCTACTAGCGTCAACGCCAATAGAATGTCACTTTGTGCAGTAGAACTGTTGTTTTCTTACTAGGTCTCCAAAATATACATAAACAGTTCTTAGGACTACATTGAACTCCACTTTCGTTTGCTGAAACTTTGAAAAGTCGATTGCTTTTAAGTAAAATTGTGGATTTCTAATTATAGGTCTCCAAAAACATCTCATAAACAGAAATTCGTCTGCTCTGTAGTGAATGTAACAGAAGTTAGATTCGCTTTATTTAGCATGGCTCCTTAGTTGATGCTATTCATCGGAATGTATAATATAAACGGCAGTATAAATTACTCTGTGTTAACACTAACAAAAAGAAACATCATATACAATAAGGTAACATAACATAACAAAACAAAATCGATTACGCAGGACGACAATAACTGTGAACAGCATTTGATAATGTTACTTTGTGGAAGAAAAAAGCAAATAAATATAGGTAGGGTATGTTAATTTCAATTTGGTATTACCAATATAAATAACATAAAATTAAAGGTGTCATTACTTGATTTTAAAACTTGATGCAAGCGAAAAAACGTGAATTAATAGCTCCTCGCAGAAGTGTACAACCTCGGGTCGCTGTTATTTGCCAGCAGTCCCAGTTTTTGTACCCCCGCTTTTGTGAGCCGGCGGCAGGCGGCCCGCCATTTGTCATCCCTGCTGAGGCTTTTGTCTTTTCGTTTTCCAGATATTTATCTTTACAGCAATAGAAAGGAGTTCATTATTTTAGGAATGTTATTGTTGTAATTTTGAGTCAGACGCCTTTCTGTTAGAGTTTGTACAGTCGTTAATTTCTGTAGTTTTCGTCGTGTTCAAGGCAAATGTAGGTAATTTTCTTTTGAAGTGTTGATGTCGACTTTCTTGCGAAATGTTTAGTGAAGCGTTCATTAGAATAAACTCGCTTAAAATGTTATATTTTGCAACGAATAAATTGTTCTAGTTTCATAAAAATATGTTCCATCGATGATCTATTAGCGAGTTACACCAATAAACTCATGCGATAGAATGGCAAGTAATTCTACGATAATTGAATTTGATTACTATTTGCTAGTGATTCATATTATGCTTACGTTAACAATTTTATATCCTGAAGTGTTTTCGGAGAGTTCAAGATCTAACATAGTTTTAAGATTTTGCCAATTAAGATGCAGATTTAGATTCTAAAGACCCAATCAGCTTCGCACATAATTTTTTTTATTATGTACAGTAAGTTTTGGAACAGATAGAGTATATTTTTAAAGGCAAAACTTAGCTAGAGTCGTAATAGGAGGATTTTAATTTGCAAAAACCCAATCTCCCGTCAAACAAAACTCTCATTAACGACATAAAAATGAAACCAAGACAAACTCAGGTTTTATGAAAAAGGGGAACGATACAAAAAGATATCATTTTTATTACCTGGACGTTCAATTTTCTTTGTTTAACTAACCGTCGCACATTTCCTTCGTAGCGTAATAAAACTGACCTTTTTCTCTTTTACGGTCACACGGACAATAGGAAAAATATAATGTGAATTTGTCAAGAAAATCCAACACCTCGTGGATTGGATCAAGTTTACCTTTTTTAAGGAAAACAAGGGAGTCTCGGGGGTGGGCTGGGATTACAGTAGGCCTGTGGTTGGGATCTGAGCTGGCGGGTGCGTGCACGCGGCGCCTCTCGCGGGATCTACACGATCTGTGTAAGGCTTTGCAATAAAACGCTTCGAAAAAAGTTTACTTACAATGTCCTTTTATCCCTTTTTTTCGGGAGAATTTATTTACATCCATCACACTTAGTGGGAGAGAGGTGGGCAGTGTACTAATAGATTGAGATAATCAAACTCAAAAAAATATCATATGGATAGCTTTCTGTAGAGAAGTTGTAGAGAAGATGCGGCCGAAAACTCTACAACACACATCTTAAATATACAAAGTACAGTCAGCGTCAGAGAAATCGAACCCCCTGCCAATTATAGAGATTAAGAAAGAGGGGTTAAAATTTTCTGAAGCCCAACGTATCAGATTTTTTTATCTACACTAACACGTATCAATTACCTAGTACGAGTAATAGTAACAGTTACCCATCTCTTCGTCTCCTTCAAACAGGTGATTTTATCATCCACAAGCGTGCATAGACAATGTGACGAAGGTTGTGGCATGTTTCCTTTTCTTTACTTTCAATCACTCTCACGGCGATTACATCGGAAGGGGTTTAAACGTACGTATATTAACAGGTTTTGCGTCTTTTTCGAATAAAAAGAACAGGTGCGACCTGGTTTCTAGATACCCCACTGGGAAAGAGGCGTGACGTTATGCTTCCTGTACTATAAAAATGAGATGCATTATGTAATCAGACAAGTCCAGACTGTCAGTCGAGTGACCGGTGGTTAGCCTTTCGCCCACTAAAACACCGTCTATTAGTCTCATTAGTTCGGTAAGTAGCATCGTACCGAACCTTTAAGATTTTTTTGTTTCAGTAGTTTGGAATTGAACTATTGAGACTATTTTTGTGTCAGTTTTCGGGCCATAACTGCTACCGAACTACTGAGACTTTTTTCGTCTTAGTAGTTCGGGATCAAACTATTGAGACTATTTTTGTGTCTGTATTTTGGGTCAAAACTAAGGAAACTTTTTGTCCGGGACCGAACTTTTGAGACAACATTGGCTCAATAATTTGAGTGTCTAGTGAACCGAACTAATTATACTTTTTTCCTCAGTATATGGGTCGGTCGGTACTTGGTGGAGACCTTTAGTTGCCGCGTACAACATTCACGGGAAGTCATAATAGTTTCTTCCACGCGGCACATAAAATATACTTCGAGTAAAATTTGAATAAAATACGTTCTTTTACACTTTAAAGTCGTTTTATTAAAATAATGTTTTCTATAGTGTATATACTCGAGCTAGTTATCGAGTTAACTTAACAAGGTTATAATAAATATAGGGTACAAGATATCACCTAAATGACCATAAAAAGGGGATAATGGTATCGTTACTCATGATTAAGCGCGCATGGGTCGAAAGTCCGAAAGCGTGGGTCGAAAGTCCGAAACTTTGCGGTTAAAACTGTGTTATATTTAAGTAAAAACTGATATTCGGTGATCCCTTGCATCCGGGACAATTTGTTGTAAACAATACTCTTTTTTGGACAACAAAAAAATAAAATCACAATATTAAAACCAAACAAAAAGGGTATAAATAACGGTCTATAATAATTAAATTCATTAAAAATAATTGTTATAGGTACAAAAGCAAGCAAATAGAACAAGCATGGCTTACACACTGACCAACTCATCGTCTCATCACGCTTCTGATAGAACCATAGTTTCATGAGATGATAGGTTAGTGATGTAGTTGTATTGATACTGTATCCGTATTGATAAAGTTCATATTACAATTTTCAAGTACTTTCAGATGAGAATAAATTATTATTATTATAACACTTTATTGTACACACAGACAAAATAATACACAAAGTTGAGAAAACATTTACAAAGGGCGAGCTTATCTCTATCGAGATTTCTTCCAGCAGACCCTCAAGAGACAGTTAATAATTACAATACAAACTTATTGTGTACAAACAAACAATAAATAAATACATTATACAATATATACCTACAACATACAATATATTTGATATATAGTGTATATAAAAATATCACTTAAGGTAGAGAAAGGTTTCTTTCGATCGGTTTTTAAATATAACTAAAGTTTCAGAGTCTAATAAATAAATATTACAAGTCACACTTTAATGATATAGCCCAATCGCGTGATGCACAAATTGTATTAATTTTGTTCAAATTGTATATTACGATAGTTTGGGCATCATGAACTAATCAGGCAATATTAGAGTGGTGGCCAAGAGAGGGACGGAGGTCAGTAGGCAGATCACCAGCACGTTGGTTTGATGACATTGTGAGGGCAACGGGTTCGCATTGGATCAGATTAGCACAGAACCGTGAAGAATGACGCAATAAAAGGGAGGCCTATGCCCAGCAGTGGATTGATGTGGGCTGATTTGATTGATTGAACTAATCAAATAGTGGTCGTAGCATTGATCCGCGCGGTTAGGCTTTTATCTCGTTTATTCTAGCGCAAATAGAAAAGAGATAAGGTGCGATAGCGCTACATCAAGCTGCCATGCTGCGGCTGCTGGTCTTAAAGTATCTTAAAGTAATTTACTACATTTTGCACAATATCGTATCAACATTATAATAGTTTCTTCCATTTTCATATTAAGAGAAGTTTATTCCGAATGCGTAAATGTACATTTTAAGGAAAATCTGACACGATACAAGCATAGAGATTTGTTTCTAGATTGTTTCTGCAAAATTTCATTGAGTTTAATCGGTTAGTATTGAAAATATTACCAGACTTCGTTTGTATGGAGCACGCCAACAGTAATATAACCTTAATATGTGCCTATTTAGGGGCAACTTATAAATTGTCATTGTTGTAGACATACAAACCTTAGGAGAAGCCATACCCTACCTGTCGTAAAGTAAATAACTGAAATTATATTCTATAGTTGTTTGATAAAAGTCATTTTTAACCAGCTTTTTGAAGTATCGCTTTGTATTGTTTTACTTTAATAGATTAAAATATGAGGATTCAGTGTTTATATGCGTGTGCATATCAACAGTAGGTACTTTTTACAATTTAAAAGATGCACTCGAACATATATATTTTTTTTAAATATTTTATTTGGGAATGACTAATACAGCGTTGCTCAGGGAGCAGTTACTGCTCTTTACTGCGGACTATTGGAGGGACCACGAAGGGTCTACCATGCCAAATGAATGAACTTAAGCAACCGACCTAGGGGCACCGAGAGGGGTACGGACCTCGGCATAGCACGTTGCTAGGGCTACGCGGTGGATTGGGTAGCTGGGATCGGTGAGATCCACTCGAACATTTCAGCCCTGCTACTTAAATCGCTACGCGCTACACACCATACTACGAATGCTACGCCATAGCAATAACACCTTAAAGTGAGAATTTATATCTGTCAAAAATGGTTAAGTAAGAAATATGTAATATAACATAGGCTGTGGGTTTATCGCTTGCTGGCAAGCATCTAAGCGCGTTCTTCAAAGGTGAATGACAGCTGTTGCAAAGTCTTTGTCCACCTAAATGGTCGTGAGTTTATGGATGTATAAGGGTACTGGCACCAACTTTTAAGAGGATTGATCATCCTCTTAAAAACTGTCAGCATTTTAACCATCAATCTAAATGACTTTTTTTATGGTACCAAGGTGGAAATTGCTAAAAAATAATGTTACTTCTCCATACAAATCTGCAATCCTACTTGGCCCAAATAAATGGGAAAACCAGATTTTTTTTCGTTATTTCGACTTTGGTCCCATAGAGACACTTCTTCAGTTTGATGGTCTGATACTCCGTTCCGGTCCGATACGTCCGTAAAAACCGTCTGTATATTTAGCTCTCACATCAGATTTCAACAATTAATTGGACTACAATTCGGGTCAGAGCAACATGGCCACAAAGTGACCACAGATTACGTGGAGGTTGGCTCCCGGCCAAGCGTGTGTCGACCCTAGATGATAGCTCTTTAACTCACATCACCGTGTAGCGGTTACAGACGATTTTAGTTCAGTGCCGATTGAGTTTGGACTTTAATTTGATGAGTAAGAGTATATTATTGCTGAATTACAGACGATACGAAATTAAAATAAATTGTACGTATTGTATTAAGCCATTATTTTTATTAATGTAACCATTCGTTTGATCACGAACCATTCTAGAAATATGTAGTGGTTTCGACCATCAAACTGAACAACTTTTACTATGGAGCCAATTTCGAAATCACGGAAAAAACTCGGCTATTTCATACAAAACTGCAGTACAAACTCAACTCAAATGTATGGGACAGCAAATATTATATATATATTTTTTCGTCGTTGTCTCCATAGTGAATGTTGTTCAGTTTGCTGGTCTAAACCACTCCTTTAAATCGGCGCTCTGTTACATCTTGTATAGGTACCGAAATATTAAACAATTCAAACGGCTTTGCTCATGTAAGGAAACGTAATGAAACCCGAAGTTAGCCATCTTCGAATCTACTTTATTTCGTCTCTTTTACTCTTAAGCAATAACACATTCATACCGTCCCTTTCACACCTGTTATCCTTTACTTTTTAATCCATTCACTACGTTCCGAATCATGTATATCCTCTTACCTAGTAAGCACTCTCTTTTACGTCTACGATCCAATTTACATACCTTACATGCCCCTTAAATTTTATAAAAATGAAATCACAATTTTAATTTTTTTTAAATTTACAATTTACATACCTTACATGCCTCTTTCACGCCCTTAACACATTCTTTACTACACAACTTTTAATAGATATTACTTAAGTATTCTATTTTATATAAACCAAACTTCCGAATATTAACTTAGAATTTTGATCAGTGTTACATTTGAATCTTAGATAACATTTTAACAATAATCTAAACTGTCTTAACACAACTGACTGTATATAAGTACCTTTGTGCTTCTTAACTACCTATTTATTTGTTAACTTACTTGGAACATAATACCAGAAATGGTGTTATAATTATTGTGATACAGTAACTACTTATTCGATTCTATTGTATTACATGTTAAATGTTTACCTAAATAATTATAAAGTTCTTTTGTTTTTGTACAAACTATTCTCAAAACTATTCTTGATTTGTAACAATAATTATTTTAATTACTGTAATGTTTACTGTTTTAAAATAAATTTAGATTTTGTATGAAAATGGTTTCTTTGTTATACGACCCCTACTTGAAATAAACGTTTTTTGTCTTCTGGAGTCCTCCTCTAGACATTCCTCGTCCGGATTGTCCTCATCTGGGTGGTTATTGACCGGGTTGTCCTCATCTGGGTGGTAATTGTCCGGGTTGTCCTCATCTGGGCTGTCATCATTTGGGTTGTCATCGTCAGGGTTGTGTACTGTTTGTGTTGCTGAAATGTCTGAAATAAAGTCTAAGTTATGAGGTTGAGACAACAGTTTCAGAAACTGTACGTGGACTATTTTCTTCGTTGATGGCTTCTGTACATCTTGTATTTCATAACATACAGAACCAATTTTCCTTAGTATTTTGAATGGGCCTTTATATCTTGGTGTTAGTTTTGTATCTGTTGTTTTACTCCATTCGTATAATACAAAATCACCTTTTTGAAAGTTATCTTGAATTCGTCCTAAATCAAATCGCTTCTTATTTTGAGTGTGGGTCACTTCTATGTTTTCTAATGCTATTTGTCTTGCTTCCTGTAAATATTGTAATTGATGATTTCTCTCTATGTCTTCAACTACTGTTCCAATGTGTATTTCCATTGGTGGCATTCTTGGTTCATAACCATGTAGTAAATAAAATGGTGAATATCCTGTTGTTTTCTGTTTTGATGTATTGATTGCTAGCACAACTTTTGGTAATAATTTGTCCCAGTCTTCTTTGTTTTCGAATGCGAATTTAGTGAGGGTGGATACTATGGTAGCGTTTGCTCTTTCTACTAATCCATTGCTGTTTGGGGTATACGGTGTTGTAGGTAGGTGTTCAATTCCGTATTTGGCAAAAAACTTTTGTGTAGACTGGCTCATAAAACAAGGTGCACTGTCTGTTATGTATATGAACGGCGGTCCATATGTATATATAATGTCATTCTCGATGGTGTCGATTACGGTTTGTGCTGTCAGCGAAAATGCGGGTTTAGCGAATATGTAGCGTGTGGCATGATCTATATGAACAAAAATATATGTATTACCCGATTCTGTCATTGGCAATGCAACAATATGATCTGATGAAATCACTTGCATTGGTGTTTCTGGTACTGGTCTTCTACACATTTCACCATATGTTAGTGTTGTACGACGATTTGTTTTTGCGCAAATTTGACATGCAGATGTATATGACTTCACATCTTTTCTTATGCTTTTCCACCAATACTTGCTTTTCAATCTGTTCAATGTTGTAGTGAAATCCAAATGTCCACTGTCATCATGTGCCATTTTGATTACAGTTGATCGAAGGCTTTGTGGTACTACAATTTTTTCTTTGTGATGCAATTGTTCATTATTGTTATGTAGCAAAATACCATTTTCAATTTTGAATGATTCATGAATTTGTTTTAGATGCTGTGTTTTGGCTTCTTTTGATAATTTTTGACATATCTGTTGTATAAATTCATCCTTACTTTGAGCTAATTTAAGCTTTTCTGTATTACTGCTAATTACCATCATGCATAAGTCGTTCAAAGGATATCTTGAAAGATGATCAGCAATTACATTTTGTTTTCCTGGCCGGTGAACTGGTACAAACTCAAAAGGTGCCAAATCTATTACATATCTTGCGAACTTTCTATTCATTTTTGCCTTGTTTATTATGTATGCTGTTGAATAACTGTCTGTTATTAATGTGAACTTTGTTCCTAGTAAATATATACGGAATTTACTTATTATTGCCCAATGAACAGCTGTAACTTCAAGTTCGTTTATGTGATACCTGGTTTCTGTATCTTTTAGACATCTGCTGGCATATTCAATTACTTTCTTCTCTCCATTTTGTATTTGAAGTAAACAGGCTCCCATTCCTTGGTAACTACTGTCCGTCTCAACTATAGTTTCTGCGTCTTGTTCAAAATTTGCTAAAACGGGGGCTGTTGTTACTATTTTCTTTAATTCTTCAAATGCTTTTTGTTGGTCTTCTAATAATGTTACTTTCTTTTTCTTATTGTTTTCCTCGAAACTGTCTGTCTGTGATTTATTTTTCTTTAATAGTTCTTGTAGTGGTTTTGCCTTTAATGCATAATCTTTGATATATTTTCTAAAGGTGTTTGTGAATCCAAGAAATGATCTAACTTCTGTAAGCGTTGATAAAGTTCTGTATTGTTCCACTGCTGCTGTACGTTTTGGATCAGTTCTTTCTTGTTTGTATCCTACAATTTTTCCAAATAGCGGTATTTCTGTGTCAATGAAGTTACATTTCTCTTTATTTAGTTTTAAATTCTTTTCTCGGGTTTTATCAAATACCTTTCTCAATATTTTAATATGGTCTTCAATGTTATTTGCTCCACCGCTTATATCATCAAAATATGCTCGAACTCCTTCACTATACAAACTTCCATAAGTTGTTTTAATTACTTTTGACATTATCGATGGACCTCCTACTAGTCCAAACATTACTCTCATGAATTCTACATGATAATCTTGTGTTATAACTGCTGTTTTAAATATATCTGATTCTTTGATGCAAATGTTATGATATGCATGGTATATATCTAATTTAAATTTGTATGCAAATTGCGCAATGGTTGTTACAATGTCTTCCATTCGTTCTATTGGTTGACTGTCTAATACCGTGTTCGGATTAATTGTTTTGGAATAATCGACTACTGGTCTGTATGGTGTTGTCTCATGTAATGGTTGTTGTACTACGAACATTGGTGCTGCATACGGTGAGTCCGATAGTCTACAAATTTTTTGTTCAAGCCATGTTTCTATTGTTTGTTTTAAAAACTGTCTTTCGGGTTCTGGTAATCTGTATGGTTTACAACTGATCGGTTTTTCGGTTTTTAGTTTTATCTCAAGTTCAAAATCTGGAAATTTTCCTATATCATTTTCTGTATTTTTAAAAATATCATCATATTCTTCAACTACTTCCATAACCTTTTTCTTGTCTTCTTGTGTAACAGATTTTATCTCTTGCAAATTGATACAACATGCTATGGTTTTATTTTCTTTGTTATATGCCGGAAAATATTCAGTGTGTGTGGGAGTTATGATGCATACTTTGCCATCCGGTTCATAAATTATTCTAGCATACACTGCAAGTTGCCAGTCTTTACCTAATATCATTGCTACGGGTAAGTTTTCACATATCGCTATCTGTGGCATAATATAATCAATTTTTCCTACCTGCACTCTTGCAGTTATCCATCCAATAGGGGTAAAGTAATTCCCTGCTACTTTATAGCTTCCTTTTTGCCATGGGTAAACTTGTGTATCTGGGGACAGCTGATTTTTATCGATGATTGTTATTACTGAGCCTGAATCTGGAAGAGCATTTAATTTAATTTTATCATTTAAAACAACCGGTATTACTGTGATATTTGGTTCAATGTCTTGCACGCAGTTTACATGTGGTGGTGAATTGAGCTGTCTATTCAAGGCATTATTATTCTGTTGATTTAGTTTTTCCAGTTTTGGCAATGGGTTGTTTACATTATTTAACTTATTTTCTTTCGGTGGTACTTTACAATTGTATGAAATGTGTCCCTTTTCTTTGCAACGAAAACATGTTTGTTCTTCTTCCTTGTCTGTATATGGGTTAAATTTAGAAATGTAATTACTATTATCCTTTTTATCAATCTTGGGATTACTTACAATTTCTGGTAAATTATTGTTATAGTTGCGATCTCGAGGTTGCACCTTTCTGATGTTGTCGATAGCCGACGCATGGTCCAGTAGTTCCTCCACATTCATACAGCAATGAGTGGCCAACGGGATGGACCAACGGTGGTCCGTTATACCTTCCAAAATCAATGATACCTTGTCTGTGTCAGGGATCTTTGTCGGTGATTTCTCAAACATTGCATTTTTGAAGTAAATGTATTCAGTTATTGTTTCTGTTGCCTTCAGAGTTCGTTTGTTTTGATATGTAATGAATTCAGCAAATGACATCTTTAAACTAAACCTGTCCGCAGCGCCATGTAAGGAAACGTAATGAAACCCGAAGTTAGCCATCTTCGAATCTACTTTATTTCGTCTCTTTTACTCTTAAGCAATAACACATTCATACCGTCCCTTTCACACCTGTTATCCTTTACTTTTTAATCCATTCACTACGTTCCGAATCATGTATATCCTCTTACCTAGTAAGCACTCTCTTTTACGTCTACGATCCAATTTACATACCTTTGTACCATAAATGTACAAGAAATTGCTATACATATTAAAGAACGTGACTACATAATTAAATTTTGTTAGGTACTTATTTAGATCAGAACAACAGTAGGTACATAAGGTGGTTTTAAACTATAAACCAAAATTTTTTCTGCAAAATCTCATTGACTTTAATTGGTAAGTATTGAAAATATAACGAGATTTCGGTTGTATGGAGCGCGCCAACTAATATCCCCTTAAATCGCTACGTGCTACACACCATACTACGAGTGCTACGCCGTAGCACTAACACCTTAAAGTTTGAATTTCTATCGGTAAAACTTGGGTAAGCAAGAAATATGTAATGTAATATAGGCCGGGGGTTTATCGCTTGCTGGCAGGCACCCAAGCGCCGGCGCTGAGGCTCAGTTCTGGCTTTACTTGGACAACTATGGACCAACGGTGTGCGTCAACATAGAGGGGTCACTTTTGATTTTTTATCAGTAAGTATATGCCGATGCCGAGCCGATGAGGCCGAACAGTTCTCGAGTGGCGACTGCGTACCGGAATGCGCCACGTGGGTAGGCCCCCCACACGGTGGATCGACGACCTGGTAAAGGCGGCGGGAACCCGTTCGATGAGGGCAGCGCAGGACCGGTCGTTATGGTAGTCCTTGGGTGAGGCCTATGTCCAGCAGTGAACGTCCATCGGCTGAGATGATGATGATGATATGATCGACGATAAATGAAGCTTAATTAGATGATAGTCCATACGGAAGAGAGCTAGCGAATCAATCATAAGGTGGCTGTTCGATTCCTGGCCTGTACCACAGCGTTCTACGGAATTTATGTACGGTTGTATTTATCATTATCAATAGCTCGGCGGTGAAGGAAAACATCGTGAGGAAACCCAAGAATGAAAATAAAATACTATAAGTTCGGAGGTATGCGTAAAATATGGGTGAGCATAGGGCGAACACTATAGCCCAACCAACAATCAACATAAAATAACATATGAATGATGCATATTCTTTATGCTTATGGTACTGCGAGTGTGACGCACACAGTTCGACTAACTTAATGCCCCAAGGTGCATGTATGACCGTTTGCATGTATGTCAGAAACGTACGCTCGTATAATGTTAGGAATAAATACCAGTCCGGTGTCTTCTATAGTATATTATACAGGGTGTAAAATTTAAATGCGTTACGTACTAAGCAAGGAGCTGATTTTTTTTATCGCGATTTAAAAGTTAATCACATTAAAAAACATTTCAGTTTGATATTCTCAAGTACTCCCTGAATTATGTAACACATTTATGTTTCTACGTTTCATATGTCGGCACCTTCTTTAGGGGATGATCAGACCATCAAACTAAATAGCTTTCTCTATACAAGGTGTTACAAAAGTAAAAACAAATATTTAAATCTTTTAAGGGGGTTGTTTAGACCAAAATCGATATGCCTAAAAAAAAAATCTGCTGTGTCATACATTTAGCTCGAGTAGATTTGTAGTTTAGTATGGAATATCCGTTTTTTTTTTCGCGATTTCGATATTAGTTCCATAGTGAAAGTTGCTCAGTTTGATGGTCTAAATCAGCCCCTTAAATGTTTATTTATATTTTTGTAACATCTTGTATACTAACATCGAACCTCGATAACATGGTCAAACCTAAGGTCAAACCAAATTTTGGATAGACACTTTTTTACGCCACGCGCATTGCATTTCTATTATGCATTGTATTTTGTTTGGTGTAAATAAAGTATATTTCATTCATTCATTCATTCATTGTGCAGTTTGTATGTTTTTTTTTCAACAATCTCAATATATTTTAACCACACAGTAATTATCTTCATTGTTAATAAATCGATCCTTAAAAGTTTGTCACGAGATTAAAATCTCTCCCAGTATATTTAAGCTGATAGGTTTAACAACTCTTGCCGTTGTAGTTTAGAATTTCAGCCATAAAGTTGTCTAAACATGTCTCAAAACTTATTCATTTAATACGAACGTAAATTAAATTTACCGTTTTAATTACGCTCCATCTATAAATAGAGAGATACCAAATATTATGTTTTATTTCTGTGAAAGAAAATATGACTACTCATTTATAAACTTTCTTTGCAGCTTTTGTTCATACTTGCGTATGCGTTACATTCAGACCGTTAAATTGAACATCTTTTACTATAGGACAAATATTTTTCATGGAACAGCAGAATTTTTTTTCGCGATTTCAAAGTTTTTCGTTTGATGGTCTGATGTCTAAACCACCTCTGAAAGTATGTAACGCATTTAAGTTAACACCCTGTATAATTTACACAAAAAAGACATAGTACATAGAACTCAAATGTGTGAAATTAAAAAATAGCATTCCATGACTTTGTATTCAGAAAAATAAATATAATCTTTCTCAATTCAATTCAATACTTTATTTCAATTCAATTCAATTCATTTATTCATGCAAAAGACATTACAATAAAAAAAAAATCATGTGTGCTGAAATTATTTACTGGTTTTACTATGAAGCGCTCGCGCCCCAAATATAAATTAAACAATGCACATTTAAATACAAAACTTTTACCTTTAATACACATATGTATAAAACGAGTTAATAAAAAAGCGCAAAACCTCATACAAGTTAACAGATTTATAACTAAATAATAGCAATGAAACAATAATATCATTATTTTATTAATTAAAATTGAAATTTATTCTCATTTTAAATTTTAATGCAAAAATGGAATGAAAGCGCTAGCGTGCTCATGGATACATTTTAGGAATTTTGTTTTGTTAGTAAGTAGGGTGAAAGTGCCTGTGCGATGGGTTGGCATAGAGTTCAGTAAATTTTAAATTATACTTACAAATTATTTAATATTTTAAAAAAGGTAACCTATGTTGAAACCTTGATAATTAGATTCTGCTCTCGATTCTAAATAACCTATTTTATAGTTTTGCGTTTATTCATTAACACGTTGTATAATATAAACTTACAACAGTATTCCTTACGGGGTGTTCTGAAACGTTGCTACACCCTTTTACAGGTTTTTTCAATAGCAAAAGCTCGCGATTTCGTTCGTATTCAAAGTGATGAAGGGAAAGCGAGGTGTAACAAAAATCTAGGTCATCATCATAGCCATCGTATCCTGTTATATTGTTATTTATTTATTTCCTTTTTGGAGAACTTACAGCTAAATAACAGACAGAGACACCTGGACCCGGTTATCCCGGATAAGAGACATAGGGCACAAAATTCTAATGTAATTTCATAAGAAATTTATAAATATGACTGCCACACACTCTATTTCATATCTCTCATATCACTCTATCACAAAATCTATTTGATCACTAGACATAAAATATATCACACTTAATTTATTTAAAATGTTTTCGTAAAGTTACACTCCGGGACATTGAAAGGAACTCTTCCTGAATTATTATTCGCCTTGGTCCCTCGTACAAAGAGTTTCAAGTACATCGTAAACAATAAAGTTATAAGAAGTTAAATAGCATTAGGCATTCGCAACGCGTTTGGGGCTTTCTGCTCTCAAGTCACGGATCGTTAAATGAAATAAGAATCCGTCATAATTTGCTCGAATGAAACTGGAGATATAGAACAACTAAACGTTGTTAGGGTTACGTGTGGTTCTCAAACTATGCCGTACCAATTTAGTGTATGATAGCTTGGGTACGAGTTATTTAGCTAGCTAGCTATTACAATGAAAATCGTGAATTTCCCTTTTTGATACGATGTATATACTTTTCTTTTCGGTGTCTCTACAACATCAGATTGAATGTCCTGGACTCCTCCACAATTGAATGTCATATATCCTATTCCCTGGCTTTCCTTCTCCAGGTCCAACTCGACTGTGAGCCTCAGATCCTGAACACTGTAAATCCTTCTATTATTCGGCCTCCCGCGCGACCTTTTCTACGGCTCCTGTTGGTCACTGTTTTGGGCGCACTGTTCTCCTCCATTCTTTCTACGTGTCGGGTCCATCAAGGACGTTACGATTAGATGAATATAAAAATTGACACAGCCTCAAAAATTACGTAGGCTCAAGATCAAGCGGCCTGGAGAGATGTGGTGAGAGCTTACGACTCAGAAGAAGAAGATAAAATTACATTATTAAACTCGAAGCACTAATAAACTATACTGTACTCGTAAAGAAACCTGATACATAATTTAAACAGTTTCATGAACTTTAGAGCGTATTTTCTTACTTGTTTATCAAAGGAACGATCCATCTTTGGTACGCGTACCACAGTTTGACAGCCATTCGTTTAGACTGATGTTTCCAAGAGTAACGTTTCGGTATAATTTTAATGAGTTTCCAGTTTAGCGAATGCAGATAATGAGATCAGTCGTGAATTTGTGTAGAGTTGCGATGTTACTGGTATTGATTTACTGTTACCGAGCTATCTACGGCTGAGGATATTACTTGATCCGACATTAGTGGTTTTAAGGTTAAGTTTAAACGTAGATCTATTCTAATTATACCCTAACGACCTAAATAGCTTTCGGAGTGGTCTGAAAGGAATTTGAAAACTTTTGGCAAGCCCTGGTGGTTTTTAATAAATCACGTCGTACAATTAAACTGGGTGTTTATTTAATCGAAAAAATACAAAGTCCGTATCCATAACAGGTTTCGTCAAAGGTAATAACATCACTCAAATCCACAACAGGCTTCGTCAAAGAAAATATACCACTCTGATCCACAACTCGTTTCGTCAATAAATACTTCCCAGCATATCTGCAACAAGCTTCGTCAATTTCTATACAAACATGGATAAACTATAAACTTGGATTTCAATAATATAGACGACCAAAAATGTCACATAACTTTATGTCCTAAAGTGTCACGTTATGGAGATTATTGAAATAAAAGATAATAAATAAATAAAGATATTAATGACTCTGGAATCATTTTGCAATCTTTCTTCGCTTTTATGCCCCCATTCAAAAAATTTCTAACGCTAGCTTCTTTGCTTCTAGCTAATGTTTTGTCCATATAAATACTTCAAAAGAAACCGTCGTGCTTAGTCATCATACACATACGAAAAGCACGAGAAACAGAAAGAAAATACATCATAATGTAATTTCAAGTAAAACATCCTCATTGAAATAGTTTAAATCTATTCTGGAGCGACAAAAATAACCATCCAACAAAAGAAAAACCTTTATTACTAATTTTTAGACTTCAAAATACAAAAAGATAGACATGTAAAAATAATTATTCTAGAACTACAAAACAAGGTGGGAAATATGTTGAAACAGTGTAATAAAATTTCTGGCAATTAAAAAGTCAGACTAGTTCGTAGCGTTAACTTTATAATTCCGCTGAGCGCTGACTAGAACAATGCTGTAACTGTCATCTAATCTAACGAATATATGAGTTACCAAACTACATTTTGCCAGAAATCTGAACAAAACGGGGAACGAATTTTAAATTCTTAAACTCTACGTATCGAATCTGAAAAATATACAGGCCCTGTAACCGGACTTTAGATTTTCGATATATCGCGATCGTTTCACTCCGAACTTCATTGTAATAGAGTTGACATTGGAAAGAAAACGTTCACGCAATTGCGAAGTTCGAATGTCCGGGTAGACCCCCATGGTCTTTCTTAATATTCCGACCGTTTTTTCAGGGGATGATCAGATCATTAAACTGAACAACATTCTCGGAACCAACATCGAAATCACTAACAAAAAATCTGCAGTAAGTGACCAGGTCGAGTAGGTTTGCAATTATGTGTGGAACAGCTGATATCTTTTTTTCGCGATTTCCATGTTGGTCCCATAGAGAAAGCTTTTATGTCTGATTATGAGGTTTTGAGTATGATCGTCTGATCATCCTGATATATGGTATTGTTATAGCAACGAAGCTAACAGATGGCGCTACGGTCGCACTCGCAAATGTGCACGTAAGACAACTTGCGACGTCACATTGGTAACCCGTTAGCCGCTTCACATAAGGTTCACAATCGTATACAAGACATGAATCGCGCAAGAGAAATAATCACAGAGATTCGATATATATACAAGGTTCAACTAAGATCTGTTGGACCACAGCCGGTCCCCAGGCTTCACACCCAGCCTGGCGGAAGATCTTCCCTTTTCACCGGAGGAACCTTCCACAGTAGTTCCTCCACAGACCCAATATTATTTATTTTCTATTTTCATTATTATAAAGCAGTAAAAGAGTTATGTCTGTATACAGGGAGTATAACTTTCAAGGTGTGTCCCTTTTAATGTGTCAAGTCACATCCCTACTTTAATGAGTATCTAATACAACTTTATTCGAACACCGAAAATATCTATAAAGCCGAAGCTTCTTAATTGCTTGATTAATTATTAACGGGGAGTGAGATGGGGTTAAAATGAGACGAGGGTCGGTTCGAAGATCTACGACGAACGACATCAATAAGCTTTAATTGGCAAGGACCATCAAGCTATTAGCTCTGCCCCAATTAGCAATATCAGTTCAAATCTCATCCGAGGCGCTTTGGAACAAGTTTTCCGTTGTCACATTCATTTCGAGGAAGAATTACGCAGTTTGGCATGTTATGTAAATTCGTTTTTGGAATGTTAAAGAATGATAGCATTGTATCGGGTATGATTCCTTTATACGAGGTTAAAACAATGGTCTTATGAGACAATGTTTTCGTTATTGTTACTTGTCGAATTTTATTCTATAATGTACAAATTTACCAATAATAATTATAAATCTAAATAACGGAGTAGACATGTAAAAAAAAGGTTTATTTTGAACATACTGTTGTGGGAGTGACGTAATTGTTGCAGTGGGATGATATAAAATAGTTCTTGATTTAAATTATTTATTTAAGTGCACTTAATCTGTACTACATTATTCACCTAGCGGTATGGTGGTATGAGAACGACTGGCGAATGTTCCAGTCGCTATACGGAATTAATACAAAATTGATGAACAAACAGATATGAAAAACACACCGTGTCGCTACATTATCCCCCCCGTTAACAAAAAAAATTCCCAAAATTTCCCATCCTGGAACTTTAATTGTGCCTAAAAGTGATCCTTGATTCAAATGGACTAGTAAAGTTATAGCAATATTCTGACTATACGAGAAAATGCAGCCGTGAGGTTTGGCATATTTGATAATGTTAATAAAAACCGGTCAAGTGCGAGTCGGTCTATAGGGTTCCGTACCACACTACCACACTACATGCGTTTTGTTTTCTCCGGGACCTTTAGCGCGAGACCGAGTTACACTTGGCCAGTTTTATTATTTGTTGTCATATTGTAGAGTTTGCTCTATAATCACACCATGTTTCACGCTTGTATGTAGTACCGTTTTCACGGCGAGAGCGAGAAGAAAAAACGTTGATAAAAACTAGTTTCTTGTATGAAGATCCCCCTTAATTTTTAACTTTTTCACATTTTTATTATTTGTTAACAAATCAGTCGTCATAACGCATATTCTGTGAAAATTTCAATTGTATATCTATTACCGTTCAAAAGTAACAGCCCTAGGACGGACGGACGGTCGGACGGACAACGTAAGCTTAGTAATAGGGTCCAGTCCCGTTTTCACCCTTTGGGTATGGAACCCTAAAAAGAAACGTATTAAAGCTTAAAATATAAGTCGGTCAAAATAATCTTTGCCAACAATTTATTATATTGTCAACTTTTATAATACCTATCACTTTTCCTGACTCATCGTCGACTAACAAGAGTTATAACAGAAATTTAAATTCTAGTACCCTAGTACTAAAGTCAGTGCTTACACAGCGAAACAATTGAAAACCCCAAAATCCGTAATAATTGATTCCAAAATTCAGCAACGTTACTTCATTCACGATAATAAATTGCAAAGGGTTAGGGTAAGAAACGATGAGTAGGTATTCGGGGGGGAGACGGGGGAAGTGCGGGGAAGTGTCTCCCTCCCTCTATCCCGTCTTTGTTGATATTCCTCTGACCTACAAACACAGTTTCCGAATCCATCTCTATGTTCGATGTTTAATGGTTACCGTTTGTTGTGGATTGATGATGAGCTTTTGAATGAGCGCTTGCTTTTTGGGTAGATTTAAATTTGACATACCGAATTGCAAGAGTTTTCATTAGAAAAGTCATTGTCTATTTATTGGTAGGTTTTGGGCCCTTAAGAGAATATTCCTGCGAGTGGGCTCCATGAAATCTGACAAACCAACAGATATTAGTTACTAGATCATGTTAAAAAAAATTGTTTAATTGCAAAAGTAGCATAGCATATGCCCACGACTATAGTCCCCAAGGGGGTAGTCAGAGATATTCTAAAACCTCAGAACATCCACGTTTCACCAGTAGTGAAAGTTTGGGCGAAACTCTGTCCAGTGTGACGGGGGGTGAGCCCGTCGCTACAAATTGCAAAAGTACAGAATAAATATTCAAAATGGAATCAAACTAAATTTGTATGCAGCGCGGTCGCGGGAATATCATCTTAAGAGTTTATTCCAAATGCGTAAATGCGCGCTGCATACAAACGAAGTCTAGTGATATTTTCAATACTAACCAATTAATGTCAATTAAATTTTTCAGAAACAATCTAGAAACTAATCTCTATGTTTGTATGAAGTCAAATTTTCGTTAATTATCATAAACTTATTTTGCAACAAAACGTAATAAAAGCTAAAATACGAAATTTTGCATACATTATTTGTGTCATGGTTATACAGCACGCTAATCGCGTGATACCCAATTCTCCTCTTTGTCAGATTTCTTTGTGATTAAACACGCCCATTCTCCTCTACGTTGTTTGTAAAAAAGAAAAGATATAATATTTTTTCTTTATGCAATAACAAATTTATGTTCGGGGCGAAGTCACAGAAAAGAGATATACAGTACAGCAACTTCATGCAAGCGCTTGAATAGACGCACACAGACAGACGATTGCTCACGTACACGACCCGAAAGCTACTTTAGTATTTTTGCGCCCCAAAGTACGCACGGCGGCGACGACACATCAAGATACGCAAAACCAAGATAAGCTGGCCACGCGACATTATAAGTTATTCAACGTACGCGAGGCCAGCATATATAAGTTTTGAATAGCTTGATGAGTCGCCGTGTATACCTTAGCGTGCCGTGTGCGTCGATTCGAGCGCTTGCGTGAAGTTGCTGTTCTGAAGTGCTATTTTTGAATCGTGTGATTCAAAATCATGATCGAATAATAGTAATTTTACTACTACTGATTTGAACGTATGACTTTCAAAAATCGCACTCCTGTATATTTATTTTCTGTGGCGAAGTACTCACGATCTCAAGCGGTCGCGTGTCTCGATGGAAAAAAGATCGGAAATGAAACACTCAGAGCCTTTTAGTGTTTTTTATTACCTTTATCCATAGTTTTTATGTCTCCCTGTATCCCTATCATGAGATATTACACTTTTATTGCAAGGATGTGTAAGTCTGAAGATGTAGTAACAATTTCAAAATGCTACTGTTTCCCTTGAAACCGTAATAGTAGATTTTACTAGAAACGTAGCGCATTAGAACATGAAATTGCACTTAATGTAACAGTTGCAAATAAAATTTTCAGGGATTCTATCTATACAGGGTGTAAAGTTAATTGCGTTAAATATTTATGGGGTGCTTCAGACCATAAAACTGACCAAACTTTATTATGGGACCAAGATTAGAAACGTAAAAAAAACTGCGGTCTCTTACATTACGGTCAAGTTGCTATTGCAATTTACTATGGTACAGCAGATTTTTTTTTCGGGATATCGATGTTGGCACCATATTGAAAATTCAGTTTGATGATCGGAAGCACCCTGTTCGATATGTAACGCATATACAGGGTGTGAAATAGTTTGGTGGTCTAAACATTAGTCCATCAAACTATTACAACTAGACTATGTTGGCAACCAACCAACATAAAATGTAGTAATTAAAAAAGTTGTATTTCTGTTTTCCGCCTTCCATATTGGTACGGTGCTTGTGCGTGTAACTAACTCTGGTGTAAAAATCACTAAAATAAATCGCCAGTGCTGCAAACAAGACATTCCTTTACATCGAACCACTCCTGCTACCAGAAAAACTACAGTCCACTAAACACTCTCCAGCGGCGCCGAATTAAACACCGGTAGGCCACGTTCCCTACAGATTAGACTATGGAGATTACGTAGAGAAAAAAAAATCTGCTCACCCATACATTTTTCATTTCAATAATTGTTGGAGAGAAACAAGAGAAATATTTTTTTAAATCCGATTAAAAAAGAGTGTTCTCTGGAAAAACCGTTTGTAAAAATTTGCTTTTTTAATAAACGAACTTTCAATTAAAGATCTTGTTTGTTTTGATTTTCTCTTTGTAAATAAATACGAGTTGGAAATTAATAACTCGTGTTGGTTTCATTAACTCTAGCGTCCATTCGATGCGAGAAAACGAATATTATTCGTTATGGTGAGAGGAGAAATACAATTTTTAATAAATATTTTTCATATAATATTGCATATCATATGTACCTCAAAAGAAAGTATGTATCAATAGGCTATTTATATATCAGCAACTCTTGAACGAACAACAAAACGCACGTTTTCTAAGAACATTGTACTACTTACTTGAGACGTCATCTACGTTTTATTACTTTTTCAACACACTGGCTCATAAAATGGCTCTAATTTCACCGCAATTATACTTCGTTCCAAATAAGGACGACGAGATTTGCCGATTCCTATTTCGCTTTCTGGCCAATTCTGATTACCAAATGTAATTAATTTATTGGATACATATACTATCCGACGTATCTTGGACGTTACTAAAGTTGTTTTAAGAATAAGTGAGACGAATCAAATCTTTGTTTCTGTAATGCAAAATATCCTTAATATTTCGTTGCTATTTTGAATGGATTATAGGCACATAATGACACGTGTAATCAAACTGTAACTTTTTCATTACTATTATTCACTAGTGAGTTATAGGTTTTTTATTGGTTGAGTTGCTTTGTTCTTAAAAAAGTTTCGATACAAAAAAGATCGTGTTCAATAGTACAAAATAAACTTTTTATATACTAAATAAAATGATTTTTTAGTATTATTTTCGTCACAAGTGTGTTGAAAAATGTCGTATGATAGACGTGTGTATTGTTGATTACCGTCCTCGGCTCTCTTATGTACTATTATAATATCCTGTTATTACTACTAATAATTTTTCAAAAATGTATTGAGCCTGGGCTATTACTTTGTACGGCATATCTTAGGACATCAAATGAAATTTGATCAATATTTCACTTATTCATTTTGCTTCACGCTATTCAAAAAAAATCTAAATCTTAACTATTAAAAAACTGTAACAGAAGTGTGTCTGTCTATTGAAGATATTTACATGAAAAAGATTACGATATGGTTTTTAGGAATCCCGGACTCCAAATCAACCTTTTTTAGAATTTTTGTCTGTCTGTTTGTCTGTTAGTTTGTTTGTAACAGCATCACACAAAAACTACTGAACCGATTTTGATAAAACTTTTTTTTTTGATAGCTTATGATCTGACTTAAAATCTGGTATATTATTTGTGTGGACTAAGTCGCGGGTTAACTCTAGTTTATTATATTCCCAATTTTTTATGTGGCGTCAGTCAAACATAATTTTGAGAAACGGTTTTTGCTTGGATTAATAAGCATAAGCATATGCTCACGACTATATTCCCCGAAGGGTAGTCGTGTCGTGGCGATGTGTGTATTTTTCTAATTTTTTCTAGATACCTATACTTCATTCCAAATGAGAACGAAGATATTTTCCGATTCCTATTTAGCTTTCTGGCCAATTCTGAGTAGCAAATATACTTTATTTATCGGAAAGATATACTATCTGACAAACCTTGGACAGTACCAAAGCTGTTCTAAGAATAAGTGAGAGTAAGTTTTTCATGATTCAAAATAGCCTTAAAATTTCGTTGCTATTTGCATTTTGTTGATATTTATACCTTACAAAGTGTTGGCCCGGATTGAAATAACTCGTTTGAGTTTAGCATTATTTCCAAACGTTCTTTTTACTGAGAAGAAAAACTTTTCATGTATGAAAGGATATTTAAAATTTTTCGGAAAGAATACAAATCGAAAAATAATACCCCTTTCAAATACTCGAATAAGTACTAGGTAAAATTGATACCATTAACATCCTTATAAACTAAGAGTCTAACCATCAAACTGAACAACTTTTAGTATGGGAGCAAAAGAATCGGAGCAAAAAAAAATCTGCTGTTGCATAAATTTGAGTCGAGTAGGCATTGCAATTTAATATAAGTCAGTTAATTTTTTTGCTCCGATCGGTTTGCTTCCATAGTAAAAGTTGTTCAGTTTGATGGGTAGACTATTAGTTTAAAAGGATGCTAATGATATCAATTTTACACTGACTATCAAGCTGTCAACTTTCACTATAGAGCAAAAATCCTATTCTTATGCCAACATCAAAATAAAAAAACTAAACCAAAAATAAAAACTATTCCATAGAAAATTACAATAGCTACTCAAAAAAAGTTTATGAAACAGATGATATTTTTTTCGCTAAATCAAAGTTGGTCTATAGTAAATGCAGTTTGATAGTCTGAAGCATCCTGTTTGATATGTAACGCATTTAATTGTACAACCTGTAGGTATTTTTGCTCCGAACAACCGGTCGATTTACGGTATTAACAAGCGTAGGTATAAAGTGTAAAGTGTAGTTGTGTGATTAGTTTTGGACCAAGGCCTTGTAAGTGCCAATTAGAGCAGTTTGCGAAGGACTCTGTCGGTAAATATTTACCCGGCTAATATAACCTACGTGTGAACGATCGTGATCGTCGAATTATCCACTAAATAAAAGAGGACTTCGTCGAGATGATGCAAATAATAAAAACCGGCCAAGTGCGGGTTTTTGTTTTATACTATTAAATTCGTTATAAATCCAATACTGCCGTGAATTTTTTCACGTATTCAGAAACAACCGTTTAGCTGGCAGAAGGGGGGGGGGGACGACGACGACGACGACGACGACGACGACGACGACGACGACACTTGACTCTAACAAAAATGTTCACTTTAAAGCTTAATATTTCGCAAACGGATCCCTTAATCGCAAAATGGTATTCCCATACCCCCAATATTTTTAAAAGACCTATCCAACGATACCCCACACCATGAGATAGACGAAACGAATTCCATCCCTACTTTTTATGTTGTGGAACCCTAAAAATTTTTTTTTCTAGAATTTGTTGTACCACTTTGTCGGCGTGATTAATATGTTTACCCATGTCAAAACACAGCTTTCTAGTACTAAGCGTCTATGAGCTAAGCCTCAGACGGACGGACATGGCGAAACTATAAGGGTTCCTTATTGACTACCAAGATGGTTCTTTAATTAGACGAGTAGGTAGCTTAATTTTTTAATTCATCGCGATTGTTTAATGATTTCTATAGGTATAATGTGTTTGAGTGGTCTGCGCGTACGAAGTCGCACGCGCAACTATACTCCATTCAAAATAGCAACGAAATTTTAAGGCTATTTTGAATTACAGAAACAGAGATTTGAAACACTTCCTCTCACTTATTCTTAGAACAGCATTAGTAACGTTCAAGATATGTCGGATAGTATATGTATCCAATAAATTAATAAAAATTTGGCCCACTGCCAATTATGTTCTGAGGTTTCAGAATATCTCTGACTACCCCCTCGGGGAATATAGTCGTGAGCATATGCATGCATTTGGTTATCAGAATTGGAATGAAGTATAGTTTGTAGTAGTATAGTTTCAACTATGTAGCTTGTAAATCTCAACTTACTTGACACTGCTGTGGGCCCTGTCGGTTAGGCGACGCTGGTTTAGGGCGAACTTTCTTAGCAGCGAGCGGACCCGTCACCGCCACCGATACCGTCGTGATGCCGCTCACTACACCACTCGATGTCGACGATGTTGTACAATCTGTAAAGATAAGTTCACTTTAACAAGTGAGAAACAGGTTATAGTATTGTAGAGTTATGTCAATAAGTTGATTTATGCATACAATCCAATATTATGTTTTTTTTAGAGGGTATAAGTGACGTTCTATACACAAGGACTTCGCTTCAGTGCGCTATTAACGTGACCACTTAGTTATGCCTAATTGTTTTACATTACTGTTTTGTGACCGAATACATTTAAAAGATGTGAAAGGACTGGAATTTCAGCGGCAATGTATGACAGCCGAGCATAACTGAGACATACTAAGGTGATATTAGAGACGTGCCATTTTTTGATTCTGTTATTGTATGACGTGGTGAGTCTTATGTATAGAATGTCATTGGTAATACCGATAGGCCCACCACACTTTCCTACCATTGTATAAAACCTGAAAACGAGAATCAACAAGGTAATAATGAGAGAGATCTTTTTTAAGGTCTAACAAAATTAGATGAAACTATTTTACGGGGATGATGAGACCGTCAATCTGAACAACTTTCTCTGTGAGACCAATATCTAAAAAGCGAAAAAAAATTCAGCTGTCCCATACTAAACTGCATACATAACTTGACTGAAATGTATGGGACAGCTGATCGCAGTTTATCATCACCATCAGTACCAAATTCACATATTACCAGTACCTCGGATGTTTCAATGAAAAACTGAATTTTATCGATAACAAACCCGCACGCATTGTAACCGTTGCATCATTAAATTAAATTATTTCTCTTACATTTCTACTCTACTGAAACTGTATATTGAAAATGTAACAATCGATAAATCGCACTACATAATAATATGTCTGCTCCGAACTTGCTCCAAATTATGCATTATGTAAATAATTATTATACGCACGCTTCCATAAATACTGTAATTGAAAATGTTCGATTCCTAAGTGATTTCGCAACTGAGTTACTGTGTTATTTGACCACATTACCCAATTGCCTTATTAATTGAATATTACTGATTTTCATAAACTAACTAATTAATTCATCAATGATATTCTATAATCATAATCATTCAAAGTATAATGAAAACCAATTGCTAATTCGAAGCGTACCTATTTATGGCGGGAAAAACTGCATTTTAAAAGTATTGGGTTATATGATAGTTTTTAGACAGGATTATTACTTTCTTCGTCGGTTTTACTTATTTTAAAGTGTGCCGTATGCAAACATTTCCAACGGAAATATATTATCTGTTTTTAAGATTTATTCCTCCATTTTCGGAGAGCCTGCAAAAACGTCTTGAATTAAGCGAAAGTGAAGAGATTGTTTGCCAAAAGAGTTCTGTGAAATTTGAAATTAGTATTATATTTATTAAAAAAGAAATACGTAGTAAAAAATGTATTGTGGTTTTCGATTTCGACCAATTTTATTACTGCGTATAGAAAAAAAAAGTAAATGAATTGTAGTTTAATAAAAACATTTATCCAGTATGTAAACTAACTAAAGGTAAACCTTTAAACCACGTAACTCGACCCATCAACCTGAATAACTTTTACTATGGGAGCAAACGTGATAGTGCCAAAAACAAAATCTGCTTTTCCATACTAAACTGCAATGCCTACACGTATGAAACAGCTGATTTTTTTGTTCTGACAGGTTTGCTCTCCCTTCTTAGAGTATGTATGAGCGAGCTAATACTCTGAGGCTCCCATAGTAAAAGTTGTTCAGCTTGATGGGTAGAGCATGCATGCATACGGTCACGACTATATTCCCCGAGGGGGTAGTCAGAGATATTCTGAAATCTCAGAACATCCACGTTTCACCAGTAGTACCGAAACTCTGACCAGTGTGAGCCCGTCGCCACATAATAGACAGTGGGTACAATACATGCCACGAAGTTGAAGCATGCAGGTTTCCTGACGATGTTTTCCTTCACTGAAAAGCCAGTGGTGTTACAAATCGTACATAAATTCCGACTATACTCATTGGTACGAGTCGGCCTGAACGGGGATCGAACCATCGCTTCCTGCACGGCAGGCAAGGTTACTCGCCACTGGACCACCACGGCTTTTTTACACGGGTAGAGTACGTGGTTTAAAGGTTTGCCTTTAGTTAGTTTACATATACTGTATAGGTAGTTTAGGTACGTATAATTGTTACAAAATTCCGAAAAGGTCTATTAAAATAATTCAAAACCATATTTAAAATCGGTGCACTTCGCGGAATACCTCTTAATAATACCGTCAGTTTATTTGAACAGTGAAAAATTCACGGAATCCTCACGGTGAATTCAGTTCGATATGTGATATGCAGCGATTGGTATTACAAATACAAAAAACAAGCACCTTTGTTGTTTTGTTTGCGCCCGGGTATTTTGTTTTGGACCGAATAGACCCGGGGTTGGTTTGTAGGATTAATTAGGCGGGATTGGGGAGGCGGTGATCATGGCAACGAATTCCAATTCGTTTAGCCACCGTCGCGTTATGCACGCATCACTAATTTTACATTTTCATTTGAATCTGTTGCTGTATTTTGTTGTTTATCAACAGGCTCGTCGGGCTTAATAAAGGGATGAGCTTTCGTACGTGTCTGGCAAAATAGGCATTGGTCAAATAAACGTCAAAGCAAGGAGTGTGATCTAAATAGCTTTGACGCAGTTGGTCAGGTACCAAATGAAAACCCAGCCAATATCACTGTTTGGTGTCCGTGCACGCAATGAAAGTACCCTCCAATTTCATGAACCACGTTTACCTTGCTTCGAGTGAGTTTCAATATACGATACATAAAATGTAAACAAAAAGCGATTCATTTTTTTCCGTTTCATCATAACAACCCGGTGCTGTGGTGAATACAAAAAGGTTTTCCTATAAACCTAAATGCATGCTAAGGTAAATATATGACTAGATCAAGTCGCTGCAGATACAGGGTTTAAAAAAATACCCTTGTAATATTTAAAGAACCACCCCTTTTACCCATCAAACTAAGCAACTATCACTATGGAGTCGAAATCGCGTAAGAAAAAATCTGCTGTTTCATACACCCCTGCGTTACCGACTCGAGTCAAAGGTAGGCAGGGTAGGATCAGTTTTTTTTTCAACGTTGTCTCTATAGTGAAAGTTGTTCCATTTGATGGTCTAAACTTAACCACCCCTTTAAATATTACTAGGGTGTATTTTTACACTCAGTATATTCATCGAATTCGGACTGTTTTGAATTACTCCTATACAAATTTGATCTGCGTACGTATCACTTTTATATGGGGTCCTTCCTAATCTGCTGTCACTTTTCGAAGGGGATGATCAGACCGTCATACTGAACAACATTATCTACGGCACAAAGATAGAAATCGCGAAAAAAAAAATCTGCTGTTCCATACAAAACTGCAAACCTACTTGAGCTAAATGTATGGGACAGCTGATTTTTTTTTCCCGATTTCGAGGTTGGTCCCTCAGAGAAAGTTGTTCAGTTTGATGGTCTGATCGTCCCCTTAAAAAAGTGTCAGCATATTAAGAAGGACCCTGTATACCAACATGAATCATTTAATTTGATCCGTGATCAAAGTTTTTGATTGCTTTCTACTAACAGGCAATTAAATTGCAATTTTTTTAAAAAACATTTAGACTGTTAGGTAACAGAACTAAAATTTTTTACGTATGGAAACTTTAATTCATAACTGGCTATTCGATTAAATGGTTGTTAGGTTGGTTTGCTTTCTTTTTACTATAATCCATTTCCAATTACCACGAAATTTTAAGGCTATTTTTTGAATTACAGAAACAGAGATTTGAAATACTTCCTCCCACTTATTCTTAAAACAGCTTTAGTAACGTCCAAGATATGTCGGAAATCATTCTGATAAATAAATTATATTTGCGAAAATCAGAATTGCCCAGAATCGGAAAATCATTTCCTCCTTATTTGAAATGAAGTATATATTATTTTCAAGCACAGCATAGCATAGCATATGCTCACGACTATATTCCCCGAGCGGGTAGTCAGAGATATTTCGAAACCACAGAACATCCACGTTTCACCAGTAGTACCGAAACTCTGTCCAGTGTGGTGGGGGGTGAGCCCGTCGCCACTTGTAATGGACAGTGGGCACAATACATGCCTCGAAATTGAAGCATACAGGTTTCCTCACGATGTTTTCCTTCACCGAAAAGCCAGTGGGTTACAAATCGTACATAAATTCCGAAAAGCTCATTGGTACGAGTCGGCCTGGACGGGGATCAAACCATCGCCTCCTGCACGGCAGGCAAAGTTACTCGCCACTGGCCCACCACGGCTATATTATTTTCAAGATAATTCATAATTAAGTAATTCATAAGTTGTTGACATTTTGTCCATCCGATTTTGGAGCAGCTTTTACTTCGGCTGTAACGTCCCATATCTCGCAGGCTGGTTTGATTACACCGTTCGATTGCAAGACTGAATAGAGGTGCATTTCGGATCAGTGCTCGAGATTACATTGCCAAAGACAATGCGGCTCACTGCACGAACATAGTCATATCCTAACTTTAATCATTGTAAGCACCCACTGAAATGTTACACTGAAGAGATTGGAGTCATGGATACTTTGGTACCTATATAAATTAGACTTGGATGGTTATGTGAAGCTTAGCATTTGTCTCGTTATCAGGTTTAGATTGAATTAAATATAGCATCAGTGTCACCTAAGGGAAAAGTAGGACTATGAACTGCAAATGGAATGTGTTTCGAGGCATGTATTGTACCCACTGTCCATTATAAGTGGCGACTCACTCCCCGTCACACTGGACAGATTTTCGTTACTACTAGTAAAACGTGGATGTTCTGAGTTTTCATAATGTCTCTGACTACCCCCTCGGGGAATATAGTCGTAAGCATATGCATATTTGTTTATTAAATTGCTTGTAGATTCGGAAACCACAGGCAGGGAACACTCCGAAGAACCCTCATATGCTATCATGGAAGTAGCTGAAGCGGTTTCCACGCGCCCTCGATTAATCTTTTTAGAAATCTTATTACAAAACGCGTATCCGAGCTCTTCTACGTGCCTACTACAAAAGGAATCCACATCCGAATCAAACAAGCCATAACTCTGTCGAATATTGATCGGTATAGATTCAGAGGCTTTTGGCTTTGATGGTACGTTCTTTGTCACTCGACGTGGCCCATTACTTTGTTTATGTTTGCGGCCCGCACATCCGTCTCGGCTGACCGATGCCGACTAATGGAACCCAAGAAAAATGACGTCCGATCTCTTTCACGACAGTACCCTAAAAGTAACAAAGTGCCGCTTTTGCAGAGCTGCCGTGATGAATAGGTAATGCCATCGATGGGAAGTTGTGAGTGTGTTTAGTTTTTGGGGTTTTATTAATTTTTGATGAAGCTAGAAGCTTGGTTAAGTGTAGATTTCTTTAAGACGACGTTTTTTTTTCATACCTTTTACCACCCCTGATTAGTTTCAGAAAGCCTATCTAATTAATACAACGTGTTAACGAATTAACGCAAAACTAGAAAGTAGTTTGTTTAGTAATCCAATTATCATGGTTTCAACATAGGTAATTTTTTTCAAAATATTAAATAATATGTTTGTAAAATTTAAAATTTACTGAACTTGATCTCAACCCACCGCACGGGCACACTCACCCTACTTACTACCAAAACAAGATTCCTAAAATGTATCCACGAGCACTCTAGCGCTTTCATTTATTGCTGAAATGATAACAAATAATTTTTGCCTGCAAACTTAAAATGCGAATGATTATAAATTTTATCTATTAAAATAATGAAATTATTGTTACAATCTAATTATTTTGTTATAAATCAGTTGGGGTGTATGAGGTTTTGCGCTTATTCATTAACACGTTGTATATGGCAAAATACATGGGTAGACCACCGATGCATTGGTCAGACGACATTGTAAGGGTTGCGGGTCGTACATGGATCAGATTGGCACAGGACCGTGAGGAGTGGCGCATAATAAAAAGGAGGCCTATGCCCAGCAGTGGGTTGATGTGGGCTAATTTGATTAATTGATTGAAAATACATGATAGGATTCTGGTATGTTTATCTGTTGGATAGGCTATCTATCTGAAACTGATCTTAAATAAATGACTTTTTCGAATGTTGAGAGATGGCTAGATTTATTGCCCTCAAAACATAAAAAAAAACCTGGAATAGCAATAATAATTGTTCAATTCTGTTACTAGCTTAGATATAAGATTTTTCATCATTATTCGTAGAATAGATAAGATATTATATAATTATTACACATCCTTTATTAAACATGTCAAAATAAAAGTTCCTATTTCCTAATTAAAATCAAAGAAGAAAAGCTAATTATATTACCAACACAAACTCCAAGTGTCTAGAACTTTATCTTAAAATGCCGTAACTTATTTTAAACTGGAGTTCCTTTCAAACACACCACCACTCTTGGTGTACTTTGCACTTTAGTTCTGACAGCTTTCGGGACGCTATAGGGGAAGTCTGGCCTATTTCAACATGTTACGCCGTTAGTAAAAATATTTTGTAAAGAGTGTCAATTTCAAAAAATTAGCACAACATGGCATATTTGATATTCAATCAATGTTAGCACAGTTATAGGTATGTAATAAGATTGTGCACCGCTTCGTCCGCAATGACTCCGGTCATCGCAGCGAGAAAAAATATAATAACAGCTTTTAAACACAGAAAATTTCATCGCAATCGGTCTAGTAGTATTTGCATGATGCTTATCAAACAGCAGACAAAATATCAAAAAGTCAGTGATTTGGAGTCATCTAAACGACACCGTAAGTGCTATTTTTGAATCATGAGATTCAAAATCGTATTCGAATGATGCCTTATCTCAACAGTAATTTTGTCATTATCTACTGGTGATATGAAGATGTGACTTTCAAAAATCGCACTCGTGATCGTAATCTTTTTTTGTAAATAAATAAATATTTGTAAATATAACCAATGTACAGACACACTTCTGTTACAGTGTTAATAATAGTTAGGCACAATATTGGTACGAATCTCTAGCTAATAAGTACTAGAGCTTCCAGCCTTACCCCAGAAGCGTTATTAAACTTTATTGTATCACCACCTAATGGCATTATTATGGAAATTACTTAGGTCTAGGCCTTAGTTACGGTCTAGGTACATTCCTAAAGTTCCCTGATTTAACTATTATGTCTTCGTGATAAGAATGACTATGGCTTGTATCGCTGGAGTCAGTGTGTGGAACGAACGATATTCATTAATTCTTATTTAGGACGCATTTATGTGATTACGATATTAACTTGGTGTTAATCGAAAATGCCGGCTTTAGGGCAATCATGTTGAGGATGTCTACCTATATCTATACAATACATCATATTCATACAAACAAAATGAAATTCTAGAGAGTGTCGGTGGCGCGCTGCGGAGAGGTATGGAAACTTAATCTGGAGGCCCATGTTCGAATCCACATGGAAGCCATGCCATGTACTAATGAGTTTTTCTAACTTATGTACGTAATACCTACCGACTGCTCTCAAACGGTAAGGGAAAACATAAAGAAACCTGCATACACTGAAGAAGAAATTCCGGTGAAATCCGAAATGAGTCCGAATGAAAACTATTTATGACGTATTTATTTGAACAATTATTCCAATCTCAAGCTTAGCGATATTTTTGTTCGCTAGAAAGTTTTGTTCAAATTGATACACCACTTTCTTGGCTGACTGTACATAGACAATATTTGCACAAAAACAATTTGGGATGCCTGTTTGTTTGTGGATGCAGCAAGTAAAAACTATTGGAAATATTCGGATGGGATTTTGAAATAACGCTTAAGTTAACGCTTATAATGCTTAACCTTGTCCTTGGACCTTTAGTGTTTATTTCATCTGACTCTAAAGTTACGAGGTACATGAATATGTGGTATACACGTAGTACGAAGTCATGGGCGCAACTAGTTTATAATATTTTAGAATAACGAGTTTAATGAGTAATTAATGTCTAACAGAAGCTTAGACGAATTATATACGCGCCCGCCTCGCCTTAGCATTTCCCCTCTGCCAACGTGCATCTTACGCATTTACATACAATTTTATACCTTACCACTTGCGGAAGAATAATTTCGATCTTATGACGTTTGGGGTTCACACGATACTGTTTTTCATAATTTTTAACATTCAAAATTAGAATCTAAACTAATGGAATAAAATTCAAAGTTGCGTATCTCGTGTTACCTCGCCCCCCGCAAAAAGTGGCAGAAAAGTTTGTTAGTAGAATTACACGCGTAACTTGTCCTCATATAAGCAGTCTAAGAACAGAAGTCTGTGTATAGTGGCGAGTAATGATGGCTGCCGTGCAGGAGGCGATGGTTCGATCACCGTCCAGGCCATGTCCGGACTTTCGATCTATCGCGACCGTTTCGGCCCGAACTTCATTTTAATAGAGTTGACATTTTAACGAAAACGTTCACGCAATTGTGAAGTTCGAATGTCCGAGTAGAAGCCCAGGCCAACTCGTACCAATGAGTTCTTAGGAATTTACACCACTGGCTTTTCAGTGAACGAAAACATCGTGAGGAAACCTACATGCTTCGATTTCGAGGCATGTATGTACCCACTCCACTGTCCATTATAAGTAGTGATGAGATCACTCTACCTCACACTGGATAGAGTTTCAGTACTAGGTAGTACTAGTGGTTGTTCTGTGTTAACATCTTGGTTTACCGATAAAAAAACTGAAAATTTCTGGAAGGAAAGAAAAAATAACGTGACGATGCCGCGCACAAAGAAAAGTCGGAAAAGTCAATGTCAGCTCAGGCGCGGGGCGCAGGGACGCATAGGGGGTACGATAGGATGCGTTCCGTTTTTGCTTTTTTAGCTCTGAAATTTGTGCGATGCCTACATTAATGAATATAAATCCCTTCGGATGTAACAACTCATACAATTATGGTCAAACTTCACATAGGTAAGTTTGTTTAATCATTAATTCTATTTAAAAGCAGGTATTAATATAAAAACCAAAAATTGTGTTTGTCAGTGCTTCGTAACAGTCTGGACCGAATGTTTTATTGCTAAAAGCGGTTCGTCAAGTCAGTTTCCTTTTCACTTATTTTATGAGGCTGTTAAAGTTGGATGGGATAATGAGAACTCCCTCGAGCGTCCGCTCGGACTTGGGATGGCCTGCCCTTGAAGGTACTTTTACTGATAAAATACAGGTAATTTTGCTTCGATTCCGCTTTTTTTTTCTGGAGTTTCGAAGGGAGAAATAATTTCAGGATAAGCATAGCATATGCTCACGACAATTTTCCCCAACGGGGTAGTCAGAGACATTCTAAATCCTCACCACATCCACGTTTCACTAGTAGTAACGATACTCTGTCCAGTGTGACGGGGAGTGAGCCCGTTGCCAATTATAAAGGCAGGTTTATACTTAGACAACTTATATGAGGACAAGTTACGCGTGTAATTCTACTAGCAAAATTTGCTACCACTTTTTGCGGGGGGCAAGGTAGCACGAGATACGCAACTTTGAATTTTATTCCAATAGTTTAGATTCTAATTTTGAATGTTTCAAATCATGAAAAACGAAAAGAAATTATTGTTCCGCAATTATAGGCTGTCGCGTTTAGTGATAAGGTATAAAATTCAATGTAAATGCGTAAGATTTTTTGATCTTGCACGTTGGCAGAGGGAAAATGCTAAGGCGAGGCGGGTCCGTATATAAATCGTCTAAGGGTTTATACGATGCCAATTTCTGTCTGATCATCCCTTGAAAAAACCGTCACATATTAATTTTAATGTATCTCTGTTTAATTTCCTACTTTCTCGTATTTTATTATAAAATTGATCTAAGCTAGGTACCTTATCTTAGTTTAGTAGATTAAAAAGTATTTTTTGGTATGTTTTATAATGGCAATACAATATGATTCGATTCCATGCTATTCTAGAAAGACCATATTGTAGTAAAACAATTAAATCTTTAATTGAAGCAAAACATGGCTATAAATAAACATAATACAAATCAAAAATATATAAACAAATTGTTAAAGTATTGTATATTAGTGACGGAAACATCTCTTTCCGTTAGAATGTTTATTTTGCAAACTAATAGAAAAAAAGAACAAAATTTCTCACCAAAACGAGGCGTTTACGATTCGTCGTAAAATCGTCTCTTTCCCAAAAACGACAGACAAAGGAGTGAATAAACGTCGAGATTGGAAAATTATTCATATTCGTGACCCGGTCTGTGTGGTCCTGGCCGCGGGCGACGCGCTCTGTATTGGTATGCTGAGATATACGAACACGCTGTGTTATCCCGAGATATCTCATTATAGGATATAAAGATTATTTACTCAGAAGAATTGAGAGACGATTTATAGGTACTATGTATGTACCTAAGATATTATAATATTTTTGTCGTTGCGGATACGTTAACCATGTATCTCTGCGGATACGTTCACTCATCAAACTGAACAACTTTAATTATGTAGCCAACTTCGAAATCATGAAAATAAATGTTTCATACATTTTAGTAGATTCGTTCCTGCTGTTTTTCAGTGACGGTTAAAAAAGCTTATGCACGACTATATATTATAGGAGGTAGTCAGAGATATTCTGAAAGCTCAGAACAGCCACGTTTCACTAGAAAAAAACTGGGTGTTAAATTAAATACATTACGACAACACCGTGGAAAAACTAAGTAGGTACCCAGGTTGTTCCAAAGAAAACGTAAATGAAACGTAAAGGAACAGCTGATGTTTTTTTTTTCGCGATTTTGATGTTGCCTCCATACTGAAAGTGGTTCAGTTTTGCGATCTGAAACCTTAGATGATTTATATAGGGACCCACCTCGCGTTAGCGTTTCTCTCTGCCAACGTACAAGATAAACTAATCATGTGGTTTTTTACTTACAATTTGATACCTTATCACTAAACGAGACAGCCTATAATTGCGGAACAATAACTTCGAACTTATCACGTTTGGGGTTCACACGAGTATATTATTCATGATTTTTAATAATCAAAATTAGAATCTAAAGTAATGGGATGAAGTCCAAAGTTGTTTCCTCGTCCCCCGCAAAACGTGTCAGAAAAGTTTGTTAGCACAATTACACGCCTTACTTTTCCATATATGTATAAATATTCTCTGAAACACCCCTCGCAATTACATTTTTTACTAGGTTTTTAGTAGGTGCATTTTATAGGTTTTTTTTTCAACATATTTACAACATTACTTATATAATTAAAAAAAATCAGTGGTTAAATACTTATATTTCTGTGTGCCAAATATATTGTAGGTAGATAAATCTTTATAGCATATTACCGTTAGATAAAACATACTGGAGGATATAACAGTCCAATGCAACCACAACAACAATCTTATTTCAATCCTGAGAATTTATACATTAATGTAATTACTTACATACATTCCCATTTAAATGAAATATTAATTACAATCATAACTTGCGCGACGTAGCATAAAGTAACCGAGGTATCACGAAACAGTTTCGAAAACTCAGTTAGCGGAATGGGAGATTTTAATCACATTAACAGTCATACAGAGAGTTCAAGCCTTTCACGACTTGCAGAATTGGAGCTCGAGTCACGAGTATGACATCTCAGAGACATTATCCAGTTAGGTAGATTTCCTAAGTATTTCTTTACATTTATTAATTAATCTAATCTTTGTGATATATGTTTTGATATAAGTACATACCCTTGTCCTGTTATTCTCTACTGTTGAATAATAATGTTAGAATCGTAGATAAATTGTCTCAAGGTAAGGTTATAATCTGGTTTAAATAGGTTATTCGTAATGTAAGTTTGAGAATAAACTTCACCGATATCGAATTCATCAATACAATTGTCTCAATTCAATTCAATTCAATTCAATATAATTTTATTCAATATAGGAGCTTACAGCACACTTATCAAACGTCAAATCTTTTTTAAAGCTACCACCGCGTCGGAACGTGTTGTCGCTGTAGAGAAGATGCGGCCAGAAACTCTACAACATAACACGACTTAATAACTATTACAATATAAATTCTTAAGCTAAAGTTATGTATACAATAATACATAGTCTATTTAATAAAATAATTGATACTATACAGTAAAGTAAATAAACTATAAGCTAGTGACCTCAGACCCAAGCATTTTGATCATTTAAATAATCATCCAGTTTATAATATGCTTTCTTACAGAGGACTTTTTTGATTTGAGTTTTAAACATGTTTTCGGAAAGATTCAAAATGGTCTCGGGGATTTTATTATAACAACGTATACAGTGACCCATGAAAGACGTGTTGACCCTACTAAGCCGAAAGTGTGGAGATATCAGTTTATTTTTGTTTCGAGTGTTGTAATTATGGACATCACAATTTTTTGGAAATAACGACAAATTTTTTCTTACATATAAAATGTTTTCATAAATAAACTGTCCATAAACTGTTAAAATATTAATTTCCTTAAAAAGGTCGCGAAGCGAATCACGACAGCGCAGACCATATATAGCTCGAATTGCCCGTTTCTGTAGGATAAAGATTGTCTCAATGTCTGCAGCACGACCCCACAATAAAATACCATAGGACATGATACTATGAAAGTAACTGAAATATACGAGTCGGGCTGTTTCAATATCAGTTAGTTGTTTAATTTTTCTGACTGCATATGCTGCAGAGCTTAGCCTACCAGCTAGAGTTTCAATGTGGGAACCCCATTGCAGCCTAGAGTCAATCGTTATTCCCAAAAACACTGTATTATCAACAAAATCTAGACTATCTCTGTTCAAAGTTACTTGGTTATATACAATTGGTACATTTGGCAAAACAAATTTTATACATTTCGTTTTTTTTGCATTAAGTGCGAGATTATTTGCGTTAAACCAGTTCAAAACTTGTTGAAGGGTATCATTTACGTCGTCAAGTTTTTGGTCCTTCCTATTTACTTTAAAAATCAGAGAAGTATCATCAGCAAATAATACTATGTTCGACAAGTTTTGTACCATATGTGGCAAATCATTTATGTAGACCAAAAAAAGGAACGGACCCAAAATTGAACCCTGGGGCACGCCTGTTTGCACATGTGATCCAGATGATTTAGATCCGTTCACTAAAACTTTTTGGACTCTGTTTTTTAAGTAGGAGTCCATCAAATCAAGAGCTGAGCCATTAACTCCGTAATGTTTTAGTTTTAACAGCAAAGTTTTATGATCAACGCAATCAAATGCTTTGGAAAGATCGCAAAAGACGCCTATCGCATTTTGGTGCTCCTCCCAAGCGCTGAAGATGTGCTGAATCAGAGTAACTCCTGCGTCTGTAGTTGAGCGTCCTTTGGTAAACCCGAACTGCTGATCATGCAGCAGTTTATTTAGATTGAAATGAGACAGCATTTGATTGAGAATAATCTTTTCGAAAACCTTGCTGAGAACTGGTAATATTGAGACAGGTCTATAATTGTTGGGATCATGTCTATTGCCTGATTTAAAGAGAGGTACGACTTTACTATGTTTCATAAGATCGGGAAAAGTACCTTCTGGTTAGATTATATTACTAGTTTTATTTCAATTCAAAGTCAAATCGTCTGTATTACAATTTATACAAGCTTGTTCCTTTAATTAATAAAAAAATGTAGCTTGTAATAAATTATTGCAAATAATAATTTAATACACTTCTTAGTTTGAAATTTTGAATACTGAAAATTTCACATTTAAAACTGAAAACTACTTCTTTTAAAGTTCTTGTCATTTCAGGAAAATCCCTGTTGTCTGCCAACCCTACTTAAAGTAAAATATAATTAATTTCTTTTCTATAAACACCCTTGACAAAAACCAATGTGAATTCTTAGAAATGCGAACAATAAATTGAATGACAAATTATAAAATGAAGAGAATATTTCCACTTCAAAGAATTTTATCAGTCTATTGTCTATTGAACTTTTTTACGAGGTATTTTTGGAGTTTTCATGTGTAATAAGAGACGGCTTTTAGAACGCCTCGGGTTCTAGGAAGTTCTTTTTATTGGGTACAGGGGTAAACTTTTGTTGACAACCGCCGAGTTTATCGGTATAAACGGGACAATTTTCCTTAAGAATTATTGTAGATTTCGTGTTACATTGCGTGGAGAGCACGCATTTAAACTTTGAGAATACTGGAAGAGGCAGCAATGTACGGATCTAGTAATAAAAATCTCAAAGAGATCATGAGATTTGCGGTAAAACGTCTCAGGCAAGTTTTACTTTTGCGTCAGGGGATGGAGATTGGGTAAAATGATGTACTTACAGGTCCTCTCAGAACAGACAAAGAAAATATTATGTACCTATAGGTAGTACCATAGTGTTTTGAAGACTCTTCATTATTACCAGCACGTATCAAAGTAGGTACCTAGTAATTGCCAGTTTTAATTTTTTAAATTTATTTTCGTTGTGACTTCAGACACTATTTATACCGAAGAGTAAATATTTCGATTTCTAAACAAAATTTTAATAGGTCGTTAAAAAAATTGCTTGACAATTTTTAATTAAAAGGCAATGTAAACTTCTAAAGGCTAGATTAGTTTACCCTCAGTTATAGTTCTTATGTGTATAGGCATTCGATTTTAATTAGGTTGGCATGTAAACATACACTGGCCTACTTTATAATCTTGAGCTAACATGAGACAAGCGTTGACTTCTAATTATGTTGTGTACTCGTATATTGCCAAATACATTCAAATTTAACCTTTATTGCAATGTAGAAAGGTAATTAATTGAACCGCAGACTTCATAAAATGTTGGGTTATGTTGAATCTGTTCGCATAGTAGCTTACGGAGCAAGTCTTTAAAAATATGTAATAAATAAGGAAAAGAAACAAACTTGACTTAGCAACAGTTGATTTACAAAGTGTAAAAAAATTAACACAGGGTAGTTCACACGGCGACACATCAAGCTATACTCCATTCATAATAGCAACGAAATTTTAAGGCTATTTTGCATTACAGAAACAGAGATTTGAAACACTTTCTCTCACTTATTCTTAGAACAGCTTTAGTAACGTCCTAGATATTTTATGTGGGATAGTATATGTATCCAATAAATTAATTACATTTGATAATCTGAATTGCCCAGAAAGCTAAATAGGAATCGGAAAATCTCGTCGTCCTTATTTGGAATGAAGTATAGTTTTAGCAGAAATACGCTAAGACGACTTTCGAGTGTGTAACTGTATAGGGTGTTAGGGTAAACAGTTGCATTGCTTTAAGGGGTAATTGTACCAATGATACTCAACAACTTTCCCTAAGAAACCTATAGGACATCGCAAAAAATAATTTCGACTTTTCATACAAACATTCGATCAGCTGATTGTATTTAGTATGGTAAGTCCAAAAATTTGTTTGCTAAATTCTTATAGGTTTCTTAGGGAAAGTTGTTCAGTATCTTGGGCACAATCATCCCTTAAAGTAATGCAACTGTTTACCTAACACCCTGTATAAATAAACATTTACAAACTTTAATCCATAGTTAAACGAGTAAACTAAACAAAATTAAAACCAAATAGTTACAAATCAAATTATAGAGATTGAAAATTTTAATATCGAGTTGCCTGCATTATATCTGATATTGTTGCTATAAATTTTACTTCCTATATTATATTCTTTCTATTTCTAATATTGTTCTATACCTACAGGGACCACAGTTTTTAAGGGGATGATCAGACCAGCAAACTGAACATTTTTCTCTAAACTGCCAACATCGAAATCATGAAAATCGTGTGAATCGTTTAGGTCGAGTAGATTGGCAGTTTTGTATGTTACAAGAGTTTTTTGCGATTTCGGAGTTGGTTGCATAAAGAAAGTTGTTCAATAGATAAAGTTGTTCAGTTTTAAGGCCTGATCATCCCTTTAAAAAACCGTCACCATAAGCTTGACGAATTGGGACTATCATACGACTTGACTAATACTAAATCATAATTAAGATGGACCCTGTATAATATATAGGGTCCTTCTTAATAAGCGGACACTTTTTTAAGGGGATGCTCAGACCGTCAAACTGAACAACTTTCTCTATGGCACCAGCATTGAAATCGCGAAAAAAAACAGTTATCCTATACAAAAATGCAAAACCTACTCGAGCCAAATGTATGGGAAGCAGATTTTTTTCTCGCAACTTCGATGTTGGTCCCATCCTCTTAAAAAACTTTCAGCATATTAAGTTGGACCCTGTATAATAGGAACAGTTATGCTTTTAGTTTGTTAACGTATTGGGCATAACGAGCATTTCGTATCGCAATGATCAAACCTTGATTATTTTCGTTCACAAATCAACAGTAGGTACAAATATATTGTTTGACCAAAAAAAGATTTTCACTCAAATAACACAACGTTCCTCAGTGTGGAAGCAGACATGGGGGATATGTAAATTAATATCACATGAATGTGTCTCGCTTTTCACAATGATTTCATTGTTAAGTGGGAGCGGGATGGATGTAATAAAACAAATGGGTGATGCGTGCGATCCATCAATTCGGCGTCTCATACGTATGTATTGCACAAAACAAGGTAATATTCTACAATTTGTTGATATTATGTTGTCTGGCAAGAGGGCTTAATAATGACATCAAACAGCTAGGCCTCTCATGTTAGGCACCTATATTACACAACGTTTTGATTCCATTTATCAAAATTGTTTCGTAACCTATTTTTGTGAGAATTTAGAATTCTGCACACAAACTTTCAGCCGTATTGCTTTTAAGGGTGATCGAAAACTATGCAACAACAATCTATATTTTTAAGCATGCAGTTGTAGCAAGGTTCAGCATAGGTAGGTTTCAGAAAAATAATATCCATTCACAGATCGGTACGAAACCCACTGTAATACCGTTATCTAAGTCATTATTATAAGCACTTTCGAATGACAGTCTCCAATATATTTGTTCTATTTGGACTATTACTTTTTGACTCACTGATGTCAACAAATCTTTCATGGGGCACTGCTTACGCTGTTATAATACCAGAGTATATTCTAAACTTTCCAGACAACAGGATTAAGTCCCATGTTAAGCAAGTCTTCTGTAAAAAAGCTCAGTATAAACTCGATGATTATAATAAATGACCAAAATGTCTGGTCTTGACCTGACATGTTATGCTATTTAATTTAAAATTGTATTTGTAATTGTACTTTGTATAATTTCATTCGTTTAAAGCTATACAAACTTATCGTTGGAGTAGTGTGCCTCGTAACTCCATTTTACTTTAAATTACATTTTATACAATTTTATTACACATTTCTGAATGCATCCATGGCACAACTCTTAAATCATTTTAAAAAGCCGTTACAATTTAAAAAGATAAATAGAAAACCATATGGTTCTCTCCAACTCTGGGCTGCCATTTTTCATGGTGAAGTTTTTTTTGCCTCCTGTAAAATTTGATCTAATGGAGGTACGAGGTCTGACACTTTAGTCGACGTTATGTGACATTATTTTGAAAAAAAAATTGAGGTGAGTTTAAGTTGGACAGAGAAGAATAATAATAATTTTTCTGTACGTGTGTTTGTCACTCCTAAACGTATGGACCGATTTGTATGAAATTTTGTATATTTCAATGTAGGTGGCGCTGCTGTCGGTATGTCACTGATCTTCGGCACGGCAGGGACGATTTTAATGATATTTTTTGTGTACGTTCGAGTGAGTCCCTGCAAGGTTTGAATTCACAAATGGACCCGGTAGGTGGCGCTGCAGTCGGTGTGTTTTCCGGGCAGGACGATCTCACCCGGGTCCGCTAGTATTGTGTAAAATACGACCGAAACTCGTAATTTCTTTAGTACATAATGTGGAAATGTGTCTTTAATTCCAATTCTACGAAGAATTTGCACACTTCTAATGGAAAAATCCGACAGTTGAGGAAAATTCGTGAAAAATTTACCTGGTCTTACAACAAACTCAACCTACGCATGTCTTTTGAATACAAGACGAATAAGATTGTAAAGAAAATCTTTGCTCTTTTTACGTAAGTAGGTTTATTTTAGGACAAAAATGTTTAGCTAAATAAATAATATTCTGTTAAAATACTTTATTATAAAGCATCTGGATCTTTAACCTAAAATGAATCTTTTAATCTTTAGGGGTAGGTAAATAAGGTTTAATTTAGCTGGACTAAAAAATGCTTCTGATGCGAGCATTTTAATGTTCACACCTTAGAAAAAGTATATGTCTAGAATGAGCCTAACGCTTCTACCGTATAAAACAAAACGGGCCAACTTTCTTAGTTTAGTGTGCGTGAGGCGTCAATTATGTCTGTGTGTGTATATGAATAAAATTTAGAGACTAGTACTGGTTGCAATTTTTTTAAAATTATCCAAGGTTCACACGTGGCAACTTGAAGGATTTTGGAGGGAACAACCCAACAATCGTGTTACCACGAAAAATATTTATTTAATACCTCTTGTACGCCAAACCAAAGCACGTATTTACGGTATACAGGGTGCGAACTTAATATAAATGAAAATTAAGCTGTTTCATACAAAATCGCAGTATGTAATCGAAAAAAAAATTCCGTTGTCTCCACAGTATAAGTTGTTCAGTTTGACGTTTGATGTTATGCTACACCATGTATACTGACAGGATGCATACTTAAATGCGTTACATACATAAGGGGCTTCTGACTTTCGTAGGACGGAATCGCGTACAAATATTTGCTGTTTCATACAAAATTGCAGTACCTACCATTCGACCCAAATGTATGGAACAGCCCATTTCTTCACGATTACGAAGGAAGTTGATCGATCAGTGTATGGACACTGAATTTATTTTTTAAATGTAAACAAACTTTAGTGACTTCCAAACTATTTTATAGGACATGATTAAAAAAAACATATTTTGATTATACTAGAGTTAACCCAGGACAGATTTAAAGTCAGATCATAAGCTATCAAACAAAAATAGTTTTATCAGAATCGGTTCTGTCGTTTTTGCGTGATGCTTGAACAAACACACAAACAAATAGACGGACAAAAATTCTTAAAAGGTTGATCTGGGATTCCTAAAGACCATACCATAATCTTTTTTTTGTCAATATCTTCAATGTACAGACACACTTCTGTTACAGTTTTATAATAGTTTAGATTAAGGTGAAAGCCTCCGTGGTCTAATGGTTATGAGCATTGGGCTCTTGATACGGAGGTTGTGGGTCCGATTCCCACGGGGGACACCTAGTAATAAGTCACTTAGTGCGTTTTTCCCCAGTTGGTTAGGACATTGCAGGCCGATTTACCTGATTGTCTCAAAAGAAAGATGATTCCTGCTTCGGATGGCACGTTAAGCCGTTGGTCCCGGCTACTATATCTAGTGGTAGTAGTCATTAAATAACCACGTCAGAGGCCGTAAGGCGGTCTGAAAAAAATCTGCCCATACGATAAGAAGACTGCGTCCACACTTAATATGTAACGCAAATGCTTTAACACCCTGCATACGGACCTAATCCGTAACTCGCGACAGATCTCTTGTCGTGTAACAGTGAGTCGGCTTGCCACCGAAACACGATAAATTTGCGAGCACGCGTGTCAAGCTTGATAAATAACGTAGCGGACCAGCCCCTTTGTGGCATTGTGGCTGTGGCTGTGGCTGTGGCACTGACATGCAGTGTCGTGTTAATTAAATTTTAGTTTTCTAGATTATTTATATTTTTCTGTGTGGAATACAGAGCATTTGCAGATAGGACATGCTAAGCATTATAGTTCAACATTTTCGCTGTTTAATTAATGTACAGTAAACCCATACAACTATAGTCCTAGGGTGCAAGTGTGGTCCAATTTTCTGTCACTACTCAGTTACCCAAATGCGAAACTTAACGCCATCTAAACAGTTTTTCTGTTTATCTTTTTCTTTATCTACTATAGGAGCTTTAAAATTTGTTACTTGGCGTTATGTGTAGCAATTTAGTACGGCAGGAAAACAGGACCATACTTGCACCCCAGCGCCCGCGGCATGGTGCCTCGATAAACGTTTTATCGCGCCTGCTAACTCGTTCGTTCACGCGCAAAAAGAAAGGGAGCTAGGGCGCGATAGCGGTTTATCGCGCCATCATGCCGCGGGCGCTTGACTATAGTTGTATGGTTTTACGGTATTTAACAAATATTTGTTTCTTAACATTAGTTTATGTACCTATAATATTTTGTATTTTAATAATTGAAGATTGGTTTCAATACAAGATGAGGCAAATATACCTTAACCTTATCGACTACATGTTAACACATTGGGTATACAATGTTAATGAATAAACTCAAAACTAGAAATTAGTTTGTTTAGAATCGAATTATCAAGGTTCCAACATAGGTTACATTTTTACAAAATAATAAACAATTTGTTCGTATAATTTAAAATTAACTGAACTCGATGCCAAACCCACCGTATAGGCACACTCACCCTAGACTAGAGTACTACCAAAACAAAATGTATCCATGAGCACGCTAGCGCTTTCATTCATTGCTGAAATAATAACAAATAATGTTTGCATGAAAATTTAAAATGTTAATTACATTCAATTTCAATTAATAAAATAATGAAATTATTGTTTCAATGCAATTTTCGTTATAAATCAATTGGGGTATATGAGGTTTTGCGTTTATTTATTAACATTGTTATATATTATTATGATATTAAGTTATAACATTATCTCTTTGCAAAGGGTTTAATCCGTTTTCTTATCTCTTATGCACAAGTAGATTATTTTAAGGGTACACAGGGTCCAACTTAATATGCTGACAGTTTTTAAGAAGATGATCAGACCATGAAAATGAACAAATTTCTCTATGGGACCACCATCGAGTCGCGAAAAAAAATCTACTGTCCCATACATTTCGGTTGAGTTTTTGTACCAACAATCAATCAATTATGTAGGGAAACCAAATACGAAAAGTATAAGAATTCGCACCAAATTTTTAAATGATCTAATTAACTCATTGAAAAAAGTTTTCTACAAAATTTCAAAATGTAATTTTTAGTTCATAATATTTATTTACACAATGAAGAGTGTCGCAAGAAAAAGTGACTTCAACTTATAATGTAGATGCACGTAATACAGCTTTCCTATGGACATAGGTTTCATATTGTATTTATGAAAAATATGAAAAATGAGAAATAAAGCGGGGATGTTAAAGATCATTGCTATATTTTTCATTAATTTTTATGTATTTCGAACAATTAGCAAAATATTGCCCGGCTCAGCGTTTACCTAGTGGGAAGGTTGTCCTTCTTAATGCTTATGCTTTTATTTTTTTTATTTGTCTCTCTTTCCCAAAAACAGTGACGTTCATAATTAGACTTTGATTTTGACTTAGTAAGGTCAACACATCTTTTATGGGGCACTGTATACGTTATTATAATAAGATACCAGAGAATATTCTAAACTTAACAGACAAGAAGTTTAAGTCCCATGTTAAAAAAGTCCTCTGTAAAAAAGGTTACTATAAACTCGATGATTATTTGAATGACCAAAATGTCTGATCTTGATAATGTTACACTGTGTAATTTAATATTGGATTTATGTAATTGTACTTTGTATATTTTGATTTGTTTAAAAGAATTGCGTTGTAGAGTTTCTGGCCGCATCTTCTCTACAACGGAACACCTTCCGACGCGGTGGTAGATTCAAAAACATGAAGTCAAAATGTTATCTATGTGTTATTATTTTGAATAAACAATGTTGAATTTGACTATGACTTTGACTTTATGCTTTGTACCCAGTGAGAACTACTTTTCCCGAATTTTTATTTTATATTTTATATTTCTAAGCTTCACATTTTACTACCTTGACGTAAACAAACTCTCTTAAAAACACTCATAAGCAATTCTGAACGATAACAATTATAAACTTCAAGTACTGAAGTAAGTAATACAATGAAAGTTCGTAAGTCTGTAACCAACCAAGTAGGTACCTCTGAGGTGAACTTGCTGAAAGAGAAATCATAATACAATAACTTCTTACTTTACCGTATGTAAACACGGGAAAGAATACATTATTGTAGGAAAATTACAATGTAACTAGGCTAACAATATATACAATAAAAGAAATATAGAAAACAATATTGGCGTAAGTATTCGTCTATTGCAAATTCAATTTGCCACGCTCTATTTGCTTTTGAAGGGGACAAAAGTTATCGACAAACAATGGTATCGATACGGTAACGAATCCAGGGTTTTGTTGCCGAGTTTTCAGGCTATTAAGTTGAACAAGATTTTCATGGGAAAACATTCCATCGTATTATTAACTTGTATTATATACAACGTGTTAATGAATAAGCGCAAAACCTCATACATCCCAACTGATTTATAACAAAATAATTAGATTGAAACAATAATTTCATTATTTTGATAGTTAAAATTTAAAGATATTCGCATTTTAAGTTTTCAGGCAAAAATGATTTTTTATCATTTCAGCAATAAATGAAAGCGCTAACGTGCTCATGGATACATTTTAAGAACCTTGTTTTGGTAGTAAGTAGGGTGAGAGGGCCCGAGCGGTGGGTTAAGATCGAATTCAGTAAATTTTTAATTTTAAAAACAAATTATTTAATATTTTGAAAAAAATTACCTATATTGAAAACATGATAAATCGATTCTGCTCTCGATTCCAAACAAACTACTTTCTAGTTTTGCGTTAATTCATTAACACGTTGTATACAGGGTATAACAAAATACCCTCGTAATATTTAATGACGTGGCTTCTTAGACCATGTAACTAGGGACCAGCCTCGCGTTTGCAATCTTCTCTGCCCGATCAATTGATCATGTGCATTTACAAAAATTTGTATACCTTAACATTAAACAAGACAGCTGCGGAACAATAACTGCAAACTAGTCTCGTTTGGGGTTCACACGAGACTATTTTACAATCATTAATGGAATAAACTCCAAAAGGTGCGGATTTCATGCTACTCGTACCTCGTCCCCCAGAAAAAGTGGCAGAAAATTTGGTTAGTACCTATAATTACACGCGTAACTCTTCCATATTTAAAAGCGTGATTTTAGACCATAAAACTGAACAACTTTCACTATGGAGCCAACATTGAAATAAAATAAAAAATAAAACAGCTGTTTCATACAAAACTGCAGTATCGACTCGACCCAAATGTGTACAGGGTGTAACAAAACACTCTAGTAATACTTAAGGGGGTGCCAAGGGTGCTTCAGACTATCAAACTGAGCAACTATGGAGCCAACATCGAAATCGTGAAAGAAAAATCTGCTGTCCCACCGTCACATTTGAGTCGAGTCGTTATTGCAGTTTTGTAGCTGATTTTTTTCGCGATTTCGAATGCTCCATATTGAAAGTTGTACAGTTTGATGGTCTTGGTCAGTAGAACGTTAGTTCATTAAAGTTTATCCTCCAGTAAATCTCTTGCTAGATACTAGTACGTCAACAAGACGAAAAGTGACAGCAAGATATTTAATGGAGGATTTACTTTAATGAACTTACGTGCAACTGGCAGTATGCCACGTCATTCTATATAAATACGATCTTTTTTTACACCACATTACACATCATTATCAACATCATCATCATCACAACATTATTATTATCAGTGGTGTACGTCACTAAGTTAAGAACTACTTAGATGATACACAAATTTCTATGTCAACTAAATAGCATCTCTAATTTTTCATCACGATCTCTCCTATCCGATGCATCTGTGCAGTAAAATTAATGGTCACACCAACCACTTGGCATTCGGAAACTTTGGCGTTAAACTTTTGTAAAGTTGTCCAAGATGTTGCTAATCGGAGTTTATTAAACCTTCGAGTTTTCAAGCGTGTCGTCTTCGTATCGTATGCGTTAAAACAATTCACTACTTGAAAATTGTTTGGTTTAATTTACGGATAAAAGAGGCGGTTGAGACATAATAGTAAAGCCATTTTCTCTAACTTTTAAGCTTTAATATTGTATAATTATTAATGATATTGCCATTAGTTTCCTATAGCAATGTGTAAAAATCATAAAAAAGCGGTACATTCGGTTATCTCCTCTAGGCAGCGTCTTCTCTACAACGGAACACCTTCCGACGCGGTGGTAGAGTCAAAAATGACGTCAGAAAGCTTTCCATGTGATATTATTTTGAACCTATTCGACCCAAACGTATGTGTCAGCAGATTTTTTTGGCCATTTCGATATTGGTCCTATACAGTAAGTAGTTCAGTTTGATGGTCTGATCATCCACTTAAAATCCGTCAGCCTATTAAGGACCCTGTATAAATAAGTAAGATTCATAAAAGCTGTAAATTCAGTAAGCTGAGAACGTAATAAAACGTACTACAGGTCTATGATGAAGGCTATACTCTGGAGAATCTTGAAGGAGGATAGTTTTGTTACTGTATCTGATATACCTACTTACTTAAGAGGTATCCCCACTGAACGACCTTGACCCTTTCAGAACCGCCTCTCCTCTAATAAACTACATCAATTTAGTTGGTATAGCTATTGACTGTCTTGTCTTTCATTATGTCACTGTGGTGCCTTCTAATTCAAGGAAATCAAATTCGAAAATCATAATAATTTGCACAACATTTTAAAAATTATCGAATTAACTGATTTCATATTTAAAAAAAACATTTTGATCATAATATTGTCAAAAATGGTGTGTGTCGCAAGTAAAAGTGACTTCAACTTATAAAGTAGATGCAAGTAATTTAGATTTTTTTTAAATTTAGGCTTTCCTTTAAATACAGGTTTCATATGTGAAATAAAGCCGAAGCAAATAAAGCCGAGATGTTGAAGATCATTGCTATATTTTTCATTAATTTGTATGTCTTTCAAATAAAGAGAAGATAGCTTCTAAAACTAGCGAAATATGGCCCGGCCCAGCGTTTATTGTGGGAGCGTCTTAAGTCATGAATCATGATTCTTTAGACTATGAATTACTAGAAAAAATTTATGAGGTCCTGAGATCAGTCAGATTCTGAATTTTCAAGTACGTAGTTTGCTAACGCAAACCCACATAAAACAAACTTTTTTTTTTACAATATTTTTCAGAAGACTTTGATCTTAGATTTTTATCTACATTGAATAATATTCATATTTTTCTGAATTTGTTTTTTACTCCTTATATCTACAATCTTAGATTGTTTTATCGAAAATGTCATCAATGGTCATCGAAATAATTAAAAAAAAATCAAAGACGATTCTAAAATAGATAGATAATGCCGTAAACGAATTATATGATCAACTTTTACTTTAACATTTAACTGTAGTAACCCTAACGTCGCTAGTAATGAATAATGAAATAAGTTTTAAAGTTAGCACGGTACGGTCTCATGGTTGCTAGCAGACAAAGGAAGCTGCCGCGATCCATCACACATACTGCGCTGTCAACAATTAAACCCGCATTTATTATTATGTATACACACACACACACCCGAAGACGCTCTCACACAAATATACATATACGTAAGTATACACATAAACTCTGATATTTAATGTAGAAAGTGCGCATTTTCTGTGTTTCAAATTGTTCGATTAGATTTTTGTTAGTTATTTGATTGTATATGTCGTCTTAAAAACTGGGGTAATGTTAACATCACAGTCAATATGTTTTAGTTTTAAAATAGTATGAATGGTCTTGGATGTCAATCAAAAATAAGTCAAAAAATTGACTATTATAAAACTGTAACAGAAGTGTGTCGGTACATTGAAGATATTTATAAATAAGATAAAGATTACGATATGGTTTTTAGGTATCACTGACTCAAAATCAACCTTTTTTAGATTGTTTGTCTGTTTGTTTGTTTGTTCGAGCATCACGCAAAATCTACTGAACTTATGATATAATTTTTGCGGACGACGTCGCGGGTAAACTCCAGTAATTAATAAAATCACTCAAGAATTCCAATGTGACGTTTAAAACTGTTTGATTTTAATTTCAAGGTTTACTTTTGGTTTTAAAGGCTGAAAAGCCTTTAAAACCAAAGCTTGTAATGCTTGAGGTCATAAAATGTCTGCAATTTCATTGAATATGCTTATTGTTCAATCAACTTCGTATACGTCTAGAGCAACTCCTTTAGTCTCTAAATGTCTGTAAATATCATAGAAAAACACCTGACGTAATGACCCTAATAATAATTAACTTCTATAGTGCATTCAAGAATACCTTTTATAACAAATTGTCTAAAGCTCTCTCTAATCGCTCCACGCACGCCTTCCAAACTTCCGTGATAAGATTTCATCGGACCAAGTTTGACGCTTGTATGTATGACCGTTTTTATGACAGAGCGAAAAGAAAATACGTTGATAAAAACTAGTTTCTTGTATGAGTTTTTTAAATTTTATTACTTTTTTGTAAATCCGCCATAATACCGCACATTTTGTGAAAATTTCAACTGTTTAGCTATTACGTTTCAAAAGTTACAGCCCTAAATAGGTAGGACAGACAGACGGACGGACGGACGGACGGACAACGCAGGCTAAGTAATAGGGTCCCGTTTTCGCCCTTTTGGTTAACACGAAACACCTGAAAATCAAATAACAAATGAATAATGTAAACAAAATATAGCATAAAAGATACCCGGTGCAAACAAATGAAACTCTCTTATGTGCAGTGCACATACGTCTGAACCGGATCCCGGATTCCGGATCCTAAGCATCACAAACAAAGTGCTCGAGCAAACTGCATTAGCAAATGAGAAGTCTCGAGACGGCTCGTTACGTCAACAATGCTTCGACGATGCGTGAGCCAATGGGAACGCTCTCACCAGGACAACATACAGCAGTATGCGACTAGTGTAGACGAAGAATTTTCGCTTGTTTATATACATAAAGGGCACCGATCTGCACTGAAACCTACCTGCTGTGCCGAGGGTCGCGGGTTCGAATCCCGTAAGAGACAAATATTTGTATGATGAATATGAATATTTGTACTCGACTCTTGGATGTTTGTATCTACAGGGTGTAAGGAAAACTATCATTAACCTTTATACCTCATACCTACTCTACCCGTCAAACTGAACAACTTTTACTAAGAAAGCAAAACTGTCAGAGCAAAAAAAAAATCTGCTGCTCCATATTAAACTGCAGCGTCTACTCGACTAAAATGTATGAGACAGCTGGTTGATTTGTATTCTGACAGGTTTGCTCCCATAGTAAACGTTGTTTAGTTTGATGGGTAGAGTATGTGGTTTAAAGGTTAATGATACTTTTCCTTACACCCTGTATATGTGTGTATTCTATATCGTTGTCTAGTTATCATAATACAAGTCTAGGCTAGATTCTGATGCTTTAAATGTGATATCTAGTCACATTTGTGTGACAATGTCCAAGATATTAATTTATTATATTCATTCCGCATCGCAGTAATCATTTGACAGCTCATGACATACGTTTGACAGATCGCTCAGGCGATTCGTGCTGTCGATCACATAGTAAATAAGTCCAGTTTCAAGTCAATTCAGCACAGTTGAATAGTAACTGGATTGCATTGTGATTAGAACTGAAATTGAATAAGGATTGAACTTAGATGTCACGCAACGGTTTATAAGCAGTAGGGATACTCGAGCAGGTCGATGACATAAAAGGCGACTGTTCGGAGCATTCAACGTCAGCGCTCATAAATCGTTTTCCTACAACAACAGACTATAATTATTTTGCGCACCTTCCTTATGGTTTCCAGCTATGAAATAGATTACAGTTGTGATTCGAGACGAAGGGAAAAAGATTCTTATCCATTAGTTTTGTAGGCAAAGGCTAGTTTCATATACGTACTTGCTATTACATTTTCATAACAGAAACGGCGTCATAAAAAGGCGATTTAGGAGACCATAATCACCATCCTCAATAAGCAGATTTGGATTGCACAATGACTGTCAATTCGGTGGCTAGTTTGTACGTGCATTGTAATATACCTATCCCTAATATACCTTGGAAGTAAGGTGCAAAGACATTCTTATTGATAGTCGTGACTCAAAATGCTCTAAATCGCCCAGCTAGGCTATTCTTAACATCTGGCTTTTAAAAATATTACGGGTGATACACAAATAAAACTAGCTCTTTATTTGCTTAAAATGAGGGTTCAATTTCGAATGCTCACAGATAGAAATTCTGGTGAGATCTCGCCTTAAACTGAAGCAGTCTGTGAGAATAGGAGGGCCTGTAATAATAGATCTTTGAATATACAGGTAGAATTAGGTAGGATATACAATATTATATCCTCTGAAATCTGCTTGTCAATCCAGGAACCCTTATATCGTGAATATCATATAAATGTTGTATGAAAATAGTTTTGCAAGAATTGCAGTGTTTTTCTCAATAGAAATTATGAAGAATTTAATAAAACATAACTGGTTTCCAGCTTAGAGTAGAACTCTCGTTTCTTCCTTTGGTTGTCGTACGACGTGACTAAGGAATAAGATTTTGTATTGAACGGTTTTGCAAGCGAAACGCTAGCCACCAATCACATGAAATTCAGTTATGAAGCAGAATATGTGTGTAAAACTTCTGAAGGCCCTCTTGGTAATTGAATACGGCATTAAACAGATGTTTGTTCGTGTGTACTTAAAGCTTCTCTCATAATATTTTACAGCAGTATTTAAAGCACTGGAAACCCTATTCCCAATAGAAAAATAAACCAAATATTTAACGCAAATATAAAGCCAAGAGACGGTAAGCAAATAGTACTCAATGTATTTATAATTAATTATAAAACAAATCAAATAAGCTGCAAAAGGGAGTTTGGAATATAACAAATGCTCACGACTATATTCCCCTAGCGACAGTCGTAGATATTCTGAAAACTCAGAAAATCCACGTTTTACTAATATGGTACCGAAACTCTGTTCGGGGAATATAGTCGTGAGCATATGCTCACATGCTAACATGCTCGTGTATCCCTACTGCTTATAAACCGTTGCGTGACATCTAAGTTCAATCCTTATTCACTAACTTAAGCCCGTACAATTAAAAAGTACCTGAATTACGAAAATACGGCCACAGAAATAGTAATAATAAATATTTTTATTATTATTATTTCTGTGGCCGTATTTTCGTAATTCGGCCACAGAAATAATTTAATAACGTTTTATTTAAGTTTAAATTCAAGTTAATTTTGCTTAGGATATCGATTTTGTAGAGATAGCTTTGTGCACGTCTAGCATGATTTCTCTACTTGTGCGCGACTCGGCTTTTTCCCATACTACAAGTCGCGGCAAGCGCGGCTTTCGCTCTCCGAAACGCGCGGGAACAGGTTATTTTCTATGCAGCGAAGGCGCGTGGCGCGCGTGTAGCGAAATCATACTAGACGTGCTGGTCTTTCAATTAGTTTAAAAAAAGTTTTTGACTTGAAAATTTTAATAAATGAGAAAAGTTGACCAAATAAGGCAGTAATTTCAAATTAAATAACAAGGTATGTCAGTGGTGGCAGCTAAAATACAGGGTGTAAACTTAAGTGTTACATATTTAATGGAGTGCGTCTTTAGACTGGTGCTTCAGACTAACAAACTGAATAACTTTCACTACGGGAAAAACATTTAAATCACGAAAAAACAAATCAATTTTGTTTTCGCGTTTTCAATATTGGTGTCATAGTGGAAGTTGTTCAGATTTGTTGTTTGATGGTCTAAAGCTCCTCTGATGTATGTTTTTATGCATTTAAATATAAACCTATCCTATCCTTTTTAATCTTATTATTTTTCTTTGCGTCTAGGATTCAAGATAAAGATTCAAGCTGTCCTTGGTTCCAAAAAGAAAATGTTGTACACAAAATCTCGTCAAGATGACAATGTTCTCCCAAACAAATAGTCTCGATCCCGTATCCAAATAATATAAATGGAGGGGAGAGATCCATTAGAGGCAGGTAATGGATTGTCGTAATGCCTAATGTACGCTTGCACCGTCAATCATGAGGCTTAATTTATGTCAAAGAAAATGACGACGTTGGTTTAGCTGACATATTTATGTTCGGTTTATGATTTTGATACAATAGAAATTTTACGACTAATACACATAACATTTTTATTTGAATTTACGAGCATATTGAGACCAATCAATAGTTACTGCGTCCTAGACTGATATACACGGTGTTAGGGTAGACAGTTGCATTACATTAATTGGTGATTGTACTCTTGTTAACTTCCCCAAAGGAACAAAAGGCAATTCCGAAAAATAAAACACTTTTATACAAACATTTAATCAGCTGATTGCATTTAGTGTAGAAAATCCAAAATTTTTTTGCTAATTTCCTGTAGGTATCTTAGGGAAAGTTTTTCAGTATCATGAGTTATGCTACTGTTTACACTAACACTATTTAATTTGAAATAACTGCCTTATTTGGTTAAATTTTTCTCATTTACTAAAATTTTCAAGTCAAAAACTTTTTTAAACTAATTGAAAGACCAGCACGTCTAGTATGATTTCTCTACACGCGCGCCACGCGCCTTCGCTGCATAGAAAATAACCTGTTCCCGCGCGTTTCGGAGAGCGAAAGCCGCGCTTGCCGCGACTTGTAGTATGGGAAAAAGCCGAGTCGCGCGCAAGTAGAGAAATCATGCTAGACGTGCACAAAGCTATCTCTACAAAATCGATACCCTAAGCAAAATTAACTTGAATTTAAACTTAAATAAAACGTTATTAAATTATTTCTGTGGCCGTATTTTCGTTATTCAGGTACTTTTTAATTGTACGGGCTCACCCCCCGTCACACTGGACAGAGTTTCGGTACTACTGGTGAAACGTGGATGTTCTGAGGTTTCAGAATATCTCTGACTACCCCATCGGGGAACATAGTCGTGAGCATATGCTATGCATGCTTAATTGTTCTATCTTTTTCAAATTAATTGAAGTAATTGGAATTTCTGATTCTCAATCATGTGTAGCAGTTTGACATTTAATTAAATTAAAATTAACTATAGTCAAGTTGGATTAAAAACGAGCAAGCAAAACCTCAGATTAAACCAAAACGAGCTTCCTCTTTTTGATACGGCATTTCATCAAATATTTCTAAAATTTAAGAAACTAACCATACCGATTAAGAATATTGAGTCATTGCCATTTCTTTATTTTGAGCTACACCGCCTACCTATTTTTTCGATTGTTAATTCCTCTACTCTAAGGTTGTCTGGAAGAAATCGCTTTTTAGCGATAAGACCGCCTTTTTTGTACCTACTTTTAATTCTTTATCTGTATTCAAATGTATGTTCTGTTTTGGTGTGCAATAAAGTATAATTGAATTGAATTGAATTGAATTGAGCCTGATAACCTCATTAAGTTTCGCAATTTGAAAATCGGAATGTGCATAAATTACACATTTAATTACCTATCCAAAATGACCATCTGTTTAGTTTTTTTTTATTCATAACTAGAGTTTGCCTGCAACTTCGTCCACACCGGTTCCCGTCATCGTAGCGAAATAAAATATAGTTTTTAAGTCTAATCATAAGCTTTCAAACTCAAAAAGTATCATCAAATTTGTTCCTGTAGTTTTTTGCGTGATGTTCGAATAAACAAACAGACCAAAAATAAAATAAAATCGGTGATTTGAAGTTGGAGTTAGCGACACCGAAAAACCATATCAAAATCTTATTTTGTAAATATCTTCAATGTCCAAACAAACTTCCACTCTTAATGGTATAAGGGCTTACTTGATTATTTGTTCTTAGTTAAGAACCCAACCTTATCCACAATTCGATCGAACACTGAAAGAAATTTTCCGGCTTAAGTAGGTAGTACTCGTAGAATGAATTCCTTTTATCTCTTCATTTTCCTTTTATTATTTTAGTACTGAGGAAACGTGTTGTAGATTTTTGACTATACTTTCTTATGACGACGGTTGTTGTGTACTGTACATCCTTTAGGACGAGGCATGTTACTAATTTGATACTTAATTACTGTATGAAAATATTTATTTACATTCGATAAGGGGTACGGTACAGTGCTATTTATAACAAATTCTTAACCTAACACATATACAACGTGTTAATGAATAAGCGCAAAACCTCATACACCCCAACTGATTCATAACAAAATAATTAGATTGAAACAATAATTTCATTATTTTGATAGTTAAAATTTAAAGTTATTCACATTTTAAGTTTTGAGTCAAAAATGATTTGTTATCATTTCAGCAATGAATGAAAGCGCTAACATGCTCATGGACACATTTTAAGAATCTTGTTTTGGTAGTAAGTAGGGTGAGTGTGCCCAAGCGGTGGGTTGAGATCATGTTCAGTAAATCTAAAATTTAACAAGCAAATTATTTAATATTTTGAAAAAAATTACCTATGTTGAAACCATGATAATTCGATTCTGCTTTCGATTCTAAACAAACAACTTTCTAGTTTTGCGTTAATTCATTAACACGTTGTATAAAGAGGGAAAATTGAACATTGTTTTGTAATCATTTTATTTTGCGTTTCTTTTTGGAATTTGAAATTTTTAAACCCTTTTGATTTCATCTAAGGCCAGAACCCTTCGTTCCAGAAGCCCATCACTCGGAACTCAAACGTGAAAAGTAATTTAATATCACAAACAATAACAAAATTGGGTTGAAGTTAAATTACCTCGTTGTAGGGATTTGATGATTTGCGTTTAAGTAGAAAGTTTTGGGTTTGATTCTAACCTAAAGAAATATAGATATTATACTATACAGGGTGTAACAAATCACCCTAGTAATACTTAAGGTGGTGCTTGAGACCATCAAACTGATCAATTTTCACTGTGGAGCCGATTTCAACCTAATATATGCATACGAGAAAAATAAAAATAAACATTTCATCCATCGCCGGAAGTGAATGAAAAGATGTATGAATGTGAATTGGGCTGAAGAGGTGTGTCAGAGTCGTAGCGTGTGACTACTCCAAATTGTTTTATTACCCATTGACAAATTAATACCCTAGTCAATTGTTTTGAAGAATTCGATACGATAGGCGCCAATCCGCAAGCAAACTCGTATTCGAATTACAATTCCTTTGTACGAAGATGAATACAAAAGCCAGATATAAAAGCTTACTATTTCCATTTACCTCCATCTCTTTGTTCTACAACAGAAAATGAGACCATTACGAGAATATTCACATCTCCGCAGAATTCAATTTTAGAACATTTCCGCGAGACAGCGCTATTTGTAAGCGCTATGAAAGTTTTGAATCCTCGGTATCATGTATGTTTCATTTCTGGACATAAATTTTGCGAACGTGGTACAGGTGACTAATGTGAGGGGGGGCGAGGGGGGCGGGGAGGGGTTGCACTTGAGAATGTTAACAATATATGCCACTGTGTCTTATGTTTCAAAGTCGCCTTTTACTTGACGACGCGGGCACGTATTCACAGGGTGTTGATGGCAACAGTAGCACATGCTACTTTATTGTGTAGGGAGTGTTTTGTTCCGTAGTGTTTTTGTTTAGGACAGAGAGTCAGGGATAAACAACATTTTACATTGCGTGTTGCCGATTTTTAAAAATTACACAACAGGAATATTCTTGACACATACACAGATACACACGTATATTTCAGCCATATTTTAATTTTTATTCGTTCTTGTTTGTTTGTTAAATATTTTTGACAATAATTCGAAATTTTCACTTGTAAAAATTTAAAACATCATGTGGAATAATCTTTATTTGCACGACAAAAACATACAACAACAAAACTAAATTAAAAGAACGCGAACGGTATTATCACTGGAAGCTATTTCTTCCACACATAAATAGGATGGAAAACTCTTAAATAAAATAGCATGCTGTGGCGGTGTAAGATAATACCTACATACAATATTAAACAAATATACACCACTACAAAAAATGAAAATGAAAAAAATATATATATTGTTAGTAATCAAAAACTAGTTGATTTAGTAATCAAAAGCTTTTAAACACAAAAAGTTTCATCAAATTTGGTCCAGTAGTTTTTGCGTGACGTAAAACACGCGGTTATTACAGTTTTATAATAGTTTAGACATACAGTACATAATATAGGGTTCTTCTTAATATGCTGAAGGTTTTTGAAGAGGATGATTAGACCTGATAAAACTGAACAACTTTCTCCATGTTACCAAATAGAAATCGCAAAAAAAATTTGCTGCTCGACCCAAATGTAAGGAACAGCAGATTTTTTTTTCGATTTCGGTTTTGGTCCCATACAGAAAGTGGTTCACTTTGATAGTCTGATCATCCTCTTAAAAAATTTCAGCATATTAAGAAGGACCCTATATTTTATGGACTAGAGATATTATTCTCACAGTTTCAAATAACATGACACGTGAAAATTGTGCAAAGTATTTTAGTTACTTCTACTTCCTTAATGCAGTCCTGGTAGCCTAGCAAACGTGCCAGAAAGCACGTAGATAAACATCCTGTGACACGACCCCGCATTATTCAATGTGGCATGCTTCTGACACTGACGTCTGATACAGTATATAGGTAGGTAAGCAAGCCTGAGGTGTTTACCGAATACAGCCGAAGTTTACCAAGTTTGACCGAATTTACTGTTAGTGGAAGACTGAAAGTAGCGCAGGTGGGTTTGAAGACATGATATGTGTGCCTACAATCGAGATTTGTTTTTAAAGTTCGATGCTAACTGCCTCCGTGGTCTAATGGTTAAGAGCATTGTTCTCTTGACACGGATGTCGTGGGATATGTCACTTTGTGCCTTTTTCCTCAGTTGGTTAGGACATTGCAGGCTGAATCACCTGATTGTCTGAAAAGAAAGATGATTCCGTGTTTTGGACGGCACGTTAAGCCGTTGGTCCCGGCTAATATCTCTAGTGGTAGTAGTCGTTACATAAAAACCACGTCAAAGGCCGTAAGGCGGTGTGAAAAAACTGACACTAGGGCTTGCTGCCTACACGATAAGAAGAATGTTCGATGCTTATGTATGCACATTGTACAACCTGTAAATCTATTGTGTATGTTTCCGATTGTGTCGTTTACAAAATATGTAACGTATTATGACTGTACAAGGCAATTTTGAAGTAATATTTTGGTTCTGTGATCATCAAAATATCCATTGAATGCAATGTAGAATACTATGGACGCAGGGTCTAGTACAAAATTCTCGAAAAAATTGTCCGAGACTAACTAAACCAACCTAAGTACACGTAGAACAAACCAACTATAAACATTGAAAATGCTGAAATTCTTTTCCATCCCACATTGGAGCACGTCGCGCGCCGCGTGACCGCGCGTGCATTTAGTCGGCCGATCAAACGAAGACTGTCGCGTAATTGGTTCTCTTTTTACAATTTGGTGCTCTTTTGGTTCGGACACTTTTGAGCGGGGACCCTACGTCCAGTAGTTGGTAAGTCGATGATTGAATGTCTAAGAAATGGAAAAAAAGTTTTTTGAAAAAACACAATATCGGTTTAATACCGATTCAATCGGGTAGTAGGTACACTTTTGTGCCATACTATAGCAGCCCATCAGGTGAGGTTATAGGAATCTTAGAACCTATTAAAGTTCGTTACTACGTTAGGTACTATTCTGTGAATAAAGCTATGATCTTCGAGTTTAAATATTCAGATCCAGACTTCGCACACCCGCAAACTGGAAGGATTCATGATTACCAAGAGATAACTAGGTATAGATTCAAAATTACTTTACTTTGAATCGATACCTAGTTATCTCTTTTTAGGGTTCCGGATCCAGACAAGGAACCCTCTCGTCCATTCCCTCTGTTTGTTTGTCTGTATGCCGTACCTCATTACCCCAAATCAGAAATGTAGTATTAATGAAGAAACTATTTTTTTCGACCTCTGCCCATACAACAAAATGGGGGTTTGAAAAAAAATTGTTTTTTTAAATTAATAAATCGATTGAAGTATCGTTGGATAGGTCTTGTTCAATGGAACAAAACTCCCATAGAAACTAAATCGCTATAAAGCCCCCGCTGTTGTACTTATTGGCAGAGAGAAAAATCGAAGATGACAACTGAGCAGATTAAATCTTGACAGTTTTAGCAATATTCTTCCGAGATATTTCTAAAAACCAAAGTCAAACATCTAAAAGGAATGACAAATTCAACGGTAAAACATAAATCGCATTTCATTACCGCACTAAAGCAGTCCAGCTTTCAGTTCTGTAGATATTTGCTAATGGAAGGCAAATGTCCAAATGTTGCAGCTATACAAAGACGTAGGTCCGATTTGCCTACAGCCCGCGTGTGCAAACCTCCTCAAAATAAACTCGCTTTGAAACTGTAGATGCGGATGACAAATAGCTTTAGGCTGTTTTCTACCTACAGCGATAAGCGATCGCTTTTTCTCTTTCTAGAAACATGGTGTTTGTAGTTCATTCATTCTATTTCATCATGGTGGCGAGCAAAATTAAAATAACTTAAATACTAGTTATTTGCAAATAAAATTATGACATCTACTATAGAGTTAGATTTTTAAATGCAAGAGTCTATACTCGTAATCGTTAAAACTACACTAAAAATAAACAGAGATAATTTGTTAAAAATTTTAATGAGATGACCAGTGGATTGTTCACAAAACAAAAAGAAATGGTACAAAGGTTAGCTAACTAGCTAGCAATCAAGTGATATTCTATTTCTTTCGTCTCAATTGTTCTACAATGATGTTTCTAAACTACAAGTTATTTAATTACTAAAAAAATTAAATCTAAATAAATGCGTCCCGAGAAACGAGTCATTTTTTTGACTCCCCGTTGAAATCATAGATCGACTGACAAACTTTTGTCTAAAATTTTGTCCTTTTTCGACTCATATTCCTTATGGAAAGTTGATTAGTTTTTATTGCCCATTTATTTGATACAGAAGTAGATAGCTAGTCCTACTGTACCTATCACTTTTGTTTCCTATTGTGCAGTGTATTTTGTTTGGTGTAAATAAAGTATATTTCATTCATTCATTCATTCGATTTCTAGGACAAGTTTAACCTTGCTTTTCATTTACTTTTCTCGTCGAATATACAGGGTATTTGGGTAAACAGTTGCTTTACTTTAAGGGGTGATTGTACCTATGATACTGATCAACTTTCTCCAAGAAACCTATAGGAAATTCATAAAAAAATTGACTTACCTTGCTAAATGCAATCAACTGATTGCATGTTTATATTAAAAATCGTTTTTTTAGAATTTCGTATAAGTTTATTAGGGAAAGTTGATCAGTATCATGGGTCCAATCACCCCTTAAATTAATACAACTGTTTACCCTAACACCTAACCACCTACCAAAACTATTATACGTCCAGCTTTTCTTGACAGCTTTACACCTAGCTACTTGCAGTGGAACAAGTGCCTTACAAACAGGGTCGCCAGTTGCCCCTTGTAAACAGATGGAGGAGCGTCAGTCACATGCGCCTGGACATTAGTTAGTCTATGAACTAGCCGGCTGTTTGCGTATCCTAATCCGAAGAGTTAAATAATGTCACATCTCACATGTAATTAAGTGCTTATTTACATGGAGTTATTCATTTGCGCAAAAATATTAAAATACAACGTGTTAATGAATTAACGCAAAACTAGAAAGTAGTTTGTTTGGAATTGAAAGCAGAATCGAATTATCATGGTTTCAACATAGGTAATTTTTTTCAAAATATTAAATAATTGGTTTGTAAAATTTTAAATTTACTGAACTCGATCTTAACCCACCGCTCGGGCACACTCACCCTACTTACTACCAAAACAAGATTCTTAAAATGTATCCATGAGCATGTTAGCGCTTTCATTCACTGCTGAAATGATAACAAATCATTTTTGCCTCAAAACTTAAAATGCGAATAACTTTAAATCTTAACCATCAAAATAATGAATTTATTGTTTCAATCGAATTATTTTGTTATAAATCAGTTGGGGTGTATGAGGTTTTGCGCTTATTCATTAACACGTTGTATATTTTGGATTGTGGTGGTTCTCTACTCCTTCACCAATGGGGAACTTGCACCAAAATTTTACTGAGAAATTATCTTAATAATTCAATAATAATAGTTGTGAATAGAACAGAAAACATTACTGAAAGGTTTATTCTAAAGTTTTTATTTTTTACAAAATATTTCAGTTATAAGTTACGTGGATCGGAACGTAATTTCAAACACCAATCAGCGAAAAGAGACGAAGCGATAAGCAACTCGCGTTCGTTAGAAGAGTACCTACGGCAACATACTATAGCGGATGATTTGTGTTGAGCTTCACGCGTCATGAAAAGGAGTGATCGTTTTGACTTTTACTATTGATCACATAATCCATTGAAATTGCCCCAGTACTGAGCAAAAAATATGTTTACAAATTACGTTATATAATTTCTATTGCACGTTGTACTCGTATGCAACTCCTATTTTAACTTTTTGCGGATTGTAATGTTAACAAAGAACGACAAAAAAGAAATAATTTGGATCTCCAAGAAACATAATATCTTTTACATATCAGAGAATGTACATCCTACTATATTTATAATATCTTTGTGTCTACCCGTTTCCATAAACGTTTACCCTACCTATATATTTCACGTTTTCGTCAGCCATAAAACCGTGGAGTTTCACCCTTATCGTCTAAAGGCCCAAACGGCAAACTCCGCAAGTATCATTGCTCGAAACACATCAATCTCCGAAGTTCTTAAGGGTCTCTAGAATGGGTGATACGCTTTAAGGCGCAGCCTTTAGCTGATGAGGCTGACAGTAAATTTTTATTGATTCATCTGTAGTTCTAGCGAACTTTGTAAACACAAAAACTATTTTAGGACGTGTTTAAATAGATAGAGGAGAAACACAAATTTACATAGCTCGAATGAAATACTTTATACGACATTTCAAGCAGCGCTTTCTTTGTCCGTCAAAAAACTAAAAGTTTCTTAATAATTTGTATTTAAAATACCAGAATCTAACTACATTTATTTTTTATAATTAATGGACTTTTCGCTTGTGCGTTTTTTTTTTCTATTAGTATTTAGTATTAATTATCTACCAGAATCTAGCGTAGGTATTTTGATGAGTAGATAAGGATACAGATTTGGGTAAAAATTTTACGCCATACAAATACAAGACTTTGGCTAAGCGGGATCCGCAACTCGCAACCACCTCTTTGCGGGCAGTCTCACTACAGGTCTAGCGTTTAAACAGAGTAGGTGCCTGTGATAGTGGAGCGCTTTTTTTTTACTTTCAGAGCGATGAGTGACAGACGTTATATTTCACACCCTCCCGCACCGCTCCACTACCGCAGGAGCCATCAGTTAAACGCTATACCTGTACCAACAGGGCTGTCGGGCTGTCGACATAACTCACAAGAGAGAAATCAATTAAAATTTACCGTCAAGTATCTGCTTGGGGTTGGGCCTTAACGTATAGAAGCCGCATTCATCAATCTGTGCCGCATAATTAATGTGATTCATTAGATATACACAAATTTCGCGTTAGCATTAATAAAAGAAAGTTTAAAACTAGAGCTAGCTTTCGTAATAGTAATAGATGTCTAAGGTTGTTTTTGGGGAGTCACGTTGCAGGTTTTGCCGCGAGTACGTCTTTCACATGGTGTTCGCGCGGTTTATGTTTGAGCCTGCCACGAGGCTCCGCAATCATTCTCAGCTAAGTTTTCACCTCAAAACAATCCTTGAGATTGGATAGATACTCACACAAACCACTTGACACAAAAAAAGATAGAGAGAGTGAAAAAAAAAATATAGTTGTTTTTGAACGTGATAGGTACCTAAAACCTGTATGAAGTATGTACCACTTGTATGAAGCTTTAGATTTGTAGGGATATTAAATCATGTGACCAGGTCTAAAACAAGGATAACTATCTACAGTAAAATATAATATGATGTGAACTTAAGAGGCAATAACAGTTTTCCTATTATAAACGAAAGCAAAATATTTACTTATTTATTTTCTAATGATATACATATAACGTAAACTTGTAGTCGATTCAAACGTATTTGCCTCAAAAGAACACTTACCTATAGGTAAATGTACGCATAACTTACATCTTTTACAAGGACTTTCCTTTTACTTTACATTTTACCAACCAAATAAGTCAAAGCGTATATTTGGACAAGTACACTTTCCGGTATTCTGGTCTCTTTTGAGATGTATGTTGCGTACTTAATAACGTTTCCGGAGCTTCTGTCTACATCCTTTGACGTAATTTGCATTTACTCATGTGTTATAGAGAGGTAATATAACTACAAACACAAATAAACGTTATAACATATCGTATACATTGGTATTTTAACTATAATTCAACGTTTATATAAAATTTAATATGTTTTCTTTGTTTCAATTAAACTTAATCTTTGCCAATCAAGTCGATGGTGGGACGTTAGCGACTAATAGGACACGATAGTTTTTTTAAATAATATTACACTTCATTTCAAATAAGGACTAAAAGATTTTCCGATTCCTATATAGCTTTCTGGCCAATTCTGATTTGCAAACATAATTTATTAATCAGAAAGACTATCAGACATATCTTGAACGTTATTAAAGCTGTTCTTTTCAAATCTCTGTTTCTGTAATTTAAAATAGCCTTAAAATTTCGCTGCTACTTCAAATTTTGTATAGGTACAAAAAATACGGGTGAAGATTAGATACATAAATCTATACAGAGTTATAGTAGTAGCTCATTAAGTGAAGAAAATAAAATGAGTCTTGGCCAAGAGAAAATTGCATTTTGATCATTAATGTCGATAGTGATTAACGTAACACGATTGTGGAAACATCTCTGTAGCATCTTGTTAAAATCTTTTCACAGTTTACTAAGTTCAAAGCATACATATTAGTAAACAATAAATTATGTACTTACCTTGTTGGTGAGAGATCTGTATCCTGAGGGACGTATGTATGCCTATAATGATGATGAAGCACTTACCATTGTCGTGGTCTGGTAGAGGAAGGCTGTCGGACGCGTCGGAAGCCAGCGCCAGGTCCGGAGACGCAGATCCTAGTAAAGCTGATAGCCCATCGTGCTCACCATCTGTCAAAAAAAGATAAGTAGGTAAGCAAATTAAGACGTTCCTAACCATTATGATATTATAAGCTAAAATACCTATTTTGAGTGAAATAAGATCAGCTGTTTTATACATTTGGGTCTAGGCGTCATTGACTTTTTCTACGGAACAGCTGAATTTAAATGTTGGTCCTATAGTGAAAGCTGTTTAGTTTGATGGTCTGAAGCACACCCTAATGTATTTATCCCATTTAAGTTTATATTCAGTATGAAAGATCTAATTAAATCTAATTGATATTCATAAAAAGGCTTCTTCGTGAGCCAGGAATCGTGAGGAAACCTGCATGCTTCAATTTGAAGGCATGTATTGTACTCACTGCCCATTACAAGTGGCGACGCGCTCACTCCTCATCACACTGGTAGAGTTTCGGTACTAGTGAAACGTGGATGTTCTGAGGTTTCAGAATATCTCTGACTATCCCCTCGGGGAATATAGTCGTGACGTGAGCATATGCATGCAAAAAGGCTTCTTTCATAGTATATACATTAGATGTTAGTTTTTGAACGCAAAATACAGACTAAAAAATAAAAATAAACCTAGAACTAACAGATCCTAAAAGAGGTTAGGTCCTCTGGGTCTTCTCTTGGGAATTGGGAATGGGAGGAGTTCAGAGGTTCATCCAACTTTACATTATTTTGCCCAGTTGCGACCTAAAAGTTATAAATATTAATGTCATTGTAATCCATCAAAAGTTAAAAACCAAATTTTCAATTAAATTGTGATGTATTTAGTTATTCCTGGACATTGGTTTTAAATTTTACTAATTCAAAGATAGTAAAAAAGAGGTTTCTTGACGTATAAATGGTTTTTTTCACGATGTTTTCTTTCCCACAAGAGGCAAGTCCACTTTTACAAATCTTACAAAAGTGTATGTTGTATCCTGCTTATTAAATACTACTTATCACCTACACAAAAGGTCTGAGATTACCTCATCAAGCTTGTAGGTACGTTTCAATCTTCATAAACACCACTGTAACGTAGTATACCTACCTATTATTCTGAGCGTCACATGAAACGTTATATGTCAAAGTGAATGGAGTACACTATCAGGTTACAGTGTATGGAGATGTCGTCGAGAGAGTAAATCCACAGCATACATGTTTATACAATGCGTGGAAATACACTGATCGACAGAGGGCTGTGTCACTCTACACCAATACACATCAGTCTTTGATGTTATATAAGGGTGCGTTTCACTGTTTAGTGTTAATGCTGCAACTGTTGCATTGCGTGTCTTAAACTTAATGACACATAACACAAGCGATTTTTGAGCGTAGGTAAACGTTACGAACGATATCTAGGTTTTTTCAGTGTCGAGGTGATGTCGCAACAATTACGCTCATTAAAAACCCGGCGATTCACTTGCAACGCAGTTGCGGTGCATATTCGATATCGCATCAGCTCAAAAATCGCTTGTGTGTCGGCTTTTAAACATCGTCGAAAATGTTTGATTAGATATCGTAGTTCTTGAGGAACAACTAGTAATTTCACAAGTTTGAGATGGGTCAGAAATCAGTCACTATCACAACAGACTGCAGGCTTGATCTTAAAACTAAACTCTAAACACCGGTACTCATAGTTATGAAACAAAATAACTTAATTGCTTCATTTACTAAGGAGAACTTCGGTCTAGAAATACTAAAGAGCTCTTAAAACTTGGCCTGTTTCGAAGTCCTATAAATTATTTATGGAATTTGAAGAATTCCCTTGTTGGAAGGTCTAATTATGTAAGATTTGAGTAGATCTCAGTGTGATCTTTGGCTGCCTATTAACAGGGATTTGTTAATTGAATGGTTAATTTAGATTTAATTCTCGGAATTTGGATCAGATTCTTGAAACGTGGAGGCTCGTTCACGATTACCGATTTTATTGGAGGCTCTACTTTAGTTTCTGTAGATTTTCTGAACGAATTCGATATAATTATAGCAAATTCATTAAAAGGCGATCTGTTTTTTATCAAATTAGGAGGAAAAATAATACAGAACGTCGTAATTAAATTCAAACTTGCATTTTCCAGTCGGCAACTAAACTCAATAGTTGACTATGCGGCCGCGACATTTATAAGGAAGGAATGGTCAATATTAATTACTGCGCTCGCCGCTTCGACCGGCACCAATTTATTCAAGCTTAATTAAATGACACTAAGTAAATAGCGAGTGCAAATTGGGAGCAGACTATTGTGGTGAGCTGTGTGAGTACTTGCTCAAGTTTTCGGCTGTAAGTCAAGCCGAGTACGATATTACTTCATTTGCAACTTTATGGGAGCGTATTTCCCCTCGGCGGCGGTCGGTGAACGCGCTCTCTCCCGGTTATTTTATGAAAAAACTCTCAGGCAGTTTTCTTAAAATTATTATCTCGAGCCACCCCGGTCCTTTGTTCCAGATATAGTGGAGAAAAAATAGGTCGTAAACGACTGGCCCTTGTTATGTTTCTGTCAAATAAAACGCTGACGATATTATTTAATTAGCGATGTCTTCTTCTTACTTTATGTTCTGGAAAGAAAGTAATTTTTTGTGAGGGACGAAGCGACGCGACGCGACGTCCTTTGAAAACGGGTGACTTGTGTATCATTTTAATTACGTTAACGTTGTTTGGTTCAAACGACACTGCGACTATGGACTGTTACGTCGGACGGGTGCTCCTTGGAGGTATTCGTTAGTGATCATGTGATATTGAGCACGGAATATGAAAGACAGCAAAAAATTCACTGAATTCTAATTTTTAGGGTTTCCGTACCCAAAGGGTAAAACGGGACCTTATTCATAAGCCTACCCTATCCGTCCGTCTGTCCTATCTATTTAGGAATGTAACTTTTGAACCATAATAGCTAGACGGTTGTTATTTTCATAGAATATGAGTTATTACGGCGGACTTGTTAAAAAATAATAAAAATGAAAAAAGTTAAAAATTAAGGGGGGTCCTCATACAAAAAAAAAAACTAGTTTTTATCAACATTTATTCTTCTCGCTCTATCATCGTAAAAACGGAAATAAATACAAGCGTCAAACTTGGTGTGCTCATCATCATCATCATCATCATCATCATGATCATGTTTGTCGATCATGTTTATCTCGTGTCGGTGGCGCGTTACGAAGAGGTTTGGACACTCAATCATAAGGGTTCGGCGTCGAATCAGCATGAACGACATGCCATGTACTAATGAGTTTTTCTAAGTTATGTGCGTAATACCAACTGCTCTCAAACGGTGAAGGAAAACATCTGCGTACCTACGCTGAAGGAGAAATTCTGATGCGTATGTGAAGTCTACCAATCCGCATTGGGCATGCATGGTGGACTGACGCTGATAAATCCTCCCTGAGGTTAGTCCTGTGCCCTGCAGTGTGACTTATATAGGCTGATGATGATGTTTTTCCAATACTTAGTCGGGTCTCGGAATATTTCTTTCATTACGAGTAAGATTGTTTAAATAATCAATTGCTCGATTGCCATGCCAAGAGAAATAACGAGTATATTTAAAACATTTTTCATATGAGTAAAGTAGGTATTATTTGTACATAAAATCTACCTTTTAAACGGCAGAAGCGGCGATGCAGTCGTAAAATTGCAAATATAACTACTCCTGTTGCGGCCAAATGCAGGAAATTGTTGCAAGATAGTTTGGCAGTGAAATAAACAAAATAGTTTGCTACGTGTAGGAAAGCTTCAGTATACATATAACGCGTGTCTGCCTAGTAAACTGAGTGTACTGGACTTATTTTTACGAGACGTGGTGGCCTAGGGCAAGGAACCTCGCCTACGTAGATTTGATAGAAGATAGAAGGACTTTTTAAAACAGGAAATCTACTGTTTTGTACACTCCTTTGACTATTTATATGTCGACTGGTTACGCGTGTAATTCTACTAACAAACATTTCTGCCACTTTTTGCGGGGGGTGAGGTAACATGAAATCGGCAACTTTGGATTTTAACTTAACTTTAGATTCTAATTTTGAATGTTAAAAATCATGAAAAGTAGTCTCGTGTGAACCCCAAACGTTCTAAGTTCGAAGTTATTATTTCGCAATTATAGGCTGTCTCGTTTAGTGATAAGGTGTAAAATTGAATGTAAATGCACAAGATCAATTGTGCTTATACCGTGGCAGAGGGGAAATGCTACCGCAAGGCTTGTCCTTATTAGTCAAAATAGTAAAAATTAATAATTAGTCAAAGGTATACTCACTCATATTTCACAAATAAATGAGTCTTATTGTGCTATTCGTGTTCCTTGGATCCAAGGGGCGACGACGGGGCCAAACAGATGTATTATTTGTAAAACCATTGAATTGTCGTTGCAGAAAAACATCTTGAAATCCTTGAGAAAACATAAATGCTTTAATTTCATTGTGAACTACATTTAATTCAAAGCATATAGCGTCCTTCTTAATATGCTGATACTTTTTCAGGGGATGATCAGACCCTCAAACTAAACAACTTTCTCTATCGCACCAACAACGAAATAGCGAAAAAAATATCAGCTGTTCCATATAAAACTTCAAACCTACTGGAGCCAAATGAATGGGATAGCAGATTTTTTTTTCATGGTTTCGATGTTGGTCCCATCGAGAAAGTTGTTCTGTAGGACGGTATCATCCCCTTAAAGGAGTATCAGTATATCAGGTTATTTCGATATACCCTGTTTATTTCGATTTCAAGTTTCCAAATTTCGTAAACCTAAAATCTAGCCTAGAATGTGTGCATATCTCATCCTCTCTTAGATTTTATCGAAGTTGCAAAATCCATTGATCCACTTTCTGTAACTTTGCTAAACCTCCTACAAAATGATTCTGATTTCGATTTAAACTCTAGCTTTTTAATTCTAAAGTTTAATAAAGCTCTTAAAGACTAAGAATAAAAAAATGAATTTTCTGCACCAATTTCAGTAAAGTAACGAATCTTCAAAGAATACTTTGACTGAAGTTGCACTGGATCGAATGAGATCAACTAAGCGCTTAAAAGATTTTCTGTTGAGTATTGATTTTATTTATATCAAAGGAAATTATTTACTGTTGTAGGTAGTAAATTGTTGTTTTACCACAAGTTTATGAAATGTAAGGTCTTTAGAATGTAACATACAAATTCGTACTAGGCTTTTAATCTGGCGTGGGTAGAAAGAAAATATTTTTGGAGTGAGCTTTATTTATAATTTTAGAAATAATATTGGTAGGTACTCCTGAATCCTAAGTGATGCAAAATCAAAACGAGGAAGGTATGTCTATAATAAATTGATTAAATACCTGTACAGAAATGATAAGTTGAAATTTTTTTGCTTAATTTACTATTGTTTCCTTGATGAAACCTGTATGGTGATTGGTTTACAAAATGAAATTGATTGATTCACAAAAATATGATAAAAGAAAGCATTTTTAAAAGTGTTATTTGCCCCATAGAATCAAAACGTTTAAAAGAGTGTTTTCGGCTTAATCTCATCAAACATAATTTGACTACTGATAACATTCGTCTTGTTAAAACTCTCAAGTAAACTCACTAAAAAGTATTTCAAATAAATCCAAGAGATCCTCGAACAAAGTTTAGAGCGAGCACTGCTAAACTGAATGACTCTCCAACTTTTGAGATTCTTAATTCTGAGAGACTTAATTAATCGACAAATAGAGTGGCAAAATATCAACTTTGCCATATTTATATTAATGTTTTAAGAATAAAAAATCTTTAGAGTCGCGAATTTGTACGAATAAAACTGAATTTTTATTTGAGAAGCCAGCTATGTTATATTCGGCTTTACATCCTCCATCCGTAGTAGTCCGAGTATCTTTTACCTATCTGTAGGTAAAATAAAATAGTCAGTCACGGGAATATTAAATAGTCCCGTGACTGATTGACTGACTAACCGTGACTTTAACTGACCGAGAGACAACACACAGCCTAAAGCACTGAAGGTAAAAACATGAAATTTGGAACAAATGTTCTTGCGATGTTGTAGGGGTGTACTAAGAAAGGATTTTTTGAAAATTAACCTCTAACGGGGCCAAATGGGGTGTAAAATTGTGAATGAAAAATAGATTTCCTTTTTGTATCAGATATCCACGCGGACGGAGTCGCGAGCAAAAGCTAGTCAGCTTACAAATCTCGAACACAAAATTTTTCGTAAAATAAAAGAACAGTGAGGCATCGTCAGAGGCAAAATATTATTTTAACGAGTATAAATTCAGAGGCGATTAGGGCCCTCACTGAGAAAGGGTCTTCAGTATTACACAGTTAAAGTTCCAAATTACACTGTCGCATAAATAAATTTTGTGACCCCTCTTTCCTTTGTTTCATTCGGTTTAATACAAGTGCTGCCAGACATGCGATAATTGTCCAAGATTCACGAATTTTTGAGTGTCTTACTATTCAAATAAAATTTGAATATCGCACTATAATTCATAGGAATTCCACGATATTTTTTAAATAGAGTATAAATTAGGCACTATTACATTGTATTGTTTCTGTAGAGTTAGCATATACATGGTGAAATTGATATCATTGGCATCCTTTTAAACTAAGAGTCTACCCATCAAACTGAACAACTTTTAATAAAAACAGCAAACAGATCGGTGCAAAAAAATCTGCTGTTGTATAGGTACATTTGAGTCGCGAACTCGCGAGTCAATATTGCAGTTTAGTATGGAACAGCTGATTATTATTTGCTCCGATCGGATGGCTCCCATGGTAAAAGTTTTTCAGTTTGATGGGTAGACTCATAGTTTAAAAGAATGCTAATGATATCAATTTCACCCTGTAATTAGCATCGATCAAATAGTAATATTGTTTTGATCGATGGTGTTAGGTATAGTTGCTAGCATTACGTGTTAAGTGAGTAGGTGATACTTGAATCATCAATTCATCATGCATTATCACTCATCAGTTCTCTTTTCAGGCGCTTATTGATTTATTTATCGCATAATTTTTCGAATTTAAAATGCGATAAAAACACGGTAATTTCGCAGTTCTTCTAGGATAATTTTTTATTCATGGTTCTGGCAACACTGTTTAATACTGTGAATACACTCACCCGCGATTGTCCCGTTAGTTATTTGCGGGACATGTCTCGGAACATCGCCATTAACTGAAAGGTCGCCGACTGCTGATTCTAAAGTGACATTAGCTGTAGTGCCTATTCTCCTTACGGTAATTTGACATTGACATAAACTGTCAGTGAGGTGACTTCTGTTCGTTCCGTGAAAACGTTCTGACGTCTAATTTCCGCTGGGATTTGATCAATTTAGCGTTAAACTCTGTTGATACGGACGTGTCCGCAGCATCGTAGAGAAAAAAAAAACGTGAATTGTCTAACACAAAAATCTATCGGTGTCTACATCGTTCGATTTCGATGCGGGACAATCCCCAGTGTATACCCAGTCTAACGTCCCGCCCCAAATTCTTTTAGAAGACAATTATGACATTTGATAGCGTCCTCTTTTCAAGTTCTTATAAGACTTTAATGTAAGAGGGAGGAAGGTAAGAACTGGTAAGTGGGTGCGATTAGAAGGGATAATTATTTTATGGATACTAACGCAGACGCATTTTGATTTAATTGAGCACCCAATTTAGCGAACTCTTTTTAACTTTTGAAAGTTGTCTAAAAGGTTCAAAATTAATGAGGGTTATAAACTGACGTTTGGCTAAAAAAGGATTCGTTGATTTACCTATAAACTAAATTTGTAAGCCATTTCCATTATTACTGCTAATAGTGATAGCAACATATTCTACGAAGTATTTTCTATTTCATAGTCTTACTGCCAGTTGCATGTACGTTTGTTATAGTTAATCCTCCATTAACTCTCTTACTAACACTTTTTGTCTTGTATATAATTATTTCCAATAATCAGAGTAGAATATTCTAATGATGGCTTGCCTGAGATGAGCGCTCTTTAATAGATAAACATTTCCATTTATTCAAAAATCTCACTGATCATTTGTCTAGATTGAGGATCTCTCGGGGGAAAAAAGCCTACCATGAACAAAAGTTAGTTAGAATTTAATAGACGATCAATTGAAATAGACGATGAAAGATTTGTACCTATTTTTGTATGTTTGTATGTTTGTAATGAATAGGCTCAAAAAGTACTGGGCCGATTTAAAAAATTCTTTCACCAATAGAATGCTACATTCTTCCAATTTGACATAGGCTACATTTCATTTTGAAAAAAATTAGGGATCCTTGGTAAAATTTGAACAATGTAACCGAAGGTGTAGAAAATTTCCAAAAATAAATAATTGTCTACCCCGTGCGAAGCCGGGACGGGCTGCTAGTAAGTTTATACACTGCCTTTGCCGTTCACATGAACCTAACAACAATAACCAAATATTATTGATTTTAAACATGTTACAGTCATTTTGTGCTATTTCGAATCAAATTAAAGATTGAAAAATTAAGTCTCGGGCGGGACTTGAACCCGCACTCTTCCATACCGGGGAATTGCGTTTATCCAATTTCGGGGAAGGCGCTCACGTCCCCTTAAGACACAATAGATTGAAAATTTCGTTCTCTGGGTAGTGGGCTCGGTGACGAAATTTGATAAACGCAATTCCCCGGTTTGGAAGAGTGCGGGTTCAAGTCCCGCCCGACACTTAATTCTCCAATCTTAAATTTGAACCAAACACTTATTTCAACAGATATAAATAGAGGGATCAAGCCGACGTCAGAGATGAGGTGCAATTCGTGGTGAGATACGCAAACTGTCACGTGTCGGAGCCGGAGGTGTGACGGGTTTCAAGAAACGTGGCATGATGCCGTGTGCCGCTGTCGCCGCAGGCAAGTCAGCGTCAGCTGAGAGACAGGCTGGAGATTTGAATGGGGTTAACAAGGCTAGGCGTACTCAGAGGTTAAAATTTTATACGAGGAACATATTTAAGATTGAGATTTACCTTTTTTTCCCTATTGAAAGTACCAGCATCTAGCCCGGGCTTGTATAATTTTTAATTTTTATTGCAGCCTTTATTTTTGAAGGGTTAAGGGTTTACATTACATATTATTTCTGTTACTTTACAATTCTTTTACACTACATTTCTGTTATATTCATCATCATCATCTCAGCCGATGGACGTCCACTGCTGGACATAGGCCTCCCCCAAGGATCGCCATAACGACCGGTTCTGAGCTGCTCTCATCCAACGGGTTCCCGCCGCCTTCACCAGGTCGTCGGTCCACCGTGTGTAGGGCCTACCCACGCTGCGCTTTCCGGCAGTATATGTTTTAAAGATTAATTATACTTTTCCTTACACCCTGTATAGATATTGTTGTTATAAAACAAAGAAGGATCATTCCTTTATAATAACCAACGTTTATTATTCATGAATACATATTAGACTTAAATAGTTATTCCCTAGTCCTACCTCTTTGTCAAAACCCACTAGCATCTGGCTCCAATATATTGTAACCTTTATTAACAAAGTTATATTAGGGTCCATGTTTAGTCGTAAAATTTAATAGAAACAACCTCTCGTGAATTTATGCGGGCTCGATTGTGATGTACATTCGCTAATCTTATTGAGCATTATGAATTTTCCCGAGGCAACATACCCACGCTGTAGTAAGCAGTATATAAATATGTTATGTTATTATTTCATTTCACCTAACATGGTGTTTGTGATAGAATCTCAACGTTACCAAAATTTTGTGATGATGTTAGAATGTTTGTGGCTCAATCGCGCATAAACGGCGCTGTACGGTTCTCATGTATGCAGTAGTATGCAGTATATAAACATGTCGCCCGATAGCACAGTCTGTAGTAAACCTGCCTGCTGTGCCGAGGGTCGCGGGTTCGAATCCCGTAAGGGACAAATATTTGTATGATGAATATGAATATTTGTACCCGAGTCATGGATGTTTGTATCTATATGTGTATTCTATATCGTTATCTAGTCATCATAACACAAGTCCAGGCTAGATTCTGGTACTTTAAATGTGGCTAGATAATTTGTGTGACAATGTCCAAGATATTTATTATTATTATAATTTATTATATATGTTATGCTATTATTTCATTTCACCTAACATGGTGTTTGTGATAGAATCTCAACGGTACCAAAATTTTGTGATGATGTTAAAATGTTTGTGGCTCAATCGCGCATAAACGGCGCTGTACGGTTTTGGATGAAATTTGGCACATAGATAAAATAAGTTCTTGACATAGGATGCTTTTATAGAGTCAACGCAGATGAAGTTGCCGGCAACAGCTCTGCTAGTATACAGGGTGTAAACTTAAATGCGTTATATACTTTATGGCGTGCATCAGACCGTCAAACTGAACAACTTTTACTATGATTCAAACTATGAAATCGCGAAAAAAACAGGTATTGCATACATTTTGATCGAATAGCTATTGCAAGTTCTATGGAACATCAGATTTTTTTCGCGATTTTAATATTGGCTCTATAATGAAAGTTGTTCAGTTTGATGGCCTAAATTACTGTGTTCGGTGTGTAACGCATTTTATTTTACAACCTGTGTGATAAATATTGTCACAAAGTCGCTTATCCCAATCAACTTACCCGAATCTAGTTCAGACTTGTTAATGTCTTTTTGATTTTAAGTAGTCTACATGTTAGGAAGATTGTGTGTTTTTATTTCTCAATAATACGATCTTATTAATAGGTTTCGATGAGAGAAACGAGGGCAAAAGATAGTTAGTTTTTAGGGTTCGGTAAAGTATAAGGCTTATAGTTTCACCATGTCCGTCTGTCTGTCCGTCCGTTCGCGGCTTAGCTCAGAGACGCTTAGTACTAGAAAGCTGTTATTTGACATGGGTACCTACCTAGTATACCTACCTACATATTAATTACGCCGACAAAGTGGAAAATAAAATCTCGAAAAATATTTTTTTAGGCTATCATTTTTCGATTTAGGGATCCGTTAGCGAAATATTAAGCTTTAAAGCAAATTGTTGTTAGAGTCAAGTGCATACATACATGAATTCCGAAAAACTCATTGGTACTAGTCGGCCTGGACGGGGATCGAACCATCGCCTCCTGGTTAATCACGGCTTTTTAAAAAAAGAGATAAAGGGTGCAAAAATGTTGCAAAACAAGGATTATATCACGATTTTATTTCATGTAGAGTGTTTTTTAATGTCCCATACTTCTAGGCAAAAGCCTTCCCTTATACCAACTCCTAATTGATTAAGTTAAAATCCCAAATTGTTTTTACAGCTATGGATTGGATGGATTTAGGAAATGTTTTGGTGAAAAGTAATTAACATTTTGCTAAAACGATACCTTTTCCTGCCGCTCGACGCTCTTCCGGGAATATCCTTAATAAGTAATATTCCCCCATTATTTCGTCCTAATGTTAACAGCAATGCTCAGAGGACACTATAATGAATGTGACCCAATAACCGAAAGCCCGAGGGTCAAACGGGACTGATGTAACTGCATACAGAGGGAAAGTTACAGATCTTTAATCTTTATACAGGATGTTAGAGTAAACAGTTGCATTAATTTAAGGGGTGATTGTACCCATGCTACTGAACGACTCTCCCTAAGAAAAGTATTAGGAAATTAGCAAAAAAATATGTTGGCCTTTCAATTCGTTGGTCAGCGCTCAAAAGTGTCCGAATAAAAAGAGAACGAAAACGCAAAAAAGAGAACGAATTGCGCAACAGTCTTCGTTTGATCGGTAGGTTTGTGTGTTTTTGTCTCGGACACTTTATTCGGGTATTTTGTACTAGACCCGGCGTCCATAGTATTCTACGCCAATGTCCTATCGATACTAAATGATATCAGCTGATCGGACGTTTTTTATGAAATGGTTTTTTATATTTTTTCTTATAATTAATTGACTTTTTGCATGTGCGTTAGCGCTGCATTTCCGCCAATGTCAAGTAGTTTTTGAGAGTATATATCCCAATCCCAATCTCATTGTTTTTTCAAGAAATAGAAGAGATTGATGATTACGGAGCCTCGTGGCAGGCGAAAACGCGACGCGCGAACAATACGCGAGGCAAGGGCTCGTGTCAGAACCTGCAACGTGACTTCTATGAGAAGGTTAACATTGTTATAGCAAATTTCCCTTTGTTCCTTTCGGGACGCATTAATGTAATGCAACTGTGTACCCTAATACCCTGTATACAGGGTGTAAGCTAAAATGTGTTACATACTTATGGGGGGTTTTCAGACCATCAAACTGAATAACTTTCATCATGGAACTAATAATGAAATAGCGAAAAAAAAAATCTTCTGCTTCATACATTTGGGTCGAGTACCGATTGTCAATTTTTTGACTGACATTTGATTGACCGATTCATTCCATCAAAAGTTATTTATTTATTTTTTATTTTTATTTTAGGGAGATTTACAGCATTATGAGTGTTTAATATCAGTAGTCTGCACTTACGAGGTACGTCACAATTCTTTTTTAATTTATTTATTTGTACTTTCAACAAGACAACCCTAACACTATAGGTACTAAATAAACCTTTAGAAATGAAATTGACAAGTAAATAATGAAATAATGTTCACGAAAAGAACTCTCCCTCCGTTTCAGAGAAAAAACTATTCTCAAAAGTGACAATTCATCTTTCAGAGTGCTTGTTTACAGCGCACTTATCAAATAAAATATGCAAAACTACCACTTATTCATATTGTAGATTGCTTACTATGGTCGGATTTTTATTGTTTCCTGCTTGCGAACGAACGATGTTTTTAAGAAAAATATATTTGCGAATAATAATTCAGATGACACCAACAAAGGAAGCGGCACTCTCTCACTCACTCCACATTTGTAGAACCTACGTTTTATAGTCTTATTTGCATTCTAATTGACGGCTTACGCTCATGCGCTCGCAAGTCAGTCAACCGTGCATTTATTTTAACACTGAGCTTTATCTTTCGCATTATGACTAACGTGCTGCTTCTTCCTCTTTCTGTCTTTATCCAAGGCACAAGACCTTGTTTTGGAAACAGGAAAAGATGGATGTTTTCACATAAATTAGAAATATAATACCAGTTCAAATAAATATTGGAAGCTTCCTTCCGAACGTTGAGTATTGATCGGAATAACGTCTGCGAGAGAAATTCGTAATAAATTAGGTATTAATACATTTCTTTTTGAGTCATTATTGAACATTGAAACAAATAAAAGATTTTTCGAAATGAGATGTGTGGTATGTTTAACAGTTGATATTAACGAACTTGAAATTAAGAAAAGATGTCGAAAAAAGGTAATCAAATGTCCGATGGACTACTACCTACCTGTGTACCTACCTACACAATTACATCTCGGTTTTGATTAAAAAAAACAAGATAATTTGAAATTAAATCAACTTTTCTATTAAAGGTAAATACATCAAATTTTCTCCGACATCCGAATCAAACACAGAACATTATAAGAGGGGTTAGAAGTGCAAAGTAGGCGTGGAACGTTTCGCCACAGGTTATGCAATGATTTGCATATAAGGCGCGCGGCGTGGTGCGAGCGTGAGGGCATGAGTAATTGTAGCAGCGTGAGCGGGAAGACAAGTGGCGACAGCCATCTCCGAAGCAAAAGCGCTACTTTGCATTTCTAACCCCTCTTATAATGTTCTGTGGAATCGAAGATATTGTACTGGAGAGCTATTTTTAAATGACACACATTCCAATTTGAACAAGAAAATGCCAAATAATTTAAGTATAGAGTTTATGCATTATTCCTATATGAATTCAAACGTGAGGAACAAAAAAATAGTGCTCCTATCACTCAGTTGCAGAAACGTTCATTAAAATTAATCCTGCATTAAATTTCTTGCTGTCATTTTTTCTCTCTTTGACGTAGTAAAAGCTAGTAAGAGATTTAATGGAGGATTACCTGTAATGAGAGTTTCTGCAACTGTGTATAATTATGTCTTTCTCATTTTTGCCTCGTTTATATTTAAATTGTATAACTAGTACCAGTATAAAAGTTTATACAAACTATGAGTTAATGTGAGCGGAAAGGGATAATGAACTTGTTTACCATATGTTAATTAAATACTCTCCAAGGGATCGACTAATGGAATTTCGGTGAATTCGGCGCGGAAGTACACTGAAATATCAGACATGTCTGTTAGATATTTATACCTATAGTAACGAGTTATAGTACACATTATAAAGAGGTCTGAGAAACTACCTATAGGTATTTTAAATTTAAAAACTTAAATGCGTTACATACGCTTCCGACCATCAAACTGAACATCTTTTATTATGGAGCCAACTTTGAAATTACGAAAAAAAAACAGCTGTTTCATATATTTTAGTCTAGTAGCTATTTGACGTTTTCTTTGGAACAGTAGATTTCTTTTTTCGCTATTTTAATGTTGGTTGTGTTGTAATTGATGGTCTGAATGACTGAATATAGACTAGGAGTCCTGAGGGAGTTTCGAAAGAACCCAAATCATTATTTCCTACTTATATCATTAATTATTTCCTCGTTTTCAAATTCAATAACAACTTTGTAATTGAAATGCACAACAGTTGGATCATTCCAATTTGTGTGCTCAATAATAGAAGAGAAAATTTTCATCGTTCGCTTAAGGAGATATAATTCAATTAAGGACCTTCGGAGCTCGTTTGCATGAGTTTGCATTTTTAAACAAAATCGAGATGGGTTTTGAGAGAATTTTGACAAGTTGTCCTGCAGTGAAATCCCCTCGGGGGCTAATGAAAAAGGCAATGAACTGGGGGTCGTTCGTAACTACTGGTAGATAATTCGTTATTGTAACTCCTTTTGGTGTACAGAAATTTATGTATAACTTTGACTTCGGTCAACATTATGGTACAGTGGACAGCGAAATTAAATTAACAACCTTTATTGCACCTTTTTCTGTGTCATAGTGGTGAGAGATTAATTGTTCGAAAGTGATACAATAATTATATAATCTTTCCTTTTCGACGGTAGGTACTAAGAGTAGTCTATACTTACACGATTTTTGACAGATTGTTATGTAAAACCAGTTTAATTAAAAATCTTAACAAACAAGTTTCGTGCATTTCGATTCATCTGTTGAAGTTATTATGCTGTAACAGACTGTGACGAACGGAACGCCTGGATGTCTTTATAATGGTTCTTTGTCAGACTACAGAATCATAAAAATCACGTAGAGGGTTGCTGTCGCTTCTGAGATGGCGCCGCGCCGGCGCCGTCCATTAGTAAAAATCGTAATTTAAAAAAATTACATGTTGCGCTTTCCCCGAACTAAGGAAAATCATCTTCTCCGCAATTTTAAGCATTTTTCTTGCAACTAGAATTTCCCTCTTCCCGTTAATTCATGTTTGTAGCTGTAGCTACAGAATTCAACCTCAAATTACGTCTTTTATTATAACCAGACTTTACAGTTACAGTCGGACAGTCGTACATTGTTGGTTCCGCAGAAATGTATGCCCGTCAGCGTCTCGGACAATATTTTGGAACTGGTCGATCTAATGATCCCTTATCGGACTACGGAACCATAAAACTAACCACAAAAGTAAAAATAAAATAATGAGAACAAGAATGGAAGCAGATGAAGTATTTTCATTGAACAAAGCGGATTAAGTATTGTTAGGATGAGTTCTCTTGGTATAACCTTTGTGAATTTATTTTTAATATTCATAATCTCTGGAGGCATTGACTTTGAGTGAACAAAAGAAGTTTTTGTTTCTAAATGGCTGCCGGATAATAAATTTTTGTTTAATTGCTAGCTTCATTAATAAAATTAATAGATCTAATGTAAGAACATTTCAGAAAATTCACACATTCATATTGATAAAATCGTTTAGTCACAGGGTTAATATTAAGATGGCATTCGATCACAGTAAAAAGAATGGATAGGCGCAAACACAGAGGAATTTCACTGGGCATAAAAAGTAGGCAGACGCGGCGCCGGCGGCGGCGTGCACTTGGTCTGTAATTTCGGTGCGAATTTGAAGTAAGTATACCTGACGTTTAATAAAAAAAGCATTGACTTGCTAGAAAATTCTCAAAATTTAACCTATAGAATCAGCTGATTGAGCATTTGTATCAAAGGTAGAATTTTTTTTTTGCGAATTTCCTATAGGTTTCTTTGGGAAAGTTGTTCAGTATTATGGGTAAAATCACCCCTTAAAGTAATGCAACTGTGTACCCTAACACCCTGTATTCCTAGAGGGGAAACCTCGTGTCTTTCTAGGGGAATCCTTAAACAAAAACACTATAATTGCTCCCATCAAGCCCTGCCCTGGGCAGCATTATAGTCTGCCCCTTCTAAACTTACCCTTATTAGTGAAACGAAACCTATGCCCTGCAGAAAGACGTAACAAATGATGATAATCATCCATCGCATCGCTTCATCATATCCAGGTCAAAGAATCCATGAACAAAACCTAGTTCCATTATAAAACTGGCACAAAATTTCCATAAAGCCATTTTTCATTTAGATTGAGTACTAATCAAAACAATCGCGAGATCTAAATGGCTGCGATAGTAAAATGGCAGCGCAATGTCCAGCGAGCGATGCTCGAAGCCAGTTTCGAATGCAAAATTCTATATTTGAAATTCAAAATAGACGTTGCAGCTCTTGGATACGGAACTCGCAGAATACCTCCCATGATTCTTTAGTCAAATAAAATAAGTTGAACGTCGCTACGACATCTGAATACCAATTCTGTTTGACTAGTTAAGTCATATCTGTGTCTGATTAACATTTTGTGATCTCTTCGTTTAGGAATGTTGCTGGAGGGTAAACGTGTGCTATTTCTATACATACAAATGGTCGTATTTCCTTACAAATTAGGGTTAAGTCAGGGTCACAATGAATTCGTTTGATAATTAACAGAATTTCCTAGACAAGCCGGCTCCTTTTTCAATAGAAAATCATGATACTGTAAACTGTGTCATACTGCAACTCAGAGAATATCTCGGGCTCGTGACAGGCTATAGCGAGCCGCTCGTCCTGCAGCCTGGCCGCATCAAGCTCCCCCTGGCTAAGAATATACTTACCGATTTCAACACCAGCGTACAGCAAGACAGCGAGCAGCTCGGGCTCGTGGCAGACTATAGCAATCCGCTCGTCGTGCAGCCAGGCCATACCAAGCTTCCCCTAGCTAAGAATAAACCTACCGATCTCAGCAGCAGCGTGCAGCAAGTCAGCGAGCAGCTCGGGCTCGTGACAGGCTATAGCGAGCCGCTCGTCGTGCAGCCTTGCCGCGTCGAGCTCGCCTGGCGCCGCTTCCCTCAGCTGAAGCGCGACTGAACCCTCGCCACCGACCGCCGCACTGTACATAAGCACGGCGCGCGGCGAGAACCGGGGCAAGGGCAGCCGTGATGTTTGCACCTGGGGACAAAGAGGTAGAGGTTATAGTTGCTTGGTTTATCAATCAATCAATCAAATACACTGAGGAATTACTGGATAGTGTACTCTTCGTGTGTCAGATCAAAAGGTCGGATGTTTACTTGCTGATTTTCAATACTTCTTCGATGTTTTTGGTGGGCAGACCAAGGATGTTTGTATTTATATTATGGTATAATTTTTGAATGAATTTATAGAAATATCAGCGTCATTTCCTTGAGGTATTAGTCAACGAAAATCCAGATTTTTATGTAGTGTCAACGTTGTTCTTAAAAAGTCATTGGTATGTTTCTGATCTCGGCTACCCAGGATTCGAACCACTACCTTTTACACTAAAGCTAGGCTACTAGCCACTAGAACACCACTTATTTTTCAAATCTAGACCTATTTCCAAAATGAAATGCAAAACTAGCAGGCAGTAAAAAGCTCGGTCATCTATCATTGTACAATTTAAATCTATTTTTTGGTACAAGGCGCATTAATATATCTGGAGACATCGAGTCATGATCGTTACCTATTTCGGGATGCCCAGGATCTGTGTTATTTATTACTCTCATTAACTATTGTTCTATAGCTAGTTATAGCTATAGCCAACAGCATATCCCGATAGCAGTTTATTGTTTGATAGATCGTTATCTAACAATGTTATCAATGTACGATATAATTTAACAAACAAATACAAATCTACCAAGAACTGGATACGATGCAATTTTCAATACCAATTGTTTACAATATCGTAACAGAACCGAGTAACTGAGATTCCGGTGAGCGTTTACACAGAATTCTGGGTAATAACATTACCCTCCTTCTGGCGTCGTCGTGTAATAACATTCCTTTTCTACAACAAATAAATTGATGCAACGTTATACAATAGCCCGGACCCTAAATTCAATTACCGGTCAATTATTTTGGCACAGAATCGATCGTAGTGCGAGCTCTATCAAAACTGTATCATTCATAATATAAAAGACATAAAGGGTAGGCTATTACAGCCTGTCACTTGCAGGCACGCTTGCCTATAGTGATGGGTGCCGACATATTCGGCAAATAGGTACGAGTTTACCTACATCAGGTATTTTGCTATTAAATTGTTACAGCCGCCGTGAAAATTTTAAGAATTTTTGTTAATAACATATATAATACATACTATACATAAATATACATAAACATAAACGTATGATAGTAATAACTCTTTTCTGGAATCTGTGGTGATGGTGGGTTAACATTAAAACAAAAATTAGGACATTATCCACCAAAGTATTTGTGAATGACATCCACAAAAAGAAATAGATAAGCATCAAGGAAACCTAAAATCGACCCTGGAAACCAATCTAAATAGTAAATATTCCGGGAACATAATATCTCGGGTTTAAACGATGGTTTTCAGGATAATCAGACCATCAAATTGAACAACTTATCCTATGGGACCAACGAACGTAGAAATCGCATAAATATACATCCGAACTGATTTAGAACGAAATAATTGCATAAAAACAATAAGTTCATTATTTTATTAATTAAAATTTAAAGTTATTCACATTTTATATTTTTTATGCAAAAATATTTGCTTATTATTTCCGCGATGAATGAAAGCGCTAGTGTGCTCATAGATAGTTGTGGTAGTAAGTAGTGACATCGAGTTAATTAAATGTTTAATAATTCAATCAAATTATTAAATATTTTAAAAAATGTTACCTAAGTTGAAACCTTGATATTTAGATTCTGCTCTCGATTTAAAAAAATATTTTCTAGTTTTGCGTTTAACACTTTGTAAAGATACTTATGTACCAAAGATTAACTATGGTGTTTGGTATGTACATTATGTAGGTCGCTAACAATCTCAACCAAAGTCTGTTTACATAATGCTACTCGCCAGCCTCCCTTCACACATCACTACTCAACTCGCGAGTAACTATTTGCTAGTAATTATCTCCCCGGTATTGTCGGAGACAACGATGTAGATTATAATGCGATTAAACGCCGCCACCGCTTGCTGATGGAATATCGCTAAGTAGCACTAACGATGCTGATGTGGATTTTGGTATAATGTTGTATTGATCAAAGACCTATCAAGAACAGATAGAGGAAGGATGGGTATAGATGTTTGCCGACGTTTAACTTAATCGGTATGTGTAGCTGTGTGTGTGAGAGAGTGTATAATAACGTCATACATATTGCTTGGTACGGACACCAGTCTCTCAGAAAGATAAAATATAATCATGTAATGTGTAGTGTGTGTAATTGTGTAATTATCTGGTCTGTAAAGGTGGGTGATCTGAAATTTTTTTGATTAACTTCTCTTGTTTGTGCAGTAGTTGCCAACCCTATTTTTTCTGATTCTGGGTTCAGCTCCTGATTTTATTTATACAAAATAGTAATAGATACTCTTTCTTATACTGCGGAAGGTACAGGTCTCATAAATTCCTAATATCATACTTCCTACTAATACCTATTATAAACTTCAAACGACGAGACGTTGTTTGATTGTTTGTAACTTATTCACTGATTAACGGCTGAAAGGATTTTGATGAAATATGGCAGAATATATCCTGGATTTAATATATATGATAAATTTTTAGCTGAGAAGCGATTTCTTCCAGATAACCTAATAAATAAATAGTGCAGTCACATTTGAGCTTAACACTAATAAGAAACCGTTAAAACATGAGGACGAAATCTCGTGGAACAAATATTAGAGCCAATTATATAGAAGCTATAATTATAGACACAATAGTTCTTACTTACTCACTTCCTTACTTATCACAAAATCTCTAAAACGATAAAACCTTCTTTGTTTGACATGTAAATTTCTCTTTACTTCTAGAGAGACGAAAAGATTAGTAGACCTTCTCCATTAGAAATTATTTTCGAAATTCATCACAGTGAAGCACCGCTAATCCAGATATAAAGTTTGATTCCAACAATTTTGTATTACTGCTTTTGCTTTTAATCATCCAACCGTGCCGTATTAAATGTGAGTACATTCACTATAACTATCCAATGTTTTGTAATTGGTATCATTCAGAGTTTATGTACATATTATTTAGCTCAAACTGCGCCGGTCGAAACAGCTTTGATAAAGTTTAATTGCGGTGGGACTGCGTGGGATTTCAATTTCAATACAATTTCTATGTAAGCGTAGTTTTGATGAGCGAAGCATAGGGTGAATAAAAAGGAATTTTAAATGTTTTTACACACACATAGCTCACAATCGTGTTCTGGTGTCGACTGGTCCAAAACTTTACTACAAGTACCTATTAACTTTTAGGCTGAACTAGTAGTGACTTAAAAAGGGGCATTCACAAAAGATCCGGTCAAGACCCCTAACCCCAAATAATAATAATACACTTTTAGGCTCAATACATACATAAACTCACGACCATAATTTGTTGTTAGAAACATTGCTACAACTACCAACTTTCTGCTTAAGAATGTAGTTGTAGCAAACGCCTCAAGTGACTTTTAGGATCAATTTACACCAAAATGATAGTGGCTGACAGCGGCAGGCCGGGCAGCGACCGGCAGTTTGACAGTCAAAGTAGCTAGACGGCTTAAAAATTTAGTAGGTATCTGCTGCCTCGGGTGGTTGCTGGCGGCCGTGCTCTGATGCTCGATTTTCTTGAGCTCCTAAAACGATACTATTTTTACAATGTGAATAATGTTTAAATGCTGTGCTACTGAAACTGCGGGAGCCGCTTCCACTTTGATCTGAGTGTGAATTGAGCTAAAAGGTTGTAATTGTGGTAAAGATCACTTTTATTATCTACTTTTAAAGTTTCAATTGATTTTAGATATTTTTTACTTATGAATGTTGAAGAGGCGAGAGATGTGTGTCAGATTCGTAGCATGTGGTGGTCTATTATCTCTGCCTATCCCATTGGGACATTGCCATAAGATTGGGTATGCATGTATGTAAAGTTTAGATGGAGCAATAATTCGTAAACTAATAGTTTTTTTATTCAAATATTTATAAGGAAATTTGAAAACTAACTAATTAATAATCAACCAAAAATACTTTAGAGAACGAGACTTTTGAGAATGTTTCTAGTATCGAATTTTTCAACCTAATCTACGAGTATACTGTTTTTATTAAAAATAATTATTAGATAGGTTGACGTCAAGACAGTAAACTCGTGCTTGGCACTGCTCATAATCAGATGCATAGGAAATTAACATTCTTAATTGATCTATCTATACAGGGTGAAATTTATATCATTGACATCCTTTTAAACTACGAGTCTACCCATCAAACTGAACAACTTTTACTATGGGAGCAAACCAACCGTACAAAAAAAAATCATCTGTTGCATTCCTTTGGTTCGAGTAGGCATTTTTTTTGCTACTACAGTTGTTCAGTTTGATAAGTAGACTCTTAGTTTAAAAGAATGCCAATGATAATCAATTTCACCCTGTAGTTCCGAGATGTACATTCGAATGGTGAATAATCAATCAATCTTTCAAATTTGGTTAAGAAATTTACACGACAGTAAAAGATTTAAAAAATCCAAATTAGGTTGTAATAGGTTCGTCGCTTCTGGCTCCACGATGTCACGGAGAGAACTATACAAAGTGACAAAGACTTCAAACATAAAATCCCTTAACCCCTTTTATCACATTTCATTATTACTTATGGACGTAATACCGACGCTCTCAAATGGCTAAAGAAAACATCGATGAGGAATCCTGCATACGCTGAAGAAGAAATTCTGATGCGTAGTGAAGTCCACCAATATCGGGCACGCGTGTACGCCCATACACCCTTCTTGAGGGAAAGCCTGTGCCTTGCATTGAGACGTATATAGGCTGATGATGATGCAACGCAATGTGTGCAAAAGTAATCATCCACATACATATGGGTCAGAACTCACAGATATGATTTTAATACATTTTTCATTGCCAGACTGTTCGAAAATTTATGTGCAAATCGAGTGCATATAATTTAGAGCAGCCTGTATAATTCAATCGTTATGCAGTAGTTTGGCAAGTACTTATGGCTTTGGCAAGCGGGCAGCGTTGATTGAGCATACCTATATTATATACATAACTATGATGCAGTATGGATATAGATAGCTTGTTCAATTTACTGACCAAATGGTTCGAATGGAATCGTTGAAAATTGGTATTTGCTTGATTTTTATCCGACTGCGCCAAAAGGAGGGTTAAATTTTTCGAGCGTATGAAGTACCCAGTTTGATATGTAACGTATACAGGGTCCTTCTTAATATGCTGACACTTTTTGGGGATGATCAGACCGTCAAACTGAACAACTTTCTCTATGGCACCAACAACATCCAAATCCCGAAAAAGAAATCAGCTGTTCCATACAAAACTGCAAACCTATTCGAGCCAAATGTATGGGACAGCTGATTTTTTTCGCGATAAAGATGTTGATGCCATAGAGAAAGTTGTTCAGTTTGATGGTCTGATCATCCCCTTATAAAAGTGTCAGGATATTAAGAAGGACCCTATATAATTTACTCCATGTATCTGTATATCCTATGTCCTGTATCTGCTGAAGAAGAAATTCTAATGCGTATGCAAAGTCTACCAATCCGCATTGGGCACGCGTGTTGGACTAATGCCCGTTCACCCTTCGTGAGGCCTGTGCTGTGCCCTGCAATGGAACGTATTAAAAGGCTGATGATGATATCCTGTGTACCTAACCTGTTATAATCACACATTCGCTATAGTTTTTTCGGGTTCCGTATCCAAAGGGTGAAAACGGGACCGTGTTCATAAGCCTACTACGCTGCTACGCTGTCTATCCTTCTGTCCGTCCGTCCGATCTTCTGAACCATAATAGATAGCCAGTTAAATTTTTCACAGAATATGTATTGTTGTATTGGATTTGATGACACATAATAAAATAAAATGCATGCATGCATGCATATGCTCACGACTATATTCCCCGAGGGGGTAGTCAGAGATATTCTGAAATCTCAGAACATCCACGTTTCACCAGTAGTACCGAAACTCTGTCCAATGTGACGGGGGGTGAGCCCGTCGCCACATAATGGACAGTGGGTACAATACATGCTTCGAAATTGAAGCACGCTGGTTTCCTCACGATGTTTTCCTATATAAATCGATAAAATGAAATAAAAGTAAAAATTAAGGGGGGTTCCCATACAAGACACTAGTTTTTCTCTAGATTTTTTTCTCGCTTTATCGTAAAAACGGTCATTCACACAAGCGTCAAACTTGATGTGATTATAGTGCATATTCTAAGAGACTAGAAGGTAAGATTTTGTCGGTTTTTCTTCTCATAATATCATCTTTTCATTCGTTCGCTCACTCGAAATGTTCTCAGTCAGGACACTCCTTGAGAGTTTACGTCGTGTATGTATGTAGGTATAATTTTTACCACGCTGCTGCGCGAGTGGCAATCTGTTATTTTATGACTCTCAAGGGATTCACGTAATGGCGCTGCATTTTCGTTTTATTTTAAAAGATTGGTTATATGATATTTGAATTCTCAAAATATTTAAACACTTCCTTTTCAGTTTTATCAGTATGGTTCGATGAATAGGTAACGCTTGGAAAATTCTCTGGCGTATCATCAACGTATCTAATGTGTGAAAACAATTCTCTGTTTGGCTGGAAATATGCTCATTTATACGACAATGTATAAATCAATATCAGTCACGACTATAATCTCTATTAGTTCAATAAAGAAACTTTCGTTTCTAAAAAAGTCTGAACCCTATATCTACATACCTACCTATACAGGAGCTTTCTTAATATGATCCTGTTATTAAAAATAATATTCAAGCTAAATAATGACTAAAAATGTGTTTAGCGTTATTTTCAAACGTTAAATAAGAATTTCCATTTTTTTATTGTCTTGTACCTAGTTCGACTAGACAATAAAAAAAAATCTTACTTATTTTAAAATTGTCTTAAGTAGATCCCTATTTCTAATTATAGTCTCTTTATACAAGGGTTCCTTAATGCTGGCGGTTTTTTAAGGGCATGATCATACCATCAAACTGAACAACTTTCTTACTATCATAATTCCTTAAACATTTGAAGGTTCATAGCTTTGTATGGAACAACATATTTTGTTTCGCGATTTCGATGTTGATTCGAGAACGTTGTTCAATAAGATGGTCTAATCATCCACTTAAACCGTCAGCATAGGATGAACTATAAAAAGTAATGAATTGTTCTTAAGATCATTCACTGGTTCGGTAGACCTAACATGGCGCTTCGCCATCACTGGTATGGTCCCCCTATATTCCGCAGTAACAAGCAGTAACTGCTGCCTGAGCAAACTGTATGCGTCATTCCAAAAAAAAAGAGTTGTTATTTGAATAATTAGTATGTAGTACATTTTTTGTTAGTTTTCATACAAAGCGCAAGTCTTAGTGACGTTCCGTAAAAGTTGTTAATTTGACTAGTTGTCCACTAGCCTATTGAAGGTGTAAATCTGTAGAGAATTAAAGTGTAGTGATAATCACAGGGTTCCCGTAGCGAGCTCCCGAGGGAGGCGAAACTATGGGTGGTAATGCCGGGTTGATTACGCTACGATCATCCCTTGTTGACCGGGATTATATACCTATACCTGCCCCTGTACCAAGGAACTACTTGGTTAATGCCTATTTATTTCAAATTTTGGTAAAACTAATGACTATTAAGATTTCTGATATTGCTATAACAGCCTACTACCGTTTTAAACGAATTGCAGCACAATTAGTTTTACTACCTCTAAAACCCCAGCGATAGAAATAGAAATCATTTATTTGCCACAAATAGGGTACATAAATGTAGGGTAGGGCAGGGTAGATGTCATGTGCAACACATTGTTTATCTAGATTATCAAATTAAATATTGAAAAGGACCCGCAATCTTCCAAACCGGGGCTGTGCTTTCGTCCACGATATATACTCTTTGGTGCTCGACAAGGCTGTAGCGCGTTACTAATCGATAATATTTATGTTATGTCTGAAAATAAGGGGTTTTAGAGATTTTATTCATAATTAAATGTTATAGTTGGAATGGCATCAAGTAGTAGTAGATAGACTTCATCTACCAAGACAACATTACTGTTAAGAAACAAATTCTAGAACTCAAATCAAAAAAGTCCTCTGTAAAAAAGCATATTATAAACTGGATGATTATTTAAATGATCAAAATGCTTGGGTTTGAGGTCACTAGCTTATAGTTTATTTACTTTACTGTATAGTATCAATTATTTTATTAAATAGACTATATATTATTGTATACATAACTTTAGCTTAAGAATTTTTATTGTAATAGTTATTAAGTCGTGTTATATTGTAGAGTTTCTGGCCGCATCTACTCTACAGCGACAACACGCTCCGACGCGGTGGTAGCTTTAAAAAAGATTTGACGTTTGATAAGTGTGCTGCAAGCTCCTATATTGAATAAATTATATTGACTTTGACTTTGACTTTGAATGAAGTAAAACAATTAGTTTGAAAAGCACTACAATTATTTTCCTAAATAACCTAAAAGTGGTACCACAGTTGCTAAATGTCAGGAATTATTTAGTTTTCCAATGATATCACCACTATTGTTGCCCATCTTCCCGTCCCCAGAGCACAGTCGACTGCTGATTAAGCCGCAATTATCGTCCGTTGTCCCGTAAATAAACAGAGATGTCCGCATTGCACCGAATAGGACATTTGTCCCGATTTCGGACTGCAAAATGCTAGTTTAGGCTTTAAACAGATAACGATTGAGGCCGGATGAGCATTATTTTAAGGGTAAAAGAATGTCATGTGTATTTTAATTATAAACGAAATTAACCTTAATTTCTCGTTATTATAAAAACCCAGATATCTGTTCAAAGAAAATAATTACGCCCCTTATTTCGTAAATCAGGTCAAGCACGCACACTAATCTTTCTCGAGTTATCCCAGATACGCACATTCATGCGATGATTATAGAAGACTCAGCTCATTTGTTCATATAACGTGAAGGCATGATATTAGAGAATCGCGTGGGTGATTAAGCCGGTGTATTGTGTGAAAATTGCTCGCTACTCTGTCTGTGGCAACAATGCGTGCGTTTACCCTACCTGATATGACGTTTTTGTTCATTTCTACGATTCGATATCTGTTTTGGTGTTTGCAGACTATTGATAATAATTATGTAAGTTATGTTTGTTGGATTAGTCAATGAAATAATTTGAGAATATTGAAGTAATGTTACAATTCCTACCGCGAGTTTGTAATGAAAGGTCATTCAATTATGACTAATTGAAAAATGTGATTTGGTTATGAAACTCACCTAACCTAACCTTGCTACAACTGCAAGCCCTAAAGATAGGGTAGATAGAAATTCAATCGTGAGTATGTAAAATATCTCAAGCTATTCCTTAATAAGGTTTTAAAGACTTTCGAATCTTGTTTAAAGAAGACAACCTTGACAAAAAAGCTGTGACCAATTTGCACACGTAATGAACATAAAAAAATTCTTTGTTTCTTTTTTAAGGTATTAACGATAATTCGCTTTTATGTTCAAGTCAGCCGATCAACGAGGCGAGAAAAAAGAACTTTTGAAATTCGTTCGAGGGCATAAAAAATACACGTATATATTTTTTATGGGCAGTAAACGGGGACCGGGAAATTGTTAGCGTTTCTGTCCGTGACAAGGTTTATTCTCGTGCTATGTGGTAGCCGGGCTCAATAGTTGCATGACGAAATACTACTATATAGTTTTTTTGGCCAAAAAATAACTCGTACATTCATTTCTGCTACGCGAGGTTTTTCTGTGAAACGCTCGCGTAATTGACTGTTGGGTATTTGTGAAGAGCCAGCGATTGTATGGCTTCACGTAAGGATCTCATTACTTAGTTTCTATTTATAGAATATTAAATAATTGTTAAACAAACGTATAGATAACGCTAAGTTTTGGTCTTGTTTAGTCAATACTTAGTTTTATTGTCCGATCTTTAGCAATGCTAAAAGAATTATGTTTGCGCAAACTGTTATATAATGGGATACTTGCCGAATATTCGATCAGTCAATCAATTATTTTATTCTATTTTATTTTAAATTATTGAAAAAATAAAAAAAAATATTGGTAATATTCTTTATTGCACATCAAAACTTTAGTTTCAATCACACGGCTCGGAAGCCGTGTCAAGTCAAGTCAAAGTCAAGTCAAAGTCAAAATTGTTTATTCAAAATAATATCACATAGATAACTTTCTGACGTCATGTTTTTGAATCTACCACCGCGTCGGAAGGTGTTCCGTTGGAGAGAAGATGCGGCCAGAAACTCTACTGTACCAAAGATGGTACTAATGTGGATTATTGAAACCATAGAGCAACAGTAGAGTTTCCGGCCGCATCTTAGAATACTATGTCGATATAATTTTATATCATTGATCGTGTAACTAGTTGTTCTAGAAAGCCGGTGACATATTGTTAATATTTTAAATGTACTATGATTTCAAGAGTGAGATTCAAGAGCGAGTTTTCAAGAGCATTATTTGATCTTATGTACCTATCTACATCGTGTAAACCTTGAAAATGCCGATTATTATAATTTAATAGTTATACTAGAAGCCAAAATACAAATGAACTACATAATTAATTTATGAAATACAAAACAAAAGAGATGCATCCAATTCGGCTACTACATACTACAGAATTACAGATTAATAAAATGGATTGAATGAAATTCACAAAATTATATTTCTACTCTAAAACCTGATGTGAAAAAACAGAACTGTATATCAGAATAATAGGGGCTTACTATATCGATTTTGTATTACCCTCGGCACAAAGTACCGCCAGCTGAATTATTTGCAGAGTTCATTAGTATCGATGTTACTGTGAATTTTATTCTGCCGCGAATAATTTCAATATTCAACGTTGTAAGGGTGCGTTCATTCATTAACACAATATTGTGATATTATGTTCCGTCATATAATTATTTTCTTCGGTCCTACCACAATGCCTCAAAACTATGGTGTTCTATCCATCATGGCCTATGGTGCGGAATCGTGGACCCTGGCGATAGGACTAGTTCATCAATTAAAAGTATTTCAAAGCTACGGAGAGAGCTATGCTCGGTGTTTCTTTGAGAGATCATATTAGGAATGAGGTGATACGTCAGAGAAGTAAAGTTACTGACATAGCTCAGAAAATTGGCAAGCTTAAGTGGCAATGGGCTGGTCATATCTGCCGTAGAACTGATAACGGGGAGTCAGAATTCTAGACTGGAGACCACGAACTGGTAGGCGTGGGACGCGCTGCGGCCCGCTGGACCGAGGACCTAAAAACGTAGACTACTTATACAACGTGTTAATGAATTAAGGCAAAACTAGAAAGTAGTTTGTTTAGAATCGAGAGCAGAATCGAATTATCATGGTTTCAGCATAGGTAATTTTTTTCAAAATATTAAATAATTTGATTATAAAGTTTAAAATTTAATGACTTCGATCTCAACCCACCGCTTGGACACTCTAACCCTACTTACTGCCAAAACAAGATTCTTAAAATTTATACATGAGCACGCTGGCACTTTCATTCATTGCTGAAATGTTAACAAATCATTTTTGCCTCAAAACTTAGAATGCGAATAACTTTAAATTTTAACTATCAAATTAATTAAATTATTGTTTTAATCTAATTATTTTGAAGTAAATCAGTTGGGGTGTATGAGGTTTTGCGCTTATTCATTAACACGTTGTATGAGTACAAGTTACGCGTGTAATTCAACAAAATTTTCTGCCACTTAATGCGGGGGGCGCGGTAGCACGAGATACGCAACTTTGAATTTTATTCCATTAGTTAAGATTCCATTTTTGAATGTTAAAAATAATGAAAAACTGTGTCTTGTGAACCCCAAACGTCACAAGTTCGAAATTATTGTTCCGCAATTATAGCGTTTAGTGATAAGGTATAAAATTGAATGTAAATGCGTAAGATTTTTTGATCTTGCACGTTGGCAGAGGGGAAATGCTAAGGCGAGGTTGGTCCGCATATAAGTAGTCTAAGCCTAAAAAGGTATACCTAGCGGGGAGCGACTTTGTTTGCACCTTTACCAAAAAGTTTGTATAGAAACAGCCTGCTAGAAAATGAACTCATAACCGCGGAATGATTCTGTCGGATTGTTTTAATGTTTACATTATTGTTTCAACTATTTGTTTAACATTTACCTATAGGTGAGTTTTATCGGAAAACCTATCGGAAAATTAATTTGTTTTCATATTTTCTGTAAATGAACGTTCGCTTCAGTTGCACGTGGATGCTAATTGGTATGACAGCTTTTGTTTCTGTATAATTTTGAGGTACATAAATTATATCGTTGTCCATTTGTATCCATAGTAAATAAATAAAATGCTTACAATATGACTATGTTTACCGCACAGTTTGACAATATTTTGTTTTATCTTAAAAAAAACTCGCTATTTCATTGACACAAATATCACGCTGTTACTATTACCTATGTAAAATAAATTCAACGTTTTATTTTCAATTCAGGGCTGCTTCTGCAAGGTGAACTTTAAAATATTGAATCTGACATCGCTCATAAACCTTAGGTGGTGGTGCTTCAGCCCATCAAACTGAACAACTTTCAGTATAGAGCCAACGTCGAAATCGCTAAAAATAAATCAACTGTTCCATACAAAACTACAGTACCGACTCTACTAAGATACCGCCTTTCTGGTTTAAGTTGTTTGTACCAGTACGCTAGTAGAATGCTGGCATGTAGTGAATTAAGTTAATTATGGATTGTCGATAATGTTTATAGAAGCCTTAAGCAAAAACTAGTCAACTATAAATCCATTACTTCGTAAATTAATTGCAGTCTACTAGCAAGGTACAAAATGTACAATACATGCAAGTTACAAGCGATGTAAGCAAACTTCCGCCATCGAAGGCTTTGCGTACACCGATTAATTGGGGCTTACCATATTGATTTTGTATTACAATAAGCCGATATAGAACTTATTCATAGATATTAGAGTGCACATGCTGTTTATTTATTCAAATAGCTTTGTACGTTGAGAGGATTATGATTCTGTATTAGTTTAAGGATCTTTAGGTAGTTCTGGTGTTGGAACCGGGTTTGATATATTTTGTATTTTGTGAGGCTATACAATGGCAGGTGAAGTAAATTCTTGACTGGAATAGAGGCAGAACTCGGGCAAAACTGGAGCAGCTCGTGCTGCAGCAAGGGCAAGAAATGATGGCCGGGAACGATGGCATAATTGGCAGGAGGCTTATACCCTTCAGTGGGCTGATGATGAGTGCCTTATGATGAGCAATTCACAATAATTAAATAGAATTTACCTACATATAATACGGTCTTATAAATAAGTAAAAGTACGGAAAGTATGTGCTCCCCTTTAAAAATTATGGAAGCATCTTTAGAAAAAACCAACTTGTTTTTCTGATAATCCCTTTGTTATAAGCTGACTTTAAAGATGAGCAAATTAAGGCATGATTAAAGATATGGGATACAATATGCTTTTGTATTCATATAAGTATCGGAGGATGCTTCTCAATATACATATACTTCTCAATATAAATTACAAAAAGTTAATGTTCCATAATAATACTAAGCTCTAGGTGTAAATGCTGATTATAAAATTGATGATCATATCAATGAACCAACTGTCTGGTCTTGTTTAAAAGTTTTAGAGTTTAACGCAGCATCTTCTCTACAATATCAACTTCCGAAGAGGTCGGTGGTAGTCACAAAAATAGCATTTAGAATCTTGTAATTCGTATTCTATTTTGAATAAATACGTTTGATTTGATACACAAAATATAAAGTACCCTTTGTGATATTAATAATTATATACACTCTAGAATATCAATAGTAATCAATTTCGTTCCGTTGTTCAACTTCGTGGTTTACTAAAGGCACAAAATGTTTTGTGAAACATGTGTGAGGGATTTATTTATTTATTTACCGTTCCGCGTACGGATCACTCGAAATAGTGTATGCAAATAAAACTTGTAACGTAGAATGCGTCCGGAATAAATTCGATTCTCTTTGTTGTTTGTAAATTATTATTTCATTCTTATTGAATACTTTGTGGTATTAACGTTGCGTTGTTTGATGAGTAATGTTAAATTATACACTAATGTTTCGGTTTTAATCAAGTTTTACTATATCTTTTGTCGTAGATACTTATATACTTAATAACATGAAAAGGTTAGTTCGACACGACACAAAAAAACCAGTAAAGTGTGATTAAAAACAGACAGTAGTACAAGCAATAATCAACTGTCTTAACGCTAAAAAGTCATTTCTTCCATACAACTAGGATTATAGGATCTATAGGGAAAGGAAAAACGTGGATTCGTGGAACAGTATGGTGATTGTGGTCGCAATAATCAATCTCAGATGATTTCGTAGAATATATGGATTTATTTACAAACGGTCCTAGTTTATCAGGTCTTATACAATCCTGAAGTTTCCCACTTAGTTGGGACACGAGGGCGTGGGTGTACACAAATCAGATGCAGATCAATTGGCACTACTTGTGCGGGTGTCTGTAAATTAATTTTCCACTACGTGGGTAGATCAATGTTGTGGCGTGTCGCCACTCGACGAAGTATTGAGAAAAATAAATAGTGATAGGCCTTAATAATATATGGGTCCTTCTTAATAAGCTGACACTTTTTAAGGCAACTTTCTCTATGGTACCAACATCGAAAAAAAAATCAGCTCTTCCATACAAAATTGCAAACCTACTCGAAATGTATGGGACAGCAGATTTTTTTTTCTCGATTACGATGTTGGTCCCATAGAGAAAGTTTTCAGTTTGATGGTCTGATCATCCCCTTAAAAAAGTGTCAGCATATTAAGAACGATATACAACGTGTTAATGAATAAGCGCAAAACCTCATACACCCCAACGGATTTATAACAAAATAATGAGATTGAAATAATAATTTCATTATTTTGATAGTTAAAATTTAAAGTTATTCGTGTTTTAAGTTTTCAGGCAAAAATGATTTGTTATCATTTCAGCAATGAATGAAAGCGCTAGCGTGCTCGTGGATACATTTTAAGAATCTTGTTTTGGTAGTAAGTAGGGTTAGAGTGTCCAAGCGGTGGGTTGAGATCGAAGTCATTAAATTTTAATTTTTATAAACAAATTATTTAATATTTTGAAAAAAATTACCAATGCTGAAACCATGATAATTCGATTCTGCTCTCGATTCTAAACAAACTACTTTCTAGTTTTGCGTTAATTCATTAACACGTTGTATATGTATTGATATATATCAATATATATTGATGAAATAAATCATAAATGCAACGTAATATGCCGATATCATAAATATATCGTATACCAATACATAAATACAAAACATATACTAACTTTTACATGATGGAACAAACAACCAATCTATTTCTTTCAAATACACACGAATTCCTCGATTTTACAACGATCTCGCTTCGAACGTACGATTTTGGTAACCTAAACGTGTATTATATGGACCGGAGTCCAGCAAAACATTGCCCGAACGGATTGTAACCTTTCAGTTAAACAAAATTAATTTCATTTGCTGTCTTCAACAGAAAAAAAATTACGAATTTTCAAAGCGACACCAAAGCTCTAAAGCGGCACCGCTTGGACACGGGTAATGGTCTAAATTTATTGGGTTAAATGGCCCGTACGAACGGAAATTTAAGCTAAATCGTTCGCTTGTCTAATTTTTGTGGATTTGATGCTTCATTTCACTAGATGAGCTTTTAAAGTCGAAGTCTTGGAAGGTTTTAATTTGATAACGCTGCATTAGTTTAATGTTTCGGAAATTTCTGCGTGTTAAATTTCTGGATGGCCATTTCCAATGGATATTATCGACCAACATTTTTTTTCAAAGTTCGTGCTTTGAAACAAGAAAATATAAAACCCAACTTTGTTCTCTCCCATAGACATTTCCAAACATACAGCCAATGTTGAAATGAAGATAAACGAAACATCTCACGAAGCTTACGATTAAGATTAGTGACTCCATTTGTGTATAGGCACAGTCGTATTCAAAAATTCCGACCGGCATTAGGTAACAAAAAATATAACGAGCACACGTTAAATCACAGTAAATTTGAGTCTGGAACACAATAACTCAGGGAACCCCGCCATAACTGTCGCGAACATTGTTCGGATGATTCACGCATTCGGTAATATCGTGTTGTTCTGAGAGAGCTTTCTGCTTGTTACATTCTTACGATGCTCCTCCGAATTCTCGTAGTAACAATTTGTAGATTTGTTTTTATTTTTGTCATGGTACTTTATTGTTATTGCCGATGGTACCTATTAGAAGAAAATGTTTCTTAACGAATGCGCACGGCTTGCGACAAACATTTTAGCGGTATTCGTTTTGAAAGTTGTCATAAAAGCTCAGAACTTCACAAAACTCATATAGATTTAATATATTCTATATGAATATGGTAAATCATCATCATCAGCCTGTCTACGTCTCACTACAGAGAACAGACGTACCCTCAAGGAGGGTGCATGGGAGATAGTTCACCACGCGTGCTCAATGCGGATTGGTAGACTTCACATACGCATTAGAATTTCTTCTTCAGCGTATACAGGTTTCCTCACGAATTCGCGATGTTTTCCTTCACCACGTGGGAGTAGTCGTAACAGTGTTAATATGCTTTTGAAATCTCAAAGTAGTCATTGGCATCATCATCATAACCGCTGCGACATAAACATTGGTTTAGCTGAAATGAAAAATTACACCAAAGAGCAATTCTAAAACTTATGTAATAACAGAAAAAATCAATTAATCTTCTCATGTGTTGAGTGTCAAATAGTAACTACTATGTGGCTTCCGAAGCACGGAAGCTCTCCGGGGAACAACGAGTAATGAGCTTCGGCAATATTTAGGTCACTGGTAAGCTACAAGTCAGTCTAGTTTGGTTCATTCGGTTCGCTTTTACGGTGCTTTTTTGTTTTTCTTCGTTAAGAAAGTTTATCTTGAAGTTGCATCTGTAGAAACAAGCACTGAACTGATATATCTTTTTAGTTTTTCACGTCTTTTTAATGTGCTATCGGCTTACCAGCAGCTTCGCTTGCCCGATTTGGAGCCTTTTCCTTAATATATTTCACTATCGGGCTTCTCACTGCATTATAAAATGTTATTACTTATGGCACATAATATTTTTCTAGAAATGCCGTGATAAGAGAACAACCAACTGATTTATCCTTTGACTAATTATTATAAGGACTAGCCTTGCGGTAGAATTTCCCCTCTGCCACGGTATAAGCACAATTGATCTTGTGCATTTACATTCAATTTTACACCTTATCACTAAACGAGACAGCCTATAATTGCGAAATAATAACTTCGAACTTAGAACGTTTGGGGTTCACACGAGACTACTTTTCATCGATTTTTAACATTCAAAATTAGAATCTTAAGTTATGGGGAATAAAATCCAAAGTTGCGGATTTCATGTTACCTCGCCCCCCGCAAAAAGAGGCAGAAATGTTTGTTAGTAGAATTACACGCGTAACCAGTCCACATATAAATAGTCAAAGGATTTATCTTATTAGCTAAAGCCATTGACATAAATACTATAGACTAGAAGTCTCATACAAAATCAAAGAGCTCACACGAGCTCTTTTGGTTCTGTCATTATTCGAACTTTGATTGTGAATCTAGTTCAGTTATAATGAGATATCAATGGCTAAAGCAGAAAATTCTGCATCTGAGAATTATATTTTAATTTTATGAGCTAGTGATTGGGGAAACAGATGACAACAAAGACGTCAAAGAGCAGAAATTTACAATAATATAAGCTAGGAGTCGCGCTGCAAGTCTGACTGAGGGTGGACGCGTGCGTGGTGGCCTCTCTTAGGCTTGCACGTGGCTCCGCCATTTTGTGAAGCTCTTTTGTGTTTTAACCATAAAACTTATTGTTTTGAGATTGTAAACTACTTGACATTGGCAGAATTGCCGCGCTAGACGCAAGCAACCGGCCATTAATTAAGAAAAAAAAAAAAATAGTATAAGTTGTTATAATGTTTGAAATTTTTGAAAAAAAACATTTTAGCTGAGTTTTCACAGGTTTTACTACGTTTACATATATGAACATCACTTAAAACATCATAAGATGAATTATACCTGAAAATAAAATAGATTATACTTTGACCTCTATCTCCACAAATTATGTCCCCTTATCTTAGATGGTCATATAGTTCAGTGATGTAAGGTGTCGGAAGGGTGGGCTGTAAATTGGAGCCAGGAATTGAATCAAACGGCACTCCTGACGTTCCCGGTGATAATACCGGATTTATGCTTGCATTGTCTCTCTTATCCGGCCATAGCTACCGCGGGAGCTACTCTTTGAATTTTTAATTTTATTGTTTAAACACATTGCTGTGTGGTTTCTTCTTGTATTCATGTTTGCAACAAGTGGCTTTGTTGAATTGTTAATGGTATTTTTTATGGCGTAATTGACTTCCGGTGCTGATGAATGATTTAGCTTTAATTAACATCTCATTGTAACAACATTTTGTGGATCACACATTAAACGGGTTATTTTGCAGGTTAAGTTGAATTGTCTTACACCACAGATTATTCAATAGTTACAGTATAACTTACACTGATTGTTATTCGCAGCTTCTAGAAGGGGAAGCACGAGATTACTATCTTTATCATATTGATTTGAAATTGTGAATTTTCCTATGTGGTGATTTCTGTAATATATGTTTGTCAGTGAGTGAAGGAAAGTTTTATAATACCGTACTCTATATTGTTATGACGAATGACAATTAGGTAGAAAACTCGTCTCTATCTGCGAGATCAAAAATGTCCATCCCTGTATTATGTAAATTCTTAAATAAATTTACCGACACGACAAAACAGGATTCTCCTACAACATTTCTTAAATCATATGCAATAGATGGAAATGCCTATGATTATGTAAATTATTTAAAAAAAATGGTTTGTAAATTATTAAATTTACTGAACTCGATCTCAACCCACCGCACGGACACCCTCACCCTACTTAGTACCAAAACAAGATTCTTAAAATGTATCCATGAGCACGTTAGCGCTTTAATTCATTGGTTAAATGATAACAAATCATTTTTGCCTGAAAATGTGAATAACTTTAAATTTAATTATCAAAATAATGAAATTATTGTTTCAATCCAATTATTTTGTTATAAATCAGTTGGGGTGTATGAGGTTTTGCGCTTATTCATTAACACGTTGTATAACATGCTCATACATTACAGTCCTATCTATGTTTAAAGAAGTATCAACAACAAATACATCTTTTGTCCAATCGAAACGATGTATTGAGAAACGAAAACATGTTATCTGATGCTATTAACAATGTTGCTTTACGATTCTCTCATAATACCAACGGGAAATGCAAACAGAATATTGGAGCAATATTTGGAGCGGAAAATCTTTTCAGATGTCTATATAGCAACGTTGTGTAGAAGATAGATGTTTATGTATATAAAGGTCCTTAATTTTTGTGAGGGAGGAGAGATGGGAGTTTCTTAATTAGGGACCCACTTAATATATTTGGGCTCATTAAATTTGTTCGCTATCTTAATTAGCTACCTTGTTTAAATCGCTAAGTCGACAGAATTCACGACTTCTTAGGTACCATAAAGTATCAAAATACTTACATTTATTTGTAACACAGAGCAGTTGATTTGAGTGCCCGAGGGATTCTCACTTACGCGATGGCAACTTTGTCGAAAACCTTAACTTAAGAATTTATATTGTAATAGTTTTTAAGTCGTGTTATTTTGTAGAGTTTCTGGACGCATTTTCTCTACAGCGACAGCACGTTTCGACGCGGTGGTAGTCATAGCTTCAAAAAAAGTATTGACGTTTAATAATTTGGCTTCAAGTTCCTAAATAGAATAATTTATTTTGAATCTGAGTTGACTGTGAGTCGTAATCATTGCGAATCAGCAATCACTTGTGAAGATCTGGCTTGTCACATCCTTTCGTAAACTAATAGAGATGGAATGAAATCTATCCTTATAAAACAGTTCCGTGACTGACTACCTGACAGACAAGGCACAGCCTAAGCCGATGAAGATAGAAACATGAAATGTATAAAATAGATTCTACGCGGACGAAGTCACGGACAAAAGCTAGTCTGACCCTATCCACAGTATAAGATAGAGTATGGTATATAACACACAGTAGGGACATTTCCCCCCCATCCATTTTTACCTCACCTCCTCTTGGTAGGAAGTGTAGCAGAAAATAGTAAGCAATGGTGTTTTCCTATTTCACTTGCACTCACTATATCGTACCAGTTTTTCCCATTGGTAGGAAGTGACAGCCAAGTGTCCAGCCACGGTTTTGTACGTGTAGATTCTCTAATTTAAAGACCCGTTGCACTATCGCATGATCCTCCATAAAGTAGAATAAAACAGTTCCTAGTAATTGCTTTAAGGCAGACTCCGTACAAAGCTTTTCGCGCTGTTTCTACAGTCCAAACGAAAATAAAGAAAGTGTACACACTACTGTAATCCTATAATCTTACGAGGTCCCATTCACCAGCTGATTTATTTTCAAGGAAAACAAACAGCATTTTGTAAAACAGTTTCTTGAAAAAACGGACTTGAAAAAACAAATGTGGAGAGAGCTATTTATAATATTTATAAAATTGGGTTCGGACTTGGTATACAGCCGTGTAGTAGTACAAGAATGGACTACTCTATTACTTCCGAACAAGACGACTAAGGGATAAAGGTTTCTTATGCAGTGTTTTATGGGCAAGAGGCGTTGTAGCTTAACACGTTGTATTTTATTGAATGGCCTGTATGCATAGCATAGCTTATGCTCACGAATATGTTCCCTAAAGGGGTAGTCAGAGATATTCTGAAAACTCAGAATATCCACGTTTCACTAGTAGTACCAAAACTCTGGCATGCATTGAATGAAACTTGATAATTATAGGTCGCAATGAGAATTCAGAATTGTATGATTATATTCAAACATCCCAACTACATCAGTAACTATAACAAAAGCTCGTGAATCTACCAATGGTGGAATAAATTGTGGAATTCCTATCGGGAAAGAATAGTGCGCCTAAATTTACGGGCCATCGGGGAAAGCGGTAAAGCTTCGTTATACTGAGCTATGTCCCGTTTGGGGCAATATTACTCTTATATTACTTGGTTTTTAGCGGTGAATATCTGTTTTATCTCGATTGTGTTGCTAGAAGGTCATGGTTTATTACAGGAGACTGGGGGAGAGTAGTTATAAAATAAAAATGTCATAGCATATCTCGTCTATATTTATAAAACATATCAATCAATGTAAACTTAAAATAATATACAGGATGTATCGAATAGCCCTCCGCAAACTGAAACGGTGAACTCAGACCATCAAACTGAAACACATTTACTATGAACATTACACCCTGTATATTGTCCTTCTTAATATGCTGACGGGTTTTTCGGCTGTTTTGACGGCTGAGGGGTTCAAATAATCAAACTAAAAAACATTTTCTATGGGAATAAAGACATACTTAATCGAGATCTCTGGTGGTAGTAGTCGTTACATGAAAACCACGTCAGAGGCCGTAAGGCGGTCTGAAAAACTCTGACACCAGGGCTTGCTGCCCACACGATATGAAGAAGATCGAGAAAAAAATCGGATAATAATACAAAACTGCAACCCTACTCGACCCAAATGCGATTCCTATGCGATGGGATGCGATTTCAATGTTGGTCCCATAGAGAAAGTGTTTAGATTAATGGTCTGATCCTCTTAAAAACCGTCAACATATTAAGTTGGTTCCTGTTTGTTGGATTTCACCGCTGAAAATTTTGAAAAAAAAAATGTCTACTGACTTTAAAACAAGATTAAACAGTAGAACATATAACCAGCTTCTTATAAATTTAATTTTATTATTAGTCTGTGTCAAACCGAGTTCAAAAAAATTACTGCAAGCCCAATCACGAATCGTACCTACTTGACGACTCCACTATAGCAAAATAATGTTTTAAGATGCGAATTTAAAAGACGTGGTGGTGGTCAATTTTTAATGATGGATTTTCTGAAAGGCATTAAAAAAGAAAAAGTAGTTCCAAATGGCTCGATAGATGGCGTTGACCAAACATGGATGAGCGACCTTGCAGATAATAATACAACCTATAAATAAAATAGTAAAAGTTTGTGTTTTTAAGGAAGCAGTAAAATTTTAACATATACTTCGCCAACGGATGCGTCTGACTTGGGGATGTAAATTTTTCGCTTACCTTTTAGCCTATATTTCCATCTTCGCATCAATCTCGCGTCAACGCCATCTATATGCCAATATGTTGGAACTACGTTTGGAGCTGTCAGAAAACTCCTCATTGTTTTTTTGTCAAAAAGTTTAATTTATTAAAACCCCGTTATTTTGAAAAACTTCTCAAAGTCCTCTAGATCTTACCTGACCTTGATTTATACTGGAAAGGTTTTGTCAGATCCATTTATCATAACACCCGGGGGACCGAGGTGAGTATCGTATCCATCACGCTAAGTGCAAGGTCCATTATAATATCTAATGATTTACTTTTTACTAGAGGTAGCACGGATATTTTGGATACAGGTGCGCTACGGATACCGAGTAGTTTAAGATTTTAATGTGGAGATTTCGGAGGAAATTCCTGTGCTTTAGAAATATAAATCGAAATGAAAAAATGTTTTATTGACAATTAAGAAAGAAAGAGTGAGAAAAAAAAAATCAAATGTGGAAAAATATCCATCAACATTAAAAGAACGAAAAAGAATAAAAAGATACGAGTATATAGACAAACAATGTATAGGTTTTTGCTTTACCTCCTCGGACCTGACGTCTAAAATAGGCGACTATTTTTCTAGCACTGCCATCTAGCGTTTTTTATGTTAAAAATAAAAACAAGAACAATAGAACACCAACAGCATAGTATGTAAATACAATATTAGTATTCGTATTCGAAATAGCAATAAAATCCTAACTCAAAATCATTTAAATGTTTTGATTACCACCTACGGAAGTATAATTTTTAAATATAAGTTTTCTTAAAGAAAAAAATCGAATGGTTTCAATAACCGATTACATTTTTACTGGAATATCCGATAGTTTTTCCACGGCGTCTCTACTTTATAAAGGAAAGACACTTTAAATGTTCCGGGATGGCAGCAAAGAGAGCAGAATAATGGACCATATTCCTCATTATAAATTGCACGATTAAAACAAAGTATGGCCGGCGGTGATTTAAAATCTCGTCCGCTGTGTGCTAGAGGTTTAATAATGCATGAGATGACGAGTAAAAATATTCAGCTGCAACGAATGTTTAGTTACCGCATGTTGCATAGTATCTACACAGCTATTTGAAAGAAAGCAGTACTTGTGTGCGTGCGTGTGCCGTATTTTCGATTAATTAAAAAACCAATAACGCCAAAAACAAACATTTAAAAGTAAAAATAATTCGGTCACCTATTATTTTTGACCCCTACGCATTAATTGACCTAAAATATCTTAAAGAGAGTTAAGAAGTAAAACATACATTTGCTTACATCAAAAATAATACGTGACCCAATAATTTTTTACTTTTAAATTGTTGTTTTTTTAAATTCGTAATTTATCGTTATTTCATAATTTTGCGATTTTCATGAAACAAAACTAAGAACACTCTCGCAAAAAATAGCTTTCTATTTTTAAAAAAACGCATCGAAATCCGTCCACCCGTTTTGGAGCTATGATGCCACAGACAGACAGACAGACAGACCGACAGACAGACCGACATAGGCGTCACACTTATAATTTTTACGTCGGGGGTTAAAAAGAATTCATAAAAGTAATTTTTAGAGATTTTTTTAATGATTTCACTAGATAAAGTAATGGTGATTGGTCCATACAATTTCGCGCGCTATTAAAATTTGTCAAATGCGCAGGTACATCAGTTACATAAACCTGCGTCCGTGGCATGGCGGTGCGATATAGCGCTATCGCGCCCTAGACCTCTTTCTTTTTGCGCGCGAACGAACGAGATAGCAGGCGCGTTAAAACGTTTATCGAGGCGCCATGCAGCATGCGCTGGTACTACTTGTAACAGTTTTAATAATGTCAAGGGTTATAATTTTATCTTAGTAGGGGACAGCTTGGTACGGCTCGGGCGACGCCACCAACTTGCATCGTGTAATAGACCGCATTCATTATACTAAATTGCACGATTAAGGGAGCCATAAGCTACGCCGATTTAAATGCTGCTAAGAGGTGGTTGCAAATATTTTTTCATCATAAATCCTGCGATTTTTCAAGTTTGCGCTGTAATATCTTCGCTAATGTGGTAGACACTTAAGGCGAGTGTTAGCCGATACTTTTATATTTTCTTACTTAGTGAGAAAAGTTATACCACAGTTTATGTATCTATACATTTGTGAAACTCGGCGGTCGCGACAGATCAATTGTCTAGAATGTGCGGGGATGAAGTGTTACCAGTCAGAGTAAGGGTTGAACCTGATCTGGTAGCGCGAAATCGCATTTTCTGTCGTTTAGGAACCTCATTTGCTAGAATGAGAAAGATAGCAGGAATACTATCGCGCGCGGCAGCATCGGCGAACCGCTCGGCAGCACAGCCAAAATGCGTTCACCGGCAGGGGATGGAGGGCTGACGCGTGCTACCTCACGCGATAGCATGCTATCGTATGCTTTCGATTCGAATCGAGCGCGATCGCTGTCGGATTTGACGGCACGCAAACGCGACCGCTTGCAATCGCACGCGGCAGCACGCATTAGCATGCTACAGCACGCAAGGCATAATCGCGATACCATGCTGTCAGATGTCGGTCAACCCTAGCATTTTACCACATTACCAGCGAGTAGACATCCTACAGAGAAACAGCTTGATACAAGATCCAGATGGCCGGTAGATGCACACTTACATGCGTAGCGATGCTGCCAATGCCGCTGACTCGCATACGTACGAGAATGAGTGACGGTTTGGTACAAATTAGCTGCGCATGTCGGCCCGACCGGCCTCCACGAGCTTGTATGAAGTTGTTTCTCCGTAGGATATCTACTCGGTGTCATTTCTATACTACAAGGAGGTATGCGCGTATTAGAATTTTTTTTTATATCCGTCACCTTCATGCGGGACTTCTTATCATCTTTCTTACTATATATTTTATTTGTTTACTCTGGTAATACTTATGCTACCCTACGAAGAGGTATTTATTACACGCGAGAAAAAACGAGTCTAATCTAAAGTATTATAAAACATTGAAGATATTTACAAGAAAAAGATGACAATATGGTTTTTAGGTACCCTGACTCCAAATCAACCTTTTTTAGAATTTTTTTTGTCTGTTTGTTTGTTTGTTTTTATGTTTGTATGTATGTTTGTAACAGCATCACGCAAAAACCACTGAACCGATTTTGATGAAACTTTTTTGTTTGAGAGCTTATGATCTGACTTAAAATATGGTATATAATTGTGCGGACGAAGTCGCTGGTAAACGCTCGTATCTATATAAAATTATATTAAAAATACTTGTTATGATGTGATGTGATGTGTAATTATTTACAAAGCTGAACTGAAGATAGTAAATTTCAATATCCTGTGATTTCGGAACGAGAATGTCAATAACGGCCTTCCTTCATACAAAGTTATTATGTGTGCTATGTTCCTCTCTTTATTCTACCTTTGTTTTTTTTTACATACTACCTTATTTATAAATTCTTACGTTAACATACAAAAGAGAACAAACATTATTAGAATTATTTGGGACAGGACCGACAAAGAAAGAAGCTTATATCCTGTATTGGATTAATATGTGCTGATAACAATCTATACATACAAGGTACTTCTTAAGCTAATCATCAAACTGAACAACTTTTTCTATGGTACTAATATCGAAATTCCGAAAAATTATCAAAACTGCAATGTAATCGATGCAAATGTGTGGGACAACTAAAATTTTTTCCGCGATCGATGTTGGTCCCATAGAGAGAGGCGTTCAGTTTGATAGTCTGATCATTCCCTTAAAAATCCGTCAGTTTATACAGGACCCTATATGATAATATTGTAAACATAGGGTGTTTGTACATTGAACATATTTAGTTAAAAAATTTATGGTGGATATGAAGGATAAATGATAGAGTTTTTGATTTTATATCTGTTTATCTTTAAAGCAATTCCCCGGTTTGGAAGATTTCGTGTTCTGAGACCTAATTTTTCAATCTTTATTTTGATTTGTTTATCTTTAGTCTAATTGTGTGTCCCCGCAACACGCAGACACTACTGAACCTATTCAGATAGGATAGAATAGATCTAGCTTAACTTGTACGAATATTTATAGTGTTTATTTCATCGCAATCTGCTTACTCAATCAAAAGCTATGACTGTTTAATGTTTTCACGTGTATTAATGTTCTGCGCGTGCCAAATATCTTTTCAATATTTTAATGGTGGGTCTTTGGAGGTGCATGAAGGTGCCATTTTGACACCACCCTGCTGTGTCACCGAAGAACTACCTGCACCTCTAGCATGATTTTTCTTCTTGCGTGCGGCTCTGCCTTATTCCATACTACTTGTCGCGGCAAGCGAGGCTTCTATGGAGCAAAGGCGCGTCGCGCGCGTTTAGAGAAATCATACTAGACGTACTGAACTTACGTAGTAACTCGTTGGTAATCTGGTGGTGGTAGGCTGTTTGGAAAAAAACTCTCCATAATCAAAGAAAAAAAAGTCGCGGGTGACATTTCGTTGAAGATATTCATTATTCCTATTACCGTCTCGGGCACCGGCCTCCTATCAAGAATTAGGTTAATTATGTACCTAATTCCTGACAAAAATATACAACATAAAAATGTTGTAGCACTATGTTATTCACTCACTTCCAATCAAAGCTCTGTATGTGGTTTTGGATTAGAAGTGAAAAAAAGATTTTTACTATTTCCCGTTTTCCATATTCGATTCATATACTCGCATCACGGTCAAAGCAATCAAACAAATGGAACGTGGAACGAAAACATTTTTATTTAATTGTTTACATCGAAATAAAAAACTTCATAGTATAGTAAATTTACAGTAAATTTGGAAACTGAATTCGGGAACTCATTCGCTCACATAAAAGTTAATGTGATTTTTTCGCTAGCAGCTTAAAGAAAAGTACAGTCAGCTTTAAACAAATGAGTGCGCTTCACAAAAACCATAGAAGATTTTCTATGTTGAGATGTTACACTTTTTCAAGTCTCTATTATGCCTTTTAAAGAGACTAATCGGTATCAGACGACAATTTGAGCAGTTGTATGAAAGCATTGTCCGTGAATCCAAAAGTTTTCTTACAAGCTGCCAAAATGTATTTTCGCATATGATAAATTGACGTTACGCTCAAGTTATGCTAGAGAAATTGAATGCAATGAATGAGTATTTTAATAATGTAAAATAAGTAATGAGCCGTCACTCACGTTTGACAGCTGCGATAATTACCTTTGGCGCCTTTTATCTTCTAAGCCACGGTTTATACAGAAGAGACGTGTGGCGGTAGCGGATAATCTGAGTAACATAATATAAACCTTAGAGTACGTAGCATAGCGTCGTTTTCGTCGTTAAAGGAGAATCGCGCCCGCGCCTCCAGGTGACGTAGCCTCCAGGCGCGGGCGTAATTCTCCAAACGACGCTATGTTACGTACTATAAGGTTTATAATTGTGTTGCTTTGACTAACCACCACCGCCACACGTCTCTTAATATTAAAATTCTGAAGCCACACCCTAACTTCCGGCGTTAGCCTCCATGTATCCCTTAGACCCCCCTTGAATCTTCTTTTTGGCCATACGCAAATAGTAATAATAGCATATTAAGAACCTATATCTTTTTTTAAAGTGACTGTACCCAAAAGCAACACATTGCCGAGTTTCGGGAAGATGAATGCCTACATCAGCGTCTATTCCATTTCTTTTATTGCCTTGCGCTATATAAATTACCAGGAACTGTCCACCTACAAAAAACAACCAACTATCCGATCCGCTCATTCTGTTTAGCTACACTGAAAATGTGTTGATGTGAAAAATAACTCCATTCGATATAGAACGTAAACGTTTTAAGTACGTAGACTTTTGTGATTCTAGTAGAATAAATAGTAGGTCACACCCTCGACACTTCATATACATGGGCTCGTACTGACAAGAAGAGGCTAGCACGCGAATGTTGAGTGAGCGCGAGTGAGAGAAGAATACACCACTGCTTACTGTCGTCCACCTCCCGTACCACCGGGGGAGGGGCTCCTCATTGGTGGGAGGGGGGGGGGGGCAGGAAAAGACGTACTATATGTATAGGTACGTAGGTATTAGTATTACTCTTTTTTATGTTGTTGAATGTGAATGAGGCTAAAGAGGTGTGTCAGAGTCGTAGCGTGTGGCGGTCCGTGGTCTCTGCCTGCCCCCATGGGACCATAGCGTGAGCGTTTTTTTTAATGTATATATGTTTGTATGTTGTAGCATAGTATAAGAAAGAGTTCATACCACAGTTTCCCTGTTTTTGCGAGGTGAATAAAAAATAAGGTTTAGTATCTTTAAGAAAAAAAAGCTAGCCACATACTCTACCAAGAAAATATAGTTGGTCGTTGTAGTAATCAAAAAATTTCAACTCGCCTAAGGGTGCGTTTCCATTGAAGCGGAGCGGAGATGTGTTAAATCAACCAATGAAATTGCAGTTTAGTTTTCCTCGCTTGAAAGAATCAAGGTATTTTATTGGTTGATTTTACACATCTTCGTTCTATTCCGCTTCAGTGGGAATTCACCCTTAATAGCCCGTACTGGGTCCGTGTAGTGTAGTATGGCCCACTCCCTTTCACTCTTATTCGTGACAGGCCTTTGCCCTGCTGTGTTATCCTACAGGCTATAAACTGTCGTTCTGTACTAAAAAAAAGCAATAGAGCTTTCATCTTAAAACTACGTCTATAACCTTTGATTAAATAAAACAGGAAGATAGGTGACTAGCCTACAGCTTATGGACCGCATAAATTGAGCCCCCGTCGCCTAATTTCCTAAGTAGCGGGTGGCATTGTGTGATTTAGTTACTTTTTTTATTTTAGTAGGAATAAAGGTACCACAATGCCGTTGTGTGCTTTTACTCGTTGTATAAATCATTCAAATAGAAAAAACAAATCACACGGCATTACTTTTCGGCAAACTCGTAAGATATATGAAAAGCAGGTCTATTTTTCGAGTATGTAATGCAAAAACGTCACCTATCTTCCTATTTTAATTTAATAAAAGTCTATAATTAAACTTCTAATTTAAACTATAGTACGACACTGCATTAAAACCTTTTATCAAACGATAACTTTCAACGATTTACTCTATGAAACAGAAAAAATATCTTCCGTGTTTACAACCTTCCTTTGAGAACTGTTTGACTTTTACTAAATGTTTTAATTTTACGTCTCGTTCGTTTGATATCTTGTCGTTTTTCGTTCATAGCGACGACGACCAGGAAACACGATTTAATTTATTTTCCATGTTAGAAAGTTAAAATGTAAAAGACTATTTGGAACACTCCCAGAAAAGATGAGAAACTATTCTTTTAACAACATTCAAATTCAAGGATTTCCGAACACCTCTACCACTGAAATAAAAAGGTTTGGGACTGCTGTTCGAAAGTGTTACGTCACGAATTCTTAGAGCAATTTTTAATATTACCTCTGTGGCTGGATTCCAACGGATTTTATCAAGAACGACATCTGGAAAGGGTCCAACAAACTTGGAGCATAAAACATGACAGTGTCCTCCACAGTGAAATGGTAAAATGCGGAACAACAAAGGAATCTGGCTGACACGGCACTTCTGACAGGAAAAACGTGGAGGCCGTTGGGGATGCTTGCGAGGCTGCAATAAGCTAATGTTTACGAATTACGAAATCTACTATATAGTTGGAATTATGTATAATGTTTTCTTACCTGCTGGTATGCATTAAGAGTCCTTTAAGCATTCAGTGTCGCCCTCATCACAATATTTAAGATTTTTCAGCCCGTTCCGGGATATGAACGCGCGACTCTCGGCGCAGCAGTTTCACTATCGACTGAGCTATCGGCTCGTCAAAATGCTTTGATTTATTAGATTCAGTGACGATAAGTTAGCAAACACCCAATTTGAGTCAAAGGGCCGCGTATAGTGTAGATTTTGGGAATAATATCGTAAATAGTTTAGACTAGCTCGAACTACAAAGTTTGTATTTTGTTGTCGTCCCACACGATTATACCTTTAGTTATTAAATTTACGGTTTAGTCAAAGTCTCTTCATGTAACCCGTTGTATTCGAAATTGACGACTTGAGAATGCAACCCTTCCTTACCTACTTAATATTCTACGGTCGTACAGAATATTAAGTAAGTACCAATAATAATTTAATACAATTGTCAAGTCAATGTGAATGTGCTTTATTTCCTTTATCGGAAAAGCTATTAGGGTTGTGCAATTTCTCGTCGACACCGTACGGGATTTGAAAATTAAAAAAAGAATGCATCAGCTGCCATTCTTCCCGTGCCTCACGTAAAAGGGGATGATTTTTATTTTATTATTGCTCTTTTGGCGACGGAGCTGCCAGAAAATATTTGAAGTACATTATAATAAAAAATGTCCCTCACTAATAGATTTATGTAATTTTTGAATCAGATAAATTTTCTTTTCTTAGAAATATTATTCTGGTCTAGTAGATGAGACCAAAACCATAGATTTCTTTAAGTTTTCGTGGTTTAAAAATGTTTCGGTTTTTGTAAGTATGAAGATTATACTGGCTTCATGCTTCTAATATTAGCTTGCTAGCTACCATTGTAGCTGTATTGACATCTAATTGTGTCAATGTTCTAAGATAGCCGTTATTTCGAATTGGTTGACTGTACATTAGGAAACTGTTACCTAATTAATCCGAGCTTAGACAAAGTCCTGTTAAGAAACACTAGCGAACACTAGGAAATAATTTTTCGGTAATCAACCCCTAAAGGAGTAGAACAGGGTGTTGGAAGTTTTTCGAAATTCATGACATGAAGTCGCGAGCCAAAGCTAGCTTGATATACAACGTGTTAATGAATAAACGCAAAACCAGAAAGTACTTTGTTTAGAATCGAGAAGAAAATCGAATTATCATGTTTTCAACATAGTTAATTTTTTGCATAATATTAAATAATTTGTTTGTAAAATTTACTGAAATCTATGTCAACTCACCGCACAGGCACACTCACTCTACTTACTACCAAAACAAGATTCTTAAAATGTATCCAAGAGTATGTTAGCGCTTTCATTCATTGCTGAAATGATAACAAATTATTTTTGCCTCAAAACTTAAAATGTGGATAACTTTAAATTTTAACTATAAAAATAATGAAATTATTGTTTCAATCTAATTATTTTGTTATAAATCCTATATAATTGGGGTGTATGAGGTTTTGCGCTTATTCATTAATACGTTGTATATGTTTTCAACCAAAAACATACATGTTTTCAGTTTCTTATGCCCCTTAAGTGCCAAATTCGTATACTTCTCTGTATAAGACAGATAAATCGTCTGAAAAGTCCCAGGGATGCAAGATTATTGTGTGTTGACAGCTTCCAGGCTTGCCGGATATCGACTCTTGTACCTATTACCTGAACGGGGCCTCCAGTTACCGGTATCCGGAGTTGGTTTAAAAATTAGAACCGATTTCTGAAACGAAGATTAAAGGGAAGTTTTTGATATAATCGCAGATTTCTATGGCTGTATCGTTTGAAAATTTTACGTCCTATTATTGGAAATTTGTCGACAAGAAGGTCGTATAGCGCTATTATTATTAGAAATGAAGTTTAAAGTGCTAATCAACTTTAGATCCCTGTCAAAATAAAAATAAAAATAAATTATTTCGGATTGCTGATTATTACACAGACGTTATTTTATCGCAATCAGTTGATTCTATTAAATCTAATGTCAACAGAAAAAAAAAAATATTTTGTATTTAAAATCACTGAGAACAACATGTATTGTCACGAACAATGTTGTTTTTGAACATTCATTGAATTCCCCTTTACGATTGAACGTTCTATTATTATGTTAGATATCTTTGGAAAATATGGAAGCTCTACAACAATGGGCATATCTACATAAACAGAGTAATGTGTGCGTGTGGGCGTTAATAGAGCATTGAATAACGTTAACGAAACTTAAAGATATCCGAAATAAAATACGTTCTATTCGTAACCGAATTTGTATATAGGGTATTGCTTAATATGCTGACACTTTTTAAGTGAATGAACAGACCGTCAAACTGAAAAATGTTCTCTATGGCAGCGACATGGATATCGCAAAAAAAATCTGCTGTTCCATAAAAAACTGCAAACCTACTTGAACCAAATGTATGGGACAGCAGATTTTTTCTTCGCTATTTCGATGTTGATCCTATAGAGAACGTTAGTAAATGATATAAAAAAAAAAATATAATTTTACCCACTGTCCATTATATAGGCTCCTTCTTAATGTGCTGACGGTTTTTAAGAGGATAATCAGACCATCAAATTGAACCAACATAGACATCGCTGCAACTGCAATACTACTTACTCTATCAAAATGTATGGGAACAGCTGATTTGTTTTTCGCTATTTAAATGGTGGTTCCATAGACAAACTTGTTCAGTACGATGGTCTGATCACCGTCTTAAAAAACTGTCAGCATATTAAGTTGGACCCTGTATGTGGCGTCGGACTCACTCCCCGTTACACTGGACAGAGTTTTGGTACTACTGACTAGTAAAACATGGATATTCGGAGTCTTTAGAATATCTCTGACATCCCCTCGGGAAATACAGTCGTGAGTTGTGAACATTATGCTTCTACTTACGAATGTTAAACACACAAAAAAGTAAATTTTAATATCCAGATCCGTATCCGAAATCGTATATCCATAACATCCTTGGCATGTGGTATCTACCTTCGCCAATATGATCATAAGCCTGCCTCACTGCCATGTCACACCAAATCCCTTTCCCAAATACAAAGCTGCTTTTTTTATTTTTGCGATCCTTTTTTTATTTTCAGGCGCCATGACGTTTTTCTTGTTTGTTAGCTTTTATTAGAGTTTGGTTTTTAGGATTTAGTTCTGTTTATTTTAAATGTGTGTTTAGCCTTTTAGCTTTAACAAGAACAAAAGAATACAAAATCTGAAAATTTGTTGTCCAGAATCAACTATGTCTATCTGAGTGAATAACTTATTTCGATATTGGAACTTGACTTAGGAGCCCACTTATTAAATGTCTTTTTTTTAACAACAACATTTATTTACGTTGCAGTCATCTACACTAACATTAAATAATTATGTATACTGGAGGCATTTCACTTCTTACTAATAAAGTTTTTATTGGATCAAACTTTGTTTGGCAACAGACTCTTCTACATATAATGTTTCTAAAGTTCTGTTTTATTTATCACTTTCGCTACAGTTCGAACGAAAGCCTCCTATGAACACAAATCTCGTAACCGCCGCTACGACGTAGCACCTCGTAGCGCCGTAGCACAGCGGAGTGTGAAACGTTGTAGCAATGCATTGTCCATTCGCAATAGATTTTACAAAAAGACAGGCGTGTTAAACATTTTATCAAGATTGAAAATGATATTGGAAATAGTTTCAGTTTCAATTCAGCGCTCTGTTAAGTGCGTAAAATATCTGTTATTCTCACGATTTGTTACAAAAAAAAAACTGCACAAAGTTGGAGCAACAGTTATAGTAATCATAATTTTTTGTTGTCTGTTGTTTATTAGTAAAATTTTGCATCATTATATTTAATTTGTAATATAGGGGTTTACACAGGGTGTTAGGGTAGACAGTTGCATTAATTTAATAATGGGTGATTGCACTCATTCATCTTCGGCATATCGTGTGGGCAGCAAGCCCTGGTGTTAGACTTTTTTTCAGACCGCCTTACGGGCTCTGACGTGGTTTTTATGTAACGATTACTATCACCAGAGATAATAGCCGAGACCAACGGCTTAACGTGCCAGCCGTTTTTTGCTAATGTAACATAGATTTCTTAGGGAAAATTGTTCAGGAGTCGCGCTGCAATTCTGGCGCAGTACGGACGCGTGCGTATCGGCGTGTTTGGATTGCACGTGGCTCCACCATTTTGTGAACTCTTTTGTGTTTTAACCTTAAAACAATCACTTGAGATTATAACCTACTTACATTGGCAAAACTGCACTCTAGACTTAATAAATACTACTGATCATTTTCCTTCATATACTATCCACATAACGAGACATTGGCTGAATTGTGATAACACATCGGATGCCACTAAACAAAAATTGAATTGAATTGAAAGTTGTTCAGTATCATGGGTACAAACACCCCTTAAAGAAATGCAACTGTTTACCAAAAAACCTTGCAGTTCTAAAACGATGTCTTCTGTTGAATGAATAAAGTATTTTATTTCTGTAAATGACTGTTTGACTATGAAAGAAAAAAAAAGTACGTCATAATTCTCTTTCTATGAAAAATTGGTTCGATTTTCGGCCATAATTTGTCTCTTAACGCCGTGACAGGACCGGGGCAAAACTTCTCGGGCGCGGAGGATTACAGGAAAACCTTATGAATAATTAAGTGCATAAAGAACTTTCTTCCACGCGTACATTCTTTATAAGTAGGTATTAGGTCAATTTTTTTACGTGACAGTGGAAAAAGGAACATGGAAAATCACTTCAGAATTTTCTTTTAGCCGTCTTCCGAAGACAGCAAGTTTTATAGGTACTTTGATTCTTTGAGTTTGGTAACTGACAATGTTGAAAATATTAAAGGTTGGTGACAAGTGACGATTACTGCTTTTTCATATCGATCGAGCGTGTCCGTCCGTTGAAAAACAAATGAAGCAATTCGCTGTGAATGATACCGCTAGATGGCGTTAGTAACACCGTCAGAAGTCAGCTAGAAAATACTTTGGAAAGTTAACCACCAACTAATCTCTACTAACCCGTGTTGAGACATAGCACGGCGAGCGCATTCTGGCCCCCTCTGCCTGCACGCTTATATTATAGTGAATTCAGTTAGGGTAGTCCCCCGTACACCGCGCGGGCATGGTCCCGGTGCGACTGCTGCGCTTCACCACTATTACTTTTTTTACACTATGGCACGGTGCAGAATGACTCACTCCTCACTAATTACTTTGTTAATTATGTTAGTGTCTTATTTTAATTCGTTATTAAGAGAGTACTGAGCTGCCGATGCTGCCCTTAATCGTATTTTTTTGTTTCTAAACAAGAATACAACTTTTCAAAAAATTATTTGGCCGTCACGGGACGCCCGGCAGATGTGAAACTTCTCCCCATTTAAATTACAAACTTCCGCTCCCGATTTAAATTTCGAACTTCCGTCACACGTAAAGGATCAGAATTTCAAAGCCCTCCCATAAAAAGTTTCACTTCAGAAACAAGAATGTCACATTGCAGTCATTGTTGATTTTCAATTTATCAAAACACGACAGATGACTGGGCACCGCTGGCACCGTCCTAGTTAGGACAGTTTCATTCAATTTGAGATCTTAGTACACTATGTAGCAAAGATTATATTTAAAAACGCAAGTAAAGATATTTAAATTGATAATGAAGAATTAAGTGCTCGGTTATAAATAATTTAATTAGGTATTCAAGAACGACTGTTTAATAAATCATAAGTAAGCAATTAGAACGCTAAAATGTCTATGAAATACAAAAGTCAACTTTACTGAATTAGCAATTAAGAAAAATAAAAGTTTGAAGGTTCGTCAAAACATAATGAATAAATAAGAAGGGCAGGGCTCGCGAAGTTTGGTTCTCGTGCAAAACTTAAGTAAAATATTAAATGTTCCTCTTTGTTCCGACCCTTAACAATCTAAGTTATTAAAATTATTTAACTGTCATTAAATCTGAGTAATGCCTATTCTTAGTCTAAGATGGGGTTTTTTGAGTTATGCTATGGAAGTTAGTTATTATAATTTTTGTTAACTTCGAAAGCTTGATACAAGATACTTGATGTAATGATTACAGCACGAGTTTTTTATATCTTGGTCATTGTTACACAGATTATCTAGTCCCATTTAAAGTACTTGTATTATGATGACCTAGACAACGATATAGAATACACAATAAATACAGGGTGTAAGGGACAGCCTGTTTTTGTATTATTACATTAAAAGTTACATAAAACCCCTTTTTAGGTGTTAGAATATAAATTATAAAAGATGGAAGGATGGATGAATGTATCTGGGTGTAAGGAACAGCCCTCCGCATACTGAAACGGTGAACTCAGATCATAAAACTGAAAAACTTTTACTATGGAGCCTATCTCAAGAAAGGCTGCTGTTTCATACATTTGATGGTCTGAGTTCACCGTTTCAGTCTGTGGAGGGCTGTACCTTACACCCAGATACATTCATCCATCCTTCCATCTTTTATAATTTACATTCTAACACTAGGGGTTTTATGTAACTTTTAATATAATAATACAAAAACAAAGGAGTTTGATGGATGTGGAGGAAGCGTGGTAGAGATCTATCAGAATCGTTCCGTTGTCTCTGCCTACCCTAGTGGAAGACATGCCTATGAATATGTAAAGTTAACATGTCCCATTTCTAGATTTTACGAATTTCCAAAAGAACACCCTAAGCGTTATTCAAAGCAAAACTCAAAAGAAAACTTGATTGCTTTTGCGAAGATTGAAACGCGAAACTTTGATGAACAAATACCAAAATATAAATATTATACTATGCCGATAAGATTAAAAAGAAGCCGCACCGTTCCATTTTCAAGATGAAGCCAATAACAGTAAGCTCATGGACTACATAAAGGTATTTAATATACGAGAAAAGTATGTTTTAATAATAGTGCAGTCTTTGAGACAAAGCTGAGATACTTTAATAGGAACTCGTGTTTTGTAAGGTTAAGGAAATGTCGTGCAAATTTCTAGATGTTTCTTAAATTTTGTAACTTTTGGCGCGTCCAAATTCAGTTACAACTAACATAAAAAAAATCAAACAGAAATCCGACGACAAAATAAACCAGTAATAAATACACTGTGAGTTTCTTGGTTCTAGGAAGTTTTGTATAACTGTTAAGAAATTACGATAGAGGAAAACATGGGTGGTGGGCCGTGTTCCTTCAATATGAAACATAATTTATTCTTCTCGTAAACCTACACTTGATGTTTTGAAACGTTGTTTCCTGGGCTTGTTGGGGGATCGGCGACCAGATCATCAGCTCGGTTAAAAAAAAACGATACTATACTTTTGCTATGTATCGTGGTTTGTCGTTGCAAATCAATGATATTAGTCAACTCTGAGTAAACCATATCATTGTTGCAGTTCACAAAATCAAATGAAATTCGAAATACACGTTTTTATAAACGTTCTTCTCCTGTTTTATGTACTTTCGAAGCGTATAATGTAAATTGTCGAGTTCATCCAAATCTCAGTAAGGGGTCGGTATCTCATTTCCTTGCATTACCCACTTTCTGTTGAAAACACGCTGTAATACATTGACTAAAGTACGTTTTACTATGAAAAGGAGGATTGCATCTCTTTGTATTTAAAATTCTGTTAAAATGTTTCTCTACATTTTTTCAAGATGTAAGAAAGTAAAGACTTCTTTGGACCTTTTCTGTTCATCTTATAGTTTTTTGTCTTTTGTTCGTAAATAAATAATATTTTACCTATACAGGATTCTTTTTTAGTCAGTACGGCAATATTGGCCCAGTGAATAACTGGCCAGCAGCTCAGTCACAAATACTAATTATAAGACTCAATAACCTAGTCAAAGTGGCAAGCGTATGTCATATAACGCCATTTATGATGGCTATCTCGCTAAATGGCTTGTGAAGTCATCCGTGCTTTGCCTTTGTACAGCCTACGGTACGGATTCGCTTTGATAAGGCTCCGAGGTGAGGCAATAGCAATTGAGTCGAGTTAGAGCACATTCAAATTATACGCAGACGCAATTATGATTATCACGGAATATGCCTAATTTACGAAAGTGAGGATATAATGGCAGGACTTTAAACATAGTATAGACCCGGTTAGTGTAATGGTAACTGGCCGGAATGTCAAATCAGGGTACTGGGTACTGAAATATACTCTATCGATAGACAAGTCCTTTCATAGAAACAACATGTTCCACTTGAATACGGTACCCGCACCGCATTGATGTTCCAGAGTTCACTTCGTTACTATGGCAATGACAGACCGCAATGTGTCAATTTGCATTGTTTTGTATGACATGTTGTTTGTTTGGACGTGCTTATCTATCGCTAGAGTATATGTCAGTGGTACTGGGTTCGAATCCCAGTTCGTTCATGAATGTTATAGGTATATTTGTATCGTTGTTGTAATGTTTCCATAGTAAAAAGCATAGTAGCTTACTTGGGAGCACTAAGGTGTAAGTATGTGCCTGTGAGCGTTATTTATTTATCATGCATGCATGCATAATGCTCACGACTATATTCCCCGAGGGGGTAGTCAGAGATATTCTGAAACCTCAGAACATCAACGTTTCACCAGTAGTACCGAAATTCTGTCCAGTGTGACGGGGAGTGAGCCCGTCGCCACTTATAATGAACAGTGGGTACAAGTGGGCTATTTCTTTATAGTAAAGTATTTTGCGCATGGGAAACAAATGATCAATGGACGGCCCGATAGCTCAGTTGGTAGTGAAGTGAACCTGCCGACCCCGGTGGTAGCAGGTTCGGATCCCGCAAGGGGCTAATATTTGAATAATATGGTATGTTTATATCATTGATATTTATTTATTAAATACAAAGACACAATAAATACATAACACCAAAGTATTATTTGTATCTACAACGTGTTAATGAATGAACGCAAAACAAGAAAATATATTTTTTTTAGACTCGAGGGCAGAATCGAATTTTCAAGGTTTCAACATAGGTTCCATTTTTAAAATCTACATGAAGCTATAATTATACGTGTTAATGAATTAACGCAAAACTAGAAAGTAGTTTGTGTAGAATCGAGAGCAGAATCGAATTATCACGGTTTCAACATAGGTAATTTTATTCAAAATATTAAATAATATGTTTGTCTAATTTAAAATTTACTGAACTCGATGTTAACCCACCACACGGGCACACTCTAAAACTTACAACTAAATCAAGATTCTTAAAATGTATCCAAGAGCACGCTAGCGCTTCATTCATTGCCGAAATAATTACAAATTGTTTTTCATGACAATTTAAAATGCGAATAACATAAATTTTTATTAATAAATAGTAAAATTATTGATTAAATACAATTATTTAGTTATAAATCAGTTGGGGTGTATGAGGTTTTGCGCTTATTCATTAACACGTTGTATATAATTTATGCATTTACAAGTCCGGACTTGATTATGTTAATATTCAGGGATTCTTATTTATTGCATTAAATACGAGTACGTGACGGGTCCTCATACAATAAACTAGTTATTACCAACGTTTTTCTTCTCGCTCTATTGTAAAAACGACAACACATATAAGCGTCAAACGATATGATAATAGAAGAAGGTCTACAGTATAACAACAAATAATAAAAATCGCCCAAGTGTGATTCGGTTTCGTTCTAAAGGTCCCGGAGAAAACCAAACTTCTTTCTAAGTTAATATGTTGTATGTGGTGTGGTACGGAGCCCTCGATGCGCGATTATCCCGACTCGCACTTGACTCGTTTTATTTTAAATTTCCATTAAAATAAAATGAAAGCCGAGTCCTTTAAGCTACCTCAGCTCTACACCGCCGCGAACGACATCCGCGCCCGCGCTGCGTATCATTTCCGCACGAGATTGAAGGTGACAGCTTTATGTATCCCTCACTGTCTTATTAAAACGTCAAACGGACAAGGGCAAATGCATAGAGAAATTACACGCTCATAGGCAAACGGTTGCGGAAACCTAGTGTAGTAACACAGAGTACTATAATTACTACCGTAATGTAGTAACTATAAAATAATCTGTGACATGAGTTTGGGGCACAGATTATATTTAATAGTTGTTAGTACCATAACAGATACTGCACTCAACCCGATTTCACGCGCTTTTTCTAATTTCGAACTTTGCGCTTCAGGAACGAAAACAAAATGCGCCTTATGTCAATGAGCGACAGCCTACATCTAAGGCGCGGTTTATACAGAAGAGACGTTTGTATAGTCAAAGTAACACAATTATAAACCTTATAGTACGTAGCATTGCGTCGTTTGGAGAATTACGCCCGCACTTCAAGGTGATGTAGCCACGACTCTCCTTTACGACAAATACGACGCTATGCTACGTACTATAAGGTTTATATTATGTTACTTAGATTATCCGCCAGCGCCACACGTCTCTTCTGTATAAACCGTGGCATAGAAGATGCAGGCTGAACAACATCGAAATCGCGAAAAAAATATGCGGAATGTTTGTATGGAACACCATGCAAAACCGTAGTACCTACCTACTCATAAACGTTTACTTCCAAAAACGCATGCATTTACAGAGTGAGTAGATCAGCAGTTAGTATAAAAACACCGTATTTTTTTCATGTTAGTGCCTTAGAGAATGTTGTTCAGTTTGATATGCTGATCATACTCTTAAAAGGAACTCATCTATTAACAAAACACCCTGTAGAAATGTTCTATTTGGAACAAGGTGTCAAAAATGTTGTTTGTTCGATACATTTGGCACGAGTAACCATTGAAGTTTTTACACCGCATAATTTTCAACACGTTAAAAGTAAAATAATAATAATTTTACGCCTCACTTTATTATAAAGGCAACATTGAATATCGAAACCAAAGCGTGGCTTCGACGGCTTTGTTTAATTAAAAAGTGAAATATGCTCGTTATATTAATGAAGTTTCGTATAAAAGAAAACATTTTTATAAGTAACTAGGTACTGTAACAGATATCCTCTTCTGCAGTAAATCATGAAGCCTTAAAATCGGGTATAATTAATTTTTTCATTAATTATTAAGACGGTTTCAAGTTTAACAAATTAGATGTCTGATAAAAGCTTTTAGCGTTCTTTTAATTTATCTAAGAATAATTAACCGGCCCGCACTGGGTTACCGTGATCACAGTACAAAAAGAGTATCTAGCCGTGGTGGAGTATGAACCAACTCCCTCTCCTCGTTAGTTTGTAAAAGGGGGCTTTAATTAGGTACTCTACTAAGATAGTTTATAAGTTCTTCTAACACTTATTGTACCTACTGGACTATGTGGTCTGAAATACGTTTTTTAACCTTAAGTACTAAGTGCAACGTCTTAACAATAGATTTAGCATATACTACATTAGATCGGCTACGGATTATCAAAGGCGAGACCAAAAAAAACGGAGATTTAAAAGCGGTATTCGTTCCGTTGACAAATGAAGCTAGGGCTATACAGGCTCATAGCGTGTTCGAGAATTGGTCTCATCTATCTATCTTACTCTAACATACGTTAATGCTATGCCCTTTCTCTTTCACATTTCCGATCACGTAGTATATGCTAAATCTATGGTCTTAACACTGTATAGTAACAATAACTTTACTACGAGTGATTAGTTGATTACCTTTGAGTCTCAATCTCAACGCGTGTTAGGCCTGCTGAAATTTTATTGAATAATCACGTTTTCAGAGAACTGAACAATTTTATGACTTTTTTTCAATATCTTTAATATTATATTAAGTAAGGTATTCAACCTTATGTGTGCTCAAAATTGTATTCTCTGTATCGGGTGGACACTGGCTTCCTTTCACATCAGACAGTCTGGTACAGGCTAGCCTAGATAAGACTGCCAGGGTACATATCAATTAGGTATGTCAAGTTTTTTTTTGTTGGTCTTCATTTTATATTTTTTACGATTAAAAGACATAATTTTAAAACACCTATTTAATTTTTTTTGCGATTCATCGAGTTTATCAACATAAATTTCATTTTTAAATTATTTTGATCTGTAATCTCCAAATGCAAAAATGGTGGAGAGAAAATAATTTGAACTCCATGGAGAAAAACTACTGCTTTACAAAAAAAAAACCACCTGCCTCCTCTTTCTAACTCTATGTTGGAAACAGAAGCGGCAACATCAAATGTCAAATTCTGAATGGCCAGTTATTTTAAGTTGATTTTAAGTTAACAAAGAGTCTGCAGGTCTGACCGCTGGACCGAAAAGCAACGTTAATTTATTTTAAATATCTGTATTCCTTTCATTTGAAAATCTCTGACATAGAAAATATTGTTATTAAGACAATCGTTACTAAGACAATATCTCGAAATGGTTTTCGATTCAGCCCTCTAAAAAAAACTTGTCATACCAAATTCTATTTTTATTAAGTTTGATGCAATAAAAGATTTTATTTTTAATTTTTATGTTATTATGAAAGTACACAATTTATCTAGCATTTAGCTGGTTTTCGTATGCGCGAGATATGCTGTCAGAACAATGTTTTTTTCGCTTTCGAGCATTTAATTTTCAGTTTAGTATGTCCACAAACGAATGCTTCCTGTGAGAAGCGGCCTAAAGAAGCCTATTAATGAAACTTCTTGTTTTCTGCTTACAAGTTGAATAGCTCCGGGCTTTTTAATGTCAAAAGCCTCGTTGCTTTTTTACGACACGACCTCTTAATGAATGAACTTGTCTAATAAATGTGAAGCTTATTAAATTTTTATGTTATACAACGAAGCTGTATACAGGGTCCTTCTTAATATGCTGACACTTACTAAGGGGATGATCAGACCGTCAAACTGAACAACTTTCTCTATGGGTCCAACATTGAAATCGCGAAAAAAATATCTGCTGTCCCAAACATTTGGCTCAACGAGGTTTGCAGTTTTGTACGAAGCATCTGATATTTTTTTTGCGAATTCAATGTTGGTCCCATAGAGAAAGTTGTTCAGTTTGACGGTCTGATTATTCTCTTAAAAAGTGTCAGCATATTAAGAAGGACCATGTTTTACCACATTTATAAGCTATTAGGGTTAATTCTCACTGATAGAGCAGCCGCGAGCATTCGCGAGCAGCTGCGAGCAGCCACGCGGCGGCTCGCGACCCTACAAAGAATCACGGATGCCACCACGCGCCACGCGCCTTTTCCCACTTTTACGTTGTTATTACGTGTCGTAAAAATCAGCTGCCATATATTGGGGATGATCAGTTAAAGAATAAACCACATTTTCTCTGGGATTAACATCGATCGTACCAAACTGCAAACCTAGTCTTTGTACATTTTCGATCGATGTTAGTCCAATATAAAAGTGGTTTATTTTGATACTATGACTGATCATCTTAAAAGACCGTATTTGAAGAAAAACCCTATAGAGGTTTGAAGATTTTGCTTAGAATCAACATAGACGATGTATAAACTTAGTTTCCTAAGACGCTGATAGAGCCCTGATTAACATTTGCATACAAAGATACATTCATTACCTTGCTGTTCAAATAACCGGGTATAACTGGATATTACCATACCGGTGCGGACTTGGAATCACATTGAAGTCACGTAGTTTGATTTAAGTTTGGATAGTTAAGAAAACTACCTCATTGTTCTCTCCGACTAGATATAATAGTCTAAATTTGATTAGGTGTCTCTTTGCACATCTCACCAATAACTGAAGTTACCACCTTTCAAAATTTTAAGTAAGTAAGTAGGTATCTTATTATTCGACAGCGTCGAAGGCGCGCTAGTGGCGCGATACAGAGAGGTATACAACGTGTTAATGAATTAACGCAAAACTTGAAAGTAGTTTGTTTAGAATCGAGAGCAGAATCGAATTATCATGTTTTCATCATATTGCATTTTTTTCAAAATATTTAATAATTTGTTTGTAGAATTTAAAATTTACTGAACTCGATCTCAACCCACAGCTCTGGCACTCTCACCCTACTTAGTACCAAAACAAGATTCTTAAAATGTAATCATGAGCATGTTTGCGATTTCATTCATTGCTGAAATGACAACAAATCATTTTTGCCTGAAAACTTAAAATGCAAATAACTTTAAAATTTAACTGTCAAAATAATGAAATTATTGTTTCAATCTAATTATTTTGTTATAAATCAGTTGGGGTGTATGAGGTTTTGCGCTTATTCATTAACACGTTGTATACACTTAGGGACACGAAGTCTGGTTATATTTTCAATAGTAACCAATTAAAGTCAACGAAATTCTGCAGAAAAAATCTAGAAACAAATCTCAATGCTTATACTACGTAGTTTGTCCGATTTTAGTTAAAATGTAAAGTTTTACAGTTACAGTGCCTCAAAGATTTCCATACAAATTTTCAAGACTTGAAAATTATAACATTCAATTGAAATAGATGCACGATAGAGAATGAAGGTTTCTGGAGTGGTAAACTATACTCAATTTCAAATAGCAACGAAATTTTAAGGCTATATTTGAAACATTTCCTCTCACGTATTCTTAGAGCAGCATTAGTAACGTCCAAGTAATATGGCCAATAAATTTTCTGATAAATAAATTATATTTTCAAATCAGAATTGGCCAAAAAGCTGTATAGGAATCGGAAAATCTTTTCGTCCTTATTTGAAATAAAGTATAGAATCGGAAGACGCTCTTTTGGACGGCCTGATCAAGTGGACTGATGATTTATAATATGTTTGCAAATTAGAACTCGAAAATAAGCTGTGAAGCATTTTCCTAAGCGCAGTACAGATTGGACTGCTGATATCAATCAGTTTCTAACTGTTAAGTTATATTAGTGTACAGTTTCTCAATCGCAGCATTTTCGCAGCAGCGTTTTAACTAGTATCGACTAAGTAAGATGCGGTTTGACGGTAAGTGCTAGAGTTATAGTTTCATTCCCAAACGTAGTACCCTCAATCAAGGCAGTTTAGTACTTACGACGTAGCTTTAAGAGCCTTGTGAAGGGACTATGGAAGTGTAGAAAGTAGGGCAACTCGAATAGGTGTTTGGATTAAATTACCTAGCTAACTGTAAGCCGGGTTGAAGATAATCTTCGGGTCTACGTGTGCTCTTGACAGCTCTAAGAGTTTGGATCGATTCAAGGTTTTATCCAAGTTAGCGTTAATTTATGCGTTTGATATATTTTAAGGTCGTATTTTACAGGGTTCTATCCTTTTTTTTTTAGAAAGATAAAAATTATTACTTTTGGCGTAAGGAGAAATAATCGGTAGGTACTATAGCTAAGAACTTTTCACCATCTTTAAGGTCTCATGTTAAATAATAACAAATCATAATCCATCCTCACATACAAACATAAACCGTCCGTACCTATAATGATTTTTTTAAATAATTGTCCCAAGATCTAACCCCAGATTAACTCAGTCGGTTAGGTTAGCGAGGAGCGAAGCAACGAGCATAACAGGTTTCATGCGACTAGAACCTAATTGCTACTGTTTTACTTTAAATATAATTATGACTAAGGGCATCGGACAAAACCACTTTTGTCTGATTTTTACAGTCAAAAGTGGATTTGATCGGTTATGAGTTTTGACTGTAACATAACACCACTATTTTAGTTAGTAACTAGAACAATTTTAATTGTGTATTCAGATAATGAAATTAAACAACTTTTTCCACGGACAATGGGTTTGAAAAACGAGAAAAAGTTTTGGACCTTCCATAAAAAAGTACGAATCAGACGATCGCAGGAGGTTCAAAAAAATTCTCCCTTTTCGACCCATTTCTCTCAGGGACTGTTGTTCAGTTTCACTATCTGAATACACCCTTAAAAATGTTCTAGTCATTAAAAAAAGGGGTGTATGACGAAATAACGGTAAAAAGGATGGAGTCGTCTACGTTAAAATCACTCAAATATTTCGTTAGCATAACGGAAAATGTAAAATATCCAAAATAAGATAAATATTATGAAAGGGCAGTTAGATGGATGGGTACTATTCAGGGCGTCCACCTCACAACAGCCGTCGAGTGCCAGATAATTGATATTCAGTAAATATTGGCGGATAAAATAAACCGAAAATTGAGTTTCCAAAACCGTCCTAAATTAATTTGGCAACTTCATAACAGAGTCGCGCCGACGTAAAATTTTTATTAAAATACAAATCCCAGGGCTTTACGAATAGACTTTGGTCGTATACATTACACTTTTCTGTCCACAATAAGGATATTTGGTTTTTAGTCAAAAAATGAATTCATTATAGCAATGATATGATTGAAACGATATTCAAATCATGACTAGGAAGAATGAAAACGTATTATCATATAAAATTGTCATATTCTATACGCTGGCATCTACAGCACAGCTATTATACATCAAAAATTTTAGGATTTTTTGTCTATCTGTTTGTTTGTTTGTTCGAGCATCAGGCACAAAATACTAAACCGATTTTTATGCAGTTTTTTTGATTGAAAGCTTATGATTTGACTTAAAATCTGGTATGTTATTTAAACTCTAGTAAGAATAATACAATCATGTTTCCCTTACATTACAGCAAGTACCTACATAATATATTTATAAACTTACTACTGAATTCCTATCATAATGATTGACATTGCTAAAATTTCTTTCAAAACATGTCATTTTAGAAACACACACTCTCTTTGATTACTTTTAGGTCTCCAGAGTCTGGGTTCAAGGGCAGAGGAAAGGACAAATAATTAAGACAAGTTAACATATTTGATTTCAGGATATACCTAATAATCATTATTCGAAATCATACAGACATTTTCTAAGACCTGGTGATGGTCGGTTTGACTTCATGTCTCTACTCTATCTCGTGCACAAACAAAATAAGCATATTACTCGAAACAAGTCTATTTGCCTTCTTTTTGTAAAACGGTTAAAAACAAAAGCTGTAAACATTTATTCAAGTAGCGTCGGTTGTAAAAAGGAAAGGAAGCTCATCAGATTCGATAATTAAGAAACAGCGGGGCGTACCAGCATCCACCTTTATTTTTCATCCCTTTCATAAATTAAATGAAAATACGCTTTACGTTATATACTGCGTATTTTGTGCTGGATTTCAAGGCCACATGAAATTAGGAAAAGTTGGGGTTAAACGTGACAATGTCTATCATCATCAAATGGTAAATATAATAGTTTTAATGTATGGTAGAGTTAATATAGGGTCCTTCTAAATATGTTGACCCTTTTTTGAAGGAGATGAACAATCAATCAAGTCAATCAAAAGGTTTTATTCAAAATAATATCACATGTTCTGTTCTGTTTTTGACTTCATTTTTGACTCTACCACGGCGTCGGAAGGTGTTCCGATGTAGAGAAGATGCGGCCAGAAACTCTACAAAACACGTTTTTAAAAAATATATACAAAGTGAAATTACAAATATACAATATTGAATTACATAGTGTAACGTGTAACATTGTCAAGAGCAGACATTTTGGTCCAGAGAGTAGTATATTCCTTGTTTTGGTCATTCATAAAATCATAGAGTTTATAACAGAGTAACATTTTTGTTTTTGCAGAGGACTTGAACTTTTTGCCTGGCAAGTTTAAAATATCCTCTACCAGCCTCTACCAGACCATCCAACAAAACAACTTTATGCTATACGGGCCCAACATCGAAATGGTGAAAAAAAAACTGCTACCCTGACCCAACCCTGTATGCCAGACTGTTCGTAATTGTAGGTTTCAGACCAAACCAAGACTGGTTATGGTCGTGAATTAATGCATGTTTTATACAAGGTGTAAGGAAAAGTATCATTCACCTTTAAACTACATACTCTACCCATCAAACTGAACAACTACAAAAAATAAATCTGCTGTCCCATACATTTGAGTCGTGTAAGCGCTGCAGTTTAGTATGGAACACTTGATTTTTTTTGTTCTGATGGGTTTGCTCCCATAGTAAAAGTTGTTCAGTTTGATGGGTAGAGTATGTGGTTTATAGGTTAATTATACTTTTCCTTACACCCTGTATAGGGCCTTACTTAGTATTTTCCCTTCTTTTAAAGATAAATAAAAAATAACGCTCTCGTTAATGGATGTCTAATCGAAAGGGAGAGTGCGACACGAAAAAAATTAAGGCCTCCAGGGAAAACGGTTGGGTCCCTGAGTTTTCAACCCCATTTCTCTTTCGGATTTGAGTTTCGTAAATACCTTTAGTAACGGATTTTTTAATCCGGAGCTAACCCTTAATTTAAAACATCTAGGTACGGGCTCGTCATTTGTGTTGCTAATCGATTTTGCAACTTTATAATAGCCTTTATTCAAATAACTAATTACATAATGATATGTTTGATATGTTAGTTTAATTATTGTTTCTATGGACCAACATTGAAATCGGAAAAAAAAACCTGTTCCGTACTAAACACACACCTTCTAGACCCAAATATATGGGACTTTTTATTCGCGATTTCTTAGAGAAAGTTGTTTAGTTTGACGGTCTGATCATCTCCTTAAAAACCATTAGCAGATATCATTTTTAGTATGATGACACTTTTTGAAGGTAATGGTCAGACCGTCAAACTGAGCAACTTTCTCTATGGGACCAACATCGAAATCGCTAAAAAAAATCAGCTGTCACATACGTTTGGCTCGAGCATAGGTTTGGTTCCAGTTTAGTAGGGAACATAAGATTAGGTTTATCGCGATTTCGGTGTTGGTCCCATAGATATAGTGGTTCAGTTTGACGGTCTGATCATCCCCGAAGGACCCTGTATAGGTATAAACTCGCGACCACAATCCTTTTCAAGAAGTCAGATGTTGCTACAACTATTCCGTGCTACAACTAATATTAAACAACCAATCAATATTTTATAAGGTTCCGTAGTCAAACAAGTAACCCGTGTACTTTCGTCAATTCAGTCTTTCTATCTGTCAACTGATCAACTAGTTATTCAGTATTCTAAACAGTAAACTCGTTCTATCTTTAGGGATTTTTTTTTTATAAACGTAGAATAAATAGGTACAGCTGAGCCATATTTAACCGTGTTATTATTGCTTGCTATTATTATTTCTAGCGACTGTGAATGACTTTTTACTCTATGAAACCCACGCAGCCTCCGTTTTAATTAAAATTTCTGAACGATTTTATAAACTAGAAAATTTAATTATGAAAGCTTTTGAACTCGCTTTAGTAAGTGTATTGAAAGAAAATTTGTGCGGTTGTTAATTTTATTAGGTCCCGGAAGTAAATACGTAAATTTATGAACGTCAGTCTGTCAGAAAGGGGAATAATTTTTGCATTGGTCAACCCAAATTGCACGAAAATACTAAAAAATGTCTAAATAACAAAGACGAAAAATGATTTTTACAATCCTTTATAGCAATAGCAATAAACCTAATGACCATTACTATGATCCATATTCCTTGTCCTTCATTCTAGGTGGTCAGAAGCTTTGCTATCTACTGTCATACTATACCATATATTACGTAATTCTCTTCTTCATCGGAAGAAAATAGAAGAAGACTAGACGATGCCTATTGCAACTTCCTAAAGAAGAACAAATTACTAGATATTTAACCTCATGGGCAGTTAGCCTCTTAATTTGCCATTGTATTTCTAAGCTTCATAATCTGACATGGACCCGCGTGGCATTTGGTTTTGGGGACGGTTGTGTAGATCGTTCGCATATACCTTTGCCAGCTTCCTGGTCGTTCGCCATAGATTAATATGTATATTGCGTTCGCCTTCTAGCTGTACAGGAGTTTTCGCCATTTTGCATTTAATTATACTCAAATGAGTTTTTGTTCATGAAACAATACTTGACTAATGTCGTAATCGATTCTCCTAAAATTCTCTCGACAGTGGCAGAAATTTAGTACTACAAAAGAAAAGCGTCATTAAGTTTTCACGAAAAAAATCGGGTAGGTTGTAGGAATCAGGGACCAGCCGCAGTGGAGTACGTGAAACATCTTGTACAGTGTAATGGTTTGTATCCTCTAAAATAATAATGGTAATAAAATAATGCCGGTAGGTGCTATATTTTCAAAGTAATAAGAAATCTTGTCATAACATATTTCGTTACATTATGATTCTTTCAAATTACTGAAATGAAAGACTTTTCATGTCGAAAAGCACGATAAGAAACGATCCCACTTAACAAGTCACCTTTGTACAAAGCTACCTTAAATAACGAGCTGGCAAGCTAAAGTTGAAGCAGATAAGCGCTAAATGGCAGTGTTGACTGTTTAAACTTAGCAAATAATGCAACAACTTCATCGGTCGTAATTCATCGAAATGCAATCTCGAGCTCAGCAAGTCTACCTAAGTGCTGGCTTCCGCAGAACTTCGCTTGTTCGTTGAATAAGAACCAGACTATAGTAGAACGTATACAGGAAATTATAAGTGTGTCCAGGCGATTATTTTATTAATTTAAATGAAATAAAACAATTAAATTGCTGTAATATACTGGGTGGAACGTAACGAGGGTGTATTCAGACAATGAAACTAAACAACTTTCCCTAATGAAAATGGGTTGTAAATCGAAAAAAAATTTTGGACCTCCCATAGAAAATAGATCGGCTGATCCGCACTTTTGTATAGAACGAAATGAATATATTTTCAACTTCAGGCCTTTATATCTCCGTTCGGACAGAGTTTAAAGATATACTTGACGCAACAAGTTATGTTTGTTACTTTATTCTGAACTAAAATATCCCAGTTGGTTGATGGCCACGCCAAAAAAATAGTCAAAAAGAAAAGACCCCACCTTCCATAAAAAAACCCCCATTGTCTTTTTAAAGTTTCTGTCAAATTGGGCAAGCAAAGTGTAGCATGCGATACTATACTACTCGTAAACTCGTTCATTGGTTGATATGGTTTGAAATGATGGATGGAGCATGATCCTATCTATGGTCTGATATGCGCTCTTGAATCCAGTGAGTGTGCTCTCAGCGTTGAAGCCAAATCTCGTTTTGTAAACAAAGTAAGCCGGTTCGGACTTATCACCCAGTGCGGATTTACTGTAGTTACAAGTATGTTTCACGCTTAACAAGGTTTATCTCTTACTATGTTATTCTGTTTTGTTATTGTGGAAGTTCTGAGTTTTCAGAATATCTCTGACTACCCCCTCTCGGGGAATATACTCGTGAGCATAAGCTATGCATGCTTGTGAGTGGTTTTTAGAACTGCCTATTGGATAGGTACAGGTAGAAAATATGCCTGCCTCATTTAGGATAATTAAAACTAAGAAAAAGCGTGCAAAATCGGCGTTTTCTTAGGCAAAGGCTTAAGGAAATTATTAATGATCTGTGGCGTTGCGTATGGTTGACAGAGAAAGTAGACTAGTACAATTCTGAATCCAAATAATAAAGATGCTAATATTGTTAATCAGTCTTCGTTGCAGACTGTACCTATTAAGCGATAACGCAGCAGATCACAGTGAGCAATATGTGATCAAAACCAAAAGCTAATTAAATAAGTATTTAAACAAATCTTTAATAATTTACCGCGTTTGTTATTAGTTGAAATCATATAATTAGAAATTATGTCGTTATAAATTAGTTCTGCCTAATCTAGCTGCCATGTCAGTCAAAATCTAAGTAATACGTACTCAAAATTTCTTCATAGGTATACATATTTGTAGCTTGTAGCTCGTTCACATACCTGCAAAAGAAATATGTTTGTAATTTAATGACCTGATAATTATTATTCTTCGTAAAATATGTGTACTACGCACAGATTAATTATGGTATTACGTATTTTTACCACTCTACACTACACTAATTAGTATTGTTTATAATATAATACTTTACATTTTGTAAGAAGTACAAACACTATTAATACTTTATTTAAAAAAAGAGTTTCAATTTAGAGTCGATAATTGATTTGTTTCTTTTAAATTAAGAAAAAAATATTATTACAAAAAATAAGAGGCTTATCCGCGAACTGATCGACACTGATGATACAGGGTGTAACAAAACACCCTAGTTATACTTAAGAGGGTGCTTCAGATCATCAAACTGAACAACTTTCACTATGGAGCTAACTGCTGTATCTAAGTATTACTATGGTGTTTTGTTACACCCTGAATAAATAATTTTTCACGCTTTGAAATAAACGTTTAGTATTTATGTTGCAGTTAAACTTACATCTAGTTTCGGAGGTACCACTGTAACACAGCAGAATTCAGACACGAAGGTCACGTATAAACCTTATGCAACCGAATTCAGTGCAATTCTACCCCAAACTGCAATTACCCATATATCTCCGACAACCATTATGGTACGAAGCATTTGCCCAAACTTAGATCCAATTCCAGATCTAGAATTCTAGACTAACTCTGTTCCGAGTTACATTCGAAAACTTACGTAGGTACTTCATCGTCGGGGGCATATTCTGAGAGATAACTTAAAAACTCAATTTCTATCGATGATTGTTAATTATTTTGATTAGTTATTTCATGTGTTCATTTCAGGTTAGATATACTATGATTTTTAAAGTAAGTTTTCTTATTTGGCTTATGAATAGGTAATTTTAAATCAGAAGTATTATTCAATAAAAAGACCTTATATTTCTTCACATTTAAAATTTATCGCATGCGCGACCACCGTCTTTATTTACTCATAACTTTTGATTGAATGAACCGATTGCGATGAAATGTTAATCCAAACTAAGCCCTATGCTTGTTTGAAAACCCAATTCAAATTGGTTTAGTAGCTTTTAATTTCACCCTGTGGATATTTATTAATATTTATATTGATATTTTTTAGTTCACAAACTGAATTGGTAATTTTACATTTACTTTTTAATTTGTTTTAATAAATTGAGTGGGTTATTTTTAATAACTATTGTTGTATTGTTTTCTTTTATTTCTCTTACATATCGATTTCTATACATGTGGCGAAACACCTCAGTAGCCTGTGAATTATTTGGATTAAAGTATTAAATTGTTAACAATCACTGGTGTTTTACATTTTTAATACACATTTAAGTAACAAGATTGGTTAAATAGAAACATACATAGCTCACGATCATATGCCCTTGCGGAAAATTTTGAATTATTTGAATTTATTTTTCAGGTCTCAAAAACCCAATATGGCCAAACCTATACAGTATACATGATACACTAAATTAGTAGGTTTACGTAGGCTTACGTTTACATCGTTATTTTTACCTATATTAAAATAGGCCATATTTCACCACTTTTCAGAAAGTTCTTGTTACCTTATCTGACATGTCGTTTGACATGTTTTGTATGAAAGATATGTCAAACGATCTGTGCAATAGGCTACCAGCAGTGGTGAAACAGGTCCTTAAAATAGAAAATGTATTGAATTATAAATCAGCTCAACAATACATGTTTCCAGGAACACGCATAAATAAATCAGAGGAATCGAATAGAGATTTAACTCGTCAATGTCACTGTAGGCACAGCTGTAGTCAACTGCGACACCGGCTATCGATCTCGACCAATCTCATCCTCCAGTGAGGTGACATGTTTGATGTTGTTATTATAATGTATCACATTCGAATCTGAGATCAACGTAGAGTGAGAAGGCACTAGAGGTGAGTACTTTGTCCTATTTACTCAATTATAGATGCATAATAGCAAATTTGCTGTGTGACGACGCTCTTATTTTGTTGACTTTACTTGGAAAATCTATTATTGGAACTAGGTATAATTCATGTCGATGTACCTAAAATATACTTACAATAACACATTTTTTCGTAAAGTCTACTAAAAAAATTGTTGTCATAATTTTTTTTCCGTGAAAGTAAAAAAACCGGTCAAGTGTGTGTCGGGCTACTCGCGCACCGAGGGTTCCGTGCCACATATATTTACGTATTTATATTACGCCCCCATATTCTAAATTGGAAGATATATTGCTTCTTATTCATACTAAGTACATTACAGACACGCGCTAGTTTCTACACGAGGCAGCACTTAAGAGGATCGTTTCTATAGCTGATATATCGATAATTAATGCATTCCTTGCTAGCTTTGGATATGAAATGTATCGATTTGATGAAGTTATACAAGTCTTTGCTTTGAGCATGTTTAGAGATGTGTACTGAGAAGGTATCTATATTAATCTACGAAGAAATGATGTATGCTACGCTAATACGTACTTATCGTGGTGCCTTGAAAGCCTGCTTTTCTTCTAGAGTGACGTGTTTCATCTTCATACAGGCCTGGATTCGATTGTAACAATGATTTTTTTAAACTTATGTTTGATTAGAATTTGAACCCTATTGGCTTTTAGGAGAAAACAATTGTGAGAAAGCCTGCATACGCTGAAGATGGAATGAGGCGGAGGACTCCTACATCCTCTAACCATAGGGACAAAGCTGATGATAAATGTATTTTTGATGGATTTTACTTTACCACATTGCAATTTATTTTTGAAATCAAAGTCGAGAATTAAAATAACAGAATTCTGCAAAAGGTAAATGCTTGATTATAGCAGCGTTTTGATTAAATGGAAAGGGAAAATATAGCTATAGCTATGTCACTGTGTAAACATTGGGGCGGGCCATATTTTGGTGGCTTTTAGAAGCTATATTCTCGTTATTTGAAAGACATGCAGAAAAGTATAGCAATGATCTTCAACATCTCGGCTTTATTTTGTACATTTCATACAATTATTTCTGTAAAATACATATGAAACCTGTGTTCAAAGGAAAGCTAAATATTTGATAAAGTCTGTATTACGTGCATCTACTTTATAAGTTGAAGTCACTTTTACTTACGATACACACCATTATGTAGACAATGCTATGATCTAAAAATTGTACGTTGAAAATTTTTTTAATTTCCATATTTAAAGAATTAATTAGAAAAAATTAAAATTCGGTGCCAATTCTTATGATTTTATCATTAGTTTTTTGTTGGATTAGAAGGAACCACAGTGACATAATGTAGCACACAAGCCAGTCAAAAATAGATATACTTACTAAAATGACTATAGTTTAGTAGAAGTGAGGCGGCTCTGAAAAGGTCAAAGTCGTTCAGTGGGGTAATATACCTCTTAAGTAATAATTCATTTAAATGGGTATGAGGAAAGGCATTGCTATTCTTTTAACAGTTGCGGCCACCAATCAATGTATTGTAAAATTGTATTACTATAAAATATACATATTGTAATAAACACTTATGGCCTAGCTCGCATAGGAGCTGAGATATTTGACTCTAAGGGTTCATGAAAAAGTAAAAACCAAACCCTTTAAGACACTCTTTGTCAATCAATCAATCGAAACATATTACCTACTCAGCAGAATATACCGTAAAGAAATACAGAAGATACAAAACAAGGCGGTCTTAGCGCTAAAAATCGATTTCTCCCATACAACCTTAGAAGTTATTTGTACCTTAATAGCACAGCTCCGATGCAGCCTAGCAATGAATGTGATGTTGTGTAATGTATTTTGAAAGGTCCTCTAAAAACCTATGTAAGTTTTATTACTGGCCGATCAACTACAAAAATGAAAATTTTTCTCCATACAACCTTACTCATGCCCATTTAGAATGGGTTGCAAAAATATGAGTGACCTATTTGAAAGTAACATTGCGTCAATGATTTGTTAAATATTAAATGTCTACCAACAAATTTATAGGCGACACGAATGTAAGTTGTATCCATTTAGCAGTTTTCGCATACTAAATGTCACGCTATGATACGTGAACAGATAAAATTGTGAAATATTGTTAGTTGCGGAAATAAACTGATGCTATGTAGGGAGAATGTTCCATATAAATATACATCGATTTATGAACTGTCTAGAGAGTGAATTGGACATTTTTAATAATGTAGCTTCAAACCGAAATCAGTTCTTTAAACGAGTTGAGTTTAATATACAACGTGTTCATCAATTAACCCAAAACTAGAAAGTAGTTGGTTTAGAATCGAGAGCAGAATCGAATTATCATGTTTTTAACATCGGTAATTTTTTCAAAATATTAAATAATTTGTCTTCAAAATTTATTGCACCGCACAGGCACACTCACCCTACTTAATACCAAAACAAGATTCTTAAAATGTATCCACGAGCACGCTAGCGCTTTCATTTATTGCTGAAATGATAACAAATCATTTTTGCCTGAAAACTTAAAATGCGAATAACTTTAAATTTTAACTATCATAATAATGAAATTATTGTATCAATCTAATTATTTTGTTCTAAATCAGTTGGGGTGTATGAGGTTTTGCGCTCATTCATTAACACGTTGTAATACATAAATAATTTAAACAGACAAATTGTTTACAAACCAAGTTTTAGGGTTAGGTACCCAAAGGGAGAAACCGGGACCCTATTCATAAGCTTACGCTGTCCGTCCGTCTATCTGTCTGTCCTACCTGTTTAGGGCTGTAACTTTTGAACCGTAATAGCTAGACAGTTGAAGTTTTCACAGAATGTGCGTTATTATGGTGGATTTGCATATAAATAAAAATATCGAAAAGTTAAAAATTAAGGGTCCCCATACAACAAACTAGTTTTTAACAGTACTACCTACCTAACTAGTCGGTCTCGCGCTAAAGGTCCCGGAGAAAACAAAACATTTTTGTAAGTTTATATGTTGTCTCGTGGTGTGGTACGGAACCCTCGGTGCGCATGTAGCCCGACGCACTTGACCGGTTTTCTGTTTATGTTTAAATCATATTTAGGTCGAAGTTAGAATGATAAGTGTATTAATACTTTCAACTGTAATCTAAACTATTATAAAACTGTAACAGAAGTGTGAACATTGAAGATATTTACAAGAAAAAATAGACACACAAACATACATACAGACATACAGATATACATACATTCTTACATACATACTCTCGAAAAACATAACTCTCCTTCTGGCGCAGTCGGGTAAAAAGATTACGATATGGTTTTTAGGTATCCCTGATCATGTGAGCAAAATTAGTTTTTAGATTGTTTCTGAAAAATGATTTGGACTTTAATTGGTTAGTATTGAAAATGTAACCAGACTTTGTTTGTATGGAGCGCGCAACGGCAACGTGTTAAGCGTAACGATATCCATTGTTTAGGTATATCAACAACTAGGTAAATACTTTTCTTCCTAATAAAAGAAAAGCTCATCCTTATTCTTTTCTAACTGTCACCTAACTAAAAATCGAACAAACAAAAGAGTAACCAGTGTCAAATTCTACCACCGCATAATAAGGGCCGTTAAAAAAACTGTAGGAAGAGATTTATCGTTCAAGACAATGCTCGCATTCATCTCAATTATTAAGACAGGCCATCTGTCAATCCCGCCTCCCGATGGAGTGATTCGTTACCAATTCACCGGCAAGAAAAAGGTTACGCCTTGGCTATAATGCGGTTTATAATGCAAGATCTATTTTACTAGGTACTTTCTTTAAGACTATGCTAATGTAGTAATGTTGTAAATTTTAACATCAACGATTGCACATTACAACTACATTGTATTTTATTGTGTACGCACGGCGACACATCAATGCTATACAAAAGCTAGCCGCACGACGTTACACGTTATTTGAACTACGCGTAGCCAGCATATTTTGGTTTTGTATAGCTTGATGTGTCGCCGTGTGTACTATCGCGGACTTTTCCGCCTGATCACTTAATTTTTTTTTCACATAATTTCGCGCAAAATTTATTATTTGGAAACTAATCATTCATTGGTCTATTCATCAATAGGGCGGGGCTAGACAGCGCTTTAATTTTTTAGTATGCAAGCAAAAATGAGCCTAGTGGTGGTCAGGCGGAAAAGCAGCTTACAATGCAGCTGGCATGCAAGCAAGACAGCTGGTAGTTGTAGAAAGGTAACCCTTCAGAGAGGTATTCAAGTCATCGCTCCTTCTTCTCCTGGGCCTTCCACGACGTTGGCAACCATCTTGTGGAACCCATTCTGTGAACATCTTGGTCCACCTCTCCGGATGCATGCGGAAGATATGTCCCGCCCAGTCCCACTTCAGTTGAGCTTATTTAACACATTGCCTGCCGGTACGAGTATACTCGTATTATATTTTTTCTGATTTATTGCCACTCATACAAAATGCAACTTACCATGCATAGTTTTTTATTTTGACTGTAGCTTTGAAAATTTGTATTAAACCTATAAAAAGTAAAACAATATTTTTTTATTTCCAATGCCAAAGAATCAATCCCTACTCTGCTTTCACTGCCAGCATTGAAAACTTAGTATAGAACTCCCCTTGAACATCTACGAATATATTCGTAGCTGGCACTGAGTATGAAACCTGCTGCTACGAGTAAACTCGTATTTGGCAGGCAACGGGTTAAGGTATGCGTCAATTATACAAGTTTTGGAGCGTAGATCAGTGTTTCGTACTTTTTTAATTAAACTATGAATATTCGTAGTATTTTATGTACCACGTATACTTAGGTATGTAAGTTATAGCCTGTAGAATCCCAATGCAGGGCAAAGGCTCACGAATAAGGGTGAGAAGGAGTGGGCCATAGTCCACCACGCAGGTCCAGTGCGTTTTGGTGGAGGCAAGTTAGTGGTCAACTAGCTGTCAGAGAATTTTCAAGCTGCCTTAATAGGCCTCTGACCTGGCTTAACGAATAGTTACAACGCCATCTGACAATGGGACCAACTGTTTAACGTGCCTTCCAAAGTACGAAAAACGCTCGAGACGAAATACCACTAAACGGTCACTCATCCAAAGACTGACCGGACCTGACGTTGCTTAACTTCGGTGATCGTTTCCAATACCGAAGCTCCACTACGCCAACGAGCGCTTCTTACTTACTTACGATACTTAGGTACTAATTATAATTACAACGTTTTGTCTAGGACTTAAGGAGTGAACGAACTTATGTTTAGTATATGTTATTTTAGATACCTACTGTATCCACAAACTGATACTTTGACGTCAATATGAACTAAGGGAAACTCATTAAAAACAAACAGTGTTATCTTACTCTCCAAACTTGTTTGTGTAGGCCTTTCGGTAATGATTAATGCATATTTCATATAAACCGATAAATAATGTACGACGGTCGGGAGACGAGCAAAAAACTGTTGAACTCCTCTGACCATAATTCACGAAATTTAATCATGAGAGGGGAACTTGGGGCAAGTTGGTCCGGAGTTCGCCGCGGTTACAACTTGGCCTTCGAGAATGGCGAGGCTGTTTTTTTACGCTTCCAAAGCAGATGTGAGTTTGATGTTTCGGAAAAAATGTATTTTCGTTTTGCTTAAGATTATAGTGTGCTATTTTTTTATGTATTTTCTTTTTGACTTTTAAAAGTATTGGTGGGTGAATCTTCGGAGCGTTTGAATGCCCAAATTGATCTGTCAGAACGTTTTCATCTTGTTTATAAAAAAAGGCATACACTTTGATAGCGCCTTTATAAACGACCAGAAGCCGTAGCATGTTACGCGTAATACGGCTATATCACGCATTTTATCTCGTTCGTTCGCGGGCAAATAGGAAGAGACCATTGGCGCGATAGCGCTGTATCACGCTGCCATGCTACTGAGGCAAGAGCTTTTATAATAGAGCTTTAAAATTTTACGCCTTTTCTTATAAACAATATTTAAATGTTCGGCTAGTTAGTTTAAGGGGATGATCAGACCATGGAACTGAATAACTTTCTCTATGTAACGAAATTTTTGAGGCACTGTAACTTTAAAAGTAAACATTTTAACCAAAATCGGACAACATACAAGAGTATAGATTAGTTTCTAGATTCTTTTTGAAAAATTTAATTGACTTCAATTGGTTAGTATTGACAATATAAACGACTTCGTTTAGATGGAGCGCGCTCCCAATTATATCCTCTTAAGATATTGATTCGATATATTTCGAGCGATATATCTGATCGAGATATTTCGCTGGCACTGACTGTGCATCGAAACACGGCTAAAAACTTTTGAAGGCAACTAGTTAAAATGTTTATAGTATTTGATACAAAACATAATACGAAAACTTATTCAGAAACCAATATTGTCAACAAAATGTACACACATTGAAGCAGAAAAAATTCTCGCTCACATCTCGCTACGGAAGGAAATATCATAAGGAAATCCGCACATATACGCAACACAACGGATTTCTTTCCCTCCCTATTTATTTATAGTAATATGCCAATACTGAGCGGGGTCAATGACACGGATATTTGGCCACGAGGTAGATTATTGCTTGTAGGTAGATGTTATGAAAAGTAATTATGTACTGAGTCAATTTACATTTTTATGTTTGAAGCATAATTTGTTACGAGTAAAATATAAAAGAAAATCGTCGTAAAGATAATAAAAATAACACTCTACTTTATATCACTTTCATCACCATACTACACAGGTTGTAAACTTAATGCTACTCCTGCTCATCAAACTGAACAACTTTCACTATGAGACCAAAATTTAAAATTGCTCATCCTCAACTCAAATCTCCTCTATTCAATCCAAATGTATGGTACACATCTTTTTATTGCGATTTTAATGTTAGTCCCATAGTGAAAGTTGTTCAGTTTGATGGCACTAAAGTTTATACCCTCTATACGTCCCACTGCGTGGTGCAAGCCTCTCACTAGTAAAGGTTATACTAGTTAAGGTATAGTTGGTGGTCTTCTTCTTATCGTATGACAGCAATCGTAGTATCGTATGATGACCGTACGAATACTACCACCATAGATAGTAGCCGGGACCAACGAAGCATGAAATCGTCTTTCTTTTCAGACAATCAGGTTATTCAGGCTGCAATCTCCTAACCAACTGGGGAAAAACGCACAAATTGATGCGTACTTACTTATACTTTTACAACACACGTTGTAAAAGTATTTAAAGAAAGTTATAATTTAAAGAAAGTTTTAATTTATTAAAAACGTTACCCTACTTTTAGTTTTTGCAACACAGTAGGTATACATTTATACAAGAGTGTTAAGGGTACAGGTGGTCCCAACTCGGCCCGGACCACATGCCACAATATATTCGCAATGCCAGGCAGCGGTCGTAAATAATATCCTAGTTTTACGACCACTGTTATACTTTACAAAGTTTCCGCAATCGAAATCGACTTATTTTTACGATTATGTCGGCTTAATCGCAAATCGTGAGTTCCATTTCAATCTATGTTTCTTTTACGGACACGAATTTTATGGTCGGATGACGAATGGAATGCGCAACATAGTCCAGTTCAAAACAAGATTTCTCAGAAAATATTGACCTTAACTGTACTTAGAGAAAAACTTTGACCTTTCCTTGAAAAGGTAGTTCTAGTTTGAGTATTACTTAAGGGGCCTTACGTCCCGGAATTACCATCTTATTTTTAGTTTTTCTACAAGATTTATATAAGTTACAGAATCTTAAAAAATACCAAGTTTGGATAGTTTATCTAGTGAAATCATAAACTGAATACACGATTGAAATTACTACACTCGATAGAATTTCTTTTAGAAAAGTTAAGAAAATAACGCATTTTTAACATTATTTTCTCAAATAAGAATAACTTGTAACCGTTTATAAATTACTGTAATTTTACTCACCTATTCACCATTCGTTTATCTAATGAAATCATTAAAAAAAATCTGTTATTCATTCTTTTTAATCGCACTTTTCGGACGCCCTGGTGGGCAATCGCGCTTCTTATAGAAAATATTCATCTGAATCAATGGCCCCTTAAACTAGATTTTTGTTGTGCCTTGACTAATAGTAAAAAAAACATTTTTAAAAACAATTTAAATGCTTTATCTACACAAGTTAATCTTGCGACAAGCATAAAAGCTTGTCATTACATAAATTGTGCAATGTAATAAATTGATAGGTTTGATTTAATTTAAATTTTATTTTCTTCAATCTAGAGCATTTTAAAAAAAGATTATTTAAAAAATGTTTTTTACTATTTATTTATTTTTAATTTTTCAGTTTATTCGTATTCCTCTCAGCAAACGCTTTCATTGTATACCCATATCATCGGAGTGCACAAAAAATAACTATAATTTTCGGCCGTCCGACATATTGGATTTAGAATGACGTCACTTAGCAAACCTGACAGCTTAATAATTCAGTTGAAAGATTTGACCCGAATATACATAGATACTTACATCACAGAGTACTATAATTACTAGTACTACCGTAACTTACACACAAACACTACAAGTTAAATAAAAGCTTGTAAAAAGAAAACGATATTTTAACAATCAAGCTTTTTTGAAGAAACATAAATTAGTTGTTTCTGCTTATTATTATTAGTTTTATTCTACAGCCATATTGAAGCGTAGACATTATGGCGGGTGAATAACAGATGCGCTGTATTGTCGAACTTTCCTTTGAATAATATGACCGCCATTGCTTCTGCAACTGTACATTTTACGATCGACGATACATATCGGGTACTGGGAGCGCATGCTAATGAGTTGAGTTGGGTTGATGGTTTACTATGACGTTGAATAAACAAACCGATGATAACTAGGTAGCTACTAGTTTTAGTAAGTAAATTAATTTATTCGCAGTTAGTGCAATTTTGTACAAAAACATGATTTTTAAGATGAAACCTACTGAATGAAGAAGATTTTGTAAGATTTTTACTACATCAGACACGGCTCTTTCAAACAAACGATTGTATAAAATGTTAATGAGGTACCGGATTTAAAGCCTTGGGCAAGCTCAGCTCAGCTAAGCCACAAGGCAACAACACTCTGATACCCTGAGAGCAGGCCTACTTGGCTACTTAAGACGCTCCCCATAGATAAACGCAGGGCCGGGCCATATTTTCCTGATTTTTAGAAGCTATCTTCTCGTTATTTGAAAGACATACAAATTAATGAAAAATATAGCAATGATCTTCTACATCTCGGCTTTATTTGCTATTAAGTATATTTCTTATTTTTCTATAGAATACATTATGAAACCTGTGTTCAAAGGAAAGTCTAAATATTGGAAAAATCTGTATTATGTGCATCTACTTTATAAGTTGAGGTCACTTTTAATTGCGACACATACCATGAGTAGACAATATTAAGATCCTTGAAGTAAATTAATTTTAAGATATTTTTCATTTAATGAGTTAATTAGATAATTGTAATATTTGCTGTGAATTCTTATGATTTTCGAATTTTATTTCCTTGGATTACAAGGCACCATAGTGACATAATAAGGACACGCTAGTCAAAAATAAGCATACCTACTAAAATGACGTAGGTTAGTAGAGGTGAGCCTGTTCTGAAAGGGTCAAGGTGTGCGGTACTGTGGAGGATGTCTAGCATTTATTAGTGGAATGTGTCCGGTATCAATCGCAGATGCTATTACTGTAAAATAGTTTAAAATTAAATATTTTGAATGTAGGCTCTTTTGTCACCATTTTAGCCACCTCTACGTCAGGGTCAAGGTCGTTCGATCAGGGAATCCTCTTTATTTGTGATCTTATTGTGAGAATGCAAGGAACAAAAAACACTTCCTAATTCGAGGATCACTTTCAGAAAAATATAAAACGGAACCGTTACGAAAATAATTTGATACGATTCTATTACATTATCTTTACCAACATATGTTCATAAATATATTCTAGTTAGCCTTCCCGACCCAACTAAAACACATCTAGATGTTGGTCACGTGGTAAAGAAATAAAGAAAGCGGGCTTATGCGAGGGCATGCTTCCAGCGACCTTGCAGTGAGCTGAAATGCAACCTTATTTAATAAGAAACGCGGTCAAGTATCTTGCTACTTTAATGAAGAGGCGGGCGAGGCTTTGATTTGATTTGCTTTGTTGTTTCTGGCTTAAGTCTTCTTATTGTGTGGGCAGCAAGCCCTTGTGTCAGAGTTTTTTCTATCTACGGCCTCTGACGTGGTTTTCATGTAACGACTACTACCACCAGATATAGTAGCCGGGACCAACGAAGCAAGGAATCATCTTTCTTTTCAGATAATCTTGTGATTCAGCCTGCAATGTCGTAACCAACTGGGGAAAAATGCACAAAGTAACATTTCACTAGGTGTCCCCGTGGGAATCTAACCCACGACCTCCGTGTCAAGAGCCCAATACTCTTAACCATTAGACCACGGAAGTAGTTGGCTGAGTAAGGTTAGATCACAGAATTCTTTCCGTGTGACGATAAAGTTTTCCTTTCTAGATAGATAGAGAAGAGAGGATCTCGATACCAAACGCGACCACCTGCGGCTATACATTACAACTATCAGAATGGCACGCTCAAGTTTGTCATATGCGGACGTACTTTCACCGCAAAGATTAGCTACGTCAGCCACATCCGGGCATATGAGCGAAGCCCATAACACCAACAGCAGTCGCCGTAGCCGGATCGGCAAGGAATAAATAATTTGTAGGTGACTAGATATCACAACTGACGTGTTATTTTAATCAGCATTAGTAGATGTAACAACCTTTCTGACCACCCCAAATTGGAATTTAGTTTATTTAATATTCTATTTTATTCTAATTTTGCCAAGCCATCCTGAGTAACTATGAATGCTTTACTGGATCTAACTGATACTTTGATTGTCTATGAAAGGGACTGCCCAAAAAATACCATGGGACGGGAAAGAAAAAAAAAATCATCCCCACTTTTCTTTTACCGTATGGTACTAAACGTCTCTGAGCTAAGCCGCGGACAGGCGGACGGACATGGCAAAGCTATAAGGGTTCCTTGTTGATTACGGAACCCTAAAAACTGCTATCCTTGAATACTTTTTAGTTTTTGTGATGTACTTTTCCATGCCTAATTGATTTAAATTAGAATCAATCTGAATTGAATGTGGTTAAGCACTATCTGCGAGATTACTTGGATAACAAAATACTGCTTGTCTAGTCTGTTAGTCAGACGCAAAAAAATTATTTACTGGCCAAGTTATTTTACATAATTTTACACTGAGTTGGGAACTGGTACCGAACTGGGAAATAGCGCAAAGAGATGAGTGAAAAAATAAATAACACAATCTTGCCGAGTGAAGGGCCCGATTCGGTCCGCAACTCTTTACTCTACCCTTGAGTCACTCATAAATATTACAACGTTTTACCCTCACTCCCCCGAAAGGACTACTTAATGCAAGGAATCGAAACATTTGCTTTAAAACAAAGCCTTTGAGAAGGTTTGCTAAACATGTTCGGTGTTATCATGGAATTAGGATAAAGTGTAAAGTTTAACTCAATTAGGCACTCTTATCGGTGATCGTTCAACATTTTGTTATTACGAGGCTTTCAGTGATATTGATTGTGGAGGAACTACTGTGGAAGGTTCCTCCGGAAGATCTTCCGCCAGGCTAGGTGTGAAGCCTGGGGACCGGCCGTGGTCCAACAGTTCTTAGTTGGACCTTGTATATCTATCAAATCTCCATGATTATTTCTCTTGCGCGATTCATGTCTTGTATACGATTGTAGACCGTATGTGTAGCGGCTAACGGGTTAACAATATGACGTCGCAAGTTGTCTTACGTGCATATTGCGAGTGCGACCGTAGCGCCATCTGTTAGCTTCATTGCTATAACTTGTAGGTGTTGACATCTGTGGCAAGTTCCTACAATATAATAAGACAAATAGTGGCAGAATAACAACGAAATAGTAAGTGGTGTAGGCACGTTGGCGGATAACTTGCATCTATTCTATCAACCCGCACTAGGCCAGCTGTAGTACACTCCAGAAAAAGACCCTTCCAGTAATTACTTGTCAAGAATTCCTGTAATTACACATACAGAGTGTAAACTTAAATACGTTACACCCTTTAGGGGGTACTTCCATCAAACGTGTCCATCAAAGTGAAAATAATTTTGCTATGGGACCAATATCATATGGGGTCCTTCTTAATATGCTGACACTTTTTAAGGGGATGATCAGACCGTCAAACTGTACAACTTTCTCTATGGCACCAACAAGTTCCATACAAAACTGCAAACCTACTTGAGTCAATTGTATGAGTCCTATAAAGAAAATTATTCAGTTTGATGATCTAGTCATCCTCTTAAAAACTATCAGCATATTAAGAAGGATCCGAAAGAGCTAGTAGCTACCCGAAACGACCCCAATTTTCAGGGGTGGTTCAGACTGAAGCTGAAATCGCAAAAAAATATCTGCTGTTCCATACAAATGTATGGAAAGTGAATAAAAATCGGCTAGTACCTATATCGAACTGATATCACCTTATTTTTGTACCTTCTGTATTTACTCTGTTTATACCTACTATGGTGTAAAATAAAGTATAATTGATTGAGATTAAGCACCATTGATCAAGCTATTTCAATATGAGATATCTACAATTCCCGGTAACACTGCAATTACTATCAAAATGAACAGAAACGTGGCTTTCATTAACAACAAAGGACTCAACCATTATTAAATATGAATCTCAAGTATTTCGCTAATATTTGTAAAGTCAATCAACTGAACTGGTATCAACAGAATTCGAGGTAAATAACGTCGAGTCTGAATTTCTGTCAGCTCTAATTATGTCAGTCCCGAGAGCAGACGACAGACAACCGGCGCTCTTGTTAAAGGAATTTCTACTTCGATTAATTTAATTGGCTCTTTATTAGGTACCTACTCTTTGAGTAGACTGGTAGACTATAGGCTCGGTCAAATAAAGGTCATATAAAGTGATCTATGGCAGACTACAGTTGATTCTAAGAGGAAGGATCTCCATAGAGTCCGCATAAATTTACGATTGTAGATGGTCTCTTTTGTCTTATGACGTACTTTTAATAGTAGAAGGAGATGGAACTATAGATATTTGTTTATGCGGCTGTCCACTTTTTTTGAGCTAGTGTGTGTGAAAAGTGACCGTAAACATAAGGCCATATGTCACTGGGTGCCTTTTGTCCATACTACTTGACACCACACACTCAAACCTAAACGTCAAAAAAGTGGACACTTTACAATTGGTATGGCCCACTCTAGTCTTAAAAAGAGATCCTTCCTCTTAGAGTTGATTAGTAACATAAACTTACATACAATAGATAAGTCACAGGAATAATTCATTACGGGGGTCAGAAACTTTGATGCATTATTCAGGGTGAAATTGATATCATTAGCATCCTTTGAAACTAAGAGTCTACCCATCAAACTGAACAACTTTTACTAAGCGAGCAAATCGATCGGAGCAAAAAAAAAATATCTGTTGTTGCATACATTTGAGTCGAGTAGTCATTGCAGTTTAGTTTAGAACAGCAAATTTGTTTGGTTGGTTAATGCTGCTATAGTCAAAGTTGTTCAGTTTGATGGGTATACTCATAGTTTAAAAGATTGCATAGGATATCAATTTCACCCGGTATAAAGATCTTTTGTGATAAAAATATATAATTTATAACTGAGAACTAAAAATTTATACTAAAATATATTTCGATTGATCAAATGACTACAAACATATTTGACTGACTGTACTTAGTACGCAGGAGATCATAGTGTAAGAAAGAGTATCTACTACTTTTGGACCCATTTGTCCGTGAAAGCCCATTGGATGAATTTTCAAGCGTGTGGTGCAGTGTACAAGGTCGGTAACGAAAGTTAATGAACACAATGAACCTAATGTATATTTTGGTGTACGCTTTATTTCAGGGTAAATGATATCACAATTCAACAGTTCACTTCGTGTGTATACACACACCACTTGGTGAATGCTATGTCCGCTAGGTACAATGGGTAGATTAGTTATAATGACGGGCGTTGTCCCCACCACCTAGAATGCAAACATTTATTTAGATCAACACAACATTCAATATTTTTACAATGAATTTATTACAAGATGCAATATAATTGTATTTATAATTAAATAAAATTGAAACATCGTGAGGAAACCTGCATGTTTCAATTTTGAGGCATGTACTATATCCACTTCCCATAACAAGTGGCAACGGGTTCACTCCCCGTCACGCTGGACAGAGTTTCGGTACTAGTGAAACGTGGACGTTCTGTGGTTTCAGAATATCTCTAACTACCCCCTTCGGGGAATATAGTCGTGAGCATATGCTATGCTTAATTAAATGGCTAAACAGCGCACATTTAAATAAAGGTGACAAATATTCATTAATTATGATGCTGACTGTACTATGACGAAATTACTACAGGTACGAAATATGAATAAAATTGAATTAGCTTGTGTCCAAATTACAGTATTGTTTTTTCGTCGGTCCCTTATAAATGAAGTCAAAAGCTGTGTTTGCCCATTGGTTGATTTTATTTCGAGTCGCGCTGCAATTCTGGCGGAGTACGGACGCGTGCGTATCGGCGCGTTGGGATTGCACGTGGCTCCACCATTTTGTGAACTCTTTTGTGTTTTAACCTTAAAACAATCACTTGAGATTATAAACTACTTACATTGGCAAAACTGTCACGCTAGACTTAATAAATACTACTGATCATTTTCCTTCATATACTCTCCACAAAAAATTGAATTGAATTGAATTGATTTTATTTCGTAAAATCAATTAAATATCTCTGTTAATAAACGAGTACGTACGTACATATTCTAGTAATATCAATTACCTACCAACGTAGCATTTGATTTTATATTTCATATTGCTCTCTATGCTTACAATTTGTTTATTTGAAAGCATATCTACACTAATATTATAAAGAGGAAAGATTTGTACCTATTTTTGTATGTTTGTAATGAATAGGCTCAAAAAGTACTGGGCCGATTTAAAAAATTCTTTCACCAATAGAATGCTACATTCTTCCAATTTGACATAGGCTACATTTCATTTTGAAAAAAATTAGGGATCCTTGGTAAAATTTGAACAATGTAACCGAAGGTGTAGAAAAATGAGTCTTAAAATTTATTTGTCTACCCCGTGCGAAGCCGGGACGGGCTGCTAGTTTCCAATAATATGTTATATCAATATTAGTTATTCGTTGAAATCGGTGACGTTATTTTTGCTGACAAAGAAATGGAGAAGGATTTAAATTTGGAAATGGAGATCCATTTTTCTTTTCTAAATCGAGATCTTTTTTTATGCGCTTTTTGGCTCTAGAAAGTTATCACTTCAGTATAAGTTTTCATAAGTAACAGAAGGGGTAGCCAAATCAGAAGTTATTATGTTTATTTATTTTTTATAATGTCTTTAACGGCTCTGGATACTAGTCCTTTTGAGCCATTCGTTATTTTTTTCTTTATATTCTTTATTTTGATGATGGGATGATAGATGACGATGAATCTGTGGTCGATTTCGTAAGCTCGCGCGTTGCCGCCAAAATGACCATGTACGAGTTAACTTGAACCAAAACTTATGTTCTGTTATCGTATTTATTTGAGATTCCTGTTACATCGGTCGCTTTACGCAACTGTTTGGTACACAATCCGCACGAAATTATGTCACAAATATCACTAAAACCAATTTTTTACGAATTTCAAATACAACGAAACACTGCCAGAGCAATGGCGCCAAGCAAACTCCCAAGTTATTATGCTATCCTACTGGGATACCAATAGGAAAAAGGTTACTACTACTATTAAATAGCAGTACAAAATGAAAAAGAGGAACCTAAACCTATTGTACTGAAACTATGACCTGCCGTCTAGTGTGATTTCTCTACACGCGTGCGACGCGCCTTCGTTGACTAGAAGATAACCTGCACGTCTAGTATGATTTCTCAACACGCGCGCGGCGCGCCTTCTCTGCATAGAAAATAACCTGTTCCCGCGCTTTTCGGAGAGCGAAAGCCGCGCTTGCCGCGATTTGTAGTATGGGAAAATCATGCTGGTCTATGGTGTAGATTATGCTAGATATTCTATTCTCTCTAAGTTTTTGGTTATAAACTTATGAAGTTAAAGGGAATAGGTTGTTGAATAGACTAAAACCGCTGAATTTACATTTCAGTTCGTAGATAGTTTGAACAAAGTCAGCTGTTTGAGTTTGAACTGCAAAATTGCATTTCAGACTATGTTTAAGTTCTCAAAATATCTACATGGTGTTTTGGCATTTAAAAAAACTACAGGGTGGATTCGCATTTCTTCAGAAGGTTATTAGTTGGTACTTACAAGGTCTAACAAAATTAGCTGAAACTATTTTAAGGGAACGATCAGACCATCTAACTGAACAACATTCTCTATTTGACCAATATCAAAAATCAGCTGTCCCAAACAATTGGCTCGAGTAGGTTCGCAGTTTTGTATGGAACAGCAGATTTTTTTCGCGATTTCGTTGTTGGTGCGATAGAGAAAGTTGTTCAGTTTGACGGTCTGATCATCCCCTTAAAAAAGTGTCAGCATATTAAGAAGGACCTACCTATACATGCAACGTGTTAATAAATACACGCAAAACTAGAAAATAGTTTGTTTAGAATCGAGAGCTGGCTTTTCGGTGAAGGAAACCTGCATGCTTCAATTTCGAGGCATGTATTGTACCTACTGTCCATTATAAGTGGCGACGGGCTCACCCCCCGTCACACTGGACAGAGTTTCGGTACTACTGGTGAAACGTGGATGTTCTGAGGTTTCAGAATATCGCTGACTACCCCCTCGGGGAATATAGTCGTGAGCATATGCTTATGCTTATGCTAGAATCGAGAGCAGAAACGAATTATCAAGGTTTCAATATAGGGTAGTGTGCCCGTGCGGTGGGTTGCCGTCGAGTAAATTTTAAATTTTACAAACAAATTATTTAATATTATGAAAAAAAAAACATGTTGAAAACATGATAATTCGATTCTGCTCTCGATTCTAAACCAACTACTTTCTAATTTTGCGTTAATTCATTAACACGTTGTATATCGATTGTTTCCACTTTGGTAGAGGTAGATATACAATATTATTTAGACCGATTATTTCATAATGTTGCATGTTATCTTTCGCCGCTAAAAGTGTCTCATAAAATCTGTCATTAATACAAAGCCCACGAGCATCATAAAGTTAAGAGAATTTTCATTAAGACTATGAATATTTTCCAAGAATAATACAAGATTGAAGTGATATTTAAGCCGTAGGGCAATCATATTCAGGCATTTAATACCCATGATAACTTGTAAATATCAGTATGGCAGTGGTTGTTTTTAATTAAAATAGCTTCCGCCTCTGTCATTTGCATTTAATTTCATTACAATATAGTGAGGTTTCTATTAAAGGTTTTTGTGGGCAAAAGATGTGCATTAAAATTAGCGAAAAAAAAAGTTGTTAGTTGTACAGCGATTATTTTATTGTCATCATTTGTATAAAGTACCAGATTGAAATGCTTTGTTCTTAGATACATTTCTAAGGAGGAGGGGTGTACGTCGTCATCATTAGTCTACAAAAATACAAATAAACATTTAAGGGGTTGGTTTAGACCATCAAACTGAACTACTTTCACTATGGGACCCACATCGAAATTGCTAAAAAAATCTGATTTTCCATACAAATCCAACTACAAATCTACTCGCGCTAAATGTATGGGACAGCAGATTTTTTTTTCTTGATTTCGATGTTGGTCCCATAGTGAAAGTTCAAAACAACCCCCTTAAAAGTTTTAAATGTTTATTTTTACTTTTGTAACACCTTGCAAATGTCCCACTGTAGGGCACGTCAGTCCACCACGCGTACGTGCATATGCGTATCGGTAGACTTCACATACGCATCAGAACTACTTCAGCGTATGCAGGTTTCCACACGATGTTTTCCTTTACCTACTGAACGTAATAACGCTAAAATTCCCATTGAAATCTTTACGTGCACCCCAAGCACGTATAATATAAATGTAAATATGTATGTAAATGTTGACAATTGGTAGGCTTAGCTTATCTGAGTCGTTGGTTCGGTGCGGCTGACAAAACATTGGATCTCGCTTGATTAGCCACCGTTCATAGCGTCAAGGCTCAATCATTCAATCAACCCTGATCCAATATGGTTTTGGGGCTCGTACATTTATCAGGGTTGTGTGTTGACTAGTAAAGTTATACTTATGCGTATGAGGTTAGAGTTGAAGTTTGTACGATTTGTTAATTAGACGTAGGTACAGTCCGTGAGCTCTTAGAACAGGATTCGGCTGTCGGGTAAAATTTTTTACATTTGTACAATTTACTTCTCGAGGGTTTAATTGTTACTGATTTCAAAAAGGTCGTCATTTGCCGCAATCAAGAAGTTTATTTAGGTACTAGTCGCGATCTTATCTGTTATACGAATATAATCGATTTTACCCGACAATCGAATCCTATTCTAAGTGCTCACCTTAGAGAAAGGATCTCTCTTTAAGACTAGAGTGAGCCATACCAATTGTAAAGTGTCCACTTTTTTGACGTTTAGGTTTGAGTGTGTGGTGTCAAGTAGTATGGACAAAAGGCACCAAGTGACATATGGCCTTATGTTTACGGTCACTTTTCACACACACTAGCTCAAAAAAAAGTGGACAGCCGCATAAACAAATATCTATAGTTCCATCTCCTTCTTCTATTAAAGGTACGTCATAAGACAAAAGAGACCAACTACAATCGTAAATTTATGCGGACTCTATGGAGATTCTTCCTCTTAGGTGCTCACGAACTGTTATGCCAGTTACGTACAAAATGGAAACACGATCATCATGTCGATTTGAAGCTTTTCGAAATTCATTGCAATTTTTTGAAATAAAATATTTCATAAAAATTCTACCTCGGGGGGAATGCTATGTTATGCTAAACTAAAAGAATTTGACAAATCATTTAAACTTAAAATATGAGCGGTCAATTGGTGTTATAGGGCAAAAACCTAATCTATCGATTTTCTTTTTTTTTTTATTTCTGTGTTCTATCTTATACAGGGTGTAACAACACTGCTGTATACATTTGAGACGAGTAGACGTAGGTACTGCAGTTTTGTTTCAAACAGCAAATATTTTTATTTTTATTCATGTTGGCTCCATAATGAAGGTTGTTCATTTTGATGGTCGAAACCACCCGTTAAATACTGCTAAGGTTTTTTATTATACCGTGTATACAGGGTCCTTCATAATATGCTGACACTAGGACCAACATCGAAATCGCTGAAAAAAAATCTGCTGTCCCATACATTCAACTCAGTTTTGTATGGAAGAGCTGATTCTTTTTTCTCGATTTCGATATAGGTGCCATAGAGAAAGTTGTTCAGTTTGACGGTCTGACCCTTAAAAAGTGTCAGCATATTAAGAAGGACTCTGTATAGCGTAATCTAAAATTCTAGGTTCTGGATTATATACATTTTTTTATTTCGTCGGGGAAGTACGAGTTGATAACTATAATCAAGGTATCGAATACAAAAAAGTCTATAATAACAGTCTATTATTTTGATTCATTCGATCGGTACATTACTAACCGCTACGCTATTTCACTCGTAGCCAATAAAATTTTCCGTTCTATTATCAAAAGGTCGAATTAATCCTTTGCTCTACAAAAAATAATGAATTTCATTACATGATGCAAAATAAAAGAAACGTAAATGTTTCTACAAACAGGGTCTGTCCACTCATGAAACATTTAAAAAAAGACGTGGAAATCTCGAAGAAAGCTAACGCAGCTGTGACATTCGTGCTTAGCATTTCTGACTTTTGTTTTAGACTAAGCTAGGACTAAGCTCGTCATATAAAGTAGCCCGTTTTATATAATAGTTTACGTTTAAAGTTTGTGCAAGATTAAGTCGAATAGTAAATGGACAGAGATATTAACGATTTGAAGTCAAACTCGAAGTTTCTAACTGCAATAGTGATATAGATCCGTTCAAGCAGTTTTCAGCTGCAGATTTGCTGCCATAGTAAAAGTTGTTCAGTTTGGTGGGTGAATCGATTTTTAACAAATATAGCTAAGAACCACCGCAAGGAAACTCTGCTTTCACGTGAAAAAAACGCATCAAACTCAAAAGTATATTTATTCAAAATAGGATACAATGTACCTCTTTTCGAACGTCACAATCTAAAAAGACACAGGTTTTGCTATATAAATTATGTCAAACTGGAATCACACCACGCGAATCAAAATCGGTCCATCCGTTCGAGAGCTACGATGCCACAGACAGACAGACACACAGACATTGGCGTCAAACTTAAATAACACCCCTCTATTTGCGTCCGGGTTTAAAAGAAATCCTAATGATATCAAATTAAGAGGATATAATTCGAAGCGCGCTCCATACAAACGTACTATGGTGATATTTTCAATACTAACCAATTAAACCCAATTAAATGTTACAGAATCAATCTAAAAACAAATTTCTATGCTTGTATAGAGTCTGATTTTCGTTAAAATGTATAGTTTTAAAGTTACAGTGACTCAAAGATTTCCATACAAATCTTAAATTAATCCTAACATTGAAACTGTATACTTTAACGAAAAGCTGACTCCATACAAGCATAGATATTTGTTTCAAGATTGTTTCAACAGAATTTCATTGACTTTAATTGGTTAGTATTGAAAATATCACCATAGTACGTTTGTATGGAGCGCGCTCCGAATTATATCCCCTTAAACCTTTTAAAACTATCCCAAATGCCGTCAATCAAACTCGAATGTTTCGAAATTAAATTGTTCGTTTGAACAACTGTACACTCAACTGTTTCAACGGATAAAATTTTGAAATATTATACTCACCGTCAAAGCGATATCTCTTTTGTTGACTGTACTACACATTTTTTTCTTACTTTTTTACATACCGGGGTCTGATACACAAATAGTAAATAGAGTATACTGTTTGTGTTTGTGGATTAACATTGTAAGTGATTGTGTGTTGTGTTGTTATTTAAAGAGTGTACAAATTAAATGCGTTACGTTTCAAAGGGGCTGCAGACAATCATACTGAACGACTTTCAATGTGAAGACCACATCGCAATCGCAAAAAAAATCTGCTGTTCCATAGAAAATGTCAATAGCTACTCAACCAAAATGTATGAAACAGCAGTTTTTTTTGTTGCGAGAAAAACTGTATTGCGAATGAGACAATAAATGTTTTTTTTTTAAATGTTGGTCTACAGTAAAATAATGTTCAGTTTGATGGTCTAAAGCACCTCATAAAGTAAGTATGTAACGAATTAAATTTTACACCCTGTATTGTAAGTCGTTTCTGTGTACCCCGTGTAGTCGTGATATGCTATGCTATATTGTTGAGTCATTTACTACTAGCTGTGGCTTGCAACTTTGTCTGCCGTGCGTTTACTTTAAAAAGGTATCCTTTTTGTTAATCTGTGTGCCCTATTTCCAGACGCAGTAAAAAGCAGTGACTGCTCCCTGAGCAACACTGTATTAGTCATTTAAAAAAAAAAACTATTTCCAGCTGTTTATGCGTGATTGACTGCCAGTTGCACGTACGTTCATTAAAGTTAATCCTCCATTTAATATCTTTTTTAGTCACTTTTTGTCTTGTTGACGTAGTAAAAGCTAGCCAGAAATTTAATGAAGGATTAACTTTAATGAATGAACGTGCACCTGACCGTGAGTCAGTAACAGCCAAACATCTAAACATTGTCACAAACTTTCACATTTCAATCAGTCAATTATACTTCCATTTATACAACGTGTTAATGAATTAACGCAAAACTAGAAAGTAGTATGTTTAGAATCGAGAGCAGAAACGAATTATCATGTTTTCAACATAGGATTTTTTTTTCAAATTATTACGTAATTTTATTGAAAAATTTTAAATTTACTGAACTCGATCTCAACCCACCGCTCGGGCACACTCAACCTACTTACTACCAAAACAAGATTCTTAAATTATATCAATGAGCACGTTAGCGCTTTTATTCATTGCTGAAATGATAACAAATAATTTTTGCCTGAAAACTTAAAATGCGAATAACTTTAAATTTTAACTATCAAAATAATTAAATTACTGTTTAAATCTAATTATTTTGTTTTAAATCAGTTGGGGTGTATGAGGTTTTGCGCTTATTCATTAACACGTTGTATATTAGTAGGTGACTAATCTTTGCTCTACAGTATGAGCATCTACAGCACAGAGTACTATAATTACTACCGTAGTATGAGTGATTGTCATGCTGACACGAAATGAAGAACAATATTTTTCGACCCAGTGGCAGTTTGTGCTGCTTGTGCAATCTGTATTGTTTTTAGGGTTCCGTACCCAAAGGGTGAAAAAGGGACTCTATTACTAAGCCTACGTTGTCCGTCTGTCCGTCCGTCCGTCCTACCTATTTAGGGCTGTAACTTTTGAACCAAAATAGCCAAACAGTTGAAATTTTCAGATAATGAGCTTGATTACGGCGGATTTGCTACCAAAAAATAACAATTTCAAAAAGTAAAAAATTAAGGGTCCTCATACAAGAAACTAGTTTTTATCAACGTTTTTTTCTTCTCGCTCTATCATAAAAACGGTAATACATACAAGCGTCAAACTTGGTGTGATTATAGAGCAAACTCTACAGTGTAACAACAAATAATAAAAACTGGTCAAGTGTGAGTCGGTCTCGTGTTAAGGTCCAGGACAAAACAAAATTTTTAGTTACTATGGTGTGTGATACGGAACCCTCGCCTCGGTGCGCGAGTAGCCCGACTCGCACTTGACCGTTTTTATTTTATTTGGTCCTTGATAGGTAACTGTAATTAAATGGTGGTATTCGTCACGCCAATCTTTTACCACAGATTATTTAATAAGTTACTACCGTAACAGATAGTTCATTCAACCCGATTTTTCGATTTTTTAACTTTGCGCTTCAGGAACGAAAACTAAAATGCGCCTTTTGTCAATGAGCGACCACTCACCCCTCGGTGGAGATCGGCCGTCAAACGTACCTGAGCTATGAAGTGAGACAGGCCTGCTTTTACTAAGTATTTCTTATGATATTTTTTTATCATCTAGCCAATTAGAGCCCACATATTGTTGCATTTTGTTACAAATTTCGAGGCGACTATTGTCACAATGTCAAAAATTTACAACCGACGTACCAGGCCTACAATTAATGTGCTGCAAATTTCCAAACCCCTATCGTTTGTTAAATAGGTCGAAGCCTTATTTGTCTCTCTGTGATGTATGATACCTATTTAGAATTGAAATAAGATATTTAAGAAAATCCATTCGCATAACTGCGTTATTCCTAAAAACTACTACATTATTTAAAAACCTTTTCAGAAAAGCAGTTTTTTTTCAAAGAAAAATGTAGTTTTTTTATTAATAAAAGCAAGATGGAAAGTAAACTAAGCTGTTATTATAGTAGATACGAGAACAAAAGGTAAGCTCCTTACTTGTTCCACTTTGAGTGGTCTCCGTTATATTCTGGATACGTAGTTTCACCAAACAAACAATTTTTATTCTTATGAAGTTGGCATAAGAGTTGTGGCCGGAGACTTGAGAGGAATAAACGTTAGGCCTTGTTTGGTGGGACGTATCTAATAAGATTACTACCCACGTATATTTTCAAAAGCATTTTGTTTTTGTGACAGATTATCAAAACTTAAAAACCTACTTCAACACTAAAAAGTTGAAAATAATAACAAAAATTTTCATGAACACGTACGAATTGGAACAAAGGTTCTCTGGTAAAGGAAACCTGCATCGCTATAGAAGAATTTCTGATTAAGACGCTCCCACTACATGATAAACTAGTTGTTGCCCGCGTCTCCGTCTGCATAGACCATAAAAAAGTATTCTATGTGTTAATCCAGATCATATTCTATCTGTGTGCCAAATTTCATTAAAATCCATTCAGTAGTTTTTACGTGAAAGAGTAACAAACATCCATCCATACTTACAAACTTTCGCGTTTATAATATTAGTAGGATAGGATATAAGCCTAAAGCGAACTCTGAATTAGAATTATCTTAATACATTTCGACAAGGCTAATTGTTACATATCGTGTTAATTACTCTATGTAAAGGGTGTAAGGGATAGCAGTCCACAAACTGAAACGGTGAATACAGACCATCAAACTGAACAACTTTCAATTTGGAGCCTACCTCCGGAAACACGAAAAAAATAGCTGTCCCATACATTTGGGTCGGGTAGGTACAGCAGTTTTGTATTGGACAGTAGATTTTTTTTCGTATTTCCGGGTGTAGGCTCCATAGTGAAAGTTGTTCAGTTTAATGGTCTGACTTCACCGCTTCAGTCGGTGGTGGGCTGTCCCTTACACCCTGTATAGATACATACCTTCCTATCCATCCATCGGAAAACATCGTGAGGAAACCAGCATGCTTCAATATCGAGGCATGTATTGTACCCACTGTCCATTATGTGGCGACGGGCTCACCCCCCGTCACACTGGATAGAGTTTCGATACTACTGGTGAAACGTGGATGTTCTGAGGATTCAGAATATCTCTGACTACCCCCTCGGGAAATATAGACGTGAGCATATGCTTATGCTTATGCTCCAACTTAATAATGGTGGCAGTTTTGAAGAAGATGATCAGACCATTAAAGTAAACAACTTTATCTAAGGGAACAACATCAAAATCGCGAAACTAAAATCACCTGTCCCATACATTTGTGTCAAGTAGGATTGCAGTTTTGTATGGAAGGATCAGCTGTTTTTTTTCGCGATTTCGAAGTTGGTCCCATAGAGAAAGTGGTTTAGTTTGATCTGATCTTCCCCTTAAACAACCGTCAGCATATTAAGTTGTACTTTTATATTAAGTAGAAACTTTTATATTGTACAATTTTATGTAAAATTATTCACTATTCATTCCAAAACGCAAAAACGTCATCCGATCCAACCAATGTTTACCCAGCTTATATTTGTAGAACTTATTCCAATGAACGGTACACAGACAGGCGCGTCGCAGACGCTAGCGGGTAAACATGCAAATTCGCTTTAGTTTGGCGCATCTCTGTTTGCTAGGAGCTTTAGTAAACGCAAACTTCGCCTCCACAATGTATAAAGACGTTTTAACCAGCATTATGCGGTGTAAAGTTAATTGAATGATACGTCCTTTATAACGAAATTAGCTGGCTTTAGTTCGACTTCACTTTCATAGCTTTAAGGTTTCCCTTTCGGCAGTTTGTAATTTATGAATAGAATAAATTATACATTTCGTCTTTCATTCTTTGATGCGTACTAGGTACTCGTTTGTTTGATAGAAGCGAAGAAGATAGTACAGTCAACCGCAGATATTATACAAGATGTTACAAAAATATAAATAAACATTTAAGGGGGTGGTTTAGACCATCAAACTGAACAACTTTCACTATGGAGCCAACATCGAAATAGTGAAAAAGAAATTAGCTTTCCCATACATTTGAGTCGAGTCGGTATGAAGTTTTGTAGGATGAAACAACAGATTTTTTTTTCGCGATTACGAATTTAACTCCATACTGAATGTTGTTCAGTTAGATAGTCTGAAACACCCTCTTAAATGTTTATTCGTATTTTTGTAACACCTTGTACGCGATGTATTCAAATAATTCTACACTCCTTAGAAAACCAATAAAATTTGCACAAAAAAGTATTCAAATTATCTTTGGCATTCTACTCGTATGTGTCAAGTAATCTAAACACTCGATTATCAAATGTTACAAAACAATATTATAACGACTTTCAGTTTGCTACGAAAAATTTCACAAAGTTTGTTCAGTTGTAATTGAAACACTGGGAGCTCACAACAATCAAAAAATGGTTGTTGTGTAGATGATTATGGTCACTTTGAATGTGTAGCATTATGTAGATACCTGAATAACTTAGCTACATTTAATGCTGACTGTACAGAGTCACAACAATTGAAAAAAGGAATATTGTGTTAATTGTTAATTACGCCTTGGTAATGGTGCAAACGCTGAACAAATTAAACGTGGATCAAATAGAGGGCAAGTTATTTTGATCTATAGGGTCCTTCTTATTATGCTGACACTTTTTTAAATCGATGACCAGACCATCAAACTGCCTGAACAACATCGAAATCGCGAAAAAAAAATCTGCTGTCCCATACAAAAGTGCAAACCTACTCGAGCCAAATGTAGGACAGCTGTTTTTTTTTTTCGCGATTTTGATGTTGGTCCCATTTTGTTCAGTTTGATGGTCTGAACATCCTCTTAAAAAACTGTCAGCATATTAAGTTGGACCCTGTATATTCCTGGTAAAACTACTATAGTATAAATGGAAGTTTGGTCGAATCCATCAAAAGTGGCAATCCGAATATCCAGCGAGCTCAATCAAAAAGTAGGTACCTATCTATTTTTCCCTTTGAGACTTGGAAAACTGACAAAGGAAGTTAAATCCCACGCCTGATATGGTCATGTGGTAGTTTTCATGTAGAGGCTTGCTTCGTTGTACAGGGTGTAAGTGACAGCCTAGCAAATACTGAAACGGTGAACTCAGACCATCAAACTGAACAACTTTCACTATGGAGCCTACCTCAGGAAACGCGAAAAGAAATCAGCTGTCCCTTACAAAACTGCTGTACCTACCCGACTCAAATGTATGGGACAGGTAATTTTTTTTCGCGTTTCCTGAGGTAGGCTCTATAGTGAAAGTTGTTCAGTTCGATGGTCTGAGTTCACCGTTTCAGTATTTGCTAGGCTGTCACTTACACCCTGTATTTAAACAGCCATACAGAATAGAATATGAATAGCCGAATAAAATCAAATAATATTAAAATGTCGGTATGTGATACTATGTACCGTATTCATATTCATTACCTACTATGTATGATTCATTATCTAAAAGCACTTATATTGCATGCCTATTAATCCTTGCCAACTTTACAAATGTTCCTAAAAGTAGGTATTAGGGGCTCTCTAAAGCTTCACTCCCATGTTTTCAAAACAAAAATATTTTTCCAAGGTAGTTACAAACAAACAGAGATAATCGTCCATCGATCTTCCGAGGCGGAGTTTAATCGCCAAGCAACGGCCCTCGCTGACTCGACGACAAGATTAAATGCTACAAAAAAACATTTTTTTCTCTTTTTGTCGCGAGGGTTTGTTTAAGTGGGTGAATTTGCGAGAGTAGTTCTGTTGTAGCTTGCTGTTGTAAAATACTCAATGAATCACGATAGCGTAGCGTAGTTGGTTTTAAAACTAGCCTCCGTGGTCTAACGGTTAAGAGCATTGGGCTCTTGACATGGAGGTCGTGGGTTCGATTCCCACGGGGACACCTAGTGATATGTCACTTTGTGCGTTTTTCCCCAGTTGGTTAGGACATTGCAGGCTGAATCACCTGATTGTCTGAAAAGAAAGATGATTCTGTACTTTGGATGGCACGTTAAGCCGTTGGTCCCGGCTACTATCTCTGCTGATAGTAGTCCTTACATAAAAACCACGTCAGAAGCCGTAAGGCGGTCTGAAAAAACTCTGATACCAGGGCTTGCTGCCCACACGATAAGATGTAGTTGGTTTTAAAACTAATAGCATTCGAGAATTTTGATTTTGAATCCCGTTTGGGGCAAATATTGATGTGTGATGAATAAAAGTATTTATACGATGAGTTCTCAATGTTTGGGTATATGTATCTGTAATGTAATTTATAAATATCGTTATCATAAAAAAGTCATGAGTAGGTTTTTGTAATTCGATTGGGACTTGATATCTATCGATGCCCACGAGAAAAAAAGAAACGTACATAGGCAGTCAAATGACAATGCTGTAAAACCTTTTTAAAACAGGTTTATTTAATTGTAAGTATTTGTTTTTTTTATGAAAACAAATGAAGCATTAATTACATAATACGGAATCAACATTTTTTAAAAACAACCTTGCCAACTAAAACTTTACACAGATATAAATGTTAATCCATCGCATTGCGGGTTTCAAAAATTACAGCGACGCCAAGTGGAATTTGTGAGTGAAAAACTGCATCAAAACCAAAAGTTAATGCATGAGACACGGTTACCCACTAGTACAGAGATCAACTTAGTTCATACATAAATTAATATCCTAGACATTCTCATGTTTCATGATTATAGATACGAGTAATAGTAAAGACAAAAATAAATTGAATAGGAGCTTTATAGCTTTATATTGTATTAATCCCGAGATTAATACTTTAAATTTAGCACTTAAGGTCACTTAACAAATGGGAACATTACCAAGAAGTGTTAAGCGAAACATTAAATAAAGGCGGCAGGGCTATGAAGAAAAACTCTAGGCTTGAAGCATTCCAAAGCCCCTCTTCAATTTATTTTTGTTCGTAATATACTCGTACTATCGCGGTCTCTTCCGCCTGACCACCACAAGGCTAATTTTTGCTTGCATACTAAAAAATAAAAGCGCTGTATAGCCCCGCCCTATTGATGAATAGACCAATGAATGAATAGTTTCCAAACGATAAATTATACGCGAAAATATGCGAAAAAATGTTTAAGTGATCAGGCGGAAAAGTCCGCGATATAGGTACAAGTATGTAATTATGAAAGATGAGAATGTCTAGGATATTAATTTATGTATGAATGAAGTTGGTCTATATACTAGTGGGTAACATACATGCTGGTGCATGATATTTCTGGTCATACCCTAGTCTCTAGTCGATCTAGTGAGCGAATTGTCCGTGCGTGACAAGATTGGAGCAGAATTACAGCGGGTCGTGTTCAGCTAGCAGGGACGGACGCCCCAATGAAGTCATGATTTCACACATTTCTAATTCTATTGTCGAGATCGAGAGCTATTTCATTTAAATATCTAGTGTTAATTATCAGCTATGTATCGTCGGAATTAATTTACATAGAGAACTTCGCGAGCGTGCTTTTTTATTACAAACGTAGTTTGATCCTATTTTGGATATTAACTCTACAAAATTATGTTAATTCGCAAATCATGAATCATGATACAGACATATATTTATACCTAGGGCTGTGTGTGGTTGTGTCAGTTTCCCGTTAAATTAGATTGTTACAAAATGTATCCTGTCTATTTATTACGGGCATTATGTATTTGCAACGTTCAAAACTTGTATATCCCTGGCTATCAGTTTGTCTCAGTTGATTTTTCTTTGAAGTACCTACCAATTCAATTCAATTCAATTATACTTTATTGCACACCAAAACAGAACAGACATTTACCTACCCATTATTACTTCGTCTTATTGTATCTTGTAAAATAAGCATTTCTTCTAACGATAAATAGGCATTTTTGCGACGCGACATCTATGGACTTTCTTGTTCCTTTTTATCAGAGGGTAAAGCCCTACCTAAGCCATTAGTTTTGCATTGCAATCCAGTGCAGATTGGTTGAGCCATTTATCATATCTACACAATAACATATTATATGATAAGCAATATACCTAATACATATCGGCAGGGACAGTCTTATAAATGTACGGACGTATGTTTGGGACTCAAGTTTGGTCTAACGTTGTTCCGCTACATTTAACTCCTGAAAGGGTAGCTTTTGGAGTTCCCATTGAAGAATAACGTCATACAGTTTATTTTATGAGCTTTCTGGAAAGTAAATATATCAACGTATCATGGATTAAGAGGGCTTATTCTACGTTACAGAAGGGTGATCAAAGCAAAGTGTACTTTGTTGGGATCTACGCAAAGTTAGTGGTTATGAGCTGAAGTTTGATTGTGTAAGGTGTTTGAATGTGGGATACATTATATACATAACAATTGATTGAAGTATTATGTATCTGCCGTTGTTGGGCCTATGTTGGTCAAACTCATCATTGTATGACAAAAAATGATTTAGTTCCATAACAATGGATGTAAGTATGGTAATTTAATTATTAATGACAAAAAATTATTTAAAACTAGCACAAAAATTCCATGTCATTATTGCCAAAGTTTGGAAAATAATTTCCAATTAAATATTTATAAAAGATGCTAAACAAATCTCCATAGGGTAAGCAAAGTTGCCCTGTGATATCTACCCTTAAAAAACATTTTTGTAATGAAGCGGAAATTGAATTTTTATAACAGATGCTTCATTTTTAAACTAAAAGAAAATTGAATATGTCACAACACATCGCTATCTGTTCCACTAGAGTAGGTTGCGTCAATGTCCTATTCAATTACAGGCAGCCTTCAAAGACAGGTAAAATGAAAAGCTGCTGGTTTAAGACGGGTCCCACTGGAGAAAGGGCCCTTCTGCTCGGGTGACAAGGCCTTCATTCACGATGGATGATGGAATACCGGTGTAACGGAACGTATTGGGAATTATTTCCCGTAACCGGTTCCTGTTTTAGACAGAAATAGGGCACGGTAATTTACGGTGAAAACTTATCTTTAGGTGAGTAGGGTTTAGATTCGATATTGCTATAGATCAGATTATCTTTTAATTTTAAGATTATATTATAGTATATAGTGTAATAAAATTTCATCAATGTAATTAATAATTGAAGCGGTTTTCAGACGGTGTTTGTGATTTTATATACTACTAGCGGCGCTTGCGACGTCCTACGCGCAGACCACTGATTTTAAATACTCATAAATGCACGTCTAGCATAATTTCTCTACCTGCGCGCGACTCGGCTTTTTCCCATACTATAAGTAGCGCTATGCGCGGCTTACGCTCTCCGAAAAGCGCGGAAACAGGCTATTTTCTATGCAGCGAAGGCGCGTCGGGCGTGTGTAGAGAAATCATACTAGACGTGCTGTTGATTGGATGAACCGATAGCGATGATATTAAGTTTAAATGTTCCAAATTAAGCCCAACGCTTTTGTGAAAATCCGATCTAAATCGGTTCAGTAATTTTTGAGTGATACGTGCACTTACAAACAGACGACCACTAGAAGATAATCACTGCGTTATTAATCATTTTTCAAAAAATTTTCATTGCAGGCGAGCAATGAAAACAAGTTCGATATTAATGTTCCAGTAGCACAACTGGGATGTGGCATGAGCAAAGCTCCCTTGGGTTCTAAATGTTGCAATAGAGCACGAGTACAGCAGTTGTAATAACTACTTTTAGTTCCATTTACGGATAATTTGAACGGCGATCAAAACGACAGCAGCAACACGAGAAAATCGTCATGCGCGCTCGTTTTCGCATTCGCAAAGACACAAAGACAGGCTAACAAGCACGTCTCCATTTTTGTCGGTTTCTCGGGGGTGGAATGCCAGGACCTAAACGTCTAACATGATTTCTCTACTTGCGCGGCATTTTCCCATACTACAAGTCGCGGCAAGTGAGGCTTTCGCTCTCCGAAAAGCGCGGAAACAGGTTATTTTCTATGCAGCGAAGGCGCGTCGCGCGCGTGCAGAGAAATCATACTAGACGTACTGCTTTGCTTTTAGAATCAATGTGATCGTAGCGATTTCCCGTTGTATCCAATTCAGTAGGGCAAGGATGGCTTCATAGGTAGGCACAATTATACACATTCTGTGTGTCTACCTTAAATCAAAATCAACGAGAAATTTTCATTATTATTACATAGTATCATAAAAGGTCATATAACAATATTATTTAATATGACGTCATCACGTCACGACCGTCTATTTAATAGAAAGCAACGTTAAATATCTAAATATGTTTTCGTGCTTGTATTTAGCGTAAAAAGCTAATGCGTTCAAGAGTTGCCGAATCAGGAACTCAGCGGTAAAAGTTCAAAAGCATCGGATTCGACAAAGACGACAAATTTCCTCGCCATTGACACGGAAGGGTGGTCGCAGTATCGAACCGTTCCCTATTGGAAATTATTTCTCAAAAGCGAATTTCTGCTGTAGACGTAAATAGGTCGCCATGTTTTATGGGTGCGCTTTTTACAATGGCGGGCGCTTCTTTGACCCTTTGGTGCGGTTAAAGCCATTGTTTAATAAGAAATGCACCGAGTAATTGGCATTTGTTTATCTATTTAAACATTCGTTGTTACAACGTTGATGAAACAGGGTTAGCAAGCAAACTCTTAAAAATTCTTTTTAAAATAACTATCGTGCCTATATAGGGTTCTTTTTAATATGCTGACAGTTTTGTAAGGGGATGACCAGACCATCAAACTGAACAACTCTCTATGGGAACAACATCGAAATCGCGCAATAAAAATCAGCTGTTTCATACATGTGGCTCGAGTCGGCTTGCAGTTTTGTATAGAGCAGCTGATTTTTTCTCGCGATTTTAATGTTGGTCCCATAGAGAAAGTTGTTCAGTTTGACGGTCTGACCATCCCTTTAAAAAGTGTCAGCATATTAAAAAGGACCCTGTATACAGGATGTAAGTGACAGCCAAGCAAATACTGAAACGGTGAACTTATACCATCAAGCTAAACAACTTTCACTATGGAGCCTACCTCAGGAAACGCGAAAAAAATCCGCTGTCCCATACAAAACTGCTGTACCTACCCGACTCAAATGTATGGGATATTCGAGTCCCAATGGAAATTATAGAAACTTGTCTAGTCTCTGGTATTACAGTTACTAAATGACGACATAGATTATATACATAACACAGGTATATACATAGACAGAACGTATACTATTTAGTTACAATTATTAGGATTCATCGTTCAAATAGGTACAGGGTGTTACAAACAGTTGCATCACTTTAAGGAGTGATTGTACCCATGATATTGAAAAGCTTTATCTAAGAAACGTAGAAAAAAATTCGCAAAAAAAAACGGACTTTCCATACTAAATGCTGATCGAAAGTTTGTATGAAGAGTAGATTTTTTTCTCGAGCTTTCTTAGGGAAAGTTGTTCAGTATTTTGGGTACAATCACCTCTTAAAGTAATACAACTCTTTACCCTAACACCACAAGAGCGTCGAGGCTCGAACTTACGTTCAGTTAAAAATCCTCGGTATATAATAAGAGACTTTGTCAGTTTTAAAAACTAGGTTATGAAACTCTCAAAATGTAATATTTACGCTTTGCACCACTTACCACAAAAATGCAAAACAAGTGTTCTTGCCATTTTTCTTTTCTACTTCAGTGGGCAATAAACTATCCCTTTAAATATTCAACTACTCGAGATTTGTAAGACCTAGTATTGTAGAAACAAGTGATAATTTTGAATTGTGTTTCTCGTGTGGCTACCGTCTGTAACATCCAAGTTGTCGGATCCTGCAACTGACATCTGCTCTCTTTATTTCCCAGAGCGCGTTTATTTTCTTTTTAAATTCCATCCATTGTATAGAATCGAAGTTTCACGTGCTCTGACAGTTGTCGAGTCCGCACTAGAAATTGTAAAGAAATACAACGAAATGCTGTATTAATAGAAATGAAACGTGTTGAGTTTAAATGCTAGTAAAGTGTCTGGTTCATAGGAATGCATTGTGGCATTTCTTATAAAACTGGATATTGTTCGTGGAAGGAGCATAAGTGTTATTACACTTGTGCTCCTGGATTTAATTTATATATATTTTATTACTTTATTAATGGCCGCATCTTCTCTACAACACAACCTTCCGACACGTTTTGGTAGAGTCAAAACATGACGTCAGAAAGCTATCTATGTGATGCTTCTTAGACACTAAAAATATGACGTTATTTGATTTGAATTTTTTTTTTACTTTTATTCACTTAAGGGTATATTACCGTTGGCGCGCTCCATACAAACGAAGTCTTATATTTTCCATGCTAACCAATTAAAGTCATTGTTTCTGCAAAACTATGCTTGTGTGTTGTCAGATTTTAGTTAAAATACAAATTTACATTGCCTCAAAGATATCCATACAAATTTTCCTAGCATTGAAAATGTATATTTTAACGAAAATCTGACATCATACAAGCATGAAGACTAGAAGCATGCAAGATTTGTTTCTAGATGTTTCTGCAAAATTTCATTGCCTTAAATTGGTTCGTATTGAAAATATAACCAAACTTCGTTTGTATGCAGCGCGCATTAGCGCATTCGGAAAAACTTATCTTAATTCAAGTAATAAAGTACCTACAAAGACATTCTGTACCGAAAGGCTCATCATTTCCTAATTTATTCTTTACAAAACATTTTTTGTAACGAAATGTTTTCGATTTGAGAAAGTTGGAAAAGTCACTAGAATTTTGTTGTAAAAATGATAATGCATAATTATATATTTATGTTATCATCATACATTAATATAATCACGCTCATTCTCCTTAAAATTATGAGAGCAGAACCTCAGACGTACTAATTAATATCACTGAAAGCACAAAGTACTATAATTACTACTTTATAGTAACAAGTTGTTATTCCTCATTCCCTCTACCGTCACCCTTACCATCATCGTATCGACTAGTTTTTGGTGACATATCTCAAGTAATCCAGTGTTTCTATATACTAATCAAAGAGATTATACCTAACAGAGTGGGCCATACCAATTGTAAAGTGTCCACTTTTTTACGTTTAGGTTTGAGTATGTGGTGTCAAGTAGTATGGACAAAAGGCACCAAGTGACATATGGCCTTATGTTTACGGTCACTTTTCACACACACACAAGCTCAAAATAAAGTGGACAGCCGCATAAACAAATATCTATAGTGCCATCTCCTTCTACTATTATAAAAGGTACGTCATAAGACAAAAGAGACTAACTACAATCGTAAATTTATATACTAATCCATTAAAATAGTAATTTGAAGTATAAACAGTCTATTGTTTGACTTGTTAAATGAGATAAAGATACCACAGTATAAGAAAGAGTACAGTCGCCATCAGATATATCGTAGCATACAAGGTGTTCAAATATTTCTGAGCAGTGCTAATTTTCAATAAATTCTTTACAGTAAATGTTTCCAATTATATCTGAACTTGTTTACAACGTGTTAATGAATAAGCGCAAAACCTCATATACCCCAACTGATTTATAACAAAATAATTAGATTGAAACAATAATTTCTTTACTTTGATAGGTAAAATTTAAAGTTATTCACATTTTAAGTTTTCAGGCAAAAATGATTTGTCATCATTTCAGCAATGAATGAAAGCGCTAGCGTGCTCGTGGATACATTTTAAGAATCTTTTTTTGGTAGTAAGTAGGGTGAGTGTGCCCATGCGGTGGGTTGAGATAGAGTTCAGTAAATTTTAAAATTTACAAACAAATTATTTAATATTATGAAATAAATTACCTATGTTGAAAACATGATAATTCGATTCTGTTCTCGATTCTAAACAAACTACTTTCTAGTTTTGCGTTAATTCATTAACACGTTGTATAATCGTAAATATCTAAACAGCTAATTCAACAATTACATATTTTGCTATATTTAGTATGTATGTATTTATGTATATATTTATACTTTGTGTAAATTATAATATTATGTATCAATTAGTACACCGCCATAGCATTTATCTCATGTAAGACTTCTTCCATCCACTGGTTGTCTGGAAGAAATCACTTTTAGTGATAAGGCCGCCTTTTGTACCCTTCTTGTTCGCGTATATTGTTGTTGTTTTTTGTGTATTTTGGTGTGCAAATAAAGAATATTTATCTTCTCTTATCTTAATGTTCAATAATTTCTTTGCAATGTTATTTAAAATTGAAATGTTTAACAACGGAATACGCTTTGTTTTTTCTAGACTGCTCAGATATGTATGATCAACCCGACTGCGATACATTTTATGTTCTAGGCGCTCAGATATTTTTAACTGGTTTTGTGTAAAGAAATTATTGAAAATAAGATCTGCTTAGAAATATTTGACCACCTTGTATGCTATGATATATCTGATGGCGATTGCACAACAATACGCTAGAAAACCTCTCAGAAGTCTAAATATTGCTGTAAGAGTATTTTAAAGTAACTTACCCAGATCTTAAAGGAAAGCTCCAAAGTAACTAACTTACCTGAAAAAAAGAAAATTTCATTAGTATTCACGTTACAGTCAAGTCAAAGTACTTATTGTATATTTCAGAACAATATTAAAACACAAAGTTAGAACGATGATGTATTTTTTCTTGACCTACAAAGCTATTAGTACAAAATTACGGCTCCAATTCTCATTTGATTTCATGCTAAAGCAAATTTTGTACATAAAATATTTCGTTTTCAAAGCAGTAGGTACGGAGTCAAATCGGACCATTAAATTATTCAGGAATATCTTGAAATTCTTTACTCATTTGAAGTTACAAAAAATGTTTTTTTCTTCATGTTTCTTAATAGGTGTGTTTATTGGTGAATTATTTAGTAAAATAGTAGGATTTATCGTTGCATCGATTACAAAGCGGAGATCGTTTGGTGAAATTACTAGAGAATTAGGAAAGAAAATGATATTTATTCAATCGAATTGTTGATTCAAAAAAAAACGTTAGTAAGGATTTACAAATTTTGTAAGGGAGATACGTTTGCCCAAAAATGAGAACACAAAAAACCAAAATTTCTTTGAATGCTGAATGACAACCGAATGCGACAATTTTAAATGTACACAATTTTTTTTCCATACAAACAACTAATTAATATTCAGCATGACCGTCAACTATACAGGGTGGTAAACTTAAATGCGTTTCTGTGTTAACTTAAAATCAGCTGTTTCATACGTGTTGGTTCGACTAGCGGAAGACGTTTTCTATGGCCCAGGATCAGACCTACCCTCAGGGAAGGTTAGTACAACACGCGTGCCCGAAGCGAAAAAAAGAAACTAAATACATAAATATAAATAACTAGAGTTTACCCGCGACTTCGTCCGCACAAATTTATACTAAATTTTAATTCAAATCATTAGCTATCAAACAAACATCTTTCGGTAATTCATATCAAACAAACATCTTTCAAAATTCATCAAAATCGGTTTAGGTTAGGTTTAGGTAAGGTTGTCTGGAAGAAATAGCTTTTTAGCGATAAGACCGCCTATTTTTGTACCGTCTGTATTTCCTGTTTATTTTCTCTCTGTATACTATGTTTTTTGGTGTAAAATAAAGTATAATTGATTGATTGATTTAGTAGTTTTTGCGTGATGCTCAAACAAACTATCAAAATTTCTAAAAAAGGTTGGTCCGAAGTCAGGAAAACCATATCGTAATCTTTTTCTTGTAAATATCTTCAATGTACAGACACAATTCTGTTACAGTTTTATAATAGATTAGATTATATACGGGCTTACGGTCCTGATTTTATGTCTATAATACTAACACTATACCTATAGTTAGTTACTATAGGTATAGTGTTAGTAAAAGTTTTGATGCATCCGCGTTTGTCAAAATTACAGTCCAGTTTAGCTTGCCTCGTAGAAAATATCTGTAATCTCTCTCACACTCCATAATAAAAAGAAAAAAAATATTTCGTACTAACTCGCAGCTACCATACACATTACAGCATTTCCGTCAGGTCTACCTATATCGTAGCACATTTAAAAGTTTTCTTCGAGAGGTTTAAATTGCGAGTAGTACCCTAGAGGCTATTAATCCATCATTGTGTCCGAATGCACCGTTCCGGACTTTGCTCCAAGCTTTGCTGAGATAGCCTTCCACATACTTACCTGCGGACACTCTATCCATTTTGTGCCAAGAGAGTTGTTGGATCATGGTAGTTTACATTTCAAATTGCTTAGATGTTTCATAGTCGTAAGTTATGTTGCTTTAGTTTCAGTTCTGTAACATAGCGTCAAAGTTTCGATCACGTCATTTATTATAAACAATATTCGGAGCCCAGAGCAGACTTTATTTTTCGTTATATCGTCACAGAATATATACAGAACAAATATCGTTTATATCCTGAAAGAAGGACGCAAACCAGAATTAATCGTATTTTCAGTTGAAGTGAATAGTGTTGTTACTTGAGAATATTATTTATATTGTAATAAGTAAAAAAAAAAAGGGTACTTCTTGAAACTGTCAAATATATATTTTTTTCTCGGGCATGGGCCCACCACACATTCTCACCGCCGTAACTCCTGTCAGCCAGGATTAACAGCAGCGACCATTCACGACACTAGACAATGCAGTTCAGCGAGCCCAGGGAATGACTAATCTGTTTTGGAACCCGCAATGAATTTAATCAAAGAAGATAGAAGGAGTAGAAAAGCGACAAATATACTGGGAGCAGTTACTGCGCATTACTGTGCACTACGGGGGACCAGCAGCAGTGACGTCGAAGCGCCTTGGTAGCCTACCTACCTTGGCTACCTGCCTTGGGTACCTTGGCTACCTGAGTCGACCTGCTGGCCAATGTCCTGCACCCCAGGTATCGTTGGAACGACATAGAGGAGGATGACCTACACGAGCTTCAAGACAGCTACTGGCAAGAGGTCGCTCTGGATCGGAAAAAGGAGCGTTGGATCGTTTCGGAGGCCTAGAACCACTTTGGGTCGCTGAGCCAGCGGAGTTCATAAAATAAAAAACCCTTTTTGATTAAACAAGTAGGTAGTATGATGCAGATCTCTAGAAGCTTTTCGTAGGTGTAAGTTAAGTACCTTTAAGCTTCATTGTAACATAATTCTAAGAATTTATAAAGTTGTTTCTGCAATGTTTGTGTAGGCGAAAGGCTCAAACCTATCACCTCTTGACAATAAATTTCATTATGAGCTATGATACTGAATGCAAAAAAAGTTAATAACAACTAAAAGCAAGTAGATATTAACAATAATTATTAAATAAACTAAAGACTTTATGTTCTCTTCCTACCTTCGGACCAAAACCTATCTCACGAAGTAATGCAAAACGTACACTGTGAGAGACCTCTGACGTAGAACGCTCGTAAAAAACAGTCCAAAAGTGTAAAATCAATTTGAAATAGAAACAAAAGTTGCCAGGCGTTAGACTCGCGGTTAATGGCGTGGAACTACCGGCATTTTATTAGTGTTCCACCCGGACGCCGGATCCGGAACACGGACGGTGCGCCCGCACTTTGTACAAACCCTGTACGGAACAGGCCGTTAGCACGTGAATTTTTATGTCGGTATAAAATTTCACTTCAGCTTTACCACACATGCGTTACCTCCCATGCTTGAGTAGAGGTGGCATTATTACATACGCGTTGACTTGCGTAACGTATTCAGGTATTATGTACCGGAATAATCCTTCATGAACTTGTTAGGTGATAATTTTGATGGGAAGAGATTTTGAGGAAGACTTAGACGGAAATATTTAACACAAGTGAATAAAGTCGAGGCAGAAACACAAACATTTTGCAGACAGGAGACAGGATTGGTCAACACTCCACCAACAAAAGCATAACGTGAAATGCGAAAGATACGAGTTGATTAGACAACGCGTTTGTCGTGGTGGTTATCAAGCAAAGGACTTTGATTACCTATTAGTAAATAAATGTTACACGAACGTTGTTTTTATTATTGTGTAGAAAATTAAATGTCTTAACGTATCTAAATGTTCGCATCCAAAACTGAGGCAACATGACTGAGGCAAAACTACTTTTATTAGGGGAACTTATTGTATGAAACGATGTATGATTAATTGATAGATGCGCACGATCTCGGATCAAGTCGGCCCAACTTGAACGCCAGTATTATCATCTATTCATTTTGTGTCCGCACGTGCGCGTCTATGTGTGCGCCTGTGTCGCTGGTTGCGTGGAGCCGCTCTCCTGTACCTACATATCTCTTTTGTACTATAAAGTATGTACTCTGATAAAGTACTTATTCGTTCTACTAGTTACACGAGTATTATACTAGTTACACGAGTAACACGTACAAACACAACGGTATCCTCTCTAATGCCGTTTCGGTAGGTTTTACGTCTTGACGCGAACCTATATGACTCGTAACATGATATAAGCTTTTGTTTCATGTTTCACGACCTTGGAGCCTCATAAAATAGGGTTGCCAGCATAAACAATATTCGTCTGAAATTGTTCGATTTAAAAATAGTTTCGTAATTATTTTCGACGGAATCCCGAAAGCTTTGAGCTGTTTACTTTGAAATATTTATTGCATTATATGAGTTCCACAATAAGTTTATTACACATACATAAACACATTTTCCAAATGTTTCACATGAAGTTGATGTTGTAGCTTAACCTTATACCTGTAATCTGTAAAAAAAAAAGATTTATAAAATGGACCTTCAATACAATCATAAAATACCTTTGTCAGCTTCGTGAATATGTGTTATTTCCGCTATTTTATTCCGAGCTCCCAGATGAGGTTCAACCCTAATGCTAAACGTCAGTCTTTTTACAACTGCATGCTTGAAAAGATTCTTTGTACATAAAATAAATTGTATTGTATTTTGTATTTATTTATTTACTAGGTACATAAATTGACACGACTTAAATAATACATCACATAAACCAAGAGAGATTTTTAGGTGACATAAAAAAAAATCTGCAGGTTATAAATATTCTTCGTTTGCTTACCAAGAACAGACAAATACAATTTACCTACCTAAATAATTTATTACCTGTAGAATAGTTTCGGACTGTCAGTCTACTTCACCCTAAAAATAAATCTAAATTATGCTGCCCCGATATACAAATAACAGTACGCTTTAAAAAAGTTCTATTAGGGTTGCAAATCTGTGAAATAATATCCAGTATTCAATATTATTGTAAGTTGGAAGCCAAATTTTCAGGTAGGTATCTTTTAATGTAATGGAAAATCTGCAAAGCAAGTAAAAGTAAAATTAATGAACGTCTCAACTTGGACAGTAAACAGTACCACTTAAGTGCGTAAGAACACTTCAGCTGTCTTCGAATAGAATTGAGAGGGAAACTTTTATGCGGCTCTTAAGAATTAAATGGTGGGTATTAGGTTCGTAATGAATGTTCAACCCACGTGGTTATATAAATATATCCGTGGTGTTCCAGAGGCGATGCTTCGATCCCCGTCCAGGCCGACTCATACCAATGAGTTTTTTGGAATTTATGTACGAATTGTAGCACCACTGGCTTTTCGGTGAAGTAAAACTTCGTGAGGAAACCTGCATGCTTCAATTTCGAGGCATGTATTGTACCCACTGTCCATTATATAGCGACGGGCTCACCCCCCGTCACACTGGACAGAGTTTCGGTACTACTAGTGAAACGTGGATGTTCTGAGGTTTCAGAATATCTACCCTACCCCCTCGGGGAATATGGTCGTGAGCATATGCTTATGCTATGCTATGCATGCATAAATTTTGTTAATGAAACCACATACATACATACATATATATTCTCCCACTGAGGTAGGCAGAGACAACGGAACGCCACCTGCTACGATCCTGACAAACCTCTTTAGCTTTCTCCACATTCATTAGTCCTTTTATGCATGATCGTCGGTTTCGGGTAGATCTAACCTCAATTTTGGTTCGTATATGTACGTCTAGGCCGTCCCCTTCCAGCATTTCCACTTAGGCTTTAATAGATTGCACTCGCCAATCTGCTTTCATCCATTCTTTCCGTATGACCAACCCATCTCAACATACCTTTCTCTATCTTTGTTAATGCATTCTCTTTCATAACACAGTAAATATATAAGAAAAAAAATAATACTTAATATGTTATAAATGGTTTTCTTTTCGTCTAACATTGACAGAAAAATAATAATTGTCACAAGAGACTACTTTTAAAAAAAAAATGTTTTATCAAAGATATACAAGAATTACTCACAGATGGCTAAATAAGTAAGGGTTTTAATATGTGTTTACTACAGAACTTTATTTCAAATGGCCGTAAAATAGATCTAACGTATTTACAAATACTAACAATTTTAAAAAGTTGCCCTTTATTTTTAAAGTCCTTAAATGTATTTTTATAATGTACTCTAATATAAGTCTCCATATTTTTTTTTGAAGCTACGAGCAAAGTTTCATTTCCAAAGAAAATCAATAGGTATGTATGTAGTACCTATATACTAAGCTTTTACCGGCAATTTTGTTTGCGTGGAATCGATCTCTCCGCCGTAGTATAAATTCCGAGATAATTCCAGGTAAAAGTATCGTAGTTTTTAAGTTGGGCATCGGAGTACCGCATCAAAGTAGTCCAGTACGTGTAACATATATGTACAGGGTGTAAGTGGATACAGTTGCATTACTTTAAACAGTGATTGTACATGAGTATAGTATCACAAGATACTGAACAACTTTCCCCAAGGAAATATTGTAGAGGTTATGTTGTAGAGTTTCTGGCCGCATCTTCCCTACAGCGACAACACGTTCTGACGCGGTGGTAGCTTCAAAAGAAGATTTGACGTTTAATAAGTGTGCTTCAAGCTCCTATATTTAATAAATTATGTTGACTTTGACTTTGAAATTAGCAACGAAATAAGCCACGTCCTTACTAGTGATCGAACGTTTTTTAATTTTTTTTGTGAATTTCCTTTATTTTCCTTGGAGAAAGTTGTTCAGTATCCGGATTTGTTAGCAAGTAATAAAAATGACAAAAAGTTAAAAATTAAGGTGAGTCCTCACACAAGAAACTAGTTTTTATCAACGTTTTTTCTTCTCGCTCTATCGTTAAAACGGTAATATACAACGTGTTAATGAATAAGCGCAAAACCTCATACAGCCCAACAGATTTACAACAAAATAATAAGATTGAAACAATAATTTCATTACTTTGATAGTTAAAATTTAAAGTTATTTGCATTTTAAAAATGATTTGTTATCATTTCAGCAATGAATGAAAGCGCTAGCGTGCTCGTGGATACATTTTAAGAATCTTGTTTTGGTAGTTAGTAGGGTGAATGTGCCTGTGCGGTGGGATGAGATCGAGTTCAGTAAATTTAAAATTTTACAAACACATTATTTAATATTTTGAAAAAAATTACCTATGTTGAAAACATGATATTTCGATTCTGTTCTCGATTCTAAACAAACTACTTTCTAGTTTTGCGTTAATTCATTAGCACGTTGTATACAAGCGTCAAACTTGGTGTAATTATAGAGCAAACTCTACAGTATAACAACAAATAATCAAAATCGACCATGCTTGAGTCGGTGTTGCGCTAAAGGTCCAGGAGAAAAACGTTTTTTTTTGTATGTTAATATGTTGTGTCATGTGGTGATGTGGTACGGAACCCTCGGTGCGCGAGTAGCCGGACTCGTACTTGACCGGTTTTTCTATTCGGTTAAACTTTTATTCATTGTGTCTACATATACACAAACAGAGGTTGTGCTTTACGTTAATCATTCAGCTCTTAAATCAAGGCTATAATAGATCAAAATAGAGCAGAATTCGCTGGCGTTGTTGATGGGATTGATGTCGGACGGTCGCGGTCGGATTTGTCGCCTCGTTGATGGATCGCGCTCTAATGAAGAGCTTGACGGCGCCGGTCGCAATTACCGATAGCTAGCACTGTCGGTGCAGTTTGATCACTGATTGCGGCCATTTTAGAGTTCCCTATACAAAGAGACAAATTTGGTATAAGTCAAGTTTTTTCACACACCCAAAACCACCACAAAATAGCGGAACCACGAGGCCACGTAACCCGTGCGCCGATCGATGAAATTTTCAGTTAAGACTTTCTTTTACGACCCCGAAAGGGAATTTATGGATGTATACATACATAGTGCAAGGAAAAGTATGATTACACTTTAAACCACACACTCTACCCATCAAACTGAACAACTTTTACTATGGGAGCAAACCTGACAGAAAGAAAACATATCAGCTGTCCCATACTAAACTGCAATACCTACTCGATTCAAACGTATGGGACAGCAGATATTTTTTTTGTTCTGATTGCTTAGCTCCCATAGTAAAAGTTGTTCAGTTTGATGGGTAGAGTATGTGGTTTAAAGGTAAATTATACTTTTCCTCACACCCTGTATACTGGGTGTTAGGGTAAACAGTTGCATTACTTTAAAGGGTGCCCATGATACTGAACAACTTTCCATAAGAAATCTATAGGTAATTCGCAAAAAAATTGTTCGACTATTCATACAAACGTTCGAACTGATTGCATTTAGTATGGAAAGTCCAATTTGATTTTGCGAAATTTCTTTGGGAAATTCGTCCAGTATCATGGGTATAATCAAGGTGTTAGGGTAAACAGTTGGTGTTTGTATTTCAAGACGGTAAGTAAATGTCAAAATGGTAAAATTTGCTTATGAAGAATATGAAGTACCTTCTCGATATTCATTATAAGTTTCCTATGTCGAAACCAGTATTGTGTAAAGAAAAAAACGCATTCCTTCGTAACTAGTATCGTATAAAGATGAATGTTCTCTTCTATCGTAACTGGATACGAATTTCTGGTTTCGTACGCGCCCGAAGGGGGCGGTGTTTGTCACAGATTATATCATTTGGTTTTGGGTTGATTCTACTTTCTCAAAACATGTACCTATATAATAGTTCATTATTAGATCATGTCAAATGCTACAGCACATAACATTGTTATTGCCATTAAAGTACAACAGTATGGTATTGTATTTCTATTGGCTTGGGTTAGATAAATTCGGTATCGAATGTGCCGTGTGGCGAGACTGCAATTGATTTGACTGATGGCTTTGATATTTTACTATGCTCTTTCAATGGATTGCGTTAAAAAATCAGTTGGTAGAGGAATATCAGCAAAATCAGAGTGAAACTGATTAGTATAACCTTTTCAGCCTTTGTGAAAATGTTAGATTAGATAAGAATTTAGCAGTAGTATTAGAAAGAAAGGAACGAATAAGCTAAGAGTAGGTGATAGGTACATTAAATACCATTATCCTTTGACTATTTATATGTGGACTGGTTACGCGAGTAATTCTACTAACAAACATTTCTGCCACTTTTTGCGGGGGGCGAGGTAACATGAAATCCGCAACTTTGGATTTTATTCCCCATAACTTTAGATTCTAATTTTGAATGTTAAAAATCATGAAAAGTAGTCTCGTGTGAACCATAACGTTCTAAGTTCGAAGTTATTATTTCGCAATTATAGGCTGTCTCGTTTAGTGATAAGGTGTAAAATTGAATGTACATGCACAATATCAATTGTGCTTATACCGTGGCAGAGGGGAAATGCTACCGCAAGGCTAGTCCTTATAATAATTAGTCAAAGCCATTATCATAACATTGTAGAAAGTAGAGACATTATTATCGTCTCTGATACAGACCTCACACACATTTCTTGGCTCGTCAACTTTGATTATACAACCTCACATGCTCATTACGAAGGGCACCGATTTTGAACAGAACCTGAGTGAGCACCCTCAGCTATTCCGCGAAGTCCACCTGGATTGGTGGCTCTTCGTGGAATTTGATAATTTAAATATTTCTATTTCAAGGTGATCATCGATTTTGAATAGCACCCCAACTTGAGCACTGCATAAATTTCACTAAGAGCTTCTGTTTTGGAGCTTTTTGTGGAATTGGATATAAAAATTCAAAAAAATTAAAATTCTTTATTTCAGACATTACATCCATATGTTGTTAGTATCACACTTAAATAACTATGATAGTAGAAACACTTAAGTGTAGACCGATCCAGTGTTAAAATTACTGTCCATAAAACTACTGTCATAGTATCTAGATCATGTTCAGGATGATATTGTGCTAGCGCGAACCCTTTGCAGTGCGGCGGCACTCACACACACACACCGTTTGCAGAGCGTGGTGGGAAACCAACGCAGAAGCGCGGCAGACCCAGCAGCATCCTGAAGGCGTTACAAGTATTATATTGGGTACGTATAAGGGGGTGGTTTAGACCATCAAACTGAAAAACTTTTAGTATGAAGTCAACATCGAGACAAAATAAAAAATCTGCTGTCCCATACATTTTATTCGAGTCGGTACTGCAGTTTTGTATGGGACAGCAGATTATTTTATTTTTCTCGATGTTGGCTCCAGAGTGAAAGTTGTTCAGTTTGATGGTCTGAGTTCACCGTTTCTGTATTTTCTAGGCTGTCACTTACAGAAATACTATAGTAACTGCATAGCATATGCTGACGACTATATTCCCCGAGGGGTTAGTCAGAGATATTCTGAAACCTCAGAACATCCACGTTTCACTAGTACCGAAACTTTGTCCAGTGTGACGGGGGGTGAGCCCGTCGCCATAGTAACTGCAGAATGAAAAAAAGAAAAAGACATTAGGTAACAAAGATACATACAGACTGATTTTATGTACGTAAATCATATGTAAATAATCAATTAGTGAAATTATCTGTGTACAACATTGAGTCTTTGATACAGAAGTCCAAGAGGAAAAATTTTAGTTCACCAGAAATAGAAAGAAAAAGCATTCCGGCTATCCTATCCGTGCTCTTAAAGGGTAAGTTAAATAAAAGCGGAAACGGAACTTGCTGCCGGGTATAAATCCTTGGCTATCTGAAGCTTTGAAATCACGCCGCGACTTCGAGGGGGTGAGCAGAGGGGAGGAGAGGGGGAACAAGCACCCTTGTTTATTATTTGACAAATGTTGTAATTAAACTAAATCCCTTTTTAAGTGACTAAACTTGGATTTTGTGTTTTTTTTAGTGTGTTTTTACTTAATTTGAATCTGAGAAAGGTAGACCCAGTAGCAATGTGACTGTTTTTGGTATTTTATTTATTTTCAGTACCTACCAAATTGGTATGAGGCTCTGTGAAATGAATTTCGTCTAACTTTAGTACAAGAGTTACGGTACTGCTAGTGAAACGTGAACGTTCTAGGTTTTCAGAATATCTCTTACTTCTCCCTCGGGGAATGTAGTCGTGAGCATATGCTAGTACAAGATCAAGTTACAGTATCTATACTTTTATGTTTAAATATTTCTATTGGTTTCTAGAAATAACTGAAAAAGTTCTTAAAAATCAAAAAAATACGAAGCTATAAAATAATTTAGAATTTTTTTTGTCCTTTTTCTCTTTTTTATTTAGTAATGTACCAAACGGATTTATGCATTGCTCCCAATACATAAATCCGTTTGGTACATTACTAAATTTGGAAACGTTCACACTGGGTGTGCCTAGGCACTGACATTGATGCACTTATTTTAATGAAACTTTGTAACTTCCATTCTGTTCAATCATGTCGGCCGGGTGACACTAGCAGGCGCAACAAAATATCACTTTTTGAATTTTCCTTTGTAACAAGTTCATAAAAGCGTAATCAGAAACATGCTCCTCGTCTCTCTACCCTCGCACGTCACTACGTGTGCACCGTGCCCTTTTTAACTTTTAATTTTTCGTGTGAAATAACAAAAAAAATTGTATTGAATTATGTGTGATTGAGTGATGCATTAAAATCATTTGAAATTTTTGTCTCTTTGTTTGTGCTTGCTTTAAATACAAAACTACGTATTAGAATTGGATGTAGTTTTCTTCAGGCGTATCCCCCACTGAACGACCTTGACCCTTTCAGAACAACCTCACCTCAACTAAACAACGTAATTTTAGTAGGTATACCTATTTATTTTGACTGGCTTGTTCTTCATTATGTATCATAAGAATTCGCACCAAATTTTAAAATGATCTGAATAAGTCATTAAATATTGATCTTAGATTTATTTTTAAGCGCGGTTTATAAAGAAGAGACGTGTGGCGGTGGCGGATAGTCAAAGTAACACAATTATAAACCTTATAGTACGTAGCATAGCGTCTTTTGGAGAATAACGCCCGCGCTTTAAGGCGACGTCACCTGGAGGCGCGGGCGCGATTCTCCTTTACGACGAAAACGATCTTCTGTATAAACCGTGACTTAGATAATTAAATTGTCTACACAAGGTGTATGTCGCAAATAAGAGTGACTTCAACTAAAGTAGATCCACGAAATACAGACTTTTTCAAATAAATAGTTTTTCCTTTGAACAAAGGTTTCATATATATGTTTTAGAAAAATAAGAAATATGATCAATAGCAAATAAAGCCGAGATGTTGAAGATCGTTGTAATATTTTTCATCAATTTGTATGTCTTTCAAATAACGATAAGATAGCTTCTAAAAACCAGCATAATTTGGCTCGGCTAAGCGTTTACCTAGTGGGAGCGTCTTAAAACAGAGCTTTACTAGGAGTAAAATAAGGCATCGACACTTGCCAACAAAACGGGAAAAATAAGGCCTTGACATTATTTTTCCGTAGCCAGTGAGTACATAAGAATTATACTCTTCCAATACACGGTTCTCCGACTTTGGGAGTCAGGGACATTTGTATACCATTAAATTGTAATCATATAACGATTTTTTTTTCTTCTTGTTACGTTATTAATATCTACATTGTATAAACTGAGTAAACTTAAGGGAATATAATTCGGAGCGCACTCCATATAAACAAAGTCGGGTGATATTTTCTATACTAATCAATTAAATTCAGAAACGATCTAGAAACAAATCTCAATGCTTGTATGAAGTCAGATTTTCGTTAAAATGTAAAGCTTTAAAATTACAGTGCCTCAAAGATTTCCATACAAATCTTAAATTACTTTAACGAAAATCGGACTTCATACAAACATAGAGATTAGTTTCTAGATTTTTTCTGAAAATTTACATTGACTTTAATTGATTAATATTGAAAATATCACCTTCGTTTGTATGCAGCGCGCATTTACGCATTCGGAATAAACTTCTCTTAACACCAGTAAATTCATTCTCCATTCTTTAGCGACGTTTATATGACGAGAAGTCTACGGAAAGGTCGGTCAATGATTGAATACTCAAAGAACTTGCACCCTCAAAACTTTGGCTATAAAGGCTCCAAGATATGTTGTGATATTTTTCCGATAACAAGCAAAGTTTTGTCCTTCGATGGTCATATATAGACTATTGGGTTGTTTTGCCGTTCACACGCTGGGCCTTTGCCAAAGTTCTTTTGTAAAGAATCTACCTCTCGTTTTTGTTTAATGAATGAAAAAACGGAGGAATTTGAATAATATGCAGCTTTAGCTTGAAACCGTAAAGCGATTTGTAAGAATGCAATTTATTTTAAAATTGCAAGCGATTTCTTAATATTTAATTGCGACATTATTGTTTACGTTACCGTTGAATTGAATTATTATCTTAATTGTGCCAAAACAATTTCATTTGTGTTGATATATTACCTTTATTTTGGCCTTAGAAAATATTATCACAAAATGCACTTTATACACAGTATAAGAAAGAATATGGTACTACAAGCACAGTATAAACACTCCCTGGCCGCCGCCAATATTTACCTCAACCTCTCTAAGTGGGAAACATGGCAGTAAATGTAGGCAATGGTGTATTCCTATCTCACTCGCACTCTCTAAGTATCGCACATGCTTATCTCTTTTTGTCAGTTTTTTCCATTTATATGAAGAAACATCTAAATGACCAAAGTGCGACACACAAATACTAAAACTGACAAATTTCTACAAACAAAAAATTTTTACATTTGTAAACAAACTCAATAGATGCTCAAAAAAGTTTGAAAAGAACTAACGCACTACACTAATAATTTTAAAGGAAACGATATTTAAGTTATTTTTGGTTTAGTCGTACCTATCTATAATTTTTTGCAATCAATGTTCTGTTAAAAAATTCCACGTATGCCCCGGTTGCCATTCACGCGCAGATAAATTAATAATTACCTATTTAATTAAGCTTGAAGCCGACGACACGGTCCTGTCAAACTGCTTCAGATTAATTTTGATTCATTTTGTGTAGCTTCCACCTGTTCTCAATTTAATTAGAGTTCCCTGATAAGTGGGTAGGTATCGCAGTTCACATGATTCCCTGCCTTAAGAGCAACTAATTAAATTCTTTATACGCTCCGACAAATAAAGATTATTTTGGTAGATCGCGTTTGGGAATTCTATTCTTATTAGCTTGTATGATATAAGGTAAGAGTCGAATTAATTAAATACTTGGCGAAGATCGTCGCCTTTTGACTACGTCAGTCAAATTAAAACAAGTGACAGGGCAAAATTGCCAGAAACCCCTGGCAATTTTACTCACTCGTTGTCACTCTTTAAAGAATAGAATAGACAATATCATTGTTTATAAATTATCATCCTCATCTCCTATAAGAGATGCGTCGGTGGCGCGTTGTGGAAAGGTATGGGCACCGTATCATGAGGATCTTGGTTAATACCCGCATGAATATCATGTCATAACCCAAGGAGATTTTATAAATTAGGCAGGCCTGTCTCACTCCACAGGTCAGGTACGCATGTCTGCCGATCCCCAACGAGGGGTGAATGGCAGTAGGTTAGGTATCCGTGTAAACTTCTTGGTCAAATCTCATTAGACTTGCCACCATTTGTGAGTAGTCAATGCGAGACTTGAAAACCCTATGCCACACTGCCAGCACGTGAAAGAATGAAAGAGGGAAACTATGTAAAAGAAACCTTTCATGTCTAACGACTCTGTTCATTTTTGTTTGCACGCGCGCCGTTGTGACGTTTGGTAGGTTATTCGCGAATTGTACGATAGGTCGGGTGAGAATAACTTTGCACCTTATTGCCGTGCAGAGAGACAGTAGCTATTAATTTAAATCTGTTTTCGAAGTGATTCTTCTGTACGGGTAGTACTAGTATTTATTCTGTGATTTAGGTAGGTAATAACGACTGCTCTCAAACGGTGAAGGAAATCAAGAAAAACATCGTGCTGTCCAACAATCCGCATTGATCACGCGTAGAGGACGTTACGTCTATGTCTGTACACTCTCTCTGAGGGAAAGCCCTGCAGTGGGACGTATATAAACTGATGATAATCTTCTATAAAAGTTTATTGTTGAACTTGAGTTGACGGGGAAAATTGCCATAATCGAAACGCTTCGATGTTATTCTACAAGAGAAAGGCGTTAGCCATTTGATAGTAAATTCTGCATCGTCGAATACTCAGTAGAAGTATTGGTATATTGGCTATGTGCACGACGCTAGCGCCCCTAGCGGTGTCGGACCGCCGTAAAGTATTTCAAGTAACATGTTAGTTAAAAGTTTGTTATTTTATAATGAAATAATGTAAAAAAAAAAACCTATTTGCCAGAATCCACGATATTTGCAGTGCCAATTTCCGTACAAAGTTTTATCCCGGTTTTCACATCTTTAGAGATAAAATTTCAAAAAAACCTTTTAGCGAGCACCTAGATGCCAATAGAAACTTCCATGCCAAATTTTAAGTTTGTAGTCTTTACAGTTTTTGAGATTTCGTGTTGAGTTAGTGTGTGGATTTGCATAGATTCAAGCATATTTTACACAGCTTGTCAGACATAAGTACACATTTCTGCCACCCCGGGCGCTGGGATTGATTTGACAGTTCCCATCACCACTTCGCACATAGCCAATACCGAGACATCTAACCATATCATAAACATTGGTGCTGTATTTAAACCCTGAGTCCTACTATGACTCCCGTTGTACGAAATTCTTATATTCGTGGTCTATTCTAACCCTTTTGTAGCTTCGTTCTTGGCTTACGATAGACTTTCCTATTTTCACAGGCTATTTCCTAAACCCGACAATAAGGTACCTACTTCAAATAAAATGCATAGAACCACGTTTAGTAAAGTTGGCCCGTTGTATCAAGTTATTAGGTATTCCATACCCGACATCTTTCTTGGCACGAGAAAACGTTTGATACAAGTTTTGAGTGAGACTACCAATGAACTGGCAACTTATTCGTTCACTATCTTACGTTTTGAAATTCAAACGCCATGTCTATAAAGTTTCTTTATAGGTACATAAGTACGGGTTCACTCTCGTTTGGATATTGTTTCGAAACCGTAAATTTTTTAGAAGCATTGCGTCGATTTTTAGAAAATTGAACTTGACTTCTACACTAGTATTATTAATTTGATGCCGTGCTGACACGCTTTGAATACTATACTGCAGTGTAAATATCATTAACAATCAATCAATTATACTTTATTAACCTTTAATAATACCTACTGAAGTAAAAGGGGAAGACCCCGAAAGGGATTATGGTCTCGAGTTTATGTATCAATGTAATACTGAAGTATTTTTAGAGTTCCGCACACAAAGTATGCCCACGGAACCCTATTCCTGAGCCTACGCTGTCCGTCCGTCTGTCTATCCTACTAAAATAAAGGGCGGTATTTAAACCGTAATAGCAAGACAGACATTACATTTTCACAGAATATGCGTCATTATGGCGGATTTTCTGACAAATAATAAAAAAACAAAAACTACTTCCAAACGTTTTTTTCACGTTTTTTTTTGGCTCCATAGTAGAAACTGCAATACATATAAGCGTGAAACTTTGTGTGATTATACATAAATATAACACACTCTATAGTACAACAACATATAATATAAACCATGCAAGAGTAAATAAATAAAAAAATAAAAAATGTTTATTTTAAGAGTATGTCGGGTTTGTTTTTTATTAGTGGTACGGAGCCCTCCCGTGCGCGTTTTTCCTTTGTTTCAGTTCAATACTGTCTACAAAATTGTCTAAATCGAGTACTATTAAATCACCCTCTTAAAAGACTAAACCATATTTATTTAACTGTAAACAAAGTTGTTAAAAGTATGTGTTGTTTCTATTCACGCAACAGTAACTATTTTAAATAGCTTATACAAACCTAAAATAGACATGAAAACTATTTGAAGGGTTAACCGGGAGGCGGGCTGGGGTCTTTTTAACCCTTTTAGTTTGGAGATGTCGGTAGGCTCGCCGGTCGACGAAGGCCCAACCACCGGACATAACCTTGGACCTCAGCCAGAGATGTGTTTGTTCAACTTTAATTGAGATTATCCCATTTCAAAACGCTTTTCAAACTCACAGCCATAAGTCATACGTTTTATTATTCTCTTTTACGTTTGTCTCCATTAAACTATAAATTTTTAAGTGGACACGGTTTTTAATTTCATTAAGTAATTTATTTATTACAAGAGTTAACCCGTGACTTGGTCCGTACAAATTATATACCAGATTTTAAATCAGATCATAAGCTATCAAACAAAAAAGTTTCATATAAATCAGTTTAGTAGTTTTTGCGTGATTCTCGCACAAACAAACTTACAAATCAGCAGACAAACATTCTAAAAAAGGTTTATTTGGAGTCACGGACGCCTAAAAACCATATTATCATCTTATTTTTTAGTTTTATAATAGTTAAGATGAATATTATGAAACATTTATACGATAAGGACTGGAAATGTTTAAAAAGATCAATCATTCAATCAGTTATTATATATTCATATAGTTATTATTGCACCGGTTTGCAACAACACAACAATAAAACAATATAGAATATAAACTTAAATGCGTTACATATCAAACAGGATGCTTCAGATCATCAAACTGAACAACTTTTACTATGAGACAATTTGAATAAAATATCAATAATGGAAACTAATTTAAAATCGCGATAAAAATTTGCTGTTTGATACATTTTATTTTCTGTGCAGCAGATTTTTTTTCGTGATTTCGATTCTAGCTCCATAGTTAACATTTTCAGTTTTATGGTCTGAAGCACCCTTTTCGATATGTAACTCATTTAATTTTACACGTAGTATAACATTTTTAAAATAAAGAAAACAGAAGCACAGAATAGGTAATCGTATACAGGGTGTAAGTGTCAGCCTAGCAAATACTGAAACTGTGAACTCATACCATTCAACTCAACAACTTTCACTATGGAGCATACCTCAGGAAACGTGAAAAAAAATCAGCTGTCGCATACATTTCAGTCAGGTAGGTATAGCAGTTTTGTATGGGACATCTGATTTTTATTCGCGTTACACCTGTATAGTTCTACATAACAGAAGTAGAATTGTGACAGACTTATGATTAATAAGCAATTTATTCCTAACGAAAGAAAAATAGATAGATGGTATAACTAAATCTCATTTCATTTCAACGGAAAGCAAGAATAATTCTAAGATCAAAGAAAGAAATCTAATTAATAATATTTTTGATAATTTAGAATACTCACCTCTATATTCCCCGAGGTAAGTCAGATATATTCTGAAAACTCAGATGATCCTGTCCAATGTGACGGTAATAATTATCCTTCTACTTCTACCAATATTATTTAGTAATCAACAGACTCTTTAGAACTATAATCATCATCATCATCGGCCTACATATAATGTATTACCAAATAAAGCTATAAAATCTAACAAACTAGTTACAGCTACTAAGATTATTATCATCATTTCAAACAATCTCCGAAACAAGGCAACGAAACAACGCCTAGCAGTGAATGTGTGTCAGTGCGCGACACCCAGACAGCATGGCATTGTCCCACGTGACGGGATTGGACGGGATACGACGGGATCCGACGGGATATGGCGAGCGACGGGATGAGCCCGCCTCGGACAGGTTGGCCCGCTTCCAGCCGCGTGGCATGCGATATCAGGATATCTTCTTATATAAGTGCTCGTTGTCACAACTGGGTCGGCGTTTTCATTTATAAAGTGAATTGGAAATCCGTGTTTAACTTTAATGGTTTTCTATTTGGTTGAATAGGGTTTTAGGCTCAGTTTAGAGGAGAGGATGCCAAAAAGTTTATAAGTTAATATTTTAATTTCATGTGTTCATTTATGATAGAATCTTAATAGCGTCTAGTATCTAAAAATATTGGCATCGATTGTAGCAGGTGGCGATCAATTGTTTTTGCCTACACCTTAGAAATAAGTAGGTAGCGTGCATACAATATAACAGTTGACTTTTGAATGTGTAAAAGTAAAAAAAAAATGCTAAAGATACTTTTATGACATATTATCATTTTATGAATTCTGGACAAGACAAACAATTTGAACGTTGCATGTTATGTGCCAATAACAAACGACGCCACTTATTTCATCAATAACAAACTACATTTGATTGCAAAAATATATCGAATCCTCACACATCCTGCAATAATATCCGTAACACCTAAAACAATGTCGGAAAATTATTTTTCCTTACGCGATAAAATCTGACGTATATCTATTCTAATGGTGACTGAGCTTGAATTCTTGTCATTAGGTCTGGGATTCTACCTTTTGTGGAGCAAATGAGGTGCCAGGCGCAGCCAGATGATCGCTCCACTAATGCGAGTGTTGTGGGGTCAGGAATCGATTAAGGCCACGCTCTCGGGCCACCCGCGACAGCCACTATCAATTAATATCTGAATCTTGTTTTGTTGTTTGATCTAGCCTTGTAACTTCTTCTTGTGGTGCCATGTCCTACAGGAGGTTGGCTATTATTAGGGCTATTCGGACCATGGAGACTGCTGCTCTAAATAATGAGGTGTGATGTATGTAATATATACTTAAAAAACAGTTCTGTGACTGACTAACGGACAACGCACAGCCTAAACCGCTGAAGATAGAAACATGAAATTTAAAATATACAACGTGTTAATGATAAGCGCAAAACCAAACTGGTTAATAACAAAATACTTAGATTAAAATTTTTTTTATTGATTTGATAGTTAATCTTTAAAGTTATTTCCATTTTAAGTTTTCAGGCAAAAATTCTTTCTATCATTTCAGCAATGAATGAAAATGCTAGCGTGCTCGTGGATACATTTTAAGAATCTTGTTTTGGTAGTAAGTAGGGTGAATGTGCCCGTGCGGTGGGTTGAGGTCGGGTTCAGTAAATTTTAAATTTTAGAAACAAATTATTTAATATTTTAAAAACAATCACCTATGTTGAAAACATGATAATTTGATTCTGCTCTCGATTCTAAATAAACTACTTTCTAGTTTTGCGTTAATTCATTAACACGTTGTATATTCTACAAAGGACGTAGGGTGCACAGTAAAGAATTTTTCAAATATCTCCCTTAAAGGGGTACAAAGGGGTGTTGATGTTTCTAAAACCTAGTTAATATAATATCGTTGATTATATTTATAATCTATGCAACGTTATATGATTCCTAAGAATAAGAAAGAAGAAAGTAGGAACTAAGCTTCCTTAGCAACACAGACTTAGAAAACTTCATCGAAACTATACTTTGTCGTAGAACCAACTTAAGTCTTGCTAAGAAGTTGTGAAGAAAAAATATAACTACCTGTACAAGTGGAACTAATGCAAATAAAGAACTACGAGTCGACATGCAATTTATTTTAATTTATGAAATATTTACCAACTTTATTAATTTTTAAATTAAAGAATTATATTTCCTAAAACCCTTGTGTACCTGAAAACCATATGTACAAAAACAATAATATTTTGATTTTATTGAATTACGTTCTATATTAATAGGTTTCCTCGCGATGTTTTCCTTTATCGTTTCCGCAGTCGGTACTACGTACATAATTTAAAAAAGCGGATTAGAACCCAGGACCTTCATGATTGAGTGTCCGTACCTCTCCACAACGCATCAACGACGCTCAGATTACTTACCTTTTATTACCCACGTTACACGCCAATGCAAGGAAAAAATCAAGTTCACTATGAACTGTTTTATCGGGCCGTCAAAGAATCGCATCAAACCTGAAATGTGTTTGTTGCACGAACTTCCTGGCTCCCGTTTACTCCGTGCCAATAAATAGAGTCTTTCATAAAAGTTTCTTACAAAGTAGACGTCCACAATGGCGAGGCGTGTGTTCCGCATGCCAAACAAGATAGTTGGACAAAATAATAAAGCAGATGAGAAAGTTGTCGACATAAAATAACATTTCCATGAATTTTCAACGATTCGAAGTGTTACTAATTTGTTTTAAACATGCTAATTATGCAATATTCTATCTAGTAAATTTATATGGGTAGTACTAGCCAATAGTATTGCAGAATATCAATTGCGACATTATGAAATATGATTCTTTTTACAATTTGAAACACTTTCTAAATTTTCAGGGGTGGTTTAGACCATCAAACTGAAAAACTTTTATTATAGGAGCAAATCTGAAATTTTTTGTTTCAAAAATATGAGTCGAATAGGCATTGCAGTTTAGTACCTATCCATAGAAAAGCTGTTTTTTTCTCTGTATCATTCCTGAAAATTTAGAATGCGATAAAAAAATATTAAGTATACTGAACACGAATAGTACAAACAAAAACCTTTACCATTGTCTTCACATTCGTTGGATGAGTGTAAACTAACCAACATGTTATTATAATAGCTACATTATGTATTACATGTAGGTACTTCCTTTGATCTCCACATGAAATAGTACACTACTCAGTTCCTTAACCCAATGTAATTGAACGGTAAAGAATTAATGAACACGCCTTCATTCCCGAACATCTCAAACAAAGACTCAAGAGGTATTGTCGACCACAACACGCTCCGTACCTCCACTGTATATCAATTGTTACAGCCTCAAACAGCTAGAATAAACGACGAAGTACGTACGAAACACGTCATATACATAAATTGCGTGATTCGCGCGTGACACGGGTGCCGAATCGACTTGTCACGCCGTTCGAACGCGCTAAACCACGGTGTGGCGGGAACCATTAATAATTTATGCTAGGTGTTCCATCGTGTACCTTTGCCTCGCGGTTTGGAATTTGAATCAATGCTATGAGTTTAGTTTTATTATGATCGGGACTGACTGTTTGACTTTGGCATTGTGTCATACGCGTTTTGATGTAAAACATCTATTGGCACGCCCTGACGATAAGACCGACTCGTGTGCCGTGATGGCAAATGGCATGACGCTCTCTTATGCAGTCATGCCCCCTTGCTCGTTGTTTCACATCAACCAGGCTAGGCGTCCCGTGAGGGTAACATTTGTTTTTCCTTTCCTTTTTAACTAAACAGATGTCATATGCACCGCTCTATAGAGAAGTATGCGAAATCATGTCAAGACAGTGCCTGTTTTTTAAAAGGCCTACGAATCGAGTACCACGTTGTATAATACAACCAATATAACAGTAGGAGTATGAAATTCGACCTGAAAAGCAGACCTGGAAAATGTGATAAGATCTGAATAAGATTAAATTGATGATGTCAGATGCCAGGTCAGAATTAGCCGAAACTGATGGGAACGTATGGCACGATGGATGAAAATAATTAGGTATATCAGGACCGCCAGGACCAAAGTAGAAATATCTTTATAGATAAGCTCGCCCTTTGTACATGCCTACTTTAATAGTTTTTTTCTGTAATGTTAAAATAAAATCATAAATAGAGATTCGTCTGAAATCTAGAAATAATACACTCTTTTTAATTTACGTAGCCGTGGTATGACTACGACTGTAGCAAAGTGCTACGTCGTAGCATCTGTATGCTTACCATAAGATTGACGCTGTATTAGTTCTCAAAGTAACTACTATTTAAACAATTGGAGTAAAATTAATGTTATGAAGATTATTACAAGTATATTTTTTCTTTATCGGTCCTACGAGTATAGTCGTTTTTTGTACATTTCAATAATATCATACCCGTTGGATGACGGCTGCGCAGGACCGGTCGTTATGGCGATCCTTGGGGGAGGCCTATGTCCAGCAGTGGAAGTCCATCGGCTGAGATTTTGATTATGGAGCATATTGTCACGGATGCTACCAAACGTCGAACGTAAAAAGGCATTCAAAAATTCGGACGGTTTATTAACAGTCTCCGTGGCTCAGCGGTCGACGGATGGATTGTAGTTGACACCTAAGTTGAGAAGTTCTGGGTTCAAAACCTCACCCCGGTGAAAATAGTTTTTAGATTTTAATGTTGTTTAGGAATGTTCTAGAAGAAAGAGGGAGAAGGAACATTTAGAAAGAAACAGAAAATAACGAAAAGACAGTCGTGTTCGGGAATGTTCGAGAAGGGAGTAGAAGCGTTTGGAAGGGAACAAAGAAATAACGAAAAGACGATCGAAATTCAAATTGTCTAGAACATTCTAAGGGGTATATAAACCGGCGAGTTTGCGGCCACAGGGCAGTATTGAGTTTAACAGTGAAAAGTGCTAAACAAAAGGAAGGAAAGTGAAAGTGAAAAAGTGAATAGTGTCAAGTGCAAAGTGAACAGTTAAGTGACAGTGTAGTGCGCTTTAGTAGTGACGTAGTGAACAGTGAAAAGTGGTGTAAGGGGAATCCCTGCGCGGATAACCGTAAGTAAGAGAAACTCAAATAAACTCTGTAAATTTGGACTTGGCGTTTCACTCCAATCCCGGAACCCGTCGCTCGTAACAATATCATATGCTTACAACTGTATTCCCCAAAGAAGGTACTAACTAAAAATTTTATTTGTTGCTTATTATAGTTTTTGTAGATTTAGTAAATATTATTAATTCTATGTTTCCACTTATGAGTAAATAGCTATGTCCCATCCGGATTCATATTAGACGCTGTAACCAATTTTAAGATTTTTAGCTACCACATGAATGCAATAAAAAATTGAATTGAACCGCAGTTTAACATTCAAAATATCTTCACATTCCGCATGCCCATAACTATCCAGGTAGGTACCATCGCCATTAAAAAGAGAGAATTTAAAAGTTTACACAAACAAATCAGAGAAAATTGCATTTTTACCTTTCCAAGCCAAGTGCATAAGCTTAACACGTCACTCCTATGATGCATATTTTAAATTCCCTCCGCAGAGTCCGGGGCAATCCCGTCGGGTCCAGACTACTGGCGACTTTGCATCCGAGGTGACCGCTACAAAAGCCTTTCGTTTTATCTTTATGTTATTCCACGTACCTTTTTGCCACAACCGTAGAATGCTAGGCGTTTGCTTTTAGTTATACAATTTTGATTTGTGCATGTTACACAGGGCTCCCATCTCAAAAAATCGAATTTAGCGCTAAAACTGTGAAAAAGCACTAGATTCTTCGTTAGGCACTAAATTCTCATATACGATGCTAATTATACTGCAATATACTGCCGTTTCAAAACTTCAGTACCTATTAGACTCAAATGTATAGTATGGTACTTTGTCTCCATAGTGAAAGTGGTTCAGTTTGAAGCTCTAAACTACCCCTTATAATATTACTAGGGTGTTTGTTACACCTTGTATATCTATGGGTTGTAACTAAGTACAATGCTCTTGTGTAGGGTATATTAGGTATAACAACGTAACATAGTCGTTCCTATCACACAATAGATGTGATTTACTTCCCAAGCCTATATTAATCATGGTGCAGGTATATCGCACGCGTAGTTCTGCCTCCAACTAGGGTTCACAGATCGAAAAGAGAGATTTCCTGACAAAATTCCTGATTATTTCAGTTTTCCTGAAATTTTTTCTTTGTGTTGTGGGTCAGATATACTAGTACTTACATCTCTAAACAACACTATCGGTATCAGATTGAGTATCGATATCGGTAGAAAAAGATCTTTAGTGGATAAAATGTGAAGTACTTAATTGTTTTTGTCTCTTAATTTTGAGTTCACCCGGAACACAATAATTATCTTGCAACTAAGATAATTGCTTGTAAGTATACAGGGTGTTAGGGTTAACTGTTGCATTACTTTAAGGGGTGATTGTACCCATTATACTGAACAACTTTCCCCAAGAAACCAATAGGAAATTAGTAAAAAAAAACTTTTCATACAAACGTTCGATCAGCTGATTTAGTGCCAATTTTGGACTAAGAAGAAATACAGGGTGTAAACTGAAAACTTAAAGGAGTGCTTCAAACCATCAAACTGAAAATAACTTTTACGATGGGTCAAACTTTGATCAGCTGTTTTTGTTTTTCGCAATTTTAAAGTTTTTCCTACAATAAAAGTAGTTCAGTTTGATGGTCTGAAGCACTCCCTTAAGGATGTGCCATATTGAAGGTTACACCCTGTATAAACTGGCTATGGCTTCAGTTAAGGCTCTACTCTTCTTCACACACGGCACAGTTCTTTTTAAAGAACACAACAGGTGAAGGTTCGTCGGGAAGTCATAAAATAGTTATAAAAGACCAGAAATTGCTAAAATCAATATCACGAAATAAAAACATTACCCTCCTTCTGGTGCAGTCGGAATTTAAAATTTTCCCTGACAGAAGGTTAAAATGCCGGAAACGTCAGAAAAATTCCTGATGTCTAGTAACCCTAACTCCAGCACAATTACAAGACACAATAGTTGTCTAATGGCATCTATCAGTGCAGTGATTATCTCGCATGACACATCTAAAGTTACGACACAGTTCATGTAATGCTGCTATGTAATTGTGTGAATGAGAAAAAAATCTCTTTGTCACAAGAAAGAAAGAAAAAGCTATACTTATATTCGTACATTTCGATATACGGAGTGCATTTCGTGCGTATTCATCTTGAATTTGTCAAATTAACAAAACAATCAATCGTGCTTTGTTACGCCCAGTCTGATTTGAGTTTTCCGAAATTTATGTACGATTTGTGACACCATCACACCACTGGCTTTTCGGTGAAGGAAAACATCGTGAGGAAACCTGCATGCTTAGATTTCGAGGCAAGTATTGTATACACTGTCCGTTATAAGTGGTAAAGGGCTCACTATCCATCAAACTGAACAACTTTTACTATGAGTGCAAACATTAAACAGCAAAAAAATCGAGTGAATGTATCAGGGATGCAGCCGCAGCGGAGTACGTGAAACATCTAGTACCGAGTAATGGCTTATATCCTTTAAATAATGATAATAAAATTATGGCGGTAGGTGCTACACTTCCAAAGTAATAAAACGATCTTGGTTTAAGTTACCTATTTCTTTACATATGGTTTTTGCAAGTGACCCTTTACTAACCGAAACGAAAGACGTTTTGCGTCAAAAAATACGTGGCTTAGTTTAAAATTACCTCAATGACTCATAAACCAAGATTTTTTTCACTTACGCTGTAATTACTTCAATTTCACCCTATACGAGTATATCTTCTGGATAATCAACAAGCCTCTAATGCTCGTTGGCAAATATCTTCACCATGGCAAGTCAAACTCGATGGCAACTCAAAGTAAAAATAACTATTAACTTTATAATTCAGCATCTATTGTTACCTAGCAGATCCTATTTTTAATTAAACTGAAATATTTATTCATTCTGGTGTCCACTTCCACCGGCATTTATCTAAGGACAAAATTCGTAACAAAAGAGCCCTCCGTCAGATTAAATTTCCGGCGGGGCCCACTTCAGCCCTAGGACGCCCTTTATTACCCCGTTACAAAAGCCAAAAGCCCCGGTGGAACAGCACTAGAATATTAGAACTAGGGCTGTTAGAGATATACTATATCGGATTCGGATATGGATCTAAGGCGAATTTAGTCTTTTTTTTTAATAATGTCAAATGAAACAAACTGTTTCTTATTTTGTGATTAACAAATCACACCGACACACGGAACACATCCGCATCTTATCTACGCGGTGGTAGAGTCAAAAATAACGTCAGAAAGCTATCCATGTGATATTCTTATTTTGTATAAAACATTTTGAGTTTGAGTTTGAGTGTGGTAAAATAACGGTTGTAACAGACTTGGATTGAGGAATGAACGGACTGAATGACGGAATGAAATTGTATTGTGGTAATACAATTTTAGGACATACAGGATAGGATCAGACAAAGAACCCTGAATAAGATCATTCAGTCTATCCATTCCTCCGTCCCAGCCTGTTACAACCGTTATTTTACCTCACTCAAACTCAAAACTTATTATTGAAAATAATATCACATGAATAGCTTTCTGACGTCATTTTTGACGCTACCACCGCATAGAGAAGATACGGATCTGTTCCTTTGTTCAGAAGATGGCCAGAAACTCTACAACACATATCTTTTAAAAAACAAATTATAACCATTCACTATGCGTGGTTCAATACGTACTTGGCCAGCTTTTCCTAAACAATTCACCACTATAATCTATTATTGAAAGAAACATTAATGTTTCCTCTTCGCGTTAACAAACTCGGCCCGACCCTACGTATAGTTTCGGTCACGGATACGAAGCTGCGAAACAGCACTAATTAGAACCCCCATTCATTTCGAGGCCCTACCATTCTCGGTTTACTTTTGTCCACTTTGCAGGAATTTTAAAAGGTTCATACAATATTTGAACAATCGCAAATTAAAAGGATGCTGAAAGATGGTCCGTTTTGACTGAGAGCACTCGGTGGCCATTTAAATGAAGTGCCTATCTAAGTTTTACGAAAAAAAAATGGATTTTCAAAATTAACAAACATCTTGAACATTGTCTACTAAATTATTTAGACCCAATAGAAATTCCAGATTCCTAATATACCCACTATACAGGGTATAAGCCTAGCAAATACTGAAACTGTGAATTCAGACCATCACGACGCTCAGGAAACGCGAAAAAAAAAATCAGCTGCTCCATACATTTGACTCCATACGTTTTGTATGGAGCAGCTTGTTTTTTTTTCGCGTTTCACGAAAATATTTCGCGCTATCGTTAGGTTCCAAAATTTCTTTTAGTGAAGAGAATCCACATTACTAGCTTTTTCTTATTCGACTTATGCAATGGCTACGGAACCCTATTATGGGTGGGTCCGACACGCTCTTGGCTGGTTTTTAGATTTTTTGTCTGATTGTCACATAAACATAATGTGCCTATAAAATAAATAAAATAATCTATAAAAGTATTGTATAAAATAGCTTTGGGTAACATATTTTAGGTTTCTTAATTAAAAAATCTTAAATATTATTATGCCACTGAACGTTTATAGAATGGACGTGGACTCGGTCAGATATACTTGTACTTACATCTCTAAACAATACTATCGGTATCAGATTGTGTATCGATATCGGTAGAAAAAGCTCGTTAGTGGATAAAATGTGAAGTACTTAATTGTTTTTGTCTCTTAATTTTGAGTTCACCCGGAACACAATAATTATCTTGCAACTAAGATAATTGCTTGTAAGTATACAGGGTGTTAGGGTAAACTGTTGCATTACTTTAAGGGGTGATTGTACCCATTATACTGAACCACTTTCCCCAAGAAACCAATAGGAAATTCGAAAAAAAAAAGTCCATACAAACGTTCGATCAGCTGATTTAGTATGGAAAGTCTAAATTTTTTTTGCGACACTTATTTGATCCTATCAGTTCACACCGTGTTAACAAAACATTTGCACAAAATCAATTACAGTATACCATATTGACGTCTTTTGAAACTCAAATTCATGCATTCAATTTTGCACTCAAACGGTTCACAGAATTTTCAATTTTTTCTTTATTTAAGAATATGTTTGTTATGCCGTAAAGTACAAAAACGACTTCATCCATAACAGCAGTTGATAAATCACGCTTTTACGATTTAGGACAGAACACAAAACTTCAATTCATCAAATTAGTAGGTAATTAGAGTAAGACAACACTATTATAGTAATGAAAATCACGTGATAACGCCCACTAATTCAAAGAGCATAGAACACAAAGTTCACTAAACTGGCCACGTATCGATTAAATTCGAAACTACCTACTATGTATTTCAAAATGGTCAAACTACGAACAAATGCAATAAAAGCTAGTAACGTGAAATTCGACGAAACTACGAGTAGATGGACTGTGTATCAGTGTATTGGATCATTCTGGCCTGACTGACGTTAATGATCATTACTTCCGAATACAAAACAAAGAACAGCGCTACACAGCCCGACTAATTTATGAAGCTTTAAACAAAACCAAAATGTACTGCGCATCGATGAAAGTTCGTTCCCACAACATCGGTGTTCAGGAATTTCATATTTCATTTAACACGTTAATGTCTGTTACTAGCATATGATGGAATAGCGCATGCAATTTCGCAGTAACAAACTTTGTAGTTTACAAAGTGCAAAAATCGAGTCTTTTACAAACCAATCCCAAAATAAATCGATAAAAGTCATTAACCGTCTATTGCCTAACTGCAGCTATTCAAATGCTATGTGATTTGGAAGCCGTCCATGTCGGGACGTCAGACTAGCGCCATTACGCCCCACCAGTCTATCTGACACTCCTCGCCTCCTTTGACGCATCAAAAATCGGATTAAGAGAATATAAGGTTGTATAAACCGTAGGTTTCTAGTTAGACTGGTCACGTTATACCTGCGAAAGAGCCGTGATGAGCCAACTCGCAGTTACGTACCTCAATGGCCGGCTGTTAAGCGCTAAACGAGGCCTTATGGCTGAAAGAAAAAAAGGCAGTAGTAGATAAAACACAGCGAGGCAGTTCGGAGAGCAGTTTACGTCGAGCTGAGCCGATAATGGCGTTGGACGAAGCAGTTTAGTGGAGACGATGTGAACATTGATTTTTTTTAATTTATAATGGGTTGAATTGCACGGTGACTGCAATACCCGTAAGTAGCATATGGCCATTTTGAATCACAATACGGAGTGCAATTGCGCTCCATTGTTGCATACAATGTGATGAATATAAATCTGTCTATGTTTCAACTCAGTATACCTACTTGTAGTTAGTCTTGAAAACTATAATAATGCTATAAGATGCTTACTACAAGAATACAGATTTTCAGTGTACTGAAAAAACGTTTGTAAACAATTCAGAATAATCGTTTTTCAGAAATTAATAAAAATACAAGGGTTCTTATTTTCCCAACATTTGTATTATTCTACAAAGAACCTTTGGTAAAATTCTACAAAGAAACAGAAGAAACCAAAGAAAATAAACTTGAATAAGGAGTGCAAATGTACTCCATACTCTAGAACTACGATTTTTACATGCGCGTCGACTATAAAACGGTAGAAACAAAATAAAATAGACAGAAACTCAAACCACTTTAAAGTAGCTCTATAGGTAGAATGTAAAACTTGGAACCCATTAGGCGAGAAGAAGGGAACTAAAGTTTGGTTAGTTTTATACCCAATCGCTTACACTGGGTACCTGTGTAAGTTAGACACTTTGCCAGCAAACTACTGCCGACTACTTACCACTGCTAGCGAAGCTTATACGTTTGTTTTTGAAAAGCCGTAACTAGAGATGTTATAAGAGGCTTAGCAGAAATGGTGCCAATTAGCGAAGTATACGGAGTGGAAGTGAAAACTCACCAATTTCAAAGCTATGGTATTATTACAAAGAGCAGTGTAATTCGACGTTATGGAATTCGTTTTTGTAGAATTACTGATGTTGAACGAAGTGTATTCAGTACCTAACGGAATGCTATTTGGAGACATTTAAATATAGAGTAGTAATTATAGTACTCTGTGATATAGATATTTGAATCTTGTCAATGAAACGTCTATAGAGCATTAATAAGGTCCGTATTAACAAACGAAACTCAATTCTGATAGGTTATTAAGTAACGTCAAACGCATACTAAAAAACGTCATCTGAAGAGGCCGCCAGCGTTGGAGTTCCATTTATTAATACGGGCCTAAAAACATTAAATTATAGAGCAATAGATGTAAGAGCACGAATTCGTCGTTCATGCGTCGCAGGTATGTCGTACTCCTTTAATAGTAAATGTATTCATTTCATAAATTGTTAATGGCATAATTACAATAATTCGATTTCAATGGTTACCGTGTTTGTGTGAGTAATGAAACGCAACTTACCGAATTAACAGCCGCCATCACAACATGGGCGTTGCCGCTCCGCCGTGACGACTACACGTACATTCTGAAACAAACATAAATCACCTAATTAATTACATTCCCTGACAATAAAACGGACGTAGGTATAACTGATATATGTCTACGCTCTATAAAAACCTCCATACTCTATACATATAGCATCAAATACGTTGAAGGCGGTCATCAACGTCAATCGTAAAGTAAATTAGTACAAAAGTAATATCGTAAATGCCTCTGAAAGCAGGTCGGCCTTGTTGACATCTCGTATATGTTCGTCTGACTCAATGCAGTCTCGGCCGCGACGCGACGTTTCGCCTTACAGAACATGGTGGAAATGAGACCGTTGAAGCTGATACCTACCTAAACACAACAGCATAAGTCACAAAATCAGTCATCAGACGCGGCAATAAGATACGCCGCGGCAAATAGAATAGTCGCGTTCACAGTCAGTGGGGCAAACGTCCAAGTCCATTAATAAAATTGAATCAGACGGACATTCTCTAGCACAATATGTGCACGTGCGAGGATAAATAAAACTTCGGAATGGCGGAGTATGCTAATCTGACGCTGGGACCTATCAAACGCAACCTCCACTCCGCTTTTCCACTACACGCCAGTGGCGGACTCAGCTTTTAATTTTGAGGAGGCAGTCTTACTTACATTATTCTGATGCGAGTATTAGTTTCTATGGCTGTAATTTTATGCGTTATTCATCGTCTGCGAAGCAACATAATCGCAGAATCGACATACTTTTGTTTTCGTTGGCATAATTAGGCAGAAACAATAAGGGAAGGGTAGCATGACCCTCTTTGTTACCCCCTGGCCCACTTTGGATGGAACTGCTCTTAATATAAACCACAAATGTTTTACGATCTCTACTCGACACATCACTTGCTCACAATGAGCTTTTCTTCGTAATGAGGAAGACTAAGACTTAAGACAATAAAATTAAAAGTTTATTACTGCATGCTATAAAATGGTTGTCAAATGTTTTAAGTTTGCGATTGTGTTAAGATGCAGTCGAATCATACGTGGTTTGCGGCAGCGGTCTCCACGCAGACGGTCCATATTTGTAATAATGTAGTAATAATAAATAACAAACTTCTGTAATAATTATCTTTCTATGGTACCATTGAGATTCTGTAATTTATGAATTAATGAAACATCGACTTCAAGTTTATCAATAAAGGTTCGATCGAATTGGGAAATGATTTCCCAATTCGAAAGACGACTATCATCTGTTTTAGTTGATAGATGTCCAATGCTGAACTTGAGACTTTTGCAATGATTTGTACAGCAAGAAAAAACAAAATATATAAATGTACACTTGAGTTGTGAACCTTTATTGATAAACTTGAAGTCGATATAATTTATAATTTTTTTAGTAAACCAGAAACCTCAAACGTCGGTAGTGTGAGAAAACTTCACCAACGCGACCGCGGTCCGCTTTACTTTAATCGTAACTCAACACAAAAACAATGCTATAAAGCCACATTACAAGGCAGAATTAGTGCATAAAGTTCTAGATTCTTAGTGAAAATAGTGGTCAAACTTGTACAATACTATTTATAGCCATAGTTGTTTTTATTTAAGTGCAAATGAATTAACAGTCAATGGATTACGATTATACATCGGCCTCGTCTAGACTAATATTCATTTGATAGTTAACTTATTTTTATAAGTTTTCTTGTTCTATTTCCTGAATTATGATAATCGTCTCCATGCGCAAATGGGCAGTCCCCTTTCCCAAATATCATTTTTCACGTCTGGGACTTCTATCCCCAACTTATCTGATTGCTGGTCGATCCACCTCTCTTTGACCTAATCTCGGCCATATTAATCCATTTTCTGAACACTGCTTAATTTGTAGTACAAAAGTTTTATTTCATACAAGCCATGAAGTTGTTTTGTAGAAACAAAAATGAATTTATTCAACTTCGAATCTGTGTAAATATCTATCTATCTAACTAACTAACATTCGAATTTGTATTTTATATTCAATATAGGAACTAAGGTACAAATAAGGCGGACTTATGGCTAGAGCATACACACCTACAGAGGAGAAAAAAAATGTACAAGTTTTTAGCAAAATTATGGTATTGAAATTACACCCTGGGGGTATTTGTATAATGATGTCCAAAGCAAAGCGAGGGTGGCAGGCCGGGGCGGGGATGGCGACTAGGAAATCATTTGTTAGAAGCTGTAAGACGGTGCCAAGTACTGAACGGCTGAAGATTGATATACTCTCAAAGGAATCCCTGTCACTTCCTTATAATAACATTTTGATAACTTTATCCTTTAAACTGTCTACTAAAGGAAAGCTAACAGTAACAATGGCGGTGTCCAAAGTAAAAAAGTTTTTCGACTTTTATAAATTATGTGAAATTAATTAAATGACACATAAATACAATACCCATAAATGTGGAATAACATCAAATTTGTTTAATTCGTTTATTTTAATTATTTTACTAATTGAGTGAAAAAATTTTTTCACTCTAGATATAGATAAAAATACAGAAAAGTCAAAGTCATTGTTTATTTAAAAAAATATCTCATAAATCTACCACCGCGTCGGAAGGTGTTCCGTTATAGAGAAGATGCGGTCAGAAACTCTACAACACACTTCTTTTAAACAAAACAAAATATACAAAGTACTTTTGTTACAAAGTTAAATCCAATATTAAATTACATAGACATTGTCAAGACCAGACATTTTGGTCATTCAAATAATCATCGAGTTTATAGTAACATTTTTTACAGAGGACTTGTTTAACATGGGACTTCAACTTTTTGTCTGTCAAGTTTAGAATATTCTCTGGTATCTTATTATAATAACGTATACAGTGCCCCATGAAAGATGTGTTGACCTAACTAAGTCGAAAATGTGGGAATACTAATTTATTTTCATTTCTTGTATTGTAATTATGAAATAAATATAAGTATTGATCAAATCAAAAATGAAGTTTGTTATGATAATTACAAAGAATGCAAATCTAAAACAATGCCTATGTCAAAAGGAAGAAAAAGTAGTACACAGCGAAGCATTATTGTAAAATACAAAGAATGAAATTAAAGAGCGCGACTTAAGTTTTATAACAAATAAAGCAAGCATGTATATTTACAATCTTCCATGAAATATGATTATAAAATAAAGACAAAGCGACGAATTTATGAAGCGCGCCCATCATTTTTATCACTTTGCTTGAAAACTTTAATAAAGTGGAGAATGGTGGAGACACAGCATTTCAGCTCAGGTGAAATATTACATTTTTATGCAAGGGGTATTTTTTAATATCACAGTCGCAAAAGGAAACGAGATTAGGTAAGGTTAAGTAAGTATAAAGTAAGTTTTAAGTTATTTTTTATGAAAGAACCGGAGTGTACACCTGTTTTTAGTGTTATGACAAGAATTTAAATATCTTGAGGCTAATAACGTTCGTTGCTTAGTTGCAAACGGGAGTGCAAGAAATTTTTTTGTCACTGTTATTATTATTTGCATTGGCCTTAGAAAATTTTCTAAATTGTCTGAGGCATTGACTTATAAACTAAACACCGGCAATATCTTAAGAGAAGTTTATTCGGAATGCGTAAATGCGCGCTGCAAACAATTGAATTCCACGCCCGCGGCATGATGGCGCGATAAAGCGCTATCGCGCCCCAGCACCCTTTCATTTTGCGCGCGAACGAACGAGTTAGCAGGCGCGATAAAACGTTTATCGAGGCACCATGCCGCGGACGCTGGTGATATTATCAATACTAACCAATTAAAGTCAACAGTCAGTCTAATATCTATGCTTGTATCTTGTCCGATTTTCGTTAAAATATACAGTTTCAAACTAGGATTAATTTAAGATTTGTATAGAAATCTTTGAGGCACTGTAACTTTAAAACCATGCATTTTAACGAAAATCTGACAACATACAAGCATAGAGATTACATTGTAGATTGTTTCTGAAAAATTTCATTGACTTTAATTGGTTAGTATTGAAAATATAACCCGACTTCGTTTGTATGGAGCGCACCAACTGTAATATACCCTTAACACATCTCAATGTAGTCTCAGAGTCTCAAGATACTTAAAATTTAACTCGATAACAAAGAAAACGGTAAGTTTAAGGCGCAATATTAGGACGAAATAACTTGGAGGCATTTTTATTTTTCGACTAGATTTATACAATTTACCGAAACCAAAGTCATGCCTCAGTATTCTTTACGTATTTTCATGTATTTTAAACATTTTTCTCGTTTTAAAAGAACTTGAAATAGATTCAGATTTTTGGTATTTATACTCACATTTTCACCATTCAGTTTGATGGTCTGAGTTCACCGTTTCAGTATTTGCTAGGCTGTCACTTACACCCTGTATAGAATTTAATTTATTTTCATCTATGACCAAGCTAGAAAGCCGACCAAAATTGTCAAATAGAAAAACAGGCATACAAAAATACTGCTAATCCAATGTCAACCTATATAAGTAACTGGGGCGTATGGAGTGAGGCCATTAATAAAATTGAGTTAGTGGCCAGCATCGGATGACAATGGCACTTCACCGGGGAACACAAAGCTATGTAATCCTCTGAAAGAGCCGTATATACCAAAAACCTGAACCATTCAATATATCAGCATGACGGGGATTGTTTGACATAGGAATAGCTCCCGCTATTTGAAAGAGATATTTCGAATTATACCTATAGATATACTTTTTAAAATAATTGGCTTGTATTTGGAATGCTCGAAAGCGCCCAACCTAGACGTATAAAGATCAATTTGAGAGTGTACTTGAAATAAAAACCGGTCAAGTGCGAGTTGGGCTACTCGCGCACCGAGGGTTCCGTACCATACCATACACATACGTAACAACATATTAAATCACAAAAAAAATACTTTCTCCGGGACCTTTAGTGCAATACCGACTCATACTTGGTCGGTTTTTATTATTTGTTGTTATACTGTAGAGTTTGGTCTATAATCATACCAAGTTTGACGCTTGTATGTATTATCGTTTTTACGATAGAGCGGGAAGAAAAAACGTTTATAAAAACTATTTTCTTGCATGAGGACCCCCCTTAATTTGTATCTTTTTGAAATGTTTATTATTTGCGAGCAAATCCGCATAATAACTCACATTCTGTGAAAATTTCAACTGTCTAGCTATTTCGGTTCAAAAGTTATAGCCCTAAATAGGTAGGACGGACGGATGGACGGACAACGTAGGCTTAATAATAGGGTCCCGTTTTCACCCTTTGGGTACGGAACCCTAAAAAGCCGTATAAAATATTTACTCGAAATCTATGAGCGTGTATGAAGCGACTTATGATTGTTGCTGAAGATACCAGGATCGGAGCAGGTGGCGATCAAATGGACAACCTACCCCAATGGGACATTACTGACTGCAAGTTTGCAGATTTGCAAGTTCTGACACGAGCACTTATCTTTCGCGTGGTGTTCGCGCAGTTCGCGTATTTGCCTGCCATGAGGCTCCGCAATCTGCAATCTCTTCTTGTTCTTGATCAAAAACAATCCCTGAGATTGGGATAGATACTCCAATAAAATACTTGACACTGGCAGAAATTCAGTGCTAACACACATGCAAAAGTTCATTAATTATAAAAAAAAAGACTTTGTTTTTCACGTGTCGATGGTTCTACCAATTGTCATGTATTGTTATGCAAATCACGAGCAGAGGCGTGGCGCCATACAGTTATATGTATACAGGGTGTTAACTTGCATAGTTGCCATACCTTGAGCGCTGATTGTACCCATGTTACTGAAAAACTTTCCCTAAGAAACGATTTTTTTTGGACTTTCCATACTAAATGCAATCAACTGATCAAACGTTTGTATGAAAAGTTAAAAAAAAATACCTACCACCTCACCCTCAACCCACCCCACCATCACCCTGTATAGGCTGATTTCATAGGGTTTTTTCCCTTGTAAAGGAATTATAAGCTAGTGATGCAAAGCTCACACTCACAAACAAATATATAAAAAGACAACTACGTACGAATCATCCAAAGTTTTAACAACCTAATACATAGTTCGTTTCATTAGCCAATACCTTATGTCATTAACATTTTACTCACGAATGCAGCATTGAGCCGAAATAACGACTATTAGCTACTAGGTCTTTACTGGCAAACATTGCTCCCATACATCCGTAACGTGGGCAATGAACACACATGCCAAATAATACAGAGAACAGAACGGTAACTTCGAAGGAAATTTGCACATAAATTCCACACACACGCCACAGAAGAATATTGCAATATTTACACATTGTAGCTACCGTCATCGTATATTGTTTTTACCGTTCTTAGTTTAAAACAGAGATATAAGAATGACATGGCTTTAGCAGTTTATCTGTGAGGTCTTCTTCTTCACATCGTGTGGGCAGCAAGCCCTGGTGTCACAGTTTTTTCAGACCGCTCTACGGCTTCTGACGTGGTTTTTATGTACCTATCGACTACTACCACCTACACCTAATATATGTGACAACGTTAGAAATATCTATAGAATTCTATTGCAATGATTGATAATTTTTGGAAGTGACAGTATACTGTTATTACCTTTAAAGAAAACATCTTTATCATCATTATCATTAACCTATAATTATATTATTATCTCCTCATACACATATCCTATCACAAATAAAGATCATGGAATGGGACATACTCCATCTCAGCAGTCCCAATGAGTGCAGTTTGGTCCAGACAAATTATTATATTCTCTCCGATTATTTTGAAACCGACTCAATCTCCAATCCAATCAACCTTTGATTTTTCTGCACTTTTTTTTTAATAATTTTTTTTCTGGAATAGGAACTCGAAAGTGGTCTTACTGTACTCTTTCTATTTCTCTACGCATGTACACTTACTCACGGAGGTACCAACATAAAAGTTCTCATTACGAGGCGTAAGGTCGAGAGCCGGCGCCGCGTCAATGGGAGTCTGTCGGAGGCCTGTTTATTCTACAATAAAACGCTCTTTTACGACTATACCGGCCGTTCTGCACGCGTGCGTAATTCTTTTGTTTACGAAACTTGGAAATATGGAAAACAGGACGTAGAGCGCCTTCTGTTTTTATTGTACTTCGGTAAAACGCTAAAAAGCCGATAGTAGATCTAGCAAAGTGTCTGACTACCCCGAAATGGAAGACCCGTCGCACATTTACGTATTACGTATCGTTGTGTTCACTAAGAAATGAATAGATTATAATATTTATAAGGTAATTTACATCTGAATAAAATATTAGTTTTCCAGCGTATCGTCGTAATACCTAAATACGAGTACGTCAAGACCTTCGTTCAATAATAGAAAACTAGAGAAACAATCAGTAATCCAAAAACAGCACGTTCAAATGAACATCTGAGCACTTTAAAACTGGAGCAATACTAGAGAAAATGTTTCTATACTAAATTCCAAATAAGGACGAAGAGATTTCCCGGTTCTTAAATAGCATTTTGGCATATCTTGGACGATACTAAAGCTGTTCTAAGAATAAGTGACAGGAAGTTTTTCAAATCTCTGTTTCTGTAATTTTGGAATGGAGTATAGTATAGTATTGCATTACATTAAACATATCAATTCGGACATCTAATCTAGTAGTTCGGTAGTTAGTTCAATATCGAACTTTTGAGACTTTTTTTCACTCAGTAGTTCGGGCCTAAACTGCTACCGAACTACTGAAGCTTTTTGTCTCAGTAGTTCGGTACTTTCAATGATAATTTTTTTATCTCCATTGCCGAATAAAAGAAAGGAAAGGCGGTGTAGTGTAATATTAGCATCATAGCTATCATGCGTTTTATATTATATAGAGTTTACCCGTGACTTCGTCCGCACAAATTATTTATCAGATTTTAAGTTAGATCATAAGCTATCGAACAAAAAAGTTTCACCAAAATCGGTTCAGTAGTTTTTGCGAGATGCTGTTACAAATAAACAAACAAAAAAACAAACAGACAGACAAAAATTCTAAAAAAGTTCATTTGGAGTCAGGGATACCTAAAAACAATATCGTAACTTTTTTTGGTTAATATATCTTCAATGTACACATTTCTGTTACAGTTTTATAATAGTTAAGATTCGGCGATAAGAACTGCCATTCAATAATAGTTTGTTTTAAATCTCGAGCTTCCGCGTTTCGCTGTGTTAAGAATAGCTTTATTAAATGAGGAAAGATGGAATCTTCAAACGTTAAGGAAAGACGGAAAAGCGACGTCAAAAGAAACAAAATACTTAGCTATAATTAAATACGTAAAATAACCCTCCTTCTGGCGCAGTCGGGTAATGAATGTTGACTAAAATTATACAGGCAACCTTAGTTATTTAATACGCAGAACCATAGATATATTATACAGGGTCCTTCATTATATGTTGACACTTTTTTTAGGGGATGATCAGACCATCAAACTGAACAACTTTCTCTATTGGGCCAACATCGAAATCGTGAAAAAAAAATCTGCTGTCCCATACATTTGGCTCGAGTAAGTTTGCAGTTTTGTATGGAAGTGCAGATTTTTTTTCGCGATTTCGATGTTGGTGCCATAGAGAAAGTTGTTCAGTTTGACGGTCTGATCATCCCCTCAAAAAAGTGTCAGCTTATTAAGAAGGACCTTATATAGAACTGAACGGTCAATGCGCAGAACGAAAGACGTCACAGATAGGTCATAGCATGGTCATAGTAAGATTCTTGTGGAAATACGTAAATGACGTCAGTTCGTTTTGAATGACCTAATCGCCTCTCTCTTCACATTAAAGGTGCACTTCCGATGCCAGCGGCCGATGCGACTGACGCGCGCGTCTGACGCGTGGTTCTGTCATATGCCATATGTCTATCGCATCAGCCGCGCGCGTCTGACGCACGCGACAGTCGCTAGCATCGGAAGCGGCGCCATACGTTTGCATAGTAAGTAGTATTGTCGCATCGGCCGTCGGCCACGAGCCGCGCGCGTCAGACGCATCGGCCGCTAGCATCGGAAGTGAACCTTTACATTGATGCCAGATAAATTTGCTGCAGAAATTATAAAATATTTATTTTGTTTCATCTTTATTATGAAAATCAATAGCCACAACAGTTTTCTAAAAATTATAAGTATAAAATATTATAGAAAATTCTAGCTTCTGAGTTGAAATATGTCCATTTATGTCACAAACATACTCGTCTAAACCAATAAGGTGCTTCCAGTTGACCTTAGGAATCATAAAACTTTACAAAAAGCAAAGTCCGACAATACAAGAAAAGGAAAACATTAATTTATTTTAAATCACAAAAAACATTAATTTTTCTACGATTACAAATTTACATTTTCAGTTGGTATAGTCTACATACATAATTAGATTTATATGGAACCCTCTGCGTGAGTCTTACTAGCACTTATCAGATTTATATTTCATAGGTATAATCAAAACTGATTGCGGCCGGCAAAGAACGTGTCGGACTCGCCCATGATAGGGTTCCGTAGCCATTGTATAAGTAAAAAAAGATGAAAGTTTCAAACCTGTTTATCTTACCTAAAAGAAATTTTTGAAACACAATGACAGCGCGATTTATTTTCGTGCAACGCCATCTAGTTTGTCATTAGATAAAAAATCAATTTTACTGGTTTTTTCTCCATGGTGAAAGTTGTTCAGTTTGATGATCTGAAGCACCCCCTTAAGTATTACTAGGGTGTTTTTTACACCCTTTATATAGGTCCACTGCAGGGCACAGGCCTACCAGCGTAAGTCCACCACGCGTGCCCAATGCGTATTGGTAGACTTCACATACGCATCAGAATTTCTTCGTATGCAGGTTTCTTCACGATGTTTTCCGTCACCGTGACGGTGTATGTAAATATAAATAAACCCATCGACGTGTGCTTATGAGCGTTCCTGACGTTTTTCCGCTCTCAGCGTGCCAAGATAATTTATTAGTCACGGTTGTTCCCTCGGACTGGAGTTATTCAGCTGTGACCATTTTAAATACTCGTTTGGTAGAGGTTTCTCCATTTAAAATATAAGGTATAGGTATGGGCATTCTGCGTACTTTCCAGGGCACATTATTGTACAATAGGAATATGGAAATCTAAGAGGGCCGTTCTTAATACCCTGAAGGTTTTTTAAGGGGATGATCAGAGCATCAAATTGTAAACTCGACCTGAATGTAAGTGTGGTTGAATAAACGTCTTTTATTATTATTTGTAAGTATGAGACTGCAATTTTTTTTCGCGATTTAGATATAGAAAAAAATTGTTTAGTTCGGTGGTCTACAAATTGTTGGACATATTTAATAAAATCTTAATAATCTTACTTGTCATCAATCTATGTTCTAAGTTTAAACCTTGCTACATCTGCCTGCAGTACAGTTGTTAGTAGTGTTGACAGTAGTTCTAGCAATGTTTTATATCACCTAAAAATGGATTATGGTCGTGAGTTTATGTCGTTATGTATGTAGCTTTTGTACTATGTACTAGCGTCCGCGTGGAATTAGATTATCGAATAATCTTTTCTTATTGTACCCCTATATCCTCCGTAGAATATTTATTCCAAATGTCATGTTTCTATCTTCAGCGGTTTAGGCTGTGCGTTGTCTGTCAGTCAGTCAGTCACGGAACTGTTTATATACGGATATGTGAAATTCTACTTATTTAAATTTTGAGGATACAAAACCTGTCGCTACAAATGCGAGCGACGCGAGCATGATAGTCATTTGTGAATGTGTACACCAACGACAACGAACAGTGTTAGGTTTACCTCATAGTACACCTAATGAACTATTAAACCTGTTCTGGTAACTCAAAAACTTTCAACATTTGACAGACACATTAACATATTACCAACCCTTTCTTAAACCACCAATTTTAAACATAACATTAGAAGCAATTGCATTATGTAATATTCAAAGTTGTTCAAGTGTGAAGCTGTTAAACTGAAATGCACGTCGTAACTGCTAATTCTAGCTAATTTGTCGCGGAGCGTCTCGCGGGGCGCTGTTAGAGATTTAGCTACATTTAGTGTTGCATACAACGCGAGTCATTGAGTCGTTATTTTGAAGATTTATCTCTGTTATTCATGATAGAGCGGTCAAAAGACTAGGAATCTTAAGTCGTGTGGGACACGAGTTGAATCAAATATTTAAAAGCATTGAAAAGGACTCGTCATAAAAAGAACTCTAGTCTTCAAGGAAAGATTAAAGTACGAATTTATATCACTACTTTTATAGTGGAACTAGTTTTTTACCGCGATTTCTTCTGCATTGACTGTTTATGCCTTTGTCCTTTCACAGGGTTCAAGCTACCTCTATACCAAATTTCATCAAAATTGGTTAAGCAACCGTGAAAACATAATAGACGAGACCTTTCGCATTTATTATATTAGCACTAGCATTTAGCATTTTATTAGTTAAATTGTTGTTTTTTAACAATAAACAACCCTAAAGTAACTCTTATTCTAGCAGGTTTTTTTTCGAAAGTTGTCATTCAGGCTTTATTATCTTATACTAAGACTTGAAAATAAAATTGTGTGACTCGAGTGTTACTCGCTGTAAAAACAAGACTCGAACGCACAACAAAAACTCGAACGCACAACAAAGTCTCGAACCTTAATGAAGTGGTTGTTGTAGTCCTACGTGTAGTTAGTCGAGACTCGTAATTTTCCGAGTCTTTAATAATATAACTCCGAAGACTAGAATCCTTTGCAACACTAGCTACATTGCACATGTTGCTGGCTTTAAGTACAAATAACGTCGGCGGCGGAAATTCAACGCGAATAGTTGATGGGCTTGTTAGTATTTGACGGGTGTATTGTTGAGCGATCTTGCATTATTGTAGATAGTTCGAACATTCATTCATTCACTGGGAACGTAAAAGGAACACTTTAAAGAGTAACAAGTCTTATTACAGCTATTTATGGACTGTAGTCTGTTAGTGGAACTTTTCACATCTCATTCCAATAATAATAGTATAAATGACAGAGTTTGTGACGATGTTTTGATGTTTGTGGCGCAATCACGCACAAATGGCTGAACGAATTTGGATGAAATTTGTCACGCAGATAGAATATTTATTCTGGATTAATCCATAGAATACTTTTTAAGATTCACGCAGACGGATTCAAGGGCAACAGCTATTTTAAATATAATTTAATAATCAACGTTGTGTCGAGTTGACTAAGGTTAAATGGTTTTTAGAGGTGACTAAAGAACGCGCGATTGTGGGAGTTTGGTTTATTAATATGGGTCTTAGTGGGCTAAATTCTAGCCATTTGTCATCATATCTCACGTTTTTATCTTGAAAACCGAATGCTAAAAGCTTAGTCCTCTAGTAAGTAGTGCATAATAGCTCAATGTTAACGCACAAAATGTGAATTTATGACTTATTATTGTATCCGACCACTCCTACGTTATAAAATGTGTTTATTTCTATGCATTCCATACGAAATTAGTCAAGGATAAATAAATATTATGATACATTTCTAATTTTACTGCGCAGTAATAAAATTAACACAATCTTCATTTGGCAAGCATGAAATACGTTTGAGTTACTCCACATAATATTAGGTTATCAACGTTATGTTTATTTATGTAACATTTTAAATCTTAAGTTTTAGGGAACAGGGTCTTAAATTATCTGTCATCATAACATAGTCATATCGTCGTCCTATATCGTCTTATATCGTCCATTGTCTCGATTTCAATATCAGCAAATAAAACCTAACCCTTTGGAAGTCTAGTACGTTTTTAATCATTTTTGTAAGCGAAAGTACACCCTTAGACTTCGTACAAAATAGCTCACTTGACGAAAAGGTAAGCACATGTGATACTGAGTGAGTGCGAGTGAGAGCAGACTACACTATTGCCTACTGTCATCTTCTTCCCGTCTTCCACGAAGGGATGATGAAAACTGGGAGGAGAGGGTTTCCGTGTACCACATATTCTTTCTTATATTGTGGCAAAACGAAGTAAAGCGAACGAAAGTCGCTGACCACTCTGTACTTCCGTATGTCATCAACATACGGAACGGAGACGTGGTCGCGCACTAAAGGCCTTATAAAAAGGCTGAAAGTCCCCCAAAGGGCAATGGAGAGAGCTATTCTCGGATTTTCTCTGCGATATTAAATCAGAAATTAAGAGATTCGTAGAAGAACCAGAGTGCCACATTGCTCGCAAAACCAATCAATGTGTCAATCAAAAGCGGAAATCCTTGCGAAGGCCTGTGTCCAACAGTGGACGTCTATCGGCTAAGATGATGCTTGTGACGAAAGGTTACAAAAGTCCGTTTGACACGTTATTCCGTCTTGAAACCCTCAATAACTATCATGCTTGATAAGCCTTAAGTTACTTATAGAATCCCACTGCTGGGCAAAGGCCTCCTCTCACGAATAAAGGCGAGAGGGAGTGGGCCGTACTCCACCACGCGGGCCCAGTGCGTGTTGGTGGAGGCAAGTTAGTGGGCAACTTGCTGTCAGAGAATTTTCAAGCCACCCTAATAGGCCTCTGACCTAACGAATAGTTACAACGCCATCTGACGGAACTATAAGAAACCAAATGCTTAACCTGCCTTCCGAAGCACGAAAACGCTCGAGGTGAAATTCCACTAAACGGTCACCCATCCAAAGACTGACCGGACCTGACGTTGCTTAACTTCGGTGATCATTTCCAATAACGAAGTTACACTACGCCAACGAGCGCTTGATGAGTTGTAGCAAATATTCTAACTACCCTTAACGATAAAATAGTCGTAAGTTTACGTATGTGTGTCATCATTTAATTAAATAGTAGAAGTTTATTTGATAATCTGAAAATGGGCGGAGGCAAAAGATTCCTTGCACAAACCCTCCTCCCTTTTTACCTCATCCCTTCCCCCCTCTGCTCTGCTTCGGGGCGTGATGTCTAGAGGTGAAGAGGTCGGTGTGCTTTTTGTTGAGGCCAAGACTTTTCGTGTCGGCACTAGGCTTAAATTGGTAGTAGGCTTTTTGTATTGCGATATAAATCTAAGAAATTACCCATACGTGATATGAAACATTGGAGAAAAACAACTGTATGATTTATAGTCAAACCTGTTATTTGGATAAACATTTTTCTCCGCATCAAAATGAGGCTGGATTTTATACAGTCAAATGATGGGACACTTAATGCGACACAAAAATGTCTTTAAAATTACTGAAAGGGAAAATGGCGGAGAAGAGAGGCAAAGGAAGACCTAGACAGAGTTATCTAGCTAAAAGGTTCATGTGTCGTGTCGTATCAAGAACTTAAGGCACTACAAGAAAAGAGACTGGATTGGCGAATACTCCACCGAAAAAAGCGTAGTTCTTAAATAAAATGATGATGATTGTGGATCAAAAGGTAGCCACCTATCACCACTTGACTTGTCAGTTTACGGAGGGCACCATATTACAAGTCATAATCATCTCATACAACGTGTTAATGAATAAGCGCAAAACCTCATAGACCCCAACTGATTTATAACAAAATAATTAGATTGAAACAATAATTTCATTATTTTGATAGTTAAAATTTAAAGTTATTTGCATTGTAAGTTTTCTGGTAAAATGAATTGTTGTTATTTCAGCAATGAATGAAAGCGCTAGCGTGCTCACTGATTCATTTTAAGTATCTTGTTTTGGTAGTAAGTAGGGTGAGTGTCCCTGTGCGGTGGGTTGAGATCGAGAAAACTATCCTCTTAACAGCAGAATAGTACTAGGATTGTTACAAAATACGTGTTTTTCAATATTCCTGCGACACGTATACGTTTAATTGGGCGCATTTTTCTTGTAGTTACGTTGTTTTTGTCGTATTGCCGAGCCGAGCCAAGAATGTAATCCGTTTAATGGATCAGTAAGTGATGTATCAACGCATAACGCTATTAACTTTCTCTTTTCACCAGACAGGCCATTCTATATCGCATTGTAAAAGAAAATAACGAAAATTTTGTAGACCGACTTTTAACATTATCGCTCGAGTTGTAGAAACCATGTTTTCTACAGGGGTCTCTGGCCCGTAAAATGTACCTTTAACGTTTTCACATACACAGACATCTGTTTTGACTGAACCTCACTTTGACGAATATTTATACAGCTAATTGTAAGTTGTAAATCTATACATGATAAATTGATAAGTGATGTTTACAATTACAATTGTAATATAGGGTCCAATTTAATATGCTGACGGTTTTTAAAGAGGATGATCAGACCATCAAACTGAACCCCTTTCTCAATGGAACCAACATCGAAAACGTATAAGAAAAAAATATATAAGCTATCGCATACATTTTCGTGCAGTTTTATATGGAACAGCAGATTTTTTTTTCGCTATTCTGACCCTGGTCCAATAGAAAAAGTTGTTCAGATTGATGGTCTGAATATCCCCTTAAAAGTAACTCTGTATTTAATGATAATTAATTTAGTAAACTTAATTAATTCCGTAATTCGAACAAATGTTCGGAAACAAAATATATGGAAGTTCCCGCATCTGTTAAAATTTTGTTAATACCAAATTATCGAAAATAACTAGTAATGAGGATGCGGATTTTTAGTCAGTTGCATTGTTTTGAAAAACGACGTAGAATTTATTGAATGCTTTATCAATAAATTGGTTTTAATAATTCGTTTTGTATTAATATTATAATTATTACCATTACCGTCATCCGATCAGATAAGCAGTGGTGTACCAGCGACGAGTACCTAATTATGCCTGCCGTGCCACGCAGGAGGCGATGGTTCGATCCCCGTCCATGACGACTCATACCAATGAATTATTCGTAATTTATGTGTGATTTGTAACACAGGCTTTTCGGTGAAGGAAAACATTTCCTTGTCAGAAGCATCCCGTTCAATACGTAACGTATTGAATTTTACACACTGTATAAATTGGTAGTAGCGAGGGATTCGTCCAGCAGTTCAAGACTTCAAATGAAATGATGATGATGACATATTCCGTAGAGACAGACTTTGGTGATTTGCTTCGTATGAAAATGGATACGATAATTTCGTTTTCGTAATTGAAATTTTCAATTAATTATCATTAATTTTAAGGTCGGCAAGCAAACATTACGCATCATGGACCAATTAAATTGACAAGCGTAATTAATTGTTAATAACCATTTTGTTTTGATGTTTAAATGTAGAAATGTTCTATGTAATAAATAACACTTATTAAATAACACTTTTTTCCTGTTAGTATACAATCACAACATTCCGGAACCTTTCAGTGTGAGGTCAATTCTAAAAAACCGGCCTAGTGCGAGTCGGACTCGCGTACGGAGAGTTCCGTACCACCGTACAATATTACCAAAAAAGTGTGTTTTTTTCCGGGATTCTTAGCGCAAGCCCACACACACACTTGGCCGGTTTTTATTATTTGTTGTTTTACTTTAGAGTATTTTCTTTAATCATACCAAATTTAAAACGTGTAGTACATATTACCGTTTTTAAGATAGAGCAAAAACCAAATTCTTTTGTTTTTCTTTTTACTTTTAGTTAGCAAATCCTTCATAATAAAAATAACGCATTTCTATGAAAATTTCAACTGCTTAGCTATTAAGATACATCAATTTATATGTAGGACAGATAGACAGACGGGAGGATAAACAGCGTAGGCTTACCGTACGTACACTTTTTGTACGGAACCCTAAAAAGCGAAAAGTTTTATTTAGTACATCTCTACATTTTTATACGTCTACGGCGTCTACCTAACTTTACACGTAGTCTTGAGAAAAAAAAATTCCCGTGAAACTTATCCAATTCATTGTTGGAGGGAGGAAGGTTACGAAACAAGATAGAACGAAGCGACTTCGCTTCGCTAACAGCTTGAAGATCGAAAAGGGATATTGATGAGTTTTTATTTTCATTTCAGACCCTTCGCATCTAATAAATGCAAAGTTGAAGGTCTGTTTAAAGGTATTTTCTTCTCTCTTTAAGTTTTGTAGATTTTTTGTTTAGATACCTATCTTACGACTGACGACTCGATCCATCCTACTAATATTATAAATGTGAAAGTTTGTATGGATGGATGTTTGTTACTCTTTCACGAAAAACTACTGAACGAATTTTGATGAAACTTGACACACAGATAGAATATGATCTGGATTAACACATAGGATACTTTTTTAAGGTCTACGCAGATTGAGTCGCGGGTAACAGCTAGTTTAAAATATTTGCATTTGGAATTGTAACTCGTCGTATGAGTTCTCGTTATCGTCCTTTTAATGCACGAGTTAATATTTTCAGTGCTTTTGGCAGTTCTGCAGACACTATGATGAACCCAGAAAAAAAAATTACTTAAAAATTCTATAATACGTTCACGATCTAGTAAACGATAAAACTATCCTTAGGTATTACGAAGAAACTTTAACTTAACAACATTAATTGATAATATTTTCGAACTTAGCCTTAACAAAGGCATAATGTTGAACATATATTCTGGAATATTGCAGTCCTGTTTGGCGGCCTCACTATGCTGTTCACTGTCTAAGGCTGGAAAGGATTCAAAAAAGATTTTTGTGGCATCTTTCTTATTCAGTGGGTATAGCAAAAAGGATATCTCAGTATAGCGACAGGTTGAGTAGGTTTAATATTTTATCACTCGATAAGCGGAGAGATCAGTTAGATATGTGTTTTCTGCACAAAACATTAAGAGGAAATATTGATTGCGCTCGGCTACTGCAAAAATTTAGATTTCGAGTTCCAGCGAGATATCCTAGGAATCGTATTACACCCATGGTACCACCTCAGAGAAGGACGGTTCTCGGTACTAACTCACCAGTTGCTCGGTTTTGCCGATTATACAATCAGTACAGTATATCTTCAGATATATTTTTCGATTCAGTCCATAAATTCCGGATAGCAGTTCATAAAACATAGTATTTCAACGCAATGCATTTCTTCGTAGTTTAAATAATTTAAAAAATTTAAAAAGTTTAAATAATTTATATTATAACAGTACACACCAAAATCAAAATTAGAAATTAATCTAGATAATGTTTGGCGTCAGTAAACTGGTATTTCCAAAACGCATTTTGTAACTAGTTAAGTTTTCTTATTATGTTATTTTACTTCATGTCGTCACTGGATGCTACTTATTATGTGCATGTGGTATTTACCTGTAATTGGTTGTGCAATTAGAAATTAAGCCCTTTAACTTATGATATATCATGTGTATGAAATATTGTAACAACTGTTGGTAACTCAATAAATAAATAAATAAAAAATAAATAAATAAAAACATCGAAATCTCGAAAAAATCTGCTGTTCCATACATTTGCAGTTTCGTATGGAATAACTGATGGATTTCTCGTGAAAGCTGTTCAGTTGGATGGTCTGAAGCACCCCTTTCAATAACTATAAAATATTCATGTAGTTATTTAAGTTTGTTACTAAATAATGGATGCAAAGTCGGAATTAAAACATTTTAGTTTCATTATTTTATATGCCACAACTTGTTTTTTGTAAGTATATTCGTATTGTAAATGCAAATTATGAAAATTACACAAAATTTGTAACTGAATGAAAACAGATGAAGCCAATTTATACAGGGTATACAATTAAATGCGTTACATATCGAAGAAGGTGCTTCAGTCCATCAAACTGAGCATCGAAATAGAGAAAAGGAAGTCTGCTGTTCCACAGAAAACCACCAATATCAAGGATGATGATGATATGATGTCAATAGCGACTCGACCACATTGTATAAAACAGCTTGATATTTGCGATTTTAATGTTAGTCCAATACTAAAAGTTGTTCAGTTTGATGGTCTGAAACACCCTGTTTGATATGTAACGCAATTAAGTTTACACTCTATATATCGTATTGTAAGCGTAAATTATGTAATCAGACAGAATCGGTAACTGAATAAAATCGGATGAAGCCAATTTATATAAAGAGATGAAAATATAATTCTGAAATCAGACAGAATTGTTAACGACTCTTCGTATGAAGGAAATTGTTGTCAGTTGCCATTGACCTCTTATACTAGACCCCCAGTCTCATATAAAATCTTAGCAAATTTTAGCGCGCACTGACGGATCTGGGACATTTGCGCGAAAGACACTTGCGCGAAGGACATTTGCGCGAAAGACAACTGAGCGAAAAACTTTTGCGCGAATGGACATTTGAGCGAAAGACTTTTGCGCGAATGGACATTAGCGCGAATGGACATTAGTGCGAAGGAAAATTAGCGCGAATGGACATTTGCGCGAATGGACATTTGCGCGAATGGACATTTGCGCGAACGGGACATTAGCGCGAATGGACACTTGAGCGAACGGGACATTTGCGCGAACGGGACATTTGCGCGAACGGGACATTTGCGCGAATGGGACATTTGCGCGAAAAACGCCCTAGAGCCTAAACGGCTTGATGGATTTTGACGTGTGAGGTGTCGTTGGATTCGTAAAAATTGTGAGAATGACATAGGGTATATTATTTTATTATAGTGTCTACGAAATTAAAAAGAGGATGAGAATAAACAATTTTCTTTGTAAAAAATTACAAAATGGGTATTATACGAAAACTAGTTCACTTTAACTCACCTTACTTACTAACAAAACAAGATTCTTAAAATGTATCCACAAGCACGCTAGAGCTTTCATTCTTAGCTGAAATGATAACAACTCATTTTTGCCTGTAAACTTATAATGCGAATAACTTTAAATTTTAAGTATCAAATTTATAAAATTATTGTTTCAATCTAATTATTTTGTTATAAATCAGTTGGGGTGTATGAGGTTTTGCGCTTATTCATTAACACATTGTATAATTATGTATTTGAAATCTGCTCGTCACTAGTTTTCGTATAATACCCATTTTGTAATTTTTACAAAGAAAATTGTTTATTCTCACTCTCTTTTTAGATTCGTAGACGCCATATTAAAATAATATACCCTATGTTATTCCCACAATTTTTACGAATCCAACGACACCTCACACGTCAAAATCCATCAAGCCGTTTAGGCTCTAGGGCGTTTTTCGCGCAAATGTCCCATTCGCGCAAATGTCCCGTTCGCGCAAATGTCCCGTTCGCGCAAATGTCCCGTTCGCGCAAATGTCCCGTTCGCGCAAATGTCCATTCGCGCTAATGTCCCGTTCGCGCAAATGTCCATTCGCGCTAAAGTCCCGTTCGCGCAAATGTCCATTCGCGCTAATGTCCATTCGCTCAAGTGTCCTTCGCTCAATTTTTTTTCGCGCAAGTGTCCTTTCGCGCAAAAGTCTTTGCGCTCAAATTTTTTTCGCGCAAATGTCCTTCGCTCAAATGTCTTTCGCGCAAAGGGATTCGCTCAAATGTCCTGATACCCGCACTGACACAATAACCCACACAAATTAAGTATGCATGCTGTTGGTTGGCACTAATATGTTCTATTTGATTCATAAACTTAGTCGTATTTGGCATGTTTACTGTCAGCCAGTACAAAAAAGAGCTCATATGAGCTCTTTTGGTTCTGCCATTTTTCGAACGTTGATTGTGAATCTAGTTCAGTTATATACAACGTGTTATTGAATATGCGCAAAACCTCATACACCCCAACTGATTTACAACAAAATAATTTGATTAAAACTATGATTTCATTATTTTGATAGTTAAAATTTAAAGTTATTCACATTTTAAGTTTTCAGGCAAAAATGATTTGTTATCATTTCAGAAATCAATGAATGCGCTAACGTGCTCATGTATTCATTTTAAGAATCTGATTTTGGTAGTAAGTAGGGTGAGTGTAACTGTGCGGTGGGTTCAGATCGAGTTCAGTAAATTTTACAAAGTATTTAATATTTTGAAAAAAATTACCAATGTTGAAACCATGATAATTCTATTCAGCTCTCGATTCTAAACTAACTACTTTCTAGTTTTGCGTTTATTCATTAACACGTTGTATAAGATATCAATGTCAGTTGTCCATAAACTTTCAAAATAAAACCATCCATCCGCAGAGTTCCGACACAACCATGTTGGCACGTGGCTCTTTGCATTAATTATCTCGTAAACATATGAAAATATACTGAAACGGTCTTCGCCAGAACGCTTATTGCGCTAAGTGCCCATAATTTTTGGACATTGCATGTGCTGCTGGCTACTCGGCTGTTATTACATCGCCCTGAAATTTTCATTAAGGTTGCTTGTTTATGTCATCATTGTACACTATAAAGCAGTGCAATTAGTCAAGATTTGCAAGAATATGAAAAAATCCACGCTCAATTTAGCTTCATTAAAGATATAAGTTTGCAAGAACCTTTGAATGGGTGTCAAAAGGTGATTTCTACATTATAAAGCACGTTTCGAGGTCCAGTGGTGTAAAGCCACTGGTTTTTACCTAATTACTAATAAAATTTTAAGCGTATTTAGACAATGAATTGGCAGATACGCACTTAGCAGGCCCAAAAAATTCTCGTTTTTCGACCGATGTCCTTAGGGAAAGTTGTTTAGTTTCATTATCTGAATACACCCTTAGCATTTTGTAAGGAATTAAAAACTAAGGTGTATTATTTGTTGAGTATACAGGGTCCAACTTAATATGCTGACAGTTTTTTAAGAGGATGATCAGATCATCAAACTGAACAACTTTCTCTATCGGACCAATGTCGAAATCGCGAAATAGCAGATTTTTTTTCGCGATTTCGACATTGTTCCTATAGAGAAAGTTCTTCAGTTTGATGGTCTGATCGTCCACTTAAAAAAGTGTCAGCATATTAAGAAGGACCCTATACAGCTAGAAACAACATCTAAAAATGATCATAATTCTCTCCAATGGCAGTTTGGCTTCACAACCCTTTTTGGGTTTTTATGTCGAATTTACCTCTAATTTTGTATTAATACTCCAGAACGAAAATAACGTCACATCTATTTTAGTTTTAGTCGAAAATCTGAAGCAGGTTAGCAATGGCCTACCAAAGCTAAATAGGATTTATTAATTCTACGCGGACAAAGTAAACTGAACTGATAGCGATACAACCTGGGTAATATCCAACTACAGCTCCCAGCTCTGTGCACGAATCTCACCACGACTTGTGCTAAATAATAAGGCGTAAATTACTAAATATTTCGAAAACATTGCTCAAAATTGTAACCTATCAAAGCAAGCATTTTTATTAAAGCGCTGTACACACAGACGAGGCTTGCAAAAATAATATTAAGCACGCTAGAGGGTTTTAAGTAAGTGTTACTAAAGTCCTAAACCAACAAGCTAACTGGTGTGTTCTAAAGAGGGGAGAAATGTTCCACTCGTTTAGGAAGGAAAGCATTTCGATCATTATGGGGCACTCTAATACTGAGGAATTTTATTATAAGATACCTACATGTATAGAGTAACTTATTAGACATTAAGTATTAAATCTCTCAACCTTTTTTAAGTGACAGAAGGTTCAGATTCGCTCTGTTTTGGGATACCTATGGAACTATTGCTTACTTTAGGTACCTACCTTGGATCAGTTATATGTCAAGATTGACAGTCGAAGCTAGGAAAGCGTCGAAAAAAATTCAACCAGTACTGGCCTGGTACTGGTACAGCACACAGACATAATTTGTATGATTCCTTACGCACACCAACCTAAGAAAGTTGACCCCTTTTGTTTTACACGTTAGAAGCGTTAGGCTCATTCTAGACATATACTTTTTTAAGCTTTTATAAAATAACAATAAAATCTTCTGATTTAATGTTGTCTTTCTCTTTGAGGTTATATAGGTGACAAGCAGCTGTTGGTCACCTATAACCTCAATATATATTACCATAATATATTATTGTTATATGGTTATTGTAGGGATAGGAAAAAAAATCACTTAGTTTGTTTTTACTTTGGTAAACCCGCTTGGTTTCAAATTCAAAACTAAAACGCCCTACAAATAGGTATCATTGAAATCATACCACATCATTGTTCAAGCGCTAACTCGGTCACCTAACGAACATTGGTTTTGAGCACGTAATATATAAACTCAACTACATAGAAGGAGATATACAAAACACATGGACGGAACACCAAGCCCAGGGCACACTACTCCGGGCGCCGCACGCCGCCGGCTGGCTGTGGTATAACAACCGAACAACAGAATTCCGTTGTGTTCATCATTATTTTGATCCCTTTTAATATGCTTCGGTGTTCATGTTCTAGATAGGCGCGTGTTCATAACATATACCTATTTAATGTAGACAGTTTCATTACTTTAAACGGTGATTAAACTAATGATTGGCTATTTAACAAAATATCAGACAGAACGTGGCGACGGGTTGACTCCCCGTCACACTGGACAGAGTTTCGGTACTAGTGAAACATGGATGTTTTGTGGTTTTAGAATATCTCTGACTACTCCCGTCGCGGAATATAGTCGTGAGCATATGCCGTGCTATGCTACCAGACAGAATTTGCGGACATTGCCAAATAAATTAATTTTAAAAGAATTGTTCAAGTTGTTGATTGGATATAGTTTTTATGACTTGAATGAGTTCTTTGCATTTTATTTCGATGCTATTTATGCCATATAATTATGTTATCTGGATAGAAGAAACGTACCTACTTATTATTATAACACCCTATTGTACACACGGCGACACATCAAGCTACGCTAAACCAAAATAAGCTGGCTGCGCGTAGGTAGAGTAATGTATAACGTAGCGCGACCAGCTTATGTTTGTTTTGCGTAGTTTGATGTGTCGCCGTGTGTACATATAACTTTCAACGCAAAGAAACAATTTCATAAGAATCAAATTCGAAAAAAGAAATTTGATTTTTAAACAAACGATTTATCAGCTGATTGATACTATTAAGACTTAAATAGCTTGACAAAATAAACAAATGATAAATACGATTTATACAGAAGAGACATGTGGCGGTGGCGGATAATCTAAGTAACACAATATAAACCTTATAGTACGTGGCATAGCGTCGTTTTTGTCGTAAAAAGGAGAATCGCGCCCCCGCGCCTCCAGGCGATTGCGTAATTCTCCAAACGACGCTATGCTACGTACTATAAGGTTTATAATTGTATTACTTTGACTATCCGCTACCGCCACACGTCTCTTCTGTATAAACCGCGCCTTAGAGAGCAGCTGTCGATTATTAAAGATTTGATATCTATGGCTTACAGGCTGGATTGTCGCATAGTAAGTATCTCAAATTTAAATTGTTTAAATAAATAAATATCTTGTACATTTTAATTTAAAAACTGTTAATCTACCTATCGTCCGGCCGCTGAAAGATTGCGTTTGACAGTTACCATAAAATTGTAAAAAACTGAATGAAAATATTGTTTACCTGTGCTCACTCTAGTACACAGGGCACTAGCTGCCCTTTTAAGTTCTAAAAGCTACTAAATAATGATCGGCATTTATAGTTTTCATTCAGTTTTTTACAATTTTATGGTAACTGTCAAACGCAATCTTTCAGCGGCCGGACATTAGTTCTAATCGAAATACTTTCCATGAGGACGAAAAAACACAAAGATCAAAATAGACATGCTAATTTTTACATTTTTGTAAAAATTACTTGCTAAGAGGCCCCGCTATCTCTTCTCAACTGTGTTTTTACACAAAAAAACAACCTTTGTGATTGGTATAGATACTCCCAAAAGCTACTTTAGAGGTGAGTGGTCGCATCATTGACATAAGGCGCATTTTAGTTTTCGCTTCTGAAGTGCAAAGTTCGAAATTCGAAAAATCGGGTTAAGTGAACTGTCGGTTACGGTAGTAACTATTAAATAATCTGCGGTAGTACAACCTACTTCTAAGGATTTTACATCCCGTTAGGTGAGATGAGATGGCTGGAAGAACAGAACGATTGATATGCCAGCACATGACCATCTTTATAAACTTAATTCACCATTTTGTATGTTTCAATATTTCTAAAACATAGGTACTTTACGTGTTTCTGAAAATGTTCGGACCCTACTTTAGAAGTCTATTCAATCAATAAACAAGCGATGGTCAAAAGAAGTGGCAACTAGCCGAGATATACAGCAGTAATCTATAAAGCAGTTTAAGAACGATTTGTGCCACTAATCCAAGATGGATGCCCGGACAACAACTGAAGCTACAACTAAGTTTTAAGCCACACATACTGAAACAAACTTCTCACATACAAAGTGCTTCCAAACGTTTAAACATAGTCGCAACATTACTGGCATTTACATTGTATTTAATTAAACATGGGTACTATTGGACACAGTCAAGTACATAACTCTACTCTACAATAAGAGTGTTATTTTTTCATTTTCAAATCTTTCATGTATTTATTATTATCATATCATGATGACGCGAGACCATCGGTAGCGCGTTGTGGAGAGTATGGACACCCAATCATGAAGGTTCGGGTTCAAATCCTTAGGGACAACTTGCCATGTACCAATGAGTTTTTCTAACCTAGGTACGTCATGCGACTGCTCTCAAACCCACCGTTTGAGGAAACAGAAAACCCTCTTGAGGAAACTTGCACACGCTGAAGAAGAAATTCTGCGTATGTGTAGTCCTCCGAGTCGCCCAATCCGCATTGGGCACGCGTAGTGGACTAACGCCTATATGGTTGTATAGTCCTTGAGGGTAGGCCTATGCCCTGCAGTACCTACCTATATACGTCCATATATGGGCTGAGATGATATTTTAATACGGAGACATTAGACTGGAATTACTAGACCAAAATTTAAGTGCAAAACCAATGTCAAAAGGTTATGACTGAATTTCACTCCACTCATATGCACGAGAGACTTTTTTTAAAAACCCCTACTAGAAAATAGTGGTGTGGGTGTAATTTTGATTAATTTCACGAACATTCTTATTCGTATAGTTTTCAAAATGATATGTCGAAAAAGGATTTTTATATTTTATATTTTTTCGTTATAATAGGTACGAATCAGAATGAATGAAATTTAAAAATATACTTATCCCCACAGAACATTATAAGAGGGGTTAGAAATGCACAGTAGCGCTTTTGCTTCGGAGACGGCTGTCGCCACTTGTCTTCCAGCTCACGCTGCTACAATTACTCATGCCCTCTCGCTCGCACTACGCCGCACGCCTCATGATGTTATGCAAATCATTGCATAACCTGTGGCGACACGTTCCACGCCTACTTTGCACTTCTAACCCCTCTTATAATGTTCTGTGCCTATCCCACTCTTAAATTCCCATATCCATTTTGTTGCAATCCTTACGAACGAACGTGAACACAATCCAGTTCGAATCAAAACAATTGCCCATCTAAATCCAACCTTAGAAAGCAAGATATTGATTCCCACGTCCAAAAGAGCTCTACCAAAAGGTTAGTTTAGTTGGAAAGTTGCTCAACTAAACCCTAAAAGTACGAGTTGACCGGGATCACCTGGATCGCCCGAGTCCCGGGCCACCGCCAACTAATCCCGGTAAAGTTCTGCTTTCATTACAACTACGAATACATGCGTTGGGGTTAAAAGGCTTCCAGACTCCGGTCAATAGTTTGTCTTATATAGGGCAGCCTTCTTTATGGTCGAAGTGGTTTGTTTACTGAGTTATTGATTTTAAAACACAGAACAAAATTATGACTGTAAATATAGAAATTGGTCGGTGGCGCGTTGCCGAGAGGTACACTAAATTATGAGGGTCTAGGTTCAAATCCGCACTGACGACATGCCATACATGGTTCTTCTTAATGACCCTTTTTTAAAGGTATGATCAGACCATCAAACTGAACAACTTTTACTATGGGACCAAAATCTAAATCGCGAAAAAAAAATCCGCTTTCCCATACATTTGGCTCGAGTAGGTTTGCAGTTTTGTATGGAAAAGCAGATTTTTTTTCGCGATTTCGATGTTGATCCTATTGAGAAAGTTGTTCAGTTTGACGGTCTGGCCCATATTAAGAAGGACCTATGAATGGAAAGGATACTTACCAAGATTACCAGTGAGTGTTTCTAACTTATATGTACGTAATACCGACTGCTCTCAAACGGCGAAGAAAAACATCGTTAGGAAACCTGCGTACACTGAAGAAAAAATTCTGATATGTATGTGAATTCAACTCGCATGGGGCAGGTATGGTGTACTAACGCCCATGCAAACTCCTTGAAGGTAAGCCTGTGTCCTGCAGTGGTACAAATATAGGCTGATGTTGATGATGATTGAAATTGGTACACTATGATTTCTTTAATCAAAAGCAACGTCTAAATCATCATCATTATTCTTACCCTTATCCCATTATTTGCGCAGCGCATTATGTTATCGCCGTTCATTTAGGATCATAATAAATGATACATGATTTGTGTTAGCTTATTTATGAAATGACGAGTTGAAACTTTGTTTATTTGCCAATTTGTAATTGAAATAGGTCATTATCATTCAGTACCTATTATCCTCGCCATTAAAAGCCGAGGTAAAAAAAGTACTGCAATATAATCTGGCAAACGTCGTCATTGCATGATACATGCCAAAAGTATTGTCTCGCTAAACAGTGGTATAGATCCTGTTTCCTATACACAACTAGTCGGGGAAATCTACGGAAATGTTGTATGGAGAAGGTTGCATTAATTGCACTTTTGGTGATCATTTGGAATATAGTAGATAAATACCTGAAAAACATAAATTCTCAATAATCCCTCATTTTTTATTGTGTATTATTGAATAATTAAGACATTTACAAAACATTAAATTTAGAATTGAACAAAAAATGGAAAACTGGTGATTTTGTACAGGATGGCTTCATTCAATACGTTTTACTTATAACAATAATAATCCCCGGTTAATTTCGTAAATTTGAGTAGAAATTTAATATTTTGTAAGTCATCAAAAATTCTAACCTCAAAACTAAATTATTTACTGTTTGTTTGTACACATTAAATTTGCTTTATGATAATTAACTGTCTCTTTTGCTAGTATGCTGGAAGAAATATCTTTCGAAATAAGCTTGCCCTTTGTACATTTATATTGATTTTAAGGTATTTTTTAGGTTCCTGAGTCAATATAACCACGAAATCTCGACAAAAGTGTTATAAATTAACAGTAATATTATTTCAAACACAATTTACTAAAGTGACTTTAATGCAATCTCAAACCTTATTTTTCCTAGACTAAACTCAAAGTACGTAATTAACCCATAAACCTTGATAGCATATTATGATATCGTATGTTGTAGGTACAAACAATACGCATTCGTCGGGTTAAAGACGGGGCATAGATTTTTGTTGAATTGTAAAAACGAAAACGTGAAAAAACTCTGACACCAGTAGGTCTACCATGAGTTTTTACTGTCCTTACCATTGAAGTTACGTAACCAATTTTGTATTGAATTTCGTGTTGAGAACTAATTTCTGCCATACGAAATTGGTGACGTAACTACAGTAGTAAAGTACAGTGAAAACTCATAGTTGGCCTACAAGGGCTTGCTGCCCACACAATCAGAAGATTGGATTGTAAATGTGGCTTTAGTATGATTGCATACACAATTTTTTTTTAAGTCAATCTTTTTATGGGAGGGCTTCGAAGTTCGGTTTCGCAACCTTTTCGTGTAACGGAAGTTCGAAATTAAAATTTGAGAGCTGCGGAAGTTTCACTTCTATCTTATGTCTTTACGACAGCACGGCTAGCATGCCACCCACGACAAAGTGTTTAAACGAGAAACAGGTCATGCTTGCTCTTTCTGGCATACGTAAAATAATAAAGATGGAAGCACATCTAGATTTTTATCGTTTTCTCGGGGGTGGCATGCGAGGCCTACTGGTCACTTTTTTTATTATTCGCCAATAATGAAACTATCAGAACATGGTTAGAAAAATGAGTTTTTTTTTTCTAACTTCCATACAAAAGCAACCAATTGATTTTCTATGGAATTTTTTGTTTTTCGACCAATGATTCTTATGGGAAAGTTGTATAGTTTCATCATCTGAATACACCCTTAACATTTAGCTAGTAATAAAATATAGGGGCGTAAGCATAATAAATACTTAACTACTAAAGAAAATAGTTTTAATAACATTGTAATAATACATTCTTTGTCCCGACTTTCGAAACTGCATTGCAAATGTTAATAAATAGCTTCATACCGACAGCAAGAAAGGTCTTCTCTTTCCGATAAAGTTACAATCAAATTCTGGGTCCTTTGATGCTCGTTTCTTACTAAATATGCGGAAACGTAGTCGACGGGAGCAGAGAATAGCGTAGAGTCTTATAAAGCACAGGCGAGGCGACTTGTTTATTACAAAAGGTGGTGCAATATAACGGCTCGACTTCGCAGTTTGGACATTTTGTAGGTAGTTGTACAATATATAACACGTTTGTTAGAATCCTGTCAAATATATATTGTAACTCAAGTATGAGTTTTCTAGAGTCGCGCTGCAAGTCTGGCGGAGTACGAACGCGAGCGTATCGGCGCGTTGGGCTTGCACGTGGCTCCACCATTTTGTGAACTCTTTTGTGTTTTAACCTTAAAACAATCACTTGAGATTATAAACTACATACATTGGCAAAACTGCCACGCTACACTTAATTAATACTACTGATCATTTTCCTTCGTATACTCTCCACATAACGAGACATTGGCTGAATTGTGATAACACATCGGATGCTACTAAACAAAAATTGAATTGAATTGAGTTTTCTAGCGTTTCTTTATAGTTTCGAATCCAATGATATTATACATTACTTTTAGGGGCGATTGTAAATACAATTAAATGTGAAAAAAAGAGCAAATAAAATTAGTCGCAAAGTGCCGTTACAGAACCTGCATGTAATATGCAAATCAGTTTTAAGAAGAAATAACTCTTAGGTTACTAGCAAATAGTGTCTTAAATCGATTTGAGTCAACAATAACAATGTCACAAACATCGTTATTCTAAACAGTTGGCAGAAGACCAGATATTGTCATACAACAAGGCAAAATGGTCTATCTTTTCTAGATAAGTAGTAATACAAGGTAAGAAAAGGAGAGAATATAATTAGATATAGGTATGTATACAGTACGATTGTGTTATAAAAATTAAACGAAAAGAGTCTTTTATTAAATACAATATTAAATATGATCTATTTGCAATAAAAAAAAAAGAAAAATATCTTGTAGTGTAAGTATATGAAAACTTTATAAACTTTACTAGAAAATTTTTAGTTGGTTGTCACTTATTTATACTACTAGATATTTTTCTCGTTGCATAATGATTTAATGATATTTGAAACGATTAAGTAAGGATACCAACTTCATTAATTTCTTCCAGACAAAAGTATGACCAATTGACCAATTAATATTTGATGATTATAATTGTACCAAGAGATAGATAGGAAATGTATTGTTATTTCTATTTATAAATATTTCCATTGTCAAAATTTTATTAAACTTTTAACCAAGGATGTGTCTAGTAGCTTGGCTCTTGGAGCTTTTAAACGCACTAGACGAATTTTATTGTTTGTTTTGTTTTATGCTAACAAAAATGAACTTTTTTGTACACAATCAATATAAAAAATGATTTATTTTAGTTATTGCATTAATAATTACAAAATGATTCTAACATAATTATTTTTATTGGCATCAAAAATATTTCAAATAACATTTGCATGTTTCGTGTTACTTTAGCATAGCAAAATTCACAGGTGTGATCAGCCTTGCCCTAAAATATAAATAGCTGGAAAGATGACAGATATAATTAGACACGTTTACTAATTTGTACAATTTTCAAATTTTGACACGAATGCAATGTGGAAGAAGACACAAAACATGTTCTTTAACAAAACCCGTATGCATTTGTGATATCACAAACCACCAATTGCACGTCGACGTCCCGATAGCACAGTCTGTAGTGAACCTGCCTGCTGTGTCGAGGGTCGCGGGTTCGAATCCCATAAGGGACAAATATTTGTATGATGAATATAAATATTTTTACCCGAGTCATGGATATTTGTATCTATATATGTATTCTATATCGTTGTCTAGTCATCATAACACAAGTCCAGGCTAGATTCTGGTACTTTAAATGTGACTAGATAATTTGTGTGACAATGTCCAAGATATTTATTATTATTAATGACTAGTGATTAAAATTGGATGGATGGATATTGGATAGATGGATGAACATAGTTCACATTATTTTTTAGAGTTAAGCGGTTATTAATTAAGCTAAAGTTAATCATTTCAAATCATTTTAAATTTTGTGGCATTAAATAGTATAAACCGAGAAAACAGTGACGATGACTTTCGAGTGAGTTCCGATAGTGGTCGGAGCAAACGAAGAAGAATGAGGGTAGAGAGATTTGTCTGCTCTTAAAAATCTACCTGCAGTTCTACAGTCATCCCGTGATCATGACAGTTGCAACGCTGCCGAAATATCAGGAACTCGGTTATATAATATCGGTTAAAATTATTAACTTTAGCTTAATAGTTCACATTGATTTGACCGAGTGCGATGTCTCCGAAGACGACGTCAGTAATAGGGCAAGGTGGAGAGAACAGACACGGAAGGCTGACCCCTACACCATATAGAATTAACAAGCCAGTAGGGCTACACAGAGAAAAAAAATCTACGTATACGTAGCCCATCGCAGCTTACGTACCACGTAGCTTACGACGCGATACTGATTACGAGCGTTGCATCAAGTAAGACAAGTATTTAAGTTGTTTCGTACTTCACAATGAAGCTCATTATGAAGTACGAGACAACTTAAATAATGATGCAACACTCGTAATCAGTATCGCGTCGTAAGTTACGTGGTACGTAAGCTGTGACGGGCTGCGTATCCTACTAATATTATAAACGCGAAAGTTTATAAGTATGGATGGATTTTTGTTACTCTTTCCCGTAAAAACTACTAAATGGATTTGAATGAAATTTGGCACACAGATAGAATATGATCTGGATTAACACATAGGATACTTTTTTAAGGTCGCAGACACGCAGGTACGCAGACGGAGTCGCGGGCATCAGCTAGTAAGCTTTAACTACGTAGCATTTTTTTCTCATTGTAGCATGCTACGCACGAATACGAGTAAACAACGCTGACAAAATTTGCAGCCATCTTATACCTACATGCTTATGTCTGCATATTGTAAAGAATGTCCGAAAGAAGAAGGTAATCAAGTAACAGTAAATCAAGTTTGTTAGGTATATCCTGTAGAATCGGCACTGCCGGGCAAAGGCCTTTTCGCACCAAGTTGGATGATGTAGAGATGGTATATCGCGGGGTTCCGTACTGGCCAATTTAGATTGAGTTAGGAATACTAATCGAAAAAGCAGAGACACGATGAAAACGTTGTTTGTTATACAGGGTGTAAGGAAAAGTATCATTAACCTTTAAACCACATACTCTACCCATCAAACGGAACAAATTTTACTAAGGGGGCAAACCTGTCAGATCAAAAAAAAAATACAGCTTCCTATACCTTTGAATCGAGTAGGTTTGCAGTTTAGTATGGGACAGCTGATATTTTTTTTTGTTTCTCTTTATACCTGGGGAGCGAAAGGAATTGACGTCTTATGTTATACAAATTTTTGATCAGAAAAATATATCTCTATTTAAGCAACTAAACGAGTATTTCATTTTGTTGAGCCTCTCGCAGCCAAGCAAAGCTAAGTTGCGCTTTTACAGTACCTACATCTACATTACATCCAATTACTATTCTATTCGAGGGTTCTAATTAGGAACTAACTGTTCAATTATGTGACACACAACTCAACACCTTTTCTGAAACAGAATACTGTTTATATTCAAACGGATAACGGACACAGCCACGCTTGATATTATTTATAGTATTTATTCTGTGGTAACAATTCATTTCACACACATACAATACACAGAAATACACTAGAGAGGAGATATAATAAAGTACTATTTATGTCTACAAGAGCTATACAATTATCACTCACATTCTATGCGAAAAATACAAGACATAGCAAACATCAACATTTTATATAGGCACTAAAAACAGTAGAGGAAGGGTAAACTATATACGGAACCCTAAAAAGCTCATAAAACGCCAGGCTGATCATACTAAGTACGTTTATTTAATAAACCCGAGATATTTCTTGACCGGACCGCGTTTCCACGGATCTCTCAATGAGATACGTAAGTCTACATATTTGAGATACGATATCTGAGTTTAAGAAAAAGTAAACAGTTTTACGAGTGTCTCCGGCGTTGTAAATACTTTCTTTGATATGTGGAGTGCACATAAATTATATTCTTTAAAACAGAAGCAAACAAAATTGCTTTTTTAATTTTTGTGATTGGTGATAGAAATATTAGAAATGCATAACTGAGTGCAGTATTTTAGTAGCATGCGGAATTATTTAGTCCTAATTATAGCCAGATTGTATTTTCTATCACTTTTCTGTGATACTGACAGGCACTTCAATGAATCTTTCAACGGTCACATACGTGCTTGTGCATTTAATTAAAAGCTTCAATGAAAATGGCATATATTGCAGAACCGGGTGCATTGGTACCTTTGACTATTTATATGTGGACTGGTTACGCGTGTAATTCTACTAACAAACATTTCTGCCACTTTTTGCGGGGGGCGAGGTAACATGAAATCCGCAACTTTCGATTTTATTCCCCATTACTTTAGATTCTAATTTTGAATGTTAAAAATCATGAAAAGTAGTCTCGTGTGAACCCCAAACGTTCTAAGTTGGAAGTAATTATTTCGCAATTATAGGCTGTCTCGTTTAGTGATAAGGTGTAAAATTGAATGTAAATGCACAAGATCAATTCTGCTTATACCGTGGCAGAGGGGAAATGCTACTGCAAGGCTAGTCCTTATAATAATTGGTCAAAGATTGGTGCCGGGAATAGGTGCAATTTGGTGCACTCGAAACCCCTGGCTTGGAAAAAAACACACAGACTAGGCAATGTCCTACCTTAGTACCCAACCAACCATCTTGGGCTAATGGAACTCGTACTACCACTGTTTTGAATAAGCTGCAGCCTTGTCCTATTCGCCCTACCATAAATTCAGTTCCAGCTCCGGCTCTGGACTCCGGAAATAATCCTACTGGCGGCATCCACGAACCAATGAAAATAATTCAGAAGCACACGGACGAGCTTGAGGGTGAGAAGACAGCCTACAAAATACCTACCTACGTAATATACAGGGTCCTTCTTATTATGCTGATACTTTTTAGGGGGGGGTGATCATACCATACAACTGAAAAACTTTCTCTATGGGACGAACATCAACGTCGCAAAAAAAAAATCTGCAGTTCCATACAAAACTGCAAACCTAAATGAGCTAAATGTATGGGACAGCTGATTTGTTTATTCACGATTTTGATGTTGGTCCTATAGAGAAAACTGTTCAGTTTGATGGTCTGATCATCTCTTTAAAAAAGTGTCAGCATATTAAGAAGGACCCTATAAATATTTGTATACTTACCACAAACAAAATCTATATAGAGGTTCACTAAATAGAATTTGAGCTTAGACATGAATTTTTTCGCAGCATCCAATAATATGTCAATCAATACAGTATCTAACATTAACCATCCAATGATATTTTCTTTCACGTTCTTTGGACGCTTGAAAAAAAACACACACACCTTGATTGCGCACCTCCTCGGGCCGAAAGAGCCGATAAATTCTGATTTTATAATTAGTTGCATGAAATCCTTTGAAACCTGGCACACCGAATATATCCGCTCCGAATCGAACGAATCGCTGGAAGAATTCGGGGGGTACCCAAATCCCAGACTTATTCGGATGACGTTACCAGATTTAATTGTTTGTAACTTCAGAAACATAAAACATAGTAATTCTTCCGGCGATTCACCTGATTCGGCGCGGATAGGTGTGCGAGGCCTGCAGAAAGATCTTTTCGTACAGCGCGGTCGATCCTTTCGGTGCGGACAAATGTATTATCAAAATACAAAAACTAAAAAAGTAAATATTATGTCAGTTATCCGATACGCACTGTGCTTGAAAAGCTCTCCTGTCGTTTTTAGGTCTATGTGAAGGGACGGAAAACCTCCATCCAGTTGATTTTTAGCTCTACGTTAGGGAAAACCAGTGATCCGTGACGCTTGTGATTGGATAAAGGGTTCCGCAACGGATTTTGTTGAGTGCAGGGCCTTGTCGCTCTTTGTGCTGGAATTATTTATGAAGTTATACACATTTAGTGCTAAGGAAAAGTCGGTAGAGTCAAAGTATGCCAAAATAAATGCTAATAAAATTGAGATGCCACACGCTTTAGCAATAATGCATAGGTAATGTTAAATACGAGTATAATATGTAAAACTTTGGACTTTTTTGGGATTTGAGTTTGTGGGTATCCCAATCTCAGGGATTGTTTTTGATCAAGAAGAAGAAGAGATTGAGGATTGCGGAGCCTCGTGGCAGGCAAAAACGCGACGCGCGAACAACACGCGAGACAAGTGCTCGGGTCAGAACCTGCAATGTGACTCCAAAATATATTTTAACAGTCTGTTTGGACCTACGTATTTTGACTCATAAAATTGTTTGATTTCATAATTTTGTTTTACTAAAGCATGTTTAAATCTCTAAACTCAAACCAACCTTAGTGTTGTCCGGATTTTTTGGTTAGCTTTATTACTACGTGTACATTAAAGTATACAATTCATTCATTTGTAATAAATCAACGATAATTTTAAAGGATTCTAGTCAACTAACGTACTAAGGTACAGCCTTAGTAATATATCCGGTACGGGTAAAATAACCTAGTTAATGGGATAACAAAATAATAAATGCAAACATAAATTACACATACATTAGCCGTGGTGGTCCAGTGGCGAGTAACCTTGCCTGCCGTGCAGGAGGCGATGGTTCGATCCCGTCCAGGCCGACTCGTACCAATGAGTTTTTCGGAATTTATGTACAATTTGTAACACCACTGGCTTTTCGGTGAAGGAAAACATCGTGAGGAAACCTGCATGCTTCAATTTCGAGGCATGTATTGTACCCACTGTCCATTATGTGGCGACGGGCTCACCCCCCGTCACACTGGACTGAGTTTCGGTACTACCGGTGAAACGTGGATGTTCTGAGGTTTCAGAATATCTCTGACTACCCCCTCGGGGAATACAGTCGTGAGCATATGCTATGCTATGCAAGCTATAAATTACACATCTCAAGAATTACCATTTCTCAAAATCTGATCATCTGGGCATCCGCTAAGATCAAAGATGAGATCGATCGGATGCATGCATGGACTTGATCTGGTAGCATCACAGTTTGTATCAGATATGTTGACGATAACTAATGACGGATCCCACACGGCCTATCTTATATATGTTGAACATAATAGTAGATATGTTTCTTGTCTACCTACATTGACTTACCGACTACAAGTGTTTCAGATGTAGGTAAACATTGAATTCTTATTGAAATATAGTAATAGGCATTGACTTACCAACTACTGGACGAAGGGCCCGCGCTCAAAAGTGTCCAAACCAAAAGAGGACCAAAACGTAAAAAAAGAACCAATTACGCGACAGTCTTCGTTTGATCGGCCGACTACGCGAAAGCGCGGGCGCGTTGCGCGCACCGTGCCGCGATGGGAGAGTGGGATGGAATTTCAGCATTTTCAATATTTTTGGTAGGTTTATATTACTACACGTACTTAGGTTTGTGTAGTTTAGTCCCGGACACTTTTTTCGAGAATTTTGTACTAGATCCGGCGTCCATAGTATTCTACGTCAATGATAATAGGTAAGTACATTATACATAATATAGGTACCTACCTTCCCTTCTAGGTAATATCAATATGACTTAGAACTAACTAAATGTAATATTGTGACGAAACAAGTTTATTGTTCCAATTACATTCAACGATTTAGTTTCTTGTTTTGTTTCCGACCAACATTGGGACAATTGCCAAAGAGTTAGTTGAAATATTGATGTCATATGTACGGGTAGCTTCTAATATTCTAAAAAGACGTTACGTAGAGTCAAATGTGAAGAAATACGGAGAAGATTTCAGTGGACATTTATAAATAACGGGTTATTTAAAGTATTTCTAAAAATAGTAACTTTAAATGAGTAAGTTTGTTAAAATTCCTATGAAACTAAACAACCTTTAAGCTTTACAAAAATATCCTAATTTAAATATTTATGTTGTTTAGACAATAAATTATAAATAAACGATGACATTGAATTACATCATAGTATAAAAAAGCGAGTGTGTCATTTAACTGGTGGTCTATTCCGGTCCGAATGACCATCTGGAATGCGTTCTGAAACCCGCATCTGTCCGGCATTAACTCATGTCTCGGCCGAGACTGCGACCATTTTCCCGGCTTTCGAAAACACAAAGAAAACAATTGTTTAAAAAACTATTAAATAGGACGTCGCACTCGGTTTTTTATGAAGCAAAAGTAAGACTTAGTACACACGGAGGGATTTGTATCTATCTTTTGAATAAGATTACAAATTAACTTTGACTAATTATTATAAGGACTAGCCTTGCGGTAGCATTTCCCCTCTGCCACGGTATAAGCACAATTGATCTTGTGCATATACATTCAATTTTACACCTTATCACTAAATGAGACAGCCTATAATTGCGAAATAATAACTTCGAACTTAGAACGTTTGGGGTTCACACGAGACTACTTTTCATGATTTTTAACATTCAAAATTAGAATCTAAAGTTATGGGGAATAAAATCCAAAGTTGCGGATTTCATGTTACCTCGCCCCCCGCAAAAAGTGGCAGAAATGTTTATTAGTAGAATTACACGCGTAACCAGTCCATATAATAATTAGTCAAAGAAAATTAACAACTACACACGGAAAAATATTGTTAGACTTATAATCTATGTTAATATCAAATAAGATACAAAAAATTGCTAGTTTTAATTTAATTCAATCTATTTATTTCGGAAAAAAGTTCCTTAAGTATTCATTAATAAGTACATAATGTCATCTTATATCAATTTGTGTTTCCAAAATATCATAGCATAGAATAGCATATGCTCACACTATATTCCCCAAATCGGTAGACAGAGATAATATTAGAACATCCACGTTTCACAAGTACCGAATCTTTGTCCAGTTTGTCGGGAAGTGAGCCGTCGCCACTTGTAATGGACAGTAAAATATCATAATGTCAAGATTTTAGACTGTAATTCTTACAATGTAAACTTTAGTACCTTTTCCTAAGAATGCCTAAGAACAACTTTCAGAACTGTTAATACTTTTTGCGCAAACAAAAAACATTGTTTTTCGTTCACTATCTCAAATATTTATCAACTAAGAGGGCGATGAAACGAAGAGATTGATACGAAATCATAATTGATCTAAATTCTTTTCTCAATCTTTTGAACCAGACAGCAACGTCACACAACTTTACTGTAGCTCTAATTATTTTTGTCGTATAACATGTCACTGTGTCATTTCATTTGATGATGAAATAAAAACCTATATTATAGGAGTCACGTTGCATGTTGGTTCACGAGCGGTTGTGTGTTCGTATTCGAGCTTGCCACGAGGCACCGCCATTTTGTATTTGCACTTTTTAAATAAAACAATCCTTGACATAAAGATAACACCAAAATCCACTCGATATTGGCAGAAATTCAGCGCTAGACAAAAACAAAACGCCATGCGCCATTAATTTATATATAATAATCAACCTACAGTGTTTGCAGTGAGCACGCGGTTTTATATTAGGTGGATTTACAATTTAAAAGTAGATTAACTAAAAAATAAAAGCACGTGTCCCAGATTAAAATAACTAACGTCATGTTCGTACAGTCGCCGTCAGATATACAGGGTCCTTCTTAATATGCTGGCACTGTTTTAAGGGGATGGTCAGACCATCAAACTTTACAACTTTCTCTATTGGACCAACATCAAAACCGTGAAAAACTAAATCTGCTGTCCCATACATTTAGCTCATGTAGATTTGCAGTTTTGTATGGAACTGCAGGTTTTTTTTTCACGGTTTTGATGTTGGTGCCATAGAGAAAATTTTTCAGTTTGATGGTCTGATCATCCCCTTAAACAGTTTCAGCATGTTAAGAAGGACCCTGTATATTGCGTACCAAAAGGTAAATACAATTTCTCTATAATATCGTGTGGGTTATCAATTGGAAACGGACGGATGACTTAGGCTTAGTAATGGGTACGGAACCCTAATTTGAAGTTGTTATAAGCAATACAATATACCCAAAATCGCTAATAGCTTTTTAGCGATAAGAAATCCTTATTTGTACCATAATCAGTTTTGTTTCCTTTTGTGCATTGTATTTTGTTTGGTCTAAATAAAGTATATTTCATTCATTTCATTCATTCAAAATATACTAAAGATGAACCTTGTTGCAACAGAACGTCCTCGGTACATACTTACCAGTTACCACACATGTTTGTAGGTAATCGGAATAGCAGTGGGCTCGTTAAAGTTGCAGCCGATTCTTGGAATAACTTTATTGATCATCGTGAAGCGGCCATTAATTCGTTGATGGCTATTGTCATAACGATCGCGTTATTTAAACTGTCCTTGTAGCTGGAATATTTGTTCTAAATCTGGGTACCTAGCATGTTACAATCGAGAAAACGACAAAAATCGAGACGTACGTCGCGTCAAATGCGAAAGCGAGCGCGTGACGGTGTTCACATTTTGGCATGCTAGCCATACTAAGTCTACTAAAGATTTTTTTAGATCCCATGGTTTGTCACAGAACTTAAAAACACTATTTTTTATTTCATACTTGCATACAACTTTCATCGCGTGACCGATGAAACTAGTTAGATAGATATATTATTACTATTCCCATACAATCAAATTTGATCAAAATTATTTTAAAATAAATACCTACTTACTAGTACCTAAGTTGAAGATTAGAATCCAAATTAAAATAGGATTGTTCACAGGGTCCTTCTTAACATGCTGAATCTTAACACTTATTTAAGGAGATGATCAGACCGTCAAACTGAACAACATTCTCTATGGCACCGACACCGAAATCGAGAAATAAAAATCAGCTGTTCCATACAAAACTGCAAACCTACTCATACCAAATGTATGGGACAGCTGATTTTCTTTTTCTCGATTTCGATGTTGGTCCCATATAGAAAGTTATTCCGGAAGGAGTATATTTTAATATCTTGAGATAACCGTAATGTCGATTTTGTATTATAATTAATTATTTATTGTTGTTATTTTCTGTATTTTGGTGTGCAAATAAAGAATATTTATCTTATCTTTATCTTAATTTAGATAGGATTAATCCTTTGACTATTTATATGTGGACTGGTTACGCGTGTAATTCTACTAAAAAAAATTTCTGTCACTTTTTGCGGGGGGTGAGGTAACATGAAATCCGCAACTTTGGATTTTATTCCCCATTACTTTAGATTCTAATTTTAAATATTAAAAATCATGAAAAGTAGTCTCGTGTGAACCCCAAACGTTCTAAGTTCGAAATTATTATTTCGCAATTATAGGCTGTCTCGTTTAGTGATAAGGTGTAAAATTGAATGTAAATGCACAAGATCAATTGTGCTTATACCGTGGCAGAGGGGAAATGCTACCGCAAGGCTAGTCCTTATAATAATTAGTCAAAGGATTAATCTCAAAGAAAAGAGTTTTATATTCACTATTTCAGAGTACATCAGACCGGATCTAAAGAATGCACTAAGAATAAATAAGCGGACGACGCGAACGATAAAATCTTTAAAAAGAGTCGTATAAATATTTAAAAGCGTGAAGAGTGAGTTTCTTTGAGTCTATTTTATGTAACAGTCCATTAGTTAAAAGAAATGCAAATCTTTTTTAGGGAAACAAGAGTTAACTAGGATGTATTTGATACCGTAATTATATTATTAAATATGTCAGTATATAACAAATTTCTCAAAATGCGCACAGGAAGTGAAAAATAAGTTCTCTGTAGCTGGAAGAAATCTCATCATAAATAAGCTCGGCCTTTGTATATGTCTTCTCAGTTTGATGTATAAACTATGAGTGTGATCTATGTATACAATAAAGTTACAATATAATAAAGATCCCAAAATATAACAAAACATCAATATTCCTTATTTGGACACCAAAAACATTAAATTACTTTAAATAATGAATAAGAAAGGTACCCCTTCACCATCCATGCTGCTCGGTTGTGGAACAGTGGAACTCACTCCCCGCCGACATTCGCGACTCTAAGCCTATTGCTATATTTAAAAAGAGAACGAAAAAGTACTATCTTTCCCTACCTTAAGTGATATTTATATATATAATTAGATATATTCTGATATATATTGTATGTTGTAGGTATATATTGTATAATATATTTATTTATTGTTTGTAGTAAATAAGTTTGTCTCTTTTGCGGGTCTGCTGGAAGAAATCTCTTCAGAGATAAGTTCGATTAGATATATTCTGATATATATTGTATGTTGTAGGTATATATTGTGTAATATATATTTATTTATTGTTTGTTTGTAGTAAATAAGTTTGTATCTTTTGCGGGTCTGCTGGAAGAAATCTCTTCAGAGATAAGTTCGCCCTTTGTACATGTTTTCTGTACTTCGTATATTTTTATGTCTTTGTGTACAATAAAGTGTTACAACAATTATAAAGGTATAATAATGGCCTTATCACTAAAAATAAATATGGTCTTTATGATCTTGTGTATAAATACCTAAACACCTAGGTAAATTTTTCATCATCGAAGTTCAGTGATAATTCAAATAATAGCCTAGAACACGATTTCACACTTGAATCAACATTTTATGATACCTACCTATATAAATTATTTTTTCACTTTTCTTTCATGATTTACGTTAGAATCAAGACTAAAATAAAATGTCGTAGTGATTCAACTTTTCTATCGTACTAAATTCGAGTTTATAATATCACACAATGTTTAGTAAATTCACATTTAGAAAAGAGTATCTCCGCATGATTTATGTGAAGAAATAATGAATAAGGCAGTGAACTTACCACGTGGTTGGGTAATAAAACTCCCACTATTGCTATGGAGTTAGAACATTAGGAATGAAGTAACATTGTGCATACATAAAACTCACGATAATTTTCCCTGGGAGGCAACCAGCCAGCCAGTTAATCAGCTACCGTTATGCCAGTGGCAAGATCCAAAAGTCGGACACAAAAGTTCATTTTCCTAAGGCCCGTTACTAGAATTTAGCTTAGACTTTTTATGGAGGTTGTAGAACATATTTTAAAGGTGAAAGAATACGATTACTTATTTCATAAATATTAAGTGGTATGCGTGCTTCAACCCTAAACATCTAGAGCGAGCGAAGCAAGCTCGAAATTTTGCAGTTTGCCTCTCAGTTTTGGCTAGAATTGTACCGGATGATATGTACTTAGCTGAATTGAAAGTTTGTAGGGAGAAACAATAAAATCACAAATAATTTGGTGATTGGGAGAGGGGCTTCGACTTCAAAGTTCAGAAAAAAAGTGACAGTAATAAAGTTACTCACAAGAAAAATTTCATTCAATCTCTCCGGACATAATACAAAAATATATTATATGAACTACAGTGAACATTATAATTATAATCATGATTTATATTACCGTCGGAATAGCTCCAGACTAGTCCAGACATAAATGTGTTTGTTTGTCTATTCATTCATATATCATTGTGTTCCAGAAGATTTAGTTAATTGTTATTAATATTTATTAGCTGTATATGCCAAGTTATTATTGTTTTTGACATTTAAGATTACATTGTATACGTATACTTACTTTACATTATACTCCTGAATCATAAGGTGGGTTTATCGTCAATAGAGTCGCGGACTGCATAAAACATATTCGTTCTATTTTGTTATTATAAAATAACGTTTCAAAATATAGCTTGTATACTTTTTTTTATGACATAACCAAAGAGATTATACCTAATGTAAAGTGTCCACTTTTTTTGACGTTTAGGTTTGAGTGTGTGGTGTCAAGTAGTATGGACAAAAGGCACCAAGTGACATAATTATGGCCTTCTGTTTACGATCACTTTTCACACACACTAGCTCAAAAAAAAGTGGACAGCCGCATAAACAAATATCTATAGTTCCATCTCCTTCTACTATTAAAGGTACGTCATAAGACAAAAGAGACTAACTACAATCGTAAATTTATGCGGTCTGTATGGAGATACTTCCTCTGAGGACATAACGAAGTTTAATACATACGTTTGACGTTCGATTAATAGTTGCTAATTTGACTAATTGTCCACTTCCTCTTTTTCTAGGAGTTAAATCTATGGATTTTATATTATTCATACGGTGCATAATTTTGTTTGTTGTGTTTTGATATTTTACTTTATTTTTTGGTGCCTAATCAATTATAATATATGTTAATACCGTCAAGCCCACTGCTTATAAAAGGCTTATAACAGTTAACTAGCGCCACTACTCGGAATTTAAATTAATGTTATGTGGTTGCAATTTATGAAATATTCTAAACAATTTTAGTAGGTTTTTGCTATATTTCATGTACAACTGATACAATTATGTACTGTCAGTTACAATAACTGTCTAATGTGGTTTAAATATTTCAAATAGCAACGAAATGTTAAGGCTATTTTGAATTACAGAAACAGAGATTTGAAACACTTCCTCTCACTTTAGTAACGTCCAAGATATGTCGTACAGTATACAACGTGTTAATGAATAAGCGCAAAACCTCATACACCCCAACTGATTTATAACAAAATAATTAGATTGGAACAATAATGTCATTATTTTGACGGTTAAAATTTAAAGTTATTCGCATTTTAAGTTTTCAGGCAAAAATGATTTGTTATCATTTCAGCAATGAATGAAAGCGCTAGCATGCTCGTGCATACATTTTAAGAAGCTTGTTTTGGTAGTAAGTAGGGTGAGTGTGCCTGTGCGGTAGGTTGAGATCGAGTTCAGTAAATTGTAAATTTTACAAACAAATTAAGTAATATTTTGAAAAAAATTACCTATGTTGAAAACATGATAATTCGATTCTGCTCTCGATTTTAAACAAACTACTTTCTAGTTTTGCGTTAATTCATTAACACGTTGTATATCTTTCTGATAAATAAATTAAATTTGAAAATCTAAATTGGCCAGAAAGCTTTAAATAGGTATAGGTATTGGAAAATCTTTTCGTCCTTATTTGAAATGTTTTTTTTTTAATTCTGTAGAAACTGTTTTCAGGGTCTCGTCGGCATTGTATTTAATGAGTTTTATCTAGTTCGTCGAATAAGCATTTAAAGCAAAGGTTGGAACTTTGAAAGCCTGTATCTCCTAAACTGACTAACAGAACATGACAGTTTTTATACTGTTGATAGAGCTACAGTGCATATTACAATAATATATTATGATCAGCCTTGCAGCTGATCGTTTATTTGATACTGACCTTTGAACGGCTGTGACTCCTAAACTGACTGGAGTTATGCAGGCAGGCCTGGTCCATCCCCATCACAGAGATGCTCTACACCCTATGAATACTGAATCAGCCAGGGATCTTAACCGGTTTTGAAATACCGGTTAATATAGTTCATAAAACCGTTATAATTGTGTTCATTCATTAACCGGTTAATCCAGTAACCGGTTTTTAAAAAAACGAAATAATTTTGGTTACCGGTTAATTCAGAGAACGAAATTATTGAACTCGTGCTAACCGATATTATGATCAGAATTAACCGGTTAAACTCACGCCACCCGTGCGCCGGTCGCTGCGCTTTTGCCAGATTGCCGCCAATCTGGCAACGCTGCGCGCGCTGCTGTGCATTCGTTTCGGTGATATGTAGCCCAGTCATTAATTACAGTTTGAGTCGGGATGAATTAAGAATTGTTTTTTTTTGGGTGTATCATTTGAGAACCAAATTGGGCCTAGAAATATATCAAAATTTTAAAACACTCACGTCAGCCCACCCCACCCCAAATTTAAAATTATGCATTTATCTCTTCAAAAAATATCTTACGGTAAAATTTTTTTATTTCACTTTTTTAATCCTTTACCTTTACAGCCTTCAAACACGGAGTAAATTTTAATGTCTACTTAGAAACCTTTAAAAAATACATTTTTATTTTTTAATGAATAACTCATTTAAAATTAATTTAATTTTAAACTTTTTTGTTTTATTAACCGAATGCGTCCAAAATCTACATCTGGGGGTTTCTGCGATCTCTTGCGACGAATCCGATGTCAGATTTGAGAAAAGTGGCCGCCATCTTGAACTTTTTGTTTCTCAACCGATTGCTTTCAAAATCGATATCTGAGGGTCCGCGTGGGCTCCAACCACGGATCCGATGTCAGATTTGAGAAAAGTGGCCGCCATCTTGAACTTTTTTGTTTCTCAACCGATTGCTTCCAAAATCGATATCTGAGGGTCCGCGTGGGCTCCAACCACGGATCCGAAGTCAGATTTGAGAAAAGTGGCCGCCATCTTGAACTTTTTTGTTTCTCAACCGATTGCTTCCAAAATCGATATCTGAGGGTCCGCGTGGGCTCCAACCACGGATCCGAAGTCAGATTTGAGAAAAGTGGCCGCCATCTTGAACTTTTTTGTTTCTCAACCGATTGCTTCCAAAATCGATATCTGAGGATCCGCGTGGACTCTAAACACGGATCCGATGTCAGATTTGAGAAAAGTGGCCGCCATCTTCAACTTTTTTGTTTCTCAACCGATTGCTTTCAAAATCGATATCTGAGGGTCCGCGTGGGCTCCAACCACGGATCCGATGTCAGATTTGAGAAAAGTGGCCGCCATCTTGAACTTTTTTGTTTCTCAACCGATTGCTTCCAAAATCGATATCTGAGGATCCGCGTGGACTCTAAACACGGATCCGATGTCAGATTTGAGAAAAGTGGCCGCCATCTTCAACTTTTTTGTTTCTCAACCGATTGCTTCCAAAATCGATATCTGGGAGTTTCTGCGATCTCTTACGACGAATCTGACGTCAGATTTCGGAAAAGTGGCTGCCATCTTGATTTTTTTTGTTTTCCACCCGATTGCGTCCAAAATCGATATCTGGGGGTTTCTGCGATCTCTTACGACGAATCTAACGTCAGATTTCCGAAAAGTGGCTGCCATCTTGAACTTTTTTGTTTTTGAATTGATTGCTTCGAAAATTGATATATGAGGGTCCGCGTGGACTCCTAACATAGATCCGATGTCAGATTTGAGAAAAGTGGCCGCCATCTTGAACTTTTTTGTTTCTCAACCGATTGCTTCCAAAATCGATATCTGAGGATCCGCGTGGATTTCAAACACGGATCCGATATCAGATTTGAGAAAAGTGGCCGCCATCTTGAACTTTTTTGTTTCTCAACCGATTGCTTCCAAAATCGACATCTGAGAGTTCGCGTGGACTCCAAACACGGATCCGATGTCAGATTTGAGAAAAGTGGCCGCCATCTTGAACTTTTTTGTTTCTCAACCGATTGCTTCCAAAATCGATATCTAGGAGTTTCTGCGATCTCTTACGACGAATCTGACGTCAGATTTCGGAAAAGAGGCTGCCATCTTGATTTTTTTTGTTTTCCACCCGATTGCGTCCAAAATCGATATCTGGGGGTTTCTGTGATCTCTTACGACGAATCTAACGTCAGATTTCCGAAAAGTGGCTGCCATCTTGTACTTTTTTGTTTTTGAATTGATTGCTTCGAAAATTGATATATGAGGGTCCGCGTGGACTCCTAACATGGATCCGATGTCAGATTTGAATAAAGTGGCCGCCATCTTCAACTTTTTGTTTCTCAACCGATTGCTTCCAAAATCGATATCTGAGGATCCGCGTGGACTCCAAACATGGATCCGATGTCAGATTTGAGAAAAGTGGCCGCCATCTTGAACTTTTTTGTTTCTCAACCGATTGCTTCCAAAATCGATATCTGAGGATCCGCGTGGACTCCAAACACGGATCCGATGTCAGATTTGAGAAAAGTGGCCGCCATCTTGAACTTTTTTGTTTCTCAACCGATTGCTTCCAAAATCGATATCTGAGGATCCGCGTGGACTCCAAACACGGATCCGATGTCAGATTTGAGAAAAGTGGCGGCCATCTTGAACTTTTTTGTTTCTCAACCGATTGATTCCAAAATCGATATCTGAGGATCCGCGTGGACTCCAAACACGGATCCGATGTCAGATTTGAGAAAAGTGGCCGCCATCTTGAACTTTTTTGTTTCTCAAACCGATTGCTTCCAAAATCGATATCTGAGGATCCGCGTGGACTCCAAACACGGATCCGATGTCAGATTTGAGAAAAGTGGCCGCCATCCTGAACTTGTTTGTTCTTCAACCGATTGCTTCCAAAATCGATATCTGAGGGTCCTCGTGGATTTCAAACACGGATCCGATGTCAGATTTGAGAAAAGTGGCCGCCATCTTGAACTTTTTTGTTTCTCAACCGATTGCTTCCAAAATCGACATCTGAGAGTCCGCGTGGACTCCAAACACGGATCCGATGTCACATTTGAGAAAAGTCGCCGCCATCTTGAACTTTTTTGTTTCTCAACCGATTGGTTCCAAAATCGATATCTGAGGATCCGCGTGGACTCCAAACACGGATCCGATGTCAGATTTGAGAAAAGTAGCAGCTATCTTGAACTTTTTTGTTTTTCAACCGATTGCTTTCAAAATATATATCTGAGGGTCCGCGTGGACTCCAAACACGGATCCGATGTCAGATTTGAGAAAAGTGGCTGCCATCTTGAACTTTTTGTCTTTCAACCGATTGCTTTCAAAATCTATATCTGAGAGTCCGCGTTTACTCCAAGCACGGATCTGATGTCAGATTTGAGAAAAGTGGCGGACATCTTGAACTTCTTACCCAACTGCGACAGAAGGAGAGTTATTTAATTCTCAACCGATTAGGCTAGGTTTAGGTTAGGTTATGTACTGGGCTATAACAGTTGTATAAAATGGCGAATTAAACATTTACATCAATAGTGTTAATAGGACAGTTTTGCTGTATAAGGCGAAGATGTACCGTCAAGACGCTTCTATACTACAAGCTGTTACCGCTGACACTTTAGTACAACATTTAGCCAACTTTTTTTAGATTCAAATTTAACATTATAGATTTTGGAAGCAATTGGTTGAGAAACATAGAAGTTCAAGATGGCGACCACTTTTCTCAAATCTGATATCGGATCCGTGTTTGGAGTTCACGCGGATCCTCAGATATCGATTTTGGAAGCAATCGGTTGAGAAACAAAAAAGTTCAAGATGGCGGCCACTTTACTCAAATCTGACATCGGATCCGTGTTTGGAGTCCACGCGGATCCTCAGATATCGATTTTGGAAGCAATCCGTTGAAAAACAAAAAAGTTCACGATGGCGGCTACTTTTCTCAAATCTGACATCGGATCCGTATTTGGAGTCCACACGGATCCTCAGATATCGATTTTGGAAGCAATCGGTTGAGAAACAAAAAAGTTCAAGATGGCGGTCACTTTTCTCAAATCTGACATCGGATCCGTGTTTGAAATCCACGCGGACCCTCAGATATCGATTTTGGACGCAATCGGGTGAAAAACAAAAAAGTTCAAAATGGCGGCAACTTTTTCAAAATCTGACGTCAGATTCGTCGTAAGAGATCGCAGAAGCGCCCAGATATCGATTTTGGACGCAATCGATTGAAAAACAAAACAGTTCAAGATGGCGGCCACTTTTCCGAAATCTGACGTTAGATTCGTCGTAAGAGATCACAGAAACTCCCAGATATCGATTTTGGAAGCAATCGGTTGAGAAACAAAAAAGTTCAAGATGGCGGCCACTTTACTCAAATCTGACATCGGATCCGTGTTTGGAGTCCACGCGGACTCTCAGACATAGATTTTGAAAGCAATCCGTTGAAAAACAAAAAAGTTCAAGATGGCGGCTACTTTTCTCAAATCTGACATCGGATCCGTATTTGGAGTCCACACGGATCCTCAGATATCGATTTTGGAAGCAATCGGTTGAGAAACAAAAAAGTTCAAGATGGCGGTCACTTTTCTCAAATCTGACATCGGATCCGTGTTTGAAATCCACGCGGACCCTCAGATATCGATTTTGGACGCAGTCGGGTGAAAAACAAAAAAGTTCAAAATGGCGGCCACTTTTCCAAAATCTGACGTCAGATTCGTCGTAGGAGATCACAGAAACCCCCAGATATCGATTTTGGACGCAATCGGTTGAAAAACAAAAAAGTTCAAAATGGCGGCCAATTTTCCGAAATCTGAACGAATCTGTCATTCGTCGTAGGAGATCGCAGAAACCCTCAGATATCGATTTTGGACGGAATCGGTAGAAAAACAAACAAGTGCAAGATGGCGTCTACGTTTCTTAATTCCCTCATCGGTTTCTTGTTTAAAGTTCATGTGGACCTTCAAATATCGATTTTGGAAGCAATCGGTTGGGAAACTAAAAGTTAATTATGGCGGTCCCGACCAAATACCTACAAACCTAGCAGCACCCGCCACCCACTCCACAACCCACCACCAAAACCCGCCACCCATCACCAGCCACCCAACATCCACCACCATCCACCGCCACTTACCAAACACTCACCAAATAACCACCAAACCAAAACACCCACTAACCACTTACCAACAGCCATCCATCCATCCATCCATCCACTACACAGTCAAGATTTGACCCAACCAGTCATCACGACTCCATGCTGGTGCGTGGACTTTAATCGTTAATCATTAATCAGATTAAGGCTTTGATTACTTTATTAATCTAAACAAAATTAACTTTGGGCCCACACTGCTATGACCTTGTAGTGGCAAGCCGCAGAAAAAGCGAGAGTTCCGTTATGCAGTAACTACAAGAGATGGCGCTCGTTTTTTACTCAAATTAACCGGTTAATTCTGTTCAACAAAATTGAAATTTGTAAAAAACCGGTTTGATAGATTAACCGGTTAAAATACCGGTAACCGAAAACTAAACCGCAATCAATTCAGGTTTGGGGTCAATGACCAAAACCGGTTTCCAAAATTAACCGGTTTCCGATCCCTGGAATCAGCCAGCATAAGAGATAAGAGGAATTTTGGTAACCATAGCTGCAAATGGTTACCAAAATTCCTCTTATCTCTTATACTAATAGCCCAATTTCGAGACCGCTATAATAGTATCGAAACTAGGCCACGAGTAGTAAACAAAGAAGAAACGAAGGATCGACCCGCATGCGTTCAAAGACTGGACCCAACATCGGCGTGAGGTGGTTTTTAGGGTTCCGTACCCAAAGGGTGCAAACGGGACCCTATTACTAAACCTACTTTGTCCTTCCGTCCGTCCGTCCCCGTCTAACTGTCCTAGCTATTTAGTGTAACTTTTGAACCGTAATAGCTAAATGTCAAAATGTCAATAATTTAAAAATTAACGCGGGTCCTCATACAAGGAACTAGTTTTTATCAACGATTTTTCTTCTCAATCTATCGTAAAAACGGTAATACATAAAACTTTGACTAATTATTATAAGGACTAGCCTTGCGGTATCATTTCCCCTCTGCCACGGTATAAGCACAATTCATCTTGTGCATTTACATTCAATTTTACACCTTATCACTAAACGAGACAGCCTATAATTGCGAAATAATAACTTCGAACTTAGAACGTTTGGGGTTTACACGAGACTACTTTTCATGATTTTCAAAATTCAAAATTAGAATCTAAAGTTATAGGGAATAAAATCCAAAGTTGCGGATTTCATGTTACCTCGCCCCCCGCAAAAAGTGGCAGAAATGTTTGTTAGTAGAATTACACGCGTAACCAGTCCACATATAAATAGTCAAAGATATAAAAGCATCAAACTTGGTGTGATTATAGAGCAAACTCTATGGTATTACAACAAATAATAAAAACCGGCTAAGTGTGTCTCGGTCTCGCGCTTAAAGGTCCCGGAGAAAACAAAACTTTTTTGTATGTTAATATGTTGTGTGGTGGTGTGGTACAGAACCCTCGGTGCGCGAATGGCCCGACTCGCACTTGACCGGTTTTATTGTTTGATTCTAACTCTTTTGTAGATAGAGTAATGTTGACCGATCTTCTAGTTCTAGTTTATTTAGTTTGGTGGTTTGTCTTTTTGATTACGTAGGTACTGAGTTTTGAAGTAGGTACCTACTTTAGTGTTGATCAAATAACGAAAATCTATGTAAACAAATGTGCATTTGTGTCTGTGACCAACAAATGTAAATTCTTTAGAAAAAGTATACAAGGGCATACATTTGGCTCGAGTAGGTTTCCATTTTTGTCTGGAATAACTGTTTTTTTTTGCGATTTCGATGTTGGTGCCATAGAGAAAGTTGTTCAGTTTAACAGTCTGATCATCCCCTTAAAAAAGTGTCAGCATATTAAGTTGGACCCTATATAGAAAATGAATGCTCTCCAATAGATTATATTTTATAGAAGTAAATAATTCTAACGCATAGACATTTTGACTAAATCGCGCTCATAAAACATAACCCTCCTTCTGGCGCAGTCGGGTAATTACTAAAGATGTAACTTAGTTACGCCACGCGATGACTGATTCGAACATTTTCTTTTTAACTGTTTTAACTATGACAGTCGACAGAGCTGTAAAATTGTAAAACTTTTCGTTGCAAAGCCTCAACTTTGTTCTATACAAAATTTGTTTGCATTCAGATTTTAAGGAAATTTTCCGCTTTTACATTGTTCATCATTTTATCTTTGGGGGACTTGATGAAACTTCCTGTCTTAATTTGCGTCTAGTAACAAATTACACTCTTTTTCTTAAAAAAGCTTCTAAATAAAGCTCCGTGAAGATTGATGTCCATCAGTAGCTAATTTCCTAAACGATTTAGAGAGAGGACCTTCGTTAATCGAAGGATGCTACTCCATTATTCTTAAAAATATATATTTAAAGGTTTCAATAAGAAAACGTAAGAGGAAATAATTGTTGGCGCGCTCCATACAAACGAAGTTTGATTATATTTTGGATGTTACTCAATTAAAGTCAATTACATTTTTAGACACAATCTAGAATCTAATCTGTGTGCTTGTGATTTCTCATCACATGCTAACCAACTGCAGCACAGATTAAATCTATTTTTGTCCCTTTTAACTTGAACCTATACTCCATTTCAAATAGCAACGAAATTTTAAGGCTATTTTGAATTATCAAAACAGAGATTTGAAACACTTACTCTCACTTATTCTTAGAACAGCTTTAGTAACGTCCAAGATTGGCACTAGAAGTCGTAAAACTGTGTAAATTTTTTGGGATTAAACAATCTAGTTTATAATATCGAATCATTGTCTAAAAAACTTTATGTAACGTTTTGATTCTTAGCTATTGTACCTAATAAAATAAAAGATTGAAGTACTTATGTTTATTAATACGATAATTTATTTATTTTCCATCATTAGCTGTCATCAATGCGGGCAATCATATGATATGATACGATATGATGATGATGATCAATGCGGGCTTATAACCGGTAACTGCCAGTCCCCGTGTTGTGTTCCATCCAGCTTGGGTGGTGGGTGAACTGTCCTCTCCACAGACGCTGCATCGCCTGGGACGCGCTTTGATAGGATAGACTTGCCCAGCATCCATAATACCCGACATCGATGATTATTTGAATGACCAAAATGTCTGGTCTTGACAATGTTACACTATGTAATTTAATATTGAATTTATATAATTGTACTTTGTATATTTTGTTTTGTTTAAAAGAAGTGTGTTGTAGAGTTCCTGGCCGCATCTTCTCTACAACGGAACTCCTTCCGACGCGGTGGTAGATTCAAAAACATGACGTCAAAAAGTTATCTTTGTGATATTATTTTGATTAAACAATTTTGACTTTTGACTTTTTTGACCCTCTCGACCTTGCTGGCTAGGTCCCAGGAGTGACACTGGCTTTAACATTAATGTTTTCCCTACCTATCAGTCCCTTTTCCTTACTAATGTGCAAGGCTTTTTAAACTAACTCTTATCTTGTTCATGCCAACAGTGATCGCAGGGCTTAATATAACTTTAGACCAGCTAATCGCTGCTTTAGACGTATATGGATTAAACAAGGCTGCGGTACCCCCACTAGTTTGTCTATCAAACCAAACATTGTTTAATTTAAATAAACATCATGTATCGAGAGGTACGACACATTCGTTTGTTCCTGTTTACATTGTTCCGTTTCCTTGATGATAAGAGCGTTGTCCCGGTCCCAAAATTAATTTAAATACATCCTTGACTTTCCGCTTGGCTGAGCGTGACACGATTTGCGATTCGTACACTCCGATAGTCCCGTTTCGTTTTGACTTAAAATTACAGCGACTGGCTTTGCATTCAACCGCTATTTGGTTTTGAATGTTCGTTAGCGAGCGATGCGATGGTAGGTACCACAGAACATTGTAAGAGGAGTTAGAAGTGCAAAGTAGGCGTGGAACGTGTCGCCACAGGTTATGCAATGATTTGCATAACACTATAAGGCGCGCGGCGTGGTGCGAGCGAGAGGGCATGAGTAATTGTAGCAGCGTGAGCGGGAAGACAAGTGGCGACAGACCAAAGAAATTATACCTAATGTGTGCCATACCAATTGTAAAGTGTCCAATTTTTTTGACGTTTAGGTTTGAGTGTGTGGTGTCAAGTAGTATGGACATATGGCCTTATTTTTACGGTCACTTTTCACACACACTAGCTCAAAAAAAAGTGGACAGCCGCATAAACAAATATCTACAGTTCCATCTCCTTCTACTATTAATGGTACGTCATAAGACAAAAGAGACTAACATCAATCGTAAATTTATGTGGACTCTATGGAGATCCTTCCTCTGAGCGACAGACTCTTATAATGTTCTGTGGTAGTAGGTGGTGGTAGGGTATTAGTACAAATCGGTAGCTAGAGTAAATGTTTTCTGAAGTATCTTCAACGTATCGACAAGTCAAAAAACATGACTGCCAGTATGAACTAGACAGTTTATGAAATAATAAAGATTCAGTTTAGAAGTATCAAAGAGTACCTACCTGCTATTTATCCTTTCAGTCTTCTTTGTAGTAGCGTATAAATTTAAACTATTAGTAGTAATGCTGGCTGAGTAATTGATTCAAGAAAACAATTTTAAATGAATAAATATAAATTTTTTCTGTCCGTCGCAATCGATATGATAACGATGCTATAGTAAATTCTAACGACCTACATTTTAGAACGTATTTTCAATTTTAGAAGAACAGCAAATGTTTTTAAATTTAATTTTAGGTCCCATGTTAAATGTTGTTCAGTTTAATTCTTGTATAATGTTCCACAAATTGTCGTGATTTGCGATGTGATCGATGCATTTATCATTAGAATTTTACTTATCAAAGACGATAAAGAAAGTCTTTTCCATCCATATCGAATCATTATCGTAGCGAGAGATGGTTCATCAGCGAAATAAAGTAAATAACATAGGTTAATTAGGTACTTTAAAGTACGCTAATAAACCGTTCAAAAGACACAAATTTAGAACATATTCCACAAATTTTAACAACCACAGATCCAGAATGAAGATTCACGTAGTCATTAAAATTTTATCGACGAGACTGTGTCACAAAGGCGGACATTGTAGCTATTAAGAATACCTACCTATTAATAACAAAGTAGTCTGCGAATGTCTAAACATAATTCAAGGAAACGGCAAGTGACACGGCTTGACGTGACGTTTGGATAGATAAATAAACGTAAACGTTATTGTGCAGATGTTAATGTCCATTTTAGAGGAAATTGGAATCTTGTCAACATTTTTGATAGGTTGTCTTGTTTTAGAGATTTGTTATTTTGTGAAAGACGCTATTAAAGAACAGAATGTGTCTTAATTTTCGAAATATTGAGTACTATGTACACCGTCTCTACTTTACAATTTTTTTTTATAATTTCTTTAACGGCTCTGGATACTAGTCCTTTTGAGCCATTCGTTATTTTTTTCTTTATATTCTTTATTTTTAGATGAGGGGATGATTGATGACGATGAATCTGTGGTCGATTTCGTAAGCTCGCGCGTTGCCGCCAAAATGACCATGTACGAGTTAACTTGAACCAAAATTTATTTTCTGTTATCGTATTTATTTGAGATTCCTGTTACATCGGTCGCTTTACGCAACTGTTTGGTACACAATCCGCACGAAATTATGTCACAAATATCAATAAAACAAATTTTTTACGAATTTCAAATAACACGAAACACAGCAAGAGCAATGGCGCCAAGCAAACTCTCTCTACTTTACAATTTGTAATAGTGTTGCCGATTGAAAGCGTGCTAGCCGATGGTATATCGATAGCAAACGATGGAAAGAATATAAATTGTTTAATCGATATTAACGATATTATCTATACTTTCTTACTTATTGAATTATTGATTGTGTGTATAGGCTATTAATAGAGCAAAGTAGTCTGCGAATGTCTAAACATAATTCAAGGAAACGGCAAGTGACGCGGCTTGACGTGACGTTTGGATAGATAAATAAACGTGGACGTTATTGTACAGATATCCATTTTAGAGGAAATTGGAATCTTGTCAACATTTTTGATAGGTATGTCTTGTTTTAGAGATTTGTTATTTTGTTAAAGATGATTTAAAGACCAGAATGTGTCCCATACATTTAGCTCTAGTAGATTTGTAGTTTAGTATTATTAGAATGGAACATCCGATTTTTCATCGCGATTTCGATATTCGTCCCATTATTGTGAAAGTTGTTCAGTTTGATGGTCTAAGCAACCCCCCCTTAAAAGTTTTAAATGTTTATTTTTTTATTTTGTAACACCTTGTATATTATAGCACGGCTAGCATGCCACCCACGAGAAAGCAACGAAACGAGAAAAACGCGCGCTCTTTTTGGCATACGTAAAATAACAAAGATCATCAAGACATCTCGATTTTTATCTTTTTATCGGGAGTGGCATGCAAGGCCTACTAGGATACGCATTTTTAGGGCTGTTGTAATTGGGATCCTTATTTTGAAACACGATCCGTACCTACATCACATTTCCTTTTCTCAGAAACATAATTTGGCGTAGTTGTAAAAGTAGAGGTAGAGTAGAGGCAGCCTGATCCTAAATCACAAATTATAATGTTCCTATATTAATATATTATCCTCTACATAATCTTGACGTTTTCACGTTTTAAATTAACATGAAATACATGTTTTGGTTCTAGTTAGCTGTGAACAAATACCCCACAGAGAAAAAGCTTCGAAAAATCGCGCTAGTTGACAATCTATGGGAGACATTGGCGAGCACTTCGGAGCGCATAAAATGTTCACGTGACGCGGTCGCCCAATGTCTCTAATATACAGGATGTAAGTATCATTAACCTTTAAACCACATAGTCTACCCATCAAACTGAAACTTTTACTACGGGAGCAAACCTGTCAGAAAAAAAACCAGCTGTTCCATACGTTTGAGTCGTGTAGGTATTGCAGTTTAGTATGGAACAGCTGTTTTTTTTTGTTCTGACATATTTGCTCTCATAGTAAAAGTTGTTCAGTTTGATGGGTAGAGTATATGGTTAAAAGGCTAATGATACTTTTCCTTACATCCTGTATTTTCATCTATCAACTAGCGCGATTATTCTCCCTGTGGGGGGGGGACTTATATAACAGAATTATGTCTGTGCAATGAAGAATAATTTTATTGTTTCATCGACCAAACATATAGCATAGCATAACATATGCTTACGACTATATTCCCCAAGGGGGTAGTCAGAGATATTCTGAAACCACAGAACATCCACGTATCCAACCAAACGTATTCAAACCATAAAACTCATTTCCAAAAAAACATTAGGACTTAGCGACCATTAGAGCCGGCTGCCCAAATGGAATCATGTCACAGATTGTTCTAAATATCAGTCGGGAGCGTAACTAGCGAGAAACGAGCGCGTCATCTACGAATAAACATTGAGTACCTACGCACTGAAAATAAAATATTATGCGATCGCATTTGAAACGCAGCGACGAAAATAACTGGGTGTGTCACCCACCGAGCTTTCGACTCGCCTGTTACGGCAAAGTCTAATGTGTAGAGATCGAACAAAAGTAAAAAAAACACATTGTGTTTCGAAAATAGTAAACTCTGTACCTAAAATATGAGTAAGGAATGGTACAATTGGTGAATTGTCAACAATTGATACATCGTTCCATCCTAAAACCCACTTATCATACTGGATGGAACGTAACGAGGGTCTTTCCTTTCAAGGGTGTATTCAGACAATGAAACTAAACAACTTTCCTTAAGAAACATGGGTTGAAAAACGAAAACAAATTTTGGACCTCCCATACAAAAGTGCAAATCAGCCGATCTATTTTCTATGGGAGGTCCAAAAGTGGTTTAGTTTCATTGTCTGAATACACCTTTGAAAGGAAAGTCCCTCGTTACGTTCCAACCCGTATATTATGTGATATTGTTTTCACTTTCAAAATTTTTAGAGATGGTTCAGTACATCAATCTGAACAACTTTTACTATGGAAGCAAACCCGAAAACACATTAAATAAATAAATACCTGAACCACATTAACATCAGAGGAAACAAGTAAATAATTTTATTATTGATGTTTCCGTTACTTCATCTTTGAAAATATTTTGAAATAGAATGCGTTGGTAGTTGAAATCATACAAAACCTAATTAAATAAACGTTTCATAACGTATCTTACGGAAAATGCCTTTGATGAAATTGAAAATATGAGTATTTGTCTGTGGCGACGGGCTCACCCCCCGTCACATTGGACAGAGTTTCGGTACTACTGGTGAAACGTGGATGTTCTGAGCTTGGGGAATATAGTCGTGAGCATATGCTATGCTATGCTATGCTATGCTATGCTATGCTATGCTTGTCTGCGGCTCCGTCCGCGCAACCACGCGCAAGGTAATATTGTAGACTAGCATAGCATAGCATATGCTCACGACTATATTCCCCGAGGGGGTAGTCAGAGATATTCTGAAAACTCAGAACATCCACGTTTCACTAGTAGTACCGAATCTCTGTCCAGTGTGACGGGTAGTGAGCCCGCAATACACGCCTCGAATTTGAAGCATGCAGGTTTCCTCACGATGTTTTACAGTCAGTGCCAGTGGTGTTACAAATCGTACACAAATTCCGAAAAACTCATTGGTACGAGTCGGCCTGGACGGGGATCGAACCATCGCCTCCTGCACGGCAGGCAAGGTTACTCGCCACTGGACCACCACGGCTATTGTAGACTATGGTGGTTATAAATCGCGATAAGAAAGATTGTTTTATTTAAATGTTCTCGCAATATAACGTCAAGTTAGATTCCGCCCTCCCATGTCACATCTGTAGAATCGTTGTGACGTTAATCCAGCAGACGGCATTTTATGACGCGCCTTATTTCGGACGAAATTTGATTTGTGAAATATAAGAATACAGAGTAAATTAGATTTGGGTGCCCGTAGCTATATTGTGATGAATAAAAAAATACAATTAAAACGGAACGAGGATATACTTCGTCAGTCTATAGAGAGTGTGACGAAATTTTTGTCACATTTCTTCATTTTAATATTATTATGTCTTTTAAAATGCAGAAAACTTACTTTTTTCGAAAGATCACGTAGGTATGTTAACTTTAAAATAAAAACCGGTCACGTGCGAGTCGGGCTTCATACCATACCATACACATACGAAAAGAAAAAACGTTGATAAAAACTAGTTCTATGTATGAGGACCCCCCTTCAATTTTAACTTTTTGTATGTTTTATTATTTTTTAACAAATCCGTATACTGTTGTTACATATTCTGTGAAAATTTCAACTGTCTAGCTATTACGGTTCAAAGGTTACAGCCCTAAACCTAGACGGACGGACGGACGGAGAACGTAGGCTTAGTAATAGATTCCCGTTTTTACCCTTTAGGTACGGAACCCTAAAAACTAGTAGTGTATAATTTTGTTACTATGGTTTTTGCAACTGACCGAAATATAAGACGTTTAACGACAAAGAACTGTAATTCTCAAAGCTAAACTTTCAAAACAGCGTAGAGTAAAAACATTTTTTTACCCAAATGTAAATCACATTATCAAATGTTCACTTCCAAGCAATCTTTGATGCTAAAACGTTTCACGTCCCAACTTAGTTACTATATAGAATTTGATGAAAGGAATATTCCAGAAAGGATCTTATTTACGGCTGTCTATCAAAACAACCTGCTTTAATCTTTTCGAATGGTATATCTGAGAGCAAAGAGTTATACAGGGTATAAGGGAATTGCTTCCGAAAACTCAAAGGGGTGAAAGTACCCATCAATATGAAAAACTTTTACTATCTGACCAATATAGTAAAAGAGACATAAAAAAAAATCTGCTATCTCATACTAACTTTAAATGTACCGCGCAAAATGTATGGGGGAGCAAATTTTTTTTTTTGAGATCTCATATTTGGAAGCAAGTTCCTTGCATCCTGCATACCTAAAGTATTTTTGAAGACATCATATCTCATAAAAATAGGACGTACATGTCATACCTATGCCACCTTCCTGGTTGAAGATTAATTGGTGTCGTATTGACTAAAATTTTTTTTTATAATTTTTATTTAATATACAAATAATGTAATTCAAAATCATAAGTTGGTCGCAGAATAGATACTTCCGTTAGATGGCGGTATTTGTTAATTTGATAGCCGATCACACATTTCCATCCAGCGAAAAAATGTTCGTCTATACCTAAAGCAAAATACATTAGCAAAAGAATTTTATTTTTGAAACTGACACATCCTAATTCTATTACGTGCACTAAAGTGGTGCAAAACTTTTGAATTTATGTAACTTTTGAGTTTATGAAAAATTAGGATGACATTCAAAAACAGCTTTCCTGGACCCTGTAGTCATTGCGGAATATGGCTTTACTCCCCTTAACAACTTTTTAGATGAGGCATTGTTTTCCAATGGGATTTTGTATGTAGACAGTTGTATTACTGTATTTTTTACCCATAATACTAAACAAATTTCCCTAAGAAAATATAATTAGGAAATTCGAAAAAAATAATTTGGACTTGTATGCCTATGTATATGCATATGCATTCAGTTGATCGAACGTTTGTAGGAAAACAAGTTTTTTTTTGCGAATTTCTCTTATGTTCCATTGGGAAGAAGTTCAGTATCATTAGTACAATCATCCATTAAGAGGATATAATTCGGAGCGCGCTCCATACAAACGTACTATGGTGAAATTTTCAATACTAACCAATTAAACTCTATGAAATTTTTCAGAATCAATCTAGATACAAATTTCTATACTTGTATAGAGTCAGACTTTTGTTAAAATGTATAGTTTTAAAGTGCCTCAAAGATTTCCATACAAATCTTAAATTAATCCTAGCATTAAAACTGTATATTTTGACGAAAATCTGACTCCATACAAGCATAGAGATTTGTTTCTAGATTGTTTCTGCAAAATTTCATTGACTTTAATTAGTTAGTATTGAAAATATCACCATAGTACGTTTGTATGAAACGCGCTCCGAATTATATCCCCTTAAAGTAATGCTGGTGTTAGGGTAGACAGTTACCCTAACACCACATATAAATAATAATTAGTAGCTGAAATAGCTTCCAAATATCGAATTCACAACATTACACTTACGCCTTTTTAGATACTATGAAAAAAACCTAAAAATATTCTCTTAAAATACAAACAGAAACACTGAAAAAAAGAATACACGCGAAACAGAAATAATAAAACAAACGATTACTTACACAAATGCAGACCAATCCCCCGTTTATTCGGGGAGGGCTCGATCGTGACACGCATGAAACGTATCGGGCCTTTTCGACCGGTCGGTGTTGACCATTGCCTATTTTTTCCCTCAAATTAGGGAGATTTCTTTTAGGATTTGATTAGTTATGGGAATGTTGTGGGGATAAGTTCACTGTAAACAATATTTTGTTAAATGTAACCAAACTTTAGTGTATTACAAACTATTTTGTAGCGCATAATCAAACAATTGGTTATAATTAGCAATGCGCTACAAATAGTTTGGTTATATTCAACAATACATTTTTTCAGTGTACGTAATAAACAAAGTAGACTTAAGGTATTGAAGTCTCCTAATTTTGTTGGGAAATAAATTGTATGTTTTTTATTATCTTTTATCATTGCATAATAATTAATAATTGAAAATCTTTCTTAAAATAAAGGCAAAGTCGAATAACTTTCCCATTTCAATCACGTTATTTGACTTTGACACTTGAGATTACGAGTTCATAAGAGAAAATCAAATTTAATTATATGTCCCACCGTTCAGCACTGATTAATTTAATATGCAAGATCACATTACTGAATCAAAAAAACTCATGTTACTTAATTTCTTAATGTACCTATATCATTTCTTGAAAAACAAGGCCCAGATAAGCTAATTGCACTGACAGCTGTCCCTTCTTCTTTTATAACATTTCTTATGATAAGAAAATTGTGAAACGGAAACAAAAACTAAATCTAAAAATGGTTTTTTTGGTGCACGCAATCAGGGAAAATAATTGAAAGTGCTGGCAACACAGCGGCGGGTCGGACCACAGCCGCAGGGCAGAACCCCTTTCAGGACCCATTTCTATTCAAGCCTTGTACGGAACCAGGTCTAAGTGCTAATAGTGATCGTAGAGCCCTGCCTCAAGCCTCCACAATAAAGGGTAATTATTATTCGGCCTGTTTGAGTTACTGAGTAGTTTTTGTTTTCGATATGCAAATAGAAAATTAATATCAGATATTAATTTCCTCCCATTCTGATTGGTTCGGTTATTTGTTTCAACCCAGAATGACCCAGCAAATGAAGTTTGCAAAAGTTTCCACTATCTACGATGATTTATCGAAAATGCAGTGGTAAAAGCGAAAATGAAATATTATTTAAAATTGTTCCTGAATGTAAAAAAATTTACAATCTCAACATAATTATAAATCTTAACATACTTATATGGATGTACAGTTTGAACTTTAATATTATGTTACCTACTATTAATTTACTATATGATATTGGGAGGGCCATTAGTAAAGTAGACCATTGAATAAATATGAAAGTTATTATGTTTATTTGTTCCACCTAATGTCCATGAAGGATATACTACAGAACTAACAGTACTACGAATTTCCCTTATATTTCATCACCCGTTAAAATTTTGCAACTGTCCACCCTAACACAAACATACTTTGTAACACATTCAATGCTCCAAAACATAGTTTCATAAAGACAGATGCTTCCTGTTCGATTTGGTTTTTATTACTCCGAGTCGGTTGGCTCTATCGAGAGATCAACAAAATCCATACCGTAGTCGCAGTAGGTAGTAACTTTGGTAGTAAAAGTCAGTAAAACTCTTTACAGCTGAACGCAGATTGTGGCACGATCATGGACTATGGATACTTTCATTGTAAGGCTAAAGAAATACGAAATCTTAGTTAAGAGATTTACGATTTTTGGACTATACAGGGTCCAACTTAATATGCTGACAGTTTTTTAAGAGGATGATCAGACCATCAAACTGAACAACTTTCTCTATGGGACCAATGTCGAAATCGCGAAAAAGAAATCAGCTGTCCCATACAATTGGGTCGAGTAAGATCTCAGTTTAGTATGGAAAAGCTGATTTTATTTTCGCGATTTCGACATTGGTCCCATAGAGAAAGTTTTTCAGTTTGATGGTCTGATCGTCCTCTTAAAAAAGTGTCAGTATATTAAGAAGGACCCTATACAACGTGTTAATGAATTAACGCAAAACTAGAAAGTAGTTTGTTTAGAATCGAGAGCAGAATCGAATTATCATGGTTTCAACATAGGTAATTTTTTTCAAAATATTAAATAATTTTTTTGTAAAATTTAAAATTTACTGAACTCGATCTAAACCCACCGCTCGGGCACTTACACCCTTCTTGCTACCAAAACATGATTCTTAAAATGTATCCATGAGCACGTTAGCACTTTCATTATTTGCTGAAATGATAAAAAATCATTTTTGCCTGAAAACTGAAAACACGAATAACTTTAAATTTTAAGTATCAAAATAATGAATTTATTGTTTCAATCTAATTATTTTGTTTTAAATCAGTTGGGGTGTATGAGGTTTTGCGCTTATTCATTAACACGTTGTATATCATCATAATCTTATTTAGAAGATGCTCTTGTCACAAAATCTCATGTTTTCTCTTCAAAAAAGTCAAAATTATTTATTCAAAATAATATCACATAGATAACTTTCTGACGTCATGTTTATGAATCTACCGCCGCGTCGGAAGGAGTTCAGTTATACAGAAGATGCGGCCAGAAACTCTACAACACACTTATTTTAAACAAAACAAAATATACAAAGTACAATTACATAAATCCAATATTAAATTACACAGTCATTGTCAACACCAGACATTTTAGTTTCAAATAATCATCGAGTTTATAGTAACCTTTTTTACAGAAGACTTGTTTAACATGGGACTTAAACTTTTTGTCTGTCTGTCTTTCTATGTTTATCTTCATTTACCTTATTTAATTTCGGTACGGAATCAAAGACTTCAGCTAAATGATTAAGTACAAACATATCTTCTTCCCCTTTTCTAAACTAACTATTAATGTTTTATCTACAAAATTTTAGTGGAGGAGGCACGATATTTAAGATTATGACAAATAGAAATATAATAAATGATCTTGGCCTATGGCTGTAATTTAGTTTCTATTTTGCTCCTACTTCTTTTAATGTAATTTATGAATATACAGGGTGTAAGTGACAGCCTGGCAAATACTGAAACGGTGAATTCGAACCATCAATCTGAACTTGAAAAAAATCAACTGTCTCATACATTTGAGTCAAGTAGTGTGGAGCAGCAAATTTTTTTTCGCGTTTCCATAGGGTGGTTCCATAGATAAAGTTGTTCAGTTTGATGGTTTGAATTCACCGTTTCAGTATTTGTTAGGCTGTCGCTTATACCCTGTATAAGGATGCCCTTTAATCATATTAGCTAGACGGTCAGTTGAACGTACGTTCATTAAAGTCAATCTTCCATTAAATCTCTTGGTAGCTTTTACTACGTCAACAAGACAAAAAATGACAACAAGAGATTTAATGGAGGATTAACTTTAAAAAACGTACATGCAACTGGCAGAGAGTCAAATAAAAGCCTGACTCTAAAAGCAACAGTAATTTAATCATTTATGACCTTTCTAATAAATAAACATTGTGAGTTACTATAAACCCCACTGACATCTAATCTAATGTTGAACAATCTCTATCTCCAAATCTAAACTTATAAATATCAGAAAATAATGACCAAGCTTATCTTCCCGACAAAATGAAACGGTATCATTAAATTAGTCGCAGTATGTTTAGTTACACATAATTACGATACCAGAAACAATCCTTGCATACGATTTAGATTTTACGACTGTATAACATGAAACAAATCCATCGTCAATTTTATATGCTGGCACCGGAATCTGCATCGTTGTCTGTCAAGACTCCCACAGACTGGTGCGATCAGATGCACGATATATCGCGTAGAAAATCACAACTTGTGGTCATACTGTTTTGTCACGCTATCTACTCTATGCAGGTTACTATGAAACAGTTTTTCGCATAAAACCTACGCTAAATACTATATATTGGTCAGTACCTATATGTGTTGGGTCCTTTTTAATATGCTGACACTTTATTAAGGGGATGATCGGACCATCAAACTGACCAACTTTCGCTATGGCACCAGCATCGAAATCGCGAAAAAACAATCTGCTCTTTCATACAAAACTGCAAACCTACTCGAGCCAAATGTATGGGACAGCTGATTTTTTTTTCCCGATTTTGATGTTGGACCCATAGAGAAAGTTATTCACTTTGATGGTCTGATCATCCCCTATATACTGACCAATGCAGGGTCCTACTTAATATGCTGACACTTTTTTGAGGGGATGATCAAACCATCAAACTGAACCACTTTCTTTTTGAAAAATTTGCTGTTCTATACGATCTGATCTGATCATCCGCCTACAAAACTGTCAACATATTAAGTTATCACTGTATAAACTTGATGAACCCAGTAATCGATGAACCCTTAAATCACCGCGTTAATTCTTCCGTATGAATATTTGCTTTAACAGTTTCAGAGAATTGATAAAATCATGTGAGAGAGATCGGAGATCGCGTCTGCGACATATCGCTCGTCGCACCGCGCTAGTGTGCTCACGCTTTGATTCATGGACAAGTGTATCAGCAGCAGTCGTACATTTCCCGCGACGTTTGAAGTCGGTGGGCGTCACTATTGTTCCACTCCGATCTGTCTCCGACCTGGCGAGCTGCCAGAACGAATGCGGAGCTATGAGCAATCCTCTTAATAACCTGTATCGGTTAATCAACCCGATACGCCGAAGGTTGTGCAATTAGAGGCGGCTTCTGTCTCTTTAATTATTTCTGTAGAAAATGTAGGTTAAGTGAATGCTAATATGGATTGCTTTCTTCTTTATTCCGAGGAATACTCAGCTAAGTACATGGATCAATTTTTGATCGTATTTTTTTCAGTGTGATCAGATCTTTGCTACAACTACCAAACATCTATGCTTATGCTCACGACTATATTCCCCGAGGGGGTAGTCAGAGATATTCTTAAATCTCAGAACATCCACGATTCACCAGTAGTACCGAAACTCTGTCCAGTGTCACGGGGGGTAACATCTATTATGCGTGCAATATTGTTGCACAAGATTCACGGGGGTCTAAGGAATATACAGGGTCCTTCTTTATATACTGACACTTTTTTAAGGGGATGATTAGACCGTCAAACTGAACAACTTTCTCTATGGCACCAACATCGAAATCGCGAAAAAAAATCTTCTCTTCCATACAAAATTGCAAACCTACTCGAGCCAAATGTATGCGACAGCAGATTTTTTTTTTTCGCGATTTCGATGTTGGTCCCATAGAGAAAGTTGTTCAGTTTGATGGTCTGATCATCCCCTTAAAAAGTGTCAGCATATTAAGAAGGACTGTACAAGGCTTATAAGATTCGATTGTTGCTGACATTATTCTAGAGACTTCAAGAAAGCCAGGACTATTCAAAGCATTATTAGTGTTTATACTTCCGCTTCAAATGCTGTTGTAAAAATTATAATCCAGTCTGCATGCAGGACTGTAATCCAACTGCAAAAAAGGGGGTTATGTTAGCAAATAAAGACAATCCGGCACTCATGTGCGACACCGGCACTTGGAAACGCTCGTACGCAAAGTGACTACTTTACATACCGACGTACTATTATAACTGGGTGGGTACAGTACTTTTGCATGCAGTAGAATATCTTCAAACACCCTCGATATCACTAGTGGGATTTTCGGGCTATAAAAATAGAGAACGAATTAAAAAAAATGCGTTTTGTCTTTGCAGATGTAATTTTAAACAAAACAGGCTATCATTACTATCATGCAAGAGCTGTTAGCTTGTCTGTAAGCTAGAAGGCTTGTAGATCTTCTATAGTATAAAGCATTAAGTGGAAATTTTTTGACTTTGAAATTATCACCTAACTTCGTTTGAATTATATCCGCTTAACACCACAAGCCCAACAACATACACAAACACAGGGTTATTTGCCGACTGCAAGAGGAAGGATTATGTTAGCAAATAAGGACAATCCGGCGCACGTGCGAGACAACCGGCACTTGGAACCGCCTGTACGCAAAGAGACTGCTTTACATACTGATGTCACTGGCATCACAGTAATTTAACATGCAGTAGAATGTATTAGCACACACAAACATTGTACCTTACTGCTGTAGTGTTACTGCGTCGCCAATTTTGTATTGAATTTCGTACAGCGCTCCTAGTGGTTGCGTAGAGAACTAAATTTCTGTCATTCGAATTAGTGACGTAACTACAGTAGTAACGTACAGAGTCGCGCTGCAATTCTGGCGGAGTACGGACGCGTGCGTATCGGCGCGTTGGGATTGCACGTGGCTCCACCATTTTGTGAACTCTTTTGTGTTTTAACCTTAAAACAATCACTTGAGATTATAACCTACTTACATTGGCAAAACTGCCACTCTAGACTTAATAAATACTACTGATCATTTTCCTTCATATACTATCCATATAACGAGACATTGGCTGAATTGTGATAACACATCGGATGCCACTAAACAAAAATTGAATTGAATTAGTAACGTACAGTGAAAACTCATGGTCGGCCTACAGTACGCGCCTCACGCTCTCTAACTACTCATAGGGTATTTGTTGTGGTTCGTACAAAGATAAGGTATAGGTGTATAACAATACAATAATATAAAGCAAGACCTAAAATTCACAAATAAAAATCGTTTTTGACAACCGCCCATTAGCATAAGAAAGATGTCAATAGTATACAGAGGAAATCTTGCACCCCAGTTCCATTTGGAGGTATTTCGTTATGTCGTTGGAATAAGGTTGAGAGTGTGTTGATTTGCTTGACAAAATTTGTGACATTCTGATATTGCCAGTCTTTAGTTTCAGGTCAATAGGATCGTAGTATTTCACTAGCCTGGTTGTTGCCAATAAATAGAATCATTTTAGATCTATTATAATCAAAATAATATTTGGTTTTGGCAACACTGTTTCAGTTAATAATTTTTGTATGTAATCAAAACTTTATTTCCGAAATAACAACAAGAAAAAACTTTGAGAAAGACATGATTTTGAAGATTTGCCTCTTCTACCAAGCTTTGACCCGTACCTTGGCAGTACTAAAACTATTTTGTATGAGTCACACGCACGCTGTCGCTCGACGCGACCGTACTACGCCTCAGGAGACCACAGCTTAGCTAATACAGAAGGTTCTACTGCTAGATTAAAGTACTGTAATATCTATGTACTAACAGGAATTTTTGGTAACCTCAGGCAGGTAGACCGTTGTGACGTCACGTACGTAACAGAGAGCGCGTGAGAGCACTGCAAATGGGTACAAAGCCTCCGGGATGCTCGACCAATCATGTTCACTCCACTTTGACTCTTTGTGTTTCGAGTACCTACGTGTAACACTGAATCTGGTGACTTTTTTTTTGTTGTAGAATTTATTATTGCGTTTGATTGTAGAATTGTTGTGCGTGACGCACGCGATAAAAATTGGTGCTGTCTGAAGAGCTCCTGCAAAATCCTATTAAAATTAATCCATTTATAACTTGACTAATAAATACACAGTCTGAGCTTTGATTAAACTGCATGCTTCAGAAGATGATAGAGTTGTAGGAAGGTTTCTGACCACCCCGCAAGGGATTATGGTCGTGAGTTTATACAGGGTGTAAGTGAAAGCCTAGCAAATACTGAAACGGTGAGCTCAGACCATCAAACTGAACAACTTTAACTATGGAGCCTACCTAAGGAAACGCGAAAAAAAATCAGCTGTCCTACACAATAGAGTCGGGTAGGTACAGCAGATATTTTTTCGCGAAAAAAAATCAGCTGTCCTATACAATAGAGTCGGGTAGGTACAGCAGATTTTTTTTCGCGAAAAAAAATCAGCTGTCCTATAAAATTGAGTCGGGTAGGTACAGCAGATTTTTTTTCGCGAAAAAAAATCAGCTGTCCTATAAAATAGAGACGGGTAGGTACAGCAGATTTTTTTTCGCGAAAAAAAATCAGCTGTCCTATACAATAGAGTCGGGTAGGTACAGTAGATTTTTTTTCGCGAAAAAAAATCGGCTGTCCTATACAATAGAGTCGGGTAGGTACAGCAGATTTTTTTTCGCGAAAAAAAATCAGCTGTCCTATACAATAGAGTCGACTAGGTACAGCAGATTTTTTTTCGCGAAAAAAAATCAGCTGTCCTATACAATAGAGTCGACTAGGTACAGCAGATTTTTTTTCGCGAAAAAAAATCAGCTGTCCTATACAATAGAGTCGGGTAGGTACAGCTGATTTTTTTTCGCGTTTTCTGATGTAAGCTCCATAATGAAAGTTGTTCAGTTTGATGGTCTGAGTTCACCGTTTCAGTATTTGCTAGGCTGGCACTTACACCATGCATGTATATGTATGTGACTAATAAATAATCAAATAAAAACCCTTTATTTTCCTATGCTTTTTTTTTGTATCTTTACAAAATTTTAAATTGAAAACCATCGTGAGACGCTTCAGCCAAAATGATGATGATGATATCATTACTATTCATTACCCACACCTCGCACTCGAGCTATTGCCAGTAAGTAGGTATTTTAGAATCTCGAAATACCTACCCAGTGGAAAGCGTTTAAGATTGATAAGTCTTCATTTGTCATAAATTAAATAGCATAATCTAAAAGCAAGACGAGACTACTAAATTCAAACAGAATTCAACTTCAGAACGTTTTAAACTCGTCTAAAATAAATGGATTCAATTTCTAAATGAAATTTCGACACAAACAAGTTAATCTAAGCCGAAAGATATAAATCTACGTTTCGTGTCTGGAGCCGCATTATAACTTTTAAGCCACCTGTAATTGCTTGACCATCTAGCTAATTTAAATAAAACTGGTCAAGTGCGAGACGGACTACTCGAGCACCGAGGGATCCGTACCACACAACCACACAACGTTTTGCTTTCTCCGGGTCCTTTAGCGCGAAACCGACTCACACTTGGCCAGTATTTATTATTTGTTGCTAAACTGTAGAGAATGCTCTATACTCGCACCAAGTTTGACGCTTGTATATTTTATCTTTTTACGATAGAGCAAGAAGAAAATCGTTGATAAAAATTAGATTCTTATACGTGTTAATGAATAAGCGCAAAACCTCATACACCCCAACTGATTTATAACAAAATAATTAGATTGAAACAATAATTTTTAATTTTTGAGGCAAAAATGATTTGTTATCATTTCAGCAATGAATGAAAGCGCTAGCGTGCTCATGGATACATTTTAAGAATCTTGTGTTGGTAGTAAGTAGAGTGAGTGTACCTGTGCGGTGGGTTGAGATCGAGTTCAGTAAATTATAAATTTTACAAACAAATTATTTAATATTTTGAAAAAAAAAATCTATGTTGAAAACATGATAATTTGATTCCGCTCTCGATTCTAAACAAACTAGTTTCTAGTTTTGCGTTAATTCATTAACACGTTGTATAAGGACCCCCCTTCATTTTTAATTTTTTGTCATTTTTATTAATTGTTAACTAATCCGCCGTAATAATGCACACGAAAGAAAAAGTGGTCCAACAATAACAAGGTGACCGAAAGCGACATTAAAAACTGGAAACCAGCAGGTCTAACATGAAGAAGAGAGATAGATGGATGTTATTTCTTAGGACCAAAACATTGCTACAACTAACTAACTTAAACGTAACTAGCGTGCTGTTACGTTTAAGTTAGTTAAGTACCATAGCAAAGTACTCTTTGAGCATATAGGTAGGTGGGTGGATCTACAGAGCGTTTGAATGCCCTAATTTATCTGGCCGAAAATGTGCATCTTGTTTATAAGAAAAGGCATACAATTTTAAATGTCCAGGAGCTTTATATTAGGGCTATACATATTTTTGCCTTTTCTTATAAACCGCATAAAAATGTTCAGCCAGATAAATTAGGGCGTTCAAACGCTCTGAATATTCACTCAGGTACCTACGTTTAGGGTTTTTGGTAAAAGAGAATTGTCAAGACCCTAACTGGTATAAATGTCGCAGGCATCTGCTTAAATCTGCCGAAAGGCTAGCCCGTTCATTGAATGGCGACACTCAATTGAATTACTAAAGGACAACTGGTCTAGTCGTTGAATGTAACGTTCAACGAAATTCAGCCAGGTGATTAAAAATGGATCTAAATTTGAATCACCTGGCTAATTTTTCGTCCGCCATGTTCAAAGGGATAGCTTACAGTCAGCCAACTAGTTGAACGTTGAGTGACGTTTGTTCAAGCATCATTCGGCCTAGTCATTCAATTGAGTGTAGCCATTCCATGAACAGGCTAGCCTTTCACTCAAATGGCAGATTTAACCAGATGGCTGCAACATAAATAATTGTCTAAAATATGACTGCATTATCGTACCACATCTTCATCACAGTCTTCTTCTAGGGTCACAACAGAGCTACGTGTCACAGAATATAAATTAAAAACATAAAAATGTAGCCAGAAAATGGGACCAGGGACACATTTTAAAATGAAAGCCACGACCCAAAATATTGCATGCACAACAGCGCGACATGAAATTTGCAGTCTCTCATATTCGTAGTTTCTGTTTTGTGGCATGCTTGTAAAAGCAAAGCAATTTAGGTTTATCGTAGTTGACATCTAACTGAATATGGGATTAAACAATTTTTCTCTCCTATGCTGACATTCGCAGAGAAAAGTGGGATACACTTTATTTATTTTAGATCTGAAACATGCTTTCTGAAAGCACTACATGACAAGAGTTTACTATTGTACCCTTATCGTACCTATTTTTCACAAATATTTCAAATGCGTTTTAGTTTTAACTCGGGCATAATTTTCTATTAGCAGATAATGGGCATACTAAAAAGGCAAATGAAACTTTAAGATGAAATTCAGCTATTCATATTATCTGTAATAACAAGACTTTATTTGTTTCACACTAATAGTCTTAAAGTCATCTTATTGATCTGATATTTATTATTTTATCGTTATGAAAATACGCTACTATCTAATTAAATGTAATTAAAAAGTTTCATAAAACTCTATTTCATCCAATTGTAATTAAATTAGTGTTGGTAAATATTATCATCGACCTATACAACGTGTTAATGAATTAACGCAAAACTAGAAAGTAGTTTGTTTAGAATCGAGAGCAGAATCGAACTATCATGGTTTCGGGATAGGTCATTTTTTCAAAATATTAAATAATTAGTTTGTGAAATTAAAAATTTACTGAACTCGATCTCAACCCACTACTCGGGCACTCTCATCCTACTTACTACCAAAACAAGATTCTTAAAATGTATCCACGAGCACACTAGCGCTTTCATTCATTGCTGAAATGATAAAAACATATTTTTGCCTCAAAACTTTAAATGCGAATAACATTAAATTTTAACTCTCAAAATAATGAAATTATTGTTGCAATAAAATTATTTCGTTATTAATCAGTTGGGGTGTATGAGGTTTTGCACTTATTATTTAACACGTTGTATATACGTCCCACTGCAGGGCACAGGGAAACGATCGCGATAAATAAATCTCCACTGAAACGTCATTGGACTGCATGCGAATCACAACTTTAAAAATCGGTACCTATCGCGCTGATCATTTGACAGCTCATGACAACAGTTTGACAGATCGCTCAGACGTTTCACGCTGGCAATCACAATAGTAAATAAGTCAAGTTTAGCGCTATATGGATTTCAACACAGTTGAATAGTAACTGGATTGCAATGTGATTAGAACTGAAAGAGGATTTAACTATGATGATTTAAATTAGCGCGATCGGGTCCCTGATGGCCTATCCTCATGGTGGTAAATAAATATATTTTTTAATTAACTTTTTAGTTGATGGTCTGAAGCACCTTATTACTAGGGTGTTTTGTTACACCCTGTATATTTATGACTAAAGCCAACGACAAATCAGGTTAGTATACTTATTTCATTTATTTATAAGTACAAAGAGCCTTGACCCTTTTTGGCCGTAGGGGTTTTATTCTTGGTCATTTTTTAAAGAGCACGCTCTGAAAAAAGTAAAGTAAAAATGTTAGACGCGTGCGACGGCAAGGGTTGCGGAGTTTTTCAACCACTAAAACATTCACGCAGCCGTATGAGCACGGCCATTGTTTTTATTATAAGCAAGCATTGCAGGCTTTTTGTTCTTTTTCCCGCTGTTAGAATTATGATAATGGAACCTTTTGAAAGTAACGCGAGCGAATAGTAAAACGATTTTGCGTGACGTATGTTGTAGGTACGTTTTGTTTCGACGATTCAATTTATTTATGCAACCAAAACAATGCGTTTACTACAATTATACAGGGTCCTTCTTAACATGCTGACACTTGATGATCAGACCGTCAAACTGAACAACTTTCGCTATGGAACCAACATCGAAATCGCAAAAAAAAATCAACTCTTCCATACAAAACTGCAAACCAAATCGAGCCAAATGTATGGGACAGCTGTTTTTTTTTCGTGATTTCTATGTTGGTCCCATAGAGAAAGTTGTTCAGTTTGATGGTCTGATCATCCCAAAAAGTGACAGAATATTGAGAAGGACCCTGTATAAAATGTCTCGCTTTTTTTAAAAGAGATTCTCCTATTTACCAGAGGTGACCTAGTGTTAAGTGCTTCTTGGTCATAATTAATTTTTATTAGTAATGAATGTCCTAAGATAAACTTAAATTAGGTACTTAGTACCTACATTACTTCTATAAATGTTTTTTTTTTTAAATCAACAAAACACTATAGTTCATTACAAATAAAGACGAAAAGATTTTCAAATTCCTATTTTGCTTTGTGGCCTATTCTGAGTAACAAATATAATTTATTTATCAGAAAGAAATGCTATCCGACATTATCATGAATATTACTAAAGCTGTTCTAATAATAAGTGAGACTAAGTGTTTCTAATATCTGTTTCTGTAATTCAAAATAGCCTTTGGAATGGAGTAAAGGTGTCAAATTAAATGCGTTACCTACATTTCAAAGGGAGTATTGCAGACCATCAAATTGAACAACCTTCACTATGGAGCTAATTCGATGTTGGCTCCCCCTTAGTGAAAATTGTTCAGTTTGATAGTCAGAAAACATTTAATTTCATACCATGTATAGAGATGTCCCTCTAGAGATGTTCGGTGTGCAATTTTATATCGTTTATGTGAAGAAATTATTTGAGATATTTTTCTTTAAAACATTTTTGATGAAATATAATAAATAGGTAGATAAAAAGATAAAACAAGCTGTTACAACAATGCGGTGAGAACCTTTAAAGAGTTCAAACAAAAGTTCAGAGGTTACTCTTCAATTCTTTGCGAGTCAGACTTAATAAAGTTATATCTTAAAAGCTACCTACTATTTCTAGGCACCCTACAATGACTAGATTTATTCCGTGCAGCGAACTCATAACGCCTTATAAACGTCACTTTGTATTCTTTAGTCGTCTGCAGTATTCCTTAAAGGAGATAGCACCATATTTCGCGTGAAACTTGACTTACTAAATCTCTACTAAAATAATAGAGTTGGGCGATAGAACGTCTTTGTTGACATTGTGTTACACACGGCCTGAATGTTTAGGTAGCATAAATAAGTATATCAACACAGATAAAATAAGGACAACGAAATAATTTATATCACGAATCTTATGATGGTGAATTCCTTTTGACTCTGACAACTGCTTTTTCTTCTTATCCTGTGGACAGCCAGCCCAAGAGGATCGCGCTTATTCAAATCATATTTTTAATCCTAATCCAATTTCAATTCTAATCATTGCAACCTAATTACTATTCAACTGTGCTGAATTCCGCATCGCGCTAAACTCTATGTGACTGTCTGAACGATCTGCCAAAACGGCTCTAACGGCTGTCAAATTAATAGCGCAATACCGAATGTCTTAAAAGTTGAGTTTCGCACGCGGTCTTATCACGGTTCAGTTGAGATTTATTTAGCGCGATTTCTCTCCTGGTGTCAGATTTTTCAGACCGCCTTATGGCATCTGACGTGGTTTTTTAATGTAACGACTACTACCACCAGAGAAAGTAGCCTGACGATTGCTAATCTTTATAGAAAAGGAGTCACATACGCAGGATATATGACGGCCCGATAGCACAGTCGGTAGTGAACCTACCTGCTGTGCCGAGGGTCGCGGGTTCGAATCCCGTAAGGGGCAAATATTTGTATGATGAATATGAATATTTGTACCCGAGTCATGGACGTTTGTATCTATTTATGTATTCTAATCGTTGTCTAGTCATCATAACACAAGTCCAGGCTAGATTCTGGTACTTTAAATGTGACTAGATAATTTGTGTGACAATGTCCAAGATATTTATTATTATTATTATTATTATATTGAAGTGCATAAGAGTACGCGCTAAACACAGATGCACACTCTCGTCCTTACCCTCCTGTGTCTGATGGAACGGGGGACCGATACGATCAGGGGTGGGGTCTGCAGCGGCTATGACCGGCAGCCACCTGTGGAGGTGGGGTGGAATTAGTTGCCTCTTACGACTTGGTTGGTGATATTTGAAGCTGGACACCACACGGCACAAGGACCTAGTGAAACGACTGAACTTCTGTTAGATACAGACTGTAAACCTGGGCGTAAATTTATACAGAAAAGCATAAAAACTTACTTAGTAGCGACTCTAAACTACATAGTTAACAACCTGCTAAATACGTTTTAATAATAAAACTTTTAACAGCTTTTATAAAATAGCACCTTAAATTAAGGAATAGCTGAACTTTTACGACTAACACTTAACTATTTAATCTAGTCAGCTATTTCAGTCATCATTCACATTCTCCAGGGAAATACGCTGCCCAAATTCAGTGAGTTATTTGCACAAATTCGCCAACTTTACCGACCATGAGTCCTTTGTATAAGTGAATTGGCCGCTGGCGCGTCTATCCGCCATATTGGAATATGAAATCCCTACGCGGGAACGCGTTGTGGTTTTATTGCCGGAGTTTTCGCTAGCGAAAAGAGTTGGTATCTTTACCCTCTTGATAAATTATGTTGTTTTCGCCAAGCAGGGTTGTTTGTTCGTTCTCTGGTCATAGCTGAGTCTATCGAACGTTGCGAGTACAGTCGCTCTAACATGTCTGTGAATGTTTGTATGAGAGCGTAGAATGAAAGATGAAATCGAAATAAAACTATATTTCGTGTTATTTGGACTACTAACAGGGCTGAAATATTCGTGCTACCTGGCTGTTTCAGACTAATGCTATCTCAATCTAGAATTTTTTTTGGTGTCTAAATTGATTTTTCATGATTGATACATATTAAATGAATTATTTATTAAACACTGAAATTATAATATCGATAAATCCTTTCTTAGATACATCCTCCGTAGAATCTATATTCAAAATTTTATGTTTCTTTCTTCAGCGGTTTAGGCTGTGTATTGTATGTCAGTCAGTCACGGAACTGTTTTATAAATATAAGAATAAAAATATCCAGTATTTTTCTTAACGAACTAAATAGTTGGATTCCAAAATTCATATTCAATACGGATGCCATCATTAGATCCTTTATTTTACAAGCTATCAAATACCCTATTATTAAGAGAGACCCTGTATATGCCGTTTGGACAAAGATAAAAACAAACCTTTTTCCCCTTTAGACTGTACCTTTCCAAACAACGTGGTTAAGCTGTCATCGAGGGCGCCATGTCTATTGTTTATGTCTGTCTAACTTGTAACTTTAACAATCAATGTTTACAAACTTTTAAGAGGTTTTCGAGATTTTTTCTTGATTTCATTCGTCCCAAACAAGATAAGTAGGTAAGTAGTTGAAGTTCTTTATAATTGTTCAATGATTTTTAGAAAGTTATTTCATATTTAGGTATTTTTGAAAACAGAACTTATTATGTTGTAAATATTTTCCTATCTGTTTCAGAGCTTGAAGAAATTCAAATAATATATTATCCTGCGCTGCCCTCATCCAACGGGTTTCCGCCGTCATCACCAGGTCCTCGGTCCACCGTGTGGGGGGCCTACCCACGCTGCGCTTTACGGTACGCGGTCGCCACTCGACAACTTTTCGGCCTCATCGGCCATCGGTTCTGCGAGCAATGTGCCCCGCCCACTGCCACTTTAGTTTAGCAATTCTGTGGGCTATGACAGCTACTCTGATTTAAACCCTCTATTCATTAAGAAATTATAGCACAAAAATCTATGAATGAACCACGTAAAGTAAAAACTTATAATAGAGGCTGCGGAAATTCGAATTAAAAAAAAGACCGTTTTTTTTTCATGTAATATTCAATTTATACGATACCTTATACAAAGGATATTCCTTTGTATAAAGTATCGCTGTTATTAGATCCAAAGGCTTCGTTCATGACATTAGTATGAAAAATACTAAGTTGCAACATTTCCACGGAACAACGGGTCCTTATATAAAACATCACAATTAAAAGCTTCTCTGAACATCGTAGCTAATAGCTGAGAGCAGAAAACTGAACAATAAAAGCAATAACCTCGTGAAACTAATATACGAGGAACAACATAGTGCTTTTAATATTTATCATGAAAGAACAATAAGTAGCTCCTTAGTACATAAACGTCATGTACCTACAAGCCGACAGTTTCGGCGTAATGAGTTTCATAAATTACCTACACGCAACGAGGCGAACATTGTTTCAGGTACCAATATGTGGTAGTTAGGTACACTAGTTTTGTGAGTCTAGGAAAACTAAACCATACGAGCATTATAATAAATGAATATGCTATATGGAATATTGTATAATACCTAATGATCTAAATTCCTATTTATTATTTACTAGCAGCCCGTCCCGGCTTCGCACGGGGTAGACAAATAAATTTTAAGACTCATTTTTCTACACCTTCGATTACATTGTTCAAATTTTACCAAGGATCCCTAATTTTTTTCAAAATGAAATGTAGCCTATGTCAAATTGGAAGAATGTAGCATTCTATTGGTGAAAGAATTTTTTAAATCGGCCCAGTACTTTTTGAGCCTATTCATTACAAACATACAAAAATAGGTACAAATCTTTCCTCTTTATAATATTATTACTAGCAGCCCGTCCCGGCTTCGCACGGGGTAGACAATTGTCTATTTTACCAAGGATCCCTAATTTTTTTCAAAATGAAATGTAGCCTATGTCAAATTGGAAGAATGTAGCATTCTATTGGTGAAAGAATTTTTTAAATCGGCCCAGTACTTTTTGAGCCTATTCATTACAAACATACAAACATACAAAAATAGGTACAAATCTTTCCTCTTTATAATATTAGTGTAGATTAGTGTAGATTTGATTATAAGCCGTGGTGGTCCAGTGGCGAGTAACCTTGCCTGCCGTGCAGGAGGCGATGGTTCGATCCCCGTCCAAGCCGACTCATCCCAATGAGTTTTTGGGAATTTATGTACGATTTGTAACACCACTGGCTTTTCGGTGAAGGAAAACATCGTGAGGAAACCTGCATGCGTCCATTTCGAGGCACGTATTGTACCCACTGTCCATTTAAAGTGGCGACGGGCTCACTCCCCGTCACACTGAACGGAGTTTCGGTACTACTAGTGAAACGTGGATGTTCTGAGTTTTCAGAATATCTCTGACTACCCCCTCGGGGAATATAGTCGTGAGCATATGCTTATGCTGATTATAAGGGCTTGATCAGTGACCAAATAGCTACCGTGACTTGGACAGATCTATTGTAGCTTTCATCCTAGATCTAAAGGTCATTCCCACAGACTTCATGAACCCTGTTAAACTGTTCATTCTGAGCAATATAATTATGACATAATTCGTTTATTGGCCAAAATAATAATAGCGCTATACGAAATAGTTCTCGTAACACGCTAATCAAAGAGTTATTTGTATATATTTATATTTAGTTGTGCCAAATTGGAATACTGATCGTTTGCTATACATCAATCTATTCGATTCCATCTTATGTCTTGCCAATTCTAGTACCTACATGTGTCAAATGTTGTTTATCAACTGGCTTTTGTTTATCATGGAAATCAATATACATTACTACACACAGTAGGTATGTTTATCAAAAACGAAAATTGATAAAGACTTTAAAACTTTCAACGACGCGACGGTTTAAAAGATAATGATGAATGTGAGCTGAAGACATTAACTACTTTGAAGTTGGTAAATGAAAACATAATAAGTATGTATTTTTTGTTCAGCACCGAAATAACATGAACTAAATGTTACTGAAATTTTAAGCATTAGCATAACTTAGACAGATAAAAGTGTAAAACAAATCTCAAATATGTTCAAACCTGCATAACAAAAAACTGAATTTCAATTTAATGGAATTAAAATTCGCAAGTGACACGCTCTAATAGTCTCTTTTTCAACCAATCAGAACTTTCCCTGAGGGTATCCCAAGGGTCTATACACCGATCCCAGTCATGGCAAAACTGTCTCGTCCCAATTTAAAGTGGGACGAAATTGTTATTCTTTTATTTTACCTAAAAGTCGGTGTTTCGTATTATTGTTTACCTAGCCTAGAAATAGTTTCAACAAATAGTTCTGCAGTAGATTGTGTTTGAAACAAACTTTAAATTATCCTCTTCTAAACTAAAATTCTATCTAGAATTCGAGCCACAAGACGCTAAAGAATTTAATATTCTTCACTACAAATTGACAAACCTTCATAAACATCTCAAGTTCTCAATTTGTTACTCGAGTTTGGAGACAAAAAGGGACAGATCTATTATTAAGCGTCGGTCTTTAATTAAAGACAGCTTGACATTTCGAAGAAGGAGGACATGTTTAATTATAATCGAACACAAATATCATTGGGGCAGCAGTCGGGGAGTGATTACAGGTCGTGCGAGAGAGACAGGTAGGATTATTGGGTTGAGTGACAAGGAGGGGACTGCCCTCATTTAGGAGGTATCAAAGCATTGTTTTGTCGCGACGTCGGAGTAATGGGCACACACGTAATGCAGTAGGCAGGTCGGTGTGTGGAGGGTTAAGATAGCGGCCTGTCAGACTGTCTGGAGACACCGGGTTAAATTACAGCTTGTCAGAAACCATCACAAAGAAAATTCGAGTTAGATTAGACTGCGAATTAAACAGAGTTAACAAAACGATGGCAAGGTGGTTTCGTTCGAATCGATTGCTGAAACGTTAAAGCTGTATCGTGACAAACCTAATTGAAAAGAGGTACCTATATTCGACCTCTAAATATTAACCATGCTTAGAGGATCTAGTCGATAACTTATTGTTCTAGTAAAATCCAATTTGTCAATCTGCGTTGCTGGAATTCTAATTTAGTTTGAACGTCAATAAAGGGCTAATACTTACGGTAGTAGTTATAGTACTCTGTGATAATACTTACAAAATCTTATTTATTCGTCACATTTTATACTTACAACATTATTATATCACACTTTGTAATTACCTGAAAAAAAGAAGAAATATTGATTATTAATGAGCAGCTGTTAGGTTTTAACGCGGTTCATGAGCATCGGATACTTATAACTTATAACTCTGACTGAAAAATGAATCCAACTATTCAACATAGGTGCATAACAAAAACTCACGACCTTATCTTTTTTGGGGTGGTCAGAAAACTAGCTACAACTTCGAAAAGAGTGCAGTTGTACATTAATCCAAGAAGAAGTAGGTATAATTGATGGATTGAATTGAACTTGATTTGTATGACAGTGTCCAAGATATTTATTTCATCATAATCATCTCAGCCGATGGATGTCCACTGCTGGACTTAGGCCTCCCCCAAGGATCGCCATAACGACCGGTCCTGCGCTGCCCTCATCCAAAAGGTTCCGCCGCCTTCACCAGGTCGTCGGTCCACGTTGTGGGGGGCCTACCCACGCTGCGCTTTCCGGTACGCGGTCACCACTAGAGATCATTTCGGCCCCATCGGCCATCGGTTCTGCGAGCAGTGTGTCCCGCCCATTGCCACTTAAATATTAAGCATCTTAATAATAAATAATTGTTCTTAATATGACTTAGGCCGAGATTCAGAGTCGATTTTTAAGTCATAGTTCGAACTCCTGTATGTCAAAATCCATACACTTTCGCCCTACTTAGCTCGAGCTAAGACTAGAAAAATCGTCTCTGAATCTCGGCCTTATATCCTGATTGATAATTCTTTCTGAATTCAGGAACTTCGTACCTGACTTTTCAACGCAACTATGATACTTGATTTTTTCTGAACCTAAGCACTTTTACCAAGAAATATAAAATGTTCGAATCTATATGACTGTCACAATCAGGGAGTCTATTGTTGAATTTTGTTAGCAAGTTATCCTCGGCCCGTTTCCAATTAACTACTTTCAAATGTTTCTTTGAAATTGAAGATTTTCTTTTTTTACCCGTTTTTCAATCAATGTCTATTTTCAATTTAAACCATTGAATCAATTTTGTTATACAACTATTTAATAAGGATGATGAGTAAAGTAATTAATGTTACTTTAGCACGTGCCCGAATATTTGTATAGATAACAAACTACTAAGCCCGGCTTGCACCAATGTATTTAGTGATAGTTCTATCTTTCACACAAATGACAGTGACAGCATCATATTTAAACATGTTTAATACTTTTTGGTGCAAGCCAGCCTTAGAGTCTAAACTATAAGCCGTGTGCAGTTTTCATTTATGGAAAGTGCAGTTCGTTTCGTTTTCGTATATTTTATGACTCTTTTAAATACGTAATATAGGCGATGTCCCGATAACGATTCTTTTTCGTGAGCCCTCGATGTAATTGGACATAATGTAATTATACAGAGTGTAAATACCAACGATTTTTTTTGGTCTTAGCTCGCATAGACCAAAAAAATCGTTGGTAAATACTTAAATGCTTTACATGCATAAGGAGGTGCTTGAGAACATCAAACTAAATAACTTTTACTATGGCGACTAAAATAGAAAATAAGAAAAATAATCAGCTGTTTCGTACATTTAGTCGTGTAGCCATTAACTTTTTTTATGAAACAGTAGACTTATTTCGCGATTTCAATGTTGGTCCTACAGTAAAAGTTGTCCAGTGTGATAATCTGAACGTATGTACGTACTTAACCTGTATTTTTCATAAATTGTAAAAAAGTAGAAACAAAAATTTCAATATCTTTACAAATAAATTAGAAAATATAAAATCACTATCAATGACTGAACCGAATTTCCTAAATACCTAAAGATAATTGACGAAACCGCAGACGAAAATAGTACTAAGCCAGCAAATGATTGTTTTCGAAATTATGTTTATTCTGAGGTTAGTTTTAAGGCATTCTTATGGGAATAGGATATATCAAGACTAATGAAACAGTTCAAATCGTAACGTAAAAGAAACTGGAACACATACATTTCACTCATAACCTGAGCTCGCCCCGAGACAACTTGGAAACTTGCCGAAGAATATATTAAAACTTTATCAAAGCCTGAACTTCCATTTCCTTTCCGAGTGTCGCGGGTACCGGGTTACCACCCCCGGGAGGGTACAAGGGTAGGTATCCACTTCTTTGGAATTGACAAACGGGATCTAAGCACCACGGTTGTGGAAATCTATTAATCAAAAGCAGTGAAATGGTTTAAGAGCGGTTCCCGGTATTTTTATGTTTTCACTGAGAAAAAAAATGCTACGTATACCCGTCGCAGCTTACGTACAACGTAGCTTACGACGCGATAATGATTACAAGAGTTGCATCATACGGAATTGAGAAATACGTAGCATTTTTTCTCTGTGTTATGTTTTAGGTACTTGGTCTTTGCGTTAAGGCCAAGGCACAGGCATGCTGTTTGAAATTACATTGATAGCATTTTAATCACTAACTTATTAACTTCTTCCTTCCTTATTCAAAAAGAAGCTTTTGCTCTGCGGTGGTACTCTAATAGACTATATCTCATTATTTGGTACTTGTATCTAATTAGATTTTGAACTCTCTTTTTTAATTTGTTTATTTCCTCATTAGCCTATCATTATGCACTGCTGAATAAACTCTGTCTCAAGGCGCACCACAAAACTCCCCGTAACCTTTTTTAGGTCGTCGGTCCACCGGGCCGCAAGTCGTTCTACACTTCGCCTGCCAGTTCGTTTTCTCCACTCTAAAGCTCTTACTTCCCATCGGTAGGGAGTTCTTCGGCAGATTGAGCAGATTTCCCACTTCAGCTTGCTAATTTTCAGAGCTACGACAACTTCAGTTCTCTGACGTATCACCTCATTCATGATGTGATCGCTCAGAGACTTCATAGCTCGCTGAGCAACATTGAATTGATGAACTAGTCCTTATAGATTTAATTATTAGATACGGACAATACAATCCTTAGTAAATTGACAAATAACGATGTTATGAAGCGTTATTTCCATGAACTCGCCAATAAGCTACTCTTCGGCCGTAATTCGAAAAACGTGTTAATCACGATAGATAGCTATCCTACTAATCGATTCTAATATAACGTTAACTCCAAACGAGCTTTAAAGCAAAGGTAATAAAGTTTAAAACATTAGGTATATCGGTAGAAGCTGCTTGAGATTAATTGATGTTCACTCCGTGTGTTATGACTCCATAACTTTGTTATTACGATTTTATGACTATATCGCTGACCGTCGTGAAAATATTGCTCGATATTTCCGATTGGAAATCGAAAAGTGAACTGACGTAAATGGCTTATAAAATTTAGCACCTTTTCATTGCTCTGTGTTCAACGGCAAATTAATATGGTGTAGTTTTTAATAAAGTTCGTTTTTATCATTCAACGCCTATTTGCAGCCTTGCCTTAAAATTTTGCGGGATGTGACTGGATGAGGAAGGCCGAGAAAAGAGTTTTGTGGCGCAACTTGGAAGAGGCCTATGTTCAGCAGTGGATGATGATAGACTGATGATGATGATAATGATTTGTGCTATGTAATGTAATTAAATTTTTCTTATCCACCATGCACCTGCTACACGTTTTATCACTGATCTCTTTTACAAATCGTGGAAAACATAGGTAGGTCTAATCAACCAAATTGAAATGTATGCTACCTTTGAACAATGTCACAATCTACTGTATCAACGTCAATACATTACTGCAAAGAGTTTGCTGGGACAAGGTTCTACTGTGGCCTACATTTTAAACTGGTAGACTTGTACCTACGTACAAAAACAAGAATAACAGCAGTCTTTTGGTCACTTGGTAATTAGTTGGTTATAAATAACACAGTAGGTGGTTTGAATGAGTGTTTTCTAGCGAAAAATCAACGTTTGGAATGCATCGAAACAATGGAATGTTTTTATGAACAATTTTAGTTCAAATAGCGGACAAGGGATTCATTGGTCAAATTTTCAAAAAAAATGGGCATTCAACACTTCGACATAGCGTTAAAAACCCGTGCTTCCCGCTGCTAGCTGCTATTATACCCCGAGGAGGTAGTCCGAGATATTCTCCTCCTCAGAGCATCCAAGTTTCTCAAGTAGTACCGAAACTCAGTCCAGTGTGACGGGGAGTGAGCCTGTCGTCACTTATAATGGACAGTTGGTACAATACATGCCTCCAAATTGAAGCATGCAGATTTCCTCACGATGTTTTCCTTCACCGAAAAGAAAGTGGTGTTAGAAATCGTACATAAATTCCGAATAACTCGTTGGTACGAGTCGGCCTGGACGGGGATCGAACCATCGCCTTCTGCATAGCAGGCAAGGTACTGGACCACCACGGCTTTAGCTCCGACTTATGATTCAAAATATAAACGTTTCTACGTTATTGTATGCATTACAAATGCTCACATCTTCTTTCTCGTGTGAAGGCGTTCACACCTTGTCTTTCTAATACTTTTTCTATCAAGTCGATGGCTTGTCATTCTTTTTCCAATTATTGGCCACCTCTATTTCTCGACGGGAAAGCTCTATTAGGCCTGAAAGAGCAAGACACAGGGCACAACTGCAACTGCAATAGATGTCGAGTGGTTTGCACCTGATCACACCCACACTCCATAAACGCATCAGAAGAAGAAGAAATGGTACTCACTTTATCTCTGTAAGTAAAAGTACCTATCAGATGTATTCCGAATGTAGTATATTCAGAATATCCACATTTTACAAACTCTATCCATTGATGCATGTAGTGAGCCCATCGTATTGAAAATTGTAATTCATTAAATAGCACAATATTGACAAACATAAACCTATTATTCTTCAAACAGGCAATCACCAATAGCCAACTAAATTGTCCAAAAGCATCTACAAATCGCAACTAAACCGATTTAGTTTAAACAGTATGTAATTAAGCGGGCGTTCCGGCCAACAAGCAAACAGCATTAGTAGGAATTGTTGTTGCTAATTACCTACTCCTCCTAAATTATTCGAGACAACCGGCAAACTGGCAAACAAGCGAATGTTGCCTCAAATTGCTTCCTGATGTAGCAATGTGACAACTTGGGTAAGTCGGCTAAAAGATTTTACTAAGTGAAACCCTATAATATGACCAATTCGTTGATTTAAGAATCTGTAAAGTTCTAGTTCTTGCATGCAGGTTTTTGACGGCGTAGAGTTCGTTTTGGTATTTGGGATTACATGTAGTGTATGTCCATAGATCTATCTATATAGGTACTTATTAAATAGTTCCGTGACTGACAGACAACGCACAGCCTAAACCACTGAAGATGGAAACATGTCATTAAGAAAGGATTTTTTGATCATCGACTCCTTAGGGGGTTTTACAAACTCAACGCGGGCAAAAGCTAGTATATCAATACAAGTTGCATGACTTAAACAGAGAAAAAAATCCAGGAGATAACACAACAGTTGTGATGTGAAGAGGTATGAACTCTCACTAAAAGCTAAGCGAGAGGTAGAGCTGCCGGAAAAAAAGAAGTAACAACTTTACAGCGCTTTACATAGCAGAATGGCGGACAGACCTTCGTCACCCCTCCCCTCACCAATCACACACTCGGTTGACTTTCAAAAGAGGCAGAAGAAAACTCGATTGCTGCCTTCTGGCGAACGTTTAATTAGTGTAAATAATTATTCGCCACAAAATCTTGCATTAATTCAGAAAATTCAGCTATTAATTCGCACCGCTTGTTCCCAATATCGGCTGTTATTGCTTTTCCGAGCCCCGTTTTAGATTGCGTATCTAAATTAGTCGGATTTTATGATTCAAACTTGAAATAAAAATACTTGTTTGCACTTCAAAGGATACCCAATTTCGATATTAAGGGACAAAATAAGCTATAATAATATGCGTCAGTGCTCGCTAGACGGCTATGGAAATTGATTTTCCATATGATTTCCTGTTTACTGCCTGTATGATTTCCATATAGTCATGTACAGTACAGATACGGGAAATGACGCGGAAATACTTTTTATCCATAAAAGAAGGTCGGTAATCCCCTAAAGACTCGAAGTAGATGTAATCCCGGCAATACGGCGAACGAAATTATCAAAGATTTTACGTAAGTATATTTTTGGAAAGCAGGTCGTATAACACTAATCTCTTCTTTACACCTACGTAGCGACCATGTCATCCAACTATAACCCTTGACAAAGCAATAGCTTCAGAGCAACTATCAACAAATGGATAACAAAACCCTCATCAACCCCGAGAGCTCCTCGCGTTGATTATAACAAAATAAACAGTGACGTCGAGATCAAAGTGACGCCGTTTGTTTTATCTTGCTCATTTATTCCACAGTACTTCTCAGGCTGGGGAAATAAAAAATACATTGAATGAAGAACAAAACATCGCCTATGATATCGTAATGGTAGGGACACATTACGGATTCAGCTCAACGACAACGCCAATCAAATAAACCCGACTGATAGAGATGAAAGTTCCTACGCGCTTCCAAACGTTAGACAATAGCACAAAAAGAAAACGAACGAGCCTGTTAAAACCCCCGTGACGTCACCTGAACGAATTAAATCTCCCGTCCTTGTCGCACGCCTCTCCCTTTCACCACAGGGAGGCAATTGACCTATTTTCGGGGGACGTGCAATAATTTCAGGAAGGGCGCACCGCCTAGCTATATCCATGCACATTCTTAGGTTTACAATCCGAGTTGTACTTCCAATTTAAACGTTTTGTAATCGTTATTGGGCAATAACAACCCGGAAAGCGCTGTATACGAAGATTGGATACAATCGCCACCCAAAGCTTTTTGTTGCTAACGCTCCGCCTGAGTTTGTGTAGATATGTGCAAACAAACATTATGTTTTGCTACCACTACATATCGTACGGTAATCACTGTTGTTTGTCTAATCTGAAATTAGTTACTGCTTATGTTTCGGAATGAGAAAACTTGGCATGGCACTCATATCGTGAGTACAATAGCTGAGATGTTATTTAATTATAATTAGGTTCGCTTCTATATTAATAGGTTTTATAATACAATCAATAGATATATACAACGTGTTAATGAATTAAGATTTTTTTTCTTCAAAATATTAAATAATCTGTTTTTAAAATTTTAAATTACTGATCTCGATCTTAACCCTCCGCAAGGGCACACTCACCCTACTTACTACCAAAACAAGATTCTTAAAATGATAACAAATCATTTCTGTCTCAAAACTTAAAATGCGAATAACTTTAAATTTTAAGTATCAAAATAATGAAATTATTGTTTCAATCTAAACCTTATAACCCCCAACTGGTTGTAAATCAGTTGGGGGTTATAAGGTTTTGCGCTTATTCATTAACACGTTGTATATGTATGTATGTATGTATATGCTCACAACTATATTCCCCGAGGGGGTAGTCAGAGATGTTCTGAAACCTCAGAACATCCACGCTTCACCAGTAGTACCGAATCTCTGTCCAGTGTGACGGGGGGTGAGCCCGTCGCCACTTATAATGGACAGTGGGTACAATACATGCCTCGAAATTGAAGCATGCAGGTTTCCTCACGATGTTTTCCTTCACCGAAAAGCCAGTGGTGTTACAAATCGTACATAAATTCCGAAGAACTCATTGGTACGAGTCGAATTTAAGACTGTTCTCCGAACGACGTTTCGCCGTGGGACGGTTCGCCGACAGAACGATTCGTTTTTGGATGTTTCACCTAAACGATGTTTCGCCATGGGCCGGTTCGCCGACGGAACGATTCGTTTTTGGAAGTTTCACCTAAACGATGTTTCGCCATGGGCCGGTTCGCCGACAGAACGATTCGTTTTTGGAAGTTTCACCTAAACGATGTTTCGCCATAGGTGAAACATCCAAAAACGAATCGTTCTGTCGGCGAACCGTCCCACGGCGAAACGTCGTTCGGAGAACAGTCTTAAATTCGTACGAGTCGGCCTGGACGGGGATCGAACCATCGCCGAAAAAGAAACATATTGTTAATAAAATAGTTATATACATAAAGAAAAAAAAAGGTCGTCAAGTGCATCTCCGCGAGATATGGTCCCAAGTGAAGAATATTTTTTTGTAAAGTCTTTATTTAAATATTTTTTAAGGCAACTTTTCATACAAAGAATTTTCTGACTTTATTTTAAAATTTCAAACGGCATTCATCATTCCGTTTATTAAATTTTCTCATCATTAAGAAACATTTGTTCCGTAAAATTCAGTAGCAAAGGTCTCAATGCAATCTAAAAGGGACTTTTTGTTTAGAATTTCTTAACAACGCTGCTTTGAAAGAAATTTGAATATTGTCTTGTCGTCCAATTTCAAAGAATTTCGTTTCTGTTTCTTCTTTGTTCATTAAAGTTAGACTGTATTATACCAACTTACAAACTACAATAAGAAAAGCGCAAGTTTAGTTAGGAATCGTTTCAAAACTTAAAAGAATCACTTGGTTGTCGGCTCGATAGCACAGACGGTAGTGATCCTGCCTGCTGTGCCGAGGGTTGCGGGTTCGAATCCCGTAAGGGACAAATATTTGTACGATGAATATGAATATTTGTACCCGAGTCATGGATGTTTGTATTATATGTATTCTATATCGTTGTCTAGTCATCATAATACAAGTCCAGGCTAGATTCTGGTACTTTAAATGTGACTAGATAATTTGTGTGACAATGTCCAAGATATTTATTATTATTATTTAATCACTCTAGTAAACATTATATTTGTATGCTTTTTAGGGTTCCGTACCCAAAAGGTGCTAACGGGATTTCATAAGCCTACGCTGCTGTCCATCCATCCGTCCTCATAATAGGCAGCGAGTTGAAATTTCCACAGAATATGTGTTATTGTTTAGGATTTGCTAAAATAATAATAAATATAGGGTCCAAATTAATATGCTGACACTTTTTTAAGGGGATGATCAGACCGTCAAACTGAACAACTTTTTCTATGGCACTAACATCGAAATCACGATAAACAAATCAACAGTCCCGTAACATTTGGCTCAAGTAGGTTTGCAGTTTTGTATGGAAGAGCTGATTTTTTTTCCCGATTTCGATTTTGGTGCCATAGAGAAAGTTGTTCAGTATGATGGTCTGATCATCCCCTTAAAAAGTGTCAGCATATTAAGAAGGACCCTGTATACGAGGTTTTTGTTTTTGATTGATCGTAATTAATTATAGTACTCTGTGGTAGTATTACAAATGTATAATACTTACAAGCCTCAAACTCTGTGTGATATTGTTATTTGTAAATTTCATCTATATTCTTTAATGGTTGATTTTGAATTATGTTTACAATTAATTCCGCAGAGTTAATATATAATAATTACGAAAAAAAAATACATTTTAAAAATTTTCGTGAAACAACAAATCCCATACTTTTGTCAAAGCTTGAATTACAATGAACAGTATGTACCTAAATTCTAAAACCTTATCTGACTAAAGTAGAATTTGCTACGAAAAATCAACTGTTTTCTGAACCCCAACACTACTCCTAAACTAGACCCAGCACGTGACCGGAAGTAAAATCAGTTGCAATGGCGCTGGAACCACATCCGGTGCTTTATTGACAGCCACGCAAAAAATGGCGGAATATAAACGTGCCAGCTGCCCTGAAAATAGGGTTGCTACATCGCAGGTTTTGGTACCAATTTAATATTATTTAACAATAATTCCTGTCAATCATCTAGAGCGTCTGGTTGAGGAAAACCATCTTTATTAACTTTTAGGGTATAATTTTGATAGTATTTAACACTTTATTGCAGAGGTTCGTAACCAGTTACGATAGAAGAAAAGTGCATCTTGATACGATACTAGTTACGAAGGTTGTACACATAAAATTACAGAAAAAAACAATTTAAGTTTTCATCCAGCCAACCCGCAACAGAGACAGTTCTAAAGTATCAAGTGTCATTGTTTAGTACTATATATACAACGTGTTAATGAATTAACGCAAAACTAGAAAGTAGTTTGTTTAGAATCGAGAGCAGAATCGAATTATCATGTTTTCAACATAGGAAATTTTTTCAAAATATTAAATTATTTGATTGTAATATTTAAAATTTACTGAACTTGATCTCAACCCACCGCTCGGACACTCTCACTCTAATTACTACCAAAACAAGATTCTTAAAAAGTATCCATGAGCATGTTAGCGCTTTCATTCATTGCTGAAATGATAACAAATCATTTTTGCCTGTAAACTTAAAATGCAAATAACTTTAAATTTTAACTATCCAAGTAATGACATTATTGTTTCAATCTAATTATTATGTTATAAATCAGTTGGGGTGTATGAGGTTTTGCGCTTATTCATTAACACGTTGTATATATATTATCATTTGATTCGTTAAAATTTATGTAGAGCCGGTTCGTAGTGGTTCTCTACCTCGCAAAACAAAGTCCAATCTAGACATGTTTCTAGGACTAACTACCAAACACAAATATACAAAAATTCTAATATTCTCGACAACGAGGGATTTTCCTAAAGATATTAAAAGGAAAAATAGTTCCAAATTGCTCGATAGATGGCGATAATGTGAGATGGATATGCAACCTTGCTCTTAATAAAATACAAATAATATAGTAAGTATTAAATAGTTTTTTTTATAAAAAGCAGCAAAACGTGAGAAAACGTTCTGTCAACGGATCCGTCTGAACCAGTAGCGTGCATTTATTTTCACTGTTGTTGCCTAAATTATCATCTTCGGACCCAGGTCACGTCAACGCCATGACATGTTGAACTACGTTTAAAACTCTCCCCATAGGTAAACCCAGTGCCGGGTCATATTTTGCTGGTTTTTAGAAGCTATCTTCTCATTATTTGTAAGACATACAGATTAATGAAAAATATATCAATGATCTTCAACATCTGGGCTTTATTTGCTATGAAGTATATTTCTTATTTTTCTATAAGTTACATATGAAACCTGTGTTCAAAGAAAAGCCTAAATATTTGAAAAAGTCTGTACTACGTGCATCTACTATAAGTTGAATACACTTTTACTTGCGACACACACCATTGTGTAGACAATATTGTGATCTAAAAATATCATATTTTTTTTTTTTTTTTTAACCAACGTTCAATGAGTTAATTAAATAGTTTTAAAATTTGGTACGTTTTCTTGTGATTTTCGAATTTGATTTCCTTGGATTAGAAGACGACACAATGACATAATGAAGGACAGGCCAGTTAAAAATAGGTACCTACTAAAATGACGTAGTTTAGTAGAGGTGAGGCGGCTCTGAAAGGGTCAAGCAGTCTGAAAACTAACCATTTCCTATATAATATAGTAAAACTCGATCTACAGAATGAAATTGATATCATATGCATCCTTTTAAACTAAAGCCCACCAAGCTGAACAACTTTTACTATCGCGCAAACCGATATTAGCATGAAAAAAAACAGCTGTTCCATACTAAACTACAATGCCTAGGTACTCGACTCAAACGTATGCAACGGCTGATTTTTTTTACCTCCGATCGGTTTGCTCCCATAGTAAAAGTTGTTCAGTTTGATGGGTAAACTCTTAGTTTAAAAGGATGCAAATGATATCAATTTCACCCTACATATTATTATTTTCTTCAGTACCATTTTTCATACTTCCAGTTAAATTATAATTTTCTTACATTATTTTGGGCAGCCTCTCGCAACACTGTGGCAACTGGCAACACAACTAATAAATCTCCCGCGCAATAATGGCAGTGGATCTCTTTTTACTAAATCCACAGTGCGTACCTACTACGAACGTTCTGTGGTTCCACTAATGTACTGTATTACACGCTTGTAAATCATACACGTCGATGCCACCAGTTTTAACGTTATTTTTACGGTTTTTACTGTAATGGGTGCCGTTAACAATCGTAATTTTAGCAGAATAGCAGTAAGCGTCATAAATATTTGTTTTATGTGTTATTTTATGGTGGAATTTGTATCCTTCATTATAATGTACTTAAAATTGGTGTTACTTAATTTTATAGCTTTTTTTTTACGTTCAGCCAAGCCGTGGTGGTCTGGCGGCTAAAAGTCTCACCTTCCATACAGATTACAGAGGAATATTATAAGAGTATAATAAGTCTTGTAACCTCTTATAGCAATGTAACCTACTTACTTTCCGAACGTGGAAATGCGCGCTGTATACAAACGAAGTCTGGTGATATTTTCAATACCAACCAATTAAATTCAATTACATTTTTCAGAAACAATCTAGAAACTAATCTCTATGTTTGTATGAAGATTATTATTAGAAGATACAGTTTTAGTGCTAGGATTAATTTAAGATTTGTATGGAAATCTTTGAGGCACTGTAACTTTAAATATACATTTTAACGAAAATCTGACTTCATACAAACGTAAAGATTAGTTTCTAAATTGTCTCTGAAAAATTTCATTGCCTTGAATCGGTTATGGTTGTATGGAGCGCGCCACTTTTGGAGGTTTTAAAGGTAATAACTACAACCATAAAACATAATACGAGTCGTCCGTAATGTTTCGAAAAATGGGAAATCATCAATGTCTACAATGTGACATTCTTTTTTTTCGAAATGTTTTATAATTGTTAAGAAAATAAAATGAGTGGATTTAAAAGCGATGTACGAATACATAAACGCTAAATGGTATACAACAGAGTGAACTCATGGTAGATCTTACTGAAGTCAAATAATGAGGCAAAACATACAATCTTAGCTACACATTGTGCAACGAGGCATTTTTATAAAAGTTTCGTAATTCATCACGAAACTTATAATTAAACAGGAAGAAAGAATATAATAGCAAACTTATGTGCGTTCATTAAACTTTTCCTTCGGTTTGTACGATGTTAGAGTAGTACTTGAGGGACCTCTACTGCTCTCTTTACATCTTACCATACTCGTAGACTAGTTATTTCTCTATAATCATACAAAACGTAAAAGCTGTTGACTCTATTTAGCTACACAGTAAATGTAAAAACGAGTGCTATTTCGAATCTCACACATTCAAATTTTTTATCGTATACTAATTTGTTAAAATAAGGATGCACATACATGCAATGCATCAATGTAATCTTTAATTGTGGTTAGCTACCAGATTAAGTTAGGACCAACATCGAAACGCGAAAAAAAAACCGCTGTCCCATACATTCGATACATACTCTAGTAGTTTCGCAGTTTTGTATGGAACAGCAGTTTTTTTTTCGCGATATCGATGTTGGTGCCATAGAGAAAATTGTTCAGTTTCACGTTCTGATGGACCCCTTACAAAATTTTCGTTCTTTAAAAGTTGATCAGACCATTAAACTGAATAACTTTCTCTATGGGACCAACATTGATTCGGGACCTACGATTGCAGATTATTTTTTCGCGATTTCGACATTGTTTACATAGAGTAAATTATTCATTTTGATGGTCTGATCATCCCCTTAAAAAACAGTCTGCATATTATTATTATTGTTGGCTTGGGCTATTGCAAACAAGGTTCATAATGTAACACTGCGACCATTGCTGATCTGTTGTGTTCGCCCCCAAGCTCACCCATATTTTACACTTACATCCGAACAAATTTTTTTTATTTCTCGGGTATGTAGGTTTCCTCACGATGTTTTCCTTCACCGCCGAGCTAGTGATAATGACAAATATAATACATACATTCCGTAGAACTTAGTTGGTACAGGCTAGGAATCGAACACCCGAGTCGCTAGCTCTCTTCCGTATGGACTATCATCGCTCTTAAAAAGGCGACAGCTTTATTAAGAAGGACTTATACTATCATTTTGGATCGTACAAGGACTACCATAAATTTTCTAGTTTTTGTTAAAAGCTAAAAACATACATTTCCATACAATGTTCTATGCTCATGCGATTGGTCTCTGAAGTGGGTAGGCAGAGACTACGGTTCGCTATATACTTTTTATCTCATCCACATTTAATCAATTATACAAAAATCTATAATTAATAGTTTTATTATTACTATTATTCAATCATAAATCTTTCCGTGCACTTCCATCAAAATTTCTTTTTTGAGTTACAGAAAACTATATTATCATAATTATAAGGGTGATCTGTTATCCATTCATAAGAAAAGGTTATCAGGTTTACTACAAAGTTGATGAGTTAATACTCGTACAGTTTTATAACAATCTATCGCACAGTGTGCAGCCCGGACTTGCGTAACAGACATTTATCATGGACGTTGGATGAAACGAACGTCTCTCGGAGAAACAACATAAATCATTAGCATTCGTCCGACTCCCCCTCCCTCTCTCCTCCAATCTCCCCCCGCTCTGATTCATCGGTCCGTCACTAGAGCAAACGACGTTTTAGAATCGAAATACGAATTAATGAAAACAATCAGGTTTCAGGAAATTGCTGAAACTGGTTGTCCTTTATTTTTCATTGTCATTTCGTCAAATAGGTTGTATTGAAAGAATTAATTGTCGCGCTAAGAAATATTAAGTGCTTTGAACTGAACTTTACTTAAAGTACCTTGCAAGACTTAAGCTATAATCGCAGACATTTTCATGATACTTACAAATATTGGCAATAAGTATATTATTAAAGTCGTGAACGTAATGCTGTATTTTGTAAGAGATATCCGAAAAACTCAGAACATCCACGTTTCACAAGTAGTAATGAAATTCATTCCAGTGAGATGTTAAATGGCACTTCGTCACCACTTATAAGACAGTGGGTGCAATGCACGCCTCGAAATTAAAGCATGCAGGTTTCCTCACGATGTTTTCCTTCACCGAAAAACCAGTGGTGTTACATTCGTGCATAAATTCCGAAAAACTTGTTTGTACGAGTCGGCCTGGACGGGGGTCGGCAGGTTATTCGCCGTAACCACGAATTCATAATTATTCAAAACGGATGTTAGGTTTTTCTTTATTCATTAAGAGGATAATGCCATCTAGCGCCCTCCATACAAACGAAGTTTAATTACCTGCCTATATTTTGAATATTAACCAATCTGTGCAGTTTGTCAGAATTTCGATTAATGTACGGTTCCAAAGTTACAGAGGCTCAAGATTTCCAAACAAATCTCAAATTAATCCCAGCATTGAAATTGTATATTTAACGGAAATCTGATGAACCATGGGTACAGAAATTAGTATCAATTTTTCATACACGACCTACCATGAGTTTTCACTGTACTTTACTAATGTAGTTATGTCACCAATTTCGTATGGCTGAAATTAGTTCTCAACGTAACCACTAGGAGCGCTGTACGAAATTCGATACAAAATTAGTGAAGCAACTACAGTAGTAAAGTACAGTGAAAACTCATGGTAGATCGTGTATGAAAAATGTCATTGACTTGAATAAAATTGGTTAGTATAGAACATATATTATGATCTAACTTCGTTTGTATGGAGCAAGGACACTACGCTACAAATATCCAAAAAATATTTATGAATGACTTCTGTGAACAATTTAATATTAAAAATCGCGTTAAATGCGGTATAGCTCCGTTGATTTTGAAAGATCGTTTTAAAGCTTTGACTAATTATTATGTGGACTGGTTACGCGTGTAATTCTACTAACAAACATTTCTGCCACTTTTTGCAGGGGGCGAGGTAACAAGAAATCCGCAACTTTGGATTTTATTCCCCATAACTTTAGATTCTAATTTTGAATGTTAAAAATCATGAAAAGTAGTCTCGTGTGAACCCCAAACGTTCTAAGTTCGAAGTTATTATTTCGCAATTATAGGCGGTCTCGTTTAGTGATAAGGTGTAAAATTGAATGTAAATGCACAAGATCAATTGTGCTTATACCGTGGCAGAGGGGAAATGCTACCACAAGGCTAGTCCTTATAATAATTAGTCAAAGTTTTAAAGCGATTATCTTAGTTTCTGAAAATGTTTGAGCCGTAAAATCTTTAATCAAATTAAAGATTTTACGGCTGTTAAATGTTAATTAATCTTGTATATTTTTAGTGTATTATAAAGTTCTGACAGCTTCAAAAAGTAAAATAAAATCTCTAAAACCGCCTATCTAAATTACGGAGCAATCTTGGACGCACTATACTGCTAATTGCTGCGCCGATGTCACAGCTCATTGCAATTTTTTGTTTATAATAATAAATGGCTGAATAAGAAGTATATTAGGGCGATAGGAAGCTAAATGTATAAATCTTTGATGTCGAATGCCTTCTATCGAAGCTGACAACTAAATCGCAGGAGGCATTACTCATTGGGGACACTGCAGCCTTTCTTATTCCTCCCGTATTCCGCTATGTTCTTTACAATCGATTTTGCGCAGCTGCCGAGTTTCCTTTCGGTAACATTTTAAGAATTTTATCATAGATTTTTCAAGCTAAAACTTATGATACTTAGTTGAGAGAATATATCCTTCCGATCTACTTAAGTAAAATAGTGGTAAACCTTCGGTCACTAATAGGAATCTATAGTTTATGATCGATCGATCGAAACACGAGTTTCGGTATCGTAACAACTAAGTATCGAACACGATAATTTGTTTATGTACAGTCACCATCGTACATCCAACATAACATAACATAAATATTATTTATTTACACACAAAAAATAGATACTTAAATACAATTTATAACAAGAGTGAGACGGGTACAAAGGGCGATCTTAATACAAGCTTACTAAAAAATTTCTTCCAAACACCCATTGGATGGAAAAACTAATGCGTTGAAGCCGTGAATACATTACCGATTTCTGCAGTTTATTGTTTTATTAAGAAATAATTTCATGCGTGGCATCAATGTATCGAATTCCTAAATCATTTTGTATAACAAAAAGTACAGGAGTGCGATTTTTGAAACTCAGCAGTTGAAAATGTCAAAATTACTATTTACGTGTGCATCTTTCTACTGCTGATTTGACTTTCAAAAATCATACTTCAGGAGCGCGATTTTTGAAATTCAAATCAGCAGTAGAAAGATGCATATCCCCATAGTAATATTGACATTTTCAACTATTGAGTTCAAAGTATGAGTTTCAAAAATCGCACTCCTGGTCCAATTACAATACTTATTAAAGAGAAGTATGAATTTTTTTTTATCTAATACGTTGAAGTTACTTTAGTAAAATTTATATACAGTTCTACAGATTACAGAGTACGGAGATTTAAACTTATTAAGTACAACGTTAATTATTTCAATGTAACATTTTACTTATCATAACCAACAATGGCGACGTGACCAACGACATCTAATTTGCAAGTAAAATAAAGACGCTAAGTGCTTGTTCATCTCTCTTTTTCATAAGGGTTCTTTAAAGGAATATAATTCGGAGCGCGCTCCATACAAACGTAGTCTGGTGCTATTTTCAATACTAATCTAAAAATTCAAGTCAATGAAATTTTTTAGAAACAATCTAGAAACTAATCTCTATGTTTGTATGAAGTCCGATACTCGTTAAAATGTATAGTTTTAAAGTTACAGTGCCTCAAAGATTTCCATACAAATCTTAAATTAATCTAGCACTAAAACTATTTATTTTAACGAAAATCTGACTTTATACAAACATAGAGATTAGTTTCTAGATTGTTTCTGAAAATTTTCATTGAATTTAATTGGTTAGTATTGAAAATATCACCAGATGTCGTTTGTATGCAGCGCGCGTTTACGCATTCGGAATAAACTTCTATTAAGAACCTCGGCAACTAAACTGAGGTTCAAACATCAAAAAGGAAAATTTTCATATAAAAGCTTTGTAAAACATAAACACCAAATTATTTTAGAATTTTAGTACCTTTCTTAAAATGCAATAAAAAATGTGTATCATCATTCAAAACTGTATTGCACAGTAGGTTTATTTTCCACCCCTACTTTGAAATTTCCACCATTTTCCGCACAGAGTTTTTATTATTCTAACGCGAGGTCAATGTGAGGACAAACATTACGCATTTAACAGCGGTACCCTAAACGTAGTCGGAGGCGCGAAAGCTTGAGCAATAGCCGTTTTACGAAGGAAACAAGTGCTCGCTCATTTTAATATTTCCAAGTTTCCCAAGCATGGCGTCATTAAGACTCGTGAAAAGAAAGCGCAACGGCGAAAGTGGGTCAAACTGAATCTCCCTTAAAACCTCTTCATGCCATTGTTATATTTTTTCTACCTTACCCAATGCTTTTTAAGTTATAAGTATTATTCTGATTTCAGAGCGATGTTATTGTTGGAATGATTACAGTTTTATTTGACGTTGATTGGATGGTTTGGGAAGACGTTTCGTTTAAAAGCGTGTACCTTTTTTTGGGTATAAATGTTATATTGAATATTCTAGTATTGCCTATTAGTATGCCGTGTGCTTCGCAGCCTTGGAAATGACCAAACCATCTCTTCCCGCGGGTGTCGTATGATTCAACTAAGGGATTATGATTATTGTGTGTGTGTTAATGGGGGCCTTGACCTTACCACAGCGATGATCTTTTATGATCGCCCCCTCTATTTTCCTACAGCAAATATAGTAAACAAACAAATTTCCGAATATTCATGGTAGAGCTGAGGATTTCCGAACCCAATATAATGACATTTGGCAGAGCAGTAGGTAGTTTATACAACGTGTTAATGAATTAACGCAAAACTAGAAAGTAGTTCGTTTGGAATCGAGAGCTGAATCTAATTAACATGTTTTCAACATAGGTAATTTTTTTCAGAATATTAAATAATTTAATAGTAAAATTTTAAATTTACTGAACCTGATCTCATCCCACCGCTCGGGCACTCTCACCCTACTTACTGCCAAAACAAGGTTCTTAAAATGTATCCATGACCACATAAGCGCTTTCATTCATTGCTGAAATGATAACAAATCATTTTTGCCTCAAAACTTAAAATGCGAATAACTTAAAATTTTTACTATTAAAATAATGAAATTATTGTTTCAATCTAATTATTTTGTTATAAATCAGTTGGGGTGTATGAGGTTTTGCGCTTATTCATTAACACGTTGTAGTGTGATAAAGGGTTTAGGTCAGAGTTCCCAAAATTTGCGCCGTAAAATCAGCTGTCCCATACGTTTGGGGCGAGTAGAATTGCAGTTTTGTATGGAATAGCGGTTTTTTTTTTGCAATTTCGACATTTGTCCCACAGAGAAATTTGGCGAGTTTTATAGTCTGATCATCGTCTTAAAAATTTTTATTATATTGAGTTGGATTATTTTATTGCTCTCGGTTCCTTGCGTTGTTTATTAAACCTACAACACACACCTATATAGGGTCCTTCTGAATATACTGACACTTTTTTACGGGGATGATCAGACCATCAAACTGAACAACTTTCTCTATGGCACCATCATCAAAATCGCGAAAAAGAAACAGCTGTCCAATACATTTGGCTCGAATAAAATTTAAGTTTAGTATGGAACAGCTGATTTTATTTTCGCGATTTTGACATTGGTCCCATAAAGAAAGTTGTTCAGTTTGATAGTCTGATCATCCTCTTAAAAAAGTGTCAGCATATTAAGAAGGACCCTATTTGTAGTACAAACAGTTTTGATAGTACCTATGCCCCACAGTGAATAGTTTGTAGACGTAACAAGCCTTTGAATTAACAAAAATCAGCCTCGCCACGCAGAGGTTCTGCCCATAAATCAGTGGCCTGTCTAACTCCGTCGAACCACCAGATATAAATTACTGTTGTCAGTACGCTACCATGTTTCATTTTACAATGGAGAAAAATCCTTGAAACTGTGAAGAGAGAGAGGAATTCGTATTCATGTTCTAGTATATAAAGGTTTTATTGGACGGCAAAGAAAAGTAATGGCTGGAAAATATTAGATGATAAATTGTTTTTGAGAAGAAAACCGTTTCCCAGAATCTTTCTTGACTTTACAGAAACCGTAGATGGCTGAATGGATACTGATTTAGTTGAAAATGTTATTTAATGTTGCGTGGACATTAATTGAGACGTAAGTTAATTATAAAGTTGTTCATACAACGTGTTAATGAATAAGCGCAAAACCTCATTAGATTGAAACAATAATTTCATAATTTTGATAGACCGTTTGTGTGTTCGTTTGTGCAAGCATCACGAGAAAACAACTGAAATTATTTTGATGAAGCTTTTTTGTTTGATAGCTTATGATCTGACTTAAAATCTGGTATATAATTTGTGCGGACGAAGTCGCGGGTTAACTCTAGTAGTATATAAGTATGTGTGTATTTAACACTTATCTTTTTAAACGCCCACTACACGTTGACACTGAAATGTAGTTGTTTTTAAAACAATGTTCCTGACGTTTTCCTGACTACATTTTACAATTATTGCACGCGAGTGACATTGACAATAATTGCAAATTTATATTTAGATAGCGTAACGTACCTAGGATCTAAAATTTATTGTTTTTAAACGTTTTTTGTCTTGATCTGCAAAGCAAAAGCAATACTTTTTTAAAATTAAATGTCAATTAATGGACTTTTGGTTGTGCGTCAGCACGGCATTTCTGACAGTGTCATGTAGTATATGGGAGTATCTATCGCAATCTCAAGGATAGTTTTATGAGCGAAAACCCAGATGAGAAGAAATGGTGAAGCCGGTACAGGTGAACAGGGTACAGAAATTGAGTCGATTTCGGCATAAGCTCCACAATCGAGTTATGATGTAGCAAAATCTCGAGCTCGCTTCGCTGGCTCCTAGTTTTAATCGTCGATCTTATAACACCCCTCTGTTTATCTTCTTTCAAATAAAAAATGTTACTAAATAAAATTAGTTACATTCGGAGCTTTTATTGTCGAGATTGGGAGGGCCGACTGTCTCTAAACTGCCCGGGTTGATTTCAGGTCCCCGTCCAGCCCTGCCTGAAACTCTAAAAACGTAAACCTATAAAATTTACTTTACTACTAAAAATCTTGCTTAAACAGCGTTAGTTTGCCATTGTAGTTCTGTTTCCGACCACCACAAGCGAAATATTATCGTTAGCTTACGCAACTATGTACCTATGTGATCTAATGAATATAAATCGTTTTAGAAACACATAAAACTCAGCTAGTCATCACAAATTTTCACCGTAGACAATAAAATAGTTTTACGAGCTCCAAAATCTAGTTACGCATTACAAACGACTCACGCTCTCCGATGAAAGTGCAAAATGAGGGGTTTTATTCATACCGCAGTGCGTCACAACTTATGTATACACTCGAAATTTCATATCTTACCTTTTACCCTTTATGTCAATCTCCAAATATCATTGGAGTTGGAGAGGTTAAGGAAACATTTATTCTAATATTTTATACAAACGGAAATGAAAGAGGTTTATAAAATCATCGGGATATGATTCTATGTTAGGTATAGGCTTGTTGATAAAAAAAATTGGTATGTATTTACGCACTACGTATAGAACTGAGACGACAAACAAACGTCATGCACCACGTGAGAGTAGGAAAAGTGCGTGTGGGTAAAAGATATAGTTAGCAAGTTAGAGCGCAAAAAAAAATCTGCTGTTCCATACTAAACTGCAACGCCTACTCGATTCAAATATATAAGACAACTGATTTCTTTTTTGTTCTGTCAGGTTTGATGGGTAGAGTATGCGGTTTAAAGGTTAATGATAATTTTCCTTACACCCTGTATAAATGTAATTACATTCTTCTTCTTCTGATTCTTCTCCCTTACTGGAGGTTGGCAGTCAGCTCTGCATATCCCTGTCTATCTCTCGTCAAACGAAACAGATCTTCGACTGTCCACTCTTTACACTATTTTCGACATTATATAGGGTCACATTTTCAAGGGGATCATCAGACCGTCAAACTGAACAACTTTCTATATGGCACCAACATCGAAAAAAAAATCAACTCTTCCATACAAAATTGCAAACCTACTCTTTGTAAATGTATGGGACAGCTGATATTTTTTTCGCGATATCGATGTTGGTCCCATAGAGAAAGTTGTTCAGTTTGATGGTCTGATTATCCCCTTAAAAAAGTGTCAGCGTATTAAGAAGGACCCTATATGTATATTTACACACGTATGTTTGTACAAAAACATTCCTATTATGAATAGTTCTGTTGTTGCCAAGAACTATCGCAATGTTTGTGTAGTTTAATAATAAGTATTACTTAACAGTATAGATAGATACATATATTTTCTCTGCAGTAGTATTACTACGTAGGTTCTTTAATGTGTCTAAAATTATGCATCTTCGTTGCCATAAGTACAATAATATTATAGTTAGGGTTGCCAACCATAGTGCACGGATTAGAGGGAAAGCAATCAAAATGCGGGACGCGGCTAAAGAAAGCGGGACCCAACTGTCAAAGATAGGAAGGCGAGAATTAGGAATTATATTTAGCTTTTACATTTTAAGAAGTTTTAATGAATGTAGGTATTTTACTTTAGCTAACAAATCAATATACCTACTAAAAAAAATTTAAATAATAATAATAAGGCAAACTCCATGACATGTCATCGACTCGATAGTAGAAGAGGCATAGCAAACAAATTAAAAAAAAAATTATTCGGCCTGCTATCCTGCTACTTTTGTTTTTACTTAAACTAATAATTACCACAATTATTCTTCTGCCTGAAAGTTAACGGGACAGTTGGCGTCCCGTTTTTTAAGGTTCTAGAAACGGAACGTCCCGCCTCTCGCGGGACTGTTGGCAACCCTAATTATATTACTATGTACAGGCCTTTATGAATGAAGGGAAGTAACCTCAAACACGCGTGCCAGTATGGTTCAACGTAATCTAGCTATAGCGTCATCATCGTCACGTCTAAACAAATGACTGTATTTAGCGCAGCACAAATTGACATAAAATTAATGAATGAACATTAATATTTTATACAAGGTGGGACAAAACACCCTAGTAATATTTAAAGGGAGAGACCGCCCCTGTAATTTGTACTAGGATCTAGTACAAATTGGGTACTAGGATCTTTAACACCTAACTGAACAAATTTCAAATTTGAGTCGAGTAAGTACACACGGTGACACATCAAGCTACGCAAAACCAAAGCAAGCTGGCCGCGCGTAGGTAGAATAATGTATAACGACGTCCGGCCAGCTTATATTGGTTTTGCGTAGCTTGATGTGTCGCCGTGTGTACTGCAGTTTTGTATTAAACAGCAGATTTTTTTTGCGCTGACACGTTTTTTCCCATAATACAAGTTGTTCAGTTTGATTAGAGTATGTGGTTTTAAGGTTAAATAATTGAACTATTTATATACCGAACCAAAAAATTATGTTAAATTGGAACCGTCGGTTTTATTTTATTAAACTAAAAAAACGATAAATACGAGAACTATTGCTATCTCGTGTTTCCCAACTCTATCAGAGCATTTCAATTCAACCAAAAAAAAACTTAATAACATCGAGATATAGTAGCAGCCAAAAAAGAAGATAAACTGCGGAGTAATTAAATTAATGACATCAAAATGTTGTTTCGCCGTTATTTCGAGTGTAAATTGTTGATTACGTGAGCGAGGCGACAAAAGCACAGCATGACAGTCGCAGGCGCAGGGAATGTGTGACGAATCGACTCAACTGCTTCTATTTTAGTTTTGAATACAGATTTTTTTTCCACGACACCGGCCTTGACTTGCGCTAATGGAGGAATAGCTTTCCTTTCTTCATTTCATTTGGATTTTTTACTTTATTTCTTGGCTATCAAAGTTTATAATGCGGATTGAGGCTCTATGTACAGAAACCGACCACATCTTTTTTCTTAGTGTAAGGTTAAATTATAATTATGTCCAGGTTTTAAGTCGCAATTTTATTGTTAATGTTACTGTGCATGCATATTTAGGGTTGCAATCTAGATTTAAGCTTTTTATATTATGTGTTATTGTTTCCTGTTTTGTGTGCCAAATAAATAAAATTAAATAAAACTGTCACAAAGCCACTTTTACTATTAAAAGAAATAAAGGCAGGTGGTTAAAAAATTTTTAATATTTTTTTTTACAGACTACTTTTATTTGAAATATAAAATAAATAGGTTACAAAATAAGACACGAAGGTATTTGTGTTTTATTGTTTAGATTTAATTTTTGCGGTCGACATTTCTATTTTTAATTTACTTTTGAAATTTTTTAACAAAAAGTGGATGAAAAGCTATAAAGCCTCAATGAAATTAAAAATAAAAACAGTCATATTCAATAGAAAAAGCAAATGAATAAAATCTCCTTCAACCTTTTACTAAATTGTTTCAGTATTTTTCAAATAGCTCGAGAAATAACAGATAGGAGTCTGATAATTTTTCATAATCAACATGATCTCCAAATGGTTTTCGAATTTTGGTTCTTTTTCATAAAATGAAATGTTGTCCATCGTGGAGACCTTTTTATTTTTTGCCTTATTTGTCTTATGATCAGCCGTGAAATGTATAAAATATAGCTTTATTAACACCATTTAAAAAAGTACCGTAAAATGAAAAAAAAAATGTTGAGTAGGAAATAAAAAATTTTCATTGATATTATTAGCGCTCATAATTATGCACTTATTCTAATAAACATTATAATATTTTGTCTTTTTATTTTATTCAAATTCAAAGCAATATAACAAAAATAATCTAATCCGCAACGCAGGCTAAACATTTAATACAGGGCAAATTTTATATCACTACGGATAACTACAGCATGTATTCTACTCATCAAACTGAACAACTTTCATTATGGAGCCAACTTAGAAATCACGAAAAAAAAAACGGTATGTCCCATAGATAACTGCAGTACCTATTCGACTCAAATGTATGGGAAAGTTGTTTTTTTTTTTGCATTTTTAAAGTTGACTTCATAGTGAAAGTTGTTCAGTTTGATGAGTAGAATACATGCTGAAGTTATCTGCAGTGATATAAAATTTACCATGTACAATGTAATGCCTAAATATTTTAGGGTGGTCTCAAAGATTTAGTTTAGTTTATAGTTTACTAGCGACCCGCCCCGGCTTCGCACGGGTGCAATGCTGATACTAAATACACTACAGAAAAACTGTGAACGTTGTATATAAAAACATAACGGCCCGCTCCGGCTTCGCACGGGTATAAAATATATAGCCTATGTGATTAAAATCGATTCAGTAGTTTTGATTTATTCATTACTGCTTTTCTTGCCGCACCGGGCTGCCGGCCGGTACCGCCGCAAACGCTACGTCCCGCAATTTTTAAATCTGTAATATCTTCGAAAATATTCACTTAAATCATACGGTGTAAAGGGCCATATAGATCTATATTAAATGAACAATGTATTCAAGGTATTTAATTGGTTAAGGATTAATGCTGTATTGGTTAAAATCGCTTCGAAAATTAGCCATTATTTGTCGTAAAAAGTAAATGACAAAAAAAGTTATTGTGGGTTATCCATAAGAGATAGACATATACCATCACGGACTTTTCTGTAGACCTTTTCAATGTGTACAATACTTAGTACATTATTTTGATAAAACTCGTAGGGTTCAGCCTGCGTTTGCAATGTAAGCGAAAAAAATGTAATTATTTACGACATCACATTAGAAACCTCAAAAATAACAGTACTTCTCCACTATTTAATGGATGTTATTATACATATAAACCTTCCTCTTGAATCACTCTATCTAATAAAAAAAACCGCATCAAAATCCGTTGCGTAATTTCAAAGATTTAAGCATACAAAGGGACATAGGGACAGAGATAGCGACTTTGTTTTATACTATGTAGTGATTTACTTTACTGTATAGTAACAATTAGTTTACTAAATAGACTATGTATTATTGTATACATAACTTTAGCTTAAGAATTTATATTGTAATAGTTATTAAGTCGTGTTATGTTGTAGAGTTTCTGGCCGCATCTTCTCTACAGCGACAACACGTTCCGACGCGGTGGTAGCTTTAAAAAGATTTGACGTTTGATAAGTGTGCTGCAAGCTCCTATATTGAATAAATTATATTTACTTTGACTATGACTTTGATTGTTTTATAGAAAATCACAAACTTAAGCCACCACAAAATTGTGGAGCCTCATGGCAGGCCGGAGAGTAGGCACCCATCACACGCTCAGTGAGAGACCCGCAACGCAAATCTAATTATGCACCTTTATGACTAAGCAGGTAGCTGAAGTCAAAATGTACCTGTAGTTACAATATTTTATCATCATTAATCCCACAAATAGGTACTGACTCTTCATAAGAATCTTACTAAAGTTTTGTACCCTTCTAGGTATTCGAAGATAGAATCATTTCTAGTGAAATATTTTTCTTTATAAAGCAAATGCAAAAGCAATTCAAATTGGATCGGTTTTGTCATATCGTCTACATTATATTGTCCGTGTATTCAGTAACCAACATTTAGAAAACATTTAAATTAGATCTAAAGCTATCCGCTAGAGCTCCACAATCAGGCCACATCTTTTGTGACATACGTAGGTATTTTAGAACGAATTAATTTAGTAAATTGTTTTCTATTTTACGCTGAATACGGTTTTCAATCCCTTAAACCACTTAGTTTGAGTTTACAAAGTGACTTTTGTAACAAAGGTGTACTTCTACTCCAAAGAAATTTGAGAAATTTTCGATTATAATTCATATTATTAAATCAAATTATACTTTTCGGTTCGAGCTTATATAAAACAGAAAAAAGGAAGATGCCGGATGAATAAAAACAATGCGTAAACGAAATATAAAAGTCCCGTGCAAAACTTAATAAATATACCTGCTTAGACTGAATAGAAACGAAGTATTTAAGCATATACAGTCTCAGCTTGAACAGTTAATAAAGGCTTGTTAAAGCTTAAGGTGATACGACTAAAGTCCGGCCGCTGAAAGATTGCGTTTGACAGTTACCATAAAATTGTAAAAAACTGAATGAAAACTATAAATGCCGATCATTATTTAGTAGCTTTTTGAACTTAAAAGGGCAGCTAGTGCCATGTGTACTATTGTGTACTAGAGTAAGCACAGGTACAATTTTATGGTAACTGTCAAACGCAATCTTTCAGCGGCCGGACTTTAAAAAATGTTCAACGGACTCCGTTTTGCTGGCACACGCATCTTTAAGTTTGTTCTACTACGAGTTCTGGGCCATGATAAAGAGTCTATTACGGTTTGTTGGTCGTTTCACGAGAGGGAATTATACAAAATGAATAGCAATAACTCTTAAAAAGCTATTTGTTTGGATACATTAGTACGCGGGATTACCGTCAGGGAAAAATATTAAAAAGGGATTAAAACAACATTAATTATTTCCTTAATTACTTCCTCGAAGATAAAAGTTTGCTTCACTTTGCGGTCTTTCTTTTATTCGCCTTTTGATAAAGCATTTTGCGCCTTATGGAAGCAGTAACTGGGTGACCGGATACAAGATTTTATATTTCAAGAGTAAAATTTTTCTACAGATGTTTTAATGGAATTGCTAAACTGAGCCAGACCAAATATTTGTACCTACCTCGTGTATTTGTTTATATGTTGTAAACTAACACTAGTTTTTAAGATAAATGTATACTAACCCTTATATGGACATCTTGTCTGAAATAAATTATTTGAATTGAATTGAATTGAATTTAAAAGGATATCAGGAAATTTTGTGAAGAAATACCTATATTGTAATCACCACCTATGTAGATTATTTATCTCATCTAAAAGCAAACTTTTGTAGTTTCCATTGTCTCAATTTTTTTTATGTAAACTTTAGGCCCGGAATCCCCCAAAGCGGGACGGAGCGGAGATGTGAAAAAAAGGCTTCTATTATTTTATGACGCGATCGAGCGACCGATTTTTTGGTGAATTTTACACATCTCCGCTCCGCTTTGATGGATCAGTACCAAGAGTGCAATTTTTGAAACTCAAACGTTCAAATCAGCAGTAGAAATTGTCAAAATTTGTATGGAGATATGGGTTTTTCTACTGCAGATTGGACTTTCAAAAATTACAATCCAGAAGTGCGATTTTTGAAAGTCAAATCAGCAGTAGAAAGATGCATATCTCCATAGTCATTTTGACATTTTCAACTGCTGAGTTCAAAGAATGACTTTCAAAAATTCACTCTAGGCCCCTACCCAACAAGCATGACAACTGTAATTTACAATGACATTGCGGAGAATATTAGGACACATGTTACCTACTGCATGTTTACGTCGTAAGTAACCAGCAATGTACCCTGAATTGTTATTGTAAATTACAATTGTCATGTTTATTAAATGGTGCCCTAGCCTTACAGGCCTAGTCTACAGACCATTTAATTCCAAAAAAAGTTGATTATTAACAACGCAAATCCTTATCTTCTAATACTTTATACATAGGTACTCTTTGTTGAACTAACATTAAAAATTTTCTCTCCGTCTTGAGTATTTTCTTTTAATAAGTGAGATTCATTCTTGAGCTAGTTTTCACTAAAGATTTTTAATACTCAAGTTTAGTTTCTCTTTTCTTCAATTTTAACTAATGAGAAATATCAAAACAATCTATCTTATTAACCTATTTGTTCCTGAATAACTTATGTTTTAGATTTTCAATCACAAAACAATGAAAGACATCGAAAATTAGCGATATCTTCCTAAATTGATGTGTGGTAAATCTTTGTACGCTTATGAAAACAATTTTCAATTCTTAATTATTTGCTAAAAACTTAAGATTCAAATTAAAGCACTCTTAATTATTAGCTATAGGCTAAAAACTTCAAATACGAATTCATAATTAATCCCGCCCCTTGTCGATCCAGACGCAAAGATGCCCATAAAGCTACCCTATCAGCGTTACCATATTGGATTGCGATGGCCACCCTTTGCCTTATTAAATTGTCATTTGCAGTAACTATTTAAGGTAATCATTATTTATCTACTACTCCTGTAAAAGAATCAAAGAAACACCGAAACTTCGCTACAAGTTCGCTACGTTTCGAACCACCGCAGCATTTGTCTTTTTAAATAGTTTTTTTTGTTTGTTTTATTTTATTGAATAAAGACATTTCCAAATAACACAATACAATAAATGAAACCCGTCCCACGAAAACCTATATGGGTTTATCTGGGGAAGGAAGTTCTTCCATCCAATAGTTGTATAAAAGTAATCGCTTTCAGTGATAAGACCCCCTCTCATTCTTATTATAAATTGTATTTATCTATTCTTTGTGTGCAAATAAAGGATATTTATGTTATGTTATAAAGGTCACTTCCTCACTCCGTATCATCGCTATCTTTGCAAACGGGAGACAGCTGCCTAGCTGTAGGAAAACTAAGGCATTATCTCTACTAGTACCTACTTTAGTAGAGTCTAGAAGAGAAATGTCCCACTCTCGGAGACAATAGAAGGTCGGTGTTGTATCATAGCGATAGAATTCGCCTTGGCAGTAGGTCGGGCATTACTCGGCGGGATTTGGCTCATCGACAACTATTAGGATTCGGTTACATGAGTGGATGTTAGGTTGGTATAGTGATTTGATTAGCATCCTTAGTCCCGTATTTCTTATGCAATTCATTCTGGTACTATTAATTTAAGAGGTGACTATAAAATTCCATTATTGGTTTCAATCTAAGATAGTTAATGACGTTAACTTCTTTCTTGATTTTGAATTATTTTCATTGTTTTCCATACGTAACAATGTCTATAGAAAGAAAAAAACTGGATTGAACCTGAAACTCAGAATTGATAATTAGCATATGCATATGCTCACGACTATATTCCCCGAGGGGGTAGTCAGAGATATTTTGAAACCTCAGAACATCCATGTTTCACCAGTAGTACCGAAACTCTGTCCAGTGTGACCGGGGGTGAGCCCGTCGCCACCGTCGTTCGTCGTGGCCGTCGAATTGATAATTAAAATTTAATAATTATATTTTATCAGAAAATTACCCCATTTCATACAGATGATCAGTTTTATCTTCAGTGAGTAAAAAGTCACAAAAAAAATATTTATGAAATTGATATCATTAGCATCCTTTTAAACTAAGAGTCTACCCATAAAACTGAACAACTTTTATTATAGGAGCTAACAAATCAGAGCAAAAAAATCTGCTGTTGCATAAATTTGCGTCGAGTAGGCATTGCAGTTTAGTATGGAAAAGCAGATTTTTTTTGCTCCGATGGGTTTGCTCCCATAGTAAAAGTTGTTCAGCATGATGGGTAGAGTCTTAGTTTAAAAGGATGCTAATGATATCAATTTCACTCTATATTATTTATTGATTTAGTACCTACTAGATACTAAATCGACGAACATCATAACTCTGATTCTAATGTTATATTTTGTCGAAGTTTACTATGTACATAATTAAACTATATGGATTCCAACTATTTTTAAGTACCTTTTGTACAGAAATACAAAATACGTTTATTTTTAAATGCAAAATGTTTACAATAAATGCTATTCTGCAAAACTTGGAACCAAGCTAAAAATTTTGAAATATAAAGTCAAAGTCAAAGTCAATATAATTTATTCAATATAGGAGCTTGCAGCACACTTATCAAACGTCAAATCTTTTTAAAGCTACCACCGCGTCGGAACGTGTTGTCGCTGTAGAGAAGATGCGGCCAGAAACTCTACAACATAACACGACTTAATAACTATTACGATATAAATTCTTAAGCTAAAGTTATGTATACAATAATACATAGACTATATAATAAAATAATTGATACTATACAATCATATATAATCTCGTTTTATATCAGAGAAGTTGTCAATCAATCCATTAAATAATCCTACAATATTAGGTACGATATTTGTCACGGTGTGCTCATCTGTTCGGTCATCGGACCAACGTCCTAAGTCTACCTACTGACTTCCGACCCACAATAGTTATGATATAATTGTTATTATTTCGTAATCTATTCACTTTTACTATAATGTTTGCTAATGATACCCGCTCGTATTAAAATAGTTTTTTCTCAAACAATTATCATAGCCGTGGTGGACCAGTAGCCTTGCAGGAGGCGATGGTTCGATCCCCGTTCAATCCGACACGTACCAATAATTTTTTTGGAATTTATGTGCGATTTGTAACACCACTGGCGTTTCGGTGAAGGAAAACCTGCATGCTTCAATTTCGAGGCATGTATTGTACCCACTGTCCATTATAAGTGGCGACCCTCCGTCACACTGGACAGAGTTTCGGTACTACTGGTGAAACGTGGATGTTCTGAGGTTTCAGAATATCTCTGAACACCCCCTCGGGAAATATAGTCGTGAGCATATGCTTATGCTTTATGCTTATGTGCAGGTATCATAACAAAAATATGATATTACTTAAACTCCGTCTCCCACCGAATAGTTAAAGTAGAATACATTATTATTACCTACATCGCTACACCATCATAGATAGTTAAATAGTTAGTTAAAAATAGTAAAGAGAGCTAGTCAACAGCATTAGTGATCTCGATCTATGCTATCTGAACGGTGCAGTGAATGTAGGTCAGGAAAAAATACGACACAGAATCTGTCACAACCCAAATAGTGTTGCTATGAGTTTAGCTTCGCGTTTCCGAGTGAGTGCTTTCCACAGAGGCCCTGGTGGAACAATATTATTCGAATTCAGAAGAGCATTTTAAATTTTACGATTCGACTACCCATAACTACAAAAACGTAGATATAGGTGAAAGAAAAATAAATTTTTATAATGAAGCCTCGTTAAGAATCCTCTCTGACTTATTAAAAGTTAATAAAATACGCTAATTAATTTTTTCAACAAAATATTTATACTCTTAAGCAGGAAGCTAACCATATATGTCTTTCGACGCTACATGGTATCGAAAACAAAGAAACCCTTAAGAGTGTATTGTTAATATTTAATTTTGCTATATTTCATGTGTATTTTAGATTAAGGTCTATTACAATATTTTACTGTTAAATAAATAATAAATATCTAAATGATTTCTTCTTCTTGTGCTGCCATCTTCTATCAGAGATCGGCTATCATATTCGGACCATGTAAATACATTAACGTTTTAAAAAAATATCTTATTAAATCATACATAAAAGAACTAGACGCCTCACGTAAAATCGTTGCAAATCGTTGTCCAAATTAACACGTTTACTATAAGCGAGATGGCTCTACTAAGTCCAAAGTTGTTTAGGTATATCCAGTTTATTATTTAGTCATCGTAGTACCGAAATCCTTACCTTCGTTCTGACGCAGTCAAGTAAAAATATTGACTTTCCTTTAATAGGTATCTGTCGCACGTCTCGCTTGAGCGTAGGGCGAAAATTCACAGCTTTTATTGGGTCTTCCAACTTTGTTTGGTAAAATTGTAGGATCCCTAAGTACCTAAGTATTACAAGGGTAAAATTTTCAGGACTGTTGTAGAAAGAACTGCATACAAACAACAAAATCTGAGCGAGCTAAGAGAGCTTAACATTTCTAACACAGACTCATAATTGTAGTGGTGCGAGTTCTATTAGCCTATTTTAAAGTAAGCTTCAAAGCTTCAAAAAAGCTGGAACGAGCGAAGCGAACTCGAAATTTCTCAGCACTATGACTTAGTTGTAACCAGAATTGTTAGTTTAAGAGCTTACACTAAAAGTTGGTGTCAGCAAAATGAGCTCGAAATTTCACACAGCACTACAGAGATTCTGAGAATTTTTTTTAGTCTTTGTTCGAACCCAACTAGAGAATAACTTTAACACGATAATAATATTATCTAGTTACAGTGTTATACAATTAACAATTGTAATGGCAGACTTAACGCATGCTGTTGCATAACTATTATTAGTGTTAGTTTCTAATGGTTTTGTCTATGTACCGTTGGTGTGTCTAATAAAATTAAAATAAAGTCAGATATGTCAAATCCATACATTTGTGACTATATTTCAACTAAACTCACGCTTAAGAAACGTTTTCTAAATCTCGGCCTAAGACTCAATTTAGTTTGGACAGTATTTTCTCATCACGTTGTATAATTTCTCCTTCTTCATCAGAATTATGAAGACACAACAACTGGTCGTATATTGTAGCTTGTCTAAATTAGCCAGTGGATACTCAGCCTTATTATTAGACAGCTAAAGCTGTTTCTTTGTGATGACAAATTCTATTCGTGTTGTTCCGTATTCCAAAACTATTCGAACATAAATAATGATTGTCTTCGCTGTTTTTAACGAGTGATTAGCTCATCTCTCTAACATGTTGTCATTGTCAAGCTGTAAATTATATTTATTTAAGGACAAGAGAATATTAAAACGGTAATGAGGTCGAGTTTAACCTCCAACGCAAAAAGAGGAGTTTTATAAAAGCTTTTGTTTGTTTTCTGTTGTCTGTGGCATCGTCACTAATGCTCTATAAGTTTTGAAGGCCTATGTCTGTTTTTCAACAGATTGTATTTTCTGTTATAGTCCAGTCCAAAGATTTAATACAAACGCTCTCAAATTACAAATTGTTAATTGAACTGGTTGGTCATCAATGCCATTTTCATATACTTTTGAACTTGGTTTTACAAACATCAGCGATAACAGCATATCTTTTTCTTTTCTAAGCAGCCTTTAAAAACTGCTACGAAAAGGCTTCGTAGTCCATCTACGGCGTAGCCTGAAGCCTGACCTGCTATATTATTAGGTTATTGATTTAAACTAATTTTAAATTAAGATTTCAATTCACAATGTGCACTTAGTTGCAGCTTTATTTATACAGGCATAGCAAATGTTTTAATTGTACGCTTACGTATTAATTGTCTAATTAATTGTACGCTTGTAATTGTATATACAAAGCTGCAACTACAAAGTACAAGGGCAGTAACTAACGCTAATCATGTGAAATACTAAGATAAAAACTCTTAAAAATAACACATACAACAAACTTAAAAACACTTATAAAAATTGATTAAAACTTTGCACAGTGAAATAAATTATAATCACTGACAAGATATTATAATTTGTCTATCTCAAACTGCCGCCAGACAATGACACAATATTAAACATCTATGACTGTTCCTGTAGGGCTAATGTGTAAGTGTCCGATTAATTATCACTCAGTTGCAGAAACGCTCATTAAAGTTAATCCTCTATTAAATCTCTTGCTTTCTCTTTTTGTCTTGTTGACGGAGTAAAAGCTAGCAAGAGATTTAATGAAGGATTAACTCTGATGAGCGTTTCTGCAACTGGGTGTATATCGTTTACATTTAACAGGATCAATAACGTATTGTAACTGTTTCTGTGATCATCATATCCATTGTCAAATTAATTAAATGAATAGAATTGCTAATAACTACCAAGTCGATTCGATGACGATTGCTTCGGGCAGTAACTCAATAAGACCCCAGGATTCAATCCAAGTCTTTAGTTTGTCAATAAGACGCCACACATCAACCGCCACAGAGTCGTAACCATGTTTATAGAGCAAATTAAAGTTGTAAACTATACGCAACAAAAGCTGGTAACAATACAATGCAATAAGTAAAAATTTTAAGTCTGTTTTTGATATTAGATGCACATGAGGTTACCGATTTTCGTATCTGTTTTCCCACAAGCACTTGTGAATTGTATTTTCGAGCCAGCTTTCATTCCGCATAGCTTTGAACACAACATCAAGAACGCTCGTTGGTTTTACCATACTCTTAACATTTAACAAAAACAAACACCAAACTTACCTCGGTGACAAATCGCCGTACTCAATATCAGCAATGAGCTTGAGCACAATCACAAACAATGTCCCAGTTCATTCACGGATCACCAACACTGCCTCATTCCACAACCACATCTGTACGATAATGGACTTCCAAGTTTCTGCCTTCAGTACCTTTATTGTAGTTTTCACAACCTCAAGGGAAATTACGGGAAGAAACCGAGTTTCAAATGTAGCACAGACAACCTTTTTATATCATCGTTTGTTATGCAAATACAAAGGTGAACACCAGAACAGGTACCTAAATACTTAGATGTAACGATTTCACAATCGTATATAAATATATTAATTTGCTTGCTAGCGATAATCACAACTTAGTGTAGAATTACAACCAGAATTTAATAAAGAGAAGTCTTCCAAGCCGCGGGGCAGGACCGCACGCACTCTACATCTCTTTTTAGTATCACAACCATTGTTGGCTCTTTCTACTATTAGTCTAGAAAGATTGTTCAATATACAACAGACTACATCGCTCCACTATACGTTTATACACTACTATAATTTAAACTAGGCTTTACTCACAACACTGAAGAGGTAAACATTGATAAAATCCCGAGATTACATCGTGTTAACTTGTGTCTCTCGAGATTGTTAGTAATTCCATTTCAATTCACCGTTACATCACACAGAACCATATTTTTTATACAGAGTTTATTTGGCTATTGTTTTTGGCACAATCGAGTTTTAGGTTTTCCATGTTTCGCACGTGTCGAGACGCGCAGAGAAGCGAGATTCCCACAAGCACTGAGAGCTATCCACACGCATGCCGGCACACGTTACGAGATTTATAAATAGTTATAGCTATCGCGAATCATATCGTTTCACTAATTCGCGTTAAAACGCCGCGGTTCGAGAGCGGCGGTGAATGTCAGGTGATTACGGACCCGACCTGTCAGTGAAACTGTTTTCAGTTTTCAGACGAACGTGTGCTCCTCGTACTGTTTGTGCCGTGTTACTAGAGGCACGCTTTCCACAGTGCAACTGTTGAAAGGAGAAACCTGTTGAAATAGGACAGGGGACTGCGTGGGAGCGAGACGTCTATACGTTGTCTGGTACGAAGCGAGTTTCAGCCGCTTATTTTGCTACGAGCACGTGTGTGCGTGGAAACTTGCGTAGCGACGGGCTTTTGAAACGGTGTTAGTGTGTTGTGGAAAACTCTTAGGGCGCTTTCACAAGCATGCGGATTTTCTTGCCTTTCAACCGGGTTCCTAATTGATTCTATTGAATATTGCATGCTAGCTATTGACTTTAAATGCTTTGTTTGCAGCTTAGGGAGAATAACGATGTTTTGTTTCATTTGTAGCTTCTCATGGTAACCTTTTTTAGATTTAATTGTTTACTTTTATCATTTAAAAAAAAACTACTAGGATGTTTATAAATATGTATAGATCGATGCTAAACGTTAACGAAGTTTTTATACTTTAGTGTCGATATTGACATGGTTTCTACATTTTGAAGTCAATTTTAACAATGAAGACCAATAAAACATCGTTAACGTTACGTACAAAGTCTGAACAAGTCGTAAGAACATAATTAGAAAGTCTACATCGTGTCTAAGAATCGGAGGTGTTGAAGTAGAAATTAATCAATTTAAAGTGGCATCGGGCCCAATATAAACAAGAGGCCACACAGACGTGTGTTATCAAATAGTACGCAAGTTTTTTAGGCTGTGTAGGACGCGAGAGGAGGATTTGGGAGGCTGGAGTGCGGGCGAGACGACAACACGCAACGTGGGTGCGCACGCAGGTCTTCTCCGTTCCCCTCCTCATACCGCACCGCCAGAAATCTATACTGAACTGAGACCACCTCTGACAGCTCGCTCCAATGTTGCTACCCTTCATTATATTGGGAATCAATTGACAAATGGGCACCGACGGTCGCGGTCCGATGGGACTGGGACAAGTTACCAGCGCGCTGCACCGTCGATCCAAGGACTCAAGGACGCCTTTGATTGAAGACAAAAACGTTGTTTATCTTTTTTAAATCCTCCTAATGGAGACTGAATACCCTAAAGGACATTGAGGACCGTTTTGAAAGATGTTTCATCTGCGAATTAATTAGTTTTTTCTTTGTTGCTTTTGAATCTTGTTCTGATTTAACAAGTTGTTTTCAATGAGTTGTACATTTTTTTGGAGCGTGAATGGTTGGAACGGTTTATTGAATTGACGAAAATCTTTTATCAACTTTGTAATAAAGCGAAGAGTGAATAAACAAAAGATTTCGACTTTTTTTCGTTTATTTCACTTTCGCAATACTCCTGTACTGAGATTTAGTGAGATGTTTAAAGAAAATAATATTGTACAGATCGTGGGGAAGACAAACTTATCAATTAGAAGTTATAAATAGATTTGAGCCCTTTTAATTGAACCATATCAAACAGCATCGTTCTTCTTCATCGATCCAGAAAGCATCCACATTCATTATACAGCGTGTAGGTAAATTTTAAAAATATATTTAGTAAAAATATGTAGTTTTAGAATGTTTCTGAACAGTGATTTCATCGTTTAATTTTACATCGCTTTTCAATTAATATCCCCCCAAAAATGTCCGGATGCAAGATTCATATTTGAAATAATTATGTTTATTAAGTAATGGTTACCAAATATATTTTACGTTAATTAAATACGAAAACAAAATACCAAAACAGATATAAAAGCAATTTAAGGAAAAAAAATAGTAAGTTTAGTAATCGAAATTATTTGTAAAACTGAAGATTTACATATTGGAATGAATAACAATAGTAATTTTTGTCATACAATAGATTTAACTCAATTGAATCAATTAAACTCCAAAAATAAACGATTCAACTAAAATGTCATTTTTTATAATTTTAATACTTTTATATGTCAATCACCACTCCATACCCGGAAGAAGAAATGTTAGCGAAAACTAGCATAAACGAACTCAAAAAAATGTTCAAGACTTTTTTTATTCAATGCGACAGAAATGTCAATGATGACAGACAAGATCTAGTTTTAAATTCCTCGAGAGTCGAAGTTTCAAGTCTTGAAAAATGTTACTTACCTACTCATTCTTTTGTTCAAAGAAAGGTCAGATTCTGAAAAAAATTTATTTACTTATACTATAGCTTTAGCAACGTGGCTAGATTTTTAATCACCTAACAACTTTATTTTAATCTGAGGTAGATTTTGGAAGCACGCGCGTTGCCACATGTACACACGACGACACATCAAGCTACGCAAAACAAACATAAGCTGGCCACGCGACGTTATACATTCTCTACCTATCCGCGGCCAGCTTATTTTAGTTTTGCGTAGCTTGATGTGTTGCCGTGTGTACGTACGAGTTAACTTGAACAAAAACTTATGTTCTGTTTTCGTATTTATTTCAGGTTAATATGTTGATCGATTTACGCAACTGATTAGCTTCTGTCCCACCCCGTGCGGGATCTGCTTTCCTCCACTTTATTATATCCTGGGATCTTATTATTTACTACCAGATTCAATAGGTATCAAACGACATGGTATTTTTAGACAGTTCTTCATTTCAGACATAGGAACAATGACATTATTAATGTCATTGCATATACGAACTGCCTCCGTGGTGTAACGGTTAAGAGCATTGGACTCTTGATACGGAGCTAGTGGGTTCGATTCCCACGGAAGACACCTAGTGATATGTCACTTTGAGCATTTTTCGCCAGTTGGCTATAGGACATTGCAGGCTGAATCACCTGATAGTCTGAAAAGAAAGATGATTCCGTGCTTCGGATGGTACGTTAAGCTGTTGGTCCCGGCTACTATCTCTAGTGGTAGTAGTTGTTACATAAAAAGCACGCCAGAGGCCGTAAGGTGGTCTGAAAAAACTCAGACATCAGGGCTTGCTGCCCACACGATAACGATGATCACAGAAACTAAATATTAGGTACTTAAAATTGCACAAGTCATAATACGTCGGCGATCTTGTAAACGATATAATCGAAAACTTACACAATAAGTGATAGAGTCATTTGCTTTTAATAAAATTTTAACGATTAATTTAAAAATTATTATATTAAGATTTAACAATTGTCAGCCCGCTTGTCATTTCACAGTACAATAGTTAAAACTCAGTTAAACTATTTCCATTCTGAATATTCGCGGTGGGCGACGAAATAGGTCAATGTCGAAGCAAATATATAAATATCTACCACTGTCTCCATTGTACGCTAAACTATAGGAGTTCTCGTACATGGACCACTAGCAGCCGGCGTTGTATAGCTTAAATATTTCACAAATTAATGTGACTTGTGATCGGTGTAGGTGGCTTGCTTTATATGAGACACGGTTTTTTAAGAGAATAATCTGACCATCGAACTGAACTTTCATTATGGAGCCAACATCAAAATCGTGAAAAATTATCAGCTTTATCATTCCAAACTGCAATCGGTCTCGACATTCAGATGCAGATTCTTTTTTCTTGGGTTATAAATTGGTCCCATAGGTTGTGCAGCTGGTGGTCAGATTTCTTTTTTTAATGATTAGTGTAAAAACAATATTATTCCCATACAAAAGTACGGATCAGCCGAGCGATTTTCTACGGGAGATCCAAAAAATAATCGTGTTTTTCGTCTTATGTTCCTTAGGTTCCTTAAAGTTGTTAAGTTTCTTTGTCTAAATACACCTTTGATTATATTAAAATAGCCGAAGATAAGTGACGTTCTTGCATTACGTAGTTGAACAATGGATTTTCATGTACTTATTACGCGTGAAAAGTAATGCCGTGTGATTTGTTTTTTTCTTTTTGAATGATTTGTAAAACGAGTAAAAGCACACGAAGGCCTTAATTCTGAAGTACCTTTATTCCGTCTAAAATCAAAAAAGTATCTCAATCACGCAATTCCGCTCGGATTGCGACTAAGTCAATTAGGCGACATGGGCTCAATTTATGCGGTCCATGCGCTATAGGCTAGTCACATATCTTCAGTTTTTTAGTCACCCTTAATTTTTTTAGTATTTAAAAAAATAGGGGTGTAGTGGATGTGGTCCGTGCGTGGGTAACTAATAAAGATCTTATCGTCTCCTCTCTACCAGAACTAAGACTTTACAAGGATTCTCGATGCGAGGACCAGTTATTGTATTTCAAAAGAATTATTTTGTTTTCCTTTTGATATGTTACTTCAGTGGATTTTACATGTTTTTTTCTTTTTGTAGGTTTCATTCATGTTCAAAAGGTTATTTTCGTTTTGATCTCATGTTATGTATTTCTACTTACTCAGTTTAACCCGAATGTTAATAAAATTAACGCAAAACAGGAAAACTTTTTGTTTATAATTGATAAGAGTAGGTAAAGATAAGCTAATACCATCTAAGCATTTTGAATAAGCTTAAGATTTTCTATACTTACAGGTTTTTAGCTAATCTTCAAATTACGAAAGTATTTTCTGTAATTTCGCCAATAGCAAAGCTTCTGACTGACCACCCCGAAAGCTTAGGGTCGTGAGTTTATGTGTGTATGTATCAAATGCGATGTGGTAGGCGTAGGTACAAACATTTTTTTATGAAGAATGGCGGTCTGCAAAAAATTTGAGGAATAGGTTTTTACAGATCTATTGCTGTCGCGCTGTTCCCGAGGAACGGAGCTACCAGTACGAAAGTGACAACTGCAGCTCGGAATGATTTTACCTAGATAAAATTGACGATATCACGATTTCGTATTCCCCTGTTTGCTCCTCCAAAACTAAACCGATTTTAAAAATTCGTTCAGCGTTAATATGAGAATGACTGGCTATGTCTGTACGTTTTCCTTTTATTGTTTATATTCGTCAAATTTCCTTGCTGGATGTCTGAACAAAGCGGTAAAATTCAGAAATTTTTCGAAATCCCTAATTCATTTACCTAAGAATTAATTTATGGAAAAAGAAAAGAAAACATAGGGACATACAACATAGGAACAGAGGTAACATAGATAGTATGTTAAAAAAATATTGAAGATTAAAGATAGTGTCATTATCCAGGGAGGAAACAGGGGAATACGTTTGTATGGACTAAAAGGAACCCGCCTCTCCTCTTAAGAAATCCCTCTTCTTAGGTTAGATTTTGTTGTAATCATATATACTTAGCATATGGTCACGACTATATTACCCTAGTGGATAGTCAGAGATATTCTGAAAACTCAGAACCTCCACACGTTTCAATAGTAGGTAAGTAACGAAACTCTGCTGTCGTATAGCCAGTGAGAGAACGGAGAGTTATAATATTAGTAGGAAGTAGGATTTCCCGACCTTAGGAACTTAAGTATGATTATGGACGAATGTAGGTAGTCGATTATGACCTCTATAATGATAGACACAACGCCCAATAGTGTGTAATATTAATATAGAGCAGGAATATCGTCATCGAAGCGTATAAACGTTCGCGACCGATACTCGATCGACCGTTTAGCTTTCCTTACCTATAACACAGCCTATACTATAGGTACATAATTATACAGGTTGTATCAAAACACCCTAGTAATGTTTAAAGAGGTGGTTTAGACCATCAAACTAAACAGGTGTGAGGGAGTGGGCCATACTCCACCACGCGGGCCCACTGCGGATTGGTGGAAGCAAGATAGTGGTCAACTGGCTGTCAGATAATTTTACTTTTAATAGATACACTACCATCTGACAGAACGCTCCGAGACTAGCGAAGCACCGAGACCAAAGAAATCAATATAGTAGGTAAATTATGATACAAGTGAGCAAAGTTGGTCATTACAGCCGAGGCGCCGGCGAGTGCTGCATACTGGCCAAGGCTGTAATGACCTATGCTCACGCGTTTCATTCGACGTTTTTCAACATAATTGCTAGGAAAAAGTTATAAAATTTCGTAAAATACTACAATTTTAGACAAATATTTGTGTAAAATGGCGCAGGGCTTCTTTTTTTTTACCTGCCGTGCCTTTGCTTGAGATAGCTATGCGCGCAGGTCGACGAAGAGGCAATGATTTTAGCCGACATTTTGTTGCAAACAACCTTATGTTAAAAAACGTTATAAACTTATGTATTTATAACACAAATTAATGTTAATTTGTTAGCTGAAATAAATTGTTTGATGGAATGAAGCGTTTATTTATCATATTTTAACTAAAACAGATAAATTTATTCAGAAAAAGTTTTTTTTACATAAACACTCTTTACTAATCGAGATATTTTATAAAAAAAACTATAGAAAAAAAAGTAACATTACCGCACTAGTGCGATAATATAATCATTTTTGCACGCGTGTTCTATAAGCAGCATTATGTACCTAAACGCGGTGCAATAAGAGCTACTTTACGAGTAAGTATGTTGAAAATTAATTTACAATACACTTTTTTTACACACCACCACAGAATAGGTAATGGTATATAGTACACCACTGAGACATTAACTAGCAATTTAATGATTAAGAGGATATGTGAAAAAAATAGGATTCTTCAAAGCATCATATATCATGAAGTACTAACAGTAGGAGAATGATTTGCGGATATGTGTAAATTGAACATATAATTCAAGTTTTGATTAGAGCCAAAACACGATTAAGAGACATTTTCTCGATAGAAAAATAAGCCAAAGTAGCCTCCATCTTTATCGATAAACACATGGAACTGCTAAACGGTGAATAATAGAAACACGAGACTTGATTAAAAAAAAAGAGATTGATATTTTATAAAGTTTGATTAGAGTAGAAATGAACTTACATAAATAGTACAATCACAATTAAATAAAGTTTGTTTTACGCTTGCGTCGTTTCAGGCGCGCGCGCCGCCCCATCTCTTTCTCTCGCATCAGGCAGTAATATAAGCTATCACACGTCCATTCCGCTTCAATTATTTTTCGACATAGGCCCTTAATCACATTAATTGTAATAATCGCCATCCGGTATAACACAGTAATTTCCCCTCCATTCTAATCCGTCGGGACAGTTCGGATTGTTGATGATACTATTACGATTTTCAATAGATGGCACCTGCTCCTTAGCCTCCTCTCCCGATCCGTCAATCTTGTCCCCACTCTGTTTCACAACAATGTTATCACCAGTCAATTCAATCTTCACTGTTCCAATCGGCTGAGCTTTGAGAGCCGATGAATTTTTCCTGATAATTATTTCCATTGTTACTGTATCTTTTGGTGACTCTTTCTGCTTAATCACGTTGCTTTTTGCTATAGCAATCAGTGTTAAACACAACACAATTTTTAGGTACGACATTATCGTTTTGATTATTTTGTGTTAACTAAGTCGCGTGTCTATATGACAACGTATGACTGTAGAGTGCTTCTGTTTGATGCATGTAAGTCTTTTATACAAAGAATTTGAGGTAATTTTTTTCAAATAAATGTTGGGAATGAGTACGCAAGTTCCCCAAGTGTCATTTCGGTCAATGATGTCTGAATCATCCGCTTAGGACTACGCTACATGCAAACAAAGTTTGATCGTATTTTCAATACTAACCTAAATTTTATAAAAACAATGTAGAAACTGCTTTCTGTGCCTGCGGTTTGTGAGATTTCTGTGAAAGTTTCAGAGCTAGAATTAATTTAGGATTTTTATATAAATCTTTGAGCCTCTGTTACATTGAAACTATAAATTTGAACGAAAATATGACAACTACAGCCCAGAGACTAGTTTTTAGATCATGTTTGAAAAACGACATCGATTTTAATTGGTTAGTATCCAAAATATAATCTAACTCAAGCCTCTATTTCTGTAATTCGAAATAGCCATAAAATTTCGTTGCTATTTGAAATGTAGTGTAGTAAGTATGCAAGATTTGAAACTTTTTAATATTTTGGTAACCTTTCGTTGCTTAAAAATTAAAACATGTTCAGTAAGTGTCGTCCTTTGAGCTAAACCACATTTTTCACCGCAATTATTCAGTGGTTTAGTGTGTTTCACAATTCACATAAATCGTTACACATAATTTTCTGTGACCTATTTCCCTTATTTAATCTTGTCATTAATTATATACTGCGCCCACACACGCCACCCTCAAGGTAGGCCTCGAAAGTGGAAACGAAATAAAGGCTTGTGACAAATATGCTCTGAATATTTTGGACTGGATCTCGATGAAAGAAGGCGATTCTCTCCAACATCTGTTAATAACGAGTCCTTAAATTCTTTGGGCACACGGTCAGAAAATCAGATAGTTTAGAAAAACTCATGATCACCGGCCGTGTGCAGGGAAGGAGAGGTAGAGGACGCATGCCTACGAGATACACGATGCGGTCAAAGACATTACCGAGGCAACACTACAGGCCAGCATACACCGGGTCGAAAGGCCTTGGAGAGCTGTGGTGACACAAGCGGCCCATGATGGTCACGTCTCTCAGACATGAGGCTACGACTAAGAATATGTGATAAAAAACGCTGTCATTTAATAAAAAAGCCCTTGAGACTTGACTCAAAACATATTAATCTATGACTTGACAGTGTTCAGGTATGTCCTACATACATTGACTTACCACTACTGGACTGGACGGAGGGTCCGCGCTCAAAATGTTTCCGAATAAAAAGAGAACGAAAAAGTAAAAAAGAGAACGAATTACGCAACAGTCTTCGTTTGATCGGCAGAGTACACGTACGCGTGGGCGCGCGGCGCGCGCCGTGCCCCGATGGGGGAGTGGGACGGAAAAGAATGAAATTCTTTTTCATTTCAATGTTTTAGTTGGTTTATATTACTATACGTACTTACGGTTTGTGTATTTTAATCTCGGACACTTTATTCGAGTACTTTGTACTGGACCCGGCGTCCATAGTATTCTACGTCAATGACTATATAGTATTCTTATCTTCGGTAGATAACGCAGCATCCCCTATTATCTGCAAAACCCAAAGCAGGTGAGTAAATACCCCACAAAATGATCACGTGACGCGCTCTCCCATAGCTTTTCTACTAGCCGAGCAGGTTTTTCCACGGCGTGTAGACGAACTCGTCGGTGAAAGGTCGCGCACACAAAACCGCGCTTTGTAATAGCGCGATTGTGTTAAGCTTTGTCTCTGTGTAGTATTTACTCTGTGTTCAAAGTATGACAATATTACGATTTTTGACGTCATCTATTACTACGTGGAGGATGTTCGTGACTAATTGAAAATGCAAGCAATATTACTTATAATTTTTATTGTTAAGTAGTTATTATACCATATTGAGTAATGACTGAAACTGATGAAATATTGCACAAGCGGAATTCAGAAGAGTTATGGGTTGCATGGATCAGGCCTTTTCCCTAGAGTGCTTTCAGAAAAATACTTAGAAACACATACAAAAAATTTTGTAGATTTGGAAAACGCCTATGACGATCGAGTTAGCAGGAGTGAACTGTGGTTAACACTGTTATCATAATTATGGGGTTGACGGCCGCTCGGTGCAGGCGCTGAAGTCCCTCTTCGAGAGCTCCAGAGAGTCAGAGTTAATGGGGCATAAATAGACTGCTGGTTTAAGATCTCAAGGGGTGATAGGCAGGGATGTGTTGCATCTCCATGGGTTTTCAACCTTTATTATGGTCAGTTGTCTGGCTAAATTGAATGAGATGGAATTTGGACTGAGAATTAATGAGTTACGTGTTAAGTGCCTGTTGTACGCCGACAGCAAGGAGAGCAATCGCGCTAAATAAATCTCAACTAAACCATGATTGGACTGAGGCACTGTAACTTTAAAACTATACATATTAAGGAAAATCTAACACGATACAATCATAGAGATTGATTTCTAGATTGTTTCTGCAAAATTTCATTGAATTTAATTGGTTAGTATTAAAAATATAACCAGACTTCGTTTGTATGGAGCGCGCCAACAGTAATATACCCTTAACGGGTTCTTACCGCGTTTAGGTACCTATACTTGAGTTTCTGATATTTCGGCAGTGTTACAACTGCCATTGATCGAAACGAAGAAGAGTGAGGGTAGACAGATATGTCTGTTCTTAAAAATCTACCTGCAGTTCCTCAGTCATCCCGTGATCATGGCAGTTGTAACACTGCCGAAATATCGGGAACTCAAATACACCTAAACGCGATAAGAACCCTTTAAAATGATTAATTATGATTTCTTATGTAGGTATAGCTATTACGCATGCATTAGTAAAATAATAAATTATGAAACTGTATAAGTAGGTATGATTTGAATATTGCTACCTGAATTTAATAAAAAATATAATAATAATTAATAAATAGGAACTTATCTTTGACTATTTATATGTGTACTGGTTACGCGTGTAATTCTACTAACAAACATTTCTGCCACTTTTTGCGGGGGGCGAGGTAACATGAAATCCGCAACTTTGGATTTTATTCCCCATAACTTTAGATTCTAATTTTGAATGTTAAAAATCATGAAAAGGAGTCTCGTGTGAACCTCAAACGTTCTAAGTTCGAAGTTATTTCGCAATTATAGGCTGTCTCGTTTTGTGATAAGGGAAATGCTACCGCAAGGCTAGTCCTTATAATAATTAGGGAACTTATGATAATTAATTAAGATAAATGTCCAATCTTGACCGTTTTTTACATCAATTTAACAAGTTCCCATCAATAATACTAACTGTGCACCTAATAAATTAAATGTAACATCTATTTATTACAGAAAGTACACCGCGATGTCTGAATGAGTATCTATTATCTAAATAAGTACATATCTATTACTTTAAATTAGATCCGAACTCAAATATGAATAAAAATAGGCACCTATTATACAAGGTGTTACAAAAGTATAAATGAACATTTAAGGGCCACCCCCTTAAATGTTTATTTATACTTTTGTAACACCAAACTGAACAACTTTCACTATAGGACCAATATCTAAATCGCGAAAAAAAAATTGTTGTTCCCTACTAAACTACAAATCTACTCGAGCTAAATGTATGGGATAGCAGATTTTTTTTTCGCGATTTCGTTGTTGGTCTCGTAGTGAAAGTTGTTCAGTTTGATGGTCTAAACAAAACAACCCCCTTAAAAGTTTTAAATTTTTAATGTTACTTTTGTAACACCTTGTATACTGTATATATCTTAAATGTTTTTCCTATAAAAGAAGGACTTTACTTTAGGTACCGTCGATTTTAGGGAGAGTTTCAAAGGAGCGCCACAGACCTAGGATGTCAATTGACTCTCGTATTCTTATGCCAGATATCTCTCTTCATTGCCCTTTGCCTCATTAGAATAAACTCTAGGGGTAGTACAGAACAGGACTGTGTGGAAGTGGGGTGGACTGAGTCGGTTTTGGTTCAGTTCTAGAAAAAGGCAAAAGTAATGATGATGCATGTTAGGTTTTTTGGTGACATATATTTAATGATTGCTTGATATAAATTCGGATGTTTACTGAGGCTGTTTTTTTTTAATTAATTTGTAATACTAGTATATCGCAAGCTTAATAATAATAAAAAATTTAAATAATTTATTTCACTCAAAACTTATTACATTTCAATTTGAGGTCTTCCCTTAGAACAATTTGAGAATGCTCGTTTTGGGAATGCCTCGCTACTTCCTTAATTGCAACTCTTAGATTGAGACATGCCAATAATGTATAAAAATTTAATTTAATTAACAAACGAGAGACAAAGAGAAATAACTTTAAAACTGGGAATGGTAATTGCAATATTATGTATTTTTGTGTTATTTCTCTTTATTATTAAGAGGATATAATTCGGAGCGCGCTCCATATAAACGTACTATGGTGATATTTTCAATACTAACCAATTAAACGCAATGAAATTGTTCAGAATCTATCTAAAAACGAATTTCTATGCTTGTATAGAGTCAGATTTTCGTTAAAATGTATAGTTTTAAAGTTACAGTGCCTCAAAGATTTCCATACAAATCTTAAAATAATCCTAGCATTGAAATTGTATAGTTTAACGAAAATCTGACTCCATACAAGCATAGATATTTGTTTCAAGATTGTTTCAGCAAAATTTCATTGACTTTAATTAGTTAGTATTGAAAATATCACCATAGTACGTTTGTATGGAGCGCGCTCCGAATTATATCCCCTTAAGCGTGCGATATGTTAAGGAGTTGATTTTATTTATTGCACAATAACAAAAAAGTGTTTGATATTAAGTTAAGATTTCTAATGTATGTATATACGTTTTATTCCCCTTAATAAAATGAATAAATGGTTCATTAACGTTTATTTAATTTTCAACATAGTTTACAATAGCTACACTTTTCACACACACCAATGAGACGTAAACACGCATTCATTTCGATGATGATTGATGAATCACAATAATTTTAATAATCGCCATCCGGTATAACACAGTACCTTCCCCTTCGCTTTAATCCCTTGGAACAGTTCGGACCTGCGATTACAGAACGACTCTCAATGAATGGCACCTGCTCCTTAGCCTCCTTTCCCGATCCTTCAATCTTGTCTCCACTTTGTTTCACATTAATGTTATCACCAGTCGAATCAATCTTCGCTTTTCCAATCGGCTGATCTTTGAGATCCGATGAATTTTTCCTGATCATAATTTCCATTGTTACTGTATCTTTTGGTGACTCTTTCTGCTTAATCACATTGCTTTCTGCTATAACAATCAGTGTTAAACACAACACAATTTTCAGGTACGACATTATCGTTTTGATTATTTTGTGTTAACTAAGTCGCATTTCTATATGACAACGTATGACTGTAGAGTGCTTCTGTTTGATTCATACAAGTCTTTTATGCAAAGAGTTTGAGGTAAATTTCAAATAGGTATGTTGTGTGTTAGTAACTACGCAAGCTTTCCCCGCTAGTTTCAGTTCTGTCAATTAGGCCTGAATCATCGTATGAGCGAGGACTAAGGTTTGGGAAATTTAATGACGATGTCTTCATTTCGTACTTAAAATCCTAAACACGCAAATCGTAAAAAAAACTAATCGTTTTTTTAGTCGATACAATACCCAATTCCACGCATTTTTCAAGATCGTAGACTGGATCGGTAGACCCCTCGTGGTCCAATAGTCCGCAGTAAAAAGCAGTAGCTGCTATATTGGGTCCTTCTTAATATGCTGACACATTTTAAGGGGATGATCAGACCGTCAAACTGAACAACCTTTTCTATGGCATTAACATCGAATTCGAGAAAAAAAAATCTGCAGGTCCATACAAAACTGCAAACTATATTCACTAAGTAAGAGGCAGTTTGGAGTTGGAGGCCTCACTCAAAGAAAGTCAGAAATAGAGTCAAAATTTTGTACATTTTCGAGCTCGCTTCACTCGCTCAATCTTTTATTATATTGTTTCTGCGCTTTGAAGCTAAGGTTGCTCGCTACAATTATCTTTCCACACACAAATCAACTCGATTTCGGCATGAGCTACCCAGTCATGTTATTATGTAGTTAGCATAAAAAATGAGCTCGCTTCGCTCGCTCCAGCTTTTTGTTTCATAGGCCTTAATTTCGGCTGGAAATTGAGTTTTATTGTATCAAAATCTCGAGGTCGCTTCACTCGCACCTGGTTCTAATTCATATTGCAATGTTGAAATTTAGTTTTGACGGGCTTAGTACGCCTCTGCAGCGTATTAACTTGGATCCTGTATATCGTAGCATTGTTGTTATTGTAATTTTTTTCACTTTTTTTACCTATGGTACCGCGATTTTTTGAAGCGTTGTCTCTGGGGAATTTTTCATATGTTCAAAGTATGAAAATATTACGTTTTTCTGACGTCATCTACGATGTGGAGGATGTTCGTGACTAATTTAAAATGCAAACAATATTACCTACTAAGGTAATGGTATACTAATTAACTATCCCGCTACGTTAGTTACTGTATGAGAAGGTAAATAACGCAATTTCTTTTAAACTTGGGAATAAGATCATTTGCCCAATGATATAAACAGTAAATGTACCTAATTAGTTTGTGAACAATTTTCAACGCATAGAATCACGATCATAATAATTCTTCTCGGATCAGAAACCTTGGTATAACTTTTTAAGCGCACATTTCTTACCGCCTTTTGCATTTTTTCGACGTCTCATCATCATCATAGCCCTTTTGTAGGAGAAGCACTTTTTTCGACGTTTTGATTCAATAAAAGCCAAATATCCTGCTCTCCCCCTTTTTAGACCGTGATCTGTCCCAATGTGTCCATACTAAATACTTAGTTATAAAATTTGTATTATGATGATGCAGATTTTAGACGATTTTTATCTCACTTCGAATGGACCATCACATTTCTTGCCTTAATAAGATAGGACTACGTTTCATTACGTGAGGAAGTCACTCAGAATAGTCTATCTATAGCATTCTAGCATACATAAATCTTCGTATGCTTTTTTAAAAGTAACTTAGTTAATTTTCTCTGCCCTGAGTTTCGTACCGGCGACTAAGGAATACTCACCGTTATTCGTGAGAGGCCCAGGGCTGCCACCTCGAAAAATTGATTTGGTGCTACTGTGAAAAAAGCGCTAGATATCAACATTTTCACGGGTCAAAAAAGCGCTAGATTGGGCGCTAATTTCTGATCACATAAATAGTCCTTTAGAGTTCACTAAATAGTCGTATTAGCCTTTCGGAACCCAACGTCAATTTAAGTCAGTTAATTCGTAGGTCATTTTTAAATTTAATAAAACACTTCAGATAAGCGTTCGTATTTAAATGTCACGAACACTGCAAAGTCAAAGTCGAACGCAATATAATTTATTCAATATAGGAGCTTGCAGCACACTTATCAAACGTCAAATCTTTTTTAAAGCTACCACCGCGTCGAAACGTGTTGTGGCTGTAGAGAAGATGCGGCCAGAAACTCTACAACATAACACGACTTAATAACTATTACAATATAAATTCTTAAGCTAAAGTTATGTATACAATAATACATAGTCTATTTAATAAAATAATTGATACTATACAGTAAAGTAAATAAACTACAAGCTAGTGACCTCAGACCCAAGCATTTTGATCATTTAAATAATCATCCAGTTTACAATATGCTTTTTTACAGAGGACTTTTTTGATTTGAGTTTTAAACATGTTTTCGGAAAGATTCAAAATGGTCTCGGGGATTTTATTATAACAACGTATACGACCCCGAATAGTGACCCATGAAAGACGTGTTGACCCTACTAAGCCGAAAGTGTGGATATATCAGTTTATTTTTGTTTCGAATGTTGTAATTATGGACATCACAATTTTATGGAAATAAAGACAATTTTTTTCTGACATATAAAAATATGTTTTCATAAATAAACTGTCCATAAACTGTTAAAATATTAATTTCCTTAAAAAGGTCGCGAAGCGAATCACGACAGCGCAGACCATATCGTCGTTGATACTGCAATATGTCACATGTCAAATAACATCAATTTTCGTTTTTTTATCGCAAGATATCCTATATCTGGTTACTAGCTTGTGGCAAATTGTCACATGTCTTCTATTTAAGCTCGTTAATGATATGCAATAAATTTAAATTTGTTATTTGTCAAGTCGGTCAGCTGTGGTGCCTGTGGATACAACGTTTTGCCTTCTTCCTGAAAAATTTTCCCCGTCTGACATGTGACTAATTGAAGTATCAACGACGATATATAGCTCGAATAGCCCGTTTCTGTAGGATAAAGATTGTCTCAATGTCTGCAGCACGACCCCACAATAAAATACCATAGAACATGATACTATGAAAGTAACTGAAATATACGAGTCGGGCTGTTTCAATATCAGTTAGTTGTTTAATTTTTCTGACTGCATATTCTGCAGAGCTCTGCCTACCAGCCAGAGTTTCAATGTGGGAACCCAAAACACTCTATGGACATGTTTTGACCACAATATGCTATCAAAATTTAGCATATTCCAATCAAAAAACACAAAATATAGCATATTCAAACATAAATAATGTTGCTTTATTAAAAGTTAAGAAGCGCTAGATTCGTCGCTAGGCGCTAAATTCTGAGATAGGGCGCTAAACATTCCAAAAAAGCGCTAGATCAAGCGCCGAAAGCGCTAAGGTAGCAGCACTGGAGAGGCCTTTGCCCTGCACTTGGATCCTACAGGCTATACTATAGCATGTTTTTTAGTGTGATGAGTATGACACATCTGCCGAATTTACGCGACAACGTAATTTAGTCATCACACTAACACTCAACTCTCTGTAACCGTAGCTTTATAGAAACGGACAACAATTTTTTCTCTCTATTTTCAGTTCGTATACAATGAAAAAAGCTATCGATGTATCCCCGCGGTCATATTTCATAGTCCATATAATGAACATGCTCGTACACAAAGTTTGGAATGTGAATTGAATTTTCAGAACTTGCAGTGGAAATAAATTACTGCCTATTTTTGGGTCGATATTAATACAGGGTCCTTCTTAATATGCCGACACTTTTTTAAGAGGATGATCAGACCGTCAAACTGAACAACTTTCTCTATGGGACCAACATCGAAATCGCGAAAAACTGATTTTTTTTCGCGATTTCGATGTTGGTGCCGTAGAGAAAGTTGCTCAGTTCGATGGTCTGATCATCTCCTGAAAAAAGTGTCAGCATATTAAGAAGGACCGTATATATACATATTGTAAAGTCTGTTTGTGACACCTTCACGTTTAAAATCTTAGACGATTTATTTCCCCTCTGCCAACGTGCAAGATAAAAAATCTTACGCATCTACATTCAATTTTATACCTACCTTATCACTAAACGCGACAGCCTATAATTGCGGAACAATAATTTCGAACTTATGACGGATTCACACGACACTGTTTTTCATGATTTTTAACATTCAAAATTAGAATCTAAACTAATGGAATAAAATTCAAAGTTGCGTATCTCGTGCTACCACGCCCCCCGCAAAAAGTGGCATAAAAGTTTCTTAGTAGAATTACATGCGTAACTATGTCCTCATATAAATAGTCTAAGTTTAAAATACAGAATCTATTTTCTATGTTTGGCATAAATGTTGCACACACACATCATTATAAACCAACTCACAACAATATTCTTTTACAGGGTGGATAATTTAAACTGTTTAAAAACCCTTAGAATGCTCTACTTTCTATCCTGAAAACGAAACTTTGTTCGTTGGAGTGCGATTAATGAAAGTCATAAGTACAATGTACCTACAGTTTCCAAATACCAGTAGCTCAAAGATTCGCATACTAAATTAATCCTAGCATTGAAACTGTAAATTTTAACGGAAATCTGACAAACCACAATATGCACAGAGATTAGTTTTAGGTCGTGTTAAAGAATGTCACTAACATTAATTGGTTATATTGAAAATAGGATCTAACTTCGTTTGTATGCAGCGCACTCGGGCGTACTGCAAGGACTATTGGTATCGGTTGAACGGGCTCGTTTTCGGCAACTCGACGTCTTAGGTGCCTATTTTGTGAGGTGGGAATGACTTCCCTCCTGCCATCCCAGCTCCTCCCGGAAGCACACCAGCTTGTTAATGCTGCCGACGACTTCCGTAAGAGATCCCGGTGATCCGAAGAGGGCATAAGCCCGATAGTGTGCTAGCCTGTTGACTTCCAATACAGTTTCATTCATAGAGTTATATTTTGTATTTGCAAGGACTATCCTCTTAATATATTTACAATAATAATACCTATTATGGTAATCTAATAAAACTGCGTAATAAACTTTGTACTTATTTAATTAATTCTGCAACATTCCTCTACGGGTTCCTATAATTGTACCTATTTACGTATTTATGAATCATTTTGTATAAAACTTTCGATCGTAGTTTCATTAACTATTTCCGTGAAGCGCCTAAAAGTTAAGCAGTGTCAGTCTAAAGATGGTGACCGTTTTAGTATTTTTTGCGGCGTTGGGCCAGAGTGTTGAAGTGTAGACCATTCCGTCTGACCCTCTTTGGTGGGAGGAGGATGCAACATAGCATAGCATAGTTGTTGAGGACTTTTTATGACGTTTTTCTGTGGTTTTTTTTTCATAGCCTATTTCATTCCTCTTCAGGGCAAAGGCCTTCCTCTTTATCCTCCTTGCATCCTTGTCCTGAGCCATCCATCTACTCTTCGTCGAAGGTATCCAGGTCGTCTCTCCATCTCTTCCGGAGTTGATTCTGGCAGTGACGTCCATTCTCCGGGATCCAAGGTGATTTGGTTCATTTTATACATTTAAAAGTAATAAGCCGTCCCATACATTATGGGCAAGTAGGTTTACAGTTTTGTATGGAATAGAACAACCGGTATTTTTGTGCGATTTCAATCTTAGTCCCGTAGAGAAAGTTGTTTTAGTTTTATGGTCTGTAACCCCTTAAAAAACCGAAGACCCTGTATGTTCTCACATATTTTTGCTGTTGGAGATTTCCCATTATAAGTCAGTTATAGTATAGTAGGTTAGGTATTATAGACCGGTGGACGACAACAACCTACCCTAACTTATAAGTTTATTGAACAAATCCATTTTTTAGCTAAAGTAGAATAAACATAACTTGCAAAAAACTTGGTCGGCTGCGGCGCAGCTTGGCATGTTTTCCGATATGAGGAATAAAGTGGACCTTGGAAACATCAAATTTTACCTCATCGATTTAAAGAACTAGACTGTAGGTCTAGAAATCAGTAGTCACGACTCACTATTTCTTCGTGTAGTATTCTTCCCCAAAAGAAATCTAAGGGTATTAGATCCTGAGATATCTGAGAGAATAGAATCGTGTTATAATATTATGTTTTATTATAACACTGTTCTTTTTCTAAAATTGTGACTCCACGTAGTGTTGATCATTTCGCAAATATCTCTCGTATAAATAGCAAAAGTGCTTGACATGTACGGAAATCAATATGGGTTTTACATTAGACAAAAAAAATTTGTTCAATAAACTTATAAGGTAGGGCTGGTTGTTCTCGGCCACCGGTCTATTAAATTTCGTACGTTCAAATTTCTTTTACCCCGAAATGCTTCCCCACTTTCATATCACATTGAAAAAGTTACATCGAGCGTACAATTTCCGTATATAACGCCTTGGTTGCACATCAAAGCTAGTTTCGATATAAGCAAAAATTTTATTCAACTTCATTTTTCGGGCCATTTATACTTAAATAATTCAATTCAAACATACTTTATTGAACGACAAATACATTTCAGTAATAATAATAATGTTAGTGACTTTGACTTAGAGACCTCCGCTCCTGAATACGTACTTAAGAGGATATAATTCGGAGCGCGCTCCATACAAACGTACTATGGTGATATTTTCAATACTAACCAATTAAAGTCAATAAAATTTAGCTGAAACAATCTTGAAACAAATATCTATGCTTGTATGGAGTCCGATTTTCGTTAAAATATACAGTTTCAATGCTAGGATTCATTTAAGATTTGTATGGAAATCTTTGAGGCACTGTAACTTTAAAACTATACACTTTAACGAAAATCTGACTCTATTCAAGCATAGAAATTTGTTTTTAGATTGATTCTGAAAAATTTCATTGAGTTTAATTGGTTAGTACTGAAAATATCACCATAGTACGCTTGTATGGAGCGCGCTCAGAATTATATCCCCTTAAGGGTATATTACTGTTGGAACGCTCCATACAAACGAAGTCTGTCTATATTTTCGATACTAACCAATTAAAGTCAATGAAATTTTGCACAAACAATCTAGAAAGTAATCTCTATGCTTGTATCTTGTCAGATTTTCGTTAAAATGTATAGTTTTAAAGTTATAGTGCATCAAAGATTTTCATAAAAATCTTAAATTAATCCTAGCATTGAAACTGTAGATATTTTAATCTAGATTGATTCTGCAAAAATTCATTGTGTTTAATTGGTTAGTATTGAAAATATCACCAGACTTCGTTTGTATGCAGCGCGCATTTACGCATTCGGAATAAAATTCTCTTAAGGGAATATAATTCGTAGCGCGCTCTATAACAACGAAGTCTGGTGACATTTTCAATATTAATCAATTAAAGTCAATGAAATTTTTTCGGAAACAATCTAGAAACTAATCTCTATGTTTGTATGAAGTCAGATTTTCGTTTTCGTATGTTATATTGTAGGTATAACTTATTACAATTTTGTCTACCTACTAGGCATTTAGGAGCGGAAGTCTCGATGCAATCGTGTTATCTACCTAGGTATCTATACAACGTGTTAATGAATAAACGCAATAATGAATAATGACAACGAACAGGCACACTCACCCTACTTACTACCAAAACAAGATTCTTAAAATGTATCCATGAGCACGTTAGCGCTATCATTTATTGCTGAAATGATAATAAATCAATTTTGCCTCAATATTTAAAATGCGAATAACTTTAAATTTTAACCATAAAAATAATGAAATAATTGTTTCCATCTAATTATTTTGTTATAAATCAGTTGGGGTGTATGAGGTTTTGCGCTTATTCATTAACACGTTGTATAAGTCATGGATTTCCGCAAAGTAACGCCTGATTCAATTAATTAAAGTTATCACACAGGGTTTATAAAATGCGATAGATGTTTTGATGTCCAACGCATTTTACACCCATCCAAAGACACCGATTCGTTAATTGTTTTTAATAACGAAGCTTCACTACGCAGACGAGCTCCTCAATTATACAGGGTGTAAAGTTAAATGCGTTAGGTACACGCTCAAGGTGCTTCAGACTACCAAACTGAACAACCTTTACTACAGGACCAACATTGAAATCGCGTAAATAAAGATCAGCTGTTTCATACATTTTGGTCGAGTTTTCTATGGAACAGCTGATTTTTTTTTTCGCGATTTCGATGTTTCTTCAGTTTGATGGTCTGTATCACCCCTTTCAATTTCACCCTTTCTGTACAGAGTGTTATTGAAAGGTGTGTGATCAATAACACTATGCAGGCTCCTTGTTAATATGCTGACACTTTTTTAAGGGGATGATCAGACCTTCAAACTGAAAAAAATTCACTATGGCACCAACATCGAAATCGCGAAAAAAATACAGCTGTTCCATACAAAACTACAAATTTACTAGAGCCATTTAAATGTATGGGACAGCTGATTTTTCCTATAGTAAAAGTTATTCAGCTTGACGGTCTGATCATCCCCTTAAAAAGTGTCAGCATATTAAGAAGGACCCTGTATATTATGAACATATTTCTGAAACACCCTGTATAGGCTGATCAAGATCGTCTAATCTCATTAGTTCGGTATGAATGATGAACTATTAATTTAGTTTTTAAGGTCTCTGTAGAGACACATAGTTACATACCTACGCATTGACTTTTAAGATTGACTGTACGAGATCTGTACTTGACAATAAAATAAATTAAAAGCGAGTAAAATTAAAAAAAAAATTCTAAATTGTTACATAACGTTTATTTCATTTTAAACAAAGGTGCATTCGTAAAACCTACCCTATACAATTCAATAAATAATTAACAATACACTTTTCTAACACACCAATTCGACAATAACACAGAGAAATTACACACTCCCTTATCCCTTAGAAAATATAATGCAATCAACTCTATGATGAATCACAATTTTAATAATCGTCATCCGGGAAACAGAAGCCTCCCCTCCTCACAAAACCCGAGGGACAGCTGGAACCTCTGATACCATGACGATTCTGAATAGATGGCACCTGCTCCTTAACCTCCTTTCCCGATCCGTCAATCTTGTCCCCACTCTGTTTCACAACAATGTTATCACCAGTCAATTCAATCTTCACTGTTCCAATCGGCTGAGCTTTGAGATCCGATGAATTTTTCCTGATAATTATTTCCATTGTTACTGTATCTTTTGGTGACTCTTCCTGCTTAATCACGTTGCTTTCTGCTATAGCAATCAGTGTTAAACACAAAACAATTTTCAGGTTCCACATCTTTGAATAAGTAATTTTGTTTCTTTTGTGTTAACTAAGTCGCGTGTCTATATGACAACGTATGACTGTAGAGTGTTTTAATTTGTTTGAAACAAGTCTTTTATACAAAGTCTTTAAGGTAAATTTTTTTCAAACAAGTTGTCTGAGTTCCCACTTATTACGCAAACTTTGAGAGGTCAATGGTGTCTGAATCATCCTATGTGTGAGGACTAAGCGTGGGTTCTTTAATGACGATGTCTTCATTTCTTATTAAAGGGGAAACCCGTAAATTCTAGTCGGCACGCGACTCATACAAAAAACTAATTGATATTAATATATTCTTAGCCTTGATACATAATTTATAAATTGCTGATATTACGTTCTAAGTCTCGGGTACTTCCTAAAATGACCTTGGATCCATCTGAGCTCAAAAACATATTTTATAAATGGTCACATTAACAAAATTTTACATAACGATTGAGAGCCAAATATCTCATAGAAGTCCTGTCCAATCCAATAGGTAACGATAAGCATATGCTCACGACTATATTCCCCGAGGGGGTAGATAGAGATGTTCTGAAACCTCAGAACATCCACTTTTCACCAGTAGTTCTGAAACTCTGTCCAGTGTGACGGGGGGGTGCGCCCGCCACATAAATGGACAGTGGGTACACACAATACATGCCTCGAAATTGAAGCATGCAGGTTTCCTCACGATGTTTTCCTTCACCGAAAAGCCAGTGGTGTTACAATAGGTAATGATGCAGCACGGTTTTCCTTTTCGACTTTAAGGGAATATAATTCGAAGCGTGCTCCATACAAACGAAGTCTGGTGATATTTTCAACACTAACTAATTAAAGTCAATGAAATTTTCTGAAACAATCTAGAAACTAATCTCTATGCTTGTATGAAGTCAGATTTTCGCTAAAATATACAGTTTTAATTTTAGATTGTTTCTGAAAAATTGCATTGATTTTAATTGGTTAGTATTGAAAATATCACCAGACTCAGTTTGTATGCAGCGCGCATTTACGCATTCAGAATAAACTTATCTTAATTTAAACACACCTATAAATATTAAAAATCTTGGGGTGCAAGGAAAGAGCCTGAGAAACCTGAGATAGTCTGGCATACCCTGGGAAATCAGCCTCGATATGACCATAGCTGACTAGCTAATCTTTCTACTATAGCATCAGTCACTGATATATGGCTCATTCTGACACGAAAGAATAAGAAGAATGAAGAAATCACGAGTTCTATAAAAGTGGACACAGAATTAGGAACATTGGTTCTCATCGGTATCATGCAGGATCATAATAGATAATTTTATCTTACTAGTGAAGCGATGCTAAGATAAAAATTAGTATTACAATAACCGCTGCCGAGAAGCAACTAAGCAACTTCTGGCCTTTTGACTACAACATCGCGCGAATATTATTTTTTGCTTACCTTAAAAAATGATTGGTTTGGTGAATGCGCTCTTTAAATTAAAAACCACATTATTCACCACAATTATTCAGTACCTACCTAGCTTAGTATGTTTAGCATGCATCTTTATTCATATTTCTATGACCTATTTCCCGTATAGCCATAGATTTATAGATAAAGAAGATTGCATGGACCGTTTAGTATATGAAGCATTAACTATGAGGGCCACGTGGGGTCGATCGGGTCCCCCGGAGTCTCGATAAAGATGAAATACTGGCGGGGCTACTCAGATTATAGTAATAAATACCGCTGAAAATATGCTGTGCTCATAATGGGCACTCGACCTCCATCCCCGGAGATTGCCTTCGTATTTACTCGAATCATGTTGCAAAACTATTACATAACCATATACCTACGTAAGTGTATGTAAATAATATGTGTTGCATTATGACATTCCTTAAAATGCAATATCACGCGTCCTTTATATTTTATTAGAGATGCACCAACTAGTCTAGTAGGTATAGGATATTCATATTTTTAACTGATTTATTTTTATACTTAGATGATTTATCCGATAAAAAAAACTGGTTCAATGGATTGTACTTGACTTACACTGTATGCGGTTTAAAGGTGAATTACACTTTTAAAGGATAATGACACTTTTCTTTTACCCTGTATAAAAAATTGAGATTTACCAAGTGTTTTTCAGCAAAAGGGGTGACACTTGACTCTAACAAAAATTTACACTTTAAAGCTTAATATTTCGCTAACGGATCCCTAAATCGAAAAAGGGTTTTCCCACACCCACAATGTCCATATCAAATTACAGTTTTTTAGTACTAAGCGTCTCTGAGCTAAGCCGCGGACAGACGGACAGACGGACTGACATGGCGAAACTATAAGGGTTCCTTGTCGAATTCAGAACCCTTAAAAATCATTAAAAAAAGTTCACAAGAAAACTACAAAAAGTCATCGTGTATACCTACATACATAGATACCAGTTGGAATCAAGGATAACAATTGGAACATTCAAGGTTACACCATTAGAAAGATTCCTGACTTCCAAGAAAGGTGAACCTGAATCCTGGAAAATACAAGACGGAACATCCCTATTATTTTATAGGTACCTACGTACCTGGGTACATGCATGTGAATAGTAATAATACACTACAGAAGCGAAACGAGATTTATAGGCGTATCGTGTTGACGCGGGATTTTCGTTTCTATAGTATATACTATTATTTTTAACTAATTCATATGGTATAACCGGAAAGCGCAGCGCGGGTAGGCCCCCACAATGGACCGACGAACTGGTGGTGGCGGGAACCCGTAGGGTGAGGGCAGCGCAGCACAGGTCGTTGTGGCGTTCCTTGGGGGAGGTCTCTATGTCCAGCAGTGGACATCCGTCGGCTGAGATGATGATGGTACAAGTAGGAAGCTTATTGGGGGCATTTGCGGGATTCTCGGTAAAACGATTCCGTCTTTATTCTGGGAATCACAATTCAAAGTAATGATGACAACTTCATAATATAATGTGCTACGTAATGCACGATCCTATATGCATTTATTATTGTTATGCATAGACTTATATAGTGTTGTTTTGAATGTATGAACCATCCGTTTTGCAACCTACGCAATTTTATATTTATATAAAAATTTATTGCAATGCAATCAGCATCTGATTCTGACAAAAATCCTTTTATTATTTTAAACCCAACGACAATGTCCGTTATTAGGGTTGCGTAGTCAAAAAAGAAACCCTTATTCTTTCGTCCATTCTGTCTGTCTGCATGCCCGCTCAATTACTCCCTCATTTTGCACCTATTGTATCGAAATTTGGCATGACGATAGATAACAGTAACCCAAAAACAGAAATTTGCTAGTTAAAGAAAAATGGAAGACTGTGGTTGTAGTGGTAAGAAACCAATTATTTTTCGACCGGGGGTCGAGACATTTCTAATAAATCGAATTTGATGATCGGATATTATCTTGATGCTATGGCTGGCTATAGCGCAACCAATTGTATGAAATACTCGATTTTACACGCGACTTCGTCCGCTCAAAGTTCCATAAGAGGATATAATTCGGAGCGCGCTCCATACAAACGTACTATGGTGATATTTTCAATACTAACCAATGAAACTCAATGAAATTTTCAGAATCAATCTAAAAACAAATTTCTATGCTTGTATAGAGTCAGATTTTCGTTAAAATGTATATTTCAAAGTCAAAGTCAAAAGTCAAAGTCAAAAGCATTTATTGTATAACTAAAGCATTTGTTGTACTTTATTTTTAAAGTTACAGTGCCCCAAAGATTTCCATACAAATCTTAAATTAATCCTAGCATTGAAACTGTATATTTTAACGAAAATATGACTCCATACAAGCATAGATATTTGTTTCAAGATGGTTTCAGCAAAATTTCATTGACTTTAATTGGTTAGTATTGAAAATATCTCCATAGTACGTTTGTATGGAGCGCGGTCCGAATTATATCCCCTTAATTAAGAAAAACTATTGTTAATGATTTTTCCACTTGTAAGATTAGAATGGCTACGGAACCCTAACATTGGCGAGTTCGACAAGCTCTTGGCCGGGTTTTGTAAATAGAGTAGATAGGTAGGTGTCCTCTAAACAAAAAGCAGGCACAAAAAAGAAATGTAAACGCCACCAGGCAAAATTTTTGCTTTGTAGACAACGTTGTTAAGTGTCCCGTCCTCGAATTTATACCCTTTCGCATCGTCGCTCTTTATAAATATTTATTTACTATAAGGGTTGGATTTTTCTAGTCTCTAAGTACCTACTTGTGCGTACACAAAATATGTACTGTTTAATTTATCAAGGGTTCCGATGTTTTATAGCGACCGACCGATTCGCGATGTTCCACATACCTATAGTATAAGTACCTACTACCTTCACCTTTTTTTGTCTGGAAACATTACTCATAAGTATTATACTACCTTCAATTTTTCACTTCAAAAGCATAGCATAATAACATAATCATATTCATAGCATAGCATATGTTCATGACTATATTCCCCGAGGGGGTATTCAGAGATATTCTGAAACCTCAGAACATCCACGTTTCACTGAAATCCAGTACCAAAACTCTGTCCAGTGTGACGGGGGGTGAGTCCGTCGCCACTTATGTGCAGTGGGTACAATACAACGTGTTAATGAATAAGCGCAAAACCTCATACACCCCAACTGATTTGTAACATAATAATCCGATTGAAACAATTATTTCATTATTTTGATAGTTTCCATTTAAAGTTATTCACATTTTAAGTTTTGAGGCAAAAATGATTTGTTATCATTTCAGCAATGAATGAAAGCGCTGACGTGCTCATGGATACATTATAAGAATCTTGTATTGGTAGTAAGTAGGGTGAGAGTGGCCGAGCGGTGGGTTGAGATCGAGTTCAGTAAATTTTAAATTTTGCAAACAAATTATTTAATATTTTGAAAAAAATTACCTATGTTGAAACCATGATAATTCGATTCAGCTCTCGATTCCAAACAAACTACTTTCTAGTTTTGCGTTAATTCATTAACACATTGTATATGCCTCGAAATTAAAGCATGCAGGTTTCCTCACGATGTTTTTCCTTCACCAAAAAGCCGGTAAAAGTGGTATTACAAATCGTAAATAAATTCCGAAAAACTCATTGGTACGAGTCGGCCTGGACGGGGATCGAACCATCGCCTCCTGCACGGCAGGCAAGGTTACTCGCCACTGGACCACCACGGCTTCAAAATTGGGTGAAATCATAGACATCATAATATTAACAGACAGATACAATACCTATGCCAGCTTCCTGTTATTAACACATTAGACTGGCGGTTGTCAAGTTATTTTCGTGCCTATTTGATTATCGCCATTTTGGCGCTTACGAAACACGTATAGGTAGGTAATAATTATAATAGAGGCTAAATAGAGGTCAGTATGTGGAATACAATGACGAATTCCAAGAATTTTATACCTCTATAGGGGTCAGATGCAGTGGCTATCACCGACAGCCGGTTCGGGCTTTAAAGATGTATCCAGGGCCGGATTAAGCCATGTAGAGGCCCCTAGGCAATGCCAATCTTGAGGATATCCTCATGGATATAGCAATGATTTTTTTCCCAGTGGAGGCCAGGCACAGGTCCTAACCTGGTTGCAGTAAAATAACCACCAAACAATAACAGGTAGATGACACGATTGTGTCGAGACCTCTTCTAAATACCTAGTAGACAACGTTGTATTACGTTATGCAATACAACCTGCCCACCTAATTATTTCATCTCTTCACGTGTTTCGCTCCACCAGAGAGCATCCTGAGGAGTTAGAGCGACGAACGTTCGAAACAGAGTTCCGCAAAGTAACGCCTGATTCAATTAATCATCAAACAATAATCAACTAAAATCGAGCTTTTACTAGATAAACAGATATGTGGCTGCAATACGATCCAAAACATGAAGAAAGAACACTACAACGAGTGAACCAAGCTTTTTCTGCAAATCATTCTGGGGTGTCACTAAATCTTTGTTTTGACTTATTTTTCTCACGTCACGAGCCGCGGGGCCTAAATTGTCTCTATGGATAATACAGCACTGGATGTGTCAGAAGCTTGAAGGAATTAGTCACCTATTGCGACATCCGATCGGGTTGGTGCTATTCTAAGCCGCACGTGACACGGCATAACATAACAAAGAAAACAAGACAAATTGACTGACAAAGACATGACGCTGTTCCTTAGTGGTGTAACTACTGGCTGGCAGGACTGGCAAAATGCCAAGGGCCCAGGGTCTGAAGGGGCCCGAGAACCTAACCTTTAGCATTACAAAGATGTGCTTTTTAAGGGTTCCGTAGTCAACAAGGAACCCTTATAATTTCGCCTTGCCCGTCTGTCCGCGGCTTAGCTCAGAGACGCTTAGTACTAGAAAGCTGTAATTTGACATGGGTATACATATTAATTACGCCGACAAAGGGATAAAATAAAATTTTGAAAAATATATTTTTTTAGGGTAACTGCCCTACACGAAAAGTGGGGATGCAATTTTTTTGTCGTCCATCCCTGGGGTTTCGTGTATAGGTCTTAGGGATCCTTTAGCGAAATATTAAGCTTAAGAGTTTGCAAATTTTTGTTAAGTGTGAATGAAACTACGGAACCCTACCCTGCGCGTGGCCCGACATGCACTTGGCCGGTTTTTCAGCAATGAGGTGTGCCCGGCACACCCGACGTCCGTCACTCGTCTTGCCAGATTTTTGACTATTTGCAATCAAGTAGTAACATTGCACTAAAACGCATATAGTAGGTACTCTGTGGTAAAACCTGCGCACGCTTCGATCGCTCGATTTAGATAGTGTTGCTTATCTGATACAAAATATTGTAGAAAAATGGGATTGAGGATATGGGTACACAACCCACTTAGGTATTATACTTAATTTAAGATTTTACAAGGTGTTACAAAAATACAAATAAACATTTAAGGGGGTGGTTTAGACCATCAAACTCAACAACTTTGACTATGGGACCGAAATTCGGATGTTCCATACTAAACTACAAATCTACTCGACTTAAATCTATGGGACAGCAGATTTTTTTTTCGCGATTTCGATGTTTGTCCCAAAGTGAATGTTGTTCAGTTTGATGGTCTAAACAACCCGTTTAAAAATTTTAAATATTTATTATTGCTTTTGTAACACCTTGTATATCTATTAATTTGCAGTAGTAAAATCTCGAGCTCGCTGCGCTCGTTCCTGGTTTAAGATTGTTTCGCAATTTAATGCAGTTAATATCGTAGACTACTTATATGAGGACAAGTTACGCGTGTAATTCTACTAACAAACTTTTCTGGCACTTTTAGCGGGGGGCGTGGTAGCACGAGATACGCAACTTTGAATTTTATTCCATTAGTTTAGATTCTAATGATGAATGTTAAAAATCATGAAAAACAGTGTCGTGTGAACCCCAAACGTCATAAGTTCGACATTATTGTTCCGCAATTATAGGCTGTCGCGTTTAGTGATAAGGTATAAAATTGTATGTAAATGCGTAAGATATTTTGATCTTGCACGTTGGCAGAGGGGAAATGCTAAGGCGAGGCGGGTCCGTATATAATTCGTCTAAGCCTAATATGGACCTGAGAGCCTATGCAAGGGCCCCATTTAGTGTCGTTACGCCACTGTTCTTCGTCGCTTTCTTACAGGTCATAATTATTATTATGTGCTTGTCCTTCCATTGCAAAACAATAAAAACAATTTTACCGTATACGGTAAAGTTACAAGTTAAATTGAGTCAGCTGGTGACATTTTAAATAAAACCCCTGACGCGAGCAAACTGGATTTTTACCTCCTAATGGACAACAATTTCATTATTGAATTAGAGTTTACCCGCGCGCGACTTTGTCCGGGAAAATTAGGGCTGCAATCACAGTAAATATTCGGTGATTGAATCGTGACTGGATTACGTACGAACCATTACTTTTGACACAATTGGTATTGCGTTAATCGTGGTACAGCTCATGACAGCCGTTAGAGCCGTTTTGACAGATCGCTCAGAGGCTTTCAGTTGCATAGAGTTTAGCGCGATGCGGAATTCGTCGCAGTTGCATAGTAATTGGATTGCAATGTGATTAGAACTGAAATTGGATAAATCACTCTCCAGGTTTTAAGTCAAATCATTTCACTCACTTTCAATCACTTTCCTACGAAAGTGTACCTTCCGCTTGGTACTATAAGTAGGTAAGTACAACGCTACTTCCTTTTTTGGTAACAGTGGAAAAGCAATAGGTAGGTGTACCTATAGTATAGAGGTTGCCGCGATTCACAAGTCACTCCCTTGATGAAAAAATATTTCGCGGCGAGGCGGTGGCGATGGCGATGGCGTCCGTAGAGACTAGGTAGAGGAACTTGCAAGTCATCTGGTATTGCCCAGATTGTGATCCCTTAGTCAGATAGATGCTCCCTCCTTTATCCCTATAATGAGAAACTAATTGGGTTCGTGATACAGTGCTGCCAGACCTACGGATTTATCCGTAGATCTACGGATTTTTGGCTTGGCCTAAATGATCTACGGATTTCAATGACAAATCTACGGATTTTTAGACATTTTCTGAATTTCTCCTACCCAGCCGCAAATAAATAAATTCGTGTTCAGTTTTTTTTGTGTATTGAACTATTGGACTGTTTTACGTAAAATATGGCTCGTCCCTTCCCTACTCTTTTCCATCTCCTTCCTTTCTTGCCCAAACTTCCTGTCCTAATAAAAACACGACAGAAATATTTAGGCACCGGTCTCCTTAAAACGGTGATTCGAGTAATGTGGTAGAATAAGCCCCACTTGCGCCATCCTGGGTTAGCAATTAACTCTGGGTTAAATAGCTAATTCGGATTTTCTGCTATACTAAAAATCATAGATTACAAACTTAACCTGGAGTTATTTTCTAACCCAGGTTGACGCAAGTGGGGCTTAGTGTAATAATGTGCCGTTAACGGAGAACTGCCTCTGTGATCTAAAGGTTAAGAGTATTGACTCTTAACACGGAGGTCGTGGGTTCGATTCCCACGGGGGACAGCTAGTGATATGTCACTTTGTGTGTTTTTCCCAGTTAGTTAGGATATTGCAGGCTGAATCACCTGATTGTCTGAAAAGAAAGATGATTCCGTGCTTCGGATGGCACGTTAAGCCGTTGGTCCCGGCTTCTATCTCTGGTGGTAGTAGTCGTTTCATAAAAACCACGTCAGAGGCTGTAAGGCGGTCTGAAAAAACTTTGACACCAGGGCTTGCTGCCCACATGTTAAGAAGGTGAATGGAGAACAATGTAGTGAAAGTGAGAAATAAAGAAAGGCGCTCCCGTTTGATTCGGATTGATATCCCCGCGTGAAACTCCCTTGAACAATGAAATGTGTGAACCACCCTCGCATTTCGATGAGTTAGGTAGGTTAAGTTAACGAGAAAACTTACTCAAAAATGGAAAAAATAAAGACTTGGTTGTGGCCTAAAGAAACTTAGGCTGAGACTCAAAGACGTTTTGAGATTCTGAGACGATTTTTAAGTCGTAGTTCGAACTCCGGTATGTCAAAATCCATACATTTTCGCCTTGCTTAGCTCGAGCTAAGACTAAAAAACCAGCCAAGTGTCATGTCAGCCATGTGTAATAAAGTCTAAAAAGTACATTTTACAAGTTTATCGACTATTACTCGTTAACTTTTAAAGCTTACTTAGCGTTGATAGTTTTCCTTTTAAATTCGTTATATACACTACTGCCGTGAATTTTTTCACGTATCTACAAACAACCGTTTAGCTGGCAGGGGGGGAGGGAACACTTGGCAAAAATTTTCACTTTAAAGCTTAATATTTCGCTAACGGATCCCTAAATCAAAAAATGATTTTCCCACACCTACAATATTTTACCTATCTAACGATACATCATGGAACAGACGAGAAAAAAATATATCATCCCCACTTTACCTTTAGGGGAAGACCACTAAAAAAAATGTTTTTCAAGATTTTATTTTATCACTTTGTCGGCGTGATTAATATGTATATCCACGTCAAATAACAGCTTTCTAAGAGCTAAACCGCGGACAGACGGACAGACGGATGGATATGGTGAAACTATAAGGGTTCCTTGTTGACTACGGAACCCTAAAAACGTAAGACTTGGCTTTGGCCTGAATATAAAGAAGAAAATTAACATTTGACCAGGCTGTATGGGCTCGTTCTCCTTGCCTTTCCGTAAGGAGGAATTTAAAAAAGTCTAATGTCAAAAATGTCAACCAAAAAAATTTGCCGAAATCGAAATAATGGAGCAAGCGATCTAAAATTTAACGATGATCTCATAAAACACAATCTTTTCACGTTACTCATAAATAATTCAGTCTGTAGGCTGCATAAATTAGTTTTTTATTATATCACAAAGTGACGACGATGCAGCAATCTCCATTTGAAAATATTTTCAACATTATTGGTGGCATTACAGAAGGGAACGAAAAACCGATGAAACATGGATTCTACAACGCTTTTGCGCTATTTATTTTAGCGATATGTTGTGTAGCTGTGTACGTTTTGTTCCTTATACTTGAGCCTTTTTTCAAGCCGCTATTTTGGGCTTTACTGGTTGGTTCAATACTGCACCCTTTTAAGTATAAACTTTCAAAGAAACTCAAGACCTGGTTTGAGGGTTTGGAGAAATCGAGTACGTCTGTGATATTTGGTCTGACGGTGATACCAGTGAATGTCGTTAATTTTGCTTCCGATACTGTCGGGCAACAATTCCTAGAACATTATAAGGTAAGAAAACCATAATTTAGCAGTTATGTATTGATAATTCAATTCAGAGGCCTATAAGGCGGCTGGAAGTTTCTCTGACAGCAAGTTGACCTCTAACTTGCCTTCACCAACATGCACTGGGCCCGCGTTATGGAGTACGGCCCACTCCCTCTCACCCTTATTCGTGAGAGGAGGCCTTTGCCTTGCAGTGTCCATGAATAATTAAAATATGGTCCATGTCAACATAACAACAATGCGGCCCTGGAATGACGGGCAGAATCCAACCTCTGCTATTGACACAAACTACCACAAGACATGCATAATTTAATCATTAAAACTCAAATATGTTTAATTAATTTCAGATAATAATATCCTTGCTATCAACATTGTTTGTGCTGCCATGGATGTACAACTCAGTGCCGAGGAGCTTCTCCTGTCTGTTCTGGCAGTTCAGCGGCTTTGTAAGCTTATCCACCACAATGCTCATCAGTTTGTGCAGCTCCTACGTCGTAAGTATGCTTTTAAACTGATTTCATATTCATTAGTATAAGAGATAAGAGGAATTTTGGTAACCAACAGCTGCAATGCTGATTCAGTATTCATAGGGTGTAGAGCATCTCTGTGATGGGGATGAACCAGATCTGCTTGTGTAACTCCATTCGGTTTAGCAGTTACAACCATCCAAAGGTCTGTATCATCTCAGGTCAGGACTGTATCATGTCAGGACATATAGTTATTAAGTCCTTGTAGAGTTTCTGGCCGCATCTTCTCTACAGCGACAACACGTTCCGATGCGGTGGTAGCTTTAAAAAAAAGATTTGACATTTGATAAGTGTCCTGTAAGCTCCTATATTGAATAAATTATATTGACTTTGACTTTGTATCAAATGAACGATCAGCTGTAAGGCTGCACATATGATATTATTGTAATATGCACCGTAGCTCTGTGAACAGTACAAAAACTGACATTTTCTGTCAGTCGTTACTCAACCAACTGTTTATACAAGCTGATAATTTGCATACTAAACTTATGGAGGAATAAATTATGGAATTCAAACACAAACCATTGCAGAATTTTAAGCAAGAATATAAATGATGGTCAAAGTTGATTCCATTTGTTTTATTTGAATGGCTTTATCAGATTGTATTTTTATTTAACTAAATTTTCCAGAGGTCATTAAGGATATGGTCTCTTTTGTAGATATTTGTTTCGTTATTTAAAAAAATCTGCTGTTCCATACAAAACTGCAAACCCGAATGAATAGGACAGCTGTTTATTTTTTCGCGATTTTGATGTTGTTCAGTTCTTTTGATGGTCTGATCATCCTCTTAAAATAGTTACAGATAATATTGTTGGACCTAATATGCCTATTGGAATGTCTCTGACTACCCCCTAATGTAGTAATTGGTTTCTATTTTTTATTCCAGACATTAACAGTAGCCCTAGCATACTTCATAAGTGTCTACACACTCTGGTCGCGGGAGAGAGCCAGTATGTTCAGAACTATGTCCCAGTTCCTCTGGCTGATCATCACGAGCTTCCTTGCCAGCTTAACTGGATCCTTCCAAGTATACACATTTGTGTTCCTACAAGCTATCTGCATAACTGGCTTCGCTCTTGAGGTTTTAGATGTACATAAGACATTGTTATTGAAAGGTAAGAATTTGGATTAAATGCTAATCTTTGTGTCAACACTTGCAACATTTGCAAGAGGGTGTTGCAAACATAGATTTTTATTTTCAAACAAACTCTGAAAACAAAAGGTAAATTTTTAGTACAAGGTATAATATGTATACAAGGTGTAACAAAAAACCCTAGTAATATTTAGAGCGAACATCGGAAAAAAACTGCTCCTTCAGACTAAACTGCAGTACTACCTTCTCAACTTAATAGCGATAAAAAAAATTAAACTTTGTCTTCATAGTGAAAGTTGTTCAGTTTGATGGTCTTACTAAACCATCCCTTAAATATTACTAGCGTGTTTTGTTACACCTTGTATAGACAACGCAATTGGAAAGGCACTAAATATTTTATTCTATAATGGCCTAAACTAATGATTCAGCAATCTCCTTATTATTCTTTTAATTTAACGGGATCTAAACCAAATGTTATACTATATTTTTCAGATCCCGAAGCTTCTGTCTGGATCGCATTACATAATGTGTTTATAAACACTCATCCCAAAGACACAGACAATGAAATTGAAGACAAAAGTCAAGAGCAAAACCCGCCGACTGTTAGTGATCAGGAATCAACACCAGAGAAAGACACACCATCACCAGTGACTCCAGAAACTGACGAAAAACGTGAAAGCTGGTCGGCAAATGATCCTATTCACAGCTCACCACGCCACGCAAAACAAATGCTGTATAAAACAAGAACTTTATCCGCTTTACCACTACTGTCGAATCCGAAAACGAAATCTGCTTTCGAAACCAGACTCCTAACTTCATTCAAACAAAGGTCTCTCGACGAAAACTATATGAGGACTAACTTCGATAATGACGATGAAACAGCTTTATACTTCAAACTGTTATTCTCAGCGTGTTTTTGTATGTTGGTATGGAAACATATTTGGCTGCTGCCAGTGATGCTGTTTTTCTTAGCTATTCACGTGTTGAAGAGATTGCTGGACTTCTTCGGAGTTTGGTTGTTCTTTGAAAACCATTACAATAATGTCATGGGGAAAGTTAAGAGCTGGTGGAATGATAGGTAATTATTTGATTGTTTATTTAACATACGTAGGAGATTTTGGTGTTGAAGTGCACGCTCTTCAAAAATAAGCACCAGCATGAAGGACTGACTATCTACTGCTTTCTAAGTTGAATCACACACTCTACAGGATGTAACAAAACACCTTAGTATTATTTTAAGGGGTGGTTAAGTTTAGACCATCAATCTCATCAACTTTATTACAACGTCGAAAAAAACTAAAAAACTTTGCTTTCTCCCATCTTTGAGTCGAGTAGGTACGCCAGTTTTGAATGAAACAGCAGATTTTGTTATACCTTAATTTTCTTGCGTATGTACGATAATTTATATGAAATCATCATGCAGAAATGTCTTTCTTACTTCAATTAAATTGTTATCCTGCAGGCATTCAGCTCTGATACCAGCTCACGTGCGAGGCGTCCGTAAAATGATGTCCATCTGCAATAACAGAGTCAGCGAGATAGCATACGACTCGGTTGACACTGTGTCTACTTGCATCGTCATCACTGGCCTCATACTGTTTCTTACTGTGGCTACTGTATTTATCTGCATTCAGGTGAGAATTATTTGACTTCCATTAGATCTGCATCCTTAGCGTAAATTCCCACTGAAAGAGCTGCGGCATTTTACCTAGCATATTGAACTTTATCTACAGTGTTTTGTGTCTACAAATATTTACATGTTTGACATAATTTCACAGATATACTCTGAAGCTATAGTAGTGGTCCAACTAAGTGGCAGCCTCCTGAACAGTACTTTTGTGCAAAACAGCGAGTTACATAAATATTTACCGGAAGGATGGGAGGATAAACTCGACTCTCTTATCGATAACGCTTATACTTATGGAAGGGAAGGAATCTCTACTGGGGTAGGTACATTTTTTTGCAAATTTTATTGAGCACTAAGTGGCCGTAGTGTGAAGGCTGTATGCTTTGTCAAAGTTAGTTAAGGACCTATTACACAAGCTATGTTTGAGCGTATACGATTTCGCAACTGAATCGCCACGATTTTTAGTGAGCGTTATCGCCGGGTCTTCGCTGCGACACTGATTGGTCTCAGAAATATTGCTGCGATATCGCGACGATGTCACGGCGTTCCGTCAACGCCTACGCTCAAAAATCGCTTGTGTGAGCTTTGTCTTTGTGGGATATTTACTCATGTGGTTATAGCATGTAAGATCCCACTGCAGGGCAGGGCCTCCTCTCATGAAGGGTGAGATGGTGTGAGTCATACTCCAAGGCCATACACTAGGCCCAGTATGGAATGGTGGAGGCAATGTTAGGTTATCTTGCTGTCAGGTAATTTTCAAGCCGCCTTAGTAAGCTCAGACCTGGCTTTACGAATAGTTTACAAGTGTTACATCGCCAACAGCTTAAAGTGCCTCCTGAAGTACGGAGACGCTCGAGATAACCCCTAAAACGGCCACCCATTCAAATACTGACCATATCCAGACCTAACGTAGCTTTCTTGATCGTCCACTTCGCCAAATTAGAATCGTTATTTCATTGTTCTGTATTTTATGCTTACTATGGATACTGAAGATACAAAGATATGTAAGTTTTAGTTACTATGGCAGACCTAAATGTTACAGGTATGTGGTTCGAAGAACTATTAATATAGTTTTGATTGTAAGTGTAAGATGGTACGATTGACCCCTTACTGTATGTGTATAAAATATGTATTTATGAATGGACATTTCATATTTAAAATCATCTTTTTTTTATTGAATAAATTCAAAGTTAAAGGAAGTATTTTACAGACAAAACTTTCTACTTTTAAAAAATTTCTCCGAAATGTCAAAATGATGATTTGATCAGATTCAGGCAAACGAAATTCATCCCATTCCGCCGTGAACGTAATTTTTCAGTATTTTTCAAATAACTCGAGAAATTATGGATAGAAAAATCGGTGAACTTTTGTAAGAGTATAAGCTTCTTACGACAATCTCAAAACAGTTTTCGAATTTTGGTACCTTTCCTAAAATGTAATTTAAAAAACCATTATTTCGGATATTTCATGCCATGACAGTAAGGGGTTTCCAATCTACTGAGATTTATTATTCGTCTTTAAGGGTATATTTTCTAAAACCCCAACTTTCAGGAACATTGTTTTCCGTGATATGCTATTGTATATCCATTGTATTACATTTATTATAAAAGACATTATTATAGAAACCTTTACTTAAAAATCAAATGAATCGGTTTTTTGTATGGTTCATTTAATTTATTTTAGCAATCGCGTAAAATCTAGAAAGTTTGTAGAAAAATTTCTAAAAATGGGGTTACTTTAGGAACATCTTTAGAAGGGTTACCTTACACGGTTGAAAATACAGATTACGTAAAATAAAGTGTATATAAATATAAAAAAAACAATGAATCGACTTTTTGAAATATGAGTCAGAAACGCACAATATTCTTGAAAACATTTTAGTAAAAAATCATACAGTAAATGGCGAACAAATTCAATCTCTTGAAATCCTCTGACGACTGCAAAACTCTACTGGTTTCCGATTTTTTTCCATTGTACATCAAGTGATGACGTCACGAACGAAAATATATCCTTAAGGTAAAAATCTGTGATGATAGTTTATTGGTAATTATAACTATTACTGAAGGACAGAGCCATCCATTTTATTTTTAAAACACTTGCCCTTTGGATTGGCAATTAGGTGGTGCATTAGATGGATAAAATCCGAGGATGAAAGAAATCAAACGTGTCATGCTTGTAATTTCACAGTCATCTCTACTGGGGCGTATTATGTCAACTTTTTTACAAGCTTTTATTCAACTTGCAAAGTTTGTAAGTCTGTGTGCCTTTACAATTTTCTATCCACAATAGAATTTCTTGAAGTAATGCATGTTTACGTAGTTTTACCGAATGAGATAGCCTTATAGACTTTAAATTGTTTTCATTACTTGAAAGAATGCACAGTATGATATACAGGGTCCTTCTTAATATGCTGACAGTTTTTTATGGGGATGACCAGACCATCAAACGGAACAACTTTCTCTATGGGAACAACAACGATATCGCGAAAAAAAAATCAGCTGTCCCATACAGTTGGCTCGAGTAGGTTTGCAGTTTTGAATGTAAGAGCTGATTTTTTTTTGTTGCGATTTCGATGTTGGTGCCATAGAGAAAGTTGTTCAGTTTGATGATCTGATCATCCCCTTAATAAAGTGTCAGCATATTAAGAAGGACCCTATAGAAGAGAGAGATCACAACATTCTTGTAAATATCACACTGTTTTTTTTAAATATAAATAAAAAAAAACATTTATTATCTCCATTAGCAGTAGTTTTTCTTATAATCTAATTGTGAATGTAAATGTGAGACAAAGGGAAGAGGCTCAGCTTGTGCTGCCACGATGTTGAACCAGCGCAGCGCTGATTTTCAACCGCTACCTTCCCCTATGGTCTTTAATAAGGGAGAAAATGAAGGCAGATAAATTACACAGGATAAAGCTTTAATCATCATAATAATGTAATGTAATTTAGAAAAAAACATAAATATTATAACAATATAGCTACAAAGTAATAAATAAAGTGCAGGGTGTTAGACAAGACAGTTGCATTACTTTAATAGGTGATTGTACTGAACAACTTTCCCAAAGGAACAAAGAAAAATTAGCAAAAAAGAGTTAACGTTTCGTACAAAAGTTCGATCGGCTAATTGTATTTAGTATGGAACGTCCAAATTTTTTTCTAATTTCCTACAGGTTTCTTAGGGAAAGTTGTTCAGTATCATGAGTACAATCACCCCTTATAATAATGCAACTGTTTGCCCTAATACCCTGTATAACAAATACAGGGTAACTAAGACTCATGATACCACTCGCTTTTCCCTATTGTCTTTAATGGGGGACAAGGAAATTAAAGTATTTTAAATCGAATTTATTATTAAAATTTAGTTCAATTTTATCAGGTAAAAAGTATACTCAAAGAGGGGGACCCAGAGAAGGTTGCACGCGTAGAACAACAAATCCTGGAGATCTGGGACCGGGTCTACCAAAGCTGGGTGTCTGGTCACTTCGCACAGGGCCCCACGCCGGGCACGGTCGGGCCGCAGGTCGATAACTCAGCTATACAAGACTCCTGGGACAGTTTTGTTAGTGACGTCACTAATAGTCCTGGTAAGTTTTATACTCAATGTACCGATCGATCTCGAAGTTTTACTCCAATTTGGTCTGCCCATTTAGTATGATTTCTCTACTTTCTTCTGATCTACATGTCGCGGCAAATCCGGCTTTCGGTCTCTGAAAAGCGCGTAAAGCGGACATTCCCAAGGTGGCGATAGATTTCATAGATAGGGTTTTGAGGGCGCCAGTTAACGGTAAAAGGACACTCACGAAGAAAACATTTCTTTTATATGCATGGAAGACAAAGTCTGAGTATAGCCACGGAACCCTTTCAATAGGAGTGACCGACTCGCTCTTGCTAGATTTTTGTCTGCCTCGCTTTGCCATATTGTTCTATCATTAAAAAATTATCAATTACTTAAAAACACCTTTTTATACAGTTTTATTCGACTATTCCGGCATCGTATCGTGGGTACAAGCAAACGTGGGGACTTTGAGCGCAATAGCTACCAGCATCTGGGCGCCGCTTGCGAGCAACATGTCACTTCTAGCCGGCTCGCTAGGCGCGTTCACCTGGCTACTGCTTTGCGGCGGAGGCGCCATCATCAACATGTTTATTAACATGGTGAGTCTGACTGCGAACGCATGATATCTCTATAGCTACCAGCATCTGGGCGCCGCTAGCGAGCAACATGTCACTACTAGCCGGCTCGCTAGGCGCGTTAACCTGGCTACTGCTGTGCAGCGAGGGCGCCTTCATTAACTGGGGGTCTGACTGAACGCATGAGATCTCTATAGCTTCTAGCGCCTCTTTCGGTTTCGCTTTCTACCACTACACCCTGGACAGTTCACCTTTCAACCCAAACAGTTCAGTTCCCTTTTAACCCAATATCCACCTCCAATAGGACATCCTTATTCAGATTTTATGATGATACCTGTTATCTATAAACCTTTGTCAGTCACTGTTTGTTTTGTACTGTTCTGATGAAATAAACGAGCTATCTATTTCCCCGGATCCAATCAGAAAGACTTAAAATACCATACGATATGATGATGATAAAGAACCATTTCAATGAATAGGTGGTGTTCTTCACGACGCTGTTCTACCTTCTTGCGTCAAGCAACGCCCTGTACAAGCCCGTCGAAGTGATCACACAAGTGCAACCCAACTTCGGTCCTAGGCTCGGCATTGCACTCTCCGTTGCAATTAATCAAGTACGTATGACCACATTTAGGGGAAGGACAATCGCCTTTTGGCGGTTATAGAAAGTGCTGCCCCATCTGTTATTTAACAATGCAGAACTATGAAAAAAATATATTTTATAGTCTATGTCACTTTCAAATTGCCAAATTCACAAGATGGCTGCCTATCTTGCGTATTATGCGTGTTGTTTGTAGTTTTCGTTCAATTTCGTGCCGATTTAGTAAGGTTCTGGAGTTTCTGTTGTTCTCTAACCAATATAAAGATTACAGGAATAGTAGAGACACTGGAATTTCACTGTATCGGTATGAGTAGATATAAGTAAGTATGTATAGGTTGAATAACTGTTGAAGAAACATAGATGGAGCCAGCTAGCTTTCAATTTGACATAAGGTGGATGCATAATGTTGCCACGATTGGGTTCTCTTTTCTAATGTACTTATATTACTCTTTGACCACATGCCGTGTGGCTAAGAATAGAATAATCATAATCATCATCAGCCTATATGGTGGATGCATAGATGTTAGTCAACCAAGCGTGCGATGCGGATTGGTAGACATTGTGCATCTGAGTTTCTTCTTCAGTGTACGCAGGTTTCCTTACGATGTTTTCCTTCACCTTCTCTGAACTCTCATGATTAAAGGTCCACACGTTTCCGCAACGCGATCAAATACCGAGAGTGTCATACGAGACTACTAAGGGATTAATGATCATGACACAACATAGCTCAAGTCATTAAAGCTGTATCTACAAAGTGAAATTTATACCATTACCATCCTTTTAAACTAAGAGTCTACCCATCAAACTAAACAAAAACAATTTCACCCTTTATATTATAACGACCGATCGACGGATGAGCGCAGCGAGAACAATGTAAAATAATCCCTATTTTATAACGGGTAGAGAATAGTATACGTTAACAAAGAGAGGCCCGCCCACAGTCAGACTCTCTGTTAAAACTCTCTTTCAAAAACCTTGTATTTATCGGAAGATTATTTAGTCTAGTCATTTCATTATTACATTGATAACGACGACATTGAACTTTACGCACTTTGATAATCTCATCAATCACTCGTGCCCAATGCGGATTGGTAGACTTCACATACGCATCGGAATTTCTTTTTCGTATCTTCTTTCTTTCGGAATTTTACATCGAAACATAATAATTATAGGGTCTTTTTTAATAAGCTGACGGTTTTGAAGAGAATGATAAGATCATGAATAATGTGAAGAAAGCTAGAGAGACAGTTGTCTCTGCCTACCCCAGTGGAAGACAGGCGTAAGGCTATGTATGATAAGATAATCAAACTATAAAATTTATCTATGGGACAGACATCGATATTCGAAAAAAACTGCTTTCCTGTACATAATTTTGGCTTCAGACTCGTGGACACAACGCCGATTTGGCCCTTATAGAACCAGATCAACAGATGTAAAGGCCTATGATGATGATAAAAAAGGACCCTGTATACATTTAAATGCAAGATAAACCCCAAACGCACTTAAACCTGAAAACTATTTGTACTAAATCGATAAATAAATGAACAATATTTGATTTAAATGTTTTTAAATTAGCAAAATTGCTTTTTAAATTCAATGTATCCGTAACCGACGAGTATAAATGAAGCGACTGATGAATGTTGAAGATGCGAAAGAGGTAATCCTGGAGAAACGGTTTTCAGGTTTTTAATTTCTTAGAAACTTGCATATAGAAATATTTATAGAATCTGAACTATTGTGGTTGTTCTGTGATTTCAGAATATCTCTCAAAGGGGTCTCAATAGGGGGTAGTCACCCTCTTCGGGGAATACAGTCGTGAGCATATGCTATGCTATGCTAACTATTATAAACCTGTAACAGAAGTGTGTCTGTACATTGAAGTTATTTACATGAAAAAGATTACGATATGGTTTTTAGGTATCCCGTCAACTCAACCTTTTTTTAGAATTTTTATCTGTCTGTTGGTCTGTATGTTTGTAACAGGATCACGCACAAACTACTGAACCGATTTTGATGAAACTTTTGTTTGATAGCTCTCTGATCTGACTTAAAATTTATGCCGACGTAAACTCTAGTTAGGATTATAAAATTCTTTCTTTCTGTTTAGGACGAGAAGATCTAATTTCCAATGGTTTTTTATAGGTATTCAGGGCTTCCTTCAAAATGGCGCTGTTCTACGGATTGTGGACGTGGTTGGTTCACAACTTTTTTGGAGCCAAAGTAGTCTACCTACCATCGGGTGAGTTTATCTATTCTTTACTTATTCAATTTCTGAGGTGAACGAAGGATAAGTGATAGAATTCACGAAGATCATTTTTTTAGTTCCGTTTATTTTGGCACATCCCATCCATGTATAATAGTACATTATGGTACAAGTGTGTAATGTTGGTGATTACCGCTGAGGCGCCATTGAGACCCGAGCCGTCAGGCGAGGATCTTAAGAGAGCGGAGGACGTTAATCATCAATACACATGTGTATCATACGACGTTTTTCAACACACTTGTGAAGAAAATAATACTAAAAAATCATTTTATTTAGTAGATAAGAAATTTATTTTGTACTATTGAAAACGATCTTTTTTGTATCGAAACTTTTTTAAGAGCAAATCAACCAATAACAAAAAACCATATAACTCACTAGTGAATAATAGTAATGAAAAAGTCACAGTTTGATTACAGTTGTCATTATGTGCCTAATTGTGGTGAAATTAGAGCCATTTTATGAGCAAGTAGTGTTGAAAACTATTGAACTAATTAAAATCATGTATTCAGAAAAAAATAGAGGCTCAGTCGAAGTTTTCAAAATACAGCATTTCGGTACGTATTTGAAATTGTGTATGATATCTTATTTTTGAGCTACGCTCTTTTCTTAGTATTTGCCAATCCTCTATAAGGTCTTACAAAATTGGCTGATATTTTAAGGGGATGATGAGACCTTCAAACTGAGTAACTCTCTCTCTGAGGGACCATCATCGAAATCGCGAAAAAAAAACAGCTGTTCGATTCGAAACTGGAAACATAACTCTACTGAAATATATAGGACAGCAGATGCTTTTCTCGCGATTTCGACTTTGGTCCCATAGAAAATGATATTCATATTGATGGTCTGATCATTCCCTTAAATAGTTTCAGATAATTTTGTGAGATCTTATACGAGTATATGGTGTATTAAACAATAAATAAATAAACAAACGTGTATCTTGCAAAGACGCTTGACGACTGAAGTCACTTTTTACCCAACTGCTTTCATATAAGCATAATTCTAGTTTTTAATTTTACCCGCCTATACCCGGAGCTGGCTGTCGTGTCGAGATAACTAGCAGATGACCTTTGAAATACAGACAGCGTGGCGTATCCGATTACCCATGACAACAAAATTGCACTAAACTAAATTCGTTATTTCACGTTTTTTTTTTTTATTAATTTTATTTTTTTTTCGGGTAGAAAACATAATTTTAAAGAAACACAGTTTCTGACTATTCATCGAGTTTATCAATAATTATAGACATAATTTTATTTAATAGTTTGATCTGTGATCTCAATATGCAAATGGTCGCGAGAAAATGTTTTAAACTTCATTGTTAATGCAAAAAGGTTTCTTTGTTAATAATTTTTGGAGACCATTGCCCAGCAGTGGGGCGAAGACGGTTAAAAAATGGCCAGTTATTTTAAGTTTACCATGGTGTTTACAAGTCTACGAGTGACTACATATGTTCTTGAGAATCTAAATTATTAATATTATCGGCAACCCTTTCATTTTCAAATCTCTATCATCTAAAATATTGTCAGAGTGTCATCTTAGGGGCGGTTACAATTATCTCGAAATAGTTTTCGATTCAGCCCTCCAAATAAAAACTTGACGTACCGAATTCTAGTACCTAATGACGTAAAACAAAATTTAAAAGTGAAACAGAGAAACAAAAAACCCAACGAAAAAGTCACTGAACTTCAATTTAGTCCGAACAGATAATTGTATTTTTCTGCCGATTGTTTAGCAAAGAATTATCTCGCGACGTCCAGTCGTGCACCGTGTGACATTTTTATTACTCGTGTATTATTGTGCTAATAAATCTGTTGCGTCTTTGAAAAAAATGCCATTGGAATACAGTGACAATGGCTGGCATTGTTTTGTTCTTAGTTGCCATAGTTTTTCGATCAGCTGTTGGTTTTAGGATTAATTTCACGAGCTGTCAGCATCCTGAATGGTTATGTGTGAATAATGCGCCGAGTGAAATTGTGTTCTCCTGTTCCGTCGTTAAAAGTAATGTAAGTATTTGTGAATCTTGGTTGTTTTAAAACTAGCATTTAAAATTTTGAATAATCTACAGAGTATTTAGGTCATCAGTTGCATTACTTCAAGGGTAGATCGTACCTATGAATGTATGATACTGAACAATTTTCCCTGAGACACCTATCGGCAATCCGCAATAAATTTTTAGACTTTCCGTACTAAATGCAATCAGCTGATCGAACGTTTGTATGAAAAGGCAACATTTTTTTTTTCGAATTTCCTATAGGTTTCTTAGGGAAAGTTGTTCAGTATAATGGGTACATTAAATTAATGCAACTGTTTACTCTAACACCCTGTATACAAACACATAATCTTCTATACAAGGTGTAAGTAGACAGTTGCATTACTTTAAAGGGTGATTGTACTTATGCTACTGAACAACTTCCAGCGATCTGAAGATTTCTATTGTTTTTCATAACAAAACGTTCGTTCAGCTGATTACATTTAATATGACAAGTACACATTTCTTGCTTATATCCTATCGGTTCCATGGGGAAAGTTATTCAGAATCAATATTCACTCACAGTCGGTACACATACAAGCCAAATCCACTCACTCACTGATTAAATCACTAAATTTCCAAAACGATGACGCCTACAAACTTGAAATTTGGTACGAATGTTTCTCTTGGCTTTAAGGTGCTAGTTTGGAAATGATTTTTATAAATCACATCTCTAAAAGTTCGAAAACTGGGTGCTAAATTGTATGGAAATTTCATGGTATTCATATAGTGCAGTATAATTGTATACTAATATAGTTGCTCCGTAATGTAATAGTGTCTACACCCCAAAGTCTCCAACATATCGCCGAGTAGCCCACGCGGGTGCATATCACCGAAAATGTCATCCACTCCATACCCGCCGACAATGTCACCGACGCTATATTATGTTTGATTTGAAAAAAACGCTATTTCGACGACATTTGGTGTGTAGACTACTTAACATTAACTTCCAGTTATGAATCAATTAATCAATGTGATCTTTGTTTTAGGATTTCATAATACACCTAAAGGATTACTACACGGATCAAATAAGAAGCGTGACTGTCCAAAACTGTAGGGACATACGAGTCGTATTAGACTGTCCCATACTCCAGCGGGCTTCTCAACTCCAGCTGTTCAAAATAAAAAACTGCGATAGACTAGAATTTGTCTCCTTATCCAGTAGTTCCTTGCTACAAACACCGCCCGAAGTCACCATAGAAAATGTAAGAGAAGTCGTCTCCTTCCCAAGAAAACTATTCAAATCTCCGAGCTCTTTGACCGAACTAAAATGCTCAGGATCCACATCATTGAGGAAAATCCGCGTTATCAACAGCAAAATTAATTCTATTAATACAAAAGCTATTTTCAATGTGAGTGGCATCAAAACTATAGAATTCGAGAACGTAACAATTGCCAATATTCAGAACCAGGCGATAAACGCTATAATGGGATACGATAACACTGTGTTCACTATTCTCAATAGCAATATCGATAATTTAGACTTCAATGGAATTACAGTACAAAGCAAAACGACCACTATCTCTCAAAACACGTTCGGTGATGTCATTGGAAGCGCGGTCAACTTGACATCTGACTATTTATATATCACAGGAAATTCCTTCAAGAAGATAAGTGCGAACGGTTTGATTTTGAAATCTGTGAACACAGACATAACGAACAATGAAATTAAAGTACTAAAACGCGGTGCGCTCACAAATGTGAAATGTTTAAAGAAGAAATCAAACCGAAAACAATTCAATTTCTCAAAGAATAGAATCGAAAATGTAGAACCACACTCTCTAATTTTCGATTACGCTAGCTGCAAGACTGCTGGAGCAGTCGTAACGATCCAAGGCAATAAAATAGATTGTCGCTGCCGGAACATAAATCATCTAACTACAAATACTGAAATGAATGACTTAATATTAAACTTGGCCCACAATAACACATGTTTATCAGCGCCATGCACGTTACCTGTCGAAATTATCAAGTTATTAATAGAGAGTGAAATGTGCCAATTGAATCTCGATCCACAAGTGATGTGTTTACTATACAATGACAAACATGCTAATGAAGTCACTACAGACGATGAGGTCACAGAAGTAGCTCCTACTTTCTACTTGATAAGACAAGCTAACTCTCCTAACGGAGATGCGAGTGCAGCAATGACTGCCATAGACAAAGACGTACTACTAAACGATGGTCATTTGAATATGACTAATAGAACTACTGTTAAAGTAGTCTTCGATTCTTCAAAAGACTTTGTCGAGACTCTAAGAAGCACTAGTACAACGCATAGAAGGCCTGTAGAAGAAGCAAAGATACCTAGTAATGAGTATGTGAACAAATGTGTAGGGAGCCATTGTAGGAATAATGCGTATGATAGACAGAAAGCATTGGATTTCTATAAGTATGTCTACGCACAGCTGCGATCACCGAGACTAGATGAGAACAAGAAAAATACCTGACAATTGTTTTTGTTTTGTAATAAACAATATATGTTTTATTATTGTTGTTTTTACTTATCGAGCTACTTGCTTATTACTATGATCAGCGAACTACGAGTACATATTACTAATCACGCGTTATAACATTATTGTACCCGATGTGAACTCCGTTTATAGATTTTTTTTCTGATTATCTATCTGCCAGTGGCACGTACGTTCATTAAAGTTAATCCTCCATTAAATCTCTTGCTGTCACATTTTGTCTTGTTGACGTAGTAAAAGCTAGCAAGACATTTAATGGAGGATTAACTTTAATGAACGTACGTGCAACTGACCATAAACTATTATAAAACTGTAACAGAAGTGTGTCTGTATACCGACTAGAAAAAGATTTCTATATGGTTTTTAGATGACTCCGAACTCGATGACCCTGACTCCGAATCAACCTTTTTTAGAAATGCTGTCCGTCTGTTTGTTTGATTGTGTGTTTGTTTTGAACGGATTTTGATGAACCTTTTTTGTTTGATAGCTAGATGATTTGACTTAAAATCTGGTATTTAATTTGTGCGGACGAAGTCGGGGGTAAACTCTAGTTGTTAATAATAATAAAAGTGTCAAATAAATACTTTTTACACTACTTTTCTAACAATTCAGAGTTTATTAATCTATGGCATGATGATGCTCGGATGCTTGCACTTAGTTCACAATGATGTTAAAAAAATTAGTTAAAGGAAAAACCAATAGGAACCTCTCAGCAATGTTGTATAAAAAGGTGGGTAAAACATTCTAGCTATATTGGTGTTATAAAGGTACGCGTCCACTGGATCAGCCGATCGCCACAAACTTTGATATGGCGTAAAGACGGATATAGGCGAAGCCGCGGGTAGAAGCTAGTAAATAATAGTTGAAAGTGTAAATAGGTTTATATTATAGGCGCTTCGTGGATAGGCCCCACACAAGATGGACCAACGACCTGACGAAGGTGACGGGATCTTTGGAAGAGGCGTATCTCCAGCAGTGGACATCTATCAGCCGAATGATGATGATGATGAGATTATACAGGGTGTTAGGGTAAACAGTTGCATTACTTTAAGGGGTGATTGTACCCATGATACTGAACAACTTTCCCTAAGAATACTATATGAAATTCGAAAAAAAAATTGTGGACTTTCCATACTAAATGCAATTGGCTGATTGAACGTTTGTATGAAAAGTCGATTTTTTTAGTGGTTCAGTATCATGGGTACAATCATCCCTTAAAGTAATGCAACTGTTTACCCTAACACCCTGTATAACATTTATGCAAGACTGTGGAATGTGTAGTTTATAGATTTATTCTTAAGTAATTCATATAATAATCGTTTTATTTTCTCTTGTTCTTTCTCCTACGACCTCTCTAAAGACTCCACCCGTACATTTCAGTTCTAGCAGCAGTGTTGGGTGCCGCACCGTTCCTCGGCCCTTACTTGGCGGGCATACCGGCGGCGCTGGACGTTTGGCTACAAGGGAGGCCAATGGCTGCCCTCATGCTGCCCATAGCGCAAGCTGCGCCCATAGCCTTCCTTGACGCTGCCGTGTACGCAGAGATTAAAGAGTAAGTACATTAAACCTTTACAGGATACTGCAAGCTAAACAAGCATCTACACAGAATGGGGCTTGCCGACTCTTCCACTTGCAGATTCTGTTGAGAAGCAGAGGAAACGTCCAGTCACCTCACTAGTCGAGGTCAAAATCAAGGTGGAAACGTAGGTCTACGTAGGGCTGACAGCTGCAATATTTCTGTCCAGATCTGCAATAGGTCGCAGTAGCTATTGGTCAATGACCAAGCGACAGGGTTGTTGATTCCAAGTAATTACATACCTATACATATTTATCTGCGCATCCAGTATAATAAGGCATTCAGGATACTGATGGGGTTAGCGCGGCATTGTAGTGCGACGGGAATGTTTCTACGAACGACTTCTACGGGGCGTGACGTTGGGCGGGCTCCGAGCCAGCACCAACGGTCTCCTGGGCGTGTTCAGAGACCTGGTGGGACTCCCCTCTGTTGCATCACTGGGTGAAGCTCCCTGTCGGGTTTTTAAAATAAATTATTGTTACCTTGTTTTGTTACTAACACTAGTTCTAAGATAAATATCTACTAACACTATATGGACATCTTTTCTGATATAAATTATTCTAATTTGAATTATATTTATAACAAATTGATTGTCTTTTGATGGATATGCCGGTGATGTTTGACGTTTGGGTGCAGGTAGAGCCCATAGCTGCTCTGACACTATCACCTTCCTTGATATTGCTGTGGACACTTGAATAAAATACCGAAAATAAGAGCCATATCACATAAGATATTTTTGAGTTTAGGCGTTGATGGATCGGTATCGTCGCGATATTTCTAAGATAGCGCTCAGTAAAAATCCCAGCCATTCAATTGCGACGTCCGTCACGGCGGCACAGGTCCGGCACTTCAAACGACGTTTTGGATTTGACATGATGACGTTCGCACATGCGCACTTGGTGCAAATTGTCCTTGACATATGTGTAGGGTTGACTTGCCACGCATCGTATGAACATTATCTACATTTCGTTACTTCTGTATCTATTGTTCTTTCTGTTATTAAAAACAGTGTTTGGGCTAAAGAATCACTGAAAATGTGAATTTAGCGTTATTCTTCCACGTTTTTTTATGCACTGAAAAGACACAATTTAATTTAGTGAAATACTACAGGTGTGCGCGCCTGACTGCATTTCCTTGCTCGGCTTCCCTAAAGTGTCCCCAGAAAGTGTGAGGTGAGGTGGGGTATCTGGATTCAGAGAGGGGCGGGGAGTGGCCGTTCGGTATGTAGAACTATATACGATTACCTATTCTGTGACGGCGGTGAAGTTGCTAAATCGCCTACTGGTCAAAAATCGCTTATGTGATATGGCTCTACTCTGGTGAGCTGAAAGTCGACCATCGATTTTCTGCAACTTGATAATGATACGTATAAATTTTTATTGCAATACACTCGTCCATCTTTCTAGTGGCGGCCACCCCTACGTGACTGGCCTGGCCATTGCCGGCGGTATCTTCTATCTGGGCCCCGAAGGTGCTATCCTCGGGCCGCTCCTACTGTGCTGCCTCATGGTGGTCCTCAATCTATCCTCTACCTTCCTGAGGGACACACCTTCAGAAGAAAGGGCCGCACTTCATTCCCGCGTCAGGTAAAGGAGAAGCTGTTTGAAACCTGTTTGTATTTTTGCAGTTTTTGCGGGTTATCGTTTGATGCGAGTGTGGGTATAGGTTATTCTACTTATTTTTATGAGTTAGGGGTATGTCTCTTATGAGGTAGGGGTCTGTCTCCATTCATTGAAGTGATAGAACTTAAATCCGGTTAATAATTTCGGTGTATCAACTGTATGAGGAAAATTGCAAACGTCGGCCGATATCATGCCGCGCCGGCAATGAAGATATATTATATTAGCATTTAATTGTGATCCTTGTCATGAAATTCCTGAGTCTTGAAAAATTACAGGATTACTAGTTATACTTGAGATTTACAACTGAACTTTAAGCGCGCAGACAGACAACACGAAAACTTTCTTGTGGCAACCACGCGGCCTCTGCGCTCTTGGGTTTTGTATTTACAATTGTAAACTCTATTAACTAGTCATCAGAATTCAAATGTCTTTATTGCCTAGTAAATAGAGTTTACACTTGCTGCAGAGACACGGCGCCGCAAGAATGTTTGCTTGTCAAATGAGAGCGCCCTAAATACGTGTGTTTGGTTTGTTTTATGAAACATTATTAAAATATTTCTCTCATTTTCAATATATTAGCAACATACTGAATTCATAATTAACTGAAAGAACTAAAACATATTTAAATTGTAAAATAACTGATATAATCTTGTCAAGTTATATTATCACACTCGAATCAAATGTTGTTTACTCGTGTAAATAATAAACCCTGGTTTTAGTAAATAATTTGATTGATTTATTTGTGATACAACTAGATAATTTACTCTGTTTACTTGTTAATTTAGGTCGTTATTGGGATTTTAAGTTTGAGAATAAGGTGTGTACTTCCTGTTGTTTGTCGCTTGTAAATTGTCTACACACCATACACAGTGCACAATCATGTCATCATGCGTCCGATCAGCACCGCCACCGGGTACTACATCAGATTTCTTAGCAATTTATCTAAGGTGCCAGCCAAACCACTGATTAATAATAAATTACTACGTAACAGATAAATCACTTCAAACAAAATCTTCAATACCTACCGCTTTAATAACCTACTCTTTAATTACCCACGGCGCCGACATACGTTACATTTCTTCGCAGCTGCTTGCGACCGTTGGCCTTCTGGCAAACGCGGGGCTGCCTCTTTCCAAAAAAATATCATTCATTACCCAATACTTAGTTAAATAAAATAATGCTTTTTACTATCTTTGCATGTTTTATCGTCTTAACAATGAAATGTTCCATTTGTTTTATTTATATAAAATGAAATTACTTTTCTTGAAAAGGAATGTATAAATATTCTTGCACAAAACACGGACAAGGAAGATCAAAGGGTTTATTTATTAAAAATTTTAAAATAGTGCTGCATGGCTCCTGTCTCATATTTTTTGAAAATTTTTAATAAATATAGTTTCTAGTTCCCTTATAAAATAATGAAAGTCATCGGAGGGTACTTTTAACCTTCCGTAAAAGGAGGATATTTTTTTGAATGCTTTAAAATACATGCGTGCGCGTCACGCGGCTGTCGACAGCCCACTGCGTTTTGGTTTGGCGCCTCTAACTACCGGCGGCCGGTAGGTAAATAACGCGCGCAAGTACTTGGAGTGGCAGAGGCGACCAGGCCTCTAGCGTTTTGGTCGCGTAGTTGCGTCCATTCAACTTAAATAGACAACTCATTTGGCAACGTAAAATACGTGACTCAAACACTCAAGTTACGCTCATTCGTCCCCAGCCTAAATATTTTCAGTATCCCTAAATGCAAATTTGTTATAAGGGGCCTCCAATTAGTTGTATATTAGAGTCTGAATGTAAAAACGGAATAAAGAAATATACCTTCAATTTTCAAAAGGTATAACAAAACCTTAAAACAAGACAGACCCTTGTCGTAATGGCGGTGCTGACTGACTGACATAATTAAAAAAGTGCGTTTATTATTCGTAGTCAAGAGCACCATCGCACGAATACACAAAAGCACTTTCGCTTTTTGTTTTCGCTTATTTTTAATTAAAAATAAAATAGCATGCGGTGAGTATAGTTTTTCATATATTTTTATTAATAAAGACTGGGACACACAGAGGCGGTTCCGGGACCAGGGAGGGGCGGGAATTTTTGTAATGTTCGAGGTTGAATGTCTGCCACACAGAAATCCGCGCGATCCGGAAGAATATGCTTGCGTGTCCGCCCCCGGACCGCTTTCCCGTAGTCTAGCCTAGCCTATGTGTGGTCTGGGCTTAAGTGCTATGAACGCATGTTGCTTTTTTTTTTTTTATGTATGTGAATTAACACTTAGCTTTAAATTGCATTTAATACAAATAGAGGGAATGGGAGATTAAACAAACATTGTGTAAATTTTCTATGTGCCGTCATTCAAATCTTCATCCAAAGTATGTCGCTTAAAAACCACTAACTTTTCTATTTATGTATTTTTATTGGGTGCTCAATTCTCAAATTCATTGCAAAGAAATCAATAATTAAACTGTAATTCTGTTTCTGGACACATAATAATCGCATTATTTTCTTTTACCAATCATATTTTTTTCGTTCTTGCCAATATTATTAAACTTACTAGAGTGTTTGTACTGAGAAGCAACCTATTTGCTAACAATTCATATTTAACTGATGCTGCATAGCTTTGTACAGTTTAGTCGCAAAATGCTATTTCAACCTATAAATCTTGAAACATAAAATTAATTGTTAGATTTAATTTACTATTAGATTGACTTTAAATTAGGCGATTTTAGCAGCGCGATCGGTGGTCCATATAACAATCAGCAGCACGAATGGCGCCTCGAAATCACCTCCCTATCCTAACTTCAGCGCGGTATATGTCCAGACACCTACAACTGCAGCGCGCTAGCAGCGCTGCTTAACTACCCTATGTGAAAGCACTCTTAGGCTGAGAATTAAGACGTTTTAAAGTTTAAGTTCGAACTCCAGCGGCCGTAGCATGATGCGCGCGATAAGGATATATCACGCATTTAATTTTGTTCGTTCGCGCTCAAATAGAAAGAGAACTAAGGTGCGATAGCGCTATACCACGCTGCCATGCTGCAGCCGCATTATGTCAAAATCCAAACATTTTAGACCCTACTTGGACTAAACTTACACTCAAAAAACGTCTCTGAATCTCAGTCTTCGGCCCTTTTTAATAAGCCGATCTCAACAGCTCGCGCGTCGTTAAGCTTCCACCAAAACAATAGAAATTGTACTTAAAAGCGCACGAGAACTTTTAATCGGTTTGTGAATAAGGGCCTTAATAACATACCCATCTGAAATAAACTGATATTTTATTTTCAGGCTCGGTGCTTATCTCTGAAGTTGCATGAAAAACTAACACCGTAACAGGTAGCGGCCATCTTATTGACAATGTATTGTAAGCAATTTATATGTATTAAATAACTAAAATCAGCGTTAACTCCAGTCAGTACGGTTTAGTATCGATTGAGGATAATTTGCATGTTCAACACTTTCTAACAAACCAAAATAAGAAGAAACCTATCCGGTTCAAATATTATACAATTGTTTTTCAATGTAAAACTGCGGTGCTGGCAGTATGTGATATTTCAGTTCAAAATTAAATTTCAGTCATCAGACACATTATTCAGAAGAAAAATATTGCTTATCAATATCATATCATTTCAATTATGCTTAAGAACATTGTTCCCAGTTCTTAAAACATTTAATTCTAAAATTTTATCATATAGTTCTACAATTACGGGAATCAATAATAACCGGAATCTCAACTTTATTGGGAACATTTAGTGCTTTTTCATACGTCCCGGTTGCAGGGTAGCCCATGTACGTTAGCTTTCTCACGTACCGGTGTAATTTACCTGGTATGGCCATACATCGGTAGCCGAGTACGAAGAGCCGGCTATCCGGCAACCGAAACGTGTGAATAGGGACCTAATGTGTAGACATGATTCAATTTTCAATAAGGGTTGTGACGGAAATAGATTAGGAACGTATTGTCCCAAGTTTTAATTAAAAGTTTACTATGTTTAGTTAAGTTTACCACACCATATTTTAGACATGATTACAGAAAACGTATACAGGGTGTATACATTTAATTTTAGTATGAAATAGCTGTTTTTTTTTAATTTGTCAATGTTGATCCCATAGTAAAAGTGTTCATATTGATGGGTACTTTCAACCCTTTGATTTTTCGTACGTGGTCTTCTTTCTTACACCCTGTATACATAATATATGTTTATACTTATTAGTAATGTATTTGTGAATCTTATTTCCATTCTATTGAATTGAATGTGTATAGTTGCAGTATTATGACGAGATTATTTATTTTACGTTTTACTGTTTGAACCTATTTTTTGAATCGTTTCTAATCGTTTACTAAGATGTTAGAGTAGCCGAAGAGAAGCTTTTATAAGAATACTTAATACTTACATAGCTTTGAATTGTAAAACTCCGTAATGGATAGATATGGTCTGGATTTGTATTGTCTGCTTTGATGAGGACGTTTTTAGAGACATAGCTTGGTTACACCGTGTGCGAACTGTATTTTCTTGTCTTGCATTGCATGCTTCGAAGAATGTTATCTTTTGATACATCGAATGTATCCAGCTATGTACGTAGAATGCGTGCTGCCCGCATACGCGTTACTAGAAAAATTTCCTAAAAGGCAATGCAGGTGCCTGCCACGCGTGCTTGACCAAATCCACAAGACTCTAAAATAACCTAAAGTAGTATAATTTGAGTGAATTTTGTGATGAGACATTTTTATTTTTGTCTGTGAAATTTATGTCATGTTCGTATTATAATTGAAATAGAATATATGTGTCATACAATTATAATAATAGCTTACTTTTAAATTTTCTCAAAAGAAACGTTTCTCTTTTACAGCCCCAGTACAGATTTTCAAGTAGGAACCATTAGTATTATATTGTAACTAAGTGCCGAACAATGTTGTTAATTATTGCTCAGGGTTCTGAAGGCGTGAGCTTGTGATAGGATTGACAAAACGAAAGCTTTATTTTAAAATAACAATGTAAGCAAATCGTGGTGGGTGAAGTATGGCTCACTCCCTCTGACGTTCATGAGAAGTGTACTTCTGAAGTGGAATCATATTTCGTTTTTTTTTCGGCTTGTAACAACTATACAATTTTAGAGGGAAATTAAATTATCGATTGATCGTTATTTCCCCGCCCTGTATGAATGCTTATGAAATACCACAGCGGTAGCTTCCAAATATATTAAGTACATTACACACTAGCACAGTTTTTGTGATGTTAACTATATCAGACAAATGCCATGCCAGTGCGTAAGCATTATATTATATAACACACTATACTTACGAATAATTTCGGATCGTATATGGAAACCAAACGACTGATATAAAATGTTCTTGCATACTAGTCTCTCTACAATAAATATTTTATAACTAATTTAATTATATACTTAGAAACGTAAAAGCTTCTTAACTTATTCTTGTTATTACGTTTTATCTTACAAAATGGTGCTTTTCTTGTAGGTTTCACCTACTTTTGTTATGTGTTTTAAATTGTCTATAATCTGTTTTATTTAAAACTTAATTAAAGAGTGCCTAATGTACCTATAGTGTACAAAAATAACGAAAACCCAATCAAACGATGATTTAAATCGAATATTTAAAAAATATCGTTTAGTAGATAAGTATACTTAATGGCTGACACAGTCAAAGTAAATTATAAAGTTTTAGCTTGTTATACATTTTCCAAGCGTAATTTTTACGTCTTTATTACTAAAAAATTTATACTTTTTCAGAAGTCAATTATGGACGGTTTAATAAAGCGTTCGCATTTTCATACAATAAGAGTAACCGCTATATTTTCATTCGAATACGAAAATAATGTAATACAGATTTTCTGGGATAGAGCTTAGATCAAAGTAAAATTAATGGATAGGCGCGTTAAGTTGAAGCACACAACTAGTGCAATTGGTCCATACAAACTAGCACAAATTGTCTGTCATCTCGGTACAAATTTTAAGTGTACCATTCATTTCTTTTGCCTCATTTTTCAGGTTTGAAATGTTCGCGTAAGGCCTATCCATTAATTTTACTTTGATCTAAGAGATAGAGTACATTAATTTTTCCATTTCTATTTATATTCCAGGATTTGAATATAGCTACTGCTATCAGCTATTACAAATATGAAATAGAAAACATACTTACTTCTTAACGTAAATTAATATACAAATCAAATATTGTACACCTTCATTATAGGGAATAAGCTTCTACGATATTCCACTGTAAGAATGCAAAGACAAGGTAAAACATCATTATCTTATTAAATTTAAAGGAAAGCCCTTACCAGTTCAAGAAAAATCGTCCAAAGATTTAATTTAGATGCATTATTGTATATTATATTGCAGGTATTTTATAATAAGTTTGTATTAACACGCATAACCGCATTATGATCAGAAAATAAACGTATTTATTTGCTTTTTTTAACAACTTGTTTTATTTCTTGCGAGTAATTGTTGAGCTGCACGTCTAGCATGATTTCTCTACTTGCGCGAGTTAAGGATGCTGACCCAGCATCCGACATCCAGTTTACGTAAAGTAGAACACTACGGAACTGCTGATGCACAAGACGCACATTGCACCCTTGCCTTTAATCTGGGCCAGCGTCCGATGCTTAGTCAACATTAAAGTAGCATCTAATTAGTATATAAGCAAATGTAACTTAGGATTAGCTCTCTTACTCTTGGCGGACGATCTCCGATCCATAATAAACCTATACTCCCGTAAGTCTGCGTATCATTCTTAATTCGCGCGACTGGGCTTTTTCCCATACTACAAGTCGCGGCAAGCGCGGCTTTCGCTCTCCGAAAAGAGCGGGAACACGTTATTTTCTATGCAGCGAAGGCGCGTCGCGTGCGTTTAAGAAATCATACTAGACGTGCTGGTTTAAACGGCGGATTACAAAACGAAATGTTGTGAATTCGAATACCAGTTCGGTCACAGATTAAATACTACCTTACGGTAGTATGTAGTACTCTGTGGTAATACGTAACAGATAAATCACTTCCTTAGAAAACGACAAATTCTCACGATTTAATTATCGACTGCCAGACGCTACACGTAATTATGTATCTAATGAACTTTGACTCAGCGTTTTATAACTTCGTATTGCGCGCGACGTATGTGACGTTACTGTTTGGCGCGATTGGCAGAAATCAAGCAAGCGGATCGCTAACAATGCTCCAAAGTATAGGTTCTTATCTCAGTACCTACGGCCGAGTGGCGGAGGCCTATGTTTATCGTTATCTTGTAGTGCGTTGTTTTTGGCCTCAATTTGTCAGTGTCATTTAGTGTATTTATTGATCCCTTTTATAGGGTGTTTCTTAGTTAGAAACGTTTCTTATTATCAGACCATAAAACTGAACAATTTTAATTTAGAAACCAAGTTCTAAATCGCGAAAAATTCTGTTGTTCCATACAAAACTGCAGTACTCAATTCAAATGTATGAAACAACAGTTCTGTCCCAAAACTCAACGTCAGCTGAAAATAGGATTGGCAAGCTTATGACTGTACAGGAAAACATTTTTTTTTACATTTTGAAAATCTCCACCCTGCGCCGAACTTTTAGATGTAGTGATTACTAATTTGTAAATTTTGTCATGGAAATACTTGTTACACAATCCTGAATATTTTGGGACCCTGTCACATAGAGAAAGTTGTTCAGGTTAATGGTCTGATCATCCCCATAAATGGAACTCATGTATAAAAGTGAAACACCCCGTATAATGCTTCAATGACTGTATTCCTCAGAATCCAGTTTAATAAACACAAATATACATAGTTATTTAAAAACTGGCAAATAAAATATAATTAGTCATTTATGTTAGTTATATTTATAACTGGAATCCATTTATTATCATACATTTGGAATAATTTAAACTATCAAATTCATCCTACTTGTAATAAAATAAACCTAATAGATAATTCGACCACGTTTTAAGGGCCTATGTCTAAAAATAATTGAAGCGAAATGAGCGTGTGATAGCTTATATTACTGCCTGATGCGAGAGAAAGAGATGGGGCGGCGCGCGCGCCTGAAACGACGCAATCGTAAAACAAACTTTATTACTAGTGATTGTACTATTTATGTAAGTTCATTTCTGCTCTAATCAAACTTTATAAAATCAAGTCTCGTGTTTCTATTATTAACCATTTAACAGTTCCAAGCGTTTATGGATAAAGACGGAGGCTACTTTGGCTTATTTTTCTATCGAGAAAATGTCTCTTAATCGTGTTTTGGCTCTAATCAAAACTTCAATTATATGTTCAATTTACACATATCTGCAAATCATACCTACCTACTGTTAGTACTTCATGATATATGATGCTTTGAAGAATCCTATTTATTTCACATATCCTCTTAAATATAACATGCATATTTGAAAACAGTAACTTTAAGTTATGTATGAACGGTTAATTCATATAATACTGATAAGTAATTGAACTCCGCAATTCTTCTGGTGTCGTATAATTTTTGCTTACGTATTTAACTCGGAGGTAAGGTTTTGTTACTATAAAACCGTTATCTTCAAAATATCCGTCTTTGTTCGTCTCCAACCATAAGAAAAGGACAATTGTATCGACTTTAATGTCTACCCAATATTCGGAAACGTGTCCTGGCTTGCTAGGTTGGCTTCCCTTTGACACGCTTATCTGAAATTATATTATAATATGATAGATAAATAAACAATGGATTTCCATTGCAGTACCGCAACGCCATCGGAACAACAAGTAATTTATTGGATGCTACAGTAGCAAAAAATAGGTCCCAGTTCAACATAAACCTTGAACGAAAGCAGGGTATTGATTTTCAGATGATATTAAAATAGAGGTACCTAGAAACTCTTTTGTGATTGGTAAATTTATGTTTATTATTGAAAACCATAGTACAAGGAATCATATATCGTAACATACAAGGTGTTCAAATATTTCTGATCAGTGCTAATTTAACAATAAACAGTAAATGTTATCGACGCTGCATTCTATTCTGTCGCTCAGGACCGTCATTTGCTAGAGCGAGAAAGATAGCGGGAATGCGACAGCACCGAAAGTGCTGCGACCTTTCTCGCTCTAGCCAATGACGTACCTGAGCGACAGAAAAGGATAAACCGTGAAAAAATGCGATTCCGAGCTGCCAGATGAGGTTCACAGGCGAATTTATTAATTCAACTTTTTCTTGATTACTAGTGATTTATAATTCAACTCACCTGAATATTAGGTTCCTTTAATCCCTGTATAGATTTCAAAGGCTTTGGAAACACATAATTAAACGGTGACGTCGCTACACCTTCAGATTTCAACGAAAATCTCAGAAACTCCTTTTCTTTATCCTTGTTACTCCAGAAATCTAATTTCACATCTTGCTTCTTAGAACTTAACGGATCAGCATTAGCCGGGTAGGTTTCTGATTTGATCGGTATCAAACTGGTCCAATGGAAAACGTCCACTATAATTTGACCCTCGATTATTGGTACAAATCTATCGTTGATTAGGTAAATATCCACATCGCCTGATGATAAAAGTCTGGGAGAAACTAAGACTGGTGCAAAAAATGATTTGGCGTAATAATGCAGCATTTTCCATTTACCGCCGTATTCTGTAAATAACAATATCAATAAGTAGTTAAATGGTTGGAAAAAACTAAGCTCGTTTAAAATTAGCAAGTTTAAAGCGTTTAAGTCGATACATAATTATTAATGAAGGCAAAGATAGGGGTCTTGTCGTATCAGTAAGTCAAGGCACAGGGGAGTCGCCTTGGGGGGCAACGGGGGCAGCTGCCTCAAGATATTTTATTTTCCTTTAATTATACTATTGTATTCAGATAATGAAACTAAACAACTTTCCCTCACATCATCCCTTTCGGAACATAGTTCAAAAAACGAGAATTTTTTTTCAACATCCCTTAGAAAATCGATTGACTGATCCACACTTTTGTATAGAAGGTACATAAATTTTCCTCGTTTTTCGTCCCATGTTCCTTAGTGAAAGTCGTTCAGTTTGATGGTCTGAGTTCACCGTACCAGTATTCGGAGGGATGTCCCTTATACCTTGAATTCTATCGTCTTGCTGCTACCCCAGGCCCCTGGCTGGCGCCGGCGCCGCGCCGCCCTTGTCAAAGCACAATTCGGTATGTCAAGTTTTCAGAATCGAAAACCATTTCGAGATAATTGTCTCAATAACAATATTTTATATTTTAATTAAGCATGGAGTTCGAATGATTTCTCGCGTCCACTTTTGCGTTTAGAGATTACAAATTAAGTTATTTTAAAATTAAATTTAGATTAATAATAAACTCGAAGATTAGCGAAAAAAAAGAAATTAGTTTCGTATAATGATGACTGCAATCCGTAAAAAATATAAAATCGATACCAAAAAAAACTTGACATACCGAATTATGAACTCATGCTCCGCTGGCAATATGATTATACAATACATGTTACAAGAACAGTCACTGACCAATCCCAGACCACGAAGGCGCTTGCCAGACGTCGTTCAACTGCCAATACAGCGCGCCCATAGTATACCAGTCCTCCTGGCTTTGTCTGTAGTATTCTGTCTCTGTTTTCATCGACATTGCTTGTGTTATCTGTTTAATGAACAAATCTTGTTAACTTACAACTTATAAAGCACTCGTACCTATGCGATATCGAATATTTGAAATCCGTGTTTCCGTAATATAAACCAACTAAAACATTGAAATTGTTGAAATTCTTTTTCATTTTGCATGCTTAGCTTTTACAAATCCATACAGCACCGCAGCACGGCATTATCGACGTGCGCGTAGTCAGACGATCAAATTAAGACTGGATTGTTACTCTTTATGCGTTTTGTTACTCTTTTGGTGCGGACACTTTGTATATGATTTTTACTTACCTGACTGTAAAACACAAACTTCTTGAAGTAATCTTCAGCTTCCGGTTTAGGAAACCTTTGATTCCCTATTAAAGCGTACTGCTCAATATTTTCCTTCTCTTTCAACTTCAAATGTTTCTCAATTTGATTTTCTATAAACGTATACCCGTTCGGACTATGCTGCCGATGTTTAGAGTAGTCACTCTCTACGCTATAGTCATCCTTATTTGTCGTGGCTGTTCTCATTGTAGAAAAAGACGGCAAAGATTGGAACCCGTATTCTGACGCAAATCTTGTCTTTGGATAAATATTCGGATTCCAATTATCGTCCAAATAATTGTAGTAATGTGTGTCGCCGTAATGTGAATCGTATGGATTCTGTGCGATGTAGCCATCTTGTTCGGATTTCCTGCCGTTCGAAGGGCTTGAGACTAGATATCGTCTCCCAGGATCTAATGATTCCACTATAGGTTTGATAGTGTTTACGTAGAGTTGTATGTATTCTTGCTTGTATTTTTCGAAGTTGGAGCTTGTGTCGTACCAGTTGCCTCGTAATGCGACTTCATTCTCGTTGTTGCCGGCCCACACGGCTATTGAAGTGTGGTGCTGAAGACGTTTTACGTTTTGATCTATTTCTGTTCTCACTGTGCTGGAATTTTCAAACAAAAGTTCAATCATCTAAGAAAAAATAAAACATATTTTTATCTTTCTCTTTATGCCATCTTGGGAAAGCCTTACAAATCCTGTTTTGTTAATTTTTATGGTTATACCACGGTATGATAATACAAAAGATTATAGGGTATTATACTGTTTCGTGTTTTGTGTATAATGGCCAGAACTTCACAGAAGATGAGTTTTACAAGAGAGTAAAGGGGTACCCAGGAATTGGCTGATACAGACTAAGGAAAAATAAGTTATTATTTATTCTGTGTTATAGGCCCTGAAAAATCGAAAAGAAATAAAACATCCCTAAAGACTCATCAAGTAATTTACTACTACTGGAGCTGCTGTTATATGGCGGTATGAATTATATATTGAAGCGACTTGAAAATACTGATTAGACTCTTACGAATGAAGCATGTGCCCAGCGGAGATAGGCTGTTGATAAAGATGATTATAATTGATCTGTTTCAAGAAGTCAAGTATACCCACTCAATAAACTCAGAGTCAGCGGGGTACATGGAGCAGGCGAAGAGGAAGTCCTGCCAGATAAGTATGCCGAGCTGATCGCAGCGCTGGTAGAAGTAGTCGGACTCGTACACACCTCCCCCCCACACCCTCAGCATCGACATGTGGGTATCGCGAGCGGCCTGAAGGAGGCTGTCCACTGAAATGTTAAGTTCGACCTTTAAGCCACGGTTAATACAGCTAAGAGACGTGTGGCGGTGGCGGATAATCTAAGTAACATAATATAAACCTTATAGTACGTAGCATAGCGTCGTTTTTGTCGTAAAGGTGAATCGCACGTAATTCTCCAAACGACTCTATGCTACGTACTACAAGGTTTATAATTGTGTTACTTTGCCTATTCGCCACCGCCACAGCTGAACTTTTTTTCGCGATTTCAATGTTGGTCCTATAGAGAAAGACGTTCAATTTGACGGTCTGATCATCCCCTTAAAAATGTCAGCATATTAAGTTGGACCCTGTATACTTAATGGGACCGCTAAAATGTGCTTAATAGTTTTACTTTACTGCTTTGTGACAGAGGGAATTTGAAAGGGCTGGAATGTCAACAGCAATGTATGACAGCCGAGCATAACTGAGGCATCCTAAGGTGACATTAGAGACATGTGCCATTTCTGGTTTTTGTTATTTTACGTGGTGAGTCCATGTCTATAGAATGTCATTGGCTACTGTGGTAAACAAAATTAGAATTTAACATATTTATGTAGAAACTTATAGTTACCTACCTGTTTGCCTATCCTCTCCAAATTCTGGTAGAACATGAGCCGGTATCCAGTTCGATCCTTTCATAAAAATGGGATAACCGTTTATCTTGAAATAAAACGTGAGACCTTTTCCAGCGGTATCGTTACCTGAAATTTTTGACAAAACGACTAGAGAATAATATTATTTTGTTATATTTTGATAATACATTCCATCTTGAAATCTTAAATATGATCAAAATGAATTTTGCTGTAACTGTGGTCTTAGGCTTTGCCATCTATTGCAAATGATATCATTCTCATGGCTTTACAGTCCTATATGAAAGCGGATATAGCTTAAAAATGTGTTCTACAGGGTGTCTCAAAAGAAATTTTATATTTATGGATCGATTAAAAAAAAAGTAAGCCGTATATAGAAAAAATGTTTATTAATTATTGAAATACACTTTTTGGGGATTTATTTCTTAAAAATGATATCGTCTAAATGTAGACCCTCGCGTTCTCGGCACTCATTTAATCGAACAGTAAAATTACTTATGACGGCTCGGCAGGTGGATTCAGGGATGGCTGCCATTTCGTGACGGATATTTTCTTTCAAATGGGCCAGTGAAGTCGGTTTATCGGGTTTCTGATGTTTGCGTTTTGGATTCGTTGCACTCCAGAAGCGGCAGTTCTGCTTATTTACGTGGCCATTAAGATGAAAATGAGCTTCATCCGAAAACAAAATGTTGGTAAACGTTGAAAATCGCTCAATCACCTGATTTACGAAATGAAGCCTCTGACTGGCATCTTGGGGCTTTAATTCTTGCACCAATTGAATTTTGTAGGGGTGCAGCTTTAGGTCTTTGTGCATGATGCGATGTAATGATGATCTATGCACATTTAAAGCACTTGCGCGCTTCCGAATTGAAAGGTTCGGGTCGTCACGAACAGACTGATTAACATTCTCCACGTTTTCTACCGTTCTTGATGACCTAGGTCGCCCGGATTTTGATTTATCTAGCGTTGTACCGGTCTCTTCAAACTTTTTAACCCAATGTCGAATGAGAGGAATGCTTGGCGCATCATTTAAGTGGCGAAAACCTCGAATACTGCAGAATTTTCTACGCGCTACAGTCGCCGAATCACCGTTTTTGTAAAACTCTCGCACGCACAACGCGCGGTCTGCTCCCGAGAAACGCTCCATAGCGACTGAATTCCCAAGAGCCAGGCTACCGATTGACATAACCCCCGCGCCCCTCGGATACGTTGCGCTCACGCAGTAAGCTAAATAAATATAAAATTTCTTTTGAGACACCCTGTACATCATTATTTCAGACCATACTAAAAGCTACAATCGTAAGTATGTTTAGGTACTTACCTATAATGAATGCGTGCATTTCATTTTGAAGAAAGCTTCGCATGACTTTAGTGTCTTACAATTATTCGATCATAAAACTGATGCATTTTCTATGCACGCTTTTATTTTTCATCCCAAAAGACATTAGCATATTCAGAAAAATTCCTATATAATGTAAGGAGTCAAGATCTATTTTTTTGTAAGAAGTCGGTTAAAGATAAGCTCAATCGGTTGCAGTCAAAATCTTAAAAATTATTTAAATCTTCATCTTATTAAAGAGTCACGTAATTATTTTCTCTATCTCTTCATATCACGTATCTTGATACACATAACCCATTCGACATAACTTACCAAATTTCAAAGAGGCGTCTTCTTCTACAACTTCCAAGGAACGGAAGCCAATTTGCAAGGTTTTATAATGATCTTCTACCGAGCACTCCGCGTCGTTGAGAATGGATACGCGCAAGTCATATAAGGGCTGATCGCCGAAGCCATTTGGCCACCAAAGCATTACCACGTTCTGAAAAGAAGTTACATCAATTAGATGCATGTCGTTTTTCTTCCTATTTACACTTCCCAAATAATTCCAGATATCCTAGTTTTTCCAAAAATACTAACAGTCGTTCAACCTTTGGTATTTTAGCGTAGTATCGTACCTTGTTTGATCTCAGGAAGAATATCATATAATTATTATGTAACGTTTGTCATGAATTATCATTTGCTATGTAATATTGCAAGAATAGAGCGAAAATCCGCGCGCAGGATTCTTCCGTGTTTTTAGCAACATTCGTTCCTAGTCTACACTCGTAATGAGATCACTTTTCTTCTAGTTCATTTTTATGCTAAACAAGTATGACACATTTTGATAACATTCTTACCTACCTCACTAATAGTCATGTTAAGTTCAGCCTCAGTAGTTCCATCGTCTTTGGTCTTTGCTTCCAGCAGTTTCGCCATTCTCATTATCTGGTTTCCTTCGACTTTTAATTCAGCACGCAATTGTCCCTTCCAGAGTTTGATCCGTGGATTCGTCTCCAAGTGAGCCGTGATTTTCAAATGCCAGTGCTGGTCTTTTTTCATGGTGTGAGTTGTCACTGATCTTATGATGGCACGGTTGTAGAATTCTAATTTTAGTGGTCTCCTGAAATGTACTAGATGTTTATCAGAAACCCAGGTTACGATTTGTCTACGATTTCAAGACCTAAAGACGTCCATGTGGTGTCCATGACGTCCATGTTGGACATAAGATCTCACTATGGACGATAAATTTTGGAGAATAATTCATCAAATCAGAATAATTTGTTTAGGTTATTTCAGGGTCAATGGGTAATATCGGCCCTGGAATATCGTATTTTGCGGAATTAAATTGTTTGGGACTCTGGAGAGTCATCATCTCAGCCGATAGACGGCCACTGCTGGACATAGGCCTCCCCCAAGGATCGCCAAAACGACCTGTCCTGTGCCGGCCTCAACGGGTTCCCGTCGCCTTTACCAGGTCGTCGGTCCACCTACGCTGCACCTTCCAGTACGCGGTCGGTACTCGAGAACTCTTCGGCACCATCGGCTATCGGTCCTGAAGAGTATTACCCTCGAATAGCATGGCCTTTTGACCCATACTAAAGTCCAACAAAGGAATTATTAATCTCAACTGCAAGATACCTTTATATTCCTGATCCAGTAGCGTATATGGAATGGAAAATAGCATGACATGTACTGCTCTGTCATCAAAGTTATCCTTACCAAAGACCAACAGATGGGAATGCAGGGCCCCAGTCCCAGCCGAAGGAGGCCTGCATTTTCCTGATCTGATTGGCATGGCACTCCCCGTTGTAAACGCCGGGGACACAATCTGGAGCGGTGAAGTGCTTGTCTGATCTTGTTTTGGCTGCTTCTATGGGTGATGCGAAGATTATTTTCAATTCATTTTCGCCTTCCTAGAAGGTGTTGTTAAAAAGTTAAAGCATTTGTTATCCACACGTAGAATACTATGGACGCCGGGATTAGCACAAAATTCTCGAAAAAAGTGTCCGAGACTAAACTACATAAACTTAAGTACATTATGGTCTATTAAGCTATTGCATAGATACAGAATATGTAAAAGAGAATAGCCACTCCATGCAGCTCACTAACTTCAAATACCTTAAGGGTATATTACTGTTGGCGCGCTCCATACAAACGAAGTCTGGTGATATTTTCAATACTAACCGATTAAACTCAATGAAATTTTGCAGAAACAATCTAGAAACAAATCTCTATCTATCGTGTCAGATTTTCCTTAAAATGAACAGTTTTAAGATTACAGTGCCTCAAAGATTTCCATACAAATCTTAAATTAATCCCAGTATTGAAACTGTATATTCTAACGAAAATCGGGCGCGATACAAGCATAGATATTTGTTCCTAGATTGTTTCTGCAAAATTTCATTGAGTTTAATTGGGTATTATTGAAAATATCACCAGACCTCGTTTGTATGCAGCGCTCATTTACGCATTCGGAATAAACTTCTCTTAACTCACCCTGCACTTCAGGGGATATTTTAGTGGAGCCGAGCAAGAAGCACATACACAGACGTGCGTGTCTGAGCGGGACGGCGCTAATATCTACGCCATCTTTTTTCTGCACTGTCAAACGTTTCTTGAGAATGTACCGGGGGTGTTGCATAGATATATTCACAAATAATACCGTTATGAAGATACCGACCTTAAGATGTGGCTTGATATCGAACACGTATCTAACAAACATGTTGTTTGTAGTGCCGACAGGGCTATCGTTGAGTTCGATAAACGCGACCGTATCCACGCCGTGGAGAGCCAATTTTGCTACTTCGAATTTTAGTTGCTCTGTGGGAACTGAAAATTGAACATGAAACATAGCCGGGTATAGTCTGAATTTAAGATGAACAAAAGGGGTTAGACCCCAGAAAGCCATATGTTGATTAATTTATAGGTACATAATTGACTTACCAACGTGACGTAGGGCGTAAGCAAAATGAAAAAGAATTTCAGCGTTTTCAAGGTTTATATTACTATACGCGTACTTAGGTTTGTATAGGTTAGTCTCAGACACTTTTTTTCGAGAATTTTGTACTAGACCCGGCGTCCATTATTCTGTATGTCAATGAGGTAGGTACATACAGGGTCTAACTTAATATGCTGACAGTTTTTTAAGAGGATGTTCAGACCTTTAAACTGAACAAGTTTCTCTATGGGACCAACAACGAAATCGCGAAAAAAAATCTACCGTCCCATACAGTTGGCTCGAGTAGGTTTGCAGTTTTGAATGGAAGAGCAGTATTTTTTTCGCGATTTCGATGTTGGTGCCATAGAGAAAGTTGTTCAGTTTGATCATCTCCTTAAAAAGTGTCAGCATATTAAGAAGGACCCTGTATATAAACTCACGACCGTAATCCATTGCGGGGCTATGTAGCTATAATAAAGTTTAATTAATGATCTTCATCTTCGGCCTGTATAACTACCTCCAACTGCAAGGCACAGGCTTACCCTCAGGGAGGGTAAACGGTCGTTAGTCCACCACGCGTGACCATCACGCATCCGATTTTTTTCATCAACGTACTCAGGTTTTCCTCACGATGTTTTCCTTCGTTAATTCAAAGTTTGATTAAGAGAACTTTATTCCAAAAGTGCTAATGCGAACTGCATACAAACGAAGTCTGGTTTTATTTTCAATTCTAACCCATTAAAGTCAATTAAATTTTGCAGAAACAATCTAGAAACAAATCTCTATGTTTGTATGGTGTCAGATGTTCGTTAAAATATGCAGTTTCAATGCTAGGATTAATTTAAGATTTGTATGGATATCTTTGAGGCACTGTAACTTTAAAACTATATATTTTAACGGAAATCTGGCAAAATACAAACATAGAGATTAGTTTATAGATTGTTTCTGATAAATGTAATTGACTTTAATTGGTTAGTATTGAAAATATAACCAGACTTCGTTTGTATGGAGCGCGCCAACGGTAATATACCCTTAATGATTACCATAAAATCGTCCTTCGTAAGTCCAAGTATCGTAAGCCACCCATCTTGTGAGTACGTCGTTGAAACCCTGCAGGATATCACCGATAACACCGGCATTATGTAGATCTGAATATATCCCACCCGGCACTTTAGCCGGAATTGTTATGGCTGGAAAGAGACTAAGATTATTATACTTCACTAAACATATATTATTAATCAAATAGGATTGCTTTATCAATTAGAATATGAAGAAAATATTATTAGCTCATAGGCGGTAACCCGATTTTATACAACGTGTTAATGAATAAGCGCAGAACCTCATACACTCCAACTGATTTAAACAAAATAATTAGACTGAAACAATAATTTCATTATTTTGATAGTTACAAATTTAATGTTACTCGCATTTTAACTTTTCAGGCAAAAGTGATTTGTTATCATTTCAGCAATGAACGAAAGCGCTAACGTACTCGTGGATACATTTTAAGAATCTTGTTTTGGTAGTAAGTAGGGTAAGTGTGCCCGTGCGGTTGGTTGAGATCGAGTTCAGTAAATTTTTGAATCAAATTATTTAATATTTTGAAAAAATTTACGTATGTTGGAAACATGATAATTCGATTCTGCTCTCGATTCAAAATGAACTACTTTCTAGTTTTGCGTTAATTCATTAATACGTTGTATATACTATGATACTTTTCCTTAAACCCTGTATACGTACAGGGTGTAAGGTAATTTGAATCGAGTGGGTATTGTAGTTTAGTATATCAACAATTTTTATGATCATTTTTATCTCAGTAAGAATTTGAAATACTTACCTCAAAATGTATTTGTTCTAAAACGTGGTCAGTATGTCATACAAGGATTATATTTAATTGTTTTAATAACTGTATGCGATTGGTTCTTAATAAATGTACCTCTTTAACTATTAAAAAACTCTCAATCAATTCCCTACCACATCATGATATTACCTAAGAATACCTAATTCAAGAAATTAAGAACGTAAAACTTTGACTATTTATATGTGGACTGGTTACGCGTGTAATTCTACTAACAAACATTTCTGCCACTTTTTGCGGGGGGCGAGGTAACATGAAATCCGCAACTTTGGATTTCATTCCCCATAACTTTAGATTCTAATTTTGAATGTTAAAAATCATGAAAAGTAGTCTCGTGTGAACCCCAAACGTTCTAAGTTCGAAGTTATTATTTCGCAATTAAAAGCTGTCTCGTTTAGTGATAAGGTGTAAAATTGAATGTAAATGCACAAGATCAATTTGTGCTTATACCGTGGCAGAGGGGAAATGCTACCGCAAGGCAAGTTCTTACAATAATTAGTCAAAGACGTAAAACAACATTCACGTAGAATACTATGAAACAACCTCTAATTAACGGTAATTAAAAACATACTTACATCCATTCCTATTGCGTACTGTCCATCTAATATTATCTTCTATTTCAATAGCATTTATTTTTGCACATAATAACACCAATATAGCCGGTACAAACATAGTAATTGTAATATGCTGTAAATTTACAGCATTTTGTCGTGGACCGATCGAGTTTATCTGAATGGTTTGATAAGTCGGAACTCGACTCTGTACTGACTACAATATAAGAGCCTGCCAATCATTCACTGGCAAACGGTTAGTGATGTGTCATAAATACATATCGATAAGGAATTCATTTTTACCCGACCGCGCCAGGAGGGTTATTAATTTTATCTTTTAATTTCAGCGTCATTACAACACTAATATAAAGAAATATTTTATGATTCTTCTTAATTTTATTTTGACAGCAGCACTAATTTTGATTGTAATCTTAATCATAATTTAAATTGATAGAGATGACCTCCTGTCATAATTCCTGTAGTTATCGATGCGTCATTCCGTGTGACCACAATGTCGTCGATGAAAGGTGGACTATTGTGCATCTCCAAAACCTGTATTTCCCATCGGGTATCGCTACAATATGCTATAACCAATGAATCTTCAACTTATTTTTTACAGTTATTAGCGATTCTGCTTCTTAATATTTAGTTAATTAATTTCAGAAAATGGATATGATCACAGAATCAAAATATTCCTTAAAAATTGCCTTATAGGTAATGTTATGATATGTTACCGATCTTTTAAACAATATAGTCGGATACTTACACAATAATACTGGTGTAAAATTTGTATAAAAGCAAGTTTTGGTCACTCTGTGTCGTGTCAAAACATAATTATGCATTATATTGTTAATGTAAGTAAAGTACCTAAGTATAAAAAATAATATCGATGTACGGTTGTCACAACACTAGTTAATGGACGATTATCTATCGGGCTACAAACGTCTGGAATTTATAGAGTACACAACGATTGTTTGTTGGTTCTCAAGTTATGATATCGAAACATTCTGGAGGACGGAAAATGGCGCGTGAGCAAACAACAAATAAAAGGTTACCGAGCCTCCAGTGTTGCCCTCAACCGTTTTTTACTAATTTGTTAACAAATATTCCAAAATAAAAAGGTCACATTGTAGTCACGCTGATTTTCAATTTATCGTAGTCAAAGTATCGTAGAAGTTGGCTCGATAGTAAAAGTTGTTCAGTTTGATGAGTAGAATACATGCTGAAGTTATCCGCAGTGATATAAAATTTACCCTGTATACAGGGACTTTTTAAATATGCTATCGGTTTTTTTAAGGGTATGATTAAACCTCCGCGCTCCCTGACTTGCAAGCGAATTTCATCAATTCGTTTGTTTTATTTGATTACAACGCTTTTTGATTGCAATACGACTTTTTAGGGTTCCGTGGTCAACAAGGTTTATAGTTTCGCCATGTCCGGCCGTCTGTCCGTCTGTCCGTCTGTCGGCTGCTTAGCGTGGCGTGGCGACTTAGCTCAGAGACGCTTAGTACTAGAAAGCTGTAATTTGACATGCGTATACATATTAATCACGCCGACAAAGTGGTTAAATAAAATCTTGAAAAATATTTTTTAGGGTCCCCTACACGAAAAGTGGGGATGCAATTTTTTTTCTCGTCTAATCCATGCAGGCTTTACAAGTTAACGAGTAATAGTCGATCAACTTGTAAAATGTACTTTTTCGACTTCATGAGCCGTTAAACCGTAGTATAAAACAAAAAGCCCCCTTCTAAGTCCATATATTGTGACGGGCAACTACGGAACCCTACCCTGCGCGTGGCTCAACACGCACTTGGCCGGTTTTTAAATGAATAAACGAGTTCGAACCGTCTGCGTTATACAGGCAAAAATACCATTCAAACATCTAGGAACAGCGCTCATTCGCGAAATGCGCAACGGACAGGGTACATTCCACGTTATACGAGCAGCGCGGCATAAGGGCGCTAAGGGGTTGATTAGACTATCAAAATATAAAACTTTCTCTAAAAAAACACAAGTAATAACCACGGGTTCGCTTTTAGCCGAGTTAGGCAATTTGTATTTTCGCGATTTCGATGTTGGCCCTATAGAGAAAGTTGCTCAATTTGGTGGTTTGATCATCCTCTTAAAAACTCAGCGTATTAAGTTGGACCCTGTATAACTTTCTCTAAAAAAACAAGTAATCACCGCTAGTTAGGCAATTTAGATAATATGACGATACATTTAATAGGTATCTAACGTCATCGGCTTCAAAACAAACTCTTTCACGGTCACCGTGCATTAGGGACCTATTATAAAGATTAGTAGAAAGTATTTCATAATTATAATAGAAAAAGAAATAAGCATGCAGCATACATCTAAACTATTATAAAGCTGTGTCTGTACATTAAAGATATTTACAAGAATAAGATTACGATATGGTTCCAAGGACTTTGAAAGTACAACACGGGGACACATCAAGCTACGCAAAACCAAAATAAGCTGGCCTCGCGTAGGTAGAGTAATGTATAACATTGCGCGGCCAGCTTATGTTTGTTTTCGTAGCTTGATGTGTCGCCGTGTGTACATACAGGATCCAACTTAATATGCTGACACTTTTTAAGGGGATGATCAAACCGTCAAACTGAACAACTTCATGACAACAATATCGAAATCGTGAAAAAACAATCTGCTGTCTCACACATTTAGTTCAAGTAGGTTTGTAGTTTTGTATGGAGCAGCTGATTTTCATTTGATTTCGATGTTGGTGCCGTAGAGAAAGTTGTTCAGTCTGATTGTCTGATCATCCCCTTAAAAAAGTGTCAGCATATTAAGAAAGACCCTTTCATTCTTTATTCATTCATTAATTCCCTTAACAATTTTTGTCACATTCACACATTACTATGGGTAATCATATATCACCCAGATGATTGCAGTGGAACCCACGAATTCATGATTCTCTTAACAAAACAAAAATAATTGTTTCGTAAACAACTTTTATCCTTTACCAAACCAACATTTTTTTTCTGTAAAATCTTATTTCATAATAGCAACATCCGGTCGTAGGTATGAGTAATTCGCCAATTAATTATTTCCAACTCTACTGGTTTTGAGAATAACCACAGGCGGGTCTGCCGACTATGACGGTTAACCACACGGGTTGCGCAAATAACCGAGTTCGGACGGTCACTGCCGCGCCCGCGCCGTTGCATTCTCCACTTTCCATGTTTTAAATCCAAAGTGCGACCTAATTGCGCAAATCTTTAGGTTTAAAGTAGCTGAATTCATTAGACACGCTTGTAAATAACATAATTTTTATTTCAGCATAAGCATTTGCTCACGACTATATTCCCCAAGGGGGTAGTCAGAGGGGGGGGGGGGATATTCTGAAACCTCAGAATATTCACGTTTCACCAGTAATACCGAAACTCTGTCCAGTTTGACGGGGGGTTAGCCCGTCGCCACTTATAATGGACAGTGGGTACAATACATGCCTCGAAATTGAAGCATGCAGGTTTCCTCACGATGTTTTCCTTCACCGAGAAGCCAGTGGCGTTACAAATCGTACATTAATTTCGAAAAACTCATTGGTAAACGAGTCGGCTTGGACGGGGATCGAACCATCGCCTCCTGCATGGCAGGCAAGGTTACTCGCCACTGGACTACCACGGCTCACTCATTCAAACATTTTTATTTCATCGTATGCGTAATTCTGATGCGTTTGTGAAGTTTACCAGTCCGCATTGATACACCATACCTGAGGGTAGCCCTGTGCCCGTATACAGGGTTCTTCTTAATATGCTGACACTTTTTTAAGGGGATGATCAGACCATCAAACTGAACAACTTTCTCTATGGGACCAACATCGAAATCCAAATGCATGTGACAGCAGATTTTTTTCCGGACTTCGATGTTGGTCCCATAGAGAAAGTTGTTCAGTTTGATGGTCTGATCATCCCGTTAACATTTTCAGCATATTAAGAAGGACCCTGTATAGGCTGATGATGACTTTCAGAACATTTAGAAGAATTACAATATGAAGTCCACGTTTTTTAACCATGCGGTAGCCTCATTCGTCAGTTCGACAAGGTCTTTAAGATTCCCAGGGTAGTTACTAAGTGGCCACTCTTCGACGATATGGCGAACTGATTGAATTTCCTCCCCAAAGGTGACTGTATGGGTCACACACACATTCCCCCACATTCACATGTGAAAGAGCTGGCCCATCCACAACGAGGACCACAGTAAAATAATAATGAGTAATGTCATAAAATTTTAATCATATCATTCAATCAATATCATTCAATAAATGCACACCAAAAAACTAATAGTTCTACTTAAGATTAAATAAAAATACATTTGTACAATAATAATATTCTCGTAAAAAACATATTAAATTAAATTATAGAAACCTAATATTAATCAACATTCAAAAACTCAACAAATTTATATTTAACAAAAATGTAAAAATCTCTTTTACTACGTGGCAATCGACATTAGTAAAGCAAGAACCACGCTTACCATTCGCAACATCTAAGAAAGTGATGAAATCCAAGGATCGTTGCATAATTTAAACCAAACTCACGTGTTAGGTGCTATACCAAATTCCAATCACGTTTGCTCTAAAGTCTAAACATTTTCAAAAAAAATTCCTTTGATATTTATGTTCAAAATTAACACATGCTAGAGAGTCCTTGACGGTAGTTAAGGGGTTGATCAGACCACCAAACTAAACAACAATCAGCTGTTCCATACAAAAATATTAACAGACTTGACTCAAATCTATGGTCCACAGATTTTTTCGTGGTTTCGATGTTGGTCCCTTAGAGAAAGTTGTTCAGTTGGTCTGGTCCTCCCCTTAAAAAGCCATCAGCATATACCCCTACCCTGGACCACCCTGGACCCTATATAATAAATAAAAATATACTTAGTGCCTGTTTCACCACTTTTGGATATATATTTTGACATATATTTTGTATGAAGAATATGTTAAATGAGCTGTCGGATAAGCTAACAAGAACTTATTCGGAAGTGGTGAAACCTGCCCTTACACTAAAATGTTGTAAGTAGGTATAGAAAAAAACTAGAAAATAATCTTGATGTACCGAATGACGAAATAATAAAAAAAATCATGTTCTAAGTTCTAGAATCAACTTCGTTACTAAAACACATAAATTTCACTTCTATACTAAACTTTTTGGCAAAAACAAAATTCGATAATCATACGTCCGTAAACGAATCTTGCAACTTTCTCAGTTTAAGCCACACGCCTCCTTCAGCTGCGCAGGGTAAAGAGGAGGCCTTGATCCTCATAGGAACCGGTGTTCTCTCGTCCAAAACTAGCTCGTACTTTTGTAATAGCTTCACTAACGCCATCTTTGACTGTATGTACCCTTGACGGAGACCTAAAAACGAACTCTTGTTTAAATACACTCGTAAACTTTAATGATTATGTGTGCATTGGCTTTAAGACGCTCCCCATAGGTAAACGCAGGGCCGGTCCATATTTTGCTGGTTTTTAGAAACTATCTTTCCGTATTTGAAAGACATACAAATTAAATTAAAGATTGAAAAAGTCGGGCGTCGAGCGGGATTCGAACCCACGACTTGCCTATCCGGGGCATGCTCCACTCCAACAGAGCTGTCATACAAATTAATGAAAAATATAGCAATGATCTTCAACATCTGGACTTTATTTGCTATGAAGTATATTTCTTATTTTTCTATGAAGTACATATGAAAACTGTGTAAAAAGGAAAGCCTAAATATGGGAAAAAATCTGTATTATGTGCATCTACTTTATAAGTTGAAGTTATTTTTACTTGCGACACACACCATTGTGCATACAATATTAAGATCTAAAAATGCTAGGAAGTAATTTTTTTAAGACTTATATTTCATTAGTTAGATAAATTCAAAATTTGGAGAGGATTTTCGAATTTGATTTCCTTGGATTAGAAGGCAACACAGTGACATAATGGTATACCTACTAAAATGATGCAGTTTAGTAGAGGTGAGGCGGTTCTGAAAGGGTCAAGGTCGTTCGGTGGGGGATACCTCTTAAGCGAGTGCAGTGCAGTACTTGTTTACGAAGGTCGTTTGACTGCTAGTATTAAAATTAGACATTTGGTAGGTCAGTTGTCTCTAAATTTCTGTCTGGGAGTTCTTAGGGAAATTAAAATAAATAGTCAACAGAACTGGACTTCACAGATAATTATTGTTATAGGTACCTAAAAGGCTACTAAAAGGTCACCGCTAATGACGTCTGTCGTTCAGGAATTAAGATGAAAGGCGGTCTCCAAGACATTAAAAGAATAGGTTTTTAACTTTTTTAACGCCGCGCTGTGCCCGAGCGATCGAGCTCGAATGCAATTGTGAAAACTGCAGCTCGGACTAATTTTACCTACAAAAAAAAATGGGCTAAATCACGATTTCGCATTCCCTTGTTTCCTGGAAACGAATTCTTCAAATTTGCTTGCTGGATGTCTGAACACAACGGTAAAATTGAGAAAAGTTTTCGGTATTTTCGAAAGGCTCCTAGTTCTTATGGTACCTTAGTAATTTATCGGAAAAACAATACACGGACATGGCAGAGGTAGCATAGATAGTATGGTAAAAATTAGTTCTAGTGTCATTAACCTGTCTTATGCCGGGAAATACAGACACAATAGAAATCAATTGTTTTTGTCGCGCGGATCCACGTTCCCGAACCCGCCTTTCCTCTTAAAGACTACTTTCATACCGACTAGGGTATGAGGAGTGAGTTGATGTCTTATTTAGGGCCTGTTTCACCACTTTTGGATAAGTTCATGTTAGCTTATCCGAGAGCTCATTTGACATATTTTGTATGAAAAATATGTCAAATGAGCTGTCGGATAAGCTAACAAGAACTTATTCGGAAGTGGTGAAACAGGCCCTTATCGTAGAAAATAAGTAAACTTCAAGTCGTAAATTTTACGAAAATGTGTTAAAAATTACGGCTTTTAATGAATGAATCATAGGTGAAGGATGAATGACCACCTAGATGACCACCAACCTTCAAATTGTTTTGATTGACAGGTTATACTATAGTAACAGTTATTTATGATATCTTAGTTCATTCTAATATAACCTTTACCGTAAACGAGTAAGGTTCTATGATTATAATTCAAAAGGTACTGACCTAAACATTTTCGTGGACCTTCGCCAAAGGGCATCCAATGGCAAGGATGTATTTTAGGCTTGTTTTCTGGCGAGAATCTTTCCGGGTCGAAATTTTCCGGTTCGGGAAAGATCTCCGGGTCCATTTGTATGGCATGTATGGGTATGAATATAAGGGTGTTTTTATCGATTACTAAATCACTGTTGGGCAGTTTGTATTCCTTATTACATCGTCTGAATAAGGCTCGTAGTGGAGGATATTTTCTCATCGTTTCTGTAAAGGAAGATTATTCATTATGTTATGGTTAGATTACTGATAGTACCTGGGTAGCAGAGTTTTGCTCAGTCGGCGCCTTATGTAGATATTTAGGTAAACAAATTGTGCCAAATAATATGTTATGTCCCAAAAATCACCTAATCTATAAAGCCTTTTTCAAGAAACTAATTACAAAAGTTTATATAAGAATTTCTTGTATTATACGTACGTTGAAGAATAAATTCTGATGCGTACTTCACTTATGTGTAGTTCACCAGTCCACATTGGGCACGCGTGGTAGACTCAAGCCCATATATCCTCCTTAAGAAAAGGCCTGTGCCCTGCAGTGGCACGTATACAGACCGAAATTGATATCATTAGCATCCTTTTAAACTAAGAGTCTACCCATCAAACTGAACAACTTTTACTATGTGAGCAAAACGATCGGAGTGAAAAAAAATCAGCTGTTGCATACATTTCAAAAATCAGGTTGGTGATGACCAAGTAGTACGTCTTGGCGACAGGATATCCAGTGTACCTCATGTAAAGAGATTGACGATCAACAGCCACAATAATTCTACTGCTGAACACTTCACTGCCCATCTGCATATTTATAATGTAGGATGCAGGTTATTGCAAGATGCACGATTTTATTTTCATCAAGATATAAAAATTCCTATGTTTACAAATCTGTAATAACATCTTACCGTCCAACACCATATTCAAATAGACCATCTCCTGCTGGGCTTCATAGGGGCACTCCCCGCCGTATTTCGCCAGGACCCTCAGCACCTCCTCCCTGGCCCTCTCTTGGACCTGGTGGTTGCGAGCCAGCTCGTAGGCCGCAAACTGGCCAGTGGTCGCCGAGGTCTCGTACCCAGCGAACATGTACAGCATCGTGTTAGCTGCGACTTCCCTCATTGAGAACGGGAAGCCGTGGAGGTGTTTTGTTTCTCCTGGAATAAGGAGTTTACTTGTGTATAAAAGCTGACCAAAAAAGTCGTGCTATGGTGCGGCCTGAACGATGAGATGAAAGTTACTCTATAGGTATAACAATTTGTAGTTATAACTGGACATAATTATGTTTCTATGGGAACATTCGATCTTATCATGGACACGACCAGGGATGATAGCATTACTCATACTAAATGAGCACGAATCTATAACTATTTCTCAACAGAGGTAGACATCAACATATATGGTCATTATATTGGTCTGATGGTATTTTTGGCATTCAAATAAATAATGTTTAGGGTCCTTCTTAATATGCTGACACTTTTTAAGGTGATGATCAGACCGTCAAAATGAACAACTTTCTTTATGGCACCAACAGCGAAATCGCGAAAAAAAAAACAGTTGTTCCATACAAAACTGCACAGGTCGAGCCAAAAGTATGCGACAGCAGATTTTTTCTACGCGATTTCAACGTTGGTCCCATAGAGAAAGTTGTTCAGTTTGATGGTCTGATCATCCTCGATTGATTTTATCGATTCTTTACGTAATGTTTCAAAACCACAATACGTAAAGAATCGATCCGAAAAGAACAAGTGAATGCATGAAAATATGCATAAAGAGATGATATGATGATAAGTCGAAAGAAATGTTAGAATCATAGTGGTTGGTGAGATGTAGTCTCTGCCTACCCCCATTGGGCAGTAGCATGATTATGTAGAGTTATTCCCTTTGCAGCGAATTTCCCTTACGCCGAGTTTTTCTACGTCGAGTCTCCGTTCGTAGATTCCCTTTACGCCGAGTACAGTCAGAAAAAAAGGCTCCAATGGTATGGGTTTCGTTAAATAAGTAATTAAAGTATAATGTAATTAATGAAGACGTTAAGTATACCTACAGCGAGTGAGGAAAGCAATCCGTTTAAAAATAGCACTAGAGTTCTAACAACAGATTACGGATTCAATGCGTGATCTGATAGTCACCGTGTCAGATACATTTCGCCACGAATTCTCTTAAATTTTGCAAGAGACCGCTATCCATGCGTGACGTTACAACACTCTTTAACCTCCTAGAGTACCTACTAGGCATGTGCAGGGCGCGATGTCAAAAATTGATAAAACAAAGTAGTTGGTGATTTCGTTCAGTACCCGAAAAAAAAAAAAATGTAGTTACCCATTATTGATTATTATACCCGTATGTAAAATTCTTACTTTCGTTCTTAGTCGGCAGTACAATATTTTAAAACTTTCAGACGGGGTGATTTTTGGATTGCAACTACATAAGATACATTTCATAAACTTTCAGGAGTGCGTTTTTTGAAAGTCACACGTTCAAATCAGCAGTAGAAAGATGCATAATCTCCGTAATTTTGACACTTTCTACTGATTTGAGCTTTTCAAAAATACTACTCCAGGTCGATTTTTAATTAAAGATAAGCTATGACTTATGCCTTTTGAATCTCTGATTTTCGTATCTAAGGAAAGATGTACGCTTATTGGAATTAAAAGTAGAACCGGAGCAGGTGTAAGGCCTATACAAAGAGGTACAGGTTGGTAGGACAGACAGATAGACGAAAGGACAGCGTGGACTTATGAATAGGTTCCCGTTTTCACCCTTTGGGTACGGAACCCTAAAAAAGAACAGAAAACATCTCATTTAAGGCTCGGTTTATACAGAAGAGACGTGTGGCGGTGCCGAATAGTCAATGTAACACAATTATAACCTTATAGTACGTATCATAACGTCGTTTGGATAATATCGCCCGTGCCTCCAGGCGACGTCATCTGGAGGCACGGGCGCGATTCTCCTTTACCATAAAAACGACGCTATGCTAATAGGTACAATATTAATAAAATAACGATGTAACGGTACTGTCGGTCATGGCACTGTACTGACATCAATGCATCGCATGAATAGACAGAGGTACTGCATCATGTAATTATGTGTTTTTGTGCGTAATCTTAATTAAAAGCCTTGAGTAAGAATACTAACAATGGACCTAAACCATGAACTATGCAGTTGCGAATATTATAAAAATAATACAGGCACATCAATGCCATCGATTATAAATTGTTATTTTCTCATTCATTATAATGATTTATTCTTATGATTATCGGTTCAAACTCATTAAATACAATGCATTAAGACTGACGACCGTTTTCCCGTTTAGGTTTACAATGCCCTTTTCCCAAAACGTTCCCTTCCCCACAATGTCCCTTTCCCATAGTCTCTTTGCCCGAATAACCCTTTCCGAAAATTTACTATGATACTAACCAATTCTAGAAATGTGTCTGATCTAATCACACGCTACGACTCTGACCCATACACCTCTTTGCCTCATCCACATACCTTCAACATTTCATGCACTTCCATCGGTTGAGGGCGCTAAGCACATTTTGTTATTATATCCGGCCTGCATGCTTAAATTTCGAGGCATGTGTTGCTCCCACTGTCCAATACAAGTGGCGACGGGCTCACTCCCCGTCACACTGGACAGAGTTTCGGTACTACTATTGTAACGTGGATGTTCTAAGGTTTCAGAATATAGTCGTGAGCATATTGGCATGATATCCGACAAAAATGTGATTAATGCTATTCGTGGAATTTCATATTTTGAATGCCATCTTAATAGATAGTTGTAATCAACTGATTTTGAGTAAGTTGAGATTGATGAGTTTTTCTGATTTGTGTACGTAAACCGACTGCTCTCAAATGGTGAAGCAAAACATCGTGAGGAACCTGCGTACGCTGAAGAAATTCTGGCGCGTATGTGAAGTCTACCAATCCGCATTTGGGCATGCGTGGTCGACTAACGCCCATAGGTCACTCACCCTCCTTGAGGTTAGACCTGTGCCCTCCAGTGGACCATTTATAGGCTGATGATGACGACAACTAATTTTACCTTCTTCATCAATCATCGTCCCATTCTTCAGCTCGATGAGTGTTTGTAGGAAATCATTTCTCTTGTACGAATGTTTCTCTCTGTATGCAACAGTCTCGGCTACAAGACTGTAGAAGAAATTCACGATTCGTGGACTAATTCGTTTTAATTTTAAATTCTTGAAGATGTCCGGCGCTACGAACGCCAGTGTGCGTTTTAATGCCCTGAAAATAGGAAAAAAAGATGTGTTTAGGTTAAACAACATGGAAGCCTAAAATTGAGTTATTAAAAACGAGTTTATCAAATACATTTGTGAATATTATTTCCGTTTTTTTTTTTGGCACACGTATACAGTTTTCTCAGGGAGCAGTTACTGCTTTTTACTGCGGGCTGTTAGGGGTACCACACCAGTGACGTCGAAGCGCCCTGGTAGGTCTACCGAACCAGTGAATTAAGCAACCTGCCCAAGGGGCACTCATAGTGGGTACGGACCTCGGCAATGGGCGTTGCTGGGACTACGCGACGGGTTGGGTAGCGGGGATCGGTGAGATTTTATTTCAGATAAGTAACAATGCAATTTACTAATGTCATTGATGCATACAGTCATTCCATTCCAGTATAATAACGTATAAAAGTTAAAACTATAGCCTGTAAGTTCCCGCTGCAGGGCCAAGGTCTCCTCTCAAGAATAAGGGTGGGGCCAAACTCCACCACTAAGTGCGGATCGAAGAACATACAAATTTACATCCTTTTGTAACGATAAAGCCATTATTGGTCTATCCGTAGGGTCTATCCATATTATATCTTTGAATAGATTAATTGGCAAGCCCCGGATTGCAAGTTTGCCAGTTCGAATCCCGTCTGATATCCACTTATATACTTTTAGTTTATCTAAATTACATCTAAGTGAATCGTTTACACATTTTTAACGGTATTTAAGATCAATAATATATCGAAATACTATGTAATTACGGTCCTTCTGAAAATTTCTACTATCAAGTTCATCCGTCTTTGATTTTCACACAAACGACATATTTTTTTTTTTATTTTTTTTTTTTTTTTATTTTATTGACAAAACCAACAGCTTTACAAAAAATATAAACAGGGGTAATATTAACACTTCTTAAGCTAATAATAGGTTTCGCTAGTTTAAGTAATTGACTTATCTAATTTATCGTAAGCTAGTTTAAAATCAAGATAAACGAGCGCATCTTTGCTTTTAAATGTTTCTACACATAAATAAATCATAGATATTATAAATACAGATACACATAGATTCACAACTATAAAGGAATGATTCATTGTGTAGACGGAAACTTTGCCACAACATTTTACTGCACTTTTAGCAGGGCACATTGAAGATTTCCGGATTAACTGACGTGCCATAAGCTACATTATTATCCCATCATCAATTTTTCACTAAGAGCACCTAACTCTGGCCGGTGTGATACGTTGATAGTGCGCCCATAATGCTAAAGTTGGATTACTGTTAGCTACGACTACTTGATTCCGATCTGAAACGCTTGCTGCAACTGTTACTGTTGGCGCGCTCCATACAAACGAAGTCTGCTTATATTTTCAATACTAACCAATCAAAGTCAGTGAAAATTTTCAGTAACAATCTAAAAGTAATCTCTATGCTTGTCTCGTCAGATTTTCGCTAAAATGTATAGTTTTAAAGTTATAGTGCTTCAAAGATTTCCATACAAATCTTAAATTAATCCTAGCATTAAAACTGTATATTTTAACGAAAATCAGACAAGATACAAGAATCGAGATTTGTTTCTAGATTGTTTCTGCAAAATTTGATTGACTTTAATTGGTTAGTATTGAAAATATCACCAGACTTCGTTTGTATGCAGCGCGCATTTACGCATTCTGAATAAACTTCTCTTAAAAAGACTTTGGTAACTGTAGCAAAGTTTCTAATCAGTAATCACCCACAACAGAAATCTTATTTGGGGTAGTCGTGAGCTTATGAATGTAATATAAATATAATTTTTATGGTACTTACCAGTATAAAGATTTAGGCTCAAAATATTCCTGTCCTCGAATATGGAACTCCGATTTGGGATCGTTAAATCCGTTACATTCAACTCCAAAACCAACACTTCCGATTATTTCCATAGAATACTTCTCATAGAAATCCGAGAAATTCATCGAATCACCGTCCGAAAAAACTCGATCTGCATAATCCAAAGCTTCATTCGCTATGTTCTCCACCAGTGGGTACATATTTCGCAATTTTCCACTGGTAAACGTCGGAGACATTTTAACTCTTAAATTCTTCCATGCACTCCCGTGGATGTTAAACAGATGGCCAGCCAAAGGGTCGCCGACTCCTCCAGAAAAAATCCCATGGGATTGAAAATGATCGAAGTCCTTAATCAAGATAAGCTTTGCTATCTCTGTGTCCCTTATACATAACACTGGCCGGTGAAACGAGTACATGCCCACATATGGTAAATTTTTATATTTAGTATAACTATCACAGTACGGCTGGAAAAACTGAATTTTTCTTGTTATTACTTCCTGAATGTTCCCGAAAGGGAATGTTGGTTTTGGACCTTTAACACCCTTACAACTCCAATACGAGAATTTATGTCTATACCATAGAAATATTAAAAAAGCTATGGAAAATATTAATTTGTATGTTATAAATGATAGAACCAAGATAGCCATGTTAATTTTTTCTTTTTCTTTCCCGCTATGCACTCATTTTTAATCGTTGTTTTAATGCACTTTATTAATACTGGATCTGAAGGACAGTTTGAACTCCGAATCGAGTATTTCGTAAGAATATCCTTGTCGTCGATCGCGTAAGACAACGGCAAATCAACTGGCATACCGAAGGCGCCACACCGATGACTTGATCCATGTATTTCAAAACATAAGCAAACAGAGGTCACAAAACTTTTAAGAAAAGTAGAACGGGCGGCAATGAACTTCAAGACTTTATCTTTTTAATTAAGTTGGTTGTAATCGTACCTACTATTCGTAACAGTACGCTGATTATCTGTCTCTAGGCCACGCGATTTTGTTTGTCTAGTTCATAGTTTATCTGTGGTGCAAAACTTGAGTTTGTCTGGCGCACCCTGGGCAGTCAGCCTCGATACAACCATTACTGACTGGCTAATCTTACAGCATAAGTGATTGATATGCGACATAACTCATGCTAACACGAAGAGAGGAAGAATAGTTTATCTGTTGCGAAAAATAGGTGCTAAAAGTGATCGATTCGTCCGACAGGAAAATATCCGGTCTTTGCGAGCTCCGGAAACATTAGGGAATTAGTTAGGTACTTATCTTATTGGAAAGAGAATAATAAAATGAATTAATTATCCACTAAAATATTTTCAGAACACAAGTAAATGAAAACAATTTTCAAATCGTGAACATTCGGAGGGAACAAACACCATTTTTGGTGTAGTTTTTATACGGTCTTCTAATTTTGAATCTTGAACATTTATCGATATCTTACCCTGCTGTCATAGTTACGATATTAAACTGAATTTGTTACCTATATTATTCTGTTACAAGCTTACTAATTTTGTTATAAAAGAAAGGGTGAAAATGGATACAGTAAAGATAAGATTCTTCAATATCGCCTCTCAAAAGCCTATATCATAGCTTTGAATAAAAATTTGCCTTGTAGTAGATGGCATCAATTTCTTTTTATTTCTAATAACACTCTGTATTAAAAGTAAACAAACAAAAGCTGACATAACAACTCGTAACACCAAATTATTATAAAAACATAACTTTTATTGAATAGGCAATAAATTACAACACTGATTGTTATATCGTAATTCTTAGATACAAAACTATTAACCTTATTACATAATCTATAAATTCATTTACTTTTGTAAGACAAAGCTGAACAGTCGGTGTCACAATCGGCTTTGATTGCTTCTCTCCTTAATTGTACCAAATGTTGCAAATATTCTGTAGGTGTTCTTCCCGACACTTCTGAATGTCTTTTAACTTTATTATGATAATCTTCCAAATAACCTTCGTAGTGGTACACAGACGTATCAAGACTCTTACAAGAATCTAGTAGATTTCTTTCAAGGCTCGAGAATCTTTCCCTTCTGACATCATTATAATCTCGATTGAATTTGTCTTCAAAAAATTGTCTTCTTTGCCTAAATTTATACTGTGCTCGTTCATTTTCAGTACTGTCACTAGTAGTGATATCTTTAACGTTAAGCGATAAAAATCGTGGAGGAGAATCTGCATCTTCCATTTTGTCTAGACCCAAAAACTCTTTATACAATTTAGCTCTAGCTGTTTTATATTTTGAATTATGGCATTTATATACAGGCGTATATCCTCTTCGTAAACTACCCGCCGCCGTACTACTTGGCTCTCCTTTCTTCCAAATAAATGAGTTGGTATCTACTTTGCTTGAGTCGGTGGAATCCGAATTATTGCTTCCATGTGAATCTTTACAAGAGTCAAACTCTTTTTCTGAGTTCGTTACTTCTGAACTTATGTTTGATTTATTATCATTTTGTTCCCATTCCCAACTAGTTTGCGAAGCCACAGATTGTGCTGAAACATCATCTTTGAATTTAACAACTCTTTTGGTATTATCTCTTTCTCTTTGCGGAGAAAGTACTATATTATATGGATATACATTCTCATTGCGTCCTAATATCATATCTTTTATCTCTTCCTGGCTAATCGCTTTACAAGGACTAATTGACACACGTGGTAAAGCTAAATCTTCAACGCCTGGAAACTCTTCACTATCTTTCCTTTGTAATTCTGAAGTGGTTGATACAGTGTCATTACTTACAGCGCTATTTTCTACAATTTCACAAATAATATGATTAATGTTACTGGGATTCGTTTCATTATCTTCTTTTACAGTAGTATCGATAGTATTGTGGTTGGTCAATAAATCAGGGGTCATCATAACATTTGTTGGTTTATTATTACTAACTTCAGCCACTACATTTTCATCAGAACTTTGAGATTCAGATTCTGCGGGATATTGTTGAGATATATTTATACTGATGACTGGAGCGGAAGAACATTCTTGCAAATGACTTCTAATATCACTTTTGATATATTTAGATAAGTTAAAGGGCCGTTTCCTTCTCCGTGGAGGTGGTACAATCGGCGTTTGAGTACACCGATCACACTTTGCAACGATATCAGTCATCATAAAAGAGTTTTTACAAGAGACTGGTTTGTTGTCCGTTGCTGTAGAACAGTCGCGGAAATCTAATGATCCACACTTCGGTCCGACAGCTATTTCCTTGCAGCGAGGTTTCATCGGCGTAGTTTCAGTGGCAACGTCACGTCGATATGTAAAAGAATGCGCTGTCCTTATGACATACATCTCTAAATCTGTTTGAACATCAATCCCTTGATCTCTTACTCGGGTCACCATTTTTCGTGTCTGTGTATGAGCTGGTATACCTATCCTTCTTTTATTTCTCATCGCTTTTTGACTCAATTCCATCAAACGTTGACGAGCGTTTGTGCAAATCTTCAATTCACTTAGGGGCTCCATAATTTTCTTATCCATCATCGTTTCCATTTTGGAAACAGCTGCTTCCTCTTTCTTTTTTAGCTTAGAATACAGTCTTTCTGTGACAGACGCTACTATTTCTGCTCTCTGGTTATCGTAGAGAATGGGAATTTGTTTAACTTTATCGGTTTCTTCTGTTTCATTAATCTGCTCTTGACTTTGACCTAACGATGACTTTCTCATGTTAGTACTGTGAGGTTGTAATGCCTTATCTATATGTAGAACTTCTTGTGACTTATATTGTCTTCTTCTATGTCTAAGGGGGGCTATTACTTCAAGATCGCTTCCACTTCTGGTCCTTTCCAAAGTTGGACCGAATAATTTATCCACTTCTTTGGTTATTTCATCCTTAATATTAACGTTTTTGTCTATTGTGTTAATAACTTCTGAACTGCCACTGGCGACTGATGAAGCTGTAGATTCTGAAGTCTGAGCTTCAGCTTTCGAGTTAAACATGTTCATTATGTTCCCTATTTTGGTTTCTAGATTTGGATCATCGCTCTGAATATTTCTGCCAGCCTGCTGTATCCAATGGTTGTCATCAAAAGTTATTTTACCGGTCTCAGGTATCTGAAAAGACAAATTTCCGTTATACGCATTTACATATGACAAGTCCACTGAGTAATTTTAAGTAATTTTCTGAATCAATAACCAATAACTTGGACATTGTCAGTGTCACACAGAATACCTATCTAGTACATACGTAAACTCAGGACCATAATTCCCTATCGTGGTGGTTAGGAACCTTGCTACAACTACAAACTATCTTTTGAACCATGTAGTTGTAGCAACGTGTGAAGTAGGGGGATACCCATTTGCCCACAGAAATGGTCCATTATAAGCCGAAACCGCACAATCTAGTACTTTTAATACAGGGTGTTAACTTAAATGCGTTATATACTTACGGGGATGCTTCAGACTGTCAAACTAAACAACTTTCACTACGGGACTAACATTGAAATTGTGAAAAAGAAATAGCTGTTCCATACATTTGGGTCGATTAGTTTGGGTTGAGTAGTAGTAACGATTGCCATTTTCTATGGAACAACCAATTATATTTTTTTTCGTTATTTCAATATTGGCCCCTTAGTAAAAGTTGTTCAGTTTGATGGTCTGAAGAGCCCCTTAAGTATTTAACTCATTTAAGTTTTCACCCTGTATACAACTACATGTACTTACATAAAGAATGTGATGACTAGTCAACTCAGCCAGTAAAGAGTTCAGCTGGACCTGGAGAGCAGCTCTGGAAGCTGAACTGGGTCCGCTGCAGAGCACCCGCGGAGTGGGGATGTGACGCGCGCGCGCAGCCCAGTGCAGGGTCGAAGCTGACTGATTCGAAGAAGCAGGCGACACTCGGAGACACGACTGAGACCACACTATCTAGTACTTGTATGTACTACTATATACTTACATAACGAATGTGGTGATTACCCAACTCAGCAAGTAAAGAGTTCAGCTGGACCTGGAGAGCAGCTCTGGAAACTGCACTGGGTCCGCTGGAGAGCACCCGCGGGGTGGGGATGTGATGTGCGCAGCCCAGCGCAGGGTCGACGCTGACTGACTGGCCGTAGCAGGCGACACTCGAAGACACGGCTGAGACCACACTATCTAGTACTTGTATGTACCTATACAACATGTACTTACATAACGAATATGGTGATTAGCCAACTCAGCAACTAAAGAGTTCAGCTGGACCTGGAGAGCAGCTCTGGAAGCTGAACTGGGTCCGCTAGAGGGCAACCGCGGGGTGGGGATGTGACGGGCGCGCGCAGCCCAGCGGAGGGTCGACGCTGACTCGCCGTAGCAGGTGACACTCGGGGACACGGCTGAGATCAGATTATTATACTGAAGAAGTGGTTTTATAAGGAAACTGTTGCTAATAATAATAATAATAATCATCATCATCAGCTTATCATCGTCCACTGCTGAACATAGGCCTCTCCCAAGCCGCTCCACAAAACTCTGTCCTCGGCCTTCCTCATCCAGTCAATCCCCGCCATTTTTTATCGGTCGTCTGTCTAGCGAGCAGCAGGGCGTCTCTCACTACGCCTACCAGTTCGCGGTCTCCACTCTAGAACTCTGACACCACGTCGGTTGTCAGTTCTTCGGCAGATAAGATCAGCCCATTGCCACTTCAGCTTACTATTTTTCTTTGCATTTAGTTCTCTGACGTATCACTTCATTTCTGATGTGATCTCTCAGAGAATCACCGAACATAGCTCACTCCATAGCTCGCTGAGCGACCTTGAATTAATGAACTAGTCCTATCGTCAGGCGAGTTCCGCCACGCCACGTTTATCGCCACTTTTCAGCCTACACTACGTAGTTCCAACGATACCAGGGACGACCCACTGCACGTCGGCCAGTAGGTCGACCCAGGTATGCTCTCCTAACATGCCGATCTTCACCCATTCTTTCAATGTGACTGCCTCCGTGGTCTAATGGTTAAGAACATTGGGCTCTTGACACGGAGGTCGTGGGTTCGATTCCCACGGGGGACACCTAGTGTTATGTCACTTTGTGCGTGTTTCCCCAGTTGGTTAGAACATTGCACGCCCAATCACCTGATTGTCTAAAATGAAAGATGATTCCGTGCTTCGGATGGCATGCCCCGGCTACTATCTCTGGTGGTAGTAGTCGTTGTATAAAAACTACGTCAGAGGCCGTAAGGCGGTCTGAAAATACTCTAACTCCAGGGTTTGCTGCCCACACGATAAAAAGAAGAATGTGGATTCTCAAAGGTGTTCAGATAAAGTTATAGCAGATTTGGAACCATCTACTAATTTCTCAGACAAATATACTATGTTCTCACTTGCGATGATGAAGGTGCTCGCGCCTCCAGTGAAGCAGTCCTTCAGGAGCCAAGTCAGCGCCGAGTCGCGGTATGGCACGAACCTTCCTCTACTTCCTCCACTCACTGAGAATAACATAACATGAATACTCTTTATTGCACACCGAGAACATAATTATAACAAAAACAGAATAATGATAACCCGAAAACCTAATTCAGAAGTCGTGGCTCTAAAATTCACTTAATTCCCTAGTGAATGAGGAATTCATGTAAATTAAAGCACTAGAAAGTAATACACATCCCAGAGGGAGTCGTCGGATCATAAAATGTTTACAACAAGCACAAAAATTTTACCAAGAGCAGAAATAACGTTGCTTAGGGCCACCAAAGATTTGTTTATATTGGCGCCTTCCTTCTGCCTGCCGCTGCCGCCGCAGCCTTCCCTACTTGACTTCTCGCTGCAAATTAAAAACCCGAATGAAACAAATAATCTGGAAAACAGAAATGCTAACAAATGTTGGTATTATAAAGGGGCATACGTCAACTAAAGAAACTAGTTATGATTTTATTATTCTATAGTATAATACTCGTAGGTACCATACTGCGTAGGTAGTTTCTGAAATTTTTGAGTTGTCCTTGAATTTGTATTTATTAAATTTTAGTATTCGTAAACAATTTCTTCAGAATTTGGATGTGCCTTAATAAATACATTATTATAGGCAATCAAATGCAAATTTCATAAAATGCACGTTAGAAAATGAAATGAAATGTAAATTGCTACCTCAAATAGAAGCATTGTTTAGAAATCATTATTCCAGAACAAGACCCAGTTTACAATCTGAATTCGTTGAGTCAAATCAAGCTTTCTAAGCAGAAAAAAATGTTCTTGCAGTAAGTTAGCATAAGCATATGCTCACGACTATCTCCCCTGATATTCTGAAAACCCAAAACATCCACAGCACGCAGCATCTGCAGCAAGTTGATGGCAGATAATAATTTAATCGACTGTTTTACCGAGCACGTGTCGTAAAACCATCTAACACGAAATCGTCTGAGATTCATAAGATCTTGGTATCGTAGCAGTAAGTCTTCTGCTACCTTTTGTTTCATATAAACATAAATTTGTATGGTAACTGGTCTCTAAGAATGCTTGAAACCCCAATAGTGCAGTTTCTTTAATAACACACTTCTGCTTCCTTCTAAAATAGTGTTTGTTACCTGCCAGCAAAATCTGCTAGGTCGAGAAGCGCGTGGGACCTCGACGATGAAGTTCCTTCGTGTGACGGCGGTGCGTCGTTTGCTCCCTTCTAAAATAGTGTTGTTGCCTGCCAGCAAGATCTGCGAGATGCAGGGTGGCGCATGAAGTAGCTAGCTCGAGGAGCGCGTGGGACCTGGATGATGAAGAATTCCTTCGTGTGGCGACGGTGCGGCGTCTGCTTCCTTCTAAAATAGTGTTTGTTACCAGTCAGCAGGGTGGCGCGTGGAGAAGCCAGCTCGAGGAGCTCGTGGGACCTCGATGAGTTCCTTCGTGTGACGGTGGTGCATCGTCTGCTTCCTTCTAAAATAGTGTATGTTACCTGCCAGCAAGATCAGCGAGATGCAGGGTGGCGCGTGGAGTAGCTAGCTCGAGGAGCGCGTGGGACCTGGATGATGAAGAATTCCTTCGTGTGGCGGCAGTGCGTCGTCTGCGCGTTCCCTCGTCTACCAGCGACAGGAGGGTTTGAACGTCGTACACTGCCACACGACGAAGATCTGCAGAACATCTTAAGTTATTTTGATTGCGATGGTAGGTACAGGTTTATGAGTCTTACCGATGTACATGCGCAGTTGAAAAATGATAATAAGTAGAGTTTCGGTACTACTGGTGAAACGTGGATGCTCTGAGGTTTCAGAACATCTCTGACTAACCCCTCGGGGAATATAGTCGTGAGCATATACATACATACATACAGGATTAGATTAGAGCATACAATTTCTAGATTACATTGCAACAAACTTGGAATGAGCTCACTCTGAACATAAGGCCCCCTGGACGGATGCTCCCTGACCCGTAGATCCTTGCGAGAGTTGCCCCGGCGCCGCGGCAGGGAGTGACAGGTGACAGGAGCCTCTCCTACCAGCAGGTCGTGCACACGCTCGTTGTAAATCTCCAGGAAACTGGACCATGTGAAGATACAAATAAGATTGTTATTAAAGACAGCAGCTTCTAGCTTCGCCTCTGGACGAAGTAAAAAGTAAACACCAAATTTCAAAACCAGTTTTCTAGAGACGAATTGTTTGATAAATTTGATTTGATAAAGTTCAGTCGTTATATTTGGTTACTTAACATATCTTCTCAGCTGATAGACGTCCACTGCTGGGCATAGGGATACTACGACTGCGAATTATCAAATCTAGGATACATCGGTATTTTTACATTGTTCCTTACTTTGACTTAAATACAAAATATATAAGCAACTACTTACTTACCTAATAAACCTAACAAAGTATTGTTAAGTACCTAATATAAATATCTGCTCTTGCAGGATTTGAAACAACAAGGGTCCTCAACTGTTATAGATAGATTGTTTAACAACAGACAAAAGCTCAAAACAGAAGCGCTGTAACCACCACCGCTGTGTGTAAATACCATAAATCCCTACTTAGTGATCACTGAACACTATTACCTACAGTTCACAATAAACGTTAAAATCTACGCATATTTAACAAGTGGGAACAACTAATGGCCCCCAGTCACGACCGCAAAATAATTGTCTTCAAATTAATAGACCAATTTTCCCGTGAAAACTAACCGGAGCTTTAACTTTTAACTAAACTGCGAAATGACTACCAAACAGACCTTGAAAAGACTGTAAAATTGTTTCCTTTTACTCCAAATGACTAAGTTATGTTATCTTAGTATATGATTTGGTTATAAACTTATAAAATACTTATTGTTTTATCTTTAACAGCTCGATGGCTAATTCGTTAGTAAAACCACCTGCAAAGCCTAAATTTAAGAACAAATATTTGTATTTTGATAATGAATATATTCTAAATATGGTCCTGCTTAAAACTGAACAACTTTCTCTAAGAGAAAAAAAAACAAATCGCAATTAAAAATCTACTGTTCGAAACAAACTGCATTTCTTTCGATGTCGACGTTGGTCTCGTAGATAAAGTTGCTCATTTCATGGTCTGGTCATCCCTTTAAAAACCGTCAGCATAATTTAAAAAAGTTATAGCCTGTAGAATCCCACTACAGGGCAAAGGCCTCCTCTCACGAACAAGGATGAGAGGAAGTGGGCCATCGGGGGAACTTATAAACCTGGCACTATTGTACGATCCATCCCACTGCTGGGTTAATATAGCAGTAGGACACTTTAAGTAGCCGCAGTTATTTGTAATTTTGTACCTACAAATTTCGGTTGCAAACTTGGTTCAAGATCAGTAGCTATCTACTAAAGAAATAAATTATATTCACTGCATAAATCACCACTGACATATTTGCATGTTTCATTACTAATGGCTTAAAACGACATCTCGGTTGTTCATGATACCAAGTACAGTACCAAATAACAAAAAAACCTGGAAACAAGCCATTTCCATATTTATAGCTCAGACATAAAGTTCAAATAGATAAATTTTACGTGAAATGAACCTGACAGTTTTTAGGGTTCCGTAGTCAACAAAGGAACACTTATAGTTTCGCCATGTCCGTCCGTCTGTCCGTGACTTAGCTCAGAGACGCTTAGTACTAGAAAGCCATATTTGTCACTCCGACAAAGTGGTGAAATAAAGTCGTGAAAAATATGTTTTTTAGGGTACCTACACTAAAATATTGTAGATCTGGGAAAAACCATTTTTCGATTTAGGGATGCGTTAGAAATATTAAGCTTTAAAGTGAAAATTTTTGTTAGAGTCACGTGTCGTCGTCGTCGTCCCCGTCTATTCTGACGGGCAACACGGAACCCTACCCTGCGCGTGGCCCGACATGCACTTGGCCTGTTTTTATTTTCTGTTTTCTATATTGTTTTGATTTCAAAGAAAGCTATTACACGGGTGGTAGTGGTAAGGCAGACACCTAGCAGTTAAAGAACAATAAAACTATTCGCCACCTGTCCGGAGACATGTTGTGCCAGGACCTAACCCTTTGTTCCAGGGTTGTCAGATAGGTAAATTAAGAGTATATAACTGCGAGGGCGGGCGCCCGAGCCACAGATTAATAATAATGCGCGCAGCATACAAACGTCCTAATTCCTTTTCCTATTTCGTCCTATTTTCAAAATGTTACTTATATGGGAATATAATTCGGAGCGCTCTCCATACAAACGAAGTTTGGTGATATTTTCAATACTAATAAATTAAAATCTATGAAAATTTTCAGAAACAATCTATAAACTAATATATATATATATGCGTGTAGGTTGCAATGCCTTAAAGATACAAAATCATAAATTAATCCTAGCATTGAAACAGTATATTTTAACGAAAATCTGACACCATACAAGCAGAGAGATTCCTTTCTAGATTGTTTCTTCAAAATTTCATTGACTTTCATTGATTAGTATTGAAAACGTATTTTACAACACTTTAAAAAATTTATAAGAATAGCATAAAAGTTAGTATGTGAAATTGAACTGCAAAAAATAAATATAGATTAGGTACGACCGCTATTTATTACAAAGATTTTTACATTCGCTCCAATAAATAGGTACATTATTCAGATCGAACGGGAAAGTGGCAACCCTATTCTGACACCATAGCATTTACATTATGGCACGATATGAGATAACACGCATACACTGACTGCCGTAACCCGTAAGTGCAGTTTGGTATCAAACATGCCTTCTCTCAAAAAGTGGAAGATTTTAGCTAAGAGAAGTTTATTCCGAATGCGTAAATGCACGCTGCATACAAACGAAGTCTGGTGATATTTTCAATACTAACCAATTAAACTCAATGAAATTTTGCACAAACAATCTAGGAACAAATCTCTATGCTTGTATCGTGTCAGATTTTCGTTAAAATAAATAGTTTCAATGCTAGGATTAATTTAAGATTTGTATGGAAATCTTTGAGGCACTTTAAAACTGTACATTTTTAAGGAAAATCTGACACGATACAAGCTTAGAGATTTGTTTCTAGATGTTTCTGCAAAATGTAATTGAGTTTAATCGGTTAGTATTGAAAATATCACCAGACTTGGTTTGTATGGAGCGCGCCAACAGTAACGCCGAACGCCGTCGGTCACAATAACAATAGATCTTCCATTGTTTCAAAGGCATTTCACTGCAGTCAAAGGTCATACTATTAAACGAGCAATATTTGTTTGTAAGTATATCATGAATAACGTTCTAGAAAACGGCTCTAAAAATTTTGAAAAAAATTTCAACAGAAAAAGGTTTTTGGTGGTAAAAAAGTAGTCTCTTAGTAATCGCTTTTAGTGAAAAGACCGCCCTTTGTACCCTTCTCATTCTTGTTTTAAATTGTATTTTTCTATTCTTGGTTTGAAAATAAAGAATATTTATCTTATCTTATCTTATCTCTTGAAAATTGTTACAAGTAGAGATGACTCTAACAATAAGTTTAAACAAATTTCAAGCAAAGCAAACTTTAAAAATATGACATTATTGATAATACATCGACTGTTGATTTCCCGAAAATAAAGAGTTTCTGGCCGGATGTTCTCTACAACGGAACACCTTCCGACGCAGTGGTAGAGTCGAGAAAATCACGAAGTACCCATGTGATATAGAAATATTTTGAGGTTGAATTTGTGTTTTGAATTAATTAAAACAATAAATTTTGTAGCCTATTGGTATAATGTTTGAAATTAAACCACCATCCCTCATACTATCTCTAGGTACTTACATGGTGTAAGGAAAAGTGTCATTAACCTTTAAACCACATACTCTACCCATCAAACTGAACAACTTTTACTATAGGAGCAAACCTGTCTGAACAGAAAAATCTGCTGTCTCACATTTGAGTCGAGTAGGCGCTGCAGTTTAGTATGGAACAGCAGATTTCATTTTGCTCCGACAAGTTGCTTTTGGTTTTTTTTTCAGGATTTCGATATTCGTCCCATAGTGAACGTTGTTCGACATAGTGAGAGTTGTTGCATCGTTCGATGTACCTAAATAGACAAAATAAGAAGTTAAAATAGCTTGAGTGTGATTGTAGCTCCCACAGACAAACCGAGCAATTGGTTTTGCGGGATTCATTGTTATAAGTGTTCACTGTAACCTATGTAATAAGAATAAATAAAAATAAATAACCTGTTCAGTTTGATGGTCTAAAAAATGTATATTAACCACCTTAAATGTTAATTTGTATTTTTATAACACCCTGTATACCCGTGCATTAAGGGGATATAATTCGGAGCGCTCCATACAAACGTACTATGGTGATATTTTCAATACTAACCAATTAAAGTCAATAAAATTTAGTGAAACAATCTAGAAAGTAATCTCTATGCTTGTATGGAGTCAGATTTTCGTTAAAATATACAGTTTCAATGCTAGGATTAATTTAAGATTTGTATGGAAATCTTTGAGGCACTATAACTTTAAAACTATACGTTTTAACGAAAATCGGACTCTATACAAGCATAGAAATTTGTTTCTAGATTGATTCTGAAAAATTTCATTGAGTTTAATTGGTTAGTATTGAAAATATCACCATAGTACGTTTGTATGGAGCGCGCTCCGAATTATATCCTCTTAAGCCAAGCGCAAAGGGGGTCCTAATCCTCTTTAACTAATTGTTTACATGGTCATGAACATTAATTCAATTAAACACTGATGCGCTTTTCCATTCCAAACAGCCAGATCACATATTTATTAAGTATAATAGGCCTTTACCTTTGATTCCATTATAATACGAAGATAGGTGACGTTCTTACATTACATACTCGAAAAAAATGGACCTTCTTTTCATGTATCTTACGAGTGAAAAGTAATGCCGTGTGATTTGTTTTTTTCTTTTTGAATGATTTGTACGAGTAAAAGCACACGAAGGTATTGTGGTCCCTTAATTCCGCCTAAAATAAAAAAGTTACTGAATCACGCAATGGGCTCAATTTATGCGGTCCATACGCTGCAGGCCAGTCAGCTATCTTCCTGTTTTAATTTAATTAAAGGTTACTACATAACCAACATACCCAACAATCCAAAACACCTTCCTCACGAAATTTAAGAACTGACGCGAGTTTAAAGTTGTTTAAATAGAGACGTAGCCGGTTGAGCTCCTCACACGCGGTGATATCAGAGCAAAGTGTGAAGCCATACTAAAGGTTACACCAACCCCTGTTCACCCTCACACCCTCTCGAACACTACAGGGTGTAAATGAAGACAGTTGCATTACTTTAAGGGGATAATACCGTTGGGGCGCTCCATACAAACGAAGTTTGATTATACAGGGTGTAAGTGACAGCCTAGCAAATACTGAAACGGTGAACTTATACCATCAAACTTTCACTATGGAGCCTACCTCAGGAAACGCGAAAAAACGAAGTCTGGTGATATTTTCATTACTAACCAATTAAAGTAATAGATATTTTTCAGAAACAATCTAGAAACTAATCTCTATGTCTGTATGAAGTCAGATTTTCGTTAAAATGTATAGTTTTAAAGTTACAGTGCCTCAAACATATCCATACAAATCTTTAATTAATCGTAGCAATAAAACTGTATATTTTAACGAAAAACTGACTTCATACAAAAATAGAGATTAGGTTCTAGATTGTTTTTGAAAAATGTCATTGACTTTAATTGGTTAGTATTGAAAATATCTCCAGACTTCGTTTGTATGCAGCACGCATTTACGAAATTAGGAATAAACTTCTCAAACTGCCAGTTGCACGTACGTTCATTAAAGTTAATCCTCTATTAAATCTCTTGCTGTCAATTTTTGTCAATTTTTTTTGTCTTGTTGACGTAGTTAAACCTAGCAGGATATTTAATAGAGGTTTAACTTTAATGAACGTACGTGCAACTGACCGACCTGACCTAAAAAATAGCAGTGTATAGGAAAGTTTTTACGAAAAGTTGAAATGTTTTCTTGCGAAATTCCCTTAGGTTCCTTGAGAAAAGTTGTTCAGTATCATAAGTACAATCACCTTTTAAAGTAGTGCAACTGTCTACACACCCTGTATAGGTAGGTACCTACTGTACTGAGGTTGTGTTCCAACGGGTTGTATTGGGTTCTGAATGGTGCTTGTAATTTTACAGCTTTGTTTATTGACATATTGAGATCATTTATGGCCTTTGACTATTTATATGTGGACTGGTTACGCGTGTAATTCTACTAACAAACATTTCTGCCACTTTTTGCGGGGGGCGAAGTAACATGAAATCCGCAACTTTGGATTTTATTCCCCATAACTTTAGATTCTAATTTTGAATGTTGAAAATCATGAAAAGTAGTCTCGTGTGAACCCCAAACGTTCTAAGTTCGAAGTTATTATTTCGCAATTATAGACAGTCTCGTTTAGTGATAAGGTGTAAAATTGAATGTAAATGCACAAGATCAATTGTGCTTATACCGTGGCAGAGGGGAAATGCTACCGCAAGGCTAGTCCTTATAATAATTAGTCAAAGTTTATGGCAGTGTTGAAGTCGACCCTACCGCACAAGCACCAAAAAGTTACAATTTACAATAACCCAAAAAAAAAACAGAAACAAAAGAGGGACCTAACATTGTACTGAAACTATGACTTATTTTGCTTCCAGTAATAAAAGTATGGCAAAAACATCTGAACACACAGAAGTTGTTCCCTGCAGTGTTGGGATCCAAGTTTAGAAGCTAGTGCTTCTTCTATACTATATATCAAATAAAGTAGAAAAAAAGATGACAGAAGCAGGACCACAAAATCTTTTCAAACCGTGATCATTTTATAAACATTCTAGACACTTATGTCAGTGTTTGATGACGGAATGATTTTAAAGACGAACCACATGTGCACACCACTGCTTCATTAGGTCTTTCAACATCGCCATTTTGTTGTTTGATACAATATTCGTATTTTTTTTAAAGTGTGTAGTTTTTAGAACCCTTTTCACCTTCTTTTCGCCCCTATTTGGAATGGAGTATAGTGCTGTATAAATAACCTGCTGCCTGCTGCCTGTAATATAACTTTATTTGGTGTGAATTGTAAATATCAGCAAAAAAACAAAATTATTAAACTGATAGAACGAATAAAGATAATAGGGGATCGGACAACTAGTCAAATTAGCATTCTTAATCAAATGTCAAAACGTGCACTTTGTATGAAAATGTTTACTAGATACCCACTAGTGACGTCATCAACATTACATTACTTTTTATACTTCATCCTATTATTAAAAATAGTATTCGAGCTAAGGCTTCTTCGGCTATAAGGCCGAGATTCAGAGACGATTTTTAAGTCATAGTTCGAACTCCCATATGTCAAAATCCATACATTTTCGCCACGCATAGCTCGAGCTAAGAATAAAAAATCGTCTCTGAATCTCAGCCTTAGAGCTTCTTTTTTACTAAGAAGATAAATCTAAAATAAATTGTATGCAGTCCGCTCCCCTATTTTAGGATTTGTGTTTTTTTCTGTTTGTGGGTTTTTATTGTTTGATTGTGCACGTATAACACGTGTTAGATCATCATACTAAACATTTGTCATAGATACACATGTAGTTATAGGGATGTTGGGAGAGATAAAGCCATGATGCAGAGGGTGTCGGGCTTGCGTGTCGTATCGTAACGTAACGACCTTGCAGGAAGCGATGTCTTTATTACCATTCAAACTTAGCCGTACAGCCAATGAAAAAATATTACTGAAGTGTTGATAAATGTTGGCCCCGTTTTATTATCTGTTTGTTGTTACCTGCGTTTAGATTAGGGACTTTAGGCAGCAGTAAATTCAAGCGTTTTTTTTTTAAACTTTAGTGTAAGCATATTAGCTTAGGTACAAAGAGAATGGAATCACTAGCGTTTAGGTTTATCATAGAATTCGAAGATCATCAGAATTTTGACTAATGAATGTGAATAATGTACAGGAGCGCAATGTTTTTAAGAGAAGTTTATTTTCAATACTAACCAGTTAAACTCAATGAAATTTTGCAGAAACAATCTAGAAACAAATCTCTATGCTTCTATCGTGTCCGATTTTCGTTAAAATATACAGTTTCAATGCTAGGATTAATTTAAGATTTGTATGGAAATCTTTGAGACACTGTAACTTTAAAACTGTACATTTTAAGAAAAATCTGGCACGCTACAAACATAGAGATTTGTTTCTAGATTGTTTCTGCATTTTCATAGAGTTTAATCGGTTAGTATTGAAAATATCATCAGACTTCGTTTGTATGGAGCGCGCCAACAGTAATATACCCTCAATTTCCGACATCTTAATCGTAGACTGAAATATTATTAATACTAGCTGAGCACGTTAACAGGAAAGGGATAGAGATATGACAAAAATGTATGAAAAATCGTGCCTTTGTTTGACTTATGGCGTGTCTCTTCTTGCTACAAAGAAAACAAAACATAGCTTCATTTTTTGTCTTTCGCCATCTTGTTTTAAGACATATTTGCATGGTGCGACGCCATTTTGTATCATGTTTTTTTTTGTGTAATGTCTGCTAAAAAACAAGCGCTGGAGACCTACCTTTAGTTGCATGATTTGTTTTTCATAAAATTAAATAGTTTACTTATTTGATTTAATAATTGTTAGTTGCTGGCACTAAAACGTAAAAAAATTAACCGTTTCCATTACATAATTAAAAAAAAATTAACATTGGTTTTTAATAACAAATGACTTCCCAAAAATTTATAGTAGCCAGTAAGACAAGAGTTCAGAAAAAAGATTGTATTTAACTATTAAGGACTCATTTTGAAGAGGTGAGACATGAGTAATTTGACTCAGAACGTCTTGGAAACTAATTTCCTTTGGAAAAGTAAAGCTTCCATTGAGTTCGCGTGCGACCGAACAATCTACGGCTTCTTCACACGGAATGCATAACATGAGAAAGACAATGAAAATGAAACAATTTATTTCGACTTGCCAAATTTCAATTCGTGTTGGAACCGATGGAAATTCAATTCCGAATCGTGAAATAAATTAGAACTTACCGAACTTACGTAAATTACTACAAGTATAATACCTACGACTCGTAACATACAGGCTCTTTCTTAATATGCTGACACTTTTTAAGGGGATGATCAGACCACCAAACTGAACAACTTTCTCTATGGGACCAACATCAAAGTCGCGAAAAAAAAATCTGCTGTCCCATACATTTGGCTCAAGTAAGTTTGCAGTTTTGTATGGAAGAGCTGATTTTTTTTTCGCGAATTCTATTTGGTGCCATACAGAAAGTTGTTTAGTTTGACGGTCTGATCATCCCCTTAAAAAAGTGTCAGCAAATTAAGAAGGACCCTGTATAGGTACTAACGTATCAAGAAGTGTCCATATTCACGCAAATCCTGAAAATGGTTTACCTACTTACCTACCTATCATAATTATATCCTTTTTTTGTCAATTCATACCCGGGCATTTGCCCTGGCTGCGCGTCAGTCCCCATCATCATATGGGTCTTGATGACAACGCTCGGGACAATCTGTAGACCTCGCTCGTTTCTGTATGTATATTCCTGACAGTGACCTGCAGCGGCTGCTCCCCCAGCCCCCAACCCCCCTCACTAAGCTACTGCTCCCAATGCTTTCCTATGTATGTATGTATGTACCTGACAGTGACCTGCAGCGGCTGCTCCGCCAGAGCCCTGCAGAGCCTGGGCACCAGCCCCGGCTGCTCGTCAGTCCCCATCATGGTGTGGGTCTTGCCCGTGGCGCTCTGCCCGTACGCCAGCACGCATGCCGACAGCCCTTGTGACACGTTGGAGAGGACCTCGCGCCCGATGCTGTCGAATACCTGGTAAAATAATACGTAGCCTTTAAACGCCATTACTTCATTCCAAATAAGGACGACGAGATTTTCCGATTCATATTTAGCTAGAATGTTTTAAGAATAAGTGAGAGGAAGTGTTTAAAATCTCTGTTTCTGGAATGCAAAATAGCCTTAAAATTTCGCTGCTATTTTGAATGGAGTATAGGTGATCAACTCGTTTGATGATCATATGACACCACTAAGTCCGGTAGCTTCAAAATTCTCAAGAGTTTTTCATGTTAAAAATATTATTTAGGGCACACAGAGTGTTAAGTTGCATTACTTTAATGGGTGATTATAAATCATTTTACTGAACAACTTTTGTAAAGGAAGAAAGAGGAATTCGGAACACCCAGATAGATAGAACATACAGACCTTTTCTTGAGAAGCATAAGCAGGATGTGACGCAGAACACGAACTATCGAATGTATAATCGGCGAAGTAGCGCCGTACTCGCTTACGACTATCGCCTGCGCCTGATACGCTCACCTGCGCAAATATGCAACATGATAACAAAACGCCTGCGAATAAATTAAAACAACATTTAAAAGTTTACCCTGTTTACCACATGGATATACCTATACGACACCTTTCTGTTTTACAAAAACGCATATATTAAAAAATAAAGAAGTAAAGAGTGGTACCCAATGATTATTTTTATTTTGTAACTACCTAGGTGGCACTTAAATACGAAAAAAAGTTTACCGATCGCCATTACGATACAAAAAAATAGATTTTTATTTTTAAAAGTAGCAAATAGACTCTTCCAAAATTGTTTACAGGCCTTACAGCCAGAATCTAAGGTATAAATAAGATTTCATTAGAAAAGATTGCATACATTTTAAAATTAGGTATTTTTCCCTGCCCCGCTTGACCATTATTTTTTTATTGATTTACCTTGATGTTTGTAATCGTTATCGTATTTTGATCTATCACGCTGATGACTGGTACATTGCTATTTTCTGATTTAATTTCCCTGTAAAATGAAAGACACCTAGTAAAATATCAAACCTTGACTATTATTATAAATCTTTAGTCTCAAAACGTAGGAAATTTAGTGTGATTTTTCTTTGACAAAGCCTGTCGTGGATACTTTGTATATTTTATGGAATAAATTAACATTTAGTAACCGAAAGCGACTTCATCCGCACAAATAAACCAGATTTTAAGTCATATCACAAGCTATCAAAAAAAAAAAGGTTCATCAAAATCGGTTAAGTTGTTTTTGCGTGATGCTGTTACAAAAATACAAACAAACAGACGGACAAAAATTCTAAAAAAGATTGATTTGGAGTCCGGGATACCTAAAAACCATATCGTAATCTTTTTCATGTAAATATCTTCAATGTACAGACACACTTCTGTTACAGTTTTATAATAGTTAAGATAAAAAGATAAGTAAGTACCAAAATATAAAAAAGATCAACTAACCTTTCTGTAAATGGTCGTACCCTTATGGCTAACTTCACGTTGGGCATTATGAAAACGAACTAAATAATCTTAACTAATTCAGGAAGTTATGTCACTTCTTAATAAAAAATTCTAACAAACTCGACGAACAAAAGTGGTTTATTTGTGCGTCCACGCATCGACTCGAATGCATGCAGAGGTGCATTTTGGTTAGACAAAGCTATTTTGAGCTCCTTGCTAACTTCCTGCCATAAGGAAAGTTTTGGAACCAAAAATAACTTTATGAACTCGCATTGACATTATTTCGGTTATACTCAATGGGTATACCTAAATACATATAATCCTTCTTAATATGATCAGACCGTCAAACTGAACAACTTTCTCTATAACACCAACATCGAAATCGCGAAAGAAAAATCTGCTGCTTCATAAACTGCAAATCTACTCGAGCTAAATGTATGGTACGGCTCTTTTTTTCGCGATTTCGATGGTGGTCCCATAGTGAAAGTTGTTCAGTTTGACGGTCTGATCATCCCCTTAAAAAGTGTCAGCATAATATTAAGTTGGACCCTGTATGTTAATTGTGTTATGAATCGAAACTAACATAATTTATTATGAGCTATATTGCTATTTGGCTCGCCAAATGTTTATTTCTATGTAATTATTTATATGTTATTTGAAGCAGGTAATGTCTCGACATTACCTGCTAAAAAAACCTATAAATAATTACAATATTAATATTATAAAAGAATATACTAAATAAGACTACCTATATTAAATAAGATACTTTAAGAGGATAGTTTTTGCGCGCTCCATACAAACGTAGTCTGGCTATATTTTCAATACTAACCAATTAAAGTCAATGACATTTTTTAGTAACGATCTAGAAAGCAATATATTATTGTGCTTTACATTTGTCAGATTTCCGATAGTTTTAAAAATATAACGAGACTTCGTTTTTATCGTTCTGGGACATGGCTGTTCACATAAAGCGCGCACTAGCTAGAGCTCGCAGAAATAAATTATTAAGATAAACAAAAAACCCGACTGCATTAAAAACCTATTAACTGAAAAGAGAATATAATTTGATTGTTATTACGTAGGTATCGTAAACGGGGACAAAGAAAATGTTTGGTTGGTTATTGTTTGGTTTGTCCCCGTCTGCAATACCTAACTAATAACAATCAAATTATATTTGCTCAAACAAAGTTGTTATAGCTGATTAGTGAATATACATCTTGTTTTTCTCTTTTCAGTTAATAGGTTTTTATGCAGTCGGGTTTTTTGTTTATCTTAATAATTTAGTTTATTTCATACTTTTTAGTCTTGTGTCAAAACGGAAACATAAAAGTACGATAATATTTATATATTTGGAATCGTCTCATTACTAGCTTTCATTGGATACCCATATTGTAATTTTTAATAAAATTATTTATTCCCCCTCTCTTTTTAATTCGTAGACGCCATCTTGAAATAATATACCCTATGTCACTCTCACGATTTTGACGAATCCAATGACACCTCATACGTTAAAATCAAAGATTATAGTAATTATACCAAGTTAAAATCCATCAAGCCGTTTAGGCTGTAGGCCGTGCCAAAGAAATAGACATACAAACATACCTCAAACATACATACTCTCGAAAAACATAACCCTCCTTCTGGCGCAGTCCGGTAAAAACTATCCTCTTCAGTTGTATATGTACCAGCCCCGGATCTAGGTCAAACCGGGGCCCACGCCCCGTGCGGGTGGTATGTGAAGGGGGCGCCAAAATCAAGAGATTGACAAATAATTTATTGCAACGACATGCAAATATTGCAAAAAATTTCGACCTCGCTTCGCTCGCTCCTGCACTTTGGTTGTGTTGAAACTACATACCTATTGCAGAATTCGATCCAGATTTTGGATCATAATATTTATTGCGACGAGCTTATCATATTGTAGTAAAATCTCGAGCAGATTTATACACAATTGAACACAATCATGATATTTTTTACTTTACGTCTTAAGCGCCCTCTACACTGAATGCGGCTCCTTAATTGATCTGAGGTGGCTCCACACTTAGGCCGAGATTCAGAGACGACGACAAAAAGAATATGTGAACCACCCTCGCATTTCAAATTTAGGTTCAAAGAAAAATATAACTAAAGACAACGGCTGTAAGGGCTAGTTCCCATTACCTTTCCGAAAGAATAAACCAATAAAAAAAAATTCAACTGTCAGGTGACAGGTAAAAGGAAATATTTGTTTTGGGGAATTTTTAGAAAAAATCTTTGAAAAGTAAGCAACGATATCGAAAGTATTACCTTTTATCAATATAAGCGAAAATACTTCAAAATCCTCAGGACTTCGAACCCGGCTGAGGGGAGAACATAAAGGTACAATACTTATCAAATCAACCCTGCATCCAACATTTTACCGGAACCTGCAGCAACTTTCTAAATTATCCGAATTCCGGTATCGGTTCCTTCTTTAGGTATAATTTAGTTTAATTGCTCAAGCCTTTGCTGCTGCTAGGTGCTCCTGCGACCATTAGAATAGGTCATCTGACAAGTTAATCATTAAAGCAATCGTGATTATTATCAGGGACGTATTGGCACAAAATGGGCAAGTGCTAAGGGCGGCTGGTCCAAGGGGGGCGGCGGAAATTGTTGCCCAAAGAAATTCAGTGTAGCCAGAGGCACGACAAAGCGAACCAAAGGTGCATTACCAAATGCAACCTACACACATTTTTTGGTGCAATAAACCATGCTACCCATGTAAAAAACATCGGAAGAGAAGCTCCAGGTTTTTAATTTAAATTAATCAATTTGACCAACTATGACACTCTGACTGACCATTGAATAAAAGTCCTAAAAAAAAGAATTAAAAAAACCATAGAGAGCTCTCTTTTTACGTCATTTAAACTATACTTAGCCTACCAAAAATATTCCCATCGCACTTTCCTGACTCTATTTGATATTTTTAATATCTCTGCGTACACAGACCCAGACCCCAAAAATTTATTTTATGGACCTTACCAAATAAATTATTTCATTTCACACTGAGTCTACAGACCGACAGTTTTCTAGCCACAGCCCAGACACATTGTGGAAAAATTTTGAGCTCGCTTTGTTAGCTCTGGCTTCTCTTTATTATTTTTTGCACTATATGTGTCTAAGAGTCCTGATCATAGCCAAGTTGTAGTGTTGAGAAATTATGACCTCACTTTGCTTGCTCAGGTAATTTTTTTATTATTTCTCCGCATATTGATAAGAATTCTAGCACAGCCAAGTACTAAAATGAAAATATCTGGAGTTTGCTTCGCTCTCTCCATATTTTAAAGGTGCTACATACGCAAAACATATTTCTGATGATCTGATCCCAGTTCTGTCAAATTTAGAGCTCATTTTGCTCGCTCTAGTATACATATATAAGTATGTATGGCAATAATGCTGGCATGAAATGACTAACATCTCTTATCGGTGAATTCTTATCTACCTTATAACTTTTGCTGGCACAAATCTTGGCTACAGGCTCACCGCTGGCATGCTATAGTTGAGGGGGCCAAATATATTTGCCCAGGGCACAATATTTTTGAATACACCCCTGGTTATTATCTATACTTACAATACTTGTGATTCCATTCTCTTTGTCTATACTTATAAAACAGTTCCATGACTGACTGACTGAGAAACAATGCACAGCCTAAACCAGTCAAGATATAAATATGAAATTTGGAATATAGTGGATTTTGGGTATAACAACGATGAAGGGACTATAATTTCGTCATTATATCAGCAGTGGTTACTAAACACAGTTGCTACTCAGATATCACTTTGTAACTGAACCATAAATTTATTTCCGAAATGTATATTGTACATGCTACCTTACCTACCTAGCTAATAGCTAGTTTATAGATAATATCTATAAACAAAAGGTCACCACGGTTGCTGGCCATCTGTGTAGATGTAAGCAAAAGATAAGCTCTTTATGTCTTTGGCGGCTGACTCTGGTCGCAGTGTCTGCATGGAATTTCTAAGAATTTGTTACAAGTGATTCATTAAAACAGTTCCTTTATCCGAACTCGGTGTTACATCCAAAGTCGCTATACCCACATGAATATTGTACAAAGGATGCTTTAAATTCAAGGGACTTATGGTCGCTACAACCAAGGTCGTAATAAATGAAATCCACTGCAGTTACATTTTTACAGAGCATGAGCAGGAGTTCACAAAGAAAGGATTTTTCGATAATCGAAAATCCATGCGAACAAAGTCCCGGGAAAAATCTAGTCTCGTCACCTTGTCGTATTTATGAATCGCAAAGTGAATACCGCCATACAATGTATAGGCCTTTAGAGCCGCTGTAAAAATATGTAATCATCGTCTATATCAAAGCCATCTCGCATAATGTATATCCAGATATTATTCCTATTATGAAAATAGTTTAAGATTACATCTACCTCGATATTTGTTATTCTTGACTACAATCAGATTAAGGTAACCCTGTTATTATGATAAATAGACTTCTTACGAAATAAGAAGTTGTGGACTTTCCTGCTTTATAATAGTTGTGTCTTTCGTTGAAGATGCTCGTGCGAGGATTTTCTCGGACGATCTGGAACTCTCTGAGGGTACAGAAGAGGTTGCTGGCGTCGGAGCCTGTGAAGCCACAGCTGGAAGTTAAGGATGGAGTTGAACCCATTCAGGTAGATGCTCAACTAAATAGCCTTCAATACAAAACCTTAAGATGCTCACTGCGGCGCTAAATTCTGCTTACAGTCTTACTATTACGTATGGGTATTGAACTTAGGCGAAGAACATGAGAGTACAGAAAAAATATGGTAACCTTGAACATTTTAAATTTGAGGCTTTTTTTAAATTTGATTCTTGCGGTGGGTTGTGATCTTTACAACGTAGTAACAATATCAAAACGGCGATCGGTAATCGTTTTGGTATTTTATATTATTCGTATTTTATACGTTAAAATCCTTCAACCCATTTAGGCTGTAGGGCGTGCCAAAGAAATAGACGTACAAACATCATACATACATACCTACATACCTACGCTCGAAAAACATAACCCTCCTTCTGGCGCAGTTGTGTAAAAAAGGTTGATTTGGAGTCAGGGATGTAATCTTTTTCTTGCATCTTTTGTAATATATATGTTTTCACTAAATCAAAAGACGAAATGAAAAAATAATTGGTTCTAAACTCAAGTAAGGTCTGCCTTATGAAGTTTTTCATTATAATGAAGGAATTTACATTGTATTTAAAACAAGTTTTGTCACCTACAGGCGGAAGCGTTAGACAAAGATATATGTCTACTAGTAGACGAAAAGGACAACTTCATAGGCACGGCCACAAAGCGAGAGTGCCACAAAGTAGCGGCCGACGGCAGCATCCTGCTCCACCGCGCCTTCAGCGTGTTTCTCTTCAACTCCAGAGGTGACATGCTGCTGCAGAGGAGGTCTAGTCAGAAAGTAAGACATCGGTTTTAAATCTGGACACTTGTTTTACAGCATGTCTTCTTTTATGTCACAAAATACCTTGTATCATAAATCATAATTTCCTGAAAGGTAATATTTCTTGTGATATCTGTCTGAAAAAATGTTAATATTATCCTAATTATTTAGGTATGGTGCCTACTTTACCTATATATGCATTACATCATTATCATTAGGTGCGGTTTATACAGAAGAGACGTGTGGCGGTGGCAGATAGTCGAAGTATCACAATTATAAACCTTATAGTACGTAGCATAGCGTCGTTTGGAGAATTACGCCTGCGCCTACAGGCGACGTCACTTGGAGGCGAGGGCGCGATTCTCCTTTACGACTAAAACGACGCTATGCTACGTACTATAAGGTTTATATTGTGTTACTTAGATTATCTGCCACCGCCACACGTCTCTTCTGTATGAACTGTGGCCTAGTCTCTACATAATATGCCCTAGAGCAACGCCGGTGTATGGGCACTAGGTAGGCCACCATGCGTGCACTATGCAGATTCGGAGACTTCATAACACATCAGAATTACTTCTTGAGTGTATGCAACGCTGGTTACCTCATGGTCATGATGGATGAAATATGAACAAACAAATGAAACAAGTTTGAAATAACTGACAGTGGAATCGATCCGCTGTCCTCTGCACGGAAGGCGCCTTTACTAGTCACGATAAACCAACATTGGTTTTTAATAAGCGCCGGTGACAGAGAAAAGAAGCGTAGCAGAGCGAGCGGTACCATAGTAAATAGTATCACGCGCTGTATTCTGTATAAAAATCCCCGGCCTTTGTATTACCGACGCTTTTTTATTAACAGGTAACATATCCAGACTACTACACGAACGCGTGCTGCAGTCACCCCCTGTACATAGACGACAAACCAGAGGATGTTATCACTGCAGCGAGACGCAGGCTCAACCACGAACTGGGCTTACCTCTCGATCAGGTGGGTACAGTAAGACCAGGAAAATAATTACCCTCGTCAATCTTCGTTTGCGGAGAGTCCCCCCGACAAAACCCTAAGTCGTCTAGTAATCAAAGGGTGCAAAGTCGAATAGCAGCGAAAACAATTAGCCAATCGTGGCAAGGGATTGAAGGCGGCACATCCTGATTGGTCTATATAATTTCGCGCGTTTTTAAGATTTGTCAATTACGCAGGTACATCGGTGAGTCAAACACTAGTCGACAACTAATCAAATCAGCATCTCTATTATGTCAAAACGCGCGTTGTATGAACAATTGTACTAAATAATGCGAAGTGAACTGCTCTACCAAGACCTACAGAGATAGGATCACTCATCATTTAAATAAGCTAGCTTTGCTACAAAGTATACCTCTCAGCATAAGACGTTTCAAACGTTTTTTTTACTGAGGAGATAAAACTAAAATATACAAGGTCCAACTTAATATGCTGACACTTTTTTAAGGGGATAAGGAAACCGTCGAACTGAACAACTTTCTCTATTGCACCAACATCTAAATTGCGAAAAAAAATCAGCTGTCCTATAATATACATTTGGCTCGTGTAGGTTTGCAGTTTTGTATGGAACAGTTTTTTTTTTCGCGATTTCGATGCGCTATAGAGATAGTTGTTCAATTTGACGGTTTGATCATCCCCTTAAAAATGTGTCACGATATTAAGAAGAACCCTATATGTTATGTTATGTTTTAGTAGTGTTTTGCTTAGAAATGTTTTTTTTATAATTTGTGTGTTCTACATAATTGTATTGTATCTTGTCCTTGTGTTTTATATTAGCTGTGGTAGCCTGTAAGTAGATGAACACAATGTTTGCCTAATCTGATGTAGTTTCTTGATTTTGTAATGTGCTTCATCTGTTGGTAACCCTAAATAAATAAAAAATAAAAAAAAACTCCCATTCCAGTAGGACAATACTCATAACCTCGTTAGTCAATAAAATAAAACACGACAGCACTAGTAGCGAGCATATCGTTGCGCGATTTATTTGTATTCTAGTACTATACCGAGCCTCCGTCACTCGGCCGTAAGAACAGAGATAAGAAGCTACACTTTGGCAAATCGTAAACGAAACATGTATGAATCCTGCCACTCGCTCCAGACGGCAACGTCGCATACGTCGCGAGCTATACGAATAAATAACAACGCTGAGTCAAGCGCAATTAGATACATTTTCGCGCGTACCGTCTGGCAATAGATAATTAATGCATGAAAACTTATCGTTTTCTAAGGAAATGATGTATATGTTACTAAGTACTTAACTAGTAATCTGTGACTATACTCTGATGCTTTGCATTGGTAAACAGATTGATCCGGAGCAGTTCACGTTCCTCACGCGGATCCACTACCACGACCCGGGCGACGGAGTTTACGGCGAGCACGAGGTGGACCACATCCTGATCCTGCTCACAGACGCCAAGGTGAAGCCCAACTGCGACGAGATCTCAGAGTACTGCTATGTGCCTAAGGCAGAGTTTAACGCGTAAGTTTTTAAGTTTTCTTTCATTTTGCGCTCTACACGTCAGATTTTTTTGCAGATCTGTTATTCTGGATATCTGACATTATGCGTGAAAACCGTCCAGAACTTTTCACCCACCATCCTAAAATCAAAACTAGGTCATAATTGACCAGTTTTAGACTCCCTATACATTAGGCGGTAGACAGCACGACAGAAACACTGCAAGGCTATTTTTTAACTAGAGCAGTTTGTCCATTAGGAAGTGTTTTTCCTCGTGCAACGCATTTAAATCTGTTGTTTCAAAGCGGGGGGTCCACGCACGCATTAAATGACTGCTCCATTGGATTACGCACTAAAGCCTTCATACCTCCCTCGCAATGTTAACGCATGCGGGGGTTCTTTTAAAGTGACTGCTGTACGTAGTTGTAGGCAGGTGCTTGGTAGACACTGATGCAGATCTTTCTTAGGCCCGCAATACACCAAAGCGGAGCAGAGTGGAGATGTGTAAATTCAACGGAAAAAGTTTTTACAAGCGAGGATACATAAATAGAGAATATGGGCAACTAATCAAATTAGCAACTCTTAATCGAACGTCAAAACGCGCGCTTTGATGACTTTGTATGAAAAAAATTACTAAAATACTAAAAAGTGACACCATCAACAATTCATTACTTTTATAGCTCATCCTGTTATTATAAAATAGTAGTCGAGCTAAAGAATAACTAAAAATGCGAACAATCAATTGAATCAGGCGTTACTTTGCGGAAATCCATAACTAATGGGTAGATAATAAGATTGTATCGAAATGCTAGTTATGCATTATTTTCAACAGTTTTTACTAAAAAGATAAAACTAAAATATATTTTACGCATTCCACTATTGGTAAATTTTACACAACTCCGCTCCGCTTTGGTGGATTCCGGTTCTGAGATGTACATTCATGTCAATTTTCACTGGCAGGTTCATGCCGACACTCGAGGGCCCAGTGACGCCGTGGTTCAACATGGTCCGCCGGCACAGGCTCAAGCTCTGGTGGGACAACCTGCACCGCCTCAAGGAGATCGCAGAACCGGAAAAAATACACAAATTCCTGAGCGACAAGTAATTTACCTTATTCGCGAGCATTCACTTATGTGGTATAGTATTAAGAGAAGACTGTTGCGGGTCGGTACACATGGGGTAAAAACCACGGGAGTTATGCCGCAAATTAACGTGATCGCGTACTTTGTAGGCCAAACCCAAAACTACAAACTGCATAGTCCAGCCAGATGTTTATAAAAATAACAAGCTATTTTTGAGCGTAGGCGATGCCGCGATTTTTACTTAGCATTATCGCCGCGACACTGATTGTTCTCGGAAATATCGCGACGATATCGTTCCTTTAACGCTCAGAAATCGCTTGCGTGATATGACCCTAAGGTCCATTATCCGCCAAAGCAAAGCGAAACGGAGCAATGCGGTAATGTGTAAAATCAACCATTAATATAGCTGGATTCTGACAAGCGAGGAAAATTGAATAATTGGTTTGGTAGATTTTACATAGCTATACTCCTCTGCTTTGGTGGATACCGGGCTATTCATATGACCGGGCCTAATATTTCCTTCTGAACGGCTTGTAGGTACGATCATTAGACTTGGTTTTGGATTATCAGTGCATAACCACCTTTAGTATTTTCATCAAATCAGCAGTTTATTTTTATTTCTACAATCTTATTTTACATTCAGGAAATGAAGGTGGTGATAATTATCATTGATTTACAACCAATTTAATTGCATTTCGGTTGTTAGCCTTGTTAGATGGGTAAGAGTATAATATTTATCGTAAATACAATTATGTTAATCATCTATTTGTATAAATAATTTATATAAAACGGGTGCTTCTGTAATAAAGTGTATAGATTTCTATCGCAGTGATTTTTTATGTAGATTTTTTCACTATCAGAAATGGTAACTTCAAAAATATATTTTACACAAACACGTTTGATCAGACACAATTACTCAGTATTAACCTGGCGGCTTGAGATCTTAAAGTAGTTTGTTCATTGATTAATTCACTGATGCGTCAGCAACTCATCACTGCAACTAAACTCGGATTCAAAATTCAACACCAATTTTTTTTTTGTTTTTTATTGATTAGGAATTACAGACAGTCACATACAAACTTATAAAACAAACATACCTAGAGATCCATAACTCACAAACAAACACTGACAAAATGTCCATCTTTACAACTTTGAGTCAAAATGTTGGTCGTCGAATTAGCATGGTTCGGCGACCAATTTAGGGACAATTCAGACCTACCGGCTCGAATCGAGCCGCGTCGGAACGGATTCGTACGCGTGCCGCGGCAGCCGACAGTCCGTACGCATTCAGAGCGCTTAGAAGCAAACTCAGAAGTTCTATTTGCATCGCGACGTGTCGACATTATAGTGAAATTAAAGAAAATGGTGGAACGGACGCGAAGGCAGCCGATCAGCCGTCGTGGAATGCGAACGGAGACATCTCAATATGCATAAGTTGCATGCAAATATGTACTGTAATTCCTGTTTAAACATTTCAATATCCTCTGCCGAATTACAAAATGCCGTCCGGCCCGTCCCGATGCGAGCCGGTTGGTCTGAATCGTCCCTTAGACGTATGTAACTTTGACGTAATTAGGAATTAATTCATTCATAAGTTACGTCTAAAATATATTCTAAACTAGACCAAAGTTTAGAATATATTTATCTCCTTTTGGCCACAAGTCACTCATAACGAACTAGTCCCTATAAGAACCAAGTTGAATCATAGAGCAGTTTGTTCATCGATAGGCATCAACAACTCATCGGAACTGTTAACATCGGATGCAGAAGAATATCTCCTCCTATGTTTATAGCCGGTCACCCACTGCAGCGTGCGGGTCTGCCGAGGCTTCTTCTTGCGTAGCACTTTCTTTTTGGCCGGCTGGCCCCTGGTCGTGATGGTGTCAGTCATGGAGCGAAGAAGGTACGCGTGGGAGACGATCTGGTTGCCGATGTGGAGGCCGTTGCGGTACGCTGTGTGGAGGTATCGCACGGCTATCACTTGTAGGATCTGAGAGAATATAAATAATGATAGTATAATAGGTTTAAGTGTCCACTGAACTCTAAAGATGTAAACACTAAGTCGAATCTTAATTTCTTCACACCTTATAATTGGACACATATTATAGCTGGCGAAGGGCTCACTCCCCGTCACACTGGACAGAGTTTCGGTACTACTAGTGAATGGTGGATATTCTGAGGATTCAGAATATCTCTGACTACCCCCTTGGGGAATATAGTCGTGAGCATTATGCTATGCTATGCATTATGATACAGATACAGCCTATACAACATGTTAATGAATAGGCGCAGAACCTCATACACCCCAACTGATTTTTAACAAAATAATTAGATTGAAACAGTAATTTCATTATTTTGATAGTTAAAATTTAAAGTTATTCGCATTTTAAGTTTTGAGTCAAAATTGATTTTCAGTAATGAATGAAAGTGCTAACGGGCTCATAGATACATTTTAAGAATCTTGTTTTGGTAGTAAGTAGGGTGAGAGTGCCCGAGCGGTGGGTTGAGATCGAGTTTAGTAAATTTTAAATTTTACAAACAAATAAACAATTTAATATTTTGAAAAAATTACCTATGTTGAAACCATGATAATTCGATTCTGCTCTTGATTCTAAACAAAGTACTTTCTAGTTTTGCGTTAATTCATTAACACGTTGTATAATATACGTCCCACTGCAGGACACCCTACCTCGGCCTACCCTCAGGGAATATGGGCGTTAGTCCACTACGCGCACCCAAGGCGAATTGTTAGACTAAACATTATTTTTATATTTAAAATTTTTGAGTCAAAAATCGAACCGAGCAGAACTGCTAATTTTGAATCGTGAGATTCAAAATCATGACCGAATGAATACACAAACTTCGCATTGTTTAGGTCATTTTCTAATGCTGATTTCAACGTGTGACTTTCAAAAATCTCACTCTAGGAAAAGGCTCTCCGCATTCGATATTTTTTGGAAACTACAGAAAATACCGAAAATTTATGTAAATTTACACCTTCCATCTTTATATGTCCTACTAACAAGTTTTGCGGTCACTTACCATCGCTATAATAATAAGCGACATGACAGCATTTAACCGCCACGAGACTGTCATCATTTCAGTTATCAGCTTCTCTTCACAACCAGCCTTCCATATCGTTAGTTCCTTCTGGTTTAAAAATACAATATAATTGAGTTTGAATAAGATTGAAATTAAATAATGCGGTTGCCACCATAGTTTGTCGTTTCGTTAACTCATCTTTGTATAGAATCTATACAAATTGAACCTCTATCTATGTATAGATAGAGGCTGATGATGATCCTTAGCTCAACGGAACACATGATTCTTGCAACTATAATGCATGTTTGTCAGAGTCATGGTGCGTAGCGGTGACACAGCGGCGGATTTATGTGAAACGCACCTTCGCGTCGCGTGCGGCGACGTACCGTCACGTACCGCATCGTGTGACTTGGCTCTTACTTAGGTCACAGATTACTAGTTACTTAGTAACAGATACATAACTTCCTTAGAAAACGATAAATTCTCACGCTTTTACCTGCTGCTGCTGCCAGGCTGTACGCGCAAAAATATACCTAGTGAAGTGTGCCAGAGCGTTATTAGGTATTTCGTACAGCGCGTGACGAGAGTGACAGAAATCAAACAAGCGCATCGCTTATGATGCGCCTGGTAGAATGCGCGCCATGCGAAGTGGTAGTTACTTATCGTACCTAATATACAACGTGTTAATGAATTAACGCAAAACTAGAAAGTAGTTTGTTTAGAATCGAGAGCAGAATCGAATTATCATGGTTTCGGCATAGGTCATTTTTTCAAAATATTAAATAATTTATTTATAAATTTAAAATTTACTGAACTCGATCTCTACCCACCGCTCGGGCATTCTCACCCTACTTACTACCAAAACAAGATTCTTAAAATGTATCCATGAGCACGCTGGCGCTTTCATTCATTGCTGAAATGATAACAAATCATTTTACCTGAAAACTTTAAATGGTAATAACTTTAAATTTTAATCATCAAAATAATGAAATTATTGTTTCAACCTAATGATTTTGTTGTAAATCAGTTGGGGTGTATGAGGTTTTACGCTTATTCATTAACACGTTGTATATAAATAAGCTGGCCGCGCGACTTTAAATACGTTATTCACCCAACGCTCGGCCAGCTTATGTTGGTTTTGTGTAGCTTGATGTGTCGCCGTGTGTACATTGTTTAGCATAACGGCTGAAGCATGTCATATGTGAATTCAATAAATTTCGTCACCCTACAGTATAACCACGTACAGCAGGATTGTAGCGATATATAGTTCCAACTTTGGTGATCCCGTGGTGGATGCAGGGCCACAGCGCGTCCATGGAGCAACAGCTGTACGGGACGTTGTCGCCGACGAATATGCGGTTTGTACTGTCGGAAATACAAATAGTTATGTAATTGTTTACCAGAGCAGTAGAAGATGTAAACAGACAACTCAAAATTTTCACACTCAGTTACAGAAACGCTCATTAAAGTTAATCCTCCATTAAATCTCTTGCTAGCTTTTACTACGTCAACGAGACAAGAAGTGACAGCAAGAGATTAGATACTAAATATATTATAATATAGAATAGATACTAAATATATAGTAGGTACTACATATACACCCAGTAATGGTCAGTCCCTGCCCCTCACTAATTTCAGGTACCTACTCGCCCCGCACTACGAGGATAACTTTAGGGGAGCCGAGCGAGAAGCACATATAGCAAACGTGCGCGTGTGAGCGGGGCGACGCGTGCGCCGACGCCATATTGTTTATGTCGTCGCTGTATTGTTCAACCATCGTGAGTTCGTCGTATGGAGTTCTAGGGGTGTGACAGGAAATTTATGTCCATAAGATTATTGGTGTCAAGAGAGAATTTAGAATGTACAGTCAACACCAAAAGTAAAAATCGAGCTATTTGTTTTCATGATAGCTAACGTTTTATTCAACTTAAATAGCTCATAGCTGAATGCTATAAACTTACACAGTCGTCTGGCCGACGCTCACTCCGGTCGTGTACCAAGGTATAAAGAACCACTCATCGTATTTGACGCGGCCGCAGCAGTGGAACCTCGTCTGCAGGCGGTCTATCGCGACCTTCGACGGGAGATGACTGGCGTAGCGGAGCATAGCTTTCGTTATACCTCCTTTTATGTTATCTATAATTATTGAAACGAACAGCTGTTACAATAAAAGTTTCTAACCGCCCGAAATGGATTAAGGCCGTAAGTAAATCGCCGCTGCCTTGTTTGGCAAATGCCATCTATTAGCATTGAAAAATCACCTAATCGAATTGCTTAACAGAATTGATTAGTACGTTTTTTCCATAAAAACGTATTCCCCTGTTTCCACCCTGGATAATGACACTAGATCAAACATTTTTTTACCATACAATCTATGTTACCTCTGCTAAGCCTCTGCTTTGTTCCTATGTTTTGCTTTTTTGCATAAATAATTAACTAAAGTAAATTACCTTCGAAAATATCAAATTTAACCGCCCGTTTTCAAACATTCAGCAAACTAATTTGACGGACATAATAAAAAAAAAGCAAAACATACAGAAATAGCCAAAGTCTTTCTCATATTGTTCTTGAAAGAATTATTAAAATCGGTTTAGTTTTGGAGGAGAAAACAGGGTAATACGAAATGCAGATTTCGTCCATTTTATGTAGGATAAAATCTGTTTGAGCTGCAGTTATCTCTTTCGCACGGTAGTCGGCGGGGTGTATGGGAGGGGCGGATCGAACAAATACGTATACAGTCGGAAAAGTTACGTATTCTCCAAATTTCTTCGAGAGCCCGCCTATCCTCTTAATTTTCCTCGCTTGACAAGATCAAGCTATCTCATTAGTAGATTTGAAAGTGAAGATGTGTAATTTTGACTTTCGTAGATTCTTGCTATATTGGCTATGTGGTGTTGCTTGCGAGAATACTGTTTTACTCACCTCGTATTATCGCCGACTGAAGTCCTGAATAAAACATGATTGCTAAAAAAATTATGATCATAATAATGAGTGCCCAAATGTAATAGAATAGGCCATTGGTGACATTGTATTCTCTCTTCGACAGCCCAGACTTGAATAGCTGATATAATCCATACAACTGGTACAGAAATTAAGGAAGACTTATCTGACTAGTTAACAGCGAGTGTTGAATAGAAAACTTCGTTTTGTGTTTAATTGTTTTCCTATTGTATAAATTAAGTTCTATTAGTAGTATGTTCATTTGTCATGTTATTAATTTTTTTAATTAAATTCATAATTACATCGAAACTATTAAAAAATACTAGTTTTTACGTGACTTGGATCCATGTCAACCTTTTAAAGCTCTATTTAAGCATTTTAGTGATTAAATAGTTCCTTCCTGGCTCTGACTATATAGAAATCGTAAGTGGGATTATAGATGTAAAAAAACCGGTTTAAATCGTTTCAAACCAAATTTTGCCTTTTTAAACCCCAACCAAACCGGTTTTAAACTCGCCTACAAAAATAAAAGAACTGTGTTTTACACTTCATTGTGGGCGATTTTTGGTCACCTGACGTCATGTTTCGTTTGAATTCGTTTATAGAAAATCAATAGAAAGTACCTACCTACAATACCTACTACACGAAAACTTATTACACGCGGCAATTTATGTATGTGCATGTGTGTGTAGGGTAGGCGAGCTGGCAACGTTGCGTCGAGTCATGAGTATATATGTAAAAAAACCAATTTAAAACGTTTTAAACCCCAAATAAATCGTTTTAAACCCACCTACAAAAATATAAGAACTGTGTTTTACACTTCATTTTGGGCGATTTTTGGTCACCTGACGTCATGTTTCGTTTGAATTAGTTTATAGAAAGTACCTACCTACATTACCTACTACATGAAAATTAATTACACGCGGCAGTTTATGTATGTGCATGCGTGTGTAGGGTAGGCGAGCTGGCAACGTTGCGTCGATTCATCAACGAGAGTGCGAAAGTGTGAGTTTGGTTTTAAACCGTTTAAAACGATTTATTTGGAGTTTAAAACAGCAACATTTTATTGAAAAAGTTTTAGATCAGTTGTTTCACATCTACAACGTGTTAATGAATAAGCGCAAAACCTCATACACCCCAGCTGATTTATAACAAAATAATTAGATTGGAACGATAATTTCATTATTTTAAAAATTAAAATTTTAAGTTTTCAGGCAAACATGATTTGTTATCATTTCAGCAATGAATGAAAGCGCTAGAGTGCTCGTGAATACATTTTAAGAATCTGGTTTTGGTAGTAAGTAGGGTGAGTGTGCCCGTGTGGTGGGTTGTGATCGAGTTTAGTAAATTTTAAATTTTACTAACAATTTATTTAATATTTTGAAATATAAATCCTATGTTGAAAACATGATAATTCGATTCGGCTCTCGATTCTAAACAAAATACTTTCTAGTTTTGCGTTAATTCATTAACACGTTGTATATTATAATTAAGGAAAACAGAGTCACCAACGGTTTTAAACCGAAAAAATGGTTTATTTCAGTTTTAAACCGTTTTAAACGGATTGGTTTAATTTGTTTTAAACCGGCCTTACATCTATAAGTGGGATTGTGGTTTATTTCAAACATACCTATAGGCTACAAATATTATACGTACTTCTATAACAACAGCTATAATAGATCCACAAGCAATAATAACTGGAATCGCGTTACCATCTGGCCAACATACGAGATCAAGTAGATCGCCTTCTTCGCTACGAATGCTTTCTGAAGTATTGACCAACCAGATTAAATAGAAGATTACAACAGGCATGCATGCCATTATCAGCATTCTAATGTTGTTAAACGAAGGCCATGTTAGATACATTTTTGTTAAAAATATAATTATTTGGTAACCTGAGTCCTGAGATATCTAAATTTATAATCAAGTACTGTATTTATTTTAGGGATAAACCAACTGACACGAAAACTTGAAAGGTGTTTGCACAAAAATCGATTTGTGTAAAAATTTAAACGGTTTGTTTGGGGTTTAAAACGTTTTAAACCGGTTGTTTCACATCTATAAAACCAAATATTAAAATAAAACACAAAGAAAAATCTAAGTCGAACAAAGAAGTAAATCCGTTGAAATTTAACATCGGTTACATGACATCTGAAATACATAAAAAATGAAAGATCTGACGAATCACAGATTAAGTACTGATAGTAGGAGGAAATATTGAACAAACAACAACAGCAACGTGAAGGCTGTATGGCTCTGAATTAGCTGCTTTACGAGGCGAATAATAGAAACAACAACAACAGAATGACAGTGACAGGACAGGAAGAATAATATTGTTGATTTTCGTTAAACAAGAAACTTTGTTTTATTTTCTTTTATTTTTTCTGTGTATCATTTTAAAGTGGAGAAAAAGTGCAAATGTTACATATTATGAATAAACAAATTACCTTTAAACTATGGGTGATAAAGTTCTGTTTGAAGGTTATCTATCCAAAGTACAATTCTTATACATTCCTAGTGTTTCTTGCGATAAAGTATAGGATTTGCCAAAAGAAGGTGTTATCGCCAAGGAGCATGGACACGTTTCAAGTTAAAACTATCCCACAACACGCAATGCGCGACATACTAAACGATCACTTAGAAGCAAACCTACCAATCCTTCAACACAAATGCTTAATTATATCAAAGGAACAGTACATACAACTATGCGCTGAAAATCTGTTTTACTTAGACAATGGAGCTCTATGGCTCGCTATGAAGTTAACACCAAACATTAAAATTAAACACAAAGAAAAATCAAAGTCGAACAAAGAACTAAATCCGTTGAAATTTAACCTCGGTTTCATGACATCTGAAATACATAAAAAATTATGGACGGATGATTCTACTAACAGTCATGAGAATGTTAGAATAGTGCCAGTGGTAGGCTCAAAACTGGTGCATGACAATGTAGCTCTAACTACAGAGAATGAATACAGTAACATAGTTACATCATACGACTTAGAAACGGATACAAAAGTTGAAGTAACATTTCACCCTATATCTTCATTTGAGTACTCACCAAAAATAGCGGCAATAGCAGAAGTGAGCGTCATAGTGAATGACTACGATCTATCCAATGATTTTGTTAAAGAAGTTCTGAGCAACCATTTCGAAGAGCCAAAGCTAGTCAGTTTGAACGATGTATTCAGTATTGAATTGACACCGAAAATCACAGCGAAATACCATTATAAATATTTAGATTTAGTAGAGTCCGCTGGCAGGCTTTATTTCAAGTGTAGAAAGATTAGTAACACTGAAACTGATAAAGAAGGAAATGATAAACAAAACATTATTCCACCATACTTTATAATCAAGGGTGTCACACAACTGACTCTGGGGGAAAACATTCATATACTGAAGCCTAAAGATGAATACTTCAAGCCGCAGGACTCTTCAGATAAACATAAAAACTTCCTACTTCTGTGCCCTGCTGGCTTGAAACAGAAGTTTGAACAGATCCAAGAGACGATCGCACCATTCTTGACAGGAGAACTAAGTAAATATTCATAGCTAATAAAAAAGGATTGTAGTAGGTACTTTTTAAGAATCAACCCTATGATAATCTTAACTATTATAACACTGTAACAGAAGTGTGTCTGTACATTGAAGATATTTACATGAAAAAGATTATGATATGGTTTTTAGGTATCCCGGACTCCAAATCAACCTTTTTAGAATTTTTATCTGTCTGTTTGTTTGTGTGTGTGTATGTTTGTAACAGCATCACGCAAAAACTACTGAACCGATTTTGATGAAACTTTTTTTGTTTGATAGCTTATGATCTGACTTAAAATCTGGTATATTATTTGTGCGGACGAAGTCGTGGGTTAACTCTAGTATATGATAAAATTTTAACATAGATATAACATTTTACCTCTTTTTGACCTTTTATTTAATAGACCAGGCATGACAAACTTTCGGCCCACACTGGCTTTTCTTGCGGCCCTATCCAATTTTAAGAACAACATCCCTGTGCGGCCCGCAAGCATGCATAAGTTTGTGAGAAGGTACATAGGTACTCATATTACATAGGTACCACCACTGTATTGAGTCATGATGTGAAAATTTTCGAGCTCGCTCCATTTGCTTCCTTTTTTTATATCTTGGTATTGGTATTGGTTGAGCGGGCTCATTTTCCGCAACTCGACGTCTTAGGCGCCTATTTTGCGTGAGGTGGGAATGACTATTCTTGCCACCCTAGCTCCTCCAGGAAGCCCACCAGCTTGTTAATACTACCGAATGCCTCTGGAAGAGACCCCGGTGATCCGAGGTGTTGTGCTCGATATTGTGCTAGCCCGTTGCATTCTAATAGCACGTGCGCAGCTGTTTCTTCAACCTCCATGCAGACCCTGCACAGCGGACTGTTAGTAACACCAATATTAAAAAGATGTCTGTTAAAAGGACCGTGACCAGTCAGGGCTCCAGTAACTAGTCGTAATTGAGCTCTCCTGAGACGCAAGAGGCTCCTGGTGAGGCGAGGGTTAACCCTTGGTAGAGCGCTCCTCGCCTGTTCGCAATCTGTTAGTGCAGCCCAGAGTGCGTCCCGTTTTTGACTAGTGCGCTTGCGTAGTTGCGAGCGGATCCAGCCGAAAGGTAGCGGTATAATGGGCTCGGGCCCTATGGCGTCTGTGCTAGACCCGCGTCTCGCCAATTCGTCCGCTGCATCATTGCCACGCGAGTTGCTGTGGCCTTTTATCCATTGCAGGGTGATGTGGTTTCGCTCACATACCTCTGATAGGGTTTTGTGGCACTCCAGAACTATGCTTGATGTGATAACATTGCTCTGAAGCGCCATTAGTGTGGACATACTGTCTGATAGAATTCTGATTGAGTGATTGGTAGTCGCTCTATCCGAGATCGCTCTGGCTGCTAGGGTGATGCCCATGCATTCAGCCTGGAAAACCGTATTGTGTGTTCCTAGGGGCGAAGATATCTTGATATGCAGGTCTTCCGAGAAGACGCCGGAGCCTGTGCCTGTATCAGTTTTGGAACCGTCAGTGAAGATTCTTAGATCTCTGGTGTTTAAGCTCTCGAAATCTTCTTCGTACAGTTGTATTTTGTATTTTTTGTCGAATACGTACTGAGCCGGTATCCTATCATTTATAGCCGGGTAGAGGGGGATGTCCTCTATTGCATTATTGAAAATTTTTGTGTGTGGGACACCGGTGTTTTTCCAGAGGTTAAGTGTGCTCATACGGATCGCGGAGCTGGCTGCCTCTTGTTGTATGAATAGCTGCAATGGTGGGAGGTCTAGCATTGATTCAAGGGCGGCAGTGGGCGCCGTCCTCATACATCCCGTTGTTGCCATGCAGACCGCTCTTTGGAACCGTTGCAGTTTGCTGATGGTAGTAGCGAGCGTCGCCCGTGTCCACCAGACTACTGCTCCGTAGCTAACCATTGGTCTTATTACTGCAGTATAGAGCCACAGCGTTATTTTTGGAGATAGGCCCCACTTTTTGCCCATCATCCTTCGGCACTGCCAGAAGGCAATGCCCGCTTTGTTTATTTTGTTGGTCAGGTGGCTGTTCCAGTTCAGCTTGCTGTCTAATATAATGCCGAGATATTTTACTTCAGGCGACAGCCTTAGCTCGGTGTTGAAAAGCCTAGGCAATTGATAGTTGCCTAGGTTTCGCTTGTTTGTGAACATAACTAGTTCCGTCTTGGCCGGATTTACTGTTAGCTCGTACTCGGTGCACCATCTTTCGACTATGCGCAGAGCTGCTCTGGTTACGTCGCAGATCGTGTTTGCGAATCGTCCTGTTACGAGGATAGCCAGGTCGTCAGCATATCCGATAGTATAGAACCGTTGGTTATTTAGGGTTGTAATGAGATCATTCACAACTAAGTTCCAGAGCAGCGGGGAAAGGACCCCGCCCTGGGGGCATCCCCTCGCGACTAGTGCTCGTTGTGAGTCCTTCCCTTCGAATCTTACCACCCTTTTGCTTAGCATGTTACCTATCCAGCCAGACATAACCTCGTCTACTCCGTGTCTGGCTAGGGCGGCGTTGATGCTGGTGAAGCTCGTTCTGTCAAAGGCCCCTTCTATGTCTATAAAGGTCCCCAGACAGATTGTTTTGTTTTGGAGGGCTTCTTCAATTTTGCACACGACCATGTGAAGAGCCGATTCCGTTGATTTACCCGAACTATATGCATGTTGGTTCCGATGTAGTGGTATATTACGAAGTGCTTTATCCCTCAGATCCCTGTCGCACAGCCGTTCCAACGTCTTGAGGAGGAAGGACGTTAGGCTGATTGGTCTGAAGGATTTTGCGTTAGTGTAATCGCTTTTTCCTGGTTTCGGTATAAAGATTACCTTGACCTGGCGCCACTGTCCGGGGACGTACCTGTGTGCTAGGCACGAGCTCAGCAGTTTTGTAAGAGCTTCCGCTAGCTGTCTGCCACCCCACTTAATTAAGGCGGGGAAGATTCCATCAACACCTGCTGCCTTATATGGGTGGAAGCTGTTTATTGCCCATTCTACTCTGTCTAGCGTGACAACGTTTTGGGCGATTTGCCAGCACTCTGCTGTCGGTGTTAACTCTGTTGTTGGTTCTGAGCAGCTATCATCATCCTCAACTATTCTGCAGCCCGGAAAGTGAGTTTGCAGAAGGACAAGTTGTACCTCCTCTGGTGAGCTGGTTAGAGTGTTATCTGTTTTACGTAAGGACCCTAGACCATGGTTGGGTTGGTTACTTAGCACTTTCCTTACTCGGTTTGCTTGTTCGTTTGATTCCACATTTTCGCAGAAACTGCGCCATGCGGCCGTTTTTCGAAATCTTAGGCGCTTCTTATAATTGGCCTTGGCAGCCTTATAGGTGTCCCAGTCCAGTAAGTCGCTTGTATTCATTGCTCTGTTAAATAGTCTCCTGACTTTAGACCTGAGCCTGTTCAGCTCAGGGCCCCACCAGTTTTGGCCCATCTGGACTGATACGGATGGGATAGTCAGGGGACAGGCAGAGTGATAGCAGCTTGTTATCGTGTTTGTAAGGTCGTTAATGTTGCCTTCGATATGTTGAGTCCCTTCTACTCTGTCAGGAATGTTATATCTACTCAGTCTGTCGATCAATAGTTTCCGATATTTGTCCCGGTCGGTTTTCCGGGGGTTTCTACGCGGTATAATTTCGCTGATAGTTACCTTGATGTCAAAGCGTATCCATCTGTGGTCTGAGCATGATGCCTCGTTCGAGACGTGCCATCCAGAGATGAGCTCCACGGCTCCGTTAGAGGCCAGGGTTAGGTCAACGATAGTCCTACTCCGGCCTCGAACAAAGGTCGGTTCCGAGCCCGTATTTAGTATATCCAGGCTTGTTGAATAAAGATAGTTAATAAGGGTGTTACCTCTATTGTTGCAGTCTTCACTGCCCCAAATAGTGTGGTGTGCGTTGGCATCGGTGGCGATGATGAGTTCCATCCCGCCATCCTCGCAGTATTGGACTAGCCTCGCTACCTCATGGGTGGGTGGATCTTCCTCTGCCGGCATGTACGCCGACGCGATGACGATTTTCCTGAGGCTAATCATTTGCGACGATGTGAGCACAGCTGCACACAGGTCTCTGGAACAGAAATCTGTTAGCGGATATGCCGATATTTTGTTAGATATATAAATACAGGCCCTAGGGCCAGGATCTGTTCCTGTGATGAGCTTACCTCCAATGTTAGAGAGCCCACGTACACTGTTGCCATTGTAGATCCACGGCTCTTGGATCAATGCAATGGCCGATTTGTTGACCTCTAACCACCGCCGTAACTGAGCCGTACCGGTCTCACTGTGGTTGAGGTTGATTTGGAGGATCTTGCTCTCAGAGGGGGACGCCATCGGGCATCTCCTCTCCATCCCCCATTACCAGGGCCTCGATCCTCCTGGTCCACTCTTCCTCGTTGTCGGAGCCCAGGCAGGATGCTGCACTGGGGACCGACCCTTCGGAGATGGACCCAGGGGGAGATTCGGGAGGCCCGTCAGAAGTGACGCTAAGTGCCTCTGTTTCTGAGCCGTCAGTCCGTTGTGGCGAGGGTTCACCTTCCTCGTCGTCAGAGTCCCGGTCTGTTCGTGGATCAGGAGGTATGTTCGTGAACTTCCCCCTGGGGCCCTGGAACTTCACGTACACCGATCCCAGCATAAAGCCGAGCCGGCGCTCGCGCTCAACCAGGGCTTTAACCACATCCTCCGGGATGCTGACGACGAGGAACGTGTCCCTCGGTTGTTTAACCGCTCGGTGAAGCAGCCATCGTCTGACCTGCGCCCAGGGATTTTGAAACCGAAGCATTGTGCCAATGTCTTTGGTCTCAAAAGCCCCGGGTATGACGATGCCACAGCGCACCCTCCGCTGTACATCGCATGGCCGCTTCACGACGAGTTTTTCTCCAGACGGCAGCGTGATGCCCTCAATGGAGGTCTTGAGCCACGTCAGTGTACCAGAGTCGGTACACCAAACCTGGAGTGCTCCATCCACGTGCGTGGGTTTGCCCTGAAAAAGCGGGCTACTTGTTCCTTCCGGCGCCACCCTAGCCAGCTCCAGGAGTTTCTTATGCAGAATCTCCAAGACCTGGCCAGCCTGTGCCGAGGACAAGTTGCCCGATTGGGCTTCTGTGACGGCGACCACAAGGTCAGCCTTCACAGCGCTGGCATACCCCTCTGGGTGCGTGATGATGGGAGTACCTAGCCGCTGTCGCTTGTTCTCGCCCCTTGGAGAGGAACTCTCATCGCGGTCCCTTTTGCCAGCGGCTGGCGCTTCCTTCGCTGTCCCAACACCCTGCGCTGTGGACTTACCAACTGTACGCGGGAGTTTAAACTCACCGGCAGTCGGTCGGCCACTCCCACTGGGGCCAGCGACAGGGTTCTCCTTCACTTCTTTATTGCGAGGGGTTACGTTGCTCGCGGAAGCCCTCTCCTTCAGCTTCCGCCGCTGTCTGGAGCTCAGCTTCCGCTTCGCTTTTGACCCTAGCACGGGCTTCTGCTGCGGAACTCCTTTAGCTGGGCCGCTCCCCCCTTTACGGGGTTTGCTGCCCTGCTGTCTGGGACCAACAAGCGTCCACGCGGCGTCGAAGGGGTCCTGCTGGACCGGGACTTGGGGTTGCCCCCCGTCCCTACCAGCATTATCCGTTCCCACCGACCCAGGTTTCCCCGAGTCTGACGGTGGTCTTGGACGTTTTTTGGCATCGGCCGGATTCCCGGTGTCTGCCGAGGCTTTGGTTTTACCCGTGGCCTTTGTTTGTGGATTGGTACGGGGTTGCCCCCACTCCGATCCACCATGTGGGCCCGTCCTAGCCCGTGTTAGGTCTTTGGGTTGCCCCTTAGACTTCACTCCGGCTGCACGGTGCCCTGTGGCTACTTGCTGTCCTTCGGCGCGAGTGTCATCAGCGGGTTTCCCTGCTTCTGAAACTCTAGCGCTTCGGGCATCAGCTTTCGCCGAGTTCGAATGGGAGTCACCTTTGGGTTTCCCCTCCGGCGCCGTCCCTGGGTGTGGAAAAAGTGTGTGCTCCATAAAGATTGTGACGCTTCATTCCACCTGGTTTCCCACCCTCCACGGAGCCCGCAACTGGGAGTGCCCTTCCTAGTAAAAATAGGAGAGGGACACTAGGATTACCAGGGGAGTATAGATATGGCAGGTTGGCGCTCCGGCGCGACATCGGGTGCTGCAGGTGTGCGGCTGGCATTTGGCTTGCGCCTTCCGCCAGTTTCCCCCACACACCCTCGCTCCGTCAGCATGGCCGACTACCCACTGTGATGACCAGAGTGGTCACCACAGACCTACCACATCTTGCCAACGGCCCTCTGACGGGACGCATGACCGATTGCCCTTGCAGTGGCTGGCTGCAAGGGTTACCGTTTAGCCGGAAATCCAGACCAAAGGGGCGTGTTGCCTTACGAGTGCACTATCACCCTGGCATCGCTCGGCTCAACCTCCCAGGATTCCTTCATCCCGGCGTACGGCGCTCAACTGCGCAGGTCACAAGACGCAGGTAAGTGTAGGTTTCCCTGATCCCACTTACAAAACCAGGCTATGTGAGATGCTCTCAGCCGTGGCTAGATATGGATTGCGGGACTGCTATGTATAGAGCAAACCAGCCCTCCATATCGAACCACGTTGCCCGGGGTACACCGTTGCCTGAATGTTGCAGCTCCTAGTCTGAACAAAACAAACCAGAGGGCCACACCACCCAGGCACACACTTGGAGGTAGCATCAGCATCGCACCCCTTTTTATATCTAAATTCCCTATTTTAATCATCTTACTCTACGATCTATGCAATGCGTTTTATTGCTTTATGTTCTTTGCGGCCCACTAATTCTACTATCGTTGTGCTTTTGGTCCACCAATGATTTTGAGTTTGACATGCCTGTAATAGACTACCAGACTTCTTAACAATGCATTTTTATCACAAGTTTATATTTCATTGGGCATTTTCCTAAATATGAAATTTTTAGTCTGGTACCTACATATTTGATAATTGTGTATTATGATCATAGACTTATAATTTTGAACTCTCTTTAGACATAAAAAGTTTTAGAAGTATAAAGCAAAGTTGTATTACAGGTGTATTGTCATCTTCCATGTCGAGTCCAATCATTCCGATGCTGCTGCTCACGGGCTCCACAGGGTCTGGCAGACATTTACTGGTGAAGACTTTAGCTAAATATAATGGTAAATATTACAGTCATAAACATGTTACATACGTCACAGATATCTTAACAATTAAAAAACTGTAACAGAAGTGTGTCTGTACATTGAAGATATTGACAAGAAAAAGATGATGATGTGGTTTTTAGGTGTCTCTGACTCCAAATCAACGTTTTTTGGAATCATTGTCCATCTGTTTGACCGTTTGTTTGTGCGAGCATCACGCGTAAACTACTAAACCGATTTTGATGAAACTTTTTTTGTTTGATAGCTTATGATCTGACTCAAAATCTGGTATATAGCTATGTATCAACTATTTATAGAGCAACTTTCACTATAATTAAATCAAATATAATAATAACAAATTTATTGATAAAAGACTCCATATTATAAGTATAAACCGATGACAGTCCTGGAAGATAATAAATACAAACTATATTGGGATAGAACAATAATCACCGACAAAACCATTCACTTCAATAGACCAGACATAACAGTATACGATAAAGGCACGAAAACAGTTTATCTGATCGATATTGCAATCCCTAACACTCACAACTTGCAGACGACAATTTCGTAAAAACTAGCAAAATACCAGGACCTTGCAATAGAGATCAGAACACAGTGGAGAGTAAATACAGTAAATATAGTCCCAATAGTACTGTCGTCTACGGGCGTAATCCCAAAGACACTAAACAACAGCCTTTCACTGTTAGAAATGCCATCACACACCCTATACACCTTACAAAAAGCACGCTTGGCTATGGCCCGCGTGACCGAGATTCTTACCACCCCTCTAAAAAGGGAGAAAATCAAGGAAAATATAATAATAATAATACACAGAATAGCAATAGGTATGCTGCGTATGTGTGCCGGCCGGGAGCTTTTATGAAGCTGTTTATAGTGAAACTAGACAACTGGCTATGGAAAAGAACAGCAAAAATTACCATACAATAGAAGAGTAAATGTTATAAGTAAGGTAAGACATTTATTTCAATGATTCCAGGAATGAACTGTCTGCAAATAGACTGTAATGCATTGCAGAGCTCAACGGCTAAGCAGACCGAAAGTAAAATTAACTCTACAGTGCAGAAAGCAAAGGCTGCTGCCCCCGTCATTGTATTATTAGACAACTTTGAGGTAAGCTGTGTAAAACAATTATAATACAGGGTGTCTCAAAAGAAATTTTATATTTAGTAAATCGATTAAAAAAAAAGTAAGCCGTATATAGAAAAAATGTTTATTAATTATTGAAATACACTTTTTGGGGATTTATTTCTTAAAAATGATATCGTCTAAATGTAGACCCTCGCGTTCTCGGCACTCATTTAATCGAACAGTAAAATTACTTATGACGGCTCGGCAGGTGGATTCAGGGATGGCTGCCATTTCGTGACGGATATTTTCTTTCAAATGGGCCAGTGAAGTCGGTTTATCGGGTTTCTGATGTTTGCGTTTTGGATTCGTTGCACTCCAGTAGCGGCAGTTCTGCTTATTTACGTGGCCATTAAGATGAAAATGAGCTTCATCCGAAAACAAAATGTTGGTAAACGTTGAAAATCGCTCAATCACCTGATTTACGAAATGAAGCCTCTGACTGGCATCTTGGGGCTTTAATTCTTGCACCAATTGAATTTTGTAGGGGTGCAGTTTTAGGTCTTTGTGCATGATGCGATGTAATGATGATCTATGCACATTTAAAGCACTTGCGCGCTTCCGAATTGAAAGGTTCGGGTCGTCACGAACAGACTGATTAACATTCTCCACGTTTTCTACCGTTCTTGATGACCTAGGTCGCCCGGATTTTGATTTATCTAGCGTTGTACCGGTCTCTTCAAACTTTTTAACCCAATGTCGAATGAGAGGAATGCTTGGCGCATCATTTAAGTGGCGAAAACCTCGAATACTGCAGAATTTTCTACGCGCTACAGTCGCCGAATCACCGTTTTTGTAAAACTCTCGCACGCACAACGCGCGGTCTGCTCCCGAGAAACGCTCCATAGCGACTGAATTCCCAAGAGCCAGGCTACCGATTGACATAACCCCCGCGCCCCTCGGATACGTTGCGCTCACGCAGTAAGCTAAATAAATATAAAATTTCTTTTGAGACACCCTGTATTACAATAGAATATTGTAACATTGAATCATGTTTACCAACTTTTGAGATTACGTCTTTAATGCATCACTTATAATGCACGGATAGTAACAATACTAAAAATGGCTAGATTCACAACCAATGCTCCAAAAAGAGCAATCAAATATTTAAATCTAAGTGTACTTAGGTCTCAGTATCGTGCCCACTCGCTAACAGTAAATGAGATAAATAAAATAAAAATAAATAATGCTCACAGGCAGAAACATTGTAATGATCCCAAGTAACCCTTAGGTTTTTTGTTATGGGAACCATACAACAACGGCACAAACATATAACATCCATGACCGAACCCAGGAGACCCTGGTTTGGCAGTCCGGCGTGGCAACCATTACAACAACCGGGTCGATGATGGTACCTAAGCCTTAACATAATATTCGTAAATATTTCAGGTATTCGCTGTAGATCCCGAAAACAATGAAGATTGCAGAGTAATGGAATATTTCATGAACACTATCACAGATTTATATCAAAACTACACAAAACACCAAATAATATTTATTGCTGTAACAGAGAAAGTAGATTTGAAACCTAACATTTTGAGAATTTTCTTAGAAAAGTTTCACATACCTAGATTAAATGTTCAGCAAAGGTATGAAATGCTCCAATGGTTTGCTTCTGCAATGCAGTTGAATATAGATCAAGACGATGAAAAAATAGAATCACAAAGCAATTTGATAGAAGATTCTGAAGAAATTATTTTAAGTAAACACACCAAAGATGTTTTGCAAAGAGTAGCGGCGAAGACAGAAACGTTTTTGTACGGAGACTTGGATACGCTGGTACATTTTGCTATGAGGGAGTCGTATTTAAAACAGCATAAACAATTACCTGACCCTACTTTGCAATTAGTTAAAGAAGAAGACTTCAACTCTGCCTTAGGTATTGATTTAATTTAAGTTTGGTAGGTGTATGGTTATAAAATAATTAATACACTACAGGTATTGAACTGAGTAGGTGTCTGCAGAAGTGGAGCGGTGCGGGAGGGTTCTTTCGCGCTTTCTAAAGCGCGAAAAAATATATATTCACACCCTCCCGCACCGCTCCACTACCGTAGGCGTCTACTCGGTAAAACGATATACCTGTACGTACATCATAATTTTTTACGACATTATGCAGGTGTAAATTAAAATTTACGCCCGGTTATTCAGTTGACACCACCCGCCATTCACCCTCGCCGGCACCTTCATGGTCTGAAGCTCCCTTTAAAGTATGTAACGCATTTAAGTTTACAACCTGTATAATAGCTTAATTTCGGTAGTCTTATGGAGGAACTGAGGTGGATGGTTCCTCCATTGAAAATGGATGATCTTCCGCCAGGCCAGGTGTGATGCCTAAGGTCCCGCCATGGTCCGACGGTTGTTAGGATGGGTAAACTGAGTCTTTGCAGTGATAATTATTCTTGCGCTATTTATGGCTTGCATTCGATTGTGAACTTTAAGCGTAGCATATTACGGGTTACCGATGTGATATCGCAAATTGTCTTATGAAGTATTTTTGCGAGACTACTGGCGGTGCCATCTATTGGATTCGCAGCTACAACTTGCGAGGCTCTCGAATGTTGTGCGTGTCACTGATGGTGCCACCTGTGGCAAGCTGCTACAGTCTTAGGGTGCCTGTCCACTGAAGCAGAGCTAGGCTGCGGAGCGGAGAAATGAAGAAATATCGACCAATAGGATTGCATAACATCTCGGAGCGGAGATTTGGCCAACATTCCGTCGTTTCTCCGCTCCGCAACAGTGGACAGGCAGCGTTAAAGTCGAAATTACATCAATAATGTATTTTTATAAATACCTATGTGTTAGGGCTTAGTTTCAGGGTTATCATAGTATCCCAACTTTTTATTTATTAATCGCATGATTCTTGGCGTTTTACAGAATCAATAAGAACATTGCAGAGTCAACATTTGGACGCGCCCAAAATTCCTAAAGTACATTGGGAAGACATCGGGGGTTTGGATAAACTAAAGAAAGAGCTGTTGAAAACTATAGAATTCCCTATAAAGTACCCGCACTTATTCAAAAACTCTACTTTGAAACGATCCGGTAAGTGTATTTTATTCCTTCCAACAGAACAATACTGGAATGTCAACTTAAAATCAATCCTCAAAAAGGATAGTATCAAAAATCATTTGTTATCCTTTACGAAGGGCCAGGGCCCCATTTAATAAAAAAAATACAATATAATTCTGGGTACATTGCTTGGATACATGTTACCTACTACATGTTTAGCGTCATTAGTAACCAGCAATGTATCCTGAATTGTCATTGTGGGACCCAGGCTATACTAATCGCCGAAATGGGCGCAGTCTGTTACAGGGAACTGGTTTACTTGCAGTCAGAGTAATAATAAGCCGTCTTAACAGGCTGATTTTCGTGTGATGTCTTCATCACACGAAAATCAGCCTGTTAAGACGGCGAAAATAGATACACTAGATTTTGCCCGCACTGGCTCCCGTCATCGGATTGAGATGAATATCAGTCCAGTTTCTAAATGTAATCATAAGCATTAAAACACAAAAAGTTTCATCAAAATCGGTGCATTTGTGTGATATTCACTTTAATGACAAAGAAACAATTTAAATCGTGCAACCTTGTCACTAACACAAAGTTTTTTTCAGGTATATTACTGTACGGCCCTCCGGGATGCGGCAAGACTTTAGTAGCGAAGGCGGTCAGCACCGAGCTCAACGTCAGCTTCCTCAGCGTGAAGGGGCCCGAGCTACTCAATATGTACATCGGCCAATCTGAGGAGAACGTCAGGAAAGGTACATACATAAACTCGTGACTGTCCTCTCTGGGGGCTGTCAAAAACCTCTGAACATAGAAATAAAGGCAGCAGGCGAGCTGATCAGCCACCACACGCTTTAAATGTTAATAAATCCGATGACAGTAGAAATCGAAAAGTAAGTTTTAGCAGAATCGTCAACATTTGGAATCAATGAACTAACGTAATGGACAATAAACTTATTGGGATTAGACGATGGCAAGTTAATTAATTTTATAAAATTGTGGGAGGTCCGTGGGTAGACCACTGATGCGATGGTCAGACGACATTGTAAGGGTTGCGGGTCGTACATGGATCAGATTGGCACAGGATCGCGAGGAGTGGCGCAATAAAAAGGAGGCCTATGCCCAGCAGTGGGTTGATGTGGGCTGATTTGATTGATTGATTGATGGCAGTACATACCCATTAGTGCAGAGTACAACACGAATATCCGTTTACACAATCACGCTCGTTCTTCGCCTCGCCTCTCGCGCAAATCTGAAACTGCACCATCAAAATATACAAACTGCTAGAACAAACATTAACCTATAACTTGTATTGCAGTATTTGAATCAGCGCGATCATCATCGCCGTGCATAGTGTTCCTTGACGAGCTGGATGCGCTGGCGCCACGCCGCGGGGCCGCCGGCGACTCGGGCGGCGCCAGCGACCGCGTCGTCAGCCAGCTGCTGGCCGAGCTCGACGGCGTCACCAGCGGGGAAGGTATGCATTGGTGGTTAGGCGTCTAAACCAGTTGTTCAGTTTGATTCTAAACTTTAGACCATCAAACTGTACAACTTTCACTGCTATCTACTCGACTCAAATGTATGGGAAAGCTGTTTTTTTTTTTTAATTTTTTAAGATTTCTTTATGTTGGCTCCATAGTGAAAGTTGTTAAGTTTGATGGTGTAATGTAAACCACGTCTTTCAATTGGTGTTTTGTTACTCCTTGTGTAGGCAGATGATGATGATGATGATTATGTTATTTATTGTCAGACGGTGACTCATCTAGTCTGGTATTCGTGATGGGGGCGACGAATAGGCCGGACCTGCTCGAACAGTCGTTGCTGCGCCCCGGCCGACTGGACAAGTTGATATACGTGGGCCCCTACTGCGGCCAGGAGGAAAAGACCAAGGTTTTAACCGCGCTCTGTAGGAGGTATGTTCACTTACTAAGCCGGCTGGCTTAGTACTAGATTAAGGGCCTGTTTCACCACTTTTGGGTATGGTCTTGTTAGCTTATTTGACAGCTCGTTTGACATATTTTGTATGAAAAAATTAATGTCAAACGATCTGTCAAATAAGCTATCAAGAACATATTCAGAAGTGGTGAAACAGGACCTAAATTTGTATTTTTTTCTTTTCGAAAAAAAGGACGTTTGAAAATAACGTTAATAAAGAGTGTCGATTTCATTGTTCAAAAGTCGATAAAATTTTTAAATTTAAATAAAATGAGCGCATTAAGCCGGAAGTTAAAAATTACTATGTTACAGAGCGAGATAACATTTCATGTCAACATTTGTATTCACAAATATTTAAGAAAATATGTATACTTGGCATCTACTTTACTACAAAGACTTTTAATAGCCTCGAGTCGAAAATTGCCTTACAAAATCTTACTGCTGCGTTGTTGACATAACTTGTCTTGTTAACAGTTACAAGATGCGTCAGGAGGTGAGCTTGGAGGCGGTGTCGGCGGCGCTGCCGGAGCGCTGCACGGGAGCGGACCTATTGCACGTGGTATCTACCGCACGCTCGGCGGCCGTACGCGCCCTTGTCGCACGGCTACACGCCGGTATGAATACTACACTTTATTTTTAGGCTCAATAGCTCAGTCGGTAGTGAACGCGCCTGCTGGGCCAAGAATAAGTGGCTATTACACCTTCCTAAATTCAGATTCTAATCGAGGGGCAGAGCTATAGATTAAAAAAGGACGTACTTACAACGTCCCGTTCTAATTTATAGCTCTGTCCCTCAATTAGAATCTGAATTTGTGAAGCTGTAATAGCCCCTAAAGCAAGATTTAGACGATGACAATTTTGCCTTGGCGCCGAGCGTAGGCATATGATCGTCAAATTTTTATAGTGTTTCAATAACGCTAGTCTAGAATTTTCTTTGACGTAAAGCAAGAATGTTGAATGTTGAATATTGTTCTTGAATATTCTCGCCGACACAATCAGGACGCGATTTATTTTGGTACTAATTGAACGAGAAATAGACACGTTTTGTTGTTCATATCTGTGTTTATGGTTTATACTCGGATAGACGCGCTCTATAGCTTGCTTATACATATTCTAAGGTTCCATACTCGCTCCTATTCAGTTAGTTGATGTTACATTTGTTTGCAGGTCAAGTTAAGGAGAGCGAATTGAGTCCAGACTCTGTGATACTAGGAGTATCAGAGCTGTACCATGGCGTGGAGACATTCAGGCCCTCCGTCACAGACGAGGAGTTGGCTTACTACGAGTCCTTACAGTCACAAATGTAGAGCTTTAGTTATAAGTAGTTGTTGCCTTGTATTGTAAGCTGTTGAGTTGGAATAAATTGTTTTGTGTTAGTGATTGCAATTTTAATCAATCAAATCGGCCTACATCAACCCACTGCTAGGCATAGCCCTCCCTTTTATTGAGCCACAATATCATCGGACCAATATGCTGGTGGTCTGCCTACTAAATTACAATTAGGATAATAAAAAAACACTAATTTAATCAATAAAAATAACTGAAATATAAGTGTTCAAAATTTACGATTAGAGCGAGAGGCATATAAATAAGAAAAGTGATGTCATAACCTGTTTTGCATGAAAGAGATAGATGATAAAAAACGTTTTTCAATCGCTTGTAACTTTTTTTTTTTCTACTTTAATGTAATGCAACTGTTTTACCTAACACTTATAGATCACTATCCACTGATTGTGATGTAAATTGATCGTGTAATGGCTACTAATGAATTTTTTGACGTTTGATTTGAACCCAGAACCTCTATGTATCATGTACTCTCATGTATAATTGGATACAAAACAAAAACAAATAATTTTATGAACTGAAAAGCTCTGTTGGAGTCGGAAAATCGCAGACTACGCAATTTCCTGCCGCGCTAGTCAATTTTGTAAAATTTCTAGGACACGGCTGAATAATGGGCTGCGTTCAGAACCTTCGGGTGCGGTTGTTTGGTTGTTTTTCAATCTAAGGTGCGGAACGAACAGTTGTTTTTTAACTCGCCAAAAGGTACGGAACGATCCCGGTTGTTTTATAACCTCAAATGTTGACATTGACAGTAATATGGGCTTCCAGGGCTTCCATCATTTCCAAATACAATAAAAACTCATCTTCCATGCTAAAGAATCAAAGAGTGAATAAAAATAAATTGAAAAAAACTAACTTTTATTCAAAATGAGCAAAAAGTCAAGTAACCACAGATAATCAAAACGTCAGAGTGTTTTTTAACCATCTAATTTGATGGTTAAAAGTTGCAACCCGTCAGAGGTACGGAACGGTTGAGTTGTGACAACCGAGTTGCAAAGGGCGTTTTTTCACCGAGGCTCTGAACGGCGTTAGTGCGAAAAGTTGCACCCAGAGTGCACTCTGGGCGTAGGCTCTGAACGCGCCCATGAGGCGTTTTCCAAGACTAGTAATACGAAAAATCACTAGATGGCAATAATAAAAAGTTCATAAAAACCTGTCACATTGACAGTAAAAAGTGCTGTTTGTCTATGGTTTGCATAATGTGTTTTTTTTATAATGTCTTTAACGGCTCTGGATACTAGTCCTTTTGAGCCATTCGTTATTTTTTTTCTTTATATTCTTTATTTTGATGAAGGGATGATGATGCCGCCAAAATGACCTTGGACGAGTTAACTTGAACCAAAACTTATGTTCTGTTATCGTATTTATTTGAGATTCCTGTTACGTCGGTCGTTTTACGCAACTGTTTGGTACACAATCCGCACGAAATTATGTCACAAATATCACTAAAACCAATTTTATACGAATTTCAAATACGACGAAACTCAACAAGAGCAATGGCGCCAAGCCTTTCTTGCATAATGTGTGACAGTTGGTGTTGCCAATGGATAGATTGTTCACTGCCAATAAATACGCAATAACATCGAAAATTTCAGTTTGTTATACATAAATGAACATTAACTGTAAAAAACTAGATGAATTCAAAGTATCACAAGGTCTTTCATATAAAAACCATCTTGATCGTATTAATAAATCAAAAAATTGCTCCCTTAAAATAGGGAATCGAGAAAAACACAACACTTTCGAGTTGACAGCTCAATGAGCGCGATTGTAACGCCACCCTACCACCAGTGTCTTTGAACTTTTTTTTAATGAATATGCCTCATTATCTAGGATCGAGATCGTCGAGATCCTTCCTCTTAGCTCATTATAAAAAATCTACTGGCAGCCCAGTTTGAACCATAGACAGTGTAACCAGATTTAGCAGGATCCTGTGATTTTAGCAAGATTAGGCCCTATAAAATAGGATTTGGCAGATTTGAAAAATTTTGCAGGTTTTAGCAGGATCTGCTAAAACCTGCTAAAATTCAACAAGATTCGACATTTACCTGTAAACTGAATTTATCTGCTCGTACTCTTGGTTAGTGTTATGTTATGCTCCTGACTGATTTCGTTCACGGCGACTACTTCCACTCCGTTTTTGAATTCTATGTGTATTCTCTCTTGAGTGTTTGTAGGTATGCTTGGCTAATAAAGTGGAGAAAACGGTGCCAACTTCTTCTTTTGTCTTATTAATGTATTCATAGATTGATTGATTTTTGAAGCTATAGTTAAATAAATATAATTTAAAAAGACAGTATTTGAGTTTAAATTGCTAGTTTTAAGTGTACTTGTACAAAAACTATGATTCAAATCGTTGACATGATTTTAGCATTGTATAGAAATGGTTTAGCAGGATTAAACAGTTTTCAGTCAACCATCTAGAAGGATCTTTAATTTAAATCTGGACTCTGGTCACACTGACCATAGACAAAAGAACAAAAATCCTCCATCTTTCTTTCCGGTTTCAAGATGGTGAGTATTTCGTGAAAGTGCGATTATTTAACGAAAATAAATAAAAAACGGCATAAATCTATTCAATTCTTAATTAATCTAATTATATAAATAAAGTAGTAATGTGTTGAAAATATAAAACCTTCAAACTTGAAGGAAATAATAAGTTTCGTGGTGATTACTGGAAACCTCGTGGCGGGCCTCCTTGTCAACAATGTTTTTTATCATTTTAGCCGCCCAAGAAGGACACGAAGACCTCGGCCAAGCAGCCGCAGAAGACACAGAAGAAGAAGGAGGGATCCGGTGGCGGCAAAGCCAAGAAGAAGGTAAGAAAATTTGTATTTAAAAAGTGAGGTTATGAGACAGTGTTCTAAAGAAGCTTAGCGTTTGCACACTTGCGTACCGAAGAAAGCGGTAAATGTAATAACCACTGTCCATTACAAGTGGCGACTGGCTCACTCCCCGTCACACTGGACAGTTTCGGTAATAGTAGTGAAACAGTGATGTTCTGAGTTTTCAGAATATCTCGGGGAATATAGGCGTGAGCATATGCATTCATGCAATGTAATTTTTGCCATGTGATTATACCTTTAAAACTTGAGTTCTGTGAGAGTAAAAACTGATATATTGAGGCTGATGGCACACAATACGTAACTTTGTAAATTAAAATAATTTTTACTATGACTCATACAAATTGTTAATTTTGCAGAAGTGGTCCAAAGGAAAGGTCCGTGACAAGTTGAACAACCAGGTGTTGTTTGACAAGGCAACCTATGAGAAGTTATACAAGGAAGTGCCTCAGTACAAGCTCATCACTCCCGCAGTGGTCTCAGAGAGGCTGAAGGTCAGGGGATCCCTTGCACGGAGGGCACTCATCGAGCTTAGGGAAAAAGGTTTGTTAATTTTTGTTTTTTAATCTACTCGGTTAGTAAAAGAAAACTGTAACAATGCATTGGATCTAATTTAAGATATTCAACAATACCATTCCCCTCTTATTTGATATTTTCATCCATTGTCCATAATCAATTAATTTGTTATGTGCCCATGTATGTATGTATTGATACATATAACCTGGTGCCATTCTGTAGAAGTAGAGGCCTATAGTCTTAACATGACTTGGGGCAGCTCGGGTTGGTATGATATACAATTACCGACGTATGTCAAGGTCGCCAAGGCACGCGCCCGCGCCTCGACTCCTGTATGCTATACGCTTAATATCACATCACTAGTGGATGAGGCTGCATGCACATCCACTCAGTACTGTGGTCGGTAAGCGAAAAACATAATGGATATTGACTACCGACTACACCAACCGAAGATGGTGCTAACGGGCGCTCTCCCCACCAACTACACTTTATTGCTGTAAACTACAAACACAAATAACTTTTGGCTCATTAAAAATGTGTTTTTAATGAGATGTAATTAAAGCTAATAGTCTTAAAATTTTCACACATTATCCCGCAAACCCATAATATACCTTAACCCATTTGCTGCTTGTGTCAAAATATGAAACTCGACAGTGTGCTAATGGTGCTTTATTGTGGACCTATGAAGTAGTAGGGTTTTAGAATTCCTATTTTTTTTGTCCCTGGTCAATCAAGTGGTCTTTAGTAAAGTTTTTTTTTTATAATTGATGGACTTTTTGCTTGTGCGTTAGCACTGCATTTCCGTCAATGTCAAGTAGTTTGTGGGAGTATCTATCCCAATCTCAGGCAGCATTGCCAGACCTACGGGTTTTTGGCCTGGCCAACGGATCTATGGATTTCAATGGAAAATCTATGGATTTTTAGAAGTCTTCTGAATTCTGGCCTAAAATGAAAATTTTCTGCATAAAATTATACCCAGCCGCAAATAAATCAATTCATGTTCACATTTTGTGTGTATTGGACTGTGTTTCCTAAAATATGGCTTGTCTACTATATAGCTCGTCCCTACTCTTTTCCATCTTCTTCCTTCTACTTTCTGTCCCTATACACACACGACAGACATAATTAACTGTAACATGTGTGACAAAAGTGGTCAGTACTTTTGATAATGAAAGTAATAAAAAGGAAAGTTAAGTTAGTACAGAAACGAAAGAGTAAGTACTTAAATTTTATTGATTTTCATGTTGTCTGGGGCATTATTCTCACTTGAACTTGTCTAAATTTTCAATTTCCTCGTCAAGACCAATGTTTGGGTCAGTTCACTTCAAAATAGTCAGAAAAAGCATTTAAAAAAAAATCTGTAGTTCTACGGATTTTTCAAGAGGTAATCTATCGATTTCTACGGATTTTTCTACCTTGACCTACGGATTTCTAAAAAGTATCTGGCAACACTGATCTCAGGGATTGTTTTTGATCAAGAACAAGAAGAGATTGAGGATTGTGGAGCATTTTGGCAAGCAAATGGGCGAAGCATTAACACCGTTAGACAAGTGCTCGTGTCAGAACCTGCATCGTGACTCCCATAGTAAAGTTACTGAACATCCAAAATCAACCAAACCCAAACATGATTGTGTGAATGAAACATTATTTTTGTCATGTTTGATACATATAGCAGCAGCCAATGATACAAGATCTCAAACTCGATAACTCATATACAACGTGTTAATGAATTAATGAAAAACTAGAAAGTAGTTTGTTTAGAATCGAGAGCAGAATCTAATTATCATGTTTTCAACATAGGTCATATTTTTCAAAATATTAAATAATTTATTAATAAAATTTAAAATTCACTCCACTCAATCTCAACCCACCGCTCGGGCACTCCACCCTACTTGCTACTAAAACAAGATTCTTAAAATGTATCTACGAGCACGCTAGCGCTTTCATTCATTGCTGAAATAATAACAAATCATTTTTGCCTGAAAACTTAAAATGCGAATAACTTTAAATTTTAAGTATCAAAATAATGAAATTATTGTTTTAATCTAATTATTTTGTTATAAATCAGTTGGGGTGTATGAGTTTTTGCGCTTATTTATTAACACGTTGTATACAGGGTCCTTCTTAATATGCTGACACTTTTTTAAGGGGATGATCAGATCATCAAACTGAACAACTTTCTCTATGGGACCAAAATCGAAATCGAGAAAAAGAAATCAGCTGTCCCATACATTTGGCTCGAGTAGGTTTGCAGTTTTATATGGGACAGCTATTTTCGCGATTTCAATGTTGGTCCCATAGAGAAAGCTGCTCAGTTTGATGGTCTAATCATCCCCTTAAAAAAGTGTCAGTATATTAAGAAGGGCCCTGTATGTAATACACACATTCGTATCTTCTGCTTGTACTGATGGAATGCAGGTCATGTTTGCAGTAATTTTTACTTAATTAGCTATTTCGACGACCCGATTTGTGTAATGGTTACCAGGCTGGACTGCCAAACCAGGGTCCTGGGCACTAATCCCCGTATATTCGATCATCTCTGTTATGTTTGCGCTGCTGTTGTATGGTTTCCATAATAAAAAGCCAAGTAGCTTACTTGGGAATCTTGGGATCAATACAATTTATGTGCATGTTACTGCCAGATGCACGTATGTTCTTTAGAGTTAATCCTTCATTAAATCTCATGCTGTCACTTTTTGTCTTGTTGACGTAGTAAAAGCTAGCAAGAGATTGACTCTCTTGGCTGATTGATTGGTTGAGAGATTGAATAAAGGATTAACTTTAATGAACGTACGTGCAACTGACCGTTAGAGTTATTTATTTAATGATGATGTATGTACTATTGTTTTAGTTACATTCCTTTGTGTTTCTATTTACCACAATTTTCATGATGATCATTTTATCTAGATAAACCATGACAGTAACAAACTGATATATTGAGTCTGATTTCCATTTTTATTCGGAAACCTATCAACTTCCCATCAACATTACCTTCACACACCTTATCTATTGTTGCAGGTTTAATAAAGCAGGTAGTCCAGCACCACGGCCAGGTCATCTACACGCGGGCGACGAAGGGTGACGATCCCGTTGCCTAAGTTTAATGGATAAGGTATAAAAATAAAAAAAATCTAAAAAAATTGTTGTTTAATTTTCAAAAAACGATACATACAATCTTAAATCACAAATAGAAACGAATAGTTACATTTCCAAGATCGACATGTCATTGTCTACAGTAAAACTTACGTTTATCATCATAGTCTTGGAATGAAAATCTAGCTGCCGGGTACATTTCACGAAGGCGCTCTTTCACTGTAGCAGCGTGTTCTTCATTTGCTGTTTCCACAACCACATTTGCCTGAAAATTTTAATTCATAAATATCAGAAAACTTAAGACTGGAAACTTTTGATGAAAACCATGACAGAGAGAAGAAACCTATAGGAAATTCGCAAAAAAAAATTGTCAACTTTTCATAAAAATGTTCGATCTATTTTTTTTTTCTTTGCTCTGGGAGCAGCTACTGCTTGTTACTGCGGACTATGGTGGGTCCACACCAGTTAAAGCGAAGCGCCCTGGTAGGTCTACCGGACCAGTAGTGTTCGATCAGCTGATTGCATTTAATATAGAAAGTCCCAACAATTTGTTTGTGTATAGGTTTCTTAGAGAAAGTTGTTCAGTATCATGGGTACAATCACCCTTTAAAGTAATGCAACTGTTTACTCTTAACACCCTGTAGATTTAAATAATATGCTAGGCGATAGATAGATCAAAGCTTGTCTATCTCTAACCTTACAAGGTGGTTGGCAGTTCTAGCAGTATCTGACCACCGTTAAAGAGAATATGGTCATAAGTTTATTTATACAACGCGTTAATGAATAAGCGCAAAACCTCATACACCCCAACAGATTTATAACAAAATAATAAGATTGAAACAATAATTTCATTATTTTGAGTGTTAAAATTTAAAGTTATTCACATTTTAAGTTTTGAGGAATACATTGAATTTTGATCATTTCAGCAATGAATGATAGAGTTAAAGTCCTCATGGATACATTTTAAGAATCTTGTTTTGGTAGTAAGTAGGGTGAGAGTGCCCGTGCGGTGGGTTGAGATCGAGTTCAGTAAATTTTACAAACCAATTATTTAATATTTTGAACAAAATTACCTATGTTGAAACCGTGATAATTCGATTCTGCTCTCGATTCTAAACAAACAAATTTCTAGTTTTGCGCTTATTGATTAACACGTTGTATATCAATGTCTCGTCATCATAATACAAGTCCAGGCTAGATTCTGGTACTTTTAATGTGACTAGATAATTTATGTGACAAAGTCCAAGATATAAAAAAATCTACAAACCCAAGTGGAGCCCACGTCTCCATGCAGCCACATCTGTTCGGTAACGAGGCTCTTCAGCACGGCGCTCTCGTCGGCTATCACCTTCGCAAGGAGCTCGAAGCCCAGCCGCTGCTCAGGGACCGCCACGGCGAAACGGAGTAGCCTTCCCGTGGCGCCCAGCCCGCGTTGAATCGTCCTCGTCAGTTGGCCTGCTTCTATGTTCCCGCCGCTGATCACACACACTATCCTGGATGAAACAATGGGATATACATTTACGGTACGACCAGGAAAATAATTCCCCTCGTCAATCTTCGTTTGAGCAGAGTCCCCCGACAAAACCCGAAGTCGTTTAGTAATCAAAGGGTGCAAAGTCGGATTGCGGGCGCGAAAACAATTAGCCAATCGTGGCAAGGGATTGAAGGTGGCGAATCCTGATTGGTCAATTTAATCTCGCGCGCTATTAAAATCTGTCAACTGCGCAGATACCTCGGTGAGACTTATAAACCGTGTACGTATCTAGCTATACAGGGTCCTTCTTAATATGCTCTCATTTTTCTAATGACATGATCAGACCGTCAAACTGAACAACTTTCTCTATGGCACCAACATCGAAATCGCTAAAAAAACAGCTCTTCCATACAAAACTGCAAACCTACTTGAGCCAAATATATGGGACAGCTGATTTTTTTTCGCGGTTTCGATGTTGGTTCCATAGAGAAAGTTGTTCAGTTTGACGGTCTGATCATCCCCTTAAGGGCCTATGTCGAAAAATAATTGAAGCGAAATGGGCGTGGCTTAGCGCAGCAAGCGCCCCGCGCCCCGCTACCGAACATCGTCGCGCACTAGCCCGCGAAAATCAAATCACTCAAAATGCGTAGAAGACGCTTCGCTGTTAATATATTATTAGTACCTTTTGTCGTATGAAAAAACACAATATATTATAATTAAGTATCGTTCTATTTATCCTCCTTGATCAATTATTAATTTGTTACAGGATCAATTACGGACAACCAATTTATAGATAGAAACAATACCTAACTAACGATACTCTTTAATTGATTTCACTTAAAAAACTTAAAACTCATTAATATCATACCGAAAATCACTGTACCTATCTAGAAGGAAAAAACTATCATTACAGGATTTTGTTTTACTTTATAGTACGAGAGCTACCTGTTGGTCTTCGGTTCGGTTCTTGGTTAGGCTTTACGTCTTTAGGTCCCGTAATCAAATCAATTCAACTTCTTATTTTGTACTTGTAATTGATATAATACAAGTCAAAACATTCTATGGTCAAAACATACCGACTATCTAGATGAAACCTGGGAGTTATTTTACGCCGTCAACAAAAATGTAAGAAGAACGTAAAAAAATAAGTTTCGTAATACTGCAATAATCTCAGTTATTCTCGATACCACAATAACTTTCAGGTTGAGAAGTTGTATAACACTCATAAACCTATTTTGAAAATCCATAGGTAATTCTAAAATACCTCGCATCCCTCAGATGCATGGCATAGCATTGAAGGATGAGGATGATGCAGGATATTATAACAGGTATGAATGAATTTTAAAATGGTAAATCAACATTTATTTACAAAATCACTAATAATATTTATCTTACGACCTAAAATCAACATTTATTTACATTAGTACATTACGATAAGTGTGACTTAAGTAGTTCATTATTGCACAGCGTGAAGTTAGCACCCGAGCACAAGCAAGGGTGCTAAACTTATATGCAGGTTTAGGTCACAGAGTGCTGGAAAATTATTTACAACTTATTACCTTTTCTTTTCTCTCATACTTCTGGTATGTTCCTGCCTACGTTTCAAATTTAATGTTTTGTTCCGTTTTGTTTTTCATTATCACTGTTTCTCCTAGTACCCCAGGAAAATTAGGTGAAAAAAAGGGTCAACCTCGGATTGAGAGATAATAAGCTACAAACTTCTTTAAATCATCGTTATGACATCCAATACGTTAGGTCAAATGTCACATAAAATCTCGTTTATGCAGGTCAAAAAATTCAAGGTAAAATGTCAAAAAACAGGTCTTTAGGAAATATCTTCTTTTCTATGCTCTAAATGACCTTTGAAGTTTTAAAAAAAATTGTAGAACATTAAATTTTCTTCAAATTTGGTCATTTATAATATTTAATATAGTTAACCGTTCTTGAGATAGATAGGTAGAACGCAAAGAGTTGTAACTCCCATAACGGTTTGCTCCCATAGTAAAATGATACTTTTCCTTACACCCTGTATAATATTATTTGGCGTTATTAATGAAAATACATAATTTCAACGAATTTACACGAAAGAAGATGATGAAGAATTATTTCGAGTTTGAATCAATCGGGATAGAAAAACGAGTACAGAATAGTGACCCTGAGCAGCACGCATTGAAGATATTGAATGAAACCAGTCACCGCCTGCCCGACAGACGCTTCAAAACAATACTTATATGGAAAGAAGACGACATGAAGATTCCGAACAACTACAAAAACTCACTCAAACGACTGCACAACCTAGAGAAGAAACTAGACCGAGATGAAGACCTGAAAAAGAAATATGAAGAAAGAATGCAAACCCTCTTCACTTTGGGCTACGCCGAGGAAGCTACCACACCGCCGGTGCCAAATAAAACATGGTACCTACCCCACTTCGCGGTCATTAACCCCGCGAAACCGAAGATAAGAGTAGTACACAACGCCACAGCGAAGACAGCCGGACGCAGCCTGAACGATATGCTACTCTGCGGTCCAGACTTGCTGCAATCTCTGCCGGGAGTTGTAATGCGATTTCGTCAACACCAACATGCCGTGTCAGCTGACATAAAGGAATTAATGTTTATGCAAATATAAGTTCAAGAGGACGACAGAGAGGCACTACGATTTCTATAGCGGGGCGACGAGAGAGGGAACCAGCGACCGCGAGAGTACCGCATGACTTCAGTGATCTTCGGCGCAATGTCATCACCATGCACCGGCACCGCGCTATACGTGAAGAATAGAAATGCTTCAGACTTCAAAGCAAAGTATCCTGCAGCCGCGCGAGCCATTGAAAAGAACCACTACATGGACGACTACATAACAAGTTTTCCAACCGAAAAAGAAGCCAAAGAAGTATCGAAATCAGTCGACTACATTCATCGGCAAGCCGGCTTCGAGCTATGCGGATGGGTGTCCAATACAAATTCAGTAGTACAGCAGTTTTCCGTCAACTCGGGCGGTGCCACGGTCTCTATCGGCGGGAGCGAGGTCCGATGGTACAACGGGACGAGCTTCCTACGAAACCACGAACGAGAATGGCCACAAGAGACAAAGACAGAAGCACCGAAGACAGGAGAAGAGAGGGGACTTGTCACGTCACCCACCAGCGACCTGACCACGCTCACCTACCTCGAATCGAGCGATTTTCGTCGTTCCCACTTTTGCTACGAGCTACGGTGCGCATGCTACAGTTCGTCAATTTATGTCGAAAGAAGAAAAATGAAACAGTATTGGCTACGAAGCGCAAACGAACGAAAGAAAACAATAAAAACGACTCTGATTCAAAGATTGATAAGAAAACACGCAAGAACGAGACACCGTACGTGAAGAAATGAGATAGCAACACCATCGGTATCGAAACTCACTATCTCATTCGCGCTGAGAAACTATGGTGGAAACCTGTACAAGAAGATTGTCTTTCCGAAGATTTACGTCGAGTAAGGAACGGCGCGGCGCCTCAGCCGGGAGACAAGCTGTCGGCGCTATCAGTGGTCGTCGGCGAAGATGGCTCAAAGGAAGAATCCACGTAGCACCTGACATCGTTGAAGACACTGCGAGCCCGACCGTACTCGACGGGAAACACTACTTCACGCGACTGTACATACAACACGTACACGAGTGACTACATGGCGGTATCGAAACCGTCGTGAATGAGCTACAGCAGCGACTATGGGTACTGAAGATACGACCGACGGTGCGTGAACGTCATCAAACACTGTCAACTATGCAAGATACGAAGAGCGAAGCCTACTTCTCCGGCGACCGGCGACCTGAGGAGGTTCGTGGCACGAAGAGGAGTGCCTAAGGAGCTATGGAGTGACAACGCAACGTGCTTCAAAGCTGCGGAGAAGGAGCTCGCCAAGGCCGCGCTGGCGGCGGTCAGCGAGGAGGCGACGGCGCGGCGCATCACCTGCCGCTACGTACCCCCGGCCTCCCCCTTCATGGACAGCGCGTTGGAGCGCATGGTACGCACCGTGAAGGAGGCACTGCGCGTCAAACTCCACGAGCAGTACCCTAGCGACGAGACACTGCTCACCCTGCTCGCCGAGGCGGAGAACACCGTTAACTCCCACCCACTCACACACGTGGCGGTGACCCCAGAAGAACCGGAGGCGCTTACACCCAACCACATCCTGTTGGGACCCAAACGACCTCACCGCGCGCAAGCGCAGCGCGCTCAACGATGGCGGACGTCTTCTGGAGCCAGGTCAAAGAGTACCAGCCTCTACTCCAACACCGGCGGGAGCCTCACACGACCAGCGCACGCTATCGGCGACCTGGTACTCGTCTGCGACCCCCCCCTGCCCCGCAACACATGGCCGACATGAAGGATCGTCGCGGTCTACCCAGGGCGAGAAGGCGAGGTGAGGATCGTGGACGTCGTAACCAGCAACGGGCATGTCCTCCGGAGACCGACCAAGAGGATCGTCGTGCTACAGGTTGGATCGCAGAGCTGCGACGGCGAGAGAAATGTGCACGACAGAACCTGAATTGACTACCTTTGTACATAGTTTTTTACATTACTTTGTTTATTTCGTTTTATATACCCTTTTATACTAGTAGGATAAGTTTAGGTTAAGTGTTCATTTCAATAAATAAAATTTTCTTATTAGAATTAGGGCTTAGCACATAAGTTATGTAAATAGTTCTAATAGGATTCGTATTCGATTTCTCTAGTGATTTCTACCCCAGATTAGATTAGGTACACTTCCCTAATAAAATTAACGCATTACACAAGTAAATAAAACAATCAGAATCGAGTTAGAACGTATAAATTCCAATTAGAAGTTATGCCAATAAGCTTCACTGCCTCATTAGAAGGGGTAGAATCCTATTAGAAATAATTGTTAGAAAGAGACAGAACGCTCCATCTCTGTCAGCGCATACAGGCGAGCGAGGGGGGCCCCGGCGTCCGGAACCTGTGTTATGAGGAAGCGGGGGCCAGGGTCATATAAATATTGTACCTTTCCTTTTCCTTCTGCACTCTGTTATGCACCGGCGGATGATGCACCTGCTATTTTTAGAATAAGAAAATAAGTATCTTAACTATATAATTATATTGGTTTGTAAGCGTAGAAATTAAGATTGTATGAGAAATAAAGAGATTAGTATTCAGGGCAAGAGTGCGGGGTAAGGAGGGGTGCTCGCTTGAAAATGATATAAAATGGCGCCAAATCGGCGTAGATTCATTCCGGATCCAGCACTCAAGAAAGAAACAACTTGGAAGAAGAAACTCTCTGCGACCACTCGCCTTCCCTACCCTGCCCTCCAGCCTGGCTCACCATACTGACGACCCATACAATTAAGGGCCACAGAGTTTTCAAACTCTCATACCAGGCAAGATGTTCCGGAGCAATAGAATCCTTCAACTCGGTAAAAATACTGACAACGGTTCATAAATACGTTTATAACCAGATTCCATTATGACAAATAAATTTAATTATTTGAAGAAATTGAAAAACAAGATAGTAAAACCGAAAATTACGAAGATAATAACAGCTAGCTCTTGGTCTATGAAGTCCAAAAAAACTGCTATACATATTTGAGTGAGAAATATACTTAAGAGAAGTTTATTCCGAATGCGTAAATGCGCGCTGCATACAAACGAAGTCTGGTGATATTTTCAATACTAACCAATCAGTAAATGAAAAATTTGCAGAAACAATCTAGAAACTAATCTCTATGCTTGTATGAAGTCAGATTTTCGTTAAAATATACAGTTTTAATGCTAGAATTAATTTAAGATTTGTATGGAAATCTTTGAGGTATTGTAACTTTAAAACTATACATTTTAACGAAAATCTGACTTCATACAAGCATAGAGATTAGTTTTTAGATTTTTTCTGAAAAATTTCATTGACTTTAATTGGTTATTATTGAAAATATCATCAGACTTCGTTTGTATGGAGCGCGCTCCGAATTATATTCTCTTAAATGTGAAGCTGCTATGGCCTCGAATTTATTTTAGATTGTATTTAATGTATTACACTATAATATTTACACGTAAGCTGGATAATTAATCGTAATTCGGAAATTGGGCATGCGAACGCAGGTCCGACGCGGGCAAAGGCCACAGCCGACTGAGCTTTTTAATAGATTGTGATAGCTTATATTACTGCCTGACGCGAGAGAAAGAGATGGGGCGGCGCGCGCGCCTGACTAAATAAAACGACGTAAGCGCCAAAACAAACTTTATTTAGTTGTGATTTTACTATTTATGTAAGTTAATTTCTGCTGCAATCAAAATTTATAAAATATCAATCTCTATTTTTTAAATCAAGTCTCGTGTTTCTATTATTCACCGTTTAGCAGTTCCAAGCGTTTATAGATAAAGACGGAGGCTACTTTGGCTTGTTTTTCTATCGAGAAAATTTGTCTTAATCGTGTTTTGGCGGCAATCAAAATTTTAATAATATGTTCAATTTACACATATCCTGAAATCATACTCCTACTGTTAGTACTTCATGATATCTGATGCTTTGAAGAATCCTATTTTTTTCACATATCCTCTTAAAAATGTGTCAGCATAATAAGTTGGACCCTATATAGGTAGCAAACGAATTGATTAGCCTTCTTTGTCTTTGTGCAATAAACAATGTACCTATTGTCGAAATTAAGATTGCGTGTCCCAAGCTAAAAGGTGGTCAACCAGTGGACAAGACGATAGAATATGAATTCTAGATACAATAAACACCATTGGTTACGGTTTAATAGTAAAATCAAGGAAAATCTAATCGAGCAGTGCCCTGTGCTACCCCCTGTGCCCCGTTTAACGCAAAAATAGGGATGATTTACTCTCACCGCCTGGCCACAGATTTAGCGTCCGTTTCTACTGAAGCGGAGTAGAGCGGAGATATGCAAAAATCAACCGATCTAATTGGTACATTTCCTCGCTTGACAGAATTGAGCTATTTTTTTAAATCTAATATTTTATCGTTGATTTTACACATCTCCGCTTCATTGGTAACGCACGCTTAATCTTCCTTGCTCCAGCTTCGGCTGATTCAAGGGGGCTTGAATTTTATCAAGAGTTGAGAACCTATGGTAATTTCTCCACTATACTCCATCCCAAATAGCAAAGGAATTTAAAGGCTATTTTGAATTACAGACAAATATTTGAAACACTCACACTTATTCTTAGAACAGCTTTAGTAACGTCCAAAATATAGTAGACACCTATATTTTTCTGATAAATAAATTATATTTGCTAATCAGAATTGGCCAGTCACCATCAGATATATCGTAGCAAACAAGGTGGTCAAATATTTCTAAGCAGTTCTTATTTTCAATAATTTCTTTACACATAACCAATCAAAAATATCGGAACGCCTAGAACATCAAATATATCTACGCAGTCAGGGTGATCATAAACATCTGAGCAGTTTAGGAAAAAAGCGTTGTTAGATTTTAATTTTAAATAACATTGTAAAGATATGATTGAAAATTAGCTGTTCAGATATTTATGACAAAATACATGTTTAGATATATGTAATTAGTTACATTTACTGTAGTGAATTTATTGAAAATTAGCATTGCTCAGAAATATTTGAAGACCTTGTATGCTACGATATATCTGATGGCGACTGGCTATAAAGCTTTACAAGAACCGGAAAATCTTTTCGTCCTTATTTGGAATGAAGTATTGGTAAGTTACGAAGTAGATGGTTGAACAAAGGAACCGTACCGTTTTCCGCGCAGCTCCGGCACCAGGCCCTGCATAACCGCGGCAATGGCGCAAACACCGGCGCCGTCCGCGACCAGCCGCTCGCGCTCCAGCACGTTGACCACCGCGCGCGCTATGTACGACTCATCCACCAGCAACTGACAATTGAAATAAATCGGTCAAGTGCGAGTCCGATGGTTCCGTATCACATCACAAACATTAACTTACAAAAAAGTGTTATTTTCTCCGGGATCTTTAGCGTGAGACCGACTCACCCTTGGCCGGTTTTTTTTTGTTATACTGTAGAGTTTGCTCTATAATCATGCCAATTTTGACGTTTGTATGTGATTGTTACCGTTTTTACGATTGAGTGAAAAGAATAAACCTTAATTTTTAGCTTTTTGTAATTAAGTAATTTTATATTATTTTTTAGCCAATTCGCCATAATAGCGCACATTCTGTAACAATTTCAACTGTAGTCGGTTCAAAAGTTACAGCCCTAAATACCTATAGGTACAGTTCCCATCGAGTTCAGTAAATGTTTTAATTACCCTTAGTATACAAACAAATTATTTAATATAAAAAAAAAATCTCTATGATTATTCGATTCTGAACAAACGGTTTTCTAGTTTTGCGTTTATTCATTAACACGTTGTATTAGAATATTATCTTTAATTCTCAACTGACCCGCGATAGTGCGAACCGAACGCTGACTATATGATAAAGCGTGACTATAAAACTAGCCTAAGTAGTTACCGTCGCAACTTTATGTATGAATTAGCCACCATTCTATCGACTACCCGAACCAGACTATACGAAACAGACTACCATTCTATCGAGCCTGCCCTTAACAGTAGCGAAAGCGTTGTTCCCCACGATGGACATATTGAGACCCTGGGCGAGATTGGACACCAAAGGCACCGACACCGGCAGACCCGCTTGCAGTGCCTTCATCATTTTCGGCACTTTCACACATTCTGCACCCTGCGAACAAACTTTTGTATGAAATTGACAACTCTGCAACCACCTTAACGTCTGAGCGAGCTGTTAAAACGGCTTTAACGGCTGTCAAGAGCAGACCGCAATTAGCGCAATACCAAATGTGTCAAAAGTAATGGTCCGTACGTAGTCCAATCACCGAATATTTACCGCGATTGCGGCCCTTATCTACCCTTGACCAGCGGCCGTAGCAGCTGCATTATAGCAGCGTGATATAGCGCTGTCGCGGCTAGCAATCTTTCTATTTGCGCGCAAACGAACGAGATGAAAAAGAGCGTTATTTAGCCTTATCGCGCGCATCATACTACGGCCGTTGGACGATGCAAGCCGGAATCAGCAATCCAGGAGTGAGATTTTTGAAAGTTACACGTTCAGCAATAGAAAATGTCAAAATTACTATGGAGATTATTTAAGCATCATTCGAACATGATTTTGAATGTGAAAATTCGGCACTCCAGGGGGGATTTATCCCTGATTACAGCGATTTCTTTTACGGGGTTTTTTAATAAATGTCAAACAAAATTCGGGATACTTCCTTAGGATGTCACTGCGTGACTATTTGCTACAGCCTGTAATCTTCGGCGGTTATCATTACCATTGTGATAATTAAATAATGACAAAATTTAGGATACGGGACTACATTTAGTGTTAGTCTATTTTGAGCAAACATCCCCCTTACATAAACAAGACAGGAACACTTTAGTTTCTTGCACGCGACGAGAATACCGGCCAGTAGCCCTCCAGAAGCGACGGGCACGATCACCGCGTCCGTCTCGGGCAGCTGCGTGATGATCTCGAGACCCACCGTGCCCAGACCCGCAATCATCAGGAGATCGTCACAACTAGAACATCAAGTAAGTCCCTACCTGATTAATCCTTCTCTGAAACGTTAATAAAACCTTTCAAAGGTACCTATAGCTGTACCTACTTTTAAAAAGAAGCAGCTTAGTATAAGAAATCATTAGTGAACAAACCTAACGAAATTACGACTGTTACTTGAAAAAATTGCACCTACTGAGGAATCTATAACCGGTATATGAAAAAGCATTGCACGCGTAATTTGTACGTCGCCTAATTTCGGCAGGTGTGCTCCTACACAATTACCAAGATGCTGATTGGATGGTTTTTGCAGTAGGTAGGTGCAGAAGCGGCGTAAGGCATGGGTCATATGGGCGATCGCCAACGGCCTCGCGGTACGAGGTACGAGGGGGCAGTTGCTGTTTATGAAGGTTTTAGATTTATTGCGACTAAGGGGGCATCCATCCAACCAGAACGGCGGGAAGCGGCACCTATTGTTTGTCCCGGCTTGGAAAAATTGCAGATTCTAGGCTGGCCAGGGGCCTCGCGAATCTTAATCTTGCCCACGTCCAATTTAGGTCTTGCCCTGCCTGTGAGCAGTAGGTACCTAAGCAAATAGGTAGGTGAGGTATTATGGTTTATGTACATCTTGGAAAAAATCGTTTTAGTATGGTGGTGTTGCCATCACTTCTTTTTACCGAACTTAGCTTTTTCCACATTAACATTTTGGTCTTGATGCTGTTACATAAAGCATTTAAAAACGACTGCCAACCTATTGAATAATTATGTACAGAACAGACAACGCGAACAAGATCTGTGCACCACGATCAGCAGTGCTGGGCGCGGACTGGGAGCGTTACGTTGCGGCGAGCGCCTGGCACAGACTAAGTAAGCATATGCCATTTGGTCTGTACGAATGTTACACACAATTCAGTCTGTGTATCGCATTTAGTAGATACTTCAATGTGCCAACCTCAATAACATTTGCTTGCTGTCTTTCTGTACTTTCTTGGCATATTGAACGGCGTCGTCCAGGGTCTCGCCGCAGAGCACGACGTCGGCGCCGAGCTCCGAGCAGCGCTGTGCCTGAACCGGCGCCGTACGGTCTGGCATCACCACTGTTACCTTCACGGTGACCAACAATTATAAAGACTTGGGCCTATTTCACTACTTTCTGATAAGTTTCAGGTAGCCTATCAAACAGATATAAGTACTTAATGGAAATGAATAATAGGATACTGGTCTTTTTCATCTGACAAATTAACTGAAAATGGTGAAACAAGTAAAATCTGAAACTGAAAGCTGATAAAACACTATAGGTCGATACACACGAAAAAATATCGGTTGTTCCATAGAAAATTTAAGTTGCTACTTGACTCAAATGTATTGAACTGCATTTTTTTTCGTGATTTCAATGTTGGTCCCATATCATAGTGAAAAATTAACAATTTAATGAACTAAATAACAGGCCAAAGTTGTTAATACAGTATAGGTACAGTAACAGTAATAGTATAGGTAAGCCAAGCTACTTAGAAATCAGAATCAAGGCTGACCAAAATTATTAATTTATCTTCGACCATACTTACTCAATACTTCTAATTGACTATTTTGATTCACGAAATATATAGACACTGAGGCCGAGATTCAGAAACGATTTTTTAGTCTGAGGCTGAAACTCAGAGACGTTTTTTAAGTCATAGTTCGAACTCCCGAATGTCGAAATCCATACATTTTGGCCCTACTTAGTTGGAACTAAGACTAAAAAAATCGTCTCTGAATCTTGTATTTAGTTCGAACTAAGTAGGGCGAAAATGTATGGATTTTGACGTCTCTGAATCTCAGCCTCATTATAGGTAAGGTAGGTATTTCCAGCGAGATATTACCGGAATACCCAAATCTCCTCCATGATACGCAGCACCAATAGCCATGTTCCCTTTGGAAGGCACGATGACTCCTCTTTCTGAAAGTTCGTTACCACACGCCACGAAAATGTTACGCAATCCACGCTCGGCACAGCTGTAAATTAAATAGCATACCTACTTTCAAAAGTTCTAAACATTCCGCTTTTAAGTATAGTATCTAAATAAATGTAAAAGTTGCCGATTTTTTCTTCTTCTTTGTATGAATTCTCTCTCTATGTCTTCTTTCTTCTTAAGGGTTGAGACTTAAGACACATTTACCGACGGCGGGCCCATACTAGACTAAATGACATTTTTGCCGGCGTCGTCGCATCGCCGTCGGTATATGTCTCTCAACCCCAAACCTATAAAAGTATTGAAAGTATAAAAATAGCTTTAAAGCTTTTTTTGTAAGTTAGACTAGCACTTTTTTAAGTTCTTGATTAAAAATCTTATGCCGGGTTGACACGCTTGCGCAGCTTAGGCAAGTTCGCGGCACATCGACTCGTCTGTAAAGTGATTGTTACTATTTAACTTTATAGAAGTGTCGATGTACAGCGAGCTTTCCTAAGCTTGCGCAAGAGTGTAAATTTATTAAATATAGAGTTTACCCGCGACTTCCTCCGCACAAATTATATACCAGATTTTAAGTCAGGTCAAAAGCTATCAAACAAAAAAGTTTCATCAAAGTCGGTTCAGTAGTTTTTGCGTGATGCTGTAACAAACAAACAAACAGACAGACAACAATTCTAAAAAGTTTGATTTGGAGTTCGGGATACCTATAAACCATATCGTACCTAATATTTTTCATGGAAATATCTTCAATGTACAGACACACTTCTGTTACAGTTTTATAATAGTTAAGATTGTGATAAGGGCGCAAAGAACTCTGGACGGTAAAAAAATCATTGCTCAAGCTCAAATTTTAGAAATGCGCGAAATTCGCCTTACCTTCCTGTATATTGCAAGTTCTCACATTTCAAATATATGGTATAGTCCATGTTCTTACTGAGTTTTAATTCCTGAAATTATTAATTGTAATTATCGCGATTTTAAAATAAATTCAATGAAGTCATTTGTGTGATGGATGTGGTAAAACGGTAATCTACTTACGCAAAGTGGTGTATGTATTACGCCTCCATTTATCCTTTCAGCTGCTTGTTTTAGTTCGGGAAAAGACAAGGCTTGGGGTTGAGATTTAACGGATAGTTCAGAATCCTGCTGAAGATTGTGCTAAATAAAAACTTTTGTAATAAAGTATCTTATAAGAGGCGAAAAAACACTGCCAACAATCGTCTAAAACTTACCAGTTTTACGGATGGAAGCATGTTTCACATATAATTTTGATTAAATTAAAAATTAACTTTACTGAATAATTTGGTTTATAGGCAAATCAATTCATACTATTTGACAGCCTGAGACGTTTCAGTATATTAAACTGTAGTCTTTGCTGAGACGTATTAAAAACATAGAGATAACTAGGAAGTACTACGTACATTAAAAAGTGATTAAAAAATAGTTTTTGGACGTATTTGACGGGAGTTTGCATACCTGATAGAGTTTGTGACTTTAGAACTTAGGCCGAGATTCAGAGACGATTTGTAAGTCATAGTTCGGACTCCCGTATGTCAAAATCCATACATTTTCGCCACGCTTAGCTCGAGCTAAGACCAAAAAAATCGTCTCTGAATCTCGGCCGTAGACTACTTATTTATGAGGACAAGTTACGCGCGTAATTCTACTAACATACTTTTCTGCCACTTTTTGCGGGGGGAGAGGTAGCACGAGATACGCAACTTTGATTGTTATTCCATTGGTTTAGATTCTAATTTTGAATATTAACAATCATGAAAAACAGTTTCGTGTGAACCCCAAACGTCAAAAGTTCGAAATTATTGTTCCGCAATTATAGGCTGTCGCGTTTAGTGTTAAGGTATAAAATTGAATGTACATTTACATTAAGAATTAGTAAGATTATTTGATCTTGCACGTTGGCAGAGGGGCAAAGGCGAGGCGGGTCCGTATATAAATCGTCTAAGCTTAGAATGAAGTGAACAGCCAGCCAGAGTATTTAAAGAGGGATTAACACGGGTCGATTTTCGCGGTGCGGCTAAGTGAGATTTGAACTTAGACGATTGATTTGAAGTACAATGCTAAGTGAGCTTGTTATTGTACCTTATGTTATACAGGGTGTAAGTGGCAGCCTAGCAAATACTGAAACGGTGAACTCTGACCATCAAACTGAACAACATTCACTATGGAACCTACCTCAGGAAGCGCGAAATAAAATCAGCTGTCCCATACATTGGGTCGGGTAGGTACATAGTGAAAGTTGTTCAGTTTGATGGTCTGAGTTCACCGTCTCAGTATTTGCTAGACTGTCACTTACACCCTGTATACCGTTTCCAGCTTCCTGTGGCTTCCTGGATGATAATATATTCCAAGCTTTTTTTTCACAATGCAACCTACATCGTGCATGACAATCACTTACCTACATATTCTGTAATGGATGTAGTACTAGTACCACAGAATAGGTAAGAAACCAATGAATAAAACAACGAAATTTCGTCAGTTTCGAGGGTCAGATGCATATTTTATTACAACAACAGTAAAGAAATAAATGACATGGTAGGTATAAGATAAGAACACTTAACGTAACGACTTTTAATAATTTGCTTAAGATTCTATGTTTATCGTGGATTCGTAGCTAGCTACAACATTATGAGCTGAGATTGCGGGTATTCTTTGGTTATCTTCTTCTCCAACTCCTTCGCGTGGTTTCTGTCATTTGTTTCAATCAGCACATTAACCTGTCAAATAACGCTCAAATTAATCTACGATGAATCTCACATAGATCTCTAAGTAGGTAGTACCTAAGTACCTATTATAACCAATAAGTTAAATAGTTTAAAAAACTAAAGACCACGTTTTTGTCAGTAAAAAGTTTGTACTCGTCAAAACAAACCAAATGAGCCCAAACTCGAGGGGTTTACTAGTAGTCATTGAAGAGTTCCACTCTCTACCACCTGGCTCCATCTTCTATCAGCTCGATGATATTAAATTATTGTATTTTCAACCGAATGACATACGCTTGCCAAGTCTCACATCGACAAATAGAGTTAAATCGACTTCCTAGATTTTCTTATTATATATACTTAGTTTGTTACATACCTACAGGTGAAACTTCCGATCACGATGAAACTTTGGTGGGTTGTTGATGATACAATTTTGCTTTGGCAATTAAAAAAAAGATCAATAAAAGTCGTTTCTTCACAGTTGGAGTGAAGATGTCGCGCTATAGCCGTATCCTATCAGGGACTACGTTGTTGGCGTCAGCGCCGACGTCGTTGATGGAGGCGAGGAGCTTGGCTATGGCGTTGGGTTTATCTTCATAAATATCAATCAAAGTCATTTCCTCACCGTCAGAGTGAAGTTGTCGCGCTTCACACATGTCTTATCAGGGACGACGTTCCGTCAGCGCCGACGTCGTTGAAGGAGGCGAGGAAACGTTTATCTTTATAAATATCAAAATAAAAGTCGTTTCCTCACCGTCAGAGTGAAGATGTCGCGCTTCACCCGTGTCTTATCAGGGACGACGTTCCATCAGTGCCGACGTCGTTGATGGAGGCGAGGAGGTGTTTATCTTTATAAATTTCTAAATAAAAGTCGTTTCCTCACCGTCAGAGTGAAGATGTCGCGTTTCACCCATGTCTTATCAGGGACGACGTTCTTGACGTCAGCGCCGACGTCGTTGATGGAGGCGAGGAGCCTGGCTATGGCGCCGGGCACGTCGCGCAGCGTCACCTGCAGCTTGAACAGCCGCCCCTCGGCCGCCATGCCGCGCTCGATCACGCGCGGCATGCGCGAGCTGTGGATGTTGCCTCCGGTGATGATGCACACCACGCTGGCGGGGTGATAACTTATTATATTTTGATACAGCAAACAACTTGAAAATGGGCCGGTGATGGATGTGCGCAGTGGCGCTCACGCTTGCTCAAAATGTTTGCCGGCTGTTATATCTATGTTAAACAACTCATTAAGAAGATATAACCGTTAGCGCGCTCTATACAAACAAAGTTAAATTATATTTTGGATTTAAATTAACCAAATAAGCTCAATGAAATTTTTTCAAACACGATTATATCGATTACAGTCATATTAATTAATATCTATATCGTATTTTAAAATTTTCATTGAGTTTAATTGGTTAGTAGTTATTGAAAATAGGGCGCTCTGGCGCTCTGCAAGGACTATCCTCCAAAATTCAATACTTAATAATTTTGTCCCAACTGTTTAGAAGTCAGTCGTTATCAAAGGATCTTGTCTTGTTGTTGTAAAGGGAATTCGGATATTTATTTTCCCTACTTCTAGCCTAGGACCTAGTCCTAGGTATCTTCTTAGTTATACTAATTGTTATGGAGGGAAGTCTGGTATTTAATATTTCCCAGTCCTCCTATCTTTGATTAAATTCATTGCGGATTCCAAGACAGATTAGAGTCATCCCTGTACTACATTCTGTAGTAATGTGATAGGTCGCCGTTGTTGGTCCTGGTTTACAGGAGTTACAGCGGTGGGAAATTGTGATCTCTACCCTCTATGTACCTACAATAGAGTACTAATATAGTAAATGAAATGGATAGTAACTTTTTTCCATAAAGCTCAGGCACTTTGTCGGCCATGATGGCAGCCACTCCGCAGGCTGCTGCTCCCTCCACCCACATCTTTTCTCGCTCCAGGAGTGCGATCATCGCTCGGGCTATGCTGGTCTCGTCTACTGTTATCTATCGAACGAAACTTTTTTGAGTACTTTGTGACCATTGTGTCTGTAGTGTAGTGACCATGTCCCAATTATCAAAAGCGGCGGTCCACTCAAAGCAGACATAAGCTCTATTCACATTACGACGGCCGAGCGCTGATGTTGAAATGCACTTTCCGCGCTAGACCGCGTCGCAATGTCATAGGCACTCTAAAGAACGTTTTTGAACTTCGAAATGCGCACTTTGTGCAAACCGTCCAAGACATTGCGTGTAGGGTTGAAAGCCACGCTTTGCATTTAACGTCATCGACATTACAATACTTCTAATTGCTCGTTCTGTTATTAAAATAGTATTTGAGCTAAAGAATGATTGAAAATGTGAATTTAGCGTTATTTTTCAACGTTTTTTATGCACTGAAAAGACACAATTTTATGTAGTCGAATCCAACGGATGCGTGCGGCTGACTGCATTCCCTTGCTCGGCTTCCCTCAAGTTTCCCAGAAAGTGTGAGGTGAGGTAGGGTATCTGAAGTCAGAGGGGGGCGGGGAGTGGCCGTTCTGTATATAGAACTATGTACCTACTATTACTATTCTGTGGCAATGTTCGAATTTATCTACTTAGTGCGCGAGCGTCGAGCGCGTCTCGATACCGACTTGCCTGCGCGCGGTACAGACTGCGAATTCAATGCCAGTGTGATAAGTTACGTGTGTAATTATAGGCTGTCGCGTTTAGTGATAAGGTATACATTTTTTTTATCTTGTACGTTGGCAGAGGGGAAATGTTAAGGCGAGGCGGGTTCTTATATAAATTGTCTAAGTCACCGCACACCGAGCAAGCATAGACCCAAGCCGCGACAGCTGAGCTTCACGACTAGTCGTCTTTATTACACTATGGTTGTGGTCCCTCCACCCGATCAAAACATCAAACCAACCATTTTGTCCAAATATCCCCTAACGATGTTGAAAGCGTTGTTGCTGGCGATGACCTGTACGAGGCTGTCCGCCATGGTTGGTTTCAGAGATAACATGACCGGCTTCTTCTCCTGCAACGCCTTCGACATGACCGGGGCTGCAGAACATTCCACGCCCTGAAATGTTGATATGAATTCGTAGAAAACTAAAAGTATGACAGACACTCTACTGATCTCTACAATCTATTTGGATATCTAAAAGATCAAATTGCGACACTATACCTTCTTAATATGCTGACACTTTTTAAGGGGATGATCACACCGTCAAACATAGCAAGTTTCTCTATGGCACCAACATCGAAATCCCGAAAAAAAATCTGCTCTTCCATACAAAACTGCAAACCTATTCAAGCCAAATGTAAGCAGGGACAGCTGATTTTTTTTTCACGATTTCGATGTTGGTCCCACAGAGAAAGTTATTCAGTTTGAGACGGTCTGATCATCCCCTTAGAAAGTGTCAGCATAACATAAAAGTAGGTGCTTGTTCGTTTTTAGCGTCACTTTATGAAACCATCATATTGGAGAGTTGGAGATAGAGAAAATACAGCCTTCACGGAGAGTCCGTAACAACTACAGTCAGCAACAAGGGGCTGACTGAATATCTAGCATGCATATATTTCAAAAAACAATGTAGACATCGCCGTAATCACTGTTCTACTCAAATATTCGGATCCCACCTATCCTCTCTGGACCATTATCATCAGCCTATAAACGTCCCACTGCAGGGCACATGCCTACCCTCAGGGAGGGTGTATGAGCGTTAATCCATCACGCGTGCCCAATGCGTATTGGTAGACTTCACATTCGCATCTGAATTTCTTCTTCAGCGTATGCAGGTTTCCTCACGATGTTTTCGATGATCAGTCAGTATTACGTACATAAGTTAGAAAAACTCATTGGTACATTTCATGTTGTCCGTGCGGATTGGAACCCGGACCACTTCGCAACGCGCCACCGACGCTCTACGACCAACCCTCTGGATACGTGCTTGATATCTTAGTGACTGCTATAAACATATAACTCATACGTAAATCAAGCAGTTAGGCTTGAGGGTCTTGACAGTGAGGACGAGGCCGGCGACCAGACAGCCACTACCGACCGGGCAGATGATGGCGTCCAACGTCTCCAGCTGCGTGAGGACTTCCAGACCCACGGTGCCGTAGCCCGCGATCAGGTCCAGGCGATCCGCCCTGAATACATGTTTGATACAGATAGTTTAATCCTTAACAGTGACTCGACCAATTATGTCATTAAAAACTTCGGTTCTCACTTTATCGATCTAAGCGTTAAAAGTTATGCAGTACCTATTAGTAGTGTGTGTTTCTTATACTTGATTTGACGTTTGTGGGTTTAATTAATTTAAAACAAAGTTTATGGACTAAGTACCTACATCTCTTCATACATTTTATCAACTCCATAATTACAATGTTGTTTTCATAAGGCAGGATTCATACGCCCGTGTCCTATTTTTTAGGTACTGGTGCCTAGCCAGAAACATTTCTACAAAGCCCAACTATCAACTATACTTCATTCCAAATAAGGACAACAAGATTTTCCGATTCCTATTTAGCTTTCTGGCCAGTTCTGATTACCAAATGTAATTAATTTATTGGATACATATACTATCCGACATATCTTGGACGTTACTAAAGCTGTTCTAAGAATAAGTGAGAGGAAGTGTTTCAAATCTCTGTTTCTGTAATGCAAAATAGCCTTAAAATTTCGTTGCTATTTTGAATGGAGTATAGGTACTTAAAATGACACTTGTGCAAGTTTCACTTTGGGGACATCATTTAGTTTCAGACAGACTGAAACGTGTCAAGTAGTGATAGGATTCATACCAGCATAAAACGGAGATCAAAGTAAAAAATAAACATTTACCAATGTATGTACTTAGATCCGATTTCGTCATTATAACTCAGAGCATGGAGGTTTGCTTCATTGGCATCATTCCCGTATACTTTGACAAGTGCGTAATTCTCTTTGAAGGTTTGCTTGTCGGCTAGAGGACAGTCTTTGGGCACGACGACATTCATGGGCACAGATTGCTTGTACCCGTAGTACGTCATGGCACTGACGAAGTTTCGGCCACCGGAGATCGTGCACCCCTTGCTCTTGTCAGATTGTGACATGTTCTGAAGCATGTTGCAGGCTCCACGAGCTTTGAAACTAATGAGAACATGTTATCGTCATGTAAGCTAATATTAAAATGTGTTCAATCAATATAAAGTTCTTACCTTCCAGTGTACTGTAAATTCTCGCATTTCAGAAAAACTTTACACAACGTTTTTCCGACATGCTTTGCCTCCTGGAAGAGTTAATATAGAAATTAAAGTAACTAGGTACAGTCGCCATAAGATATATCATAGAAACAAGGTAGTCAAATATTTCTAAGCAGTTCTAATTTTCAGTCATTTCTTTACACAAAACCAATCAAAAATATCGGAATGCCTAGAACATCAAATGTATCTACGCAGTCAGGGTGATCAGCAGTTAAGGAAAAAACCGTATTCTTTTGTTATACATTTCAATTTTAAATAACATTTAAGGGTATATTACTGTTGGCGCGCTCCATACAAACGAAGTCTGGTGACATTTTTTTATACTAACCGATTAAACTCAATGAAATTTTGCAAAAACATTCTAGAAACAAATCTCTATGCTTGTATCGTGTCAGATTTTCCTTAAAATGTAAAGTTTTAAAGTTACAGTGCCTCAAAGATTTCCATACAAATCTTAAATTAATCCTAGCATTTAAACTGTATATTTTAACGAAAATCGGACACGATACAAGCATAGAGATTTGTTTCTAGAATGTTTTTGCATTTATTCCTAGATTGTTTCTGCATAATTTTATTGAGTTTAATTGGTTAGTGTTGAAAATATCACCAGACTTCGTTTGTATGCGGCGCGCATTTACGCATTCTGAATAAACTTCTCTTAAGAATTTATTGCAAATTAGCACTGCTCAGAAATGTTTGAACACCTTGTATGCTACGATATATCTGATGGAGACTGTACGTAAATCATTTAATAACTATACCTACCTTAATTTTTTAAACTTCGCTGCGACAAGTATAGCCTAGTATTGAAAAAAAAGCAGCGTCGCGCGCTGTTTGAAACTTACAACAATCGGTGTGAATACGACTTCGCTTTGGATCCTTTGATGGGCATTCTGCACGTCTTGCAGCTTTAGCTTAATCTTGCTCACACTGTCTGATTTCTCGTCTGGTTCCTAAAATCAGTAACTATTTAGATATCACACGCACGCGCGGCGCTTTTTTTTATAAAGAAATACTAAAAACATTCTTCTGACCTCATCTGCTCTTTATTACTATTATAGTTTATTCTACTACTTTGGCCATTTATTATTAATGGAATCTGTATATAAGGTATAAGTTCTCTTAAGTATCATTGGGCAGGCCCGGACTGGCCATACTACATATCTACTGGGCAATTGCCCGGTGGGCCGCAGATCTGGTGAGCCAGTCGCCGCTCTGGACGGCCGGCCGTCGAGTTTCGATACCAATTCGCGACGTAAGTGTCGGTGAAAGGTTACGCACACACTGCCGCACCTTGTAGTAGTGTACCTATCCTGTCATCGTGCGATTGTATGAAGCTTTGTCTCTGAGGGGTATTTACTCTTGTGGTAGGGTAGGGTGACGTGTTGATAAAGATTAAAACATTACCATTGAGCGCTCTTGAACATCTGGAAAACTATCTCCAATAACATGCCAGTACATAGGCTCTGTAGGCCGGTCTCCATATTTCTGAGCCATTTCATTCAATAGTATAAAAATGTTTTAATTAAAATATCTTGTACTGAGGTGAAGTTAGTTAAAATGATTACATTGTTGTATTTTTATTTATCGACTTATTCAGTTTTGTTAAAAGATGGGTGAGTGAAATCATTGAAATCAGTTAATTTGTCATTGTTTTTTGTTTATTTATGGATGATTCATTGGATTCATGTTTTTATGATTTTGGACTTTGATTTTGGCCAGATATTGACAATTTCCGTCTAAATAAATTAAGTAGCTTATTTATGGTCTAACTCAAGTCCTGAGATCAAGTCCAAAGAAATAGTAAATAGTAGCATATCTATGGTCTGTCTAACAGCTTGTTTTAAAAGTCTTGGTCAATACAAAGAAGTATCCATACCAAAGAGATTATACCTGATAGAGCCATACCAATTGTAAAGTGTCCACTTTTTTTGACGTTTAGGTTTGAGTGTGTGGTGTCAAGTAGTATGGACAAAAGGCACCAAGTGGCATATGCTCAAAAAAAAGTGGACAGCCGCATAAACAAATATCTATAGTTCCATCTCCTTCTACTATTAAAGGTACGTCATAAGACAAAAGAGACTAACTACAATCATCAATTTATGCGGACTCTATGGAGATCCTTCCTCTGATATCCATACCAAAGAGATTATATCCATACCTAAGAGGAAGGATCTCTCTTCCTCTTAGATCCATACCCAATACCTATATCAGCCTTATGCCAGCTTCCTGGGAGTACCCAGTTTTATAAGTGCAAAATGTATCAAATCAAAAACACATTACCCTTCCTTTGCGTCGCGCAGTTGGGTAAAAAAGAAGGAAATGGTTGAAAGTGTTGAAACTAGTAAATTAATATTTCTATGGTTGAAACATGGATATAAACAGACAATACCTAGTCCAACTTCCTGATATAAACCAACAACACCTATACCATCTTCCTGAGTTGAAAGCCTGAAATTAGAATTCATAGAACACCTAGGCCGTGATTCAGAGATGATTTTTTTAGTCTTAGTTCGAGTTAAGTAGGGCGAAAAAGTATGAATAATTTTTTTCACGATTTCAAAATTGGTCCCATAGTGAAAGTTGCTCAGTTTGTCTAAACCACCCCCTGAAATATTTATTTGTATTTTTGTAACACCTTTTATTCTCTTTTCCTATACCCAGCAGGCCGATGATAATATGGTATGCATAACATAGGTAAATTAAATACAAGTATATCAAAAACCTTATATTACTAAACTTAATTAATTGCTAAAGCATCATTCTGCGCCTCCTGAGCCAACTGAACTTGCAGGTTTAACAACTTGTTCTTCAAAACTACAATTCCCATAAGGACTATATTCTCCGGCTTCAGTGCCCCCGCTGACTCCACGTTATAGAAGAACTTGTTAGGCTTAGCTTCCCAATTAAACTCCGCTTCGTACTGATCTTCATCGAGCTCCGTATGTTCACTCTTCGGCCACTCATCTGGTTTAGGAAACAGCGTGTGTCTCATTATGTTGTCTGGATCATACTCGAAGCACACACCGGCCGTTGGATTCCATTTAGCGTGTTCTTTACCAAATCCTTTCTTAGCATAAGCCCGCAGTTTCAACTCTTGTCCTTTACGAAGTTTGATGATCAGAATTTCGTCAGCTTCACCATAGTCAGCCTGGTCTTCGTCTCTATGCCGTGACGTGACGGGGACCACGCGGGGGTCGCTCGATTTTAAATCGGCAGTAGTAACGTGCCTAGTCTGGTCGTCAGTGCATTTCACGTCCAGTGTGAACTCTACGCTGCATTCTGAACAGAAGTCTGCGCACATACAGTCTCTCGAGTACCTGATTTTATCGACGACATCGTCCGATATGAGGGGAATCAGTCCAATACGGTGTGCTAGGAACTCGTCGCTGAGGACAGTTGAGTTTGACTCTAATTGCACCCAGTCTATGGCCATGGTCGGTGTCTCCGCTATGAACACGCGACGCATGCTGTTGGCAACGCTCAGCTCTGTGTCTTCAACGACGAATTTAACGTTGTCGTCGGTAAGTTCGGTGATGTGCACCGAAGGTTGGTTCGCGTACGGCATTTTGGATATTCAATATTTTTGGATGGATAGTGAAGTTATTATATCATGATACACAGTCACGGATCAATTAATTGTTCTGTCGGTGAACTTATTTTCACTGTTGTTCAGATGAATCAACAAAAATAAATAAGATACTTTGACGAAACGTTAGCGACGCACTCGCCAAAGAACTCGCTCGCATTGACTGACAGTGACAGTTGTTAGCAGGGTTGCCAGATGTGATTTTGGAAATACCCCCAGATATAGAATTATTTTTTCCCAAAATGATACGGGCATTTTTGTTGTTTTGCGTATAATTTCATTGAAATAATAGGTTTTTCAGAAGAAAATAATGTGGATGAGCCATTGTCAAGACCCATTCGGGGCTCATACTTGTATGCCCCAAAATTATTACAGTTTAATGACACTTGTGTAACATAATATGGTATTAAAATTGTATCATAAACCCAATAAGTCGAAACCAAAATTACTTGACTTTAAACTCAACAGCAACACAGATAACGCATTGCATATAAAATTGATTAAAAAAAACCTCCCAAAATGTTTCCCCTACAATTTCATTTCCCCAAAGACGAAATTTTTCCCCAGCATCGCGGAAACACCCCCAATCTGAATACCCCTTTTTTTTAAATAGTTTATCCTTTCGGAAAGGCAATGGGAACTAGCCCTTACAGCCCTGGTCTTTCCTTATATTTTTCTTTGTACCTAAACCTAACCTTAATACCTAGCTCTTGAAATGCGATGGTGGTATAAACATTCCAATGTTCAGGGGAGTTTTACGCGAGGATCAATCCGAATCAAACAAGAGCGCCTTCTTTATTTCTCACTTTTACTATATTGTTCTCCATTAATGGCACATTATTAAACTAATTCCACCATGTCATGGATTTTTATCGTGCCCCGACCCCCCGAGTTGTTACCAATGGATCCATAACCTGTCGCCGATAATCGAAATGTTTCCGATTTTACGTTTGTCCCTTTCAATCAATTTTTTTCGTTGGATTAACATGGAACAAAGTTGATGTCAGAAACGACGGATATTTTTTTCAATGAATATTTCCCCGAAAATAAATGCAATTAACATGCATACATACTTACAGAAATAAAACAGTCACTATTTTTACAAAATCTTTATTGCAATGATGATTCCATCAACTGACACCAGTGGGCGCTCTGTGCGAGCGTTTTTTGACCTTCTGTTGCCTTCTCTTAAGGTGCCGCTGGATCCTTCCAGCGCCTTCCTTCTTTAGATCTTCGTACTGCTTCACTAATGATTCCACTCGGCTTTCAGCTGAAATCACATTAGTTCATTTTAATAGTCAATTCAAATAAAGAATATCTCGAATTGATTTTGCCGGCATGGATTTCAGCATGGTCTTTAGTGGTTTAGGCTGTGTTGTCTATCAGTCACGGAACTGTTTTATACAGGGTGGATAGTTCGTTTTAACGAACCCCACCTGGAGGGAAAGTACCCTAAATATTGATGATAGCTGTACTCAAAGGAAACCCTTTATTTTTTTTTAATCACTTGCCTCATCCAGTACCTGGACCGACTAATACTAGATATGACAAAAATGTATGAAAAATCGTGCAGTGTCTGGCACAGTTGCAAGATTTTGTTAGAAATTTCAAGTGAGTCACTATAAATACTGCATACGCAGAAAGGGACGAAGAACACAGATTTTCTCTTGCTCACTCAATGTGATTAGCGTATAAGCCTGTTTCATTTTCGCGACTATTATAATTTTATTGCCTTTTCTATTCATTCTCTTTCTACGAAATTTAGTAAAAAAAATCTTACATTTGTTCTTAAAGTGTGGTTGTTTTCCTTCTCTGAACTCCTGCTCAACATTTCTCCTTTGCTTCTCCGTCTGCTCTTGATCAATCTTCTTCTTCATGCCAACTCGGTGTTGCTCATTCAGACGTTGTAACAATCTCCGTAACTTCTTCTCTCTTTCTGGATCTGTGGTCTCCTTCAGTTCTGCTCTTATTGCTTTGATATCTTTTATGCGAATATCAGAGAGAAAATTGTAATTTTCTGAGAACTGTTTCTTATCAAATTCACCGCACAGTGGATCAAACCTTTGAAAGAAAATGTTTACCATATTAAATGTTATGTATGATAGATTCTAATATCTAATGTTTATAATCACTTACACAACCTTCTGCTAATTTGTTAGTGTTAGTGTAATAAGAAGTCCGTCACATCCACAGAGAAATTACACACTCTCCTAGAGTCACATCCCTTTCAATAAACTGGCGATTGAAGGAGCTTTTTTCTTTTCTACTTTAAATTTAGTTCCCAAAAAACTCAACAGATGGCTTGTTTATCGCTACAGAGAGATGTTCGCGAGATCCTGTCAAAACTGTGCCTTCCTTTTTTTTAAAGGCCAAGGGATCGAACCCACACAGTCAAGTAGGACGTAAACAGTTACAGATTGATTAAAATGATTCGTAAATAACATTCGTTTAAAAGATGCGCTGGAATCTTTTTGATCATCTTTTCTCTCTTTCTTATTTTATAGAAGCACATTTTGTCATTTTGACCTTTATTCGTGCAGACCGTAGCGCCATCTATCGATCCCCTAGAAAACCAAAAGAAAAACACTGAAGGAGTAATGAGGTATTGTTGGTCTCCAAGAAATTTATTTAGATTTACATTCATTTCAATTAATCCAATATTGCATTGTGTACTATCTCATATTAGGCTTCTGGGAAATGTGAAAGCAGATTTACTAGCAAACCATCAGAAGAGATGACTTTCTAAATAAATTTAAGAAAAAATTCTAAGTCATGTGGACGAATTTTTTTAATGTAATATGCGAAGATAAAGGAATATGGTACAAATCTATCCAGAATCAGCCACCTCTCATATCATGGTTTACGAATGTTAAAATGGGTTGGAAGTTGATAGTGATCTGTCACAGACTTCGATCTGGACACTTGCCATTGAGAAAGTTCAAATTTTTTATCAAATTGTGAGGAGTGTAATGTAGAGTGCTGACACAATCAGGATTTCAGGTCATTTAGTATTCAGAGGCTATTCAAAATATTGTGTCATTTTGCGGTTCAAGTCATTTTACATTTGGGTCAATTCGCGTTTAGGTAAGTTTGCGATTAAGTCATTTTGAGAGTATGTCATTATGAGTTCAAGAAAACTATTGGTTTTAGGGCATTATGTGTTGAAAGCTTAGTTTGGTACTAATTGACAACATTTCATTTTAAGAAAGGTACCAAAACAAGAAAACCATTTGGAGATTATGTGATTCATAGCTTATATCAAAATTATCAGATTTTTCTATCCATTATTTCTCGAGTTATTTGAAAAATACTGAAAAATATAATAGAGGTTAAATGAGATTTTATTCTTTTGCCTGCTTGGATTTTCTAAAAAAAAAATTGCTTTTGTATTATATTTGACAGAGGTTCGCTTGCCGCCATTATCATGTTTGGTGTTGTTGTATTTGTTATTCGTGAAAAATTGGTTTTAGTGATATTTGTGACATAATTTCGTGCGAATTGTGTTCCAAAAAGTTGCGTTAATCGACCAACATAACAGGAATCTAAATACATACGAAGAAAGAACAAAAGTTTTGGTGCAAGTTTACTCTTACTGGTGATTTTGGCGGCAACGCGCGAGCTTACAAAATCGACCACAATTTCATCATCATCTTTCATCTATCATCCCATCATCATCAGGAGAGTTTTGCTCGGGAATCGTGAAGAAAAGGACGGGCTTTGTTTCTTAATTTTCTAAATTAGTTTTTCGTGGCTATTATTGTGTTAATGTGGTGGAATTAGTTTAATAATGTGCCATTAATGGAGAACAGTACAGTTAAAGTGAGAAACAAAGAAGGCGCTCCCGTTTGATTCAGATTGATCCTCGTGTAAAACTCCCCTGAACATTGGAATGTTTGTACCACCCTCGCATTTCAGGAGTTAGGTATTAAGGTTAGGTTTAAGTACAAAGAAAAATTTAACTAAAGACCACGGCTGTAAGGGCTAGTTCCCATTGCCTTTCTGAAAGGATAAACTATAAAAAAAAAAAAAAATTATATTTGACAGCTTTTATTTTTAATTTTATTGCGGCCAGGGTATCTTAGCCATAAATCCTTTGTTATTCAGAAAATTAAAAATATAAATAATGGTCAAAAATAAAATCGGAAAAATATGTATCTCTTATTTTTTAACCTTTTTTTATTAAAACCAGGTGGTTAAAAAAATTTAAGGTTGTCAATTGAACAAGAAATGACACCTTTTTTCAGACCTGTGATCACGGTTTATTTTGTATGTTTATCTAATTGTGAGTACTGGCTGTTTGTAATTTTTTGTTTTTAAGTTAAATAAATAATTATTCATCCATTCAATAATTAGCTTTCTTTTATTGCTTAAAAAAGTTTACCTTGGATCACGGATTTCTTTTTTCTTCGCTGTAGGTGGTGCATCTCGCAACATAGACACTGGCTTTTTGGAACTCATTTCCCGCGGCCTGTTCTTATTTTCTCTCTTGAACACCTTGGGTTTCTTATCCTTCTCATTTTGTCCAAACAAAGCCTCCTTATACATTTTCGCGCCAATTCTCTCCTTCAGTTTCTGTATTTCTTCAAATGATAGAGATGATAGTTCTGCTCTGATTGCTGTCTGCAACATGAAATGGTTTTTAATGGAAATCTTTCATCATGGAAACATATTAAACATAAAATTCTTATTTGCGAACTAAGAATTGACAATTACTAGAGTTTACCCATGACTTCCCACACAAATTATGTACGGGATTTAAAATCAGATCTTAAGCTATCACACAAAAAAGTTTCGTCCAAATTGGTTCAGTCGTTTTTGCGTGATGCTCGAACAAAAAAACAAACAAACATTTACAGTTAAATAGTATAGATACAATTTATAATGGCACGGCTAGCATGCAGCCTAACAAAACAAGAAAAATATCATACAGTACGTAACATACATAATCTAAGGGGGCACGATTCTCCCACCCCTCCCACAAAGGTTGGGAGTGAGGAACCCCTGATTTTGAGAAAAAAGAAATCTGTGTCTTTCATGCAAAAAGTGGGATTTTTAGTATCCAGCAACCCAAATTTATGACGGGGTTAGGGGATCCCCATCCCAGCCCCTAAGGAGGAGGACAGTGTGACAAAACAGTAAGGTTTTTAAACAATTTGTCTATCAAAACATTCCGGGTAATCTGGAAAAAAAATGTTTTACACCTATCCTATATTGTGTGCTCCGCCTCAATCGTACTCCACCTGAATCGGGGACCTCCCCATCCCTCCCGCTCTCCCCTTCTCAAAAACATAGGTATTCCTCACTCTCCCTTTGAGGGGTGGGATGGAGGGATCACCCCTGGCACAAGTAGATGATCAGATCTTAAAATTGCAGTCGAATCTATCGAACGAAAATCCTGTTTCGTTCTACGTTGTGTAGAATATTGTCTCACTTGACCGAGATGGTTCAGAAAAGTTTGCGAATAAATTCCTGTTGTGATTCAATAAATCATCCTAAGTACAAATTATGTGATGAAAAATAAAAAAGAATTGAGTTTTATTTGTTTCTGAATTTTTTACCTGTTTGTATCCTGCAAGTCAATTTTGTATAATTTCTGTGCAGTCTGAATAATTAGAAAAACACTACTGTGAGCCCTGCAAAAGGGTCTTCTCAGATATCTTCACCACACGATCTTGCCCCGTCCGTTCTGTGTGCGACCTAGCGCAGTCGCATAGATTTTATGTCTCCTAAGATGGTGCAAGGACTAGGTGACTAGGTCTCAAGAACATCATTTTAATAATTTTTACTTACTCTTTCACTGTCGTCGTGATCTTCTTCTACGTCTGTATTAACAGAGTTATCTTCGCTGCTACTCATTATGGTTTTTGAAGAAAATACAGTAGTTGATCATGAAAACCAAACGGAAAACAAAACAAGGATATTTAATATTTTTAGTTTTAGGTTATTTTTTTTTCTTCTAAATGTTTTTCCTTTCGGAAAGGCAATGGGAACAAGCCCTTACAGCCGTTGTCTTCAGTAATATTTCTGTGCTTCTATTCTAAACCCAACTTTTGAAATGCGACGGTGGTTCACACATTCCAATGTTCAAAGGACTTTACGTGAGGATCAATTCGAATCAAACGGGAGCGCCTATCTTTATTTCTCACTTCCACTATATTAAAGAAGTACGAAAGAAGGACGAACATTACCGACCGCCATGGTAAATTTTCGTGTTTCCATGCATTACCGCTGTCTAAAGGTAGTCCAGGCTTGTATTAATTGATCTGAGGTCACTTTAAATTAATTATGTTGCTGATGTTTGTATCTTCGCTTTTAACCGCCATATTGTGTTGTATTTCAAGCGTAAAGTGTGTGTAAAGTGTTTCGTCATTTGTAGCGCAGCAAAGCGGTCGGTTCAGCACTTTCCTGTTTCTCTGCGTTTCCTTCGTCTTTCGGTTGTCTCCAAAAACTCAAAAGAAGCGTCAAAACGTCGAATACCAATGTTTTAATTGCTATTAATAAGAGAATTTTATTAAAGACATCGGCTGTATATGATATTTTAACCCTTTGCCTTGAATTGAATAAAAAAAAAACCAAACCAAAATGTCAATGTCAAAACAAAATTCATGTCATGCGAAGAAATTGCTATAATTTAAATTAAAACCTCAGCTAACCATGAACACTATATCGATAACTAAATTTGTAATGAGAGAGAAAAATATTTATGTGAAATTAGATTGGAATGAAACCGAAAATGAATTATTCCACATACAAATATTGGATGGCGATCACGCTTGGTCAGGTAGATTCTCCAAGGAATTCGCTGAAAAATATAGAGAAGCGGTCCACGAAAGCCCAGAGGAGTATAATCAAAATATCAGGACAGCTCTAAAGAGCAAAAGTGATGAGTACATTTATGACTTTGCTTTGGTGCCAGGAGCAACTATGTCAGCCACTTTTAGTTGGAAGAAAAAGTACAAAGCTATACCTCGACTCCACGGCTCGGTGCCTGTTCACCGAGCCAATGATACCGAACCAAAGGGAGATCTCATAGACTTCCTGCTCAATGAGAATGTGGACCTTAGACAAACCATTGTAGAGTACACTAAAAGAAATGATGAACTGAGTAATGACTTGCAAAAATGTAAATGTGAGTTAGAATCTTTCGTCAGTTTGAAGACATCATTAGAAGCGTCTCTATATAGTAAGTTTGTAAACTTACTTAACAGTAAGAAGAGGAGAATTAGACTGTTAGAGGAGAACCTGAACAATCTGCACGTGCCTAATGTATAGTGATGAAACGATTATCACATGCAATGCACAGCAATTATGATAACCATTTCGATTAATTCCCCAAATAATTGTCGATTTCATTTACGATTATGATTATTCCAAACCCAAATTCAATAAAACACAATTCAATAAATAGGAAAACATTGTGAGGAAACCTACATACTTCAATTTCGAGGCATGTATTGTACCCACTGGCCGTTATGTGGCGAAGGGCTCGCCCCCCCGTCACACTGGACAGAGTTTCGGTACTACTGGTGAAACGTGGATGTTTTGAGGTTTCAGAATATCTCTGACTACCCCCTCGGGGAATATAGTCGTGAGCATGTGCTATGCTATGCCAATTCAATAAACGTAAGATCTTTCAAAAAATATTTTTAATGTTAGGAAATGGTGTAGGTATGTTTTTCAATTTACAATTACCGAAAATTATAGAAAATATTTATTAATTTTAATATTCATAATTAATATTGCAGATTTTGTTTAAAAATATCTTAAGTTTTAATATTTCTAAGTTGTCCGATATCTATCTATTTCTTTTTACAGTTTTTATTAAACTGGCAGAATAAAACCTCTCTGAGGCAGCAAATGATAGTTTGAGGCGTTCAAATTTTTTACATGTTTATGAAGTGCATTACATTCGGTTGATTCTGTATAGAATTCTGATTTTAAAATCAAATGTAACTTATAGGTAATCGTAAAATAAACGCAAAGATAATCGATGATTTCGATTAATAACTAAATGCCGATAATCACCGATTACGATTAATCGAAATCATAATCATTATATCATTACTAATGTTACTGACAATACTTAGGACTGAAATTTGGTAAATAAGTGTGATTACTATAGATTGGTAACTATTGTCCGATTCGCGGCATTTTCAGGGTTGGTAATAAGCAAGTTTTTGTGGCCTTGAGTTTTATTATTATTCTTACAAGTCATGTTCTAACCGGTGCGGTGTGCCATTTCAATTATATTGTGAAAACTTTATCAAATAGTTTATCATTATAGTTTATAAAAATTCTCTTATTTATCATTTTCAATTGAAATGCCACACCACAAAATAAATCTAACAATAATAATTTTAAGTAAGTAATTCTTATCCAATAATATGCATTGAATAAGTAGATTTATAGACACCCCTAACGTTTGCCGCGAATTGTACAATAGTTACCGATCACTAGTGATGACACATCTGCCGAATTTACGCGACATATTTAAGGAAAGATGACACTTAATAGTGTGTCATAGGATGCAGATTAGTACTTAAAATCGAGTCACACGTATTTTCGGCTGCGTACTGCATCACACATAACTAATCTACACTAATATTATAAAGAGGAAAAATTTGTACCTATTTTTGTATGTTTGTAATGAATAGGCTCAAAAAGTACTTGGCCGATTTAAAAAATTCTTTCACCAATAGAATGCTACATTCTTGCAATTTGACATAGGCTACATTTCATTTTGAAAAAAATTAGGGATCCTTGGTAAAATTTGAACAATGTAACCGAAGGTGTAGAAAAATGAGTCTTAAAATTTATTTGTCTACCCCGTGCGAAGCCGGGACGGGCTGCTAGTCATTTATAAAATAAAAGGAAATATAAAATAAAATCAAGGAATAATATCAAATAAAATGGAATAATATAAAATAAAGGGAATAATATAAAACAATCATACGAATCAATAAAATTTATTCAATAGAAATGCTTTTTACTTAATTCTTTATAATGTTAAACTTTGTTAAAACAATAAATATGGAAGACATTGTTTAGTAGCTGCGGCCGAACAATGTGATGAATTTGGGCTTGTTGTTGCATGCGGGATGAATGCAGCGGTCAGAGTCTGTGAGTGCCCGGGGAGGCTTGAATGGGATACAAAGAGACTTTGCACCCATCGCTGGACCCTTCACTTCTGATGCAGGGTCATCTTCCGTCCTAAAACAAAATAGATGTGTTCATCAAAATATTTCTTGGCCTTTCTAATTTGTGAACATTAGTAATATAGTTTACACAATTTCCTGAAACTTTAAGATGTAATCATAATATTAGCACAATAAATTTTTACAAATCGTGTTTACACAATCAGTAAAGATTGTGTTAAACACTGTACTGGTTGGTTAATCTACACAAAAGAAATACACAGTACAAATACTACATAGAAGCACTCGAAATGATGCAAGCACACGGACGAGTGCCATGTACATGGCTCGCTAACACAGGTCCGGCACTTCAAACAACGTTTTAGATTTGACATGACGATGTTCGCACACGCGTACTTTGCGCAAATTGTATATGACATATGTGTAGGGTTGACTAACCACCCATTGTATGAACATCATCACTATTCATCATCCATTTTGTTACTTTTAATAGTTCATTCTGTTATTAAAAATAGTATTTACGCTAAAGAATCACTGAAAATGTGAATTTAGCTGTATGTAGAACTATATACTATTGTGCGCACCTATTCTGTGCCGCTAAGTTCCTTCGGGGTGCAACAGTACAGAACTGCCTTAGCGGGTCGTGTATGTGTACATGTGCACTCATCTGTGTGCATGCGTCGATTCGAGCACTTGTATGAAGTTGCTCTGTATTCCTCTTTTCATCCAGGTTCGAGAAAATTTCGAAATAGATTTTATATTTTTATTGCTTGCCAAATTTATCTTTGTAATTAAATCTACTGATGGCATATCACCTACTTCGAACTTCCAATCCCACGATGTATATAATATGTTAACTAGATGAAAGAAATACATAGGCACTGCTAAAGTAAAACGTACCTCGCGCTATCATTCTTGATATTGTCTTCACAAGGTACATCTCCGCAGAATGGTGCGAGGAGTATATGCTTGCATTCCAACGCCGAAGTGAAGTCGTCCCATTTCGTCACCAGTGATAACCGCTCGTCACGCTCCTTTGTCGCCCTAGATATTAAGCGATTTTAATAAAAACACAGACTGTGGAACAGAAATTTGCATTTGCCTGGACTGGTCAGAGTTTCTGTACTAGTGAAACGTTGATGTTCTGAGGTTTCAGAATATCTCTGACTACTCCCTCAGGGAATGTAGTCGTGAGCATATGCTATGCTATGCATTTGCCTGGCTGGCTTGCATTGCACCAACAAGTATTTATTTAGGCTTAAGAGGAAACGGGTTCCGTGTCAGACTAAGGTTTCACAAAAGTGATTTTTTAGTATAGGCGATGACGCAACTGCACCAGAACTATCGCTACGTCATCGCAACTGAATCGCCGCGGTTTTTAAGCACGAGCGTCATCGTCTTCATTCCGTCGCGACACAAATTCATCTCAGAAATAACGCGGTGATAATAACGCAGCGAAAATAGCTTGTGTGATAACTGATAAGGCCCTTATAATCAATTACCTACCGATATTCGTGATTGATAATGATAACCGTCATAACTCTCAAAGAGAACTCTCAGAAACTATCCTCTTCTAATTAAGCTCAAACTTACTTGGCGAGCATCTGATCGTGGATCTTTTCCAACAAAGCAGTAAGGTCTTTGGCGGCGGTTTCGCGTTTGAGCGTTATCTTCTCGCTGGTCAGACGCACTACTGCTACTATTTCTCCTTTCGCCATGTCTTTAGGGCCGAGCTCTACGCGGATTGGCACACCCTGTGAATATGGGAATTAGGGAATCAACTCGGTAAATATCTCTATACAGTTATGAAATTCGGCAGCAACGACAATCAATTTCATTATGTGGATGGAAAGGGGTGAAGGGGTATAGTGCAATTTTATCTTTCTGTACGTAATTATATTTCTATTATTCATCGATTGTTCACAATATTAGGAGCGACATTGGCTTCCACTCACCACCACCTTTTCCTACTACTTTAAAATAATGAAACCAAACTACAGAGTGTAACAAAACACTAACACGCTGGTGGGCTTCCTGGCAGGTGGTGAAGCTGGGATGGCAGGAGTAAAGATATTTCCACCTCACGCAAAACAGGCGCCAAGGACGTCGAGTTGCGGAAAACGAGCCCGCTCAACCAGTAATAGAAAGGTGGTTTAGTTTAAACCATCAAACTGAACAACATTCACTATGGAGCCAACTTCGAAATTGATCACGAAAAAGTAATCAGCTGCTTTATACAAAACGCAGTGACTCAAATGCTTGGGACATTTTTTATATTTTTTTTCGACGTAGTCTCCATAGTGAAAGTTGTCACAGCGGCCGCGGTTAGACCCGGCTGCTACCAGGTTATTATCTAGTCTACAAACAGCTGGGTTCACACTAGATCTCACCTTGAGCTCCCAGTGGTTGAACTTCCACCCGGGCGAGTAGTTGTCCCTATAGTCTCCCTCGACCCTCAGCCCGGCCGCCGCCAGGTCGTCGACGAGGGCCGCGCAGGAGTCTGTCAACAGCTTGCGTTCCTCTGCTGTACTGGAGGCGGTAACTCCGCAGGGCACGACTATAGCTTGGATCTCGGCGACTCGTGGGGGTAGGACGAGGCCGCGGTCGTCTCCGTGGACGAGGATCATCACACCTGGTGGAATTCATTTTATTTGATAAAGAAACTCAAACTAGAAATGTTTTATTTAAAATAATATCACATGGATAGCTTTCTGACGTCATTTTTGACTCTACAAACGCGTCGGAAGGTATTCCGCGTTGTAGAGAAAATGCGGCCAGAAACTCTACAGCACACATCTTTAAAAAAAATATACTACAATTACAAATACAATATGTAGGTTGTCTGGAAGAAATAGCTTTTTAGCGATAAGACCGCCTATTGTATTTCCTGGTTGTTTACTCTCTGTATACTATGTTTTTTGGTGTAAAATGAAGTATAATTGATTGATTCAAAATTGAATTACATACTGTAATATAGTCAAGACCGAAGCTTATGTTAACGTTAAGATAAAAATATGTTAGGTACTGTAAGTGTTGAATAACCCTAAACTTTAGAATCCCATCCAAATCGGTTCAGTAGTTTTTAAGTGATGCGTGTACAAACAAACAAACATTCTAAAAATGGTCTTAATGCATTCCATTACGTATTCCCAACGCCCCCAATTAATAATTTTGTAAATAATCTTTAACGTGAAAAACAAAATTAGAACAGAAAGGAATTATCCTGTTTGTTCTCGATGTTGGCTTTCCATGGATGGAAGATTATTCCGTCGACCCCAAATAATGTGCAGGAGGAAGTTGAGTAGGTATAACGAAGTAAAGTGATAGTAACCGATGGTCCTGGTGGTGAGTCCCCACGAGTTCTGGTAGACGTACATCTTCTCCTGCGTGTCGGGGTCGTCGTACACGATCTCGAACATCTTGGAGAAGTTCTGCCCGAGGTGGTGGCTCGTCGCACCCTGTATTAAAGTAGTACCAAGTTTATAATGCTTATGGAATACGGATGTACCGGCGCGGTTGACTATTTATAAAACCGCGCGAACCAAACACTACGCGGCAATCAATTTCCGTCTTTAACGGGGTAGCCATAAGATTCATTATGTTATCAAATGGTTTCGAGTACCTTTGGGAAATGAATTGAGATTGACGAGCACGAGGGGGTTGGATTTATAATATCACATATAGAGAGTGTAACTGACAGCCGAGCAAATACTGAAATGGTGAACTCAGACCATCAAACTGAACAACTTTCACTATGGAGCCTACCTCGGGAAACGCGAAATAAAATCAGCTGTCCCATACAAAACTGCTGTACCACCCGACTCAAATGTATGGGACAGCTGGTTTTTTTTCGCGTTTCCTGTGTTGGGCTCCGTAGTAAAAGTTGTTCAGTTTGATGGTCTGAGTTCACCGTTTCAGTATTTGCTAGGCTGTCACTTACACCCTGAGGCAGACCACCAGCACGTTGATCTGATGACATTGTGAGGGTGACGGGTTCGCATTGGATCAGATTAGCACAGGACCGAGAAGAATGGCGCAATAAAAGGGAGGCCTATGTCATAGTATAAGAAAGAGGATCTAGTACTACATACAATACGGACACTCCCTGCCTCCCACCAACTTTTACCTCACCCCCTCTGGTTACTTCGTGGTTACCTCTTAAGCAAATGCGTATTACTGTCTCGTTCGTACGCTACAGTATCGCACATGCTTAACTCTTCTTTTCTATTTTTACCATTTGTATGCTTTGACTAATTATTATAAGGACGAGCCTTGCGGTAGCATTTCCCCTCTGCCACGGTATAAGCAAAATTGATCTTGTGCATTTACATTCAATTTTACACCTTATCACTAAACGAGACAGCCTATAATTGCGAAATAATAACTTCGAACTTAGAACGTTTGGGGTTCACACGAGACTACTTTTCATGATTTTTGACATTCAAAATTAGAATCTAAAGTTATGGGGAATAAAATCCAAAGTTGCGGATTTCATGTTACCTCGCCCCCCGCAAAAAGTGGCAGAAATGTTTCAAAGTTTGTATGAAATGACAGTGACCAAGGTGTGCGTATGCCCAGCAGTGGGTTGATGTGGGCTGGTTTGATTGATCGATTCGTTGGTATGGAGCGCGCTGCAAGGACCATATTCTTAAGAAAGCAAAGTTACGTAAACCGCAGCACAGACCTGTATGCCCCTGCCGCTCGCGGGTATGTACGCCTCGACGGTGGTGGTGTAGTTGCTGCCGGCGAACTTCTCCTTCTCAGTCTTGCGGCCCTTTATCACCGGCACAGCCAGCAGCTCCTCGTACACGCGCGCGTAGAAATCTACACACAAATATATTCTCTTAGTTAAATTGATCGCGATTGGCTACGATCCTGACACACCTCTTTTGCCTTTTCCACAGTCATAAGTCGTTTCATACACGCTCCTCGATTTCGGGTATACCCTTTTACTCTTGAAATGTTATGAGAGCTCGTCTTGGCGGGGGCATGTATTTTCGATGTACAAATTATAGGCTATATTTGCTTACCTAGTCAAATCAGTAACCCTTTATCAAAAGTCAAAACGCGCGCTTTGTACAATTTGTCTATAAGATGACGTCATATTACTCAGCATACTTTTATAGTTTATCCTGTTATTAAAAATAGTATTCAAGCTAAAATCCTACTGAAAAGGAAAGAAGATAAAAACCTCACAAGTGTGTTTAAAAACGTCTTATGAAATGCGTGAGCCTTGGTCATTACAGTCTCGGCTCGTTTGCACCCCTCGTCTGCGGCTCGTGCTGCAATCCAGCCTCGACTGTAATGACCAACTTAGCTCACTTGTATCATAATGTACTATTACTTTACCTCCTAACAATACTATGCATATTTAGTGTAAAATAATGTAAAGTCAAAAGGGCCTCACCAAGTATCTGGAGCACTTCCTCGTGGGCCTCCTCGGCGGTGCGGAAGGCGGTGTGGCCCTCCTGCCAGAGGAACTCGCGCGTTCGCAGGAAGGGTTGCGGCTGCTTGAACTCCCATCTCTGCAAAAGTAGTTATTTCATGCATTGAGGCTGACATTATATCCTACCTACCTATAGATGGAGCCAAGAAATGATATAGCGAAATAGCAAGTTAAGAAACCTTATGTACACAAAGAAAAAAATAGATTTTTGTCCCGGCCACCGTGGCCGGTAAATATGAATCAAAATTGGAGTTTAGACAAAGAAAGTCGAGTTTTTGGATGAGAGTGTGAGTGTTGAGGTGTTGAGTATACTATTAGTATAGTATTTTAATTGTAAGTTATGGTGGGTTGTGGTGTTGGGCTTAAAGTTTTCATAACATAAACTAAAACATGACTAGTTTGAACGATCTATAGGTATATATAATCTGACCACTAGGATACATACAAGGGCGGATACCAATTTTTTACCCACTGCGTGTTACTAATACTCACAACGACATTGTTCCATTGGTTCAGCTTGTAGGGCAGGTCGCGGTGGCTCTGGATCCACTTGGCGTACGCAGGGTACATGACGGTCTCGGAGGTGGGCCTTATCGCGATGTGCTCGGCGAGCTCCGAGGAACCGGAGTGGGTGACCCACGCAACTTCGGGCGCGAAGTCTGCTATGTGCGCCTTCTCGCGTTCTAGGGCAGCCTGTTGTGGTCAACGTTTTAAATTATGTACCTTATTCGCACGCACGCATTTAAACGGTATATGGATAATGACGGATGACATATTGCTCCGACCCCAAAATAATGGGAAATGGGCAAGACAATGATGATGATGGATAAAGAATATGAGATATGCCCAGACCGCATTAATGTGTACATCCTTGTATGAGCGAATCGCGAAGGACACTAAGGATAAATCTCACACTTGATTCCGGCACTCGATAGATTCTCTTTTAGCATTATTTTCACAAACATGACCAAAGTGGAGGTATAACTTATTCCCTTGGCATTCGTCTGATTGTATTATACTTTGTACTAATAAGTGCGTGAAATTTTTTTTGTCAAATCAAATTTTTTTTTGACTGTATTTCTTTCGTAAATGATTCTCTCGTTTTATTCATTAGTCTTGTTCCTACAAGTACAAACACAATGAAAGGTGAATGTATTATGCATTTTAAACTATTGTTTTGTGTTAAGTTATTTTAAGGCCTGTATTTGTGATTAAATAAAAATCGTATCTCACCTTATTAGATTAAAGAGTTCAATATTTTTAGGGGGTAAGTATACAATTAATATTTAACTTTGAAACTAATAAACGTGAATAGAAATTTAGCTTCTTAAAAAAGTTTCATCTGCAATTTTGGTAGTATTAAAAATCGACAAACCTTAGAGACAAATATGGGGAAATAGCCGTCCTTAACGCCCAGCTTCTTGAAGTTGCCGCTGAGGAAGGACCTGATGGTCTCCCAGATGCTGTACGACCAGTGCCGCAGGATGTAGCACCCGGATATATCGTAGTAGTCTATCATCTCAGCTGTCGATTATTTATTATTAGTTAAAGGCACATATTCAATGAGTCAAGAATAACAAATCAATTTTACTGTGATACGTGTTTCTTTATACAAAGTATAAATAATAAAACACGCTGTACTAATATTTTAAACACTGGTTTAGAACATCAAACTGAACAACTTTTACTATGGAGACAAAGTTGAGAAAAAAAGTCTGCTGTGAGTTGTGACTCGTGTGTATTAGTTAAATTTGAGTCGAGTAGGTACTGCAGTTTTATATGAAACAGCTAATTATTTTTTATGTTTTCTCGATGTTGTCTCCATAGTAAAAGTTGTTCAGTTTGAAGGTCTAAGGGAATATATAGGGTCCTTCTTATTATGCTGACACTATTTTAAGGGGATGATCAGACTGTCAAACGGTACAACTATCTCTACCAACATCGAAATGCAATCCTACTCGAGCCAAATGTATGGGACAGTAGATTTTTTTTTCTTGATTTCAATTTTGGTGCCATAGAGAAAATTGATCAGTTTGATGGTCTAGTCCTGCACTAAAAACTTTTAACCTACACTAAGAAAATTCTTTTAAAGAGATCGTAATTAATGATGTGATCATTGAAACTTTGTACGAGTACGACTACGTTCATAGCAAAAATATGAAAACACATTTAATTGATAAAGTAAATGTATTATTATAATAATGGCGCATAAAAATTTACTTTAAACGCACATCTGAAGTATTATTACTACTCAACTACAGCGAAGAATAAAAGGGTTAGTAATTAATTGAATAAACTCTCATGTGAATGTATTGTTACAAGAAGATTCAACTATTTAGCCTCCAGCCCCAGCCGCGTCACTTTCTTACACGAAGATTAAACTTACATTTAGTGATAACCTGCGAGTACCACTCCGGCAGGTCTTTCTCCTTGCTAGCCTCCAGCCCCAGCCGCGTCACTTTCTTCACACCGCTCCCCGACTCTTCCTTGGCTGGCTTCGGTGACTGCAACACGTTAGTTATGCGTTAATAATAATAATAAGACCCTGCACTTTTCGGGGACACTTTAGGCACTCCTTGGACATTTAGCTGTCATTTCATACGAATGGGAAACATTGGAAGAGGTAAGCATGTGCGATACCGATACTGAGTGAGTGCGAACGAGACAGGAATACGCATTTGCTTCCATTTTACGCCACGATCCTGCCAGAGTACCAGAGAACCTGCCAGTAACTTAACAGGGTCCTTCTTAATATGCTGACGGTTTTTTAAGGGGATGATCAAACCATCAAATTGAACAAATTTCTCTATGGGAGCCAAAATCGAAATCGTGAAAAAACTCTGCTGCTCCATACAAAACTGCAATCTTACTTGTCCCAAACGAATGAGATAACAGATTTTTTTCGACATGTTGGTCCCATAGACAAAGTTGTTCAATTTGATGGTCTGATCATCCCATTAAAAAACCGTCAGCGTATTAAGAAGGACCTTGTTAATGTTTCTAAACAGAGATAAAGAACAAAAATTATTTTTAGTTTCAAAATGTTAGCTAACCTGCTCTTTAGGCTCCTTCTTCTCCTTCTTAGCATCTTTGGGTTTATCTTTCTTCTCTTTAGGCTTGCTCTCCCTCGGCTGCGCGGGCGCAACGTACGCTGCGCCCGTCTCCGACTGGTACTTCGCCTTTAACTCTAGAAGCTTCTTTACTTCTGCGTCTACTGTCGCCTGGTAAAGAGGATTTTTTTTTAAACTTTATATCTGAATTATGCATACATAGGAAGTCATCAGTGGAGTTGAGCCGATGAATTTTAAGTAATCCACCGAACCTTCGCTTACTTTCTTCAGTCCTTAATGAGGGCGGCATTTCATTATTCAATGGTGGTAATATACGTTTTAATAACCTGCCTCCAAAATAGTTTATTAGGTACATTATTCTTCTTCTGTCGGGTAAATTGCAGGGTAATAGATTATCGTGGTATGGGAATGTGATGGGCGTGGTATTCATGTGGATGGTTGCGGTAGGAGAGGAAAGCCGAAGAAAAGATGAATGGATTGTCTGAAGGATGATATGTGTAAGAAATGAGTGAGTGCTGAAACGACGGCTAAGAGAGATGAAGGGAAGAGGATGACATATTACGCCGACCCCGCATAATGGCAATTGGGCAAGCGATTGATAAAGCGCGGGTGGAACAGTGTAAGTTGAGACCTGGCCTGGCGGATTATACAATGTAGAGGCCCCTAGGTAATTAAAGTCACGGGGCTCCTATCACCAGGTGGGTTTATCCCAGTGCGTGGCGGGCCAGGTTCAGGATAGGTGGACGCAGTAAAATAACCATAAAATAGCATAGGTACTTATCCAATTAAATTTGGAGAGAGATGAGATAGGATTTTTAAAAATTAAACCCGAAATTTTTTGTGTGAAAATGATGATGGAAAATAGCACGGAAATCTAAAAATTTAAAAAACAGAAAAGGACATTATGAAGGATGAAAGAACTTGATGGATTTATAACTAAGCAATACCTTATCGGCTTTCTTGGCCTTCAGGTCCCTCACGACCTCGCCTTGCTTGGCCACCTCGGCTGCGAGGGCCGCGGCTGCGTCGCTCCCGTTCATGCTGCTGGCTTCGGTCTTAGCGGGGGGCGCGGCGTTCGGTGTCCAATCAGCACCCGTCAACGACTTGTACTGGGCTTTTAGGTTCAGGAGGTTCTTCACCTGTATACGAAAGAACGCGTTAGTTTGGCTGATTTGCAAATATTAAGTTTTAAAAAAACTAGAAAACCACTTATAAAAGTTTTTGGAGAAATAAATGATAGTTAAGTATACTTTAAATATGAAGACACTTTTGGGCATCTTCGATTTTTCTAGTATGTACCTTGAGGCCTTTTCAATTTGGATTTTATTTTCTATTTCAATTTTCCGTCCTTAGGAGGATTTCTAATGGGATAATAGTAATAATCTGTGAATGTTAGTATGAAAAGGAAAACATTATTTTATTCTCAAGAAGAGAGTCGACAAATTTTATACAAGCTAGAAAGAAATTCTATCCTTTGTATTTCTCAACAAAGGCTAGGTCACCAATCTCTAATTTGACTACACTTTCTACTAATCTACTTTCTTAGAAAAACATTACCTCAATATCAACAGTTGCTTTATCAGCCTTTTCTCCTTTGATCTTGCGTACTTTGTCGCCCTGCACCGCGATTTTAGTCAGTAACTCTGTGACGTTAGAGTCGCTAGTCAGTTGCGCTGATGCAGCTGCTGGAGCGGTCCCAGGTTTCCAGTCCTGGAAGATATTAATTTTTTAATAAAATAGATCTTATCAAATATATTAAAATTCAAAGTCATGTGAAGTGGATTTCCAAGTTTTTTGAATAAAATTACTTCTTGTCTTCTAGTCAGAGAGATCTCCCTCGCTTTTTCTATCTCTGGTCGTTTTATCATACAATTATACGTTATTTGATATGTTAAAACGACGTCTAATCAAAATATATAAATATTATTGTTATTTATAATCTTACTGTATTATTTGAAGAGCTCTATGGAGGGACACTATGTAACTATAAATGTGCATGCAATGTGAAAATCATAATCGTTACTCAACCATTATTTATTCAGGTGTGGTATGATTCTTAAACCATAAAACTAGGTTAGTCTAGTGATGTTATGACAGTAGTAAATTGTTGTAAATATTGTACAGATAAAGAATGGAATCACCGTCAATATTAATCAATGTTACAGAAATATTGACAGTTGATTGATAAAGATTATCTAAATTTCATAGCAATAAAATTAAATATTATACAGGGTGTAAAAAACACCCTAGTAATACTTAAGGGGGTGCTTCAGACCATCAACTATGGAGCCCAACTATCACTATGGAGCCAACGTCGAAAAAAAATAAAAAAATCGCTTTTTCATACAAAACTGCAGTACCGTCTCGACTCAAATGTATTTATGAGCATTTGAGTCGAGACGGTACTGCAGTTTTGTATGAAAGAGCGTTTTTTTCGCGATTTGGATGTTGGCTCCGTAGTGAAAGTTGTTCAGTTTGATGATCTGAAGCTCCCTCTTAGGTATTACTAGGGTGTTTTGTTACACCCTGTACAACATAATTATGCTATAAGTATAACTTATTATTGTAGTTACGCTTCTTGAGTATGATTTTTGAAATGCACACGTTCAAATCAGCAGTAGAAAATGACGTAAACAGTATTAAGTTGGTGTATTCATTCGGTCATGATTTAGAATGTCACGATTCAAAGACAGCACTTCTGATCGCGTTTCATTTTTATTAGGAATAACCAATAATAAATGTACTTAATGAATACATGAATGTATGTACATCACTAATAGTGACGTATTTAAAACAAAAGATTATTGGTAAATAATGTATTGTCGAATCGTCATGACTATTGTTCAAAACCACACACTTTATTGAATTTTAATTATAAAGTCCTGTGAATTTGACGGATCGTTTTAGAGCGATTACTTTACTATCTGAAGATGTTTGAGCCATAACACCTTAAATTTTATGTTAAATGTTAATTAATCTTGTATATTTTTAGTGTATTATAAAGTTTAGATGGCTCAAACAGCTTTAAAAAGCACTATACAATCTCTAAAACCGCCTGTCAAAATCACGGAGCTATCTTGGACGCACTATAGTGATTATTGATCTTCTCTCGATGTTGTCCATCATCATTGTCTGTTTTTATAGTCCCACTGACTGTAGGGTACGGTTTGTACCCTTCTGGAAAAGTCAAATAGGAAATAGCTAATGTACATAAAATAATTGAGTTACTTCGCAAAAATAAACTGTTTAAGCAGCTTCTTCACGGTTGCCGACCGACGCGACGCCCTACAGAGGTGACCTTTGTAGTTTGGAACCGTGTAGACAGCATTTTGCGACCAAATTTGATATGACCTTCCAACGTCCTTGGTTTCGGGAGCTGCGCTAGCGACCAAGAGCGAGTAGAGGGCGTTGGGTTGGTCGCCGACCGTGTAGTCGGTGGTTGACAACCGCGAGTACCTACTTAATTCGCTGTTAATCGTCACCTCGATCACACGCGTTTCTATCATTTGTGATACAAAACAAGCAAAATGACGGGAAAAAGATGAATGATGAATTGTTACAGAATTAATAGAATTGTACAGAGACCTACCCTGTCTGTGGAAGTGTGTGAAGAATATAAAGACAAAATTGATAACTGTTGAGCCAGATCCAAATGTCGCATCCATGAAAAAGAAGGTAGAAAATTAAAAATTTTCGTTCATGTTTCGTCTTTACTGCTCGAATATCACGACAGAATGGCTTGTTGGCGACCGTGTAGTTGAAACAGTCCCGACCGCCGACCAAAGTCACCTCTATCGGACGTTGGACTCGACCTCGCTATTAAGGGCTGCAGCCTCCAGGGTCCGAATAGCCCTAATGATAGCCAACCTCCGATAAGACACGGCACGAGAAGACGAAGTCAATAAAAAAACAATAATTAAATCATCATCATTTACCTGTCCAGTGGCAGCCTTGTATTTCGCCTTGAGCTCTAATAAGCCTTTAACAGCTTCGTCGATCTTGGCCTTTTCGGCCTTGGAAGATTTAAGTGAGCGGACGAGGTCGCCCTGCTTGGTGATCTCTTCGTTCAGCTGGCCTGCGCTTCCTGATGATTGGGTTGGAGGTGATGCAGCTTTTGCAGGCGCTGGAGACGCACACGGTTTCCAATCCTTGGAGCAATAGAACGATTTATTTATAACCATAAAACGGTACCTATACCTACGAGTACGTCGTATAATGATTTTATTGAGTTGTTGAAAATAAGATAACTGAACAATATTAATACACCCTATATGTAACTTTTTAAATTGAAAAATCTTCTTTTAGAATTTTCGAATGTATAACATTCGAAACGTAGACTGAGCATAATCTAGATAAGCTGAGCGCGTAACACTGAAAAGGGGTGGAGATAATTATGACAAAAAGGACGGATATATTGACTTAGTTGCTTTCAACTAAGTCAAACAAAAATACATTAAACGCAGAAAGGGACAAATAAGTAACAAAAATTTGGCTAAATGACGAAAAACCTGTCTCGTTTTCGCGACTATTATTATTTTAAAGCTAGTTCTCTTCTCTTTCTACGATTCGAAAAGACAAATGACTAATTAACGAAAAATCTATAAGTTCCATACTTTATCTAACACAAAATGATTTTGATAACAATATAAACAGTTTTTCATTACCATTAGTTGTATCATTAATTAGTTCCAAATGATTTGATAGATGGCGTTGACGAAACATGGATGAGCGACCTTGCAGATAATAAAATAGGAAGTAAACATTTTTGTTTTGAAGTAAGCAAAAAATATGAACATAATAATTCGTCAACGGATGTAACTGACTTAGTGACTTGCATTTGTTTGCTTACTTTTTAGCTTAAATTTCCGTCTTAGCATCCAAATCGCGTCAACGCCATCTATCGCGGTATGTTAGAACTACGTTTTACTAGCTGTAAGAAAATTCCTCATTCCGATCAAAACACAACAATTATCACAAACCTGTCCAGTAGCAGCCTTATATTTGGCCTTAAGTTCCAATAAGGCCTTGACGGCTTCGTCGACCTTGGCTTTCTCGGCCTTGGCAGACTTGAGCGATCGGACGAGGTCGCCTTGCTTTGTAATTTGTTGGTCTATTGCTGATCCATCTCCGGAAGGCGCTGATGGAGCTTTTGTTGGGGCCGGGCTTGCACCTGGCTTCCAATCCTATAGTGAGAAAGTATAAGAACAAAAAATATCATATAATTAGGTAGGTTCTTTCTTAAAATGCTCGGTTTTTTCAGAGTATTCCAGCAAACTAAACAACGTTCTTTACAGGACCAACTTAGAAAACGCTATAAACAAATCAGCTGTCCCATACATTTGGATTTGGTTTGTTTTGTTTTTGTGATTTCAATGGTCATCCCATAGAGAAAGTTGTTCAGTTTGATGGTCTGATCCCCTGAAAAGACCGTCCGCATATTAAGAAAGATCCTACAAGGAAGGCCCAACAAGATTAGCTGAAATTTTTAAGGGGATAATCAAACCATCAAACTCAACATCTTTCTCTATAGGATGGACATCGAAATCGCAAAAAAAAACTGCTGTTCCATACTAAACTTAAACCTACTCGACCCGAACGTATGGGACGGCTATTTTTTTTTTCTCGATAAGAATAAAGAGATATAATCTGAGTAATACTTAAATGATTTTATTAAAGGAAAGGTCTAAAAGATCGTAAGTAGGTAAAGTAACAGAATCAAGCACGTATCCAGACTTTGTGCCCCTCTCTGACTTCAGATATCCTGCTCGCACTTTCTAGGGGCACTATAGAGGAGCCGAGCGAGAAGCACATACAGAAGGCGCGCGCGTGCGAGCGGGACGGCGCGTGTACAGACGCCATCTTGTTTCTTCAGCAAGTACTAATCAAGCATCGTGAGACTGTTCCATGGATTGCCGCGGGTGTGGTACTGTATTTCATCAATGACTACACATATTATAACGTACAAGCGAGTTGAGACGACACGTTGAAAAAACAGCATGTAAAATAAAACTGACCTGTCCTGTAGCAGCTTTGTACTTTACTTTAAGGTCTAATAAGGCCTTAACGGCTTCGTCGACCTTAGCCTTCTCGGCTTTCGCGGCCTTCAGGGACCGAACCAGATCACCCTGTTTGGCGATCTGTTGGTCTATGGTCGAAGCGTCACCGGAGGCCGCTGGTGCAGCTGCTGGGGCCGGGCTTGCACCTGGCTTCCAATCCTAAAGAATGAGAGGAGGTTGAAGCTACTAAAATAGTTCATAATGGGGTGTTTTCTGACAGCTACTTTAAACGTAATTCAACTTGTCTCGATAGATGGCGTTGACGTGACCAGAGTCCGAAGATGGTTATTTAGGATAAAGAAAGTTACAAAATAAATGCACGTCGCTGGTTCAAACTCTTTAGATGCATCCGTTGACGGATTGTCTATTCATGTTTTCCTAATAATTTACAAAAAGGATTTATTAACATTTTATTTGTATTCCATCAATAGCAAGTAAGGTTGGACATTAGCATTATGGAACTTTTCTGTCATTTTCAACGGCTTTTGGAAAATCCCTCATAATCCCTAACAGCAAGGTTCCAATGTTTAGTGCTCTTCTCTTTCTTACTAACATACCATATTGTAATTTTCATATACATACATAATGCTCACGAATATATCCCGCTGGGGTAAATAGAGACATTTATCTAGATCAGAGTTTCCCAACCTATATTACGACACGCCTCGCCTGTTATAGTAAGTAATATTTTCAAAATTTTGACGACAAGCGCTGTTAGAACGTTACTATTTGAGACCTGCTGTGCCTGAACTGAAATGTCGTTAACAACGAACGAATGGGTGAATTAGTAACAGAATGAATGAGTGAATTTATACAATGAATTAATGAGTGGAATTTAAGTCATTAACCGGATTTTTCTTTACAAAATGCAAACGCATTGTGCCCACCTTAGGATATCACTACGCCCCCTAAGGGAGGCGCGCCCTACTGGTTGGGAAGTCCTGATCTAGATAGATAGATCGCCACATGCTACGCTTTTGACACTCGCCTCTTCAATATCAAGTCTCTTCATACATGAAATCGTTCGGTTTGGTCGTTTTCGGGTACATTTTAATATTAAATTTAAAAAATCTATTAACTCTGGGAAATAGAAGGAGGTCACGAGACTTTGATTACCTATGTACGTATCTATGGTATTCCGGCACGTATTCTCTCTGCAGATAAAATCCACCATATACTAAAGAACTAAATTTTATTTACCTAGCATAAGCATACACATATGCTCACGACTATATTCCCCGAGGGGGTAGTCAGAGATATTCTGAAACCTCAGAACATCCACGTTTCACCAGTAGTACCGAAACTCTATCTAGTGTGATGGGGGGTGAGCCCGTCGCCAGATAATGGACAGTGGGTACAACACATGCCTCGATATTGAAGCATGCTGGTTTCCTCACGATGTTTTCCTTCACCGAAAAGCCAGTGGTGTTACAAATCGTACATAAATTCCGAAAAACTCATTGGTACGAGTCGGTCTGGACGAGGATCAAACCATCTCCTCCTGCACGGCAGGCCAAGGTAACTCGCCACTGGACCACCACGGATTTTTTACTACTTTAATAATCCTACTTTAAAATCTCCGCATTTACCTGTCCAGTAGCAGCCTTGTACTTGGCCTTAAGGTCCAACAAGGCCTTGACTGCTTCGTCGACCTTTGCCTTCTCGGCCTTGGCAGACTTGAGGGCGCGTACCAGATCACCTTGCTTGGTGATCTCTTCGTTTAACTTGACAGCGTCATTGGAAGGCGCTGCTGACGACGCTGGTGACGGTGAGGTCTGCTTGCCTGCTGTGGTCTGCGTTGGTTTTGGCTGCAAAGAGAATCAAAGGTAAGCTGCGGGTTTATGAATAGAATAGATAACAGTATACAGGGTATAAACTTATAAACGTTTGTTATTTAATTATTATGTAGGTGAGTTTGTTTCTGTTTTTAAAACGGGAATAGTCGGTAAGGATTACTAAAACAGCTCTAGGCAGTTATTTATCAACATTTCTTAGAACGACTTATAAAATATAAACATAAACAAAAAATAGATACCTATTATATAGTTAGGTTTTATATGTAAAAAACTTTATAGGTAAGCACTTCAGTCAAGAGTCTCGCTCGGCTTACATGCTTGTTTATATTCCTTCTCTACTGTAAAATGTCGCGTAGCACATTTCTAAATTAAAAATTAAGGGTATATTACTGTTGGCGCGCTCCATACAAACGAAGTTTGGTTATACATATTTTCAATACTAACCAATTAAAGTCAGTGAAACTTTTCAGAAACAGTCTATAAAGTAATCTCTATGCTTGCATCTTATCAGATTTTCGTTAAAATGTATAGTTTTAAAGATACAGTGCCTCAAAGATTTCCATACAAATCTTAATTTGATCCTAGCATTGACACTAAAATGACAAGATACAAGCATAGAGATTTGTTTCTAGATTGTTTCTGCAAAATTTCATTGACTTTATCAGCAGCAATTCTTCAGTTTTAAGACAGTGGTGTAGCGAAACAGTTGAACTTACCCTAAAATACTGAACAAAACGTAAAAAAACAGTGACACGTGTGAAGTCGCAATCTGACTATCCGATACCATATAAACGTGGTCGTAATATTTTACTTTCTCTACTAAACCTAAATTATTCAAACCGGTTACGGCAATATTGTTCAATACTCTTTTCATTACTGCGAAATTAAGGAATGCTTCTGAATAAATACTGCAAAAACGAGCGATGTAAGTACTCTTAGTTAATTATACTGACGAGGAAAAGATTCGTAGTGAAATTGTGTAACGAAAGTGAATGTAATAACAAAAGTCGTGGATATTAACTGCTCGCAGGCATTGCAACCCGGCTTCGAGAATTTAACCATAGATAAATAATGGGTAGTTAAATAATATCGCGTAGCGTCGCGTCGTCGTGGGAGCGCGCTCCATTCAAGCGAAGTCTGGTGATATTTTCAATCTCACCGATCCCCGCTACCCAATCCGCCGCGTAGCCCCAGCAACGTCCTATACCAAAATCCGTACCCCTCTGGGTGCCCCTAGGTCAGTTGCTCTAGTTCATTCATTTGGCTCGGTACACCCTTTGTGTTCCCTCCAATAGTCCGCAGTTAAAAGCAGTAGCTGCTCCCTGAGCAACGCTGTAATTTTCATTAAAAAAAAGACATTTTCAATACTAACCAATTAAAGTCAATTCAATTTGTCAGAAACAATCTAGAAACTAATCTCTATGCTTGTATGAAGTCCGATTTTCGTTACAATGTATAGTTTTAAAGTTAAAGTGCCTCAAAGATTTCCACGATACAAATCTTTAATTAATCCTAGCACTAAAACTGTATATTTTTACGAAAATCTGACTTCATACAAACATTGAGATTAGTTTCTAGATTGTTTCTGAAAAATGTCATTGGCTTTAATTGGTTAGTATTGAAAATATCACCAGACTTCGTTTGGATGCAGCGCGCATTTACGCATTCGGAATAAACTGCTGTGTTATTATTTAAATTAAATCATCCATGGCTTAGCTATGATGTAACGATTTAAGTATAAGCTTAGGTGTAAGCCCCGCTACATACCTACATGCGGAATTATTCCGGTCGGAATCACGATTTTGTACGTTCTCCAAATTGAGACACGTTGCGAGTCTGTTACTGAGCGGTCGCCTGCTCTTCGGATTTTGTGTGCATATTAAAACAATCCTTGAGGTCACTAAATGCCTACTTATACTTATTTATTACTGGGCAAGGTCAACAAGAAGTATCGTGTTTAGAGAAATGTTAAGTATAACAAAAGACAACCTCCATAACGGGTCATTTTTGCATTATCGAATGTTATGTACGGCGTCATAAAATATGGTAATAATAGCTTACATATTACTAAAACTTTATATTTCAACGATATAGGTGTTTTGTCGTACAAACGAGATTTCTTGAATTTCATGATGGATATTTTTGTTCAAATTGTGCAAAAATGACGGAAAAAAATCGGTCCGGATTAAGTGGAAAGATAGTTTTTTTGTATCGCTAACTCCGCTTTTTGTAATTACTTCGAGACCATTTTTAAGTCTTAGCTCGAACTCCCGTATGTCAAAATCCATACATTTTTGCCACGCTTAGCTAGAGCTAAGACTAAAAAAATCGTCTCTGAATCTCGGCCTTAGTTAGGGTCTTTGGTCATATTATTACTTTGAATCAAAAGCTGGAAATAGGTATTGACTGGCTGGGAATTGGCAGCACTGGTAGGTGCTCGTAGGTAGTTACGGGGGGGTTTTGTTTGGCGCCATTGTTTGTGCTGTGTTTCGTCTTGTTTGAAATTCGTAAAATATGGTTTTAGTGAACTTTGTGACATAATTTCGTGCGGATTGTGTACTAAACAGTTGCGTAAAGCGAACAATATAACAGGAATCTCAAATAAACACGATAACAAAACATAAATTTTGGTTCAAGAAAACTCGTACATGGTGATTTTGGCGGCATCGCGCGAGCTTCCAAGATCATAAATTCATTTAAAGAAGAGTTTTCCGTGGGAAATGAAAAGAAAAGGACGGCCTTTGTTTCTTAATTTTCTTTGTTTCTCATTTTTCGTGGTTATTATTGTGTTAATGTCGTGGAATTAGTTTAATAACAATAATAGAGAACAGTATAGTTAAAGTGAGAAATAAAGATAGGCGCTCCCGTTTGATTTGGATTAATCCTCGTGTAAAACTCATCTAATTGGAATGTTTGAACCACCACCCTTGCATTTCAAGAGTTAGGTAGGTTAGGTTAGGTACAATGAAAATTACAACTAATGATAATGGCTGTAAGGGCTAGTTCCCATTGCCTTTCAGAAAGGATAAATATTTAAAAAAAAAGTTGGTAGGTACGAAATTAAATAAAAACGTGTTTTTGTTTTTCCTAAAGTTAAAGTTTTTGTCTAAAAGGTAGTTTTATGGTACTTTAGGTACCTGCAGCGTGCTGAAGCTGAAGAGATGTGATAGTGGTGTGTTCTATCACGGCCTAGTTGTAATGTTTACGGGATAAAAGTTATAATGTTTGACGTCTTACCCACATTTTGTGAGCAGGTCTCCCAGCCCCCGCGGCATGGTACCTCGATAAACGTTTTATCGCGCCTGCTAACTCGTTCGTTTGCGCGCAAAAAGAAAGGGAGCTAGGGCGCGATAGCGCTTTATCGGACGTAGAAGGGATTTATCCCCCGACCCTGAAATCCAGGGTGGTCCAGACCAGATGGATATATATTTTTTTTGTAAATGGCCGTCTTGGGAACATACCTGGACACGCCAGGAATAATAAACACATTACCCTTCCTTTGCGTCGCACAGTCGGGTAAAAATCGGAGAAAATCTTTTTGTACTTGGAGATTCATTTAAATTTTAGTGCATTTTAAAATCAACCAATTGTACTGGGTTTTTTTTGTTGAGAGGTTACAACACACGGCCGAAAAAATTTAAAATAAATAATATTCCTCAAGATATTGATAAACAAAAAATCTTTTCTTTTAATCACATGGGAACTGATTTGTTTCCTAGCGTGTCCAGGTAGGTGCCCAAGTCAGCAATTTAAAAAATAAAAATATCCATCTGGTCTGGACCACCGTGGATTTCAGGGTCCTCAAATCCCCTAGCAACCTAAAAACATCTGGTCTGTACACTGGGAACAAAAGCACAGTATAAGAAAGAGTATCTAATACTACATACAGTATGGACACTCCCTGCCTCCCACCAACTTTTTACCTCACCCCCTCTATTGCCCTCTGCGTTGGTTGCGGATGGTTACCTCGGCGGTCATCTGTAGCCTAGACTGGCTCCACAATTGACATGCTAGAACTAAGCGCTAGAATTTATGTTTTTGGAGCAAAGAGAATATAATCTCAGGACGAAGGATAAAAACTCTTTTTGAATAGATGGGTGTCAATGCGTTTTATTTACGAAAAATATATGTCATGTATCGCACACAGTTAAAGTTATTGCAGCCCTAGTCTCCGTATTGCGTGTGCTGAAATCATCTTGTTACTTTCTATTTTTTTTTAGGCAGTGTCTGGGGCTCTCGGTAGAGAGTAGTATATTCCTTGGTCTGGGGTGTGACAAAAGTCTGGATACATGCTTTTTGATGTTGCCTGCCTCATAGCTATAATTTCATCCTTATTTACAGCTAAAATCTGATGGTACCTAGTTATAATTAAAATGGATGAAAAGGAAAACCCCCACAAAAATGAAGCTGCATCTACAAAAAAATTCAAATCTACACAAAAACCTAAATGGAAACGAAGAGTGACATTTGACAGTTCTGCAGAAAACATGGGAAATCTGATAATCACGCAGAAGGTGCGAGTTAAGAAGCAGAAGATAAAATGCACAATAAACTTCACAAACATTTGTCAGGTTAACGAAAAACCTATAAAGTCTGATGTGCAGAAGTCCAATGCTCCAGGGAATAGGATTGTACCACATTGCTTAAGGAAAGTTTGTAAACGAGCAATCAAATCGAAGACCAAACAACGCAAACAAGAGAAGGCAAAAGTAAAGGTAAGGACCATGGGCGTACCAAGAGGGGGGAGGGGGGGGGGGGGCAGGGCAGCTGCTTCTGGTCACAGCCAAGTAGTAACATTGAAAAATTTCGAGCTTGGTTTGGTTTCTATTCATTTTGGCACTGCTTAATAGTCCGTCCGAGTTCAGGTCCAGTCAAGTCACTGCGCTGAGAAATTTCGAATGCCAGGTCACTCTACAGCTCAGGTACGTTTTACGGCCGATCCCCATCGAGGGGTGAGTGGTCGCTCATTGACATAAGACGCATTTTAATTTCGTTCCTCAAGCGCGAAATTTGAAAAATCGGGTTGAGTAAAACCCGATTTTTGGACTTCCCATACTAAATGCAATCAGCTGATCGAACTTTTGTATGAAAAGACGAAATTTTGTTTGCGAATTTCCTATAGGTTTCTTAGGGAAAGTTGTTCAGTATCATGGGTACAATCACCCCCCTAAAAGTAATGCAACTGTTTACCCTAACACCTTGTAAACCACACAATTTATCTTTACTTCATTTAACATCTTTGACATTGCAATAAATACTATGATTATGGATATGTTTATGAATTCATAAATTGTTCACAGGAATACCCAATAGAGGCAAACTCCTCCAAAGGAAAAAAAAGGACTCATACTAACAATTCTGAAGAATCATTGAAATCATCAAAGAGATTTAAATCCGAAGACAAGGATGTATCATATGAAGACATTAGTTCTGATAGCCTTGACATTGATGAAAAATTTGATTCACTTTACGTTGATAATAAATTGGAAACACTGATTATGAAAACTAAAGCTGTAAGTGTATCGGTTTTCTCTGCCTACCCCAGGTGACAGGCGTGAATATAATGTTTGTTTTATTGTTATTCCTCCGATATAAGAATATACAGGGTCCTTCTTAATATGCTGACACTTTTTAAAGAGTTGATCAGACCATCAAACTGAACAACTTTCTGTATGGAACCGAAATAGCGAAAAAAATCCACAGTTCCATACAAAAATGCAAACCCACTCGAGCCAAATGTATGGGACATCAGTTTTTTTTTTCGCGATTTCGATGTTGGTCCCATAACACCAGTTTGATGGTCTGGTCATCCCCTTAAAAAAGTGTCAGCATATTCTAAAGGACCCTGAATAAAGATTCCTTCATGCCTATCTATCCTGGATGATGGTATTTGAGAAATCATTATTGCTAATGTAGTTTGATGTGATGATGATGATAACTGTATAAAATTTGTATTTTCGGTAATAAATAAAAAAACTATTATTATAATTGCACACACACACACAATCCTAAAGCTTTAATTAATTAATTAATGGTAATAATACAAAATATTTATATTGCATGCTTTGGTACTTAATTCACTTTTACTAAATACTACTTTTGTTAAAAAAGTTCTGAACTATGTAGGTTCGATTTAATCATTGTTTGGGAAGGCACTAGCTCCTAGGGTTCAGGCACCTAGATTAGGATCTAGGGTTTACAATTTTCTGTTCTTATTGAGATTTAATATAGCAACTTTTAATTTTTAATTTACAGTGGGAAAGAAGATTGAGTGAAGCAACCGAGGCGACTCTCCCCAGGCCACTCTATACCAGCACACCATTACGTGAAGCGCCAGACGATTATGAGGATATTGTCTCTTCTAGCGCCAACATGGATGTCTCCATAAATTCACAAGATACACTTATTCTTGAACCTAAATTGGAATTACTTTCACCTCAACATCTAAACGAACATTGCGTCGCTAGTTGTGAACAGAATGTTGACCCTTTAAAAGCTTGCTCTTCAAGTGATTTTTATCAGGAGTACTTCCATATTAATGAGAATACTCCAGAAAATCTTGTAATATCTGTTGATCCATTCCTAGCCAGTAGCGGATGGGAATCTAAAGTTAAAGCGTTTTCACCAAGTGATGCCCGTCAAGTTTTCTTAGACATAAACGGCCTTTCTCCCAAGAATACTATAATACCTGAAGAACCTGCCATAAGTTGCAAACAAGAATATAATGAAGTAAGTCAAGAATTTTTAGACAATTGTGTACTTTCTCTTAAGAACGTTGAAGAAGTTTCTTGCATTACTACTAGTATCCAGGGATCTGACGATATTATAGCAGATAATAAAACAAATGTCAATCAATTATTCGTAAACAACGAAATGGAGTCATTTCCGTCCAATTCAAAAAATACTACACATAGTTATATGTTAAAATCGTATTCAGATCTTGAAGTAAACCAAAATAACGCTATTATAATGAATCCCACAAATTTATCATGTTCAGGTAACAAGTCAAATAGTCAAACTATTAGGTCAATTAATCACTTGTGTTCAGAAAATGAAAATAACGCACTTTGTATTATTGTCCCCTTCAAATTTAAAGAGTCTACCATAGAAAGTGTTGAAGATAATTCTGAAAATACCAAAGCCGACTCAGGTATTGATTTTAATCAAAATTCGTTACACGAGAAAATCCCGATAATGTCTGCTATTGATAGTCGTAAACAGGATTCTGACTATGTAACCGCCGATTCTGAAAGTGAAGTGAATGACTTAGATTTGGACAAAAGCGTAACATGTAAAGTACCTGTCGTAGCTTGTAGTCAGATCAGTCATAAGACTCCAGAAGATTCGTTAAACAATAACATAATATTTTCTAATAATAATGCAGTATCTGATGAATCTGCCTTTTGTAAAAACAATTCAGAAGAAGTAAAATATAATTATAAAAGTGGTATCAATCTAGTTGAGCCACTGGTTGTCCAGTGCCTGAACTTGATTAACTCACTCCATAATTCTCCAAATAAGCTAGAAATATTTGACGAACGATTTATCGTCAATCGTAAACAAGTTTCGGAAAATATAAAATCTGATTTTGGAAATGATGTTAATCAAAATTCGGTATACATTTGTGCAAATTATCCGAAGGTGTCTGCTACATCTGAAGAACCTGTCATAGACCGTGTTGATCACATTGCATCTTCATCAGATGTAAGAGATGAAATTCCAAGTGATGCCGTTCAATCTTTGTTAGACGATAAATCACTTTCAACTAAGTATTCAGAAACAAGTGAAGAATGTGTTTATGGTGATCTACATTCAGAAAATATAAAAACGAGTAATGAAAGTTCTGGCAATCAAGCAGCTTTAGAAAAGCCACTTCTTAATAAGAATGCTGAAATACCTGTAGAACCGGCAGTTGTTGTAGTTTATATGGCACAGAATACTGAAGAATCTATATTTAGCATTGATCATTATTATAAAAAGTCAAATGTATCAAGATTCGAAAACACTTCTGATGAGCCTACAAAACAGACAGAACCCAGCCTTGAACACAATTCTATAGAACCGTGTGCTTTCGGCCTTGAACAAAATACCCAAGAATCACCTGAACCTAGTCTTGAACAGAATTATTTAGAACCGACTGAAATTTGCCTTGAACAGAATTCTAGAGAACTTTCTAAACCTAGCGTCAAACATAATTCTATAGAAACTTCTGAACTTTGCCTTGTACAGAATTCTAAAGAACAGATTTCTGCGGAACCTGGTGTAGGAAACCCTGAAAAGAATTGTGATAGATCGTCTGAACATGATTATGAAGAACCGGCTTTAGAAAATATTGAACAACTTGCTTCAGAAACTGCTTTTGCTAATCTCCAACTGAATTCACAAAATATAACTCCTGATTCCATAAGTAAAGACATTCAAGTGGATTTTGAGGAAAACACGATATCACATGAACACAATGTTACAGAAAAGTTTATCAAAAATGTAACGAGCCTTAAATATAATTCCAAGATATTATTGCCTGCTGCTGTAGTCATTACCGAAGAGTCTACTGTAATTGATCTTACTAAAGATTTTGAAGAGCCTAATACTCAACGTCTCATGGCTAGCAGTGAACAGAGTCTTGACGGTAAAGCAGCCGGTTCCGGTAGAAATAACAGAAACATATTTTCAGATAACACACTTGCTCGTGATAATTCTATGCCTAGAAACCACGCCATGACTAATCGTGGCCTAAATCCAAAAAAAAAAAAAAATGCATTGTCAAACCTAAATGTATTCCGGCCGGTCCTAAAAAACCACCTATCCAAAACATGAAATATAAACCTGAAACATCGTCTACCAGTGAACATTTGCTTTCACTGTCGTCTAACAATCGTAGATGCACACACAATAATCCGAATCAGCAATATCTGGACCGTGCTATGGAAACCCAAATTAGTGCTTTAAATCAAGCATTGTCATATACTCACTCAGTAAATCGTCAATATCGCCCTGCTAATATGTACGGACAACAAACATATGGCACAATGTACCCAATTAATAATATGTGCCCAGTACCATCCCAGTTTAATGTCAGAACGAATTCTCAGATGTATCCAGACATTGGAAATTCCTGGACCAATTATAACTACCAGTCATATGCTCACAGAAGAAATAATAACGGATACAATGCGACTCGGCCATATCACAACCCGCCATATCGCAACAGGCCATATCGCAACAGGTCATATCATAGACCAAACCTGCAAGCTATACAGAACACGACACATAGCACGACAGGTTCCATTGCAACACCTCATGCACGTGTGAATTTAGAATCGAATTCAGTAAAATTGCCAGTGAAATATGAACCAAACATGATAAAACAAGAAACTACTGATTATACGTGTAACGCAGACAGAAATAACATCACAATTAAGAGAGAAAACATTGCTCCGCCTGAAACAAATCCGTTTGTAGCAAACAAAAACGTGATGAATGATAATCTTATACGTTTTATTAAAAAGGAGCCTTTAGATTAGGCGGAAGAGCATACAACTACAAGCGACAGATTTCCTCAATTCCGAATAGGGTTTTTGACAGGTTTTTAAAAACTGTTCTCTATAGAAAATGTATATTTTACTATCCATTACATATAGTGCAAGAAAAAACGAAAACAAAAAATGTTATTTAAATATCCCGCGAAAACGGTTTTCCTGACGATATACGTGACAACAAGCAGATGACGTAAACATTGTACGACACCACACTCTACACGCAACTGTTTACAAGCAGTTGACGTCATCAACCATTCGGCCAATCACAGTCGTTTACGATCACGCGACTAAAGTAGACAAAAAAAATATTTCCATTGTCGAGTTTCTCTTAAAATATCCAGTATTTTTCTTAACTGACTAAATAGTTGGTTTTCAAAATACATATTCAATACGGGTGCCATCAATAGATCCTAAATGTTACATGCTGTCAAATACTCTATTATGAAGGAAATTTTATATAAATGTTCTGATTTGTACGGTACGGTTTCTAGTTTTTACGTTATGATTTAGCATAGTTTACCTATTATGGTGTGATTTAAATGTAGGCAAAATGATTCCCTAAGATTTAAATTTGCTTTTATAAGAACCAAGCATGAGTATCATCATCATCATAATACATATAAATATTTGTTGATTTTACTTAATAGACCAAACATCACCTCTTTAAAACCCAATTTACTTATGCCTTTTATAATTGGGTTTTAAGAGAAGTTTATTCCGAATACGTAAATGCGCGCTGCATACAAACGAAGTCTGGTGATATTTTCAATACTAACCAATTAAAGTCAATGACATTTTCAGAAACAATCTAGACACTAATCTCTAAGCTTGTATGAAGTCAGATTTTTGTTTAAATATACAGTTTTAATACTAGGATTAATTTTAAGATTTGTATGGAAATCTTTGAGGCACTGTAACTTTAAAACTATACATTGTAACGACAATCGGACTTCATACAAGCATAGAGATTAGTTTCTAGATTGTTTCTGACAAATTTCATTGACTTTAATTGGTTAGTAAAGACTTCGTTTGTACGGAGCGCGCCAACAGTAATATACCCTTAAAGAGGTGATTTTTGTCGAGATTTTAATCATTCATTTGAAGATAAAAAACAAGAAAGGAAGGTATAAAAATGTGTAACATGTTCCTATAAAATTTTTAAGATATTAAAGTTATAAATTTATTTTTTTTTAAGTGTTATGTAAGTTACTAGTTTATTACTTAAATATAGTCAGTCATCTTCGTTTTTCATGATTATTGAATAGAAAAGCAAACTTCCAACCAAAGTTTAATTATATTTCGATGTGGTAAACTAAGATCTGTCAAAGCAAAAGAGCGAAATGAAGAACGGAGACGCAGCTCCTGCTGCACTAGAAGGTTCTACAGATCAAAGGGTTGCTTCATGATTAAGGTGTTAGGTTAGGGCGCGTGTATTTTACACGATAAGGCCTTGTTGAGGGAGATGCGGGGCGTCGCGCGGCGTGTTGGGGGGGGCAATAAATCTATGAAAATTTGACGTGTGCAAAAACGCTTCGTGAACCGTGAACGCTCTATACATCGCCGTATGTTTGTGTTTCCGGCGCAGCCCGCTCCGCACACCGCGGCGCCTGACGCCCCGCGTCTCCTTAAACGAGGCCCAACTTTCTTGCTGTTGGTTGATTAGAAGGAATTTTAATGTTGTTGCCCAGTTTATAGAGTTTACACTTGCAAATAAAAAAATACGAGAACGCAAACGTTTTCGTGCCATTTTGTTCTGTAGTTGTTTTTTTTTTTAATCGACTAAGGGATAACTTTTCATTTACTGTGTTTATGGGTAAAGTTTAGCCACCTCATTCTACTTGACGCATTCCAACTTAACACACTAAAATATAATAACTCCCTAGGCGGTAGTTGCGGCAACGTTTCTGACAACTATCTGAATGGCAGAAGGTTCAAAGTTTATGTACAGTTGCCATCAGATATATCGTAGCATGCAAGGTGTTCAAATATTTCTGAGCAGTGCTAATTTTCAATAAATTCTTTACAGCAAATGTTACCAATTATATCTAATTATGTATTTTGTCATAAATACCTGAACAGCTAATTTTCAATAATTTCTTAACAATGTTATTTAAAATTGAAATGTATAACAAAGGAGTAAGGTCTTTTTTCCTAAACTGCTGAGATGTTTATGATCACCCGGACTGCGTAGATACATTTGATGATCTAGGCGTTCAGTTATTGTTGATTGGTTATGTGGAAAGAAATTATTGAAAATTAGAACTGCTTAGAAATATTTGACTACCTTGTTGGCTACGATATATCTGATGGCGACTGTACGTACGCATTGCCACGCTCAGTCACAAATGCCAATAAATATTTAAACCGAAACACGTAAAAAATGTCGTAAAATCTTGCTTAAACGATCTGCTCATGCGATTTAGATATTTCTCGAATTATTCGCTCGACACACAGTTGTATAAACCTATAATTTATTGATGTTACATTGTATTTATCAACAGATCATCAATTCATCGAATTCCCTTATGAACACAACGACATTATAACCATACGTATACATACATAAACTCACGACCGTCTTTCCTTTCGGAGTGACAGTAACATTGCTATAACTACTAAATATAGTATGCAGTTTTTAACAAAGCTCATCAGGATGGGATGACATGTCATGTTGTTGTGATAAGTGACTAGCCATAGGAAACACTATCAATTAGTCGCCTCGTATAAAACACCTAGCAGAAGATATGTGGGTCCAGTCGATTCTATGTAGAAATTATCGTGAAATATAATGCTTTATTCCGCTTTATCTTTCCCGTCATATTCGAAAATAAGAAAATGGCTACCAGCATTATTTAACGGGTGGTTGAAATGTTTTTTATTTTATTAATTTTTAACTTGTTACTTTGTTAGTTTTTAAGTATTCGCATGTTTTAATGTAGGTTTTGATTAATGAAACCGCCGACTAAAAACTGTAATTCTACCGTTTGGTGTCGCATTACTTGGAATTGGTTATGTCTGTATTTGAAGGGGCTATTACCGTTGGCGAGCCCATACAAAGGAAGTTTTGTTATATTTTCAATACTAACCAATTATCAAACAATCAATGTCAATGACATTTTTCAGAAACAATCTAGTAACTAATCTCTATGCTTGTTAAAGTTACAGTGCGTCAAAGATTTCCATACAAATCTTAAATTAATCCTAGCATTGAAACTGTGTTAAGAGATTAGTTTCTAGATTGTTTCTAGAAAATATCATTGACTTTAATTGGTAAGTTTTAAAAATATAACCAAACTTCGTTTGTATGGAGCGCGGCAACGGCAATATCCCCTTAAATGCTGTTACCACCTCGAAAGTGGCTATTGTTGATTTTATTTGTTTTAAACTTTGAAAGTAAATTTCTTTAAAAGTACACATGTAAGAGTTTTATTCTCATTGAATTAAAAATTCAAGCTTGACTATAGGAATACCTAAGTAATTCTTCTTAACAAAAGATAGACACACAAACACTCGTACATTCGTTGAAGTGTACAAACAAGCCGATATAAGTAGGGTGTGTAAAAGAACATAACCCTCCTTCTGGCGCAGTCGGGTAAAAAAAGACGCATGTGCATTAATAATGCAGCGGCGTATTAATTTAAAAAAAATCTTCACACTAAATAGCGTTAGTAAATTACTCGTCAAACGTATTTTTGACGATATTCCAGTTTTACTGAGTAACACATTTAGTCATCCTAGATACAGACGTTGAAGATATGTATTTACATAAAGTTAACGATATGGTGTTTAGGTGTAAATCCACTCCACTTTTTACTTTGTCTGATTGTTCGAGCACCGCGCAAAAACTACTGAAACGATTTTGAAGAAAGCTTATGATTCGACTTAAATACCTACTTATTTACTGGTAGTACCTAAGTATACAACGTGTTAATGAATAAACGCAAAACAAGAAAGTAGTTTGCTTAGAATCGAGAGCAGAATCGAATTACCTATGTATATTGGTTTGAACAAAGGTATTTTTTTTCAAAATATTAAATAATTTGTTTGTAAAATTTACTGAACTCGATCCCAACCCACCGCACGGGAACATTCACCCTACTTACCTAGTAGTTTGCTTAGAATCGAGAGCAGAATCGAATTACCTATGTATATTGGTTTGAACAAAGGTAATTTTTTTCAAAACATTAAATAATTTGTTTGTAAAATTTACTGAACTCGATCTCAACCCACCGCACGGGAACATTCACCCTACTTACCTACTACCAAAACAAGATTCTTAAAATGTATCCATGAGCACGTTAGCTCTTTCATTCATTGCTGAAATTACAAATAACTTTTGCCTTAAAACTTAAATGCGAATAACTTTAAAGTTTAACTATCGCAATAATTAAAAATTATTGTTTCAATCTACCTAATTATTTTGTTATAAATCAGTTGGTTGATGAGGTTTTGCGCTTATTCGTTAACACGTTGTATAATAGCTCGGGTACGAAGGTTAGTTACCGTACCTACTTACTTTTTAATACCAGTCTTGGAAAATCTCATTGTATTGTTATTTTAGAGAAACTAAAATTGTAAGACAAAGAAAGTATAACATGTGCGTTTGGGCATTGAAACAGGGTCTTCCTTCTAAACAAAGCAAAATGGTGCAATAAAATGTATTGTATGTACAAATTTGTACCTATAAAACAGACAAAGTGCGAGTCGGACTTGCGCACCGAGGGTTCCGTACCACCAGACAATATACAGGGTCCTTAATATGCTGACACTTTTTTATGCTGAACAACTTTCTCTATGAGACCAACATCGAAATCACGGAAAAACTCAGCTGTCCCATACATTCGGCTCGAGCAGGTTTGCAGTTTTATTCTATGTATACAGGGTCCTTCTTAACATGCTGACACTTTTTTAAGTGGATGATCCGACCATCAAACTGAACAACTTTCTCTATAGGACCAACATCGAAATCGTGAAAAAAAAATCAGCTGTTCCATACATTTGGTTTGAGTAGGTTAGCAGTTTTATATAGAACAGCAGATTTTTTTTTGCGTTTTAGATGTTGGTGCCATAGAGAAAGTTGTTCAGTTTGACGGTCTGATCATCCCCTAAAAAGTGTCAGCATATTAGCAGCGTGTAAGGACCCTATTGCATAATAACAAAAAAAAAAAAAATTTCTTCAGGGCCCTCAGCGCGAGCCCGACTCACACTAATCATAACCTAACAAAGACTCATTCAAAGATCACAATTATCTCTCTTATCACCCAACTAGTAGAGTTCAAACCCAATACAAAGCTTCTGCTCACCCCGAACGATATCATGGTCATGAGTATAAATCAACTTGTCATCGTACAATCTGACGAACCCCAGCGACCACGACCCCTGACCCCACAAACAAAAACCCATTCAAATCTTAATCAATATCCTACACGTGTAACGCTTTCAATATAACAAGTGAGTTAGAAATCAGAAATAGACACACTTTTTCTAACATATCTTGCCCCACGTTTCCCTACAATGGACGGAGGTGACTTCTTAGACTAGCTTTTCGTTGAGCCAGAAGCAGAACCCGAGCTTTTTCCAATTCCAATAATATCCCACGATTCCCTTTTATTCAGGTGACTTCTCAAGCGCCCTCTACAATGTCTACTAGAGCTACTCTGTTAGCAAATTCGCCATAATAGTATAATATTATGTGCAAATTTCAACTCGCTACCTACTTCGGTTCAGAACATACGAAGGACTGACGGCTGGCGCGGACGTGGGCTTAGTAAAAGGGTCCTTTAATTTCCCCTTTGGGTGCGGAACTCTAAAACGCAATTAAAAAACAAACAAAAAGGCAAGGGATGGAAAGGAGAAAAGACAGGCATGTGGTCACTGGTCAGTTCGGATTTGGACGTAACAAAAGTTAGTTCCTCTAGCTAGGCGATACAATCAGTTTTTTTGAAGTTACCTAACCAAGTGATCGCTGAGTCGGTGAAGAAATTATTTTTAATTTAGACCTTTTTTAGTACCTAAAGTAAAGTCTCCCATCAAGATCTCAGTTCCACTGTATTGTAGAAGTAAGCCGGGTTGTTCTGAGGTGTGATTATATAACTTTAAGGCAGCACCTATCAAGGCAGCTTCTGCAGATCAGCATTGCCTTTATTTCTTCGGGTATTTACTGCGAGCTTCGCGTAATTTCAATTTATGATCATGAGCAAGCCAAGCATTGGAATGGAAGGATTGGAACGAGGATATAAGGTAGGTCCAAAGCACGAGTTCACTATATTTATCACCATGATATCCTATCTATGTAAGTTACCTTTGGTGTACGAGAATTCAAGCAGCAACTTTCTTGTCTACAAATAAATAGAACTATAGGGTCTTTCTTTAAGGGAATGTAATTCGGAGCGTGCTCCATACAAACGAAGTCTGGTGATATTTTCAATACTAACCAATTAAAGTCGATGAAATTTTTCAGAAACAATCTAGAAACTAATCTCTATGCTTGTATGAAATCAGATTTTCGTTAAAATGTATAGTTTTAAAGTTACAGTGCCTCAAAGATTTCCATACAAATCTTAAATTAATCCTGACATTGAAGCTGTATATTTTAACGAAAATCGGACAAGATACAAGCTTAGAGATATATTTCTGCAAAATTTCATTGACTTTAATTTGTTAGTATTGAAAATATCACCAGACTTCGTTTGTATGCAGCGCGCATTTACGCATTCGGAATAAACTTCTCTTAAAAATCGTCACCATATTAAAAAGGACCTGTTTTAAACTATTTGTAATGTATGTAAGAGCATAATTGCTAACAATATTTTATAAGGCGTTTAGTTACTTTTTGTTATGTGAGTAGTTTAATAATAAATCACTTTTCTCTTTGTCATTAAACTTCAACAGAACAAAACGAGTTATATTTTCAATCCCTGTTTATCCTGTGAATCCCGAGTCAGGACGCCCACCAAGGAGCCTACTTTTCACTGGCGACGAGGATGGGATGGGAAACAACTGTCTTTTATTAACGTAGGTGGTTAGGTATTCGCCTCATATATACCTACATACCTACACGTATACTAAAATTCTAAACTTGGCGTGGATGTACCTACATAAAAATATTAGCAAAAAATCACATTTGGGGGCTCTGTTTAGAACACGTAATGGAATGTATTGAGAGTATTTTTAGAATTTGTCTGTTTGTTTGTTTGGGTGGGGTTTTCACAGAAGCATAGGGCTTAGTTTGGATTAACATAATTAGGCTTTGTTTCATCGCAATCGGTCCACTCAATCAAAAGTTATGAGTATTTAAAGTCAGTGGTCGGCTCTAGTTTGTACTATGTAACCTTGTCTGTAATAGGTAGTAACTACCTATTTACATAATCCTTAAAATAGGGCTATATTTTTGCATACCTACCTACCTACCTAAATACATAAAAGCCGTGTCCACATATTTTGGCCGTGTGGTTCCGGCAGAACGAACCAATCGCTCATTCTTTGTCATACGAGACAACTAACAGATAACTCATGTCTTGTGCAGCGTTTTTTTGCCCTAATAGGCTTGCCTTTCGTCCACAAAAACACTGCACTTCTCTCCACTTGACAAGTCCATCATTCCGTAATTGAAACCTGTGCTAAATGAAATGTGAGCCTACTTCCTATACCTAACTGCAGTACCTAAGTACCTACAACTACCTACTGCACTTTTAAAAGGTAGGTATTTGTAGTTAGGTATTGTTTGCAGTTGTAACGAGGTTTCGAACCACCCCGAATATGATTATGATGTGGTGAGGGTCTGAAGGTGTGTAAAATGGTTTAAAATAAAAAACAAAAAACCGCAAACAATTCTCCACCGACGCACCGACCGGGCGGGCGGGACCCGTATTACGCAGCCAAAAGCAAAATCTAAATTACGAAATTGGTAGCGCAATGACTGTTCTGACATTTTTCACATAAATCGTTCATCGTTTTTTTTCGTGGTTTTATCGCAGATGGCATTAAAATTATCCAATAATTATTAATCTTTGAATGATGTAGGTACCTAATGGTAGGTATACCTACTAGGTACAATGCAAGAAGCATAGTATAGCATATGCTCACGACTATATTCCCCGAGGGGGTAGTCAGAGATATTCTGAAACCTCACTACCACGGAAGAACATTTTCAACTACGCACTATTATTTTAAATAAGTAAGTACTTCTATGAATTCAAACAAAAACTTGGCGAGAAACAGCATAAAAAAATATTTGTTTTGAAATAAAAACTGTCTAATAGAATTTGGCACGCGCTCTTTTGTTTATTCCGGTTTATTCACTCATTCGTCAATCTGTGACTCGTGTCAACCAATCAGCGCGGGTGTGTCATTCAGTTCACTTCAAGTTTCAACTTCACTGCGTTCTTTCATGGTGTTCTTTGCCAACCACCGACTGCGATCGGGACGCGGGGCGCAATGTTTGAGTATTTTTTTGCTAAATGCATATGACGGAGGACATACGTGAATACAATAGTTTTGTGATTGTTTCATAAGTTACCCCATGTGAGAACTGAAAAATGTAAGTTACTATCAATCTAATCATTCTTCGGGCATTTGTTTACCAATAGAAATACAATATACATCCATAAGACGCACATTTTTTTTAAAGATTGGTATATTATTTACTTTAAAACTAATTTAACCTACAGAAACCGTTGCAAAATAACATATTTTTGCTACTAAGGGCCTGATTCACAACTTCTGGATAAGTCATTGTTAGCTTATTTGACAGATCGTTAACATATTTCATATGAAAGATATGTCAAATTATCTGTCATATTCATGTAAGCTAACAAGAACTTTTCCAGAAGTGGTGAAAAAGACTTTAATAGTAATAAATCTCGTAATTTGTAGAGTAGGTACGTAAGTCATCGAAATAATACGTAAGACGAGGTCTTTGCATACAATTAGAAACCGTTTTCGATTTTTTATGAGGATTGATTTACTTTCGACGCCTACCTACAACTTACCTACTGTGATCGACGAATGACCGATACACCGTATAAAACTTGATCTTTTCTTTTGTTCCAGATACAAAATGCCTAAGGAACCATATTTTTCTCAATATGTAAGCCCAAATATAGTGATAGTACCTACTGAATGCTATTACGGCCCTCCCAAGGAGCCAAAACTGGACCGGAATGTACTTCATCAAAATCCAGATACAAGAGTCGAAAATTGTTTGCAACCAAACAGTTTTAAAACACCTAATCTGCCTGTGTCAATTCAAAATAGTGAAGATAGTGCTACTAATAAACAGGAGATAAAACAATCAATGCAAACATCTCTTCAAAATGAAGTGCCAAAATCTAATGCAAGAGATGTAAATAAAAATTCCTGTGCAGTTGATAATAATTTGAATAAAGCTACAAAACAAGGTAGTACCAGCTGGGCTTCGAATTATTTACTGAGTATCGGCCAATTGCACAAAAAAAACATAAAAGTAAGTGTTAAGTAATTTAGCATGCATAGCATAGCATGCATGAATAGCATATGCTCACGACTATATTCCGCGAGGGTAGTCAGAGAAATTCTGAAACCTCAAAACATCCACAAGTAATTTACCAGTGCATAATTATAAAACTGATAATAATTATTAAGTATAACTTCCTTATTTGTCTTAAAAATTTCACCTATTTGTGCAGTGATTGATATATTGATTCATTGTATTCCAAGTTTCATGTTATTTAATCAGTTTTAAAGAAAGCTGAATAAGAATTGCACTTGAGTTTAAAGTAGGTCATATTTGATGCTCTGTAGGTACTGGTCTATTGTTAATTACAAAATGCCTCGATATTACTGACTAGACAAAATATTAGATACCTATCGCTTGTTAGTAATATGAACATTTAAGCTTGTTATTGTACCTACTGAATACCATATAATAATGTGTACATTACTAATTATCTACATAGTGATTAGTTTGTTATACTTTAAGGGTATTATAATATGTAATTAATGGTTTTGTTGCCCTTTTTTGTTAGTCATTCACAATAAAAGTAACCTAGTACCACATAGGTAATAGTATATAGTTCTACATACAGAACGGCTACTCCCCGTCCCCCCTCTGTCTTCAGATACCCCACCTCACCTCACACTTTCTGGGAAACTTACGGGAAGCCGAGCAAGGAAATGCAATCAGGCGCGCGCACCCGTTGGATTTGACTACATAAAATTGAGTCTTTTCAGTGCATAAAAAAACGTTGTAAAATAACACTAAATTCACATTTTCAGTAATTCTTTAGCTCTAATACTATTTTTAATAACAGAACGAACAATAAAAAGTAACGAAATGTAGATAATGTTCATACGATGCGTGGTAATTCAACCCTACACATATGTCAAAGACAATTTGCACCAAGTGCGCATATGCGACCGCCATCATGTCAAATCCAAAACGTTGTTTGAAGTGCCGGACCTGTGCTAGTACTAGTCCCATGACCATGACTTGACAAGGGAAAAACTTCCCAGCAGTGGGCTTTAACAGGCTGGCATGTTAATTTAATAATCTTGGTATAATAATTAAAATAACTATTGTAAACGTAGCTCCTGTCAAAGATGGATAATAAAGAAATTAAAGTGATTTAGTAGGTAACTTATGGATTGAATATCACCTATGCGTACAACATGGGTTTGTTATTTATCGAAATACTATCTGTAACACACTGTTGTTGGTATTTCAGTCCGTTAAATATAGCTTTATTTTGTACCAAAACACAAAGGATAGCCAAAAATGCAGAGGAAATACAATCAAAATGGTGGTCTTATAGATAACAAGCTACTTAAAATAAGTAATTGGAAAATATTTCTAAGATTTTTAATTTTTGTAAAGAATTGTTTAGCTAATTTTAAACATGCCTATCATTTAATTAAAATCTTGACAAAGGCCAAAAGACACACAGAAGTAGCATAATATCTACTTTTAGCCATCTTGAAAATTTCACGATTTTACGGCATCCATCTAAACTTACAAAAATTGGTAGAATACATGACAACAAAGCTATAATCCTAAAATGTGTTGTGGTAAAATCTCATTAAACATGAGAGTGAAATTGATATCATTAGCATCTTTTTAAACTAAGAGTCTACCCATCAAACTGAACAACTTTTACTATGGGAGCAAACTTACAAAAACCTGCTGTTCCATACTAAACTGCAATGCCCACTCGACTCAAATGATAGGTTTGCTCTCATATTGAAAGTTGTTCAGTTTAATTGATAGACTCTTAGTTTAAAAAGATGCTAATAATATCAATTTCACTCTGTATAAGGTCTAGCAAAATTAGCTGCAAAACTATTTTAAGGGTATAATAAGACCATCAAACTGAACAACGTTCTCTAAGGCACCAATATCCATCCATACGAAACTGCAAACATAACTCACTCAAATGTCCCATACATTTGAGTGAGTTATGTTTGCAGTTTCAGTTTCACAACAGATTTTTATTTTCGCTATTTTTATATTAGCCCCGTAGAGAAAGTTGTTCAGTTTGATGGTCTGATCACCCCTTTCAAATAGTTTCAGCTAATTTTGTTGGACCTTGTACAGGGTGTTAGGGTAAACAGTTGCATTCCTAAGAAACCTATAGGAATATGCCATTTTTTTTTCGACTTTTCATACAAACGTTAGATCAGCTGGTTGCATTTAGTGCAACAAATTTTTTGAGAATTTCCTATAGGTTTCTCAGGGAAAGTTGATCAGTATCATGGGTACAATCACCCCTTAAAGTAATGCAACTGTTTACCCTAACACCCTGTATACAACCCAATATATTCATGTTCAACGTCATAACTGAGAGCCTGATTATCTGAGACATCTTAGTATCTACCAACGAATTTTTTATTTTGAAAAGTATGTACGGCTCCATACAAAATTGACGTTATCTGCCGGATGTCCTTTTATTTAGAAGTTAATAAATAATTTATGTCACTTCTCCAGCTGAATTTATCACCACATAGAAAAAAAGGACTTACTTTGAGAGAAGATACTTCGGCATGTACTGCCGGCATGAACTCTAAAGAAGAGGCAAATAAAAGGTCATCAATTATCAACGACAAAGAACGAAGGACGGCCATTACAATGAATTATAAAATACCTTTAAAAACTTCAGCACACCTAACACCGAAATTCGACTCCAAAGAATCAAAGATGCATTCAGAAAAAACCGAAACCATTGTAAATCAAATAAATACAGATACTAAACATACAAAACCACCTATTAAATGTGACTCAAAAAACTTAGCTCATAGGGGTAAAATTACTGAGCATTTATCTATTCAAAATTCCGATATCAAAAGCAATACAGAAAATCTTAAAATTCGTCCTGAATTTAGTCTACATGAAAGTAGCAGAAAAGCTACGAAATTAACGTCATCTTCCCGCCGAAATAGTGAGTCGAAGAACGAAGAAAAACACGAGAAGGATATAAACAAAACAAAAAGTAAAGATTTATCCTCTAAAAAACATTTAAAAAGCATAAAGAAAGACAAAACTAATCCCGAAAGTACTATGATCGCCAAAACTTCCAAACCTGAAAAAAATCAGGATTCTGAAAATAATAAATCGCGTCATATGAATTCGGCTTCCAAAAGTAGCGCGGCTCACAGCAAAAACGAACGCTCAACAAAGCCTTTAAAGATTTCAAATTTTGTCCTAAACGCCGACACCAAAAATCCTAGCGCATCTAAACGTTCTAAGTCATCGAAAACATCACAGGACAACGAAAAGGAAGACAAATATGTTAAAAATAGTAAAGGATCGACCAAAAAAAATAAAGACCATTCATGTTCATCAACAAAAAAGTCCCTGGACTTTGGTATAAAGAAGAAATCCAAGAAATGTACATTAGACACGGAAAAAAAATCAAAAAGTAAGAGCTATAATTTAAAACCTTCAACCACATTTAGTAGCACAATTAAAGATGGCGCATTTGATGAACATAGGCCGTCTTCAAAAGATTCAGTTAAAAGTGTAGTTCAGTTGACGGACAATAGTTTGCATCAAAAACATAAAATAGACGAAAATTTCGACCTAAGGACGAAACTTTCTCCAAAAGGCCTAAACCATTACTTCACTAAGATACATAATAAATTCAGTAGATATAGTATTCCAAACGAAAAACGTGAAAATCTTATTATAACCGTTCGGAATGAAAATGACGACGATAACGAACGAATGGATTTTAAAAATGTACATGGATCTTCCCCAGATAAAGATTCAAAAAATGTTTCTGTAAGCAGGGAGTATAAGAAACTAAAATTAGTAATAAATTTAATATGCCAGCAACCATCTTCTCATAAACCGGACCAAAATGAGAACTGTGGATTAACTAATGAGGATCTTAGTTTTCTCGACGATTTTAATGTCGACGAGATAGTAGAAACATTAAAACATTGTGAAAATGAATCTATCGGAGCAAAACACAATGTTGAATTAGACATTGAAGTCCATGCCGGATTAGAAAAAACTCATCCCGTGTCCTTGGATATCCGTGAAAATAAAATAAATTACTCTGTTCCTGAAACAACGGGAACTGTTGTGAGGTACAGTTTATTTTTTTTCTAATTGCAATATTTGCGTTGTTCGTTGCTTTGAATATTAAACCAATTAATACTTGAGGGTTGTCTGGCTTTTAATAACGTAAAACTTTTCAGGTCACATCGAGAATTTAGTGGTAATAAGTGTACTGAAAATCTGACTCAAGATCTATCTCATCAAGCAACCTTCGTTAAAATAGAAAAAAATACAAATGAAGATACTTTAGTCCAAGGTAGAATTCAAGAACCAAACTCTGAAATAGACGCACCTGATACACTACATAATAAAAATATAAACGAAACAAATGCAACAGATATTTTAAATGACCAAAATTCAAGTAATAAGATTATTCAACAGCTGCTTACGGTAAACAATGTTCAGTTACAAGAAACAGTCAACGTGGTTAAAATAGAATGTGTGGAAGCAAGGGAACCTAAAATCATTAAAAACAGTACGAAAACAGCAAATTCAGAATTTGATGTTTCTACCCATAAAATGCCAGTAATCAATAATATCAAGAAAGAACCAGACATTGAAGCTAATGATCAATCGGATAAAATATTATCATCAGATTTTGCAACTATAGGAGGGAAGAATAATGACAGTAGTGTATTGGAGTCAATACAAATAAAATCGGAACCACAACCAAATTCAATATTATCGAACACTCTTAATGATGTCGATTTACGAGAAAAATTACTTGAGTCTTGTTCTCACGTAGAAGCCGTTGATAATTTACCACAGGTTACTAATGTTAATATAAATGGCTTGCATGAAGATGATGACAATGCTAGTGATGTTACACTGGTGCTTAGTCCTCCGCATTTTGGTGATTTCAGTTTGATTGATTTGACAAACGAATTAGAAATTGAAAATGTTAGTGAAATAGAAAACTATGTGAATAAAGAAATAGAAACTACGGGAAAGATTGCAGAAAAACTTTTAGATGATCTTAGTTTGATCGATTCATCGAATGAATTAAGTATCGAAAAAGTTAATCTTAGTGAAATGGAAAACTCCGTAAAGAAAGAAATAGAAAGTACAGAAAAGACTGCCGAAAACCCTTTGGATGACCATAGTTTGATCGATGCATCGAATGAATTAAGTATTGAAAAAGTTTCTGTTAGTGAAATAGAAAACTACGTGAAGAAAGAAATCGAAACAACAGGAAAATCTGCAGAAAAACTTTTGGATAATCTTAGTTTGATCGATTCATCGAATAAATTAATCGAAAAAGTTAGTAACGTAGAATCCCATTTAGACACAGAAATGAAAGATATAGACAGTACTCAAAATATTCCACCTGATTCTGTGACCAAACCTACGGAAACAACGGAACATACGGAAAACTTCGTTTCAAATACCCCCAATGCCTCGGATGCATCAAAAACATCAGAATCATTCTCAAATACGATTAAAAGCGAAGGATCATCCGTTTTGGAGAAGTGTGGAAAGAGAAAAAATGAAGACCTTCAAAACGAAAGCAAATCAAAAATTGTAAAAGTGGAAGATTGTGTCAGTAACACAAGTGTTGCATCCGTATGTGTTAAAAAAGAGCAAAAAGATGAACATCAACAATCGAAGATGTCGCAAAGCGAGATTATATGCGACCCGGACAAATTGTTAGCACAGAATTTAGAACAAAGGATGCTGAGTTACCTTTGTGAACAGTATACAATAACTTCAGTTATACACAAAGGAACATTCTCCGAAATATTTCACTGTCAAAATTCGTATGGTAAAGATTTCGCCGTTAAAGTAATCAAGTATGTATTATCCTTTAATCTAACTGCATAGTTTAATAACTTTCATGAACTTTATTAGCATCTTATTAACGACTAGCAGCCCGTCCCGGCTTCGCACGGGGTAGACAAATAAATTTTAAGACTCATTTTTCTACACCTTCGGTTACATTGTTCAAATTTTACCAAGGATCCCTAATTTTTTTCAAAATGAAATGTAGCCTATGTCAAATTGGAAGAATGTAGCATTCTATTGGTGAAAGAATTTTTTAAATCGGCCCAGTACTTTTTGAGCCTATTCATTACAAACATACAAACATACAAAAATAGGTACAAATCTTTCCTCTTTATAATATTAGTGTAGATGTAGATATGATCTATTTTCGTTATTCCAGCACGTCTAGCATGGTTTCTCTTCTTTCGCGCGCTTCGATTTTATTTCATACCACATGTCGCGGAAAGCGCGGCTTTCGCCCTCCGAAAAGCGCGGGAAGAGGTCATTTTCTATGGATCAAAGGCGCGTCGCGCGCGTGTAGAGAAATTATACTAGATGTGCTGGTCAGGCGCATATTAAGAGGATACACCTTCATCGTGCAAGGAGGCCTTTGCCCTGCAGTGGGATCTTACAGGCTATAACTAAATTTTTTATCTTTTTTGCAGCAGTGAATCTAACCGTTATAATTTGGGTGTCTTAAAAGAAAAAATGCTTATGAACATTCAACAAGAAATCCCGAAGGCTAACTATAACTGTGTCTATATATACAATGGATTTTCATTAACCGGATTCTGGTGCTTCTTAATGGAGTACTATCCTGAAAACTTGATGCAAGCAATCTCGAAAAAAACGAGACCGTTTCATATTAATGTAGTGCAAAATTTAGCAAGACAGTTGGTTGCTGCTGTTACTGTACTGAGAAATTATAAAATTGTCCACGCAGGTATATTTCTATGGTTAATCATTAGTGAAATGAAATGATATTTTGTTAAGCATATGCTCACGACTATATTCCCCGAGGGGGTAGTCAGAGATATGCTGAAACCTCAGAACATCCAGGTTTCACCAGTAGTACCGAAACTCTGTCCAGTGTGACGGGGGATGAGCCCGTCGCCACTTATAATAGACAGTGGGTACAATACATGCCTCGAAATTGAAGCATGCAGGTTTTCTCACGACGTTTTCCTTCACCGAAAAGCCAGTGGTGTTACAAATCGCACATAAATTCCGAAAAACTCGTTGGTACGAGTCGGCCTGGACGGGGATCGAACCATCGCCTCCTGCATGGCAGGCCTGCTAGGCATGATATTTTGTTAATCTTATGTCAAATATCCATTGTCTATAATTAATGTTATTTCCTTTCCAGATATATGCCCACGCCATATTCTCCTCAACCATGCAAACAACAAATTGAAACTATGTGGGTTCGACGGATCATATTACATAGATTGCGCCAAATTGGTTCCAAATATAGGTAATGTGTCATACCGTGCCCCTGAAGTGATACTAGGCTTCAGTGCCGGCTACAGCATAGATGTTTGGTCTACAGCTTTGGTCATCTATGAGATGGCAACTGGCATAAAGCTATTCCCAGGACGGTTCAACAACGACATACTGTATAAACAAATGTGCACGTTAGGAAATATTCCTTATGACATGGTGAAAAAATCGCTGTATAAATATAGTCATTACAGCGGCAGCGGGCCGACTTTTGCGAGGAGAGTCGGCGCTCATGGGAAGGTAAAATTAAATTACATTTTGCCCAACATTCATTAAAAATTAAAAAGAAAGTTGAAAACAGATCTCAGACATAACAATTTTAACATAATTTATATTAGATACTAAGTTTAACCCATGACTTTGTCTGCAACGGCTGTCATCGTAGCGAGAAAATATATACCAGTTTATATGTCTAAACATAAACAAAAAGTTGCTTTAAAATCGGTCCAGTAGTTTTTGCGTGATGCTCGATCAAGCAAACAGACGGACAAAAAATTGGTGATTTGGAGTTAGGGACACTATATCGTAACCTTCCATGATGGAACTAGGCAATGGAACTAATGCGAACGAACGCTTAAAAGTGCAGACAATGCTGTTACAATTTACGAGTATATTTATAGTGTAGATTTTAATTGTAATTTTCTCTTCCAGAAGGTTGTGTTCATAAAAGAATTCTTCAAAAGCAATCGTCTTCGATCTACGATTTTCAATAAACATAAGCAATATATCTGCAACCCCTCCATGTTTGTAAGAAAGCAATATTGTGAAAAATTGGGAACATTATGCAGTCTTCTGGAAGGAATGCTGGTATTGCATCCCAATCACAGGTTAGCTATTGAGTTCGTTTATTCTAACCCTTTTGTTTTTGATACTTTCTATTCTGCAGTCGAATGTTTTAAATAATTTATGATTTTTTTTGTCTTACTTATTTTTAATCGTTAAGAGGATTTTCGCCGCCCTGTGGTGAGTGCGGCAAAAATCCTAGATTTGTCTATCAAGAAAATACAATAAAAAGTCTAACTAAACCTAAAAGCTATTTTATTTAATCAATTTTTATAGGTATTTAATTTGAAGAAAATAATAAATTACTTACTATATTTTGATTTTCTTAAAATGTAATGTTTTGAACCTGAGTATATAAGGTCTAACAAAATTAGCTGAAACTATTTTAAGGGGATGATCAGACCATCAAACTGAACAACTTTCTCTATTTAACCAATATCGAAATCGCGTAAAACAAATCTTCTGTTCCATACATTTGAGTCGAGAAATGTTTGCAGTTTTGTATGGGATAGCTGTTTTTTTTTCGCGATTTCGATATTGATCCCATAGAGAAAGTTGTTCAGTTTGATGGTTGGATCATTCCCTTTAAATAGTTTCAGCTTTGTTAGACCTTATATTATAAAAAAACAGCTTCTAGGCTGAGGTAGAAAGAAAGTTGAATACTTTTAATTATAGATTTTCTTGATTGAGACATGTTTAATTTTGTGGCACTAAGCGGCGTAAAGTATAAAATTATGTTATTTCTTTATAAGTTAAATATAGTTTTTTTTCATACAATTTTTCTAGAAAGGACACCTTTGCATAAGGCCTAATCATACTGTATACACCATTATTATTACGGTACAGCCTTTATTGTATCTTTGATTTGTCAGAAACGTAGGTACTTAGTAATTACCAACTAATTTATGAATGTCTCATAAACCGTATCTTCTTTATACAGGGTGTAACAAAATACCCAGTAATTTAGACCATCATACTGAACAACTTTCACTACGAAGAAAACAGAAAAAAAACGATGTTTCATACAAAACTGCAAAGTTGCATACCTACTAGACTCAAATGTAAGGACAGCAGATTTTTTTGTTTTCATTCGATATTTTCTCTATAGTAAAAGTTGTCCAGTTTGATGGTCTAAACCGCCTCTTTAAATATTACTAGGATGTTTCGTTACACCTTGTATATAATGCTAAAAAAATTAAAGGCTAAGCGTTATTAAAATAATATTAAATAAGTAATAAATGCTGCGTAAGCGCAACCCAATTACATTACTTCTGCGATGTCATATCGTAACCAAAGTTTAATTATTGGTAAAGTAATGGTAGTGTTGAACGTTTGATGAACGCGTTTTGCTTACTGCATACTTTTCGCAATAATGCAGGTTGATTTTGCATTATTGTCTTTATTACTTGCGAGATAAGGTTTTCTAAAAAGAAATATTTTTTGACACTACAGTAAATATACGTTCAAGAAGCAAAAACTCTAAACAATTATTTTTCTGTGATTACGAAGTGTTTCCATTATTTTTAGTTATTTATATTTTGTTCATAGAATGTTAAGGGATATACTTTTAGTTTATTTTTACAAAACATAGTAGTCTTTATTATTTTTAAGACTATTGACTTATGCGCAGCGTTGTAGAGTCTATTATTGCATGATTCATACAGGGGGTTGGTCAGACCATCAAACTGAACAATTTTCTCTATGGGGCCAGCCCCAGCTAGACAAAGTGAAATTCTATTGGCGTGGATGCTAGTAGAAAATGACAGAATGTATGGATTTGACATTAGCGGTCGAAACATTTTGATGTTTGTTTTCGTCACCATACGTCAAGTTCATACATTTTTATGTTTTCTACTGTCGTTAACGCTAATCGAAAGATACTTTGTCTATAGGCCCAGCATGGAAATCGCCAAAAAAGTCACTTATCCCGTACATTTTGGTCGAGTAGGATTGCAGTTTAGTATGGAACAGCTGATTTTTCTCGGGATTTCGGCTACAGTCCTATACAATATGTTCCTGAGGATATGCATTAACTTTCATCTGTTGTTCAGACCCTTAAATTGATCATTTTTCACTATGGGACCCACATTGAAATCACGAATAAAAAGGATCCTTCTTACTATTCTGACGGTTTTTGAAGAGGATGATCAGACCATCAAACAAAAACAACTTTCTGTATAGGACCAAAACCGAAAGAAATCGAAAAAAAAAATCTGCTGTTTCAAACATTTGGGTCGAGTAGGTTTGCATATTTGTATGGAGCAGCAGATTTTTTGTTGTTGCGATTTCTATGTTGGGACCATGGAGAAAGTTGTTCAGTTTGATGGTCTGATTATCCTCTAAAGCCGTCAGCGTAATAATGAGGATCCTATAATAATTCTCTTATAGAGAAAGTGGTTCAGTTCGATGGTCTGATAATCTTCTTAAAGAACAGTCAGCATATTAAGATGGACCCTATAGATAAGATACTCTGTACTTAAAGCTAATGTGTGCACATGGTCTCCTATAGCGCAATGCAACGACAAGATGCATCAGAGCGAATAACGGGGCCTTCAGTGAGGCAAATAGCTTCAATAGTTTTTTTTAATTTCTTAATAATTATGCAACATTTTCAAAAAACAAAAATGTTACTGATTTTCGATTTATCGGGTCGTTATTAAGGATTTATTTTATAATGTTTGTAGTTTACTATCTTTAAAACAGCAAAAAGTGTCTGCTAGTGAGTATTAACGATAACTACAGACATAAAACATAGTAAACGAAAAATTTCGATACATCGTAGAGCAACAAAGACAACGATTTGACTTTGAGGTATATTTGTATTGTGTACACCCAATTATAAGCCACTAGTTTTTAATTGCTAACATAACTTTAAGAGTGTATTTAGACTATGAAACTAAACAACTTTCCCATGGGTCGAAAAACTAGATTTTTTGGATATTCCATAGAAAATCCATAAAAAATGCCGTGGTGTGTACTGAGATACTGCACAAACAATTCAAGAAATGTAAGCAAATGTAAAGGAATAACTTTTCATAGGTAAGCAAGATGATTAAAGTATTTTCAAACTTATTTTAAAACAAAAAATTTTCACGCCCTCGAAACATATATTAAATTATTAAGCAAATGCAAACAAGGAGAAACCTATTAGCGATAAAGAGAAGACAAGATATATTGCCACTCATATACATAGATTATAATGAAGGACAAACCGATACGCGAAAAAGAGAAGACAATAGTATGCACGACACTATGCAAAGTTCGTTAAGTTGGCAACATAATATTTTGACTTTTTCGTGCGTATAGTTTTTACTATCTTTTTATCTCTCTCTCACACTGTGTCATCTTTCTTGCACACGCCCCGCTGTTTTCTTCACCGGCTGCCGCACATAGCGCATGACTCTTGTTTGTCGTACTATCTTTAGTCATAAAACTCAGTACAATTTGACAATCTTTTTTTTTTGAAAATGTGTAATTGTTTAGAAGTAAAAAGATACGATTAGGGATTGAGAGCAGCACGGCTGTAGGTAGGTACACTGTAGGTCGGTATTCTTAGTTTGGCGTGACCGAGCGAATAGCATACGTGAAATTATATTTATCTTTGGTTGACAATGTTCGTAGCATTAATATTTTGTTTATTTCTTTTTAGTTGTAAATTTTTCCATTGATGTTACTGCGTACAGTCGCCATCAGATATATCGTAGCATACAAGGTGTTCAAATATCTCTGAACAGTGCTAGTGCTAATTTTCAATAAATTCTTTACAATGTTTTATAAAATTGAAATGTATAATAACGGATTAAGGTCTTTTTTCCTAAAGTGCTCAGATGTTTATGATCACCCTGATTGCGTAGATATAATTGATGTTCTAGGCGTTCACATATTTTTGATTGGTTATATGTAAAGAAATTATTGAAAATAAGAACTGCTTCGAAATATTTGAACACCTTGTTTGCTATGATATATCTGATGGAGACTGTACCTATGCTGTTGTAGTTAATTATTTACTATTAAATTGTGATTATGACTCACATGACTCACTAGTCTTATTTTTTCTTTTCCTAAGTAATTTATGTTAATAAATTATAGTTTGATAGCACGGCGCCCTTTCGGTTTAGTCTGTCTATCCAATGATGCAAATCGAGGCAGCGGAGCGGAGAAACGGAATTAACTAATAAGATTGACACTCAGTTGCAGAAAAGTTAATCCTTAATCTTTAAAGTTAATCCTCCATTAAATCTCTTGCTGTCACTTTCTGTCTTGTTGACGTAGTAAAAGCTAGCAAGAGATTTAATGGAGAATTAACTCTTATGAGCGTTTCTGCAACTGAGTGTGAGTTTCCATCATGAATTTAGATGGATCGTCCACATAGAGTTAACATTTCCACCCTGTAAGTATAATATAACCATTGCTCCGTCACTCCCGTTTAACAGCTGAGATAAGTACCTAGGGCGCCTCGTATCGCACACGATACAGACTGTCGTGCCTTGACATACGGCGCTTTTTAGTTCATCGTGCGTCGCGGTTGAATGTAAGAACGAACGAAATCGGGAGAGAGCAGTATCTGTTACGTTAGTAACTATTAAACTATCCGACTGACCTGTCCCGGCATCTCCTTGGTGTGTCCGTCTGGCACGTGGAACAGTACGAGGGGCGTGGCGCGGCACGTGTGCGGGGAGGGGGGCGCCGGCGCGACGTCCACGCGGAAGAAGCCGCGCCGCTGCAGTTGTATTATGTCGCCCACTTTCACTTTAGACAGCTCCGGCTCGCCCAGCATTGGAATTTCCCACTGCAAATAAACATTATTTTTTTAAAGTTTTAGATCTAATATTAAATAGTTTAGCATTCAGTCATCAGTTAATATTAAGATCCACTATGTGATTTTTGACAGACCTGGTACAATTTTTATTTTATCATAGTTCTTATAGTGCAGTAGAATTAAATTATCAATTTGCATAAATTGTGGTACTAATGATAATTTCCCCATCAACAGAGTTATGTATGGATATGATTACCTTAAATTTGCAACCGATTTGGAATTACGGAAAATGGTGAAAATTGGGAAAAACCTTAATTATTTAATAACTCCAAAACAAAAATTGTGGTACTAGTTGCGATTATACCATTTATTTAGAGAACCAGTACCTACCTTCTCAGGAAATTTGGAGCGGTTGCGACATACGGAACCTACCTAAACTTGTAAAACAGATTTTTCGTCTTTAACTCCTAGGCATAATTTGTGGTACTAGTTGCGAACTCTTTGACAACTTGTATTAGCCTTCGACATTTAGTTTTAAGTTCGCAACCGGTTGCGACCTACGGAACCCTAAAAAAATACTTTTTTCGAAATTCTACTTCGGGCAAAATTTGCGTAGTCTGGATTATTGCTTCTATCATATTTATAAGTCGAATTCTATCTACCTTGTAATCGCAACTTAAGAAAACATTACGGAACATTGTCTATTTCATAAATAAAAAGCGCGGGTGATGCGAGGGGAATGCGTGCGGCGCGCGGGGGCGGGTTGCAGCTTATGCGTGTACGCGGGTGTTTCTACTGATTTTCGTTCGATTTTTACCGGTTTTCGTTCGATTTCTAACAAAAATTGCTCGATTCGAGCGCTCGACGCAATTGGCCAACTTTTAAAATAACTTGCCAGGTTAGGACGATACATTTTGATACAGGGTGTAAACTCAAAGTTGACATAGAAAACCAAATGTACCGCAGAGGTCTGATGGAAAACGGTGTTTTCTGTAAAAAGTATGGAACTAATTCTTTATTTTTGAATTGTCGACTGTAAAGTTTATTCAGAATTGACAATATAATTTTTTTTTAACCACTTATTTTTAATAAAAAATATAAAATAGGTTAAAAAATAAGAGATACGTATTTTTCTGATTTTATTTTTGACCGATATTTCTATTTTTAAATTACTTTTGAATTTTATGAAAAACGTAGGATTTATGGCTAAGATACCTTGGCCGCAATAACATTAAAAATAAAAACTCTCAAATACAATAGAAAAGCCCAGCAGGCAAAGGAATAAAATCTCATTCAACCTCTAAAATAATTAAGTAAAATAATGGATAGAAAAATCTGATAATTTTGATACAAGCTTTGAATCACTTAATCTCCAAACGGTTTCCTTATTTTCATACCTTTCTTAAAATGAAATGTTGTCAAATGCGTAACAAGTATTTTCATGAAAAAATTTACAAATTTGTAGTAACTACATCTAAAAGTTGAGCGCGGGGTGGCGAAATTTTCAAATGTAAAATTTTTTTCAAAATCTCGGAAACTATTAAACTTTGATTTTTTATTGTATTTTTCCCTGAACAGTTATAAACTCACCTATCTTCTGTATTCGGCTTGACGTTGAATTTTGGGACACCCTGTATACATTATGTACGTATAAACATAATGTAATTAATTAATTATGTATACGTACGCGTATGTTATTATGAATGTAATAATAATAATAATAAACCCGCAGGGCAGCTTGTGGCGAGCTGTTGGTGAGTGGCGACACCACGGACCCGATTCTCCAGAGGGCCCGGATTGATTTGGCCCTCGCCTCCTGTCTTGCCTTAACCGGCCGGCCAGGAGTGGAGTTGCAAGAGCGGAACCTATGCTCCAGGTTGGAAGTGTAAAATGTCATAACGCCGGGACCTGCTGACTGGTGCGCTTAGCACCGGGAACCGGCGCCCGCAGACTCACCTCTCTACAACCTTAGCCGCTCAGTAGATGTTGCCGCCTTGTCGCTCCTTGCGAGCGGCCTTTTTGGGGAGCCCATCAAATGAGTTGGCAAGTCACCGTCTGCCATTTTTGACAAACTAGAGACATTTGTTACGGCAGGCGTCCCGAGTCTCTCCGCAATAACCCAGATTTCCCAGCCCACCCCGTTCACCCCCATAACCCGAGTAGTTTTTCTCCTTTCTACAATAGTCTCCGCACTGAACGTGATATGTCTTCTGGTGCGTTTGCATAATGCATTCAGAGATAGACCATGGTTGGTGCATCCCATCGCATTTAGATAAAAGTGTCTCAAAGGGGCCTCTACGTGTTGGACCTGTGTCCCCACGCAAGCCTTCCAAAGGTCCGGGCTACGGCCCGTGAAATACCGTAAGAGATATAATAATAATAATAAATTCTTTATTGTGATACACAGGTTAATGGGTTGACATGGTGTTTTATATAATGTTCACTGTGATCCGCCAAAAGGCATACAATAGGTAGGTACATATACATGATGCATTACATTAATTAATTCAATACAATAGTCTTTATCCCATTGTTAAATTTCATTTTTATAGGCATAATGTCAATCGATACAATAATAAATCACATAAATAAATCAATTAAACATCATTAAAAAAATCAATAATATTGTAAAATGTCTTATCAGTCAGGTAGTCAAATAGTTTCCTCTTAAATGTAATTATATCTTCACACATCCTTATTTGAAGAGGTAATTTATTGTATACTTTCGGGGCCATTGCAAAGACACCATGCATGTACAGGGATGTCTTGCCTCCTTTGGTACACAACTGATCGCAGCGACGGGCACTGGTTACTTAACTAAACAGACTGCTGTGGCGTTTAATGAACAAGGCTGTTTCATAGATGTACATTGAACATAATGTTAATATTTTATGTTTCTGGAAATGAGGTCTGCAACTATCCCTTCTTTTTATGCCACATATTGCACGTATACATTTTTTTTGCGCCAAGAATACACGATCATTATTGGTTGCATTCCCCCAGAAAATTATACCATATCTCAGTCTAGAAGCAACATACCCATGATATGCTGTAAGGACAGCTTTTTGGTTTACTACTTTTTTAAGCATGTATAAAGCGTAAGAAAATTGACTTATTTTAGTACATACAAAGTCAATATGTGATTGCCATCTCATGTTACTGTCTATATAAAGACCCAAAAATTTGGCCGTAGCCGTTTCTCCTACTTCAGTACCGTTGTATATTACTTTGGTCATTATAGGAGTATTATTTCTTTGTCTAAAATTCATTATACTAGTCTTCTTTAAATTAATAATTAAATTATTAGCTTGTAACCATTCAATAATTGATTTGAGACTACTATTTATTTCATTTTCATTATTATATATTACCGTGCAGTCATCTGCAAATAGTATCATTTCATTCTTTGTGGATTTCTGTATGTCATTGATATAGATTAGAAACAATAATGGACCAAGTACACTTCCTTGGGGTACACCTTGCGTCACTATTCTTGGTGTAGAGGTATACACCTCTTCAGTTCTCGATTTTTGACATATTCTGGTTATGTGAGTGATTTGTTCTCTGTTATTGAGATAAGTTTTGAGCAGCCTTAAAATATTTCCTCTAACACCGTATGTCTCCAATTTCTGTAACAGCAAGTCATGATTTACATAATCAAATGCCCTGGTCATGTCCATGTACATGGCCAGTACTGGCTGTCTTTTATCAATATTAGTGTACACCGTATCGAGAAAAGCGTAAATGGCACTGTCAATTGACTTGTTTTTACGAAAACCGGTATATACCGACTGGTCTATAATTTTAAATTCCCATTTTTCATCTTTTTTATGCAGTGGTTTTATTATTGTTGTTTTTAAATTCGTCGGAAAAGTACCCTGTTGCATACACAAATTAACAATGTGGCTAATGATCGGAGATATGAGATAACATGTATATTTAATAACTTTACTAGATATATCATCATAACCCGTACTATTTGTGTTTTTTAAATTTTTAATAATCATACAAATCTCTTCGGGGTTAGTCGGGTTCATGAAAAGGGATTTATGAGAGTTAAAAGTACAAGTATGCGATTTTTGTAAGTTATCAATTGAAGGCCGAACTGGATCAATGTAGTAATCATTAAAATGTTGCGCAATCACAGTAGGGTCCGTAATATTGATCCCACTTACAATTAATTTAGATATACTCTCTTTAGGAAATCTTCGTGTGTCGAAATGTATGTGTGTATATACATTTTGTACGTGCGTACATTTACAACGTGTGAATGAATAAGCGCAAAACCTCATACACCCCATCTGATTTATAACAACTTCTGTCAGTCTTCTGGAACTGGACTTCAAACATGTCAATGGTGTTTTAATAATTATCTCCAATTTAAATCATATAACAGTTACATGCCTAAACTGGGCTGCAATCGCAGGAAATATTCGGTGATTGAACCGTGACTGGACAACGTACCAACCATAACTTTTGACACATTTGGTATTGCGCTAATCGCGGTACATCTCATCATCTCAGCTCATGGCAGCCGTTATAGCCGTTTTGACAGATCGCTCAGACGTTAAAGGCTGTCAGTTACATAGAGTTTAGCGCGATGCGAAATTCAGCACAGTTGAATAGTAATTGGATTGCAATGTGATTAGAACTGAAATTGGATAAGAATAGAACTTCGATGTTTTAACTTAGCGCAATCGGGCTCCAGTACTTTACATGGGCTACCACATGCGAAAACTTATCATTTAAATTGTGACACTTTAATTGTTGTATGTTTTTTCGCCCCATATCATGAGAACCGGGACGAGTTGGGATTTAGTTCTTATTGTGATAGATTCTGGAAAAGTCCGTCTATAAACTACTTTAAGAGAGAGGCGTCCCAAACGAATCAGTTTTTCTGAAATGTAATAAATAGTTAACGTTTAATACAAAAAAATCCTATAAGTTATAATATCTTTGAAACTGTAGCTTTTTTGAAAAGTGTGTCATACAAACGTTGTAGGAAATGATAAACTGCATAGGATGCCAGCCAAAAAAAGGTTCAAAATCCCTAAGTCCACTTTTTATCCATTTGAAAACAGTGTGCGGCGCTGGTTATCCATATAGCTAGCTTGCCAAGCTAGCTGGCGGCAGCGCCCCGGTTGCCAAGTTAGGTGCCGGCGGCGCCGGTTGCCGAGATACCTGCCGGCGCCAACAGCCAAGTTCGCTACAGGCCTAAACTACTTTACAAGGGTTACTCTTCGCTGACGGCGCCAGTCACTCATTTTCTTGCCGACGTTGTTTATCCATATCAGTGCCGGTGCTGATTGCCAAGCTAGCTGCCGGCAGCACCCTGGTTGCCGAGTTAGGTGCAGGTGTCGCTGGTTGCCGAGATTACTGCTAGCGCCGACAGCCAAGTTGACTGCTTACAGGCCTAAACTACTTTATAAGGGCCACTCTCCGCTGACAGCGCTAGGCGCTCATTTGGTTGCCGACGCTGCACATACGTTGATTTAGTATAATTACGCGGCCATAATTGGAATTTCCCAAATCGTTGCACATGCAAAAAACACCACGCCAATAGCTTAAGGGTTAATCAGGGAACAACAATCACCACCCCTCCCTTCCATCTCTTTCACCAAGCACGCGCACAGACAGTTTGAACTTAACTGTCTCTGACTACGCACGTTACCGCTTACTGTTCCTTGTGTTGAAGCACTTTTTCGAAACGAAATATTTTCAATTTTAATAGTGTTAGTGAAGTGATTGTGATGGATTCCAATAATCCAGGTAAGAAGCATCATTTATCATACTTTTTAAGCAACTGAACCAATTCAAATATGTAGTTTATAAATTTTAAAGCAATAGTGTTTTCTCATGAAGGATTTTACATTTTTTTTCTTTAATTGGATGTTTTATTATACTTCCGCGTCTTTCCGGGCAATGATTCTTTCTGATATCACAATGTGAGGGTATTCTTAATCTATTCATGTTTAAATAACTTGCGGATAGCTGCAGATGTGAGAAATATTAGTGATATTATTACATACGGAAAAATACCACGTGCAATTTTTTTTTATTAAATTCGGATTTTGTTTGTTCTAGGTTCTTCTAGCTCCTCTGGAGTGAGATTAGTGACACGTAGATGGTTGTATGATCAAATGCAGCAACCGGATTTGGTCAAATTAGATCAAAAATTAGACTATTTAGAAAACCACTTTATATCGCATAATGGTGACTCAGAGGACGATTTGGCATCTTTGAGGAAACGTTTTAGTTATTTTAAAACTGCGATTAAGGAGAAGTGGGCCAAATCTCACAGAAAAGAAGATGTTTTCTTGAAAATGAATGAATCTTGGTTAGATGGAACATTCGAACTTCCCACGCAAACATTATTACGTCCTGGCCGTCCTGCTAAATCCTTTGAAGATTCGAGTGAGCGCAGCAAAAGACGTAAGACTGAGGAGTTACGTTCGAACACGGCTGATGAACTTTTAATTCACGCTGCTCAAACTACCTTGAGGCAACAAGGACACCGTAATGCTTCAAATATGCTTAAAGAGATCACAAATACACCAACTCTTGCTGGAAAATATAAAAAAGCTTCTCAAGCACAAGATTGCAAAGAATGCATCACGCCACTGACACCACTTCAAGCATTGACTATGTTCGTTGAAGCAGATTTGACAAAACGGCAGTATGAAATTATTAGAAATACTAACAAAGCCCTTTATCCCTGCTACAATAGATTGCTTCAAGCTAAACAAGAATGTTATCCACCAAAAGAATGTCTTCGTGTAACGAGCACCTGTGCCGAAAGTTCGCTGCAAAGCTTATTGGATAATACTGTTACACGATTATCTGTTTACTTGGCAGACGTGTTAATCACTCTCAATGAAGAACGAAGAAATTCATTGTCATTGATTTGTAAATGGGGTTGTGATGGCTCGCAGCAATCGAAATACAAGCAAAGGTTTGAGGATGCTGATGACTCTGATGCAAACTTATTTTTAAGCTCTTTTGTGCCCTTGCGAATAATTTGTGGAAAAGATAACAAATATGTTGTATGGCAAAACCCAACACCATCCTCTCCACGATTTTGCCGACCGATACGCTTCAGATTTTTAAAGGAGAGTACAGACATAACTAAGGAAGAAATAGACTACGTGAAAAACTCTTCAAATTCCTTAGTAGCATCTGAAGTGCAATTGAACGGTGCCAAATTCTCATTTACACATGTGATGAAAATGACGATGATCGACGGAAAAGTGTGCAATGCGGCAACAGACACGAAGTCCACCAGTCGTTGCTATATTTGTGGAGCAACCAGTAAAGATTTTAATAATCTTTCCAAAAAAAACGAAATCTGTCCTGAAAGTCTCGAATTTGGTCTTTCAATTCTACATGCACGGATAAGATTGTTTGAAAGCATTTTGCATTTAGCGTATAAACTTCCAGTCAAAAAATACAGGCAAAGAAGAACTGAATCAGAAAAAAAATTAGAAGCTGATGCTAAAAAAAATATTCAAAAACGATTCGAGATTGAAACCGGACTGCAAATAGACAAGCCTAAAGCGAATTTCGGCAATACCAATGATGGCAACACGAGCAGAAGGTTCTTTGAGAATCCCGAACTGGCCTCTGATATAACTGGTGTGGATTTCAATCTAATATATAGAGTAAAGGTTATATTAGAAACCATTTCAAGTGGTCATAAAATTGACACTAAAAAATATGATGCATATGCATTGGAAACTGCAAAATTGTATGTCGACAAGTACGGGTGGCATCCTATGACACCCACCATGCATAAGATTTTGATTCACGGGGCTACCATAATTGAAAATTCATTGCTGCCTATTGGGCAACTATCTGAGGAGGCACAAGAGGCGAGAAATAAACATTTCCGGAAGTATCGCGAAAACTTTGCGCGTAAGTTTTCGCGAGAGGAGTGCAATAAAGATATTTATTACAGATTATTATTAAGTTCGGACCCCTTAATAAGCTGCATGAATAGATCTGCAAAAAAAAATTATTCAAAAGCATTTTGTCCTGAAACCATCGCCATACTACTATCGGCAGAGCCGAATGAGGCCCCAGAATTTTCAGACAATGAAGATAATGAATAAGTTTTACTGTATATATACAATTTTGTATAAAATTTAATATAAAAAAATAACATTTATGTATGTTTTCATTTATTACCATGTTTAGAATAAATATAAGCAATAAAATATTTTTGGCCGCCTAGATTTCGAAAATCAACGTATGTGCGCTGGTTTTCCATATCAGTGCCGGTGCTGCTTGCCAAGCTAAATGCTGGCAGCGCCCCGGTTGCCGAGTTAAGTGCCGGCGGCGCGGGTTGCCGAGCTGGCTGCCAGCGCTGACAGACAAGCCAAGCCAGCGCTTATTACCGGTTTAAACTGTAGAGCGGGGTTTCTACACATACCGGGATTAGTCTAGCGATTCCTGCTAATACGAACCCCGTTATTTTTTTTTACAGTCAGATTGGTTTTTTTGAATGCTGAGAGATCGCGTTTGTAGTTGTAATAACATGAGAACGTTTTTTTCTTTTTGTTCTCGTTATATTTCTGGCTCCTGGAGCTTCTAGATAAACATTTAACACCTATAGTGTGAATTAGAGAGCGTAGAGCCGCCGCGCCGCTGCCGGCAAATTTCAGGTCGGCGCTCACCTCTGGGTAAGAGTGCTCCATTCACAAAGGATGTGAATGGGGGTTTCGTCCTCCTCCAGACATAATCTGCAGAGTTTCGTGTCCCTGATGCCTAGGATTGTAAGGTGTTTGTTCAGCCTACAGTGCCCCGTCAGCGCCCTCACTATAATGCGCACGTTTGTCGTGCTGAGCGCGATTCTCTCCTTTGCCATTTTGCAGTCGTATGCCGCAATTAGGGCCTTGGAATGGTTTAATCCTGGCGTATCCATCCAGTGAGCAGTCGATTTTTTAAGACATAGGTTCCTAAGCGTTAAATTGACTAGGCTTTTAGGGACCCCACAGAACGGCTCTGGTCCATACTGCGTGCCACCAGCACCATCTCTCGCTAGCTCGTCGGCCCTTTCATTGCCTACGATGCCCGAGTGCCCAGGAACCCATCTTAAAATTACCTTGTTCAATGCACCCAAGGTATTGAGGAGAGTCAAGCAGTTTTCTACTAGCTTCGAACTTATTGTGTCGGAAGCCAGCGCTAATAGAGCTGCTTGACTATCGGAGTTTATGTAGATAGTATGGTAGACGTAGCGCTTTTGCAGATTTGCCTCCGCACATTCTAGGATGGCATATACCTCTGCCTGGAATATTGAGGCGTACTTTCCGAGATTTGTTCTTTTCATAAACCTCGGACGCTCTCCATATACGCTTATTGGTCTAAATGACTTCGGCAATGAGAAGTCTTTTTTTCCAGCCTTAGGTATGAATAGAACTATAACCTTACTCCACTGTTCCGGTATGTGACCGCAGGCATAGCTTGCTCTGAAGATCTTGAGCGGTGGGTTGAGATCGAGTTCAGTAAATTTTAAATTTTACAAACATATTATTTAATATTTTGATAAAATTGAAAAGTTGAAAACATGATAATTCGATTCTGCTCTCGATTCTAAATAAAAACTACCTTCGTTCTGCGTTAATTCATTAACACGTTGTATAATGTGACTATGTACACGTTTTCTGTAACTGACTATACGTACGAACGATGTGTGCTGGCTGTGTACAATAACGGTTTTAATCCGTCCATGTGTAGTATAAGGTAAGTCTAGTAAAGTCACAGAATAGGTAATAACGAGTAGTAGTAACGAGCCGTGAACCCCCGCGACATCCCGCGCGTCTCACAACACCCGCGTACACGCACAAGCTGCAACCCGCCCCCGCGCGCCGCACGCATTCCCCTCGCATCACCCGCGCTTTTTATTTATGAAATAGACAATGTTCCGTAATGTTTTCTTAAGTTGCGATTACAAGGTAGATAGAATTCGACTTATAAATATGATAGAAGCAATAATCCAGACTACGCAAATTTTGCCCGAAGTAGAATTTCGAAAAAAGTATTTTTTTAGGGTTCCGTAGGTCGCAACCGGTTGCGAACTTAAAACTAAATGTCGAAGGCTAATACAAGTTGTCAAAGAGTTCGCAACTAGTACCACAAATTATGCCTAGGAGTTAAAGACGAAAAATCTGTTTTACAAGTTTAGGTAGGTTCCGTATGTCGCAACCGCTCCAAATTTCCTGAGAAGGTAGGTACTGGTTCTCTAAATAAATGGTATAATCGCAACTAGTACCACAATTTTTGTTTTGGAGTTATTAAATAATTAAGGTTTTTCCCAATTTTCACCATTTTCCGTAATTCCAAATCGGTTGCAAATTTAAGGTAATCATATCCATACATAACTCTGTTGATGGGGAAATTATCATTAGTACCACAATTAATGTGAAATGATGCTTTATTTCGTGCTAATTCTACTGCACTATTATTCAGATGTGGTTGAGTCGCGATGCAAGTCTGACGGAGGACGGTGGCGTGCGTATTGGCTTCTCTTTGGCTTGCACGTGGCTCCGCCATTTTGTATAGCTCTAATGTGTATTTTTCAAAACAATACTTGACTACATTAACAACTTGATACTGGCAAAATTGGTACAAGCAGAATTTCATTAGCTTATAAAAAATAAAAGATGGGGTTGCCATATCACACAAGCAATTTTTGAGCGTAGGCGTTGACAGAACATCGACATGTCATCGCCGCGATATTTCTGAGATCAGGCGGCATTGTGGCGATAATGTTCAGTAAAAAAACGCGGCGATTCAACTGTGATTCGGCTCTGGGATGCTAGACAGACAAAAATGTCCTCAGACCTGTTAGGTCATATTACCGGAATGTCCAGTCGATCCGTTAGGTCCACATCAAACTGAATAACTTTCACTATGGGACCAATATAGAAATCGCGAAAAAAAAATGTGATGTTCCATACTAAACTACAAATCTACTCGAGCTAAATGTATGGGACAGCTGATATTTTTTTCGCGATTTGGATGTTGGTCCCATAGTGAAAGTTGTTCGGTTTGATGGTCTAAACAACCCCCTTAAAAGTTTTAAATTTAAATTTTACTTTTGTAACACCCTGTATAAGGCACACTAAAAACCACGTCCACATCAATGCTACATTGACAGTATTCTTTGATTCGATTCATCTATTGAGGCATCCTGAAAATGCTCTATACAGAAAGCGAAAATACTTAAGCTTTCATAAATAGCTAACAATAGAAAACTAACCCTAGTCTTATGTCCAATATACTGTTTGAAGTCCTCATCCTTGCCAAGTAGGGGCTTGGAGATGATGTGGTCGAAGTACACGCAGTATACTTCGAGTGCGGGGGACTTTGGGCTGTCGGCCAGCCAGGTTAACTTGACCGTCTTCTTGTAGTCCTTGTTGTCCAGGTTGGGTGTCGCGTCTACGCTGGTCACTGTGCCGTCTTGAGATCTGGTGATAGGATAATAAGATTTCACATGTTTTTAACGAAGTTTTATATGTTACGGTCCTGATTTTGGAGCTGTTTGCTTGTTACCTATCATATGTATGTGGTAATTGGGCCATTGTTTTATTTAGGGTACCATAATCCGGGCCCCTTCAAAGGCATCGGAACAAACGAGATTCTGTTAGTAAAATAGGTAAATTCCGAAATAAAACTATTATCGGTAGCTACCGAATAAGAAACATGAATCATAAAAAGGTAGGAATTAAAGTAAAATACTATACTTTTATGCAAATTACGGTCAGTAACTCAGTTATTATGTTCAATAAACATCAATAAATATAAGGAGCAAACAAACATCGCTGGAAATGGCTTTAATGATTACACGTTCTAGAATTTCTACAATAAAAATTCAGATATCCAAATGGGTCCTTGAATAAAATAATGGCCCTAAGAACACGACTACGAACGGCAAAACTAATAAATGTATTTAATCGAATTTAAGAAGTATTCAATTGTCTATAAACTATTTTTTATTTGAATAAGCAATCATTCTTAGTTTCCGATATATTAAAGTATGTTGGTGACCCGGATTCATTGCTCTCGAGTGTAGTTTATATTTTATCTTGTTATGTCGCAGGAAAAGCTCGTAAAATATAATAACGCTAACTTACTTGTGAATCTTATCAATCATAACGTTCCCGTAATAGACAAACGTTGCGTTTTCTCCCTCTTTCAACACCTTAGCGTCGACCTGGTCAATCAGTAGCCGTTTGGAGACCCAAACAGTTTTGGACCCTATGTCAGAGTTCTTAGGGTGCAAAGCCACGTTGAGGCTGCTATCTGATGAGATGCCCTTCAAATTGACTGGCACTGGGTTACATTCCAATGTAGTATAGCGAGGAGCTATCGGGTCTATGACCTGGAATAAAACGTTGAATGATAAAACCTCTGAGTAATGTAATAATAGTAGTACTATGATATATTATCGCAATAACATTACGTTGTTAGTACCGCTGACTTGTACATAAAAGTAAATACTCAGTTCATTCACGATTGACAAAAGTATAAAATAAAACAGGTCAAATACAGAATCCACGCCGGACAATCTGCGAATAAAACCGATTGACTGGACGAATCGAGGATTGCTCGGCGTCTTCCAAGTTAATTTAGATAAAAGTGTCCTAGACTAACTTACATAAACGTAAGTACGTGTCAGTAATATAAACCAACTAAAATAAAAACATTGAAACAGCTGTTCACTTTTATAGTTTTTAAAAATTCATACAGATCCGCGGCACGGCATTCTAGACGTTCGCGTTGTAGGTGGATCAAATAAAGACTGGCACGTAATTGTTACTCTTTCGGTCTCATCTCATAGTTCCATACGGTAAATTTATGAAAGTACGCCCGCGTCGCGGTCTCTATAGCCTATGCTGGCCCCTTATCTATACTTATAAAAGATTTCTGTGACTGACTGACTGACAGAAAATGCACAACCTAAATCACTGAAGATAGAAACATGAAATTTGGAATGTATATTCTACAGAGGATGTAGGGGTGCACTATGAAAGGATTTTTCGAAAATCTACCCCTAAAGGGGTAATCCACGCGGACTAAGTCGCGGGTCAAAAACTCGCACAAGATAAGTTACCTTTTTATTGATAGCCCAGATCTTGTCCCACTCCATGAACACGACGGACCGGCTGGAGCCCTGCGCCTGTATGAACTGCCTTAACCCCTCCACCGTCATGCCGCGACGCAAGACGCCGCGCACCGTCGGCATACGCGGGTCATCCCTGAAAACGATTTGGTTCGTTTAAATAACTTGATTTAAAAAATATATACAGGGTCCTTCTTAATATGCTGGCACTTTTTTAAGGGGATGATCAGACCATCAGACCATCAAACTGAACAACTTTCTCTAAGGGACAAACATCGAAATCTAAAAAAAAAAACAGCTGTCCCATACATTTGGCTCGAGTAGGTTTGCAGTTTTGTATGGAACAGCTGATTTTTTTTTCGCGATTTCAATGTTGGTCCCATTGAGAAAGTTGCTCAGTCTGATGGTCTGATCATCCTCCTACAAAATTGTCAGCATATTAAGTTGGACCCTGTATAATGCCGATTTGCGTGTCGAATGTAAACAAAATCAGCGGTTGCTTTAATTGAGGTGGCACACGCCTTATGTAATTTTTAGGGTTCCGTACCCAAAGGGTGAAAACGAGACCCTATTCATAAACCCACGCTGTCCGTCCGTCCGTCTGTCCTAGCTTCAGAGGGCTGTAACTTCTGAACCGTAATAGGTAGCCGTTTGAAATGTGCACAGAACATATAGATGGTTTGTAATTGTTATAATTTTGTTTTCAACTTGACGGCAATCCTTAAAAAATAAAATAAAAATCTTACCATCCATCTACAAGGCCTTGCTCTACGAACCAAGTTAATTTTCTCTTCGATAATACTGTGTTGGTCATACTCAATCTGAAAATGTTAAGAATTAAATTGATGTTTTGGTGTATTATTGGAGTATTAATAATAATCAAATTAAAGATTGAAAAAGTCGGGCGGCGAGCGAGATTCGAACCCACGACCTGCCTATCCGGGGCATGCTCCACTCCAACAGAGCTGTCGGCGCCCCGCAGGCCACGACAAAATTTTCAATCTATATCATCGTCTTTAAGGGACGTCAGCGTCATCTACCAGAGTTTATGCAAAATGTAAAAGAACAGGTAAGCATCTGCGATATTGAGTGAGTGCGAGCGAGACAGGAATACGCATTTGCTTAGATTTTACGCCACGGTCATGCCAGAAGGGGCGACGTTAGAAATTGGTGGGCGGCAGGGACTGTCCGTATTGTATGCAGTACTAGATATTCTTTCTTATACTGTGATATAGGTAGTGGCTACGTGCGAAGTGGATCGTAGGAGCAGACAAATCGATGGCAGCGCACGCCATGGCAGAAATGTGGAACTACTTCAGACAAATTGTCAAATGTGAATCTATGCAAATCCATATAAAACAATTAACACGAAATTTTAAAGTTTTGTAGTAATGTTGCTATTGTCATCTAGGTGCTCACTAAAAAAAGGATTTTTCGCAATTCAACCCTCAAAGGTGTGAAAACGGGGTTGAAAGTCTGTATAAGAATTTCATAACAAAGAACTTTCATATGATCGATATCGAATCGAGTAATATCGATAATAAAAATAATTCACGAGTCTGCAGTGTGCTAGATGGCGCTAGTGTCGTGCACATAGCCAATAACAAATTACACATTGTCCTAAACTCTAAGCTTTCTAACAATAATTTGGCACAGTCGGTAGGATCCATAAAATCAGAACTTTGTGCATCACATACCTGCTATATTCCCAAATATAAGGCTTTCTCAATCCAAGGGCGTCTATGAACCAGTAGAATTGTGGATCCCTGTCGTGGTACTCCATAGTCCTTAGAACATGGGTCACACCCTCTATGGAGTCCACTATGGGGCAGGCAAAGTCGTATGTTGGATATACTCTGAAACGAAAATCAATACCATTTACAGGGCTTCCACTTTTGCCATAGATAGATAAAGAGTGTTATTTTACATTCCAAGAGTAGTAGGTTTTCTTATTTTAAGTCTCAGGGGTGCTATTTTGTAACATACCGTTGAAGATCGATACCGAATCACGATGCATTTTATGATAGTTCTTGTGGAGATGATGATTAGGATATTTCATAAGATTAGCTCGATTTAAAACGATCGATAATCAGCAACCTAAGACAATTCGCGATTATTATGACGATAATTACAATTACCACGTAAACTTTATCACAAATTATTTATTGTCCATAAGGAAAAAGCACACATGATCGCAGCCTATACATGTACCACTGTAGGGCACAGGCCTTCTTACAGGGAGGCTGTATGTAATGTAGTCCACCACGCGTGCCCAATCCGGATTGGTTGACTTCACATATGCATAGATGCAGATATTTTAAAAGGATTACAGATATTTTTAATAAAATAACATCGTTTTTCGGTACGTCCAGTGACGTCACTGGAAAACCTGTGAACTCCTTGGTAAACTTAAAATCAACTTAAAATAACTGGCCATTAAGAAAAAAAAGACATTCTCAATGTCAGAACTTGACATTTGATGTTGCCGTTTCTGTTTCCAGCATAGAGTCGGAAAGAGATGGCGGGAAAGTTTTTATTTTTAGTAAAGCAGTGGTTTTTCTTCATGGAGTTCGAATTATTTTCTCTCCAGCATTTTTGCATTTATAGATTACAAATCAAAGTAATTTAAAAATTAAATTTATATTGATAAACTCGATGAATCGCAATAATAATTGTATTGTTTTTTTTTATTATGTCTTCTATCCGTAAAAAATATAAAATGTAGACCAAAAAAAAAGCTTGACATACCGAATTTCTTCTTCAGCGTATGCAGGTTTCCTCACGATGTTTTTCTTCACCGTTTGAGAGCAGTCGGTATGACGTACTTAAGTCTCGACACCGACGCTCTCGAAAAAGCAATTCGACAGCGGAAAAAGAAATGGTAAAAAACTAACAACGTACTTACCTATAAGGATAGTTACAGTTGATGTCTATAGGGCTCTGTCCGGTGATACAATGGAATGATACAAACATAATTACACTTTTCTATTCGAGTTTATAAAGTCAATAATGCGTACTTGTACTGAGTGCCAGTGCGCGGATGTGGTTCGGGCTTGCACCGGTAGATGGTGGGATCGCGCAGGCAGCCGTTAGCGGACTGCATGTCGATCTTGGCGCGCACGCAGCATTGCACTCCGATCGCGCTGCCTTTCTTCATCTCCTCCCATAGCTGCAGATTCTTTTCTACCGCTGAAATGTAGAGAGTTTATCACAGATTACTAGTTACTTCCTAACACAGACAGTACTTCCTTAGAAAACGATAATTTTCCATACTTAAATTATTTACTGCCAGACTGCACGCGCGAAAATGTATCTAATGGCGCTTAACTCAGCGCGGTTATTACTTCGTACAGCGCGCGACGTACGCGACGTTGCCGTTTGAAGCGAGTGGCAGAATTCATACAATTACATCGATTACAATGCACCAAAATGTAGATACTTATCTCGTTTCCTACGGCCGAGTGACGGAGGCCTGATTTTATATCAAACACCATTAGCTCATAATAGGAATGCGAAGGTATCATCAAAAGTGCGCACTCAAATGTTCTGATCGAAATGGGTCAGTATGGGTACTTCAGAAACTATAAGAGATAGAAATATGTTATGTTTTAAGGAATGGTTCATTAGAACATATAGTTCTATCTCTTCGGACAGCCGATCCTTTTTATAACGGAAGTCCAAAAAAATTATCGTTTTTCGACCTATGTACAGAATTACCAGATTTATAAGTTCCCCCGATGAACCTACGCAGTTCACAAATTTAAATTAAATTAACCAATCAGGATGTGCAACTTTCAATGCCTTGCCAGGATTTGCCAATTTCATTCGCGCCATTTTCGATGCTATCCGACTTTGCACCCTTTGATTACTAAACCACTACGGGTTTTGTCGGGAGACTGCGCAAATATTGCCGAGGTTAATTCTTTTCCTGGTCGTACTGTACCTTAGGGAAAGTTGTTTAGTTTCATTACCTGAATACCTAAACATTTTTATAGATAAAAATTGGGGTGTATGGTGAAATTGCCTTATATGTAATTTGTACGTACAATTATTCCTATTCCTGCTGTCAGCCTTCTGGTCCCTCTCGTTCTTCATCTGCTCGGCGGGCGTGTCGTCGACGAAGGCCTTCTGCTCCTTGATGAGCTGCACGCACATCTGCTGCATCAGGTCGAAGTACTGCGACGTGTGTGTGAACATGTCTGGCGCTATCTCCAGCATCTTCACGTCTTCCAGGATCACCTGATTACAGTATTATTATCATCTCAGATGAAAGATGGTCCTATGTCACATATATCAGCATAATAGGATAGCATTTAGATTTTCGTAAGCTTATCTTAACTATTATGAAACTGCAACAGAAGTGTCTGTACATTGAAGATATTTAGATAAAAAGATGACGAAATGGTTTTAAGGTTTCCCTGACTCCAAAACAACCTTTTTTAGAAGTTTTGTCTGTGTCTGTTTGTTTGTGCGAGCATCACGCAAAAACTACTGAACCGATTTTGATTAAACTTTATTAGTTTAATAGCTTATGATCGCGGGTTAACTCTAGTTTAAAATTAAAATATTATGATCTTTCGTTTGAGTAACTACTGAGCTTATTTATAATAATCCGTGAATGCAAATTTCTTTTCTTTTTGTAAAAAAATAGTATGTTTCGTTTAAGTTAAATATTGAGCTTGTTTAAAATAATCCGTGAATGCAGTTTTCCTTATTTATACAAGACGTATGTTTCCTTTGAGTAAAATATTATATCTTCAATATTCTATGTATCGCTCGTTTTTTCCACCTTCAACCCTAGCTTCTGGCGTAAGCTTCATTCAACATTTTGTCTTTTCTATTATATATCTTCTTTATATATATTCTATTATAATCTTTAAATTGTGGCTCAATCGTGGTGTCGATGATTTCGCCAATGTCTAGTTTAAATAGCAAGTGTGCTTGACGTTGTTCGATAACATAAATTTCGGTGATCAAAAGGATTGTTTTTGTACAAAAATATACTTGTACCACAATAAAATGGCATAACCACGTGGCCGCCTAAACCGCGCGCGAGCGAAACACATCCGCCCATAAATCCTCTAGTCACGCGACTCCATTATTTTATTTATGATTGTGGTAACAGGTCCTTTTCACCCTGCAGTGCATAACAATGCACATGAAAACGTAGTAGATTTTATGCAAAACAAAAATAAACTACCTTCTCAAAGTCAGCGTTCTCTTTAGCAGGGTTGGTGTCATCGAACCTCATGATCAGCTTGCCTTGGAAAGCTTGCTGGTAGTACTGGTTCAGAAGGGCTGCCTTTGCGTGCCCTATGTGGAGGTAGCTGCAATATGAATTATGAAATTGCTGTTTATTTCCTTGCAATTCATTCATAATTGATATGTACTATAAATTAGATAAATGCTGACATTAATGTGAGCGTCGGCGGCGGCGCGTTCTGGAGAGATACGGATACTCAATCACGAAGAGCCGGGTTCGAATCCGCACGAACGGCATGCCATGTACCAATAAGTTTTTCTTACTTTTGTTCGTAATACCGACAGCTTTCTAACGATGAAGGAAAACATCGTATGGAAACTTGTATACACTGAAGAAAAAATTCTGATGTGTATATGAAATCTAACAATTTGCATTGGGCACGCGTGGTATACTAACGCCAATAAACTCTCCCTGAGGGTAGGCCTGAGCTGCCCTGCAGTGGGACATATTATATAATAGGCCGATGATGATGATGATGTGAATTATTCATTGATATACAAGCGTCGGGTTTTAATATCAATGAAACATGGACCTAATTGGCAATTTTTTGGGTGATAACTAATGGTCACAAGAATTAAACTTCATTATGATTAATTTAACATTGTTTGACGCTGCGCTCACTTAAATAAAGATAATTATCTAAAATAAAAACTATGATGGGAATGTAATGTAAATGATTAATTTAAAAACCTATTGACTGAAAAGAGAAAAACAAGCTCTATCATCACTAATCAGCTATAAAAACTTTGTTTGAGCAAAAATAATTTGATTCTTATTAGGTAGGTATCGCAAACGGATACAAAGAAAATTTTTATTTTGTTATTGATTGGTTTGTCCCCGCCTGCAATACCTACCTAATAAGAATCAAATTATATTTGCTCAAACAAAGTTGTTATAGCTGATTAGTGATGATAGAGCTTGTTTTTCTCTTTTCAGTCAATAGGTTTTTTATGCAGTCGGGTTTTTTGTTTATCTTAATAATTTAGTTTATTTCATACTTTTTAGTCTTGTGTCGAAACGGTAACATAAAAGTACTATAATATTTATATATTTGGAATTGTCTGATTACTAGCTTTCATTTGATACCCATATTGTAATTTTAGCAAAAAAAAATTGTTTATTTCCCCTCTCTTTTTTAATTCGTAGACGCCATCTTGAAACAATATACCCTATGTCACTCTCACGATTTTTACAAATCCAATGACACCTCATACGCTAAAATCCATCAAGCCGTTTGGGCTGTAGGCCGTGCCAAAGAAATAGACATACAAACATACATACATACATACTTACATACATACATACATGCATACGCTCAAAAAACATAACCCTCCTTCTGGCGCAGTCGGGTAAAAAAACATAATTAAAGATAGTTGGGTGTTGTATAAAGTATCATCATGAAAAGAATTATAGTCTGATGAGTTTATGTGCGTTGGTAATAAAATCACATGCTGCACTACAAACTTATAACAAATATAATAGAATGTAACACACCCAGAAGCTTCAGGCGGGAACCTGACAATAACCTTGCCCATCTCGGCATGGGGGAGCTCCACAAACTTGCCCTCCTGCTGCCTACCTGTTGTAACTTCAGGGTTCGTTGAGGGAGACCTTCTGAAAATTACAGTAACAATCATGATGCTTCCAACAAATGTTAAAAAGTAATTAAAATTTCATGAAAAGATAATAAAAAGAATTATATAACTAGTGTACCAGTTAATGCCATAAAGTGCCACTTAAATGATTTGATTAAATAAATGGTGTTTTGTTTAAATACATATTTTTTATTATTTAGTCTGTATTTTGGATAAATTTTTAGATAATGTTTTTTTACTAAATTAGGGAAAAGGGAATTTAACATTTTGCTTGGATGCTTTAATATTTAAACTTTTTCATTTACTGGAGAATTTAACTATTATTCTGTTAGTCATAATTCGATGGGAAAGGGCAAATTAAAAACTTAGCAGATGACCAATTTAATTAATGCAGAAAATTCTGTGGATTCCAAATTATTATAATGAGTCTATATCTACAAAAATTTATGTTAAACCAATTTGCCTTTCATCAATCTACATTTTTAGTTACAGGGAAAAATTTATAGAATACTATGACAAACCTGGTCGAAGCTTTAGAGAGGTTATCCAACACATCGGAGGGTAGTTCCTTCAACGCCTTGGTGACGGGCGGCTGAGCCTGAATCAGCTTCATCCAGCGGTTGATGTTGTGCGGAGGATTGCCCTTTGAAAGCTCTTTGAATTTGCTGGACACTGGAAATTTATTGTGATGTGACTTTTATTTGTGTTTACAAGCAGTTTTTATGAAAAAGGCAGACTCCCCAAATTGTGAGATGCTATAGGGTCCGGGTATGCTGACACTTTTTTTAGATGATCTGAATGTCAAACTGGACACCTTTCTCTATGGCACCAGAATCGAAATCGCGAAAAAAAATCTGCTGTTCCATACAAAACTGCAAACCTACTTGAGGCAAATGTATGGGACAGTTGTTTTTTTTTTGCCATTTCGATGTTGGTCCCATAGAAAAAGTTGTTCAGTTTGATGGTCTGGTCATCCCCTTAAAAAAGTGTCAGCATTTTAAAAAAAGAAGGACCCTGTATAAGGTTGTCTGGAAGAAATTGCTTCTTAGCGATAAGACTGCCTTATTTTGTGCCTCTTGTATCTTGTTTTTCTCTATATGTTACTGTGTAAAATAAAGTACCTACCCATATATTTGATTAGATTTCATTATTTTTAATAATGTTTTATTTAAAATTCATTCTTAATTTTGTTTTCATTAATTTTGCATATTGCTTTCAGATTGAAACAATGACATTCTATACACAAGGACTTCGCGTCAGTGCGCTATTAACGGGACCACTAAGTTATGCCTAATTGTTTTACAATACTGTTTTGTGATCAAATACATTTGAAAGATTTGAAAGGACTGGAATGTCAGCGGCAATGTATGACAGCCGAGCATAACTGATGCATACAAAGGTGACATTAGAGACATGTGCCATTTTTTGGTTCTGTTATTGTATGACATGGTGAGTCTTATGTATAGAATGTCATTGGATTGAAAGAAAAATAATCGAAAAAAGGGAAGGACCTCTACTATCTTCAAAATAAATTATACATGGCACTGTGTGATTCTTGTTCTTGTTCTCAATAGTGATAATAAAAAAAACATTAAAAAATTAATTTCCTTTACAGTCAATAATAAAAATAGTTTTATATAAGTAATTTTGTACTATCATCAACTTTTAAAGGTAAAATATTACTTTCTTCTTCTTATCGTGTGGGCAAGCCCTGCACGTCTAGCATGATTTCTCTAGTTGCGCGCGACTCGGCTTTTTCAGATACTACAAGTCGCGGCAATCGCGGCTTTCGCTCTCCGAAATGCCCGGGAACAGGTTATTTTCTATGCAGCGAAGGCGCGTCGCGCGCGTGTAGAGAAATCATACTAGACTTGCTGGTGTCAGAGTTTTTTCAAACCGACTTACGGCCTCTGACATTGTTTTTATGTAACAACTACTACCTTGAGACAGTAGCCTGGACCAACAGCTTAACATGCCATCCAAAGCACGGAATCATCTTTCTTTTCAGACAATGGTGATCCAGCCTGCAATGTCCTAACCAACTGGAGAAAAATGCACAAAGTCACATATCACTAAGTGTCCCCCATGGGAATCAAACCAACAACCTCCATTTCAGGAGCCCAATGCTCTTAACCATTAGACCACAGAGGCAGTTATTACTCTAATACAGATTTGAGAGTTATGCGGTTATTATTTAATCTAGAATTAAACATTGTAACAGGTAACAAAATCAGGTCAATTGAGTTCATTATATTGGGAACTCAAATATACCAAAGAAAAGTATATACTGGATGTTACAAAAGTAAAAATAACAATTCAAAACCTTTAAGGGGATTGTTTAGACCATCAAACTGAACAACTTTCACAATGGGACCAACATCGAAATCGCGAAAAAATTAATCAGCTGTCCCATACATTTAGCTCTAGTAGAATTGCAGTTTAGTATGGAACATCAAATTTTTTTTTCCCGATTTCGATGTTGGTCCCATAGTGAAAGTTGTTCAGTTTGACGGTCTAAACCACCCCCTTAAATGTTTATTTGTACTTTTGTAACACCTTGTATATAGGGTTCTTCTTAATATACTGTCACGGATGCTACCAAACGTCGAACGTAAAAAGGCATTCAAAAATTCGGACGGTTTATTAACAGTCTCCGTGGCTCAGCGGTCGACGCATGGATTCTAGTTGACACTTAAGCCGAGAGTCGTGGGTTCAAGACCTCACCCCGATGAAAACATTTTTAGATTTTAATATTGTTCAGGAACGTTCTAGAAGAATGAGGGAGAAGGAATAATTAGAAAGAAACAGAAAATAACGAAAAGACAGGAATGTTCGGGAAGGCAGTAGAAGCGTTTGGAAGGGAACAAAGGAATAACGAAAAGACGATCGAAATTCAATTGTCTAGAACATTCTAAGGGGTATATAAGCCGGCGAGTTTGCGGCCACAGGGCAGTATTGAGTTTAACAGTGAAAAGTGCTAAACAAAAGGAAGAACAGTGAAAAAGTGAATAGTGAGAAGTGCAAAGTGAACAGTCAAGTGACAGTGTAGTGCGTTTCTAGTAGTGTCATAGTGAACAGTGAACAGTGGTGTAAGGGGAATCCCTGCGCGGAGAACCGTAAGTAAGAGATACCTAAATAAACTCTGTAAATTTGGACTTGGCGTTTCACTCCAATCCCGGAACCCGTCGCTCGTAACAATACTGACACTTTTTTAAGGGGATGATCAGTCTATTAAACTAAACAACTTTTTCTATGGGAGCAATGTCGAAACCGTGAAAAAAAATCTTCTGTTCCATACTAAACTGAAATCTTACTCGACCCAATTATATGGGACTGCTGATTTTTTTTTCGCGATTTCGACATTGCTCCAATAGAAAAATTTGTTCAGTTTGATGGTCTGATCATCCTCTTAAAAAACTGTCAGCATATTAAGTTGGACCCTGTATATACCAAGAACCCGTTAAAATGTTCAATTCTAGATTAAAATATTACTGTACTTACCATACAAAGCACTGAAAACTGCCACATCGGACACTGACAAAGAATCACAAATTAAGAATGTCATCGCTCCAAGTGTCTTGTCCAAATACTCCACCGACTGTGAGATATCGTCGTCCAGGATAAGACTGAAGGACAGCCAGTGGTTCATCGTCACCTTCTGCAGCGGCCCCGCTGATTTATTGAACGCATTCTCTAGTATCCTTATCAAATCATTGCTGGTCCCATATGGCACCGGTTTTGACGCATTGGGCAACTTTACCGACGACTCATTGCCCCACACAACTTCTATGCTCTTTGAAAGAGACCTGTAGAGCTCTACCGCCAGCAAACCACCTGGGAAACGAGAGATATATCTATTTTAGGCCATGCCCATCGTGCTGATGCAATATGGAGAAATATGTATGGGAGAGCACTTTTTACCTAAAGGCGGATTAGATTTGTTGCACGCTATCTTCATTGTGATGCTGTTTGAGGTGTTCTCTGGTTAATTTCGTGTTTATTTGCACAAATTCCAGCGCCTGCCGACGACCACACTCGGAAGAGAGTTGTCTGTCACGTTGACAGCTGGCTGGCTGGCTGGCTGACAGACCGATTATTAGTGGTACCTTTGTTACGACGCGTGCGACATACAAGGAAGTCACCGAATTCTCGATCTATAATTTTATCTGAGAGGTTAAAAATATTACTGCTTAAATAACTTGATAGTTTTAAGGCGGAGATTCAGAGATGTTTTTTAAGCGTGACCTTAGTCGGAGAAAGGGTCGAAAATTTATGGATTTTGACATACGGGAGTTCGAACTTAAAATCTCTGAATCTCGACCTAAATGTTAATATCACTGAAGTAGGTAAAAGGCCCATATACACGGTTGCCAACCAACGTCCGACAGACGTGACCTTGGTTGTTTGGAACCGTGTAGACAGCGGTTTGCAACCAATGATTTGGCCTTCCAACGTCCTTGGTTTCGGGAGCTACGCTAGCGACCAAGGGCAAATAGAGGGCGTTGGGTCCGCAGCCAACCGTGTAGTCGGTGGTTGAAAACCGCGAGTAATTCATCCGCTGGGGCGCGTTCAGAGCCTACGCCCAGAGTGCACTCTGGGTGCAACTTTTCGCACTAACGCCGTTCAGAGCCTCGGTGAAAAAACGCCTTTTGCAACTCGGTTGTCACAACTCAACCGTTCCGTACCTCTGACGGGTTGCAACTTTTAACCATCAAATTAGATGGTTAAAAAACACTCTGACGTTTTGATTATCTGTGGTTACTTGACTTTTTGCTAATTTTGAATAAAAGTTAGTTTTGTTCAAATTATTTTTACGCACTTTTTGATTCTCTAGCATGGAAGATGAGTTTTTATTGTATTTGGAAATGATGGAAGCCCTGGAAGATCTGGAAGCCCATATTAACTGTCAATGTCAAAATTTTAGGTTATAAAACAACCGGGATCGTTCCGTACCTTTTGGCGAGTTAAAAAACAACTGTTCGTTCCGCACCTTAGATTGAAAAACAACCAAAGAACCGCACCCAAAGGCTCTGAACGCAGCCCTGGGTCGCGTTCAGAGCCTACGCCCAGAGTGCACTCTGGGTGCAACTTTTCGCACTAACGCCGTTCAGAGCCTCGGTGAAAAAACGCCCTTTGCAACTCGGTTGTCACAACTCAACCGTTCCGTACCTCTGACGGGTTGCAACTTTTAACCATCAAATTAGATGGTTAAAAAACACTCTGACGTTTTGATTATCTGTGGTTACTTGACTTTTTGCTCATTTTGAATAAAAGTTTGTTTTGTTCAAATAATTTTTACGCACTTTTTGATTCTCTAGCATGGAAGATGAGTTTTTATTGTATTTGGAAATGATGGAAGCCCTGGAAGATCTGGAAGCCCATATTAACTGTCAATGTCAAAATTTTAGGTTATAAAACAACCGGGATCGTTCCGTACCTTTTGGCGAGTTAAAAAACAACTGTTCGTTCCGCACCTTAGATTGAAAAACAACCAAACAACCGCACCCAAAGGCTCTGAACGCAGCCCTGTGAATCGTCGCCTCGGTCCTCGCAAAATGGCGGGAAAAAAGAAGAATGATGAGTTGTTACAGAATTAATAGGATTGTACAGAGACCTACCTTGTCTGTGGAATCTCAGTTATGAAGAATATAAAGATAACAACAGAAGAGAAATTAAAAGCCATTGAGCCAGATGCAAATGTGCAATGCTACGTTACGTCGTTATGCTCGAATATCACGTCAGAATGGTTGGTTGGCAACCGTTTAGTTGACACCACCCCATCTGTACACCGACCAAGGTTGCCTCTGTCGGGCATTAGTTGGCAACCGTGAAGAAGCTGCTTTAGAGTCGCTAGTTTTTCAATAAAGTCGTTATCGTTAAAAAAAACCTAAAGTGTAACATATACACATAATTCCTTTAACAGAACTAATATCTGAAAACGTATTGTAAATTAACTTACCTACTTCAAGTTTTGAAGTTTTGCTCATTCTCTATATAATAAAATAGTACCACTATAGAGGGCACGTTTCAAACACTATGGCCGAGATTCAGGCCTACATTTACTCTATCAGTCAAAATCATTCAACGGTAAAAATATCAGTGTTTTAAGATTGAGATAGGTTTTTGTCAAATAATTGGAATGAAATGGTACATTTCACAAAAAAATAAATTTATCGAACTTTAATAAAAGGAAATATCATAAAAAGTTAGAAATTTTTAATAAGTCTTTGAATTTGTCTAAAGTATCTACTCTGATTCTGAACGTACTCCATTTCCAAATAGGTCTTTTATAATACACGGGTATTAAATTCAAATTTATTTAAACATAATTTAAACTGAGATATATATTTAAGGTCCGTACAAAATGTATTTACCTACAAATTCATAAACATTTATTATTTTCTCACTCACTCACTCACTCGCTCGCACTTTTTTAATTACGTATTTTAAATGTTTTTATTTCTTTTTCACTGAGACAAAGTTAAGTTGCTACTATAAAATATCAATTAGTTTATTGATATTTTACAAAAATTGCGGAAGATATTTTTTCGTTATTGCGATAACATTTATTTTATTGTAGCTATATGTATTAAATATTTACTATTGAGTAATCGTATAAAGAGAGTTCATGAATTAATGAAACTATAACTGTAATGTAAGCTAAATTTTATTGTCGCCTGCTTGGTTTATTCATATTCATTTTCTCTGGCCTCTGCAATCTTGTTCACAATAAAATAATAACATTTTGGTTAGTTATAAGTGTTCTTTGATTTCGGTAATGAATGACTCTTAGAAAGACACAACTTCTTTTACTTTTACTTACATTTGTTTACAAGATAACAACAAAATATATTTAATTTACAGATTGCAAACAGTGTTGTGAAAATTCTGTGAAAAAAATTGTTTATAAATAAAAAACCTGGACTTCCAAGATGAAAATGAAACGGCAAAACGTACGGACGCTGTCCCTTGTCGTGTGTACATTTACATATTTACTAATTGGTGCGGCTGTGTTTGATGCTTTGGAGTCAGATACTGAAAGCAAACGATGGGAGGTTTTGTCTGGTAACTATATATTCAAATAATTTTATATGAATTACATAAATAAACATTGAATTCGTACATGAAGCGCTCGTTGGCGTAGTGGAGCTTCGGTATTTTTTATTTTTTAAATGTCATTCTTTATTAGGGACTTTTATACATGTATATATCAGTCCCATCATACCCTGAACTTTATTACATCAGAAGATAAATCACATCATTGATTCACTGATGAAGTCACAAAGGTTAACAACTTTTTGGCTTCATTGGAACTAGGGCTAGCTAAAATGTCCACATCAAACAGCACCAACATCAAATTTGTTCAACCTCAGTTCCTTCATCAGTGAATCCTGTGCAGCGCGAAGTTGACCACTAACTTACCTCCACCAACATGCACTGGGCCCGCGTCTGAAAACTCAGAATATCTATAATATGTATGTATGTATATGCTCACGACTATATTCCCCGAGGGGGTAGTCAGAGATGTTCTGAAACCTCAGAGCATCCACGTTTCACCAGCAGTACCAAAACTCTGTCCAGTGTGACGGGGGGTGAGCCCGTCGCCACAATATGTTTATTTCAAAAATTCTAACTACTACCTAGTTAGCTGTAGTTACTTAAAATATTTTTTGTTTTCCAGATATGAAAAATGGATTAGTACATAAGTACAATATAACTCCTGAAGACTACCACATGATAGAGATAGTAATAATAGAGAACAAGCCGCACAAGGCTGGGCCGCAATGGAAGTTTGCGGGCGCTTTCTACTTTGCCACTGTTGTGCTCGCTATGATTGGGTACGGGCATTCTACACCTGTAACATATGGAGGAAAAGCGTTTTGTATGGCTTATGCAATGGTTAGTAATGTTTTCTGATAATAAAGTAAGTTGTACTCTGTAGGTAAACTAAGCATGATCTGCCCTGATCGCGACGTGTAGTATAACCAACACACAAAAACCAAAATGCTAAAAGACACAGAAGGTGGTTTTGTATGGACAAAAGCCAAGTCGTGATGAGTCAAAAAATCCTAGAGCAAACATTTTTTGAAAATAATCTCTCTTCTTCTTCTTCTTCCTGCCCTTATCCCATTATTTGGGGTCGGCGCAATATGTAATCTTCCTCTAATCATCTCTTTTAGCCGTCATTTCAGCGTTCACTCCTTTTCTACACATGTCATACAATCCATCCATCTTTTCTTTGGTTGTCATTTCTTCATGTCGTCATCTCCAGATTCATAATACTCGTCTTGTAATATGATAATTGTGAAATTTTTTTGTTTAGGGCTTTTATACACATGTACATATCAGTCCCATCGTACCCTAAACTTTTTACATCAACATATGGGAGGATAATCAAATCATTGAAACACAGATTTTTGAAAATAAAACAATATTAGTTTGATTTCAAATTCGTGGGGCCCATATGGGCATTCTCTCTGTCGACTCTACAGATGTATTGAATTGAAATAGGTAATATTTTACATTGCATCCTCCTTCCTCCGTCCGCGCCCGCACGTCGTAATGTGGATAGAGCTTCAAGAATAAGGTTTGATTTTGACAAATATGATAATTGTTTCCAGGTAGGAATACCATTAGGTCTAGTGATGTTCCAGAGTATAGGCGAGCGTCTGAACAAGTTTGCTTCTGTAGTCATCAGAAGGGCAAAGTGCTATCTACGCTGTGACACCACTGAGGCGACTGAGATGAATCTCATGTTTGCAACTGGCATGCTCTCATCTATTATTATTACTACAGGTAAAGATTTATTTTAAAGGAAAAAAATTTAAATGGCCTGCAAACATCTTGAGCCTAACATTGACTACATAGAAAAAAAATTGTATGAAAAAGCGCTACTGCTCATACCCCTCACCCACGCCCATATTTCAAGTCGTATGCCGGGTATTGTAGTACCTAGGCAGTTACAAAATTTCACAGTTTTTGTTTGATTTGGAATGGATAGAAAGGAGACAACATTTTAAGTATATATTTTTTAAATAATTTTACATCCATAAGCAAGGCTCACTTGTAATTATATAACATGTACTTCTGGTGTGCTCCTGAAGTTCCCCATTAGGGAAAATGAGCGTGAGTATATTTAGGTAAATGAATTGACTTTCTTTGGATAGACAATGTAATTATAATATATGAATATCTAGGTGCAGCAGTATTTTCCCGGTACGAGGGTTGGAGCTACTTCGACAGTTTCTATTACTGCTTCGTGACTCTCACGACCATCGGCTTTGGTGACTACGTCGCTTTACAGGTATTTTATTTTATCTACATAATTATTATTTATTCAAATTCCAATAAAGGAATATTATAATCAAGAGTTCAATGTGGGCCGATCCCGGCGGCACTGCAATGCCGGGCCGACCCGTGATGGGAGTGGAGCGAGCCCCGACATCCCGTCTGGTCACAAAAATCAGTTTAATATACTGGTCCCTCAGTGAGGGAACTTTCAGATATTAAGCTGAAAAGAACAGATACTACACTTTGATCTTAGCCAAAAGGCCGAGAAGCGATACCCGTAAGAAGAAGCTAGGATCAAGTCATTGTGTCGGGGCGAATCTTAACAGCGCGATGTAGAGATAATACAAACATCACTTTGCAATTAGTAAAATAATTTAGTCGGCATTATAATGTCAGAAGTGCGCTTAATGATTTACAATAATTGTTGTGTTTGTAAATTCCAATCTTAGCCACATCTGGAAAGCAGAGGGTCTTAATTCAGACATTTCAGTGTTCAATAACCATTTTTTTATTAATCTAATGAATGTTGCTGAATTATTATCAGCTGCAAAATAAACATTGTCGCACTGCGCAATCCTTTAGCGCCATCTAGTAAATTCGTTTAAGAAATAATACATTTAGATAGTACTCTGTGATATTAGTCATTCGAAAGGCACAGTTATATTGCCTAAAGGCTGGTTTTCTAACTTAAGCATTTGTAGTTTTTACAGTCTTTTCTAAAGATGTATTTGGACCAGCTAGCTAAATAGATTGAGCAACATTTTATAATAACAAAACCATCATTTTGTTATTAGCAGACTATCATCCCTACTTTTCGTTTCTGGAACATATCATATAAGCAAATTATTTTTATTACAGAATGACCAAGCGTTGACCAGTAAGCCAGGCTACGTGGCATTAAGCCTCGTGTTCATATTATTCGGGCTGGCCGTGGTTGCCGCCAGCATCAACTTACTTGTGTTACGGTTCATGACCATGTGAGTGTGAATGATGTAAACATTATTTGAATGATTATAAATGCACGCGGAACCAGTAAAACGTTTGTAAAATTATACCTGGTACAATACGGTATATTTTCTTAAAATCCCCGCTAAATAACTTCTCTTAGATTCTTAGTTTTTCTTCAATTCACATTACGACGTGCGGGCGCGGACGGTACAATGTAAAATAATACCTATTTCAATATAGATAGAGTCCACTGAGAAAGCTCCGTCCCCGTCCGTGAGGCCCGGTCCGAAATAGGCATTATTTTACATGGCACCGTCCGCGTCCGCACTTCGTAATGTGAACTGAGCTTTACAGGCTTTGTCGATTTAGGACTTTGTATTGAAGCGTCGGTGGCGCATTTCTGAGGTATGTAAACTCAATCTTGAGGTCCGTGTTCGAATCCGCACGGTCGCACGGCCATGTACTAATAAGTTTTTTCAAACTTATGTATGTAATTACCGATTGCTCTCAAACGGTGAAGGAAAACATCGTGAGGAAACCTGCATACGCTGAAGATAAAATTCTGATGCGTGGTGAAATAACGCCCATACACCCTCTTAGAGCAGGTTTTCCCAACATTTTACGCGTTACGCTTTTACCCTGTTATTGCAAGCAATATTTTCATTTTCATCTTTTCCCTCTTTATTATTTAAAAGAAACACTTTTTGAAATTTTAACAGACCTATTGATCTCATAGAAAACCAAAAGAAAATGCCCATTAGTAACAGAAGGAATGAGTGAATTAATAAAATTAATTAAAGAGTGGAATTTACGTCTTTAACTGGATATTTCTTTTCAAACTGCAAACGCATTGCCGTTGGATCGTGTATAGGCCAATGATGATGATGATTGTATGAAAACTAAAAATAATAGTAGCTATGAGTACAATATGATTTTAAATGATAAATAGTAATAATAATATTGCAGGCAAGCTGAGGAGAATGCTCGAGACGAAGAGAAGGATGATGGTTCGCGAACATTGCTGCCGATCGACGGACACGCTCTGCTCGGACGTCAACGATCGCACGACGATCAAGCTTCGGTAAGTTTTTCGTCCGCACAAATTATATACCAGACGAGCTTTGGACCCGCGACTTGGTCCGCGTGTCCTATATCCTCTGTAGAATATTGAATATTACAGGATGTAAGTGACAGCCTAGCAAATAATGAAACGGTGAACTCAGACGATCAAACTGAACAACTTTGTCCCATACAAAACTGCTATACCTACCCGACTCAAATGTATTCCTTAAATCAAATTCGACAATATCCTTCGCTAGATGCCGCTGGCGACGATGTTTATAATACCTACTATAAAATCGTAGAAAATAATACGCAAATCAAAAGCATATTTATTTTAAGTTTACCCAACAATCCGCTAGATGTCACTGTGCGATAAGGGGCGTACAAACATAAGTTTGCAGCTGGCGTGAGCAGATCGTATTCTTGATTGTTCTTATTTTAGTTGATATTTTGTATTATTTGCAGAAAATGAACAATTCAATTGCCGATCGCAATACAAATAAATTAGTAGAAATAAATCGCAACTGATTAAACTGTCGGAAAGACTAATTGAGGCGAAGTTAAGTTGGTTAATAATTTTGCCGCCAGCAAATTAAGTTTGTAATTTTCTACATCGCGCTGTTAAGATACGCCCCGACTTAATGACTTGATCCGCGCTTCTTACGGGTATCGCTTCTCGGCCTTTTGGCTAAGATCAAAGTGTAGTATCTGTTCTTTTCAGCTTAATATCTGAAAGTTCCCTCACTGAGGGACCAGTATATTAAACTGATTTTTGTGACCAGACGGGATGTTCGGGGCTCGCTCCACTCCCGTCACGGGTCGGCCCGGCATTGCAGTGCCGCCGGGATCGGCCCATATTAAACCCTAACATTGAATTTATCGAGCTATGAAAAAAGTTTTTTTAATTAGGTCATAGTTGTTTGCTTTGCAATTTGCATAACAGGTACAACGGTACAAGTCTAAACTTAACACTTTCGCTGCTAACGACCTACGTCGTAGGTCGGCGACAAATGAACCGCAGTGCTGAAGAAACCACATAACGAGTCGGTTAAATTGCATTTCGCCTGTGCTCATGACCTACCGCGCGAGTCATCGAAATCCATACGCCAGCGCGGGTGACCCACGACGCGAGCCACATTTATCGTTACAGCTTTACGACTGTACGCACGACCTACGAGGGGTGTCAACTTTAGCACTGTCCGAGGATCATGATTTTGAGCTTAGCAGCGAAAGTGTTAATGCCGGCGGCACTTCTTTGGGTCGAGTTGAGACTATACAAGGTCCAAAACATCCTTGTAATATTTAAAGGACCATCAAAATGAACAGCCATGACTATAACGACAATGTCAATTATTTTTTTCAATCTGCTGTTCCGGCTGTTCCATATATTTGAGTCGAGTGCCTAGGTACTGCAGTTTTTAAATCAAATAAAGTAATATATTTCAAACAAGATGTCCATACAAACAAGATGTTAGAATACATTTATCTTAAAACAACCGTTTTCTCATTCACAATCCTTCCCGACGCACTACAATGCCGCGCCAACCCCATTAGTATCCTGAATGCGTTCTTGTAATGTACACGAAGTGTGTTGTAGAGTTTCTGGCCGCATCTTCTCTACAACGGAACACCTTCCGACGCGGTGGTAGATTCAAAAACATGACGTCAAAAAGTTATCTGTGTGATATTATTTTGAATAAACAATTTTGACTTTTGACTTTTTGACACGTAGAGTTTTATGTGAAACAGAATTTTTTTTTTAATTCTCGATGTTCGCTCTATATTGAAAATTGTTAAATTTGATGGTCTCCAGGATGGTTCCTTTAAATATTACTAGGGTGGTTACAACCTTTATATAATCTCTTTAATCTTTTCTATGTACCATTCATTTTGTTGATGCCTAAGCCATATTATTCGGAGCGCTCTAAATACAAACGAAGTCTGGTTATATTTTAGTTTCTAGATTATTTCTGAAAAATTTCATTGACTTTAATTGGTTGGTATTGAAAATAAAACCAGACTTCGTTTGTATGGACTGCGCTCTGAATTATATCCTCTTAAAGATGATGTTTCGGACAGGTGTGCTCGTGCAACTGCCTCGGCAACAAGACGTGCGAGGGCGGAGCGCTGCTCGGCACCCCGGCGCCGCACCGCGCCTTCCGCGGCCGCCTCTCCATCGCACCCGAGCGGCTCGAACGCGCTTCCGTATAATATACAAGTCTTTAATTACCTACTTTAAGTTACATTACACCCTTTTTACGGTGACTTTTTGCAGCGACAGAGACTTGTAATATACCCAAAACCAAATGGATCGAGAAATGTATTCCGACGTCGCATCAAACTTCTTGATTTATGTGAATTTGGCGTCACAGTTGCGCAGAAGGTCTTTTTAGTGACAGTTTGACAATCTGGGCACCGGTAACACCAAGTTCAGGGTAATCTAGAAGCTTGATGTGTGCTATAACATCGTGGCTTCCTTGCGAGTGTATCAAAATTAAATTGTATTGCTGCAAAAAGCCACAGTGTGTAAAGGGCTAAAATAAATAAATAGCCAAATTAAAATAATAAGCGAAAGATGCTAGAAAGGGTGGCCAAAACAGAAAATTAATTAATACTACATTCATAAAATAAATGCTTGAAAAGTGTGTCAAAAATGAGTGAGACTCGAATCGAGAGATAGGTAGGCAGATACTATTCATATATAGGTCAATATACTAATCAAGCTGTAGCGACAAATTAGCTAGAGTCTAGCTAAGCTAGCTAAACTCTACTAGTGCGCACGCGTTATGAAACTGCTTCGGAAGTTTGGTAATAATTACCGAGCGAAGAAAAGTATCACGGTCGCGAGGACTTCGTTTCATTACTGCTTGATTAGGTATTGTAATGGGGAGTAGAAAATAATAATAGTTTATTAACACATAGATATTATGTACGAAAATTTTAATCATATGGATATCTCTGCAAGAGATTTGTAGTTAGTGGGAAAACGACATGGTTATGAATTAGTGTTTATGAATGTATGTAACGCGTGATTCAAATCAAAAAGTGTTACCACAATTATAGATTGTAAAATGGTTGGTAAAATGGTTTTCAGGTAATCTGATCAGCCCCTCTAGTATGATTTATCTATTTGCGCGCGACTCGGCTTTTTTCCTTACTACTTCGCGTAGGAAGAGGTAATTTTCTATGCAGCGCAGGCGCGTCGCGCTGGAGTAGAGAAATCATTCTATTAGTGCTGGTTTACAAAACTGTCAAAACGATGATGAATCATTGACAAAAGCCAACAATGCTATTTGAACAACTATTTAGTGAATTGGCGAGTTGGTGAGTGGCGGCGGGCTCACCCCCCGTCACACTGTACATAGTTTCGGTACTACTGGTGAAACGTGGATGTTCTGAGGTTTCCGAATATCTCTGACTACCCCCTCGGGGAATATAGTCGTGAGCATATGCTATGCTTTAGTGAATTCCAATTGTAAATTTTGTGAAAGACTGTGTTTTTATACTGTACGCCTAGCATGCCACCCTCGACAAATCGGGAATAATCTAAGCGTGCCTCTGTCTTTATTACTTCACACATGCCGAAATGAGCGGGCATGACGGTTTTCTCGCTTTGTCGTGCGCGGCATACTAAGCATAAGCATATGCTCACGACTATCTTCCCATAGGGAGTAGTTAGGTTTTGTGAAAACTCGGAACATCCACGATTCACTAGATAACGGAGGTTTCGGTTTATTTTGTCAAAAGTAAAAAATTCTTCCATTGTTCTAGATATTAAGTAGCTAGTAAGTAGCATTGATGTTTGTCACGTGCCAATTAGAATTAGTATAGTACCATAATAATATAAGTATAGTACACGAAGTATCACAAAATGTTAAATAGTCTGCTTTAAAAGTAAGGACACATTTTTACCACGAAATTAAATAGGTTATAAGATACAGTGCCATGTTTATACAATATTATTCAAATATAAGTATAATCCTAGCACACAGCGTCGCTCTGCGGTGAAAACCTCGTATACTTAGTACGAATTCGATGAGCGCAGTTTTTTTTGGCGCTTTCGATGGTGGTCCCATAGAGAAAGTTGTTCAGTTTGACGGTCTGATCATCCTCTTAAAAAAGAGTCATCATATTTATAAGGACCCTGTATAATGATGTCGCCAAAACGAGGAAGGTAATAAAGGCAGCATTACATTATGCTTCAGATAGCATTAAATCTGAAGTACATCGACCGGTCAGTTTGAAATAAACATGAAACATACAATATTTCGGATTGCAGCGTAATGCAAAGCGGCTTTTAGACAAGAAATTTTACACTGCGGTGTTACAATTGATAATACCTACAGGTTACCATAAAACTGGGCTATTTGGAATCAACGAGTTAGGTCTTTATCGGGTAAAGGGTAAGGGTAGTACATTTTCGGTAAACTGGATCGTAATTTTTCTCGCACTTTATACTTACATAAAGTTTAAGTTGTGAACTTAACCATAGTAAAGAAATTAAATATTCACAAGAAGTCGGTAAGACGTCCTATACCACTAGGTAGATAGGTAAATAAAATACCTACTTTAGTCACTCGAAACTACACAAAATCATAAAACTCAAAGGATTAATATAAAAACAATTATAATTGTCGATACTACAGGAAACACTATCGAAAAATAAATACTTTTATTGCGAGCTGCTCTTTTGCATAAAATAAAAAATCGTCAGTCGATGTATATCGTAGAGAAATGGTTTCATGTTACATAAACCTACGACCGTATTCACATTTCAGGATAGCCAGAAACAAACATAAACACCCGCTTAATTATTACCTTGATGTATTTTTGTTATTCGAGATAGCCCATTTTATGGTAGGTACTGAAATTGTGTTGTGTACTTCCTGTGTTAAAATTAAATAAAGAAAAGTCATCAAGCACTAATTAAATCGTTAATGTACCTATTAATCTGTGATATGATTTGATCTCTGTTTTTTGCTAACAATTATTTTAAGTACCTACCATTAATTTTATTAATTAAAATATTATTATAAGACACCTTTAATTGTAAATTTTAATTATTTCTTTACATATTAGGTATACTTTGTTATTTTGTATTTTAATACACATTTTTAATGTCATTTTGTGCCAAATTGATTGGTGTTATGAAATAAATGTTTCAAAAAATATGTTTTTGTGTTTATTGCATTGACATGAATACTATAGACTCATACAAAATCTTAGCGAATTTTTGTCCGACTCTGACACATAAATCAATTATGTATGCTATTGGTTGTCACGAATATATTGTTTTACACTCATAAAATTAGTCGTTTTTGGTATGATTACTGTCAGTTAGTACAAAAAAGAGCTCGTATGAGCTCTTTCGGTTCTGCCATTTTTGGATCGTTGATTGTGAATCTAGTGAGATATCAATGGTTAATTGGTATCATACAAGGAATATAACTAAAAGTCCATATAAAACGTAGTAAATTAATTAAGTTGTTATCATTGTATCCTTTCCCTTTGGTAATTAATACTATGATTAACCGACTTGCTAAAGTACCTATGAAATTATAGAGTACGTACTAATCCTAAAAGAAAAGTAAATTGAACTATATAATTCCATAGGTACAATTTGTACTATGACGGAATATAAATAATCAAATTACGTATAAAATATAGATGTGTCGATGTTTATCGATCTCCAGTAAGATCTTTAATAATTTCAAGGGGTTTATGTGGGCCGATCCCGGCGGCACTGCAATGCCGGGCCGACCCGTGACGGGAGTGGAGCGAGCCCCGAACATCCCGTCTGGTCACAAAAATCAGTTTAATATACTGGTCCCTCAGTGAGGGAACTTTCAGATATTAAGCTGAAAAGAACAGATACTACACTTTGATCTTAGCCAAAAGGCCGAGAAGCGATACCCGAAAGAAGAAGCTCGGATCAAGTCATTAAGTCGGGGCGAATCTTAACAGCGCGATGTAGAAAATTACAAACTTTATTTGCTGACGGCAAAATCTTTAACCAATTTAACTTCGCTTCAATTAGTCTTTCCGACAGTTCAGTCAGTTGCGATTTATTTATACTAATTTATTTGTATTGCGATCGGCAATTGAATTGTTCATTTTCTGCAAATAATACAAAATATCAACTAAAATAAGAACAATCAAGAATACGATCCGCTCACGCCAGCTGCAAACTTATGTTTGTACGCCCCTTATCGCACAGTGACATCTAGCGGATTGTTGGGTAAACTTAAAAATGATTTGCGTATTATTTGTCTACGATTTTATAGTAGGTATTATAATTATTATGTATTTTAGTACTCTGTGTTATTACCAATTTTATTTAGGTAGGTAAAACTTTTAAGAAAATCAATGGACACGCTCATTACATTTCAAAAGAATGTGTCTAATTATATTAATAATTAAATATTTCCAGAATTATGAATGGCTGTTAAGATAATGTTAAGGCACTGACCTATGCCTAATTACCATGAATTACCTAAAAGCAAGCGTATATAATGGTCCTTGTATGAGATAGGAAATCATTTAACAGAATGTATTTAAATAGGGCATTGTTTTGCTTCCTCCTTTCTGTAATTATGGTCAGGACTACTGCAATATTCTTTCCTTCCTCTGAATCCGGTATTGACGGTGTCAGGAAGGCACCTAGATGTAAGTATCGTCTTTTGTTTTCATTATTGGCGTAGGTAGCCAGCATTTTATTTAGAAGTGAACCTTGGTTTACGGTAACTATTAAGTAATCTGTGCCTAGGTGAACTAGGTCCACTCCTAAACAAAATGCTGACAAAAGTTTTGTTCACATAAATCATCATTCATTCATCCGAATAAATAAATAATAAAAGTGTCAGAATATCTCTATCTCCTCGGGGAATATAGTTGTGAGCAAATTCATGCATGTAAAACGGTTAGGTAGTATTTAGTAGGTTAAAGTAATGCAACTGTTTACCCTAACACCCTGTATATACGTCCCACCACTGCAGGGCACAGGCCTACCCACAGGGAGGGTGTGTGGGCAACACGCGTGCCCAATGCGAAATGGTAGACTTCACAAACGCATCGGAATTTCTTCTTCAGCGTGCATACAGGTTTCCTCACGATATTTTCCTTCGCCGTTTGAGAGCAGTCGGTATTACGCACAAAAGATAGAAAAACTCATTGCGGATTCTAACCCGGACCTCAAGATGAGTTTCTTCTCCTCTCCGCAACGAACGCACCACCGACGCTCTAGTATTATTCTAATTTAGTAAACTGTACTATTTTCAGGGAACATACCATGGCTTGGCGTCGGGATGCGATGTAACGGGTGTCCGCCAAAAGCATGTGAAGACGATGAAGCAATAATACACGGCTACTGCTGTGGATGCGCTTACGCTTTAGGTCTGTCTTTATTTACATTTCTTTTAGCTTTTTTCCTCTTTGGTGTATTCAGGAAACTACTATTTTAGATGGAAAACAGTCGGGTAAGGGTTGTGCCATATCTGGCAGCACAGAATAGCATTTTTTCACGCTCTATCCTTTTCTGTCGCTCAGGAGCGTCATTGGCTAGGGCGAGAAAGGTCGCAGCACTGCCGGTGCTGCTGCGTGCGATCGCATTCCCGCTATCTTTCTCGCCCTAGCAAATGACGTTCCTGAGCGACAGAAAAGGATGGAGCGACGGAAAAATGCGAGACATTTACAGAGCCAAGACAAGTTAGTCATAGTTTGGCAGCTGCTGTTACAGTTTGATTGACCTCTGCCTTTATACTTACCGATACATGCATCTTTCAACCTTATGATACAGAACGATTTTTTAAACTCTTTTCCAATTTTCTGGGCTGGTTCAGATCATCAAACTGAACAACGGTTACTATGGGAGCAAACCTGAAATTGTTAAAAAGATCAGCTGTTTCATACATTTGAGAGTATCAGTCGAGTTTCAATTTAGTATGAAACTGCAGATTTGTTTTCTGCGATTTCATCTTTGCTCCCATAGTTACAGTTATACAGTTTGATAGAACAACCCCTGAAAATTGGCGTGTTTAAAAATCACAGAGTATAACTATTTATTAGTTTATTACCATACTACTCTTCTTGGGCAATCAAAAAACTTCTAATGCTGGTTGGCAAATCTCTCCACTACAGGAGACTAGAGATTCGGATTACAGTTGTTCTTAAATCTCTGAAGGTTTTTGACCGAATTAAGTAAAATAACCAATGCCCCACTTATCTAATCTATTATTTTAGACGTGTAGAAGTCTGTTATGTTAGCTATCTTATCAGCTAGCTATTCATAACTCAACGACTCAAAGGTTAATGACTGACAACTTTACAGATAAACTGCCGGTGCTGTGTCCAGAGTTCCTGCAGTGCCCTCTCAACCTGCACGGGTTGTGTCATGATTACGAATACATGATGAGATGCTGTTGTTAAACTTAACAAACGGCTCACGTTTTGAGTACCTACTTATGCTAAATAAGTGGTTTAATTCATACAAATCTCACTCTTAAGACAAGTTTATTCCGAATGCGTAAATGCGCGATGCATACAAACGAAGTCTGATGATATTTTCAATACTAACCAATTAAAGTCAATTGAATTTTGCAGAAACAATCTAGAAAGTAATCTCTATGCTTCTATTTTGTCCGATTTTCGTTAAAATATACAGTTTCAGTACTAGGATTAAAAATCTTTGAGGCACTATAACTTCTAAACTATACATTTTAACGAAAATTTTACAAGATACAAGCAGTTTCAGTACTAGGATTAAAAATCTTTGAGGCACTGTAACTTCAAAACTATACATTTTAACGAAAATTTTACAAGATACAAGCATAGAGATTACTTTCTAGATTGTTTCTGAAAATTTTCACTGACTTTAATTGGTTAGTATTGAAAATAATACCCAACCTTCGTTTGTATGGAGCGCGCTAACAAATTACCGCTATAATTATTACGCTATTTATTACGCTAATAATTATATTTTAGTTTCTCTGAAATCTTTTATTGAAAGTTTACGAGACTAATTGAGTTTACGGGACCATTAATACAATTTCATTTTTCAATACCTAATTTGTGTTCAAGTTTTTTAGTTATACTAATGTCATAAATGAAATAATTAAATACTAATAGGTAGGCATTCATTAGAGAAAATTGATCTGTATGATTTCAAATAATAGTTTCAAATGTTTCTGTTTAGAACTTTTGTTTTGAACAATAAGAATAATAAATAAATGGTATTTGCATAAGATGGGTGTTGTTAGTCACGAAAATGTTACAAAATAAAACATCTTTTATTTATAGCATACTGTTTTAATTTCTAAGAAACCCTCAATACAGAATTACAGTGGGTTAGCGGATTGATTTAAGTAAACTTAACTCAGACATAATAGTACAAAAATAACGACATACGTGAGTAAGATAGATCGACGGATAATAAAATAATTTATACCAAGTACAGTATTTCAAATATCTGCCGACACTTCATTCTTTTATATAAATTTTCTTAATACTTCTGTAGAAAATAGGATGAAATTAACTTTTACGAGCAACAATATAAAACGGACATTTGAAATACTGAACAACCTCCATTAAAATTTAAAACTATCACAATATTGCTGTGATTGATATATGAATATGTCTTTTAATTAATACTATGTTCCCGCCGGATTGTAGTGTAATAGATGGCTACATACGTTAACTATAATATCTGTCTAATTTATCTAAGGCCAATTTGCTATATCTACAATTTTGTGTTAAAAATTACAAGTTTAGAAGTAAGAAATTCTAACACAAAATTTTCAAGACAGCACAAACCCCAGTACGCCTCAATATACATACATATTGAATAATAAACACCCAGTGCATACGTAGATTTATAATTAGTACCTCAACAGTGTTCAAAAATTAAAAAATTAACATAAGCTGGAATAGAAACAAAAATTAGCCTACACTTCGTAATGGACAGCATTGAGAATAAAATTCAACTTACTTTTTAACTTTACAGCTAGGTATGAACCCCCACGAGCATGATACAAGTCTCGTAGCAGAGTTGCGCTTGCGCTAGACCATACAAAACATGCGCGAATTCCTCACACACAATTACCTATGTTGCTCTCTGTTGACCTGCTTCATTTGGAAACTGCACAAAATTAACCTACGATATTCATTATATATAAATATGTATAAACATACACCCATCCACTTCAGCTCGTACCTTTACTAACAAGAGAACCGGACACGGAAAGCAACTTAGGAGAAGTTAGCTTACGACGTAACTTACGATCGAGCGGGCCGCGAGCGATGCGGGTTTATTAATATTGTTTATTTATAATGTATGATGCTATTAAACGTTTGTGGTAATTGCATTTTAGTTGTGGGTGTGGCGGCCGGCGCCCCCTACCCCCACTTCCCTTGCGTCTTGCCGCCAGCCTGTAACAACGTACACTTTAGTTAGTTTAATAATCTAACACTAATACACCGAAACAGAGGTCTAAAGGTAAAATTCATTAAGTGTGCTTATGGTCGCTAAACGCATGTGCCTCCTGAGAGATGGATTACCGAAACCGGGCGATTACAGGTTACAGTACCAGATTTACAGTAGACAAATTTTAATAGCACGCCAAATTAAATTGACCAATCAGGATGTGCCTAGAACCTGACCTTTAATGACTTGCCACGATTGGCTAATTGTTTTAGCCGCTATCCGACTTTACACCCTTTGATTACTAAACGACTTCGGGTTTTATCTGAGACTCTGCGCAAACGAAGATTGCCGAGGTTAATTATTTTCCTGGATGTACTGTACGGTATCCTCCTCATTTACCATGTTTTTGAAGGGTGAAGAGAATAAATATGTAGGGGTCAACACAAAAGATCCCAATAGGTCCAATTGTTGCTGGCGTGCCAGACCCCATAGTAAGATTTACGAGCTTTAAATCCGCAGATATTTTAAGGAGTGCATTATTATTAACCAATATTCACATAAATATGTTTTTTTTAAATCCAATAACCACATCACATTGTTAATAAATGGTGCTCCATGAATTCTACCTATAGACCAGCAATTTACAATACAATAATAAATACAAGATAACAAAATTATCGCATCGAGTCATATTTTTGGATCACTCACATCCTTCCACCATGTTTGGAAGACCTATGGTGACATACAAAACCATATCAAGCACATGCAATATAATTATACAATTCAACTAATTACAATAAACACGTTGTAGATTTGATATTGGTTTGTTAATCAATGGGACCTTGGCAGCCGAGTATGCTTGAAGACAAAGAACACATCATTATTCCGCAATCGTTCCAACACCAATAGTGACAGTATATTACTGAGAAAAGGGCCCGAGAAAGTGATTCAATATTCAAAATGATAAAATAAATGAAAAAACTTTAGGTTTACATTATTTTATAGCATAGCAAGGGCAGTAAGTAGATGATGATTATTTTGTAGCATTACAAAAGGTGTTTAATTTCACTAACTGTCAGTTGCACGTACATTCATTAAAGTTAATCTTCCATTAAATATCTTGCTGTCACTTTTTGTCTTGTTGACTTAGTAAAAGCTAGCAAGAGATTTAATGGAGGATTAACTTTAACGAATGTACGTGCAACTGACCGTTGGACCATTAAAGACAAATAAAGATTTGTGTTATTTTAATATCTTTTTAATCAATATCAAGGTTTTTCTTAATATGCTGTGGTTTTCTAAGAGGATGGTTAGACCATCAAACTAAACAACTTTCTCTACTAAATCATTTGCCCCATACATTTGGGTCGAGTAGGTTTCCAGTTTTAAATGGAACAGATGATTTTTCTCTTATTTCTATGTTAGTCCCATAAAGAAAATTGTTTAGCTTGATCGTCTGATCATCCCTTTTAAAAGCCATCAACATCATTAAACAACATCCTATACAGGGTAGTAATAAGGTCCCGCTTTTAAACGGGAAAAGCCTATTTTAGATTAGCAATAGAGATTTATATTGCTGAATTATGGTCTATCCACGATACTGAACAATATGCATCGTATTTAAAACACCCTGTATATTTACATTCTAAAATATACTTTAACTATTTTTATCCCATCTAACAAGAGATTTTTCTTCATCAATTTCAACCACACAGATTAACATAATCTGTAAAACGAAATAAACATACCTTGGTGGACGACATTCAGCAGCACGAAGACTTGCCGGTGTCGATGGGGCGGCCCTGGTCGATCCTGACCGACGTGGGGGCCGGTGTGGAGCCGGCGTGAGGCGGGCCCACGCGCGCCTTTATCTCCGCCGCCATCGTCATGAAGGCCTGCTCCACGTTCGTAGAGTTCTTGGCTGACGTCTCGAGGAACGGTATGCCTAGTTGCTCGGCGTATTGCTGTGGACGGTTGAATGACACGTTAGTTATATTATACACCACTTACTAGTATTTAATTACTAACATAACTTTAAGAGTGTATTCAGAGCATGAATATAAACAACTTTCCCTAAGGAACATGGGTCAATTACAAGCAAAATTTTTGTGGACCTCCCAAAAGTGTGATCCACCAATTATTCTCGTTTTTCGGTAATTAAAAACAAGTGGTGTATTGTATACTAGACTAGCTTATGCCCGCGACTTCATCCGCACCGGCTCTCGTTATTGTAGCTACATAAAATATGCAGGGTGTAAACTTAAATGCATTTCATGCTAGGGACCATCAAACTGAACAACTTTCACAATGGGACTAATATTTAATAGAAAAAAAAACCTGTGATTTCATATAACATTTAAAATGTCAATAGCTACTCGACTAAACTGTCTGATACAGCAAATTTTTTTTTCGCGATCTCAATGTTGGTCCCATATTACAATTTGTTGAGTTTGATAGTCTGAAGCATCCCCTTGTATGTGGCTAATCTTTGCTATTTAATTTGATTTTGCTATTCAAAAAACAAATAATTTTATTCAACACAAAGCTTTAAATTGGATAAACATGCAGAGAAAAAAAACTATAGATACTTAGTCATCGAAAAAAAAAACTTATTGACAGACGTGGGAGTAACTAGGTGACTCACGGAGGTGGCCCTCACACTTCGATAATTAAGTTATCATTAGACTCAACTTTTATTTGACCCTAAAGGCTTATTTACATAATCAATAACTTGACTGATACACCGGGAGTCCCTCGCGTGCAAAAATATGATAAATATAACAGATTTAGGTCAAAAAAGATTATACATAAATTTTTTAATTCACCATTTCTATCATTTTAAGACAAAATTGTGTAAACAGACTATGAGTATTGATAATTGTTTGTTAATTTTTTCACGAAAATGTAAAGTGTTGGCATTATTGGTTGGTTTTTAATTAATTAATTGACGGCTCGATAGCACAGTCGATAGTGAACCTGCCTGCTGTGCCGAGGGTTCGCGGGTTCGTATCCCGTAAAGGACAAATATTTGTATGATGAATATGAATATTTGTACCCGAGTCACGGATGTTTGTATCTACTCTATATCGTTGTGTAGTCATCATAATACAAGTCCAGGCTAGATTCTGGTACTTTAAATGTGACTAGATAATTTATGTGACAATGTTCAAGATATTTATTTATTATTCTGTTTATCCATTACATTAATGTGATGATTGGGATTAATATGCAACGTTGCATTTCACATTTTATTTATTTATTAATTAATGTGAAAGGAAGAAAGAAAGGAAAGGAGAAAAGAGAGAGAAACGAGTGTGCTGAAACGGCGGTTAAGAGAGATGAATGGAAGAGGATGACATATTGCGCCGACCCCAAATAATATTTTAAAAATATCAGACATATTTTTTTAAATTAATATCAAGAAGGGTCATCCCCACAAACCGGTTTAGGCTCAATGCTCTGCTTGACAGAGAGTCATTTTTATAGTTATCTGGTCAAATAAATGTAGACCTTAGATCTGCATTCCAGGCACATTCCAGGATAACATGTACGGTCTTCCACCTTATTGCACACTATACACACGGCGACACAAAACCAAAATAAGCTGACCGCGCGTAAGTAGAGTAATGTATAACGTCGCGCGGCCAGCTTATATTGGTTTTGCGTAGCTTGATGTGTCGCCGTGTGTACATAGTAGTGAGAGGGTTTAATATCCATCAAATGATAAAACTTATTATGTTTTGACACAGTAGAAAATTGTACTAAATGCATTAAATTTAAAAAAAGAAGCTTACATTAGCCGTGGTGTAGTCAACAACTTTCTTGGTGGTGAGGTCGCACTTGTTGCCGACCAGGAGCTTGTTAACGTTGTCGCACGCGTAGCGGTCAATCTCCTCCAGCCATTGCTTCACGTTGCTGAACGAGTCCTGGAAAGTGATACAAGATTAATTGTATTTCTCTCTTTCAGCTCTTCAGTCACACCTCTGAGGGGCTGTTCAATATACTTAACTTAAAACCTCGCAACACGGCTTTAAGATGACAATACAGGGTCCTTCTCAATATGCTGACACTTTTTTAAGGGGATGATCAGACCATCCAACTGAACAACTTTCTCCGTGGCACCAACATGGAAATCGCTAAAAAAAATCAGCTCTTCCATACAAAACTGCAAACCTACTTGAGCCAAATGTATGGGACTACTGATATTTTTTCGCGATTTCTTTGTTGGTCCCATAGAGAAAGTTGTTCAGTTTGACGGTCTGATCATCCTCCTAAAAAACTTTCAGCATATTAAGTTGGACCCTATATGTAACTTATAAAAGTATTGTATAAAATAGCTTTTAGGCTTTTGTAGTATGTTAGTGTTACATTTAGGTTCCCTGAAAGAGAAATCTTAAATTATGTGATCAGGGTGCACTGAATGGTAAAAGAACTCTTAAACAACATCTGATTTAGTAAGCCTAAATGATCAGTAAGCGTGTAGCCCAGATTGAAAAGTTTCTTCACCACGATAATAAGCCAAACTAAATAACATGTCATCGACTGAACAGATGAAGACTTACCTAAATTTACTTTGAATTCAAGATATTGGTTACAAGGCCTTTCGACTAAGAGGAAGTAGAAATACAAAGCTAAAGTAAAACAACGAAATCAATTGTTTACTTATAGTAAGATTCCTTACAAAATGTATTTAGCAAACCTTAACCTTGTTTACTCAAGATCAAAAACTTGTGTTTGCATAAACAGAGTATAAGCACAGATTATTTAATAGCAACATGAAAACAAAAAACAAACCACTTTAACCCATCGTGTGTCGAGATTTCAGACACAATAGAAAATGTATTGTGTCTAGATGAGATTTGTGTTCCGACAGACGGGGGATTAAGAGAATAGTCCTTGCAAAGCGCCCGAGTGCACTGTATACAAACGATGTTAGATCCTACTTTCAATACTCACCAACTAAAGTCAATGGAATATTAACACAATTTAGATTTGTACCATCTCTTAGCCTGTGGTTTGTCAGATTTTCGGTAAAATATCAGTTACGACGACATCGAGGGGACTAGTCATGGTTATTGCGACCTAATATGACTGCTCCCTCGATGTCGTTATAACCGATTTCAACTTCAATGCTAGAATTAATTTAAGATTTGTATGGAAATCTTTGAGTCACTGTTATGTTGAAACTATACATTTTAACGAAAATCTAACAAACCATAGGCACAGAGATTAGTTTCTAGATCATGTTTAAAATTTCATTGACTAAGTGATTTTAATATCCTAAATATGATTAAACTTCATTTGTATGGAGCGTGCTAACTAAATGTCCTCTTATGGCTCCTGTAGTCAGCATCAGAGAAACTAGACCCCTCTGTCTTAATCTTTATGGGGGTTAGATTTCTCTGATGATATAGTTGTCCCTTGTTTGGATGAATTCGCTTTTAGTGATAAGACCGCCATTTGTGCCCTTTCGTTCTTTTTATTCCGTTTTTGTTGCTGTATATTTTTGGTGTGCAAATAAAGAATATGTATTTATGATGTTGTGATGCTGACTGTACAAGTTGACCAAGAGCACTATGGAACGCTGGTGTTCACCAATCAAGGGGCTCGTTTCGTGCTGCGCTGACTTCGTCGGTGCGTATCACGTTGGGGCATCGTGTACTGAAGCCATTAGAGTTACATTTCCAGTATTAGAAATGTCTAACATCATTTAATGACCCACCACTTCACATTAAACACAATTCAAGTTGTATTACCACATAATTACAGTGAACCATTAGAAGTTAATTGATATTCGCTGCATGAGAGCGAGCTCCAGAACTCTGGCCTGTAGCCAATTTACAAAGAACATATACTAACTACACAAAGTATGTAAACAAAGACCTGCTGGTGTAACCTAGTAACCTATATATCACAGTTAGGTATAAGCTTCTCTTCCTGTAGGGATAGCATGACACACACACGACAAAGCGTGAAAACCGTCATGCGCGCTCATTTTGGCATCAAGATTTTTCTTGTTTTGTCGGGTGTGGCATGCTGGGCCTACTGTAGATGTTGTATGAGATGACCCAGGAATAAAGTTGCAATTGCAGTATTTTTATGGGTTAGATCCATGTCGCTTGGACTGAAATTTCATCCTAAAACCCGAATTATGCTAATAGTTAACATAACTTAACCTTAAATAGTGGAGTAATAGTAAGTGTTCGTTTTGTTACAAAATAAATTTTTAAAATGAAAAAATAAATTAAAAGTATTTGTAAGAGGGGTTATGTACAAAACGCAAAAACATAATACTCTACCTTCTTATCGTGTGGGCAAGCCCTGGTGTCAGAGATTTTTCAGACCGCCTTATGGCCTCTGTTTTTGTGTAACGACTACTACCACGAGAGATAATAGCCGGGACCAACGACTCTACGATACTCTATTATAATTATATATGCCCAGATGTAGAATTCTCAATTTTATGCAGAAGCTAGGTAATTTACACATTTTTATGATAAAAAGGTTTGTTGTGATTCAATCACAATGGATAGGTCTGATGAATCATAAATTGATTACTACATTTTTATTGTCCCTGTCATCTTAAAATCATGTCTTATTTAATAGCAGTAGTAGGAAACTACTGCTATTGCTTTAAAATTTGCAAAAGCTAAAGTTAATTTACTAAAATATCTAAAAGATTGAGTTTTCACAATTTCACTTAATTTTGTTAAGTGGTCAAATACAAACTAAAATGTCTTCTATGAATTTATAGACATCATACTTAACATTCTGGCATAATATGCCAATAAAAACATAAATCTTATATTTGAACTAGTTTTTCAGTATGATTAACTATGATTTGGTATGCAATAAAGAATAATTGATTAATCCAAAACCATTATTCAATAAATGCCATATAATCTGGTCCATAACTGAAAATTTATGTAGAGCTGTTAAACACCTAGTCAATTTATAATAATGAAGGTCATTGATTCATCTGTGCTGGCCTCTGGGTCAAGGTACAAAAACACATTACAAAGAAAATAAATAATATGAAAGATCACTGCTTAGAAACTGAATTGGCAGATAAAATTAATTGAATTAGGATTCGATTTTTTTAAAGTAGCTTGTTCTATGTTATATGCGTTGCAGGTGTGTTACTGGGCGGTCGTGTGTCTGTTGTATGGTCTCTGGCCTGCTACAAAAGTCCACCATTTTGTGATGGCTCAAGCGTGTTTTTGTACAACAACAATCCTTGAGATCACCCAAATGTCTATTACCAAACAATTTTAAGAATATTTGGTGTTTATACTGGAGATTGGCAAAATAATCGACATCACAATGGGAGTCACAAATTTAAGATTAGAATATGTTACACTGCAGGGCAAGGGACATTCCCCAGTTCATCCAATACAACATCAACTTTGGCTGAATGTATCTAGAGGTTACAGAATGAGCCAACATACACAGAACATACAAGAGGATACATATAAGAGGATACCATTTCGGATAATATCATATTGTGGAGTTGGTACTTGCAGTCGAAAAGTACAGATGAAGCTCAGAGGAGCTGATGTTAGTTCGAATAAATAATAAGATAGGTTTTAACTCAAAATTATAAAGGTAAAAGAAATGAACATGAAAATATACACCAATCGAATGGATTCGCGTTTTCCTAGCGAGAGAAAATTTGTATGTTGTTTTTCTGATGGTTCCGTCATCCAGGAAACACCGGAACGCTCATAGATATTTTGAACACTGTCAACCAAGGAGTTCGCCACAATATCATTGAAAAAAGATGCTCCTTTCATCATAAATTGACTGATGAAAGAGGGAGACTATGTAAACGAAGCTTTCATGCCTAATGAATCAGTTCATTTTTGTTTGCTTGTACACCATTTTGAGGCAAAAATGATTTGTAATCATTTTAGCAATGAATGAAAGCACTAACATGCTCATGGATACATATTAAGAATCTTGTTTTGGTAGTAAGTAGGGTGAGAGTGCCCGAGCGGTGGGTTGAGACAGAGTTCAATAAATTTTACAAACAAATTATTTAATATTTTTGTTTTTAAATCCCAATGTTGAGACCATGATAATTCGATTCTACTCTCGATTGCAAACAAACTACTTTCTAGTTTTGTGTTAATTTATTAACACATATATTTGATTGGTTTGATTGATTGAAGTAAAAAAATCATACCTGGTCCGTGCAGTCGTAAACAATGATAATTCCATGTGCTCCTCTGTAGTAAGAAGAAGTGATTGTCCTAAATCTCTCCTGACCCGCTGTGTCCCATATTTGTAACTTTATTGTCTTTCCATCTAATTCTACGGTTCTAATTTTGAAGTCGACTCCGATAGTACTGATGTAGCTCTCTGTGTATGTGTCATCAGCGAATCTGAGCAGTAGACACGACTTGCCGACGCCTGAGTCTCCGATCAGGAGGAGTTTGAACAAATAGTCGCTGCAATCAGACAATTTTCAGTCAAGTATTTAGAAACTGAAATAGTTATCTATACTAACTTCGATATACACGTCAATATAGTACGCTAGAGACTAAAATTATAGATAAAAAATATAGGAGGCGTATCTTTTTGTTATTCCACTTTTGAACAAAGAAAACTACCACTTGTTTTGTGTAACATAAACACATATTACAGTAACTAGTAGCGGAATCAGGAAGTGAGGAATGTGATCCAATCGTTTTACAAATACGCCATTCACGAGCCATACGATTACGTTTTTACGTTTACTTCGATGGTACGGGCAGGTAACTACCACGAATACACAATGAGTCACCAGATCTACATTTAATTTATTTGGTAATCCAATGGTTTTGGCACGCGCGGAATATTCAATATTCCATAATATGAAAACATAACTGAAATACAAAACCATGAATTTGCTAAAACCAATGGATTTCTTGCCCATCCTTGTTTTTAGATAACATGGTAATAGGGGTACTTACTATTCTGGATTCATGTTTGTACTATAAATGAATTTTTCTCAAAATTATGAAGTAGCAGAATAAGTTGTAAATACTTCAGTTCTTTGTTTCGAAGCACTAAATAGCAAAAAAATTAAAATTATACGTAGAATAATGGCCGCCACACAGAAACACCCACACTGACGTAAGTCAGAAATTCGACAGGAGTGCCACTTGGCAAAAATTAAAACTGCGTTCATAAATAGTGTAACGAAAAATAACGAATAACGCGATAGTTAAAATTTTGTTTTTAGTACGATGATAAAATCGGAGGTGAATCTCCTGCGGTGCCGTAGTATGATGCGCGTGATCCATATTTTAAGGAAAAGCTGCACTTTGTGATGGAAGCAAGCTGCTTTACATAGTGATAGAAGGGACCAAAATAAACGATTTGACCTGCAGCAGTGCAACTTTCCTCTCTTAGGAACACAGATGGCACCACTTCTTTAAATAAAACTTCAAAAAATTCTACAAGCCTAACGGCTTCAGCGATTTCGATAGTTATTAGGTCAATCGAAAGAACATTTATTAGCTTATGATAAAAAAAAAAAATCTATAATGGCTGCCAGTCGCTCGACAGATAGAACAAAGTTTTGGTTGTACTAAGCAAGTCTAGAATTTGCTACCAACCGTAACAAAATATAAGCTTGCCAAAAATAATGTTAGGCAAGTTCAATCATTGTCTCCGAAAAAGTAGATTTTTAAACAAGTCGAATCAATCAAAATTAAAAAAAGAAATTGAATTTAGTTAGTGGTAGCATTGCGCGCTAATGAATTTGTCAAAACAAAATGGCGTGGCGTGTTTGAAAACATTTTGATGAAATTTTCTGCGCATTTTATCCAAATTGTTTATAAAATGGCAAAATCGACTCAGAAATGTGAAGTGTGCGGCTTAAGGAGAAAGTCCAATGACATTTTGTTCGCAAGAAGAGACCTAGACCGGTAAGTATAAAGTGCTTAGTAATTTTAGTATTAACTAGTTATATGTTCAAATATTGGAACTAATATACAATAATGCGATTAGACATCTACATGCCGTGGTAATTCAGTGACGAATACCATTCCTGCCGTTCGGGAGGCGATGGTTCGATCCCCGTCCAGGCCGACTCGTACCCATGAATTTTATGGAATTTATGTACGAATTGTAACACCACTTGCTTTTCGGTGAAGGAAAACAGCTTGAGGAAACCCGTATGCTTCAATTTCGAGGTATGTATTGTACCTTCTGTTCATTATAAGTGCCGACGCGACGGGCTCATTTCCCGTCCCTCTGGACAGTGTTTAAGTAATACCTACTAGTATGTAGAACTATAGGTAAATACTACTACCTATTCTGTCCTACTAGTGAAACGTGGATGTTTCGAGGTTTCATAACATCTCTGACTACCCCCTAGGGAAATATAGTCGTTAGCATATCCTTATGCTGCTACATCTACATGATAGTATTAAAGCAAGGATACATTGCTTTCGCTTATCGTAAACCAAATAGCATCAAGCAGTAAAATAAATTAAATTAATTAAGCATTAATTAAATTTGGCTCAACTAGAAGGTCTATAAATTGAAAATCATAGTCATTTCATCCTCTCCAGAACCCACTGCCCCTGGTTTCGAATGTTTACCATCTACTTCGTTCGGGACGTCGTCGCCGTGTTGAAGAAACAGGTGACTATTCATAGTGTACTTTATTGTAGTTGTTTGTATGAAATCGCATTAAATTTGGCTTAACTAGAAAGTCTACGTTTGGTCTGTCTACACACCTAAACACCTTTGATTAAATTAAAATAACTAAAGACACATTTTCGTACTTTAAGAATAAAAATACTTACGCTTAGAAGGAAATTATAAATATTAAAACAACATTACATATGTTAGGACAATCGATTATTATCATCTTTCCCACGCCGAATCAATCCACTGCAGAGCATTAAACCTCCTCCCCAATTTGCCATATATTTCAGACCAGCACCAATCTATCCTCCAAGTCTTGCTTGCTCCTAAGCGAAGCTTCTATTGATGTCATCATAATATTATTAGTTTACATGAATAAGAACGTGAATTAATCTTGACATTTTTGTAGTTACTTCTGCTACGGGCTCGGACTTCAAAACAACTTCTTCAACAAAAAGGCCACAAGGAGTTGCAGGTTTGTAATTTAATTATAGAAAATTCATTTATGAATCAAACAAAGAATTAAAAATAAAACGAGTGTAGTAGTAGTTTCTATGGTCCAAACATTTATTTCGTTTTCGACCCATGTTCCTTAGGGAAAGTTGTTAGTTTCAGTGTCTGAATACACCCTTAAAAGGAAAGAGCCTCGTTACGTTCCACCCAGTATAAGTTAGAAACTCATTGGTACATGGCATGACGTCCGTACGGATTCTAACCCGGACCTCTATGATGAGTATTCATACCTCTCCGCAACGCTTCACCGACTGATGCTCTGTACTTACTTTATTTTGGAGATTTTTTTGTAACAAAATCGTGGGCATATCTTCCAACAGGAAGGATGTAGGTATATTAAGTTGTTTGTAACTTAGAATACATAGGTCACCCTTGCTTTTTGTAAACACGGTCCTGATTAAAGGTCCGTAGTGTAAAGACTTCCGTAGCGAGATAGCATATGCTCACGACTATGTTCCCCGAGGGGGTAGTCAAGAGATATTCTGAATCCTCAGAACATCCATCCGTAGCGAGATTGTCACTTAAAACCCCTTTTGTAATTTAAGTATCGATATACTTCTAAGGTAAGACAGTTATTTGTACCGTTTAGTGCAAGGCTATGATGGTTTGACTTCAAGTGGAACATCCCATTTCTTCCCATAAGTGTAAGAGAAGGCGACTAAAGGATAGTGGGGCTCTTATGCAGAGTTCTCGATCGCAAAAGTGTATCCACCTAAAACTATAGGAAATCGAAAACTGAAACGTAACTAATTCCATTATGGAACCTTTATTATAATTCGGTATCTATAACCATTTCTAAAACTGCCAATCTAGAACAAAATTATATTTACAACTGCTAAAAAGCTCTAAGCGACTTACTAGCTTTATGAAATAAAATCGTTTTCTTTTTGCTTTCAGAAAAATCTTCAACAGTCCATCCACAACCACTGATGTCAAAGCGGGAAAAAGCGTTAGTGGAAAAGTTGCGCAAAGCACGTGCGTTAAAAACTTTGACAACTACTAGTATTCAACTTGAACTTGAAATTGTCACTCAGGCCATAAAAAACCAATCAAAGAAACCACAATGGAAGAAACGGAGGAAACGGTGGAATCATAAAAGCAAGATTAAAGTGTTTTAAAACCATATCACTATTCGAATAATAACTTTTCACCTAGACTAAGTTTTTGTTAAATAACCGTTCGGGTGGAGGCCTGGTGGCCTGTGACACCTTATTCAAACTCACCGCCATGTGAAATTAGTCTAGGGCACCGATCGTGTTAATTTAAAGCATTGAAGTTCAATCTCAGTTCTAATCAACTGTGTTAAATTTCGTATCGCACTAAACTTGACTTATTTACTATGTGCGACTGACAGCCTCTAACGTCTGAGCGATCTGTTAAAACGGCTCTGAGGCCAAGATTCAGAGACGATTTTTTTAGTCTTAGCTCGACCTAAGCGTGGCAAAAATGTATGGATTTTGACATACGGGAGTTCGAGCTAAGACTTAAAAATCGTCTCTGAATCTCTGCCTCAGTTCGAAAAACCTGAAATCGCAAAAAAATATCTGTTGTTCCAAACTAAACTGCAATGCCTACTAGACTCAAATATACAACGTGTTAATGAATTAACGCAAAACTAGAAAGTAGTTTGTTTAGAATCGAGAGCAGAATCGAATTATCATATTTTCAATATAGGATTTTTTTTTCAAAATATTAAGTAATTTGATTGTAAACCTTCAAATTTACTGAACTCGATCTCAACCCACCGCACGGGCACTCTCACCCTACTTACGACCAAAACAAGGTTCTTAAATTGTATCCATGAGCACGTTAGCGCTTTCATTCTTTGCTGAAATGATAACAAATCATGTTTGCCTCAAAACTTAAAATGCGAATAACTTTAAATTTTAAATATCAAAACAATGAAATTATTGTTTCAATCTAATTATTTTGTTATAAATCAGTTGGGGTGTATGAGGTTTTGCGCTTATTCATTAACACGATGTATATGACCGATTTTTTTTTTACGAATTAATGTTTGCTTGCATAGCAAAAGTTGTTCAGTTTGATGGTCTGAACCACCCGTAGATAAATACAATTTTTGCGTCTAACACCCCTCTTTTTGCGTCGGGGGTTATACAGGGTCCTTCTTAGTATGCTGACACTTTTTTAAGGGGATGATCAGAACGTCAAACTGAACAACTCTCTATGGGACCAACATCGAAATCGCGAAAAAAAAAAATCTGTCGTCCTATACTTTTGGCTCAAGTAGGTTTGTAGTTTTGTTTAGAACAGCTGATTTTTTTCGCGATTTCGATGTTGGTGCCATCGAGTTGTTAGTTTGATGGTCTGATCATCCTCTTGAAAAAGTATCAGCATTTAAAAAAGGACCCTGTATGCAACGTGTTAATGAATTATCGCAAAATTAGAAAGTAGTTGGTTTAGAATTGAGAGCAGAATCGAATTATCATGTTTTCAACATAGGTATTTTTTTTCAAAATATTAAATAATTTACTTGTAAAATTTAAAATTTACTGAACTCGATCTCAACCCACCGCTCGGGCACTCTGACTCTGCTTACTACCCAAACAAGATTCTTAAAATGTGTCCATGAACAAGTTAGCGCTTTCATTCATTGCTGATATGATAACAAATCATTTTTGCCTCAAAACTTAAAATGCGAATAACTTTAAATGTTAAGTATCAAAATAATGAAATTATTGTTTCAATCTAATTATTTTGTTGTAAATCAGTTGGGGTGTATGAGGTTTTGCGCTTATTCATTAACTGAACTGAACTAAATAGGTACGTTTAAATACCTACGTATCTTACCTATTATCTACGCTAATTAACAATTTTAAAATAAAATTGATTACCTTTCTTTATGTTGTTTTATTAGTAAATAGTTATTAAATTACGTCGCCTCGCCGCAACTCGCCTAATTGAGATCTCGATATCGATAAAACACGCACATCACTTCGATCGAATATCGATAATGTGACAATGACGAAGGTGTCTCCGCACTAGTTACGTCAACTTGACGTTGACTTTTTCATGTTCTTTAGGTTGGTAGGACTGCATTTTTAAGTGTTATTGTTGTGGTAGAAAACACTAGACGCGCTTCATACTATTTTAGGATTTCGAAGCTAGTTAGACAGTGCCGTCTCTTAAAACGTAGTGATTCCATTCTCTTTGATGGCTGCAAAAAGATATGCATTTTTGTAAATTTTTTTTCAGTTTTTTCTTGATAACATTTAAAAAATGTATGAATTGGGTGCATTTTTAATTATTCAGCATAGCATAGCATAGCATAGTTAATAAATCAATACAACATTTAAAATGTCATTATCATTAATAGTTAAGCTTACATAAGCAGGCACGGCATGCCCAAGTCATAGTATTTTGAAAACATACTGAATTTTGTGATTGAACTTTTTAGCATACAAGCATAAGCATATGCTCACGACTATATTCCCCGAGGGGGTAGTCAGAGATATTCTGAAAACTCAGAACATCCACGTTTCACCAGTAGTACCGAAACTCTGTCCAATGTGACGGGGGGTGAGCCCGTCGCCACTTATAATGGACAGTGGGTACAATACATTCCTCACGATGTTTTCCTTCACCGAAAAGCCAGTGGTGTTTACAAATCGTACATAAATTCCGAAAAACTCATTGGTACGGGTTGGCCTGGACGGGGATCGAACCATCGCTTCCTGCACGGCAGGCAAGGTTACTCGCCACTGAACCACCACGGCCTTGAACTTTTACAATGTTTTAATGTCTATAGTTTCTTGCTTTGAATTTTTAGCAATGAACCATAAACTATGATCCGAGATCCGACCGCAAAATTATGCATCTAGGGTTGCCAAGTTCAAAGAAGTTATTTTTAACCGTTAGAGTTGCGAAGTCTCTCGGTAGAGAGTAGTATATTCCTTGTGCGAAGTTGTGGTACTCTGAGAGGTGGCAACCCTAGTTTTTCCAGTTCTTTAGACTGGTCTCCTTCCTTCAGATGGCACCTCATTTACTTCCCAAACTGATAGTTGGAAAAAATTGTATCATAAACATGGTAAAAGCACTTGCGGCAAGATTTTGCTAGGCAACCCGGCGGCGTTGTATGAACCTCTGTATAAACATTCACTTAAATCAAATTTCGTTCACCAAGCAAACAGGTGCATAATTTTGCGGACTGATCTCGGACACTTAGGTTTTTCTGGAAGTTGGAATAGGTATGGTATTTGTTTCACTGCATTTCTTGTCTCTGCTATAAGAATACTATTGATATTTGCGCGTTACGCCTACGAACTTGTCTAGTTTCTGGCTACGCTTGCAAGCCAAGCTTTTAGCTGAATCACCCTTTACCCTAAAATAAAAGCCAACATCCATAATCAACTCTTTACTTTACACAGTGCATAAAAACTAAAACTTATTGCGTATTATTTCATAACAAAACAAAAAGTGCGTTCTAAAACGCCTAATAAAAATAAACCTCATTATGCTAGCTTAGTAGATAAAACATAGAATACAAGTTTATAATATTATCTCTTGTAGAATGCTAAGTGGTATTTTCCATATGTACAAGCTCCTGTCGTTGTATCCCGCGATAATCTGTAACAAATGGTAACAATTGAGTAAATATGAAGTAAGAAGAGTATTATATGCGGACCAAAATCTGACGGCAAATAGGGAAATCAAATTTTAGAGTAAGCAACACTGGGGTAATTAGATTAGGGCGAGTTTGCTTGGCGCCATTGCTCTTGCTATGTTTCGACGTATTTGAAATTCGTAAAAATTTGGTTTTAGTGATATTTGTGACAACTTTGTGCGGATTGTGTACCAAACAGTTGCATAAAGCGACCGACGTAACAGGAATATCAAATAAATACGATAACAGAACATAAGTTTTGGTTCAAGTCAACTCGTACATGGTCATTTTGGCGGCAACGCACGAGCTTGCGAAATCGACCACAGATTCATCGTCATCAATCATCCCATCATCAAAATAAAGAATATAATGAAAAAAAAAATAACGAATGGCTCAAAAGGACTAGTATCCAGAGCCGTTAAAGAAATTATTTAAAAAAAAAAAGATTAGGGCTCTTTACACATTGCGACCTTTGTGCAGTGCAGAATGGCTGCAAAAAGCATCGATTGAGTCGCGGTACAGCATCGATGCAAACGCGATAAAGCATAGATGCAAACGCGATACAGCCACGATGCAAAACTTTCATAATATTTGATCAGTTATTCGTCGACAGCCTCTGCCATAATGCACACGCGCGTGTCCAACGATAAAAAACATGTGTGTGCATCGCTACAATCACGTTTGAATCCAATACAAACGCCTGTTAATTGCTATTGTAGTTATAATGTAGCGATAAAGTCACGCGATAAACAAACGCGCGTTTTTATCGCTGCAAAACGTCGCAGTCTATTTTTCCTTTTTTGACTAGACAGATGACAGTTTGATTCTACCATGTGAAAATCTTTTTACGTTTTTTTTATGCCATGAGATTCTGGTCGATTCTGGCACACCTTTGACACTTCGCTGTCACTCCATACAAATGGGAAAACTGACAAGAGAGTAAGAGAGGGCTATACAGTCAAACAAAAATAACCTCTTATGCCTCCTGACGTCTTCCCACGTATACCGCGAAGGGGTGAGGTAAAAAATTGGCGGGGGGCAGGGAGTGTCCGGTATTGTAGGTATGTAGTATCTCTTTATACAGTATACTCTTTCTTATACTGTGGTATTACGCAGACGGTCCACCAGCGCCAGCCACAAGTGGCCAACTATTAGAGCTTTAAGCACGCTAATGCAGTGGGGATTTCAGGAAATATCCCCACTAGCTTGGAAATTAAACCAAAAAACAATGTAATACCTATTACCTTGAGGTGGTAGCAGAGTTGTCAATCATATAAAATTTTGACGCAGTATACGAGTAGACGGTATTAATAAAAGTATTATTTTATGTATGGAAAAATAGTTTAGAAAATCTATATGCCGCGTCAGAAATAAAATTTGCAATTTATAATATAACTAGCAGCCCGTCCCGGCTTCGCACGGGGTAGACAATTGTCTATTTTACCAAGGATCCCTAATTTTTTTTAAAAAGAAATTTAGCCTATGTCAAATTGGAAGAATGTAGCATTCTATTGGTGAAAGAATTTTTTAAATCGGCCCAGTACTTTTTGAGCCTTTTCATTACAAACATACAAAAATAGGTACAAATCTTTCCTCTTTATAATATTAGTGTAGATTATGAAGATATAAAGCTTTGTTTTATACATAATTTCAAAGCTTTTCACGTTTTTGGTATGGGCACCACCTTGATATTTTACTTTTTGTTTTTTATTATTAATTGTTAGCAAATCTGCAATAATAACGCATATTCTTTGAAAATTTCAACTGTCTATCTATTACGGTTCAAAAGATACAGCCCTTTATATAGGGTCTTTCTTAATATGCTTTATTTTTAAGGAGATGATCAGACCGTCAAACTGAACAACTTTCTCTATAGCTCCAACATCGAAATCGTCAAATGTATGGGATAGCTGATATTTTTTTCACGATTTCGATGTTGGTCCCACAGAGAAAGTTGTTCAGTTTGACGCTCTGATCATACCCTTAAAAAAGTGTCAGCATATTAAGAAGGACACTGTATCTATCGTGTGAACAGACGGGCGGACGGACAACGTAGGCTTAGTATTAGGTATTTTGAGTGCAGAGCCCTAAAATTAAATAAGTGTAGTGACCTTGCTGCCGTGTATGGCGAGGGACAGCAGCATGTGGGGCGGGCCGCGTAGCTGGGCGCGCGGCCGCGGCTCGCCCTCGCAGTACACGTACACGCAGCCGTCGTAGCAGCCGGCGAACAGCAGCCCGCCCGCCGCGCGCAGGCACACCGCGCCCTTACCCCCCTCGTGCACGTTCACGTGACAACCGCTCTGGAACGGATGCGTTTTTATTTATACTTCAATCCATATAAGGACGAAAAGATTTTCGGATTCCTATTTAGCTTTTCTGGCCAATTTTGATTGGCAATTGCAATTTATTTATCAGAAAGATACCATTCGACATAATTATCTTGGACGTTTCCAAAGCTGTTCCAAGAATAAGTGAGAGTAAGTGTTTCAAATCAAAATTTCGTTGTTATTTGTAATGGAGTATAGATACACACATATGCTCACGACTATACAGGGTCTAATTCAATATGCTGACGGTTTTTAAAATAGACGATCAGATTGAACAACTTTCTATTTAGGACAACAACGAAACAAAAAACCTGCTGCCGCTGTATGGAAGAAAGTTGATCAATTTGATGGTCTGATCATTTCCTTAAAAACAGTCAGCAAGTTAAGCAGGACCCTATATTCCCCGAGGGGGTGGTCACTGATATTCTAAAAACTCAGAACATCCATGTTTCATTAGTAGTACCGAAACTCGGTCCAGTGTGACGGGGAGTGAACCCGTCGCCACTTATAATGGACAGTGGGTACAACACATGCATTTAAATTTAAGGATGCAGGTTTCCTCACGATATTTTCGTTCACCGAAAAACCAGTGGTGATAAAATGACTATTACAATTGTATTGCTGATTTGACTAGGTTTGGCAAATACCATTTTAACTTCATAAATACTTGCCCTGATATTCAGGGATGTCTTAAGAGAAGTTTATTCCGAATGCGTAAATGCGCGCTGCATACAAACGTAGTCTGGTGATATTTTCAATACCAACCAATTAAACTCAATGAAATTTTGCAGAAACAATTTAGGAATAAATCTCTATGCTTATATCGTGTCCGATTTTCGTTAAAATATACAGTTTCAATGCTAGGATTAATTTAAGATTTGTTTGGAAATCTTTTAGGCGCTGTAACTTTAAAACTGTACATTTTAATTTAAATCTGACACGATACAAGCATAGAGATTTGTTTCTAGATTGTTTCTGCAAAATTTCATAAAGTTTAATCGGTTAGTATTGAAAATATCACCAGACTTCGTTTGTATGGAGCGCGCCAACAGTAATATACCCTTAACCACATTGGCTGCCGAGGTACGAAAATTAACTTGCCCCCTTTACCAACAAAATAAACAAAAAAATAACTGTTTTCTTATATTTTGCTACACAAGCTCTCTGAATTTTTCTCACTTGTTAGTTAGAACATCAATTGAATTCTTGAAGTAATAAGGTCTAAATTGACTTGGACATCGCTAGTCGCAACTGAGCACGCCAAACGTGGCGTAAGCAAGTATAGAAGGTGTTACAAAAGAAAAATAAATATTTAAAACTTTTAAGGGGGTTGTATAGACCATCAAACTGAACAACTTTCACCATGGGACCAACACAGAAATCGCGAAATTAATATCTGCTGTCCCATACATTTAGCTCGAGTAGACTTGTAGTTGGAGCATCCGGTCTAAACTGTGTATTTACCCTTATTGTGTGTACCCTTAAATATGTATTTTTATTTTTGTAACACCTTGTATTTAGGGATAAGCTATATTTAGTTATAATGAATGTTTGTTAAGTAATTTTCAAGGCATGGTATGTGTATAAGCGATCGGCTTGCGCCCCGCAGGTCCCTGCGCCCGGCTGCCACGCAACCCTTGCACCCCTATGTAAAGCGACCCTGCCGATATTACAGCTATTAATAAAAATATAAAAACTCACAGCATAATCATAAACATGGATCTGATGCGTGCTGGTCCCGCAGTACACCTTCCCGTCTTCAAATAGTAACGAGTATATTGTCATTTTAGGTCCTTCCAAGGTCCTCAGAAGAAGGCCTGTTTGTGCGTCCTTTATGGTGACCCCTTCGGACCTGGCGCCGACCAGGAGGACCTTGCGAGGCCCTTCCTTCATAGCTCGCAAGGCTAGTATCGACTGCTCGGAGAATTTCACCGTGCTCACTGGTATTAACATGTTGTTCTGAAAGTTTAGAGTATAATTATACATATTCTTACAGATAGTCAATTAACTGAAAAGAGAAAAACAAGCTATATAATCACTAATAAACTATAACAACTTTATTTGAGCTAATACAGGGTGTCTCAAAAGAAATTTTATATTTATTTAGCTTACTGCGTGAGCGCAACGTATCCGAGGGGCGCGGGGGTTATGTCAATCGGTAGCCTGGCTCTTGGGAATTCAGTCGCTATGGAGCGTTTCTCGGGAGCAGACCGCGCGTTGTGCGTGCGAGAGTTTTACAAAAACGGTGATTCGGCGACTGTAGCGCGTAGAAAATTCCACTTAAATGATGCGCCAAGCATTCCTCTCATTCGACATTGGGTTAAAAAGCTTGAAGAGACCGGTACAACGCTAGATAAATCAAAATCCGGGCGACCTAGGTCATCAAGAACGGTAGAAAACGTGGAGAATGTTAATCAGTCTGTTCGTGACGACCCGAACCTTTCAATTCGGAAGCGCGCAAGTGCTTTAAATGTGCATAGATCATCATTACATCGCATCATGCACAAAGACCTAAAGCTGCACCCCTACAAAATTCAATTGGTGCAAGAATTAAAGCCCCAAGATGCCAGTCAGAGGCTTCATTTCGTAAATCAGGTGATTGAGCGATTTTCAACGTTTACCAACATTTTGTTTTCGGATGAAGCTCATTTTCATCTTAATGGCCACGTAAATAAGCAGAACTGCCGCTACTGGAGTGCAACGAATCCAAAACGCAAACATCAGAAACCCGATAAACCGACTTCACTGGCCCATTTGAAAGAAAATATCCGTCACGAAATGGCAGCCATCCCTGAATCCACCTGCCGAGCCGTCATAAGTAATTTTACTGTTCGATTAAATGAGTGCCGAGAACGCGAGGGTCTACATTTAGACGATATCATTTTTAAGAAATAAATCCCCAAAAAGTGTATTTCAATAATTAATAAACATTTTTTCTATATACGGCTTACTTTTTTTTTAATCGATCCACTAAATATAAAATTTCTTTTGTGACACCCTGTATAATTTGAATGTTATTAGGTAGGTATCGCAAACGGGGACACAGACGATATTTGGTTGGTTATTGGTTTGTCCCCGCCTGCAATACCTACCTAATAACATTCAAAATATATTAGCTCAAATAAAGTTGTTATAGTTTATTAGTGATTATATAGCTTGTTTTTCTCTTTTCAGTTAATAGGTTTTTTTATGCAGTCGGGTTTTTTTTTATCTTAATAATTTAGTTTATTTCATACTTTTTAGTCTTGTGTCGAAACGGTACCATAAAAGTACTATAATATATATATTTTTGGAATCGTCAGATCACTAGCTTTCATTTGATACCCATATTGTAATTTTAATGAAAATAATTGTTTATTCTCCTCTCTTTTTTATTTCGCTGATGCCATATTAAAATAATATAGCCTATATCACTCTCACAATTTTACGAATCTAATCAATACACCTCAAACGTTAAAATCCATCAAGCCGTTCAGGCTGTAGGCCGTGCCAAAGAAATAGACATACAAACATACATACATGCATACATACGCTCGAAAAACACAACCCTCCTTCTGGTGCAGTCGGGTAAAAAATAGCAGATTATTAATGCGCTATTTTAATGACTACTCACTGACTTATTTTTTAAAACTAAGAGTCAATTCCCATTGAAAGAGCTGCAGCCGGCAACGCGCAAAGAGTACAAAAAAAATTTAATTGTCTAAAAAATTCTATATCGTATCAAATGTATAAAACAATATAGTACCAACCTTGCATTCAAACTGTAGAACAAAGCCTGTTTTAGTGCCCACAAAAACAGTGTCCCAGGCACGATCCATAGTCTGTATTGGACTGAGCACATTGCACTCTGGCCCTTTCTCCATTCCAGTCTGCAATCAAATAAAACTTTCAGATTTCTGTTATACATCATCATCATAGGCCTTAATCTGTTTTTGTCTGTCTGTTTGTTTGTTTTTGCGAGCATCACGCGAAAACTACTGAACCGATTTTGATGCAACTTTTTTTGTTTGATAGCTTATGATCTGACTTAACATTAACTTAATTTGAGCAGACGAAGTCGCGGGTTAGCTCTATTTATGAATAAAATTGCTTTTTGGTACCTACCCCAATGGGACACAGGCGTGAGTATATGTATGTATGTAAAAAATAAATTTTAGGATGTTATAAAAGGGTAAAGGGGCCCCGAGACGTGCATTTCCTAGGGGCCCCGAGACGTGCATTTCCTAGGGGCCCCGACTTGGTTAATCCGGCCCTGGATGTGGCAATATATATATTTTTTCTCATGGCTCAACAGTCCTATAAAAGAGCGGCGAGTGTTATACAACGTGTTAATGAATTAACTCAAAACTAGAAAGTAGTTTGTTTAGAATCGAGAGCAGAATCGAATTATCATATTTTCAACATAGGTAATTTTTTTCAAAATAATTAATAATTTGTTTGTAAAATTAAAAATTTACTGAACTCGATCTGAACCCATCGCACGGGCACACTCACCCTACTTACTACCAAAACAAGATTCTTAAAATGTGTCTTACGAACACGCTAGCGCTTTCATTAATTGCTGAAATGATAACAAATGATTTTTGCCTGAAAACTTAAAATGTGAATAACTTTAAATTTTAACTATCAAAATAGTGAAATTATTGTTTCAATCTAATTATTTTATTATAAATCAGTTGGGGTGTATGAGGTTTTGCGCTTATTCATTAACACATTGTATAGGGTGAAAATTTCAACTGTCTAGCTATTACGGTTCAAAAGTTACAGCCCTAAATAGGTAGGACGGACGGACGTGGGCTTAGGAATAGGGTCCCGTTTTCACCCTTTGGGTACGGAACTCAATTAAAAAAACAATTAAAATCTTCGTCTGTTTCTGTTGGTTAGAGCATCACGCGCGCAAAACCTACTGAACCGATTTTGATGCGGTAATCTCTTTTCATAAGCCTATTCGCGTCGTCCGCGAAGATAAATCTCGTCTTATCCATCCTGACGTAACCACAGAATAAATACTAGTACTACCCGTACAGAAGAATCACTTCGAAAACAAATTTAAATAAATAGCGAATCTCTTCGCACGGCAATAAGGTGAAAAGTTATTCGCACCCGTCCTATCGTACAATTCGCGAAGAACCTACTAACCGTCACAACGGCCCGCGTGCAAACAAAAATGAACCGAGTCATTAGACATGAAAGCTACCTTTACATAGTCTCCCTCTTTCATTCTTTCACGTGCTGGCAGTGTGACATCCCTAGGGTTTTCAAGTCTCGCATTGACTACTCACAAAATAGCGGCAAGTCTAATGTGAGTTGACCAAGAAGTTTACACGGTATACCTAACCTATTTTCATTCACCCCTCCGTGGGGATCGGCCGTCAAGCTTACCTGAGCTGTGAGTGAGACAGGCCTGACGTAACTTAATTAATGCGTTAGTGAGAATTTCCATAAAAGAAGAACGCAGTTTTAAATTTCCAACTTCAAAAATATGATAATTTTTATTCGAGAATTCTCCCAGAATTGAACCGGGCGGAAACCCTACTATTAAATAAATGAACTTACGTCTAAATCATAATATCGTATCCTAGAGTCCAAAGAGCCGGTGTAGACAGTGGTCTCGTACTTCTCTTTGACGATGGTAAGGCAGGTGACTGCTAGGTTTGACCCTCGCAGCGTGTTCAGCAGTTGACCGTCTCCGCTGAAGTGATACACGTTACCGTCGACGCAAGCCGCTATGAAATTATTGTCTATGCACTGGAAATTATGCAGAAAATGGTCTTAATTAATATATTTATTTTACATACTGTGTGCACACACGGCGACACATAACCAACAAAATAGGCTAGCCGCGCGACGACTTAAATCTGCCATTTGATTGAAAGGCTAGCCCGTTCATTGAATGGCGACAGTCAATTGAATGACTAAAGGACAACTGGCCAAGTCCTTGAATGTAACTTTCAACGAAATTCAGCTAGGTGATTCAAAATTGAATGACCTGGCTGATTTTACGTCCGCAGTGTTCAAAGGGCTAGCTTACAATCAGCCAACTAGTTGAACGTTAAGTCACGCTTGTTCAATCAACGTTCGGCCTAGCCATTCAATGAACGGGCTAGCCTTTCAATCAATTGACAGATTTAACCACAATTGACATATACACAGCCTGGTACATATATTCTTTTATGTTGCGTAAATCTGAGCGAGACAAAAGACAAGTCTTATCGGGTGCCATATACCACGGGCTCAGTAGAGAATATGTTTGAAGAAAATTGATTGGAAAGAACAATCCAAACAACAAATTATTTTGAGGTTTTTGTTTATGTCAACATTGCCTACATTAGTTTTCTTGCCGTATTTAGTTAGATGAAAGCTAGGAGAAATAATAATGAGACTAAACTACACTCACCTCAATCGCTAATACGGCATCGCCATTTCCAGTGACCGTAATAGAATCACGTCTCAAATTTTCATCAGCTGAGAAATCAAACATTTTGCATTCATTGTCAGTTGGGATTACGTCCACCGCATTGTCTTCCATCGAAGACTGACTATTGTCAAGTATAATCTCCTCGCTTCTCATATCTTCTCTCTCATTCTCATTTTTGTCTAACATCTTTATTTCACAGCTATCTCCAATCACAATATCTTCAGATACGTCTAACATGTCGAATTGGATATCATTCTCAACTGACTCTTCAATAATATCTGTCTTTGTGAAATCTTCGTGCTCAACATTTATGTTCGTCTCGTCTGACAATTTTATTTTTGGTTGTAAATATTTGCTAAAGTCTTCCCTTTGCAACAATACATAGCATTCTTTTAAATCATATCCTGTCGCTGTAATCAAAACCGGCTTTGTAACTTTTTTCTTTTTCGATTTTTTCTTTGATGGTGTCTTTTTAGATTTCTTTTTTGGTTTAGTTGGTGGGTCTTCTAATTCGTCTAGAGATATTATGTCCTCTAAAGGTCTCTCGTCTGTTATGATCTGTTCTATTAGAGATATGTATGGCGTCTTTGATTTCCTTCTGCTTTTGGCACTGGTTGTGCTTAATGGGCTCGCCGAACTATTCCTGTCATGTTTCTCCACTTTTCGACGTTGGTTTCTTTTTACAGTTTCAAGGGGTTGATTATCTTCGACGTTCACACTCTCTAAAGCTATTTGCTCCAAGTCTTCTACAGGTATGTTTGTAAAATCTTCGACTATCGCATCCTCTTCCAAGGAGTCTATAGTTGGTTCCACATCAGTGTTAGCAGAGGGAGTAACATTAAGCACTGCCATACCCAATGACTGCATTGTGTTTTGGTATGATTCATTGGACTCCAATGAGCTATATAATTTAAACTTTTCCTGCAGTAACACTTGTATTTCGATATCAATTTCCTTCATTCTTTCAAAGGTGTCGGTAGATTTTGATGTTTCAGTCCTGATGGATACAGGAGTAGTTTGGGATCCTCTTGTTATTAACTTCTTTCTTACAGTTTGACAAAATCTAGAACTTGTACTTTTACTTTCAAATGTCTGTGTTTCTTTTGTCACAGATTTTCTAATAACCTGTGTTGCTATGTGCCTTCTAGATATTTTTCGATTGACTTGTATAAGTGATGACTTACTTTGGTTTTCTATCTTCGTTTTGGCAGTGGCATTTGGCACAGGTGCAGTATTTCTGTGCGCCGGATGTGTACCACTAGACTTTTTAAGCTGATCTCCAAAAATATCAATGGGTTTCAGTTTGGTCTTGGGATCTATTTTACTGTGATTCTGACTATTTGAGTTTGTGCTAGTATTGTCAGTAGGACTTGGCATGGAATGACTGGATAAACTGGAATCATGCTTTTTCTTAGCATCACTTTCTCGGTCCTTAGTTTTTCTTGGTGTTTCTTTTCTTTTGACATATTTTTCAGAGTAGGATTTATCGGAGTCAACTTTACTTTCTTTTGAAGCTTCTTTGTCGATTTTTTCTTTAGAGAAAAATAAGTTAAAAATAGACTTTGTAGCGTCACAATTTTCTGAAGATTTCGCAGCACAGTCATTGACATTAATGATGATATTTTTGTTTAATATCTGTTTGTTTGCATCGAATTGGCCAGATTCACTTTTCTTACGTTTTTCTTTACGGTGAGATGGTCTTTGATCAGTTGACCGTTTCCGAGAGTGAGATGGAGTTGATAACTTGCCTATATTATAACTTTCAATTTCTTCAACTACAACTTTAGGTTCAGGTGTTTTTTCTTGCTTTATGTTGTTATTGTCTAACATTTTATGTTCACTCTCTGATTGCTTTTGAATTGAGGGTGTTTGAACTGTAGAGTGATCAGAATAACTTTTAGAATTTTGTTGCTTTTCAGAGTGCAACTGTTGACTTGAATTTGCTTGATCTCTACTAAATTCTTTGGAAAATGACGAAAGTTTCAAAGGCGATTGTGCTAAATTTTTTAACTGATCATCAATTTCATTTTTTATTTGATATGATGAATTATCAGGATTTAAGATGTTGTGAATTTTCTTGTTATGAGAATGTTTCTCATGTGTGTCAAAATTACTAGCGGATTCTTGTTTCACAGTAGGTGTGCAGCTTGCACTGGGTCGCTGTGGACTCATAGCAAAATCTGTTCCCAGAAAATTATGATCAACAACAACATGATATTGTCTGTCCAGCTCCGCAAAAGGGTCATCATCCTCAGAAAATTGTTCAGCATTACCATCAAAAAGAGGTATTGAGGAACCACTTCTCTTGAATGCTTCACCGCTTGACCTATTATCAAGACTTTCTTTTCTTCTATTTTCTGGATTATAATCAAAGAGAGGTACTGGGGTAGCGCTTCTCTTGAATGCTTCACCACTTGACCTATTATCAAGACTTTTATCTTTTCTACTATTTTCTGCACTATAATCAAAAAGAGGAGGCGGGGTCACACTTCTCTTGAATGCTTCACCACTTGACCTATTATCAAGACTTTTTTCTTTACTACTATTTTCTGCACTATAATCAAAAAGAGGTGATGGGGTATCATTTTTCTTGAATGATTCACCACTTGACCTATTATTAACACTTCTATCTTTTCTTCTATTTTCTGAGCTGGATCTCCTGTCTTCGCTATAATCACGACTTTTTCTGGATTTACGCCTCTCAAAAAGTGGTTTGACATCAAACTGTTCTTGACTACTCACAGATTTTTGATTGTTCTCGTTGCTAAGTGCTTCCATTTCCGATTTTTCATAATCATATTGATTTGGGTTTTGTTCATAATAAGCACTATCACCTCCTGGACTGTAAGTCTCAAAGCTCGGATAATCTTCATAATTATATTCATTAGGATACTCATTCACTTGATCATCTTGTACAGGAAAAGCTGTTTCATCAGTTTCTAGTCTATGTTCAAAATCATCCAATTGCAGAACTTTACTAAGCTCTGCTAATACCATGGGCTTAATGTCTTCTAGCAGTACAGTGTCTTGGGGATCTAAGATACACTGCATTTGTTTCATAAAGGTATCTTCATATATTGTGTTGTTATCATTATGTATAAAGTCTGTACTAGAACTACAAAGAGATTTTTCAGCCACAGACCTCAAATGTCTATTGAAACTATTCTGTGACTCTGTGACAAGACTACTTATTGCATATTCAAATTTTGTGGATGAATTAGGATGGTCCATCAATTTGCAAATCTTATCTTTGTCCATCATAAAAAGTTGATCAACTATTTTGTTTTTAATTTTGTCACAATTTGATTTAACATTTTGCCTTTGCCTTTGTGTCTTCTTCTTTGGTTGCTCTTGATGAACGTTTGAATAATTGCATATCGTTTCTATTGGCTTGACTTCATTGTTACCTTGTTCATTTGGTGGAATTTCTGAGGGATGTTGCGATTCACGACTCATTAATCTTTTTCTCACTATATTGACTGTATCATCAACTGAACGGCTGAAAGTATTGGAATTATCGATAGTGGAGCCAGAAGTTCCACCATAATGGTCAGATGCAGGTGGTCTATGGCCTGTATAGTCTTGAACAGGCACTTTATTGATTTCTCCACCATCATGTCTATAAGGTTTATGACTTCTATCTTCATAAAACGGAGGATTTATCCAAGGAGATGGACGTTGGTTGAACTCCCGGTTCTGAGGCACTGTGTTTGGTCTATGGTCCACATCACCCATATTAATGTGAGATTGTTTCTTGTGTTTATCTTCATAGTAGTTTGGTGTTTCTTGGTATTGGTTCCCATGGTCTGGTACATCTCCATGTCTCATACGATGAAGTAATGGGAAGATCTGACGATGACCATATTGTTGGCGGTCTTGTGGTCTCTGCGGAGGATTGTGGCGGTTGTTTGAATGATATTGGCGTCGGTCGTGCTCTGATATGTGTTCATTTATAGGCCCCTGGTGAGAATTGAACGGTGCGCCTTGAAATGCTCTTGGACCTGGTGGTGGGAATCTGGAATGTGAGTTATAATCTATTATTATTATAATGAAAAAGATAAAATAATTGAATGAAATAAAGCAGGATCGGTAGTTTTGTCGAGCCTGGGCATAGCAGTGGACATATATCGGCTGCGATGATGATTATTATTATTACATAAATAAACTTCAAAAACAAAAATGGTTTTGATCCAACATAATTCAGGCCAAGATCAAGTTAAAATCAAACAGAATTGCAATAGTTCAGATAATAGGGTAAACTAAAACCATACTATACAGTATAATAATGTAGTGTGTTGCAAATATATACTATACTCCATTTCAAATAACAACGAAATTTTAAGGCTATTTTGAATTACAGAAATAAAGATTTCAACACTTCCTCTCACTTAGGTTTAGGTATTTAAAATATGGGTCGGATTTGATGTATTTTGTGTGACGCACAAACAGACGGACAAAAATAGGTTCATTTGGTGTCAGGGACATCGAAAAACCATATCGTAATTTTTTTTGGTCAATATTTCAATGTACAGACACACTTCTGTTACAGTTGTATAATAGTTAAGTTTAACTATCTTGCCACTAAGGGCTTGTCTCTGTGCCTTTATTGGCAAAGGCCATCTCTACCCGTCTTTAGTTCTTTCTATCTGTAGCTGGTCTTGTCAATGTACCACCCGCTACAGCCTAGTGTCCCGCCCCGGCGTCGCATGGGTAGATATAAAATATATTTTATGTTCATCACGGATAATGTAGCATTTTAATAGTTATTTATTTATGCGTATGGCGAATTTATTTTGTAGGCATACATTCATAAGTCTACATCCAGTGTCTGAAGCCATCAAAGGGCTTCAGGTGTCCGTTTTAATGATGAAAGAATTATTCAGATCGGTCCAGTAGTTTTGGATCTTATTCAATACCAACAAACAAACAAAAAATCAAATCTTTCCTTTTTATAATATTAGTGTGGAAAATCTATTTCACATAGACAAATATCATATTCGTGAGGAAACCTGCATGCTTCAATTTCAAGACATGTATTGTACCCACTATCCATTACAAGTGGCGACGGCCTCACTGCCCATCACACTGGACAGTTTCAGTACTACTAGTGAAAAGTGGATGTTCTGAGGTTTCAGAATATCTCTGACTACCCCCTCGGGGAATATAGTCGTGTGCATATGCTATGCTAAATACCACATTCTGTGATTGTCATTGTACCCAATTTGGTCCATGCATCTGTTTACCTAGTTTCATGTTCATAAAATAACCTCAAAATCAAGGTAAAAAAATAAATAAAACAAATTGAATTAAGACACAATACCAGTTTTAAAAATGCAACAGGAATATAACTTTACCTATTAAAATTTTTTAATTGTTTGTATTGTTCAAACTCCCATATCCAGAGTGCTTTGTGTTAATTTTTGTTAATGAACAGAATAAAAAAAACAATCAAGTTTTTGCTTAGATTTTGTTATTAGATCTAAATGTTCGAACAGTATCGCATTACCTTGATTTTTTGCTTGCTAGGTACCTACATGATACAAACACATACAAGTTAGGCGGGAATCGTGATGCAATAAATAAATTGTATAAATTGTTTAATTTAAGTATATACCTGGGCGTCTCCATCATTCCAAAGCCTCTGGAGGGCCGGAAATGCGGCGTACCTCCAATTCTAGGCCTAAAATGTCTCGGATTATCATTTCGCCAACCACCGATCCTTGGGTGACCTCGTCTCATTTTGGCAAAATTACCACATTTTATGGCACAGACACAAGTAGAATAGAGGTTTTATTAATTTCAGCACACAAAATCGTTTTCACTTAATCCAAAACAGAGGATTTTCTTCCGAAAACAAGTTTGATCAATTCTCGGCCGAATAAAAATACATCGAATCGCAGTTTGTTGTTTGACATTTTGTTTTTTTCGTGACTTTTTTTTATATTTTTTTATAATGTCTTTAACGGCTCTGGATACTAGTCCTTTTGAGCCATTCGTTATTTTTTTCTTTATATTCTTTGTTTTGATGAAGGGATGATAGATGACGATGAATCTGTGGTCGATTTCGTAAGCTCGCGCGATGCCGCCAAAATGACCATGGACGAGTTAACTTGAACCAAAACTTATGTTCTGTTATCGTATTTATTTGAGATTCCTGTTACGTCGGTCGTTTTACGCAACTGTTTGGTACACAATCCGCACAAAATTATGTCACAAATATCACTAAAACCAATTTTTTACGAATCAAATACGACGAAATACAACAAGAGCAATGGCGCCAAGCAAACTCCTTTTTCGTGACCATCAGTGCTGTGCTGCCACCCCTAAATTCTGTTTTTCTGGAATTTCCCTAAATTCGACACATTTTTCGGATTTTTTTTTTTTTTTTCCGAAATCAGCCGCCGCCAGCCGTGCCATGGCAGCGTGATATAGTGCTATCACGCCTTCGCTCTTTTTCTATTTGCGTACGAACGAACGAGATAAAAGGCCTGATATAGTCGTATCACGTGAAACAAGCTACGGCGCGGCTGGATAGCCATTGAAGAAACGTTTACTTTTCTTCAGTCAAATTTATCGTTGGCAGTATAGCATTGAATAGACATTCTGTTTGGTCCATTATTTCCAAAAATGTATTTCTTCCAAAAATCTCATTAAAAATGTCATTCCCTAAAATATCCTTTAAACTTAAAAATTCCAAAACTTTAGGGGACAATCCCCCTAAGGTGGCAACACTGCTAACCAATGTTGCAATTTTTCAATGAAACATTATGGATGCGCCACATAAGGATAAGTTTAATGTAGAGCACCTTTTTTTTTAAGTTACGAGTTAGTCGGAATCCCTTTTGAAATACTACATATTTTACGGAGTCCTAAAATAAGCAAAACCTGTTTTTATGTTTATTCTTTGATTTAATAGTTATTATAGTAGCTAGGTTACCTACCTAGGTATTTTATACATAATACCTATCACTGTAATTGTTTCCCTTTGATGTGAGGTATGAAGTTGGTTTTATTATAGTGACAAGACAAGACTACGTCTTAGGTTTTTTTGGTTGATATTATTTCCGTGGAGGCCTCGCAGGGGCCTTGCGGATCCCGGGATCCGCCATAGTGTAATTCCGACTTACCTGCGCTGTACCGACTTTGCCGGTGCGCCGTCCCTCGCACACCGCTCGAGCATAGACCCGATGCGACCGCTGAGCTGCACCACTATATTATAATTACTCTATGACTCCGCGGAGCACACTTTGAGTACCTATGGCTGGTATAGACTATTGTCTATCTCTATACCATCCACTCGGCCTAGTATGACAGCGCAGCGTGATACAGCGCTAATATCGCGCCTTCGCTCTCTTTCTATTTGCACGCGAACGAACGAGATAAAAGGCGTCATTTTAATATAGCATGCATGCTACGGCTTCGTCTGCGATCTTTGTCTAGTCCGAAGAGACTATCTCCCAGTTGCACGTACGTTAAATTTTACATCTTCCCACACACATTTTTTATTTAATGCTAATAGCCATTAAAAGAATAAATTGATTTAAAATTAAGTGGGCGTTAAATGCCCGTTGTACCTCAGTAGCACTTTTTTTTAAGAAATCTTTAATATTGTGAAGAGGACGCCACTTAACTGTAAAAGGAGCCACCACAACAGCGTACGGAAAGAATTTGAAAGTTTCTATAGGTTGAAGGTGTGCAATAAAACAATCGGAAAATAATCATACAGTAGGTTAATTATTAATATAGGTATTCATAGATATTACATAAACAAAATATTTACCTGGTTGCCATCTCCAAAATACCTAGACAGATTAGTTAAAAAATATTTACAATAGTGATTATAACACACATTTTGAAACGATTTGAAAACGCCGTTTAATTTTATTTAAGAATAATAAGCAATTAAATTGGTTAGCCTATTAGATACCTAAAATCTATGCTTTATATTAGTCTAATATTGGACTGAAATAATTCGCTACACTACACGTATTCCGTATTACAAAATGGCTGGAAACCTTTAAGAGATTTCCCCATTCGACGGATCCGAAGATCCGAAAATTAAATCTCTATATTGGCTACCCGGTCCATAATGAAATTGGGTGGCACAGTCGAATTATAATAAGATTAAGCTTCATAATACTTGGTATTTTGAGTGCTCGTGCATGTGTTCACTACTTATTTATGAACAATCTACATTCCGGCTAAAATGGATGTCGGGTCCTCGACACCAGATTTTACTTTGCGTAAGAACATGACGGCTTCACGTCCGTCTATCAGCCTGTGGTCGTACGACAACGCCAGGTACATCATTGGCCTTATCTCCACCTGAAACAAGAAATTGATGAATTAAAAGTCAGGGTTGGAATGAGCGAAGTGAGCTCCAAGCTGAAATGAAATTTTCCAGTCCCGCGACGACCATGATTACGGCTAAAACAATGTCAATTTAAGGGTTTGTGCCACACTTTCCCACAATGGTAAAGGTCGCAATATTGTGATTGGGAAAATTTAAGGTAGGGCATTGGTATTTTAAGGCAAGGCATTGCCTTACGATGCCCCCCCGATTCATAAAGCTGTGCTCGCGAAAGAATCCTTTATTCAGGAAAGAATGTACCTGCGTAAAAAACGCTTGCGCAACGAATGCCGGCAAACAAAAGCGAATGCTCCCAATGAGTTAATTCCGACCCCGTAGGATGCATGCACCCTTTTCCCTGCTAGTGGCCGCCTGCGAAAGTGAGACATCGGCATATCGGCTTATTAAGGGTATATTACTGTTGGCGCGCTCCATACCGACGAAGTCTGGTGATATTTTCAATATTAACCAATTAAACTCAATGAGATTTTGCAGAAACAATCTAGAAACAAATCTCTATGCTTGTACCGTGCCAGATTTTCCTTAAAATGTACAGTTTTAAAGTTACACTACCTCAAAGATATCCATACAAATCTTAAATTAATCCTAGCATTGAAACTGTATATTTTAACGAAAATTGGACACGATACAAGCATAGAGATTAGTTCCTAGATTGTTTCTGCAAAATTTCATTGAGTTTAATTGGTTAGTATTGAAACTGTCACCAGACTTCGTTTGTATACAGCGCGCATTTACACATTCGGAATAACCTTCTCTTAAAGTCGGAATAACATTCCCCTTATGCTAAACCTCGGCCTGTTTCATGTCAGTATGCGGTATAGATATGCGTAATAACAAGCAATTGAGGCATGCACTAAAGTTAACACCACTTACCTGTCCCTCTCGTAATAGGAGATAAGTACTACACTGTGAACTCTATTATAAGTTACCTTGCCACCAATAGCGACTGGTCGCTGCACAATGGAGTGCATGCCAAGAATGGAAGACTGCGGTAGGTTGATGATCGGCATAGATAGTAAGGAGCCGAAGACGCCGCCGTTGCTTATAGTAAACGTCCCGCCTTGCATGTCGGCTGGTGTCAGTTTACCTGCAGATTATTAGAGTTAATGAGTAAACGTATATCTACCTACTCAGACGTATAGATAGACACTTCACCTGGACCATCAGCATGCCTCTAATGCTGGTTCGCAAACGTCTTTCCCACGAATGGCATGCCAGCGACTCGACAGAGGAAGATAAAAGCACACATCCAGATTTTTCATCGTTAGTATAGGCTGGCTTTCCACCAGAGCTTAGCGAGGGGGTGAACGAGAGAAAAAATCCATTAGGTAATAGAATAGCTTCAATTGCCTTATGACGTGATCTAGTGATCGAGCTATTGGTGGATTTTCCTCGCTCACATCATCGCTACCCCGCTCAGTTCTGGTGGAAAGCCAGCCTTAAGGTCACAATGGAGAAGACTCACGAATGGAAATAGTAACAATAACTATCTACTAAGCATAACCTGACTGATGAAAACGGAGAAGTCATTGGTCGCTTCAATATTAGCCTCTGCCTCGAATTTTGCGGGCAGCGGGGCGGCGGCGGCGGCGGCGGCGGCGGGATCTTATGCGTAAAATCAAATGGACCGGTTCTCGAAAACAGCGGCGTGGCAGACGTTTTTTCATTTACTTACGAGTGAAAAGTAACGCCGTGTGATTTGTTTTTTCTGATTTGAACAACGAGTAAAAGCACAAGAAGGCATTGTGGTACCTTTATTCCGCTTAAAATAAAAAAAGGATGTCAATCACAATCGCAATGCGCTCTGGTTCCAATTAGGCGACGGGGGCTCAATTTATGCGGTCCATGATCTATAGGCTAGTCACCTATCTTTCTATTTAAATTTAATCAAAGACCAAAGTAATAAAGTTTTGAGGTCTTACCATTTCTGGCCTTTTCAGCGATCTGACCTAGAGCTAGCTCAATGCGTGGGTAGTCCATAGATTCAACATTCCTAATAATTGGAACCACAAGGCCCCGAGGCGTCGCTACGGCTACAGATATGTCCACGTAATCTCTGCAAACATCACAATAGGTAAGTTGGAAAAATATTAAGGGCGGTAAACATCACCAATTATCTAAGCACTGTACCAAACTATACTTAAAGCACAGGTCCGGCACTCTATAGAACGTTTTTGAATTTCGAAATTGCGTCTGCACATGCGCACTTTGTGCAAACTGTCCATAACAATGCGTGTAGGGTTGAAAGCCGCGCTTTGCATTTAGCTTCATCTACATTTCGATACTTTTTATTGTTCGTTCAGCTATTAAAATAATATTTGAGCTAATGAATTACTGAAAATGTGAATTTAGCGTTATTTTTCAACGTTTTTATACACTGAAAAGACATAATTTTATGTAGTTAAATCCAACGGGTGCGCGCGCCTGACTGCATTCCCTTTCTCGGCTCTCCCAAAGTGTCCCCAGAAAGGGTGAGGTGAGGTGGGGTATCTGAAGTCAGAGGGGGGCGGTGAGTGGCCGTTCTGTATGTAGAACTATATACTATTACCTATTCTGTGCCTAAAGGTATCAGTATCGCTCCAAAGATAAACTGACCTGTAAATAATATTGTCATTGACTATGACGCCGTTGATAACAGGCTGGTCCAAAAGCGCATTAGCAGACGCCTTCAAAAATGGTGACATAAACGACAATTTAACACCGTATTTCTTAGTAAAAGCTTCGAGATTGGCTTTTCGGAATGCCAACAATTTACTGCAAGTAAAATTTAATTTTGTAAACATTTTTCATACTCTCAATGTATCAGATCGTTTCTGAAAAAAAATCGATGGATGAACATTAATCAGACGCCCCTGAATCATCATATCATTACTATTGTTATCAGCGAGTACATGTCACTGGATAGCCCAGCACGTCTAGCATGATTTCTCTACATGCGCGCGACTCGGCTTTTTCCATTACTACAAGTCGCGGCTTTCGCTCTCCAAAAAGCGCGGGAACAGGTTATTTTCTATGCAGCGAAGGCGCGTCGCGCGCATGTAGACAAATCATGCTAGACGTGCAGGCCTCCTTTCTTTCAGGTCTGTCATCTCGATTGAGTACTCTATTTACAATTATCTTTTTTCGGGACCAAGTTCGAAAATATCTGAAAAATCTTTAAACCATCATAACTCGGTAACCATTTATTTTCGACCACCAGTTAATTTAGTTTAATCTATTACAATTACCTCTAGTATCGAGTAAGGAATAGGTCGAGTTTACCAATCACCCTGTATATCTGTCCCAATGAAAACGGTTCCCCGCATGCGGGAGCTATGTCATGCGTTACAGAAATCTCCCGCACCCCACCTGTGGGCGCAACTACCAATGCAAATAAACCTACCTAGGATATTTCCTTTTCTAAAGTACACACTGAGATCCTTAAAGCAGTCTTTACTCCAGAACTTCACATTCCCTACTGCAGCTTGGGGGTCGTTCACAAATTACGTAACGCATTTAGTGGGGAGGAGGGGAGGTGGGGGGAAGTACGGCCAGGCGTTACGGTCCCGTTACGTGGGGGGAGGGAGGGGTTTAAGGTTTGCGTTACGTAACGATTTTTTTTCACCTTTATACCGTTTTCATAGCTAGCGCTGTTTTGGATCACTCCCTTTTTTATAACAAACACGATAAGTAAATGTCCAATCAAAAACATACAATGTAAAAAATGCATTACGTAACGGAATGGAGGGGAGGGAGGGGTCCCAGCCAAGCGTTACGGTACCGTTACGTGGGGGTCGAAATTTTGCGTTACATTATTTGTGAACGACCCCTTGATACTACAGAATGCGTTTCCTATTCCTACCTCATGTCGCACTCGTTGAAAGTAGTCAGCATAGCGGTTGTATTCTGAGCCTCTTTGAGTCTCTGTGCTATACGTAGACGCATCTTGTTCATTGGTATAGGGTGCTCTGTACGCGTTCCTGATATTGTTTTCGTTGGGTCGCCTATTCTCATAGCAGCCAACTGGAGAAAAAATCTAATTGTTAACTTTATATATATTGTTTCGCAACATAATCGCTACCTAGTCTAATCTAAATATGTAATGTACTTATATTTAGATAGTGCTGTCGAAATTTTTAGAGCAAAAGTTTTAATTTTATTTAAATTAAAGATACCAAACTGATTGCATTGAATAGATAGCAGAGCCCTTTCTTATGACTATCTACAAACAACATAGGTACCATGTTGTTTGTAGATAGTCATGAGAAAGGGAAATTTAGCTATATCGCAAACCTTAGGTATTCTTTATATTATATAATTGTTGGTGAGTGATCATGTATCTTCTGATCTGAACGACTTGACCGATTGAGGTCATATTCACACAATCTATTTATTTGATATGTCGAGACGAGAGATGGTCCATATAAATAATTAATTCAATTCTACGCGCACGAAGACTTGGCGAAAATGATAGTGTTACTTATTCCAAAATGCTCACAGTAGGTCCGGCTGGAGCTTTAGCCCCTTTCGTAGTAACAACAATTGGTTGAGCAGCCGCGGGGGCTGATGCGGCCGCAACGGGGGCGGGGGCGGCGACCGGCGCCGGGGCCGGTGCTGCCGCCGCGGGAGCAGCAGCTGGGGCCGCCGCCGGCGATGCTGCTGGCTTCGGCGCCGCGGCCGCTGGAGCCACGCCCGTTACGTCAATCTGAAAGCATTTCAGTCGAAATTAGCAGGGATCCACTGATGTCCATCCTGCCAGTGATGACCTATGGTGCGGAAATGTGGCCTTTTTCCGATAGGACTAGTTCATTAATTCTCTCAGCGAGCTATGGAGAGATATTCTGTTAAGACTTTTATTGACGCTATCTGAAATGACTAAATGATGGCTTCCATAAGGAATTCAGAATGAGATGAGAATATTAGTCAGTTTACAGAAAAAATTTAACCTCGAACAGCGCCTGCTGCGATTTGACAGCTTCTCCTTCCTTGACGAGGTACTTGGCGACTTTCCCGTGACCTGGTGACATGACCGGCAGTGCCGTCTTGTCCGTTTCGATCTCCATCACCACCTCGTCCATCGCTACTGCATCACCTTCCTTCTTTATGTATCTGGAAAAGGCAAGTTGTGTTTCCTATGTTTGAAGAATAGTTGATGTAAGTAGGTATCTAGTTTTTATATGGCCGAACTTCAGTATTTTATTACTTTGATTTGGGTGAGCCACTGAACCCGTGCTTTAGTTTTTTTTTTTAATTCTTAACATTGTCTAGAACTGTGATCTGTTTGCTGATTTCTTAATCACTCTTGTCTTACGTGTTTAGAGTGATGTGTAGGTAGATCGATACTTACCTAAAGGGAACTTTATTAATAATGGGCTCGAAATAAACGATATTAAAAATCTTACTAATAATGTATATTATTAATATAGCACTAATCTTGACTCCGTGTTACCGTTAGTTTACCGATTAAATATAATTTTAAAGGCAGCTTTGCAGTTGCAGCTGATGCATTTGCATTATAGGATATCTATCCTATAAATCTTCCAGTACAATAAACTTACTTTACATCTCCACTGGAGACAGAGTCCGGGAAATTGGGAGCTTTTACCACTTCGATCCCTGGCAGTGGGGTGCTGGTGTGGACTGCACGCTCCGTCAGGTGGCATCCCGTCGAAATTACGTCAGTCTTGCGGGACCTAGAGGAATTTTGCTTTATTTATCTTTAGTCATAGTATAAGAGTATGATAGTTACTACATATATACAATAGTACAGACACTCCCCACAAATTTGTACCTCACCACCTTTCGGTAGGAAGCGTGGCAGAAAATAACTGGCAATGGTGTTTATGGTGTATTTCTGTCTCTCTTCTTGTCGTACCTCTTGTTAGTTTTTCCCATTTGTATGAAGTGACAGCTAAGGGTCCAAGGTGTGCAAGGAACTAAAGTTCTTGTGTTTTGTCAGAAGTTCAGATAATTGACCACGTCATACAATAACAGAACCAAAAAATGGCAAATTTCTCTAATGTCACCTTTGTATGCATCAGTTATGCTCGGCTGTCATACATTGCCGCTGACATTCCAGTCCTTTCAAATCTTTCAAATGTATTCGGTCACAAAACAGTAATGTAAAACAATTAGGCATAACTTAGAGGTCCCGTTAATAGCGCACTGAAGCAAAGTCCTTGTGTATAAAATGTCATTGCTCCTGTGCTGTGTCCATTGATTCTCTTTGCTGAGTTAGTTTGGTATCTATTTTTAGCGGGATGTTGGTACTTGAGGAACCGAGGAGTTTAAACTCCCCTGCAACTTCTAAATCGTGTGCTGTGTATTTCCGGTTTAGACTGTATCACTCCATATCTTCCCTTGGGTGCCGTATGAGGCGACTAAAGCGTAAATCTAGCTCTATCACCACTGACACGTCATTCTAGCCTTAAAACCTGAATGAAGTTGGAGAAATAATGCTGAAAGTGAGCATTGCTACAACTGCATGCTTCGAAGCCTCTGACCACCCCGATAGGGATTATGGTCGTGATCCTCGTCAATCTTCGTTTGGGTAGAGTCCCCCGACAAAACCCGAAGTCTTTTAGTAATCAAAGGGAGCAAATTCGGATAGCAGCGAAAAGGGTGCGAAAACAATTAGCCAATCGTGCCAAGGGATTGAAGGTGGCACATCCGGATTGGTCAATATTATTAAAATTTGTCAACTGTGCAGGTACATCGGTGGAGCTTATAAATCTGGTAGGTACTACTGTACCTATGTATGTAACTTTTGAATTGAATTCGATAACGATTAATGGCTCTTATGTAAATCGTCGCGCGCGTGTACAGATATCATACTAGACGTGCTGCTGTTCCCGCGCAGAGCGAAAGTCGCGCTTGCCGCGACTGGTAGTACCTATGGGAAAAAGCCGAGTCGTACTTACAGTGATAAAACCAATTCTGCTGATCGATGTCGTCTGTGGCTGCTGTATTCTGTGGGGTGCCATATGATTTTTCCACGCATTATCTAAAATAAATTCCATGACTTAGGATGGATGATGGGGAAGTACCTATTATTAAAATTAGAAAAAAATTATTTTGTCGATCTAACATCAGCAAAACGATACACCATTCCTTCCACGGTTGTCTTTTGTAAGAACCAACCTTGATAGTTTATCGCTAGGTACCTACTGAGTATAAAGGTAGAGTTGTGAACATTTTCAGTCAAAAATCACTGAACAAGTTGCACGTTTGTCTAGTGTCTAGACAAGACTCTAGTCATTAGGTACCTATTCTAATCTTACACAATTACATAATTTCAGCACTGTAGTGGGCATCGGTATGAATTTATTGTTCTGAAACCCATAAAAACGTATACATTTTGTACAACTTACAACTGGAAATAGCAGTCGCTTAAACATAATAAAATTACTATAATTTATGAATTTAAAAGATTACATCTGTGTTTAAAAATACTATAAAATTAACGTATTGAAATATAAAAAAAATCATTAATTATTAAAGTAGGCAAAATAAAAATATCAATCAATTTGTCAATTGTCACTTTAGTTTAGTTCTTCTTCTTTGTAAATATAGAGTAATTATATGTTAGAAGAAAAAAGATTTAGAATATAGGTATTGTAACTTTTCTCTTTACCGTAAAATAAGTTTTTAACCAAAACTTTTTGTAATATCTATCCAACAATAGATGTCACTAGTAAAACAGTTTTCCTATTCGTCGCTAGGTGTCACTGCGTTAAACTTATACGACTACTCGACAAAAGATGGCGCTGGAACCAATTTTAGTTTCTCTACTCGTCGCTAGGATTGTCTCAACATTTGCTATTTTAAAAGAAAAATGCTCATACAAAATGCATTCAATTCAGCGAACGTTTGTATTAAAAGTTGATGATTGTTTATTAAAGTAGGTAAAAAAAGCGTGGTCTTGTCTTTCTAACGTTTTCATTAAATTCTCTAGGTATTTATTGTACGCAGCCCAGGAGTGCGATTTTTGAAACTCATTCGCATCTACTGCTGATTTGACTTTCAAAAATCATACTTCAGGAGTGCGATTTTTGTCGGGGGACTCTGCGCAAACGAAGATTGACGAGCTTAATTATTTTGCTGGTACTGTACATAAACTCACGACCGTAATCCCTATCGGGGTGGTCAGAAGCTTCGAAGCATGCAGTTTGGCAAAGATCTCTTTCAGCATTATTGCTACAACTGAGAAGTTTATTCCGAATGCGTAAATGCGCGCTGCATACAAACGAAGTCTGGTGATATTTTCAATACTAACCAATTAAAGTCAATGAAATTTTGCAGAAACAATCTAGAAACAAATCTCTATGCTTGTATCTTGTCCGATTTTCGTTAAAATTTACAGTTTTAGTGCTAGGATTAATTTAAGATTTGTATGGAAATGTTTGAGGCACTGTAACTTTAGAACTATACTTTTTAACGAAAATCTGACTTCTTAAAAACATAGAGATCAGTTTCTAGATTGTAAAAAAAATAAAAAATAAACTGTGGCACGGCTTTATAGTCCGACAATTATTTTTGTATGGTGATGGAATAAATGAAAAAATATGAAATAAGAAAACCTGTAACAAATATTTTTATTCCCGTAATTAAGTACCAACAAATGACATTGATTGGAAATTACATATGAAACAAGACAAACAAACTTTTAGATTTGTGAAACTTATGATTTAAATAATTATACAGGACACTTTTTTAAGGGGATGATCAGACCATCATACTGAACAACTTTCTCTATTGGACTAACATCGAAATCGCGAAAAAAAAATCTGCTGTCCCATACATTTGGCTCGAGTAAGTTTGCAGTTTTGTTTGGAAGAGAAGATTTTTTTTCGTGATTTCGATTTTGGTGCCATAGAGAAAGTTGTTCAGTTTGACGGTCTGATCATGCCCTTAAAAAAATGTCAGCATATTTAGAAGGATCCTGTATAATTATTTAAATCATAGGTTTCACAAATATGCTGACACTTTTTTAAGATTTCAGATCTGATCATGCCCTTAAAAAGTGTCAGCATATTAAGAAGGAACCTGTATAAAACAATCGGTACCGAACAAAGATATGAAAATACATTAATTAATTGCTAAAGGGTCTCAATTTCGCATAGGGCAGAGACAGTGCAACGGTATGATTATATTGCCTACAGCCTGTATAATAGAGAAGTGCCTCTTTGAGCGGACATTAGTGGTGACCACTCAAGATGGGCTCCTTGGACCGTTAGGGTTGCCACTATTATGTTGCATATTAAACCATTTTATTAGCAGCCGGTAATGCTCTTGTGAAATGCATTTGTTCCAGCTTTTGGGAGAGTTGATATCATTTACCTCTTAAACTCTTGACTTCCAGTCTCATATAAAATCTTAGCAAATTCTTGTCCGCATTGACATAAAAACCCACACAAATTAAGTATGCATGCTGTTGGTTGGAATTAATATGTTGTATTTGATTCATCAACTTTGTAGTATTTGACATTACTCTACCTACGCGCGCTTATTTTGAAACAGCTTATATTAACAAAAAAAGATCTTATGAGCTCTTTTGGTTCTGCCATTTTTCGAACGTTTAGTGTGAATCTAGGTCATAGTTTTACATAAGATGTCAATGGTTGAAATTTATTTTATAAACTCATCATCTTTTTTCTGGGTTGCTCTCTTTACCTGTAACAAAAAATATGGATAATTAAAAAAAAATAGGTATAGGCATAAAAGCATATGCTCATGACTATATTCCCCGAGGGGGTAGTCTGAGATATTCTGAAAACTCAGAACATCCACGTTTCACTAGTACCTTGTACCGAAACTCTGTTCAGTGAGACGGGGAGTGAGCCCGTCGCCAGTAATGGACAGTGGGTACAATACATGCATCGACATTGAAGCATGCAGGTTTCCTCACGATGTTTTCCTTCACCGAAAAGCCAGTGGTGTTACAAAGTGTTGTTTTTAAAACCTATACCTACCTGCATCATCGTCATAAACACCTAGAAAAATAGAAGGTGGGAGTGGGAGGGATAGGTTTGAGTTCCTAGTATACCTACTCGTATTTACATTGATTTCCAGAGTTCCAGATTTGTAAGACATAATAAGAAATAATAAACAGTTTATTACAAAACGAAATTACAGTAACTCTATAAGTAGGTAAGTAAGATAGGTAACAATATCACGTAAGTTAAAAAAAAGATTTCAATAGAAATATACTAACTTTTATGAACGAGTTATAATAAAGCGCACCTAATTGAACCATAAAATATTTCAAGCAAGCAACCCTACCTCCCGAGGGGAACTCCCCCTCTAATTAGCTAAGATTCGAAGCCCGCATCTTTGATTACGAATCTATACGTCCCCAGACGGGCGATATCTAGGCTATACCTACGTTGCTTATGTTATAGTGGACCGTAGGTACCGTACCGTCTTATTAATCTGTGCTCATATCGGTATGATTCCGGCACGATTATTCATTATAATGTACCTTTTAAAATAAATGATTTTGATTTATATTTCTAAAGTCAATGGTTCTTTTGATCATGGGAACATGACACAAATTCGATTTAAATAAGTGAAATATAAACTATAGAAATACCTTGTCGATTTGATACCGATTGAATCGGGAAGTTATTCTTAGAATCATACCCTTGAAAACCTTTTCAAGACAATCGATATCAATAGGCAACTTACTGAAAATTACGAAAACATAATTTGAACTTTTCAATTTAAATTTAATTAAAACTTTTTTATTTCACACCAAAACAACACATACCTAAATTTGAATATAGATAAAGTAGAAACTTTTTTTGAGTTTTAAGTGATCGGGCTACTCGCGCACCAAGGGTTCCGTACGACACACAACATATTAACTTACAAAAAAGTTTTGTTTTCTCCGGGACCTTTAGCGCGAGACCAACTCACACTTGGACGGTTTTTATTAATTGTTATTATACTGTAGAGTTTGCTCTATTATCACACCAAGTTTGACGCTTGTATGTTTGACCGTTTTTACGATAGAGAGAGAAGAAAAAACGTTGATTAAAACTAGTTTCTTGTATAAGGACCCCCTTAATTTTTAACTTATTGATATTTTTTAGAAAATCCGCCATAATAACGCACATTATGTGAAAATTTCAACTGTCTAGCTATTACGGTTCAAAAGTTACAGCCCTAAATAGGTAGGACAGAAGGACGGACAACAGCGTAGGCTTAGTAAATAGGGTCCCGTTTTCACACTTTGGGTACGGAATCCTAAAAAAAGCATGTGTGCGTCTTATGCGTGTGTTTTAGGAACATAACGATTGTTCTACATCTTTGACTATTTATTATAAGGACTAGCCCTGCGGTAGCATTTCCCCTCTGCCACGGTGTAAGCACAATTGATCTTGTGCATTTACATTCAATTCTATACCTTATCACTAAAGGAGACAGCCTATAATTGCGAAACAATAACTTCGAACTTAGAACGTTTGGGGTTCAAACGAGACTACTTTTCATGATTTTTAACATTCAAAATTAGAATTTAAAGTTATGGGGAATAAAATCCAAAGTTGCAGATTTCATGTTACCTCGCCCCCCGGAAAAAGTGGCAGAAATGTTTGTTAGTAGAATTACACGCGTAACTAGCCCGCATATAAATAGTCAAAGTTCTACATAGTTCTACACTACAGGGTGCGACTTTAACTACCAATAGATTATCGTTCACAGTAAGTACGTACAAATTTCCCAACAATAAAGACTATTTTAGCTTGACGGGTCGAAACATTGGCGAGCAAGTACTAAGTCTTAAAGTTATTAATACTTTGGTTTATTGTTCAGGAGTAGAACCCGGTGAGGCAAACCAGGCTTACCAAGTACGTAGGTAGGTATCTAGCGATCTAAACAGAATGGCGTAACTGAGAAATAATGTTGAGGTTATACACAATGTAACAAAAAACCCCAATATTAATATTAGGTTGTTTTGTCACAGTTGTTAAGAGGATATAATTCGGAGCGCGCTCCATACAAACGAAGTCTGGTTATATTTTCAATACTAACGAGGTAAAATCTATCAAACTTTTCAGAAACAATCTATAAACTAATCTGTATGCTTGTATTGTGTCAGATTTTCGTTAAAATATACAGTTTCAATGATAGGATTAATTTAATATTTGTATGGAAATCTTTGAGGCACTGTAACTTTAAAACAATACATTTTAACGAAAATCTGACAACACACAAGAATAGAGATTAGTTTCTAGATTGTTTCTGAAAAAATTTTTTGCCTTTAATTGGTTTGTATTGAAAATATTACCAGACATCGTTTGTATAGAGCGTGCTCCGAATTATATTCCCTTAAGGGGTACCTAGTTTAGACCACATAAAAGATACATGCTCCTTTAGGGTTTAGGCCATCAAACTGGAGTCCTATTTTGAAACTCATACGTTGAACTCAGCAGTTGAAAATGTCAAAATTACTAGTGAGATATGCATCTTTCTACTGACTTCGGATTTGACTGTCAAAAATCGCACTCCTAGATTTTACCTTACAATTTTATTTAATACTAGAGTTACTAAATAATATACCAGATATAATATATAATATGCAGATTGTAAGTAAGTAGTAAGTAGTAAGTAAGTAAGCTATCAAACAAAAAAAGATTAATCAAAATCGGTTCAGTAGTTTTTGAGTGATGCTGTTACGAACATACAAACAAACGAACGAACAAACAAACAAATGTGCAAACAAACAGACAGAAATGCTAAAAAGGTTGATTTGGAGTCCGGGATACCTAAAAACCATATCATAATCTTTTTCATGTAAATATCTTCAATGTGCAGACACACTTCTGTTACAGTATTATAATAGTTAAGATAAGATAAGATTAAGATTTAAATCTTTTTTAGGATTTTTTAAGATAATTTCAATTAGGTAGGTAAGGTAGGTTGATTTTTCTAGAGTTGTGAAAAAAATACTTACTAATCGAAACATGAAAATGTAACTAGCTCCATTATTCTCATGAAGGTCTACTGGAGGAAGTTGCGCCGTCTCAGGTAATAAGTAAGCTACTGTTTCAGCTTAAACGCTCAAACTTGCCGTCCGCAAACACAGCACCCGATGGTATAGTGATGGACACTGCGATATTCGATTTTATCGATGTTACAAATATAAGGTAGGTAGGTGTCTATCAGTAGGATATGATGCTGATGATATCAATCATCATTCTCTTGCCCATTTCCCATCATTTGGGGTCGGCGCAATATGTCATCCTCTTCCATTCATCTCTCTTAGCCGTCATTTCAGGACTCACTCCTTTCTTACGCATATCATCTTTCACACAATCTATCCATCTTTTCTTCGGCCTTCCTCTCCTACCGCAGCCATCCACATTCATACTTAACACTCGTCTCGTAATATGACACTCGTCTCTTCGCATTACATGACCATACCACGATAATCTATTACCCTGCAATTTTTCCGTCATAGGTGCTACTTTCAAACTTCCCCTAATATACTCATTCCTTATCTTATCCATTCTAGTTACACCACACATCCATCTCAACATTCTCATCTCAGCTGCATGCAATCGTTTCTCATCCGTCCCTTTTGTGGCCCAACACTCAGACCCATACATGACGACAGGTCTTATTATGGTTTTATATATTTTCCCCTTCAATTTGAGGGGGATTCGGGAGTCGCAGATCGTTCCCGTTACCTGCCGCCACTTCATCCACCCCGAGTTGATTCGGTGCTTGACGTCCCGATCTATTTCTCCGTCGCCTTGTATGAGTGAACCGAGGTACCGAAAGTCGGAGCAGACTGGTAAAGGCACGCCATCAAGGGCAATAGGCATACAACTGGAAAGGCCGCCGAAATCGCAGAACAAACATTCAGTTTTTGTTCTGCTGATCTTCAAGCCGACATTCTCCAGTGTTTGCTGCCATTTTGCCAGTCTGCTCTGGACCTCGAGTCCATCTTCACCGACAAGAACAATGTCGTCGGCAAACAGCATGCACCAGGGTGCCTCTTCCTGTATGTGCGATGTTAAAGCATCCATAATCAACAGGAATAGGTAAGGGCTTAAAGCCGACCCTTGATGCAAACCTACAGCCACATTGAACTTGTCGGTGGTACCAGCGGATGAACGGACACATGTACTGGATCGGCTGTACATTGCACGAATCAACTCGATGTATTTCCCAGTCACATTTTTCCTTTTGAGAGCCCACCACAAAACCTCCCGGGGTACACGGTCGTACGCCTTTTCGAGGTCAACGAACACCATGTGCAAGTTCTTTTGAGCTCGCCTGTATGTTTCACACAGTTGGCGTAGTGAAAAAATAGCGTCCGTTGTTCCCCGACCAGGCATAAAACCGAACTGGTTTTGCGTTATCTCACTCTCGTCTCGCATTCGTATCTCAAGCACCTTCTCCCATACCTTCATACTATGTGACATTAGCTTTATTCCCCTATAATTGTTGCAGTTCTGTACATCACCCTTATTTTTATAGATGGGCACCAGTAAACTGTTGCACCATTCGTCAGGGATTACTTCTTTATGCAACATGCTGATGATATCAATGAAAAAGGAAAAACATTGGAACAATAAAGAGAAAATCGATTCTATCATCATCAGCCTATAACATACAGGGTCCTTCTTAATATGCTGTCCCTTTTTAAGGGCATGATCAGACCATGAAACTGAACAACTTTCTCTATTAGACCAACATCGAAATCGCGAAAAAAAACAGCTCTTCCATACAAAACTGCAAACCTACTTGAGCCTTGGCTTACGCCCATAACGCCCTGGGATAACGTCGACCGTGCTCGATGTGTATTTGAAGACTTTACAAACGCATCATACTCGTAATTTCTTCATCAGTGTACAAAGCTAAATTGGTAGGTAATCGAAAATTTTTACATTTTTAACATTTAAATATAGATTTTTATAAGATACAACGTGTTAATGAATTAACGCAAAACTAGAAAGTAGTTGGTTTAGAATCGAGAGCAGAATCGAATTATCATGTTTTCATCATAGGTAATTTTTTTCAAAATATTTATTAATTTATTCGTAAAATTTAAAATATACTGAACTCGATCTCAACCCACCGCACGGGCACACTCACCCTACTTAATACCAAAACAAGATTCTTAAAATGTATCCACGACCACGCTAGCGCTTTCATTCATTGTTGAAATGATAACAAATCACTTTTGCCTGAAAACTTAAAATGTGAATAACAAGTATCAAAATAATGACATTAATGTTTCAATCTAATTATTTTGTTATAAATCAGGGGTGTATGAGGTTTTGCGCTTATTCATTAACACGTTGTATTTTAAATGTTAAGTTATCGATTAGTTCACAAATAGTTGTCATGTTTTGCGTTCTTTCATTTCTAAATAACCAAGATGTAATGTTCTACGCTTTTTAAAAAAATATGTAACTTATAATCTTCTTATTATTTATAAAATTTAAAAAACGTTGATGTGATAAAATTGGTACAAACAGCGCTGTTCTTTGCGAAACGATGAATATAGTGTCAGTGTAATCGGTTATCGATATTTCGATAGTCGGCGAGTATCGATAAAACTCTGCCTCTCACTAATGTTCAGTAAGCGAGTTAGATACTTTTCTTCGTCCGTAAGTCCGGTGTTTGGCAAGTTGGCAACTTGTCGATTTATTGAACATCTACGAAATAGTTCATAGCAATAGATTTATAGTTTGTCTTATGGACAAAGCTTCATTGTTCAGAACTAAGGCTGTTTGCTGATATAAATCGTTTAACGTGAATTATTTGCCTTAACTTAAACTTGGGAATAGTTCGTGGACGGTGATGGGAGGGAAACAGATTAGCACAACGGTGACTTTGGTCTAATTTGGATTGGCAACAGCCTCGACAGGTTCGTGGTCAAATAGAAAGAGAGTGAAGGTTCGATAGCGCTGTATCACGTTGCCATACTACGGCGGCAGAATAGCTTAAATTGTGACGTTTGGTAGGCATTTTAGCAAGCAGTTTTATTTAAGTTATTTTTCAGCTGATATGAAAACAATTTTTCGCATTGAACGGTGTCAATTTCATCACCTCATTGTGTGTGTAACTCGATAATTGTGGAGTTTCGAAATTCCAAAATCCCGGAATATTTATGTCCTCATTCCCATATTGGCTGAAATTTAAATGACCTAACATTATCAACCTTCAGTCAATTTGGGACTAGGGCATTTCCGATTTCAGTCAATATTGGAAATAGATGAATTGGGTTTTAGTTGTACTGAACCGGAGGCATCAAATCGACGTGGTGTATTTTGACAGTTCTTGGCAATTCTGCGTAACCAATTTCAGACAATGTACCTATATGATGATATTAGATACACGATTTATAGTAGATTGATAGTTATAAATACGTTACCCATGCTGAATCGATATAATCGCAACCACACAATAGGCAACCACAAAATACCTACATTATATTTAGTTATTTGAATGATTGTGCAATTATCTTCGGAAAGTTGTCTCTGAAGTGTGAACATGCAAGTAAAGATATTTATGCTGAAATACCTAAATAACTTATGCTAAAATGCATATTCTCCTAAAGTTACTCTCGAAGTGCGGGGGTGAGGTACAGTATCTGAAGTTAGTGAGAGGCAGGGAGTGGGCTATTTGTACCTACTACCTTTATTAAAATCTATTCTGTGCTGTCACTTTAATCTTCCAAGATTAACACAAAACCTCCCAGTTTGTTAAGTATAAGGCCAAGGAAGTTCTTAATAATATATTCAGTTCTCAAGCGTGCCGGAAACGGATCCACTAGTAGGAGCCATTGTGACGCGGCGGAAGTAGCGAAGACTTCCGTCTGACGATAAATTTGGCGCGGAGATTTTGGCAACCTCTTTGATGGTGGTGCGCCGTGCGTTTTAGAATTCAAGATATTGTAAGTTATAGAAATAGTTTATAGCTCTTTAGAATAGATCACCCCACCATTCCGTTTCTTCTCCATGGATAATTCGTTTTTCTGGGATTAGACGACTGCAAAGCTAGCAGTCTCCATACAAAAAGCGACAACGTTTTTACACTCTTAAAACGTACTTAGACTTATACTTACTCGCAGAACTGTTGACCGATGAGGCCGAAGAGTTCTCGAGTGACGACCGCGTACCGGAAAACACAGCAGGTAGGTCCACAAGGTGGACCGACGACCTGGTGAAGGCGGGTGGAATCCATTGGATGAGAGTATTGCAGGACCGGTCGTTGTGGCGATCCTTGCAGGCCTATGTCCTGCAGTGGACGTATATCAGCTGAGATGATAATTATGTTAAAATACGAAAATTATTTGCGCATTTACCTGATATGACATAATTTCTTCTTAAAATAAAGTGCCTGTAAAGTAAAATCTACATCTAAAAAGCCTAAACCTAAATTTTTTTGCCTCTAATCAAATGAGACCTAAACCATTCTGTTGGGTTTTAGTGGGGTAATACTTAGAACCTGTTTGCTTTTTGGATACTGCTAGCTTCACAATCCTCTTAACACCTAGGTACCACCACTTGAAACCAACCATAATAAACTATATCTACTAAAAGCGAGTTTTGCTACAACTGTTATGTACCTACGTTTAATAAGATATTGGTTCTTGGAGCAAAGTACCGTCCACCTCGAAAGGCCAGTAGGTTCGTGAGTTTATGTAAGTACCGCAAATGTTTGTCGTTGAACCCTCCCCTTATAAACGTCTAGTATTGAGGCATTGTCTATTTCTCCAAATTCCAATGATTTTAAAGCTATCTAAAAAAAATTGCTAGTGAAAAAGATGGATGGATAGAATGAAAAAAAAGATTCTTTTTTTTTTCGAAACAAGGAAGCGCGACCATGGCCTAACGAGCGCCTCGGGCCTTGGCGCCGTCGTAGTCGGCGGGAAAGTTCTTAACCTCATTAAATATCCAATAATTCGCGTCATTTACATAAGGAAAAGATAAAGACAAGACGCCGTTTCCCCCGTCCGCCATTTTTGCTTTCAAACATCGAAGGGGAGGTTAGGGGTCTCTATTTATAGGCGTACCGTATCGAGATTTGCGAATTTATTGCGCTGGCTCAGCGTTCGTTTCATTGCGTAATTTCGAATGTTGGGGTTGTTTTTTTTTACTTCCCCCTCTTAGTGAAACTCGTTGATTCACTAAAGTTGCTGTGGCTGCTTTTTTTGACGATTCGTAATGAAAAAATATTGCCGCTCCGAAGACCACAATTTTTATTTTTAAATCTCTTCCCATTACTTCTGTTACGAGCGCTTAAAGTTCACACTTGGTTCAACAGCAATTCTATAACTGTAACTGGCCAGTAACAACGGATAAAAACACTGGCTGAAAGCAAATAAAGTTTTAAAAATGTTTACAAGCCATCGACAGGTTATGAACGTAACGTTCGAAATACAAATGTTTTATATCAACTGCGTTACTAAAATATCAACTTTATTCGATTGTTATAGAGGTGAAAATGGTAGCATGTGCGTATTGTAAGGTGTGTGTATGGCGGGTGACAATTTGTTCTATAAATATTTTATACATAATGGCCGGTCACGTGGATTCACTTACACTGTAGGATTCCTGGACTTAATAGTTAATTAGTGAGGCATTTAAATACCGCTACACTATTATTATACAGGCTCAGGCTCAGGCAAATCTCAATGAAGAAATGTCAATAAATCAAACGATTTATCAGGAAGTTGAAATAGGTTTAGTTTTTATCCATGCGATTTATTGAGTTTTGCGCGAGAAACGAGAAGAAATGGGCGGCCTTTTATCCTAATTAGTTTTTCGCGGCTATTACTGTGATAATGTGGTGGAATGGAATTAGTACCTATAATAATGTAATCTATTACCTATAGTAATGGAAAACAATGAAGTAAAAGTGAGAAAAAAAGAAAGGCGATACCGTTTAGTTCAGATTGATATCCTCGCGTAAAACTTCATTGAATATTGGATGAATGTTTGAACCACCCTAAAGCAATAAAGAATATTTATCTTATCTTATCTTAACAGAAAATAAGCTTTGGTGCATGTTAACTCGTACATGTTTTTGGTGGCAACGCGCGTGCTTCCAAGATCAGGCTATGCCAATATTGATAAAAACTATAACTGAAGACATTCGGCTGTATGGGCTTGATTCCTTTGCCATGAACTTAAAAAAAATATATATTTAAGACAGAGGGAGGGAAAAATACTTAACATATCTCAATGTAGTCTCAAGATACTTAAAATTTAACTCGATAACAAAGAAAACGGTAAGTTATTGTCTATACCTCGATAACGAATGACAACATCTATTGAATTGGTCTTAGATCTAAATGTAAGGTTACAGTTTTAATCAAGATGCGACACGATCGGACCATGTAGTAGATAGTTAAATATCCACAAAATGGGCATCTGCTCGATTGGAATGGTCTTGGACATGGGCTTGTGGGGTATCTCGTTTCAATTAAGATATCATCGAATACTTGTTGGATTAGATTTTAGAAGGGTATGATAAATTTTCAGCCTTCTATTGACTAACAGTTTTTAAGAGAATAGCAAGGGAATAAAATAAATGCTTGGGTAGTGGGTGGGTAGTAAGTAGGCATATGCTCATGACTATATTCCCCGAGGGGGTAGTCAGATATATTCTGAACCTCAGAACGTCCACGTTTCACCAGTAGTACCGAAACTCTGTCCAGTGTGATGGGGGGTGAGCCCGTCGCCACTTATAATGGACAGTGGGTACAATACATGCTTCGAAATTGAAGCATGCAGGTTTCCTCACGATGTTTTCCTTCACCGAAAAGCCAGTGGTGTTACAAATCGTACATACATTCCGAAAAACTCATTGGTACGAGTCGGCATTGATAGTAAGTAGGTAGGTATAATAATGCTAATCAACAGTAAATTTTTCGGTTGTGGTACAATTTTTTTACGACGCATGTTGCTGAAGGGAGTTTTGTAGGAAATTTGACGACGCATGTTGCTGAAGGGAGTTTTGTAGGAAATTTGACGACGCATGTTGCTGAAGGAGTATTTAGAAGCAATGTTGACGACGCATGTTGCCGAAGCAGTTTTGTTGACGACACAATTTGCTGAAGTTGATTATGTAAGTTATTTTATTTATTACAATAAATTTATTTTTTTAATAAAATAATAATTTTATTGTTCTAATTCGATATATTTATTAACATATTTTTGTAACCATTCATTTGTAATTGACTAGTTTGTTTCCCAGATAAAAATTTATATGACAGCCCGATTGGTTAGTTGGCAGCGAACCTGACTGCCTGCCGATCCGAGAGTCGCGGGTTTGAATCTCGTTCGAGGCAAATATGTTTATGATTAATATTATGTACCTGAGTCAATCAATCAATCAAACAAATACATAGGTGCATACATATATAAACTTACGTGCTTACGACCGTAATCCCTTTGGGGGTGGTCAGAAACCCTGCTACAACTACCAACTTTCTGTTTAAGAATGTAGTTGTAGCAATGCTAACATTTAGCAATTTAAGTTTCAGGAAGGAATGACGTATCACGTGATGAGAGGTGGAGTCTTTCGACCACATAAACAATGCATAAGAAAACTTTAATCCCTTGGTTACCTCGTATGACAGCCACGGGAAGAATTGGTGTGGTCCATTCTAAGCCGGAACCACACCAGTCTCAAAAGTTTCGATTCGGAATCTAACACATACAGGGTAAATTTTATGTTACTTCAGATAACATCAGCATGTATCCTGCTCATCCAACTGAACAACTTTCACTATGGAGCCAACTTCGAAATTGCGAAAAAAAAAATCAGCAATCCCATACATTTGAGTCGAATTTAAGGGTACTACAGTTTTGTATGGGGCGGCAGATTTTTTTTTCGTGATTTCGAAGTTGGCTCCATAGTGAACGTTGTTCAGTTTGATGATTAGAATACATGCTGAAGTTATATGCAGTGATATAAAAATAAAATTTACCCTGTATTATACTAAATATTATGACATCAAATTGTAAGTAGACGATAGCATTACTTTAGAAGGTGATTGTGTACTTATGGAACAAATTTTCCTAAGGAATCAATAGCAAAAAAATGTTTAAATTGTTGTTCGTCGGGGAAAGTTGTCATGGGTACAATCACATGAAACCGTCTAAATGCACACCCTGTATGCTGTGGAGACTTTGCTACAAGATGAAGCTTGTAATACTTTAATAGCCAAAACATATCTAACCGAATTTCCTGTCACGAAATGTGCATTTCAAATCGGATTACAGATTTGCAATTACAGGTTCGAAGGTAAGTAACGAGCGTTTCCGGCGGAAGTGCCGCCCGCCCTCCGGCCGCGGGGGCCGCCCGCCCTGCAAGACGGCCCGCCTTCACTCGTCATCCGTCTAAACATGATTTCCTTTGATTATACAGGGTGTAAAATTTATAACGTTACATGTCATAAGGAAATGCTTCAAACCATCAAGCTTAACAACTTTCATTATGGATTTGATTTATTATTCGCGATTTCTATACTGGACCCATAGAGATATATATACAACGTGTTAATGAATAAGCGCAAAACCTCATACACCCCAACTAATTTATAACAAAATAATTAGATTGAATCAATAATTTCATTATTTTGATAGTTAAAATTTCAAGCTATTCGCATTTTAAGTTTTCAAGCAAAAATGATTTGTTGTCATTTCAGCAATAAATGAAAGCGATAACGTGCTTATGTATACATTTTAAGAATATTGTTTTGGTAGTAAGTAGGATGAGAGTGCCCGAGCGGTGGGTTGAGATCAAGTTCAGTAAATTTTAAATTTTACAAACAAATTATTTAATATTTTGAAAAAAAAATCCCTTGTTGAAAACATGATAATTCGATTCTGCTCTCGATTCTGAACAAACTACTTTCAAGTTTTGCGTTAATTCATTAACACGTTGTATAGACCCCCTTCTATTTTTGATGTTCTGATCATGCCCTTAAAAACCGTTACATTATTATTATTACGATTTAGGTTAAGGTGTTTTTTATTCGAGATTTCAATGTTGGCTCCATAGTGAAAGTTGTCCAGTTTGATGATCTGAATTCATCGTCAGTATTTGCCAGATTCGACCCTGTATACAGAGTGTAAGGAAAAGTATCATTAACCTTTAAACCACATATTCTACCCATCAAACTGAACAACTTTTACTATGGGAGCAAACCTGTCAGAACAACGAAGTTAATCTGCCGTCTCATACATTTTAGTCGAGTAGGCATTGCATTTTAGTATGGAACAGCAGATTTTTTTTTTACGTTGACAGGTTTGCTCCCATAGTAAAAGTTGTTTAGTTTGATGGGTAGAATATGTGGTTTAAAGGTTAATAATACTTTTCCTTCCACACTGTATATTCCAAATTTCATGTTTATATCTTTAGCAGTTTAGGCTGTGCATTTTCTGTCTATCAGTGAGTCACGGAACTGTTTTATAAGTAGGTACATATAGTTAAATTTTTTTTTTTGGGTTTGATCCTTTTGAAGAACTGTAAGCATGTTAAGAATGACCATGTACACAAATAATTATAATTAGTCAGCTCGCTTCGCTAACAGTCCTATAAATAAGTATAAAACAAGAAAAACGACGAGCATAAAATGAAACAAGTAATCCGTGCAAAGGTAGGTATTGTGCTAAATCACGTTTCCTCTGCCCACACGAGCTGTCCACTTATCAGTTGCCAAGTAGGTGGACCATCATATTTTATGTTCGGTGCAAGTTGTGAGAGCTTTGGTTAAAAGAGAAAAATTATAATCAGCATGCATCATCATGCTTAGACTATGTTCCCCGAGGGGGTAGTCAGAGATATTCTGAACATCCATATTCTCTGTATCCATATTCGTATTTTGATAATGTGTGTCGCCCTCTGCGTGTGCGTAATATTTTACACGTACAGCTGCATGTTTCCAATAATCTGTAGGTGCATTATCTTTCAATTTCTTCATTTCGTATAGTATTTCACTAGTAGTACCGAAACTCTGTACAGTGTACCGGGGAGTCGGCCCGTCGCCACTTATAATGGACAGTGGGTACAATATATGCCTCGAAATTGAAGCAAGCAGGTTTCCTCCACCGAAAAGCTCATTGGTACGAGTCGGCCGGACGGGAATCGAACCATCGCCTCCTTCACGGCAGGCAAGGTTACTCGTCACTGGACCACCACGGCGATATATAAAACAATTTGTGTTTAGAGCCACTACGTTTCGACATTTCGACACCGCTTCTTCCGAGTAGTTTTTAAATATTTTAATGCACAGCTACCACAGCCACAGTTCATGCCTTGGCCCCTCCTATAGTGTCCAAGTAACTCGTCTCAGGCTCTCAGTAGGGGGCGACTTCAATAGCAGGCTGGTAGCTCAGTATTACACGGGCCGTTTGCAAATATTACCCACAAAGAGGGTACGCTGTGCTTTGGACAGATTATCATATCTGTCGGTTAACTATTCATGAGTAAATTGTGTTGGATTTAGTTTCTTTTAGGGCTGGACAGGATATAAGTACAATACATAGGTTTATGTATACTTAAGAGGATAGTTTTTGCTGCGCGCTCCATACAAACGAAGTCTGGTTATATTTTTAATTATAACCAATAAAAGTCAATGAAAATGTTTAGACACGATCTAGAAACAAATATCTGTGCTTTACATTTGTCAGATTTACGTTAAAATATACAACGTGTTAATAAATAAGCGTAAAACCTCTACACCCCAACTGATTTATAACGAAATAATTACATTGAAACAATAATTTCATTTTTAATTATTAAAATTAAAAATTATTCGCATTTTTAACTTTTATGCAAAAATTATTTTGTTATTATTTCAGCAGTAAATGAAAGCGCTAGTGTGGTCATGGATACATTTTAAGAACATTGTTTTGGTAGTAAGTAGGGTGAGTGTGCCTGTTCGTTGTCATCGAGTTCAGAAAATTTTAAATTATACGAACAAATTATTTAATATTTTGAAAAATGTAACCTATGTTGATACCTTGATAATTCGATTCTGCTCTCGATTCTAAACAAACTACTTTCTAGTTTTGCGTTAATTCATTAACACCTTGTATACCACCTCGCTTGTCATATTGACACCAATTCGGTATGTCCTTAGGTTGTCATGTTTTTTTGGTCTTTATTTCATTGACCTCCTTTATTTAAATATTTGCTACGATCGGTTTGCTCCCATATTAAAAGTTGTTCAGTTTGATGGGTAGACTCTTAGTTTATAAGTATGTCAATGATATCAATTTCACCCTGTATAAAAATAGTTAATAGGAGGTATGGTATCTCTTACCTATTACGCGTAGACAAACAATGTGTGTGTCTTGTACATTTATAAAGATTTATGTTTATATCATTTTCCTTAACCCTGGCCTCCCCTAAATTCCGCGGCGCGCGGTCGTTTATCAAATTCAAATATTGAAATCGATCAGTTATGGAACACCCTTTATTGTTGCATGCTTGACATAGTTCCTAATCTACGTAGACTTGGAATTTAGGGGAATTTGATAGTTTGTTTATTTTATACAACGTGTTAATGAATAAGCTGACTGATTTCTAACAAAATAATTAGAATGAAACAATAATTTCATCAGTTTGATAGTTAAAATTTAAAGTTATTCGCATTTTAAGTCTATCATATCAGCAATGAATGAAAGCCCTAACGTGCTATATTTTAAGAATCTTGTTTTGGTAGTAAGTAGGGTGAGAGTGCCCGATCGGTGGGTTGAGATCGAGTTCAGTAAATTTTAAATTTTAGAAACAATTTATTAAATATTTTGAAAAAATTACCTATGTTGAAACCATGATAATTCGATTCTGCTCTCGATTCTAAACAAACTACTTTCTAGTTTTGCTTTAATTAACACGTTGTATAGCTATCTAATTTGATGAACAATTACCTACCTACCAATAGAGAGTCAAGTCACTTTTCTATCACAATTTGATACGTCGATATCCTGAAATCCTAAAGACCTACACTGAAAAGTAAAAAGGTCTTTAGTTGAAGTAATGGTTTAGAAAAAGTTTGTCTAGAATGAGCCTAACGCTTCTACCGTATAAAACAAAACGGGCCAACTTTCTTAGGTTGGTGTGCGTGAGGCGTCACACAAATTATGTCTGAGTGCGTGTATATGGATAGAGTTTAGAGGCCAGTACTGGTCGCAATTTTTTTCGATGCTTTCTTAGCTTCGACTGTCAATCTTGACATATACTCGTAACTTATGCAAGGGCAATAGGTAAAGTTTTTGGCGACTTGGAAAATGGACGGTCCATTCCCTAGTCAATTTGTCTATCTATACCTATAAAACTGGTGTTTAAATGCGCAATTTGTAAAAGGGGTACACATAAAGTTAAATTAGTATTCAAATTAATTTAAAGTAGACGCATGAGATTACAATAGGAGCTTTTGACAAAATTATGAAATAACTCGAAATAGTCTGTATAGTATAGTCTGTTAGACTGTATAGTCATCACTATCAGCCTATATAGGGTCCTTCTTAATATACTGACGCTTTTTAAGGGGGTGGTCAGACTGTCAAACTGAACAACTCTCTCTGTGGCACCATCATCGAAATATCGAAAAAAAAATCTGTTCCATACAAAACTGCAGTCCTACTCGAGCCAAATGTATGGGACAGCTGATTTTTTTTTCTCGATTCAGATGTTGGTCCCATATAGAGTCACTATCTTATTTTTATAATAATAGTAATATAACGTCATTATACTAAACTTATACTTTATTTAGAATAAGGGTTTAAATAGGCTGTTTCTGTCTGGGAAGTTGTTTTACTATCTACCTACACCCTGCAATTTCCTCTGTGCTATGTTATAGGTCCAACAACAATAACAAAATGAGAACAAATCTGTATACTCATTTAACTCAACTTTTGAGACAATCTATCAAAAATACTAAAATACACCCCTCTTTTCTAAGACGTACTTACATCAAACAAATTCTCTAAGGGTAGGGTACCATTCGGGCCCTTAAAATGGGGAAAAGAAAAAAAATCATAAGTAAAGACGCAATTACTTCTCCGCCAACATAATTTTACTACTAAACAAGTTTAACGAACCCCATTTAGCCAAAGACACAAAGTTGAAATTCGCTCTAGACTTTGTAAGTCAGAACGCAAATATAAAGCAGTGGTAGAGTCAGCTAAAAGCAGGGCTCCATCAAAGAAATGCTTCTAATGAATCTATTGATAGCTCTGCCTATGTATATGTTTAGTATTTTTTTAAACACACAAACAGATGTAGTTGTGCGTGTGTGCGAGGGGAGGCCAAGAGATGCTTTCTTCGGCCCCTTTGTTTCTTATAGAGCGATCTTGACGATTTGATAGTTTTACTTCTGACCTTCAGCTGGTCTTAGGGATGAGTGAAGGTTTAAAGGTAGGCCTTTGTCCAGTAGATGCCCGATACGGGTTTTCGAAAACGTGATTTTAGGTCGTCAGTGGTACGATTTTTACTGGTCTATCTTTGTTGAAAGTGTTGTGTTCCATTAAGGATTTTGTTATTAAATGGATTGGTGACAATAGAAAATATGTCATAATGATATTATTAGGTATATGTATCATGTATGGATAGATAAATAAGTAGGTACTGGAGAAACTCGAGAGGTAGATTAGGTACGTAAAAGATTTATGAAACTACTTGCTGTATGTCGCGACTCCGTCTCTGCGTGGAATTTAAAAAAGTTTCCTAAATGTTATCCAGGACATCAATAATTCTATTTGCGTGCCTTTAATCAAAATCAATATAGCCGATTATGCGTGATAGAGTGACAAAAATCCAAACTTTCACATTATACCTACATAGATGGATGGTATCCAATATTTATATACGGATGGAACGTATTTTGGAATGGAACTAACTATGAAGTTTCAACTTTCAATGTAAAACGTGAAATTCGATTTCAATTATTAGACTGAATTCATAATGGTCAAGAATATCATAGACATAAAGTATAAAAGTTGTTATTTACCAACATTCGAATGATTTATTTACTGAGAGTTCACTCAACTAGTAAATTTGGGTCTTTTTTAAAATCGATTAGAAATAATTAAACCTGAAAATTTTAAAATATTAAACCATTAATTGTTCATTTCGTGATATAACGTTTTACAAATGATTTCAATTTCATTTTAATAACATAACATAAATATTCTTTATTTGCACACCAGAAACAGAATAAAGAGAACGGTAGACGAATTATAGTTTTGCACTTAACTACTACCTACTACTTTACTTTTGTTTTGTTTTGGCTATGTTAGCCACATGAGAGTTCATCAACGCCAACAACGGAGCAGGAGTGGTATTTTTGTACACAAGTGAACAACATAGCCATTTACTGTAAAAAAATAAATGGTATGCGTAAGTTTATGTTACAGGATTCTCAGCGTGGATACGAAAAATTCGGGCATGGGAAAATCACTCTCTTTAAAAAAATGGGCGAAAGGGTCAATATCGAAACGCGGATACCTGAAACGGAACTCTTATTCAAAATTTTTCCAAGATCAGGAGTGCCATTTTTGAAACTCATTCGTTGAACTCAGCAGTAGAAAAGGTCAAAATGACTATGGAGATATACATCTTTCTAATCCTGATTTGACTTTAAAAAATCATACCCCCGAAGTACGATTCTTGAAAGTCAAATCAGCAGTAGAAAGATGCATATCTCCAGAGTAATTTTGACATTTTCAACTGCTGAGTTCAACGATTGAGTTTCAAAAATCGCACTCCAGGAACAATATAGTACAGTTTTGCACAAGTATCAAAACTGCTAAACGCGTGCAAAATCACTCCCCTTATTTCACTCTAGTCCGCCGATCGTCTCCAAGTTGCACACACACACCCGCACTATTCGTGCACACAACAAGGCCGGGGGTGCGTGCCCCTACAAACTCCTCCTTTATATTTTCTTTGTTATGTAAAAAAATAATAATAGGAGAAAGGGGACTAAAATCGATAGCCTAATGGCGGTATGTAGTATTGAATGGTAATTTTTTTTGGCAATTGTAGGAGTTATTTATTTGTTGTATTGTACTCTGTTTTTGTTACGCGGGTTTTGAATATTTTATGTAGATTGTATATTTTATTATGTAGGTATATTGGTGGTCGTAGGTAACGGTTTTTTTTGGGGTTCCGTACCCAAAGGATGCAAACGGGACCCTATTACTAAATCGTAACTACGTAGTAGGAAGATCCGTAAAAGGAAGCCGGTTGAAATTTTCACATAATATGTGTTAATTATGGCGTATTTGCTAGCAAATAATAAAAAACTTGGCGATCCTTGGGGTAGGCCTATGTCCAACAGTGATGATGATGATGATGATGAATAAAACTAAAAAGTAAAATATTAAGGTCAACAAACATACATACAAGAAACTGGATTTTTCAACGTTTGTTTTTGCTCTATTGTAAAATGGTAATAAACAAACGTCAAATTTGGTGTGATTATAGGTATAGTTCAAAATATAAAGTAAAACAATAAATAATAAAAACAGGCTAAGTGTGAGTCGAGCTGGCGCTAAGGGTCCAGGGGGAAACAAATTATGTTTGGTACTACATTATATTAATAATGGTGGTACGGAACCCTCAATGCGCGAGAAGTCTGACTCTCAGTTGTTTAAAAATACGTTACAAAAAATAAAAATTTTTGAACATACCCATGTTTTAAGATAAGGACGACGTTAGATACATATTGATTTTAGTCAAAACGATATAAGTAATGAAATCATAAGATAAGATTAAAAAGATATTAAAAATATAGGAATTGGTATTAGGGACTAATAAATACTAATTAGACTGAAGAAGTAAACAATAATTTTACGGCTAACACAAGTTTATCTCATAACAAAATGTAGAGTACTATGTTTCACTAATAGGTACCTTGAATTTCTCATAGAAACATTGCTCTCTTTTTGGTTTTGCCTCGGACCGACAAATTTTCTGCACGTTACTAATCTCATTAACACAACTTATTTAAAAAAAACTTATTTGACATCGAAAAATAAAATTTTTGATTTTCGATCATAAAAACTTTTTCTATAACACCATTAGACAACATCTCTCACCGTAACCAACTCAAAACTGATTTAGGAACACGATCATGAAATAAACTTTGCTGACCCAGATAGCTATTCAATGAAAAAATAAAAATAAAAACCGGTTATCATCTACTTTGTCTTTTCAAAAAGCACAAAAGATAATGTCCAGATGCTCGCGGATGCTGCGTCCGCCGCGGTTTAAAAAAAAGAATTAAAAAAAACTGGTTTAAATTGTGAATGAGCTTTTGTCCCGTGATCGGTTATATTTTGATTTATTCGATTTTTAGTACGCGAGCGAGTGTATGGGAATAAAAAGAAGACGCGAGTTCAACAGGTACTGGCGGGAAGTAAAGTGTTTGGTTGGTAAAGTTTGGTAAAGTTTTATAATAAAAGCGCGATTTATAGTGCTGATATTTTTGAAGTAGCTTCTTAAAATGATAAAACTTGTTACAAAAATCTATAAGTGTACCTAAAATCTTGGTTCAATTTTCTAGAGATTCTTTGAACGTTCTTTTAAAAGTTTGCATGCTTTAAAAGATATAGTCTATGTTGGTAGTAGTACCAAAACTTCATCCCAGTTGGGATTATTATTGTAAGTTTACGTACCCTATGTAACTATCTACGTGAGAACCTAATAATATAAAAAAAAACACGACACGAACAACGAATTTAATCAATCAATCAAACATACTTTATTTTACACCAAAACATAAACAGTTAAATACAGAGAATTTATTTATTTCGTACAGCTTTGAAACTATGAGGCAAATGATGTAGGAAACTAACAGGTAAGTATTCTTACCACATACTTACTATAAGACAAATCATTATAATACAAGTCCAGGCTAGATTCTGTTACTTTAAATGTGACTAGATAATTTGCGTGACAATTTAAAAAAAAAAATACACAGACTTACAATACTCAGATAGTTTAATTACCATAAATATTACCCTTAATTACCAAAAAGACTGTCTAAAGTTGCCATACAAAGCTATAAGAACAGATGAAAAAGTCAATTTTGAATACATTTTCTAAACGGCAATCGGTAATCTTTTTGGTAATTAAATCCCGGGGCTATAGTACTATATGGATAATGGGAAAAACATGAAATCAAACTAAAAAACGATTATGAAACCATTTTCGTGGCGACGGTACCAGAAGCACTTTTTATTCTTTCCTTCATCGGTGTCAGTCTCAATGTTTGTCCTTTTACAAAACGCCGAATAAATAACAATATTTTAACGATTTGCTACTGTCAGGTTAACTGTTTGTATTGTGCGGTTCACTTTGATTACTGTCACTTCTTTTGTTCTTTTCGAATGTTGCATTTAAAAAGTAAACCTTGCGTCTAGAGAAAAGTAAGTTTATTTTCGCGATGCGTTTTGACGAAATGAGTATAGGCATGTAAAAGATTTGAACTATATTCCATTCCAAATAGCAATGACAATTTAAGGCTATTTTTAATTACAGAATCAGAGATTTGAAATGCTTACTCTCACGTATTCTTAGAACAGCTTTAGTAACGTCCAAGATTTGTAGGATAGTATATCTTTCTATAAATAAATTATTTTTAATACAGAATTGGCCAGAAAGCTAAATAGGAATCTGCAAATCTCGTCATCCTTATTTGAAATGAAGAATAGGTAAAGTTGACAGAATCACAGTTGACAATATTATACTACCAATACAATCGTTTGGGAAAGTAGGTAAATACTAATGTTAGGTTAAGATTTTGTATTTATTTTAAATGATAATACTAATACAATTTTGGTTGTATGTTCTTTATTTTTAACAGCAATGTGTAGTAAAGTTGTACATGTGTCGTAATAAAGTCATGCAAATACGATCTAATTAAGAGGATATAATTCGGAGCGCGCTCCATACAAACGTACTATGGTGATATTTTCAATACTAACCAATTAAACTCAATGAAATTTTTCAGAATTAATCTAAAAACAAATTTCTATGCTTGTATAGAGTCAGATTTTCGTTAAAATGTATAGTTTTATAGTTACAGTGCCTCAAAGATTTCCATACAAATCTTAAATTGATCCTAGCATTGAAGCTGTATATTTTAACGAAAATCTGACTCCATACAAGCCTAGATATTTGTTTCAAGATTGTTCCAGCAAAATTTCATTGACTTTAATTGGTTAGTATTGAAAATATCACCATAGTACGTTTGTATGGAGCGCGCTCCGAATTATATCCCCTTAAATACAGCTAAATAAAAGTCATAGAGAAATCCAATATTTTAATAATAGACATGTAGATGTAGGTATAACTAATTACAGGCAAATGTAACTAAGGTTAACTAAAAGATGGCATTTTACCAAGTGGTTGCAGTATACAAGGTGTTACAAAAGTAAATATAAACATTTAAAACTTTTAAGGGGGTTGTTCAGACCATCAAACTAAACAACTTTGAAATCGCGAAAACCAACATGGAAATCGCGAAAAAAAAAATCTGCTGTGCCATACATTTAGCTCGAGTAGATTTGTAGTTTAGTATGGAACATCCAATGTTTTTTTTCGCGATTTCGATAATGGTTCCATAGTTTTTTCGCGATTTTGACATTGGTCCCATAGTAAAAGTTGTTCAGTTAGATGGTTTAAACCACCCATTTAAATGTTTATTTGTATTTTATAAGACTTTGTATTAAAAAAAAGATCTTTTACAAAATAAGAATAATAAAGAGATTTTACAAAACAAAGCAACTTACGAGAAACATTAAGTAGGTAACATTTAGAAATACTAATTATAAACGGAAACATTTATACGGAATCTCGCCAACGAGTCAAAGTTGATGTCGAAAATGTCTACTTAGGCGTGGGACGGGTGAGTTAGCACCTAGCACCGTTCTTCTAAACCACGGAGCAAGAGGGTCAATTTTGAAACGTGGATACCGGAATGCAACTCATTTTCAAAAATTTTCAAAGATCTGAGGGCAATCTATTATATTTCTAAATATTAATTTATACAAAAATGATCAATCCAGTGTCTCTCGACGATTAATACGAATGAATGATTTGATTGATAGATTGTTGTTAACAATTGTTTAAGATAAGTTTTATCTACAAAATATTTCCCTTGGTACAATTACTATTAGTCCTGTGTCCATTCGGATAGAGTTACTAAGTCACACAAGGAGTAACCGACCGGTCCGGCAGCTGCTCTCGAACTCAGTCATTGTGTTTACATGTTTTTAAGTTATTTAGGGTGAATTTGAATATGGAATGAAATGAGAGAGATTTCTAGTTAAATAACTAGCTTATGATTTTCGAAAAATCCTTTCTTAGTGCACTAAGCACTAAGTGTACCCCTTCATGTTCTGTATAATTTATGTATTTCAAATTTCATGTTTCTATATTCAGTGGTTTTAGGCTGCGCGTTGTCTGTAAGTTAGACAGTCAAGTCACGGATCTGTCTTAAAAGTATAGAAGATTTATTACTTCTTAAAGTTATCAGAAACTGAAATAAATAAATATAAGGGAAGTGGTTAAGAGGAATACGTACCTACAGAGTGTTATTTTTTTTAAGTAAAGGAAAATAATTTTATTCATGTAAAAATAATTAAGATTATACATAAATTAGACATGATACTTTATTTAAACCGGCCATTATACAGGGTGTAAACGTAACATCAAACTGAACAACTTTTACAATAGCACCAATATAGAAATCGCAATAAAATTGGTCCCATAGTGAAAGTTGTTCAGTTTGATGGTGTGAAACACCCACTTAAGTATATAACTAACCATATTGTGTTATGGCCATTGGTCCTAGTCGTACCAGAGCGCTTAGCATGTCACCCCCGAAGAACCGACAAAAATCGAGACGTGCTTCTGTCTTTTTGTTACTTTTCGTATGGGAAAACGAGCGCGCATGACAGTTGTCTCATTTTGTCGCTTTGTCATGCGTGGCATGCTAGCCCTACAGAAGTTACGGATAGATTTTATTAATTTCTCACAATTGTCATTTCAACGCATTATGTTAATGTTTCAATGCAAAGACGTAACCATATAGGCGCGTAACCATATATCAGTTGCGTGTTACATACAATATTAGGGTCGACTCAAACTTACAGATTCTCGAAAACGTTGTCATTTCCCTTTCCTAAGCTATTCGACGCTAGGTGGCGTTTATGCGCGGTGCAACAGTAGCGCTGCACGCTAAGTGCGGCTAAATAGTTGAACTAAAAGAATTTTAGGCGTCATCTGGTGATGAGTAGCTTTTACTAGTTGTTTTTGCTATTCGACCATAGAGGGCAGTAGCAGTCTTTTATTGAGCGTTTTGTATTTGCACTGTTTTTTTTCTAAATCTTTTGTTATGGTTTTCGGGTTAGGTATAATCACGTGTTATGTTTAAACATACTTACCATATACAGGGTGAAATTGATATCGTTAGCATGCTTTTAAACTAAGAGTCTACCCATCAAACTGAACAACTTTTACTATGGGAGCAAACCGACCGGAGCAAAAAACTGCTACGCCTTTTCGACTGAAATGTATGTGTAGACTCTTAGTTTAAAAGGATGCTAATAATATCAATTTCACCCTGTAGAATGTTGAAAAATATAATAATCATTTGACATTTGAAATAGGCACAGAAGGATTTTATACACAGAATATTACAAAAAGATAGCTGTATGTACATTGTACAGAAATAATTGTTATTTTGGTTACAGTAAAGTTATTTTATGGATGTTAAATGTACTAGTTTTTTTTTTACTTGTGTACCGAATTTTTTACAATCAAGAAAAACAAAATTAGGTACATTGTTTTTTCGAAACTCCAGAAGCTTAAGTTTCATAGTTGTTGCTCTACATCCTGCCTATAAAAAGACTTGTTTTACTTGCTTGCATTCGGTTGCTTAACTTTTTCATGTCATTTTTCCACCAAAGTATAGGTAGACACCTTTTTACATAACATTATTTTTACTCGCCTATTTCAAGCATGCAGTCAATCTACCACTAACGACTTCCTTTGAAAAAAACAATTTTTCGCGCCAACGGAGCGTTCTAAAGAAAATTACCGAACCGACCTAACCGAAACTCGGTAAACAGGTGCATTAGGATTTATTATCTTCTTAAAATCAAGGCAGTAAGGTGTATTTTAGAGCGATGCTTTTTGAAGGGACCGATGTGTTAGCATTTTAGGCATTATCTGAGCCATGACCTGCGAAACACTAACGTGGTTACCGGCCCCTTATTGAGGTTAATTTTCGGTTAGTGAACCTTTAGTAATTGTTAAAAATTTTACGAAATTTCGATTTGTAAATTTTTAAACAACAACTTTAGATAGGTACCTACCTACCTGACATGACATAAATGTGACGTTCTCAGGGCAAAGGGACCTTGTTGTCGGTTTAAAAATGGATTCAAAATCTACAAAAATGTCTTTAAATAAATATAAATGTATGTTAGGGTAAATGTATGTCAGGGGTTTCCCTAACAAACATATATTAAATTAGCAAAAAAATATACTTTCCGCAAATGCATTCAACTTATCGAACATTTGTATGAAAAGATGAATTATTTTTATGGGAATCTCCATTTGTTCCTTTGGAAAAGTTGTTCAGTATCAAGAGTACAATCATCCACTAAAGTAATGCAACTGTCTATCCTAACACCCTGTAGATATCTTGGAAACTAAAACTTTTCATTTGCACATCCATTAAATAAAACAACAATATGGAATTTAAAAGAAACACAAATGTATAAGGTCTAACAAAATTAGTTGAAACCATTTTAAGAGACCATCCACCATTTTATCAGACCATCAAACTGAACAACTTTCTCTATGGGACCAATATCGAAATCACGAAAAAAAGATCTGCTGTCCTATACATTCGGACCGAGGTAGGTTGACAGTTTTGTAAGGGACAGCGGATTTTGTTTTTCGCGATTTCGATATTGGTCCCATAGAGAAAGTTGTTCAGTTTGATGGTCTGATACTCCTCTTAAAATGGTTTCAACTAATTTTGTTAGACCTTATATATTTGTTTTTTTTAAATTCGGTAGGACTACACGAAAAAGCAAATTTCGAATAAAAATATAGATACTTAGGTAACCTACTTATTCTTCATTCCAAATAAGGACGAAAAGATTTTCCGATTCCTATTTAGCTTTCTGACCAATTCTGATTAGCAAATATACTTTATTTATCTGAAAGATATACTATCTGACATATCTTGGACGGTACTAAAGCTATTCTAAGAATAAGTGAGGGTAAGTGTTAAATATCATTGGTTACCCTACATACAACGTGTTAATGAATTAACGCAAAACTAGAAAGTAGTTTGTTTAGAATCAAGAGCAGAATCGAATTATCAAGGTTTCAACATAGGTTACATTTTTCAAAATATTAAATAATTTGCTTGTAAAATTAACGATGTCAACCCACCGCACAGGCACACTCAGCCTATTCACTACCAAAACAAGATTATTAAAATGTATCCATGCACGTTAGCGCTTTCATTCATTGCTGAAATGACAACAAATCATTTTTGCCTGAAAACTTTAAATGCGAATAACTTTAAATATTACCTACAAAAAAATAAAATTATTGTTTCAATCTAATTATTTTGTTATAAATCAGTTGGGGTGTATGAGGTTTTGCGCTTATTCATTAACACGTTGTATAGGAGAGACTTCTCTTTCTCATCTGTGGGTTAGGTAAGTACCCTATTTAGGTATATATTTTCTATAGATACCTGCCACCTATTACAGCCATTTTGTGCACAAGTAAGGTTTAGAAGATTGCGGATTCAAGTCCCGTTCGAGACTAAATTAATAATTCTTTAATTTGATTAGTTCACAAATAGTTTTAAAACAATAGGTAGATTAATTATCTGAACATTTATTTTTTTCTATAAAAACCCTCTTACACCTTATTGTATTCAGTCCCATATTTATTTATAAATGTAGGTAAGTATACAGACCTATTTATTTACGCATGCAAAATTAGCATTGTCCTTTTTAATACATGGCGTATCATTAGCATAATGACATTGGACGTCGGAAGAAGAGCACATAAATCAGAGGTCGCAACCCTAGCGAAATACATTGCGAAACAAAATGTTTGTATGTTATATAAGAAACCTGCCGTAAAATTTAAATTTAATAAAAAATCTAGAGGTTAAATAATCAATTTATAGGTATAGGTAGTTATTTTAACTAGGCAAGAATGGATACTTAGGTAGGTACGAGCATTATGATCAAATTAAGATGAAAGAAAAAAAAATCAAAAGGTATTATAGATACTCCGAATACCGAACTCTTCTTTCATAACAAAATCTTTCTTGAACACACTGGCCACCACGAAATGAATACCAACACGAAAACAATTTATTTGTTTTGAATTTGGTCCTAGATACAAATAAAAAATTAAAAAGTGAAATTAATGTATTCTAAATTTAAATCGTTCCGTCGATGAGGAGCGGGGTGTTGAATGGGGGTAGCTGTGAAGTTTTCACACTTTTTCTCGCAAGAGCCTGCCGCGAACCAGATACTCTTTTTATTGTGATCTTTAGACGATTCTGTGGACAACGGAGAATAGAGACTGAGATTGTTTAGAAATGTGCGTTTATTTTAGTGTTTTACTTGTTAATTAAGTTTCTCTAAGAGTTCAAAATTAATTTATAATATCACACAAGCTAATAAAAGGTCTAGATAGCGCTTAACTGTGTAGGTTCCTTAGGAAGCGGAGAGGTGCGGGAGGGGGTGAAATAGGTAATGACGTCTGTCGATTGTAGATATATAAACAGTTTTTAAAGGGTTGATGATACCATCCAACTGAACAACGTTCTCTTGCTATGGGACCAAAGTCAAAATCGAAAAAAAAAACATGCAAAACTGCAATCTAACTCGACCGAAATGTATGGAATAGCTGATTTTTTCTCGCGTTTTCGACGTTAGTCCCATAGACCATCAAACTTTATCTGCAGCTGGTGCCCCACGTACCGCTTTATTATCTAAGGAACCTATACCTTTCAATTTAAATACTTGTGAATACTTATTAAACTTGTGAAAATTATCTACATGAACGTATTTTATTGAATTCTTACTATGAAGTTCTAATAGGAACTAAACTGATAAAATTGTTAATTATAAATTAAGAGCCAAATGTTTGTGAAACTTAAACTACGGATGGAATACAGTCCTAATGATCGATGATTGGCGATCAACTTGAAATAAAGAAAATATAATCTTAGATTATGCCAAATTGTCTCTTTTCACCCTGTAAAACTGCTGTAAATAAATTAAAAATACTTAGATACGAGTATAAAGAACGATGTAAGAGTAGAATAAATAAATATTTTTGCAGAAACTTTTCAAATTATAACTGATCATGAAAATATTTAATTCATCGTTCAGAGTATGATTTTACTAAGGGAATATGAAACGCAGACGAATAGAAACTAATTCAAACAGACTTCTATTAAAAACCTACAAGTCAAAACTATAATAGTTATCTAAATAATAAGTAAATAACAAAACCTAACCCGAACATGAAACTTTATATTGATAGAGGCCTGAAATTTAATATGAAATATTTCAAACTGACGCACACAAAGAATCGAAACTACTCGTCAACACACACATAGATATACACAAACACATTGAAGCGTAAGAGGGGTGTCTTTGTTACACATTAAGGAAGAAGGGTATGAAGACGGGGGGTGGGGGGTGGAGGAGGGGTCCAAGGGGTCGGACCTCGGCACTGTTTTGTATTCAACCCGTTGCCCGTTTACGATTTCGCGCGGGACTCTTGGAGATTTCCATGGTCGGTGACAATCGGAATTTCTTTATTACAGGCTCCATTGTGAGGGGAATGCGGATTCCTTCACGTGAATGTAGATGTCAATTGGATTGTCTCGATGGCGTTGACGTGACTTAGTCGGGGACTAACAGAGGAACCCAAATGATTTTTACTATCCTCAATTTGGTGTTTTTTGAGGAGGCCTTTGTCCTGTGGATCTTACAGGGTACAACTTACATACTTTTACAATTTGCATTATTATTTCAATGATTCAGTTGAAAATAACATTAGTGAGCGAGCTTGAAGTTTAGTAGCAGTATGACTGCCATTGTAGAATAATAATAAATAAGCGCTGTAGTGAGCGAAGCGAGCTCGTAATTCCAAAGTCGATTTCTTATGACGTGACGTCATATATCTATAGCCTACTTAAAGGGTACTTCGCGGATTATGGTACGAATGGTTAGCAACCGCAGCGTTCTGGCGGACCACAAGTAGAAACAATGGTAACCTTGGATCACAAGCGTGGTTCTGAACCACTGCACTAGATGGGTATATTTCAATCCCGACTGACTGAGCTTACGTACTAAAAACTTTACAGTGATACTTTATATAAAACTAAAGTTTACGCACGACTTACCAGATTTTAAGTCAGATTATAAGCTATCAAACCAAAAAGTTTCATCTACATCAGTTCAGTAGTTTTTGCGTGATGCTCGATCAAACAAACAAACAAACAGACAGATAAAAATTCTACAAAAGGTTGATTTGGAGTTAGGGATACCTAAAAACCCATATCGTAATCTCGTTCTTGTAAATATTATGTTCAATGTACAGACACACTTCTGTTATAGTTTTATAATAGTTTATAAAGGGTCCTTCTTAATATAGTGACACTTTTTAAGGGGATGATCAGACCATCAAACTGAACAACTTTCTCTATGGCACCAACATCAAAATCGCGAAATAAAATCTACTGTTCTATACAAAACTATAAACCTACTCGAGCCAAATGTATGGGACAGCTGATTTTTTTTTCGCGATTTGGATGTTGGTCCCATAGAGAAAGTTGTTCAGTATGATGGTCTGGGCATCCCCTTAAAAAAGTGTCAGCATATTAAGAAGGACAGTATATGTACCTAATACCTAAGCGCATAAGCAAGCCACGAGCGAAAAATACAAATCTCAAATTTGACTGAATGAATAAGTTATTAAAATCCGCCCAGCGCATAAATTCTAAAAGCAGAAAGATGTCTCCATTGGACTAAATTGAATAAACTCCAGCCAAGAGAAGAAATAAAAAAGCTGAGCTCTGAATTACCGAGCGAGACCTTATAAGAAGACAATTTTATGCAAATCTTTTTCCGCTACTTTAGCATTCGAGCAACAAAATGTTTCGAGGGCTAGGGCTGTGCCATTTCACACTTTCATCGTATTTTCGATGAAAGATTTAAACTTCGTTTTTATGTTGAAATTTGTATCTTGAGTACGATCACCCATTAAAGTAATGCAGCTGTTTATCCTAACACTGTATTATGTTACCTTTTATACCATACTAGAGTTAACCCGCGACTTCGTCAGATCATAAGCTATCAAACAAACAAAATTTCATCAGTGGTTTTCGCGTGATGCTCGCACAAACAAAAAAATCAGACAAACAAAAATTCTATAAAAGGTTGATTTGGAGTCAGGGAGACCTAAAAATCATATCGTCATATTTATTTGTAAATATCTTCAATATACAGGGTCCTTCTTAATATGCTGACACTTTTTTAAGGGGATGATCAGACCATCAAACTGAACAACTTTCTCTATGGGACCAACATCGAAATCGCGAAAAAAAATTCATCTGCTCCATACAAAACTGCAAACCTACTTTAGCCAAATGTATGAGACATCTGATTTTTTTTTCGCGATTTTGATGTTGGTTCCATAGAGAAAGTTGTTCAGTTGGACGGTCTGATCATCCCCTTAAAAAAAATGTCAGCATTATTAAGTTGGACCCTATATAAACACACTTCTGTTACAGATTTATAATAGTTAAGGTATTAACTCGCCAGTAATTCAAATTACATAATACTTACAAAACAGCGTTATATGTAATTTACAATTACATACAAAACAGTTTACATGATTGTATATATTAAATACCATTATATGTATGTATTGAAACTTATAATCAAATTATATAACTGTATTAAATATTTTAGCTTGTAAAACGGAAATTGGGAAATAAAAAAACGATTCTTTTTATTTATTTTGATTTTGTGTCATCGCTTTGGGTCGACTGATATACTCGTAACACGATAAGTAAGAGATTCAGTGCGATGTGTTTACATGTATTTTAGCAGTTTTCATATTTGATAATTTCGATCAAAGTTCGGGACGGTCGGGTTAATAGTTAATATTCTTTGGTCGTGTTTAAAAAAAAAACTATACAAACGTTTTGTTTGAACATGTTCTTACTTTACTCATTTTTGTATTTCATTTGAAATGAAGGTACACAATTAAAAATATCTCAATACCTATTCGCAACAAAACATTCTTTTCATGTTTTTATATGTCGTGTCAACCCTGAGCGAGGAGACGAAGTGAAATTATTTTTCTCCACAGTTTTAGACACCACCCTCTATGTAAGTGTGGAACTGAGAATAATTATTTTTATTTCAGACTGTCTTTTGTAGAATTTATCCTAGGATAGTTATAATTAGACATCTGATTTTGTTTTGTACACTACCATAAGTATATTTTAGGTATATTTGCCTACATTAAGGCTTTACCGCCCTATTTTATCGTTAAATTGGGTGTGTAACCATTTTATACATTAACTATGCCATAGTTAATGTATAAAATGTTTTTTTAAGCAGAAAACCAAACTAAACAATCAGGAAATGAGAAGGCTTTTCTCGAAATCTATTTTAATTAATAAAACTGAACAAAAGCAATCTAAAGTCACCCCTTTTTTCCAGTAACCCTTTTACTCTTATATTGTTGATCGGAAGAAAATGAAAATTTACAATATACTTCACAATACAACATAGAATGATTTGGTTTTCTTATTTTTTGAAAATTCATTAAAATGCATCTCATTTTTCAAAGAAAACGGCTAAATTCTGACCGGAGCCACGCGCTCGTTCACATCGATTAGTATGGAGAGTCGTGTTCCCGGGCGGATACGCCTAAAGGGAATATAATTCGGAGCGCGCTCCATACAAACGTACTATGGTGATATTTTCAATACTAACCAATTAAAGACAATGAAATTTTGCTGAAACAATCTTGAAACAAATATCTATTCTTGTACGGAGTCAGATTTTCGTTAAAATATACATTTTCAATGCTAGGATTATTTTAAGATTTGTATGGAAATCTTTGAGGCACTGTAACTTTAAAACTATACATTTTAACAAAAATCGGACTCTATACAAGCATATAAATTCGTTTTTAGATTGATTCGGAAAAATCTCATTGAGTTTAATTGGTTAGTATTGAAAATATCACCATAGTACGTTTGTATGGAGCGCGCTCCGAATTATATCCTCTTAAGGTTTATGCAAAGGCATAGCCTTAAAAATACCTTTGAATAGACTTAATTATACATTCGCAATATTCTAACTCTTTCACCGTCTCAATCTGCATTCGAATTAAAAGAAGTGCATTCGACGCCTGAATGTTAATAAGGTTTTAATGGTACATTAAATATGGCTCGGGAGGAGTTTTTCAAGCCGTGGACGCATACTAATTAGCCGTTTAAAGGTTTTAATATTCTGTCTAAGGATTTACTTGTTCCATACATTTGGTGAGGTTTGCAGTTTTGTAGGAAACAGGAGATTTTTTTGCGACTGCGATGTTGTATTGGTCCCATAGTATAGGTAAGTGGTTTAATTTGATGGTCTGATCGTCTCCTTAAAGCCCGTCAGCATATTAAGAAGGACCCTGTATACTGGGTCCAAATCAATATGCTGACAGTTTTTAAGTGAATGATCAGACCATCAAACTGAACAACTTTCTCTACGGGATCAACATCGAAATCGCGAAAAAAACAGCTATCCCACATTGATACACAAATATCGCGGAAAAAAAATCTGCTGTTCCATACTAAACTGCAATGCCTACTCGACTCAAATGTATACAACAGCAGATTGTATTTTTGCTCCGATCGGTTTGCTCCCATAGTAGAAGTTGTATAGTTTGAGTGGTAGACTCTTAGTTTAAAAGGATGCTAATGATACCAATTTCAGCCAGTATAAGAATCCAGACTAATAGAAAATATAATGATAAAAAAAAAGTTCTTCTTCTAAATTAATCATCATCAACCTATGAACGTTCCATTGACAACAGACACGAATAAGCTTCACATAGAACAGGGCGAGAAAGATGATTCCGTGGGATTTTTTTTAGCGATTTCAATGTTGGTCCCATAGTGAAAGTTGTTCAGTTTGAAGTCTAAAGCAACCTGTTGGCAAGGAAATCATGGAGAATAAACAAAGATAAAAAAACCTGCCAAGTGCATGTCACGCACAGGGTAGGGTTCCGTAGTTGCCAGTTACAATATACGGACTTAGAAGGGGGCTCTTGTTTTATACCACGGTTTAACGGCTAATAAAGTCTAAAAAGTACATTTTACAAGTTGATCGACTATTACTCGTTAACTTGTAACGCTTACTTAGCGGTGATAGTTTTCCTCTTAAATTCGTTATACAACGTGTTAATGAATAAGCGCAAAACCTCTAACACCCCAACTGATTAATAACAAAATAATTAGATTGAAGCAATAATTTCATTATTTAGATAGTTAAAATTTAAAGTTATTCGCATTTTAAGTTTTGAGGCAAAAACGATTTGTTATCATTTCAACAATGAATGAAAGCGCTAACGTGCTCATAGATACATTTTAAGAATCTTGTTTTGGTAGTAAGTCGGATGAGAGTGCCCGAGCGGTGGGTTGAGATCGAGTTCAGTAAATTTTAAATTTTACAAACAAATTAATTAATATTTTAAACAAAAATTACCTATGTTGAAACCATAATAATTCGATTCTGCTCTCGATTCTAAACAAACTGCTTTCTAGTTTTGCGTTAATTCATTAACACGTTGTATACACTAACTGCCATGAATATTTTCACGTATCTAGAAACAACCGTTTAGCTGGCAGGGAGAGGGGGGCGGGACTCTAACAAAAATTTTCACTTTTAAGCTTAATATTTCGCTAACGGAACCTTAAATCGAAAAATGGTTTTCCCACACCTATAATATTGTTGAATCTAAAAGGGTTCCTTGTTGACTACGGAACCCTAAAAATGAACGCGAAATACTTATTTTCTGAGATTTATGAGAATGCTTATTATTGAATTTTTGATATATTATTAAAATTCGAAGTCAGCAGTCTCGAAAAATAAACAGTACCCTATCAACATCACAAAACTATTTGAATACAGAAAACAACGAGGACAAAACAAATAAACGACCGATTTCATCAAACAGAACACGTAAAACGTACGATTACCATCTACTCTAATGAAAAGCACTAGCTAGTTCTGATTGCGACCCCACTAACAGTCTTAAAGTTGAGGAACCCTACTCACACACACGCAGAACCGGGGGGTGGACCCAACCCCCTAAGCACCGAGAAGATATAAACTCTTCCACTTCAAAACGACCCACCTCTCCCTCCGCGCTCCAACGAAATGAGACTGCGGGAGGAATAGCCAATGAAGTCTGAAAGTTCTTGCTAAACTGGACAAAAAGTACCCTCGGGTAAACGGGGTGAGGGAGATAAGGAACGAAAGAAGAAACACCCCTGCGAAAACTGGGATGTCCGAGGAGCGAACCTTAAAGTGTGGCCCCCCTATCGATCCACGTCCCCCTTTCCTTCTTAATGCCCACTTTGTAGGATGTCCATTAATTATGCCGGCCTGTGTGAAATGGAACCGTTTCGCGACGATTGGGTCGGTTTGTTAAAATTTTAAAGGGAATCTACTATTTTGGAGTTTGTCCCAATTTTGAAATAAGGCGTGTTTTCCACAAGGACCTTCTAATTTAATAACGTTTTTGTAAGGGGTTGACCAGGCTAGAACCCTAACTGAAACTATGGGATCAACTTCAAAATCGTGATAAAGTAAAACAGCTGTCCCATATCTATGAATCGATGTTGGTTCCATTAAAAAAGTTGTTTAGTTTGATCGTCTGATCATCCCCTTTAAAAACCATCAGCATATTAAGGATCCCATGTTGTTATCAATTTTTATTTCCAGATAAATCGCTAAGAATTTAACCCTTGTTATTATAGATCCTTGAGTTCCTTATTTTAATACATACAATTACATACTCACGACCACAATGCCTATCAGAGTGGTGAGAAGCTTTGCTACAGCTATAAACTATCTTTCTATCGTATAAATACCGAATAATATGATACTATATCGCACGTCAGGATTAAACATTTTCTATCAATATTAAAAATAATTTTAAGCTTCTTATTTTTTGACAGTAAAAATAAAGTTAAAAAAAAAACTCATTTAGGTAAGTACCTTTGTTAACATCAGAAAGTCTTCTCAGATCAGATGTAAGTATCTAGCACAAACAAGCGGTTATGACCGCTATCTCGAGTGGGTGATTAGCATGGCAGCACACACATTAATCAAGTCGAGAGAGTAAGACGAGAACGGATGAAAATATCGGGTTCCTGACTTTACGGTGTTATTCTAGAAGAATTTCTAAATGTTTTCACGATGTTAATATTAGCGATATTGTGATTTTAAGTGAGTTTCATTATAAGTGTGTTTTTGATGTTCATTGTCGAACAATAAGTTAGGCGAGACGAGATAATGACAGCAGGTTCTAAATGGAGAAGAGTTGCCTGAGATAGAAAACAGTGGAAGATATTAGTATAAGCTTTTGTAACAAGCACACTGAACTGAGAAACATTTATAGCTACAAAAATATATGCCAACGTAATAACAACAAGTTCAGAATAAAGGGCTTAATGATTTATTAAGTTACAGTCATATGAAGTAATATGCATTCATTTTTGGTATTTATTTATCTACGAAAATTGTATTGCCTGCTCAAATGATTATAAACAATTCTTATTCCTACTCGCCTTATTGTGAATAGTAAATACGATTATTTGTCACGGTTCACGGTCAACTGAAACCGATAAGATTGAACTACATTATACTACATTGTGTTACACTGCATTGTTTACTTATACGATGACATGATATAATTGAAATTAAAACCATCAAGCTATAAATCATCAGGCACATAGATACCTTCTCATGCGCGAATGCTTACCATCGTTTTATGAAATTTCTACATCGTAATCAGAAATCGGAATAGGTCTCCAAACAGTTATCCCCTTAATTTCGGTAGGCTAGCTCTCAGGTGACGTCAAATATCTTCGGTAATAGGGTTCGTTATTTATGTTAGTTTATTTATATTATTTTTGGCAGTAGTGGGCTTCGGTCGGTGTTCAAAAGGTCGTCAACTTAACGCCGACCTGTGTACAACGTTGGATAGGTGATCGTTATAGTATTTTATCTTGAGAGTCTCAATGCTGGGTAGGGTAAGCAGCTGATCAACGTATCATCATCATCATCTCAGCTCGACGTCCACTATGTAACAATTCGAGAAGCGCTACTGTTAAATGGAATCAGTACTAGTTTTCTTGCAATTTCACAGTCTTGAAACATTCAAGACGTTAACTTCGTACGTTATGTTTTTGTACTTTCGAAAGAAATGTATTTGAAGTTACACAAGAGATACTACTGCGTTTTTTTATCTGTAGGCTTACCATGATTTGCTCTGTAGTAAACTACAGTAGTTTTACTCCCATTTTTGTAGTGGTGGGCCATACTCCACCACGCGGGCCCAATGCGGTTTGGTGGAGGCAAGTTAGTGGTCAACTTGCTGTCAGAGAATTTTCAAGCCGCCTTAATAATAGGCCTCTGACTTAACGAATAGTTAAAACGCCATCTGACGGAAATATGCGAGACCAGCTGCTTAACGTGCCTTCCGAAGCACAGAAACTCCCGAGATGAAATACCACTAAACGGTGATCAATCCAAAGATTGATCGGATCTGACGTTGCTTAACTTCGATGATTGTTTCCAATACCGAGGCTACACTACGCCAACGAGCGCTTCTATAATGTAAAACCAAAATTTTTTAAAGGGAACGCAACCGAAAAGTCCTAACATAACAACAAATCCAACCATTCCTACCAAAAACAAAGCTAAACCAATCAATATATTCGAAACTACTCCTTATTTCAACACGAAAGACAAATATAGCCTCAGAATTGGGCGCTCCTTAGCCCAGGGTCGGGGCGCGGGGCGACGTGAGGGCGGGGAGGGGGTAGGTAAGACACTCGATCAATACCGACCCGACTTTCAAACTGCTTTCACCCTCACGAAAGTCGCCCGGACTCTACCCGAGCGGATTGCGAGGGATTCATGTAGAGCTGATGATACCGCAAACGAAATTTAGAGAATTTTGGGACTAGACGACCACGGCCGACGAAACTGGTCATCGTCGTGGCCATCTAGTGCCACGACCAAGCCATAAACCGACCAGTTTCTTTATTTTTCTTGGTCGGTGCTGCCGCTGTTCGTGATTTGGTCGTCTAGTGCGCGAGGTCCTTTTAGATGCCGATAAAAGTTAGTTGGCAGTTGGTCGTTTATGTGATGTTCATTTAGCTTTTTGCTCTAAAACGTAGCTTGAGTTCCGCTCGTCAATCTTCGTTTGCGCAGAGCAGACCCGAGTCCCCGTCAAAACAAGAAGTCATTTAGTAATCAAAGGGTGCAAAGACGGATAGCTGCAAAAAAGGTGCGATAGCAGCAAGGGATTGAAGGTTTCCTGATTGGTCAATATAATTTCGCGCGCTATCAAAATTTGACAATTGCGCAGGTACATCGGTAAGACTTATAAACCTGGTATTTTGTATCAAATTATAGAATACGTCAAAAGAACTGGCTGCTATAAAAAAATGATTTCCTTTTTCGGGTAACGAAATTGCTGCTTACATTGTTAATATCAAACGTTGATATTACGGTAGTAACGTGCTTCTTCATTACTTTAATATTCTGCTATACACTACAAAACGTTGTATAAAGAACAGTTGGTGGCTGCTGGTTGGGGTTGCTGGGCGTGGCGGCTATCTGAAGAAAAACTTCCCATTTTCCCGTTATTTATGTACCTGAAACGAAGAAAAAGACATGTTACATATCGTCATCAGTTAATATATACATCCCGCGTGAGATAACATTCCTTATCATGTTACATAATATAAAGTGTGTTTATTTTATCATTCTTTCGGCAACCGGTACGTTAATCATCGATATTAAGCTAAAACCAGCCAATGTGCTAAAATAACATCTATATGTTCACCAAGAAGAAATTTCAAACAAAAATCAGTAGTCTCATCCAAAAATTGTCATTGTAACACAAGCGATAAAACATTAACTTGCAAGATTTCTGCTGAATTAAATAAAAGCTTGTAAAAAGAAGTAAGTAGTTTGTTTGTCAAGACATTTGTAGAATAGAGACAAACAGCTTACTGACAAGAGCGTGTCTCTAATAAAAGATGATGATAATGGTGGTAATAACAACTCTGTGCCCATATAAGCACGTCTTCGCAGCGCTGTCTTCACGTGCCTCCCCTCCCCCTGCGAACATTTTGTTTCAACCCTCGCCCGCCCCCATGTGTCTTATCGGTCGGAGCTATATACTTACTTACACATACATAGCTTTATATACTCTATTGTATTAATTTTAAGATACTGTCCGCGTTTAGTTTAATTTAAAACAAAGAGTTGAAAGTCTTTAGTTGATTTTATTGTGAACTAGTGTTTTCTCTTAAGCATGTCTTTGTATGCGGGCACGATAGTTATTCTGTGGTTCTTTCTAATCCTTTTTTATGACTTGATGACTTTTGGTATTGAAAGAAAACGAGTTTTTTAAGAGTTAACCCTAAGGATGCTGCGCATCCGTGAGAAAGGATTGATGATGGGTCATTTTGACCTTAAGGTCACTACTGGACAAAACTACTTCTCAACTGGGAATGGAGACGGGATTCAAACACGTTATCTAACTTAACCGATGCTGTAATATCGTGAGAAAGTAATCCTGTTCATGTAAAATATAATGTTAAATGCAGTTTCAATATGTTTCGATTAGTACTAGAACTAGAAATGATATTCTATTTCTTAGAGCCCATTCTCCACGCGGCGCTATGAGTTTTCATTTATTTAGTATGGAAAAGTTTCCAAAATGTGTAATGTCTCTACTTTTGTCGAGTCTACGGTATGTCATTGAGATGGTCCTTATACCATTATGGTGGAGAGAGGTTGAGTATAATTGAATGAAATTTTAAACAATGCATTTATTCTGGCTTGGGACATAATTATAAAATTTTATATTATTATAAGGCCCAATAAAATTAGCTGAAACTATTTAAAGGGGATGATCAGACCATCAAACTGAACAAAATTTTCTATGGGACCACGTTACGATCCAGTAGGTTTGCAGTTTTAATGGAACAACAGATTTTTTTTCGCGATTTCGTCTTTTGGTCCTAAATAGAAAGTTCTTCTGTTTGATGCTCTGGCTGGATCAATCTTCTTAATATAATTTCACATAATTTTGTTTGACCTATATTTCACATGCGATCTATCTTATCAACCTGGAAAATATATTTTCCATAATGAAAAACAGTGTTTTATTATGGAAATAAAAAAAATTCTCAAGGAATTGAAATTGAATTGAGAAATATTATAGGTAATAAATGTTGATGAAAAATTACTATATTGAAATATGAGATAAGTAATTTAAAAAAAGAACTATCTACAAGCTTCTTACCCTTCTTAACGTGTAGTCCGTGAGAACTGACAGTCAACCGTCAAAGCAACCTGACCGGTGGGTCAGGCAGGTCATTCCTGTGCCCGGCGGGTCACCGATGCCCACCGACGGCTTGGGAAGGGTTAAAATGGGGTTTTTTGTAGTTTGGACTTCCGATATTTATATTGTGGCGTGCGAGGAGACTCTCCGCCTTCGTGGTCCGCGGGACGAGATAATTCGACGTCTGTCAGTTATGTCGGTCAAGAAAATTTGTGTATTGTTTTTTCTCATTGAGCTTGTATGGATTGCAAAAATATAAATTGATTCTGTTATCGCATCGTCATTCTATCTTCGCTACCCTCGCCTGGCCCCTGCCATAATATTAATTCTTCTGGGGAGAGTTATAATGACCGATAAACTAATTTTGGCTTTTCGGTGAAGAAAAACATCGTGAGGAAACCTGCATGCTTCAATTTCGAGGCATGTATTGTACGCACTATCCATTACAAGTGGCGACGGGCTCACACCCCGTCACACACTGGACAGAGTTTCGGTACTAGTGAAACGAGGATGTTCTGTGGTTTCAGAATATCTCTGACTACCCCCTCGGAGAATATAGTCGTGAGGATATATTATATAAACTAATTTTACAATACCTATTTTGGTGATTCATTAGTTTTTAGCAGATGATGAACGTGGATGTACCAATTTACATTTTATAGGTATGAAAATGAATAAAAATTAATGTTGGGGTATACTATAACAATGTTCTAAGCATGGTTATATAATCATGGAAGGACTAACACAAATCGTCGGCACAAATCTTTCTTAATATTATGAATGGGAAAGGTTTGATGGAAGAATTTGGGTAATCTTAACTATTATAAAACTGTAACAAAAGTGTGTCTGTACATTGAAGATATTTACATGAAAAAGATATGGTTTTTAGGTTTCTCGGATTCCAAATTAACCTTTTTTAGAATTTTTGTCTGTCTGTTGGTTGGTTTGTTTGTTTGTATGTTTGTAAAAACATCACGCAAAAACTACTGAACCGATTTTGATGAAACTTTTTTTGTTTGATAGCTTATGATCTGACTTAAAATCTGGTATATAATTTATGCGAACGAAGTCGCGGGTAAACTCTAGTGATATATATTTGTTACTTTACCAAACTACGTGTAGATTTTGATTATACCTAGTTCAATATCTAGATTGACCCGAAAAATACCCTTTACAACGTCCAGACAGATGCCGCGGGCCAAAGCTAATCCTATTTATAATATTATCCATTACGACTTGGGTCCTAAAATCACCCGGTTATAAACCAGCGTATCATTGGAGGAAAGTAAAACATTTTGTCGAGTGTTTTGGCACGCCTTATCTTGAACAGAGCCAGAACAATATTCGTAAAGCGCCAGTCGCCGTCTAGATTTTATTACAACGCGCCTCGGGCCGGCGAACGGCTATAAACTATATGAACTAGTGTCGTATAAACTACTGGGCAGGGGTCGACAACTATTGGTGCGTTTTATATAGTTGGAAACCTCGGGATCTTTTCTCTGGAGTCTAGATTTTATTGCGGAGGTATTTTCGTATCTCCGGTTTGTAGGCGGGAATAAACTATAGATGTATGAACTAGTCTCGTATGAAGTACTGGACATAGGTCGACAACTAGTTTACCTATGTTTCATAAAGTACAAAAAGTATTATTTAAGATGTGGGATTATTCTTGAGGCATCAGTCATCATCGTTATCTGGATTTTATCGCAACTCACCTTTGATTTGTATTTATAAACTGAAAAACCATACGACTTAGAATATAAACCATAAGCATAATCCTGAATAAGTGTCGTATAAAGTATCCAGTAGAAGTTGACAGATTATGGAATGCAAAGTTGTTTTCTTCAAGAACTGGAAAAATTGGACGATAAATAATTACCAATTACGAATTAGTGAAATTGTTTCGAAAAGAAGCTTTTGAGTAGTTTGCATATTGCTTACATGTGAATATGGAGAATGTTTACTATTAGAAACAATTTTTTAATTTGTCCTAGCCAATGTTCTTTATTATTTTTAAGTTCAGTTATTTATTTGATTATTTAACTTTTCTTCCGAAAAGAGAAACGTTATTGTACTCGTTATAAAATTAACCTTAAACCAAAAAAGGTTGCCAACATCTGATATTGATCGCAGACCCGAGGAGGAAGATCCTAGCACGCTTTCTACTCAACGATTAAGTCTAATTGCTCTAAAATTTATCACCTACTGGGCTAGCGTGAAATTTGCATGAAATCTTATTTACAGCCACCACTTTTTGGCATTGCCTCTTGAAAAGGTCCTTAAATGTAATGTTTAGAGCGAACTATTATTTATTTGATTACCGGTTATTGAAATTTAAATCAACTAATATTCGGTTTTCTTATTGTATTCTCATAATTACCAAACCATCCTAGCATGAGTTTAGTAGGCTATGTAGGATATAGAGGAGCATGATTTGTATGATAATTAGCGTAGTTTCTTTTATTTGGACCAACTACATTTTTTTCACATTATTCGGAATAAAATGATAGGCAGAACATATTGAGTATCAAAGTAATGTTGCAAAAAAAATCACTTAGATTTTTGTTAATATACTCGGTGCGATTGGGTTAATTATGACTAATTTTCGTGGTAAGTCGACCATAAAATTCAATGGCAGCAAACCTGAAAATGAAATCTCTCAACCACTATTTAGATACCTGAAGCAAAACAGCAAAGTGTGTGCACTTAGTTAAAACTGAAAACAATTTGGTGAGGACACGTAAGTCGTAAATACCTAAATCCTAAACAAACCCATTTATCTTGGCGGGGCTCAAAGCCTTTTGCGTGTCAGGCAAGCCTAGTTTGTTCTTTATTAGGGTTCCGTAGACCTAGCCGAACAAACATGCTTCTTAAATACGTCACAATCTCTAATTTAGAGCCTCATTATAAAAATTTAATTTATAAATTAATACTACTGCTAGTGAAACGTGGATGTTCCTAGTTTTCAGAATATCTCTGATTACCCCCTTGGGGAATATAGTCGTGAGCATATGCATGCATACAAATTACTAGTTTTGCACGCGACTTTGTCTGCGTAATAAGACTTAACATATGCTCACGGCTATATTCCCCGAGGGGTATTCAGAGATATTCTGAAAACTCTGAACATCCACGTTTCACTAGTAGTACTGAAACTTCTGTTTAGTGTGAGGGGGAGTGAGCCCGTCGCCACTTGTAATAGACTGTGGGTACACATTACATGCCTCGAAATTGAAGGATGCAGGTTTCCTCACGATTTTTCCTTCACCGAAAAGCCAGTGGTGTTACAAATCGTACATAAATTCCGAATAACTCATTGGTACGAGTCGGTCTGGACGGAGATCGAACCTTCGCCTCCTGCACGGCAGGCAAGGTTCCTCGCCACTAGACCACCACGGCTATTAAGACTTTAGATATTTTTATTGTATTCTATGTGTTAATTACGACACAAAAGTCTATCTAGCCTTATTTGTGATTAAGTAAAATTATCTAAACATCCAAATTTTCCCATTTCTAAAATACTATTAATATGATCGGTGGATAGAAATATTTTAAGTGTTCTTGAAATCTATTAAGAAGTGGAGAGTAAAATAGGATAGGTAACGTGACAAGATAGATTTATGGAATAACGAAGGGAAGAGAGGCGGGGAAAGACTACTAGAAAGAAGTATTTAGCTTAGCTAAAAAAAAACAAGATTTCAAGACATTTGCAGGGAAGACAGTACAAACTGGCGATAAATCCACCGAGAAAATTGTGGCTCGTATTAAAATTGTATTAAAAAAACTGCTTCATAAGCCTAAATATTTATATTTAAACCTTGGAGAAATAATGCGAATAGACGTTACTGTTATCACAACAATAATTTTAGTAATAAAAGATAGCAAACTCGTACCTTTCAAGCATTCGGTACTAAAACTAAAACAACACTACAACACAAGAGTACCCGCCCGGAAAAGCAGATTTATATTACGACCCAACTAAGATCATAAAACTATACTATATCACCCACCCGAGTATTAATATCCCAGCATTTATCATGACCCACCCCCTCCCCATCTTTTGTATAAGAAAATACACCCCGTAACAATCTAGCAAACAAGTTTCTACAACGACGGCCATTCAAACGTTCGCTGTTAACATCGCAACTTGTACGAGGTTGTTCTTAACTCTGATGCTTCAGCGGTCGTTCCGGGGAAATTGGATCGGCTACTAACGTTCCAAAATAGACTTTAACCTTCCTTGTATTAGTTTAGTTTTCCAATGATGGTTTGTAATGACCGTGCCCCTGCATGGCAGAGTAAACTGAACTTTGCTGATTGCAAAATAGAGATTGGGTTCGGCTGTTGGTTTTCGGGCGGAAGGGTAGAGTCGTAAGGAAGTTCGGCGATTATGTTTAGTCAGCGCTGGCTGTAATGGAAAGGAAGTAGAATTGGGGCCTGTAAGATGTGGTCGTATAAGGCGGCCATGTTTCTCCCCCCGGCGCGTGCGGGGTCGCGGGGGTGTGGGAGGGACGATTTGTTTGTTTCTAAGGTCCGCTCTAGTCCACAGCTGCGGGCAGGATTTAAATTTCGCACTCGGAACGGTCTTTGTCCGTAATGTCCTTCTCAGTTGCTTGATGAGGTGCCTCTTTACAACTTTAAATTGAAGTGTGCCCGGTTAATTGTTTTGGATTCCAAACGTTTGCTTACCTACGAGTAGGTACCTGCCTTAATTAATTGAAACGAGAATACGTTCTACTTACGCCTTTGTTTCTGTGTTAAGGTTTTCATTTTCGTTCTTTAGGGAATTTATTACGTAAAGGTAGTTGTTGAGGGTTTGGTGTTTATCTGAAATCGATAGATCAATATCACAGCAGATATTTTTACTCTATTAATCTTTGTGATATTGTATACGTTTTCGATAGTCATCGAGATTGAACGGATATTGTATGAAAACACGTATAACCTATGTGACTGTTTGTCTTGCTTCGATGAAATAAACGATGTGTATGTATCTATATCTATGACAGCAGTCAACATATAATTTAAAGAATAGTTCCAGACGGTTTTATTTTGAGGATTATTTTTGCTGCGCGCTCCATACAAACGAAGTCTGGTTATGTTTTCAATTCTAACCACATAAAGTCAATGAAATTTTTTAGACACGAGCTAGAAACCAATATCCGTGCTTTAAATTTCTCAGATTTCCGTTACAATACCTATTTTCAATGCTTGGATTAATTTAAGAATTGTGTGGAAAACTTTGGGACACGATAACTTTGAAACTATATATTGTAACGGAAATCTGACAAATGTAAAGCACAGATATTGGTTTCTAGATCGTGCCTAAAAAAAATCATTGACGTTAGTCTTGAAAATATAACCAGACTTCGTTTGTATGGAGCGCACAATTCAAAGTGTTGGCGATCGAAACAATACTCCACACCAGTCACAAATACCCAATCATTGATTTTTTATATGGTTCCAATCGATATACATGGTATAAACTTGAACGCGTTACGTACTTTAAGGGCTGCTTCAGACCATCAAACTGAACAACTACTATCACTATAAGGTCAAGATAAACATTTGTCTTTTCCATAGAATTCGGCTACTTGAACAAAATACATGAAATATAGATTTTTTGTTTTGTTTTTAATTCGTATTTCAACCCAATTGCGAAAAAATCATTTCTTAGCTTCCAAAGCCCAGAGAAACATCCATATTCCATGCATGCCTTACTTAATGTTGAGTGGACTTTATAGTTTTGGCTATTTCGTGTTGAGTAGGTAGTAAGTGGATTTGCATTCTAGCAAAAATAGAACGGCTTGTCCCGAAATATTTTATCTTCTGCCATAGCGTGCGCTGCGATCGAATCGACTGTTCCCACTGTGGGGACTTGCCACAGATATCACAAATACAAGTTAAAGCAACATAGCTAACAGATGGCGCTATGGTCGTACTCGCAAATGTGCACGTAAGACTACTTGCGACGTTACATTGGTAACCCGTTAGCCGCTACACATAAGGTTCACAATCGTATACAAGACATGAATCGCGCAAGAGAAATAATCATAGAGATTCGATATACTGGGTGTGGTTTTGGTCAGCGACGAGCATTTAGGGGGCTTCAGACCATCAAACTGAACAACTTTCGGTGCCAACATCGAAATCTCGAAAAAAAAACACCAATTTCATATAAAACTGCAGTACCAACCAACTAGACTCAAATGTATGGGACAGCAGATTTTTTTTTCGCGATTTCGAAGTTGGCTCCATAATGAAAGTTGTTCAGTTTGATGGTCTGAAGCACACCCTAAATGCGCGTCGCTGACCAAAACCACACCATGTATATCCAAGGTCCAACTAAGAGCTACGACCGGTCCCCAGGCTTCACAAATAGCCTGGCGGAAGATCTTCCCTTTTCACCGGACGAACCTTCCCAAGTAGTTCCTCAACAGTGGTGACCCCGAAGTGATTGCACGCACTTCACACAGCCTAAATCCTAACTCTACTGTATATTCAGAATCGATTTATAAACAGTTTCCTACCACGGCTAGTTAATTTTCTCATTATACCTGCAGTAACAATGCCCGTCCAATGGGGGCCTTATTCAAAGTTTAGAAGTATGGTCACGCTAACCGCGAAGTGAGAATATAATAGCGCAGTAACTCGTATGGGTTGTGGAGCAAGTTTGTTATGTACTCTGTAACTTGCTAGTTTCTACACAATATGCTGAATAGATTTTATATGTATAGTTACTTACTTAGTTGTTATATAGATGGAAGATTAGTATGAGATTCTATGCTGTCTAACTCTTGTTACTAACTAACGTTGTCCGTCTGTCCGTCCTACCTATTCAGGGCTGTAACTTTTGAACCGTAATGGCTAGACCGTTTTCACAGAATATATGTATGACAAAAAGTTAAAAAGGGGTCCTTTTTCTTCTCGCTCTATCGTAAAAACGGTAATACATACAAGCGTCAAACTTGGTGTGATTATAGAGCAAACTCTACAATATAATAAAAATAATAAAAACCGGCCAAGTGTGAGTCGGTCTTGCGCTAAAGGTCCCGGATAAAACAAAACTTTTTCTATCAAACAAATCTATATCCGCTACAAGCTTCGTCAATGGCAGGACACAAGATAAAAACCGCATGCAAGCTTCGTCAGACTAAAACTAACTTATCTAAAGGCACTGCCCTTCGCAACCCTGGCTCAAAGGTCCCAAAGATACTGGCCGCATTGCCCCTCTGGATGGCCAAAGAAATTATCTGTACCAAAAAGGCTCTCGAGCGTGGGTCCCCCCCCCCCCCCTTAGTCCTCATACGCTGCCCTATCTCTCTAATGAAGTCCTTGGCATCGACCCCCCAAGGGCCTCCAGTCTCAAAAGCGGCTGGCACGAAATCATACCCCTGCTCCAGGTTGGCATATGTCACCCGCTTTAGCCTCGCCGCCCGCTCTGCGGCAGAGCCAGCGACGCGTATTGTCTGTCTCAGGTACGAAGGAGCAAAAGTGCTGACACAGGTCGCGTCCCAAATCAGGCAACGCCCCCTTCGCCAGGGGATTAAGGTCAGGCCATCGGGACGCTTACCATCGGTTCGGCTCAAACCCAGGGCCTCCAAGATACACAGCACGTCCACTGAGACAAGTGAACGGCGAATTATATTGTTGAGGGCTTGGTGGCGGGGAAACCTACCAGCACAACGCTGGCAACTCAACCCGTGATGGCCATTTTCCTCCACCCAACAACCACAAATGCACCGATGAGGCTCGCACACCTTGCAACCGATACGCAATGCCGCAGCAATCCTCAACGTATCATTGTCCAGCAGTGTCCCCATATTTCTAAGGTACTAAACTTTTTCTAAGGTAATATGTTGTATGATGGTGTGGTACGGAACCCTCGGTGCGCGAGTAGCCCGACTCGCACTTGACCAGTTATATTTTATTTGATAAGACTTCTACTTCATTTGTTCATCTCCGATCACAAGTTCGTCGCAAGTCTTACTAAACGACGTATCTGAAATTTTTGGCGTAACTATGAATAAATAAATAAATATCTTGGACATTGTCACACAAAATTTATCTAGTTACATTTAAAGTACCAGAAGCTAGCCTGGACTTGTATTAAGATGACTACACATCGATATAGAGTACATATACATAGATACAAACATCCATGACTCGGGTACAAATATTCGTATTCATCATGCAAATATTTGTCCTTTACAGGATTCGAACCCGCGACCCTCGGCACAGCAGGCAGGTTCACTATCGACTGCTATCGAGCCGTCAACTGACTTATTCATTGTGGGCGAATCCATTTTCCAAGACCAATCTATCGGTCTAATTGACGTATATGTATCTTCGAGCGTTACCGAGAAAACACATATTTAGACAGGTAGACGAAACTGACAATTTATACGTAGCGCTCAACCGAAAAAAGCTTGTTCTGTAAAATCACCTCGATGTTAGTTACGTCGTTTAGTCAGGCTAGCGACGAGTGCAGTAGGCGCCGTGTAGACAGTGGCCTACGGCTACGGCTACGGCGTAGTCTTCGTTTTAAGTATGAACAATATTTTGAAGTAGACAAAAAATATTAACTGAAATGAGAAAAACAAGTTCTATAATAATTAATCAGCTATTCAAACTTTATTTGTGCAAATATCATTTAAATGTTATTAGGTAGGTATTGCAAACAATATAATTATTAATATAGGGTCCTTCTTAATATGCTGACACTATTTTAAGGGGATGATCAGACCATCAAACTTAACAACTTTCTCTATGGCACCAACATCGAAATCGCGAAAAAAAATTAGCTGTTCCATACAAAACTGCAAACTTATTTGAACCAAATGTATGGGACAGCTGATTTTTTTTCGCGATTTCGATGTTGGTCCCATAGATAAAAGTTGTTCAGTTTGATGGTCTGATTATCTCCTTAAAAAAGTGTCAGCATATTAAGAAGGACCCTGTATATAATATGATATGCTCAAAGGAAAATTACAAAACATACCTATTTGTTGTATATCCTCACGACTATATCCATCTCTGACTACGAGGGGGTAGTCAGAGATGTTCTGAAATCTCAGAGCATCCACTTTTCACCAGTTGTACCGAAACTCTGTCCACTGTGATAGGCCGTCGGCGTCGCCACTTATAATGGACAGTGGGTACAATGCATGCCTCGAAATTGAAGCATGCAGGTTTCCTCACGATGTTTTCCTTCACCGAAAAGCCAGTGGTGTTACAAATCGTACGTAAATTCCGAAAAACTCATTGATACGAGTCGGCCTGGACGGGGATCGAACCATCGCCTCCTGCACGGCAGGCAAGGTTACTCGCCACTGGACCACCACGGCTTGTTGGTTATTGGTTTGTCCCCGCCTGCAATACCTACCTAATAACATTCAAATTATATTTGCTTAAACAAAGTTGGTATAGCTGTTTAATGATTTTAGAGCTTGTTTTTCACTTTTCAGTTAACATTTTTTGTAACACCTTGTAGACTCAGTCTCATACAAAATCTTAGCACATTTTTGTCCGAATCTGACCATATACCCTACACCAAGCAAGTATGCATGCTGTTGGGTGGCACGAAAAATTTGTTTTTGACTCATAAACTTATTCGTATTTGGCATGTTTACTGTCAGTAAGTACAAAAAAGAGCTTTTATGAGCTCTTTTGGTTCTGCCATTTTTCGAACGTTGATTGTGAAACTAGTTCAGTTATGTAGAGTCTTTCTTAATATGCTAAGACTTTTAAGGGGATGATCAGACCATCAAACTGAACAACTTTCTCTGTGGCACCAACATCAAAATCTCGATCGAAAAATCGCAACTGCAAACGAGCCAAATGTATGCGACGGCAGATTTTTTTTTGCGATTTCGTCGCTGGTTCCATAGAGAAAGTTGTTCAGTTTGACGGTCTGATCATCCTCTTAAAAAAGTGTCAGCCTGTAGCTTACAAGATATCAATGGGTCTTGATTGAACAAGACAAATCAACTATGCACGAACACTGTATGACAGTTATTTGACGGGACTTCTACCTAATCAATACTATAATTAAACAGGTCAAGCAATTATGAATGAATATGATAATTAAATTTTCTCCTGAAACCTTTCTAGGGTGTATTACTATCACTAAGGGTAAGGGTTCCCAAAGAATGGCAGCAATCTTGTGGTAATTCTATCCGCACCCGTCTCCTCTCAAACTATCGCTGCCATGTATCTACGTTTATGTAAGTATGTGCATAGGTAGGTAGCGTTTTCATTAAAACTTGCTTGGCTTCGGCGGTACGCTCATGTTATTTAGTACATGTTTGTGAGGTATTTTTGGTTGTTGTAAAATCGTCTCAATATATGTTTATGTGTGATGTTAAGCGAGAAAAGTGTATTCAGGGTACTGGATCACTTTCTCTGGCTATTTCCACAGATTAATAATAAGTAGAGTATACGTATCGTTCCAGCAGTACATAAGGCCTAACAAAATTAGCTGAAACTATTTCAGGGTATGATCAGATCACCATCATCTTATAGGACCTAAATCGAAACCGCGACAAAAACAAACCTATACTATAAATTCGGGTACATACAAAACTGCAAACCTACTCGAGGTTTGCAGTTTTGTATGAAAGAAAACATATTTTTTAATTCGCGATTTCGTTTTAGGTCCTATATAGAAAGTTGTTCAGTTCGATGGTCTGATCATCCGCTTAAAATAAATTGTACCCTCATTTTTATATTATTTTTTATAAACCTTAATTTGATTTTATCATATTAAACTTCCTAACTAAATAGGTAGTTAGATAATTAAATCAAAATTAAAACATGTCATGTGAACATTATCTCAGTCAAAACTGGCATAGAGTAATGTGGTTTAACTGAGATATCCACACAGAATTACGATTTCAAAGGAAAACCCCTAAAAATGGGCAGTATCATAGATTATTCGAAATAGGAGTACCTACAAGGTTTCTTAAAATGACATTACGTAACCTAAATACCGCAACAAAACAAAATTTGACCCCTTTCTTTCACGAACTCGAATACTTCCACAGTTTTTCACAACTAGGCCGTCACTTAACCCTGCAAGCTCAAAACGTTCCGATTCACGCCCTACAGTCTGCGACAGGGATGTCCAATAATAATGATGTAAAATATAAATTGTGGGAAGGCGGTAATAACATTAAAAGTTTTTTTTTTTATTTATAATTAACGGACTTTTTGCTTGTGCGTTAGCACCGCATTTCCGCCAATGTCAAGTAGTTTGTGGGAGTATCTATCCCAATCTCAGGGATTGTTTTTGATAAAGAACAAGAAGAGATTAAGGAATGCGGAGCCTCGTGGCTGGCAAAGACGCGACGCGCGGACAACACGCGAGATAAGTTCTCGGGTCAGAACCTGCAACGTGACTCCGTAATGTTTTTAAAATGTCACCGTCGTCTTCGTAATTTTTATTATTGTCGCGTCCAATAGAAGTCAAAACAAATGCAAAGGTATAGGTAAGTACGCAAGAGCAGTTAAAATATTGAAGAAACGACATATATAGAAACGCATGATATTTTTCGATTGCGGATTGTAAAGTTTTATCATTATTATCGCTAAATCAATTTGCATTCATGAGCATAGGTATATAGGTATATTTAGGGGGGCTAGACTTGGGTGTTAATAACTGTTCTGTTTTTATTGGATCTTATGAGCAATTACATTATATACACAAGGACTTCGCTTCAGTGCGCTTTTAACGGGATCACTAATTTATGCCTAATTGTTTTACATTACTGTTTAGTGACCGAATACATTTGAAAGATTTGAAATGACTGGAATGTCAGCGGCAATGTATGACAGCCGAGTAAAACTGATGCATAGAAAGATGACATTAGAGATATGTTCCATTTATTGGTTCTGTTATTGTATGCCGTGGTGAGTCTTATGTATAGAATGTCTTTGCTTATGAGTTATGAAAACCATATAAATAAAAAGTGTCACGGGCCACGAAGAAACGAACACAGGCCCGCAAATACCCGCGGGCCGTGATTGTCCATCCCTGGCCTACGGGCCCAGACCCTTCACGGCCGGTTGAGGGTTATCCAAGGGCTGTACTCAAGGAAATTGGGTCATTTGTTCCTACACTGTCAACTGTTTCGAAGATGAGTTTGTTCCGTATTGATTTTTATTTTCCTAGCCGTTAGGTTCAAAGTGACACTGAAAAAGTTTTGCTTTAAAAAGAGAGGATGAAATAAGACTCACAATTGATATCTATTTATATACACGAAGAAAATATCTCGGGTTCATAACCGCAACCACTTTTGACGTAACTTATGAATTTTAATGTATTTATGAATGGATCATTTGATAAATGTAAAAATTGGTTGTAGAATTACTAAAATTATGAATTTTAGTTTAGTAATAACTGTTTTTATTAGTAGGTTATAAATTTCATTCTAGTAGATTTAAATAAAATCTACAAAATTGCCTCTCAAATAGTTGTCACATACATTACAATATTTCTCTCCGTGTTAAACAGCTATTTATCCAGTAAAACATTGCGAATGAAACTATATCCCTGAGTCACCTCCTACGTCAATGACCGGGATGAAATGACGTGGTCTATAAGAATCACACAGATAGGAAAAGTATATCTCGCCTTATCCAATGGTCGTTTTGATTTGGATGTTTATCAGCATCTAGTAGACACCTAGAATGTCCTATTTCTATTGACTTTTGTATGAATCGAACAAAAACAACCTAAAGTTATTTAATATATTTAGATCTATTTTAAAAACAAGACAAAATTATCATTTATTCAAATTTAAAACATTGTACCAAAAAAACCGAATCCACAACGCAGGCTACAAGCTCATTTGAAACGAGATAATCTGAAATCGGAAATCTGCCTAGTGATGAAACAATTTTAAGAAGAAAAGCTCGCTAATGTTATGTAATCGCTTTTAGTTATAAGACCGCCCTTTGTACCCTTCTCATTCTTGTTATAAATTATGTTTGTCTATTCTTTGTGTGCAAATAAAGAATATTTATCTTATCTTAAGTTACGACTTGAACAATATATTTTGCACTTTCCAGGTATATTACTTATGCTTGTGTGCCAGCTACACACAAGATTTTGATTTAGTTACAAATATAAAACGTTTATAAGCATAAGCATATGCTCACGACTATATTCCCCGATGGGGTAGTCAGAGATATACTGAAACCTCAGAACATCCACGTTTCACCAGTAGTACCGAAACTCTGTCCAGTGTGACGAGGGGTGAGTGCGTCGCCACTTAAAATGGACAGTGGGTATAATACATGCCTCGAAATTGAAGCATGCAGGTTTCCTCACGATGTTTTCCTTCACCGAAAAGCCAGTGGTGTTACAAATCGTACATAAATAAATCAGTATAGTAATAATATATATCTAAATTGGTTAAAACAGAAACAGATAATCTAAAAGATCTTTCTCTACATTATTTCGATGAAGCAAGAAATTAGATCGACGGCCCCCCAACTAATAATCGAAGGAAGGGTGGCCCCCCTAATATTAAGGCGGGTTGGCCCCAGTTTTGAGGAGTGGGGTAAGAGAGATTGGGGTGTATAAGAACACGGGGGGTTTGCCAATTTTGTTTAACGACCTATGTTTTATTATTATGTATTTGTTGCGAATTTAGATAATTTCTTTTTTTATTTAAGCGAAGATGTTAAAAATATCTTGACAGAACGCATTGCGGTCGCGATCATGGCTGATCATACCTAAACCTAATGAGCTTTTGGCTGAGAATTAACTATGTTTATGCTACATACACGTAAACAGAGACTATGATATGCTACAGACTATGGTTTTGTCTCACTATCTTTGCTTAATCCACATTAATACATCATGTTTTTCTAGCATAATCATTTTAAAAAGAAATAGCGTAGTGTCACTGATAATGATTACAAAGTCAATGATAGAAGTAAGACGAGAAACGTAAACCCACTACTAACAGGTGGTGCAAATGCAGGACAAATATTCTGTACTTAGGTACTTATTACAATGCTTAATATCGAATTTCTTTGCAAAAAACCATTTTAGAACGAATCCATTTAGACATTGATATTGAAAATATTGAAAGTGTTTTAACGTTCATTATGAAAAAAACGGTAGGTATTTACTATGTTAAACTAACTAATTTTAATAGCGGCAAAACATTATTTTTATGAACATGTGAGATCTAAACATAATATAAAACCATAAATGTTATTTGCAATCAAAAGAATGAATATGATCGATATCATTACGTGCCTACGAAAAAGATAAGAGCCAAGTATAAAGAGACCAATTGTTATTGCTTGGAAATATTTTAGTTACTCTACCATACTCTATCTTATACTGTGACAATAAACTGTGTGTATGAAAACGTTTAGTTATATTTCCGGGCAACTGTTCTGTTGTGCTGATCAAATTAAAGCGCTTGGTCTCGTTAAAGAGATGCTTTCGAATGCCTTTCGGTAAAGGCTTGACCAAAGCACTTGAAAAAAATACTGTTGAATCATCATCTCTCAGACAACATTTGGTTAGGAAATTATTTACGTAGTAACAAAATTTCTATAGTAAATACAATTTCAAAGTCATGGTATTTTTTTTGCTTTAATTTCCTACTGCTCCTAAACGGCTACGATGTTCTGAAACATTATAGACTAAGTTCATAATTATGTAGATCAATTACCATTTTCGATTAAAAATATCTAAATATGCTAATTCCGAACATCAGAGTTATAAAAGTGCTCTGTTGTAAAAGTTATATGTATACGGTGAAGTTAGTAAACGTGTTTTACCCAGACAACCTGAAATTATCAAATATACAAAACCAAGACACTACAAAATGTCTCGTATGACAGAGAAAACTCTTTATCCCAAATTCAAAACAAAGTGCAATAAAACCCTTACGTGACTATATTTGGTGCTCACTCTTGTATATTATTTACATGTGAAATATTGCTCAAAGTTGCTGCCCGGAGCGGTAGTTAAGGAGGAGTTTCCGATGAAATATGTCTTGGGGGGCAGGGGGCCACGGGCGGGGGTGGTGAATTAAGGACGGAGCCTTAAGCCCGCACATTAGGGGCCTCAGGTCGATAAGGAACTTATTAAAGTGGGCACTGTTTCGGATGGAAGGTGGATACCATTTTTGGGATGTCTATGTTCCTAGATTGTATGAAAGTGGAATTGGAATTTTTGATATTTGAGCTTTAGTGTTCAAAATGATCATCGAAGCTAAGCATCCTCAGCGAGTGTTCCATGTCCTTGGATGGATGACTGGTTTGCTCATTTGCTCAAAACTACTGCTAGATGCTAGAATTAGTTAAAACTAGGTTATTAACGGATTTGTAGCGGAATGGTACAATAAGATATCTTCAAAGTATACAACGTGTTAATGATTTAATGCAAAACTAGAAAGTAGTTTGTCTGGAATCGAGAGAAGAATCGAATTATCATGGTTTCAACATACGTATTTTTTTTCAAAATGTTCAATAATTTGTTTGTAAAATTTAAAATGTACTGAACTCGATCTTAACCCAGTCCTCGGGCACTCTCACCCTACTTACTACCAAAACAAGATTCTTAAAATGTATACATGAGCACGTTAGCGCTTTCATTCATTGCTGATATGACAAATCATTTTTGCTTCAAACGTTAAAATGTGAATAGCTTTAAATTTTAACTATCAAAATAATTGTTTCAATCTAATTATTTTGTTATAAATTAGTTGGGGTGTATGAGGTTTTGCGCTTATTCATTAACACGTTGTATATGTATATCAGTTATCGTAAACCTCACGTACCAAGCATACCTCGTTTTTGATTTACCGTTTATTGTAATAGTTTTAAGCAAAAGATAAAAATAAACATTTATCCACGGACGTTTTACAAATAGACGCGTCATACGCCAACAACATTGCACTTTTAAAAGGCGCGATATAGTGACGTGTAGCCCTTACCCGCGACACGGCGCGTGACTATGTGAAAGCCGGACAATTAACTTGTTTTTTTTTAATTGTCATTTTGGAGCGCAGGTAACGAATCTACATATAAAACATCTTAGCATGAATGTTATCATTCAATTAAATTTATACTTTATTGCACACCAAACAAAACATACATTTGAACACCATATCATACCTTATACGTTATTAATTCTTTTAGTTTTGTTGGTATTCTTTTGGAAAATTACAATAGTTTAATTAAGTTACAAACTACTAATGCTATAAGAAGTAATAAAGGTGGGTTTATAATCATTGGACAGAATTTGGTCACATCTAGTAAAATTTTAATATCCTGAATATGGTATATTTATGAATATGGTCTTGATCGTATGTATGTAAATAACCACTAATATGTATGTGTAAGGAAAAGTATCATTAACCTTTTAATCACATACTCTACCCATCAAACTGAACAGCTCTTACTATGGGAGCAAACCTGTTAGAGCAAAAAAAATTCAGCTATCTCATACATTTTAGTCGAGTAGGTATTGTACTTTAGTATGAAACAGCTGTTTTTTTTTGCTCTGACAGGTTTGTTCCCATAGTAAAAGTTTTTCAGTTTGATGGGTAGAGTATGTGATTAAACGGTTAATGTTATTAAAAGTAGTGATGCAACGAATACCACTTTTACGAATAAGAATACGAATATTAATTTTACTATTCGGCGAATACGAATAGCGAAAAATAATTTAAAATGTTGAAAAGACACGTTAATCATTCGAAATATTATTTAAACAATCAATATCGACAGCGTGTCGGATATGCTCTAAAATTCCTAAAGTGACCAATGATTTGTTCCATTTTAAAAGACCGATTAAAAGACACTTTTGGTAAAAGAAAACCCTTTTTTGACCCTCAAAACCCTTGAAAATTTTTATTTCTGGAGACACAGTAGTGGATAATTTGAAAGATGACTGTATCTGTAAAAATGTATTCAGCGGCAGCGTAGGAAAATGTATATCTTTCTGACAAAAATTAAGTGTGTTTTGCGAAAATATTTAATTACGAATGTATTCCTGATATTCTCCGAATACGAATATTCGGTGATTGGCTGCTATTCGGCGAATACGAATATTCGTATTCGTATTCGTTGCAACAAGGTTAGGGTTATGTCGTTTAAAGGTTAATGATACTTTTCCTTACATAATTATCGCATAATATTTTTACTTTATACCCCAAATTCTTGTTGTTTTCAATCATGTCTAATAATATTTAGAAGGCATCGATAAAACCCAAATTTTAACTGCATTCTCCTCGATGAGAAGCAAAGTCGATGAGTTGGGAACTTTACGACAAATTGGTGGAGCCACTAACTACTTCAGTTCTCTACTAGTTTCAGACAGTTTACTGCTACACTCGCACATGGCCACTTCGTTGCCATGCTCAAACATATACTAACCTATTTATTGTTCTAACTCTAACTTTAAAGCTTACTGCCGAATATTCTTACTGCACAAGGTGTAATAAAACACCCTAGTAATATTTAAGGTTTGGTTAGAACATCAAATTGAACAACTTTCACTATGGACAAGGTCGAAAAACAAATTAAAAATCAGCTGTCCCGTACATTTAAGTAGAGTCGGTACTGCTAATTTTTTATTGTTTTTTGATGTTTGCTAAGGTTGTTCAGTTTGATGGTCTAAACCAACCGTAATCAAATGTTGTTCAGTTATCGAATCTGTACCAGTAAACGATTTTCAGATTTTGTGTTTTATTATGTTATACAGGGTCCTTCTTAATATGCTGACACTTTTTTAAGGGGATGATCAGACCATAAACGTGAACAACTTTCTCTATGAGACCTATCTCGAAATCGTGAAAAAAAAATCAGCTCTTCCATACAAAACTGCAAACCTACTTGAGCGAAATGTATGGGACAGCAGATTTTTTTTCATATTTTCGATGTTGGTCCTATAGAGAAAGTTGTTCAGTTTGACAGTCTGATCATCCCCATAAAAAGTGTCAGCATATTAAGTTGGTCCCTATATGTATAAACCCGGTAGAATTTTTATATGTATGTTATAGTAGCTGTTACCCGCGACTCCGTCTGCATGGACCTAAAAAAGTATCTTATGTGTTAATCCAGAACATATTTTATCTGCGTTATCAAATTTCATCCAAATCCGTTCAACCATTTATGCGTGATTGCGCCACAAACACAACCTTACAAACTGACAAACATCCGGACATCGTCACATACATTTACATTTATAATATTAGTGAGATTTCTTATATTTTCACTTTGGAAAACTAAAGAAGTTCATATGAGATTGGCCAGAGAATATATAATCTGCGTTTATAGTTTGTGTGAAAAAAAGTTACTTTTCGTCTCTGTGAAAAAAGCTTCGTTTCGTCACAATGAAATGAACTCTACGTGGGTAAAGCCGCGGGTAAAAGGTAGTATCTTAATCAGAACTATAATACCAAGCAGTCCTTTAAATATTATTATGTTTTTATAGTAATATCGTCATTGTTCTGAATGTGTTTAAACAATTTATTAAAAGTATCTACAATTTTGTATGAAAATGAGGTAGTTTCACTTTCATTTAAAAGAGACAACTGACTCGACTTTTACTTTTTTTAAATCAAGTTCAACTCGATACTTAATTACTTTAGTAATTTCTAAAAAAAATATGTATCAAGTTGAATGATGAATGGCGTTTTTGATTCACGTGGCGTTAAAAAAGTCACCTTCTAAATGAATACTTTAACATATTTTGGAAGAAGTTTTTGTTAGAATTATCTAATTAAATTACAAATTTTCACTTTAACTACTTACTCCTTTAACGACCTAATAGAAAACCCTTTCAAAGTAGTTCTATACCTACCTACACCCAGCAACGAAGCTTAAGCCCAACACCCTACCTATTTATAAGCAAGTACGAACTAAAGGTGCCCACCCAAAATGTTTACAAAGCATTTGCTTAATAACTGAAACTTCGGGGGCGTACGGGTCGAATTCTACTAATACCTAACGCGCCAGTGTGCGCCAACTATCATTAAACTATCGTGCGGTAGTGTGCGTGGGTCGTAAGTGTTGCCATGGTGACGTATCTTAAAGATCTCCCTCTCTGCCCCGTCTCAGTTTTCTCCTTTCTCCTTTGCACGCGTTTCTTGTCGGGAGGCGTGGATTGGTACCGTAAGCAAATTAAATGGAGATTGTGATACCCTTAATTAAATATATGATTTTTTTAATAATTTCACTTTTGTAACTATGGAACAAAGATTGTTGCGTTAAACTATTTCGTTTAACCAAGGTTGCTATATAGATAGGTTGCTAGATCGATATAGAGAGATTAATTGTACCCATCATACCCTACATGGGGTCACTAAGTAATGATGTACTCGTTTGTGGTAGACAATAAACATTATATTATTATTATTACTTAAGGCAGAACTTATTGTTTTTGTGTAGATTTTTATGAAATGTTGCAAAATATATACAACATGTGAATAGAAAATAAAATTTATTATTTATCCAAAAAATATTTTTAAACCATTTAGGTTTTAAGAGAGCGTCGGTGACGCGTTGTGGAGAGGTATGGACACTCAATCACGAGGGTTCAGGTTCGAATCCGCTCGGGCCGCATGCCATTAGGTATATGGATGGTTTATTTAGTTCTGTCTTATCAACTTTGCATACAGGTAACATTTGGGTTTAAAGTTAAACACATAGATTGTACGATTATCTAAAAACAATTCCTAATACAAAATTGCCACAATAAGTACTACTGAATAGGTGTAATTTGCAACCCGAAAATTCTGTTTTTCATGAAATTTCTTTAGTCACAAAATAATTTCGCAAACTTATCTGCGCCCACTCCTGAAGGGTCAAAGCGTGGCGCGAGGCACGCGGGGGGCCAAACTCCACTAATGGAGTGGCGACCTGCCCCCCCCTCGCCCCTCGGATCCCACAAGCCATAAAATTGTAAATTAGTGATGAGCTCGTCGGCCGCGCGACCAGTATCGATTTATTGATAGTTTTCGTCCACTGTCCACTGACCAATGTCCAGCCTGTCCCTTATATAGCTAAGAAATGGGGGGTGAGCTTTTTTAGATTTTTTGGACGTTATGTTGGTCTTTGATTGAAGATTATGTTCTAGAAGATATGTAGGGTTGGGAAGGTATGGAAAGATCAAACAATTTTTTGCGAATTTCCTATAGGTTTCATAAGGAAAGTTGTTCAGTATCATAGCTACAAACACCCCTTGAAGTAATGCAACTGTACACCATAACACTCTGTAGTATACGCTCACGACACTGTAACTCAGAGACAATGTAAGAAAAAAAAATTATTGACTATTCATACACAAACTCCAAAAAGCAACACAACGTATGGGTGTAAGAAAATGTCAATTTTCTTTTGCCTAATTACAAAATGCCAGTTATAGGCAGGTATGCCAATTTTGAATAAAAATGTATTAAACGCGTTGAATACTCGTACCTAACACAACAAAAACAAAACCGAATGCAAATGCAAACAAATACTTGTTCAATTATTAATTAATTAAGTACGTATTGTAATTGATAGTTCAAAATATAATTAGAAAAGTAGGCACTGCTGAAATTGCAAACGTTTTATTTAAACATGACACCGTAGTAGAAAAAAAAACAAAAGGATTTGAATTACCTATGTAGAGAGATTTGAATTACCTATGTAGAGAGATTTGAATTACCTATGTAGAGAGATTTGAATTACCTAAGTAGAGAGATTTGAATTACCTATGTAGAGAGATTTGAATTACCTATGTAGAGAGATTTGAATTACCTATGTAGAGAGATTTGAATTACCTAGTGTAAGAACCTATGTACCCATGAAAGCAATAAATAAATGAATATGAATATGAATTCAAGTTTAAATAGAATGTACTCTTAACTATTTATACGAACACTTAGGTAACTCTGTGGAACCTTAAATAAAACCGGTCAAGTGCGAGTCGGGCTACTCGCGAACCGAGGGTTCCGTACCACACCACCACACAACATATTAACTTAGAAAAACAGTTTTGTTTTCTCCAGGACCTTTAGCGAGAGACCGACTCACACTTGGCCGGTTTTTATTATTTGTTGTTATATTGTAGAGTTTGCTCTATAATCACACTAAGTTTGACTCTTGTATGACGCCAATGTCTGTGTGTCTGACTGTCTGTGGCATCGTAGCTCTCGAACTGATGGACCCATTTTGATGAATTTTTTTTACGTGAAAGCAAGTTTTATACGGTAGAAGCGTGAGGCTCAATCTAGACATATACTTTATCTAAGACTAGTACTACATTAATACTATTATAGTGATTATAAAAATATTCATTTTCCATTTACAAATCCAAGATATTTGAAAAAAAAAGGTATTTTGACTTTATTATAGTAGACTTAATTCTTATGTTGTTCAAAGTTTACTTACCAATTTGGTATTATATTGAAGCTCACAACATTTTCATTTCACGCAAATCGTTGTCACTACCGCAGCATCTTTCAGAAGACTGATCGGAAAGTTCAAAAAAAGAATAAAAATGCCAGTAATTTCATAAATATTTATAAGTGTCCAGTTATGTCCGCTCAAGGAGTTATGTTAATAGGCCTTACTATTGTCCGAATACCGGTTCTTACCGGACAAATTAAGGGTGCTGAGTATGTCACCAACTTATATCTACCATTCCCTCTGAAGTTTTACATCTCTACTGCTATTAATTTAGAGTTCATTTTCTTACGTTGCAGTATTAATGTAAAAGCAGAAGGTAAGTTTGTAAACAGTAAAGGTGTGTGCATACAAAATGAGTTTGATACAGCATCCCTATTTCGGATTTCGAATTTGAACTTTGGTCGTTTTGACCTTAGTTTATTTTGTGTCAGTGTCGTGGGATAGATTACGAGATGAGGTCCTGTGGGAATATTTCTGAGAAAGATAAGGGTATTGTAGGTACTTGTCTGAGTAATACAATCGCTAAGAAATATGAGAGGTTATGTATAGCAGGTGAACGACGATAGGCTGATGATGATGATGATAAGAAACACACAAAATGAATTAAAGTTATGTTGTTATCTACTTGAGAAATAGTCTGGCTATGTAATTCTCCTCTACTAAAACATAAATCAGTTATATAGTATACAACGTGGTAATGAATTAACGCAAAACTAGAAAGTAGTTGGTTTAGAATCGAGAGCAGAATCGAATGATCATGTTTTCAACAAAGCAAATATTTTCAAAATTTTTAATAACATGTCTGTAAAATTTAAAATTTACTGAACTCGATCTCAACCCACCGCACGGGCACACTCACCCTACTTACTACCAAAACAAGATTCTTAAAATGTATCCATGAGCATGTTAGCGCTTTCATTCATTGCTGAAATGATACATATCTGATGACAAATCATTTTTGCCTCAAAACTTAAAATGCGAATAACTTTAAATGTTAACTATCAAAGTAATTAAATTCAATCTGATTACTTTCTTTTTCAATAACACGTTGTATAAGAAGGATGTAATGATGATGGATTCCTATCGATTTCGATTACAGCGACTGCTTATATTTATAGAAAAACATGTACGCAAGATATTTTAAAATGCTTAAGTGTACGCGCAAAAAATTTTGGAAGCTTCCATAGGAAATTGATCGGTTGAGCCCTTCGACTAATTATTATAAGGAGCATTTCCCCTCTGCCACGGTATAAACACAATTTATCTTGTGCATTTACATTCAATTTTACACCTCATCACTAAATGAGACAGCCTATAATTGCGAAATAATAACTTCGAACTTAGAACGTTTGGGGTTCACACGAGACCATTTTTCATGATTTTTAACAATCAAAATTAGAATCTAAAGTAATGGGGAATAAAATCCAAAGTTGCGGATTTCATGTTACCTCGCCCCCGCAAAAAGTGGCAGAAATGTTTGTTAGTAGAACTACACGCGTAACCAGTCCACATATAAATAGTCAAAGAATTAATAGCATAACTTTCGTCACTATGTGGATGCTTCGCTGCTTTGTGGCAGATTACCTTAGATACCTAGTGTCTAGCAAAACATACGTATGATGACTGTATAGATAAGGTAGGTATTAAGTTGTGTAAGCAGTTGCTTAATAAACCGTGTTAGACAGTTACATGATCCATTGCACAGACATTTCTTCACATGGTTAAGTACAATGTTACACGGTTAATGCCGTCAACATATTACCCTATAAAGAGCGTCGGTGGCGCGTTGCGGTAACTATGGATATTCAATCTTGAGATCCAGGTTCAAATCTGCACAGATGCCATGTCATGTACCAATTAGTTTTTCTAACTAATGTGCGTTACCGACTGCTCTCAAACGGTGAAGGAAAATATCTTGAGGAAACCTGCATACGCTGAAGACGAAATTCCGATGCGTATATATATGCTGCAGTGTTATGTATATAGGCTGCGATGATGATGATATTACCCTGTACATAAGATACAGAGTTCTTCTTAATATGTAGACGGTTTTTTAAGGGGATGATCAGACCATCATACTAAACAACTTTTTCTATGGCACCAACATAGATATATAGCAAAAAACTAAATCCACATTTTCTTACAAAACTGAAAACCTACCTGACCCAAATTGTATTAGTGTATGTATGTAATTTATATGTGTGTGTGTGTCAGCTGATTTTTTACCTATAGTAATAATGTTAAGTTAAAGGATGGTATTTAAAAATGATTTCCAAGTTTTGCATTCATTTCAATCGATCAATAATCATCCTTTATTTTACATCAAAAACATAGTTTACAAAAACGGGAAACACAGAAGTTACAAATACAGGGTGTAAGGTAAAGTATCATTAACCTTTAAACCACATATTCTACCCATCAAACTGAACAACTTTTACTATGGGGGCAAAACTATCAGAACCCAAAATATATATAATACCATATTTTTTTGTGATGAAAGGTTTGCTCCCATAGTAAAAGGTGTTCAGTTTGATGGGTAGAATATGTGGTTTAAAGGTTAATGATACTTTTCCTTACACCCTGTGTATAACCCTGTATTAGGTCATATCGCTAAAAATCGATATCTTCTAGAGAACCATAATAAAATTCATTTGTATAATGTAACTTTACAAGTACATTCACCCTAAAACTGTTGGGTTTACCCTGTATCCACCATGTATTCAGTATTGTGGAGCAGCAATAGAGGGCGAGCGAAGAGAAGACGATTTGCGACAGGAAATGAACCCGAACAGAGGTAGGTGTGGCTCGAGGTTGACTGCTAACGTGCGAGGGCTAGCATGCTGACGCTAAGCTCTCTTGAGACGAGATACTTGTCTACAAACATTATTTTATTCGAGACGATTTGCGACAAGAAATGAACTCGAACAGAGGTAGGTGTGGCTGGAGGTTGACTTCTAACGTGTGCGGGCTAGCACGCTGACACTAAGCTCTCTCGAGACGTGAAAATTGTCTACACACTTTATTTTATTTGAAACGATTTGCGATAGGAAATGAACCCGATGAGAGGTAGGTGTGGCTCGAGGTTGAGTGCTTACGTGCGAGAGCTAGCATGCTCTCGAGACGAAATACAATTGTCTACATACATTATTTTATTCGAGACGATTTGCGACAGGAAATGAACCTGAACAAGAGATAGGTGTGGCTGGAAGTTGACTGTTAAGGTAGAGGGCTAGCATGCCGACGCTAAGCTCTCTTGAGACGAGAAAATTGTCTATACACTTTTATATTATTCGAGATGAAATGAACTCGAATAGAGGTTATTGTGTCTCGAGGTTGATTGCTAATGTGTAAGGGCTAGCACGTTGATGCTTAACTTTCGAGACAAGAAAGAGATTCTCACTATGCTTGGCTCACTTGTACGATTCAGTCAGGATATCTCAAGATTATTCATTAATCGTAGTGGATACGTTAATATAATTCGATTTATACAACGTAATATATATTAGACGTAAATACATACATAGTACCTATCTACACGTGATAGGTTTTCTTATATACTATGCAAAAGTTTTGTCTAGATTTCGTATTCTCTTTGTACATGATAAGGGCATTCTAGGCTTACAGGAAACTGCATACTGCCTTTACACGTTGCCAATGGTTTCTATCAAACAGACTACGTATTAGATTCTTAGTAAACGTGAATTCTAGAAAATCATATAGTACAGATTTAATTAATCATTCGTTAGCAACTATGTAAAAAAAACGAATGTAAATTACTTGCGCCGCACCGTAGACACTTCACTGTCACTTCCCACAAATGAGAAAAACTGACAAGAAGAGGTAAGAATGTGCAATACTGAGTGAATGTGAGTGAGAGAGGACTATACTGTCAAAGAAAAATATACCTAATGTCATCTTCCCCAGTCTCACCAGAGGGGGTGAGGTAATAAATAGGTCGGGAAGGAAGATTTCTCACTGTATGTAGTACATGCTCTTTCTTATAATGTGCTTGCGCGATAGGGCCAGAAAAGTATCCAGCGGCCGTAGTATGATGCGCGCGATAAGGCTATAGGTATCACGCCTTTTCATCTTCTCTACAGCGACAACACGTTCCGACGCGGCCGGTGGTAGCTTAAAAAAAAGTGAGGTTCAAGCTCCTATATTGCATAAATTATTATCAGTTTGAGTTTTAACTTCTTCCTTCGTGCAAATAGAAAGAGCTAAGACGCGATACCGGTATATCACGCTACTATACTACAGCCGCTGAAGTGCTATTTTGGAATAGTGAGATTCAAAATTATTCAATGACTTTAATTGGTTAGTATTGAACAGACTTCGTTTGTATGGAGCGCGCTCCGAATTATATTCCCTTAAGTAACGTACGTGCAACTAACCGTCTTATTGGTATCACCTTTCTTTTTACTTTCGCTTCAAAACGATTTGATATACGCGTCAAGTGACAATTTCCAGTTACGTTCATAAAGTAAGATACTAAATAAACAAACGTGCAAGCTAAACCGAAAATGCAACTAAGCTTTTAGACTAAACTACAAAGTAATCACCATAACGATACTTTACTATCACGCCGTGCAAATTACTTCTTGTAGACTCAAGGCATGGGCGGGTAGCGGTTTTTTATAAAGTACAGTTGAGTGACGTGTATGGTATTATTATGCCGCCCGGCCCGGTCCGTAGACCGAACGGAACAAAGGAAAGCGCGAGCGGAGCGCAATTGTACCTTGTAAGTAATTGTTTCCGAGCGGTATTCTGTAAGATCTGTATCATACAAGTGAAAAAAAATCTCACTTTATTTATAAACATTATACACGATCAGGCCTATTTTTTAAATAAGTATTAATTATAATTAACAACTAGAAGATGAACAAAGGTTTTAAATTAAAACGTAAGAGAAGGACCACCGCACCGCAAGTAGGTATGTCTATTGCACGTACTGTCTAGTGAACTAAATTTACAAGACTAGAAAGTAAATAACAGGAATTTTTAATTCATAAAAGGTGCGTTACAGATAAATATTTGTATGTACTTATCTTACGGTTCTTATTTGGCTATTACGAATTTATGACAATAACACTCTGTAGCAGAAATGCTCATTAAAGTTAATCCTCAATTTAATGCCTTGCTGTTACTTTTTGTCTTAGTGATGTAGTAAAAGCTAGCAAGAGATTTAATGGCAACTGAGTGTGAAATTGGTAATATCGCTCTCTTCTATCACTTGTACCACAACCCTTCCCTCCCTTAGCCCAAGGCGTGCTATAGATAAACACTTTATGTATTCTAGTCTCATTTTATGTGCGTAGTTTCCCTATTATTTACAGATCACTTAGTAGATAGAAGTAGAGCTGAGCAGACTGTTGCACGTTTAATTGAGCTATTCATTTGATTATTGAGTGTACTTTGTTACGTAAATACAAAAAAAGATATGATTAACGACCGTTTTCCTTTTAAAAGAGGAAAGTTTACTTAGTCATGTAATTTTAGGATTTTAGGGTTCCTTAGTCAAACAAGGAACCTTTATACTTTCGTCTATTCTGTCTGTCTGTATGCCCTACCTCGATTACCCGCTCATGTTTGCACCTATTGACATTTTGTATGACGACAGATAACAAGAAAAGAATTTTTAAAGATTTTTTTTCGACATTGAAACAATACCCTATAAACCCCTTCCATACAATGAAAAGGGGGATAGGAAAAAAAAATGTTTTTAAATAAATCGAGTGAGGTATCGTTGGATATGTTTTTTTCAATGAAACTAAATCGTATAATAATGCTTGTATCGAGATATCTGCGCTCGAATTCAAAAACAGGGCGTATCCCACTCTAACTTCTAAAATACTCTGTGCCGATTTGCCTAGGTAATACTAAGGTGAAACTGGATGATACTGGATGGTATGGTATAGTTAGTGGCAAGCTCGTACCCAAATTCGAATATTTTTATGGAACAGTGATATGCTATATGCTAAGTTAGCTTTAATTTTTTCATCGTTTTTCAGGGTTGAATGAGTCGCTGTCGCAGTCGCTGTGGCCTATGTCTTGAGCACCAGCAGTGGTCGTCCATCGGCTGAGATGATCATATACAAATAAAAAACTTCATAAATAACCATAGACATCTCGCTGAAAAATCCAGTTGTTTAATAAAAACAGATTTTAATAACTATCCTTTTCCAAGCTTTTTAAGGGCCTATGTCGAAAAATAATTAAAGCGAAATGGGCGTATGATAGCTTATATTACTGCCTGATGCGAGAGAAAGAGATGGGGTGGCGCGCGCGCCTGAAACGACGCAAGCGTATAAGAAACTTTATTGTACTATTTATGTAAGTTCATTTCTGCTCTAATAAAACTTTATAAAATATCAATCTCTTTAAATCAAGTCTCGTGTTTCTATTATTCACCGTTTAGAAATTCCAAGCGTTTATCGATAAAGATATTTTTCTATCGAGTAAATGTCTCTTAAGAGAAGTTTATCCCGAATGCGTAAATGCGCGCTTAATACAAACGAAGTCTGGTGATATTTTCAATACTAACCAATTAAACTCAATGAAATTTTGCAGAAACAATCTAGGAACAAATCTCTATGCCTGTATCGTGTCCGATTTTCGTTAAAATATACAGTGCTAGGATTAATTTAAGATTTGTATGAAAATCTTTGAGGCACCGTAACTTTAAAACGTTACATTTTAAGGAAAATCTGACATGATACAAGCATAGAGATTTATTTCTAGATTGTTTCTGGAAAATTTCATTGAGTTTAATTGGTTAGTATTGAAAATATCACCAGACTTCGTTTGTATGGAGCGCGCCAACAGTAATATACCCTTAATCGTGTTTTGGCTCTAATGAAACCTTCAATTATATGTTCAATTTGCACATATTCGCAAATCATACTCCTACTGTTAGTACTTCATGATATATGATGCATTGAAGAATCCTATTTTTTTCACATATCCTCTTAAAAAGACAGATTAAAAATATTTAAAGAATACGTGTCTCACTCCCTCGCAGACATTACACGCTCAGACTCACAACGGGGTCACAACTAGCACGCACCCTGCGTGTCGTGTTGAGTCATTCAACTTTATTGTGCTATACTAGTTTGAGTCTACGTCTGGTTTCATCTCGGCTATTTGTTATGTGAAAATTTTAAATATATTTTTAGTTGGTGCTTAAAAGGATTTAGGCGACTAATGTCTAAAATGAATAAAGACAAGTTATAAAAATGTAACTTACTATACAATGTGTTAATGGATAAACGCAAAACTAGAAAATAGTTTGAATCGAGAGCAGAATCGAATTATCAAGGTTTCAATAGGTTAGTTTTTTTAAATAAAGGGTGCAAGGAAAAGTATCATTAACCTTTAAACTACATACTCTATCCATCAAACTGAACAACTTTTATTCGGGAGCAAACCTGTCAGAACAAAAAAAAATATCTGCTGTCCCATACGTTTGAATCGAGTAGGTATTGCAGTTTAGTAGATAATTTGTTCATATAATTTAAAATTTACTGAACTCGATGCCATCCCACTGCACAGGCACACTCACCCTATTTACTACTAAAACAAGATTCTTAAAATGTATCCATGAGCACGCTATCGCATTCATTCATTGCTGAAATAATAACAAATAGTTATTGCATGAAAACTAAAATGCGAATAACTTTAAATTTAAATTGATAAATAATGAAATTATTGGTTCAATGCAATTATTTCGTTAAAAATATGGTGGGGTGTATGAGGTTTTGCGCTTATTCATTAACACGTTGTATAAAAGACGAAAATATAAATTCTCATAAAATAGAAATGGCAAAAAAGAATTGGTCCTTCTTGATTAATTCCGATTGCGGCGACATGGCTTTTATCCATACCTACTACTCGTCGTGGCAAGCGCGACTGTAAAGCGCGTATAATAATTCATTAACACGTTGTATAATGTATACTGTAAAAATTAGTAAAAACTAAGTAAGCGAAATGAAAAAAAAAAATCAATTGTGTCAGTTTGTTTACTTAAGTTAGTCTGGGACACTTTCTTTTCGAGAATTTTTTATGAGTCCCAACGTCCATTAGTCTGTAAGTCAATGGTTGACGTGGCTAATTTCTGGTTAGACCATAGATTCAATAAGCAATTGAGTTTAACAAACAGATGTACGAATCGGCTTATGTTGGATATATGTACCTACTAGTCTTACGTGAATCATATATTACCTATATAATATATCATATTATTGAAGCAGCTAGGATGCTGGAGAACTTTGTACAGTGAGTTTGTTGGAAGACTTTACTTATTATATAGGGCGATTAGAAATGTTATCGCAAAGTTATGCTATAAATTATGTAATACAGTTTGACTGTTATAGTTAACCTCTATAGGTATAGAGGTATATAAACATCATGTTTATACGAGTATCTATTCTACAGGGTGTAAGTGACAGCCTGGCAAATACTGAAACAGTGAATTCAGACCATCGAACTGGACAACTTTAACTATCTAGCCACCCTCAGGAAATGCGAAAAAAAATCAGCTGCTCCATATAAAACAGCTGTACCTACTCGACTCAAATGTATGAAACAGCTGATTTTTTTTCACGTTTCCTGAGGGTGGCTCCATAGTGAAAGTTGTTCTGTTTGATGGTCTGTATTCACCGTTTCAGTATTTGCCAGGCTGTCACTTACATCGTGTATACTATATTATATTTATGTGCGTATCTATAAATATCTAAAGATGGTTGCATATTGTATTGTTTATTGTATTTGTACACAGGTGTCTTATTTCAATTAACATGTGAGCTCAAAACAGAAAATATTAAAGTCTTTGTGTGTACACACGGCGACACAACAAGCTACGCAAAACCAAAATAAGCTGGCCGCGCGTAGATAGAGCAATGTATAACGCCGCGCGGCCAGCTTATGTTTGTTTTGCGTAGCTATACAAAACTAAAATAAGGTGGCCGCGCGATAATGTACGTTATGCAGTACCTACGCGCCGGAAACTTATCTCGGTTTTGGATAGGTGCTGTGTGTACAGAAAATATAGTGAGACATTTCAAAAAATATCAACTGTTTCATACAAAACTATAGTAACTACCGACTTCAATGTATGGGGCCACGGAAGTTTTTTAAATTATAGGTTTTAAGACTAGTGTAGAATTTGTTTAGTTTGATTATCTAACTAAGTCAAGCCACTAAATATTCCTGGGGTCTTTTGCTACACCCTGTATAATCAATATTGTGACTACAAAACCGAATCAAACCGTCGTAAGACAAACCTTGAGTTAGCGTTGTATCGCAGGTGCCCAACTAAACCGAACTGGCCTAAACTGGTTATAACAAGTTAAGGGGAAGAGGGGTTTGTGCCGGGAGGGGAGGGTCTAACTAGATTCCTCCCAACTTTCTCGTACCAGATAATGATCTTCGCTACGTGGGTGCTTCTGATGGGCGGCAAGCGGGCGGGTGAAACGCGGCGTTGGAACGCCGTCTTATGGGAGAGCGCTGCTTGGGTTAAACGCTGCGTTTTTGTTATCAATGATGATAATGATTATTAAATCAAGAGGTCGATTCTAATAAATTCTACGAAATTGGCAAGAATTGTTTTATAGGATGAGGAATTCTAATGGCCTTTTTCACAAATACATGTGTTTGCGCCCGCCTGCGTGTCTGGCCCGCATTCTATCGTTTCATACCTGCGGTCCGCGTCTCGTATGCGTGTGGGACGCGTGACTAGAGAAGCTAGTCATGAAAAGAAAAGGCTCTTACTATTTTTGTGTTATGCGGTTGAGGTAGATAATTCTATTATTTATAAAGCTTGTAATAATAATAAAGGAATTCATCTCGTAATAATAATAAAGAAAAACCTTTTAAACAAAAGAAAAAGTCATGTTATATTACGAAACAATAGTATATGTGTATGCCTACGGTATGCTACGAACAACGTAGCACGCCGTAGGCATGACGTAGTAGCACATTTTTCTTGACATTTCAAATGCAAGATAATATGTATACAATAACATAAACAAGTTTTATATGTATACATTGAGGACATAGATTTGTCAATTTAACATGTTATGAAATCATAAAATTGGATTTTAAGTATCTAGAGTGCGATTTTTAAAAATCACCGGCTGAGTAAAATGGCCGATATTTACCGATTTCCCATAGTACTCGTATTGAACTCATGGGTACGAGAAGGCGACGTATGAGATTTAAAAACCGTTCAAGCTCACCGGTGACATTCAAAAAACGCACCCCTGGTGTTAATGGTTAATGACTAAATAATATCAAAAATAATTCTGTTATATTTAACCACAGAATAGATAATAGTATATAGTTGGTTTAACGACGACCCAGTTGGTGTAAATTTTTCACCGGCATGGTAAATTTACACTGTAAGATTACCATGTCCGATTGCCAAACCATAGATCCTGGGTTCCAATCCCGGTTCGGTCATGGATGTTATAAGTTTGTGTCATTTTTGTTTAGTTTCCATAATAAAAACCTTGTAGCTTCAGTTTAGTAGTAATTAAAAACTAGTGGTGTATATTTACTATTACAGGGAATATCTTTAGTACGGATTTATGTAGGTAGACAAAACTTAACAGATAATCTAGCGTAACGGAGACGTAATTGGGAGATGATTAATTGACTGCTAGTTCAAACCTATTACAACTTTGCGTTGCTGTTAGCTTTCGTGTTACCTACACGTTAATTTTAATTTCGTTCAAAATAGTTTACTTACCCATAATTGTATATAATCAATGTCATGTTCCTTTCCCTATTGTAATAAATATTTTAGGTACCCCATTAAGTATATTGTCACTTAGAATTCAGCATTTTCATAAAGGTGACCATTTGGCTTTATTTGCGGTTTTTATGTCGAAACATGCTTAATTTCGCTGTCTAGGCAAGAATATTAGCGAGACTCCGGAAAAGTCCCAATATTGGTCTCCTCAACTAATTTCATACTTAATAATTAAATGTTTCAATTCAACTGTCTGTGTTTGTAATAAATGTATGTAAAACTGACCCTTAAAGTTCCGTTCCACTGCGGCATTGTGTCCCGAGACAAACTATCTAAGCCCGAGAATTTACATATCTTCATCAGAAAAGGTGGGGTAAAAGATGATTTGGCGAAAATGTGCGGGTAGCCCGACCCCTAGGGGGACGGGGAGGGGGTAAATTACCCCGGGGTATAATTGTTAGAAGTGAGAGCATGTCTTCATAGCACTTCGGTGACATTCGTGAAGATAATTTGATTTGGTTCGGGATAATTCGGTTCGTTTTATATGAAATGGCGTTTGGAAATATGTAAAGTGGATGTCGTGATTTTCGTTTGTTTGATACGAGATTTTGTTATTTGTTCTTTATATACCAGCATAGATCAAAAATATTTCAGGCAAAAAAGTCTCAAGTTTGTCTTAAATACATCGCATCGTTTCTAGAAATTACCTTTTGTTTCAGTAACAGAATAATAAATGTATTCATAGATTTAATACTCATGGATATTATATTCGACATTCTAAAAAAGTTACAATCTCGACAGCTGAAAGCTTTTAACATCCCCGAAAGGGAATATAGTCATGATTTATTTTTCAATAAAAGTTTTTAGATTATGTGTCTGAGCGAAATGTGCTTACTCAATTTTATAATGATATAATTTGAGTTGAGACAATCTTCAAGCATAATCTCATTAGGTATAGTATGATCATTATGATCATACTTATATTAAAATTAATATTTAACTTACTTTAAGATACTTATATTTAATCCATATAAATTATTATACAACGTGTTAATGAATAAGCGAAAACACCCCAACTGATTTATAACAAAATAATTGGATTGAAACAATTATGTCATTACTTCGATAGTTAAAATTTTAAGTTATTCGCATTTTAAGTTTTGAGACATAAATGATTTGTTATCATTTCAGCAATGAATGAAAGAGCTAACGTGCTAAAATCTTTGAGGCACTGTAACGTTAAAACAATACATTTAATCGAAAATCTGACTCTATACAAGCATAGTAATTTGTTTTTAGATTCATTCTGAAATATTTCATTGAGTTTAATGGGTTGATATTGAAAATATCACCATAGTACGTTTGCATGGAGCGCGCTCCGAATTATATCCTCTTAACGCGTTGTATACTATCTTCTTAGTACTTATCATTTACTGTTATTTTAGCCTGGCTTTTGATAGAAGCTATCATTGTATAAGCGTTGCAAACACTATTTACTTAATTTTATATTATAGTAGCAGACTCCTTGAGGGTAGGCTCGTGCCCTGCAGTGGGACGTATAGGCTGATGCTATATTCTATGTTCATAGTTTGTAACCATTGTTTGAATGTTGACTGTTGGTTACCCATATAAAATTTAGTTAACATTTATTGAATTTATTTATTATTAATAGGTTTTATCTGAAAGTAACTCAATCTATGTCTGTTACCTTTACACGCCTAAACCGCTGAACACATTTCTATAAAATATGGCAAGGGGATGGATTGCATCCTGAGGACGGACATAGGCCACCTTTTAAATAAAAAACGGAAAGGGGGGGAAATAGGGGATGGAAGTTTGTATGGGGAACCCATAATTTCTCAAGTTAGGCATATGAAAATGTATATTTAGGTTTTTTGGTAAGAAATAAAGAATTACGTTTTTCAGAGTGTGTAAAATCTCCTCCTCAAGGGAGTAAAATAGGGGATGTTTTCAAAATGACAACTATACCGAATAAGTAGGCTCACCACTATATGAGGTACATAGTGGTGAGCCTACTTATGGATTACCAGAGATATTCTTAATATACCGAATCCAGAACGTAATATCCACATTTCACCTCCAAACTCTTGTGTGACAGTATGAGTACCATAGATACTCTTTCTCGTATTTTGGTGACCGGAAGTCAGCCTTTGGCATAAGAATAATAAACGATTCTATGCCTTTCGCCACTTAATTACTATTAAAAGAAAACTATTTCTATTTAGTAACATTTTAGTTACGATTACATCTAAGTAGCATCTTATTAGAAAATAAGGATTCATTTAATAGTAACGCCATCTAGTGACGAGTAGACAAACAAACCACGATTATTTTCCAGCGCAATCTTCCCATTTGATAATTTTATGGATGCTTAAAATCTTAAAAATATATTTTGAGGAAAGAATAACAATCACTGATTGTAAATGTGTTTTTCTTTTATTTGAACATTTCAATGACATTGAGACTTTTAGTTCATCTACTCGATGCTAGATGGCGCGGCAAGTACTTGTGTGTAAGAAACGATAGAGTACGAAAGGGGATGTATTAATTCATTCAAAGGGGTGACCGAATGCGTTTAAAGTCCTCACAATAAAACTGCTAGATGGTGCTCGCTGTCTATAAGGGCTGTACGGTTAATGTAAAACTTGTTTATGTTACTTTTATGCAGTAATGTAAATGAATACTTATCACCGTTTCTCCACATTCTGGTTAACATTTATAGGGTCTTAATATTAGTACCTACCATCTAGGGAAAGTTGTTCAGTTTGATGGTCTAATCATCTCCTGAAAAAAACATCAGCATATTAAGAAAGACTCTATATTTTTTAATTTGTGCACAAAATTCGCGAATTTCAGATCTTCTAAAAAGTAGAAAAGAATATGTATTGCATTGAATAACGATATGTTTTCATATCAGATATCAGACGTGAATCAACTGCTTGTCGCTAAAAATCAGTAGTAATCCTTAAATTGTCTTTCAGTTAAGGAATGTTTGTAAAGTCCAGTCCAGTCCATTAAATAGAATTACAGAAACAGTGATTTGAAACACTTCCTCTCATTTATTCTTAGAACAGCTTTGAGCCATTGAGAATTGGCCAGAAAGCTGTATATGAATCGGAAAATCTTTTCGTCCTGATTTGAAAAGAAGTATAGATATGCTGATACTTTATAATTAGGTATGTTCCCGGCCAGTTCTAAGCTACGTACCACATGGCTACGGCTCGACCTAGCTAGCACCGACCGTCTTGGTCGGTGCAATTCTCAATGGGTATCGTAAAAGGCGACTAATCTTTACAGCCTTCGTCAACATCTTCGATGCCGACATCACCGGTTAGAGTTATTGTACCCAAACCGACCTAGGGTGGATCATATACAGGGCGTAAGTGACAGCCTAGCAAATACTGAAACGGTGAACTCAGACCATCAAACTGAACAACTTTCACTATGGAGCTTACCACCGGAAACGCGAAAAAGAAACAGCTATTTCATACAAAACTGATGTACGTACCCGACTCGAATGGGCTAGGTTCCATAGTGAAAGTTGTCAGTTTGATGGTCTAAATTCACCGTTTCAGTCTGCGGAGGGCTGGTTCCTTACACCCTGTATATGCTTTACTCAGTCTGTATCTATATCTATACATAATACAACGTGTTAATGAATAAGCGCAAAACCTCGTACACCCCATATGATTTATAACAAAATAATTAGATTGAAACAATACTTTCATTATTTTTATAGTTAAAATTTAAAGATATTCGCATTTTAAGTTTTCAACCAAAAATGATTTGTTGTCATTTCAGCAATGAATGAAAGCGCGAGCGTACTCGTGGACACATTTTAAGAATCTTGTTTTGGTAGTGAGTAGGGTGAATGTGTCCGTTTGGTGGGTTGAGATCGAGTTCAGTATATTTCAAATTTTACAAAAAAAATATTTAATATTTTGAAAAAAAAAACTATGTTGCAAACATGATAATTCGATTCTGCTCTCGATTCTAAACAAACTACTTTCTAGTTTTGCGTTAATTCATTAACACGTTGTATATTAAATTGTAAACTTGGGATATACATGGAAGATATTTGCAAAAATATTAATTCTGGGAATACGTAATAAAATACATTAAGGCTATTTTTAGATTTTTTGGTCCCGGCTACTAACTCTCGTGGTTAATAGTCGTTACATAAAAACCACGTCCGAGGCCGGAAGGCGGTCTGAAAAAACTCTGACTGTAGTGCTTGCCCACTCGATAAGATATATAATATAAGAAGAATATGTAAAGTTTTCAAGTAAGTAAGTACATTACATTTCAGTGGTCTGCGCTTAAGAAGTCGCGGACGCCACTATGTTTAAATATCATTTAATGACAAATGTTTAAATATTTATTAAGTAATAAAATATAAAGCAAATGCTAAATACTTGTACGTTTTTTCATAAAATACACGTTGATTACAATAGTAATAATTATAATTTGAATATATTGAGTTTCCATATTTTTCCATATTTCCATATTTTTATTGTTTGATAGTATAATGTATGATGATTGTGATTGATTATGATTACTCAAAATCGAAAGTTAAAAGTATTTTGCATATTCGATTCAAAGCTAGCCTTCCATTGTTTTTAAAATAACATAAACTTAATAATATTTGAAAATGCAATAATATTTGAAAAATCTGTAGCTTTGTGGAAGTGGAGTGGAAGTGTAAAGGGGAGGCCTTTACACAGAAGGGGATTTATAGGCTGACAAAAAAGTAGTTTAGGTAAACAATACAAATTTTGTTTTTGGATGAATGTTTTGGCTACTTTCATATACCTATTGACCCATACACGGTATATGCCCCGCCCATTGCCACTTTAATAGTTTAGCAATTCTTTGGGCTATGTCAGCTACTCTGGTTCTTCTGCGGATCGCTTCGTTTCTAATTCGATCTCGCAAGGAAACTCCGAGCATAGCCCTCTGCATTGCCCTTTGGGTGACTTTCAGCGTTTTATAAGGCCCTGAGTGAGCGACCACGCCTCTGTTCCATATGTCATCACTGGCAACACACACTGTTCAAAGACTTTCCACTTGAGAAACTGTGGTATCTGGGACGTGAAGATACTACGTAGCTTCCTGAACGCTGCCCAGCCCAGCCGAGTTGGATTCGACGGTTGATCTCTTTCTCGAAGTTGGGTTTACCTAACTGGATAGTGTGTTCCAGGTAAACATAATCATAAACAAAAAATAAAAATACATTTATTTGATTACCATATTGAATAAAATGGGCGAATTGGATTTTTATTTTATTTAATAGATAGGTACACAAACAGCATATCGTGTTTCTTATTACAAATAACATTTCCATATAAATCGAGTTGCTAATACATAGGTCAATTAAAGGTATGATACAACATTATTTGGTATTACAATATGATTAATCTAGAATTAGAACATAATAATTAAGAAGAAGACGACATTTATAAATAGTAAGTAAACAATAATAATCATTTAGAATATAGGTTTTTTAAACACCCAACAAACAACGGTGTTACAGTAATCTGTACTATAGTGCGTTGATGTCATCATCATAATTTTATTTAAGTGCTCCAATCCTATCCTGTCAATAGCAAGTTGATGTGAGTAGTTAGAAATGAATACTACAAAAACAACTGATTTAATTAATATTGCAAACTTTAAAAAGTGACACTGTGACAAGTGTTTAACTTGTTAGTTTTCTACATACTTAGACATCTATTTTTATTAATATAAATTCAAAACATTAAAACACAACCAGAAAACAGATGTTACAGAAACGACGTCTGAACATTATCTGTAAGAAATGAAAAAAAAAAAAAATTTTTTTTTACACACAGGATAGAGTAGGTACGAGAACTAGGAGTGATACAGGGTGTATAAGTGACAGCCTAGCAAATACTAAAACGGTTAACTCAAACTGAACAACGTTAATGATGGAGTCAACCTCAGGAAACGCGAAAAAATCAGCTGTCCTATACAAAACTGCTGTACGAGTACCAACCTGACTCAAATGTATGGGACAGCAGATTTTTTTCGCGTTTCCTGAGGTAGGCTCCATAGTGAAAGTTGTTCATTTTGATCTTCTGAGTTCACCATTTCAGTATTTGCTAGGCTGTCACTTACACCCTGTATATTCCAATACATATCATTCAGTTATTAGGTATATTGTAGAAGTACCAGCGGTTCTTTGGTTCTGCATTCATTAGTTCGCAATGCAGGTATAATTTATTTTGATGGAAATCCTTCCTGCGTTCCCGTATATTTATCTGAAGTTATAAGCTATATTATGTATAACCTAGTAGAGTTTACCCGTGACTTCTTCCGCACAAATTATATACCCGATTTTAAGTCAAATCATAAGCTATCAAACAAAAAAGTTTCATCAAAATCGGTTCATTAGTTTTGGCGTGATGCTCTAATAAAAGTGGATTCGGAGTCAGGGATACCTAAAAACCATATCGTAATCATTTTCATGTAAATATCTACGATGTACAGACATACTTCTGTTACAGTTTTATAATAGTTTAAATTTTGCACTTTATCCTCTAACACGATCTAACTTATTGATTTAATTAAAAATTTTACTTATTACCTAGTCTAGAATCTAGGCTATATAATGTATGCAGGGTTATAAGAAAATGTTTAATTTCAGATGTGGTTCCACCATCAAACTGAACAACTACCTATTACTATGGAAGAAAACCAGAAGTCGCAAAAAAATCTGAAATCTGCTGTTCCATACTAAAGTGCAAAGCCTACTAGAGTCAAATGTATGCCACAGCTGATTTTTTTTTCATATTCAGGTTTGCTCCCATAGTAAAAGTTGTCCAGTTTGATAGTCTGAACCACCCCAGAAAATATAGTTAAACTTTTTCTTTCTTAGTATAATTTTACTCATTATTTAATTGTTCAGTTCAAGTTCAACAAATCCAATGTTCCAATTGGAAATAAAAAATAAAAATAAAATAAAAAGTGTGAAATGATTCAGAAGAAGCTAATATTGTGAAACTATAGTGATACCACAGAATCCTTTTCTGACGAGCCTGAATGAATCATGCTATTCAATTGACTAATAACATCAATAATAATCGTCTCAATACAACAAAGAGTTAGCAGGTGTTTGAAACTAACATCCCATAGTTTGATTACAAAGCAGCAATAAAATACTTTGAATCCAGCGGGCGAATTAAGCCGAAATTAATACTAGTCTTCAGCCGCCGTCGGCAAAGCATCATGGCGGCCACTATCTGCCCCCCTCCCCGCCGCGTCACCCCCTCCCCTCGCAATCTAACACCCTCCCGCCAGGAGAGCTTGCTTTTTTGCGAGCGAGAGAGACCTTCCACTCTCAAATGCTTTCGTTTCTAAAATATTTTCTCAGACCACTTATGTGTGAAGAAATGTCAATTTTATTTTAAAGAACTAAAGTCGAAATTGCTTTATGGGAACTACAGTACATGCGACGTTACAGTACTGAGGTGGTTAGATGAAAAGTGTGAAAAAGTGAAAGAGACGGATAGAGGCGGCCGTCTCGGGCGGGGCCCAAGTTTTCGTGAGTCGTTCGTAGTTTAGCCGTCGCTCCGCTCGCGCAAATACATTTTGTGAACGGAAAAAAGAGACGGAAACATTTTTCACGTTTTCTTTTTTTTGGTCTTTATCTTGTGGGGAGAAAAATGGTGCGTTAGGGGAGGCAGGGGTGTGGGGGAGCGGGTAACGACCGCGTAGTTGCGTGTAATGTTTTAGGGGGCAAGTTATACACACAAAATTGTATAGATAATGAATAGTGGTGTAGAATGTTTAATCACGGTTTTCGGAAGTACTTAGCGAATGCGCTGTAGAAATATGAGATAATTACGCCCAAAATGATTTTCGATTTTACCGATGACAATGATTGATTAATAATTTTAATAAAACCGACATGGAGGAAATTTTAACAGCGAATCATCTAAATTAAAGTTTTTGATTAGCTGTTTTCATTTCGATTCGTTTTTGTCAATTAATGTTATGTTGAACTCTATCAATTATTTCATAATGAAGTACGTAATTAGGTTATGGAAATACCAAAATAAAGTATTCTTCCTTTTTTCGATTGGATATGAATTTGTAGTAGATGCGTTTAATTGTCATATTTTGTCATACTAGAGAGAAGATAAAATACGTTAATCGCTTTCTAGTTTCGTCAAGCCAGTCTCCTTCATGAAACGTGCTAGTAGGACTCAATATTCCATTTATTTTTATACAAAAATATGAAAGAAGACTCTGAAAGTCAACAATATACCTACTTGAGAATAAGACAAAAACGAATTATTCCACATTTCTAAGAAAAATTTAATCTTATAATTTATCTCAACTGCCCATGTTGTCCACTTAACCCTAAAAGGGGTCCACCGTGGGAAGATAGAGTCGAAGGTCACCCGACCTGTCCAACGAATATTCATAGAATTGACCCCAATAAGGAAAGGTCAAGACTTTTGACCCCACGTGTGCTTCAAGCTGTATTTTTATCCCTGAGAAAGCAATCTCATTTGCATGAAGCGAAATTTTTAAATAGAGCGAATTAGAAATTCAGATTCTTGCGAGAGGGTTATCTTTAAAGAAAATAATGGATTAAATTTGAAATGGTTGCAGATTATAATGTTGAGTTTGAAATAGTTTTATTAGCGTGGGACTTGCAACGGCTAGATGGGCCAATGATTGCGAAAGACATAGGCGTTGGGGTAAGCTTATGACCAGCAGTGAATAGTGTAGACTGATAATTGGTTTGAAAAGTAGCAATTTCCAAAAAACTTCAAGCTCTTGGTAGTTAGGGCCTAGGCAGTATACTTTATTAACACACACAGTCACTATACCAACATAGGTTCCTAAAACATTTGTACTAAAAATTGTATGGATTCATGTGATCTGAAATAAATTATTTATAATAATTATCAAGCGAGCGAATAATTCCTTATCTAATACTAAGGTTAGTATATTCTAACCTCTAATAAAATTGTGTTTTTTATATCTATCGTTATGGAAATAATAACAGGTAAAATCCATGCCCAGTTGAGGACATTTATTGACTAGGTATTAATCAGAAATGATGAAGATATACTCAGAATAAAATGGTGTAGAACTCGAATAATATGCATGTTATATTTTATGATTTAAAATATGTAGAGTTTAATTCAGATCATGAATTAATTCTAACACTGTCGCCAAAGTCCAGTTATTTTTAACATTCACCTTCACACTAACGGACAAGTTAGTTATTCTAATTATGTGTACACGAAGCTGTCTGCAAAATCTCCTCAACCCTCAAACGTCGGTCCGTGTGAACGCATTAACATCTGCAAGTGAAATTAGCATTAGACCTTTCTTTAAGATTCAAGATGACCCCTTTCAACGGAGTGACCTCACCTGTTCCGTTGCATTCTTAATTAGCTATTAACATAACTTGTAGTTTAGAGAATATTTCTCACATCTCCGCGACGTCGTTTGCATTAATATTTCGCTTTATCTCGTTTATGGAGACGTTTCGCGTTTAGTAAGGGTTGAAGTAATTAAAATTCGCTTCTTTTGTCGCGCTCTGATTTATTTCAGCCGTTGGGTTAAAATTCGTTAGGATGTTAACCTTCAGATATTTTAGCAGTTGTTTGTGAGTAGTGAATAAGCCAGTTACTTCGCCTGTCAATCCATCAAGCCGTAACCTGTATCTAACAGTTCACTGCGAAAGTGTAGGTACTAATCCATTGTGGTCAAAAATTCGGTTACTTTTGTGATAGAGAAAAAATAGAGTTGTTTATAGAAAAATTTCTTCTTAGATTATGTAAACGATTATAATAATCCTAGGAACATAAGCAGGTAAAAGTAAAAGTTAAAGCAGGTAGATTTACAATATCACGGAATAATTGAGCTTTATAATCTGATCGAGCTTGTTAAGGAATATTGATAATAAGGTACGATTTTTCTTGTTTTCCTGCTATTTTATATTATCTGCAATCCTAAAGACAGTTTCATTGTATAGATGTTTCAAGATATTTAGGTTTTTATTTGTTTAAAAACCAATTATATCAATCTTTATTGAACGATTACGTAGGTAGTTATATATAACTAGTAGATACATACTATTATTAATATTTAAAATTACTATATCCGTTTTGTTATAGGGTAAGGTTGTTAAAGTCGTACACCCTTGCTGTAACTTGCAGATTAATTAAATTTAAACTTTTTTTTTGGTGTTCATGGAATGTTCATTTATTTAACTCTTAACCAGCATTCATATAATACAGTCATCTTGCATCAAAAACTCGATATAACAATGTATTACCGTTTGAATAACCGTAGTTTGCCGTAGATAATTGCGGAAGAAAAGGTGTTCTTTGTATAATAACACTACAAAATTGTCATTTACTATTATGGTGATGATAAGATAATAAAAAGGTGCTCATCTAGGTACAGAACATCTCTTTTACGGATATGTTCAAGTAAATTTGAATTGTTATATTACAATTATTCAAAAACAGAAAACAAAATCAAAATGTCTGAAGCTAAAATTTTCGACCGAAAACAAACAGAATTTATTCGAGCAAATTACGGGAGCGTATCACACATTTGCAAGGCATCCCAAATTTCATATTATCTTGATTCTCTTTACACTGACGCTGTCCCCCCCTTGACCATCCCACCCCATTCTCCTCAACTGCCTTTCTTTTGTTACTGATTCCTATGTAGACGTTGATTACTTTAATTTAGAACTCTGGTTTGAGTACACTGTTAGGATGAAATTTTTTTTAACATTTTAACAATTTGAGCTACATTACATTATTTGCCGATGTAACACACCATGAAGTTAGTTCGTATTTTCAGCATTGTGACATTAGTTACCTGTCATAATTATGTTCTGTGATTACGCGCCGATGTACGTGAAGCTTTGATAAGTTATATGTCAAGAGAGACAGTCGAAGTTACGAACGCGTCGAAAAAAATTTCAGCCAGCACTGGCCTCTAAACCCTATCGCTATGCACGTCCACGGACATAATTTGTGTGTCGCCTTACGCACACCAACCTAAGAAAGTTGGCATCTTTTGTTTTATACGGTAGAAGCGTGAGGCTCAATCTAGACATATACTTTCTAAGACGTGAAGTTCGTTTTTTTTCACGCCAAAGAAGTATAACTTACGTGTTTATATAAAGAACACATACTTTTTAGCGAAAGTGGCTCTTTATATGTATAGGTATTGTTAACGTTCCTATGTAGATGTTGAGACAGATAAAGGTAATTATGTATTTATCGTAGGGGGCTAACGCGCTCCACCAACAGATTTGTTACGCTCATTCTGTTAACGTATATCGGATTTGTCGCCATTTGCAGTTTAATTTGAACGACAAAACGGTCAGTTTGTCAACAGTTTCCTTTTTAGTTGACGTTTGAACAGTTTTGAAATAAATTTTCTATTTTATTATAAAAACATAGTTTGGTATATGTTTGCTTATAAATTGGATGGGTTCGGAGAAATTAAAATTTTGTCAATTTTGTTTTAGCAAAATGTTTTTGAATAAAACGCTTTTCGGAAAGTGTCTAAAATTTTATAAATTAATACAGGAATTATTTATGTTTACATCGGTTATAGGAAAAGGTAAATTCGTTTTGAAATAAAAGCTGACGAATACATCATGTTATATTATATGTAGGCAGAGTCGTATCTAGGGCAGGGCAACAGGGGCACAAGCTAGCCACTAGCAGGCTCCGGGGGGCGCCATTACGGTGACTTAAAACTAGGCAAAAATTAAATAAAAGAATGGCGGCATTACCCAAAAAAAAATCGCATGCATATGCATGCTAACGACTTTATTCCCCAAAGAGATATTCTGAAAACCAAGAACATCTACGTTTTAGTAGTATTACCGAAACTCTGTCCAGTGTGAGGGGGAGTGTGAGCCCGTCGCCACAAAATCAAAATTAAAATAAAAAGAAAAGCGTAATTCGTAATGAAAATAGTTTCTAAAAATAGCAAGTAATTTGAGGGCGCCGAATAAGATTGTACTGGGCGCAAGATTTGGAACGACCCTGTGTATAGATATCCTATTAGTTTGGAGTAGAGAGTAGAGATAGCTATACGATCCAAAACATTTCTTGCCTCTAGAAAGTTGCTTCGTACAATTTTGACACGTCTGTTTAGGTTTTTGCTTTTGTGTACGGATTTCGGGATAATCGACCTAAAATAAGAATACTTTATACGATGTACCAACTATTTAAGTTTATTTCTTATTATGTTTTGTTTTTTTTAATTTTTGAAGGAAAGCTTTTGTGACGGATAAAGCTCACGACTACGTTCATCATGGGGGTAGACAGAGATATTATAGGTATAGCAACATGTTCAAAATTTTGTTCACTTTTAAGGTGCTGAGCATAATTTTGACTTTTTTGCTGTGAGCACAATATCCGTGACAAAAATAGATATTAGCAGATAATGCCCACAAGGAACTTTAGGAGGTAACGCAAACGGCTGGCAAAAAGATCGTCGTCTGCTCAAGACTCCGACTGAGGAATTACAAAAATAATGGAGCATCAGAGAACGTCCATAACCAATTCAAAATTCGAACCTATGACCAACAAATTGTCAGACAACACCAATAGAGTTATCGAACGATACTTGTTTACTCAATTCATAGTGAGCTATTCCGAGCCCGATTCGTGTCTAGCCAGTTCTATGCAAGTCTAGTCGGAGTATGTTTAGACAGCGTCCGTCAAAGCTTCCCGTCAATGAAGGAACAATAAAGAAAAAGAGATCCACCATCCATCGCTGAACTAAACCTCGAATGTCCCACTGAACTGGACTCTCGACAAAGCAACCAACACTTTCCAAACGCTATGATTCTCCATTCGATATTCGAATTTGCAAAAAAGAACTTGTAGTGACGTGACCTTGGTTTTCCTCAGTTCGTTTTTCGTCGCACGCAGGCGCGGTAAGGTTTCGGCGATCAATGCCGAAAAACGGGGGTTTGTCCCCCGCTTGGTCCCTCGCCGCAAAGTAAGCTCCTCGCGGCGTCTGAGGGTTAGGCCCGTTTGGACCCCGTTGCTAGGATACCGTGCCTTCGTATTTGGCCGGTCGATAATGGTAAGCGTTATAATTTTCTTTAATCGCGGGTGGGTCTTGATGGTTTAGGTTTTTTGATGATATATGTACAACGGGTTAACGACATATGGAATAACCGTTTGCACAGTATCGGTAGCATGCAAAATGTCGATATGTAATTTATGAAATTACATTGCAAGCATGTTGCAGATACGGACATGACTGTTGCCATTTTGACGAAGCGTGTTTCAGATTTGAAGCTTGTACCTACTTTCTTATAATTAATAAATCATCCAATAATAGTCTAGAAATTACATTTATTTACTTACTTACATATCAAAATGGTTCTAATTTTAATTATTTTGGTAAAACCAAAAACCAACGTAGAGCGGGCATTGGTGTGTCAGACTAGTTTAAAAGTAGCATATAAAAAGCATAACCCTCCTTCTGGCGCAGTCGGGTAATAAAACTGCTCTCTGACTTTTCTACAAATAATGAATACTTATAGTATAGTACAGTATAATACCTAGTATTAGGAAAAAATACTAGATAGTAGGTATACCTATATTACATTCATCGAAGTTCAAGCTTCGGGACGTTCTAGTTAGGAACGCTTCGGGTTTTGTTGTTATTCGATAATTTCAGGAACATAGAGTTCGGTGGTGATAAAAGGTTAGAAGAGTAAAGTTAAACAACATGACAAAAATATAGGTTATAAAACTCTTCTATTAGGGCCTGTTTCACAACTTCCGAATAAGTTCTTGTTAGCTTATCCGAAAGCTCATTTGACATATTTTGTATGAAGAATATATCAAATGAGCTGTCGGATAAGCTAACAAGAACTTATCCAAAAGTGGTGAAACAGGCCCTAAATCAATGAAAAATTAAACAAGTTTTTAATTAGTTTATCCTATTCTGCACCATAGTATAAGGTATAATAAAGAGTATTTAAGTATTACATAACTGTACTACGTGTAACGTGTGACACGTGGTAACAAAAAAAATTGATAAATGTTTTGTCATATTACAGAAGTTCTCCCAATATCGATGTAATATACCCATATATATATAGATGGACACATTTTAAATGACACACTGTGCTCTACAATTTAAACATAAAATACTTATGTTAAAACCATGGATATAAAAACCAAAATACCTATGCTACCTTCCTGGATAAAACCTAACAACTTTGGAATCTTGTTTCTCCATAACTCAATGAAAGCGACGGGACCGATTTCCATCTACAACTATATACACCATTGACTTACCAACTACTGGACGAAGGGACCGCGCTCAAAAGTGTCCGAACCAAAAGAGCACCAAAACGTAAAAAGAGAACCATTTACGGGACAGTCTTCGTTTGATCGCACACGAAGAGGAGCGCACCGTGCCGCGATGGGGGAGTGGGATGAAAAAGAATTTCAGAATTTTCAACGTTTTTAAATGGTTTATATTACTACACGTACTTAGGTTTGTGTAGTAAAGTCTCGGACACTTTTTTCGATAATTTTGTTCTAGACCCAGCGTCCACAGTATTCTACGTCAATGATTTATACCAAACATACAGATACAGCATTATAACACCATTGATTACAATTTAATAATTTAGGATATAGCAATCAAATTCAGTCACACTGGACTGAGTTTCGGTAATACTAGTGAGACGCGGATGTTCTTAGTTATCAGAATATCTCTGACTACACCCTCGGGGAATATAGTCGTGAGCATATGCATAGAAAACAAACAGGATCCTGCATAGGAGAACTTCTGATGTGACAACACTTTTTCTAAATTATTTGTTGTAGCTCATGTCACGTAGGATAAACTAAATAACAATTAAAATTTAATAACAATCTTAAAAACAATTAAAATTTAACAAAAAAAAATTTTGAACTTTCCATACTAAATGCAATTAGCAGATCAAACTTTTGTATGAAAAGCTGAAATTATTTTTTCCGAATTTCGTATAGGCTTCTTAGAGAAAGTTGTTCAGTATAATGGGTACAATCACCCCATAAACTAATGCAACTGTTTACTCTAACACCCTATAGATGTCATATTATACGAGACGACTAAGTGATAAGATTTACTACGTTTATGGCTACCATTACTACGGTACCCTAGATATTACGTGACGGTAGTTGGATTATTTATTCTGTGCTATTACTTACTATGTGATAATACATTAGACATTAGCCTGATATCGTTCACTAAAGTTGCTTAATGCTGTCGAACCAAAGAGATTATACCTAATAGAGTGAGCCATACCAATTGTAAAGTGTCCACTTTTTTGACGTTTAGGTTTGAGTGTGTGGTGTCAAGTAGTATGGACAAAAGGCACCAAGTGACATATGGCCTTATGTTTACGGTCACTTTTCACACACACTAGCTCAAAAAAAAGTGGACAGCCGCATAAACAAATATATATAGTTCCATCTCCTTCTACTATTAAAGGTACGTCATAAGACAAAAGAGACTTACTACAATCGTAAATTTATGCGGACTCTATGGAGATCCTTCCTCTAAGTGTCGAACATATCGAGTCTTTTCGGGAAGAAGATCGTAAGCGCCAAAAACCAATCAATCAATCAATAAACTATTCTTTAATGGACACCAAAAATATATAAAATTACAGAAATACCTACAGTTTTCATTTCATCCTATACTACAGGTTTATCAACTTTCCACCTTATTAGGTTTAGGGCCGGCGCACACCTAACGATGCGCAGCGCAGAAATTTTTTCACTGCCAAACCATTATCGACTTTGCTAGTGTTGAAATAACATCGAAAATCAATGCTCTGCATTGCGCGTCGTTAAGTGTGCGCCAGCCCACTTCAGTATTTTAATGAAAAAATATAACATTTTTAGTCTTCCCTACATTTAAAAGTTGCGCGTCGGGTGTGCGATTTTCAAAATGTTAAAATTTAGCAAACTGTCCAACTTAGATTTTTTTGTATTTTCCCCTGAACAGTCATAAACTTGCCTGTCTCCTGTTTTCGGCTTTTCGTTGAATTTCAGGAGACCCTGTATATACACACATTAATCATAAAAATGTTTGGTACCTAACCAAATTACTGTAGCTATACGTATATCTACAGAATGTAACAAAACACCCAAGTAAAATTTTAAGGAGTGGTTGGTGGTTAGATCATAAAACTGGACAACTTTTAATATGGAGCCAACATCAAGAAAAATTAAAACATTTTGCTGTTATACATACAAAATCTTGTCAATTTAAATGTCCCATACATTTGAATCGAGTCGGTAGATACTGGAGTTTTTGTACTAGATACTGTAGATTTTTGTTGATTTTTCGACATTGTCTAAATTGGTGGTCCGTTTAAATATGATTAGGGTGTTTACACCATGTGCACTATAGAGTTGTAGCCAGTCTCTAACTACCCTGCAAGTGACAACAGTTTTGAGATTATGTATGTATGTACATATTCTAAAAGATTGTGAATGTCAACGTCTACTCACAAATGTCATTATGCAGAACAGTTGGCGCAGACAAAAGAGATTATACCTAATAGAGTGAGCCATACCAATTGTAAAGTGTCCACTTTTTTTGACGTTTAGGTTTGAGTTTGTGGTGTCAAGTAGTATGGACAAAAGGCACCAAGTGACATATGGCCTTATGTTTACTGTCACTTTTCACACACACTAGCTCAAAAAAAAGTGGACAGCCGCATAAACAAATATCTATAGTTCCATCTCCTTTTATTAAAGGTACGTCATAACACAAAAGAGACTAACTACAATCGTAAATTTATGCGGACTCTATGGAGATCCTTCCTCTGAGGCGCAGACATAGGAGGTTCATTTGACGGTGATTGTACGCATATGCCGTCACAACAACCTAACTACGTCTAGACCTAAGTGAAAGTGATGCCTTGACCTACACTAGATAATACCTACTACAAATACCTACGTCGGATGCCACTTCCGAACGATAGCGAGAGTAAGGACGCCCCAAGGTATATAGTGCTTATTTATTAGTACCATGTCGTTATGTATTGTACATGTTTACATGTGGTTGGGCACTGATTGGCTTATTGGGATCTTAACGACATGCATCCATTGACTGTTCTGTTATACGGGGTGATCTAGACTATTTTTTTTAGGTTGCCGATTTGGGGACCTACCAGGACCATCCGGTCCACGGTACCATCCTATAAACAACGTGCTAATGAAATAACGCAACACTAGAAAGTAGTTTGTTTAGAATCGAGAGCAATATTGAATTACGGTTTCAACATAGGGAATTTCTTTCAAAATATTTAATACTTTGTTTGTAAAATTTAAAATCTACTGAACTCGACCTCAACCCACAGCTCGGGCACTCTCTCCCTACTTACTACCAATACAAGATTCTTAAAATGTATCCATGAGAACGTTACCGCTTTCATTCATTGCTGAAATGACAATAAATCATTTTTGCTTTAAAACTTAAAATGCTTATAAGTTTAAATTTTAACTATCAAAATAATGAAATTATTGTTTCAATCTAATTTTTTTGTTGTTATTTAAATCAGTATTGGGGTATATGAGAGTTTGCGCTTATTCATTAATACGTTGTATAAGATATCAATGCATGCATTCTATAAATAGGTCACGTGATCCACACTGCGTTTTTGGCGGAGTATGAGCTCTTTCCTCACATCCCCTTATACAATGAGAGGAGGCCTGTGACGTGCAGTGGGAAGTTACGGGCTGATGATGACAATTTATACATTTACAGGTGTAAACTTCAATGCAAAATCGTGTGGAAAAATATGGTTGTTCCCTAGAAAACGTTAATGGCTATCTCGAACCAAACTTTTGCTACAATTCTACTAGCAAGACCTTAGAAATGAATAACTTATTCAATTTTAATCGTAATATAATGAAGAACCGGTGCCATGATATTTATTACCTACACGACGAAGTAAATACCGGTAAATGTTAGCAACCGCATTATAGGTACAATCTTGTTAAGCTACTAACTAACCGTTAAGTGGCGTCGACGATAATAGAATCAACACTGCGGGTAAGACCGAAGGATACTTGCATTTTAATTTTTAATGTAACTACGGATACCGGTAAATTTTACTCGTTATTATCGGTTATTAATATACACTTTTTAATACCATTAGGTGGAAAGTGCAAGATTGATTACGATGTTTATTACAACTTCTTATTAGAAATAGAATACCTAGGCATTTTCTTATTTCCGCAAATTTAAATTGTAACTCCGAATAACATCTGGAGTTCGATTTTTGAAAAGCATACGTTGAACTCAGCTGTTGAAAATGACAAAATTACTATGGAGATTTTTTTAAATTCTTTTTTTTTTAATTTTTTTTTAATTGTGGCTAATAACCCTGAGGCTATGCCAGCCCTACTATGGAGATATGCATCTTTCTACTGCTAATTTGACTTTCAAAATCGCACTCCTGGATTTTTGAAAGTCAAATCAGCAGTAGAAAGATGCATATTTTCATAGTAATGTTGAAATTTTCAACTGCTGAGTTCAACGAATGAGATTCAAAAATCAACGAATGACTGATTTCTTAAAGCAAGAAAGAAACAAGAAAGGGTATATTTAAAACAAATATTCAATAAAAAGAAAGGGAAAAAACATAACCCTCCTTCTGGCGCAGTCGGGTAAAAAATGCATAAGAATCTTTAGCAAGATTACAATAACGTATAACATATACTAGACCGCAAGCAAGTGTTAAGTGTTGGGGCTACCGCAAAACCGGTACTATCGAACGTTACCGGTATTTGTGTTTGTGGCAAGGTGAAAGTGACCATTTATGTGTGACGTCACAAATGTTGGTGGATAGCATTAGCCTAGCATTGTTGTGAGATGTAGGGTCTGCATGTTTATTGGAATATGTAAGAATTTATTGAATTATAAACCTGCGTAGTCCGTCCGTCCGTCCGTCTATCCTACTTATTTTGGGCTGTAACTTTTCAGCCGTAATAACTAGACAATTAAAATTGTCAAAAAAATGTGTGTTATTATGGCGGATTTGCTAACAAATAATTAAAATGACAAAAAGTAAAAAATTAAGGGGGGTCCTCATACAAGAAACTAGTTTTTATTAACGTTTATTCTTTTCGCTCTACTTTAAAAACGGTAATACATACAAGCGTCAAACTTGGTATGATTATAGAAAAAACTCTACAGTATAACAAAAAATAATAAAAACTCTGTAGTCCTGGAGAAAAAAAAACTTTTTTGTAAGTTAATATGTTGTGTGGTGGTGTAGTACGGGACCCTCGGTCCGCGAGTAGCCCGAATAGCACTTGACCGGTTTTATTAATGATATATAGGTATTGCATTTTAAATGTTGAGAGTTTATAATTGGCGTCTAGATTTATACAACGTGTTAATGAATTAACGCAAAACTAGAAAGTAGTTTGTTTAGAATCGAGAGCAGAATCGAATTATCATGTTTTCAACATAGGTAATTTTTTTCAAAATATTTAATAATTTATTGGTAAAATTATAATTTACTGAACTCGATCTCAACCCACCGCTCGGGCACTCTCACCCTACTTACTACCAAAACAAGATTCTTATAATCAATCCATGAGCACGCCTTTCATTCTTTGCTGAAATGATAACAAAACATTTTGGCCTCAAAACTTAAAATGCAAATAACTTTAAATTGTAACTATCAAAATAATGAAATAAATTATTGTTTCAATCTAATTATTTTGTTATAAACGGGTTGGGGTGTATGAGGTTTTGCGCTTATTCATTAACACGTTGTATAAGAACGTTTAACAAAATTGTAATGCTGTAATTCTTCCTAAAATAAATAAATAAATAAATACCTTTCAGGTGTGGTACATCCGCCTTGACCAATTGTTATACTAAATCGTACATAATTTTATTAAGTAATTCATATAAACATAAAGGGTGGTGCTTTTTTTATTTGGCAAATAAATCCATTTGGATAATAAACATAATTATGTTTCGAATTCCGATCATGCAACGTATAATGAATGAAAGCAAAAAATAAAATGAATGTTTCCCTTATTAGTACACCCAGTTTGATCAGTTTTCAGTACCTAACTTAGAAGCGGTTTATGCGAACAGTACCGGTGTTCTATCTAACAACCGGTAATACCGGCAATCACTTCACAGGTTCATTGACTAACATCATTCAGTTTGAATATTGCCCAGTTAACCGTAAACCGCATTCAACATGTTATTAATTAGATATAATCGCTATTGCTTTAGGAATCACATTTGCAAATGTTTTAGATGAAACTAATTGTAGTGACATTGACTTTGAATTTAGAATTGAATTGTTGTTTTCGTCGCGTCATAGTTTAATGATTTTAGTTGTGACTGTACGAGCTTGTTCCCTGGCTCATATATCTCTGTTCTCTGTGATGGGACTTCCGCCTCTATTCTCTCCACTTTGCCCTATACCTGACATCTTTTTCGAAGACCCTAGGCCCTTAGCGTATATACAACGTGTTAATGAATTAACGCAGAACTAGAAATTAGTTTGTTAAGAATCGAGAGCAGAATCGAATTATCGTGGTTTCTACATAGGTATTTTTTTTCAAAATTTTAAATAGTTTGTTTGTACAATTTAAAATTTTCTGAACTCGATCTCAACCCACCGCTCGGGCACTCTCACCCTACTTACTACCAAAACAAGATTCTTAAAATGTATCCATGAGCATGTTAGCGTTTTCATTTACTGCTGAAATAATAACAAATCATTTTTGCTTCAAAACTTAAAATGCGAATAACTTTAAATTTTTAGTATCAAAATAATGAAATTATTATTTCATATGTTATAAATCAGTTGGGGTGTATGAGGTTTTGCGCTTATTCATTAACACGTTGTATGAAGCCTATTTCGTTTAGAACCCATTCCACATCTTCTTGTTTCTCAAGATCAGAAATACTCGTACAAAGGGTGCTAGTAAAGAAAATCACAGAGTGACGAAGCTTGAGTTCATCTGACACACCCTGTGCAGTCAGCCTCGATACGACTATTGCTGACTGTCTAATCTTTTCACTATAGCCCAGTCATTTTACGGAGTTTTGTTAGGAAGGATGGGAAGTAATTATGAATGGGACTTTTAAACTGTTACCGGCACCATTTAGTGACAAAAGACTATCTGAAAAATGATCTTATAACAAATCGCTGCGCAACATAGAAATCAAAATTGAGTCTCCCAGAATGCTTTATAACTTAAGAATATTAATACCAATGCACTCATTTTAATAACATAATAAAATATAAATGACTTTGTAGCAATAAAAATAGCCATCGAAATTTTAAGAAGTAGTCGTTCCTTAAAAAATACTAATGTATTTTTGTATTAGACAAAAATATTTAGTCCGTGTTTCAAGTGGCCTTAAAAATGTGTAAATAAATATGCCTTTAGGTTTTAGTACGAGATAGAAGCTCTATTTTCAATTTGGGTCTGTTGCCGACGTGATCTTCTTTAATTTTGGCTTATTTCTAGGCTCAAATTGGCTCTTAAATGAAATACCGAAAAAGACAAAAAATTCTTAAACAGTCCCGGGTCAAACCGTAAAATGACTGGGCTACTAATCCGTGAGTCATTGTCATGCGATATAGCTCAAATAAAATATAAATGAACTTTATTCGTCCATACATGCGCTTATCGTGTTATCGCATCTGAATGACCTACTTATAAATAAAAGTTGCTTTCTTTTGAGAGTAAAACTTTCTTATCTATCGTTATGCCCCTGTCCTTTACTTGTGAGTCTAACACATTAATAAAGATAGTAATGTAGGTACAACATTTTACAGTGTTAATAACACATATAAATTCTGTTTGTTTTACTAATTAAATAGGTACCTATATACCTACCAACAGTTTTAAACATAAAATAGCCTCTCTTACAGGGTAGGGTACGTAACATAATTTCCCTACGCGTAATCAATCACCCGAGGAGAGGGGGGAGAGTTAAGTCGACACATGTAAATTCCGGCCCAAATTATACGGAAGGCGGACGAAACGCAATATCGCCAGGAAGGGACCCTGGGTAAACAAATTTGTTTTTAATTGTGAAATTTTTTGCGGAGAAAGTCAAGAAGCATGACGTAAAACGCGTGGATCGCTAAATTGTGTCTAATAGGTATTTATTTTTAAAATAAACTTTCAGAACCGGAAGGAAATTCAGCTTACTTGCACTACTGACTGTGAAATTTTCAACCCTATGAAAAAAACGACGGCATTATGAAGATACTACGTGCTTTGACTATTTATATAGGGACCAGCCTTACGGTAGCATTTCCCTCTGGCACAGTACAATATAAATTGATCATGTGCATTTACATACAATTTTATACCTTATCACTAAACGAGACAGCCTTTAATCGCGAAACAATGCCTTCGAACTTATCTCGTTTTCTTGATTCTTACTACTTTTCTTGATTTTTAACAATCAAAATTAGAATGTAAAGTTAATAATGAGGAATAAAATTCAAACTTGCAGATTTCATGTTACCTCGCCCCCCGCAAAAAGTGGCTGAAATTTTAGTTAGTAGAATTACACGCGTAACTAGTCCATATAAATAGTCAAAGACTACATTTGACATCTGGTTTTAAAGAGGTCTGGCCCTAAAGAGGTTTTAATAACCGATGTAGTATCAAATCGATACAATGTCTCTACCTTATTTTCATTCATCAAGAACGGACAAAGTTCAAAGTTCAAAGTTCTTCGATCAGAATTTAGCACTAAAAAAACCGGCAATGGACTTTTTATTTACCTTTGGAAATTAAGGGATAGAAATCGGATACCATTGATGTCCATCAAGCATGGCTTCCGAAGGGTGATTTCTGCTAATGACTACACAAACAATTCCTATAGGCACATTTGTACCCCCTATCTACCCTTGCGAGGGCTAAAAAAGGGTTTCGACCAAAAACCGAAAAGATATTTCACTCCAAAGAGCCCATTACAGCGGTCTTGGAAAAAGGCCCTGAACAAAATGCTCACATCAATTAGTGGAGGAGGTTCGGGTAAACAGCGCCGGTCGGTTTAGGCGCAAATAATCGTCGGCTCATTTGGGAAGCGTTCGGAGCACCCGGGCCCTGTGTTTACTAGTCATTAGGCTTGAAGATCGCCCTGGTTATATTTTAGGTTTAATAAGGTTTGGGGAGGGGGTCGATTTCGACCCATTTTGGCATTAGGTACTCGTGAAATATTATAAAAGTTTTTTTTATTTTTTTTATGTATAATTAATGGACTTTTTGCTTGTGCGTTAGCACCGCATTTCCGCCAATGTCAAGTAGTTTGTGGGAGTATCTATCCCAATCTCAGGGATTGTTTTTGATAAAGAACAAGAAGAGATTAAGGAATGCGGAGCCTCGTGGCAGGCAAAGACGCGACGCGCGGACAACACGCGAGACAAGTTCTCGGGTCAGAACCTGCAACGTGACTCCATTATAAAAAGTTATACTTTACTATCGTTTTCCGCTAAAGAATATGTCGCTGACAACATGTTGACCTAAAAATACAAAACAAATAAATGTATTGCGGGTATTGTATATCTGTTGCGGGTCTGCTGGAAGAAATCTCTTAAGAGATAAGCTCGTCATTTGTACATGTCTTTTCTATTGTTTGTATCAATGTGTCAGTGTGTACAATAAAGTGTTATAATTAATTAATAATTTATTAGGTACACAGTAATAATATGATACAATATAATTTATCCGTTAAGTTAACTCAATTATGGCTTTAGAAACAAATTATGTATTACTAGGGCCTTTTAATAATTATAATCGGTACAAAACTCACTTTTTATATACTTTATTTATTAAGGCAAAAAATGTCCAGAAAAGTCACATCAAAACTTTTTTTACTAAAAACACAACTGACAAAAAATATTCAACACCAGCTCATTAAGCGAAGAATCCAGCTCCGGTCCAGTAATGTGAAAATTCCAACAAGCCCCTCCCTCCCCTCCCGAGTACTCTCCCGTAAACTTTGTAGGTGGCAGAAATTCGAATTAATGTTGTCAATAAACGATGGTCGATGGTCGATAGCTCAGTGGGTGTACCTGCCTGCTGATACGACCGTTGCGGGCTCGAATACCGTGAGGGGTAAATATTTGTGTGATGGATATGAATATTTGTACCAGAGCATAGCATTGCATTGCATAGCATATGCTCACGACGATATTCCCCGAGGGGGTAGTCAGAGATATTCTTAAACCAGAGAGTCATGGACATTTGTGTGTACAGGGTGTCCCAAAACTCAACGTCAAGCAGAAAACGAGATAGGTGAGTTTATAACTTTTCAGAGTAAAATAAAATATCAAAACACATGGCACCCCGGTAATACTTAAGGGGTCGCTTCAGACCATCAAACTGAACAACTTTAACTGTGGAGCCAACTACAAAATCGTGAAAAAAATGTTATGTTGTCCCATACATTTTAGTCAAGTCGGTACTGCAGTTTTGTATGGAATAGCTGATTTTATTTTCGCGATTTCGAAGTTGCCTCCATAGTGAAAGTGGATCAGTTTGATGGGCTGAAGCACCCTATTAAATGTGTAATATGTATTCTATACCGTTGTATAGTTATCATCGTAATACCAGTCCGAGCTAGATTCCGTTATTTTTAATGGGGTCAGATAATCTGTGTGACAGTGTCCAAGACATTAAAAAGAAAAAACTGTCATGTAGAAGAAAAATTCCGTATTAAAGCAAGCAATTAAATTTAAAACGTTGTCCTAAGTGCAGATTAATAATAAGTGCAAACTAATAATAAGGTGCGCACATATAAACCGAATGAAAGTCTATCTTGTTTGTTAGGTCGTTATGTCGAAACAACCTAATTTTTTAAACTTTTTTTCCGTTTTGTACTTTTTACAATATTTTAATTACATTTTGCTGTAGAAAAATATTCTGTAAACTTATCGTGCGCTTGCTCTACCGCGCACTTAATTTCCGTGCCTGAGTTTCCCCGCGTAATTTTTCTCGCGCCATTTACCCGGTGTCCATCATTTTGGAGATTTTCCGCGCGAAAGTTCTGGCTTGGAGGGGAAGTAAATGAAGGGCCAAAATGCAAATCATGGCTGTATTAATATTTATAAGTAACGTGTTTATACATGACTTTGTGATGTGAAACTGTTCATCAAAATTCCTATAGTGTTATAAAAACACTGCACACAAAGATTACGATCGTTTTTTTTAAGACATACTTTAGGAGGGTATCGACGGAAGATCGGAAGGTTGGCGTCTTATTTTTCGACGTTGTTTTTGGCGCGGCCATCGACCAAACTTGAATATTTTAACAAACAAAACGTGTTATTACGAGTATCCCTAAAATCAGTCCGACCGGAGATATAAAGGCTTGAAGTAATCGTAGTGAATAAATTTTCAACTTCAAGCCTTTATATCTCCGTTCGGACTGAGTTTAGAGATATACTTGTCTTAACAAGTTTTGTTTGTTACTTTATTCTGAAATATAATATTCGAGTTTGATTGATGGCCGCGCTAAAAAAATACGCAAACAGATAAAAGACGCACGAGTCGAGTCGTTTGTTGAGTCTAGTGAGGGATCACAGCTTAAAACTTTTATTGTATTATCTATACAATGTGCTAGGTATAGGTAATCTAAGGTTGTTAATCATAATCATTAGAGTCCTGAAAACCTGAATCACACGTTGGTTCAATAAATATTTTGTATTTTGTATTCTTTTTTTTTTTAGTTACTGGCCAGACTGATTGTTAACAATTAAATATAATGCAATTATACATTGTTAGTTTTAAATTTATCGAGACATTGCGGATTACTATGTCTTATATGTATATGCAGTAACTATAGTAACTACTTTGGCGGATAAAATTTACCAAAAAATATTATTAACGTCCCACTACAGCGATAAGGTTATATCACGCCTTTTTTCTCGTTTGTTCATGCGCAAAGAGAAAGAGAGCTAAGGCGCCGTAGCACTATATCACGCTGCCATACTACGGCCGCAGAACACATACTCATACCTCTCACAAGACTTTCGATCGTACACTAAAGCTGTTCACACACGTTCATGTGCGTACATGAGTGTTTGAATTAGGAAGATTTCTGTTTAAATGAGGTGTTTTGCTGTTTAAATTAAAACGACACACGCAGATGTCATTGTTCTTCAAAGGCACATGCAGGTGCATAACGGTGTGTGAACAGCTTAACAATATGTAATATCCATTACGGAATCATGATTAGTAACCATTACATTAATTACACATAGCTATAATTGCAATAGCCCTACGGCTATATAATATAAAATAGTTTGTACTTGAACCGTAAAGCAATTAATTCAGGATCTATTTATAAACTGTGTGTATCATAATGTGTAAAATTTGAGTGAAAACCGAATATTATTATTTCATAAAAATTTAAAACGAAAAGTTTCAAAAGAAACTCATTACACTTTAGCACGGATACCTTTCCCTTTATAAGCCCTCCCTAATATAATAACCCTCCCACAAGAGAACCCCTGGGCCTAACGACCGTCCCTTCAAAATATTCTTTCAACAAAATTCACCTCCAACACAAAAAAGAAAGCGCCTCATCACGGTCATTTTTAATTTTAACCCCCTAACGATGCCATTGGAGGCTTTAACGTCGACCATTAGGCTTTCACTATCTGTGTGGACATCTTGCACGGTAAATGGACAGGAAAGGGTCTCGAAAAATCGACGGCGATTTAGGGGTTAAAATACGTTTGGTAAGCATACACGCATCTCCTCCATTATTTAGATGATAATTCTTAGTAGTATTAATAATATGTAAAGTTATAGTTCTTCAATCATCAGAAAACAAACAATAAACATATATTTCTTTTTTACACAAATACTTTTTAACAAGTTTATTTAACACAAGTACTAGAGTTTGGTACTTCAATCCAAGGAGATCACATATACATTTATCTGTATTATATTATTAACATTTATTAAATCTCCTTATACAATCCATGAAGAACTCAAAAAAAAATGAGAAAAAAAGGCAATCGCCATAAGAACAGAAAAAGAAATACAACATTTTTCTTTTAAAATAGAGCAAATGTCTGCCAATGATTTTTTTTAAACTGCCTGTGTTAATCAGTATATTATTAATTAAATCCTTTTGGATTCTCGAATATTCTTTTATCTTTTTGTCGTAGTTAGAACTATCTAAGTAGGTAGGTATGATAAAAAAAAATTAACCTGACGAGAATCAAAATTTTTATTTTCTAGATAGGTACTAACTATTTATCCCAACTTGAAATTGGCGACGTGCTTAAAAAGGGCCAGGTCAGATCTCCCGAAACCGACGAGCATGCATGAAAGGACTAATGAATGTGGAGGAAGCTAGAGAGGTTTGTCATGATCGTAGCAGGTGGCGATCCGTTGTCTCTGCCTACCCCAGTGGGAGACAGGCGTGAGAATATGTATGTATGTTTAAGAGAAGTTTAATCCGAATGCGGAAATGCGCGCTGCATACAAACGTAGTCTGGTGATATTTTCAATAATAACCAATTAAACTCAGTGAAATTTTGCAAAAACAATCTAGCAACAAATATCTATGCTTGTATCGTGTCCGATTTTCGTTACAATATTCAATTTCAATTCTAGGATTAATTTAATATTTGTATGGAAATCTTTGAGGCACTGTAACTTTAAAACTGTACATTTTAAAGAAAATCTGACACGATACAAGCATAGAGATTTGTTTCTAGATTGTTTCTGCAAAATTTCATTGAGTTTTATCGGATAGTATTGAAAATGAAAATATCACCAGACTTCGTTTGTATGGAGCGCGCCAACAATAATATACCCTTAAACAGCTGAAATAAAGCATGTACGAATAATAGAAACAAACATAACATAACATGCACACAAAATTTAATTTAATACTAAATATAATACTTTAATTTAATTTAAATTTAATACTTATTATTATTTAACTACATACTTAGTTAAAAGTGAAGTTACGTACCGTTGCATATATTCAAAAGGATAAGTAAACATAATTTTTAAATGTATCTACCTGAGAATAAGGGAAAAAATTCATAGTGAACAAAATGTTCAAAAAACAAAGTTTTACGTAAATTAACGTAGATCTAGATTAATAGGTACAACCTGTAAATGCTCTTAAAATTCGTGAACATTATAACAAAGGTCCTTTTATACGGATTACGAGTTTACATAATCAACTGAAATTTCAGGGTTATATAAAAATTAAGCGTTAGTAGGTTGTATATTAGTATTAATGGAGTGTTTTTGGGCAAGAATATTTTTTGGGCGAGTGGCCTAAGCTTTTTAAATGCGAGCCAAAGCGGGTAATTTAGTCTGTCGTGTTGGGTAGCGTTAATTATACTTTTAATTAAAATTAATAGGTGATTATGGCAGCGAAAATTCAAGAACAATTTAAGCAGTTTTTTTATATTTAGACGTAATCTTTCGGGTATTATTATTTGGGAGGGCTATTGTAAGCCGAGGCTTATAACACAGCGATCATTTCTGGTTCGCACCATGCCCGCCCATATTTATGCAGGCAAAGGCTCGTTTATGCAGGTTTCCGAACGATGTTTTTCCTTCACCGCCGAGATAATGACAAATACAACCGTAGATAAATTCCGTAGAACTAAGTGGTACAGGCCAGGAATAGAACTACCGACTCGTGATTGAGTCTCAACTAGTCGCAAGCTCACTTCTGTATGGGCAATCACCTATCTTTTGGGTATGCGGCAGATGAAAAAGTTTACCTCTGAAAGCCTGTTGTACCCATTGGATTTAGAGATAAAACTTTAATCTGCTTTCAAAGGTTTGTTTCGATAATATCATTGCGCGCAATTAATATTGAAGGGCACTGTAATGCAAGTAACTTTTATTGTTCATCACTCTACTAACGGTGCATCGGTTTTAAAACTTATTTTATGCAATGATATTTTATCTTCGCTTTTATAAAAAACTTACTGTCATCGTTATGAAGTGATTATGTTTCGTTCTTGTGGTATAAAAAATCCTTCTGTTGTTTTCTTGGCATATGCTTAAGCATATATTCACGACTATATTCCCCGAGGGGGTAGTCAGAGATATTCTGAAAACTCAGAACATCCACGTTTCACTAGTAGTACCGATTCTCTGTCCAGTGTGACGGGGAGTGAGCCCGTCGCCACTTTAAATGGACAGTGGGTACAATACATGCCTCGAAATAGAAGCATGCAGGTTTCCTCACGATGTTTTCCTTCACCGAAAAGCCAGTGGTGTTACAAATCGTTCATAAATTCCGAAAAACTTATTGGTACGAGTCGGCCGACGGGGATCGAACCATCGCCTCCTGCACGGCAGGCAAGGTTACTCGCCACTGGACCACCACGGCTTTTTTTCTTGGGTTAGCTAAATAAACCGAAATTACTGAAGAACCAAGAGTTATTCATTCATATACCTATAGTGACAATATCTACGTCTCGCTATAGGTCTATGAAGGGGCGGAGGTGGTCTTCCATTGTGATGATCATCAATTCGTATGATGGAAGGACCATCTGTAATCCATCATTTGTTGGTAGAAACATTGTTTTCTCGTGATTCGATGGTTTGAACTCGTGACATGACAAGAGTCGATCATAGTAATATTTTCTAGTGCAGTACAATACCATCCTACAATCTCTGTAATATTATTAATTTATTCTGAGCCTGCGTTTTAGATAAAAACAACGAGATAATTTCGCGAAATAAAATGGCGTTATAGTTATTGATGAAGGTATAATCGAAAAATATATACTTCGCGAGAATCTTTCAAATTGCTATTTGAAGATTAAATTCAAGAAATTATGTCGATAGCATTAAAGGAATGTGGACAAGGCAATATTACACCTGTCTAAGAATTGCATAAGATGTCTTGATCTTTATTCTGGCGAATCTGTAAATTTTGTGACGCTTTTCCCTCCATGTGTTGTTCTTAATAACCCATTAAAACAGGAACTGTTCAGGGCAGCGCATCCAAAACGCGGTCGACACCATAAAAGCCAAAATTCTCACGCGTGAAAGTGGGCTCTTCTTTTACTTTTTTTCAGTGGCTATCGACGAACCGCCTTTCGATTTCATTACGGACGTCCGAAGTTTTTTATTTTTAAATCACGGCATGCTCCACGCGGCTCAGTTTTTTTATTTCCCGCCGTTTTTGTCTGTATTTTTTTCCACGATCTCGTTTCTGTTTTTTATGCACGCGGCCCGCAAACAATGCCATCGTGGCCACTGAATTAACTCCCAACTTTTTGCCTTTTGGCGCCAATAAAAATATTTTAATTCGGAACAAGCGTGTTAATTAATAATTAATATTTTTCGACGGCCGCCGTTTAATGGGCCAGTTGAACACGTGTTTCGATGAGATTGTTTTTTCGCGTATCGTTTTCATGAATGGAATGATGACGTAATAGGATAATGTCAGTCGGCAATTTTACGTTTTTATTGGGCGGCATGTTGTTGTTTTTTTTTTGGTTTGCGAGCGTGTTGGCCGGTCAATGGGACGAATGCATCGGATTTTAAATTTTCAATGTCATTATCACTTTCACAATGAGTGCTCATGATTTTAAAATGCGAGTGTAAATATAATGTTCGGAGAACATACTTTTATTTTCAATTTGTGAATTGGAAGAGCTATCGTTTTCAATAAACACATTTTAAAGTTAAGAGACTGAATAGGGGGTTATTGTGTTCTATAGAATAATGTGTCCTCTAAAGTTCATAACAAGTTTCTTAGAATACGTTACGTGGCAACGGGCAGGCACGGGCCCGGGGTCAAAATACATTTGACCTTTGCCTATCGTGTTTGTACTTCGATCTATTTTGAACCCGGTTTGTTTATTAGTGACACGCGTTAGTTTTAGGGGTCTCTTGGAAAATGTGATGGCAAATAGATTGATCAGATATGTATTTCAATTTAAAAAATAAATTTATTCAAGCAACAGTGATTTGAGCTGGACTTACATAAATTTTAGCGTGTAAAAAACAAACAAAATAATAGGTAAAGTATGAAACATATAGTGTATTAAATGCCATTTAATGAATTTTTATTTAATATCGCGGCAGAGTACATTGTATTCTATACTAGCGCGCGGTTGTTTGTGAAGCTATACAGGGTGAAATTGATATCATTAGTATCCTGTTAAACTAACAGTCTACCCATCAAAATGAACAACTTTTACTATGGGAGCAAACTGATCAGAGCAAAAAAAAAGAGCTGTTCTATACTAAACTGCAATGCCTACTCGACTCAAATGTATACAAAAGCAGTTTTTTTTGCTCCGATCGATTTGCTCCCATAGTAGAAGTTCTTCAGGTTGATGGGTAGACTCTTAGTTTAAAAGGATGCTAATGATATCAATTTCACCCTGTATAACTTCACAAACTACCGCGAACTAGTATAGAATACAATGCAGAGTGCATTGCCGCGATAAAATACGTTTTATAAAAGTTCTCTTAGCGCATTTTCTCTACAACGACCCTCAGGGGCAAAGTGAAGGGGTAGTCCAGAGTCCAGACGAGAGGTATAAAACGGTTGCATTTCTAAATTCATTCTATTTTAGGGATCCGCTGTAAGTTTCTGCTACTTGCAGGTTAACTGTTTAATTTACTTGTTAAATAAACATAATTTCTGCGTGTTCATAAACTCTGCTACTACGGCTACCAACTAACTATCTTTGTAAGCAAGCATTCAAAGCAAAGGTTAACCTTGGCTCGTGTGTTAATATTATTTTGAATAGTATTAAACATCGCTATCTAACCGTGTTTAAAGGGAAAATATTTTGAATTATAATTTTATTTGGTATATGATGAGGTCTAAATTATTTTGTGTGGATTAAAAAGACAATTCTAAGGTGAATTGAAACGAATCATCAATCTTATACCTAACCAAACCTAATTTTTGAATAGAATAAAATAATATGTAACGAAACAGATTTTGTTAATGTATTTTTCTAGTCATGATTTTCGTTGTGGCCATCCTAAAATGTTATGCTCTCGTGAGTTTGTGAATGTTTTATTTACTAAATAAAACTATTTACTAAATAAAACATTAGTAAATAATACAGTAAATAAAACATTCTTAAACTCAAGAGAGCATAACCTAATCAATTCATTGAAGTCAATATTTAAATAAAAAAGAACTGTTTAATCTAAAAAATGAGCGTGTGCGAGACTTAATAAAAAGAGATTTATTAAATTTATCAATCTCTATTTCATTCAATTAAATTCAGGAACGGACCGGCAGCGCAGGACCGGTCGTTGTGGCGATCCTTGGGGGAGGCCTATGTCCAGCAGTGGACGCCCATCTGCATTATCTCAATGACGATGATGAAATTCAATATACGGAACCTTGTAAATATATATTCTTGCTGATTTTTTTTCTGTTTGTTCACTTGGAGGTCGTAAATAGAAGATACGAACTCTAGAGGGCTGCGGTGGACGTAAGCAGTAAATTTAGAGTCTTTTCCCTTTTTTATGGAGATTTCAGCTTAACTGTAATTAACTTTTTTAATGGGTATAAGTACTGCCATTATTTTAAGATAGAGTATCTTTTTATAAGAATTTTAATTTTAATATTGCATATGCTGACAGTTCTTTAAGAGGATGATCAGACCATCAAAGTGAACAACTTTCTCGATGGGACCAACATCGAAATCGCGAAAAAAAAAACAGCTGTATTGAATATTTTTACAGTTTTTTGTTTGTTTTTTGTTTGCAGTTAGGGAGCAGTGGATTTTTTTTCGCGATTACTATGTTGGTGCCATAGAGAAAGTTGTTCAGTGACACGATCTGATCATCTCCTTAAAAAAGTGTCTGCATATTAAGAAGGACCCTATTGTTTAAATATGTCTGCTACATTTGAGTGTCAGCTGTCCCATACATTTGAGTCGAGTAGGCGTTGAAGTTTAGTATGGAACAGCTGATTTTTTTTGCGCTTACAGGTTTGCTCCCATAGTAAATGTTGTTCAGTTTGTTAGGTAGAATATGAGGTTTAAAGGTTAATGATACTTTTCTTTACGTCCTGTATATACAACTGATGACCCGGTTGGTGCAATGGTTACCACGCCGGACTGCCAAACAAGAGGTCCTGGGTTAAAATCCCGGTTCGTTTGGGTCCATAAAAATTTATGTGAGCGTTTTTTCAAATCTATTTTATTTATATTTTCACCATCCCAACAGGAATTACGGTCGTGTGGATATGTAACAATATCAGTATTACATAGGTCACTATTTACCATTGGTGTTGTTTTTTAAACTCAAAATGGAGTGCTTCATAATTGAACATTACTTTTTGTAACTAAACCGTCAATTGCCGTTACTCGTTGCGGGATTTCACATCTAATTTATTCCCCTGCCTACCCCCTCGACATAAGCAGGGATATATTATATACCCGCGACACAAGGCTCTCATCTCGTATCGACCACCTTTTACGACGTAAACATGCGTTTGCGCAGAGGTTCTCAAAATGTCGTAGGTATTTCAAATAAGTATTTCCATACCTGGGTCATTGAGCTATGCTTAGCGTCATCCAAGTTAATCTAGATAGGTTTTATCCATGAGAAAATCGTTTACACACAAAAAAAAAAATCTTTTTTTTTCTAACAGGTTCTATATTGAGATATAATTAGGTAGCATGCATATTTCTGCTTACTGTTATCCAAGCTTAGCTCACTTAATGTACTAGATTAGTGGATTAGGAGTTTAAGAATGTTATACGTCTTTACATATTTGTGTATTTTTGTTGTATACATAAAGAACCAATCCATTATGGTTCCCAGCTTAAACATCGGTTAAAGGATAGTTTTCTCTTTATGTGTTTTTTAGGCTAGCCACCCATTCCACTTGACATTAATTTTTTCTCATCGATTAGAAAAAATCGCTGGTTATTATTAATTTATAGCTTTTTTATAACTGCAAAACGTACCTTAAAATTCTTTTAGATGGTTTCAGAAATATTAACCGTTATAAAATACCTAAAGTTTGAACAACGCAGCCATGCCACAAGGGTAGTCCAGGGGATGTTAGGGACAAATCGCCACCGCCCGCGGGCTGGCACGCAGAGCCGTTTGCAAGACGCACCCTTCTAATCCCACCCCTGCCTCCCCTACACCCGCACCTCATTACATACAAGGATAGTTAAAATTGCCCCCTTTCTCCCCTCACGTTCAATTGCAAGGTTTTATGTCTTTAATAAAACGAGGTTTGGGGAAGGCAGGGTAACGTTGAGTGGTGATAAGTTATTTTATGGCGACGTTTTAGTCAAAATTGAATTTAGAATTGTGCGAATTATGGGGTGTCGTAAAAGCTCAGAAGTGAGGTTGCATTAATTAGATATTTATGGTTGGGTGTGTGTTAGATACACCTACGTTATTTCTATAGTACCTACATGTATTAGATGTAAAGGTAGTAGGCAACACACTGCAAGTTTTGTTGTTATTGTAGTAACTTTTAACAAATTGTAGGTAATTTATATTTCATGTGTTTAATAGATAGAGCTAGTGAAAAAAACATGTTTTTTAAGACTATTGGAAAATCTTGTTGAGTTGGATTCCTAATTCTTTAAAGATATTGGGGATTTTTAAAGTAGAGAAATAATATTAATCGTCAAATGAGGACGTCAAAGAAGTGGGTCACAATAACAAGACCAACAATCAAATTGGAGATCTATTCTAGTCTCTGCCTACCCCTGCGGGAAGTAGACGTGACTTTAGGTTGGAACTTTGCTTAGGTACCTACGAGAATATATAAATTAAAAAGTCGCCTGAACTGTCCTTCAATTACGCAATACTTTATTTTTCACTTGCTTTTAGGCTTTAGAATCATGGCGAACTAGGAAGCATAAGCATATGCTCACGACTATATTCCCCGAGGGGGTAGTCAGAGATATTCTGAAACCTCAGAACATCAACGAAACTCTGTCCAGTGTGACGGGGGGTGAGCCCGTCGCCACTTATAATGGACAGGAATAGGAATTAGGAATAGTCTGAATAAACTGATATCCCAAGTTGGACACTGTAAGGTTAATCTGAGTCGGCTTACTTTAAAAGAACAAACATCTAGGTGCTATGTAATGTGACTTTGAACTATAGATGATTAAGGAGAACTTTGATCTTAACAATATTGTGTCCGATATCCAAAGTCAAAGTCAAAGTCAAAGTCAATATAATTTATTCAATATAGGAGCTTACAGCACACTTATCAAACGTCAAATCCTGCAGCATAATATAAAAGGCGATTCATACAGCCATTGGTGTGACTGCTGTATGGGCTAATACGATTTAGCAGTCAACAGCGACGTGAAAAAAAACCTTTTTTATCATAGAACAAATTATTATGATTTGATAAAGCAATTCACAAGCTAGGATGTGTTTGATAATATCTCCGTAGTTCATATGTTTTAGACCATACGTATCTTCTGACTAATAGGTAAAATGAGAATTACTTATTGTTACTCGATTTTTGCTAATATCGTTTGATAAAAATTCGCGCCAGAAATAGTAATAGAAAAGTTGTATGTTAACCATTGATTTCTGTGATCACATTATATTTTATAAACACTACATATAAAAAAAACCGAGAGGTTCCTTTTGCGCCGGGGCTGGGGAATGGGGCTATTAAACTTGCACATTGTCCTTTTCATTCAAATTTGCAGATTAAGTAAATTGGCAAAATATTTAAAATAGATATTCTACGTGTCTATCTACAATCTAAAGTGATCAAAGCGCAAACTGTGCGATAAACCGTTTTTAGTAAAACACCGAACCCACTCCACGAAATTAACTTCCCTTCATTTAAACCCCGAGAACATTTTAATTACAAAATTTTCACCAAAACCTGCAATTCCAGAGCTTGATAAGTCTCCTCCTGAGGGGGAAGGGGCACCCTATCCTCCCCACCCCCGCTTCCCCCTCGGATTATACGCGGAAGATAGTTAAAACCCGCCCTGAATAAATTTAGGCCGTCAATAAAGGGGCTTTTGTCCCTTGGAATAAAGGGATGTTTTTGTTATCTTGAGGATTGGCTAATTTGACAATAACAAAAGGGTTTCCGTTTTGGGAATTGCGAGAGATGATAATCAACATTTTTTTTTGTATTTTTTATGAAAGGACGAAACGAAGGTTTTCGTTTGCAATTTGCTGAATAGAATAAAGGTTTAATATATTTGTCGAAAATGACTCTTGACTTTTGTTTGTGTCGACAAAATTATGTATTAAAATTTCAGTAGGGTAAAGTCGTCGACGGAAATAATATGAAACATTAATAAACATCCAGAGTGTAACAAAATGTGTGCCATATTCAAAAGGATGTGATGGTCAATTGTGTTCTAGATAATATTTAATTAAACTCCCTACACATTTTGCTTAATTTTGACGATTTTTTTATGTTTTATTAAAATGTTCATTCTACATTAAATATAAATTATGCATAATATTTTTATATATCTCGAGACAGAGAATCGCATCTTTGTGAAGACAATTTGCTACTAAGAATGAAAAGAAAAGAAAAAAACACTTTTAAGTAATAAATATTTATTTCAATGAGCAGTTATTATTAAATACATTTAAAATTAGTTCAAAACAATCTAGGTATAGGCTTGCACATTGATAACTCTGGATTTTACCAGGTATCTACAATTTAACAGCCTGGCCATGCAGAGGGCAGGAATACGCTTACCAGGAGACCGATTGCGCTAATTTAAAAGAATCGGAGTTCTATTCTTATCCAATTTCAGTTCTAATCACATTGCAATCTAATTACTATTCAACTATGCAGAATTTCGCATTGCACTAAACTCTATGTAACTAACAGCCTTTAACGTCTGAGCGATCTGCCAAAACGGGTCAAAGGGCTGCTGTCATGAGCTGTACCACGATTAGCGCAATACCAAATGTGTCAAAAGTTATGGTTCGTTTGTAGTCCAGTCTCGGTTCATTCACCGAATATTTACCGCGATTGCAGCCGTGTATGAAACTATAATACGACTACAGTTAGAATGAGAGTGCAACAAAGAACTATACTTTCAAACAAAAGACGTTGGTAAATCTTTAAACATTTTGAGATCATCCGTGAACATTATATACTTCAATTTAAAGATTGTATTTATTATTGATTTACCAACATTTGTTACATACACATGACATGTCATAAATGAAAGGGCTTAATGTTTAATTGCACAACCAATCACAGGTAAATACCACATACACATACAAAGTATCCTCAATGTGACGGACTGCCTAATTTTCATGTAAACGCTGTTGTTTTTTTCGTAAGCACAAATTATTCGAAACCCTATATCTTGAAACCATGGCTGCACGATTAGAGAGATGGTCAAATCAGTGTCAGCAAAGATTCTAACCGTCTCCCAAAGGGGTGTAAAGTCGTGCGCTTATGTTCGAGTAATTATCCATAGTGCAAACCAGGTCTACCCAATATCGAAAGCCGTGGTGGTCCAGTGGCGAGTAACCCTGCCTGTCGTGCAGGAGGCGATGGTTCGGTCCCCGTGCAGGCCGACTCGTACCAATGAGTTTTTCGGAATTTATGTATGATTTGTAACACTCCACTAGCTTTTCGGTGAAGGAAAACATCGTGAGGAAACTTGCATGCTTCAATTTCGAGGCATGTATTGTACCCACTGTCTATTATAAGTGGCGACGGGCGTGAGCCCGGGGAGTGATCCCCGTCACACTGGACAGAGTTTCGGTGCTGCTGGTGAAGCGTGGATGTTCTGAGGTTTCAGAATATCTTTGACTACCCCCTTGGGGAATATAGTCGTGAGCATATGCTACCCCCAATATCGTACTGTACGAAAACATGTATAGTTATTCCCAACATTCGCACACAGATCGTCATAACTAATATACGTAAGGAAATAGCGTAGTCCTCCGGCTGGAGCCCTGGTGACAAAATGTTTTAAGATGGCATCTGTTTACTATTGACATCTCGCTTATTCTAATGGACGATTTTCATAAAAGTGAATGGATGTCTAGTAGCGTTTTATGTCTTGCTTTATATTATTTATCTACCCCTATACTTTATTTCTGCTATTAACCTACACACTATCACAAAAATCTTACATCTCCCTTATACAAACAACTATAAACTTATCAACACATTTCATCTAAAGCCTAGATAAAAATTGTACAGTGAATTTTCCATTCACATAGGTATTTCGCTTGGAAAAAGCACTCTGTTTCGATGCAAGAGGTCAAATGTACGCACTTGAACTTTGTGTTTGCTCCCGTATCGGAGTGGAATTTAAAAAAAAAATGTTGACTCTACTCATACTGTAGGGATCAACTTTCAACGGTTTCATATCGAGTAGAGGAAATGGGATGACAAATAAGAACACTCGATCGTACACACCTTTTACTATATTGTATCTCATATACTACTAATTAAGTACGTACTATTATATTTATTCCTATCTTTACTAGTCACACGCACTGTCGACTAAAAAAGGTAGGTAACGAAAGGGACAAAAAAAAGAAGTGAGTTGTGTTTAGGATGTATAAGGTTCGTTTTAGTTTAGCGTAAGTTATGAACTTAAGAGAAGTGTATTCCGAATGCGTAAATGGGCGCTGCTTACAAACGAAGTCTAACCAATTCAAGTCAATGAAATATTGCAGAAACAATCTAGAAAAAAAACTTGTATCTTGTCCGATTTTCGTTAAAATTTACAGTTTCAATGCTAGGATTAATTTAAGATTTGTATGGAAATCTTTGAGGCATTGTAACATTAAAACTATACATTTTAACAAAAATCCTGACATGATACAAGCATAAAGATTACTTCCTAGATTGTTTCTGAAAAAATTCACTGACTTTAATTGGTTAGTATTAAACTTCGTTTGTATGCAACAGCAGATTTTTGTTGTTGCTCCGATCGGTTTGCTCCCATAGTGAAAGTTGTTCAGTTTAATGGGTAGACTTAGTTTAAAAGGATGCTAATGATATTAATTAACATAACATAACATAAATATTCTTTATTTGCACACCAAAAACATACAGCAACAAGAACAGAAATTAATTGTAACCTGTATATTGCTATCTGTTTTACCTGGCGAAATCAAAGAAGATTTTGTACAAAAGGTTCGAAGCACGTCAGACAAATAAATATCACATTGATGTTTCGTGCTTCGGAAGGTTATGTAGTTGGTTTGCTGTTAGATGAACCGTATAAAATTGTGGATAAAAAACATAAATAAGGAACAAAAGCGAAGCAGTTGGAGAGCAGAATCCACGGAAGGTGGCCCTCGACAGCCATTCGGCGCCATAATACTTCGCATTCACGATGCCGCGTACCGATGCGGATGCCGCACTGTCCATCTTTTGTTTTTCTGATCGAAATTCAAACCAGCGTAGAAATAGACCATTACATGTTATGTTGCTAAACTAAATTAAAAAAAAAACGATGTGTCGATGTGATGAATAAAAATATTAAGTAGGTATTGAATTATTAAAAAACAACTAGCTATAGTTATTCAAAAAATAACGCAGACGGAGTCGCGTTTATCTTGACCACATTTAGCAAAGAAAGTAAACTCAGTACAAGTTACCGTATAATACTGCCGTATTAATATTTATAGGTACACCTTTTGTACAGCTATGGATATGGTCCTTCGTTTTGTTCCACATTCCTCATCAACATTCCTTTTATACTCTAAAACAGTATCTCTTAACGTCGTATAGCCTAACGACCTATTTTAAGCACATAAGTTAGTTATTATGTATTAGGCCCCTATTTAATTGTACTGAACAAAAACTTCGACAAATTAAATATATGATGGTACTTTTTTTACAAAAATGGAAGAATCGCTAAATTTGGGAATGGATAAAGGGTTAAAGTTAGTACGGGCCTTACAAAGCTAATGTACTACAAATAGGACACATAGGGTCTAATTGTCCCCTAAGTGTCCTATTTAAAGATTAAAATATGTTGATTACGCATCTTTTTTATAGTTCTTTTCGCTTTACACGTGAATAGACTGGAAATAAAGATTTTAAACATATTTTAAACATGTAGGTAAAATTGACACGTTTGTGGCATTTTCACCTTGCTACAGTTTTTAATCAAAACAGTATAATTGTAGCATAAAACATCAGTCAAGAAGCATTAATAGTATTAGGCAAATGTACTAAATATAGGACAATCAGGGTCCACCTGTGTCCTATATGTAGTACATTGGGAGAGACCTGGCACACGCACAAGACGAATTAATTAATCGTCGCCAATTAGGCTCACTTGAGAAGGGTCGGGACATCTGTGTGAGACACCTGACATCTTCAACAACCCTCACCTTGTGACGTGCCGGGGTTCGTTTCGACTCGATGACGGGCTAGTAATGGGGAAGACTGTAGGGCCCAGACAGGTTAGATATTGATTCAATAGAAATTTGAAGTGATTCCTTATAAATTGTATCTTTTTAAGATCATTGTTGTAAACTTTTTTCGGAAAATTATTATGGTCCGGAGTTTATGTATACAGGATGTCACCGATAAAGTGAAGATTTTCAAAAGTGCCAATATCTCGAACACTATTGTTTTTACCGAGGTCATAGTAGATATTCTGGTTATAGATTAGCTAACCTATTTAGGATGGATTCGACCAAACGCGAGTGCATTTTATTCTTAGATTAAGACCGTCCTTAGTCCTGTCACTTGTGTTGATTTGATTTTAAAACCGCAAGTGAAGTATAAATTTTTTTATCCTTACATTGAAATAAGTATGGATACAAAGCAACGACCTCTTTCTTCAGGTATTATTCCTTGTGTAGTTACTCTTGAATAAATTAAAGTTTGGTCGAATCCGGCCTTATAGCCTTTCAAGGATTAACTTTGGTTAAAGGGAAACTGGTTGTATGGAAGAAATCACTTTTAGTGATAAGGCCGCTTTTTTACCCTTCTTGTTTTTGTATTATTGTTGTTTTTTAGGGGTTCCGTGGTCAACAAGGAACCCTTATAGTTTCGCCATGTCTGACGGTCCGTCTGTCCGCGGCCTTGCTCAGAGAGGCTTAGTACTAGAAAGCTGTAATTTGAAATGGGTATACATATTTATTACGCCGACAAAGTAGTAAAATAATATCTTGAAAAATATTTTTTTAGGGTACCTCAACATGAAAAGTGGGGATGTAATTTTTTTTCTCGCCTATCCCATTGTGTGGGGTATCGTTGGATAGGTCTTCTAATTCCGGATATTGTGACGGGCAACTACGGAACCCTACCTTGCGCGTGGCCCGAAACGCACTTGGCCGGTTTTTTAAATCGTATCTTCATTATCTTTCTGATTTGTACATTTAAAATTAATATAAAAAAAATATAAACAAGGCACATACTCGTACGCCATTTTATTTACTCTAATCTGAAATATGTCTCACCCTTACTCGAGAGCTTCGTGAGGGAAAGCCTATACAGGTTCCTTCTTATATGCTGACACTTTTTTAAGGGGATGATCAGACCGTCAAACTAAACAACTTTCTCTATGGGACGAACATCGATATCGCGGAAAAAAATTCAGCCGTCCTTTACATTTGGCTAGAGTAAGTTTGCAGTTTAGTCTGGAAGAACAGATTTTTTTTTCGTGATTTCGATGTTGGTGACATAGAGAAAGTTGTTCAGTTTGATGGTCTGATCATCCCAGTAAAAAAGTGACAGCATATACAACGTGTGAATAAATAAGCGCAAAACCTCATACACCCTATCTGATTTATAACAAAATAATTAGATTGAAACAATAATTTCATTATTTTGATGGTTAAAATTAAAAGTTATTCGCATTTTAAGTTTTCAGGGAAAAATGATTTGTTATCATTTCAGCAATGAATGAAAGCGCTAGCCTGCTCATGGATACATTTTAAGAACCTTGTTTTGGTAGTAAGTAGGGTGAGTGTGCCTGTGCAGTGAGTTGACATCGAGTTCAGTAAATTTTAAATTTTACAAACAAAGTAATTAATATTTTGAAAAAAATTACCTATGTTGAAGACATGATAATTCGATTCTGCTCTCCATTCTAAACAAAGTACTTTCTAGTTTTGCGTTAATTCATTAACACGTTGTATAAGCCCTATATAATCATATACGTTAGTTTATACCTACATACTTAACAAAAGTAAAATCTATATTGTCAGAACTCCTGCAACAAAATAAGAGTAAATATTCTAAAATTTGCAAATCTATTTTCTTCTTTTTTTCCCTTTTTTTTAGGAAATAACGGTCGTCAGTTTATTTATGTGTATGATTTATTCTCCATTGTAATTTTCAGTAGAAAACCTTTGTACAATTTATTTTGAAAGTATATAAGAACCTATATATACTACACAGAGGGTCCCCCGGATTAAATAAACAAAGTTTTTTTCAGAAATCCCTGGAGTTAAAACATCAAACAGTTTACGTGGGTCCGGTTCACCCGAATCGCTACATGTAAGGGCTGGACTGGACCTTTGAGCATCTATTCTGACAAACGATAAAAGAAGCCACTACAAAAATTTAATTTGAATTCAATTTAAAATAATAGCAGTTTTACTTGATAGGTAATTCAATTTATAATTACAGACTTTTGAGTATTTGTATTTTTTGATCCTAGTTAGGTGAACGGTGGTAGTAACGTCAGTTTACTTTTAATCATGAAAAAAGAAAATTCGTGTTTATAAAGACACATTTTTCATGACAGGATGACTAATTTTAAAATGATTTTAGAATGACAGGGTTGTTCTAGTTTTTACTAGAAGTGAACAGTTGGTGCCGCCGCCATACATCAGAGGCAAAACAAAAAGCTATAGGTATTTAGAACTCACAGTTTGTGAATTCACATATTTTAATCATGTGGAAAGAATTTGAAACACTTTGAAATATGAAATACAAATGGTACTTGTAGAACAGTTTCTGATCACCCCGAAAGAATCGACTAATAAACAGACACAAAGAAATAAAATTCTATCTCGTCTCGTCTCGTCTTAATCTCGTTACCAAAAATCAGACTAAAAAACTGGGCCGTGTTAAATCTTGTCTGTTTTTCGAGCTATTTTTCTCAAGGGCCGCACGTGGCGGGTGAATTATCGTGGGGTTAGAGGGGGAAGGGGGTGAGGAAGGCGAGTGGAGGGGGTGATGCCCTAATTTTTACGTGGATCGTACCCGAGGTTAGAAAGTAGGCTTTATGCCTATTTATGTAAAAGTATAGGTTAATTCGATATTTTGTTGCCGCGTTGCTTTTTAAAATTATGGTTAAACCTGATATATTCCTAACCCTTATTCATGGACTTAGTGACAATTAGGTACCTACATAAAAAATATGTAGGTAGGTATAAAGACGATAGAAATTAAGTAAGTACCTAACTTAGTAGAATTTAGTTCATATTGCTTACTTATTACGATATTGTATGTGTCAACCCTTGGAAAATTATTATAGTTCTTGGTTTATAATAATGTAGCACAAGCATAAGCATATGCCACGACTGTATTCCCCGAGGGGTAGTCAGAGATATTCTGAAACCACAGAACATCCACCTTTCACTAGTAGTATCGAAACTCTGTCCGGTGTGACGAGGAGTGAGCCCGTCGCCACTTGTAATGGACAGTGGGTACAATACATGCCTCAAAATTGAAGCACGCAGGTTTCCTCACGATATAACAATGTATAAAGAGAAATAAAAGTGACCCGTAAATATATATTGATATTAATGAAACGTTCATTTCATTAAAGAAGTTAATTTTGCAAATTGCGCAATCATGTATAGCATTTGTTCGGATAGTATATGAAAGTTGCTACAATTAACCACAACATGATGAGTAAATAAGTAGATTACACGAGCCGAAGTAACTTAATGCGGAATTAATATTACAAAAACGATAAATCAAAAGCAACACATGCTACACGAGCCGCCCATAAATTACGAAGATTTAATTAATATAACCGAACAAAATCTTACGGCCGCCATTTTGGAAACCCTTACCCCGCCCCCTCCCGCTGCCTGAAACAGACGATTACACTTCTACAAACTTAATTTTACAATTCGCATAATCAGACATAAAACAATCCTCACTCTTCCTTGGACCAAATATGGTACAAAATTGTTTGGACTTTTTTTTCTGGATAGCATTGTAACCCTTGTCTCTTTTGTGCTCCGTCCTTCCGTAGGCATAATTAGGGACGAACCCTACGAGATGAGATTTTCGGAGTTTAAATTGATTCAATCGAGCCCTGATGTTTCGGTCGAGAGGTTCCGAAACGAATGTTTTTCGTTTTTTTCGGCCAATTCCAGTGGAATGTTTGGGAAAGAATTAATTAGGGCGTAGGTTACGATCGGGTACGAATAGGCGACAAATTGATTAGGTTGCGTTCTAAACAGATTCTAATTGGACTAATGTTTTAAGCTGTTTTACCTGGGAAAATGGCAATATTATATTTCGATGTGATTTTGCCAGTTAGGTTTTGTTTAAGTGCCGTTCGGTTCCCGGCCTAAGTCGGATTAGCACTCTAGAATATTGATTCTTTAACAGAGTTGTTGGAGGCAAAAGACCAGACATTTCCAACAGGAAACCCATAATAGACATAAAGTGAAGGTCTATCTAGATGCAGCAAAGTTTCAGATAATCTCAAAAAGAACACGGTCGTAGTTGTATGTAGTGGTTCTGATAGAATAAAGAATTCAGTAGCAATAGTACTAGTTAATAACCAGAGATCTGATTCTGCCGGTCATTCCAGGGCTGCATTGTTGTTACGTTGACATGGATCCTATTTTATTTTAAAATGTGCATGCGACAAAATATGAAAACTTTACAACGCTAATAAATGTTACACACAGTTGTGGAAAGTAACATCATCATATTTGAGCTCTCAATAGTCCTGAAGATGACGGCCCGATAGCACAGTCGGTAGTGAACCTGCTTGCTGTGCCGAGGGTCGCGGGTTCGAATCCCGTAAGGGACAAATATTTGTATGATGAATATGAATATTTGTACCCGAGTCATGGTTGTTTGTATCTATATATGTATTCTACATCTTTGTCTAGTCATCATAATACAAGTCCAGGCTAGATTCTGGTACTTTAAATGTGACTAGATTATTTGTGTGACAATGTCCAAGATATAAGTAACGTCATCATATTTGAGCTCTCAGTAGTCTTGAAACTATTTTTAAATTGTTGCCGGACTAAATGAAGGGGCTTGCCTAAACATAATTAAAGCAATATTGGAAATGAATCAGAAATTGTGATGTCAATCTGACACAGTATTTCTTAATCATAAATCTCTCATAAATTGTTTGCAAATTAAGTTGAAGGTTTATTTTGTTGAAGAGTAGGCTTATTTGCTAGTTTTCTTAGAGACCAAGGAGATGAGTTTTGTGTCTTTCATTCTGTGTCGCATTATAATTTCTAAAAGAGGGTCAATTTATTATTTAAATGCGGCCCTGGAATGATCGGCAGAATCTGACCTCTGTTTATACCGGGAGTGCGATTTTTGAAACTCATTCGTTGAACTCAGCATTTGCAAATGTCAAAATTGCTATGGAGACATGCATCGTTCCACTGATGATTTGACTATCAAATATCGCACTCCTGGATTGTGATTTTTGAAAGTAAATAATTTTGAAATTTTCTACTGCTGAGTTCAACGTATGAGTTTCAAAAATCGCTCTCCTGATCTTATCTTGCTATTTGATATTTGTTCCCTGCTGACATACGAGTACAAAAGCATTTTTTTAACCTTCAAGATAATACAAGACAATTTTGTCTTGTCAACTGTCAACATGTCTTTCAGTAGGAAGCATAATTAATGTCGAGTTAGTACTCTAACAAGAAGTGGAGAAAGATGAAGCAGCTGCGCTATCAACATCAATCATTCTTTAATTACCGTTTTTTACGGTCTAATATAGCTTTTTTCGATAAAGAAATTGATGTCTTCAAAATATAGAAAAGCGTATTATTGCTAAATATGTATTGTACCAAACATTAAAATTCTACAACGAAATCGATAGCTGGATTTTGTAAACTTACTTGTTAATAGTACGTACTTACTATTTCAGTTTATTATTTAGGACATATTGCATTCTTTAATCTACATTTTCTATCAGACATTACGAATTGAATTTCCGACATTCGTAAAACAATATTTTGGAAAAAGGTGATTTTGAGATTAGTTCAACATGAAATCAGTACTATATAAGATTCGGTCCTAACAGACTGGAAGCTTATTATATACCTAACTTTGCGACGTTTTCCAAACACCATCCATCAAATTATAAATGTAACAGTTTTAGAAAATCTAAACTGCAAAGTAAATTAAACTTTATTCAGTACTCATTAAACAATATCTTGCAGTGAATCCGGTCTACGGTTAGGTTAACTAGAGTCGGTCGGGATAAATAATATAGTACGGAACTCTCGGCTATTTCCCCGCGGAACAAAAGCTTGGTTTAGAATTATATATGAGGCGAGCTTAAAGTTTAGAAGCTGCTCTGTGCAAGTCTAAAAGCTTAGGTGCAGTGCGCTACAAGTTCAGAGACATGACCTAATATTATTATTATTAACTAGAGTTAACCTGCGACTTTGTCCACACAAATTATGTACCAGATTTTAAGTCAGATCATAAGCTATCAAACAAAAAAGTTTAATCGAAATCGGTTCAGGAGTTTTTGCGTGATGCTGTTACAAACCCACAAACAAACAGACAAACAAAAATTCTTAAAAAGGTTGATTTGGAGTCCGGGATACCTAAAAACCATATCGTAATCTTTTTATATAAATATCTTTAATGTACAGACACACTTCTGTTACAGTTTTGTAATAGTTAAGATTAAGATTAAATAAATTATGGGAATTTATCATCTAAGTTAGTAAAGTAAGTAAATGTGAAGTTTATACAAAATTACCAGATGTTTGAAGCGGATTAGTGATACCTCAATGATACGTTCCGAATCTTTAAACAACCAATCTTAGGATTATGAAATTCTCGGTAAGGTTTAATTTGAGTGTATTTTTATATCAAATTATCAACACTCTTTTTTTTTATTATATGTATATATATATATATATATATATATATATACAACGTGTTAATGAATTAACGCAAAACTAGAAAGTAGTTTGTTTAGAATCGAGAGCAGAATTGAATTATCATGTTTTCAACATAGGTAATTTTATTCAAAATATTAAAGAATTTGTTCGTAATATTTAAAATTTACTGACTTCGATCTAAACCCACCGCTCGGGCACTGTCACCCTAATTACTAACAAGACAAGATTCTTAAAATTGATCCATGAGCATGTTAGCGCTTTCATTCATTGCTGAAATGATGACAAATCACTTTTGCCTCAAAACTTAAAATGCGAATAACTTTAAATTTTTAACATCAAAATAATGAAATTATTGTTTCAATCTAATTATTTTGTTATAAATCAGTTGGGGTGTATGAGGTTTTGCGCTTATTCATTAACACGTTGTATTTTTTTTTTTTTATAGGGGCTTTTAACCCAGAGGTTATGCCAGCCCATCAACACTCTTTACTAACGTGGTTAACATATTAGAATTTTACGTCAAATTATTGTATTAAACTAAAACAGTGTAGTTGTACAAAGTTTCGGTACTACTAGCTAGTTAAACGTGGATGTTCTGAGGTTTTAGAATATCCCTGACTACCCCATCGGGGACGTGAGTATAAATGCTTATGCTTATTATATACAATTTTTAACTTTCAAATAAGTATTAAGTCATTTCAGAACATAAATTGAGCAGATTGATTGTGAAAACCTTCATAAATATGATTTTTTGACCGGATTTGACCAAACTTTGATTTATCCAAGAGTCTCTAGAAGGAACAATACCTAAAGAAAGAGGTCTTTGCATCCGTACTTATTGCAATGTGAGGTTAAACATTTTTAATTTGTTAGGTTTATACGTCACTTGTGGTAAATCAACATAAGTTACATGACAACGACGGACTTAAACTAAGAATATAACTCGCGTTTGGTCGAATCCGGCCTTAATTTAGTTTACTCATAAATGTCAGGATATGTGTATGGTAACAACTAACACAAGAATGGAATAATCAAGTTGGAGATGCCTAGTAGTCAAAACTAACTGTATAATTTTCCAATTGGAAACTGTACTTAGTCATAAAATTCCAATTCCAACTAGTTCATAATATTTGGAACAAAATAATTCAAAACAATGTTCGTATTGTAATATTACAGTCTATTGATTCTTCTAGTTGTTAAGATGTAAAAACACAATTAAAATCGGTAAAGCGATTTGAATTTAATAATGTAATGTCGACATGTTTTAAATACATTCACCAGCCTCTGCCACAATCGCCAAATACGACTGAAATGTCTACAATAGATTTATTATGTTGTGCTATCTAAATGTTATAAAGACATTGTCGGTACAGTCAGCGTAACATTAGCAGAGTAGTGACGTCACCGGCGTCTGTCACAGTCACCAAACACGACGGAAACTGGAAATACGGATTAAATAGATTTCTTTGTTATTTGTATGGCTTATACAACGTGTTAATGAATAAGCGCGAAACCTCATACACCCCAACTGATTTATAACAAAATAATTAGATTGAAACAATAATTTCACTATTTTGATAGTTAAAATTTAAAGTTATTCGCATTTTAAGTTTTCAGGCAAAAATGATTTGTTATCAGTTCAGCAATGAATGAAAGCGCTAACGTGTTCATGGATACATTTTAAGAATCTTGTTTAGCGGTGGGTTGACATTGAGTTCAGTAAATTTTAAATTTTACAAACAACTTGTTTAATATTTTGAAAAAAATTACCTATGTTGAAACTAGGATAATTAAATTCTGCTCTCGATTCTATACAAACTACTTTCTAGTTTTGCGTTAATTCATTAACACGTTGTATATAGTATACGAATAGTTGCCTAAAATAAATACTGTTTAAAATATTTATAAAAATTTTCGTAGTAATAAGGTAAAGAAAGTTATAACTTGAAGGTTCCCATTAAAGGGAAGGAATGGGCCCTAATGTACCTACGTGTGGATAGCTGAAGGCAAGTTAGTGATCAAATTGCTGTTAGACAATTTTCTAGCCGCCTCATTACGCCTCTAATTTGCCTTTACCATTGTTCAAGAGTTAAAATAATAATTATTTGGTCTTTTTATTGACAGTTTTCTTACCGCAGTCGTTTTATAATGTTCTCAGAGTTCATTCGTTTTTATTAGGGATTTATTTAGAAACTTGCCAGTTTTTGTACTTGTGTTTACACCTTCATAACTTAGCATTCATATAATCCTTTAACTAACAGCTGCAAAGGAAAGAATTGGAATAAAAGCAAAAACCCTTCAGACTTAGTTTACACGAAAAATAATGTTTGCTCATTTTTGTACGAGGCAGCTGCTAGGTACAAGATTCGCTTCAGCTTTTAAGCTTACTTCCAGGTTTGTTAAGCTGAATAAAGCTGAATTATGCTTTTCAAGTTTTTTGTTTTTTCACATTTCGTAGTTTTCTTTTCTTGCTTGAATTTATACGTAGTTTTCAAATCACACTTATTCATTATTCTTTTATTACCTATTTGATGGATTATTATAGTGGACATTCGATGTTATGATTACATTAGATTATTAGTATGTATCTCGGCAGGTATTTCGCGAGCCGTAGCCTGGTCCTTGAAAGGCCTGCTTTGTTGGACAGGGGCGCCTTCGAGACACTTTTATCTACATGCAATGGGATGCACCAATCGTGAATCTATCCCTGACTGTATTATGCAAATACACTCATAGACAGACCAAGCTTGGCGCAAAGACCATTGTGTGAAGGACAGAATTTTACTTGGGTTATGGGGGTGAACTGTATGGGCCGTAAAATTTGCGGAGAGACTCGGGACGCCTGCCGTAACGAATGACTCAAGTTTCTTTAAATGACAGACGGTGACTTGCCAATCTATTTGATGGGCCCCCCAAAATGGCCGGTCGCAAGGAGCGACAAAGCGGCAACATCTGCTGAGCGGCTAAGGTTTTAGAGAGGTGAGTCTGCGGGCGCCAGTTCCCGGTGCTAAGCGCACCAGTCATCAGGTCCCGGCGTTAATGACATTTTACACTTCCAACCTGGAGCATAGGTTCTGCTCTTGCAACTCCACGCCTGGCCGGCCGGTTAAGGGAAGACAGGAGGTGAGAGCCAAATCAATCCGGGCCCTCTGGAGGATCCTGTCCGTGGTGTCGCTACTCAACAGCAGCTCGCCACAAGCTGCCCTGCTGGTTTATTATCTTTAGTATTGCTTTTAAAAGCTTTTCGATTCGAGAACGGCAAGCCTTCGATTATATTGTATCATTATACAAAAATACTTGGCGCAACGTTTGACACGTGTCCAGCTTTTCGCCATGTATACCTATACCATAATTATGTTCGCTGGTGTAATCAGGCCCTTTTCGCAAGAAGCTTAATAATGTAACTCCAAAGATTTTAATGATGAAATTGATGATGATGATTGTTATTTGAAAACACTGCTACTATGGGGGAGTCACAGTATATCGCATTTACGCGTTGGATATCCTAGTAGTACTCGAGCTACAGTACCTAGTCTATCAGTTTAGTTCCTATCTAATTTCGCGTTGGTTTTCTCCAATTGATTAGAGACGCAACTACCTAAATAATAAAGAAATAAATTACTCGAAACCGAGCGAACTAAACAATTCCACTTGTGACAAGTCCATTGGACAAAAAGCGAGAGCAGCTGCAGGCTAAATTGAAATTGTCCCTCCCACTGTTCCCCCTGCTCCTCATTAGAAGAGACCTGACCGCAACACGGCAGCTGGAAAAGGTTTCATAGGTTTCGTTCCTGTACATACTAGCAAGTACAAATAAAGTTGGATTTTTTAAAGGATCCAGAAATTAAGGCCTTAAGGATAAAATTGAGTAGGAAATCTGGTTTTCACGATTATAGAGAAACATTTGAGCAGGAATTATTCCTAAGATAGAAGATATAGGAAGGAAAGACATCAGAAAGTAAGTTTATGAAGTTGTACATCCAATTATTGACCTGCTTCTGAGTGTAGGTGTATTACGAAGTATTTTATGGAACCTCACTAGCTCACACAATAGATAGACAAAATCTCACTAGAAGGTTTTACAAACGGATTTCGAGCTGAGATTGTTAGAAAACGTGGATTTAAATCAGTTACTGGTGCTATAAACCTGACCGGGTGTCAGATGTTATCACGATGATCTATAAAATAAATGAAAAGGATAACAAGAAATGAAATTTTGCGTTATGTGTTACTCTTGGCTTTAGGTGCTCAATAATAAATAATTAAGATAAGCATAAGCATATGCTCACGACTATATTCCCCGAGGAGGTAGTCAGAGATATTCTGAAACTTCAGAGCATCCACGTTTCACCAGTAGTACCGAAACTCTGTCCAGTGTGACGGGGGGTGAGCCCGTCGCCACTTATAATGGACAGTGAGTACAATAAATGCCTCGAAATTGAAGCATGCAGGTTTCCTCACGATGTTTTCCTTTACCAAAAAGCCAGTGGTGTTACAAATCGTACATAAATTCCGAAAAACTCATTTGTACGAGTCCGCGTGGACGGGGATCGAACCATCGAACTATCCTGCACGATAGGTAAGGTTACTGCCACTGGACCACCACGACTTTTAAGTTTATGGTTTAATACCATTTATCCCTATTAGATTAATAACTTTTCTCCTAGACAATTTTTTTGTAAAGGTTTCTCCTAGACTACGTTTTTGTAAGGGTAACCGTGCGGGTGGAGGCCTGGTGTCCTGTGACACCTTATTCAAGCTCACCGTAAGGTGAACTTAGTCCAGGCACCAGTCTCCACACTACTGTAATAATGTAAATAATATTAGTCAGAGGTACCTAAATCACTTATTGTTTATTATTGTATGTGGAGAGAAATAAAATAAAAAAAAATAAAAAAATCATTTTTATAAAATCCAGCTTGAAATAAGTATGAAAACGGGAGTGAACGATTTTTTATAGGAATTTCGTAGCATTAGCACGGGTGTATCTTATCTTGACTATTATAAAACTGTAACAAAAGTGTGTCTGTACATTGAAGATATTTACAAAAAAAATATTAAGATATGGTTTTTAGATGTCCCTGACTCCAAATTAACCTTTTTTAGATTTTTTTCTTGTCTGTTTGTGCGAGCATCACGCAAAAACTACTGAAACTTTTTTCGTTTGATAGCTTATGATTCGCGGGTATACTCTAGCCGTTAATAAAAAAACAAACATCTTCGATCCATATTTTCAGTTACAAATATCGTATGTTAGAACATACCTACTTAAAAGTTTCATTCGATTTACGTCGACGAAATAAAAAATGAGAACTTAAAATATCCTAGACCTGGAACGATTCGGATGGCCACATGTGGAACGTTTCTCGTAGATGTGCAATCGCAAGCATTTTCCTTTTGCGGTTAAGAGAAAATTGGACATTGGGTGAATAATGTCTACCTTTATTCTAATTGAACAATTTACTGCTAAAGCATTAACTGTTTTTTACAGGTATAAATGATTGCAGGCTATACAGGGTCCTTCTTAATATGCTGACACTTTTTAAGGGGATGATCAGACCGTCAAACTGAACAACTTTTCAAACTGAACGAAATCGGGAAAAAAATATCAGCTGTCTCAAACATTTGCACCGAGTAGATTTGCAGTTTTGTATGTAACACTTGATGGTCTGATCATCCCCTTAAAAAAGTGTTAGCATATAAAGAAGACTAGACTACAAAATAAGTGCCCAGTAAATTGGGGAGGAGGCTTACACCTTGTTGCAGTTGGATACAAGCTGATGATGACGATGAATATGATTTTATTAGGTTGAACGAAGGAATTATACAGGGTGTTAGGGTAAACAGCTGCATTACTATAAGGGGTGATTGTACCCGTGACACTGAACAACTTTTCCAAACAGATCCAAAGGAAGTTCGTAAAAAAATTTGGGCTTTCCATACTAAATGTACACCCCTTAGAGTAATGCAACTGTTTACCCTAACACACTGTAGGTATATTGCCAATTTTATTCATGTGTTTAAAAAGGTAAAATTTATCTATCACGGATGAAATGAAAATCATGCATTTAGGATTTTTTATTAGGACGGACGGACAACGTAGGCTTAGTAATAGGGTCCCGTTGTCACCCATTGGGTACGGAACCCTAAAAAACTTGTAAGCTCACATCATTTCATAGCGCGCCGTAAAAAATCCGACATCCGCCGATAAATAAATCAATTTAGGCACGCTTGAGAAACGGCCTGTGTGAAGTTAAACATTGCTTTGCGTAGCTCTTCAACCACCTAGTAGCCATAAAATTTTAGCCTATTAACTAAAATGAAGTTTTATATCTTTGTCAAAAGCGTTATAATGAAAGCTTATCCTTTCATAATTATCATATTACAGTTACCCACGTCAGCGCACCACCCGCGCCCGTCATCGGCTGAAGGCTTGTTCATCATTCCTTTTGTCCCGCACAAAAGCCTTCCCCTAATATAAACGAAAGGCTCGACTCAAAATTTATATCAATTATCCCTTTTTCGTGTCCCGTCCTCATTATTTATTCTTTCATAAGATATTTTCAAGCGAGAGCAAATTCCTTTTTTACTATGAATATCTTTCATGGTAATTGACAAAATTTTTAGTTTCAACTAAAAGCTTTTTAAATAGGCATCTAATTTTCACTTAGTACATTGAATTTCAATCTGTCTGGGTCGTTATTGGATATTTCAACTTTAGCTAATAATCTGGACAGTTTTTAATAGGCGATTAATTCACTTAGTTCCATTATAAGACTTTCAAAACCAATGATTAGTCCATTTGAAATGTATTTAAAATGTACCTTCCATTTTGGGAAACGATCGTTGTCGCATTATAATTTACTACCTATTTTCTAAAAAACGAGTTTTTCCAGAGATGTGACCTTTCGATTGGATCGATTTTTTGCCCCCATAAACCACCAATCTGAAAATTTTATCGAACTCCATAGAGCTGGTGTCTAGAACGCGATTACAGATACAGCAGAATGACTTAGGCAGCTGACAGTGGTGGCAAAATTTATTTACGGACTTTCACGCATTTCAAAAATCAAGACTATTCACGATAGCGTATAGTCAAAATTTAACACGAAAATTGTACCTAAATTTGAACTCTAGCAGTGGTCGGTACTTAAATCTAATATATAATAATCTCGTGTCACGGTGTTTGTGGTCGCACTCCTCCGAAACGGATCGACTGTATATTTGGTAGGTATGAGAATAGGTCGTAAAGTATATCAGCAAAATCATATCCTATAAAAGTCGAGAGAACGTTTTTGTTGTATCTTAAAGTTCTAAGAACGTCCGTAAAGTTGTCAAATAAAATTCGAGAAAGCGTTTACCCAACGGGATTTGGGCACAAATCTCTCAGCTTAAACTCCTGTGAAAGTTATTTCAGTGGTCTGCGTACGAAGTCGCGGGCACAGCTAGTAAAACTATAAATTCTCATTCGCTATATGGTTGAAAACTGGTACACAAGCAGGTTTTCACCATTACTACATCAACACCTGACAGTAGATACCGCTGCTGCGTGAAATAAACTACGTTATTTCGCTTGCGAAGGTCTCCCATTCAAGTTATCTGACCGGCGGCGGTAGGTCCACACAAATTGTCGCATAATCGCCGTGCGTGTTCGTGTCATTTTAATGAGGGATTGTGTGCGACGGCACGCCGTGTTGTGTGGTCGAAATTATGAGAGGTAGCGGATCACAGCGTGCAAATATAACTAGATTGTTAACACCGTCCACTAGAACGCGTTACTGATACAAGAGGTATGTATGTTATATTTTAGGCTTTTCAAGATCTTAATAATTACATCGCGATTCAGTGGGGCTAACTGTTGCGTACAATAGTAAATCTAACTTGAGTAAAGAAACTCCACAACTGACTTTTTACCTGGTTGAGTGAAGAGAATGTAATGTCCACTATAGATCGTGAATAACCTAGGACCTATACTTGAAAGAAGCTTGAAACCGTAGCAGAACAGACATTGGAATAGAGAGAGACGAGAGAATGGCGATTTCATCGTGTCTTAGGCGAGAGCGCATTACTACTGAATTTTGTGTTCTTGTACGATCTAATGATCGTTAATAATTTAATGCCTAGGCATTTAGTCGATATAGTATATGAAAATGGTTAAATCTCTTCTTGAATCCAAGTACTTATATGAGTAAAGAATTTACTTACTCCCCGTCGCCAATATCTGAAGTCTTGTGTTGAATCTTATAACATCAATGCATTGTTTTATTTTGAATAAAGACTACTTCTGGCCCTCAAGATAATATTACGAAATGTTACGACGTACTCTTGTACCTTGCACCATTCTATATTTTAGTGAAGTATGCCTACCTTAGTGATGAGCTTACGACGAATATTTTTTATAACAGTTGGAGATTAAAAATATTTGACACGTCTTTTTTGGGGACACTATTTACTTAAAATGCTGTTGGGTACGTGCTATTTTATTTTGGTTGCTTTTTCATCACATATTATTTGTTCTATGTTTTACAAAGCTACTTTGCTATGCAAATACTTGCTAGCTCAATAGGAAAAACTGTCATATAAATAATGTGACGTATTGAAAGCAAAAATTCAGTATGTCGTGTTTTTTTTGTCTTTAATTAATATTTTTTACATATTTTAAATTTGTTGTGAGGAAAAACTGATTTGAGTTTTTTTATTTGCAAGAGTCATCCCTGAGGATTGGTCTTAGGATGAACATGTCTAAGACCAAGATCATGACGAATTGTTACACAAACAGGCCGGCTATAAATGTAGGTAGTGAACGAGTAGAGGTGGTGAACGATTACGTCTATCTTGGGCATTGTTTATCCTTTGACCAAGAATCCCAGGTAAAGGAGATCGAAAGGAGAATTCGACTAGGATGGGCGGCTTTTGGTAAACTGGATGACGTCTTTAAGTCTAAACTCCCACAATGCCTAAAGACCAAGGTGTACAACCAATGTGTTCTGCCCATACTTACTTATGGTGCAGAAGCATGGACGCTGACTTGCACAAAATAAAAGTCGCACAACGAGCCATGGAGCGTACCATGCTGGGAATATTGCTTTTGGACCGCGTACTCAACGTAGAAATCCGTCGAAGAATCGGTCGACGACGTTGGAGACCGGATTACAAAGTTGAAGTGGAGATGGGCGGGACATTTGGATAGAAGGGAAGACGGCCGGTGGACCAGGGCAATATCGGAATAGTGGCCAAGAGAAGGAAAGAGGTCCATGGGTAGACCACCGATGCGATAGTCAGATGACATTGTAAGGTTTGTGGGTGGTACATGGATCAGATTGGCACAGGACCGTGAGGAGTGGCGCAATAAAAAGGAGGCCTATGCCCAGCAGTGGGTTGATGTGGGCTGATTTGATTGATTGATGTGCTGAACCCACTCTACGTCCATCCAGAACCATCTACTTTACCTCTCATATCCGACCGATAAGGTCGGATATGAGAGGTAAAGTAGTTATCCTTATCCTTTCATTTCATTCCTTTATACGTCCCACTACAGGACATAAACTTACCCTAGGGTGTATGGGCATTAGTCAACCACGCGTGCCCAATGCAGATTGGTAGATTTCACATCCGCATCGAAATTCCTTCTTCAGCGTATACAGGTTTCCATAGCAACAGTTTATACAGAAGAGACGTGTGGTGGTGGCGGATAATCTAAGTAACACAATATAAACCTTATAGTACGTAGCATAGCGTCGTATTTGTCGTAAAGGAGAAAGGCGCTCGCGCCTCCAGCACGTCTAGTATGATTTCTATACACGCGCGCGACGTGCCTTTGTTCCATAGAAAATAACCTGTAACCGCGCTCTTCAGAGACTGAAAGCCGCGCTTGCCGCGAGAAGTAGTATGGAATGGAGCCGAGTCGCGCGCAAGAAGAGAAATCATGCTAGACGTGCAGGTGACGTCGCCTGGAGGCGCGGGCTTAATTCTCCAAACGACGCTATGCTACGTACTATAAGGTTTATAATTGTGTTACTGTGACTATCCGCCACCGCCACACGTCTCTTCTGTATTAACCGCGCCTAACGCTCTTTCACCGTTTGAGAGCAGTTGTTTAATAGTAGAATACGAAAAATCCGCAATTAAACCACATGTTTCTAACTAAAATACAGGTGGCAAGTAAAAGTTAGTACAAAACAATATTAAAACGATATGAAAATAGTAATAAACAGATTTTATATTATAGTAGTTTTTAAAATTATTGAAAAATAATATTTTCGAGAAGAAACTTACTTAGTTAAAAAACCAACGAACCATTGATGTAAAACCGTTGATATCTTATAAAATAACTGAACTAGATTCATAATTAACATTTGAAAAATGGCAGAATCAAAAGAGCTCATAAGAGCAAAAGAGAAAAATGCCAAATACGGCTACTTATTCGTGGCAAACAACAGCATGGCGTAGGTTATATAGGGCCCTTCTAATATGCTGACACTTTTTTGAGGGGATGATCAGACCGTCACACTGAACAATTCTCTATGGCAAAACAAAAAAATAATCTGCTATCCTATACAAAACTGCAAACTTACTCTAGCCAAATGTATGGGAAAGGTGTTTTTTTTTCGCGATTTCGATGTTGGTCCCATAGAGAAAGTTGTTCAGATTGACGGTCTGATCGTCCCCTTAAAAAATTCTCAGCATATTAAAAAGGACCCTGTATATCAGATTCGGACAAAAATTTGATACCTAGGATTTTGTATGAGACTATGGGCCTGTTTCACCACATTTGGAGAAGTCCGTCAGCTCATTTGACATATTTTGTATGAAGAATATGTCAAATGAGCTGTCGTATAAGCTAACAAGAACTTATCCAAAAGTGGTGAAACAGGCCCTTAAAGGCTATAGTATTTATTCTAATATATAAAACACATAAAATAATGCTATGTAATCAAGAAGCAGATTAAAAAAGTGAGTGTGGCAAAAGCTTATTTTACATAAGTCTTTGCCCAGGATTTATATTCAGCGGGCACTTCGCAGGCCCCGAGAGGGCCATAAATAACGGCCGCAGAGGTTTGTACCCCCAACTTTTCTACCCCTTGAACGGGAGGCTGTACCCCCCGGGCCCTTCAACCGAACCTTTAGGGTTGCCAACTTTAGAAAAGCTTCGTACGGATTGTGGCAATGCTGCAGTAATTTATTGATTTTATTAAAAAAATATATACACGCCAATTGATTTATAACAAATAATTCGATTGAAATAATAATTTCATTATTTTGATAATTAAATTTTAAAGTTATTCGCATTTTAAGTTTTCAGTCAAAAATTATTTGTTATCATTTCAGCAATGAATGAAACCGCTAGCGTGCTCGTGGATACACTTTAAAAATCTTGTATTGGTAATAAGTAGGGTGGAGTGCAAGAGCGGTGGATTGAGATCGAGTTCAGTAAATTTTAAATTTAACAAAAAAATTATTTAATGTTTAAAGAAAATTACCTATGTTGAAAACATGATAATTCGGTTCTGCTCTCGATTCTAAACAAACTACTTTCTAGTTTTGCGTTAATTCATTAACATGTTGTATACAGAAAGTCATAATTTGACGCATATTTACCATTTGGGTAAGCATTGAAAACTAATCTCCTTCTGTTCGGGTTTCTGTTGTGAGTAATTGGAGTACAAACAGTTTTTAGCGTGACCTTAACGTATCGAAATCGTCACTTACGTCTTTTATTTAAACATGCATACATACATAAACTCAATTTAAATAAAATGACCACATGTTTGTTTGAAAACTAAAATAAATATACCATATTTTATTTAGTATTCAGAAAGAATTAGATTAGATTTAGAATTCAAAACTCAGGCGTAAAGATAGACTAAGTTTTGGTAGTTGTCTCCATTGGCTTGTTCGCGAAAGAAAATATAGCAAGGCAACACCTGCAAGAAGAAATCAGAATAGAGCAGAAGTGTGCCCGCGTTGGTCATGCGTGGTGCTCAGCAGGGGGTTAGCCTACGCCTCAGCAGGGGGGATAATGTTTTTATGCAAATAAATAATATTTACGAACATTTGTTATAACGTGATAACCCTAGTACGGTCATCCCGCAAACGACTAAGGTTACCCAACTGGGGAAGATGAAAGAACACCCTCATATATCTTTTTCAAAGTGCGGATCGTTTGAGAATTTTAATTTTGCTCGGGAAAAGGTCGAAGTTAGCACTGGTCAGCGGTTTCATTTGGCTGGCACTTTTTAGGCTTGTTTTTTAAATTCCATCTTTTTTTCTATTCGGCCTACAAATTAGGATTTTAGGGCAGACTAGAGTTTACCCGCGATTTCTTCCGCACAAATTATTTACCAGATTTTAAGTTAAATCATAACTAAGGTATCAAACAAAAAAGTTTCATCAAAATAAGTTCAGTTGTTTTTGCGTGATGCTCGAACAAACAAACAAACACACAAACAAACATACAAACAGACAAAATTTCTGATATAAAGGTTGATTCGGAGTCAGGGATACCAAAAAACCATATCGTAATATTTTTCTTGTAAATATCTTCAATGTACAGATCAGACACACTTCTGTTACAGTTTTCATAATAGTTTAGATGACAAATATTGTGACAATAATAAAGTATCGACCATTGACGACCTACTTTTTGCAAACTAGACTAATTGTCCTAATGTAGGTTTATTTAGGAATAAAGTAAAATGCAAGCTAATAATATGAGATGGTGAGTAGTTATTTTGAAATATCGTTAACGTTTCCATCTTGACTTTACGACTGCTTTCGTCATCATCATCATCTCAGCCGATAGACGTCCACTGTTGGACATAGGTCTCCCCCAAGGATCCCCATAACGACCGGTCCTGCGCTGCCCTCATCCAACGGGTTCCCGCCGCCTTCACCAGGTCGTTGGTCCACCGCCTACCCACGCTGCGCTTTCCGGTACGCGGTCGCCATTCAAAGTTTAGTGCTTTCGTGCTAGTTAATAAATCACTCGATCTCTTCTGATATTGAATTTGGAGAAATAAAGTAAAGATATGGAACGTTTTAAAATTCGCAAATAAAAAAAATATAAATTCGGAAATAGATGACGCGTCATAGACTTAGATAACCTATGAAATGTATTACTTATTCACCAATTTCCAAACGTTACATATTTGATGTTGTTCACAGTTCAGTTAGTTTATAGCCCAGTAAAAATACGGGTCGAAAGGAAATAATTTATAATAAGCAATTTTTTTGCTAGATCCTTTATACAAATGATATTAAGATACTTTATTAACAAAATTTTTGATTTATAATGTCAGATTTCTTATTTTTTTATTTGTATTGTTTGTTTTAGGTTATGAGTTTACATACACTGGGTAAAGTTTTTACTCAAATTGAGTATTTCGTTATTTCTACTTATTTAAAAACAAAGGTTCCGTGGTGGTTTTTCTTTGGATTTACTTCTAATATAAAAGAATAGAAATGTTAAGTACATTTCAAATGACATAAAAGAAGTACATATATACTATTTGTTGCCAATTTTACATGTTTTTTTTACTTTGTTTAATTATTTAAGAAGCTTTTTAGTTGGATTTTCAATCTAAATGATAACTAGAATTTTAATCTAAAGTATAAAAGAAAAAAAACGGCTGTTATAAATTATTTACTATCGCCATACAAGCGCACCGTACATTTACTGGGCTATAGGAGAAACGTACTTCATGTTTTACGATCGTTTCGTAATAAAGAAAGATACAAAAAAATGTACATAGGCGTACTTATGTAATGAAATGAATTTAACTAATTATCGTTAGGTCCTTCAGGGTACTTAATTAAAACGCTCGCTGGTACAGACAAATACGAGGGCTTTATTTGTCGAAGAACCCTGAGGCGAGTCCCTGCAAATAAAATGCTGGGTAAATAAGGTCTGACAGTTCATTACTGTATATTACATACAAGATGACGTGTGACAGAGCCTTAATAACAGCAATGTAAGTATGAAAATTTCATGACTTGCGTGACGTCAGTGAAATGAACTGTAAGGTACGTTAACTAATGTTTGTGGCCTTATTACCTTGGAATAAAGTCGATAATGGGTCTGTGAGTTGTATTAAAGGATAGGGACTTTTGACATAATATTGGAAGTTTATAAATACCATCAATTTTGTGAAGTAATTAAGGACTTCACAGGATACTCTGTTCGTTGAACATTATAAAGCACGATTGAACTGTAACATGAGAAACAAAATATAAGTGACAAAAACAATGCGTTTCTTGATACTTTCGTCAGTAAATTATTTGTTAGTTATTGTGTGTGTGTGCGTGTGTAATTAGTTAGGTTCAACGAGTCTATGAGAACAATGCGGAAGTTCTACGACGTGTGAGGAAGTCCCGGGAGCTGTTCCAAACCATTAAAAGGAGGAAAGTCGCCTACCTTGGTCATATCTTGAGAAATACCAACTGGTCCAGACTATAATAATGGGCAAAGTAGAGGAAAAAATAGCGTCGGTAGGAAATAAATGTCATGGCTCGCTAACTTGAAAGAGTGGTCAGACATCGCCAGCATCGAAGAGCTTTTTCGTTTGGCGAGATATAGACAGGGATATGCAGAGCTGACTGCCAATCTCCAGTAATGGAGAGGAACCCGGAGAAGAAGAAGTTTAATTCTGAACACCGACACTACTCTTGATGCTAGCTGGTCAGGTTAGGAAACTGTATATGGCTATCTAATACAAGCATTTGTTTTAAAACTTCACTACCAGCGTATAGTGTTAACTCTTGAGTGCTCAAAGTCAAAGTCAAAGTCAATATAATTTATTCAATATAGGAGCTTGCAGCACACTTATCAAACGTCAAATCTTTTTTAAAGCTACCACCGCGTCGGAACGTGTTGTCGCTGTAGAGAAGATGCGGCCAGAAACTCTACAACATAACACGACTTAAGAACTATTACAATATAAATTCTTAAGCTAAAGTTATGTGTACACCGCTGACTCTATCACCGATTAACTTTGTTTAACCATAGCCATAAGTTGTATTATCTGTTGTAAATATCAATCAATTAATTATACTTTATTTTACAGCAAAAAAACATAGTATACAGAGAGTATACTACAAACATTAAATACAGACGGTACAAAAATAGGCAGTCGATTATCCTTTAATTCTAAAATCCATAACCGAGTTTAGAGAATAAATTCACAGATGAACAATTCGATAGGTATTATGTTTTTTTAATGTTAAAAGGTAACGCAAATATCGAGTGTATATGGAAAGTCAGAAGAATACTAATAGTTAAAAAAAGTAGGCCACCCTAGAAGCTTTTCACAGAAAACTATTTGCAATTATGTTTCATTGAAGCTTAATGACGTCAATTTAAGTCACTGTGACAAAGTTGTAAAGTGGCCTTAATTTTAAAGTGGTTGACTGTACATAGTTCCGCTCGTTCGAGGAGCGAAATTAAAATAATAAAACTCAAAGTTTTATAATAAAACACCTACTAGGTACATACGCCATGTAAATAAAAGAGGTAAATTAGCACAAACAACAGTGGTCCTTATCAGTACTTGAAACAAAAAACAATTCGTGTCGGAAAAATACGAAAAAAACAAAAGGTTAAAAGTTGTCCTTATTTGAATTTTCATTAAAACTTTCTCCCGTCAGGAACAAAGAACATTTATATTAAAAAAGTCCGGCCTCGGCCAGATAAATATCTGTAGTCTCGAGAGCGGACCCGAAATTTAACTTCGCGCATAGAGTTCGGAGGAAATATTCAGATAGTACAAACGTTTCAGATGAGATCGATTTTTATTTATTTATCCAGGTTTCATTTATTTATACTCAACCTGTCTAATATACCTATAAATTTTTTCAATAATTTAACTAGCGAGGATATACTTGTTTGTCAGATAAATTATGAGGCAGACAAACGAGTATATCCTCGTGTCTAGGTACCCTATTACATACTCGCACTTGGCGAACGGCTCTCTCCCCGTCACACTAAATATTTAGTAAACTCATTCATGTACCTATCTATTATGTAGATATAAATAGCTATATGAAAACTTTGTGCCATGATTGTGATATTTACTAATTTAATACCTACTTTTAAGAGCTATGCTATGTACCAAATATTTTCATGTCTATTATTTTTTGCTTTCTATTCATATGCCCACATCAAAGTTACCTACTTATTTGTAATGTTCATAGTTGCTGTGCCCTACAGGGTCCATAATGATCTCATAGCTTTTAAGTTAACACCTTGTTGTACATTCTCTATGGAATGCAATAAAAAAATTGAGTATTGAGTTTTGAGCATCTATACTTCATTCCATATGAGGAAAAGTTTTCCCGATTCCTGTTTAGCTTTCTGGTTAAATTTGATTAGCAAATATAATTTATTTATCAGAAAGTTACACTGTACGCTTACTATACGACATATCATGCACGTTAAAGCTGTTATAAGAATAAGGGACAGTAACGCTAAGTTGCAAAAACACTCATTAGAGTTAATCCTCCATTAAATATCTTGCTAGCTTTTACTACGTCAACAAGACAAAAAGTGAAAGCAAGTTATTTAATTAAGGATTAACTCTAATGAGCGTTTCTGCAACTGAGCGTAAGTGTTTTAAATCTCTGTTTCCGTAATTCAAAGTATGCTTAAAATGACGTTGCTTTTTGGAATGGAGTATAGACTGAAATATACCAAAGTCAAAGTCAATATAATTTATTCAATATAGGAGCTTGAAGTATACTTATCAAACGTCAAATCTTTTTTAAAGCTACCACGGCGCGGAACGTGTTGTGGCTGTAGAGAAGATGCGGCCAGAAATTCTACAACATATTAACACGACTTAATAACTATTACAATATAAATTCTGAAGCTAAAGTTATGTATACCTACCTACTTGCGGGTCTGTACAAGCCTTCTCACAGTGGCCTCCCAACTCATTACCCGCTCCGCGCCGCAAGACCCGCCCAGTGGCCTAACTTCTACCATTCCCACCCGAAACCCTGTCCACTTACCCAAGCCTATATTTCGTACGTTTAATTTTTTTTTGCGAAGTGATGATTGTTGAATTTGAAAGATATTTTTTTAGATCAAAACAAATTATTGTAATTCAGGGAGAAATATTTTCCATTAAGTGCCGCCTAGCCGTTCACACGTCTCATATCCAATGTGGTGGTGTGAGAGTGTACGCTATGTGATGTGAGATGTAATAGTTCCATGAATACTATTTTAATTTCTTTAATTTTAAGTGCCAGAAAATTTTTTCCTACAACACCCTCAGTTTTCTACTAAATGCTTTAGTATACAGGGTGAAATTTAGTATGGAATAGCTGATTTTTTTGTTGTTCCGATCGGTTTGCTCCCATTGTTCAGTTTGATGGGCAGACTCTTTGTTTAAAAGGATGCTAATGATATCAATTTCACCCTGTATAGCAAATGTAGCGTAGGTGTCCAATATGCAGTTTAAATAATTCAACAAAAATACTGACCATGCAGTAGAAAAAGCGAGTTTGTGAATAGCGTTATTAATTTATTAAAAAATTATTTGTTGTAATACTGTAGAGTTTGCTCTATAATCACACGAAGTTTGACGCTTGTATGTGTTACTGTTTTTACGATGGAGCGAGAAGAAAAAAGGTTGATAAAACTATTTTCCTGTTTGAGGACCCCCTTAATTTTTTACGTTTTGGCATTTTTATTATATCTTAACAAATCCGCCGTAATAACGCATATTTTGTGAAAATTTAAACTATCTAGATATTTCGGTTCGAATGTTATAGCCCTAAATAGGTAGGACGGACAACGTAGGCTTAGTAATAAGATTCCGTTGTCACCCTTTGGGTACGGAACCTTAAAAATGCTGCTTCATATTCTTTCTCACGTAGAGAGAAGCTCAAGAATATCACATTATCTAGCCGAAAAACAGACGTAATTCGACAAAAAGTCGTCCCATTTGGTGCAAAAAGAGTAATTTAAATTCTGATTACGCTCACCCCTGATTGGTGATCGCAATCTGTAAGGGCTGGTAATTAGATTTTAGGCAGCACCGCTGCGCTTTTATGGAGGCGATTGAAGAAAAGTTACCGGCTAATGCGCGGGGGACGGCTGATAGAACTTTTACGTTTTGCCTTAATTATGCCGAGGCAGCTGATATTTTGCCGACATGAAAAAAAAAGTTCATCGAACCTTTTTTTTAAAGTCCTGAGTATTTTGATTTTGAAGACGGTTTTAATTTTGTAAGAACGTTTTTTTTAAATATTTTAAATAAAATTTTAAAAGTAAGTAAGTTATATCCTGTATAATCCGAGAGAGAGGAAGTGGGCCATACTCCACCACGCAAATAAAAATAAATCAAAAAAATTTCAAATAATATGTTAAATTAAAAAAAAATGCTTTTAATTGAAATACTTTTGTTGATTTTCCAAACATTAATATTTATATCTACGTACTATTTGTATTATTTATATCTACGTCAGAATAAAGTTATCACCAGGAAAGTTAGCGACTTCAATGAACAATATGTACTATAAGAATAGAAAATCGAATAACCCGAATAAGCGTCTCAAACGCGGCGTTTCAACTGCCCGTCCACATACACCTTAACTAAAAATATGACAGCACTTAATTATCCAGCTGAACATCCAAACTTTGGCAATAAATTGCTGATTAATCTAAAAAGCCCAAACGCTACTTTTTCACAGCTACTACGTTAAATAAAAGAGAGAACAGTTTGAAGATATAATTAAGCATCAAAACTATTTCAGAAATAATCTAAACTAGCGTTATAAACGCGGCGTTTCAACCGCCAGCCTACAGGCACAGTAACTAAGGAAGCGTGAACAAATTCACCATGGAACTGAGGATCGAAACTTTTGTACAATTACCACGAGGCCGCCGCGCCGCCTCCGAGCTCTGTGTACGGATAGCAAAAAAGTTCGAACGTATTAAAATGTTCATGTAGGTTGTTACGGTTGCCATATTGATTATGTTAAAGATTAAAAAATTTACGCTCGGGCGGGACTTGTACCCGTAATCTTCCAAACTCCCAACCAATTCCCCGGTTTGGAAGATTGCGGGTTAATTTGATCTGAAATAGCACACCATAGCTGTAACATATTTATAATCAATAATATTTACCATATTGATGTTAACCATGTTTAGATACTAAATATGGGTGTGTTAATATGCGCGAACAAAAAACATGTATTGTATAGAAATCGTGTGCAAATAATCTTTTAAGACATTCAACCGAAAAAAAATTATTCACTTTTCCACCAACTGGTTGCGAATATTTACAATTTAAATTACGGTACTAATTGAAGTCATTTACAAAACCAGTATGTATGTACCGTATGTAAAGTAAAAATCAAAATATCAGAAAGGATTATTGGATCGAATAGAATCGAGTCGATTTGTGGCAATTACACAATACCTAACTTATATCATGCCAGTGATCACGCAAACACGGGCAGTTATGATCATCATCATCGTCATCAAAACTCACCCTTCATGAAAGGTACCGAGTCGCACGCCCTAAAGTATATTGCACGGGTCAGGACGACGGTTATGTATGCATTGTGCTCGATTCGAACGGGTTTTTACCGTTTATTTATTTATTAATAAGGCTTAAGTACAAACTAAACACAAACAGAAGATTCTTATTAAATGTTTTAAGTGCAACAGTACCTCGTACGTATTATTGTTACCACTACTACTTGATTTTAGTGATTTAGATCTACAGTGTAAACTCCCTATAACGAACTTCATTATGTCGAAAAATTCCGTATTAGGCAAACATTGCTCGAGTTTAGAACCATGTGTTTGTTTATTTCGTCTTTTCATATAAGGATGACTCTGCATTACGAAAGAAAATGCTCGGTCCGTTGAGTTTCGTTACATAGAGTTTACAATGTATTTAGATCCGGTACTACTAGTGAAACGTGGGTGTTCTGAATTTTTAGAATATCTCCGACTTCCCCTCGCGCCTCGGGAATACAGGTTGTTAGGGTAAACAGGTGCATTACTTTAAGCGGTGATTGTACCCATGATACTGAACAACTTTCCTTAAGAAACCTATAGGAAATCAACAAAACAATTTTTGGACTTTCCATACTAAATGCAATCAGCTGATAGAACGTTTCTATGAAAAATAGAAAAAAAAAATTGTGAGGGAAAGTTGTTCAGTGTCAAGGGTACAATCACCCCGTAAAGTAATGTAACTCTTTACCCTAACCCTCTGTATAGTCGTGAGCATTATGCTTATGATTATGCGTATTCACACCACAAAAAAATAATCCTTTCTCAACTATCACACTTTTTCTGCAACGTGTACTTCGTAGAAGTTAGGCACACATAAATTATAGCCGCCAAAGGATAGGAGCGCTGTCTAACTTTGCACTTTGCCCGTATTTTACACGTAATGGATACATATGAGTGGTTTTAACTTCTAGAGGCAACTCGGTAATTGTGAGTGCGTTAGACCAGCTCTAGGCAACTCTAGGATGTCTAAAATACCTACTAACTTTGATAGTGGTAAATTTTCGTGAGTACGGCGGAATTAAATTGGCTGAGATTGAGTAATGGTTGCAAGTTAGGTATTTTATGTAGCTAGTTTGAGTTTGCTTTCATGTGTTTTCTGTTTTATATAAGGACTTATGCAGGGTGAAATTGATATCAGTTGCATCCTTTTAAACTATGAGTCTACCCATCTAACTGAACAACTTTAGCTGTTCAATACTAAACTGCAACGCCTACTCGTAGTAGATTTTTTTTGCTCCGATCTGTTTGCTCTCAATGTAAAAGTTGTTCAGTTTGATGGGTAGACTCTTAGTTTAAAAGGATGCTAATGATCTCAATGTCACCCTGTATGCAGTTATTGCTATATCAATAATATATAATATAATATAAAAGTATTGTGATATTTTTCTATAGTTCCAAATAGCGTATGTTTTGTGCGTTTCGTTATGTTTAGTTTATGTATTCATATTCATTTATTGCCATAAATTGTATGTACATAGATAGGTGGTAACATAACTTTCTTAGTTCAATTACAATTTTACCCTTGCGGGTGTAGCAAACATGACGATAACACAATGATAAATTGAAATTAATTAATAAATAGTATAATAATATTATGTGAAAATAATAAAATGGAAAAAAATAAATGAAGGTGCGTTTTGGTAATAATCGAGTTTGGTAGTAGAGGTGAGGCGTCTCTAAAAGAGTCAAGGTCGTTAAGTGTTCAGTTGAATACCTCTTAAGGGCCGGATCAAAATGTACCCGAAACCGACGAGCGTGTATGAAACGATTTATGACTGTGGAAGAGGCTAAAGAGGTGTGTCAGGATTGTAGCTGATGGCGATCAATAGGGTACTACACCTTTTTTTGAAAACTGTTTTAAAGTAATCCAGAGATCGATAAAACCAGTAGAATACCGAAAAATGCCTTAAAATTTTTAATTCATTATTTTGAATTTTCGCGCGGATACGCTAATCGCCTTGCTGTTTCTGCTCTTGACGTCACTCCGTTAGTAAACAATAAGACTGCGAAAGACCAAGTAACAAGTGAAAATAACGAGTTGTAAATAACACAGAGTACGACAATAATCTAGATTGTGTACTATCGGAGTGACGTCACGTCGGAATCCAATATGGCGAACGGCGTTTTAAACATTTGAAAAACAGATTAAAAAGACGATTTTAAAATTGAATTATATAATTACACCACATTTTATGAATAAATATATACGTTTCTCGTTTACTTTTTTCAAAATCTATAATAAACATGCATTTTTATATTTTTTCTTACATGGTGTAAAATACCCGATTGTCTCAGCCTACCCCAATGGGAGACCGGCGTGAGTTTAAGTATACAACGTGTAAATGAATACGCGCAAAACCTCACACCCCAACTGATGTATAACAAAATAATTTGATTAATACAATAATGTCATTATTTTGATAGTTTAAATTTTAAGTTATTCGCATTTTAAGTTTTGAGGCAAAATTGATTTGTTATCATTTCAGCAATGAATGAAAGCGCTATCGTACTCATGGATACATTTTAAGAATATTGTTTTGGTAGTAAGTAGGGTGCCGTTGCGGTGGGTTGAAATCGGGTTCAGTAAATTTTAAATTTTAAATCAAATTATTTAATATTTTGAAATGAATTACCTAGGTTGAAACCATGATAATTTGTTTCTGCTCTCGATTCTAAACAAACTACTTTCTAGTTTTGCGTTGATTCATTAACACGTTGTATATGTATGCAATATGTATATATTAAGAAGTTTCTTACTGTAAGTACAAAAAAGTTTTTAACTAATAAATAATGTTTGGCATATTTGATCTCACATTTCCTCACATTTTAAGTTCCTACAGTACGTTTAAAACATATTCTGAATTTCATACTAAAATTATTAGGGTAATAATATTAAAATCAGTTTAATTAGAATTGTTATGCTTGTTAACTTGTTGGTGGTTGAGTTAGGATTTGTTGTTAGGTTTACATGTTTTAGGATGCTTTTGGAAACCACAACTAATAATTAGTTGGACACTTTATTTTACTATCGCGTGTAATATAAGGTATTACCAAAATACAAATAAATATTTAAGGGGGTGGTTTAGACCATCAAACTGAACAACTGTCACTATAGGACCAATATCAAAATCGAAAAAAAATATTTGATGCTCCATACTAAACTACAAATCTACTCGAGCTAAATGTATGGGACAGCAGATTTTTTTTTTCGCGATTTTGATGTTGGTCCCATAGTGAAAGTTGTTCAGTTTTATGGTCTAAACAAGCCCCTTAAAAGTTTTAAATGTTTATTTTTACTTTTGTAACACCCTGTATACAGGGTCCTTCTTAATATGCTGCCACTTTTTTAAGGGGATGATCAGACCATCAAACTGAACAACTTTCTCTATGGGACCAACATCGAAATCGCGAAAAAAATATCGACTGCTCCATACAAAACTGCAAAACTACTTTAGCCAATTGTATGGGACCTCATGGGACAGTTGTTTTTTTTTCGCGATTTCGACGTTGGTCCCATAGTGAAAGTTGTTCAGTGTGATGGTCTGATCATCCCCTTAAAAAAGTGTCAGCATATTAAGTTGGACCCAGTATACCTATAGATACATATTGCTACGACCGTATTCCCCTGGGGTATGGTCAGAACCTTAGTGCTGATCTGCTGTAGCACGGTATTCTTTAAGATTAGGTAACATGATGTAATAAAATGCTAATTATTTCTTCTTCTTATCGTGTGGGCAGCAAGCCCTGGTGTCAGAGTTTTTTCATACCGCCTTACGGCCTCTGACATGGTTTTTATGTAACGACTACTACCTACTACCAGATATAGTAGCCGGGACCAACGGCTTAACGTGCCATCCGAAGCACGGAATCATCTTTCTTTTCAGACAATTATGTGATTCAGCCTGCAATGTCCTAACCAACTGGAGACAAAAGCACAAAGTGACATATCACTGGATATCCCTTATGGGAATCGAACCTAAGACCTCCGTGTCAAGAGCCTTATGCTCTAGACCATTAGAACACGGAGGTAGTTTTTTGAAATATATACGACGACATTATTATGCTTCGACTTTATTAAGACTTTATTAGACTTCTATTTCATTATAATTATTATAAAATTATGATGAATAATGTTGTCAGTGTCTAGTTTATAGAGCAATTTACTCAAATTATGGGTAGTTTTTTAAAGAAAAAGAGCCATCTTGAGCCAACCCACAAAATTGTAGCTTCGTTGTAGGCCGGGGAAAGGGCAAGCGACGCGACATGCGACCACCCAATAACCTACTATGCAACTCCTGTTTATTAGACTTCGACATTTGAAATTTTTATACCTTAGTCACCTAAACTACTTTTTAGACCCGAATCAATCTCATAAACCTAGTAACTTTACTTATAGTATATAACGTAACTTTGAAACAACAAGCGACACCTAGCGGGCAACGTGTGAACGTACACCGACGAAGGGTCCCGCAAACTCTACTATTAATTTCCTAAGGGAACGCTACACCCAAGCCTCTGTACCAAGTAATGCGATGCGAAAACGAGTAAAAAGTGTAGCTCACAGCTTTATCTGTTTATTTTTTAAATTTTTGTGCAGATACTTACATATTTTTAATAAAAGGGAAACTGCTAGCTTTTGTCGGCGACTTCGTCTGAGTTGTTTAAAAAAAAAAGAATCATATGTGTTAATCTAGAACGTAATTTATCAGTGCGCCAAATTTCATCTATATCCGTTCAACCGTTTATGATTGAGTTACAAAACATTCAAACATCGTCACAAACTTTAATGTTCAATAAAACATATTAGTAGGATTATTTGAAATACTTAAATTAACGATCTATGTAACAAGATGGGGATTTTTTGCGGTTTAGAATTTTACAGTTTTTGACAGTGACGCGATTATTATTTAGAGTTAAACATTTAAACGTTTAACTCTATGTTAATTGTTTAACTCTAATTTAAGAATTGTGTTTTGTATTCAAGGCAGAAATCTATTACGACTGAAAGAGGGCGAGTGATAATATCGCGATTTTTAGTTCATCCTTAATTCATCTAAAACAGAAATTTTATCGTTTGAATAGTATGTTTATATCACCAATCTATCAAAACGGTTGACGATTTTTTGTTCAATTGTTCAATTTAAGGACGAAAAACATCTGAAATTGTTTCAAACAATAAACATTTAGATCTATAAGCAAAATAATATACGTGATTTAGTTCAACACTTTCATAATCTTGCGTAAACCTGACTACAAACACAAGAGGTAAATTAAAAAAGGTTAAATTTTTTTTTTACCCAGCTACGAACTTTAAGATCTTTTTTTAGACGTAAATACGACTCATTCCACAATTAAGCCTTTTATTACAAAAACCTGTAGGCCTATCATCAGTTTTCACTGTACTTAACTCTTGTAGTTACGTCGCCAATTTCGTAGGGCAGAAATTAGTTCTTAAAGTAGCCACTAGGAGCGCTGTACGAAATTCAAAACAAAAATTTGTGATTTAGCTACAGTAGTAAAGTATAGTAAAAACTCACCTACTGATCGACGAAAATGTTAAAACATCCCCGTTGATATCTTTTACCCTAGCAATTGTTCGTAGCCGCGTCGTAGCAATCGTAGTATACCGTAGACCATAATAAAAAAAAAATTGTAACAAAATTAGTAACAAGAAAAGATTAAGTTAAAACAAATTATTACAAATCATGTTTGTTTGTCTGTCTTACGAAAAAACGTGTATTTCAAATTTTTATTATTTTTCTGTCCAGTGTGACGGGGAGTGAGCCCGTTTCAGTACTAGCTAGCAGTTTCGGTACTAGTGAAACGTGGATGTTCTGTGGTTTCAGAATATCTCTGACTAACCCCTTGGGGAATATAGTCGTGAGCATATGCTTATGCTTATTATTTTTCACTACAGTCTGTGGAATGCACCAGGAGAGGTAGGCAAAAACTGTTACGACCTGGATCCCAGAAAATGGTCGTCGTCGTCCATGTTGTGATAGGAAGATATAGCGGGATGATCTGGATGCTTTGGATGACAAAAACCCGAAAAAAACGGCAAAAATAGAAACGTGCCTCTGTCTTTTTGCGATCGCAAAAGCGCGCGCGCATGACGATTTTTTGGGATGAGAATAGAAATGGTTGGATTGAAAATGTTTTTAAAGATTTAACATAAAATTATCACACAAAACCGTTTTCATTGTTTGACTACAGGCGCAGTTGTTATGTCAAATAATTAGTGAAGTTTTTAGTCTGATTAATTGTAAGGGATTCCCATGATTGCGAATAAAATGATTGATTGATATGCTAGCTTGCCGCATCAGGGATCCATTGTATGCCGTGTACTGATTTTTACTGATTATTAATAAAAATTTATTTGTATTGATAAAGGGTGAAATTGATATCATTAGCATCATTTTAAACTAAGAGTCTACCCATCAAACTGATCAACTTTTTCTATGTAGAACAGCTGTTTTTTTTTTGCTCTGATCTATTTGCTCCTATAGTAAAAGTTGTTCAGTTTTATGGGTAGACTCTTAGTTTAAAAGGATGCTAATCTTAACTATTATAAAACTGAAACAGAAGTGTGTCTGTACATTAAAGATATTTACATGAAAAATATTGGTATATGGTTTTTAGGTCCACTGGACTTCAAATCAACCTTTTTAGAATTTTTGTGTCTGTTTGTTTGTATGTTTGTAACAGCATCACGCAAAAACTACTGAATCGATTTTGTTGAAACTTTTTTTGTTTGATAGCTTATGATCTGACTTAAAATCTGGTATATAATTTACGCGAAGTCGCGGGTTAACTCTAGTAGCACATAAATAAATGGTAATTGTTGTCGTTTTCTCCCGCCCGCTCGTGGTACCGGCCACCCGCTTTATCTTCACACGTGCATGACTATCCTATGGTAATGTAATGAAAAATTACGTTCATCTGATAGCCGCCCTGTCTCCGGGTACTTTTTGTTCGTTTGGGCACCAAGCTTTATGCCGGTGCTGGGTAGTAGAATGCGGGTAGATTGCTAGTTAGATTGCAGGAATTAAGGTTATAAGGGACCTGAGGTTATTTCAAAATATTTTAGCCCCTTTGTGGTGCGAAATTTCGAAAAATTATGTAATAGCCATATAGAAATATATGTCCTGTAGTTTCAAGTTTGAGCACTTAATTGTTCTGCAGATTTCGTGGTAATTATATTTTATAGCGTTAAGATATAATTTTAAGATAAGATAAGAGTTTATCCGCGACTTCGTCCGCTCAAATATCTATATAGTCCCAGATTTTAAGTCACATTTCATAAAGTTTCATTTTAATATTTTCAGTAGTTTTTGCGTGATGCTCGAAAAAAAAACATTTACAGTTTTATAATAGTACTAGAGTTCCGCGACCGCGGCCGATCGACCGAGTTCCCGATCCGCGACTTCGTACGCACAAATTAACTACCAAAAATAAAATTTCAAATCATAAGCTATCAAATAAACAAAGTGTCATCAAAATCGGTTCTGTCGTTTTTGAGTGATACTCGAACAAACAAACAAACATACAGACAAATTGGTGTGATTTGGTGTCAGGGACACGTAAAAACCATATCGTAATATTTTTCTTGTAAATATTTGCAATGCACAGACACACTTCTGTTACAGTCCGTTGGTGGCACGTTACAGAGAGGTATGAACAATCAATAATGAGGGTCCGGGTTCGAATGAGTTTCCAATGGTACAGATTAGAGTGTAACAATTAGGTAACGATTCAGTACCAATGAGATTTCTAACAACTTGTTCTGACCGCTTGTTCTCAAACGGTAAAGAATCGCGAGGAAATCAGCGTATACTGAAGACTAAATTCGCATGCGTACGTTGAAGTCACTAATCCAAATTGGGCACGCGTGCTGGACTAACGCCCATAGATCCTGAGTATGCCTGTGCTGATGATGATGATGAATATTTTATGGAAATAAATTATTATACGGATTGTTTATTAGAGCTACTAAGTCATATACAGGTCGCATGTAAGATGAATATAGAAGGACAATATTGATGTATTCCCGAGGAGTTGATTGATATTTACGGATTTTGATGAACCATACAAGTAGAACACGTTTTAGAACACAAAGGATACTTTTTAAAGTCAATGTAGATGAAGTCTCGGGCAACAGCTATGTCAAATAAAGGTCAACTACTTTATCCCTAGGCCCTAGGTCTAAATATGATACAAATTATTATTCAAGTTATATACTCAAAAAATCCGTGGTGATCCAGTGACGAGGAACCTTGCCTGCCGTGCAGGAGGCGATGGTTCGATCCCCGTCCAGGCCGACTCGTACCAATGAGTTTTTAGGAATTTATGTACGATTTGTAACACCACTGGCTTTTCGGTGAAGGAAAACATCGTGAGGAAACCGGCATGCTTCAATTTCGAGGCATGTATTGTACCCACTGTCCATTATGTGGCAACGGGGCTCACTCCCAGTCACACTGGACAGAGTTTCTACTAGTGAAACGTGGATGTTCTGAGGTTTCAGAATATCTCTGACTACCCCCTCGGGGAATACAGGGTCCTTCTTAATATGCTGACACTTTTTTAAGAGGAATACCAGCCTATCAAACTGAACAACTTTCTCTACAGAACCAAAAAAAAATCAGCTGTCCCTTACAAAACTGCAAACTTACTTGAGCCATATGACAGCAGATTTTTTTTCGCGATTTCGATGTTGGTCCCATAGAGAAAGTTGTTCAGTTTGATGGTCTGATCATCTCCTTAAAAAAGTGTCAGCATATTAAGAAGGACCCTGTATAGTCGTGAGCATATGCTAAGTTATATTAACTACCAAAATAAAATGAACCGTATTAAAGGAAACAAGTAAATAACGAACTTGAATCAAATGTAGTCGGTAATTGAGTCTCTTTTCCCATTTGCATGGGAAGTAATAAAAGTTGCTACAAATGCGATTCGAATCTACATTCATTAGAATCTACTTGTTTGGAGACAGGGCTGTAAGGCAATTAGTGTTGGTTTGTATGTCTCTTCATTGAAATAAGATTATTGGAAAGTCGATAATTTCTTACTGTTTCGCTTTAATTAATATACAACGTGTTAATGAATTAACGCAAAACTAGAAAGTAGTTTGTTTAGAATCGAGAGCAGAATCGAATTATCATGGTAGGTAATTTTTTCAAAATATTAAATAATTTAATTGTAAAATTTTAAGTTTACTGAATTCGATCTCAACCCACCGCTCGGACATTCTCACCCTACTTACTACCAAAACAAGATTCTTAAAATGTATCCATGAGCACGTTAGCGCTTTCATTCATTGCTGAAATGATAGCAAATAATTTTTCCCTCGTAACTTAAAATACGAATAACTTTAAATTTTAACCATCAAAATAATGAAATTATTGTTTCAATCTAATTACTTTTTTATAAATCAATTGGGGTGTATGAGGTTTTGCACTTATTCATTAACACGTTGTATAATATAGTTTACACTTCGTTCATCACAGAGCGGCGGTGGCGCGTTGCGGAGAGCTATGGAATCTCAATCTTCAGGTCCGGGTTTGAATCCGCACGGACCTCATGCCATGTACCAATGAGTTTTTATAACTTATGTACATAATACCGATTGCTGTCAAACGGTGAAGGAAAACATCGTGAGGAAACCTGAATACGCTGAAGAAGAAATTCCGATGCGTATGTGAAGTCTACCAATCCGCATTGGGCACGCGTGGTGGACTAACGCCAATACACCCTCCCTGAGGGTAGGCCCGTGCCCTGCAGTGGGACGTATATAGGCTGTGATGATGAATGAGGTAGAAAGGTTTTTGAAGTTTCAGGAAGGGATTTGGCTTTTTTTTGTTATGGAAACAAAATTGATTCCACGCGGACAAAATATACTAAGTATTTACTAAATTACTCGTAACCGAATACGTTTACTTAAGGGGCCGTAGGTTTAGACGAATATTTTCTATGAGAAACGCGATTACCCAGCCCTCCGAAAAGTGCGTGCGTGTGCCATATTTTCGATTAAAAAGAATTAACTAAATTACAAAAGTACTTTTCCATCACCATCACCATGATCAGACCATCAAACTGAACAACTATCTCTATGGGACCAGTGTCGAACAGCAGATTTTTTTTTCGAGATTTCGACATTGATCCCATGGATAAAGTTGTTCAGTTTGATGGTCTGATCATCCTCTAAAAAAACTGTCAGAATATTAAGTTGGACCTTGTATAATATAAATTATGGTGAATCTGTGAGTATAAGTACCAACAATCTAAAACTATTTTAAGTTCTTCTAAAACGAGAAAATTTTTTAAAATACATAAAAATACGTCATCTTTGTGACGATTTTCTATCGAGTGTAATAGTAAGTAGTAAGTAATTCCATATTTCTATATCGCGTATTCAATTTATGATTTCACTAGATAAACTATCCAAAAATACTGAGGTATGACTTTGGTTTCGGTAAATTTTTATAAATATAGTCGAAAAATGAAAAATAAGAGATGCCTCCAAGGTATTTCATCCTACTATTGCGCCTTAACACGTCGTATAGCATGGTGAGACCGTATCATCATAAATTCGTAAAACAAATCTAGACTATATTCTGTAGTAACATAATATACACATATGTAAGTAATTATAATACTTTAGCGGAAATTTTATCTAAATTAGCAAAGCAGATAAAAAAGATATTGACAGTTAAAGATCCTAATAAAGACATAAAAATTCGAGACGTCTTCCGCTAGCGAAAGCTCTCGAAGCAATGCGTCTTTTCCCCTTGCATACGCGGACTATACTTATCCCCACCCCATCACCCTTTCTACCCCACCCCAGCCCTCCGGGTGGCCTTTTTAATGCCCACCGCCTTTGCACACAGTCCTTGTCTGTTATTGCTATTCAATTCTTAAAAGTCGAATTTTGCATTTAAATATTCATAGTAATGTGAACTTTCTCATGAACATTTACGGCTTATTTTCGTGTAAAACATAAACGGAAGTTAGATCCGTATCTACTGGAATATCAGATCAACAGAACTGTTCGTTCTTTAGAGGAATTTGTTCATAGCTAGGACTTATCTAGTTCTAAAACTGGCTTTAGTTGCTAAACTTTAAAGTTCAAATTTGTTTGTTGTGTAATGTGAGAGATATGCCAGATAATCTAGCACAGGAATGTAGGTGCAATAATTTAAGCAAAGGGTGGAAAGCGACGGAGAGTTCTTTTTGGAGTTTGTGCGAGTGAGACGTGCGTAGAGGTCGAGAGGGTGCGGGTTAACGCGCGGCAGGCACTTATTTAGGGACATTGATAAGATTTTTATTAACTTTAAGAAAAAATCAAATTTTAAGATGAGTTCTGCCTGAAACCATGAGCTTAAGCCTGAACCATATAACCACGGCGGTGGTGGAAACAATAACTCTAGTCAGATTCCAGATAACAAAGTTTTCGCCATCATATCAACGCGTGAAAACAATGGTTCATTCCACTTTAAGAGAAGTTTATTCCGAATGCCTAAATGCGCGCTGCATACAAACAACGTCTGGTGATATTTTCAATACTAATCAATTAAACTCAATGTAATTTTGCAGAAAAAATCTAGAAACAAATCTCTATGCTTGTATCGTGTCCAATTTTCGTTAAAATATACAGTTTAAATGTTAGGATTAATTTAAGATTTGAATGGAAATCTTTGAGGCACTGTAACTTTAAAACTATACATATTAAGGAAAATCTGACAAGATACGAGCATAAAGATTTGTTTCTACAATGTTTCTGCAAAATTTCATTGAATTTAAATGGTTAGTATTAAAAATATCACCAGACTTCGTTTGTATGGAGCACGCCAACAGTAATATACCCTTAATCACCTGGGTGATCATCTGTTTAGATACCTTTCGGCTCATAAGGACCACTTCCAAAAAAACCACTTCCCAAAAGGACCACTTTTTTTTAGATACCCCAATGAGTCTCATATCTATGATCATTGGTCACCCAGTTGATCAAAGTGGTGTAAATTTGTTTTTTAATAAATGAGTTTAGTTTTAGGTCCATTAATGTATAAAAGAGTTGCTGCTTAAATTGTTACCTATATGACCAATATATGACAATTGTATAACAAATGCATTCAAAACGAGACAGTGAAACATGTACATACTTATTGTTTTCCATTAAGCGACTCACATATTTGCTAGCATGCATTTTTCAAACTTATGAAGGTGGACAAATTGAGAAGGGTGATCGGATTGCAGCTTGTATGTCTCTGATGATGTTGATCGACATGTCTGGGTTACGGATGATCTGGAAAAACAAAAATAGTTTCTTAAAGTTTTGTGTGAAACCTGCGAGAACTTTCGTATTTCATGGTTTTTTTTGACGATATTTTATTTCTAATTGAATGGAGTTAAGATTTTAAAAATATGTATTCTATCCGTACTAGCCTTTTTGGTAGTGGAATATTTAAAGCTTATTTATGATGATAGGAATAGGGAATTGATAGATAATAAAACCTTGCTAAAACTACGAACCTAACGTAGTTGTCTATAGCAGTATAATGTAGATAATGGAGAATCAGTGTGTTTGTTAATTTTGTTTTACAGGTAGGTCCCTACAGGTAGGGAACGTGGCCTACCGGTGTACACGCACAAGCACCGTACCAATATGGAAGACGGAAAACGGAAATCCAACTTTTTTAATTACTACATTTTATGTTGGTGTTGCCAACAATACCTAGTAATTAACTTTTTACTGATTTATACTATATACTAGATTTTAAGTCAGATCATAAGCTATCAAACAAAAAAGTTTCATCAAAATAGGTTCAGTAGTTTTTGCGTGATGCTCGCACAAACAAATACACACACAGACAGACAAAAATCCTAAAAAGGTTGATTTGGAGTCAGGGACACCTAAAAACCTTATCGTGATCTTTTTCTTGTAAATATCTTCAATGTGCAGACACCTTTCTGTTACAGTTTTGTAATAGTTAAGATACATACATAAACTCACGACCAGAATCCATTTCAGCGTGGTCTGACACATTGCTACAACTACCAACATTATTGTAGCAAGGATTACGTTTAGCATATTGATTACACTATATTATTTCGAATTAATGTTTCGAATATCTTAATTTACTTTCAAAACAGTACTATTACTAATCTTCCTGAGTCCTCCCCTGTGCACCATCAACACCCCAAATAGGCCGACTCTGCGAACGCTAAAAACATTCCCCATTCGCCCCTCACCCCGATTTTTAAGCCTACTCCCACCCCCTCTAACACCCGGGTTAGCCAGAGGTACATTTATGCGCAATAAATTTTGACCGCCGACATCATTTTCAAAATGACGTCACTACCTATCCTACTTTTACTGGATTGTACTCTCTATAACAAAGAGAATAGGCTTCGAAATCGTTTGCGTCAAAGTTACAAATACAGTCTATGTAAAAGAAACGCTTTTCAGTTTTGTAGTTGAAAGTTGTGCTTGACAAAAATAATCTTTGTTCGTTGTTTTTAAAATATGTTTTGGTTTGTATCATTTTGATTGTATGAAAGAAGGTAGTTGCGCGGACAACAACAGGCAAAGTAAGGTAAATAGGGTAGATATTGTCTATTTCTCATTTGTCTTGGTGATAGTGGTAGTAATAAAAGGTATTGTTGCACGACCTATGGTACTTTTACCTGCGGACTCTATGCAAAGAACAAACAAAGGGATTTTGATTAAAACAATTGCATTCGAAGCAGGTTTTCTGTACTTCTTATGTGTATAGTTTTTAATTAAAAACTATACGGTTTTTCTAGTTTATACATTCTTTATTTCAGAAGCAGACAAGTTGTTTCTCAATTAAGGTTACGTACTGTTTTTTCAGAAAAAAACTTTATGTAACATTGTTGTTGATTTTAATAGACAAAGGATTAGGATATAATGCCTATGCCCAGCAGTGGGTGGACACATTAGATGGCTATTATTGTGGAGCGAGCGTTACATTAGAGATTACATTAGAATATAGGATATAGGTATATTTTATGCAGTATTTTGTATTGTTATTGTTTTCATGTTGTAACACGGGCTTCTGCAACAAGTTTGGTATTTTTTCAAGTAACGGAATACCTTCAGTTGGTGTCATCTAGTCACTAGATTCTAGTGAGTTATAAGAACTAAACTGATCCAGTAACGTTACCTACCACGTTTTATATAATACAAGACGATCACGACATAGTACTTACTTACAGATTGTCTGAAATACCTAGTACTTACACCTGCAGAGTGGCAAGCGACAGACAAGAATGGAGAAGATAGAGGAGGCGTTTTCTGATTAGCAGACTTGCAAAAAACGCGCAAAGCACAAATATTAAAATAAATAAATAAATATACGAAGTGAAACTGACGCTAGTGAAACTTGAATGTTCTGAGGTTTTAGAATATCTCTGACTATAGTCAGGGAATATAGTCGTGAGCATATGCTATGTTACTTTGTGATAAATAAATAAAAACCGGTCAAGTGTGAGTTGGGCTACTCGCGCACCGAGGGTTCCGTACCACACCCACACAACATATTAACTTACAAAAAGTTTTGTTTGCTCCGGGACTTTGAGCGCGAGACCGGCTCACACTTGGACGGTTTTTATTATTTTTGTTATACTGTAGAGTTTGTTCTATAATCACATCAAGTTTGACGCTTGTGTATGTTACCGTTTTTACGATAGAGCGAGAAGAAAAACGTTGATATAAACTAGTTTCTTGTATTAGGACTTCTTATATAATTTTTAACTTTTTGACATTTTTATTACTTGTTAGCAAATCCGCCATAATAACGCACAGTCTAGATATTACGGTTCAAAAGTTACTGCCCTAAATAGGTACGAAGGGTGGGAACCCTTTGGGTACGGAACTCTATAAAAGTGAATAAAGGCTTATAAAAATAAAACACTTTCCATTATTATACAGAATAGTCGTGCCCCATTATCCTACAGGGGAAGTTGTCTCTGCCTGCACCCGAAAAATTTAAGCATACAGAGTTAAAAAATTACACAACTACAATATCATCAAATGAAAGTTAGGCAGTGCATACATTTAGGTGACTTGAACTAACATATTATAGGTATTATCTTCATGAATCGACCGCGAAAGCACATTGTTACGAGCTTCAACGAAGTCTTTCTAATGAATAAAAGTAGTGAGGTATGAATATACAACGTGTTAATGAATTAACGCAACACTAGAAAGTAGTTTGTTTAGAATCGAGAGCAGAATTGAATTATCATGGTTTCAACGTAGGTAATTTTTTCCAAATTATTAAATAATTTGTATGTAAAATTTAAAAATTTACTGAACCTGATCTCAACCCACCGCTCGAACAATCTCACCCTACTTACTACCAAAACCAGATTCTTAAAATGTAACCAGGAGCACGTTAGCGCTTTTATTCATTGCTGAAATGATAACAAATCATTTTTGCCTCAAAACTTTAAATGTGAATAACTTTAAATTTTAACTGTCAAAATAATGAAATTATTGTTTCAATCTAATTATTTTGTTATAAATCAGTTGGGATGTATGAGGTTTTGCGCTTATTCATTAACACGTTGTATAGGGTCCCTCTTAAAATGTTGAGACGTTTTAAGGGAATAATCATACTGACAAACTGAACAACTTTCTCTACGGGACTAACAACAAAAAAGCGAAAAATCATCGTATGTCCCATACATTTAGCTCAAGTAGGTTTGCAGTTTTGTATAGAACAGTAGATTTTGTTTTCGCGATTTCGATGTTGGTACCATAGAGAAAGTGGTTCAGTTTGACGGTCTGATCATCCCCTTAAAAAAGTGTCAGCATATTAAGAAGTTTAGTATATACGTGTTATAAAACAGTTCTATGACTGACTGACGGACAATGTTTAGGTCTAGCTTGAACCATTGAAGACAGAAACATACAATTTTGAATACATATTCTACACAGTGGTGTAGCGTGGATTTCTGTGGCCCGAGGCACAGACCTATTTTGCCGCCCCTTTTTGTTTATAACGAACACCTACAAAAATAGGATTGCTGTCTCGAAACTTGACAAGGAGTGGGCACCAGTAGGCACTAATAGACACTGCTATACTTGTTCGTTACTTATATATACAACGTGTTAATGAATAAGCGCAAAACCTCATACACCCCAACAGATTTATAATAAAAAAATTAGTTTGAAACAATAATTTCATTATTTTGATAGTTAAAATTTTAAGTTAATCGCATTTTAAGTTTTGAGGCAAAAATTATTTGTTATCATTTCAGCAATTAATGAAAGCGCTAACTTGCTCATGTATACATTTTAAGAATCTTGTTTTGTTAGTAAGTAGGGTGAGAGTGCCCGAGCGATGGGTTGAGGTCGAATTCAGTAAATTTCAAATTGTACAAAATAAATATTAAATATTTTGAAAAAAATTACCTATGTTGAAAACATTATAATTCGATTCTGCTCTCGATTCTAAACAAACTACTTTCTAGTTTTGCGTTAATTCATTAACACGTTGTATACAGGGTCCTTCTTAATATGCTGACACTTTTTAAGGGGATGATCGGACCGTCAAACTGAACAACTTTCTCTATGGCGCCAACATCGAAATCACGAAAAAAAAATCAGCTCTTCCATACAAAACTGCAATCATACTTGAGCTAAATGTATGGGACAGCAGATTTTTTTTTTGCGGTTTCTATGTAGGTCCCATAGAGAAAGTTGTTCAATTTGATGGTCTGATCATCCCCTTAAAAAAGTGTCAGCATATTAAGTTGGACCCTGCATAGGTAAATGAAGTGTTTTTGGTAAAAATAATTTTTCTTCACTTCAAAAATGATACTACATTATTACATAATCACCAAATCAATCATGCATGCTTCAATTTCGAGGCATTTATTGTACCCACTGTCCATTTAAAGTGGCGACGGGCTCACTCCCCGTCACACTGGAGTGAGATTCGGTACTACCAGTGAAACGTGGATGTTCTGAGTTTTCAGAATATCTCTGACTACCCCCTCGGGGAATATAGTCGTGAGCATATGCTTATGCTATGCTGTATGCCAAATCACAAACCAACAAAACCTGCTAATCAATCTGTTAATTATCTCAGGATATCGCTGGCTATCCAGCGAGGCAATGCAGCCAGAATCATGGGTACCTTTGGACGGGATATGGTGCGGGGCGGTTCTTTTCATTAGATTAAGTTGTTTGACGATGCATGAGCGGATTTATTTATTGTAATGACGACGCTTGTTGCAGAATACTCCCTTACTTGTGGACCGGACGACGCTACTTCTGTTAGAAATTTTTAAATTTTTAGTGTGGCATGCGTGACGAAACGTCTTGTGGATTATTTCCTATGTACCCATTTGCGCAATAAAATACATTATTATATTATCTCATGATTCAGCATAAGTTAAATTTATATCGCATGACAATCACTCGTAATAGAAACTTTTTGTCCATTTTATTCTGTACCTTATAATTATAAAGATGCCTACGGGATTTTTCCTTCCATAAATACGAAAAAACAAAGGGCCATTAGTATCGGAAGTGAGGGGATCATCAAGATAAATAGAAACGTCACGATGATGGATTACTGCCCCAGGCAGGCTGCCGTCATTTTCCTATACCTTATAACGTAGACATAAGATTCAAAATGGAATAAAAAAATATTCCCCGGGCGATTTCGCCAGAATCATTTAGCTGGATATTTCAGCTTTATTTTGTTGATGGTAAGACTTAAAATCGAATAAAAAAGTTCTGTTAGTAAAGATTTTCCTGGAAGGCTGCGTTCGTCGTTATCTGCAGTAAGTAAATAACTGGTTTATGTATGAGGTTGTTTGGTTTTAGGATAATAAAGGGTGTGTTTACTTTGAATTATTAGGTATCACAAACACGATCCATCTCAGTTTGATTATAAAGTGATAAAAACGAGTTTTAAAAAAATAATACGCGCCATTAAAATAGACTCTTTCAATAAAAATCTATAGCGAAAATGATTTCAAATTGAGTGAACTTCGGTTATAAAGGCTTTAAACTTAAATGCTACATACTTTATGGGATGCTTCAGGACATCAAACCAATTGAAATTCAGTGAAATCGCAAAAAAATTAGCTATTCCATAGAAAACGTCCCGTTGGTCCCATAGTGAAAGTTTTTCAGTTTGATGGTCTGAAACACCAAATGAAGTATGTCACGCATTTAAGTTTACACCCTGTATATAACCGTATATACCTAAATCTAGATCGTAGATTTACAAATCTAAAAAAAAGGTATGTATGTAATTTAGGGGAACCAGACACATTGCTACAACCATGAGTAACTTTTATGCTTGCTTTATTAAATGTATCGTAGGTATAGAAAAAACTATACATATTTAACATTCTACAAAGAGAATAATGAAAAAAATTTAACGGCGTAATATATATGGTAGGAATGTCTATTATATTGGATACTTACAAGATACTTACAATTCTCAAGAAACACCTTCATCAAACGTTTTCTATTTTTCCGATATTAAACAGGTCTTCCTGAAATAAAAAAAAAACAACATTCATTAAGTAAGCATTCTAAATTAGACAAAACTATCCAACAAAAAAAAAAACAAAAAGAACGAAATGAATATGTAAAAAACAAAATGGAAGGTAGGCTTAGGTATTGGCGGGAGGCAAAATACGCATGTGCGTACCCCAGCCTCCCTTAGACCGCGGGGTGGCCTGGCTCGCTAACACTTGGACATTTAAGGGGAGGCGGGGCCACATAGGCACATTCACGCTTTTTCATACGACTTTCTTAACCGTTTCCCTTTGATGGATAAAATTTGATGTGGTTTTTGGTTTAGCAAGGGCTTGTTTGCAAAGGGTGCTTTGAATTTGCAGAATTAATTAGAGGGTGTTTTAATTTTGGCGGTGTAGCGTATTAGGTGTTCGTTATAAAAACATAGGATTTTCAATTTACTTTTTCGTTTTGGGCCGGCTTTGTGCTGAAAACGAATTTTAATGAGTCCCCTCTGTTTGTGTTTGTTTCTCATTAATTTTATGGTTCGTTTGTAATATAAAGGTAATTAGGAAATGTGTTTTGCATATAATATTTATACAAGTCGGGAGTAAGTTGACCAAAGAATGGTCCTAATTTTTCTGTTTATCAGTTTTATGTATAGTTAAATTATTATTTTTATAATAATTTCAACGCTAAAAGAATTAAAAATCGTAGGTTCTTTGTCAAATATCAAAGTCAACAACTTGGTGGAATTTAATTTTTTAGGTATTATGTTATTACGAGTAGGAACTGAAACGTTATCGTTCACTCAACGCCTCATAATAAGGCTGAAAGTCACCCAAAGGGAAATGGAGAGGGCAATTCTCGGAGTTTACCTGCGAGATCGAATCAGAAATGAAGAGAACCAGAAGAACCAGAGTAACTGACATAGCCCAAAAAATTTAAGTGGCAATGGGCAAGTGGCAAACGAGCACATTACTTGAAGAACCGATGAGGCCGAAGAGTTCTCAAGTGGCACCGTGTACTGGAAAGCGTAGCGTGGGTAGCGTGGCAGCCCTCTACAAGGTGAAACGTCGACCTGGTGAAGGAATGGAATCCGTTAGATGAGGGCAGCGAAGGACCGGCCGTTGTGTCGATCTTTGAGAGAGGCCTATGTCCGGCAATTAACGCTCTATCGGCTTAAGGGCCTATGTCGAAAAATAACTGAAGCGAAATGGGCGTGTGATAGCTTATATTACTGCCTGATGCGAGAGAAAAAGACAGGGCGGCGCGCGCGCCTGAAACGACGCAAGCATAAAACAAACTTTATTGAATTGTAATTGTACTATTTATGTAAGTTCAATTCTGCTCTAATCAAAATTTATGAAAAATCAATCTCCTTTTTTTAAATCAAGCCTCTTGTTTCTAATATTCACCGTTTAGCAGTTCCAAGCGTTTATCGATAAAGACGGAGGCTACTTTGGTTTGTTTTTCTATCGAGAAAATGTGTCTTAATCGTGTTTTGGCTCTAATCAAAACTTCAATTATATGTTCAATTTACACATATCCGCAAATCATACTCCTATCATAAATCATACTTCATGAGATATGATGCTTTGAAGAATCAATTTTTTTTCACATAGCCTCTTAATGATGTTGATGAAGCCCTTGCTTGGTTTCCTTGATACGTAAAGTTCAAGACATCGATAGATTTTTCATACAGGGGAAAAGTAGTATAGCTAAAATAAAAAAGTAAATAACTACAACAAAAACCTTCCAAAAAAGGGGCGTGTTCTAAAGCCCAATTATTCACTTTGACGTCCAGTAGATAATCATCTGTCATGCGATGCTAACGGTAAAACCGACCTATTTATCCTGACCTCCCATTCTCCCCCGCTCTTCCCCTTTTTATAAACGTTTGTTCAGAAATAAGGGAGGGAGTGTGGGTCTTTGCAAAGTAGTGGCGGAAAATGGAAAAGCAAAGGACAGCGACAGATTTTGAGTAGGGTCCTGTTTTGTGCGTGTTATAAGATTTTAGTGTTTTTTTATGAGAAGATAAAATAAAATGATAGGGTAGGTAGTTTTAATAAAAATTAAAAAGTTTGTTTTGTTTACTATCTGCGAGTAGTAATCTTGTGTTTTTACCACTCATTATTCTAAAAATTGTATGAAGTTGCAAGTAATTATATAAATAGTCAACAAAAATGTACGGATTTGGTACAGCATAATTAGCTTGTGTATTTTTAGTTATATTTTTTTTTACGGTTGGCGGCATTGTATTGCATGCAGGCAGGATATTTCAATGTTTTAAACAACATTTGAATGAATAACCTGTTTTAGATGAGTTACATAAAATGTAAATTGTAAAATGATATAATGCTTACTAAAAGTGGAAAGGAGTCCCTTGAATATAATAAGCGGAATAAGTTTTAAACAATTGTAAACTTTAAATAACCAACGTAAAACAATTCACCAGACGCTTGTCTAGTTTGCATTTAAAATGTATCAAAAAACGTAAATAATATTTCGTTGGTAGGTATCCTACATAAAGAAATTAAAACAAAAACAAAGCAGAAACATAAAAATATTTAGATTTTACAATGCGCAACAACGACGGACTATCAACGAATAAGAGAAATAAAACCTATTATAAATACCTAAATAAAAACTTTATATTCTCTTCTGAAAACAATAAAGGAAGATAAAGACAACACTCCTTTTGTTTTCTCTACAGTCGGCATAAAAGAACCTATTATATTATAAAACAGACGACCTATTCCGTTCAATCCCATTAACAAAGAGACTTTCTATTAAATTACCCATCACCACATGAATAAATATTCCTACAGAACGAAAGCTTCATACAAGCGGCCGCTGTCGGTGCACTCACATATGAGTACAAAACAGGTGCGTACTTACCCTGGCTGAGTGTGTGCACCAGTTCGTACTTCCTCTAAACTGAGAAGCTCTGACGCTATGGGACGCTTCTCAGCTATGTTGAGTGCACTGACAGCGGCCTCTTGTATGAAGCTTTCTTTCTGTAGGGATATTTATTCATGTGCTATCACTTTACCCTCTATTGAGGTAAACTTAAGTAAACTGGTCATTGGTCGCACCTGAGGCAAATATCACTAATGGACTATACTTATTAACTGTATTAGTTACCTTGAGCCAATATTTGAAGGGTGGGTCTAGTAGATTGATTACCTCCTTTAAAACCAGGAAGAAATATTGGATTTTTATTTATGGTCTCTATAGGTTTGGACTTTACGCAAAATTTGTTTGTACATGGGATTTTTTTTTTATTATTTAAAATTTTCAGAAATACAAAGGGAAAATGAGGATCAGGGGGAATCGAACTCTTCTCACTAAGACTAAGGCATTTTCTACATACTAGTCATTTCAACTACTAGTTACACTATGAAATCTACAATAGCAGTTTAATTTCCCTCACCGATGTGCTAATAAAGCAATAAGAATAAATATATAGAGACAAATATCCATGACTCTGGTAAAAAATTCACTTATATCATCCAAATATTTGCCCCGAGCGGGATTCGAACCCGCTACCCTCGGATCAGTAGGCAGTCACAATACAAACTGAACTTTCCTAATGTACTCGTAACTCGCCAATTTCAGATTAAATATGTTTATTTTGAGTAGAAAAGAATGAGAAATTTTTATGAGAAAATAAAAGATTTTATTTCAAATATTATTGATTATAAACATGTTAAAGACGCAATAGATTGAACATTTCGTTCTCTGGGTAGTGGGCTCGGTGGCGAAAATGGAAAACGCAATTCCCTAGTTTGGAAGAGTGCTGGTTCAAGTCCCGCCCGAGACTTAATTTTTCAATCTTTAATTTGAAGGATTGTATTATATTGTATTGTAGTATTTCAACTCTTATATGGCATACGAGATGAGATAGGGGAGCAGATTGTTAAGCTCGATGTTTTGCAAACTGTAGGTACTCTAAAGTGCCTACTAGTGAAATTCTGATTTTAATTTAATGGTAGGGGTTAAACATAAGTGTAAACCAATGTACCGTGGAAAATACAAACGAATTGTACTTTGTTTTTAATTTCATATGTAATAAAAGGAGATTCGTTTGCATACATTGTGTATAGGCCTTTTATATAATCCGTAAAGGCCGAATTAAATTTTAGCACGTAGGCAACAAAAAAGGAAGCGTCCCAAACAACCCTTGCTCCGGAAAAAAATGGAATATTTCTTTTTGATTACAACAATATATTCTGCCTTCGGATCTGTGGCAAGTTCATAAGTTGCAGCGGAATTGAGCGCGTAGCGTTTAGCGTGTAAGTTGATATTACATTCAAGTTTAACCAGAGAAAAGAATCGCGCCGGTTATATCGGTTTCTTCTTTCGATTGCTAAGTTTCATTAATGTACGGTCCCTCCAAAGCGCCCTCCACACTTAGCACGCGGCACAGGTACGGCGGCACTTCAAACATCGTTTTGGATTTGACAGGATGGCGTTCGCACATGCGCACTTTTGTTTTTATCTATAATTAATGGACTTATTGCTTGTGCGTTAGCACCGCATTTCCGCCAGTGTCAAGTGCTTTGAGTATAAGGTAATCCGATACTTTTTTTCACAGGAAACAACCAGGATTATTTTATCAGATTACAACTGTGGACGATTTACGTTCAAAAAAACATCGTAAATCTTTTTGTATATTGGTTCTATTAAATGAGCGGGGATCTAGTTCCTTTGTAAAAATATAAATAATATAGGCTGTGTTCAATAAAAAAATGTTTGATTCGCCGTTAAAAAAGAATGAATTTAATTTCTTTCTTTTTGTTTAAACGAAATCCATTTTTTTTCATTGTAAATACCAGGATTATTTTATCATACTAGGTAGACGATTTTCGTTCGTTTCGGACGATTTTCGTTCATTTAGACATCGTAAAGGTTTTTGTTTATTAGTTCGATTAAATGAGCGCCATCTAGTTCTTTTGTAGAATTGTAAATAATACTGGCTGTGTACCATAAAACATGTTTTAATAGCCGTTAAAACAATAAAGAAGCATTTAATTTGTTGTTTTTGTTTAAAGGAAATCGGATTTTTTTTTCATTGAAAACGACCAGGGACAAACTTATATAAAAATTCCTGTGATAGACGCGTCCCAAAGGCCACCACAATCACTCCGCCGAGAATAAGGTCCTGATTCACCACTTTTGAATAAGTTCTAGTTAACGAACTAGAACGTTAAGTCGAACGTTAGTTCTAGTTCGAACTTATTCGGAAGTGGTAGAACAGGCCCTAAGTCTGATAGTTTCATGTGCTTACGCTTAAAACTTACCGTCGCTTACGCTTAAAACTTACGCCAACATCAAAACCCTTTTCAGAGTACGGCAAATTAAGCAGGGACGCCCTTTGCGGCCGGAGGCAAAAATTCAATTACAAACTTCGAGCCCATCCCAAGAGCCCGCCTAAAGGGTGTAGGCTTTTTTCCTCTAAATTTTTATGTGGCCCTTTACAAGGTCGTAAACGGGGTGTTTTATGAATATTCCATTTACGCCGAGCCTCCAGGGCTTACATGGATAAAACCTTATGTATTGAAAGTTGGTGAAGCAAAGGGGAAATTTCTAATGTGTTATTGGATATTCTGTGTAAAGAGCCTTTGTACTTGTTTTTAAATTCAAATGATTGGTGCTTTGTCTTTTTTTTGAGTTATTTCCACACACAGTTACGATCAAACATACTATGCTATGATAGTCTCGACCTGAATACATTAACCCAATAGGTAATTTTCATCACTTTTTCAGTAAAATTATAGAACGCGGTGAAACATGAAAATACTCCTCGGCGGTCGGTAATCTTCAACCTTCTTTCGTACGTTTTCATCGTCGTAGTTGGTTTGTCCCTTTCTAATCCAACGACGAACATTAAAAAAAGAGTTTTTATTTAATTTTTGTCCTGACAGAAAGGGACAAACCTTAAGAGGAAGGATCTCTCTTTAAGACTAGACTGAGCCAAACTAATTATAAAGTGTCCACTTTTTTTGACGTTTAGGTTTGAGTGTGTGGTGTCAAGTAGTATGGATAAAAGGCACCAAGTGACATATGGCCATATGTTTACGGTCACTTTTCACACACACTAGCTCAAAAAAAAGTGGACAGCCGCATAAACAAATATCTATAGTTCCATCTCCTTCTACTATTAAAGGTTCTTCATAAGACAAAAGAGACCAACTACCATCGTAAATTTATGCGAACTCTATGGAGATCCTTCCTCTTAGGACAATCCCAAAGTTTGAAACATCGATACGAAAGATGGTTGAACAATTACCGACCGCTATGGCCAATTTTTGAGTTTCCATGCTTGTAAGGAGGATTGGTATCCTGTATCATTGTAAATATACATGTTATATAGGCATATTCTAATCTACTTCATTGCATCTCTCTTAGTCTTAGGCAATAACACATTCATACCGTTTCTTTTACACCTGTCATCCTTACTTTTTAATCCCGTACACTGCGTTCCGAATCATGCATCTCCTCTTAACTAGTATGCATTTCTTTAAAGTCTATGGTCCAATTTACATACCTTACATGCCTTTTTAATTTTATAAAAAATAAAAAGAAAACACGACTTTTTTTAAAATTTATATTCCTAGCCTAGCGTGCTCGTGGATACATTTTAAGAATCTTGTTTTGGTAGTAAGTAGGGTGAGTGTGCCCATGCGGTGTGTTGAGATTGAGTTCAATAAACTTTAATTTTTACAAACAAATTATTTAATATTTTTTAAAAAATGTACCTATGTTGAAAACATGATAATTCGATTCTGCTCTCGATTCTAAACAAACTACTTTATATTTTTGCCTCAAATCATTAACACGTTGTATAGTAAGATAGAGAAGTAAGTCGACAGGAATCTGATCATAGGAACAGCGTATAATAACCTTAATCACAATAGCAAAACTGAACAGTTCTAAGAGTCTTAAATTGAACATTATGTTATAATTTTTAACGGAAGTTAAGGTCGAACATCGTTTAGCAAAAACCCACCCAAATAGAGTTTTAAACCCTCTCCTCGCATAAAATTCTAACCTTAGTATTAAAAGCGCGCCATCTCCGCAAATCACCAAACTTGGCCGCAAAAAGCTTCAACATTTGCATAATGACTTTATATTATACACTCGACCCGCATCCAGAATTTTAATGTCACGTTTCTGTGCTTTAATGTGCGATATATAACATTATATATTTGTGTTATGTAAGAGAATGTTATGTAAAAGACTTTTGTTATGATTTGTTTGTTTTATGTTTCACGTTTATCGTTCTCGTAAGTTACTCGCTATATTGTTGTGCAAATGTTCCATGCAATCAAAACTCAGATCAGCATATGATCAAATTATTTGTCTATATGGTTTTATCTGATATTTCTCTGGAATTTCTTTGGGCCAGCTTATTGTAATAAATGTCGACATTACTTAAAACTTAAAGTGCTTTTACATTACATCTGAGAAATCACGGACGTTCCAACTTTCCACGGACCACGTATGAAATTTGATAGTCACATCCGAGGTACAATCACGGATGTGACTGTCAATATTTCATAAGTTTTTCGATGATCCACGTGTTACAGATCAGATCGAATGCAGTACGAAATAAGCGATCCAACACTCTTGGCTTTCCCAATCTAACCGATTTCATTTTTATTTCGTGTGCCATAAGAGTTGAAATTGAACTTCGAGGTGATGTCAAGTGCATACCTATCATACCATATTAAGCTACCGTTTTTGACACTAGACAACAATATTACTATAATTGTACTACAACATAATAGTACTGTAGCTCCGGGACATTTTAATTACTAAAAAGATTACCGATTGCCGTTTTGATATTGTTGTAAGGTACGAAATTACTAATATAAAAACCTAAGTCTTACAGGTCACGTAAGAAAAAAAAATTGTATGAACATTTTTTAATTTCGAGTGTACCGTTTTTTAACCGTGTACCGATCAAAATTGACTTCTTCATCGGGTCTTATAGCTTTGTATGGCAACTTTAGATGGTCTTACTATCACGTATGGGTTTTGAACTAAGGCGAAGAACATGACAGTATAGAAAAAAAACGGTAACCTTAAAAATTTAAAATGTCAAAAAAAAAATGTTTTTTTTCTTACTGCGGTTTGTGATCTGTAAGACTTAGGTTTTTGTATTAGTAATTTCGGACCTTACAACAATATCAAAACGGCAATCGGTAATCTTTTTGGTAATAAAAAAGTCCCGGGGCTACAGTGCTATAACATGGTTTACTTGTGGCTTACAATCGACTTACCCTACTTTCTACAGACTGATATAAGACGTAAGACCAAAAAGTCGCGGACGTCCTGTACCATACTATGAGACAAAAATGTTTCAGAAGTTCGTTACCGAGCTACTGAGACTAGTGTCAGTAATAACGTCTTAGCGTCACCCTGTATATACCCAACCTAATATTATACTACTCCACAATTCACATATAAATACAAAACCTACACACAATTACTATGTATATGTATCAAAACAGAGATAAGGGGGTAAATCCCTGCGATTTACGTCACGTACTCATTAAGCATTCCCGCGAAGGCTTTGAAGCAAAATTACCGGCCCTTGAGGGGGAGAGGGGTTGAGTAGGGTACCGGGGGTTGGATAATAAATGACGCTGGACCACACCGACCCTTGGGGCGAAGTTGCCAACTTTTTGTGACAAATTGCCGTAAAAGTGCGTGTGTCTAAAACGGGGGTATGTACCCTATCTGAGGAGAGGACAGTTAAAAGCGAAAATGTGTACCTAGGGTGTCGTTTGGGAGAGAAACATGCTGGTATTCGAATGCCTCGGCTTTTTAGGTGTTTAGGTAGAATGCTTCTTATAGGCTGTGGCTAGAGATAGGCATTTTGTAGATACATAATCAATGAGACATGAGTGAAAACGGGTAAACATTTAGTAAGCAATGTGCAAAATTTAATAATTACTTCGGCATTGTTATGAATTTTAGGCACTGATCTTTAGAGTATGCGTTTCTGCACCTTGGGTGCGTCGAGATGATTTTGGCGATTTTTCGAACCCTGTCCTCCCTTGGTGAGATGTCGTGAGATTTGGCTTGACGATGGGATAAGATATAATATTTTTTTAAACTTTTGTGAAGGGAGAAAAATTATTATTTTTTCATTTTTAAATGGGCAAGAGAATGATGATGATTAAGTATGCTATATTTACAAGTCATATCTCCCTTCGTGGTGGTCAGAGTCTTTGCTAGGTACTTTAAATAACTAAATATTAAAAACTTTAATCTAGTTTTTCTACCTATAGATACCTACAGTATTTCCCATAACATAATTATAACAATAATTAAATCAAAATAGTAATTAAATCGAAAATTACATGGTGTTAATTATTTGTCGCTAATCACCCCTGCGTCTCATTTACCTATACTCCAATCAAAAAAGCAACGACATTTTAAGGCTATTTTGCATTACAGAAACAGAGATTTGAAACACTTCCACTCACTTATTCTTAGAACAGCTTTAGTAACGTCCAAGATATGTCAGATCGTATATGTATCCAATAAATTAATTACATTTGGTAATCAGAATTGGCCAGAAAGCTATGTAGGAATCAGAAAATCACGTCGTCCTTATTTGGAATGAAGTATAGGTAGGTTGGTCCTCCTTGTTAAAATGTCTAAATGATTATTTAGACATTTTGTCAAGCTTAGTATTTATGCTAATTTTAATTATAATGATTATCTGAGTGGCTACACAGCTGGCTTTTCGGTGAAGGAAAACATCGTGAGGAATTCATCGTGAGGAACGATGGGTTCACCCACTGGACGGAGTTTCGGTACTTCTGGTGAAACGTGGATGTTCTGAGGTTTCAGAATATCTCTGACTACCCCCTCGGGGAATATAGTCGTGAGCATATGCATGTATGCATGATTATCTGAGTAGCCCTAAATAATATAACAAATTATAATCGTTAAAGATCACCGAAGTCCGACATCGTCAACTGCGACAAAAGAGGAGTAAATCGGTAAAATCTTAATAAAAACACGAAGCAGCGAAGCAGATGCCTCGTACAAGCCTCCTACAAGCCTCGTACCGGAGATTCGTTGCCTAAACAAACAAACTCACTTATCTACCGTGTTTGTCCCCCACTTAATTGATTTTCTCATTTCCTATTAGCTGTAGAAAGTATTTTGAGTTTGTTCTTTTTTTTTGTTTTAATGTACTTACGTATTAGATAAAAGGAAAAGACAAATAATTTTCTATTTTTGCTGCGCCTGACAACCTGTACTCATACTCGTATGTCCTGGAATGTTACTATGTATGTATATTTACTGGTAGTAATAAAAAGAAATTGTTACAACAAATATTTCTTCATTTATCATCACTACCGTACCTCTATTTTTTAATTACTCGTATTAGACATTTTTTTTTTGCGATTCGTCTAGTTTATTATACATAAAAAAAAATTGTAATCTTGAAACGCAAAAGTGGTCGCAAGAAAATTATTCAGACTCCTTGGAGAAAAATCCTATGCTTGATTACAAAATTTTGCCTTCTCTTTTTAACTCTATGTTGGAAGCGGAAACAGCAACATCAAACGTCAAATTCTGATATTGTGAATGTATTTTTTTCTTAAGAGAAGTTTATTCCGAATGCGGAAATGCGCGCTGCATACAAACGTAGTCTGGTGATATTTTCAATACTAACCAATTAAACTCAGTGAAATTTTGCAAAAACAATCTAACAACAAATATTTATGCTTGTATCGTGTCCGATTTTCGTTAAAATATATAATTTCAATTTAGGATTAATTTAAGATTTGTATGGAAATTTTTGAGGCACTGTAACTTTAAAACTGTACATTTTAATGAAAATCTGACACGATACAAGCATAGAGATTTGTTTCTGCAAAATTTCATTGAGTTTAATCGGATACTATTGAAAATATCACCAGACTTCGTTTGTATGGAGCGCGCCAACAGTAATATACCCTTAATGACCAGTCAAGGAGTTTTACCGAAAAACTACGTTATTTTATAATAAAAATATCTGTAAACCTTTTATTTTAAAATCTCTCACATAGAAAATATTGTTATTGAGACAATTAATTCGAAATGGTTTTCGATACAGCACTAAAAAAAACTAATCCGTGTATTCTATACTATAGATAGCTATCTAAGACGAGCGGTGCTGTGATGTACTTACGTCCCGATACATATTCCGCACATTTATACATATTCCGCTCATTGCGGTATACAATCTTTACATCATAGCACCGCTCGTCTTCGCCTAAGACCCTAGAACTATTAAACTTCACCTCGTTCTAGCCGATGAGCCATTACCTACAATACATACGACAAAAATAACAGTGGAAGAACATAAAATCAAGAAGTACCTATAACAAAGATATGAAAAGAAAAATTGCTCTCACTAAAAGCTTTTTTACTGTATACAAAAGCCTGACTATAAAATTTATACGCAAGTAACTTCACATAATTGCAGTCATTACGGTTCTCTCTAATACAAGGCCTTAAGCTCGATCGTTGCTCTGTAATTGGAGGACTCATAAAGGGGCTAGAGGGACCGAAGGGGCCGGAAAAGGGGGCGAGGGGGCAGGCGGGGAAATGTTATGGAAATGACGCACCGCCATTTCCCCGTTTTTGTATTTGATTATCCTTTCAAGACAATATTTCGCGGGGTCCGGAAATTAATGAAGGCAATTTATGCGACACAGAGCGTGGGTGCCCGGGTTTTATTTAAATAACTTTTTTTTGTTAATTTTTTTTTGTAATGCTGAGGGTTTTCGGGGCGGCTGCCTTTTATAATTGGAACGGTTTGTTTTTGCGTTTTGCTCCTGAGGGCTTAATGCGAAAGAGTTATGTTTTGAGGTGGGATTGGTTAGGCTAGGAGTGGAATTTATTTCATTTTTGTTGCTAATCGCTATTTATATGCAGAATACCAGAGTTTGGGCACTACTGTATTATGTAATAGAAATATATATATTCGGATAGTATACAGGAGATTTCTGAACACTCCCTCGGGGAATATTGTCGTAAGTATAGGCTTACGCTTATGTTTTTAAAAAAAATAAAAAACAAATCTTTTTATTATGGGCAACAAAGATCTAATAGTGTTAGTAGCAATAAGACTTATGAAAATTATGGTTAGTAAACAATTACAAAAATGGAACTTGTAATTTGGGACATGTGCCAACACTGGTTACTTTCAGTAATGACCTTCAGGATGCTATTGCCAACAGAGATGCTGCTACGGCCTGTGAGCAGTCCACCTGTGCCTTAGCAAACATCTCTGAGGCTCCACAAAATCTGGGTAGTCCCAACAGCATCCGGAATCCATTGTTTTATTGAACTCGTAGAGCGCTGTACGCTTTTTGTGTTTTTGGGTGTTAGGGTACCCATAATACTGAACAACTTCCCCTAAGAAACCTATAGGAAATTCGAAATTTTTTTGTCGTTATTTCACACAAACGTTCGATAGTCCGAATTTTTTTTGCGAATTCCCTATAGGTTTCTTAAGGAAAGTTGTTCAGTATCAAGGGTACAATCACCCCTTAAAGTAATGCAACTGTTTACCCTAACACCCTGTATATCTGTTCCATAAGCTGCTCGTGTAAAAAGATACCCACAAACTTTTAATTCCCTAAATATTAATGACTATGAACAATATATAGTGTTGCGATAAAAACGATTCTTTTTCCTTCAAAAAAATGAATTGCTAGTATTTTTGCTTGATACGAAACGGTGATTGTTGAAGATGATGATGTTGCAGAATATACTGGTCATTGAATAAGCGGTAGTGGTACTAGATAAACAGTTATTTTGAAGACAGACGAATGTTCTACGTCTTTGTGTCTTGAGAATTGAGTCCATTAATCTTTTTCACAATGTAATTATTGCTGTCTATTACATTAACAGCTAAGTATACAAATGAATAGTTACAATATAAAACGCGTCTAACCAATTAACTTTGTTGTATAAACATGTTATGTATACACTTGCATATAGGCTCTTCCTAAAATGTTGACGTTTTTTAAGGGGATGATCAGACCATCAAACTGAACAACTTTCTCTATGGGACTAAACTCAAAATTAAAAAAAAAAATTGTTGTTAATTGTACATTAATGTTAAGAAAGACAGTGTATGTGATTATATCAACTTAAAACTATGCTTGTTTGTCTGTTCGTCTTCGTGCAGACGCAGAAGATTCACTGAATTGAGGTAAATTCCTTTGTTTTGTATAAGAAAGAACATATACCTAGGCAACTTTTTTGTTAGCAAATTAACTTATGCAACGCTGGTAAAAGCTCCCTAACATAGTTTAAACAACTTAGACTTTGTAAAGCGAAATGGAATTTTGCTTCTTTTCATTCTACCTGTAGAAGGAAGCGTGAAAACAATGCAGTAATACGTTTTGTCTACAGTAGTGTACATACAGTTGCTTAGTAGGTATGCGTATATTCATAATATACATTCGTAGAGGCGACGAAAGCCACTGGCGCAGCCGGGCGGGCGCCACCAAATCCCTCTACTTAAAATTTTGCGTCCCTTTTTATATACAAATCCAGCCATCTGCCCCCGCCAAAAGCACACTGAAACACACCCCAACTTCTAATCCAAAAGGTTCATTTTCAAACAACAATGGACGGAGCCAACGTTCCCAGCGAGCTTCAAAAGAAATTGAGCTGTATTTTTAAGGTGCGAATGAACGTTTTCTGGTGTGAATTTTTAAATGAGCCTTTGAGAAAACCTGGCATTATGTAATAAAAACATTTATTTTGTCCGTTTCCGAGTAAATAGGACTCCTCTTCCCCTTATATACAGTGATTTAGTGCGCGAGAGATCGTTTTGATAACTCTTTTCATATTTCGCTCGCCCGAGCGTTATCTTAGTAGAAAATGCGAAAGTAAAATTTACTTTTTTAACATCCGCCGTGCTGGCGTTTTGTATTCCAGACTCGTTTACCTTCTTTAGCTTTTGCGTTAATTAGCTAGTTTGAAAATAGAACACTAACGTTCCATCTGACTTTTTAATATTTTGAAAACATTATCTTTTTGAATACCCGACGCGGTGGTAGCTTTAAAAAAGATTTGACGTTTGATAAGTGTGCTGTAAGCTCCTATATTGAATAAATTATATTGACTTTGACTTTGAATGTTTTAATGCAAAGGTAACCTTTTCAATGACAATATTTAAATAGTATTAAAGATTCCATTTTGAAAGAAATTAAATAGAATTCATAATACGTAAGAAAAAATGCAGGCTGTCACTTCGTTATATTGACCAAGAGTTGGCCTGAATTTTTTAATTAAAAGTTTGCTGATGCATGACGAGAATAGCTGAAACTCGAAAGATCGGTGCAAGTTTGACTGACTTATAATCGATTCGAGATTGAAAAGAGATCGCACTATATTGGTTGATTTTTGATGAGATTGATGAGATTTTATCCAAATCAAAAATAAGTTTAAAAAATCTTGGACACACAAATCTTCACACAATTTATCTCGCCACATTTAGGTAGGTATTATATTTTGTATAGTCTGCGTTCTAAGCAAGAATCTTAAAATGTATACAAAAAATCTTACGTGATCTGAGAGGCCAAAATTAAACTTAGGATTTCTTACCAACCGAAACTTTTTCTACTTATAATAAAAGGTTATCAAATAGCCGAGAATTACCAAACCATGCCTCGATACCGACTTCTATGTTTTCTACATGAAGCTTTCCGCAAGAGAACTGACTTTTTATAAATAATTATCATTCCTTTTAAAATTGAAATACCATTTTAAAAATGAGACTAGTTTTTGCAACCTGCAGCTGCCAGTTGCGCTTTTCTTGTAAACATAACTTGCTTACAGCAACCGATTGTGTTTTTTACCCCTTTTTTTAAAAGTTATACAAGTCACAATAAGTTATAGGTACACTACAATTATACTTGCACAAAACATGTTCTGAAACCAGTTTTCGCAATCTGCATCTAGCTAAATGTTTGCATTCCGCATACCTGTGTCTGCAGGACCCCTTAAATATTTCGAAATAAAAAAAAAACGTGTTTAATTCACGGGTTATTTTTAATAACGCTTGAATATTCGAAGCAGGTTTTGCAGAATACTGCAGTGGCTGCGTTTTGCAAAGAGCTCGGTGATTGGAATGGGGTTGAAATAAGGGGTTATGGGGTCGTTTTAAATTGCCAATTGTGAGTTTGATTGTAGTGACAGCCATTGAAGTTTTTAACGTTATCTTGTGAAAAGCTGTCTGTCGGGTCTTCACGTTTTTTAAATAACTTTTTGAAACGGAGTAGTTTAGAGTCAGACTTTAGTTACGATTGAAGGGTGATATGATGGACGTTAATGTAGTAAGTTATAGCCTGTAGAATCCCACTCACGAATAAGGGTGAGAGGTAGTGGGCCAAACTCCTCCACGCGGGCCCAGTGTGGATTGGTAGAGGCAAGTTAGTGGTCAACTTGCTGTCATGTCAGAGAATTTTCAAGCCGTTATCTGACTTAACTATCCGAGACCAACGAAGCACGGAAAACGCTCAAGATGAAATACCACTAAACGGGGGTGACCGTTTCAAAGATTGACCGGACCTGGCGTTCCTTTACCTACTTGAGCGTTCGTTGGCGTAGTGGAGCTTCGGTATTGGAAACGATCACCGAAGTTAAGCAAAGTCAGATCCGGTTTATGTAGTGCCTAACTTAATATATGCTAATGGTTTTAAGGGGATAATCAGACTATGAAACTGAACATAATTATGAACTAAAGTGAACTCTAAGGGTGTTCCACATACTCTATGGGGCGCCGTCAGCATATTAAGAAAGACACTATTAATTTACTAGAGTTTACCCGCGACTTCGTCCACACAAATTATATACCAGATTTTAAATCAGATCATAAGCCATCAAACAAAAAGTTTCATCAAAATCGGTTCAGCGGTTTTTGTGCGATACTGTTACAAACATACAAACAAACAAACAGACGGACAAAAATTCTAAAAAAAGTTAATTTGGATTTTGTAAATATCTTCAATGTACAGACACGCTTCAGTTACAGTTTTATAATAGTTAAGATAATGTTTATGTCGTAGTCCAATCGTAGAATTTGACATATTGTGATCGGCCTGGGCATTTCATGATATGCCGCCATTTCACGATTTGGCTGATCAGGTTCAATTTCGATTTAATGCATGATTGTCGTATTTGCATTTAGATTAGTAGCTATGCGATTTGTATTTTCAATCAGCTTGTTTCACGGCTTTACCTGTGTAATTCCTTTTACATACGAACTCACGACCATAAATGACTTTGCTACAATTAACTATTAAAGCGTGCGATTGCGGCTTACTTTTAGCACTTCGGAATGACGTATCCAATTTCAGAAGTAATCATTGACCCTAAGAAGGCAATCTTCTTCTTATCGTGCGGGCAGCAAGCCCTGGTGTCAAAGTTCTTTTAGACCGCCTTAAGGCCTCTGACATGGTTTTTATGTAACGACCACAACCAAGAAATGTGGAGTACGTTACTTTAGTTTTTAACCTCTGACGCAAAAATAGGGGTGAGGGGTTACCAGATATACTACAAAAAATTGTTTAGTGTTACTAACTGTGATGTATGGGGTAGTTATTAAGCTTATTTATTTTCTAAGGAATTATGTAGGTAGATTAGTTTTCTTTCTCTTCGAATAAACCGTGGTATCGAGTGAACGTGTTTTATTGTGCTCCGACAGAATATATCCCAGTCTAGCCGGTATAATCTAGATATTTTTCAGTGGCGACGATCAATAAAGTACACACGCGTGTGACGATTAAAACTGTGAGTTTTCGTTGTGTTCGGACTTGTGTAATTCCAGTAATATGTCGTTGGGCAAGATCGGTTCGTTTGACGTCAGCAAGGACAATTGGGACCTATACGTAGACCGATTAGAACAATATTTTATCGTGAATGACATTAAAGAATCAGTGAAAGTGCCGACGTTAATAACGGTGATAGGGAGTGAGGCGTACGAGCTCATGGTGAATTTGTGCGTACCCGATAAACCGTCCACAAAAAAGTACGATGACCTTGTGAAAGTAATGAAAGGTCATTTACTACCTAAACCGAGTTTGTTAGCTGAACGCTTTAAATTTAGGCAACGCACGCAAGGAAGGGAGGAAAACATAGCGGATTACGTCACAGATTTAAAAAAATTATCTAAAGATTGCAAATTCGACGGGGACAAGTTAAAAGAAAACTTGCGCGACCAATTTGTCTGTGGATTGATCAGAGATAATATAAGACAGAGATTGTTCACGGAGGATGACATCAGTTTCGAAAGAGCACTAAGGTTAGCGGTGAGCATGGAGGCTGCCGAAACGGACGCAGCATTGATGGATAGACGTACTAGGGGAGGAGCGGAGGGCAATCCCACAACGTCACAGTTGCATCATGTGAAGTCGTCAGCACTGTCTGCAAAGCGAACAGTTTCGGATGGACGAAATCGTACGGATCGCAGCAGAGATAACACGCGATCGAGGCGTGAGGTATCGTTGGCGCACGGCGGCGGTTCAAGCGACATAAGCGGAGCGGGCAGCGGGGCGTATCGCGGTCGGAGACAGTTGACAAATACGACTACAGGATATGTTTGCACAGTGTGTGGAGGTCACCATGACTCAAATACATGCAAATATAAGATGTACGTTTGTCGGGTCTGTAACAGAGAAGGGCATCTAAAGAAGATGTGTCCTAAGTTACAAAATGGAGCAGCGCTGCACAATGTTTTGGAAGAAAAGGTTGTATATGATGAGGACAGTCACGACAGTGGAAGTGATGAGGTAAATAACTTTTCTATTGAGACTGATAATTTGAAACGCTTTGGACCATACAACATTTTTGTCGAAGTTAGCGGTGTATTGCTCACTATGGAGATAGATACAGGAAGCGCAATCTCGTGTATTAGTTACGAATGTTATAGAAACAAGTTTAGCGACAAATGTAAAATAGTCAAAAGTGATTTAGTATTAAGATACTATACCGGTGAGATTGTAAAACCGGTTGGAATGATTAAGCCGATTGTAAAATATAAAAATGTAAACAAAACATTAGACTTGTATGTAGTCGACTGCGGTAAAACTAATTTAATGGGTAGACAGTGGCTAGATGAGCTAGGTATTCGAATACCAGTAGCATTGTGTAATAACTTGAGAGAATCCAGAAACAAAACTTTTAATTTTAACGAATTCAGTTCCAGATTTTGTAACGTGTTTGCGGAGGGACTGGGGAGATTCACCGGAGGTACCGTGGGATTCCACCTGCGGCCGGAGGCGCGGCCGGTGTTCCTGCGCGCTCGTCCCCTTGCGTATGCGCTGCGCGAGCCGGTGGAGCGCGCGCTCGAGGCGCTGGTGAGTGACGGTGTCATCACGCCGGTCACCACATCAGACTGGGCCACGCCTATCGTGCCGGTTATGAAGAAAGATGGAACCATAAGGGTATGCGGAGATTTCAAACTTACTTTAAACAAATACTTAGAGGTGGACCGGTTTCCTTTACCTAGAGTAGATGATTTACTGGCTAAATTACACGGGGGAGAGAAGTTCACGAAATTAGATTTGTCACAGGCCTATGCGCAGTTGGAGTTAGACGAGTCTAAGAAGTATACCGTTATAAACACGCACAGAGGACTATTTATGTACAATAGGTTAATTTACGGATTAGCGTCGAGTCCGGGAATATTCCAGAGGAAATTAGAACAACTTTTTGCAGATATGCCAAGGGTAGGGGTCTTTTTGGATGATGTAATTATTACAGGAGTTGATGATGAGTCACATTTGGCGACACTCAACGAGGTTTTCGAAAGGTTACAAAAGTTCGGACTTCGAATTAAGAAGGACAAGTGCACTTTTTTTTCAGAGTCGGTTACATATTTAGGGTTTGTAATAAGTAAGGATGGAGTGCACACTTGTCAGGACAAAATTGAGGCTATTAGAAAGGCACCGATACCATCAAATGTATCCGAGCTACGCTCATTCCTGGGGCTAGTTATGTACTATGCAAAATTTGTTCCAAATATTAGCACTATATTAGCACCGTTGTATGCGTTATTAAGAAAAGAAGAAAAATATGTATGGACCGACGAAAGGGAGCGAGCTTTTAACAAGATTAAAAAAATCTTGACGTCAAGTGAGGTTTTAGCGCACTACTCGCCCGACCTGCCGCTGATATTGACGACGGATGCGAGCAGCGTGGGGGTGGGCGCCGTCATCTCGCACATGACGGTCGCAGGCGAGCGACCCATTGCATACGCGTCGCGGGTGCTTAATACTGCGGAGAAAGCTTACTCGCAAATAGAGAAGGAAGCATTAGCTATCATATATGGTGTTCGAAAGTTTCATCAATATCTGTACGGTAGGAAGTTTAAATTAAGGACTGATCACAAACCGTTAGTGACAATATTTGGGGATAAATCGGGGATACCGGTGATGGCGGCGAGCCGTATGCAGCGTTGGGCGGTAATATTAGCGGGATATAATTACGAAATCGAGTACGTGCGGAGTGAACGGAATGCAGCCGATGCATTGTCGCGTTTATCGGTAGGACAAGAAAGTCACATAAGCGGTGAAAAGACGTACATACATTTTATTCAAGATTTTTTGCCGGTTACTAGAGAAGCGATTCAAGACCATACAAAAAAAGATGATGTCTTGAAAAGAGTTATCTTATTTTGCCAAACAGGCTGGCCACAGAATTGCCCAGATGAAACTATACGACCGTATTACATTCGTAGAAATGAATTATATTTAGATTTAGGATGTATAGTATGGGGATACAGGATAGTCATACCGAAACAATTAAAAGAATTAATATTGAAAGAATTACACGTAGGACATTTAGGGATAGTAAAGATGAAGAGTATCGCACGTAGTTTGTTATGGTGGGATGGGGTGGACGCTGACATAGAGCGCGCGTGCCGCGAGTGCAGCACTTGTGCGGCAGAGTCGTCCGCGCCGCCACGCGCGCCGCCCCAACCGTGGCCATACAGCACAGAAGCGTGGTCACGTTTACACCTAGATTTTTTGGGGCCCTTCCATAGTAAGACGTTTTTAGTATTAATTGATTCCACTACAAAATGGATTGAGGCTTTCCAAATGCAGAAAACAAGCGCAAGCGCAGTAATAAAGGTTTTGCGCGAAACTTTTGCTCGTTTCGGCTTACCAAAAGAAGTGGTATCTGATAACGGACCACCGTTTTCAAGTAAGGAGTATGCAGAATTTATGCATAATAACGGTATAAAACTAACATTTGCGGCAGTATACCACCCCTCCTCAAACGGAGCGGCAGAGGGCGCTGTTAAGCTGTGCAAGCGAGCAGTCAAAAAGTCGTTAAGGGATGGCACTGACTTGGACACAGCATTACAGGCTTACCTAATGGCATATAGAAACGTAGAACATGGCACTACAGGAGCGTCGCCGGCGATGCTGCTGCAGCGTAGGAGTTTACGCAATAGGCTAGACTTGATAAGAGGGATGAACATGGTGGAGGATCGAGTCCACACTGCACAGCGGAAACAAATACAATACGCAGGTGGCACAACGAGAGAGTTTAAGGCGGGTGACACAGTCTGGACTCGTAATTATGCGGGAGGGAAGAAGTGGTTACACGGCCAGATACAGGAAAGAGTAGGTTCTCGAAATTACATAGTGGGTAGGGAAGACGGTCCACCGATTAGACGACACTTAGATCAGATTAAAAATAGATGGTCAAGTACGTTTGAAGTCTCTTCTGCTCAGTGTCCATCAGCACAGTCTAGTCAGCCATCGACACCAGGCGTTTCGCCGGCAAGCCCTAGCACTAGTAGCACGGGTACGACGGGAACGAGCGCGCATGAACCCCAGGTAACAGAGGAGCCGCAAGTGCCGCCGGTGAGTCCCATACCTCCGGTGCGTGCCTCCAGTCGCCTTAAAAAACCTGTTTCAAGATTTGGTTTTGAAATAGATTAGGAGTTAAGTTACTTATTGGTACCCATCTTAGCCCTAAACATTTTAAGTATGTATCCTTAATATAATATTGATTGTATGTTTATTGATAGTGGCATTGGTTATGGTATAGTGTTAAAGTTATTGTTAAATAGGATATAGTTTGACTTGTTTATTATTTAGAGTTAATATTGTCGATTAAGGGTGAGGGTGTGATGTATGGGGTAGTTATTAAGCTTATTTATTTTCTAAGGAATTATGTAGGTAGATTAGTTTTCTTTCTCTTCGAATAAACCGTGGTATCGAGTGAACGTGTTTTATTGTGCTCCGACAGAATATATCCCAGTCTAGCCGGTATAATCTAGATATTTTTCACTAACAAGTTCCTGCTTTCCTTCCTTTCTTTTCGAAGTATATAGGTGGTAGTTACCCATGACATTACTTTTTATTTTGAATATTTCTTTTTCTACGAATGCTTTTCAGAATTTTTGTTGAGAGTAAAATTTTTGTAAATTTGTTGGGACGTTAGATCGTTTCAATTAAACTTCTTGATAAGCGGTATTCGACGTGGCGCGGCTGGGAAGGATGCGCCACAAACATTGCTTGGTAGTACAAAAATTGTACAAATTGAGTACATTTTTTTGAGTTAACTGTATTCCGAGTTTGCGTCTGTGGCGCGACCGAGAAGTATCACACCATCAATCAATCAAATACCTATTTCTCATCAAAGTCAAACAAAAGGAAAATTATAGTTTATTTCAAAAACATACCTACCCTAAAACGATTTTCCTACTAAAATAAGCAGTACCAATCCACCCTTCTTAAAACATACATCTACTAGTACATTGTGAGTAGGTAAATACATACGCACAGACGAGAAAGGGTTACACCCTTTGCACAGAGCTCGATTCTGCAAGATGAACGCTGCACAACTTATTTACCGATTCGCTTTATTTATCGGAGCTCTTCTTGTTGCTGGAAACTCGTTTTTTTATAAATCTGTGTACAGAGTGTATTTTTTTGGTTGAAGAGAATGTATTTAGGAATAAAATCGAGGTTAATACAGTTTTTGACAGTTACGCGTTTATTATTTAATCTAGAATTAAACATTTTAACGGGTTCTTACCGCGTTTAGGTATATTTGAGTTCCCGATATTCAAATATACCTAAACGCAGTAAGAACCTTCTTAATATGCTGACAGTTTTTGAGGGGATGATCAGACCATCAAACTGAAAAACTTTCTCTATGCGACCAAAATGGATATCGCAGGAAAAAAATCAGCTCAGCAGGGTCGAGTAAGATTTTAGTTTTAGAATGGAACAGCAGATTTTTTTTCGCGATTTCGATGTATGTGCCATAAAGAAAGTTGTACAGTTTGACGGTCTGATCATCTATTTAAAAAGTGTCAGCATATTAAGAAGGGCCCTATATATATTTTAACACATACATAGGTAACGTTGGTTTGGTGGCTATGAAATAAAATGAATATACAGGTCAAATTAAATTCGCATTGCATCCATTTAAACAAAGACTCTATTACGTAGCAAACTGAATAACTTTTACTATGTAAGCAAACCCTGTAGTAACAGATGATATATTCTTTTATTTATTTACTGTTTAAGATCAGGGAGACAATGTTGAATAATTACTGCATGTTGAGGCTTTTCATCTAATGCAGACTTTGACTAATTATTATAAGGACTAGCCTTGCGGTAGCATTTCCCCTCTGCCACGGTATAGGCACGGTGTCTGCACCGCAGTGTATGATATTCTTTCATATACTGTACTGTGTCATGAGGTATAGACTAAAACAAATGGACGGTTTATTTATGAAAACATTTTATATGTAAGAAAAAATTTGTCTTTATTTCCAAAAAAATGTGATGTCCATAATTACAACACTCGAAACAAAAATAAACTGATATCTCCACACTTTCGGCTTAGTAGGGTCAACACGTCTTTCATGGGTCACTGTATACGTTGTTATAATGAAATCCCTGAGACCATTTTGAATCTTTCCGAAAACATGTTTAAAACTGAAATCCAAAAAGTCCTCTATTAAAAAGCATATTATAAACTGGATGATTATTTAAATGATCAAAATGCTTGGGTCTGAGGTCACTAGCTTATAGTTTATTTACTTTACTGTATAGAATCTATTATTTTATTAAATATACTATGTATTATTGTATACATAACTTTAGCTTAAGAATTTATATTGTAATAGTTATTAAGTCGTGTTATGTTGTAGAGTTTCTGGCAGCATCTTCTCTACAGCGACAACACGTTCCGACGCGGTGGTAGCTTTAAAAAAGATTTGACGTTTGATAAGTGTGCTGCAAGCGTCTATATTGAATAAATTAGATTGACTTTGACTTTGAATTAATAACTTTTTTTTCTCGAGCATCAATAAGTCGAGCGACTTGCACCTATAGTCTGAAATATCGTAATTATTTACCTAATTATAGGAGATGATTTTGTATATTTTATTTTGTAAAAAAACTAATGTATTGCATTTAAAAATGATAAAAATAAATGCTCACAGAAAAACACCCTGTTCACGCAGTATCGCAAACTTACTCAATGGGGTTTTGCCACGCGTTCACAACTTCGCACGGAATTTTAATCCTTGTGTGCTTGACAAAAGGAGAAAAAATATATTTGCGACAGCAAACCCGTGTCTTCTACTCTTATTTTGAAATCGCGATCTTTTGGAGTGGGGAGGATTTTTATGGGCGGTCGATTGGAGCGATTCTGCTTTAGTCGATAATTTCATTTGGCCGAGAGGTGTTTCTCTTTTTTGAATTGAGAATGTAAAATTTTAAATCCAAGATGTAATATTTTGCAAAGCGTGATTTTAGTGCTTCGGCAAAACTTTGCGTTCAGTCTAAACGTCCGATTTATAACTCTAATTAATCTGCAGATATGGAAACAACGGGGTAAAAGGAACGGAACTGCAATTTAAAAAAAAACAGGTAATTTTTTAAATTTATTTGTAGCTTATTGTATTATTATTATATATTTTATTATATTTATTTTATTATATGCCGTGGTGCTCCAGTGGCGAGTAACCTTGCCTGCCGTGCAGGAGGCGATGGTTCGATTCCCGTCCAGACCGACTCGTACCAATGAGTTTTTCGGAATTTATGTACGATTTGTAACACCACTGGCTTTTCGGTGAAGGAAAACATCGTGAGGAAACCTGCATGCTTCAATTTCGAGGCATGTATTGTATTCACTGTCCATTATGTGGCGACGGGCTCACCCCCCGTCACACTGGACAGAGTTTCGGTACTACTGGTGAAACGTGGATGTTCTGAGGTTTCAGAATATCTCTGACTATCCCCTCGGGGAATATAGTCGTGAGCATATGCTATGCTATGCTTATTTTATTATTGAATTAATTCCTAAAAATAGGTATAAAGGCAAGAAATGTTAGAATTTAGGCGGCTACTAAAAAAACTACAAAGCAAGTTCCGGAAATACTTCTAAAATTTTCAAAAGTCTGGCACAGAACGAAACGCAAACCACAAAGAAAAAAAAAGCTCTTTTTGTTTATTTATTTGCTTACGACAACTGCACAGACGCACGCCATATGGGCAACGCGGAGCCTACGCAAAATGACAACAATTGACCATAGACAATTGTTGTTGTGTACTCAAGCTGCCATAGATTTTTTTTTCTTTTACGTGCGGCTCTTTGTTTCGTGTTCCCGCGCTAGATTAAGCTTAAATTATTTAAAGGAAATTGACGTGGAAGAGACAAGAGGAAAATATTCTGGTTTGAAAGAGTAAAGTAGGGAGTACAATAATGTAGGTTGTGTTTTGGTGTCGCCAGTAATCTTAGAAACAAATTATTTTTTAAGCTCATGTATGTATGGCAATCCTAACTCCTTTCTTGAAAGTGCCATGAGTTCCTGAATGACACTATCTCCTTTCCTTTCACTTAAACTGTCTATTGTTTTAGAGTCGTATCGTTAAATTTAAGTTTGTAATGAGTAATTCGTCCAAGTGAAATTAGACTATCGAAAAATCCTTTCTTAGTGCACCCCTATACATCCTCCATAGAATCTATATTCTAAATTTCATGTTTATGGGTGCCTGTTCACTGAAACGGAGCGAGGCTGCGGAGCGGAGAAACAAGGACATATTAACCAATAAGATTGCATTAAATCTCCGCAATTTTATTTTATGCGGATGCGGAGCCAATAGGATTATTGATTAATATTTCCTCGTTTCTCCGCCGCGCAGCCTCGCTCCGCTTCAGTGGACAGGCAGCCTATATCTTCAGCGGTTTAGTCTGCGTTGTCCACTGACTCTTATATATCTTATACAATACGATTTTTATGGCGTTGTCTGTCACCAAAGAGATTATACCTAATAGAGTGAGCCATACCAATTGTAAAGTGTCCACTTTTTTGACGTTTAGGTTTGAGTGTGTGGTGTCAAGTAGTATGGACAAAAGGCACCAAATGACATATGGCCTTATGTTTACGGTGTCTTTTCTCACACACTAGCTCAAATAAAGTGGACAGCCGCATAAACAAATATCTATAGTTCCATCTCCTTCTACTATTAAAGGTACGTCATAAGACAAAAGAGACCAACTACAATCGTAAATTTATGCGGACTCTATGGAGATCCTTCCTCTGAGTCTGTCACTCAGTCAGTCACGGAACTATTTTATAAGTATAGATTGTAGGTCTACTCAATGTGGTTGCGATCTCGTTCATGTCTTTTCTATTGCCGTGTTATAATACCCACACATTATGGTCTACTAATTATTTATTTGTTGATAACCCGGTTGGTGTGCCTAGTTGTAACTGTCAAACCAGAGATCCTGGATATGAATGCCAGTTCGGTCTTGGATTTTTTAATGTTTTTGCCGTTATTGCATGGTTCCCACAATAAAGAACATTGTAGGTAGCTAACGTTTGGGATCATTACAATGTACGAGAATTTGCCCGTTAGTATTATTTAGAGCTAATATTATGAATATTAAATTGTATCTATTACGATTAAAACCGTTACGACATTCAGTAGCGCCTTCAACACAACATTTTAGATTTCTCAATCAAGAAAACCTATAATAACAAATTTCTTTACTAACTATATCCGAAAGCCTAAAAGCTATTTTATTCAATACTTTTATGGGTTTCAACATCCCACTTAAAAAAAAGCAATATAAATAGTACAGTGCTAGTTTTCGTCTAAATTGCAGAGAAAGAAAAGAAGAAACCTATAAAACTATTGTATTAAAATAGCTTTTAGGCTTGTGGATAAAGTAAGGAACATTTTTATTTTAGATGTTCTTGATTAAGTAATCTCAAATTTCGTTAAGGCGTAAACTCTCTTAATTTTGCTCTTAAGTTATTTAAAATGGTATCGAGATCAGTCGGTATAGTAGGTAATAGAATTCGCACGGATTCTAAAAATATACGGATTAACTACGTCATTTCATTCGTATTTACAAACACGTAGACTCCGGGAATCGAACCAGCATCCGCATTTGCGAAAACGAAAAAATCTGCTTCTCTCATTCCACAAAATTTTGGGCGGATTGTCTGTAATTCTGCCCTTCATCCGATTCAAACAAGTAGAAACTCTTTCTGAAGCATAAAATGATGGCGCGAAAACTCCATTTCGTACTGAAAAAGGCGCGAATTTCAAAAATGGAACAATAACCTCTAACTCGGCCACGGGCGCGTTCCCAAAAAAAGAGAACGCAAACGAATATTTACCGACGATCGGAAAATCGACACCATATCGCCCTGGCGATGGCGATTCTTTTATGGATGTTACTTGACGCGCCCGTTTCGAAATACGGACAAGCTGTATTTTTAGGATGTTTTTATTACTATGAAAAATGGGCTAAAGATAGTTTTAGACCAGTAAGATCGTGTGGCATCCGATTTTTGTCTTTTAATAGGTACAACAACAACAACATTTAAAAGAGACGATTTTAATCGTGGTACGGTACGGAGACAAACAGATTATAACATTGTATCGCGATTTTCTTATGACTTTGAATTTCCTCTTAATCTATAACTGAACGAAAAAAACACAGTGAACCACCTGTGAATTTATTTAAATTCTACAGCACATTATCAGCTGCGTAATACAGAGTGTAAACTTTCATGGTCTGAAGACTTAACTAAGTTTAGGTATGTAACGCATTTAAGCTAACACACTGTATGCACTCTATAACAGTAGCGGCAGTTTAATTAAACAACCAGATGTTTAAAAGTTTAACCGATATCGATTTCCGATCACAAAACAAATCAATTAAGTGATCAATACAGATCCAATTCTCACGAACGAAAGTCTATTTACTCTAAAAGCAGCTGTATTTAGTTACCTGCTATTGAAACAAAAACATAATATTCCTGAGCTTACTTCATCAGCTGCTATTTTTAACTAACCATGTTTACACAAAAACCAAAAATAAAATAAAACTTTAAAAAATAAAACCTGCAGCGCTCCCAGCAAAACACCGCGCCGCCATCTTGAATACGCGAGGCGTCACAAACGACCTTTTTTTTGCTAAAAAAAGGCGTAAGTGCGAGACCATTATACATACGTATTATACAAGCGAGAGCGGTGATTAAGCACACCGTCCGCCCACACGAAAACAAACCGTATTGTTCGTAGCTAGAGTTTCATTTTGATTAAGGGAAGATTTTTTTGTTTTTGCGCGTAGGGATCAGCGAGGCGCATTTAGCGATCCCTCCCACGCAGGGGTGAGATTTCTTACATGGTGATATATTATTAATATCTCTGGGGTAGACCGGAGAAAAATGGCGTGCTTTGTAAAGGGAAACGCTGTACTTTATTGCCGGGGCCGGTGTACCAAATGGTGCAGATTATAAAACGGCTTACCCCTGTTACTGTTATATCCACGGCGTTATTCCTATATCCTCGTAATATATAAAATTCAAAGGTAGGTTTATCCTTTATATTAGGTATTTTCCGATATAGGACATTTGTAGAGAAATAAATTCACACATGGTTGTTAATTCTGTTAGTTGGTTCTGGTTCGTCAATGGTCGTGCTCTAAATGAACATAAAATATTCTAATGTGCCAATGAATTCAGCATAAAAAAGTGACAACCATTTTTTTTGCATTTATTTTGAATAGAAAAATATAATAGATTATTTCTTTATATTAGGTATAGTAAACATGTGTAATTTGACACTCAGAAAGATACCTACTTCTTTACACTTTTAGTAGTCTGTTTAATAATATTTCCTCAAATGTATTTTGATGTTTCTAATGCAATGGTGTCTATACACACCGAACCTAGCAGTACCTTTACTACTTTCGAAACTTTTGGTTCAGATCACAATTAAAGACCTACTCTTTTAGTATAATAATAGAATAAGTTAATTGATAAATGTTTTTTTGTTTCTTTACAGGAATAATTCACTTACAATTGGTTGAAGGCAACGGAAATATGAAAACAAAGAAGCGTTTTTTTTTTCGGATTTACCAACAAATTGGCCCTAAATAATTGAAGAAAGTCCCACCATGTCTGTTACAAATTGACTCAAAAACGTTTGAGATTATTAACTCAAAATTTTCCAAATGATATTAGGTAGAGGTATTATTAGTCACGCAAATAAAAACGCTATCGCTAGCAAGAGTTTAAGTTTCGTTATTTCACGTTGATGCCAGTTTTTTAAATCATGTTGCAAATTATACCTTGAGATTCGATCAGGAAAGGTTGTTTACCAAGTCAACCAAAGCATTTGTGTACGCCAGCTTTATTTTCGTGCGGAAAACTATTATTTATATATTTTACTTTCCTTCTTTTTAAAGTTTACATTCTATCTTTAAATATTGGTAATATTTGAACTGTTAAATTCGATGTTGATTAATTACCACACTATTTACGTGACACCATCATCCTAATTGTAATCGTATCCCTATAGAAAACTATAATTTAAAGTATATGTATAATTTGATAAATGAAATTACGAACAAGTGAACTAACGATTTAATGTTACTGTCCTAAATATATTCATTTTTCTATTTGAATACAATAAAATAAAAATTATAGTCACATTAGTACCTTTTCAGAATACTACAAGCCTTAAAAAGTTTTAATTGAAGAAAAATTGCAGTTTTCTAGTACATAACTACCTTTTTAGTACCTATATTTTCGTCACTGACGATGCAGACTGGCCTATATAACATTAGCAATTTTCAAATCTCGAATTTTCAATTTCTATTTTGATAACTTTATGTCCTAAGAATACGTTTATGTTTAGTTTTTTAAATTAAACTGTTTATTTTAAAGTTACATCCTAATTAATTTAACGATCGGGGGAGAAAAATGGTTTTTGAGCTATCTTGAACATTTATCAATAATTATAAAGGGCGGTCGGTGCATCGTCAGTGAAGTTTAATCCTACTATAAAAAATTTTCTATTAAAATTCACAGTATTGATAAATTCAACCAGGATTAAGTGAACTCGACTCAGAATTAATCACTTAAGATTTTTGAGAAGCCATAAATGTGATCAAAATTATTTGTATACTATACATAATATCTTTTTTATGTTCTGTGACAGAAAAATCTAAATAATACCTATTCGTGCTAGCTAGCAATCCATGTTTAAACAGTGTAACCATACCTTAATACTGGTCAGCAAAACGTAGGGCAAGTACAGACTCACTTTTATCAGGCTTATGTCTCAATCACCACACATGGAATGCGACTACAGATTAAAATAATAAACCAGAATTTTTGCCGAATCCCTGTGTGCTTCCTCTGTGTGTATAAATTAAAGGTTTTCTATAAAAGGTTACCAACCGTACCTATTGTAAATTTTGTTCTGGTTTTAACACAAAAACTGTGGTAAAGTTAAGTGTGATATATTTGAAGATTTCATGTCATTCTCGAAACTACTGCGAAAATAAATGGTTCTAATTCTAAGCAAAATGAATGAAATAGATTTATTGATATTTTATAACACCAAAACAAAACAATGTTTTATGTCGTCTGGAAAAACAGTAAGCAGTTAGACCATTTTTGCAGAACACTTGTTATTTTGATGTTAAAAAACACATAACATATTTAGTAATTTATTTTTATACAGTTGTAAATGTTAACATTTAAAACTAATCGAATTTATGCAGGTACTTAAAACTTATGTAACTGAACTACACAGAAATTTTGAATACGTTCGAATTTTTTCAATATTCCTCTGGCTTAATGCTAATCAGGTACATACTTTAAAACTGAACTGTTTTTATAAGAAAAAGCAAATATCTTTTCATGCTGTTATTCTTTTACTACTTACACTGATGTTTGATGATAGTACTTTGGAATTGTTATTTTGCGTTTCTGTTGAATATGTATTTGATGTAGTAAAATAACTAAGCTATCTTGTGATCCAAGTTACTTAAGTTCACTAAATAAAATTGAAAGAAAATTCAGTAATATGTTGCAATGACAATTAAATATTTAGATGTTTTGTGAAATGAAATTAATACTGTTAAGAATACTGTTTTCAAAGCTTGTGTTTGAAAGTAAAATCTGTTATAATTGATTTCCTGTGTACCAATTAAACTATAATGCAACGATTTGAATAAACATTTATTCCACTCGCCTTATTTAATGTAAGTAGTAAATACATCATTATTACTCAAATATCTACCCAACTGTTTTATAATAAGGCTCTTTTAAACAAAATTCAATTATGTATGAATAGACACCCTCGTCTAGGCGAATAAATGTAATAGGGTTGTTTCTATTTCTCTATTGGAAGGGGAGCTATTTTTACATATTATTTATATATTTACCTACTTATTTACGCGTAAACATAGGTCGTGATAGGTCAATTCTATGTACCGAACTGTAGTATATAATGTTATGTTAATAAGGTTAAACGATAATGTTCAAATTGATAACTGAATCCACCATAGCCTTTTCTACTAACACCAATATTTTATTGACATACTAAGCCGGTTTTTGGATGTGTTCGTTCGTTTGCAAACATTGTGCCTTTGAATGATAAAATTAATAGGTATATTACGCAGTTGGTCCCAGATAATGTCGTTAGATGGCGGTGTGACTACTCATTAAGCCAGGTCAGAGGGCTGGTGCGATGATTTGAAGATAGTCTGACAGATTGGGGGTAGCGTGTAGAGGCTGATAATGATTATGATCGAAACAAATTATGTTGATAAATCTGTTCTGTAGAAATTGGTTTTGAGGTTTAATTTCGAATTATTATACCAAATCAAAAATAACTGTAGGTAATTTAAATGACTATTAAAAACTATCTTATTAAAAAGCCGATTACTAAAATATTGTTGATAACTCAACAGTATTTTAGTTTTGTATTGTAGTACATATTTTATATGCAGATATTCCTGGTTTTGGGGTCATTTCTTATTGGTTGATAGGGAATTAGAATGGAGATCAAACTCAAATTTTAACTTAACATTTTTATTCAAAATAATTTCAGAATCAATTAACTCGTAATATTTTTGACTCTACCAACGCGTCAAAAGGTGTTGAGATGACGCAGCCAGAAATTCTACACCACATATCTTTTAAACAAAATAAAATATTTACAAAGTACAATTACAACATTGAATTAGGTACATAGCGTAACGTTATTGCCAATATCATACATTTTCGTAGTTAATATAAATCCTGAAGTTTATAGTACCAACGTTTTTTCATAGAAGAAATGGGACTTTTTCAGGTTTAGAATATCTTCTGGTATCTTATTATAATAGCGTATACCTACAGTGTCCCGTGAAATAAGTGTCGACCTTACTAAGTCGAAAGTATAAGAATATTATATTATTTCTATTCATAAATTGGAATTATGGTAAGTGATTTTATTGGGTCTTTTTTTCATATGCAAAAAGAAAGAGATATGAGATTATGTTAATTTAAAAATGCACCATTGAGCTCGATACATATTTGTATCTACCCAATCTCGTGGCCTTAGTCTCCATTAGGATTTTCCGAAATCTGGCTAAACTAAGAAACCGTATAGATGGTCAATGGTATCATTCAATCATAAGGGGTCATGGTTCTAATCCCACGTTATGGAAATGAGATGTTTTCATATAAAAAAATACACAGGTCAAAAACACTTACTTGATGACGTTAGTCACAAAAATTATCTCCTTTAAAGAGTCATCGTGTTCAGAATTTTTCTCAATTCCAGCATGGCTAGCATGTTACCCACGAAAAGGTGACCGACATGCGCGCTCTTTTTTGGCACACGTAAAATAACAAAGATGGAACATCTCGATTTTTATCGTTTTCTCGAGAGTGACATGCGAGGCCTACTGGAGATGTTCGATTATTAATTTTAATACAATTTAATTCAATTATACTTATTGCACGCCAATAATAAATAATGAAATAACGCTCGAAACGTGTAACATCCATGTGATTCCGGGATTCGAACCCGGAAAGTCGGCGTGGTAACCATTATACCAACTGGGTCGTCGAATAATCATTAAAATTGTTTATTTATAGGTAGAGTACCAGCGATTGTGAAAGTTAGTCAATATTAAAACAGCCTTTCTAACCTCAAATCGACCGGTTTTTTCGAATTTATTTACTCCATCTAATATTTTTTCCATTTCGAAAACGCCTCATTTCTTGTAAGTAAGCTAACCACTAATTTGCCTCAACCACACCCAGGACAATTCATACAAACTGGCTCACACTGACAACAAAAGTCAAGCACATGTATGCTGAGTAAGTGCGAGTGCGAGAAGAATACACTACTCCTTACTGTCGTCCACCACCCGTACCACAGAGAGGGGGTGAGGTCAACATTGGCGGGAAGCAGAGAGTGCCCGTACCGTACTGTACGTAGGTACTAGCTACTTGTAGGTACTGTGCCTCTACCAAATGGATTTCTGTTACTCAAATATTATAATAAATTATTATATACTATCTACTTAGTACTTATCATTTACAGTTATTTTAGGCCTGGCTTTTGATAGATAGCTATCATTGTATAAGCTTTGCAAGTACTATTTACTTTTATTTTAAATTTAAATTAGCGGATTCCTATACACCCTCTTAGAGGGTAGGCCAGTGCCCTGCAGTGGGAAGTATAGGCTGATGATGATGTGATTAGCGTATTTCTGCAATTGGTCTATTCTATGTTCATAGTTTGCAACCATTCGAGTGTCGACTGTTGGTTACCCGAATAAAAATTAGTTAAAATTTAATTATTATTAATAGTTTTTTTTCCATCAACTTGATATCTGTGGTAGATCATGCTGGAGAAATAGGTACAGAAGGCCGGCTCCATACAACGAGGCGTACAGGTGGTACTGCGATTAAAATTTTCGAACGGTTCGAACGGCTCGATCCAAAATCGTACTGAAATTTAAAGTTACTTGTACCTTGGGTCAATATTTAAAAAAAAATTGTGCTCCTGTATCGCTCGTTGTATTTAGCCAACCTTCTGCATCTATTTATATTGTGCTTATGCCCTGCAGTGAAATTAATAATGGCTGACGATGATGATTAGAAGGTATGTGAGTACGTTCAGTTTGAACTAATGGGTTTCCTTATGTAGCGCTAGCGCTACTTCAAAATTAATATCTCGCTGAATTTATGATTTTCGATAAATTGTGTAAGTATTGAAATTTAAAGTTAATCCACATAATTTGTTATGTACGTAGAGTATAGACTACCCATAACCTCATGATCCTTTGAAATTATGTAAATGTGCGCATGAGATGAATTTTATAGAGCCATCCACCTCATGTTCGTTTGCAGCTTGCGTCCCTATTTAATAGTTCATGGTGACAGTACATAGATGGCACTGTTACAAAAGAAACAATTTAAGATATTAATTTAATATTGTGAATATAAAAATAGTTTATATTTACACAGGATAAAAAACAAGTTATCGTGATTCGATCCTGTACTTAACCTTAAATATGATAACATCTGTTAAATAAAACAATCCAATATTAAAATAATGGTCTTGTTATTCACGAGTGCGATTTTGGAAAGTCATTCGTTGAACTCAGCAGTTGAAAATGACAAAATTACTATGAAAATATGCATCTTCATAGTAATTTTGACTGAAACCAAACCAAACCTCCACTCACAAACTTTAACGAAATATCGCACTCCTGAAGTATGATTTTGAAATTCTAATCAGCAGTAGAAAGACCAAAAGAAAGATGCATATCTCCATAGTAATTTTGACATTTTCAACTGCTGAGTTCAACGAATGAGTTTCAAAAATCACACTCCTGATTAAATTAAAAAGAACTCACAAAATTACTATTCAAAAGAAAAGATTGTAGAGAAAACAAAACTTTCGTTTGAAATGGTTTCCTGCTACTCAACAATAGATGGCGCTGTTCGTCGGCAGAAAGATTCGTCTGGAAAATTAAGCAATGTTTAAATTTATTTTCTTATGCACAACGTTTTTAGGAAAATTTAATGATGGTATGTATCAGTTACAAATAAAAAAAATTGTATGATCAAAATAAAAGTAGGTTTAGTTCTCCTAGTTTGTCCTAGATGGCGCTGTTCAGCTTCCCGACTACGCTGCTACGACTCGTAGCATTGCGTAGCGTTGTAGACTATTCGTAGACGACAATGTCAATATTTACTTACGTGCACCTTATTGTAAAACAATAGAGATGGTATTTGATTAATCTTTTGAAAAACACAACACTTGTTTTGAAATGACGTCTTATTTTTCATATTTACATCAATAGTAATGATCGTTATTGTCTTTATTTCAAAGGTAAATAAAGCCTTGAATATTATCTCTATTCATTTGTTTAGAAGTTTACACAGATGTAGGTATAAGGTAACTATTTATTTTAAATAATAAACAAGTTTATTCTTAAGATAAGGCAGCGACAATCGTTTTAATTTATTGTTGTCCATTCTTTGTCAAGGGTTTCATTGGTAAGGGTGCTTCTGAACCATTATCTGAACATTTATTATTATACAAGGTGGAAAAAAACACCCCAGTAATAAGTAAAGGGGTGGTCTAGATCATCAAACTGAACAACTTTTATAGAAATAACGTCGAAATAAAAAAAAACAGTATCATTTGAGTTAAAGTCGGTATCGGTAAGTACTGAAGTTTTGTATGACACAGTAGAATTTTTTTTCGATGTTAGCTCCATAGGGAAAGTTGTTCAGTTTGATGGTCTAAGCCACCCCTTTAAATATTACTAGGGTGTTTTTTTATACTCTGTACATAACATTTATAAAAGTATCACACATTATTTAATAGTTAATTACTACGTTTAAACATAATTTACATGGAAATTGCGATAGCGAAAGTGTAGTCATAGTCAGGATTTTTTTTTTTATTGTTCTGATGAAAGGAAGTGAGATAGAATTTTTAATTAAGAATTTAGGGTACAAGGTCAGTTTTATCATAAAAAAAATTATAAGTCTCCTCTACCTTATATAAATATCTTTTCCAAACTTATTTATTACCTAATAAGCTAGAAAACTGTAGTCTAACAACTTCAAGTGGTTATGCAATATTTTAAAATAATTATCTTAGAAGTAACTATGACTTGTGCTTGTTTCATCATCATCAGCAACCGTTAAAATCTATATGGTAGAACACGAAGAGCACCATGGTGTACACATTTGCAATATTTCAACCTTGACTGCTTTCTCCTTCTTGTGGCGCCATCTCCTATCGGAGGTTTACTATCATTAGGGTTATCATAATGGTGAGGCAGTGTTCATACTGAACCATTCACACAGGTTCTTAAGCCAGGAAGTCCTTCTAATCAAAATATGTTTTTAACGCCTTTTTTACTTAAATTATGCAACCTTCGGCGTCGTTCAAGGCTATGGCATGACTTTAACTACGTTCAGTATTTAAACCAATCTCACGCATCGAAATAAGTAATTTGATCACAATTCAATGTCAAGTTTTTTTTGGAGGGCTGAATCGAAAACCATTTCGAAAGAATTGTCTCAATAATAATATTTTCTATGTCAGAGATTTTAAAATGAAAGGATTACAGATCTTTAATAAAATATGTTCGTTTTTCGGTCCGTCCGTCAGTGACGTGACGTCACTGGAAAACCTGTGAACTCCTTGGTAAACTTAAAATCAACTTAAAATAACTGGCCATAAAGAAAAAAAAAATTTACAATTTATGAATTTGACATTTGATGTTGCCGTTTCTGTTTCCAGCATAGAGTTAGAAAGAGTAGGCAGGTGATTTTTTTTTGCACAGCAGTAATTGTTCTCCATTTTCTCTCCACCATTTTTGCGTTTAGAGATTACAGATCAAAATAAATTAAACGTTTAATTTATATTGATAAACTCGATGAATCGCAATAAAATGAAATAGGTGTCTTTAAGTTATGTCTTCTATCCGTAAAATGAAGACCAAAAAAAAACTTGACATACCGAATTCCAGAAAAGTTGCATACTTTAACGTAGACTCAATAAGATGTCGACTTAAACGGCTATAAATATAGAAACATCTACAATACATGAAGGCTAAAGAAACCTTTGAAGTTCTATGAGGAATTCATGTGCAAGCAAATAATTGACGTAAAAGATTCACTGATTCACCTAATTTTGTTTATTGTCATAAATATACTCGTATATGGAACATATGGAATACTCGGAAATCTAGTTCGAGACGATTTGATTCTATCCATCCATATTACATACTCACATCTATACTTAATATTGAATAGAGATCAAAATCATTATCATTTATAGTACTTATTGCATTAATAAATTTGAGGAATTGAATCGATATCGAAACTCGATCTTAAGGATATTGAGATACGGTCATGTTTAAAGCAAAGTTCTTTAAAATATAACAGGTTGATGTTGTGGCTCATCAAGTAAAACACATCATAATTTTTCTTATCTGAAAATATTCTTCTCATTAAATCATACACGTAAATCCAAATATCTACACTATTTATATTATAGTGAAGTTTATTTTAAATTATTGGTAAATTGATGAGACTGATTTTCTTATCGTATTGACAGCAAGCCCTGATGTCAGAGTTGTTTCAGACCGCCTTACGGGCTTTGACGTGGTTTTTTATGTAATGACTACTACCACCAGAGAGAGACCAGCCGGGACCAACGGCTTAACGTGCCATCCGAAGCCAGGAATCATCTTTCTTTTCAGGCAATCAGGTGATTCAGCCTGAAATAACCTAACCAACTGAGGAAAAACGTACAAAGTGACATAGCAATAGTTGTCCCCTATGGAAATCGAACCCATGACCTCCGTGTCAAGAGCCCAATGCTCTTAACCATTAGACCACGGAGGTAGTTAATGTATGAGGCGGAATCAAAATTAATTAAACATTTTATTTAGAGACCTGTTAAGAATAAGTGTATACATTATTTATATAAGATATAAAATGACTAGACTTTTTAGAAGAATTAGTTAGGATATTTTAGAAAACTCTAAAGTTTCTTCGACAATATTAAGCTTTCAGTTGAATGGATTTTGCACTAGCCTTTTCTAATCTAAACTATTATAAAACTGTAAAATAAGTGTATCATGTAAATATTTACAAGAATAAGACTGCGATATGGTTTTAGCCGTCCCTAACTCCTAATCACTGGTTTGTTTGTTCTAGCATCACGCTAAACTACTGAACCGATTTTGATGAAACTTTTTTGGTCTGAATGCTTATGATTTGACTTAAAATCTGGTTATATAACTAGTGCAGACGATATCGTGGGTAAAATTTATTAACAATTTTTTTTTTAAATTCTTTTTGTATTCCGTAACACGACACATTCGTAAATGTATGCTTGAATGATAAAATTAAAAATCTGCTAATATGTCTAATTTTCGGCCGCAAGTTCAAATACCTAAACCTGTTAGTAGGCAATTGCTATCCGAACTTTCAGCGAATCCTAAAATTATCAAATATATTTTCCATCCAATGAACAAAAAACGTAAAAATTTAAAAACCTCAATATAACATCGAAAATTAAAACTAACATAACTGTTTATTGGCTGACACGCAAAACTGGATTCGTGATTAGTGAACGTCAGTATTATGTACGAATTCCCTTTGTCCCACAGCTCTATTTGCTCAGTATATAGCGGTGACATCTCATTATGTACAGCTCTAGTACATAGGCAGTCGCGATCAACTATCTAGGACGATTCACGCAAAAATCTAGTGCTAGGTGCTTGCCCCCGACGCCGCCCGCACACACGCACCTGCCTACCCCGCCACACACGCAAAACGTCAAGGAGAGAAACTGCGTGCTAGAAAAAGACAGAAATAAAAAACACCCGTTGGTGTGAGGCGCTGCCCCCAAAAAAAGCACCAAAAACGCGATCTGCGCAACTTTCCGGCGCAGAATCGTTAACGACACCCGCTCTCTTTATCGTATACGCCGTGCCTCCTATATTTCTATTTTTTCTCCATCTACTATCTGGCGTAAGACTGTTTCTAACGCACACAAACTTCAACCTTACCGGTGAAACATAAGAGCGACACTCGCGGAACAATTTCATGGCGTTTATTTTCCCCGCCAGCCGAAAGACGCACACATTCGCACCGGAACAGAAATAACGATCGCATTTTTGACCGAAAAGGACAGACAGATGGCTGAAAAGAGAAGAAAAAAATGACGACCATTTTGCTTGGCGGAGATACGACGCCGCCGAGGTGAGGTTATGTATGCTATCTTTTTTGAGAAAAAAACCAACCAAAACAAATCCACGTGGCCGGGTGTTATGACCGAAGCGGGAAAAATTCTCCCGCGCGCTCAGAGATGCCGTTACCGGCGCCGTTTTTTTCAGAAAGCTTTTTAGTTGTGGAAAAAATTACGTGGTGGCGCTTTTGTCGCGATGTTTTTAAAGTTCATTGAGAGGCTGAGGTACTGAACTGATTCGGTTAGCTTTTGTTTTGAAAGCTTTTCTGACTAGATTCCTGTTATCAATGAAACAAATTTCAATGAAAGTCTTGTACATACCTACTCATGGAAGAATTTTCATTAAGGAACGTTCGTTACTATTTTACCAACAGTAGATGCCTACCTTTGTTCCTTGACTAAGTACCGTAAATTGAAATGAACAAAAACGTATTGGCTGGTCACCATAGGCTCAAAAACTATTTTTTTTATAGTATTGTAGCCGTGTGGTTCTGGCATATGACCACCACATTTCTTCCCGTGGGTGTTGTATAAGACGACTGAGAAATAAGGTTTCTAGTGCAGTGTATTTGTGAACGAAAGGCTAGCCACCTATCACGACTACACACGTAATTAATTACATCATCAAAACTTTAAATATACCTACTAAAGGTGTTCCTCGCAGTTGTAGTTGTACTACAACTGCATGCTTAAAAAGGTTGTTAGTACTTGTAGCAAAGTTTCTGTCCACCCCGAAAAGGAAAGGTCGTGAGTTTATGTATGTATATTATTGTATTAAATACGTCATACAATTGAAAAGATTTCTATACAGGGTACTTCACATACGCATCAGAATGTCTTCTAAAAAGGAAAATATTACGATATTTTCCTTCATCGTTTGAGACTAGTGGTATTACAGTACATAAGCTAGAAAAAATCATTGGTATTTGGCATGTCGTCCGTGCGGATTTGAACCCGGACTCCCATGATTGAGTGTCTATGCCTCTCCCCACGCTCCAAAGTAATTTTAGTAGAAATTAATTAAACTCTGCCTCTTCGACAATGGCCCACGCTACGACGAGAATTCTTAGGGGTTGAGTTTGAGAAAATGTTTTCTTAGTATATTACATTATAAAATGAGTTTTCTATCTACATTTCCCAGTATATTAGGTCAAAGTCAAAGTCAATATAATTTATTCAATATAGGAGCTTGCAGCACACTTATCAAACATCAAATCTTTTTTAAAGCTACCACCGCGTCGGAACGTGTTGTCGCTGTAGAGAAGATGCGGCCAGAAACTCTACAAGGCTGGGCATTCATGACAATAAGGAATCTCTATTAGGCTATTATTAAAGATATTAAAGAATACTCTATTCTGGGCTGGGCTGGCATTCAAGACAATAAGGAAGTTGAAGGATACTTCAGAAGTTTTCTTGTAATTATTATTACTTTTTGCCTGTTTCGTATTTATTTGCATCCGCGCTCATTAAAATAACTTGTCAAATTAAAGATTGAAAGACTAAGTCTCGGGCGGGATTTGAACCCGCAATGTTCTAAACCGGTGGAATTCCGTCCTGTGTGGCAGATTATGTCTATGCGCTATACCCTAAGTTAAGACCTTATTGTACCATATTCTTGCAAATAAATGAGTTCTATTCTATTCTATTATATTCTATTCTATTCCGTTTTCCAATTACGCCACAGAGAAAGCTACCCACACGGCTGTAACATGTTTATAATCAATAATATTTGAAATTAAAATAACTCGGACTTTATTTGGATAACGCCTCCATCTCTAGGACATGATTATAGAAATTTCCTACACGGAGCAAAATATCTACAACAACATACAACAAACATCTAGATATAAATATCTAAAATATCAAAACTATTATTTAATTTTAGCAGACTTTACTGGAATTTATGTTGTTATAAATCGAATTCTAGTGGATTTTATTAAAATCTACTTCAAACAACGAATTTTCAAGTAAATTTTGCTATTATAGGTACTAGTAAATATTTTTCTCCGTGTTTGTCTATAAGGATAATTCGATTTGTAAAGGGGATTGATGATGTATATGATGCGTTTTTAATGAAGATAGTATTTCTATATTTTTAGTGTGCATAATAATTATAAAGAGATTATAGACATTTATTTAATCAAGTTCTTAATGTTATAGGCATAATTATGTCAAACAGCAGTTGCGAAAGCAAAGCATTTTATGCCCAAATAAGAAAATAATTTGTGATGTAAAATAAAACAACATTTTCGGTAAACATTTTTATTAAATCTTTTTATCGTTATAAATTACCCTAAGTACCTATATAAGGTCTTACTAAATTAGCTGAAACTATTTTAAGGGGATGATCAGACCATCAAACTGAACAACTTTCTCTATGGGACCAATATCGAATTCGCGAAAAAAAACAACAGCTTTTATTGGACCACAGATTTCGCGATTTCGATATTGGTCCCATAAAGAAAGTTGTTCAGTTTGATGGTCTGATCATCCTCTTAAAATAGTTTCACCTAATTTTGTTAGACCTTATATATTCTTAGAATTTGTACCTTCAATAAATTTTTGCGTTCATCAACTGTCTCGATAATTTTGTAATGTGTAATTTATAATGATTCATTATTTCAATCTATTTATTTGATTTGGGTGTGATTTGAATTTCTTCTAATTGTAAAATTTTTGTATTTTTCCGTCTTATTCTTGCATAATAGGAACAAAAAGACTTAATTCTTAATTTTATAGGTAGGTGTCAACGTAATTTGTTACTGTCTTAAATCACTCAGCTTACGTACCACGTAGCTTACGATGCGATACTGATTAAGTGTTACTGTTGCAACACTCGTAATCAGTATCGCGTCGTAAGCTACGTGGTACGTAAGCTGCGACGGGCCACGTATACGTAGCATTTTTTCTCAGTGTAACGTCGTTAATGAGAAAGCAAAAATTTTTTGCCTGTCATGTCTTTGATTATATTCGTTGCGGGTTCCAAGACAGATTAGACTCTTCCACGGACTCGATGGACTTCTCTATCTTGTGTTGTGAGTAGTCGCCGCTGTTGAGCCAGGTTTACATGAGCTACTGTTGAGGGCCTATACCGTGTCTATAATCTTTTCTTACAATGCACTAATTAATACCTATTGCTACAGATGAGCTTAGGAAGAAGTAGTATGAAAGCGCAATAGGAGCGTAAGCGAAAGCGTTGCGCAGCGCTTGATGTAAAGCGAAGCGAACAACTAGATGCTTACGCTTATCGACGATACAGGGGAGCGTAGAGATGCTAGGTCAGGCAACTGAAATGTTAGAAAATTTTAACTGATTATTAGACAGAATATGATAAAATGAAATGCTTATATAAACACAAGCAGTTGTCAGTCAACAATTTGGCACTTAAATCTGATGATTGGTCATTAATAATTATTTGAGATTTAAGTGTATAGAATTTCAATCAATCTAATCAATTCAACTCAAAAATCAAAATGTTTTATCAAAATAATATCATATGGATAGCTTTCTGACGTAATTTTTGACTCTACCACCGCGTCGGAAGGTGTTCCGTTGTAGAGAAGATGCGCCCAGAAACTCTACAACACACATCTTTTAAAAAAATATATACAAAGTACAATTACAAATACAATATTGAATTACATAGTGTTACATAGGAAAGACCAGACATTTTGGTCATTCATATAAGCATCGTTTTTATAGTAAACATTTTTTACAGAGGAAGTGCTTAAAATGGGACTTAAACTTTGGTATCTTATTATATAATCAGCTGACATTATCTCACTGCAGAGCAAAGGCCCCCTTTTTTCCTTAGTCCAAAAACATGTATCTTTAACGATTGCTTCGATCTCCGAAGCAACCGTTCACACACCTCATACAAAAACAAATAACGAAAATGTACATCTTACCATTACGTAGGTATCTTCAGTTAAGAAACTTCTTAGAGATTGAAACGCAGACATCGCGGCAACGTAGCACAGCCAGTTCCTGAAATAAGAATTAAAGTACCAATTTAACGATCAAATTTTATTTCGGGCATAGGCCCACCACACATTCCCACCATAGTAACTGCTGTAAACAAGAACGACCACCTACAACACTAGACAATGAAGTCCAGCGGGCCCACGGAAAGTTTCTGAACTGTCTGACAGATTTGATTCATACTTGTTATTTGTTAAATACGAAAATAATTAAACTCACATCATCAGTTTGAAATTCCAGCAGTGATGACGACATGATGATGCTTTTGTTGTCCAACGTTGTGACACGATGAGTGGATCTGTAAATGTGAAAAACAAAGGTCTTTATAAACTAGACTTTACTTTGACTAAATAAATACATATCTTGGACAATTATTATTTAGATTATTTAGTCCCAATTAAAGTACTAGAATCTAGCCCGGACTTGTATTATGAATAGGCTATGTTCTTTCTCTGATACCTAATAGCACAGAGTACTATAATTATGCTAATAGTTAAATTTTAATGAAATCGAAATGATGTTTAGTTATCAAACTTTACAATTTATACTTCTTATGTATGTGTTACAACGAAAAAAAAATGTGCCTATGGTACTACTTAGTAGAACAGTAATTATGACGCTAACACTGATATAGCAATAAAATTATTCAGTTCTTACAAAGTCAGCAATTTTTGTGCATTACTTTTTTAATAAAACTGATATGAGATGTCTCTTTTAATTAGTAAAATATCTATAAACAGTTGGGTAACAAATATAATTTATTTAGATACGTTTTATCTAACCGTGTAACTTTGATGTATGGCAGCGAATGTTGGGTATGGCAGAAGAGGAATGAATCAAGGATAAATGCTGTCGAAATGCGTTCTTTGCGCAGTATGTACGGTTTGACTTTGAATGATAGAAAAAGAAACAGTGTAATTAGAGAAAAGTGTGGACTGAAAGAGGATATAGTGACAAGGATTGAAAAGGGAATGTTGAGATGGTTTGGTCATGTGGAAAGGATGAGTGATAGTAGACTGACGTATGAAATATATAAAGCGAGAGTGAATGGAACAGTCGAAAGGGGTCGCCCTAGACGTAAGTATGTAGACCAAATTGACAGCCTACTTAAGAAGGGTCAGATCAAAAGTACCCGAAACCGACGAGCCTGTATGAAACGACTTATGACTGTGGAAGAGGCAAAAGAGGTATGTCAGGATCGTAGTCGATGGCGATCAATTGTCTCTGCCTACCCCAATGGGACACAGGCGTGAGTATATGTATGTATGTATGTATGTTATCTAACCGTTTAAAATGCGGATATGTGCCTCAGTCATATGAGTATACCTATGTGATAAGATTATCTTATACAGAATGAAATTGAAATCAATTACTTCGTCAACATAGTAAAAGTGGTTTATACTTTAATCTGTAGTCTTAGTTTCAATTGATGCCAAAGATATCAATTCCATTCTAGAACTTAAAATCAATGATTAAAATACTTAAATTTATATTTCATAATCTACACTAATATTCACTGATGATGATATATCAAAAAGAGGGAGATTGCCTCTGGGGCTCGTCAGTTTTTTATGGGTGGTTAAGGGTTAAATTCATTTGAACAATAAAATATTAGATTACAGTCGATTTTGTAAAGAATTAGAGCATTAAGAGAAGTTTATACTGAATGCGTAAATGCGCGCTGCATACAATCGAAGTATACTACTACGCATATTTTCAATACTAACCAATTAAAGTCAATGAAATTTTTCAGCAACAATCTAGAACCTAGATTAGGTTCTATGCTTGTATGAAGTCATATTTTCGTTAAAATATACAGTTTTAATGCTAGGATTAATTTAAGTATGGAATTTTTGTATGGAAATCTTTGAAGCACTGTAACTTTAAAAATATACATTTTAACGAAAATCTGACTTCGTACAGGCATAGAGATTAGATTGTAGATTGTATCTGCATCTTTCATTGACTTAAATGTTTAGTATTGAAAATATCACCAGACTTCGTTTGTATGGAGCGCGATCCGAATTATATTCCCTTAAAATGTACATTTAACAACTACAGTAAACCTACATCATATCTTGCAATTAAAATACGTCCATAACTCCGAATATGTTGAAACTTTGAGTACTAGGTATAAATGAACAAATGACACTCTGGAGTATTTTAAATGCACTAACTTTGGGACTAATGTCCTATTAATGAGTAAAATTTTGGTTATAAAACTGACTTTGGATTTAAATTAAGTAGTGAATTTATTTGAATCTATGGTTTACTTCATATTTTTATTAAGGCGCAATAGTAGGACGAAATACCTTGGAGGCATCTTTTATTTTTCATTTTTCGACTAGATTTATGCAATTTACCAAAACCAATTTTTCTTGAATAATTTATCTAGTGAAATCATAAATTGAATACACGATTGGAATTACTTCACTCGATAGAAAATCGTCACAAAGATGACGTATTTTCATGTATGTTCAAACATTTTTCTCGTTTTAGATGAACTTAAAATAGTTTCAGATTTTTGGTCTTATGGACTTACATATTCACCAATAGTTTATCTAGTGAAATCATTAAAAAAACGATTTACTATTATTATGATGTCTTTGAAATTTCTCAGCTTGCGCTGGTATTTTTGGTATGCCATTTACGGGACAAAGCCAAGTAAATGACATATTAGGAAATACTACATTCTTATATCACTGGCTTCTTCGTCTATTTGTAAAAACTTTCTTACGATTCGACACGTATTCAGTATGGCGGCTTTTTGGAGTTGTATATTATTATTATTATTATTTATTTTTATTAATAAAAATGTCAATAGTTAAACACTAAGGGGGGTTCCTTATACAAGAAACTAGTTTTATCATCATTTTTTGTTCTCGCTCTATCGTAAAAACGGTAACACATACAAGCGTCAAACTTAGTGTGATTATAGACCAAACTCTACAGTATAACAACATATAATAAAAACCGGCCAAGTGTGCGTCGGTCTCCCGCTGAAGGTCCCGGAGAAAATAAAATTACCATAAGTTGATATGTTGTGGAACGGAACCCTCGGTGCGTGAGTAGCCCGACTCGCACTTGACCGGTTTTATTAGGTAACTGTTAAGCCTAAATTTTGATAAATCCAATGTACCTTAGGTAAAAATCTAAACCTATAGGTATGCACAGCATAAATCCCGATATTTTTTTCTCGATTTGTAATCGAATTAACATGCCCCTATGCTAATTGACATTAATAACCGATCAAATCCGGAAAAAACCAGCCTACCCTATTCTGATTCGATTATCTTGAGCAAGGATAAAAAACGTTTATAAAAATGAATTTTGAACCTTAGGTGTAGTGGCTGTTAGTGTTTAATTGCAGCTTTTCATAGGAAAATACTTTTTGTAACATGTGTCTGAAGACGAAAATGAAATTAGGATCTCATCTACATAACTGCCGAATTTATATTCAATTTAATAAAAATGTTATAAAACCATTGTTTTGTTTGTGATCAAAGAACAGATCTGAAAACGTTGATCATGAAATTGACGAAACATTTTAAAAACAGTAATAAATTAACGATTATGCCCTTTATTAGTAAGAGATAGCCTACAAAGGGATATTAAAAATGTTTTTCAAACATCATTTATAAATTCGAGAAAATACTTTTTCTCTGCATTTACTAAATTCGAACAATAAACAAAAGACCTTCTTAATGACAACCAAAAGACCCTCACTAAAATTTGATCATTGAAAACAACGCCCTATATATAAGTATAGTAGGTATAAAGGGGGTAGAAAGCTGATGTTATACAGGACGACAAGTTCTGGATAAAGCGTAAATATATCGGGGTGTGAGTGTAGTTTTGGTCGAATTCGCGAGAGAGTGTGGGCGGGCGCGCGGTCTGCTACGTAGTACACGCTAAAAATAACCATGAAGTTCAGAGAAATGATTGGTCAATTGTCACATGTCACAAAACTTATTAGCACTAACCACGAGATTTTTGTGTTAAATCACTAGCACTAACTTTTCCTACTCCTCCTATCTTCTTTGATTAATTGCGGGTTCCAAGACAGATTAGAGTCATCCCCGGGCTCGCTGGACCTCATTGTCTAGTGTTGTGAATGGTCGCCACTGTTGATCTTGGTTTACAGGAGTTACAGCGGTGAGAATGTATGGTGGGCCCATGCCCGTTAAAAAAAATAGCTCTAACAAAATTCACTACCGATCAAATGGAAAGGGTATAACGAACTGTTTCAATTATAATTCTGAATTGAATAAAGAAATGGCTGTTTGAATCTACTTAAAAAACCGTGTGAAAGTTCAAAATTTACTATTTCACAAACATTTCGACATAAAGTTTTTAACAAAGAAACATGGTTAAATTCACATAATCAATAAACTAAAAATTTGAATTAAAATAGAATAAAATTAGAAATCTTTAGGGAGATACAGAATTCTTGAACCGGTCCCCGTGAGATCGTCCGGTCAGAGATCAATTGAGATTGTAATGAGATGACCGTTCTCACAATCACGCATGCGCCGACCTTGACACGATGGCTAGCCCTCTGACTTGACCGTTGATCTTTTGTTGTCAGTAGATACCAGTTTTGAAGAAACTGGATGAGATGTTTTCATTTTCTAAAAGGGTGACTTGTGTGTAAAGTTCGACTTTTCTCGAATAAAGCTAGAGTTTACAAATCTAACGTTATAAATTTCGTGATCCATAATATTATTTAAGTTCCCTAAATAACATTTTGCAATGTTTAAACACTTACAGTGGGTACTAAAAGGCTACGAAAATTAAACTTTATAGAAAATTACAATCCGCATCGCAGTCTTCGTCATAGTTAAACTTCGTCAAAATACAACGAACTAAACAAAAGACTGCCAATAAACAATAAAGTTATATTTAAACTGATGTTTTGAAGATTTATTGCGAATTTTCGCTTGTTCTACTTTCGGACTGCTTGAATTCACATCATGGTGGTGGTGAAGGCGGATCACTTGAGGACGGACCTTTGCATGTGTGAGTTGTACACTCATACATATCCGCTAAACTCCTACTTTGTATATATTTACACGTATTAATCAAAATGTGTTTGTTTTATACATGCTTGTTTCTTTGATTATATTTTGTGTTGCTGAAATGTCTTCAGTTATTATATTATGTATGTTAGACGATCAATAACTCTTATTAAGAGAGAACTTGAGTTTGAACTAGGATTTCAAACGAATTATTAAACCTTAATTTTGTAAATTACGGTGATTGTTTGTTTGACTTTTATTGGAGAATATATTATTCAATATGTAGAATAGGTAGGCTGAAGAATTTATAGTGCAGGCGGAGTATGTAGAATAATATTATGATTGGCGAAACAAATTATTACAAAAAGCCAAAATTATCTTGAAAGACTGATGGCTGCGGGGAAATATTTATTGATTAATTAGAAGAAAGGTTTTAGTAAATAACACTTTAACTACAGTCATTGGTACTTTACACCTCAGTCGTATAACCCTTCTACCTAATGCCATAGAGAATTACTTTGTCTATCCTAATGATATATTTAAATAAAACTCATAAACTATTCTCTATGTCCAAAAAGCTTACCTAGAGAAACAGTACCTATAACTTAACGAATCTAATCCCAAACGGATTCACTCAACATAGCCCGCGGCGTACATATATTACTGTTTGCATGTGTGGGTGTGTCAGTGTGTGTAAGGCGAAGTTAGATCGTCCACACTTTACCGCGGGCCTCAATAGGAGCTGTACAGGCGCAGGCGAGATTGGTTAGACTTTTGACAAAGGGTACATTTTCGATTTAGCTTGGAGATGCCAAGCCTATAATACACAGCAGGTTCCAAGACAGATTAGAATCGTCCCTGGGCTTGCTGGGCTTCATTGTCTAGTGTTGTAAGTGGTTGATCCTGGTTTACAGGAGTAACGGTGGGAATTTGTTATAATAAGTTTGAGTTGACATATAATTATTCTTCTGTAGTGTTCTGCTCATCAATTTATTTGGTAGAAATATGTATGTATGTATGTATATGCTCACGACTATTTTCCCCGAGGGGGTAGTCAGAGATGTTCTGAAATCTCAGAGCATCCACGTTTCACCAGTAGTACCGAAATCCTGTCCAGTGTGACGGGGGGTGAGCCCGTCGCCACTTATAATGGACAGTGGGTACAATACATGCCTCGAAATTGAAGCATGCAGGTTTCCTCACGATGTTTTCCTTCACCGAAAAGCCAGTGGTGTTACAAATCGTACATAAATTCCGAAAAACTCATTGGTACGAGTCGGCCTGGACGGGGATCGAACCATCGCCTCCTGCACGGCAGGCAAGGTTACTCGCCACTAGACCACAATATACAATTGAGAATTCAAAATTTGTTCAAATGGTAATGGAATTTGGCTTGAGACGAAGAGCAGCTGTAACAGCTCAATTGTCTGTATATATTTCGAAAGTTTGCTTTTACCATCAGTTTTTTCGTCCTGTGACTTATCACTATTTTTTCATCAAAATCAGTCATGAAATTTTAAATTGATATAAACTTCATTCGACACTTAATATCAATATAGCTTTTTATGATATTTTTTAAAGTATGACTTAAACTTGAACTTAAACGTGGTCTTAAACTGGTTAAAGACCGTCACATATCTCTTTCCCCCAAAAATCCACCAGTATCCAAAAGCTCCTGCCCCTATACCTTGGTCAGCTTCTAACATCATTAATCTAACTTTCGTGCTACCCTTTATAATAGTTCGGTCCGTTCCCAGGGGTTGGGTGGGGGGTGTGAAGTCTAAGGGGTGGGGTGGTTATTAACATACGAATTTGGAGCCGTCGACGCCAGCCTTCTTCTTGAGGGGGGACGAATTTAAGTTTTGCGTCATGTATTGATCCGGGCCTTTCTATGCGATGTTTTAGGTTATCGGGGGATTAGATGATTTTGGAGAGGTTTTTAATGAGTTTAGTTAGTGTTTATGTCTAGTTTATGAATATACCTATGTAGTTATTATTTCGCAATACTTAGAATACGTTGGAATACATTTGCATGTGCTGTAGCGTTGGTATCTATTTTATTTATTTAACTGTATTTCGTTAGATTTGAAAATGAGCGCCAGTACAAGGGTGGTCTCAACGAATTAATTTTATCTTTTCGACTCTCGAATAGGTTTTGTTCTTCGAAGTTATGCATTTTATAAGAACTGAAGTTTTCTGGACGAGCGCGCTTATCTACACTTCTAAAACATTTGACATGAAACCAAAGCGAATGCGCAATCGTAGCGTGAATTATAAACAATTCAATGTTTCTTAAAATTCTAAGTTCATATCTCGAAAACGAAATGAGATAGCGGAATAATAAAAAAAACCCTAGGGATATGACTTTGCGCTATATTTAAAAAAAAAAAGATTTTCGTATAACTGGTGGTTATTCAAAAGTTTGTACCTTTGTGAAAAATTTAATTCAGTTTATTTGGCAGAATCATTTTCAATGTACCCGAAGGTCGTGGAAGACACGAGATATTTTTATTTACTCAAAAAGAATAGACAAATAAAATTAATAATAATAAATTAAATAAATAATACTAAAAAAAATTGTTTGTAATTTTTGATATTTATGTTGTTTTTGTGTACAATAAAGTATCTAAAGAATAAACATATAAACACATAAACGTATGCTCACGACTATATTCCCCGAGAGGGTAGTCAGAGATATTCTGAAACCTCAGAACATCCACGTTTCACTAGTAGTACCGAAACTGTCCAGTGTGACGGGGAGTGAGCCCGTCGCCACTTGTAATGGGCAGTAGGTATGCCTCGAAATTGAAACATGCAGGTTTCCTCACGATGTTTTCCTTCACCGAAAAACTCATTGGTACGAGTCGGCATTGGTATCTAAAGAATAAAAACAATTTTTTTACAAGAATGAGACGGGTACAAAAAGCAGTCTTATCACATTACATTGCGTTCTATTTTTGTCCATAAAACCCACTCATGTCATTATAAAAAGGGAATTCTGATCAAATTCTGATCGTTATAAAACAAAACAAAACATGTATGTTGAAACAAACACAGTCTTCCAAACAAGCTGTTGAGGGCATTAGATAGAACTGATTGGATCTCAGTGGAGAGGAAATGATGCAAAAGGACATCGGTGATATGGAATCAATTTGTATGCCGATGCCGGCCGCCTCCGCAGGTAGTGCCGGATTCTGGTACATTTTATTATTTAGCTGAGTATTCTACAAGTTTGATAAGTTTATTAAACAAAATTTAATAATAAAGATAAAGATAAGAAAAGAAAAATATTCTTTATTTGCACGCAAATACACAAAAAACAACAAGCGTTAATAAAAGCACAGACCATTAAGCTCATTGGCTGTAATAAGTTTCTTGATTTAGTAACTATTAGTCTCTGCCTACCCCTGTGGGATAGTGGCGTGAGTATATGTATGTATGTAGAATCTGAATACAAATATAGGGTCCAACTTAATATGCAGACACTTTTTGAAGGGGACGGTCAGACCATCAAACTGACCAACTTTCTCTATGACACCAACATCGAAATCGCGAAAAAAAAACTGCTGTCCCATACATTTGGCTCGAGTAGGTTTGCACTTTTGTATAGGATATGTGATTTTTTTTCGCGCGTGAAAGTTGCTCAGTTTGACGGTTGAAATTTCAGCATATTAAGAAGGACCCTATATGTGCGTATTCGCTTCTAATAGTAATTAAATCTGTATAGGCCCTATACAGATCTATTTAATTTAATTACTATACTTATAGGCCGTCACTCACGAAATATGGGTGAGAGTGGGCCCTGTGCGAATCGGTGGAGGCAAGTTAGTGGTCAACATGCTTTTAGAGAATTTAAGAGGAAAGGTGGTCTGCAAGAAATTTGAAGAATAGGTTTTTAACAGATTCTGTCGTGCTGTTTCCGAGCAACCGAGCTTTCTATGCGAAAGTAAAAACTGCAGCACAGACAGATTTTGCCTACATAAAACAGATGAAATCACGATTTCGTATTCCCCTGTTTCCTCCTACAAAACTAATCCGATTAGAAAATGTTCTTTCAAGAATAATTTGCATCGATGTCTACATGTTTTCCTTTTATTATTTAATTTGCTTGCCTGATGTCTGAACACAATGATAAAGTTCTTATAGTACTTAATTTATGAAAAAAACATATGCCAGAGGATACATATATTGTATGGTAACAAATATTTGCTCTAAGTGTCATTAACTAAACGGCACCCGGCTTTCCTCTTAAGTAGTTGCTTATTATAAGAAACAAAAATAAAATAGAGGTGTAAATAGAACGAAATCCGTTAACACTAGAGAGGCGACGGAATCCGATGTCCACATCTTTTGATCTCAGATCCGTGCCGGCTCACTGACTCGACCCGATGTCTCCAATGAACTGGTTAGAGAATCTGTACCTACTCTGTATGTTTCCTGAGTATAATAATGCTTCGGCTTTATTGATGTTACATAATGTTTTAATAATTAAAAGTGGCGGCAGGGTCACTACTTGTAGGTAGAGCTAGCATATACCGCCCACGATAAAGTGACAAAATGAGATGACCGTCCTTCGCGTTCTCTTTCGTAACAAAGACATGGGTACGTCTTCATTTTGGTCGTTCTTTCGGTGCTGGCATGCTAGGACCTCTGGACAGAGTTGGGACGCTTCTAGTAAAATGTGGATATTCTAAATATACAGGTGTAAGTGACAGCCTAGCAAATACTGAAACGATGAATTCAGACTATCAAACTGAACAACTTTGACTATGGAGCCACCCTCAGGAAAAGCGACAATAAATCAGCTTCTCCATACAAAACAGCTGTACCTACTCGACTCAAATGTATGGAGCAACTGATTTTTTTTCGCATTTCCTGAAGGTCCATACTGAAAGTGGTTCAGTTTGATGGTTTGAATCTGCTAGGGTGTCAGTATTTGCTAGGCTGTCACTTTACACCCTGTATTTAGAATCTATCTGACTTGCAGAATATATTCGAGAGCATAATTATGAATTAAAGAAATCAATGAAATCCTTTATTGTGTTTGGTTTTCAGGTGCATAATACTGTTCACATTGCAATATAAAGTAATATGGCTAACCTAACCCTTTCTTTCCAGACTTGCACAAAGCATTGAAGTACGACCTCTCCCTTACTTGTCAGAAGCGGCCGCGACCGCGTGTCCTACAGTGGGACATAAGTATTTAATATGCTTACGATGAAGCTTTCGTAGACCAGTGGCAGCACTGTCTAAGATCATCGACAGATTGAAGACCCAAGAAAAAAAATCAATGTAAAGTAGAAGAGTTTGGATGTTATTTGCAAGTAAAATATCACCGTCAAAACAATCTTCATTGGATTAATATTTAAAATACTAGTCTATCTACACTAGAATCTATCTGAAAACGGCCATGATATTTATCCATCTTTGTTTCTTAATTAAAGCCAGTTATACAGAATATTAATTGTACCTAAAGTCCCCAAAATAGTCAAAATTAATTTCACGAAAACGTCCTATCTACCCACTACCAACACATTCACAAAAAGGGTCCTACTTGAAAATCCCTTGACTATTCAAGAAATTGCGAGCCACGGCCAAATAACGTTCTAACATTTGCGCCCTTATTTGACGATCCCGTCCCCTTCCTTGCCACCACCCTACCCCTTGCAAATTACGTACATATTTGGATGAACATAGGGTGTTGAGCCGCCAATAAATAAGACACACGAGTAGAACTTGTAACCTCATTGAGTCATTGAGCCCGATTTTCTACGAAAGTAAAATTAGTGTAATAAGATATACGAGTAGAATAGGGTATTTGTCAGGTTTTTAAAAACTGTTCTATGTTAATCACTGATGTCTAAGGTCTCTATAGAAAATGTATTTTTTACGTTCCATTACATACAGTGCAAGAAAAAACGAAAACAAAAAATGCTATTTAAATATCCCACGATAACGCTTTTCCTGACGATAATAATAAGCAGGTGACGTCACGATGACGTTAACATTGTACGACACTTACACTTTACACGCAACTGTTTACAAGCAGTTGACGTCATCAACCACTCAGCCAATCACAGTCGTTTACGATCACGTGATTAAAGTAGACAAAAAAATTATTGTCTTTGTCGATTTTCTCTTAAAATATACAGTATTTTTATTAACTGACTAAATAGTTGGTTTCCAAAATTCATATTCAATACGGATGCCATCAACAGATTCTATATTTTACATGCTGTCAAATACCATATTTGTAACCTCATTCAGTCATGAGCCCGATTTTCTACGAAAGTAAAAATAGCGCAATAAGCCACACCAGTAGAATGTGTAACCTCAAGAACCATAATACGAAAGTAAAAATAGCGTGAGTAATATTTTTACTTAAGTAGAAATAAACAAACTTGAAATAATTTAAATTGACTAGAAAGAAGAAGTATTCTGCCACGTGCCTTCTGGTTTAAAATTAAGCAGCTCATTTCTTTCTGTTATGTCGTACAAGGTGACTGAGAGATAAAACTTCTTTCATAATAATATGAGGTCGAAAGACTAGCCATCTAGCCCCGCTTAATGCACCCTTTCAACAACGTAAATAGTTGTAGCAAAGTTAAGTTGATTTGAAAATGATTAAATTAATTTTTTTAAATATGACTTAATTTAATCCGCTTTACAACATTGGCGTCTTTACAAGACCACCTATACTCAATTGCTGATATTTATAAACCAAATCGCAAATTTTGAAAGAAAGCCTACTGAAAATATGTTAAAACTCGCCACCAAACCACACATACTGTGTACACAAAACATAGCCTAAACTCAACCCAACCCAACCACCCTTAGATTACTCTAAGATCATCCGTACGCACTTCCCCTCTTTAATTGTGACTCCCGGACTCATTATTGCTGTATCCTTTAGCGACCCGCTTTGCGCTTATCTTTAGACATTCTTGTGTGTGTATGTGTGTACGTGTTGGTGTGATTTTGTTAATATTGAGATTGCTAGAAGAGACAACTGCAGAATGGCAAGCACACAGTAGTGTTAACATTATTAAAATCGAGGAATGCCTGTGTCTGTTTTGATTAACAGCTGAATGAATGTGCTAAGTAGAAATCCTACAGAAAAAAAAATCTTACCAATTTAAATTTAATATTCCTGGTCCGAAGTACACTGGACTTTGGTTGTTGATGAAACTATAAAAGCTTGCGATCTCTGCAGTCATTTCCAATTCTTAATTGGTGGTACGTGGTAAAAATTTTTCAACTTCTTGTTTTCCGTCTTCAGACATCTGTAACAAATAAAAAATCAAGATTTCTAAAATATTTACAATGAATAACGAGACGTTTTCATTTAAAAAAAATCGTTCCAAGACACTGGTAGGATGTCGTTTTTTTTTATTTATAATTAATGGACTTTTTGCTTGTGCGTTAGCACCGCATTTCCGCCAATGTCAAGTAGTTTGTGGGAGTATCTATCCCAATCTCAGGGATTGTTTTTGATAAAGAACAAGAAGAGATTAAGGAATGCGGAGCCTCGTGGCAGGCAAAGACGCGACGCGCGGACAACACGCGAGACAAGTTCTCGGGTCAGAACCTGCAACGTGACTCCAGGATGTCGTCACAATCGTGCTCATTGAGCTGTCAACTCGAAAGTGTTCAGTGTTATTCTCGATTCCCTATTTTAAGGGAGCAATTTTTCGATTTATTAATAAGATTAAGATGGTTTTTATATGAAAGACGTTGTGATACTTTGAGTGAATCGAGTTTTTGTACAGTTAATGTTCATTTATGTATAACAAACTAAAATTTTCGGTGTTATTGCGTATTTATTGGTAGTGAACAATTTATCCATTGGCAACACCACCTGTCAGACATTATGCAAATCATAGACAAACAGCACTTTTTACTGTCAATATGACAGGTTTTTCTGAACTTTTTATTATTGCCATGGAGTCGAGCTGCAATTCTGGCGGAGTACGGACGCTTGCGTATCGGCGCGTTGGGATTGCACGTGGCTCCACCATTTTGTGAACTCTTTTGTGTTTTAACCTTAAAACAATCACTTGAGATTATAACCTACTTACATTGGCAAAACTGCCACTCTAGACTTAATAAATACTACTGATCATTTTCCTTCATATACTATCCACATAACGAGACATTGGCTGAATTGTGATAACGCATCGGATGCCACTAAACAAAAATTGAATTGAATTATTATTGCCATCTAGTGATTTTTCGTGTTACTAGTTTTGGAAAACGCCTAATTACAATCGAATTTACTAAATAGTTAAAACTAATCAAACTAACCGCCCCGCATCATTTCCCGTCTCATGGTTAGGCCCCTTATGCTGCCTGCGTTGCCATTTTATTAAGTTTTAGTTATTTGCATTTTATTGTTACCTATTTATCACCCATTAGATTCCTAAAACACTCTCAGCGACAAAAGTATTGGACACAGGTGTCCCTCATAAGTATATACATTTTTCATAATCTCCACGCTACACAAACTTTTAGTAATAAGACCGTCTTTTGTATCCTTCTCATTCTTGTTATAAATTGTATTTGTCTATTCTTGGTGTCCAAACCTATCCTACTATCCTACTAATATTATAAATGTCAAAGTTTGTGACGACGTATATATGTTTGCGGCTCAATCACGCATAATCGGCTAAACGGATTTTTATGAAATTTTGCACACTGAAAATTCTTTCAGTGTGCAAAATTTCATAAAAATCCGTTTCGAATTGACACATTCGAGTAAGATACTTTTTTAAAGTCCACGCAGTCGGAGTCGCGGGCAACAGCTAGTAAATAATAGTTGTTGTTACAGAAATGAATGCCGCAACCTAAACAATGCTGTCTCTAGGTACATCTAGCTAGAGATATGATTTTTATGATAACCTGTCACCGTTCTTGTAACCTACGATTACGAATAAACTTACTCCCTTTATAAAAGGTCTGTGAGTGTTTTCCCCCACCCTAGCCCAAGACTACACGAAAAAAGATGATCAAACTGTGAATATGTCGTATCGTATCCAGTTCATACAGCTCCACGTACAATTTAGTTACATTTATACAAACTTTGTATGTATGTGTTTGATTAATTTACGTAATTTGGGTCTTGTGAGGGTCGTGTATACCCAGTAGTTATAGTTCTGGCTCTATTGATTTACATAATGTTTTATAGAGCCCTGGGGTGTTCTAATTCACGCTTCCATGGATATTTTACTGTTTGTTTTGAAATTAAGGCCGTTTTCGAATTAAACTGGAGAGCTAACGAGACAATAGATTTACAAGATGCATCTTAAAATCTCTGCGCAACAAATAAATATGGTTGTACTTTGCAGAATGTAAGCAATGTAGAAGAGATTCTTACACTCAGTTGCAGAAACGCTCATTAAAGTTAATCCTCAATTAAATCTCTTGCTGTCTCTTTTTGTCTTGTTGACGTAGTAAAAGCTAGCAAGATATTTAATGGAGGATTAACTTTAATGATCGTTTCTGCAACTGAGTGTGAGTCACTGATGTCTTATAAGCGGCCAATGATCTTAGCCTATACAAGATATCTTAGGTACGTTTTTAAAGAAAGTTATCACCAATAAAATTTTCTTAATTAAATCGTAATTATAACTTATATTTGTATAGCATAAATGACACGATTTTGAAAAGATACAGTTAGTGAACCTTGCATTCTTAAGTTACATAGTTATTGAAAGAAACACATCAAAATGTCTGCAAAAGCAAATTCTGAGTAAAGTTGTCTATGAATGAAACGACTAATTAAATCTTGAATGCATAATTCAAAGAGAATTCCCAAAAGGAAAGAGACCATTAGAAACTTCCACTATTCGGTTGCCATTTTGAAAATTAACGAATTCCCTTTTTGTAATGCTGACTGCGAAACAATGTGGCGAAATATTTAGTCTCGAAATGTCAAATCGACTTATAATAATGCTGTATTGTAGAAAATGTACCTCTATTTTGAATGTGTTTGGGTTTGATATCGTTTGAATACGAAATCCTTTGTTAGAAGATTAGAACGAAGTAACACGTATTAGAGAGTTAATGAATACCGCAAGTCGGACTAGGACATTTCGTTGGTAGAATGTAATGAAATTCGGATGAATTTGAAAGTTTTTAGTTGCTAGCTAACGAGTAATTTTCGTAGTTCTTTTTAATATGGTTACATTGGATAAGGTATCAGAGAATGGAATCGTTCATAAAAGAAAACGTCGATTGATTTTGACAGGACTTTTTATTACAGTATAGACGACTTTTCTTTCAATGAAAGGATTCCTTTTTTAATCATCTTTACAGCTGCTAGTTTAAAACTGAGTAAAGAGAAATCCTTACAGTTTTGTGAGATTCCTTTTCATCTAAGCAGCCTCACGTATCCCATTTCTTAGACATATAATTAATTAGCCTTAATTCAATCCCTCTTTCTTCTCGTTTGCAATAGTCGAACAATTCTTACGGAAAGTACCTATTATTCTAATAAATAAATATTATCTGAATGCGCTTAGAAACGATTATTCGAAATTGTACCGTGTAATGGAATGTTAACTTTAACGTACATTTTTTGACTCTACCTCTCTCTGTCATATGAAATCTTAGCAAATTTTTGTCCACATTGATACAATAACAACAAATTAATATGTTATAGTTGATTCATAAACTTAGTCGTATTTGGCATGTTTACTGTCAGCTAGTACAAAAAAGAGCTTTCATGAGCTCTTTTGGTTCTGCCATTTTTCGAACTTTGATTGTGAATCTAGTTCGGTTTTATATAAGATATATCAATGCTCTAACCACTAACATTTATTCACTTCCTCCGTCGAATCTACATCATATTATTATATATCTTTCTTGCTCAGTTTAATTGCTCACTTTTCAGAATCACACTCTAGAACCTTATAACGTCGCGTTGGCAACAAGGCATGGGAAAAGGCTCTAAGGCGTGATAAATATGTAATATTTTGACCTTATTTACTTTCATAGTCATAAGTAATTTCTAAAGTATACGACATTGTCACATTGAGAATGTAGCTAATGTCAACGACAAGCGATTCGTCACCTTACAACAGCTCTCAAGCGGACCAAAGGTAATGGCGTCTGAATGGCGTGGCGTCGAGCGGGCGGCAGAGCGGCGGAATAGCGTTCGTTGGCGGAATGGCGAGAAAGGCACGCGGGTTGCCCGCTGTTCGCACCGCCCCGACCCCGCAGGGTTGACAGCTTTGAGAATTTTGTATTGACTGTACAAAAGCTCTCGGGCTGGCATTGGCCCACCCTATCGTACTCTTGGGAGTCATACTCGTAGCTACTATATAGGTGTGAGCTAACCAAAGAATGGGCAGCAGTGTCAACCGAAAGGCTAATAAGTACGTAATCGTAAAGAAAGACGATTATGTCTTTTTCTGCGAATCAAAAAATCTAGAATTTATATACCTACTACATCAGGAACCTAATAAATAAAAAACAGTTAAATGAACAGAAAAAGATTTGATTTGTAACTTTTGCGATTCATAGTTCATTTATATTTTATGGTTCAGTAATCTCGGTTTCATATTTGATTTTCTAAGATCATCATTTTAAATTTGTATCAAATATTAAGAACAATTTGACCAATTTCAAAATGTAACCTCAACATTTTCATATTTATAGTTTCTAAACAAACGGTTTTCAGGATTTCATTTGGTAAATACTTTGTATCTTGAATTTGAACAAAATAAGGAATCTAGATAGTTACTTCGAATTCGAAATAAAGTTTCGTCCGTGTAGCAGCCCTCTCCAATGGGAATATCTCGCGAGCCTCCTGTAATTGAAAACATAGTGTATTCCGACGGTTTTAATGGTCCTTGCCAAACGTAGCACAAGCTATTTGTAACTGTTAGGTATTTGTTTAGTTTCAAAGCTTAGTTGATTAAAATCATTATCTATCTATGTATAAAGTCATACATGTCTATTCACAGAGAATAGGGCTCCTTTTATTTGATTTTTCGCCTCATTCAAGTCAACTCATACCTACGAGCAAACGCGAAGTCCCTTTGGCATTATTAATTTATTCGATAATTAGGCTATATTTAATTTAATGATATTAAGGTTTTATTGCGTTTAGACCTTGTCTGCATTGTCAAATGCATATAATCTTAACCATCATAAAACTGTAACAGAAGTGTGTATGTACTTACATTGAAGATATTTACATGAAAAAGATTAGGTTTTTAGGTTTCCCGGACTCCAAGTCAACCTTTTTTAGAATTTTTGTCTGTCTGTTTGTTTGTAACAGCATCACGCAAACCTACTGAACCGATTTTGATGAAACTTTTTTTGTTTAATAGCTTACGATCTGACTTAAAATCTGGTATATTATTTGTGCGGACGAAGTCGCAGGTAAACTCTACTAGTTTGGAAACGTACTTGCTATAATTTTTTATAAAATCAAAGGTTATAATATATATCTTGGACATTGTCACACAAATTATCTAATCACATTTAAAGTACCGGGATCTAGCCTGGACTTGTGTTATGATGACGAGACAACGATATAGAATACATATATAGATACAAACGTCCATGACTCGGATACAAATATTCATCATACATGTATTTGTCCCTTACGGGATTCAAACCAGCGACCCTCGGCACAGCAGGTAGGTTCACTACAGACTGCTATCGGGCCGATAAATACTACCGAATTAATACATTAATCAGATACACCCGAAAGGATGATCATAAAAATGAATTAACTTTGGTTCGGACTATATAAAATTGAGGTCCTTTATGTCTGTTTTGACACTGATGGTGTCTAGTTCTAAAAGATAATTCTAAACAACAATACATAAACTAGCTAACAAAACATAATAAACAAACTAAAATACAAAACTTCGAGCAAGCCTGCTTAGGTAATTGTTAAACCTACCATGAACGCTTTTTGCCGCAACATTACGCCAACTTCTAGCAAAAGTTGGCAACTGCTGCCAACGGCGGAACTAGGACTCTAGAACTTTCTAGACTGCATAGAGCCCACAAAGGTACGTATCAGCGCATCAGCACTATCTGCTTTACCATGCAAATGAGTTGGAAAAGTTCGGTGAAGTAAGAAAACAAATGAAGTTGGCAGCGAGAGCTAGCTGCGAGCGAAATTACGGTTTGTTGGTTTATAAAAAGACCGACATTAAACTAAGTACATGGATAATCAAAATAATGTTTAGAAAACTGAGTGTCTGACATTGTAAGAGATATTAAAATTGTACACAAACACTGCAGGGCAGCTACCTTAGGAAAAAGCGTGCAAGGGAGCGAGCCATATTCCACCATGAGGGCCCAATTCGAAGTAGTCGAGGTACGATAATGAATTTCAACAAAATAATGGTAAATTACAATTACCAACAATACTGCGACGTGACTAACAAAATTAATTTATGCTTTATTTTGAACAAGTATGTTATTGGCATGGCATATGCTCACGACTATATTCCCCGAGGGGGTAGTCAGAGATATTCTGAAACCACAGAATATCCACGTTTCACTAGTACCGAAACTCTGTCCAGTGTAACGGGGAGTGAGCCCGTCGCCACTTGTAATGGACAGTGGGTACAATACATGCCTCGCAATTGAAGCATGCAGGTTTCCTCACGATGTTTTCCTTCACCGAAAAACCAGTGGTGTTACAAATCGTACATAAATTCCGGAAAACTCATTGGTACGAGTCGGCTTGGACGGGGATCGAACCATCGCCTCCTGCACGGCAGGCAAGGTTACTCGCCACTGGACCACCACGGCTTTTGCGGCAGTTGTTATTTAATCCAGAATTAATATCGGGAACTCAAATATAACCTAAACGCGGTAAGAACCCGTTAAAATGTTTAAATTAAGTACGTTCAAGTCCCACTTGCGTCCACCTGGGTTATCAAAAAATAAACTCCAGGTTAAGTTGGTAACACAAGATTTTTTTTTAGAAAAGAACTTATAGAGCTATTTTACCCGGCCAGGTTGACGCAATTTTACCAATAAAATTCCAAATCATTTAATATAATCTAAAAATAATATTTTAGGTACCAAGAACTAGTACCCAACAAAGCAGGGTGTGACCGGGGGTGAGGCAAGCGAGGGGTAGTTTCCCTTTAGTTGCAGCCTTTAGCGGCACCGCCCACGCGCCACAATGGATGAACTAGGTATTTGTAATGAGGAGTCAATGTATTGAAAAATTGCTTGCTAAGCTGCAAGCGGTTTTAATTACAGACGTAAGAATTAATTTTGTTACTAGTTGGTCATCAGTGGTGATAATTTTGGTTTCGACACTGGGTGTTTTTAAAAACCGAAATGGAAGCTTTCAATAACTTTTAAACTATAGATAACAATCGAGCCTTTTCCCTAGTGTCGTTTTACGTGCGTAAAGCACAATATGGAAAATGTTTTGATCAATTTCATACAATTAGTATCGAAAGGCAATACGCCGCGTTGCCGACGCAACGTTGAAAGACCACATTGAAAAAGATTCTAATTATACACTTGTTTACTAAGAAATGCTGCCAAACATTGGCGCCTTTATCACAGTCCACTGCTGTGACAACAGCCTTATCTCACGGTTGAGAAAAGCGGGCCATGGCGTGGGGAGTTGCGGATTAATAGAGAATAGTGTTCAACTTGATGTCTAAATATTTTTCCGCTGCCTCTGTACGCCTTTATTTATTATTATTGTCAGTGGGGGCCTTGATAGACTTACGCCTTTGCCACTGCCACCATTGCTGATCTTTTGTGATCCTCCCCTTCTAAAGTTTCCTATTAATCCCTGTTGAAGTTAAGAATTGCAGTAGGTTTTTAACAGGGAGGTTTTGTCATCTGCGGCCCGCGTCATGACGCCTTGATAAATGTAACCTAACCTTACCTGTCTGCCAAGTCGTCAGTGCCAGTGTCGAGTACTTTTTTGTACATTAGTGGACCACATTCACAAAGAAAATGCAGGGGAGTTCATTTTTTCCCTCTCTATATCTCAAAACCTGCAGCAGATCGAATAGCTATGTCAAGGTGTGCATGTGTTTATTTAGTTTGCGGTGTCCTGTGAGTGATCTCACTATCTACACTAATATTATAAAGAGGAAAGATTTGTACCTATTTTTGTATGTTTGTAATGAATAGGCTCAAAAAGTACTGGGCCGATTTAAAAAATTCTTTCACCAACAGAATGCTACATTCTTCCAATTTGACATAGGCTACATTTCATTTTGAAAAAATTAGGGATCCTTGGTAAAATTTGAACAATGTAACCGAAGGTGTAGAAAAATGAGTCTTAAAATTTATTTGTCTACCCCGTGCGAAGCCGGGACGGGCTGCTAGTTGAACATAAAATGTCTTTATTAAGAGCGAGGAGGCTGTATGTTAACGATAATACCCTTTGATTTAAGTGCTTTGGAGTGATTTAGGTCTAGAGTATTTCTCCATAACTTAATCTCTTTAAAGCTGTACTTATTACGTGTTTACCTAAGTACCTATCTTTATAAACGGCTGTAGAATTATTCGTTTCTAAATAATAGTATGAGAATTTAATATGAAACCGGAACTTTCCGTAACTGTAGAAGCCACTGTAGAAGCGTCGAGGCTATCTGAGAAAGTAATTTATAAAGTTGGATCGCTCGGCGATGGCGCCCGCATTATTTATCTTGTTCCTACATTATGTACTGACGATGCCTTTGTTACATAAGCAGTATTATGTTATAGTATGCCTGTATTATTATTTGCTTTTTTAATTACAGAAATTGAACAACTTTCGTTTGTTCCCCGTGGATGGTTATGTATGTAGTTTAGGCACAGTATAAGAAAGAGTTTCTATTACTACATACAGTATGGACACTCCCTGCCTCCCAGCAACTTTTTACCTCACCCCCTCTCCCCTCTGGTTACCTCGGCAGTTACCTGTAGCCCAGACTGACACTGCAATTGACACGCTAGAATTTATTTTTTCGAAACAAAAAGAACATAATCTCAGGACGAAGGACAAAAACTCTTTTTGAAAAGACGCGTGTCAATGCGTTTTATTTACGAAAAAGTCATGTACCGCACGCAGCTAAAGTTATTGCAGCCCTAAGAGGAAGGATCTCCATAGAGTCCGCATACATTTACGATTGTAGTTGGTCTCTTTTTTCTTATGACGTACCTTTAATAGTAGAAGGAGATTATTTATTATTATTATTTAGATGGAACTATAGATATTTGTTTATGCGGCTGTCCACTTTTTTTTGTGCTAGAGTGTGTGAAAAGTGACCATAAACATAAGGCCATATGTCACTCGGTGCCTTTTGTCCATACTACTTGACACCACACACTAAAACCTAAACGTCAAAAAAAGTGGATACTTTACAATTGGTATGGCTCACTCTAGTCTTAAAGAGAGATCCTTCCTCTTAGTTGCAGCCCTAGACTCCGTTTCGCATGTGCTGACGTCATCTTGTCAATTTCAGTTTTTTGTAGGCAGTGTCCGGGGTGTGGTTTAGGTTTAGGTATAGAGTTAATTTTTTTTTCTAACCCGTCCTTCAACGCGCTAAAAATGATCCTTGCTCAACATGCACGCTTCATAAGATACCTACTTGGTTGTAGCAACAATGTTTTTGTTCACCCTGAAAGGTCAGTTTTCACGAGCGTCCATAAAATAGGTAATAAAACTGACATTTTGCGTTTTTCGAAATGCTGTTTAAACTGTTATGGTAAATAATTTGTAGTAGGTATGGTAAATTTTGTTAACAAATCTAAGGCCTTTGTCTGGCAGTGAGTTTCTTGTGGTTATAATATAACCTAGTTAATATGTTATTTTTGTATTATTTATAATTAATGGACTCTTACTTGCTCGTTAGCTCTGCATTTCCGCCAGTATCGAGTAGTTTATGGGAGTATCTATCCCAATCTCAGGAATTGTTTTTGATCAAGGACAAGAAGAGATTGAGAATCGCCTCGTGGCAGGCAAATACGCGACGTGTCAAAACCACGAGAGACAAGTATACTTGCTTAATTATTTATCAAACGCTGGTTTAAATCGTTCACAGTTGACGCTGCGCTGTAAAAAACCTCTAATAGGTATCTCAATCTCTGACTAATTCTGCATTATGACACGAATACGAATGACTGTGAGCACAATATCTTGAATTTTATTGTAACACGGCTAACCAAACAATGTAGGCAGGTGGCTCAACACCAAAAATAAAGAGGTCAAAATCAACTCGCGATCGTAACAAAAAGGACCCATCTCAGGAAGCAGTAACGATCTTCGACCCTCATCTTAATTCGAGTTCAGTGACCTCTGTACCCTACACGATAAATGTCCAAGGGGTCAGCAAGACTCGCTAATACAGTGAAATTAAGACGACCCCTCATCACCATCTGTGACCCCATAACACCCCCTGGTAGGGTGTCTTTTGCAAATGGCCGAATTGCTATTGTTTACGTAAGTGGTTTTTTGCGTCTCGCGTAGATTTTCGGGTAAGTAGTTTTAGTTGGTTTTTGTCGAATTGTTATGCGATTATCGTCTTTAACTCTGCCTAAGAGATGTATCTGACAAGATTTTGAAAATGACCCATTTTTTCGGGAGTCTCATCTCAACTAATCTGGGAGCTATACAGGGTGAAATTGAAATCATTAGCATCCTTTAAACTAAGAGTCTACCCATCCAGCTGAACAACTTATATTATGGGAGAAGACCGATTTAAAGTTCTGCTATGATCTGCTGGCACTTTAACGTGAGTTCTGGATTCAAGTTGAGTTCTAGGTTACAGTGCAGACTTGGATTAGTTCAAAACAATAGAGTTCTGATATTTCTAGTATTCAAAATAATTGTTATCGATGGAATAGTGTTTTTCGATTTTTTTTTTAAAGTTCTGCTATGATCTGCTGTCACTTGAAAATGAGTTCAGAACTATTCTTGAAAAGTATCAGGAACTGTAGAACTCAGTTCCATGTGGAAAGATATCACATTTATTTCTGATCTGCTGCAAAATGATCTGCTACGGGAAGTTGGCAGATCATTTTTCAATCGATTTTTAAAGGTTTAAATGCTAGAACTATTTCTGAAAAGTATCAGGAACTATAGAACTCAGCTGCATGCGAAAAGAACTCGCATTTATTTTTGATTTGCTGCAAAATGATCTGCTACGGGAAGTTAGCAGATCATTTTGTCACCTAACTTTATTTAGGTAAAACCGCTAGAACTATTTCTAAAAAGTATCAGGAACTATAGAACTCAGCTGCATGCGAAAAGAACTGACATAAATTTTTGCTGGACAATGATCTGCTAAGTTCAGTCACATAAGACCGATCGGAGCAAAACAAAAATAAGCTGTTCTATACTAAACTGCAATGCCTACTCTACTCTAATGTATGCAACAGCAGATTTTTTTTTATCTCTGAATACCGCCTTCTAATGGCATCTCCGATGCACGTAATCGTTCCAATGAGGCAAGTGCCTAGAGTTTTCCATCCAAAAAAGTGCTTTGTTCTGCTACTGATATTCGACGATCGTTTCAAACACTAAAACACCAAGAGCGTCTTATATTACGTAGGTATAGCTAAATATTAGCAGATAGATAAAGTTAGGTATTAATAACAAAATACGACATAAATTTTCGAATACCTAAGGACCAATTACCATACCAGACACATAACCTAAGGTTAAGTTAATTCAATTTTAAACTTACCCTTACTATCTGGTGTGTTTGCTTTTCTAACTAAAATTAGTTTCTGTCCGACCCTTCTGAGAATGAAATTTGAATCCCCTCTGCACATAAACGTAGAAATAGGTTTATATTCACTTAGCAACGGCTGATTTCATTAACATATTTACTGTGACTTTTCCTATTATTGCCTCCACAAATCCGTACTGAGCCCACGTAGTGGAGTACCGTTATAATAACATATTCTTGAGAGGTCTTTGTCATGCAGTGGGATCCTACAGGTTAACTTTTATATTACGAACAGTTAAGCGCAGGAAATGAATAAAATAATTTGAAATTGGAAAGGAATCTTCAGCACTATTCAAGAGCACTATTAGATACTCTTTCTTATACTGTAGCACTATTTTTCTGGCTAGCGATAAAATAAAGAAGCACGCTAACCTCTTTAACAGAAGAACAGGTTATGAAGAAAGACAAAAACACAGATGGTAGAGTCAAAAATGACGACAGAAAGAAATAAAACATTTTGAATTTGAGTTCTCATATATAGGGTGTGAGTTACAGCCAAGCAAATACTGATGCAGTTTTGTATGGGACAGCAGATTTTTTTCGCGTTTCCTGAGGTAAGCTCCATAGTGAAAGTTGTTCAGTTTGATGGTCTGAGTTTAACGTTTCAGTACTTGCTAGGCTGTCACTTACACCCTGTATAATGCTTCCGGAAATTCTTCTAGAGTCCTTTTATAAGATGATTTCTTTTCTTTCGATGTGATATTTACTTTTATATTCACATGGAAAGAAAAAAGAAAAACGTCTAATTTACACTGAAGATACATTAATTTCAGTAGACATGAACTTTCTACAATTAAAACCAATCCCTCAAACCTCACCATCCGTACAAAACTATGGAACCTCATTACCTTCAGAAAATAAGGCAATCCAAATAGTGAATGACCAACTTGATAGCCGGGCAGAAGGATCGCAATTAAAACTTCTTTGTGCGCCTGTACCCGAGAGGGGAGGCTGAGGTGAGGAAGGAGGGAAGGGGGGTCACTTGACGATGTATGTACGTAATTGGAAAAGTTTCTACTGGTCAGCCAACAAGCAATGATAAAGGTTTCTTGTGTCGATTCAGGTTTTTAATGCGCTTAGTTTTAAAGCAAATTGTTCAGTTCTTTTAGTTTGTTTTTGAACGGAAAAGTAGAGTTTAAAAGTGCTGCATTTGTTTCCGGCCTGCCAGCTTCCACCAGGGTAATAGGACTGTACAGCCATGAAAAAAAGTGTTTCTCATACAATACTGCTCAAATCATCTGTAATGATGGCAAGGCCTATGATGATATTTGTCTTTTTATGATATACCTATAATAGAGAGTCTAGCATGAAGTGCAACAACGTTATCTAGCTTTTTTTCTAGCGCTCAGTTGGGTACGCGCAAAGTAACAAATAACAAAAATATGAGAAACTGAACAACTTTCACTGTTAGACCAGCATAGAGATCGCAAAAAAAATTTGGATGTTCCTTAGAAAATGACAATGGCTGCTCGATCAAAATATATGGAAAGGCAATTTATTTAATTCGATATTAGTCAGGTAGCTCACTACGTTGTCCAGGTTGATGGTCTGACTGAAGCACCCCTAATGCATGTAACGCATTTAATTTTACACCCCGTATATAGAGTCTAACTAAATATGCTGACACTTTTTTAAGGGGATGATCAGACCATCAAACTGAACAACGTTCTCTATAGGACCAATATCGATATCGCGAAAAAAAAAATCCCATACAGTTGGCTCGAGTAGGTTTGCAGTTTTGTATGGGACAGCTGTTTATTTTTCGCGATTTCGATGTTGGTGCCACATATAAAGTTGTTCAGTTTGATGGTCTGATCATCCCCTTAAAAAGGGTCAGAATATTAAGAAGGACCCTGTATACGCTGAAGAAGACATTCTAATGCGTATGTGAATGTGGAGTCCGTCCGTACTCTGTCCTAGAGGGCAAACCTGCGAGCCCCTGCAATAAGGACGAAAAGGAGGCTGATGATGAAATGAATCTTGCTAAGAGAACAATGTTCTTGTAATTCAAGAACGCAAACGAACACAGTCCATTAGAACCAGCCTTAATGTACAGAATAGTCTTCACTACATTTAACAACAGAAACGGATTCTATTCAAAACCTAAACAATATGTGATAGTCTAGGTACCTACTGTCTTCTCATTAGTAATACCCAACAATGCCCCAGAGACAGTGGGAGTGGAAATAGTGTTGTGCATTCTCGAATAACATACGAATAATACGAAACCATAATTTTATTTATGGCTATGATAATTATAAGAACGAATGATATACGGAGTGAAATTTTAAACTTTACCCATCAAAATGAAAAATAACATGCAAACACGCATACTTTCACACGCATACACACATACTTTCTCACTTATACCTGTACCTACCAGAATTTACTATTATACTTATACCTACTCTCTCGTTCAAATACTCTTCTACGCTCATATTTATACCCGCACTAACCTAAGCACTAAAACCATAAAAAATGCAAACTCACAAAAACTAAACTACACAACGGAAATACACTAGCATTCGCACACGCACACACACACGGACATACTAAATTTCAAATTCGCCTGCATTGATAATAATAATACTGCTCCATCTCAGTCACATTCAATCTACTATTTTTGATACTATATTGCATAGAAAGAATGCCTAGAAATAATTCTACTTTTTTTTACCTACCTGTACTTACTCAAATAGACCCGTAGACAGGTAAACCTGCACATTTTACTATTTGTTTTGCCACGTTTGTATTAACTTCTTAATTAAGAGTAATCTGTTATTGGCCTTATCTTAAGCTCACTATTTCTTTTGTACAATTGGTTTGTAACGCTGTCGATTTCTTCAATAAACGAAAAAAAAAAAAATACTGAACAACTTTTTTTACTAAACTGCAATGCCTACTCGACTCAAATGTATATGCAACAGCAGATTTTAATAAACTACTTGACACTGTCGGAAATGCAGTGCTAACGCACAAAGATTCAAGAATACTTATATAAAAAATTAGTTTCATAACTATATGCCAACTATACGCTAACATTTTTTGGTGGCCTATTTCCTATAGCTGGAGAAATTGACTCCTTTCAAAGGATGTTTGAACCACTAGGTTTCTGATCACCCCGCAAGGGATAATGGTCGTGAGTACGTAAGCGTAAGAGTATGTAAGTGAGTTTGTATACCTATTTATTTCTATAAACCACAACGTTTAAATATTACATCGACGATAAAAAAAATAGCATAAAAAATTTAAAATGACTTAATAAGTTTTTATATTACACTTGAGGCGACTTCATCCGTACAAATTATATGTATAAGGTCCTTCTTAATATGCTGACACTTTTTTAAGGGGATGATCAGACCATCAAACTGAACAACTTTCTCTGTGGGATCATTGTCTATCGCGAAAAAAAAAACATCTGTTCCATACTAAACAGAAATCTTACTCGACCCAATTGTATGGGACAGTTAATTTCTTTTCGCGATTTCGACATTGGTCCCATAGAGAAAGTTGTTCAGTTCGATAGTCTGATCATCCTCTTAAAAAACTGTCAGCATATTAAGTTGGACTCTGTATACCAGATTTTAAGTCAGATCAACTAACAAAAAAAAAAGTTTCATCAATATCGGTTCAGTAGTTTTTACGTGATGCTCGAAGAAACAAACAAACACACGTACAAAGAGACAGACAAAAGTTCTAAAAAAAATGGTTGATTTGGAGTCAGGGGCACCTAAAAACCACATTGTAACCTTTTTTTGTAAATATCTTAAATGTACAGACACACATCTGTTACAGTTTTATAACAGTTTAGATTAAATTAAATATATGTACCATTTGGTAGTATTGATACTAAAAAGGTACCAGGATCCCATCTCTAAGTGGGAGTAAACAATAAGTATTAAAACACTTGAGCGTTCTCCAAGATACTACTTCGCCAATGGACGACGTCTGGTAGACAAAGGAAACAGAAATGAATGGGAGACATAATTAAAATACATGCACTAGATAGATAGTGTTGTCCTGCTCTTACTGGACATGATATATGATATAGTTATCGGTGCCATTTTCTCTTGTGTGTTTGTGCAAAATTGTGGTTTTCTATTAGTTTGTGGATTTAGTTTATTATTATCTTCCTACACCATGCCAAATACCATGAAGTTTGACTCAAAGACTTTAGAATCTTTATTCTTTCATATACGAACATATTTTTTTGTCACTTTCATTTGTAACGAATGCAGACGAGTCTGTCTTACTTTTAACTCTCTTTAAGAGTTATTAAGTAAGCATTTGATAAGTTTGATTACCTAATGCATACAATTAAAAAACAAAGAACAAAAAATTTTATTTAATGCGGTTTCCAACGGCGATCAGACAGAGACCAGTCAAACTTATAACATCCTCTTTTTTCATCGGGGATAAAAATAAGGTAGATTTCACGTGTCCATGATGCCAAGACCATTAAAACATTAAACATAATTGCACATAACATAGTGGCCCAATTTTAGATGATAAAAAAAGTTATTTTGATTTTGATTTCATAAAGATAAACTAATCGTTTTTGAAGTTATACTTATGGCTTGTTAGGAGAAACAGATCAGGAGAAATTTTTGAAACTCATTCGTTGAACTCGGCAGCAGTTGAAAATGTCAAAATTAGTATGGATGGATAATCGCACTCCTGAAGTATGATTTTCGAAAATCAAATCAGCAGTAGAAAGATGCATATCTCCATAGTAATATTGACATTTTCAAATGCTGTGTTCATTGGTATCAGTTTCAAAAATCGCATTCCTGAGTGTATTTTCAGCATGTGACAGAAGTTAGTTTTTAATTAGAGTTTTTTCCCGCTATAGAAGTATACTTCTTACGTACGTACAAACACGCCATTTTTATACCATCATCATTTTAACAGCGTATACGTTCCACTACAGAAACAGGATTATGAGAATAAAACCTTATAGGTACCAACTACTTACACGATAAAGGTTCAAATTTAAACTTTGCGTGTAGAATTAAACTAAGCATATTTTTAGATCCACTATCACTGTTTACGAAACGAGATAGCGCAAATAATTAAATAAATAGAAACTAAGCTCACAAGTTACAGTCAGAAATTAGAAACATGTAGGTAGTAAGGGAGTATTTCTCTAGCAAACTGAGACCGAGGCAAATAAGCAATTTATTTACCCATTATTTACATGAACTAACGTTTATTTAACTCATGTTTACTTGGTGGTAATATAAGTTAGCTGAATGTTTACGTGTACCAAAAATTATAATTATTATATGTTTGAATAGTAATTTAAATACGGTTATAAATAGTATTTGAAGACAGAAAAGGAAACGAATTGCCGACGCTTTTAAGAAATAACCAGCCTTGAAAAAAATTTTTCTCTTACTCCTTAGCTTAGCATCTAGAAAATTACTTTATTTAACGACCAACAGAGACTAAAAACGAAACAGAGTAGAAAAGGAAAAGGCAAATGAACCAGGTGATGGGGGTTCAATCTGTAGATGGAGCACCGATCATAGATTGATCGGTCACTAACTACACTTAATAACTTACAATATTAGAGATCAACTGATGGTGCCTATCAAAGCACGGAGGTGATCGAGATGAAATACCACTAAACCATCACCCATCAAAAATTGTAACGTCTAATAAACTGACACTCAGTTGCAGAAACGCTCATTAGAGTTAATCCTCCATTAAATCTCATGCTAGCTTTTACTACGTCAACAAGACAAAAAGTGACAGCAGGAGATTTAATGGACGATTAACTTTAATGAGCTTTTCTGTAACGGAGTGTAAGTCTTCTGTTTTTATGTAGCCTCTATGTTAAATTCATTTTCACTTGTAAATTTATGTATCAAACCTTTGACTAATTATATGTGGACTGGTTACGCGTGTAATTCTACTAACAAACATTTCTGCCACTTTTTGCGGGGGGCGAGGTAACATGAAATCCGCAACTTTGGATTTTATTCCCCATAACTTTAGATTCTAATTTTGAATGTTAAAAATCATGAAAAGTGGTCTCGTGTGAACCCCAAACGTTCTAAGTTCGAAGTTATTATTTCGCAATTATAGTCTGTCTCGTTTAGTGATAAGGTGTGAAATTGAATGTAAATGCACAAGATCAATTGTGCTTATACCGTGGCAGAGGGAAATGCTACCGCAAGGCTAGTCCTTATAATAATTAGTCAAAGATAAAAACATATATATGTCTAAATCCACATGTATCTACTACCTACTATAAGTTTTGCTTAAAATGTAACCAATCATGCTGTGCACATTGTTTTGGGTCACGTCTAGAATTTAAACCTTTTCCTGTATTTTTTATAATATTTACGACTGTGATCTGTTTATGTGACTAATAAATAAAATAAAATAAGAATAGGAATTGGAAAATCTGTCTATTCTGATATGAAACTTCGACCGACTTCAGTATAGTTGTTATAGTCAGAGAACAGACGATTAAATACCAAATAAACCTACGTGAGTTAAAGCATTAGATACGAACCTTAACCAAGTGATATCAATGTTCTGAACGTCAACCGAAGACATGACAAAGAGATTAACCTAAACTTAAGGTGCTTACATCAGTTCTATTTTCGAATGATTTTAATATTTGGTTAAAATTTATCTTTACCTTAAATCAGCTGCCGTGGTATGGCGCTATCGCGCCTTAGCTCTCTTGCTATTTGCGCACGAACGCACGAACCAGATATAAGGTCTGAATTGGGTCAGTAGTTTTCATCAAACACACAAACATACAAAACAAAAAACCCACTAACACAGTTGCACAACAATTTTATGATTATATTTCTGTTTATTATCAACATAATATTTACTGATATGGCAACGATTTCAGTTTTATTATAGAAAAAGAAAAGAAAGAAAAAAAAGAAAAAGAAAGAAAAGAAAAGAAAAAATATAGAGAGAAAAGAGTAAAGAATTGTAGATAATTCGTTATGTATGTACATAAGAAGGTAGATCTGTAAAATATCTGTCCAGAAAGCTTCGCTTCGTCAACTTGACACTGCTGTTGGAGCCTTAACAGTTATACATAAGCGAAGTTGAAACAGCACTACAATAACAGAACACGGCTTAAAGGTGTGATCACAGTCAAAGAGAACGGAGATCAGACAGAAACGTTAGGTACAAAGAGCTGCTACGGTTTCGTTTTAACCCTTGACACATGGCTTTAGTACAAAATGGCAATTTAGTAGATTTAGAGGAATTCCAGTCATGTTGAAATGTAACCGTTCTTACAGAAGTCCCTGTATTTGAGGATAGTGTTGGAAGGATTTAGGGCGGCGGCACGTTATAAGAATTTTCCCGCATACACTGAGAAAAAAATGCTACGTATACGTAGCCCGTCGCAGCTTACGTACCACGTAGCTTACGACGCGATACTGATTACGAGTGTTGCATCAGTATTTAAGTTCATTAATGAAGCTTTATTATGAAATACGGGCTACGTGTAAGCTGCGACGGGCTACGTATAAGCTGCGACGGGCTACGTTTAAGCTGCGACAGGCTACGTATAAGCTGCGACGGGCTACGTATAAACTGCGACGGGCTACGTATACGAGTACGTAGCATTTTTTTCTCAGTGTACCAATCAGAATCGACGCACGGTCCGTCAAAACTCCGTACGGCGATTCTGATGCACTACGCGAGATTTTTCTGACAGATATTCTTTTAATACTTATTAGCCTTTCTTTTTATATTCTTTTTCTAATAATTAATTCTTTTTAGTTTTTCTATCGCTTTGGTGATGAAGACTGGTGAAGAGTGAGCGTGAGATAGAGAGACGGAAAGATACTATGGACTATGGAAGGTAAAGAGAGAGTACCTTTGAGGTGACACATAGGACCTTACACACCCGTATTTATAAGGGTGTATTCAGATAATGAAACTAAACAACTTTCCCTGAGGAACATGCGTCAAAAAACGATAATTTTATTGGGAGCTTCCATACTAGAGTACTGATCCGCCGTACCTATTTAATATGGGATGTCCATAATAAAAATCTAGTTTTTCGACTCATGTTCCTCAGGGACCTTAAAATATATCTAGCAATTAAAAAAAATTGGTGTATAAGTAAGAAACACAGTTCAGTTTCCATCGGGGTATGTACGAAGTTGATCAATAAAATATTTTCCCCAAACGAGTAATTACTATCGAATATTATTTCGAATTACTATCTGGCCTCGTGGCCTCTAACCAAAAGGTAAAATACTTTAAACGAGCAGTAATGTAACATATACTACCACTTCAACCTATTCACGAATGGTAGATGGTGGACGGTGAGGTGAGGAAACCTGCATCGAGAAAAAGATCCGACATAATTATATGGACGATGATATCAGTTCTTGCAGTCGAACCGAAAAAGATTCTTTGCGGGATGAATCTCGTAGAAAACAAGAATATTTTATTTAAATATGTGATTTAACTCGAACGGTTACAGTGCTGTGTTAGAAGTTACCCATTTCATAATATACATATTCCATTGCCTTCCAAATAGGAAAATGTGACCAAAACTTAGGGATCTTACTATAAAGATAGGTCGTATCGTATTGTTGGCACAGTTTATAGGGGTGATATATTTTGGAAGTATGCCAATTTCAACCTTGCCTACACTACTGCAAGTGTAAGTTGTCATTCTGAACGTCAATTTCACGCTTTCGGTGAGATCTGGCTATTCCTTTCGCAAATTTAGCACATATACGCACTAGGAGTGCAATCGATTTGAATTTCACAGATAACTTTGACATCTGTAGGTAGGTATAGAGAAGTTGAATCGAGATAGAAATGAGAGAAGGTGAGTAAAATTGCAGGGAAAGTTATAATCCAAAGCTTTGTAAAGCTATTATCAGTTTCTTTGATGTTGTCAAAGGAAGGGGTAAGTAAAAACATTGAACGCAACCAAAAAAGTATAGACACATTTGTAATTTAAAACCTAGCCTACATCAGAGGAAGGATCTCCATAGAGTCCGCATAAATTTACGATTGTAGTTAGTCTCTTTTGTCTTATGACGTACCTTTGATAGTAGAAGGAGATGGAACTATAGATATTTGTTTATGCGGCTGTCCACTTTTTTTTGAGCTAGTGTGTGTGAAAAGTGACCGTAAACATAAGGCCATATGTCACTTGGTGCCTTTTGCCCATACTACTTGACACCACACACTCAAACCTAAACGTCAAAAAAAGTGGACACTTTACAATTGGTTTGGCTCACTCTATTAGGTATAATCTCTTTGTAGCCTACATAATGAATATGTACCTACCAGTAAATAAACATAAAGTAACAACAACCCAAACGTTTACTCAAACAAAATCGTAACACATAATGAGAACGCGGAAAACTTTCGAGTTACGTCCAAAATGGTGAACCCCTCGCCCTCATTAAACTACGGTTCGAAACTAGCAAATTAATTATAAAACATGTCAAAACAACGCACAAAGTTCGGGGCGACCCATCTGAGACGCACAAAGGGGTACCCTTTTTGGGGGGTTTTTGGGACATACCCTTATCGCAAAGTCTAATCTGCACCCCTCCATCGATCTTAAGCAGGGTGACTTGAACCCTCAGTGGGGTGGGATGAAAGAAAATCGCGAGGGTGTTTTTAGATTATTTTTGGGGGATGAACGTAGCTAAGCAAGATTATAAGGGGTAAGTTTTCGTTTGTCATGTTTGGTGGTAATATTTGTCGGAGTTTTAGATGTTATATTAATTTTTGGACGAATTTGTTGGACGTTTAAGTTAAGGATGACAGTGATATAGGTAGACGTTGCTTTAATTAACGAGACCTTTGTAAAGTACTAGATTTATAACAGATTATTTGTTTGATAATTTACATCAAAATTAAATTAATTACTATTACCGCGCCTCCGACCAACCTCTCTGCGCTCCACTAACAAATGCTGTTATGAAAAACCTTTAGGTAAGTTTAAGTGGATTAAGAGCTTTTCAGTGGTTTTTTTTTTCAATAAATATCAACATAGCACTATCCACATTTCACATTCACACTATGTAAGTATTACAAAGGAAACATAGTTACATAGTTTGCATTGCGTGCGTTTGCGTTTTTCACTTATGTGCGTAATACCGACCGCTATCAAAGGGTGAAGGAAAACATCGTGAGGAAACCTGCATACGCTGTAGAAGCAATTCTAATGTGTATGTGAAGTCTACCGATTCGCATTAAGCATGCGTTGTGGACTCACGCCCGTCTCTAATAAAGGGTTAAGAGGATGATCACACCATCAAACTGAACAACTTTATCGATGGAATCAATATCTAAATCGTGAAAAAAAAATGCTGTTCCATAAAAACTGCAATCTTACTCGACGCATTATGTGCGGGACAGCTGTAATTTTTTTTGGGATTTCGACAATGGGCCCATAGAGAAAGTTGTTCTGTTTGATGGTCTGATCATCCTCTTAACCCTTTATCAGGCTCTGGCCACCATATTTACATTCAATAATGAATCTTATAGATATAGTTTTATGTATAATGTCAGATACTTTATATGTGGTCGTTGAATGTATGTTCTGTTTTGGTATGCAATAAAGTATAATTGAATTGAATTGAAATGTGATATACCTGATAAAGGGTTAAAAAACTGTCAGCAAATTAAGAAGGACTCTATATAAATTATGAATCAAACATCAAAAATATAGCCATATTTAAAGACTCGTTCTAATATCCGAATTGCTAAACCAGTCACGAATTCAACGTAGGAAAATTGTCCAATATATTCGGACGTCATCTTAGTGTGGGTGGGGTCTGAGCGACCTCGGGGTGGGAAGGGTTTTATTATAGGGCTGGAGCGGTCTGCGGCTTGGACCCTCCGGCCCCACTTCTTACAGCTATTGAAGAGAGGGTTGCCATTTTCATGTTTTTTGGGAAAGGGTATAATTTAGTTTGGGGTTAATTTAGTTTCATTGAATTTCTATAGGTAGTTAGATAATAAGTAGTTTGAGAAGCATTACAATTTTTTCGAACTAAGTCTAAGTCTAAGGCAGTGCACCTTATAGTCCTTATGAATGAATTCATAACTAAGCTAATTTCGCAAATTCGTCTTATGTGACTGTACTCGAGAGAGACATATCGATTCCACACGAAGAAGAAGTGACGATATAAAACACACTGAACACTATAAAAGTGTTTAGGAGGGCTAACCTGGTTCAAAGGTTTAAGGGTTAGGTTAAACCATTGATTGAACTGTATTCGATAATTATAACAGTTCATAAACGTTTCGAACGCAAAACCTTATTAATTCATTTTTATTTGATGCAAAGGATTTAAATATTCTTCTTGACGATGACATAATCGTTTAAAACTAAACTTTTTGTAGTCGAGCCGAACCATACCAACTGAAACAATTATTATTAAAATTAAAATTTTGACATCCCTATTCCGGGACACGTCTAGCGCTTATAAAATGCCTCCCTCATTCGGGCACAAGAAATTACATACTTTAATCTTATCGCTGGAGTAAAATAGAATATTAAATCGGGCTGTCGCCGACGAATGGCTCTCGGACCGTACTAAACAACGAATGCCGGGACAAGGGATAAACACATTCGATTTGACTGGACAACCTCGCTATTGTTTAGAAGGAATGTCTTTAACCGTAAACCTCATAGTGTGTGGAATTTGAATTAAAAACATGGTTTTTCTCAAAACATTGCTAGGTCGTAGTAAAATTGTAGCATAATATGACTACGTCAAAATTTCCAAAGAAGGAAGGATACAGATTTTTCAGAATATCCATATTTCACTAGCAGTATTATAACTGTTCTAATTTCAAAGTCAGTGTTTTATTAGGTACCGTGCCGAAGGGTGCCAATATTATCATTTATTTTATACGAACACCATTCTGTCTGCATGGACCTTAAAAAAATATTCTGTGTTAATCCAGAACATATTCTATCTGCGTGTCAAAAGACAACATCCAAAACGGGCCATTTTTGTACTACTGAATGTTATGTGTGGCATCATGAAAATATGGTAATAATAGTTTGCATAAACATATTACAATAAAACTTAATATTTCAACGATATATTTTGTCGTACAGACGAGATTTCTTGAATTGCATGATGGATATTTTTGTTCAAAATGTGCAAAAATGGTGGAAAAACATCGGATCGGATTTAGTGGAAAGATAGTTTTTTTGTATCGCTAATTGCGCTATTTGTAATTACTTCGAGTGTGTTGAATATTTTGTAACACAAAACTACTTTATTTGGGGCTATTTTTGCAATTGGACTGTATTTCTATCATATTCGTCTACATTATAATGCGTATAGCAAAGCTATATCACATGCATATCAAAATTTTGCCGAACGGCCCATACATGGATGCATATTGTCATTTCATCCAAATCCGCTTAGCCGTTTTTCGTGTGATTGAGTGACGAACATACAAACATCTAAAGATCCTTTTGACGTTAATAATATTAGTGAGATGATAAAATACATATAGCGCCGAAGAATAAAGAAATCGTTCCTTTTAAAACACAATTATTTTATCTTCATACGACTATCCACCGCATCGCTTAGGTTTCCTAACTTTAAAACGTCCATTCCAAGTAGAAACTATAAACTGAGCGTCCATATAATTTTACAAAGGCTTTCTAAACATCGACGACAAGAGCTCGCACACATACGCAGCGATCCGTATCTTTTGAGGGTCGACATCGCACAAATATATCTAAGTGTCGGGGGTTTCGGTCAGTCTCTCCTTATCCTTTCCCCCTCTCACTATAGCCCCTCCCTGCCCCCCTCATAAACAGCGCTAAACACGGGCGCGCAAAATTGTTAAATTCGGACTTATAACGTTTTGTCCCGCTCTCGCCGGCATCAATTTGTTAAGATAACATTGTTAGAGCTATCCAGGACGTTATTTACGATTGGGGAATTAATTTCAAAGGTTAGTAATTAGACAATGGATATTGGAAGGACTATTCCGCTTAGAATTTAATTAGATTTTGGATTTGTTGGATTTTGAGCTTTGAATGTTTCTAGTAGTTTGATTGTCTTCGATAATTTCATACTGTAATTTTGAGGCGTTTACCAAGACTAGTAAAAACAAAATCTTCAATTTAGACTATCTTAAAATTCGAAACAAAAACTTTCACAGTGGCGTTAAAAAGTGTTGATTGTCTATGGTTTGTTTATTTGTGGTGTTAACAGAGAAAACTGTTCACTGTCAATAAATATGCAATTACACCTAAGAGGAAGGATAAAGAGATCCTTCCTCTTAGAATTACACCGAAAATGTTAGTAAATGAACAAATAAATTATTGCAAAAAAAGTAGATCAATTCAAAGTAAGTTAAGTATCTAACATCTAAAATACTGGAGTCAAAAATCTGAATTATTTAGGTAAAATAAACAGGTTATAAACTTTTCTTCTGTTTCTACTTAAACAATGGCTACGGAACCCTATCATGGGCGAGTCCGACACGCTCTTGGCCGGTTTTTTTAATAAACCGCCTTATCAGACACAGCGTTTCTGTTTTCATAACTTATTCTTGTTATTGTGTCGATATCAATCTTAAGCATACCGATATTTGGTTGCTAGTGGAAACGGATAACGCGACAAAGGTGCACTCCGATCACGATATCCGTATCACCTCAAATAAAATGTATGGTATTGTAGAATCCGATCGCATGATACGATTCAACTGAAATAAAATCTCAAGGAATCCTTCGTGTAAGAACTCAGGCATGCATGAAATACGGGAAGTTAAGCTTGCGCTCATTACTATACATATACACAAAACTCATATGCATTAATAATACTTAGAAAATATAACTATGGACGAGATACGCGTGTAATTCTACTAACAAACTTTTCTACTTCTTTTTGCGGGGGACGAAGTAGCACGAAATCCGCAACTTTGGTTTTATTCCAATACTTTAGATTCTAATATTGATTGTTAAAATAGTCTCGTGTGAACCCCAGACGCGACTAGTTTGTAGTTCCGCAATTATAGGCTGTCTCGTTTAGTGATAAGGTATAAAATTGTATGCAAATGCACATGATCAATTGATCTTGTAACGTGGCAGAGGGGAAATGCTACCACAAGGCTGGTACCTAATTATATTGTCTAAGTAATAATATAAAAAGGAAGTTTTTTTTGTATTGAATAGGCTCCGAAACTACTGAACCGATCTGTATAATAATTTCACCATTAGATTTTTGACATTAGCCGAACATACGCTATATTTTATTTAAAAACAAACCCGGGGCGGGCCGCCCCTTTTTTAGGGTTCCGTAGTCAAACAAGGAACCCTTATACTTTCGTCCATTCTGTCTGTATGTCTGTCTGTATGCCCCGCCTCAATAATTCGCTCATTTTTGCACCTACTGAATCGAGATTTGGCTTCAAGACAGATAACAGTACCCCAAAAACAGAAATTTTGTAATTATGAAAACACTTTTTTTTCGACAGAGGTGTTGGTAAAAAACCGCACACTGTCCCACTTTATTTTAGCCCACGTAGTGGAGTACCGTTATAATAACATATTCTTGAGAGGTCTTTGTCATGCAGTAGGATCCTACAGGTTAACTTTTATATTACGAACAGTTAAGCGCAGGGATGAACACACTCGCCCTACTTACTACCAAAACAAGATTCTTGAAATGTATCCATCAGAACGTTAGCGATTTCATTCATTGCTGAAATTATAACGAATAATTTTTGCCTGAAAACTTAAAATGGGAATAACTTTAAATTTTAAGTATCAAAATAAAGAAATTATTGTTTTAATCTGATTATTTTGTTGTAAATCAGTTGTGGTGTATGAGGTTTTGCGCTTATTTATTAACACGTTGTATAATTCCTAAATAACGTGTTCCCCTTTAATTGTACGGATACGAACTATCGACAGGTCTATTACTGATGTGGTAACAATATAACAAGGAACAAAATTAAAAAAAAAAAAAATTCGTCAGAAATATTCAATTAAGTGCGAGCATTAATATTCTAGCATCGCGGTCGTCAAGTGCTACTAGGGGGATAGTTCAGGTGCCCCCCCTCCTCTTTCCACAGGGGGAGGCGAAATGATGGCCGAATATCTACTTTTTTAGGCCTACCCCTTTTTAGTCAGCCCACGTACGCTTTGCGCGTGATTTTACCCTGTTTATTTATTAACTAAAGGTCGATAATAATATCGAGCTTATGTCAAAGCTTTCGTATTTTTAGTGGGTAATTATTTTAGACAATTTGTTTTTGTTCGGTAGCATATTCTGAGGTCGGTACCAAAACTGTTTGTTACGCCAAGTGTCGCTAGATCGAACGCCGCAAATCCCCGGTAAAGAATGTTTTTTCAGTTTGGGGGTCAGATCATCCACTTAGAAAACCTTTAGCATATTAAGAAGGACCCTATAGATACATATAAGGTCTGTCTTAATATGCTGACGGTTTTATAAAGGTATGATCAGACCATCTGTAAAAAAGCATATTATAAACTGGATGATTATTTAAATGATCAAAATGCTTGGGTCTTAGGTCACTAGCTTATAGTTTATTTACTTTACTGTATAGTATCAATTATTTTATTAAATAGACTATGTATTATTGTATACATAACTTTAGCTTAAGAATTTATATTGTAATAGTTATTAAGTCGTGTTATGTTGTAGAGTTTCTGGCCGCATCTTCTCTACAGCGACAACACGTTCCGACGCGGTGGTAGCTTTAAAAAAGATTGGACGTTTGATAAGTGTGCTGCAAGCTCCTATATTGAATAAATTATATTGACTTTGACTTTGACTTTTGACATCAAACTAAACAACTTTCACGATGGGACTAACATCTAAATCGGGACAAGAAAAAAATCTGCCGTCCCACATATGGAGTTGGTTTACAGTTTTATATCGAACAGCAGTTTTTTCCCCTTCATATTTAGAAGGATATTATATGCATTCAGTATACTGTAGGGAAGTCGTTCTAGTTACAGCCCCCTAACAAAGTGACATTCTATTGGCGTTGACGCTAGTAGAAAATGACAGAATGTATGGATTTTACATTAGCGATCGAAACATTTTGACGTTTGCTTTCGTCACCATACGTCAATTCCATACATTTTTATGTTTTCTACTGTCTTCAACGCTAATCGAAAGATACTTTGTCTATAGGACTTGTTCTGTCTTTGAGCGTCGCATGAGGCGACTTCAGGCGACTGAGCCACTTATAAAGTGGCAATACGTATTTCGGTAATCTCAAGCATTATTTTTGTACAAAAACACATTTCAGCCACCATAAAATGAACGAGCCACGTGGCCACCTAAGCGTAGCCGCGCGCGAGCGAAACACATCCGCCCGTGAATCCACTAGCCGCCGCCACCGCCTTCCAATCATGAAATCTGCTATATGCTAAAAATGAGCCTAGCTAACTGCACGCTTCATAATAAAAAAAGAGTGGGTAGTTAAAGCTAAGTTTCTGATCTAATCACTTCAGAAGGGATTTCGGTCGTGAGTTTATGAAACTAAATAACAAATATACTAAACCCAAAATAGTGTAACACAGAAACATAGCTGGCAACATACAGCGCGCTGACGCGCCACTATTAATCATAGAAAATGACGGAGCGCATTGTGCGACTCTGCTCGACTCAAAATTGTGAAAACCTATCCCCGACGCAGCGAACTAATAACGCTCCCACACTTTGGGTAAAGGGGGGTATGGTTTGCATAAGAAACTCTTTTTGGTTGTTTTATTTTTCATCCATATAGGTAAAATTGTTTCCAGGTTTGGATAGACGTAGGTCTAAGCTTTGACAAATTCTTCTCGGCTTCTAAGCCGAGCTGTATCTATAGACGCATGATTCCTGCCTGATGCTGAATCGAGCACTAGGTACACGCGTGCACGAACGATACCTTGTTTGTCGAAATTAATAAGTGAAATTCTTCCTTCGTTAGCACTGCATTTCTGTCAGTATCAAATTGTTTGTGGGAGTATCTATCCCAATCTCAAGGATTGTTTTTGATAAGAAGAAATTGCGGAGCCTCGTGGCAAGCAAAACGAGAACCGCGCGAACACCACGCGAAAGATAAGTGCTCGCGGCAAAACATAAAACGTGACTAAAGCAATTGGAGAAAAGTAAATTTTTTGTATTGTAGGGTGGAATGAAGTATCAACTGTCAAGTAGATATAGGTAAAACTTGCCTCTCACCCATAAATCATTGGAAAAAAAGAAATCTCACCCTTAGCGCTCGTATGACACTTAGGTAGAGGTAGGTGTAAAGCAGGCACTACATTCTCGCCGAGAACAGACGAGAAGGGCCGAGAACGAGAGTGTGGATGCCCTTCATTATTCTCGTGGCGTCGTGAGCGGTCGTAATTTTCCTTTGGATGTTCTTGCCGAGAATTCTCGCCGAGAAGTTCTCGCGAGAGTGTAGTGCCCGCTTAAGAAATAGGATGATCTATTAATATTCGGACTCCACACAGCTAATTTACTCTAGTACGAAGCAAAAAATTATGTTTTTTTTTTCTTTCTTTTTTACCCTGACCCTACACCCCACCACAGCTTGACGATGACGCCTTGCGCATGTGTGCGTGAGCTTCCAATGTGTGCCGTGACGTCCTGCAACCGACGTGATATATTGAGAACTGCGCCAAAAACTGCTACTATACCCTAGTTTGTGTACAGTTAAATTTTACATAGCATTATTCTGTATAAACTACAGATTTTAATTGCAAAGAATTTTGATATATTTCGACAGCCAAATATGCAAGTTGGTAACGCAAAACCACATAGCTCCGAAGTCCGTTTTTTACCCTATTGTACCCCATGATTTTACTAATGGTATATTTTGTACCTAAAGTAAGAAATAAAAGGAAAATTAAGTATGTAACAAGAAAATCTTAATTACATTTATAGATTTAGAATTAGTACCTATATAGATTCTCGAATTTATGCTACCAAATTATTTTGTAATTAGGTATGTCAAATCATCTAATAATTGCAAATTGTATAATTAAATATTATGTTAATTATTATGTAATCGTTTTGTATTGCGTTTGTTTTAGTATTTTGTAATTTTGTTTCCAAGTAATCAGTAATTACCATTTAATTTATTTTTTTGATAAGAACGATAACAGTTCTTTTATTGAATGAAAAATCTCATGGTAGAGTTACAATACAACATAAAACTATGCAATTTTATGCAAATATAATATTATTTTAAGTACCTAATCTCTTATTGATCGTTGGCAATGTAGAATGCACCCGATAGCCAAATAAATACAATATCGAAATAGTCGAATCGTATCTATTTAAGTAAGTAATTAATTCGGATTTTATATTTTTCTAGTCTATTACAATTAACAAACGAATCAAAAAATTTCACTTAATATTCAAATTATTTTAAAAAGTAACCACTTCTCCTGTCGACGCGAAGTATGTAATTAAACTCTATTTATAACTTTTTCGTTGTCATCTCATTAATATGAATCGGATAGAGTATTCATAAACTATGCAATATGCCTCCAGGCGATCATGTGGACCGCCCGATGCATTATAAGAATGTAGGTAAATATACCTTTTAGATTTCTAATATTACATCAACGCATAAGAAGCGCTCCTCTTTGTACAGGGTCCTTCTTAATATGCTAACACTTTTTAAGGGGTTGATCAGACCATGAAACTGAACAACTTTCTCTATGGCACCAACCTCGAAATCGCGAAAACATAATCTTCTGTTCCATACAAAACTTGAGCCTAATGTATGGGTTTTTTCTCGCTGTTTCAATATTGGTCCCATATACAGGGTGTTAGGGTAAACAGTTGCATTACTTTAAGGGATGATTGTACCCATGATACTAAACAACTTTCTTGCAATGAGAAACCTATAGGATATTCGCCAAAATTTTTTGGACTGTCCATACTAAATGCAATCAGCTAATCGAACATTGCAACTGTCTACCATAACAACCTGTAGAAAGTTGTTCAGTTTGATGGTCTGATCATCCTCTTAAAAAGTGTCAGCATATTAAGAAGGACCCTGTATTATAATCAACAAGTTAATGGATGGCTCTAAGGCCAAGATTCAGAGACGATTTTTAAGTCACAGTTCGATTTTTATGTCACAATCCAAAGTACGAACTAAGACTAAAAAAATCGTCTCTGAAACTCGGAATTAGAAACCTTCAGGTAAGTATCGTAAAATGGAAAAATATAATAATAATAATACAAACATCGATAACCGCACTGATAGAGCTAGATAATAAATAAAAGCTAACAAATTCGAAATGTATCCAAAACTGGCTCGCAATCAGCAAAATAATGTTCACCCGAATAGATAGAATGTAAGTCAAATATAGCGAAATCATGCATTCGTTCCACTTCACGTACCATCTCATTTGCGGCACCGGCCAGGAACAAACGCCTATGTATATTTTCGAATTTTATGCCCACCACGTACCGAACCGACCCCTCTATTCGGTTGTGTGCAGTAAGTTTTTGCTTCATGTATTCGTGTCCAGTTTTGAATGAACCATCACTTCGCATTACGCTTCCTTGTTTTGTAGTTGAATATTGTAACGTCGAGGAGGCGTGGTGGGTCATTTTACGGTGGTTGCTTTCGATGTGTGCGAGTAGTTGAGCTATAGCGTCGGGGGTTGTTCCGCCCCCGTCTCGTCATCGCGCTGACTATTGCGTCTGTGTTAGAGAATGAACATTTAAAATGCCCACCCCTTGACGATCACTGTGCGGCCATTTTTGTTTTCTTTTTTTTTTTTTCAATTTTTGATTATTATAGAAAATTAGATAAAATCAATTGGGCACAAGTCCTTTCGAAAATATTTGTAGATCGTTATAAAGCTTATTTTATATGTAAGTAACAACATAAAAACAAAAGTTCTAATTAGGTATAACAAATTATTTTTATCTTAAGTATTATAAAACTGTAACAGAAGTTTAAAGAGATAGGTACTACGAAGCTAGTATTAGGGACGACTATACAGGGTCCTTCTTAATATGCTGACACTTTTTAAGGGGATGATCAGACCGTCAAACTAAACAGCTTTCTATAAGGGACCAACATCGAATTCGCGAAAAAAATATCATCTGTCTGTGTCTGTCTGTCTGTGTTTAGATCAAGTATGTTTGCAGTTTTGTATGGAACGGCCGATTTTTTTTTTCGCGATTTCGATGTTGGTGCCATATAGAAAGTTGTTCAGTTTGACGGTCTAATGATCCCCTTAAAAAAGTGTCAGAAGATACCCTATATAGAAGTCCTCGACAGTGTTTCTTCTTCTTAACTATTATAAAACTGTAACAGAAGTGTGTCTGTAATTGAAGATATTTACAAAATAAAGTTGACAATATGGTTTTTAGGTGTCCCTGACTTCAAATCAACCTTTTTTTTTAGAAATTTGGTCTGTCTGTTTGTTTTTGCGAGCATCACGCGAAAACTACTGAATCGATTTAGATGAAACTTTTTGGTTTGATTGTTTATGATCTGACTTAAAATCTGGTGTATAATTTGTGCGGACGAAGATCCGGGTTAGGTCAAGTTCTAAATAAATTCGTATTATTACCTACCTAGAATAAAACTTTTAAAATAAATTTTTGGTTTGTTTTTAGTTTCGTACCTACCTGAAAACGATAAAACGGAATCCTAAAGGATCACTTTGTTCTTCGTCTGTCTGTCCGTCTGTCTAGATCCTTAGTATCAGAAACGGATAGAGGTATCAAGTTTAAATTAGTATCGAATATTAAGGTCTACTTTTAGCACTCCAAAGTTATGTTTGTCCTTCAAGCCGAATCCAATTCGCACTTGGTCGGTTTTTAATTCTGCATTTTTTGGAAAATTATAGCCTTGACACTTATTATTATATTTTACTATAATATCCTATTCAGGATGGCCAGAAACGTGTATACAACACCCAAAGCTTGCAGTTGTACCAACTACCAAGGCTCTCCTGGAGCCTTTGATTAAATAAAACAGGAAGATAGGTGACTGGCCTACAGCGTATGGATCGAATAAATTGAGCTCTCGTCGCCTCATTTCCTTAGTTGCAATACGAGCGTCGTTAGGTGATTGAGTTACTTTTTTATTTTAAGGTGGTTGCAGAGTTGTCAATTTTATACAAAAGTTCGACGTGTAATACGCGTTGACAGTACAATTAAAAGTAATATTTTATAAATGGAAAAATAGTTAAGAAAATCTAGATGCCGCGTATCAAATAACATTTGCAATTTATAATATAATTACGAAGATATAAAGTTTTGAAATTTTCTATGGATAAGTTTGAAATTGACAACTCTGCAACCACCTTAAGCAGTAAAGTTACCAGAATGCCTTCGTGTGCTTTTACTCGTTGTACAAATCATTCAAAAAGAAAAAAAACAAATGACGCGGCATGTCTTTTCAGTCCTAAGATACAGAAAAAGCAGGTCAATTTTTCGAGTATGTAATGCAAGAACGTCACCTATCTTTCTATTTTAATTTAATCAAAGCCTGCAGCAACTTTCAGAACGAAATTGCGTGTCAAGTCAGCAGTGGCAGCTAGTCCACAACAACTCTGCATACAAATTTTTATCCTTTATGAGCGGTTTAGATGGATCCAGTGACCAATGCCGTTCTAAAACGACTGTCGGTCGCTGTGACGAAGAAAATTTTGCCTTTACCGATTTTTTTTTCAAGGTTTTAGTTCAGACATCTAATATCTATCTTCTATACTTTTCATTTATGTGTAAATGGACTTTTGCTTGTGCGTTAGCACTGCATTTCTGCCAGTGTCAAGTTGTTTGTGGGAGTAACTATTCCAATACCAAGGATTGTTTTTGAGCAAAAACACAGCTAAGAAGAGATTGCGGAGCCGTGTTTCAAGCTTAAACGCGAACCGCGCGAAAGACTCCTTGTAAATTCTAATCTTCGAATGTATAAAATGAAATGCATGCATGCATATGCTCACGACTATATTCCCCGAGTCAGAGATATTCTGAAACCTTAAAACATCCAAGTTTCGCTAGTTGTACCGAAACTCTGTCCAATAGTGTGAGACAGGGGCACTCCCTCAGAGTTCGGTACATAGCCCGTCGCTACTTGTAGAAACTGTTCTTGTACAAAATTAAATGCGTTACATATTAAAGAGGGTGCTTCAGTTCAGAACATCAAACTGAAAAACTTTCATTATACACCGTGTAACAGAATAAGCGTAAAACCTCATACACCCCAATTGATTTATAACAAAATAATTAGATTGAAACAATTATTGCATTATTTTGATACTTAATATTTAAAGTTATTCGCAATTTAAGTTTTTAGGCAAAAAATATTTGTTGTCATTTCAGCAATTAATGAAAGCGCTAACGTGCCCATGGATACATTTTAAGAATCTTGTTTTGGTAGTAAGTAGGGTGAGAGTGCCCTTGCGGTGGGTTGAGATCGAGTTCAGTAAATATTAAATTTTACAAACAAATTATTCAATACTTTGAAAAAAATTACCTTTGATGAAACCATGATAATTCGATTCTGCTCTCGATTCTAAACAAACTACTTTCTAGTTTTGCGTTAATTCATTATCACGTTGTATACCTAGTCGGAACCAAACTTAATTCATTTATATGATCATTCTTTGTATCTGATTAATGTATTAATTCACAAAAAACACGTTATTTAGGAATTATACAACGTGTTAATAAATAAGCCTAAAACCTCATACACCCTAATTGATTTATAACAAAATAATTAGATTGAAACAATTATTGCATTATTTTGATACTTAATATTTAAAGTTATTCGCAATTTAAGTTTTTAGGCAAAAATTATTTGTTGTCATTTCAGCAATTAATGAAAGCGCTAACGTGCCCATGGATACATTTTAAGAATCTTGTTTTGGTAGTAAGTAGGGTGGAGTGCCCGAGCGGTGGGTTGAGATCGAATTCAGTAAATTTTACAAACAAATTATTTTGAAAAAAAATACCTATGTTGAAACCATGATAATTCGATTCTGCCCTCGATTTCAAACAAACTACTTTCTAGTTTTGCGTTAATTCATTAACACTTTGTAGAGCCAAAATTAAAATCGCGACAATTATGTCGATGTTGGTTCCTGAATGTTGTTTTCAGTTTTATGGTCTGAAGCACCCCTTATGATAATGTCACGTATTAAATTTTACACCTTCTTTAAGACATCGATAGATAAACAATTTATTTGCATAACACACACGTAGGTAATAATATTACACTCGCGCACCGAGGGTTCCGTACCACAACCACCACACAACATAACAACTAAAAATGTGTTTTTTGTCCTTGACCTTTACCACGAGACTTAATCACACTTGGCCGATTTTTATTATTTGTTGTTATACTGTAGAGTTTGCTCTATAATCACACCAAGTTTTACACTTGTATGTTTGACCGTTTTTACGATAAAGCGAGAAGAAAAAACGTTGATAAAAACTAGCTTCTTGTATAAGATTTCCTAACTTTTTGTTATTTTTATTATTTCTTAACAAATACGCCATAATAACGCATATTCTGTGAAAATTTCAACTGTCGTCAAAAGTAATGCCGTGTGATTTGTTTTTTCTTTTTGAATTATTTGTGAACCAAATAAAAAATGAACATGAAAATGATTTATTTGAAACATGCATATAACTAAGCCTTACATAATAAAAAAGGCACGAAGCCGCCTAAAATCAAAAAAGTATCTCAATCACGCAATGCCGCTCGGATTGGGACTAAGTCAATTAGGCGACAGGGGCTCAATTTATGCGGTCCATGCGCTACAGGTGCACGCGTGTCACATTTATCTTCGGCTTTTTAATTTAATCAAAGATCCTGACAGAGAAATTAAATGTAAAGACTACTTAGACACCTAAAATATACAACACTTATTCCTAATAAAGCTAACATAAATATATAAATTGTATGTTTACCTGTTAATGAAAATATATATACTTACTATAGTAACACAACAGTAACTATGTAATTTACAATCAACATCAAACCGAAGTATAGCACGAAACAAAACAATCCACTTCACAGACAAAGTACACCATAAAACTAAATTTTTCAGGATTAATTCCACTATGATCCTCAGAGACCGACAGCCAAAGATTGAATGTAGAACTTGAGGGCAACGGTCATCTCAATTTCTCACATATATTTGTATTCATTTACATTTTAATATCATCTCGGTCACACGATTGTAAGTACAGGGTCAAATCAGATTTAGCCTAAAACTGGTTCTTGTCCTTTATCCTTTTGATACCGACTTGTCACCCTCTGAGGGTTGAAACTGACAAAATTATCTCTTTTTAGAAAACAACGATTTTAATGAAAGCTACTTTCTAAATTGCTAATCGCCAATTCTCGTAAGGCCGATTGAACAATATAATGTACTTTACATCAGTTATAATGGCAATGACAACGGGCTCACTCCCCGTTGCACTGAAACTAGTGAAACATGGATGTTCTGAGTTTTCAGAATATCTCTGACAACCCCCTCGGCGAATGTAGTCGTGGGGATATGTAGTAATGCCTTAGACAATATTTTTCAAATTATATGAGGACAAGTTACGCGTGTAATTCTATTAACAAACTTTTCTGCCACTTTTTGCAGGGGGCGAGGTAGCACGAGATATGCAACTTTGAATTGTATTCCATTAGTTTAGTTTCTAATTTTGAATGTTAAAAATCATGAAAAACAGTGTCGTGTGAACACCAAACGTCATAAGTTCGAAATTATTGTTCCGCAATTATAGGCTGTCGCGTTTAGTGATAAGGTATAAAATTGTATGTAAATGCGTAAGATCTTTTGATCTTGCACGTTGGCAGAGACTCTTAGACGTATATAATTCGTCTAAGAGTAATGCAGATAATCACTCGGTATACAGACAAAACTAAACCTATAGGGAGCGTCTTAAGGGGGCACCGAGCCTCCAGTGCTAGCTCCATCTGTTGATATTTAAATCATACCTGTGGATCGGAGGAGGCGGAAAATGTGTCGATATCCAGTTTCTGGGCGCCATCTTGAATATCTCACTTCCGGTCCGGATTTTGAGCTGGTAACCGGCATTTTAGGATTTAGCGGTGTCGAATTAACTAGGAAACACCTGTTACGCAATAGTAATTCTTGATTTGCTTCCAGAAGTACATTTTTTCATTTTCTAGTCCTGACTATTAGGCGACGGGGGCTCACTTTATGCGGTCCTTGTGCTAGAGGCTAGTCACCAATCTTTCTTATTTAGTTATATCAATGACAGGGGCACTATTTATTTGAACTAGGTACTAATTAGGCTCTATTTATTGGCACGGATCCTATCCTGATCCCTTTTATATACTGAGAAAAAAATGCTACGTATACGTAGCCCGTCGCAGCTTACGTACCACGTAGCTTACGACGCGATACTGATTACGAGTGTTGCATCAGTATTTAATGATTAATTGTAAAGTACGAGACAACTTTTTACGTTTATTTTTTGTTGTAAAATAAAGAATATTTAATTGATTGATTGAAATCAAAATTCCTTAGAAATCCCTTTTCAGTTTATGACAAGTTTAGTATTTTCAAAAACTTAAAAATAAAAATTCTCTTAGCCACGGTTTGTACAGAAGAGACTCGTGGCGGTGGTCGATAATCTAAGTAACACAATATAAACCTTATAGTACGTAGCAAAGCGTCATTTTTTTCGTAATGGAGAATCGTGCCCGCGCCGCTAGGTGACGTCGCATGGAGGCGCGGACTTAATTCTCCAAACGACGCTATGCTACGTACTATAAGGCTTTGAATATCCGCCACCGCCACACGTCTCTTCTGTATAAACCGCGCCTAAATTAGTTTTAATCCGACGTCATACAGGGCTGCATTCAGAACCTACGGGTGCGGTTGTTTGGGTGTTTTTCAATCTAAGGTACGGAACGAACAGTTGTTTTTCAACTCGTAATGTATGGAACGATCCCGGTTGTTTTATAACCTCAAATTTTGAGATTGACAGTAATATGGGCTTCCAGGGCTTCCATCATTTCCAAATACAATATAAACTCATCTTCCATGCTAGAGAATCAAAGAGTGAATAAAAATAATTTGAAAAAAACTATCTTTTAGTCAAAATGAGCAAAAAGTCAAGTAACCACAGATAATCAAAACGTCAGAGTGTTTTTTAACCGTCGAATTTGATGGTTAAAAGTTGCAACCTGTCAGAGGTTCGGAACGGTTGAGTTGTGACAACCGAGTTGCAAAGAGCGTTTTTTCACCGAGGCTCTGAACGGCGTTAGTACGAAAAGTTGCACCCAGAGTGCACTCTAGGCGTAGGTTCTGAACGCACCCCAGTTTTCAAAGTAATGTGCACGTAGCATCGTTGTAAATAAGCATATTATACGCACAATAACAATACGTCTCGGTGGCCTGTAGTGCAGGTTAAGTAAGCTAAATTATGACCGTTTGGGGGCAAAATTTGTACATGTATAAATTAAACTTTGTTTTTAACTTTATCTTGGCACTACAATGAGGATCTGCAGAGTCCGCCCAAAATTTTCGGGTCCTACCCCCTTCCCCTTTTCAGAGATTCGGCGTATTTTTGAGCGCTCATAACTTCGGTCTGAATACTACCTGTAAGGTCAAATTTTCAGAGCAGCACGTGGTCATCACTCTTATAAAATTTACAAAATTTCAGCCCTGCTTATTTAGATTTTATTAATACGCAAACTTCGTGGATTTCGTCATTCACTCACTGACTGTTGATCATCTAAACCTAACACTTCCCGAAGTCCTGAAAGCTGAAATTGAGATTTATAAGAGTAACCCTCATTTCTAATGCCAAGATAAAGTTAAAAAACAACGTTTCATTGATGTACAAAATTTGCCTCCAAAATATCCAATTTTTCCTGTATTAAGTGATTTAGGGATCAGTTAGCGAAATATTAAGTTTAAAGTGAAAATTTTTGTTAGAGTCAAGTCATCGACCAACTTGTAAAATGTACTTTTTAGACTTTATGAGCCGCCTTGGCGGGTTTTTATGGTTCACATCTATGTCAGGGAATTTAAAACCATTTGATTTATTTATATCCTTTGTCATAGATGGCGCTTTAAAGATTTAGATAGGTCACAGGTTTCTTTGAAGCTCCAATACATTGCTGAGAATGTTACTGCATGTTTAGCGTCACGAGTCACTCTTAACCAGCAAATAATCCAGAATAGGGTATTACACCTTTTTTGAAAACTGTTTTAAAGTAATCCTGAGATTGTGATGAACCAGCAGAATTTTAATTTTCTCTCTTCTTGCTGCCCTTATCCCATTATTTAGGGTCGGCGCAATATGTCGTCTTCCTTCATTCCTCTCTTTTAGCCGTAATTTCAGCGTACACACCTTTTTTACACATGTCATCTTTCACACAATCCAGCCATCTTTTCTTTGGTCGTTCTCTCTTCATGCAGCCATCCACATTCATATTTAACATTCGTCTTGTAATATGCCACTCATCTCTTCTCATCACATGTCCATACCACGATAACCGATTACCGCGCAGCTTTTCATTCACAGGAGCCACTTTCAAACTTCCTCTAATATACTGATTTCTAATCTCGTCCTCTATTTCCTATTACTCTAAGAATCATATATTGCTACGGTTTTGGGTTATATTTTACGGCCGCCTGCCTGCCTGACGCTAACCCTCTTTGGGAATGCAATTGTAGTCGTTTCCCCGCCACTATCCGGGTGACCAAGGACGAAGACGGTATTTGTCCAGGTCAAAAGGGGGACTTTGCCCCTCTCTTAGTCGCTTACGACACCCATAAGTAGAGATGGGGTAGTCCTATTATTTTCCGGGAACTACACAGGACCGAAAAATGCCTTAAAAAATATTGTTTATTTATGATTTTGAATTTTTGCACGGAAACGCTAGAGCCGCCATGCTGTTTCTGCTCGTGTTTGCCGGGCCGCGTACTTGTAAATTACAATTAGTCATGTTTATGAAATAGGCCCTAGGTGGCCAGGGCGCATATAAGCAAGATCCACTACGGGAGTTTTTGACGCGCGCTCTGATTGGTCAATAAACTTCCATAGTGTCCACTATTTGTCAGCAAACTCTACTATTGGAGTTTTCCCGTAGTGGTTTTGTCAAAAAATCTACTATCGGATTTTTGAAGACGGTCTCTTATTGGTCAAAAACTCCTTAGTGGACTTTGTCAGCAAAATCGACTATTGGAGTTTTATCGAACTTGCATTACATACATTTTACTCATTTTAACAGAAAATGAATGTATTCCATCATCATCATACACACACGTAGCACCACTGGCTTTTCGGTGAAGGAAAACAGCGTGAGGAAGCCTGCATGCTTCAATTTCGAGGCATGTATTGTACCCACTGTCCATTATATGTGGCGACGGGCTCACCCCCCGTCACTTTGGACAGAGTTTCGGTACTACTGGTGAAACGTGGATGTTCTGAGGTTTCAGAATATCTCTGACTACCCCCTCGGGGAATATAGTAGTGAGCATATACTTATGCTTATGCATTTAATTTTACACCCTGTATAGTTATCATCATCATCTTCACGATTCACGTCCATACAGTTTTACTTATTTACAACAAATTTTGATAAAGTTTCATCACCATTGTTAATGCTTTACAGAGACCATCAAACTGAACATCTTTCACTACGGAGCCAACCACGAAATCGCGAAAACAAAAAATGTTTGTTCCATAGAAAAGATCAGGCTTCTCGATCTCGACTCAAATGTATAGAACAGCTAATTTTTATTTCGCGACTTTGTTGAAATTGAAATGGCGGAAGAGAGAATATTAGCCCCGTCGACTAATTGACTCTTCAAGCGGCATTGCGTGATTGTGATACTTTATTTTTATTTTAGCTGGGATAAAGGTATCACGGCGTCCCCTTAAGATGCAATAGATTGAAAAGTTCATTCTCTGGGTAGTTGGCTTGGCGGCAAAAATGGATAACGCAATTCCTCGGTTTAGAAGAGTGCGGGTTCAAGTCCCGCCCGAGACTTAATTTATCAATCTTTAATTTGATTCGGAATAAAGGTACTACAATGCCTTCCTGTGATTTACTTGTGAGTGAAAAAAAATATATACCACACGGCATTAATTTTCGCTGCATGAAGAGCAGATGCATTATTCGAGTACGTAATGCTAGAACGTCACCTATCTTCTGCTATTTTAATTTAATCAAAGATTTGCGATTTTGATGTTGGCTCCATAGTGAAAGTTGTTCAGTTTGATTGTCTAAAGCATGACAACGGTGATGAAAGATACCTATATCAAATTAGGTTTTCTTTAGAAATAAGTAGAACTCTATGAAAGTGACGTACTATACAAATGACGATGGTGATGATGATGTATGATGTATGTTTTTATTTTAAAAAAAGTGTATGAAAATGATGATGGAATACATTAATTTTCTGTTAAAATGATTATAAACGTATTTAATGCAAGTTCGGTAAAACTCAGATAGTGGATTTTGTTGACAAGACCCACAACGGGAAAACTCCGATAGTAGATTTTGCTGACAAAGTCCACTATGGGAGTTTATTGACTAATCAGAGCGCGCATCAAAAACTCCCGTAGTGGAATTTGCTTATATGCGCCCTGGCCACCTAAGGCCTATTTCATAAGCATGACTAATTTGTCATTTACAAGTACAATTTTTGATATACGGGGTGTTTGGCGCGTCAATTTCCAAAATTATTAGGTGGATAGAAGAGGTCTATTGCTTTCGCCATAAGCCCAAACAAACAAAAATCCTGCATCACGGATTTTGTTTAGGTGAATTTTTTTGTGTTTTTCTAAAAATACTCCGAAAGTCAGCATTTAAGCTTGAATAAAAGAATAGTTGTGTGTACAACCTCCAATATTTCTTTTTATTTGAATGTCTTATGTTGTACTGTTCTATCAAAATTTAAATGAAATGGATGCGACCTCTGGTTTTTTTTTAAACCTTAACTTTTTTTGATAAAATAAAAGTGAACCACTCAACTTAGAATTACAATAAAAAAAAAAAACTAAAAGCGCTCGAGATCTTCTGATTTTTCAAACTTCTCTAGTCTAGGTATTCTCTTTCTAAAGGTAGGTATGCAATATGCTACGAAAACCGTCCACTAACTTTGTTTATTTACTAATTTTGTGTGTCAGGGCGCGTTCGGCCGATATTCGGACTTTTTTGATAAAAACACTAAAAAATGCATCTAAAAAATCAGGATTTTTTTTTGGGGGGCGTGGCGAGATAGCAAAGGGCCTCTTCTATTCACCTATTTATTTTGTCAATCGACGTGCCAAACACCCAGTATTACTGAAAATTGTAGGCGCCATATTGTTTAACGCTATAATGTAACATGTATAGCAATGTACCCTGAAATGTGATTGTAAATTACAATTGACATGGTTAGTAAATGGGGCACTGGCCACCTAAAGCCTATTTGATAATCATGACTATTTTCATTTACAAGGACTATTTGAGATACAATTATTGAGAATCCTAAGACACGTTATGTTTAACGCCATAATGTAACCCGAATTGTCATTGTAAATTACAATTGTCATGTTTAGTAAATGGGGCCCTGGCCACCTAGAGCCTATTTCATAAACATCACTATTTGTCACATACAAGGAGAATTGAAGATGCATTACTGAAGATTGTATGACATACGTATTGTTTAAAGCCATAATGTAACCAGCAATGTACCAGCGTAAATTACAATTATCATGTTTAGGCGACCTGACCGCCACGCCACGCCCCGCCGTATGACCTACTTCTGTCCTCTCCGTGGGTACTGGACTCTACTGTGCTATACTCTACTCTACTGCGCTATGTATTCTGCGCTGTGTAATAAGGTCGCAATGCACCGACAGTTATAAGATATCGTAAGTTCGAAGTTGTGCTCTTTTAACGCACGCAAAATTACATATAAGTAAAGTCTCGTTTCTATGTAAGTGAGAGGAAGCCAGTAGCAACATGCTTGTGTTAGTAGAGTACAACATCGAGCTTACGATATCTTATAGCTCCTGTCTGTGATGACCGATATAGTGGCCGTGTGTGTCGACCTTAAGGTAATCAATTAAAGTATCAACAGAGATGCCAGAATTTATTCACATTAAAAATAAAAGATGTATCCAGAAACAAATATAAAATAAAAATAAAATAGAAATATTAAACGAATTAGCACGTAGCGCAAGGTTGACGTCTGGAGCCGAGTTTGACAACGAATTGTCTACGGGTGAGACGGCAAGCCTTGCGGACTCCAGTCCATCCATATGGAGCGTAAGAGGAAGAACCTTGGCCAGAACTGGCAGCGCCAGAGGCACTAGATCCTGAACCATATTGTCCTTGAGTAGCGTACGATCCACTGGAAGCAGTAGCGGCAGCCGAAGCAGTAGCACCAGACGGCCCTTCTTCAATAATTATGACTGGACCTTGAGGTCCTGGTCCGTATGGTCCGTTTGGTCCGCTAGATGTAGAAGCAGCAGCAGAAGCAGATGAGCCTGGTCCGTATGGTCTTTCTGGTTCTTGTGGTCCTGGTCCTTGTGGTCCTGGTCCGTATGGTCCTGGTCCTTGTGGTCCTGGTCCGTATGGTCCGTTTGGTCCGCTAGATGTAGAAGCAGCAGCAGAAGCAGATGAGCCTGGTCCGTATGGTCTTTCTGGTTCTTGTGGTCCTGGTCCTTGTGGTCCTGGTCCGTATGGTCCTGGTCCTTGTGGTCCTGGTCCGTATGGTCTGTTTGGTCCGCTAGATGTAGAAGCAGCAGCAGAAGCAGATGAGCCTGGTCCGTATGGTCTTTCTGGTTCTTGTGGTCCTGGTCCTTGTGGTCCTGGTCCGTATGGTCCTGGTCCTTGTGGTCCTGGTCCGTATGGTCCGTTTGGTTCGCTAGATGCAGAAGCAGCAGCAGAAGCAGATGATCCTGGTCCGTATGGTCGTTCTGGTCCGTATGGTCCGTTTGGTCCACTAGATGTAGAAGCAGCAGCAGAAGCAGATGAGCCAGGTCCTTGTGGTCCTGGTCCGTATGGTCCGTATGGTCCGTTTGGTCCACTAGATGTAGAAGCAGCAGCAGAAGCAGATGAGCCAGGTCCTTGTGGTCCTGGTCCGTATGGTCCGTATGGTCCGTTTGGTCCACTAGATGCAGAAGCAGCAGCAGAAGCAGATGAGCCAGGTCCTTGTGGTCCTGGTCCGTATGGTCCGTATGGTCCGTTTGGTCCACTAGATGCAGAAGCAGCAGCAGAAGCAGATGAGCCAGGTCCTTGTGGTCCTGGTCCTTGTGGTCCTTGTCCGTATGGTCCATTTGGTCCACTAGATGTAGAAGCAGCAGCAGAAGCAGATGAGCCAGGTCCTTGTGGTCCTGGTCCGTATGGTCCTGGTCCGTATTGTCCGTCTGGTCCGCTAGATGCAGAAGCAGCAGCAGAAGCAGATGAGCCAGGTCCTTGTGGTCCTGGTCCGTATGGTCCGTTTGGTCCGTTTGGTCCGCTAGATGCAGAAGCAGCAGCAGAAGCAGATGAGCCAGGTCCTTGTGGTCCTGGTCCTTGTGGTCCTGGTCCTTGTGGTCCTAGTCCGTATGGTCCGTTTGGTCCGTTTGGTCCGCTAGATGCAGAAGCAGCAGCAGAAGCAGATGAGCCAGGTCCTTGTGGTCCTGGTCCTTGTGGTCCGTTTGGTCCACTAGATGCAGAAGCAGCAGCAGAAGCAGATGATCCTTGTCCATATAGTCCGTATGGTCCGTAAAGTCCGTTTGGTCCGTATGGACCGTAACGTCCGTATGGCCCATATGGTCCATTTGGCCCATATGGTCCTGATTCAGATTGAGCGTTGGCAGAGGCAGTAACAGTTTGTGGTGTTTCTTCAATAATAATTATTTCAGGTTTTGGTGCTGACACAGATACGGTAGCTGAAGCAGATGAACTGGATCCTTGTGGTCCGTATGGGCCAAATAATCCGTATTGTCCGTATGGTCCTTGTGGTCCATATGGTCCTTCAGGTCCTTCTAGCCCGTATGGTCCGTATGGTCCTTGCGCTCCGTATGGTCCGTATGGTCCTTGTGATCCACTAGATGAAGTGGCAGAAGCCGATGATCCTGGTCCTTGTGGTCCAGCTGGTCCTTCTGGTCCTTGTGGTGCGCTAGAAGCAGAAGCAGCAGCAGAAGCAGATGATTCTTGTGCTCCTGGTCCTTGTGGTCCTGGTCCGTATGGTCCTGGTCCGTATTGTCCGTCTGGTCCGCTAGATGCAGAAGCAGCAGCAGAAGCAGATGAGCCAGGTCCTTGTGGTCCTGGTCCTTGTGGTCCTGGTCCTTGTGGTCCTGGTCCGTATGGTCCGTATGGTCCGTTTGGTCCACTAGATGTAGAAGCAGCAGCAGAAGCAGATGAGCCAGGTCCTTGTGGTCCTGGTCCTTGTGGTCCTGGTCCGTATGGTCCGTTTGGTCCGTTTGGTCCACTAGATGTAGAAGCAGCAGCAGAAGCAGATGAGCCAGGTCCTTGTGGTCCTGGTCCTTGTGGTCCTGGTCCTTGTGGTCCTGGTCCTTGTTGTCCTGGTCCTTGTGGTCCTGGTCCGTATGGTCCGTATGGTCCGTTTGGTCCACTAGATGTAGAAGCAGCAGCAGAAGCAGATGAGCCAGGTCCTTGTGGTCCTGGTCCTTGTGGTCCTGGTCCGTATGGTCCGTTTGGTCCACTAGATGTAGAAGCAGCAGCAGAAGCAGATGAGCCAGGTCCTTGTGGTCCTGGTCCGTATGGTCCGTATGGTCCGTTTGGTCCACTAGATGTAGAAGCAGCAGCAGAAGCAGATGAGCCAGGTCCTTGTGGTCCTGGTCCTTGTGGTCCTGGTCCTTGTGGTCCTGGTCCTTGTGGTCCTGGTCCGTATGGTCCGTTTGGTCCACTAGATGTAGAAGCAGCAGCAGAAGCAGAAGCAGATGAGCCAGGTCCTTGTGGTCCTGGTCCTTGTGGTCCTGGTCCTTGTGGTCCTGGTCCTTGTGGTCCTGGTCCTTGTGGTCCTGGTCCGTATGGTCCGTATGCTCCATTTGGTCCACTAGATGTAGAAGCAGCAGCAGTAACAGATGAGCCAGGTCCTTGTGGTCCTGGTCCGTATGGTCCGTATGGTCCGTTTGGTCCACTAGATGTAGAAGCAGCAGCAGAAGCAGATGAGCCAGGTCCTTGTGGTCCTGGTCCTTGTGGTCCTGGTCCGTATGGTCCGTATTGTTCGCTAGATGCAGAAGCAGCAGCAGAAGCAGCTTGTGGTCCTGGTCCTTGTGGTCCTGGTCCGTATGGTCCGTATGGTCCGTTTGGTCCACTAGATGTAGAAGCAGCAGCAGAAGCAGATGAGCCAGGTCCTTGTGGTCCTGGTCCTTGTTGTCCTGGTCCTTGTGGTCCTGGTCCTTGTGGTCCTGGTCCTTGTGGTCCTGGTCCGTATGGTCCGTTTGGTCCGTTTGGTCCACTAGATGTAGAAGCAGCAGCAGAAGCAGATGAGCCAGGTCCTTGTGGTCCTGGTCCTTGTGGTCCTGGTCCTTGTGGTCCTGGTCCGTATGGTCCGTATGGTCCGTTTGGTCCACTAGATGTAGAAGCAGCAGCAGAAGCAGATGAGCCAGGTCCTTGTGGTCCTGGTCCTTGTGGTCCTGGTCCTTGTGGTCCTGGTCCGTATGGTCCGTATTGTCCGTTTGGTCCACTAGATGTAGAAGCAGCAGCAGAAGCAGATGAGCCAGGTCCTTGTGGTCCTGGTCCGTATGGTCCGTATGGTCCATTTGGTCCACTAGATGTAGAAGCAGCAGCAGAAGCAGATGAGCCAGGTCCTTGTGGTCCTGATCCGTATGGTCCGTATTGTTCGCTAGATGCAGAAGCAGCAGCAGAAGCAGCTTGTGGTCCTGGTCCTTGTGGTCCTGGTCCGTATGGTCCGTATGGTCCGTTTGGTCCACTAGATGTAGAAGCAGCAGCAGAAGCAGCAGCAGAAGCAGATGAGCCAGGTCCTTGTGGTCCTGGTCCTTGTGGTCCTGGTCCTTGTGGTCCTGGTCCTTGTGGTCCTGGTCCTTGTGGTCCTGGTCCGTATGGTCCGTATGGTCCGTTTGGTCCACTAGATGTAGAAGCAGCAGCAGAAGCAGATGAGCCAGGTCCTTGTGGTCCTGGTCCTTGTGGTCCTGGTCCTTGTGGTCCTGGTCCGTATGGTCCGTATGGTCCGTTTGGTCCACTAGATGTAGAAGCAGCAGCAGAAGCAGATGAGCCAGGTCCTTGTGGTCCTGGTCCTTGTGGTCCTGGTCCTTGTGGTCCTGGTCCTTGTGGTCCTGGTCCGTATGGTCCGTATGGTCCGTTTGGTCCACTAGATGTAGAAGCAGCAGCAGAAGCAGATGAGCCAGGTCCTTGTGGTCCTGGTCCGTATGGTCCGTATGGTCCGTTTGGTCCACTAGATGTAGAAGCAGCAGCAGAAGCAGATGAGCCAGGTCCTTGTGGTCCTGGTCCTTGTGGTCCTGGTCCGTATGATCCGTTTGGTCCGTTTGGTCCACTAGATGTAGAAGCAGCAGCAGAAGCAGATGAGCCAGGTCCTTGTGGTCCTGGTCCGTATGGTCCGTATGGTCCGTTTGGTCCACTAGATGTAGAAGCAGCAGCAGAAGCAGATGAGCCAGGTCCTTGTGGTCCTGGTCCTTGTGGTCCTGGTCCTTGTGGTCCTGGTCCGTATGGTCCGTATGGTCCGTATGGTCCGTTTGGTCCACTAGATGTAGAAGCAGCAGCAGAAGCAGATGAGCCAGGTCCTTGTGGTCCTGGTCCTTGTGGTCCTGGTCCGTATGGTCCGTATGGTCCGTTTGGTCCACTAGATGTAGAAGCAGCAGCAGAAGCAGATGAGCCAGGTCCTTGTGGTCCTGGTCCTTGTGGTCCTGGTCCTTGTGGTCCTGGTCCTTGTGGTCCTGGTCCGTATGGTCCGTATGGTCCGTTTGGTCCACTAGATGTAGAAGCAGCAGCAGAAGCAGATGAGCCAGGTCCTTGTGGTCCTGGTCCGTATGGTCCGTTTGGTCCGCTAGATGCAGAAGCATCAGCAGAAGCAGATGAGCCTGGTCCGTATGGTCTTTGTGGTTCTTGTGGTCCTGGTCCTTGTGGTCCTGGTCCGTATGGTCCTGGTCCGTATTGTCCGTCTGGTCTGCTAGATGCAGAAGCAGCAGCAGAAGCAGATGAGCCAGGTCCTTGTGGTCCTGGTCCGTATGGTCCGTTTGGTCCGTTTGGTCCGCTAGATGCAGAAGCAGCAGCAGAAGCAGATGAGCCAGGTCCTTGTGGTCCTGGTCCTTGTGGTCCTTGTCCGTATGGTCCATTTGGTCCACTAGATGTAGAAGCAGCAGCAGAAGCAGATGAGCCAGGTCCTTGTGGTCCTGGTCCGTATGGTCCTGGTCCGTATTGTCCGTCTGGTCCGCTAGATGCAGAAGCAGCAGCAGAAGCAGATGAGCCAGGTCCTTGTGGTCCTGGTCCGTATGGTCCGTTTGGTCCGCTAGATGCAGAAGCAGCAGCAGAAGCAGATGAGCCAGGTCCTTGTGGTCCTGGTCCTTGTGGTCCTGGTCCTTGTGGTCCTAGTCCGTATGGTCCGTTTGGTCCGTTTGGTCCGCTAGATGCAGAAGCAGCAGCAGAAGCAGATGAGCCAGGTCCTTGTGGTCCTGGTCCTTGTGGTCCGTTTGGTCCACTAGATGCAGAAGCAGCAGCAGAAGCAGATGATCCTTGTCCATATAGTCCGTATGGTCCGTAAAGTCCGTTTGGTCCGTATGGACCGTAACGTCCGTATGGCCCATATGGTCCATTTGGCCCATATGGTCCTGATTCAGATTGAGCGTTGGCAGAGGCAGTAACAGTTTGTGGTGTTTCTTCAATAATAATTATTTCAGGTTTTGGTGCTGACACAGATACGGTAGCTGAAGCAGATGAACTGGATCCTTGTGGTCTGTATGGGCCAAATAATCCGTATTGTCCGTATGGTCCTTGTGGTCCATATGGTCCTTCAGGTCCTTCTAGCCCGTATGGTCCGTATGGTCCTTGCGCTCCGTATGGTCCGTATGGTCCTTGTGATCCACTAGATGAAGTGGCAGAAGCCGATGATCCTGGTCCTTGTGGTCCAGCTGGTCCTTCTGGTCCTTGTGGTGCGCTAGAAGCAGAAGCAGCAGCAGAAGCAGATGATTCTTGTGCTCCTGGTCCTTGTGGTCCTGGTCCGTATGGTCCTGGTCCGTATTGTCCGTCTGGTCCGCTAGATGCAGAAGCAGCAGCAGAAGCGGATGAGCCAGGTCCTTGTGGTCCCGGTCCTTGTGGTCCTTGTCCGTATGGTCCATTTGGTCCACTAGATGTAGAAGCAGCAGCAGAAGCAGATGAGCCAGGTCCTTGTGGTCCTGGTCCTTGTGGTCCTGGTCCTTGTGGTCCTGGTCCTTGTGGTCCTGGTCCGTATGGTCCGTATGGTCCGTTTGGTCCACTAGATGTAGAAGCAGCAGCAGAAGCAGATGAGCCAGGTCCTTGTGGTCCTGGTCCTTGTGGTCCTGGTCCTTGTGGTCCTGGTCCTTGTGGTCCTGGTCCGTATGGTCCGTATGGTCCGTTTGGTCCACTAGATGTAGAAGCAGCAGCAGAAGCAGATGAGCCAGGTCCTTGTGGTCCTGGTCCTTGTGGTCCTGGTCCGTATGGTCCGTATGGTCCATTTGGTCCACTAGATGTAGAAGCAGCAGCAGAAGCAGATGAGCCAGGTCCTTGTGGTCCTGGTCCTGGTCCGTATGGTCCGTTTGGTCCGCTAGATGCAGAAGCAGCAGCAGAAGCAGATGAGCCAGGTCCTTGTGGTCCTGGTCCTTGTGGTTCTGGTCCGTATGGTCCGTATGGTCCGTTTGGTCCGCTAAATGCAGAAGCATCAGCAGAAGCAGATGAGCCTGGTCCGTATGGTCTTTGTGGTTCTTGTGGTCCTGGTCCTTGTGGTCCTGGTCCGTATGGTCCTGGTCCGTATGGTCCTGGTCCGTATTGTCCGTCTGGTCCGCTAGATGCAGAAGCAGCAGCAGAAGCAGATGAGCCTGGTCCGTATGGTCTTTGTGGTTCTTGTGGTCCTGGTCCTTGTGGTCCTGGTCCGTATGGTCCTGGTCCGTATGGTCCTGGTCCGTATTGTCCATCTGGTCCGCTAGATGCAGAAGCAGCAGCAGAAGCAGATGAGCCAAGTCCTTGTGGTCCTAGTCCGTATGGTCCGTTTGGTCCGCTTGATGCAGAAGCAGCAGCAGAAGCAGATGAGCCAGGTCCTTGTGGTCCTGGTCCTTGTGGTCCTAGTCCGTATGGTCCGTTTGGTCCGCTTGATGCAGAAGCAGCAGCAGAAGCAGATGAGCCAGGTCCTTGTGGTCCTGGTCCTTGTGGTCCTTGTCCGTACGGTCCATTTGGTCCACTAGATGTAGAAGCAGCAGCAGAAGCAGATGAGCCAGGTCCTTGTGGTCCTGGTCCGTATGGTCCGTTTGGTCCGTTTGGTCCGCTAGATGCAGAAGCAGCAGCAGAAGCAGATGAGCCAGGTCCTTGTGGTCCTTGTCCGTATGGTCCACTTGGTCCACTAGATGTAGAAGCAGCAGCAGAAGCAGATGAGCCAGGTCCTTGTGGTCCTGGTCCGTATGGTCCGATTGGTCCGTTTGGTCCGCTAGATGCAGAAGCAGCAGCAGAAGCAGATGAGCCAGGTCCTTGTGGTCCTGGTCCTTGTGGTCCTGGTCCGTATGGTCCGTTTGGTCCGCTAGATGCAGAAGCATCAGCAGAAGCAGATGAGCCTGGTCCGTATGGTCTTTGTGGTTCTTGTGGTCCTGGTCCTTGTGGTCCTGGTCCGTATGGTCCTGGTCCGTATTGTCCGTCTGGTCTGCTAGATGCAGAAGCAGCAGCAGAAGCAGATGAGCCAGGTCCTTGTGGTCCTGGTCCGTATGGTCCGTTTGGTCCGTTTGGTCCGCTAGATGCAGAAGCAGCAGCAGAAGCAGATGAGCCAGGTCCTTGTGGTCCTGGTCCTTGTGGTCCTTGTCCGTATGGTTCATTTGGTCCACTAGATGTAGAAGCAGCAGCAGAAGCAGATGAGCCAGGTCCTTGTGGTCCTGGTCCGTATGGTCCTGGTCCGTATTGTCCGTCTGGTCCGCTAGATGCAGAAGCAGCAGCAGAAGCAGATGAGCCAGGTCCTTGTGGTCCTGGTCCGTATGGTCCGTTTGGTCCGTTTGGTCCGCTAGATGCAGAAGCAGCAGCAGAAGCAGATGAGCCAGGTCCTTGTGGTCCTTGTCCGTATGGTCCACTTGGTCCACTAGATGTAGAAGCAGCAGCAGAAGCAGATGAGCCAGGTCCTTGTGGTCCTGGTCCGTATGGTCCGATTGGTCCGTTTGGTCCGCTAGATGCAGAAGCAGCAGCAGAAGCAGATGAGCCAGGTCCTTGTGGTCCTGGTCCTTGTGGTCCTGGTCCGTATGGTCCGTTTGGTCCGCTAGATGTAGAAGCAGCAGCAGAAGCAGATGAGCCAGGTCCTTGTGGTCCTGGTCCGTATGGTCCGTATGGTCCGTTTGGTCCACTAGATGTAGAAGCAGCAGCAGAAGCAGATGAGCCAGGTCCTTGTGGTCCTGGTCCGTATGGTCCGTATGGTCCGTTTGGTCCACTAGATGCAGAAGCAGCAGCAGAAGCAGATGAGCCAGGTCCTTGTGGTCCTGGTCCTTGTGGTCCTTGTCCGTATGGTCCATTTGGTCCACTAGATGTAGAAGCAGCAGCAGAAGCAGATGAGCCAGGTCCTTGTGGTCCTGGTCCGTATGGTCCTGGTCCGTATTGTCCGTCTGGTCCGCTAGATGCAGAAGCAGCAGCAGAAGCAGATGAGCCAGGTCCTTGTGGTCCTGGTCCGTATGGTCCGTTTGGTCCGTTTGGTCCGCTAGATGCAGAAGCAGCAGCAGAAGCAGATGAGCCAGGTCCTTGTGGTCCTGGTCCTTGTGGTCCTGGTCCTTGTGGTCCTAGTCCGTATGGTCCGTTTGGTCCGTTTGGTCCGCTAGATGCAGAAGCAGCAGCAGAAGCAGATGAGCCAGGTCCTTGTGGTCCTGGTCCTTGTGGTCCGTTTGGTCCACTAGATGCAGAAGCAGCAGCAGAAGCAGATGATCCTTGTCCATATAGTCCGTATGGTCCGTAAAGTCCGTTTGGTCCGTATGGACCGTAACGTCCGTATGGCCCATATGGTCCATTTGGCCCATATGGTCCTGATTCAGATTGAGCGTTGGCAGAGGCAGTAACAGTTTGTGGTGTTTCTTCAATAATAATTATTTCAGGTTTTGGTGCTGACACAGATACGGTAGCTGAAGCAGATGAACTGGATCCTTGTGGTCCGTATGGGCCAAATAATCCGTATTGTCCGTATGGTCCTTGTGGTCCATATGGTCCTTCAGGTCCTTCTAGCCCGTATGGTCCGTATGGTCCTTGCGCTCCGTATGGTCCGTATGGTCCTTGTGATCCACTAGATGAAGTGGCAGAAGCCGATGATCCTGGTCCTTGTGGTCCAGCTGGTCCTTCTGGTCCTTGTGGTGCGCTAGAAGCAGAAGCAGCAGCAGAAGCAGATGATTCTTGTGCTCCTGGTCCTTGTGGTCCTGGTCCGTATGGTCCTGGTCCGTATTGTCCGTCTGGTCCGCTAGATGCAGAAGCAGCAGCAGAAGCAGATGAGCCAGGTCCTTGTGGTCCTGGTCCTTGTGGTCCTGGTCCGTATGGTCCGTTTGGTCCGTTTGGTCCGTTTGGTCCACTAGATGTTGAAGCAGCAGCAGAAGCAGATGAGCCAGGTCCTTGTGGTCCTGGTCCTTGTGGTCCTGGTCCTTGTGGTCCTGGTCCGTATGGTCCGTATGGTCCGTTTGGTCCACTAGATGTAGAAGCAGCAGCAGAAGCAGATGAGCCAGGTCCTTGTGGTCCTGGTCCTTGTGGTCCTGGTCCGTATGGTCCGTATGGTCCATTTGGTCCACTAGATGTAGAAGCAGCAGCAGAAGCAGATGAGCCAGGTCCTTGTGGTCCTGGTCCGTATGGTCCGATTGGTCCGTTTGGTCCGCTAGATGCAGAAGCAGCAGCAGAAGCAGATGAGCCAGGTCCTTGTGGTCCTGGTCCTTGTGGTCCTGGTCCGTATGGTCCGTTTGGTCCGCTAGATGCAGAAGCATCAGCAGAAGCAGATGAGCCTGGTCCGTATGGTCTTTGTGGTTCTTGTGGTCCTGGTCCTTGTGGTCCTGGTCCGTATGGTCCTGGTCCGTATTGTCCGTCTGGTCTGCTAGATGCAGAAGCAGCAGCAGAAGCAGATGAGCCAGGTCCTTGTGGTCCTGGTCCGTATGGTCCGTTTGGTCCGTTTGGTCCGCTAGATGCAGAAGCAGCAGCAGAAGCAGATGAGCCAGGTCCTTGTGGTCCTGGTCCTTGTGGTCCTTGTCCGTATGGTCCATTTGGTCCACTAGATGTAGAAGCAGCAGCAGAAGCAGATGAGCCAGGTCCTTGTGGTCCTGGTCCGTATGGTCCTGGTCCGTATTGTCCGTCTGGTCCGCTAGATGCAGAAGCAGCAGCAGAAGCAGATGAGCCAGGTCCTTGTGGTCCTGGTCCGTATGGTCCGTTTGGTCCGTTTGGTCCGCTAGATGCAGAAGCAGCAGCAGAAGCAGATGAGCCAGGTCCTTGTGGTCCTGGTCCTTGTGGTCCTGGTCCTTGTGGTCCTGGTCCTTGTGGTCCTGGTCCGTATGGTCCGTATGGTCCGTTTGGTCCACTAGATGTAGAAGCAGCAGCAGAAGCAGATGAGCCAGGTCCTTGTGGTCCTGGTCCGTATGGTCCGTATGGTCCGTTTGGTCCACTAGATGTAGAAGCAGCAGCAGAAGCAGATGAGCCAGGTCCTTGTGGTCCTGGTCCTTGTGGTCCTGGTCCTTGTGGTCCTGGTCCTTGTGGTCCTGGTCCGTATGGTCCGTTTGGTCCACTAGATGTAGAAGCAGCAGCAGAAGCAGATGAGCCAGGTCCTTGTGGTCCTGGTCCTTGTGGTCCTGGTCCTTGTGGTCCTGGTCCTTGTGGTCCTGGTCCGTATGGTCCGTATGCTCCATTTGGTCCACTAGATGTAGAAGCAGCAGCAGTAACAGATGAGCTAGGTCCTTGTGGTCCTGGTCCGTATGGTCCGTATGGTCCGTTTGGTCCACTAGATGTAGAAGCAGCAGCAGAAGCAGATGAGCCAGGTCCTTGTGGTCCTGGTCCTTGTGGTCCTGGTCCGTATGGTCCGTATTGTTCGCTAGATGCAGAAGCAGCAGCAGAAGCAGCTTGTGGTCCTGGTCCTTGTGGTCCTGGTCCGTATGGTCCGTATGGTCCGTTTGGTCCACTAGATGTAGAAGCAGCAGCAGAAGCAGATGAGCCAGGTCCTTGTGGTCCTGGTCCTTGTGGTCCTGGTCCGTATGGTCCGTATTGTTCGCTAGATGCAGAAGCAGCAGCAGAAGCAGCTTGTGGTCCTGGTCCTTGTGGTCCTGGTCCGTATGGTCCGTATGGTCCGTTTGGTCCACTAGATGTAGAAGCAGCAGCAGAAGCAGATGAGCCAGGTCCTTGTGGTCCTGGTCCTTGTGGTCCTGGTCCTTGTGGTCCTGGTCCGTATGGTCCGTATGGTCCGTTTGGTCCACTAGATGTAGAAGCAGCAGCAGAAGCAGATGAGCCAGGTCCTTGTGGTCCTGGTCCGTATGGTCCGTATGGTCCATTTGGTCCACTAGATGTAGAAGCAGCAGCAGAAGCAGATGAGCCAGGTCCTTGTGGTCCTGATCCGTATGGTCCGTATTGTTCGCTAGATGCAGAAGCAGCAGCAGAAGCAGCTTGTGGTCCTGGTCCTTGTGGTCCTGGTCCGTATGGTCCGTATGGTCCGTTTGGTCCACTAGATGTAGAAGCAGCAGCAGAAGCAGATGAGCCAGGTCCTTGTGGTCCTGGTCCTTGTGGTCCTGGTCCTTGTGGTCCTGGTCCGTATGGTCCTGGTCCGTATTGTCCGTCTGGTCCGCTAGATGCAGAAGCAGCAGCAGAAGCAGATGAGCCTGGTCCATATGGTCTTTGTGGTCCTTGTGGTCCTGGTCCTTGTGGTCCTGGTCCGTATGGTCCGTTTGGTACGCTTGATGCAGAAGCAGCAGCAGAAGCAGATGAGCCTGGTCCATATGGTCTTTGTGGTCCTTGTGGTCCTGGTCCTTGTGGTCCTGGTCCGTATGGTCCGTTTGGTACGCTTGATGCAGTAGCAGCAGCAGAAGCAGATGATCCTGGTCCAGATGGTCTTCCAGATCCTTGTGGTCCAGCTGGTCCTCTTGGTCCTTGTGGTCCTCTTTGTCCTTGTGGTCCGTATTGTCCTTGTTGTCCGCTATAAGATGAGGCGGCAGCGGAAGCAGATGATCCGGGTCCTTGTTGTCCTCTAGGTCCTTGTGGTCCATATTGTCCTTGTGAACTAGAAGCAGCAGCAGCGGAAGATGCTCCAGAGGATGCAGATGAACTGCTTTGACTTTCTGGAACCTTCTTAATGACGACATCTTCCTCGTAGATTGTTTCGTGTCCGTCTTCATCGGTTTCGATGACGAAGGTTCTTATAACCTTTTCTTGATGATGTACTTTTCCGTCTGGTACATTGTCTAGTTCGAATTTCTTTCGAGTTGTTACTTTTTCGACTTTGGTTCCATTTTGCATTTCGTAGGTGTCAGTTCCTTCTAAGTCTGTTTCAGTAGCTCCTCTCATATTTCTTCCCAGCAATATAGCTTCGATACTGTTAGCATCGTAAGCGTATGACTGTAAGGTACAAAATTAACAGGTATTAATTTATTTATGTGATGACTGGCTGTTGCCCGCGATTCCCTCTGCGTGGATTTTAAAAAAGTATCCTAAGTGTGGATCCCGATCATATTCTATCTGCGTGCCAAACAACCAAATCCGTTCAGCCGTTTATGCGTGAGTGAATGACAAACATCTAAACATCAAAATTTCGGCATTTATAATATTAGTAAGGTTGTTTGTCTGTAGATCGAATACCTAAAATCCAAATTGTACTTTTAGTTATTGAAAATTGGTAAAACTGTTTGTAGAGGTTAACTTTGTTGATTAATTTTTACATGGTCATTTGCATTATAACAGTGCAGTCTAATTAAGTATTTATTATCATATTTTTAGATATACCTATGAGAATTAACTATTCAACACTATGCAATTAAAAGCACAACATCACAGTATTAGAAAATGTATCAATATGAAACTAAGAGAAAGCAATATACAACGTGTTAATGAATAAGCGCAAAACCTCGTACACCCCAACTGATTTATAACAAAATAATTAGATTGAAACAAGAATTTCATTATTTTGATGTTAAAAATTTAAAGTTATTCGCATTTAAAGTTTTGAGGCAAAAGTGATTTGTCATCATTTCAGCAATGAATGAAAGCGCTAACATGCTCATGAATCGATTTTAAGAATCTTGTCTTGTTAGTAAGTAGGGTGAGAGTGCCCGAGCGGTGGGTTTAGATCGAAGTCAGTAAATTTTAAATATTACGAACAAATTCTTTAATATTTTGAATAAAATTACCTATGTTGAAAACATGATAATTCAATTCTGCTCTCGATTCTAAACAAACTACTTTCTAGTTTTGCGTTAATTCATTAACACGTTGTATACAGAAGGATATTGCAGACAACATGCTCTTTGGTTATTTTAATAAATTTATATAAAAATGTTAAGACAGTATTGACTTACCTGCACTGCGCAGCAGAAAAGGATCACAAGGGTTGTTCCTCTCATTTTGAGATTTGGAACCGACTGATACTATCTTCCAAAATCCCTGGCCTTTTATACTCAACATACAATAGAATAATGACGCGTAAAGTATACGCAAATTCATTAATTGTTCAAAAGCAAACATTGAGACAGAAATTATCTTTTCTTGATATACAATGAAAAAGTTACCTTGTGAGCTCGAACAATGTATTTAATTAAAGCTTGATTAAGATATTCTAGTTTTCCAGTCAGTATAGGTAGTGCACTTGATAAAACAAAGGTGTCTAGAAAATTCACACAACTTAGTATTGATGTTTATAATTTTCTAAAACGATTACTATTTTTTCAACAAACTTGCTCGTAAAGTAGCTCTTATTGCAAAGGTTTTAGGTAAATAATGCAACCTTTAGAACATGCGTGCAGAAATGTAAGGGTGCGTCAACATCTGGCGAACGCCCCGCGAATTCACGCATTCGCGGTGTATTCGCCAGATGTGAACGCACCTTTACATAATCGCACTAGTGCGGTAATGCTCCTTTTTTCTATAATTTGTATTTAAATCTCAGTAAAGAGTTATTATGAAAAACAAAATGTCTGAATAAATAATCAGTTTTAATTAAAATCTGATAAATAAACATTTCACTTCATAGAACAATTTTTTTTAGTTGACAAATTAACATTAACTTGAGTTATAAATGGTTACATAATTATTTAACCCTCTGCCGCTGAGTGACATTTGTGTATTTATTCTACTGAGGAGTAGTCTATCAGACGTGCATTTTAGGTGCACATATAATAAAATATATATTACAACGTGTTAATGAATAAGCGCAAAACCTCATACACCCCAACTGATTTACGACAAAATAATTAGATTGAATCAATAATTTCATTATTTTGATGTTTAAAATTTAAAGTTATTCGCATTTGAAGTTTTCAGGCAAAAATGATTTGTTATCATTTCAGCAATGAATGAAAGCGCTAGCGTGCTCATGGATACATTTTAAGAATCTTGTTTTGGTAGTAAGTAGGATGAGTGTGCCCGTTGGTTGGGTTGAGATCCAGTTCAGTAAATTTAAAATTTTACTAACAAATTATATAATATTTTGAAAAAAATTACCTATGTTGAAAACATGATAATTGGATTCTGCTCTCGATTCTAAACAAACTACTTTCTAGTTTTGCGTTAATTCATTAACACGTTGTATATGTGTATTTATATAAATAAGTATATAAGTATTAGTTTTTAGTGTTATATCGAATCGGTTACGGTAACTAAGATGGAATAAAACTTATCGATTAGTAAAATATTAAGTCTCGATTAATACCAAAGCAATCAAGGATTTTTTGACACAGCCGTACTTAAAAATAAAAAAAATATGTGGAACATTAAATCCACAAAACTAACATTAATTTATCTTCGTCTGGCATAAAATTATTATGAAAAAAAAATCATTTTTTTTAAAACCGCCCTTAAATTTACTCTTGTATTCTTCGCAAATTTGTGCCGCACACTATAGGCAAATCGGTTAATTGCGCAAGCGCAGCAGGCAACTCGCTCAGTCTTGCACCTAATGAATCGAGATTTGCCACAAAGACAGATAGCAGAAACCCAAAAACAGAAATGAGTTAAATACCTCTTCTTAATAACTATGACAAAAAAATGTTTCGACTTAAACGACTAAATGGGGGTTGGAAAAAAAACGTTTTTGTAATAAATCGAGTTAGATGTCGTTAGATAGGTCGTGTCAATTTAAAAAAACTCTCATAGAAGCTAAATAATTGTCATGCTTGTCTCGAGATATTCGCGCTCAAAGTCAAAAATATAGTTCTAGTCTATACATTACTCCATTATCAATGAAGTAATAATAGAATAAAGATCAGTAAAAAATGTTTCATTCTCCTTAGGTCTCGTTTGTTTTAATTGTACCTACATATTATTATTTTAAGTAGAGTTAGCTTGGTTCTACGGCTTGAATATTGAAAGGGGGAACACTGTCAGCATGCTCTGAGCCACGACTCGTGGAGACGATGCTGTACCGTAATTTTTTGTAGTTGGGTTTTTAATATTATCGATAAGTATCGATATCTTTTTCCGAGTAGGTATCGATTTCATCAATTTCTTTCCGCTCCGCTTTCTTTCATAATTTACCGATTACAATATTAGTGGAGTATTGTTAGGGTTTAAGCTTGGAATCGAATTATCTTTAGTAAACTTTAGTGAAACTTTCTGAATTATGTGAATTATATAAAATCTAAAAAAAAGTACCATTTTCATGCCGTTTTCCATTATTCTGGGGGTTCCGTACCATCATAATACAATACAGAGCGTTTTTTAACAAGGACAGTATGGGGAAATCCAAAACCATAGCAGATAAAGGGAAACTGTCTTAGGAACCATTAGGAGTGCGATTTTTGAAAGTCACCGGCTGAGTAAAATTACCGATATTCACCGATTTCCCAAAGTTCGCATTTTTTTATCTCACCTTCTTATACCAATACGAGTGCCCCTTCGCACTCGTATTGAACTCATTGGTATGAGAAGGCTTTTGTATGAGATTCAAAAACTGTTCAAGTTCACTGGTGACATTCAAAAATCTCACCCCTGGTCTATTTTTGTGAAAACAATTTTAGCATAGCCAATTGTTTGGTCCATCATGAGTTGTCCACAAATATCCATAAAGTTTACAATTTTTGTATATAGTAATCGACTCAGTTTCACGTTAGGATCTTTTCATTGTATCGGAAGTAAAAAATCGGAACAGCAGAAGTTGGACAAATTTAATAAAATATTTGTTCATCCAATTTAGCGCGAACCCGACAAAAACTTGGCCAATTTTTATTACTTATTGTTTAACTTTGAAGTATAATCATACCAAGTTTGATGCTTGTATTACCGATTTACGATAGAGCAATAACAATAAAGGTTGAAAAAAACACGTTTCTTGTTGAGCACGCTGTATCTTTTGAACCGTAATAGGTAGCCAGTTGAAATTTTCACGGAATATGTGTTATTCTTTGGATTTACTAACAACGAATTAAAAAATGAAAAAGTAAAACATTAGGGGGGTTCTCCATACAAGAAAGGTTTTTTAAAACTTTTTTTTCTGCTCTCTCGTTAAAACGGTAATGCATAGAAGCATCAAACTGAGTGTGATTATAGTAGTAAAAGTAAGTGGGACAGGATCCTACTGCAGGGCCTCTTCTCCAGAATAAGATGAGAGGGGGTTGGCCCTCCGTGCGTCCGTACTCCGTCGCTGGCGCTCGTTGGCGTAGTGGAGCTTCGGTGTTGGAAACAGTGTTGCCAACGGTTAAATGAGCTCTCCACCAGATTCTACTCCTAAAACCACCAGAAAACCACTAACAGAAAGTGGCCCTACTCTCATAATCACTAAATTTTCACTAAAGAAGAAAATAATGGGTTTATTGGTAATTTGTTACCTGACTATGACTTTGACTTTATTATGCATATTGTGTAACGTTTATTTGTAAGTCCTAAAATATTTTAACTAAACTAAACAAATTACGTAATAAAAACCGGCCAAGTGTGAGTCGGCACTCGGGCAATTAGTGTTCCGTACTATCATTGAAGATCACCACTATCAATTGTCACTTACTTAGTATCTGGTCACATAGTAACTGAAGATCATATTACACTGGTGGAAGTTTTTTGGGCATAGAAAAACAGCTATCCAAGTTAGTCCCGCCATCTACACCTTATTTCTAAGGTGCGTGATTTTTGAAAGATTTTACAAGAAAATTTTGTTCAAGAAAGTTTCAAAGAAAAATTTATTTTATACTCTCATTTTTATAAGTTTTCATTTGATACCCCACGCATAGTAGAAACTATGCGTATGCAAATTTAGTTTGTCATCTCTTTCCGCCCCTAAAACTACATCTCAATATAAAATTAAGCTTTTTTGACTTTATTTATGTCATTGGTCCGTTAATTGCTATAACTGTGGCAAGTTTCAGCTTCCTGTGTCTTGCGGTCTCCAAGAAAAATGCCCGTGACAGACGGACAGACACCGAGGTGATTCCGTAAGTGTTCCGTTTTGCCAATTTTGGTGCGGAACACTAATAAAGAAAATAAACTAATTCGCTTCTGGCCGTACATACCTGGACCCTTTTAAAATCATGATCGAATAATGCATAAACTTATAAGTTTAAGACATTTTCGAGTATGAACTAGCCTGTGCGAGATTCAAAAATATCTCTTGAAACCAAATTTTAGTCTATGTAACCACTTAAAAAACCACCAGCCACTAACGGCAATATTTCTCCGCTAAAAGGGGGTCGAAACCACCAGATTTAGTGGAAACGATCACCGAAATTAAGGGGATATAATTCGGAGCGCGCTCCATACAAACGTACTATGGTGATATTTTCAAAGCTAACCAATGAATGTCAATGAAATTTTGCTGTAACAATCTTGAAACAAATATCTATGCTTGTATGGAGACAGATTTTCGTTAAAATATACAGTTTCAACGCTAGGATTCATTTAAGATTTGTATAAAAATCTTTGAGGCACTGTAACTTTAAAACTATACATTTCAATGAAAATCTGACTCTATACAAGCAAAGAAATAAGTTTTTAGATTGATTCTGAAAAATGTCATTGTGTTCAATTGGTTAGTATTGAAAATATCACCATAGTACGTTTGTATGGAGCGCGCTCCGAATTATATCCTCTTAAGCAACGATAGGTCCGGTCACTCTTTCAATGGGTGACCATTTAGTGGTATTTCAACTCGAGCGTCTCCGAGCAAACAAATTAAAAATGGGCATATAACCTCACAATGCAAAAAGTACGGACACAGAGTGCGGTACGGATACTAGTCTAGGAAAAATAAGGTTTGAGATTGCATTAAAGACACTTTAGTAAATTGTGTTTGAAATAATATTACTGTTAGTTTATAACACTTTTGTCGAGATTTCGTGGTTATATAGGCTCAGGAACCTGAGAAATACCTTAAAATCGATATTAATGTACAAATGGCAAGCTTATTTCTAAAAATATTTCGACCAGCATACCAGCAATAGAGACGGTTAATTATCAAAAGGCAAATTTAATGTGTAAAAACAAACAGTAAATAATTAAGTTTTGAGGTTATAATTTTTGAAGACTTACAAAATATTAAATATCTACCCAAATTAACGATATTAACCGTGGATTATTATTGTTATAAGTAAAACGTATTGAACGAAGCCATCCTGTACAAAATCACCAGTTTTCCATTTTTTGTTCATACCTAAATTTAATGTTTTGTGAATGTCTTAATTATTCAATAATACAATATAAAAAATCGGGGATTATTGAGAATTTATGTTTTTCAGGTATGTTTCTACTATATTCCAAATTTTCACCAAAAGTGCAATTAATGCAACCTACTCCATACAAAAATCCGTAGATTTCACCGACTATACAAAGACCTCTTTCTTTAGGTATTATGTCTTGTATAGTTAGTTACTGTTGGACAAATCAAAGTTTGGTCGAATCCGGCCTGAGTCGTATTTGGTATTTTTACTGTCAGCTAGCTGGAAAAAGAGCTCGTTATGAGCACTTTTGGCTCTGACATTTTGGAGCGTTGATTGTTTATCTAGTTCTGTTATCCTGTATAACATGTAAAATTAAATGCGTTACATATCAAACCCATGAAACTGAACAAATTTCACTACGGAGCCAACATCAAAATCAGAAAATAATTCAATTCAATTCAATTATACTTTATTGCACACCAAAACAGAACATACATTTGAATACAGATAAAGAATTAAAAGTAGGTACAAATAAGGCGGTCTTATCGCTTCGTCGCTGACGATGCAGACTGCCCTTTATCATCAGCATCGTCATCGTCATTTGCATCGTCGTATATATATATATATATATAGTCGTATATATATATATATATATATATATACGACGATGCAAATGACGATGATGTATATATATATAAATAAGGCGGTCTTATCGCTTCGTCGCTGACGATGCAGACTGCCCTTTATCATTTTTGATAAATGTTCAGGTTTGCTCAAAAACCATTTTTCTCCCCCGATTGTTAAGTTAATTAGAATGTAACTTTAAAATTATCAGTTTAATAAAAATAAAAAAAACATAAACGTATTCTCAAGACATAAAGTTATAATAATGTATCAAAATAGAACATGAAAATTCGAGATTTTCTGTGAAAATTGCCAATGCTATACATATAGGCCAGTCTACATCGTCAGCGAATTACCTGCCCCCTAGACAAAGTGACATTCTATCGGCGTTCACGCTAGTAGAAAATGACAGAATGTATGGATTTGACATTAGAGATCGAAACACACACACACACACCGTTTTTGTGTATACTTTTTACTTTCATTTTTGTACCTTAAATAGGAATATAATAGGCATCTGTTAAGTCTCACTACACTTTGACGTGTTATTTTCTTAAATATAATATTTTTATCATTTTATACTAAGGTTCCACCTAAATGTGAAGAGCGCTGACTCACATAGCCTGCCCAGCCCAGGCTATCCATGTTTGGGAGTCAGAGGTTAATTTAAGATTTGTATGGAAATCTTTGAGGCACTGTTACTTTAAAACTATACATTTTAACGAAAATCTGACAAGATACAAGTCTATGTTGTATTACTTTCTAGATTGTTTCTGAAAAAATTCTGTGAGTTTAATTGGTTAGTGTTTAAAATATAAACAGACTTCGTTTGTATAGAGCGCGCCAACAGTAATTTTTATACTCTTGTGTTATTCTCACAAAGAATAAGATTTCATTTACAAATAATGTTGTTCATGTTGTAATGCTTACAGGCACATTCCACATCAAAGTTTCTATTTAAATATAGGGTCCAACTTAATATGCTGACAGTTTTTTAAGGGGATGCTCAGACCGTCAAACTGAACAACTTTCTCTATGGTACCAAAATCTAAATCGCGTAAAAAAATGCAGCTGTCCCATACATTTGGCTCGAGTAGGTTTTCAGTTTTGTATGGAAGAGCTGATTTTTTTTCGTTATTTCGATGTTAGTCCCATAGAGAAAGTTGTTCAGTTTGACGGTCTGATCATTCCCTTAAAAAGTGTCAGCAAATTAAGAAGGACCCTATATAAGCTTCGCTTCACGCTTCTTAGCCATAAGACCGCCTTATTTTGTGACTCTTGTATTTTTTCTCTGTATTTTACTGTTTATTTTTTGGTGTAAAATAAAGAATATTTTGATTGATTGATATAACTATGAGAATGCAAAAAATAAAATCAGCTGCTCCATACATTTTGCGCCAAAAGAAAATCAGTTATTTCATACAAAAATTCAATAGCTATCGTAATTTTAATTTTCGTAAGAAATAACTGATTTTCTTTTTGATTTCTCATAGTTAGTACCATATTAAAAGTTGTTCATACTGAAGGGGTGAAACCCTTTGAACTTTCGGCAGATGTCTTTTTACACCCTGTATTATGTACTTAATACTTACGTTAGTAATTATAGTACTCTGTGGCAATATCGACTGCTCTTAAACGGTGAAGGAAAACAACACGAGGAAACCTGCATTCGCTAAAGAAATTCTGTTTCGCTCACGACTATATTCCCCCAGGGGGTAGTCAGACATATTCTGAGTTTTGTTAGTATAGTGTACTATTATTAACTTTTCTTATGGTATGGGCAATATTGAGTATTAATATTAGCATTCGTTCCGGTACTTAAGGGTATATTACTGTTGGCGCGCTCCATACAAACGAAGTCTGGTGATATTTTCAATACTAACCGATTAAACTCAAGAATTTTGCAGAAACAATGTAGAATCAAGTTTCTATGCTTGTATCGTGCCAGATTTTCCTTAAAATATACAGTTTTAAAGTTACAGTGCCTCAAAGATTTCCATACAAATCCTCAATTAATCCTAGCATTGAAACTGTATATTTTAACGAAAATCGGACACGATACAAGCATAGATATTTGTTTCTAGATTGTTTCTGCAAAATTTCATTGAGTTTAATTGGTTAGTATTGAAAATATCACCAGACTTCGTTTGTATGCAGCGAGCATTTACGCATTCGGAATAAACTTCTCTCAATTACATTTTTAAACAGCTGTAACTTTTTTATCAAACGCTTTACAGTAATGCTGCCATAAAATAAAATGTTGCTATTATTCAGGTCTTTAATTTAAAGTAGGTAAGAAAGTGCTACAGTTCTGGGCCTATTCTGCCCATTGTTCTTTTTTGTTCTTTCGTTTTTTACCCGACTGCGACAGAAGGAGGGTTATGTTTTTCGAGTGTATGTATGTATGGATGTATGTATGTATGTATGTATGTTTGTATGTCTATTTCTTTGGCACGGCCTACAGCCTAAACGGCTTGATGGATTTTAACGTATGAGGTGTCATTGGATTTGTAAGCTAATATAATTTGAATATTATTAGGTAGGTATTGCAGGCGGGGAAAAAATAACCAACCAAAAATCTTCTTCCTGTCCCTGTCCCCGTTTGCGATACCAACCTAATAACATTTAAATTATATTCGCTCAAATAAAGCTGTTATAGCTGATTAGTGATTTTAGAGCTTGTTTTTCTCTTTTCAGTCGGGTTTTTTGTTTATCTTAATAATTGAGGGCTCGATCCGGGCCTGACGATCACCCTTCTCATATATGGGTACTACCAGCTTTGCCATGGACATCATGACATCTTTGTCATGGACAGCTTTGCATGGCTTTGCATTCGCACCAGCATGCAATGCCATGGTAATTTCACCTCTGTTACAAAGATTTACATATACAACGTGTTAGTGAATAAGCGCAAAACCTCATACACCCCAACTGATTTATAACAAATTAATTAGATTGAAACAATATTTTCAGTATTTTGATGGTTAACATTTAAAGTTATTCGCATTTTAAGTTTTCAGGCAAAAATAATTTGTTATCATTTCAGCAATTAATTAAAGCGTTAACATGCTCATGGATACATTTTAAGAAACTTGTTTTGGTAGTAAGAAGGGTGAGAGTGCTCGAGCGGTGGTTTGAGATCGAGTTCGGTAACTTTAAAATTTTTGAAACAAATTATTTAATATTTAGAAAAAAATACCTATGTTGAAACCATGATAATTCGATTTTGCTCTCGATTCTAAACATCTTTCTAGTTTTGCCTTAAATCATTAACACGTTATATAGGGAAAATCGAATGAGGTGTCATTGGATAGGTCATTTAACGTGGAACAAAACACCCATACAAACTAAGTCGTTACATTTTTTCTTTCTCGAGATACATGCGCTCAAAGTCAAAATCAGAGAGTTTATATGGTCTACCCTACTCTAACTTGTTTTTAAATACTGGGGTAAAAAATCTGAAACTATAATATAGCTCTTAGTTAGTACGTTCAAATAAAAACCAGTAACATGAATATAAGTCGATAGATTGTGCTGCACGAAATAGCTTTATATTAACTATGCCAGGATCAGCTTTTCATAATAATTACCACGGAACCCTATCATGGGTGAGTGCGAAACGCTCTTGGCCGACTTTTTGAGGGCTGGATCCGTGCCTGACGATCACCCATCTCCTATATGGGTACTACCAGCTTTTATAATACTGCCATGGTAATTTCATCTCTGTTACAGCACAATAAAGTACATAAACGATGAATAATGCAAAATTAAAAATATTCTTCAACGTAAATACATTTGTTCAAATATGATATTGATTACTGTATTGAGATGTCAAGAAAAGTAAATTGACAAATATTTACTTTTGATTTTACGCACATGGTCAGAAACAAAAGCTAAATTTCATTGGAATAATGTCTTTGTTACATTTAATTGTGACTGTAAATAATATTTACTTTGATTACGTATGTATGCAATATAAATAGATGAGCATATAAATACGATTCGAATTAAGTTGTAAGGTTTTGTATCCGTTATATTTTTACAGACGAAGAATTTTTAAGACGCCTTACAGCGCGCTCCATACAAATGAAATTTGATTATATTTTCTATAATAACTAATTAAGTCGATGAAATTTCTTAAACACTATCTAGAAACTAATTTCTGTGCGTGTGGTTTGTCAGATATTCGTTAAAATATACATCGTGTTAATGAATTAACGCAAAACTAGAAAGTAGTTGGTTTAGAATCGAGAGCAGAATCGAATTATCATGGTTTCAACTTAGATAATTTTTTTCAAACATTAAATAATTTGTTTGTAAAATTTACTGAACAAAATCTCAACCCACCGCACAGGCACACTCACCCTACTTACTACCAAAACAAGATTCTTAAAATGTATTCACGAGCACTCTAGCGCTTTCATTCATTGCTGAAATGATAACAAATCATTTTTGCCTGAAAACTTAAACTGCGAATTACTTTAAATTTTTAACTATCAAAATAATGAAATTATTGTTTCAATCTAATTATTTTGTTATAAATCAGTTGGGGTGTATGAGGTTTTGTGCTTATTCATTAACACGTTGTATACTTATTTAAAGAGGTGTTTTAGATTAAACCATAAAATCGATCAACTTTTATGGAGACAACGTCGATAAAAAACTAACATACTTAAACTCCGACTACCGAGTCGGTACTGCAGTTTTGTATGAAGCAGCAAATTTTTCGACTCACTCGAGGTTGGCTCCATAATAAATATGTAACGCATTTACCTATACAGGGTGTTAGGGTAAACAGGTGCATTACTCTAAGGGGTGAGTCTACCCAAGATATTGAACAACTTTCCCTAAGAAACCAATAGGAAATTTGAGAATAAAAATGTCGACTTTTCAAACAAACATTCGATCAGCTGATTGCATTTAGTATAGAAAGGCGAAATTTTTATTCTATGGGAAAGTTGTTCAGTATCTTGGGTACAATCACCCCTGAAAGTAATGCAACTGTTTACACTAACACCCTGTATAGTACGTATAAACGTATTGTAGACCAAGACGCCAGATGGTAAAGAGGGTAGTAATGCACAGCCGGCTTTCTTATCTATAACTTGTTTAGTTAGACCCACTATTTGTATCTGTAGCAGTACTAGCTACTGTAAGGGTTTATTATTTCCCGGTATTTGATTTGATAATCGAAATCGGAATCGATTTGAAAACTGATCGATTCGAATCGATTTACTCTTTTTCGTTTTCCAATGCTGGCAACTCGCTCGCTCGCGGGCTCGCCTGTGATTGGTAGACTTGTTGCTTGCATGTGATTGGCCGACCAATCCGGTAACTTTATTTTTCCCGCCAAATGACGAGACTGATCGCGGAGGGAACTCTGGCCGGTTGCGACATTCTATCTTTGACTGCGATTCGACTTGGTGATTCAATAAATACTGTGAAACTGTGCTGAGTGGTTTCCATCCAAGCCCCCAGGGTCATCAGGTCTACATATCAGAAGCGGAAGAACCATCGCTGTTTTGCGTAAGTAACGCCCACAAATTTTTAATTTAAATCGTTATTTCGGTTTGCTATTTTAAATCCATGCTTTGCGTTTTGAAATTATTTCTAGTTTTCATCCAGTTAAAATCGTTTTTCTTTATTAGCAGTAAAAATTAAATAAAAAGTGCACGTTTTAATTTTGAACTAAACACGTGGTCCACAACCATGGAGCCACAAAATGGATGGATCATCCACGTGGTAATTTTCAGTCACGTGGCATTATTAGATGCAGATTTCCTTTGAAGTTTAGGATTAGGATTGTTCTTTTCAAGCTGTGCTTAGCTTGCTACTTTATATCTACCTACATGTAAGTGCTAATATAGCTTTAGTTTTCGCTTAGTCCTGCAGCTTATTTAGTGTGAGCTTGGTGGCGATGATGATGTTGCTGTTCAGATTTTAGTCGTCCCACGTGAGGGGGTTTATTAAAGGGGGACTTTTTTTCATCCTTTTTGAGCTAGGAAGCACGGTTTACGAGATATTTGTCCTTTTAACTTTTTATTTCAAAATTTTAGTTTAAAGTAAAAGTGGTATTATAACGCGCTATTTTTCAGACAATGGACGATCGGCTGGGTCATCGAAGTCGAGATCCAGGGCGCAGCCTCGAGACGCCCGTTCGTGAGGACCGTCGCAGTCCTTCACGAAGCAGGAGCCTGCAGCACACTCCAAGCTCCAGCCACCGTCCGCGGGACCTGGACCTGGACCTGGGCCGAGAGCGGCTCCACATCCTGGAGAATGAACTCCGACGAGAGCGGGAGCGACTTCGTTCCGCTCGAGATGGCCGGCGCACAGCATCACTGCAGGCCGACGGGCTTCGGGATAGGAGTCGTAGCTGCCGCGACACGTCTGCGCGGCGATGGGACGCTGAGCAGCGGCGTGCCAAGCAGCGCGCAGAGCAACACGATGAGCGGCGTGCCAGCCAGTGTGCAGAGCAACACGTCGAGCGGCGTGCCAGCCAGCACGCAGAGCAACACGTCGAGTGGCGTAGCAGCCAGCAAGCAGAGCAACGCGATGAGCAACGTGCCAACGCTGGACAGTTTAAAAGGTCACGTAGCCCCTCTTTTTCTAAGAAAGATTTTATGGATATTTTAAATTGTGTTAGGGATGGTTTTGCATCACAGCCTACTCAGAGCGCACAAATATTTCAAAAATTTGATCACAAAAACATCTTGCCTAATTTTGACCCATCTACTAAGAATCAACGTATCGATGTTTGGTTAAAAAAGGTCAATGAGTGCGCCTCAGTTTATGGCTGGGATGACAAAACCATCACTCATTTTGCCATGCAAAAACTTCAAGGCCTTGCTAAGACGTGGTATGAAGGGTTAAGCTCTATTCTTTTCACTTGGCCGGAATGGCAGGATAAATTAGTAAACGCTTTTCCTTATGAACAAAATTATGGCCAAGTTCTGGAGGATATGCTTAAAAGGAAGAGCAAATTTAACGAGCCAATAGAGGTCTATTACTATGAAAAATTAACGCTTGTTAATCAGTGCGATATAGTTGGGAAACGTGCAGTAGACTGCATCATTCACGGCTTGACTGACCGGACTCTAAGGTCCGGTGCCCTAGCATTGCGTTGTTCTCACCCCGACCAGCTCTTGCAGTTTTTGGTCAGTAACAAAGATTCGAATTATCAAATAGAAAGAAATCAATTCAGAAATAAAAATACTGACAATTCGAATCCAACAAATAACAATCCAAAAACTATTAGAACTGGGTTGGCAACAGGTTGTTATAATTGTAAGGAAAAGGGCCACAGTTACTTGTATTGCACTAAACCTTTATTAAAGTGCACAAAGTGTAATAGGATTGGGCACACAGCCAATAACTGTCTTAGTAAGGTTGACGACAACACGGTGAAGACTAACAATGTGCCCAAAACAATGTGCATTGGCTCAATAAATAGTCACGCTGATCCTAATCCGAATTCAAAATTCACTAAAGAGGTGACAATAAATGACAAGTCACTAGAGGCATTTGTAGACTTTGGAAGTGAGGTTACTTTAGTGAAGGAATCAGTCGCAATAAATCTCGGATTAGTTCATGATAACGTACCGTCCTTGATGAAGGGTTTCGGCAATGGTGTTGTGCAGTCGCTAGGAGCGTTGTCACTTAACATATCTGTAGATGGAGTAAAAGCTAATGTTCCTTCCAAAGTTGTAAGCGATCATTTGCTAGAAAAATCCATTCTGATAGGACAGTCTTTCACAGAGCAACCACATATTATCGTATACAAGGATGCATCAAAGTTGCAATTTATTGATATAGGTAATGAAATGCCTCATTCCGATCTAGGAATTGAGCGTGAGAGTCTACTAAAGATCAAAACTGCTGCTACGATCGAACTTTTTGGTGCAGCTTCAATAAGGGCATCGACGGGATCCGCTTTTAGTGGTACTGTTTTGCTAAGGAATAGCTTTTCTGGGAAACCCAACGCACAATATTTTGTATGCGGTGGAATTTATTATTCTAAAAGTGGTTACGTTGGTGTAGGTGTCATCCCTTGTACAACTAGTTGCCTCATTCCAGCAGGATCTTTACTTTGCCGGGCAGAACGTGTCGATTTCGTCAATCGGGTTATTGTAGAAGCGCCGGAATTGCCTGTGAGTCCTCCCATGACAAATGAAAGTAAATTGGATGCGAACAATATTTGTGTAGGTGGGAGCGTGTCGGCGGACGAGAAACTGCGGCTGGTTGAAATATTAAACAGGTACAAACATTGTTTTGCTTCGTCGCTCAAGGACTTGGGTTGCGCTAACGTGGCTGAAATGAATATAGAACTGAATAGTCAGCGGCCCATCGTTTATCGTCCTTACAGGTTATCACATCACGAACGAGAAAAGGTGCGCTCAATGGTAGACGAGATGCTAGATGCAGGGATAGTGAGAGAGTCTGTCTCTGAGTACGCTAGCCCGATCTTGCTTGTACGTAAGAAGGATGGTTCCTTTAGGATGTGCATCGATTATAGGATGTTAAATTCCGTCACAGTGAAGGAGAGATACCCTATTCCCATCATTGAGGACGAGATAGCACGTCTTACAGGTCAAGCTTGCTTTATCTCCCTCGACCTCGCATCGGGCTACTACCAGGTGCCTATTTCAGAGCAAAGCAAACATCTCACTTCGTTCGTCACACCAGATGGCCAATACGAGTTTAATCGGATGCCATTTGGTTTGGCGAACGCACCTGCTGTCTTTCAGCGAATGATAAACGCTATCTTAGGTTCTGCTCGTTTCACCAAGGCAACCGCGTATATTGATGACATTCTTATTTTTGGTAGTGATCCAAATGAATGTTTACAGCGTCTCGAGGAGGTTCTTCAGACTATAGAAAATGCGAATCTCACGTTGAATCTGTCGAAATGCGTCTTTTTACGCGACAAAATTGAATACCTAGGGTATGAAATTAGTGCCGCAGGCTTAAGACCCAGTGAAAAGCAGATTCTTAGTGTGATGAACTTCCCTCGGCCGCAGAACGTTCACAATGTCCGCCAATTTTTAGGACTTGCGAGCTATTTCCGCAAGTTCATTAAGGATTTTGCTCGAATCGCTTTTCCTCTTACTAAGATGTTAAAGAAGGATGAGGCCTGGGAATGGAGCGAAAATCAAGAGGAAGCATTTCAAAATTTGAAGTCTAGGTTGATCGATAGGCCAATTCTTGCAATATACGATCCAGCTGCAGAAACCGAGTTACACACTGATGCGAGCAGGTTAGGTGTTGGGGGTATACTTCTTCAGCGTAAAACTGGCAGTGACGCTTTTCTTCCAATAGCTTATTATAGTAGGCAAACCTCTCCGGAAGAGAAAAACTTCCACTCTTACGAGCTGGAAACGTTGGCGGTAGTCTGCTCGTTGCGTAAGTTTAGGGTTTATCTTCTAGGAATGTCATTTAAAATAATCACCGATTGTAGCGCACTTCGCTCCACATTTTCGAAGCGTGATCTCATCCCAAGGATAGCACGCTGGTGGCTTCTATTGCAGGAATTCGATTGTTCCATAGAGTACAGGGCAGGGGCAAAGATGAGTCATGTCGATGCATTGTCCCGGAATCCCATCTCGGAGTCTGAAGTTATTCCAGCAGAACAATTTCCACCTAGTGTCATGTCCATTAGTAGTGAAGATTGGCTGCACACGCTCCAGCTAGGAGACTCTGAGCTATGTAGAATTCGTAATATTTTAAATAGTGGTCTCGATGAGAAAGGTCTTCGCTACATAAATGATAACTACACCATGAAGGACAACAAATTGTTTCGTTGTTTAGGTGGCGACAAAAACAATATTCGATGGGTCGTACCGAAGGGAGCAAGGTGGCAGGTGTGTCGCCTAAATCATGATGAAATAGGACATTTCGGCGTTGAAAAAACCCTAGAACGAATTAAGAAAAGCTATTGGTTTGCCAAAATGTCCCGTTTCATCAAGAAGTACGTGTCTGCTTGTATTGACTGTGCCTATGCAAAAAACAATTCGAACACACGAGAGGGTCTACTACACCCCATAACGAAAGTAGAGGCTCCGTTTCACACACTGCACGCTGACCACCTCGGTCCCTTCGTTAAGTCAAAACAGGGGTATACTCACCTATTCGTAGTCATTGACGCCTTCACCAAATTCTGTTTCATAAGACCTGTCAGAAATACAAATGCGCAAAATGTAATTCGAGCACTAGAGGATATCTTTAGCACCTTTAGAGCACCTGATCGTTTTATCAGTGATCGTGGAAGCTGTTTCACATCTCATTCATTTAAAAGGTTTTGCCTTGACAAGGGTGTAAAACATATTCTCAATGCCGTTGCCAGTCCAAGGTCTAACGGCCAGGTAGAACGGTACAACCGTACTATCCTTGGATCTCTAAAGGCGCTGAATATGAAACATGGTGAAAGAGATTGGGACAGTCATTTAGGGAAAATCCAATGGGGGTTGAACAATACCGTTCACAAAACAACTGGCAGAACACCGTCTGAAGTGTTATTTGGCACCAATATGAATAGTGAAACAAACCCTATTTTAAATGAAGTAATTGAAGAAACACGAGAAACTAACGATCTTTCAGTTATACGTAGGGAAGTAAAAGATAGAATAGACAGTGAACAGATTAAGCAGAAGCAATATTACGACAAGGGTAGGAAACCAGCACGCGACTATAAGGAAGGAGAACTGGTTAAGATAACGAAGACGAGTTTTAACAACGATGGGCAAAGCAAAAAGCTTATGCCATCATACGTAGGGCCATATCGTGTTACCAAAGTCTTAGGTAGTGATCGTTACATGTTAACGCCTATTCCGGGCTTGAAGGACACGCAGAACAAGCGTCCTACGACTGTTGCATCAGATCGAATGATGCCATGGATTCATGTTGCTGCTTTGGAGGTAAACGAGGACGATTCTGACACCAGCGACGGTGTTACTGATAATGATTAAATTTGGTAGTGTTGTCAATAATACATTTTATATGCCCATTTAAAAGTTATGTGATCCTTATATCGATTTATTAACTGCTTAATTCTGATTTGCGCTGATTCACCTTTTTTTTAATGCTCATTTACATCATTTATGTGAGGTTATTGTGGCATAATACTACAGAACAGTGTTCTATTGTTGCAGATCAAGCACGGCAATCGATCGGATCGTGTCTTGGTGAGACCAACACTAGAACAAGTTTCCCTGCTGATGATACAAGCAAATCGATCGGCTTGTAAGCATCTTCAGTGATTCCCCGATAATCGATCGTTTGGGGCGTAAGTCGTTTTTATCTCATTTACCTCGATAATCGATCGTTCGAGGCGTTAGTCGTTTTTATCTCATTTACCTCGATAATCGATCGTTCGAGGCGGTAGTCGAATTTATCTCTTTTACCTCGATAATCGATCGTTCGAGGCGGTAGTCGAATTTTACTTATGTACCTTGATAATCGATCGTTCGAGGTCTAAGTATTATAATATTTTTGCAATCGATCGGCAAAAAAAAAATAAACTTCGATGGCTTGTTTTGCTTGCTGCCTTTTAAGTATACCTACCTACCATGAGTCGATTTTGTGAACTTGGTCACATAAGTGCCTATTGTTCATTTGGTTTCTAATAATGTTGTACCTATAATAACGTTCTGATGATTGTATAATATTCACTGAAAGTAATGTAAAATATTAAAGTATTGGATAAATAAGTAAGGTAGTATTTATCTTTGCAGTGTATAATTGTTTGCATAACTTAATTAAATTAAGTATCCTTGTAATTTAGTAGTTACTTCCTTGAATTTTTCATTTTTTTTTTTTTCTTTTCCGTTGTCGCTTGAATTTAAGTAAATAAACTAAGTACATTTAGTAGATAGTTAATTAGATTATAATTATGATATTATAAAGATTGTGCAACTGGCCATAATTCCATAGTTCCGATTGTAAGGGTGCCACTTGGCATCGTGTGCGGGGACGCACACGTTGTCAGGACGGACGATTGTAAGGGTTTATTATTTCCCGGTATTTGATTTGATAATCGAAATCGGAATCGATTTGAAAACTGATCGATTCGAATCGATTTACTCTTTTTCGTTTTCCAATGCTGGCAACTCGCTCGCTCGCGGGCTCGCCTGTGATTGGTAGACTTGTTGCTTGCATGTGATTGGCCGACCAATCCGGTAACTTTATTTTTCCCGCCAAATGACGAGACTGATCGCGGAGGGAACTCTGGCCGGTTGCGACATTCTATCTTTGACTGCGATTCGACTTGGTGATTCAATAAATACTGTGAAACTGTGCTGAGTGGTTTCCATCCAAGCCCCCAGGGTCATCAGGTCTACACTACGGTTCAAGGTATATTGGATATTAGATACCGTATCCAACGGTTGATAGTAACTCACCTGTGAAGTTTTGAAGCTGTTTAGTAGTTTACTTAATTTGATTAATTGTATGTCGTGTAACGTACAAACAAAATGGGTCAACTTTCTTAGGTTGGTGTGCTTGAGGCGTTATAAAACTTATTTCTGTGTGCGTGTATACAGGGTCCAACTTAATATGCTGACAGTTTTTTAGGAAGATGACCAGACTATCAAACTGAACAACTTTCTCTATAGGACCAACATAAAAGTCGTAAAAAAAAATCAGCTGTCCCATACATTTGGCTCGAGTAGGTTTGCAGTTTTGTATAGAACAGCAGATTTTTTTTTCGAGATTTTGATGTTGGTGCCATAGAGAAAGTTGTTCAGTTTGACGGTCTGTTCATTATGGATAGGGTTAAGCGGCCTTACCTGGTTGCAATTTTTTTCGACGCGTTCGTAATTTCGACTGTCTTATCATAGTTTACTTATTGTGGCTTGCACTCCCGACTCCTGGATCGGTCTGAAGTAGGCGTTGATGATTTCTCGTAACCAAATCTGATTACTACAACAGAATTATTATTTAGACAAACATACTTACATAAACTCACGCCTTTTCCCATAGGGGTAGGCATAGACTATGGATCTCCATTTTGGGCGGTTCTGACACACCTGAAGTCGTGGTGGTCCAGTGGCGAGTATCCTTGCCTACCGTGCAGTACCAACGAGTTTTTCGGAATTTTGTGTACGATTTTTAAACCTTACGGGCTTTTCGGTGAAGGAAAACATCGTGAGGAAACCTGCATGCTTCAATTTCGAGGCATGTATTGTACCCACTGTCCATTACAAGTGGCGACGGACGGGACGGACTCACTCCCCGTCACAGTGGACAGAGTTTCGGTACTAGGGAAACGTGGATTAGTACTAGAAAGCTGTAATTTGGCATGGGTATACATATTAATCACGCCGACAAAGGTGTAAAATAAAATCTTGAAAAAAAAAAAATTTTACGGTACCTCCCCTACACGTGAAGTGGGGATGATTTTTTTTTCTCGGCTGTTCCATGGTGTGGGGTATCGTTGGACAGGCCTTTTACAAATATTATGGGTATGGACAAATCATTTTTTTGATTTAGGGATCGGATAGCGAAATATTATATTCAGCTGTAAAGTGCAATTTTTTGTTAGAGTCAAGTGTCCGACCCTCCTAACGGCTAAACTGTGGTTTATGGATATATGAAAAAAATCACGGCAGTAGCATAACGAAGTTAAAAGGAAAACTATCACCGCTAAGTAAGCTTTACAAGTTAACGAGTAATAGTTGAACAACTTATAAAATGTACTTTTTAAATTTAATTAGCCGTTAAACCGTAGTATAAAAACAATAAGCCCCCTTCAAAGTCTGTACAATATTTTGACATTATTGACGTATTCTATACGTTGCGCGTTGACGTTACGACAGAAAACTTGTACTCACTCGAGTAACAGAGCGCAGGGTTATCGCTTCTAAATCTTGATTAACTTTCTATATATAGTTAACCCTGATTCGAATGGTAATGAGATAAGGCAACTATCTTCACTACACCCTTAATAAGTCACGACGAACTAGGGACGTGCAACGTTCTGAATGATTTTACTCATTTGATTCAACTCTATAGGGTCTTTCTTAATATGCTGACACTTTTTTAAGGAGATGATCAGACCATCAAACTGAACAACTTTCTCTATGGGACCAATGTTAAAACCGCGAAAAAAAAATCTGCTGTTCCATACCAAACTGATATCTTACTCGACCGAATTCTATGGGACAGCAGATTTTTTTTTCGCGATTTCGTCATTGGTCCCATAGAGAAAGTTGTTCAGTATGATGGTCTGATCATCCTCTTAAAAAACTGTCCGCATATTAGGTTGGACCCTGTATACTTCATTCCAAATAAGGACGACGAGATTTTCCGATTCCTATTTAGCTTTCTGGCCTGTTCTGATAAGCAATATAATTTATTTATCAGAAAGATGTACTATCCGACATATCTTGGACGTTACTAAAGCTGTTCTAAGAAAAGAAAAGAAAAAAGTGAGAGTAAGTGTTACAAATCTCTGTTTCTGTAATTAAAAATAGTCTTAAAATTTCGTTGCTATTTTGAATGGAGTATAGGAAGATTGGGTAGGTAGTGAAGCAGTAAACTTTTGATTGGTAGTGATTACTGATTAGATATTCAATTGAGATTTATAATTACTGCGAGCATAGTAAAATGACAAGCAACTGAATGAATGACAACTTGCTATGCCATGCTAATTATGACACAAGTGGCTTCAGTGTGCGATTTGATCTTCTCTCCTTTAAGGATTAGGTAATGAACGTGTCAAAAAAAAATCTGATTTAAAACACGCACGATCAAAATCACGCTAAGAAATTTCCTGTGTAAACCGACTTCAGTTATTATGTAACCAAATATTAAATTAATGTATGTCTAATACTGGTCATGCTCATGGCCTACAACTCATACTGATAGTTCGGAACGCTGATTGCAGAGTCTCATCGCGCACCTGACCAGTTTTTTTTTCTATCTAAAGCTAGAATCTTGGTGAGTCAATTGCAAGATGTACCTTAGTATTTCCCATCTCTATTGCCAAGTCAACAATGCATCCCCTATTTCTTAACAACCTTGATTTAAGCATCGATGGGATCGGAGATTATTTTGTCTTCACTTCAATCTTACCTTCCCGTTCTAGAACGCTTATGTTATGACCTTATTTGCATGAGAATCTCACGTGGTAATAATTTACCTACTTGCAAGAAGGGACTTCAAAATTATGCAGCTTTATTCAGTATAGTATGGCTCTCATCGTGGATGTTTGCTAATCTTATTATTTAGCATAGTTGTTGACGAGAGACAAAACGTCATGGAGGAGGCCTAATGTCTGAAGACAGACTGATCAAAGGCCGTGATGGATGGTTATTTTAACCGCTCACAACCTGGCTTTAAGGGAATATAATTCGGAGCGCGCTCCATACAAACGAAGTCTGGTGATATTTTCAATACTAACCAATTAAAGTCAATGACATTTTTCAGAAACAATCTAGGAACTAATCTCTATGCTTGTATGAAATCAGATTTTCTTTAAAATGTATAGTTTTGAAAGTTACAATGCCTCAAAGATTTCCATACAAATTTTAAATTAATCCTAGCACTAAAACTGTATATTTTAACGAAAATCTGACTTCATATAAGCATAGAGATTAGTTTCTAGATTGGTTATGAACAATTTCATTGACTTTAATTAGTTAGTATTGAAAATATCACCAGACTTCGTTTGTATGCAACGCGCATTAAAGCATTTGGAATAAACTTCTCTTAAGGGAATATAAGCAGTTTTAGTGCTAGGATTACTTTAAAATTTGTATGGAAATCTTTGAGGCATTGTAACTTTTAAAACTATAAATTTTAACGAAAATCTGACTTCATACAAGCATAGAGATTAGTTTCTAGATTGGTTCTGAAAAATGTCATTGACTTTTATTAGTTAGTATTGAAAATATCACCAGACTTCGTTTGTATACAACGCGCATTTACGCATTTGGAATAAACTTCTCTTAAGGTAACAATAGATAAACAATGGGTGGTTTAATAATATCGCGACCATGCGAATCCAAGGGCAAAATTTTAGTTTTTATAACCTAAGTAATTTATCCATAAAATCAACCATCAACCCTGATCAATGGCCACAAAAACTATTTAAAACGTAAAAAAATTGATTAACGGTTATTTTTTTTAATGTACCTATCGAATTGCCAACTGTTCCAATTAGTTCGATAGACTCATTTTTACGTCACTGTAGGAGACGATGAAAAAACATCCCTTTGTATTTTTTTATACATGCATAAGATAGACAAAAAGAAAACAGGATACAAGAAATGTCGTGGTATTCATTGACAAATTATAATTTTGAAAAATGATTTGCAATATTGCTATACCGTTATTCAAGATGGTGCGGATATACAGGGTGTAAGTGACAGCCTGGCAAATTCTGAAACGCAAAAAATCTGCTGTCCCATACAAAACTGCTTAAGCGCAACGTTTTGCGTTAATTCATTAACACGTTGTATATTGTATGGGTTTTCTAACCGGACCAGTGAAAAAAAAATTAATTAACTCCGGCGCCAGATCTAAAAGCACCCAAAGATTCAAACAATCCAACTCATGTTTGAACAGGTCTATACACATCGTTACAGATCTTCGCTCGTAAAGTGAACCCTCTGTTTGGTTCGGCTCCTCAAACCTGCGGAACTCTAATTAAGTGCTGCAGAGATTTATGTGAGACTTGAGCAAGCAACTCTAGGTTTGTATGCTGATCCTAGTAACATTATAAACGCAAAAGTTTGGGTGTTTTAACCCGACTGCGCCAGAAGGAGGGTTATGTTTGTCGAGCTACGCAAAACCAAAATAAGATGGCCGCGCTTAGGTAGAGTAATGTATAACGTCGCGCGGCCGGCTTATATTGGGTTTGCGTAGCTTGATGTGTCACCGTTTGTACGTATGTTTGTATGTCTATTTCTTTGTCAAGCCCTACAGCCTTTGACTAATTATTATAAGGACTAGCCTTCCGGTAGCATTTCCCCTCTGCCACGGTATAAGCACAATTGATCTGGTGCATTTACATTAAATTTTACTCCTTATCACTAAACGAGACAGCCTATAATTGCGAAATAATAATTTCGAATTTAGAACGTTTGGGGTTCACACGAGACCACTTTTCATGATTTTTAACATTCAAAATTAGAATCTAAAGGGGGGAATAAAATCCAAAGTTGCGGATTTCATGTTACCTCGCCCCCCGCAAAGAGTGGCAGAAATGTTTGTTAGTAGAATTACACGCGTAACCAGTCCACATATAAATAGTCAAAGCCTACAGCCTAAACGGCTTGATGGATTTAAAAGTATTAGGTGTCTTTAGATTCGTAAAAATTTTGAGAGTGACAAAGGGGGTGTATTGTATATTATTTCAAGATAGCGTCTTCGAATAAAAAAAGAGGGTTGAATAAACATTTTATATTTTTAATTTCAATATGGATATCGAATAAAAGTAAGTGAATAGAAGATTCCAAATTTATATACGTGGTAATGAATAAACGCAAAATATAGGTTATATAAGTATTCAACATAGGTAATATTTTTCATAATATTAAATAATTTGTTTGTCAAATTTAAAATTTACTGAACTCGATCTCAACCTACCGCACAGGCACACTCACCCTACTTATTACCAAAACAAGATTCTTAAAATGTATCCATGAACACGTTAACGCTTTCATTCATTGCTGAAATGATAACAAATCATTTTTGCCTGAAAACTTAAAATGCTAATAACTTTAAATCGTAACTATCAAAATAATGAAATTATTGTTTCAATCTAATTATTTTGTTATAAATCAGTTGGGGTGTATGAGGTTTTGCGCTTATTCATTAACACGTTATATACAGGGTGTAAGGGACAGCCCTCCTCAAATTGAAACGGTGAACTCTGACCATCAAACTGCGGAGGGCTGTCCCTTACACCCTGTATAGGGTCCTTCTTATTATCCTGACACTTATTTAAGGGGATGACCATACCATCAAACTGAACAACTTTATCTATTGGACCAATATTGAAAAAAACAAAATGCATAGTGTGTGCAGTAAGGACAGCCTTAAGCAAACAAAAGTGAGTCAAAGGAATCCTTCCAGAATTTCCTGATTTGTTTCGTCCCTACTGTAATTTGAGACCCTCAGACCATCCTTTTCCGAAGTCGGTTCAAAATAGAATGTTAGAAATAGACGACCGCGTCACAATATAATGTACCGGCACTAAATATTTAATGACGTCACACCTCTGTCATCGACTTGCTATGGAGTTAATGAAGACAAGTCTATCAAACACATGCCATCGCTCCATACAATTGTATCTCGAATTATATTCATTTGTTACCCGACTTTGAAAGATGCTAAAAAGACGTTGAGACATCTTCTAAAAAAAGTTGGCAACCCTAATTCGAACCCCCTTCTGAACATTCTTTTTATATAGAAAGTCGGGTAAAAATAAATGGTTTGACAATATATACAAATCTACGACCGCTCAATCGATCAACAATACAGGGTGTAATCTTAAATGCGTTACATATCGAACAGAGTTCTTCAGACCATCAAACTGAACAACTTTTACTATGGGATCAACTTTGAAATATATTGAATAATTTTACTATTTCATACATTTTGGTCGAGTAGCTTTGACATTTCCTATTTTGATCGTGTTTTTTCTGGGACTTCGATGTTTCCTCCGTTTGAAGTGAAAGTTCTCCGTTTCCGAGTAAAAGTTGTTCAGTTTGATGGTTTGAAGTACCGTACCTACCCCCTTTGATAGGTATGCAAATCGCATTTAATTTTACACCCTGTATAATGTACCGGCACTAAATATTTAATGACGTCACACCTGTGTCATCCACTTGCTATCGAGTTAATGAAGACAAGTCAATCAAACACATGCCATCGCTCCATACCATTGTATCTCGAATTATATTCATTTGTTACCCGACTGTGGAAGGTTCTAAAAAGAGGGTAACTATTAACTGTTTGCGGGTTATGCACGACACGATATACGGAAGCCGTGGTGGTCCAGTGGCGAGTAATCTTGCCTGCCGTGCAGGAGGCGATGGTTCGATCCCCGTCCAGGCCAACTCGTACAAATGAGTTTTCCTGAATTTATATACGATTTGTAACACCACTGGCTTTGCGGTGAAGGAAAACATCGTAAGGAAACATGCATGCTTCAATTTCGAAGCATGTATTGTACCCACTGTCCATTATGTGGCGACGGGCTCACCCCCCGTCACACTGTACAGAGTTTCGGTACTACTGGTGAAACGTGGATGTTCTGAGGTTCCAGAATATCTCTGACTACCCTCGGGGAATATAGTCGTGAGCATATGCTACGATATATATATACAGGGTCCTTCTTATTATGCTGACACTTTTTTAAGGGGATGATCAGACTCAGATCTCTCTCAGATCAGATCAGACTTTTTTTTCGCGATTTCGACGTTTCGTCCATAGAGAAAGTTGTTCAGTTTGACGGTCTGATCATTATCTTAAAAAAGTGTCAGCATATTAAGTTGGACCCTATATTATATCATGACATTTACCACAGTTTCGTCGAATAAATATGTATACAATGTACTTGGTAATTTTTAGGGTTTCGTACCCATAGGGAAAACGGGGCCCTATTACTAAGCCTTCGTTGTCTAATTGGTCCGTCCGTCCTACCTATTTAGAGCTGTAACTTTTGAACCGTAATAGCTAGACAGTTGAAATTTTCACAGAATGTGATAACAAATAATAAAAATGCTAAACAATAAAAATTAAGGGGATTCCTCGACAAGAAACTATCTATGTTACCTCTGCTATATCACTATAACAAAACAAAAACCAGTCACTTCATAAAATCGTTTCATTTTCATACAAGTTCCGTAGTAGAGGGTTTATAAACAAACAGAAACTAATCGATTGACGTCATAAAATTATCACCGACCGTCTGCGAGCACCCGAAACTAATCAGCAATGTGGTGAACCAGTAGAATTTTAATCTTAAGACAATGGTTATATTTCGTGATGTGAGGAATTGACCCGTTAAAGTCGAAATGTTTGAAGTAGAGCTGTTTGAGATTTTTTTTTCAATTATGGTCCTATTAGCAATCTGTTGCCGCCGTTTGGTTTTAAATTGTATTCTAAAAAATTCCGCCACGTGCGTGTTTCTAACTGACGAAAACGAAAAGGGCTTGGTAGATAGGTGATGTCGTGATTAGGATTAGATGAGATAAACATATATTTGCATTCCATGTAACGACGAAAAGATTTTAAGATTCCTATTTAGCTTTGAGTTTTGATTAGCAAATGTATTTATCAGAAAGCTATACTAAACTAACTAAAGGCAAACCTTTAAACCACGTACTCTACCCATCAACCTGAACAATTTTTACAATGGGAGCAAACCTGTCAGACCAAAAAAACCAACTGTATAATACGTGGCATTGCAGTTTAGTATGGAACAGCTGATTTTTTTTCGCGATTTCGATGTTGGTGCCATAGAGAAAGTTGTTCAGTTTGATGGTCTGATCATACCTTTAAAAAAATTGTGAGCATAAATTAAGAAAGACCCTGTAATCCCTGTATACAGGGATCAACTTAATATGCTGACAGTTTTTTAACAGGATGACCAGACCATCAAACTGAACAACTTTCTCTACGGGACCAATAACAAAATCACGAAAAAAAAATCAGCTGCTCCATACAAACCTACTCGACCAAAATGTATGGGACCACCCATTTTTTTTCGCGATTTCTATATTGGTACCATAGAGAAAGTTGTTCAGTGTGATGATCTGATCATTCCTTTAAAATAGTTTCACCTAATTTTGTTAGACCTTATACAACGAACGTGTTAATGAATAAGCGCAAAACCTCATACACCCCAACTGATTTATAACAAAATAATTAGTTTGAAACTATAATTTAATTATTTTGATACTTAAAATTTAAAGTTATTCGCAGTTTAAGTTTTCAGGCAAAAATTATTTGTTATCATTTCAGCAATTAATGAAAGCGCTAGCGTGCTCGTTGATACATTTTAAGAATCTTGTTTTGGTAGTAAGTAGGGTGAGAGTGCCCGAGCGGTGGGTTGAGATCGAGTTCATTAAATTTTACAAACGAATTATTTAATATTTTGAAAAAAAAAACCTATGTTGAAACCATGATAATTCGATTTTGCTCTGGATTCTGAACAAACCACTTTCTAGTTTTGCGTTAATTCATTAACACGTTGTATACAAATATTCTGTTGCACTGAAACCTATTTGTCAAGACGACAAGTGAAGTTAGGAACAAGTAGCTAACCAATCTGCCAAACACTATCTTGTCGCAAACTGCAAGTTAAACTAACTTAGCCAAGTTCCGAAACGGACAACGAACGTCTCAATTAGTAGGTTTACTACTTAAGTGGCCTGTCTCGTTGTCAGTAAGTTGGACAAATCGAATAACTTGTCTCTTCCCTTGCTTCACTGTTTCTGATAAGCGGTTTCAACTTTGAACTACTTTGGACAGCTGTTTTTTTTTCGAGATTTCGAAGTTGTTCAGTTTGATAGTCTGATCGTCCTCTTAAAAAATTGTCAGCCTATTAAGTTGGACCCTGTGCAGGGTCCTTCTTATTATACTGACCTTTTTTTAATGGCATGACAAGACCATAAAACTGAACAATTTTGTCTATAGGACAAAAGAATTGCTGTCCCATACATTTGGCTGTAGGTTGGCAGTTTTGTATGGAACAGCAGATTTTTTTTTATGCTATTTCAGCCTTGCTCCCATATTAAAATTTGTTCAGTTTAATGGTCTAAGCCGCCCCTGAAAGTATCGGAAGTAAAATAAATCATCCGGTATAGTTAGAAAGACAACACGAGTGTTTTTTTATTTTTTATCCATGCATAGGTTTTCCGAGGAGTTTGTAAATCATCAAGTTCATAAATCAAAACATTTAAAAATGTCTCTATGTATATCATTGTTTTTTTTTTTTAATAGTTTATCCTTTCGGAAAGGCAATGGGAACTAGCCTTTACAGCCGTGGTCTTTAGTTATATTTTTCTTTGTACTTTAACCTAACCTTAATACCTAACTCCTGAAATGCGAGGGTGGTACAAACATTCCAATGTTCAGGGGCGTTTTACACGAGGATCAATCTGAATCAAACGGGAGCGCCTTCTTTATTTCTCACTTTAACTAAATTGTTCTCCATTAATGGCACATTATTAAACTAATTCCACCACATTAACACAATAATAGCCACGAAAAACTAATTTAGAAAATTAAGAAACAAAGCCCGTCCTTTTCTTCACGATTCCCATGCAAAACTCTCCTGATGATGAAGGGATGATAGATGAAAGCTGGCGATGAAATTGTGGTTAATTTTGTAAGCCCGCGCGTTGCCGCCAAAATCACCAGTACGAGTAAACTTGCACCAAAACTTTTGTTCTTTCTTCGTATGTATTTGAGATTCCTGTTATGTTGGTCGATTTACGCAACTTTTTGACACACATATATAATTAAGATGAAACTAATTTTTATTTAAGAACCTACATACAACCGATGTCTTTTAAATTTGCTTGCAAATTAATTTGTTTTTTTTATAAAAGTGTTCAACGTCTTAAGTAGGGTTGTCACCCTTGCGTTAAGTCGCATCCTGTACTTTCTTGAAACCAGCGACCAAGACGGCGCGTGCTCTACTAACGATTGATAGTCCTTATTACAGAGGTTATAAGGTTTGAAGTTAGGATAGAATGTGTATTATTATGGAAATTAGCGACTTCCGTTCGTGTGGCAAGCACGCGTCTTATGCTTGATGTGCATTATGCATACAATATGCTTTTGACCAGCAGTGCTAGCATGATTACCCGCGTGACGCGCGCCTGCGGGTTCGAAAACCATACCCGCGCCTGTCATTTATCCCGCGATGCTGAGCATGATTTGACAGCGCGCCAGCCACTCTACCGAGAGAAAGCAAAGTCTCGGCGCGGGTTCGCTGGGTTACCATACGGTTAAAACTATCATTTTTAAATATGGCAGCACCGAATCGGTAATTAGAGCTGCCCCAATATCATTCGTTCATCATTCGATCTTTTGCCTATTTCGTTGCGTGCTTTAAGTGCTTACGTTTCGAGTGAAGAGTAAGAAGATAATGTTGGCAATGTTGGTATAGCGATGTCTCGCTTACTCGTTATGTTTTATTCTTAAATTGAAGCTATTGGTTTTTTCACTTGACATATGTTTGACATCGGAAAACTAAAATTTTATTTTGGAAAAATCGCAAATAAACAAAACTAAAATAGCTAATTATAGCTAGTTTTCAATAAAAAATCGTCATGTCAGCATGTTTGATGAAGAAAATAATGTTATGTAAGTATTATTGGATGTCAAATATACATTTTTCTTCGACTTTCTACTTACTTGTATTTCACGTTAAACATAATAAATTTACATTTTACTTTCAGAAATCTAAGCACAGTGAGAGCAAATAAACATTCTGATAATTTGAAGACTTCGCCATTGGCGGATATACGGGAATACTTGGCTATAACTGAAGGCATGAGATTAGACACTGATCCGGTTATAAAAAGCTTTTGGTGGATCGATGTTCCAACACAACGATAAAGCAGTGGAAGAATCAGTCTGACCTTAAGTCATACAAACTAGGAATAACCATGTAAGTACCTACTTCAGTTAGAAATGTCTTTAACATTAGGTATGATGTGGTAAATCCTTTATATACAACAATACAACATAATAAACAAAAAGAAAATAAGAAAACCCACAGCTAAACATAATCAAATAGCCCGCCTCATATAGTCGTTAAGGGCGTGGTGACGAGGAAACCTTCCAGAATACTATCATCCCGAGTTTTAACACATTCGGGGACATGAATACTATAGCATCCAAATCGTCTACCTCCTTTTTGTTTCACCGGACGCTTTAATAATGCCAATCACTGTCACATTACCATGCGCTGAGGATGCAATATGATAGAGCTGCTACAGCAGTCGACTGCCATAGCAATCGCTGCCACATTCTTAATTTCTAATGTGCACCAATGATGTTATATGACAGACGCTGCTATAGTAGTTCCAAATTTTTATACAAGATATTAATATCCAACATGGGTGACTTAGTGTCCACGAATGTGTTAATATAAGTGCAATCTCTTAAGAATAATAACCGTGTGGCTCGGGCTTAGTAAGGATCAACCTATTTCTTCCCGTTGGTGTCGCATGAGTCACCTATGGGATAAGGTTTCTGTGGAGTGTTTCTGTGGGCGAATGGCTAGCCACTTATAACCACTTAACGTGTCATTTCAGTCTGAAACCTACAATATAATAAAAGTGAGCCTTGCTACATCTTTACGCTTCAAATGATGGTTGGTAGCTGTAACAAGGATTCTGACCACCCCGCAAGGTATAATGGTCGTGAGTTTATGTATGTATGTATGTATTCTCTTTAGAATGCATAGTTTTCTCTACGCTACACTTCTAGTAAAATCTGTAAATTGAGGGTCCTAATGTTATAATCTCTAAACAGTATGAAAACAATGTCGCTCTCCGCATCATTTGTGTCTTTTTCTCCGTTTACTTCTTCTAAACCACGCAACTTGATTTATTTGTAATAATTATCTTGTATTTATTTTTAATAATTATAATCTTTCATTTGTTGCAGGAAGTTGTTGATCTTCATTGTTTATCAGTGCATTTAGTTATTAATTATTGTGATGTTGTAGTTGCTCGTCATTATAAGTTGTCATACCTATTTTCTTTATGTAATGTAAATAATTGTTGTATGTTTATTATACAGTCTGAAATTAATATCATTAGCATCCTTTTGAACTAAGAGTCTACCCATCAAACTGACCAACTTTTACTATGAGAGCAAACCGATCAGAGCAAAATAAAAATCTACTGTTGCATACATTTGAGTCGAGTAGGCGTTTTAGCAGTTTGCAGTTTGGTATGTGACAGCAGATTTTTTTTTGCTCCGATCGGTTTGCTCCCATAGTAAAAGTTGTTCAGTTTGATGGGTAGACTCTTAGTTTAAAAGAGTGCTAATATCAATTTTACAAAGTAACTACTTTACTTTATTGACTTAAAGATATCGATTAAATTGTATTTAAAATTAATTATTGTAAAATTATTAGCTATTGCAAGTTACAATGAAACTGTATGGATTTAACAAAGTATATTATGTATCTGTACCTAACTTTGCAATAAAGATACCTATTTGGAGTTTTTTTGTAATTTAGCCGGGTGTTTAAAATTTAAATAAATTGCGTTGATTTAAAAAGTGCAATTTTCTTTGACAATAGTATTAGCTATATTATTAAACATAACAGTGATGGTAGAATTCATTAAGTTGTTCACGGTGAAGAATTAACTCCTTTTCTGACATTGTCCGCTGATGATGGAGCAAAACAACATCGTGGCCCGTGGGGAACTCTGTGAAGGCAATTAGCTAGTAGATTGTGTTTGGGCTCTTTTATTATTGTTTGGTGAGATGGTGAGTAGTTTCTGTAACTACATGAACTGCTGAAGGTCTCATGATGAACTATAAGAAGGCACCTAGTTAATAGACCGTGCTTGGGCTCTTTTGATAGTGTTTGGTGAGTAGCTTCTGTACATGAACTGCTGAGGGCCTGATGATGGATTAGAACAACGTCGTGGGGAACTCGGCGAAGGCACATAGCCAGTAGACCGTGCTAGGGCTCTTTACGCTTAGAGGGTGAGATGTTGTTTCTTTGTGTGTGTAAACGAATATTCTCATTTACCTCCAAACTGGCTTCTGCGAGGTGGCTTTTCCGATTTATGTAAGACTTCAAACATTCTGTATGTTTGATATCTTACTTAGGAAGATATCTAAATCGGAGAAGCCGTTTTGGAGACATAAAAATACACAGATATTTAAACGATAAGTAACGTAGGAATTCACTAAAAAGTTTTGAAAATGCAAAAGGTTTTTTTGTTTTTTTTTTTGATAATTTCTTTCGGAAGGTTAATGTGTATATTTACTTATATTATAGATCCCACCCGGGCGAAGCTGGGGAGGGTTGCTAGTATTTCGGTAAAAAGAATACGAACATGTAGCTACCTACCTAATATTCCAAAATAATGAAAAGTTATTCTTTGAAAGAAAGGAAAATGGGGATTATAAATATATTTATTATCTTATGTAGAAAGAATACCTACCTATGTTTTATTTCAAATCTTAGCTTGGCGGATTTTATCATTGTTTTAATATAATGCAATCTTTTATATCTAATGTGTTTTTCAAGTCATTTGAGACGCCACCGCAACGAATACCATAAAAATATAATAGTCACTGCCAAATTATATCAATTATTACTGAAAATACAACATAAAAACCGCAGTCGCGGACCCCAACAGTGCAAGACTTATAACTCTAAAGACAAACGTCAAACGTAGAGTCACAAACTCTACCGAACGGTGATCATGCTCGCATTTGTAGACTAGAGTCTACGAATGACAGTTGAACGCTCGCGTCATCGTAAGTCGCGGGCATCATGTTAGCTACTGTAGAGACAGAGGCGAAGGCGCGCCGATATAGAGATATGGTATAGAGAGACTCGAAGTCGCGGGGTATTATGCTAGCACTGCAGGTGTCAGTTTTGTTTGAAAATAACGGGTAAAATATTCAAATTCTGCACTTTTTTGGTCGTATCTTAAGGCACCCACAAGTTGAAAAATGGTATATTTCTTGTCAAAGTCGAGAACCACAGATCAAACGCGACTATGATTTTTTTTTTAATCGATTCTGAAAATCTTTAATCTACACAAACAGGTAAGCTAAATATTCCACTGTTTTCTATTAACTAAAAAAAACGTTTTTTTTTTAAATTAAAAAAGCGAGAAAAGAACGTTAGTTTCGTCTTGCTCGAGCGCTCAAGTTCAAATTCGAAGACGCATATCGTCCAACGAACAATATGGCAGATGCTATTAACTACGGGGCCGCCTTATTAAGAGAATTTTATTCCGAATGCGTAAATGCGCGCTGCATACAAACGAAATCTGGTGATATTTTCAATACTAACCAATTAAACTCAATGAAATTTTGCAGAAACAATCTAGGAACAAATATCTATGCTTGTATCGTGTCCGATTTTCGTTTAAATATACAGTTTCAATGCAAGGATTAATTTAAGATTTGTATGGAAATCTTTGAGGCACTGTAACTTTAAAACTGTACATTTTAAGGAAAATCTGACACGATACAAACATAGATATTTGTTTTTAGATTCTTTCGGCAAAATGTCATTGAGTTTAATCGGTTAGTATTGAAAATATCACCAGACTTCGTTAGTATGGAGCGCGCCAACAGTAATATACCCTTAAGCTATGATTATTGTAAGCCTGAAGAAGAATGAGATTAGTTATTACACCGACCCTAAAAAGTTTCAAAAGTTCGGTAGGTACCAAACTACTGGGACTAGACGAAATAATATAATTTAATTAAATAATTTATTAAATTTTTTTGTATTAACACATTAAAAAAAATTGCATGGAGTATTTAGTATTTAGCAGATACCGTTTCAAGAGCTTTCCTCAGACACCGCAATGGCTATGAAAAAAATATTTGACCAACTGTTTTCATATTATCGGTGATGTATTTAATGAAAATTACATTATTATTAAAGTACTATAATTTGATAACATTTTCACGCACTTGCTGTGTTTAGAATAAACAATATTAAAAATCAATAAAAATGAGTTCCCGAAGTCTTTTCATAGAAGAAATAGATAACCTTGAAATGACTAGCGACCCGTGGTTTTGAAACCCTCGTAGGGCGCGCGCCGTATGACCGTTAAAAATAAGTCACTGTGCATTACTTCCTAACACAGGTACGAATTTAGGAAACGTAGGATTATCTTTTTTATTTACATATTATGTAGTCTTATGTCTTAGTAATTTGAATTTAACGTAAATGGTTTTAAATAAATAAAAATAAATACTAAATTAAAAATGTTTTTTTTTGTTATGTTAGAATAATATGTTTTTAGTTGTCTTGCTAGGAAAGCAAAGAGTACTCATGAATGAACATGAGTCACGAGCTTTTACTCTACTGACATTAAATATAAAAAAATCAATATAAAAAAAAAATTCCATAGACCACTTTGACAACGCTTTGACAACCTACGAAAATAAAGTTTGTTCAAATTCATACATATATACATACATATAAGGTCCTTCTTAATATGCTGACACTTTTTTAAGGCGATGATCAGACCGTCAAACTGAACAACTTTCTCTATGGACCAACATCGAAATCGAGAAAAACAATCAGCTGTCCCATACATTTGTCTCGAGTAGGTTTGCAGTTTTGTTTTAGCTGATTTTTTTTCGCGATTTTGATGTTCGTACCATAGAGAAAGTGGTTCAGTTTGATGGTCTGATCATCCCCTTAAAAAGTGTCAGCATATTAGGAAGGACCCTGTATACTCACGCTACTATCCCACAGGGGAAGGCAAAGACTACTGCTCGCCACACACTACGATTCTGACATACTTATCTCGCCTCATCCACTTTCATAAATTTCTTTGCGGCTGTTGAGGGCGATTCGGTCGTGGTTCAAATTTATTTATTTGTGAATCACAGGAATATAAACTGCAAATAATAGGTGATAGAATAGTTTTTAAAAACGTATACAAATACTGGATTTTAAATGTCTATTTCTGATTCGGCCCTGTGCCCATTGTCGTCTTTTATGTTTACGAACAACAGTAGTGTTCGTGAAGAAAGCTCACCCTCCTAAATAAACATTTTTTTTATTTTACCTGATTCTAAATTGCTTGCACTTTACGATCTACCAAATAAGAGCCATTTTAAATGAACCTTTATAGAACATTCGCTTTATATCTTAACTGGTTGGATTTTTAATATCATGTGTTTGGACAGTGACCGTCGCCTTTTTGGAACTGCTTAAAATAACTTTTTATTTAATTTTTAATTTAACTACAATCTTCAAATATTATCTAAACTATTTGTATTTTTTTAAAGATAAGTAGGTTTAAAGATAAGTTGTTAAAGTTTGTCGTGTATCGTGTCTTTGGATCGCTGAGCCAGTGCAGTTAGTTAGTTATGTAATATGTTATAACACTTTATAAGTTAGTCACAGTTGTTAGTTTAAGTAATCATCAATTATATTCAGTGTATTCTCACATAACATTTATTGTCTCTTCTCTGTTTACTATTTTAAACGGTACTGTTACCTGCATAATGGACTCCCTACCATTATTAAAATAAATTACTTCATAATCAATCTTATTAAGACATAAAAACATTTTATCTGGATTTAAGTGAACGATAATTATATTATTCTGTACTTTATATCTTTAACATAATTATATCACATCTAACAGGCCCTGCACAATATTAAAAGCAAGCTGGAACTTTAAAGATAAACCGGCCACTAAAAAGCACCACACCATTATCACCATTCAAACTAACAAGGGGGATCGAAGGGTCCAAACGTAACGTCTTTTCGCCCTCAAGACGTCGAGTTCCTTGCCGACCGCCGCACGAGCGGGCCGAGTGTTCGCCACCCCTGGCATTCGCCCGCCAAATTCAAATTCGAAACTTCCAAATTCAAATCTGGAAGAAAAGAGATCCTACTTTATTATTAGTGGCCAGTCTGAATCATTAAAAATATGAATAGGGGTTTGTGATAAGAAATTTAAATGGTGCAATATTGTGATTCAAATTGAAATTGATAGTCTGAAAATTAGGTGCTTTATTAAATAGTTTTTTTTATTGTTTACGTTTTGTTTTCATTGGACAGCTGAGGATTATTTACACTGTGGTAAGTGTTAATATTAGTTTTGAGTTCTTTACTTGTAATTTGAGTTTCCAGCGAGACAAACTGCTTTTGTTTCGCTCTTTTTTTAATCATCATCATCAGCAGCAGGAAACAGGCATCCTCTCAAGAAAAACCATGAGGAGAGCGGGTCCATACTCTATCCTGAGGGCCCAGTGTGGTGTGGATGTCATAGTGTAATAAAAACTACTAGTGTTGAAGCTAAACGGTCGCGACAGGGCCCCGATCGAAGTTCAATCTTAATCCAATTTCAGTTCTAATCACATTGACATCCAATTACTATTCAACTGTTCTTAATTCCGTATCGCGTTAAACTTGACTTCTTTACTGTTGTGTAACGTCTGAGCGATCTATCAAAACGGCTCTAACGGCTGTCAAATGATTAGCGCGATACCGAATGTGTTAAAAGTCGTGGTTCGCACGGTCCAGTGGAGATTTATTTAGCGCGATTGGTCTCCAGGTCAATCGAGCGTGGTGTGCTGGGGCCGGGGGGAGGGCGTACCGACTTGCGCGCTTGTATTTGGGTGCGACAGAAAATCAGCGCTGAGCTCGTTGAGCCCAGCAAAATGCTGAGTCGTAGCCCTGTTTGCTGCTGCGGCACACCCTGGTCTTAGTTGTGACTTTTTTTTTTAAATTGTGTGTTTAAATTTTGTTTTTCTAGACCATTATGTCAGTGTGTTTTGTTGTGTATGCAAATAAAAATATTTTATTTCTTTCTTTTTTTACTTGCAATGCCGGTGCTCAGTCCCCCGTACACCACGCGAACGTAGACCCGTCGCGGCCGCTGAGCTTTACCACTAGTAGTATTTATTACACTATGGTATAGTAGATACTGGTTGACGCTGATGTTTCCCATTGTATCCAAACTGCATCATAATCAGCCTTTCTGAAACAAGATAAATACAAAGCAGTATCCTGTATAAGATAAACACACTTTAATAGGTAATGTATTTTGATAGCTCGCTTTTGACGTTTTAAAATTGACAAACGAAATTAACCTCTATTATAAGGAAACATGGATGACATGTCTTTACAAATTTTCTACTGGTCTCTAAACCCTATTCATTTACATGCACACAGACACAATTTGTATGACGCCTCACGCACACCAACCTAAGAAAGTTGTCCCGTTTTGTTTTATACGGTAGAAGCGTTAGGCTCATTCTAGACATACAGGGTCCAACTTAATATGCTGACACTTTTTAAGAGGATGATCAGACCGTCAAACTGAACAACTTTCTCTATGGGACCAACATCGAAATCGCGAAAAAAAAATCCGCTGTCCCAACCAAAACGGCAAGCTTACTGGTGCCAAATGTATGGGACAGCAGGTTCTTTTTGCATTTTCGATGTTGGTCCCATAGAGAAAGTTGTACCGTTTGAAGGTTTGATCATTCCTTTACAAAAGTGTCAGCATATTAAGAAAGACCCAAAATTGGTTCATCTTCAAAAATGCATTCCGCGCCTGCTCTATGTAACACCTAATCTCAATGTTGTGGTCTTCGTGAAATTTGTAGAAGAAAATAGCAGGAAATTACGCTGCTTCTTGTAGAAAATAGTTGCATACACCGATAAAACGAAAATACAGCAAAAAGTTTTCAATCAACGAAAAAGTTAAGTACTTAATCCTTCTCATTAAAAATAATATTTAAAAACAGAACATCCCCAATGAATCGTCACGCGACCGTGTGACGTCATAATTGCCGATAGTACAACCTTCACCCAATAATTGGGGAGGCCGGCGCGCGCGAAACGCAAAAAAACACGATATTTTTAAACGTTAAAAACGAAATAAAAAAGTAATGAGTTATTGATTCATGCCGGGGTTAATGTACGGTGCGAATGACGTAGTAATAACGTAGGAATGCAGTGTCAAGGTCGTTATTTGTTTACGTTGCACTTATTAACTTAATACGTTTTTTTTTCTCTTTATACTAACAGTTATTTTTTGTTTCTGTGGTTTGTAGTTAAGTACTACAGGGGCGATACGTTAGCGGTAACACTGTCTTAAGATACCTAAGTCTAAAACTAGAAATTTGTATTTATGGCAAACGCATCTGTATCCTGCAACCTAGGAATCTATTGGCTAAATTAGACGCACAGCCGAAGATCCAGTAACCGAATAAATCACTGCAAACGCCACAACATACATTCGTAATGTCCATGGGCATTGCATGTTAATTTATAGTCAACTTTCAATTTGGCAAACACGGCCCGGGCCCGTAAATCTCGGCGACAATTAAACTGCTTCTTGCGGACCTGCGGTTGGACACCCCTGGCTGGACATCTCGATACGTTTGAATTTCGAAGATGTTTCATTTAAATTAGGAATGGTTTCGGATTAATGCTATTTTGTTTCAGTATAAATTAATAGCTTGATAAGTTATTTGTCAAGATTGACAGTCGAAGCTACGAACGCGTCGAAGAATATATAAGTGAGCTCTTAGTTGATAAACCGTGTCTGTATACTACATGCACACAGAGATAACCTCACGCCTCACGCACACCAACCTAAAAAAGTTGACCCTTTTTGTTTTGCACGGTAGAAGCGTGAGGCTTTATCTAGACATACACGGTCCTTCTTAATATGCTGACACTTTTTTAAGGGGATGATCAGACCGTCAAACTGAACAACTTTCTCTACGACACCAAGATCTAAATCGCGAAAAAAAAATCAGCTGTCCCATACATGGGTAATAATGGCATAAATGGCCAAATGTATGGGACAACTGATTTTTTTTTCGTGATTTCGATGTATGTAAATAAGTTTTTGAACATCCCAAAAGGAATTACGGTCGTTAATTTGTGTACCTTGAAAAGACCTTTAAATTCAATTATTCTTTTAAATTCCAGCATTTTAACTTCTATCTGGTCCTTAATTAGACAAATTATCGAACTTGAAGTTACTTTCAAATTAAACGACTAACTTTTATAAGTCCTTCGTTAAAACTGCATAAATATTTTCATTTATACGAACGGAACAGAAACGATGTTCAAAACGAAAGAACCACAATCCTTTACAAAGTTCTTTGTATCCTTTACAAAGTTCTTTTACTAAGTTCTTTGTGGTACCTTCTTTCGTTTGTCCTTACTTGTACTACTTAAGGATTATTACCCTTTGAATTCTTTTCATTGTACAAAAGCGCTTTGTAATAAATTCTTAGCTCGTTCTCTGACCACGCGGTATTGTTTCTGGTTGAAATTGAGACTTTATTGCTTTGACATAAGATTTAATCAACTAGAATGTTGTGCAATTCGTATCTCATGCATAAATTAAGTAATTATTTTATTCCTATTTATTATTTTATATGACTGTCTCTTTAAATTACTGTACTGTATTGTATTTGTATGTGACTGTATCTACAACAAAAAAAAGATTGTTTTACTTAGGTTGTTGCAGAGTTGTTAATTTCATACAAAAGTTTGACGCACAATACGCGCAGATGGCATTAATACCTAACAGTAATATTTTATATATGGAAAAATTGTTTAGAAAATCTGGATGCCGCGTATCAAATAAACATTTGCAATTAATATTATATTTACGAAGATATAAAGCTTAGACATTTTCTATGGATACGTTCAAAGCTTTATATCTTCATAATTATATTATAAATTGCAAATATTATTTGATACGCGGCATCTAGATTTTCTAAACTATTTTTCCATATAAAAAATGTTACTGTTATTAATACCTTCTACGCGTATTATGCGTCAAACTTCTATGAAATTGACAACTCTGCAATCACCTTAAACTAGCTTTTTCCCCGCGACTTAGTCCGCGTAGAATTGGACCATATTGTTTTGACAAAACAATAATGAGGTCCAAAAATAATCAGCTGTCCCATAATATTTGGCTCGAGTAGGTTTGCTGTTTTGTATGGCACAGATTTAATTTTCGCCATTTCTATGTTGGTGCCATAGAGTAAGTTGTTCAGTTTGACGGTCTGATCATCCCCTTAAAAAAGTGTCAGCATATTAAGAAAGACCCTATAATTATAATGAATTCATACAGGGTCCAACTTAATATGCTGACAGTTTTTAAGAGGGCGATCAGACCATCAAACTGTACAACTTTCTCTATGGGACCAACATCGAAATCAAGAATATAAAATCTGCTGTCCCATACATTGTGTTCAAGTAGGATTTCAGTTTTGTATGGAACAGCAGATTTTTTTTTGCGTTTTCGTCCCTTGGTCCCATAGAGAACATTTTTAAATATTATGGTCTGATCATCCCCTTAAAAAACCGTCAGCATATTAAGAAAGGACCCGATATTATTCTGGGTGATTTTTAAACACTTTCCAACAGGGGTTGTTTAGGCCATTAAACTGAACAACTTTTAGTATGAAAGCAAACCAGAAATCATTAAAAATCTGCTGTTTCATACATTTGAGTCGAGTAGGCATTGCAATTTAGTATGGAACAGCTTTATTTTTTGAACAAACGTTGTTCAGTTTGATGGTCAGAATTCACCGTTTCACTATTTGTTCTTAGTACTAAAACTCTAAATCCCTTATAACCAAAGGTGTTTTCCGAATTAACGTTATCCAGAATTTAACGTCTTATAAAAAAAACCTTTTCATTTTACGACATTGTTTTACCAGAAGGAATAAAAACTTGAATTCGTAAACAAAGGTCTCATAGACTCATAAACGGACTTTAGGTTTATCCATGACATTATAAGAGAAATGCTTCGTCACAAACCGTTACGACAACATTTGGGTAATGTGGAGTCGGCTTTTACTGTGAGGGTTCAGTACAGTTTTTTTTAAAGAAATGTTTTTTTAATGTGACAAAAGACCGTGCTGGGTTTCTTGCATTCCATTGTTAGTGTTAAGTTAAGTCAAGTAACTTAGGCACAATAAGTACCTTAACTTCTGTTTGTAAATTAAAATTTATGTTTAAGCCTTTGAAAAGTACACGTTATTACTTATTTAGATTTTGCTATTTCAAATTAAGAATAAACTTTTTTTTTGTAAATGACAAATGCTCGGAATACCTCTTACGCACACACATCCGGTATTCCGAATCAGAATTGGTTTTCGTATAGATGTTCCTTCTCCAAAAATCCGTACGGAATTTCAAATCCATACGAAATCGTAATTCCGTCCGGAATAATTCCCCATGTTTGTGGCAGGCTGTAGAGATTGCATCAGAAATGAGGTGAAACGTCAAAAAAAACTCGAAAAATTTTGCAAGCAAGAGGAAATGGGTTCTTCATGGGACGCCCTCCAGGTCGCTGACAGGAGACAGAAAGCTGGTACCGACTGGATAAGGCCTTGGGAGAAACCGATGGGGTAGCCCTACACCACTATATTTAAAAAAAAACTACCACAACTAAAATTACTAACATAACTTAAGGGTGTATGAACCACAACAACTTTCAAAAACGAAAAAAAATTTGAACCCCCCATAGAAAATCGATCGGCTGATCCGCACTTTTGTATGGAAAGCCCAAAAAAACCCGTTTTTCGACCCATATTCCTTAGGGAACGTTGTTAAATTTCACTGTCTGAATATACCCTTAAAGTTATGTTAGTTAGTAATAACTATTAAACTAGCTTGAGCCGTATTTAAAATATTTATAATTACATTTACTATAAAACATTTAGCTATAGTAAATATTATATTTGATGGAACCAGTCTTTTTAAATAATAATGTTTTTTTTTATTTATATATTTCTTCATAAATTAGAGGCCGTTGTCTTTCTATGTTACGGAACCATGAAAATAACACTCTGCATGAGAGGACTATGCTCAGAAACAAACTCTGCAGGGCCTCAAATTCTAACTAAAAAAACAAAAAGACAAAAGCATTCAAATCTACCCTTAGCAATTCCTATCTTAACTCCTTGCAGTAGAGCTCTAAATTCAACTTAAACATATTGAGATATTTGACATGTTACATCCACTGAGTAACATTGTTTGATACCTAAATGAAACGAACCTTAGGGAACAGACCGAGGGTTTAAAATCATCTGCGATAGAAAACAAGCAATAATAAAAACGTCCCAAATTCAAAGTTGTTCGAAATTCGAAATGCGAAAGCGTTAAAGGTGGGCCAATAAAAAAAGAAGTTAGCATCTTACGTTACGGGACATTATAAGGTATGACGAGACCAGGGGTGACAATTTACTTTTAAATTTATTGTTTTTTTATTTTGATGACCGGTTGGGCTGACGATTTATGACAATGAATCGAATCTTGGCTATAGAACCTTTTATTTAGTATTTTCATAGCGAAATGATTTATTCTTTCCCGTATGTCTGTATCAGATCGGCATGGTTTAGTAGGAATTCGAACGCATAAATATTTGAATAATCTCAAATGCGGTTCAATCTCGATTTTGGTAAATTGTAAACAATCGTATGTATATAGACATAGATAAAGCACTTATAGGACCTAAAATACTCACTAGAGCAACTGGAGTTCTTACACTCTGGTATCGGATTCAATCCATACAGTTCTTACTCTATTTTAAGTCTAGCGTCCGTCAGATTCAATCCGTAGAGTTCTTACTCCATTTTTAAATCTAGAATCAGATTAAATCCAACTCTATTTTAACTATAGAATTCCATTATAGGCATCTACTCTACTGATAATGTTGCAAGGCCATGGGGTGGGAGGAAATTGCCTCTCTGAGTGACGAAACCAGAGTTCATCAAGCTGATCCTGGGCTGTCAATATCGATACGACCATTGCTGGATGTAATGGCTAAGCTTTCCACAACAGTATAAGTGATTTTCATGCGATTTTTCATGCTAACAAGAAAGAAGAAGAAGTAGGTACTATAGTGTATTCAGATACAGTCATCCTCAAAAGTACATGCCTCTCTCTACCATTTAGATGTAGTATATCTTCACAAGCCAAACTTTCTTGTTAGACTGTACAGGGAGCTAAAACAAGCAAATAACTTGTTATTCCCACCTCTCCGGTTAGCTAATCTCAAACGAGTTAAGGAAGGAATTGACAACAGTTTTACGATGTGCTTTTCGCTTAAAATTACAGGGGTTGCAAACTTTACGATCTTTTGCGTTACCTTCTTTACGCGATGCGGTCGCGCTCGCGTTTATTTCTAGGGGTTTGTACGTATTATAATAAAGTTTTAGTGTAAGCAGCAAAATTTGAAGAATACTGGATCTTTTATGGAACAACTTCAGGGTCCGTCTGCGTGTTAAAAGCTATTATCATAGTATGTAGAAATTAGTCCAACACAAACGTGAAGTTTCATCAGGCAATAGAAAAAAAATTTAGATCAATCAATCAATCAAATATACTTTATTTTACATCAAAATAAATCGTAAAATAAGAAGCGACTAAGTTGTCCAGCAATGGCCTCAACTCGACTATTTCAATATCTATTCAAGATTATGACAAAAGCACTAAAAATATTTGAATGCGATTAGAATATTAGGCTGCATTGGGACACAGGCTGATAAAAAAAAAAAAAAAGAAACCGCTCACGATCAGTTATATAAAAAAATGAGAACAACGTAAATAGCTTGGAAAGTTACACAATAGCCCCACAATGCGGAGGATAAGATTATGCACTATAACAGGGTGTAAACTTAAATGCATTGCATACTTAGGCAAGGGGTTGCTTCAAACCACAAGACTGAACAACTTTCACCATGGGACCAACAATGAAATCAGGTAATATTTGGGTCGAGTAGCTATTGACATTTTCACATGACAACAACACATTTTTTATTTTAAAAAAATCAGTTTAAACGACCCCCTAACGTATTTAACGCATTTAAGTTTGCTCTCTAAAACTCAAAAATTATAAAAATGCAACACAAAATTGAAAAAGTTTGAATTCAACCACATTACCGCGACTCACCCATAGTAGTGAGTCGACGAGAAGAATCTCACGTTAACGCGGTTTATTTAAAAATAAGTAATTGTGCCCCGCGGTTTACGACACCTGCTTTTTAGTGCTCTTTTACTAGGGGTGTGATCTTTTTACTTTTACACTTCAATGTAGAGGCAGCTATTGAGATTTTGTCACTTGTGTTTAACTACGTTTTAACGGAATTCGATAAAAGTACTTCTATTTCGTGCGTGATCTTTACAAGCCTTGCTTTTTTGTATATCTTCCATAAATCTCTGCGGAAAGAATCAGACGGAAAAAATTTCTGTGGATATTCTGTGGTTTCAGAATATCTCTGACTACCCCCGGGGAATATAGTCGTGAGCATATGGTTATGCTTATAAATATCACATGGATAGCTTTCTGTCGTCACCTTCCACCTTGTCGGAAGGTGTTCCGTTGGAAAGAAGATGCAGCCAGAAACTTTTATAATCTTAACTATTGTATAACTGTAACAGATGTGTGTCGGTACATTGAAGATATTAAGAGAAGTTTATTCCGAATGCGTAAATGCGCGCTGCATACAAACGAAATCTGGTGATATTTTCAATACTAACCAATTAAAGTCAATGAAATTTTGCAGGAATGATATAGAAACAAATCTCTATGCTTGTATCGTGTCTGATTTTCGTTAAAATATGCAGTTTCAATGCAAGGATTAATTTAAGATTTGTATGGAAATCTTTGAGGCACTGTAACTTTAAAATTATACATTTTAACGAAAATCTGACATGATACAAGCATAGAGATTACTTTCTAGATTGTTTCTGAAAAATTTCACTGGCTTTAATTGGTTATTATTAAAAATGTAACAAGACTTCGTTTGTATGGAGCGCGCCAACAGTTATACTCTTAACAATGTTTCGATATAGTTTTCTGGTATCCCTGACTCAAAATCAATTTTTGTCTATATGTTTGTTTGTTTGTATGTTTGTACCAGCATCACGCAAAAACTACTGAACCGATTTATATGAAACTTTTTTTGTTCGATGGCTTACGATCTGATATACAATTTGTGCGGACGAAGTCGCGAGTAAACTCTAGTTTAGTATAAATCCAGAAAAATTACCTCTTCCCGCGCTTTTTGGAAAGCGGAAACCTCTAGCCGCGACAAGTAGTAATAGAATAAAGCCGAGTCTCGCGCAAGAGAAATCATACTCGACGTGCAGATTGCAGAATTAGTTACACAAATATTGTTTTTATTGACTATACTAGAAAGTTTTTTGTTATAAATCTAATTCTGGTATCTGGTTATAAATCACAATTTCTCAGGAAAACTCCTAGTGAAGTTTACTAAAATAAAATAGTTGAGACAGAAATATGATTAAGCGTAACTCGGTTAGATTTCTGTAATGTATCACAATGAATGAATGAATGGATCACAATGAAATTGTATCAATTCAGTATGACAAGTTTTTTTTGGAGGGCTGAATCGAAAACTATTTCGAGATAATTGTCTCAATAATAATAATTTCTATGTAAGAGATTTTAAAATGAAAGGATTACAGATATTTTTAATAAAATTACGTCGTTTTTCGGTCCTACGGGTGACGTCCCTCGCAGGACCTGTAAACTCCTTTGTAAACTAAAAATCTACTTAAAATAACTGGCCATTAAAAAAAATTATACATTGACAGTGTCCGAATTTGACATTTGATGTTGCCGTTTCTGTTTCTAGCATAGAGTTAGAAAGAGAAGGCAGGGATTTTTTTGTTTTTTAATAAAGCAGTAGTTTTTCTCCATGGAGTTCGAATTATTTTCTCTCCACCATTTTTGCATTTAGAGATTACAGATCAAAGTAATTTAAAATGAAATTTATATTGATAAACTCGATGAATCGCAATAAAATTAAATTGGTTTCTTCAAATTATATCTTCTATCCGTAAAAAATATAAAATGGAAGCCAAAAAAACTTGGCATACCGAATTGAAAGGGCTTTCTGAGCTAATTCTAAAAAAGACTACATCAAAATATTTTAAGGGGTAGTTTAGACCATCAAACTGAACAACTTTCACTACGGAGCAAATATCGAGAAAAAAATTTAAAAATGTAATGTTTCATACAAAACTGCAGTACCGAGTCGACTCAAATGTATGGAACAGCAGATTTTTTAATCCATCGTAAATAATGTTCAGTTAGTGGTCTAATTTAAACCACCCCTTTAAATATTAATAGTGTTTTTTTACAACTCAACAAACAGCAAATTCTAATTAGAAAAAATATTTTATTATCCACGATTAAATTATTGGTCGAAATATAAATAAATTATCGAACGATTTCAAGTTAATTTATTTAATTCTTGCATTATCTCTGATTACCTATTTATTATAGTCCGAAATTTTACAACTTTTGAGGCTGGTAGCGCCATCTGTTGTAATGAGCATGTAAGCTCATCATTAGATTCCCAAATGAGTTTTCTAAAATTGTTTATCTTTCGTGTAGTGTGAAAAATCATTCACGAAATATTGACATTCATCCATTGCTTCCCTTATAACTAGAACCATCAAACGACTCCAAGCACAAATACGTAGATATCATGACATGATCGAAAGTTCGAAACGTCTGTAAAAAGGCAATGAAAACCAAAAAGTAACTGCAAACGAAAATGGCCGTTGAATACTCGCCGAAGTGAACGTTGCACTTTCACGATTAAATAAAAAAGGAAATAAAAATAAAATCGGGCGAGAAATGAACCACTGTGTTTAGTTCCAATGAAAGTCGAACAGTGCGCTAGTGTCGCTCGTCTTTGTTGATGTTTAGTTCAGCTACCCGACGCCGCTGCAATGTGGCAGCACTATATACCTTAATTACATCAAATAAATAAAACGTATGTCGTTTTTTATTTTTTTTATTGTAGATATACTTTTGTTATTCGTATACCTACTTAAAGTACTTTTTTTTTAAATCATTTGCTTTGCAATATGAACTCATAAACTGGCTGGTAGCTGGCAAATAAGGAAACCTTACGTAGGTTGGCCTTCTAAATGAAACTAAGAAAAGATGTTACCTATATGGTGACCATGTTTCCGAAATCAGAAACACGGATCCAATTTTAAAAGGTAAATTGCATTTCTCAGAATCCAACCAATAACCAATATCCTGGCATTCCTAAAAATAATCAGTCGTGAGTTAAAAAAAGTATCGAAAACATTCGATCATGTGATCGGTCGACAGATCGAAGCGGGTCAAGCACAACAGGTGAGTTGCGGAGCGCATCAACTAAAAAATAAAATATCGAAATGCGAAAAAATAATAAAAATCGGCAAATATAGTAAATTGAAAAAAGTGTAGTTGCGTCCTTGTCGCTCGGGGGAAGTTTGGATGCGTGTGTCTCTGTCGCGAGTGCGCGCACGTGGTTTTCGTCGGAGCCGGCACGGGAGCGCCGGGAGGGCGCGGGTGTGAAGCCGGTGCGAGGGCCACATCCCGTCGCGGCCCGCGCCGACTGGCTGCGTTGCCCGTAACCTCCGAATGACCTCATTTTTTTTTCTTCAATGTAAATATTCGGCTCGTTTTGCCACATAGTCTATAAGTGGTATTAAGTTCCTTCAGCGCGTTCAATTTTTATTTACGACGTCAGTTAATTAGTGGACATTATAAATTTGACTTTAGCAGTGTTTAAGACTTTAATTAAGAGTTTAAAAATTAGTGAACCAAACTTGTATTCTACGGACTGAAATGCCAACATCAAATTGGAAGCTTTGTAAAAAATAGTTGTAAGTTTCAACTTTCGAACTACATCGTGGATAAATTTGTGATTCTGACAAAAAAACTTAAGAAAAACTGAAACTGAAAAATTCGACCCGGAAACAAAGTTCTTGTGACACGTCTGTATAATACTGAAGATTTGTATTTATCTTATTATCCAGGTAATTTGTGTGAATCAAAAATTATTAGCAATTAGTTTTTTTTTTGTATCGCTTAATTTTATTTTAATATTAGCAGTAATGGCATCTCTTTAAAGAACTGTATCTATTAGCGTTCTAGCTGATATAATCTCTCTGTAAAAACAATCTAGAACTTAAATTTAAAAAATAGAGGTATTTTAAACTTTCATGGCATATTTGACCGTATTTATTGGTCTCATGAACCGATCCATGATACATTCAATGAATTTGCTTACTCGAGAGTTTCATCTTGAGTTATGAAAATAATTAAATAACTAAAATAAACTTTAGTTAATTATTAGTTAAAAGCTAAAATAAAATTTTCATCGGTATACATTATATTACTGTAATATATTATATGGTTGTAAGTAATATTTAATCAAAATGCGTAAAAATTGATTTTATTAATTACATATAAAAGTGAAAAAATAATTCTCATTTTTCTCTTCATGTCGATCTGTGTTTTTGAAAGTCATATGTTGAAATTAGCCAAAAAAAAGTCATAATTACTATGGAGATTATGCGATCATCATTTTGAAAAAAAAAAAATTCTGAGCTGATTATGTAGCCACTAGTTTTTAATTACTAACATAACTGTAGGGGTGTATCCATACAATGAAATTAAACAACTTTCCCTAAGGAACATAGGTCCAGAAAAGAAAAAAATTGTTGCACCTCACATAGAAAATCGATCGACTGAGCCGCACTTTTGGATGTAATGTCCAAAAATTTCTCTCGTTTTTCGACCCATGTTCCCTAGAGAAAGATGTTTAGTTTCAGTGTCTGAATACACCCTTAAAGTTATGTTAGTAATTAAAAACTCGTGGTGTATAATGCTTAATGTCAAATGATTAACGTTTTCCTGAACGATCAGAAAAAAAAGATTTTATCTCTTTAAGAATGTAGGTCAGTTGCTATGACTGTTAGCATTTATTTCCAATTGAAACACACAATAAAATCAGATATATTTTAAAGATACAATTTTAGTCACCTATACTTCATTTCAAATAAGAACGAAAAGATTTTCCGATTCCTTAATAGCTTTCTAGCCAATTCTGATTTGAAATTATAATTTATTATCAGAAAGATATATGTCTTGGACGTTATTAAAGCTGTTCTAAGAATAAGTGAGAGGAAGTGTTTCAAATCTCTGTTTCTGTAATTCAAAATAGCCTTAAAATTTTGTTGCTATTTGAAATGGAGTATAGTTCTGTTTTAGTACCAGTTTGATAATAGTAGATTTGGTCCTGAAATGAACTCAGGGTAGGTATAGGTAGAAAACCTGTAAAATAAGGTACTACAGAGTTTTATAAACTTAATTAGTACGCAGGGACATATTAACGTATTTTTATACAAATTTGTCTAAAACAAAGGTCTAGTAACATTTTACTTAAATTCCTCTCAAACAGAAATTTGGTAGCTGTAGCAATGTTTCTGACTAGCCCGATAGGGATTAAGGTCGTGATTTTATGTATGTATGTGTATGTAACTATTTGCTGCACCGGGATCAAATTTATGTAACCAAAACCCGAAAGCCAGTTGTATACTTTTTACATAAACCTTTTTACAAGTACACGTCATAGATTATGTGCCTGAAGGCAGCGCTAATCAACCAAAATTTAAAATAATATTTGGTACCATACCTAATCTGTTTTTGTCCATTTTTTTGTGTAAATTCTGTGTAAATTAACTAGGTAGGTACTATATTTTATTTATTCACACATTATTCGTAAGTGACCACAACTGCTAGCTTCAATAAAAATAAAAAACTCTGAAAGTGTAACACATTTTTCTTTTTGTATGTTTGGCTCACCAAACATTATAAAAAAAAACATACGTTTGACCTTCAATGCGTTCTTAGATTCACGACTGTAATCATTTTGGAGTAGTCAGCAACTTTGCAATAACTAAGGTAACTAACTTTCATAAGCGTGCAGTTATAGCAATGTTCTCTTTTATCATGTTCCGGTATTACGCATCAAGTACTGATACGTGGTCAGTCTTTGGCCCACAAAAAACTGCAAAGCAAACCTTTCCCTTAGTCACCAACTTTATTAAAATCGAAGTCTGGTTAAAAATCGTTGTGGGTTCGTCGACCCCGCTGCGACAGCAGCTGGACCGCGCTCTGATAAAAGAATCATATTAATTCATACCCGGCCTCGACCGGCACATCTACCTCGCCCCGTAGTATCCGTGCTTGGCGCACCCGTAGTAAATTGACTATCATTTTTACGCTTTTATAATTTATCTTTTTTCATTTTGTTTGCAATAATACTGCTTTTTGTCTATTTTTACGTTTTGAAAAAAGTAAGTAGGGTATAATATTTATAAATTATGACTTAATGTATTAATTGTCTCTTATTGTTGCAAAATTTTGTGTAAAGCTAAACTACAGGAAAGTTTGAAAATTTTTATCGAAATAATTTGCAAAATTTCCTGTAATTTAGCTTAACTCAAAGCACATCACTTTAAACATAAATGTTTCTACCTAAGTTCCGAATTAAATAATTCACTGCCCTACAAAAAAGTTGAAGGATCATTCATATTTCGTCCCCGAACTGAATAATGTGAAAAACGCACGACAATTCACAAAAAATGCATAATAAAAAGTATAATAGGTAGCTGAATACGTATTGCTCATTGATATTGTCGGATGCCGATTACGGATTTTTTGCGAATGATTGAATTTTATTTACAATTAACCCGGTCTCGGCACGAACGAAAGCGAGAGTGACGATTAAATGCCATTTAAAAATAAAACAGCTCGCCGCCATAACATTGGAATTCAGATAATTTATACTTGTATTCGTAGTACGTCAACAATGTGTGTCAGCGTGCTTTATTAAAATGTTTCACGTTTTTATAAATATGAGATAATGTTAAGTTAGGTCAGTTACGAACTTCTTCAAAAAGTGCTAAGAAAGAAATGTAAGACGCGAAGCGCTAAAAAAGGGCGAGCATTTGTAAGAATAGCGTCCACGTCAAGTGGTAAGGCGTGAACAAAACGTCTTAGCTCCAAGAAACCGCCCAAAGGACGAGAAGGGGAGGCCCGCCTAATTTGTCTTAGGCGGAAAAATCGCGCGGCGATTACAAGTGGCTCGTAACGAAGTCGGCCCCGGGGCGGGGGGGTGCGGCTGAGCCGGGCCGGGGTGGGGGGTGAGTGAGGCCGGGGTGGCAGCGCGGCGGGCCGCGGCTACGTCTCAGTCGTCCGTCTGGAGTCGCGGCGGCCGGCCGGGCCGCGCGGCGCAATACACGTTCCTCGTGCTCTTGTGATTATAAATTTAATAAATACAAAATTCAAAAAAATAAATTTAAAAAATCTAACCGCGTCTAATCGAAAATATTTTTAGGCTAAAACCCCCTCGACCCTCACTTTTTTGACCTAAACTGTTGGCAGTGGAAAAAAGTTTTTTGCAAAATTTTTAATATTTACGTCGGTTACATTTGTAAAGAGATTAAAACGTTTGGCCGTTATTGAGAATATTTTTATTTCTAAATTTTATTTTTTTTAACGAACGAGCGAGACCTCGAGTGAGCGATTGATCAAAAATAACAATTAATCTTAAGCGTTAAATTAATGTTAAGGATAGTTGTAACTCGGATAAGTAATTGACTGCCACAATAATTGTCTAATGGACCTAGTTTACTAGTTATTGACACTTTGTGGTTCACTCGGACACTACTTTTTTGTGATAAACACTTGAAGAACATCTCTGGACAAAGGTTATTAATTATCAAATAGAATTGTAGAGTGCTAAAATAGAAGCTTTTGTAAAAAATTTAGTCTTTTTTCGTTGTAATTTTTAATTTATTTAATATTAATTTGCGTAAAGTCATTATGTAGTTTACCAGTTTACTACAAAATTATCGCAATAAGTTTGCAGGAAACCCATGTTTTTTTATTTGTTTGTTTATCTATAGAAAAAAAACCGCATAGATCTCCGTCGGGTTCTTTTTTTTTCATTTTGTCATTTTTGTTTAGAACTCTAGTGTATTTTGTTTATCATAATGATAAATTACTTGCATAATTGTTTTAGACTTGTTTTTTTTAAATAAGATTGTTATTTTTACTAATAAGGCGTAGTTTTTAAGTTTTTAGTTACTGATTTACTTGTGATTTTATTAAAATATATGTTTTTATTTTGTTTTTATTTCAATAAAGTTCTTTTTGTTTTCTTTTGTTTGTTTTCGCTAAAGGTGTGTAGATGAATAATGTTTTCCTTGCATGACTATTCGTCTTAGCTTAGACAATTAATTCCTCTTAGATATTATCAACCTTTCATATAATAATATTTATGGTAATGATTTCAATAGAATATTTTCTAATTTGGTTCACAATGGTTTCATAGTCAACCTAAAGGAGCATGCATTTGAGATAAAAGCTACCGTCACGTCATTTGAATACCTACGCCATAGTAACTATTAAATTGTCTATGTTTACGCTCTCATTCCATTTGGGATTATTTTTTCTTCCAAATTATTTTATTCTTTTTTTGTAGGTGCAGCATACTAGCAAAACGTCAGATAATATTAACTAAATAGGTGATTGAATGAATATTATTTTATTGTATGAATTACAGGTTTATATAATGCAGATTTTATATACACAATTAACTAACAATTATATCCAATGCAACCGTACCTTTGCAGGCATTTACAATTGTCCAGCGGAAGTTATATAAAAAAATCAAATATTAACATATAGTTTTTGTAATCCTTAAACTGAAAACTGTTTTTACCCATAGAATTGATAGTTGATCATTACAAAAATAAAATAAAAATTCTATAAATCAACTCTAAAATCATCTACCATTTATACAAAAGATTATGTGTATTTGTAACACGTTGAAATAAACAAAATGAATTAACCTTAAGAGTTAAATTTTCTAGCCAATTCATAAAACAATTTTTAGTAGGTACATATTGTAAATACTATTGTAATTGTTGTCAATTAATTAATCCTTCTTGTCGAAAATACTTATTCGAAATGCAAAATTTTTAGATAGTCGACCTCTTTTACCATTACATTATTGACACACTGATATTTTTGTAGATTTCATCGCTGCACGCTGTTATTAATAGTTTATTGTTAGGTTTGTTAACTATTATACCTTCGCGTCCGCTACTTAGTAGCTCAGTTACTAGTTTACTGGCGTGTTGTCATAAAACCACTTAATTTATATTCAAATATTTGTTCTTCATTCAAGTCCATACGATTTGTCTTTTATATTTTTCTAACGTTTGGTTTTAATCGATAACATTAATAATGGTTCTTAAGATCTGTCAAGTATAAATCTGATGTTGCAGTGTCATAAAATGATTTAGGTATCCCGAACGATGGTGATAGAGGTAGATATAGTATTATTAACTTTTACGATTATTGGTTCCCTTACAGCCCCTTATTCAAAGTTCACTAATGGTTTCATATGACAGAATAATATCTTCTATGCTAACCTTTGAGAATTTAGAACGCTAAATGCTAAATCACGAATTTTCCCTTTCTAGGGGTGATCACGATCAGATACTATAGCTACAAAACTACCTCTTTCAAGTAAATGTAGTAGGAAGGCTCCACTTTAAGCATACATATTGAAGGTTTCAGTATTATTTATACAGTCAACGAAAAATGATCCGTTTTGAATTTTAGATGCATACGTGTTCGTAACTAACGCCTGTCTCCAATTAGGGTAAGCAGAGACAACAGAACGAAAGTAGGGCTAGCATTCCACGCACGTACCCTAGTAGTAAAGTTACGGTAAGTAAAGTAAATAATTTACAACAGCCATTTTTTTTTTTTTTTATACCTTAGACTATAATTTTAGTTAAACATTTTCATAAATAATTAAACAAAGTAAAAAAAATATGTAAAATTGGCAAAAAATTGTATATATATGTTATATATGTTGTATTTTATGTCATTTGTTAAATACATTTCTATTCTTTTGTATTAGAAGTAAATCCAAAGAAAAGTCACAACGGGACCTTTGTTTTTAAATAAGTAGAAATTACGAAATACTCAATTTTAGTACAAAAATTACACAGTGTATGTAAATCTCATAACTTAAAACAAACAATTAAAAAAATGAAAGTATCCTGACACTATAAATAAAAATGTTGGTATATTTTAGTACTAAAAACTAAAATACGAAATTTAGTTTGATTCGTTAATAAAGTATCTTAATATCATTTGTATAAACGATATAGCAAAACAAACAGCATGCTAGGCCAAATGCTAAGATCCTAAAATACTTATCTCTCTCTATAATAATCAAATAATATTCTTATATTCAATTCTTTGTTATACAGCAGTTAAACGATTAAAACTTAAACTGCCCTCTATCGACAGAAAGCTAAACTTCTCAAACACAACACACTTTATTGCTCCTCTAAATATAGTTTAAACAACAATTACTAGAGGGCGCTTAATACGAGAAGTACGGTTATTCGACAAGAGATGGCGCTGCACGGCCGAATCGCAGGCGCAAGTTGCCACACAGGAAAGTTGCTATATACCTATAGTATCGCTATTAGAATACAGATGGCGACATTGTATTCAGCGCCGGCGCAACGATCTTAGTACCGTAAATTTCTAGTAGGTGCCGCTAGCTAGGGGTAAAATGTAGAGTTCTTTGCAAATAAAATGTTTACTAAAAGGTATCAACATTGTAGTTTTTTTTTTCTAAAATGACCAAATACTAATAAAATCAGCTTATTGTCATTATGAAATACGGATACACATATAAGTAATAGAGCTAATAGTGATCGGACAAAATCTTAAAAAATAAGTATTGCTTCAACAAATTACTGTGTTCCCGGTGCCTATACTTTAAATTGTTTTTCCTTAAATTCTTTTCGTATTGATACTAAGTAGGTACAGTCGCGAAAAGTTGACATTTTTCACGTTTATCTCTATTCGAGTATAGTTCAGAGGTTTAATCCAAAATTTGTTGCCGATCGGACACGATTTGTTTATTCCGACTAAAAAAAATGTTGTTTCCTTATCATCCGATACTTCAGTAGGTACCTCGAAATGGCATGGCAATGGTACTCGTATCAAGTAAGGCGGCCTATAAATTTAGTAGGCGGAGAGACGACGGCTAAACTTCTAAGATTGAGGGCGTGGTAAGACGTAGGCGGGGCTTGTAGTGTATTGGCTGAGATGATAATGCTATTGGCTTGAGTGGCTTAGATGCGCACTGGGAGTGACTGAAATGTTCATTAATTCTTTGTTTTGTTAAAATTGAGATTTATAGATGAATTTAAGGGTGAACGCATATCTATCCGCAGCGAAGGAGCCGAACGAAACGAATTTACTTTTAATTCTTCTGACGATTCGTCCGATTCGCCGCGGATAAGTGTGCGAGGTGTCATAAAATTGCATACAAAGAATTCTAAAATTCGATTCTTTTGCCTCCTTTGGCTCGTTCGCCGCGGATAAATATGCGTCCACCTTTAAACATTATTTATACACACATGCATACATAAACTACCGACCGTAATTCCTTTCGGGGTGGTCAGAAAAATGGCTACAAGTATCAACTTTCTGTTAAAAAGAATGTAGTTTTGGCAATGCTCACATTTAGCATTTTGTTTCATGTGAGAGGTAGCTAGCCTTTCACACACATAAACACTGCATAAGAAACCTTAGTCGCCTCGGATCGTACAAAACACCCGGTAAAAATTGGGTTGGTGCATTCTATGATGGAACCACACGGCTATTATGTATCTATGTATGTATCTTGTTAACTAGGTATTATAAAACTGTAACAGAAGTGTGTCTGTAAGTACTTTAAAGATATTTACATGAAAAAGATTTTTTTCATGTAAATATCTTTTATTACGATACGGTTTTTAGGTATTCCGGACTCCAAATCAACCTTTTTTTAGAATATTTGTCTGTCTGTTTGTTTGTATGTTTGTAACAGCATCACGCAAAAACTATTGAACCGATTTTGATGAAACGTTTTTTGTTTGATAGCTTATAATCTGACTTAAATCTTAAAATCTGGTATATTATTTGTGCGAAAGAAGTCGCGGGTTAACTCTAGTGCTATATATGTTTGTACCTATCGTATGCAAAATCCAATTTCCATCAAAAATTATGGGCACTGCTAGTGAAATGTGGATAATCGGAATATACCGATTATCCGATATTTATAACTGACTACCTCGGGGAATATAGTCGTGTGTTTAGACATCAAGAACTAAAGCTGGCGCAAACTATAATCAATCGTTAAGAAAGTGGGTGGACGTGCAAGGAGTTGTGGAGGCGTGCGCAAGACGTAGGGGGCGGGGCTTAAGTTTGATGCTTTAAAAGCTCCTCACCAATCTATTCTCCTTATTCTATCGATATGAATATTTGATAATTAAGTCCTTTAAATACTTTGATCACTAGTAAAAAACTAGAAAGAGTCTTGCCGTGACCACTTGTCTTTTGCGCGGTTCGGTTTGACTCATGCCACGAGGCTCCGCACTCAGCTGTGTTTTTACTCAATTATTATAAAGACTAGCCTTGCGGTAGCATTTCCCCTCTGCCACGGTATAAGCACAATTGATCTTGTGCATTTACATTCAATTTTACACCTTATCACTAAACGAGACAGTCTATAATTGCGAAATAATAACTTCGAACTTAGAACGTTTGGGGTTCACACGAGACTACTTTTCATGATTTTTGACATTCAAAATTAGAATCTAAAGTTATGGGGAATAAAATCCAAAGTTGCGGATTTCATGGTACCTCGCCCCCCGCAAAAAGTGGCAGAAATGTTTGTTAGTAGAATTACGCGCGTAACCAGTCCATATAATAATTAGTCAAAGCTTAAAAATAAATAAGCTGTTGTATACAAAACTGCAAACCTCTGTACGCAAAATCTTAGCATATTTCTCTCTGAATTTTAGACTAGACAAAAATAATTTATCTATCTATTTATAATAGATTTTATACCTGTAAATTTTGAATTTTTCAGATACCCCTTAACAACATCGGCTGAAGTCCTCCATTCCGACATTTTTTGTCAGTAGGTAAGTTAGAGTTTCCATACACTTGTTTATCACGGGGAAACCTACGGATTTTTGTATGGAGAAGGTTACATTAATTGCACTTTTGGTGATAATTTGGAATATAGTAGATACATACCTGAAAAACATAAATTAATAATAATCCCCAATTTTCTATTGTGTATTATTGAATAATTAAAACATTTACAAAACATTAAATTTAGGTATGAAAAAAAAATGGAAAACTGGTGATTTTGTACAGGATGGCTTCATTCAATACGTTTTACTTATAACAATAATAATCCCCGGTTAATATTGTAAATTTGAGTAGATATTTAATATTTTGTAAGTCTTCAATTATAACCTCAAAACTAAATTATTTACTGTTTGTTTGTACACATTAAATTTGCCTTGTAATAATTAACTGTCTCTTCGAAATAAGCTTGCCTTTTGTACTTTTATATCAATTTTAAGGTATTTCTCAGGTTCCTGAGACAATATAACCATGAAAATTCGACAAAAGTGTTATAAACTAACAGTAATATTATTTCAAACACAATTTACTAAAGTGTCTTTAATGCAATCTCAAACCTTATTTTTCCTAGACTACACCTTGTATTTGTATGTATACCTATAGAGGTATGTAGGTACTATTCCTATACAGGGTGTAAGTTTAGACAGTTGCATTACCTACTTTAAAAGGTGATTGTAGGTAGGTACTCATAATACTGAACGACTTTCCTCAAGAAACCAATAGGAAAATAGCAACAAGAATGTTTTGGCCTTCCCATAAGTACCTTCTAAATGGAATCAGCTGGTAGAATGTTTGTATGACTGTAAGGTTCCATTTCACCCTTTAAAGTACCTAATTTTGCATCTGCACTAGCACTCTGTATAACAATATAATCTAATGATCATTGCTATTTTTCAACCTACGTATCGACATAACTACATTTTTTTCATATCGGGGTAGGCAGCCACTGCTAAATCCACGGGCCAAAGTTTATAATGGCATTATACTGATTCCTGAAATTATATTTCCTAGTTCAGGGCTACACCAAACTGAAACAATTTAGTAACTATACTATATCTACACTAATATTATCTACACTAATATTATAAAGAGGAAAGATTTGTACCTATTTTTGTATGTTTGTATGTTTGTAATGAATAGGCTCAAAAAGTACTGGGCCGATTTAAAAAATTCTTTCACCAATAGAATGCTACATTCTTCCAATTTGACATAGGCTACATTTCATTTTGAAAAAAATTAGGGATCCTTGGTAAAATTTGAACAATGTAACCGAAGGTGTAGAAAAATGAGTCTTAAAATTTATTTGTCTACCCCGTGCGAAGCCGGGACGGGCTGCTAGTGTCAAATAAAGACGAAAAAAAGAAGATCACAGAAGCAGGACCATGAAACCTTTTCAGACCGTGATCATTTTATAAAAATTCCAGACACTTATGTCAGTGTTTGACAGAATGATTTTAAAGACGAACCACATGCGCACACCACTGCTTCTTTAGGTCTTTCAACATCACCATTTTATTGTTTGATAAAATATTCGTATTTCTTTAAAGTGTGTACTATAAAGAACCCTTTTTACCTTCTTTTCGCCCCTATTTGGAATGGAGTATAAATAAAGATTTTTCTTTATCTACATATGCGAAAGAGTATTTAGGTACCTAATTACAACAGAGACATGGTCGTTATAACTTGTGAGCGACAGGCGCAGTTTCCGTCCGATTATGACATCCGCTGATAGTAGCGACCTCTGCGAGACGCGTGTCTTATTTATTATACATTTTAATGTCTATTGTATATAAATTCCTACGTACATGCTCCGTGGTCGTCAGAATCTTTTCTACAACTACCTTTTTAGGGTCCCGCGTAGGTAATCAATCAAGAAAACCTTAGAGTTTCGTAAACAATCATTACATAGTAGTAAAGGTACAGTCAAAAGTAAATGACGAAATAATCTTGCCAAATTATTATTTGATGTCATATGGTACAAATCTTAAATTAATCCTAGCATTGAAACTGTATATTTCAACGAAAACCGGACAAGATACAAGCATAGAGATTTGTTTCTAGATTGTTTCTGCAAAATTTCATTGACTTTAATTGGTTAGTATTGAAAATATCCCCAGACTTCGTTTGTATGCAGCGCGCATTTTCGAATTCGGAATAAACTGGCATCCACAAGGTTCTGGCGTCAATGGTTCGTAAGGCGCCTGAAGGAATTTAGTCGCCTCTTACGACATCCGACTGGGATGATGGTATTAGAAGCAGGATACCACACAACTACACTACTTTTAGACGGAGAGAAACGTAGTGGTAGTAAGTGAGTCGCCGAAATAACCTTATTCCCTATTCGCATGGTACAACGCCTATGGGAACAGATAGGGTTTTCCATTGATGCATTCTAAACCGGGAAACACATCTATCTGAATTCTATACATCTAAAAACATAAAGAATATAATATTCTAAAACCTACGAGTATGTATTTAAACGCGGTCATGACACGGCTTTTCGTTTCACATAATGATCGCCAAGATTCTCGCTCTATCGCGCTCCGTTCTTAATTCCGAACGTTCTCTTAATGAGATCCACCTTCAACGTGTCTGCGTACAATGGAACGCGATGCGTGAGATTTTTATTTTATTTTCTAAACCGTTTCAAGGGTTCCCATTCAGCCTTTCGTGAAGCGTTTAAAAAGAAGGAGTCTAAGTAATGATTCTCGCTCAAATGTGTTGCGGAAAATAGAGCTTGGAGACGTTTTAATTTCGTTAGTGGATGATTGTGGTGTTGGTGAATGTTTTTTACACTAGAGTAAGGGAAGAGTTTACTGTCGTAACGCCAAGGTATCAAATAGCGATTCCATTGTTTGTAAATGCGAGAAGAATTCGTAATTCAGCTACTTCTTTAAGATTTAACACTTATTTAAATTTCTTAAGTTTGGAGAATAAAATGCCTCTTGTATTAAATAGGTAGTCCTAGACATAGGTCATTTGAAGGATAGTCGCTATTTTTATTTTATTGTATGACATTTATTATTACCTAACAGTCTACTATATGCATCGTCTTCTAATAATAAGTACAAATGTTGTTTTTCTAAATCACTTATGCAAGCTATGTGCAAATGCAGTATTTATTTTTTAGATCTGGGTATACTACAATTTTTTTTCTAATTTATAGCACTGGATAGCCTACAGTACCTACCTACTTATACATATTTCTAGTGTGTTAAGTAGGAGTGAGTCAAGTAAGATTCAGGTTTACCTAGGTAGGCAAGAAGGTACCTAAATAAAAAAGCAAAGTACAAAATCACTAGAAATTCATAAATCCGCTAAAACTTCGCTTTACTAAGTAGGATCTTGTACTGCGTTTCTTTTCAGCCATTATCACAAACGCCGGTCGGAAGTAAAAAGACAATTTTAAAAAGGCCCACCAGCGCTAAAAGACTAGGTTAGAGCCGCTACCTACCTCTAGACCAAAGGGGCGCATCTGGCTCTCCATTATAGTCTCTACCACCCACGAAACCTGCTATAAACTCCCTTGTTTTCTACGGTTTAAAGACGAAAATTATTCGATTCGTGTGCCTTCTTGAATTGAAGTTAAACGAACCGAGTCTGAAGCTCCAGCGAGTGAAACTGACAACTTAAGATAGTGGAATTTATGGGAGTAATTTTAGATTTGCAGGTAAAACGGTAAAATTGTCCTGTTAAAGTCTCGTTTAAGAATTTAATCGTAATATTTTTGCTAATGGACACTGGACAATTTACCTTAGTAGATACCTAGATGTAGTTGTTATTTTACAGGCAAATCACAAGAGATGATGTATGTACCTGGAGTACCTACTTAATTTTTAAGACATTATCAAACAGATTATCTACAAATCGTAGTGACTAAATATAAGACAATAATAAACATTCACGACTCATCATGATCATCTTGATTAATTGTATTGTATTGAATATCATTTATTTCATACTTTTAATTTAACACATGCGCTCATATACAGTTGGGTCTAGTAGCCATTAACGTTTTTAGAGAAAATCTTTTTTTTGTTATTTCTATGTTTGCTCCATAGTGAAAGTTGTTCAGTTTGATGGTTTGAAGCACCTCGTTTAATAATTATCGGATTTAATTGCATACCCTGTATATTTGTATGTATTCATAGCGCAAGTTTGAAGAATAGCATAGAAGTATAATTCATTAGATCATCATTAGATTAGGTATTATAATACCTAATCTATTCACCAAATCACTGCTACTAATGAATAGTCAACCATAATCTTAATCATATCATTTATTGCGTTATGTGGTTACATAAGATCTTATAAATATGGTACCGCGCACACTTAAACCCTGGAAGGGCGCAGCAATATCTTAAAACTAATAAAAACCACACAATAGAAAATCTATAAACAAAAAATCTTAAATATCAAATGAAATTTAAAAAAAAATCTGCATCTTATACTATTCTTTTCAAAATATCCATACATCCATACAAGACTAACGCCCTTTAATGTGGGACGTAGACTCATAATAAATTATCATGTAGATTCAAAACCAATCTTTACATACAGGTGTAGCCTTTACAAAATAATTGCCTTTGCTTCAGGAAACGGAAGTGTCGCCGACCAATGGCTGCCGTCACGGTTTGCGCGCCAATAACACAAGTGTTGCTATTGTGATTGTTGTAAAGATGCGGTGGGATCCGGTCTGCGCCGGATATGGAATTGAAGGGGGGATAGGACGTTATGAACTACAAGTAATTGTATGATATTTAAAATGATTTTGAATTGTAGAAATGTGACTCAACAAGCATTTCCTTGTTTTAATGTCCAATATTTTCTCAGGAATTTTGTTGTAGCTTGAAAATATTTTTAAGAACATACAAGGATCGAATACAAAGTCTCCAATCTTAAATTATAGGTCGATACAATATGATCAACATGGATTTTGGAAATAATTATTAAAGTATTTTTGGCACAATCATCTGCCTGCACCTTGATTTACGAGATCTATTTTAAATTTGTGCTATGCTACATTAATATTCCAACAACAGATTTCTTTTAATTTATTATACGTAAGCTACCTATTCAAACTTTTATAAAAGTATTCACAATTTAAACATTTAACTAAAACTCTATTTAATTACACAAACATAAAACTCCTCAAAGGAAACTATTCGAGATATTCTTAACAACAACGCTTAGTGAGTTAGCGTTTCTCTACAAAAGAAAAGCTAAACAATAGCGTAAGTTGGTGCAAGTCGCAAATTACTCGCGAGATGCCGCAAATTGAATACCCACCGTGAGGTGTGATGTTGAAAACATATGGGTGGATTTATCGTGCATTCACGCTAGTTCAAAATTGTCCGAGCTACCTCTACGATGTAATTATTTTAAAGTTCCCAGCGCGATTTGAAAATTTATAGATATTCATCTCATCACATCACCAGCCCACTGCAGAGCACAGACCTACCCTCACGAAGGGTGGCACTACGCGTGCCCAATTCGGATCGAAGCCTTCACATACGCATCAGCATTTCCTCTTCAGCGCATGTAGGTTTCCTCACATATTAATCTGTAATTTTAAAAAACAAGACTGTAACAATCTTGTTTATGTGATGTTAGTTACTTCGGTTCCTGTCCCGGCTTCGTTTTGGAAAAGAGTTAAAACATTGTAGTTATTAATACGGTTTCGGCTACTTTTTATTTAAAACAGACACATATAACAAAATCAGTATGTTAGTATTGGGATCATATGCGAATCCTATTCATCTACTGTTTCAAATCAATAAAAACTTACACTTCCCACGTTTTGGAGGCGCACCGACGCAATACTCTTTACTTTTTGACGTTTCACGTCTTACGTTTACGTTGACGTTTCACGTTTTACAGTGTGCTTCAAGCTCCTATATTGAATACCCAAATCATATTGACTTTGACTTTTGACTATTCTATTTTGGCAGACTGAAGCTTGAAGACTCCAACGGGCGTGTGCGATCACAATGTAAGCTTGTATGTACCCAGCATAAGTGTGAGCACACATTACACGGCAACTTGGGCACTAACATCTCGCACGTCGGCACTTGATGTATAAAGGCGCTAAGTTTTAAAGTTTTCACATTAACCTCACAATGGTGGTGGGAAAACGTAATTAAGGAGCTTCTTTTATAGGAGAAACCTTAACGTTTTTAGAGTAAAAAGGCAGTTTACGTCAAAAGAATTTCAAAAGTGAAAATGAAAAGGTATCGTAACGATTAGGTATAAAATGTAATATATCTGTAAAAAGCTTAAAATTTTATGCAAATAAAATCCATATTTACACAAACAAACTACTGGGCCTAGAATAGTGTAGTACCTACCCCTGAGTATTCCGAAATATCCGTCCCGACATAGGACACAAACATCGACGTTTCAATTTAATGATAAAAAATGTGTAAATCAACTAGAAATGTAAAAGTCTCCGTTTTGTAGACTAGCGTTAAAATCGCATAATATTTCTCTGGTTATGCACTGAAATTAACCTAACTTTAAATCCAAAAGAATAATACATTCTAGCAGGGCTATAACCTTAGCCAGGTGTTAAGGGCGGACAGATGGCGGTGACTTACTTGAAAGAACGCGTGCAACTAATAAATAAAGTATGTAATTATGTATGCAACTTGAAGGGTTGAAGTGCATAACTCGATATTATTTATAGGGTAATTTTGAAGATGACAGGTGGCAAACTTGAACTTAGATTTAAATATATTGTAATAAGTCAAACTCAGATTTAAATGTACGTATTAATATACCAAAAGCAGGAAGTAAAATTGAGAAAAACGATTTCGCGTAGTATTTTCTGAAAGAAAAAGCTGAATCTTTCCCGAATTTTCCATCCTTTACAGTTTTGTCAAAAAACTAAAGTGCTTAGTACTTACGCAGTATTATTTATAGCAGATACTCTGTGTTAGTGGGTAATTCTAAAATATGTGAATGAGCTAGCGATTTATTAGAAAAAACATAACTACTACCTATAAAGCACGTAATTTCCACTCACCACTTCATATCCTTTGTTAGTATGTTTTAAAACATCAAATCTTTAATCAACACTATCAATATATCCATACCTAAACAGAAACACATGCCATTTAGCAGTAGCATCCAAAACCATAACATATCTTTAAAAAAACATGAGTAATATACAGGGGGTTCAAACGCGTGTCCCGCCAGGTGTACCATCGTCCCCCTGTCTTCTCTTGCACAATATAATAATACTTATTATTACTCCTTTATTATTTCTTGTTTTAATTGTCCTCTGACTTGGCTTTTACTCCTTTTGTTCGCGGTTAATGGCGTTTATTGTTTTCTTCCTTTTTTAAATTTGTACGCGTGCCGGGTGCGTCTGGTAGATGATTTAATGTCAGTAAAACTTTATCCTATTTTGAAAGTTCAAAATATATAGAAAGTTTTCAGACAATTACTAGAACTTTAAAGGCATATACCACCTTTGAAAAACATTCTTTAGTATTGAACAAAAAACACAATGTAAAATATCATGCTTGGCACAAAGAATTCGTTTCGAATTAAGATTTTTATTTTTGTCTTGTAAAATATCCCTTACAACATAATTTTTATCACATTGCCTTATGTACAAAATTTTTGACGGAACATAAATCTATATCATCAAATAAAACAGAATTACGATTCCAAAAACCCATTAATGTTTTCTTTCTTTCTTAAATGTTCCAATCACATTTACAACATTAAAAAAAATATTTTAGCTCCGAAATATTTTAGCTGTAGAAGTATTATAATAATAATACATTTACAAGTGAATCTTGTAAAATTTATCTCAAAGATATTCTCTAATAGTGAGTTATCTTGTGTGTCTATGCCAGGAGATAGTTTGACCGAAAACTGTGTTTCCAATCTATGAAATCCAAATAGTCGACGTCCAAAAGATTTAGCTAAGTTAAATTAGAGAAATTCCTCACACACCGCGTCGTGTGATTACACCAGGGTTTCTGTGACAAGATGGGCTCACATATTTGGTGGCAAACTTAGTAATTGCTTTTTACAACTTTAACGTGTGATCGAAGACTTGGATAACATACTTTATTTTTTGTAAATTGCATAGCTTTTTCTTTCAAAGCGAGAATTTGAATACTGTACATTTAACTTTCTACTATTGTAGTTAGAGGAAATAACGACTGCTCACGGCGCGGCGGCGTAGCTGTTATTCAATGATTGCAGCGAAGAATGTCGAGCTACTGCTTTGATTGGATGATTTTATACGTTATGTTCAGCATTTGCACTTTTAAAAAAAGATTCTTTAATGTATTTTACAAGTAAATGGAATTGGGATGTCATTGTATTTTGATTGAATAAACCCACATTACGCCCTCAATTACAATTGAATTGGGACACCTTTTAGATTGATCGGTGACACATGAAATAGCTGCGTACCTCTACGCAAATGTGCAAGGAATTGATTCGAAACATCTTTCCAATTCATTCTAAAGATCGATTATAATCATGAAATTATAAAAGTTAATAGAAAACAATTTATGATTTTTAAATTGGCAATTAACGGTTGTCAGAGCAAACTTCTAATAACTAGGATAGCAAATTAAATGTTTTAAGCGAAGAAAATTACGCTGGAAAACAAATAAATTATCTGATTAGAAATAGTTAAGAATTTTTCTTTGATCGTAGACTCATTTTGTTTATTTAACTTTTTACTGCAGATTTATACTGATTTGGATTAAACACTCTTTTCCTGTTTAATATTTTTAATAACGACATGAATTTGACCAAACGTTCAACTAAATGGTCACTGACATCAACCCCAAATTATATAGACTTTACCAGATGGCTCGGTGTGGAGTGTCGTCTTCAAACATCTCTTGTTACAATACTTAAACAGTTGTTATATTGAAAGGGTTATAGCCCAGTCATTTTACGGTTTGACCCGGGACAAGTTAAGAATTTTTTTTTTGTAGGTAATTTGTTTAAGAGCCAATTTGAGACTAGTATTAACAAAAAAATTACGTCAGCAACAGCCACAAATTTAAAATTTAGCATTTACGAGTATCTCGTTCTAAAAACCCCGACCACTAATTTATTTTTTACATTTTTAAGGCTTTACCATTAAACACACATCAAACATGGAGTAAATATTTTTGTCTACTTAGAAAGCTTTGAAAAATACATTGGTATTTTCTAATGGATAACTCATTTTTTAAATTTTAATGGCAATTTTATTGCTCCAAAGTTAATAATATTGTTGAATCTAATGAAAATGAGTGCATTTTTATTCATATTATTAAGTTAAGAGTCTTCTGGGAGATACATTTTGGATTTCTATGTTGCGTTGCGATTTTTTTTAAATATTTTCAAGATTGTCTTTTTGTCACTAAATGGTGCCAGTTACAATTTAAAAGTCCCATTTATCCCTCTTACACTCCCCACTCCTCATAACAGAACTCCGTAAAATGACTGGGCTATTAAGTCTTACTACGATCCTTCCTAACCCGGATTCTAAAATTTTGATTACTTATATCCAATAAATGATCCTATATCAGATTTCTTTTCTTATCTTTTACAGAATAAAAGATAAGAAAACTGAACTATTCTTATATTTTAAAATTTTTAATTAGTTAATTGTATTTTTTTTCTTCAAATTATTTATTTCTCGCAAAACAGTACATTACACAGATAAATTATTTGCCAAACTGCATAACAGTTTGTCGGCATGCAATAAGATCTTGAGCTATTTACTCTTATTATTGATTTATTTTTTATTCAAAAAACAAATAAGGGTAGGTGTACATTTAAAAATAAATAAAAGAAAGTAAGAACTTAAAACCAAACTAATATTCGTATTATTTATTTAAAATTAATAAATACTAATATTACGAGTTCATTAATTGGAAGAAAAACTCTGCACAGTGTAAAAGAACGGTTATTTTTAAAATCACGCTCGTTCCAGAAATGCATCGCAAAATAGTTCCATAGTATTTTTATCAAATCGAGAAGTCAAAAAGAAAAAGCTTAGTAAAATAAAATTAAGGGCACAAAAAATAAGGTTCATCGCCCTTTAGAGTGCCTCCTGTAGGACGCAATGTGTTCCGGCTTGTAATGTCAATAAAGATAGATATACTTTACAATTCAGTGACCTATGCATGTAGAACACTGACTGGCAGACTGATATGAAATGAAAAAAAAAACGTTGAACTCAAAGAGAGTTCTTAATTTTTTTAAATTAAGTTTTCAGACCAATAATACTAAAGCCATTCTCATAAGAACAAAACCAAGTAAGAATGTGTAAAGTATGTGAAAACCAGTATCACAAATTTACTAGATATTCATTACAAGTAGTTTTTTGTGTGAGGAACCCCCTTAATTTTTTACTTTTGTCATTTTTATTATTTGTGCAAAGTAGCAAATGCGCCACAGTAACTTATATTCTGTGAAAATGTCAACTGTGTAGCTATTACGGTTCAAAAGTTACAGCCCTAAATAGGTAGGACAGACAGACGGACGGAAAACGTAAGCTTAGTAATAAGGTCCCGTTTTCACCTTTTGAGTACGGAACTCTAAAAACAAAGGATTCTCGAGCGCTATCCGGGTCCAACTGAAGCACAGAATAACAGATTATCTACAATGAAACATAAATAAGAATAGATGATTTAGTTTTGCAAATGTCACGAAAGGTGTTCCAATTTTAAAACGGAGCACGCGCTGAATGAACATATGCTACGATCCCAAAACTTGAGAGCAATATTCAAACAATTTAAAAAAAAGATGATCCGAAAACCACAAGGTGTTTTATCTATCCGCGAGTTTTTGCAATGTATTGATTAAACAGCTTTTAGTCACTTTTTTTAAAGTTTTTTGTGTGACGCGTTTGTTTATTTTTAATGGCTTCCGAACCGCAAATTCTACGGTGATTTTTTCAGTGTGAATTGTTTATTTTTAACCCCTTTACTTCCGGTAACACATGTCAATATTTTCGAAGGTTATTTATCGTCGATGTTCAATTTTGTCTGTGTCTGCGTTTTTTAAAATGTGTCAATAGTAATTTTCTTCTATCTGGAATCGTTTCTATTAAACCTACGTGTTTTGGAATTTTGTAAAGACCTATAGCTTCATGTATTTTGTATCAACTCAACAAACAGATAACTAAAACGCTCAGTTCGAATAATGTATAATCTAATTAAATAAACATTATTCGAACGGATTCAAAGTATAAAATGTTTACACAACACAAATTATGTCGTTCTAAGAATATATGACATACGTGTTTTAAATCGGTTTCTGTGATTGAAAAAAGCCATGTAGGTACCTAATTATATTTTCATTTGGAATAGAAAATAGACTTCGCAACAATTTCTTCAGACCCGATCATTCTGTTCAACAAATCTTATCTAAGTCTTAGACATAAAAGAAACATCCTAAAGGCTAATAAAATGGTATCGTAAAAGATTTAACCCTCCCACGATGTGATCAACAGTTTAAGGAGCACATGTCGCGCTCCCCCAAGCAGAAAAGAACCCACTTAAGTGTTAAGGTGTGGTTCTTATGTTAGCGTTATTCCAATGAAGAAAAAAAAACGGTGAATTAATGCCAAACTTCTCCAAAGATATTTTAGGCATTTTGTAAAAGGCGCGAAGGCGAGGCTTCTGAATATTTTAAGCCTTACCAAGTAAGAGTACGCAATAGCGTGGCTCGAAAAAAACAATCATTTAATTATTGTCAGATTCTTTATTGCACACAATAACATCGAAAACGATTATAAATTTAAAATAAGTCGTGATTTAAAAAGGCGAACTTAGCTCTTAATGAGTTTGGAGGTACTACCGAAAGTTAATATAGGTATAAGAATTTGTATTTTATGCGAAGGCAGATTTTTATAAACTAAGATTTCAATAGGTAAAGTACCTATAAACATGAAAATGTCTGTTAAAATGTATGGAAAAGTCAAGATATTGTCGTGTAATAAATAATCTTCTACTGAATGACCTGAATGATATAGGTATGATAATGTAACACTGTAAAAAGGAATTCAGAAAAATCGCTATCACAACCACCGTACCTTTGTAGTTGTTTCACGGTGTTTATTCACCGCGTCTTGAGAAACACGAGGGTTAAGACGTTAGGGGGCGCCAGGGTTGTCACGCAATCGTTTTGCTGTATTTAATGTTTACACCTCGTTTGTTGTGTTTACACGCAATGTAATTACGTGGTCGGTTTTATTTATTGTTTCCTCTTTTGTGAGCTTACTTCGAATTTGTACTGATTTTTAATGTTCGAGATTAGTAATTTGTTAGAAACCTAGGAAGCATTTTTCGTGTTTCTCAGGTATCTGAGACATAATGCACACTGCAGGGAACATGCCTTCCCCCAGGTATGAACGTTAGTCCACCACGCATGCCCAATGTAGGATTGGTACCTAGACGTATCGGAATTTCCTTTTAGCGTATGTATGTTTCCTAATTTCCTTACGATGTTTTCATTCAGCGTTTGAGATCATTTTTTATTATGTACATACCTAATATTAATACCTATACCTACCTATTGGAATCCCTATTATGCCCCACTGGATATGCAGGTACAATGGAACGTTTGCTACAATCCTGATACATTGCACTTGCCTCTTCTGCTTTACCTACCTATATTCGCCGATTTATTTACTTACATGAAACCAACAAAAATTTTAATTTACTTAAAATTCTAAAACAAGTAAATCCCGAAGAAGATGATTTACGTAAATAGTAATAATTTTTTTTATCTCTAATTTATTTAGTCTATGTTAGGCTAGTTTTAGGTTTGTAATTTATACCTAAATGTATTTATAATTAATGTTTGACATTTAAACTTTTAGGTGTCAACCCTACAACACGTTTATTCTAATGTCCCCTCTGATCTCATATAAGAGAACACCAAATTATGATTTAAGTGTCTGGGAGATATTTCTCACTCAATAACTTTGAATTTTTATTGATGTTTTAGTCTTCATACTAACACTTTGTGTTATCTACATCATCATCAGCTTATATAGAATCCTTCGTCATATGCTGACACTTTTTTAAGGCGATGATCAGACCGTCAAACTGAACAACTTTCTCTATGGCACAAACATCGAAATCGCGAAAAAAATGAGCTGTTCCATACAAAACTGCAAACTTTTTTAAGACGGCCAGAAACTCTAATTCGAAGCGTTATCTTAAATAAAATATTAATCGATATTTTCTCTTCCGGTGAAAGTACTTTCTAACCGATATCTTGTTTATTAAATCGCCCTCTCAACTTTCTAATTCCCTCTTTAAATGAGGGATTATTTTAATTTCTGCCAAAACATGCTGTATCATCTTATAATTATAACTAACAAAAAAAAACACTCGTATTCGAGGAAGAGTTTCCTAGTGAAAACTCAAATTGCATGTCAGTTTCCTCACCATGTTTTCATTCGCGAAAAGTCAGTCATTTTACAAAAATTATCAAAATTGCTATATTTAGTGACGAAACTCGAGCCGCTAGATTATTATTTTATACAGGGTGTAAACTTAAATTAATAGAAAATAATAGAATTTGAATGAAAAATGGTTACATAATTAGTTTAGCCCTGGCTCCTGAACTGTGTACCCAGGAGCTAGTTCCTTCCCTTTTGTGATACAATGCAATTGTTCTTATTAGTGATTTATAAACGTCACATATCTTATGGGGTGGTTCAGACAGTCAAACTGAACAACTTTTACTAAAACACCAACACTGAAATCGCGAAAAAAAATCCGCTATTCCATAGAATTCACCTAGCGATTAGACTCAAATGTAATGAAAAAAAAAAATGAAAAATATGTTTATTTCAGCATGCATAACATAGAACAAGAAAACAATACAATTATAATGTGTCCGGATTTTAACTACACTACTTTTTTGAAACTCAAGATTTATGTTTATGCCCTGTATAATTGTTGCTTTCGACACGATAACGATACCAGTAATCTCATGCGTCCGTAAAACTGATGACTATAACATGTTGATAACTAAAAACAAAAAAAAACTCTGCAAACAAAAAGGCACAATAGACAACAAAACCGTGCGAAAACTTTCTCCCGCATTATCTAGCACAAAATTGTGCACACAATCCTACCATTTACTATGCACATTTGTGTGAAGACAGGCTTTTAATATCCGAGGAACGATGGAGACAATCCTCTTAATCAGCGAACAGACATTGTGCGAAATGGGGCCACCACGCACATACGGGAATGATTAGCCGACGCTTTGTTGGCGACTGTACCGCGCTGCACTTTTGTTGCCGACTGTACCCAACTTCGTATGGATTGCGATGTTATGAGAATCATTGTTGCTTTTTAAAGTTGCGGCGATGATGCTGTTCGAATTGGAGAGACGTCGAAATGTGGAATTTGAGTGCATGATCGAGTGAAATGCATAGAGATAGGAAGTACGTGATATGACAATAACTTTTGCAGCTCTATTCACTTTAAAAAGGTCGTCGATTTCCTTTCTTTTTTTAAAACTGTTAATAAAAAGCATAATGTCTCACTGACTGACAGACAACGCACACCCTAAACCGCTGAAGATAGATACATGAAATGAAGCGTATTTTCTACAGAGGATGTAGAGGTGCACTAAGAACGGATTTTTCGAAAATCGACCCCTAAGGGACAAAAAGGGATGTTGAAGTTTTCCGAAATCCACGCAGACGAAGTCGCGGACAAAAGATAGTATTTCCATATTTTGTCACCTGTAAAGTTGTCGGCACTCCAAACAGCATAAAATTGAAGTCAGAAGAAGATTATTCTGATTGATAAAAGTGCTGCAAAAACTAGAAAACATAAAACATGTGAAAACTGAAAATAATAAAAGGAAAAAATACTCAGTTTTGTTACAGCAAACAACGTAACGTTACGCTCCGCCAAAGACTTTAAAAACAAGAGCGAGAAAGAAAAAAATCCTCCACACACATCTCTAAACTAAGCCAAACACGGCACGAGAACGACACGACACAAACTAATTAAAAATAAATCGTGTAACAGACAAAGCCTAGTCTCCAGATTTCCTTTTATTGCGGAAAAAAAATCATTTCGGAAAAGAAAAAAGCCGGGAAAAAAACACAATAAAGAAACAATGTAAACAAGTTAGGGTGTACTTGAGTGGCTCATTACGTCGCAGATACGGCAGTATTAGTCGGTTGGCTCAACTTGGCTCGTTTGAGCCCGAGCCGAGCTGAGCCCGTACGGCTCTACGGCTACACGGCTGGCTTGAGCCGTGAGCAAGTCTTTGTTTAACCTATTTCGGTTTAGATTACGCTTTTATATCTATTATGTTTTATTAATTATCTAATAGAGAATTAGTTAAGTGGTTAGGTGAACGAGCTATTTTTTTCTAGAAGCAGAAGGAAATATGGATGGACTGTGTGAAAGACGATAATATATGTACGAAAGGAGTGAATGCTGAAATGAATGGTAGAAGATGACATTTTGCGCTGATCCTAAATAATGGAATAAGAGCAAGAGCTTAATGATGATGAAGGCTGCTTATATTATATAAGTCAAAGTCAAAATTGTGATATTCAAAATAATATCACATATAGATAACTTTCTGACGTCATGTTATTGAGGTGTTCCGTTGTAGAAAAGATGCGGCCAGAAACTCTACAAAACACTTCTTTTAAACAAAACAAAATATACAAAGTACAATTACAATTACATATTAATATACGTTATAATAACTATTAATTAGTAAATTTTACCTTATTAAAATAAGAAACGATGACAGACTTGTAAATGTTGCAGCCATGTTTTGCCCTAATCAAGTTAAAGACTATTAAAATTCAAAAGCAATGCAAAAGCAATGTCGTAAATGAGATACTAATCAAAATCAACGGTCCGTTTTACAGAACCGCTAATCTATCACACATTACGTCCGAGACTCTGAAATTATTAGATTTGTGAAGAAGACAATCTCCTCCACAATTAAAGTTATGTTCACAGGTTAGATATCTATACGAGTATCTAACGCAAATGTAGCTATCAACGTAAATATATTTAACTAGAAAGCAAATAAATCTGGATCGATATTTATATGTTATGTGTAGATTACAATCTACGCATAAGATATTACATAAACTTGTAATTGTACTTAGTTTTTTAAAAGATGTGTGTTGTAGAGTTTCTGGCCGCCATCTTCTCTACAACGGAACACCTTCCGTGATAGAGTCAAAGATGACGACAGAAAGCTATATAACGTCGCCTTAGAGTGAAGACATCGGGAATTAAATTTTTGCATTTTTTTTATTAGTACGTTTCTGGAAAGAAAATCTCCGTGTCCTGATTTCACTAAAAAAATAATCGGATACTCGTTATGACATGTATAGCGTGTAATAAGAACCTCACAAATACTCCCGAACATGCAAAAAAGTTATAGGATGCAGTTTTTTCTTCTTCCTGAAAAATTTTCTCTTTTGCACTTACGAGTTCTTCACTCTAAGGTGTCGATATGTGATATTATTTTGAATAAAACATTATGAGTTTGAGTTTGATCAGATGATATATTATGTTTTTATACCTCGACCAAGTCAAAAAGATTCCAACCGTTATTAAAAAATTTTATAGCTTTAATTACAGACAAAGTGAATTTCATAAGCTGAAGAGTTACTAAAAAACTTATCCGCAATTTCATTCGTTTTTTTCTTCAACCTGGTCTACTAGAAGTACATTCAAACGTCATCGAATATTTGTTTCCCTTTTGTAACGCAACGTAACCAAAACAATTAGTTCGACGATATGCGACAATGTTACGTGAATTCGACTTATTTTTTGTTCTGTCTGAGTGGTCTCTATTCGTCCATTCTTCTGGATTTGTTGTTCATTTTGCAGGTTCGAGTAATCTTCTATTGTTTCGTTTTGATTTGGATTTGAATTCTTTGTCATCAATAATCAGTGAGCAAAATGAATTTTCTGTCGTTCGATTTTCCATTCTCTAAATATACCCACTAAAGTTCTTAGTTATATACCTACTAGAGCGTTTACTAGACTGTTCTCTTTGTACAGAATACAATGAGGAAATGAGAAAAATATTATTTTAATTAAAAAGAATAATCTATTTTAAAATTTGAAGCAGGAGGGCGATCGCGCTAATTTAAAACATCCAAGTTCAATCCTAATCTAATTTCAATTCTAATCACATTGCTATCCAATTACTATTTAACTGTGCTGAATTCCGCATCGTGCTAAACTCTATGTGACTGACAGCCTTTAAAGTCTGAGCGATCTATCAAAACGGCTCTAATGGCTGTCAAATGAATAGCGCAATACCGAATGTGTTAACAGTTGTGGTTCGCACGCGATCCAATCATGGTTCAGTTGCGTTTTATTTAGCGCGATTGCTCTCCAGACTTCTTCGAACTAACATTCAATTATTAATTTGACATGTAATAAAGATGTTGTTATTATTAACGATATACGAGTACATGTTACATGAATTTAAGCTACTACTTTTCTTTAGTACGATACATACAGATATCACGGTATTTTACATATTGAACAGGGGTACAATAATAATCCGAAGAATATTGACCCATTACATACTTAATTAGAAGAAAATCCCCAGTAGTTCTTGTGGTTATGAGCATAGCCAGTAGCCACGACGATAGCCTGCGACCATAGGCTACTCATCGTGCTCTACATAGCCATTATCATTTTATAACGGCATTTGTAACTTATTTCGTAAATTATTACCAAACCACATAAAATAACACAATATCCTAAAGCGTCCCTACAGGTGTACCAACTTAATAAGATCGCGATAGATGTGTAAGCGAAAACGGAAACGGGGCATAGCGCACGGAAGCGCGCTTAGCATGGCCGCACTTCCGGCGCTTCGAGTCACGCACCGAGACGCTCGGACGGTACTGACCGCAAGTATGTTGACAATACAACGTGTTAAGAATTAACGCAAAACTAGAAAGTAGTTTCGAATTATCATGGTTTCGGCATAGGTAATTTTTTTCAAAATATGAAATAATTTGTTTGTAAAATTTAAAATTTACTGAACTCGATCTCTACTCACCACTTGGGCACTCTCACCTTACTTACTACCAAAACAAGATTAATAAAAAGTATCCATGAACAAGTTAACGCTTTCATTCATTGCTGAAATGATAACAAATCATTTTTGCCTGAAAACTTAAAATACTATTAACTTTAAATTTTAACTATCAAAATAATGAAATTATTGTTTTAATCCAATTATTTTGTTATAAATCAGTTTGGGTGTATGAGGTTTTGCGCTTATTCATTAACACGTTGTATATACACTAGGAAAAACAATACTGACAAAAAGCTACATCAGATAATTAAAATGCAGGAATGAGCATAGCATATGCTCACGGTCAGAGATATTATGAAACCACAGAACATCCACGTTTCACCAGTATTACCGAAACTCTGCCCAGTGTGTCGGGGGGTGAGCCCGTCGCTACATAATGTCCCGAGATGCCCTCTAGTTAATATTTTTTACTTTTCTAGAGTTAGTCCGCAACTTCGTGTGCACAAATTATATACAAAATTTTAAGTCAGATCATAAGCTAATAAAAAAAGTTTCATTAAAATCAGTTGAGTAGTTTTCGTGTGATGCTCGTACAAACAAACAGACAAACACAAGTTTTAAAAAAGGTTGATTTGTAATCAGGCAGTCACCTAAAAACCATATCGTTTTTTTGCACATATCTTCAATGTACAAACTTCTGTTACAGTTTTATAATAGTTAAGATGAAGTTATTTTTCTGTCCGTACAATCCATATGTAATACTTAATTACATTACTATCATTATTAAAGGGTGTGTACACTGTGGGAACGCCTGTTGTTTCCACCTGATTTGAATAATTATTACAACATTAATCATTGTTTACTTATGTTGACAAAAGTTAACACGTTTAATTTTATTCTTATAAAACAGTTCCGCGACTGACTGACTGACAGACAATTTTTCTCCATAAAACCTTGCTTATACCCATTTGGAATACGGACTTAATCTTCAGGGGATGTAGGGGTGCAGTAAGAAAGGATTTTTCGAAAATCAACCCCTAATGGGGAATAACGGGGTGTTAAAATCAATACAACCGAAGAGTCTGGAAAAAGCTAGTAACTCACCATCATCATCAGCCTATATACGTCCCAATGCAGGGCACAGACCCACCCTCAAGGAGGGTATAGTGGTAGGTACGAGTATAGTCAGTTATCATAATTCATAAAATGTGAAAACGCATCTTTGAAAATAATTTGTTCGATCTTTCTCTAAAACTCAATTTAATTCGATATGTCAAGTTTTTTTTTGGGAGGGCTGAATCTAAAACCATTTCGAAATAATTGTCTCAATAGCAATATTTGCTATGTAAGAGATTTTAAAATGAAACGATTACAGATACATTTAATAAAATAATGTAGATTTTCGGTCCTACGAGTGACGTCACTCGCAGGACCTGTAAACTCCTTTGTAAACTAAAAATCTACATAAAATAACTGGCCATTAAGAACAAAATACGAGTATATTCAATATGTCAGAATAAGTTAGAAAGAGAAGGCAGGTGATTGTTATATGTATTGATAAATTCGATGAATTAAAAAAAAAATTGGTTTCTTAAATGATGTTTTCTATCCATATAAACTATAAAATAAAGACCATAAAAAACATAACATAGCGAATTTAATCACAGAAAACAAGTCCCATAAAATAATTGCGCTATAAAAATAAAAATACAACACAAAAAACCGACAAAAACCCACCAGTTCAATTTCCACCTGAGACAAAATAATATTTAAACCGGTCCCCGTTCAATACTGAGAGGAAATGACAAGTGAGCAACTTGCCTCCGTGTTCTTGTATCATATCATACAATATCTAGCGGGTTCCGTTATGCGATAGCGTAATTATGTTTTCTGCACATCTCTTTGTGGAGGGCTCGTGTACTCGTAGCTTCCTGTCTTGTGCTAAAGAGTTTGGCGCAAGTCTAAAGCGATTTTATTTTCATAGTATTAATGTCTATGAGAGAGGAGATGGGCGGGACACTTGGCTAGACGGAAGACGGCCGGTGGACCAAGGCAATATCAGAGCGGTGGCCAAGAGGGACGGAGGTTAGTAGGCAGATCACCAGCACGTTGGTCTGATGACATTGTGAGGGTGACGAGTTCTCATTGGATCATCAGATTAGCACCGTGAACAATGGCGCAATTAAAGGGAGGCCTATGCCCAGCAGTGGGTTGAAGTGGGCTGATTTGATTGATTGTTTGATTGAATGTCTATGATCATATCAGACGATAGACGTCCACTGCTAGCAATGACGTTCTATAAACAAGGACTTCGCATCAGTGCGCTATTAACGGGACCGCTAAAATGTGCTCAATTGTTTTACATTTCTGCTTTAGGATATTTGAAAGGACTGTAATGTCAACAGCAATGTATGACAGTGGAGCTTAACTGAGGCATACTAAGGTGACATTAGAGACATGTGTCATTTTTTGGTTTTTTATTGTATGACGTGGTGAGTTCATGTGTATAGAATTTCATTGACTGCTAGACATAGGCCTCCTTCAAGGATCGCCACAACGAAGATTCCTACGCTGCAAGAAAATCAGCTGTTAGAAATCAGGTTAGTCAGAGATTGCGCTGCAAATGGAGAATTGGACGAGAAAACAGAAAACCTTTACCCAGTAACAAAAAGGTAATGTTGAAACAAATGTGGAAAATAAGTTACTTAAGATTAATGTTAACCTCCTTCAAGATTCAAGATTTCTATGTAACCATGTATTTGAATTCAATTTAAAGTTTGAAGCTTTTAATGCACGGCGAGATGACGTCATTTCTAACGATTCCGCTAATCGCTTATGACATACACCGGGGTTTAATTAATGTATGCAGTTTAATTGAAAGGGTGGCTATAATGTAATTCATGTTATTGTATTGATAACTTGTTTCGAATTAGACACAGAGTCTGATTGTTTGATTAATCGTTTGTTCATTTGCATTCGTTTAGTGACAGTTATTAGATTCAACAAACCTATTGAAAAAAGCAATTGAAAACTTTCTAAAAGTTTTTAATGGACTACGAAAAGTACTTGCCTTCAATATGCTAAAAGTCAGCCTAGTGTAAGTGTAGTTTTAAAGTAACGTCGCCTTAATATACAGGGTGAAATTTATATCATTAGCATCCTTTTAAACTGAGTCTATCCATCAAAGTAAACAACTTTTACTATGGGAGCAAATACAACGGAGCAAAAAAAATCTGCTGTCCCATACTAAACTGCAATGAATACTCGACTCACATGTATGAAACAGTAGTTTTTTTTTTGCTCCTAGCGGTTTGCTCCCATAACAGAAGTTGTTCAGTTTGATGGGTAGACTCTTAGTTTAAAAGGATACTAATGATATCAATGTCACCCTGTTATATGAAATTACAATGCAACTGCCATTTAAAAATTCGCGAAGTAATGTTCTTTTAATATTAAGAAGTGGATAAACAACACAGTTTGCTGTACACATTCACTATCGTCGCCAATAAAAGGAAATTATGGACGCTGCCAGTAATTAAACAATATATATATATATTTCGGGCAACATGGGACTCATAGCATGTTAGTAACAATATCTTAAACCTAATTGTTAGTATTGACATGAAGGTTGTTACAGTGCGTAATGAAGGGATAGTCCAGTCTGTCCGCTATCATGATCAGGATGGTGTTGCCGGTAATGCTATCCGAGAGGCAAAATCCTACACATACCATCGACTGGTTAGAAGATAATCATAGCCAATATAATTTCATAAGAATTAAGTTTCAAACTAAATTGAGTTAAATCAATAACACAAGTATTTTATACGAATCGAATTGCAATTTGCGCGCAAAAAAAGAGACAAGTAGTAACTTAGACAAACAAAAACGCATCAACAATCACGATTGTTATTCTAAAACCCCAAAATGTACAATTATAAAACCTTCAACGAGCGTTTAAGGGTAACACCAAATGTCACGCATTTCTTCCAACCCTCAAGACTGTTCAAACAGATGGTGGTAGAGACTGGGGAAATGATAAACTAGCCAGGCTATCTTGACCTTTTCATTGTCCCACTCAGAGAATATATTACGACTAATTTTCACTTATTCTGAGTTCAATATATAATGGTCGAATTACAGATCTAGTTTTCGTATTTACTAATCTATTTGTTAGGGTTTAGGGTTGATTTTGGAATATTAACTTGTTTGATGAGGGTCGCAATTCTAAACGGTATCGATTATGGAATGCAGATTGTGGCACACTGACATAAATAATGGATATAACCTTGATATAGTCGTGTTAATCAATTTGAGCGTAGTAGTATGAATTTATAACGTATGTTAAACCCTTTAAAATCTCATTCAGCGCAATAGTTTCATACATTCCTCCCAGCTTTGTTTTCAGTCAAAGTCATGCCATCCGAAGCACGGAATCATGTTTCTTTTCAGACAATCAGGTGATTCGGCATGCAATGTCCTAACCAACTGGGGAATAACGCATAAAGTGACATATCACTAGGTGTCCCCCGTGGGAATTGAACGCACGACCTCCGTGTCAAGAGCCCAATGCTCTTAACCATTAGACCACGGAGGTCGTCAACGACTGCTAATCTTTGCAGAAAAGCTGTCAGGTATGCAGGATATCTTAAAGTGACAGACCGATAAGAAATGATGACGATGAGATGGGGTAAAAACTATACTTAATTTTAATACTTAGTATGCTAGCAAAGGTCTTCTTTCATTCGAGAGCTCCTACAGTGCGAGATGGTCCAAAAATCATAAAATATAATATAATAATGATAGATGATCCAATAATGGTAGATGATTAAAATATTGGATATTATGCTTATAAAAAATATGTATAACCATAAGCATAAGCATATGCTTACAACTATATTTCCCGAGGGGGTAGTCAGAGATATTCTGAAACCTCAGAACATCCACGTTTTACCAGTAGTACCGAAACTCTGTCCAGTGTGACGGAGGGTGAGCCCGTCGCCACCAAAACATATATAACATAAGTATAATATCCAATATAATTGCGATTTGTACGTGTACTAAATTTCGAATGTTCATTAAACGAATGCAACCTAACAAGGACTAGTAAAGTATGAATATCTAAGACCACGTGTTCGATACAGGTATAAAGACGATCAATTCAAATTTTGACAGATGAAGACTCAAGATGACCTACTTCAGAAATTTGCACCTTTCGCCGAAAGAGTTCTTTTGTCGACACCACCTTGCGCGAGCGCACATGGCGGTGGCTTCAAACCCGCATCTTCGGTTGATCTTAAAAAGTTTTTTGCTAATGCCATTCTCGATTGAATTTTGATAATAAATTCGAGCTGAATGTTATTTTGATTATAGATAGGTAAAATATTATTATTATTATTATTTTGGTGATTGAAATTTCCCCAATAATAGTAAATAGAAGACCAGTCTTATTTTTGGAATCAACATTGGTTTGTTGATATATTAAGATAAAACAAACAAAAGGGACTATTTTTTTAAAAATAAAACTAGTAAAATAAAACAAATATCGCAACGGTAGAATATTCTTAGAAACGCCATTTCGCAGATATTTCATTATTAATAATTCAAGTCAACAAGTACAAGTCTTTCATTAACAAGTTCTCTCGAAGAAGATTTTAGCTTTGCCATAAAAGTGTAGAGAAACAGTGTGTTTCCAATAACATACAACTTAACCCCAAAAATTTAAGACTTAACCAACTATCCCAATCAGTTCCGATTTAAAACTCCAAAGTAAGATTATAACTTTTCAATTCTGAAGCCTTTTGTTCGATGAATCGATTGTTAGGACCCTCACACATTAAATACTTTCCTTGTCGATCGATTCCGATGTGTAATACTAATAATAGAGAAAGGGGTCGGGTGCACCTTTGCTCTGGCTGGAATCCTGGACCGGGGACGAAATGTCGCGTGCTTAGCCTGGTGGCGGATGACAATGTGCTTATCGTAGCGAATATGATGCACCTTGGGTTATTATAAACTTATAACTGTTTCCGTTTAGGTAGACATTCGAAATTCAAAGATATTTGTCATTTTTGTGGTAAATACTTAGATGTAGAGCGATAGAAGATATAAAACATCGATTTAGCATGTGGAAGTTTGCATAATTACCTGGGATCTTATTGTGTAATTAACTACCTAATTAACTAATTAATTAATTACAGACAATGGATATATGATGATCATAGAAACAAAATCATACTTAAAAATTGCCTATTACAGTCATAATACATTACCGATCTTGTAAAAGATATAATCGGAAACATATTCGAACATGATTAACATATGTAAACTGTATAAATTGTAAACGATTGGTAGTTAAGAATGTAAACTCCCCAAATACGATGATAAAATATACCTTTACAAAATATTCAATAATACTTTCCACAAGTTCAATAATACATACAAGTTATTAATGTTTATACTTTAAAAAGAAACGAGATTATTGGTCTTACGCCGGATTCGACCAAACGCGAGTAAGTTTTATTCCTAGATTAAGTCCGTCACTTGTGTTGATTTGATTTTAAAACCACAAGTGACGTACAAATCTAACAAATCTATAATGTATAACCTCACATTGCAATTAGTACGGATACAACGATCTCTTTCTTTAGGTATTATTCCTTGGATAAATCAAATTTGAATCCGACCTTAGCTCTTCAGACACACTCGGTTTAAAATTTATAACTAAACACGAACAGATGTGAAATCAATATAACGATAAATTTGCATTTATTTTCAAATCGAGGACATTCTAAATGATACGTGATACAGGGGGTGAGCAATAATAAAACGGTAAAGATGCTTTATTTTAATAGATAAAGTTCGCGATTTGAAAGTGGAACGCATCTGCCGGCGCCGCACGCGCATAGTTCAATGCTAAAAGATGTTTCGCATGATGGATTGTTTTCCTATCAATATTGAATTTCGGGATGCGATGCTCTTTTGTTTGATTTTAGATAATCGAAGGAAATTAATGATTTGTATATACCATTTCAAACTTGGCACATTTCATTCGATTGATTCAAATTAAAATTGACTTTTGCAAACATCTTGTTATTGGAAAGATGGATCTCATTTCTTAAGTAGATAGTTTTGGGAGTGGTTTTTTTTTGTGTCAACGTGAGCCTATATCGTACAACAATCACTCATGATGTATACTTAATTCCAAATAAGGACGTAAAGATTTTCCGATTCATGTATACCTTTCTAGCCAATTCTGATTGGCAAATATGATTTATTTATGAAAAAGATATACTATCCTACATATCATAGACGTTACTAAAGCTGTTCCAAGAATATGTGAGAAGAATTGTTTCAAATCTCTGTTTCTGTAATTCAAAATAGCCTTAAAATTTTGTTGCTATTTGGAATGGAGTAAAGTTTAAAGATTAGCCAGTCAGCAATGGTCTCTATGGGACCAACCTCGGAATCGCTAAAAAAAACCTGTCCCATACATTTGGCTCGAGTAGGTTTGCAATTTTGTATGGAAGAGCTGTTTTTTTTTCACGATTTCGATGTTGATGCCATAGAGAAAGTTGTTCAGTTTGACAGTCTGATCATCCCCTTAAAAAAGTGTCATCATATTAAGAAGGACACTATATTAAAATTTTTTATCAAGCAAGTACCTACCTAAATAGCAAAAATAAATATCAATTCCAAAGTAACCACAAAAACGAGTAGCGAATTTATCGATCGCGATGCATTCGCCGCCATCTTACTTGCAGCTGCTCCCGCGCAGGGTCAAAGGTGGCAAGTGAGGCGAGGGGTAAGTTTAAGCTATTGTGCTCGTACTTTGTGTAGTGGGCGCTGAGTGTGCTTGCTGTCTATAGGATTACGACGCGACGCCATATTTGGATCGATAGCGTTCGAAATTTGAAATTATTTATGACGAACATTATTGACACATTTCTGAAAATCTATAAATGGATGGATTTAGAGTAGCGTAGGTATGTGACATTTCGTCGCTGACGATGCAGACTGCCCTATATCATTTTTGATACATGTTCAAGATGCGTTTTTCTCCCCCGATTGTTAAATTACTTAGGATGTAATTTGTAAATGTTAAAAAAATTATCAGTTTAATAAAAAAAACTAAACATAAATAGAACATGAAAATTAGATATTTTCAATGAACATTGTCAATGTTTTCAGATTGACCTTTTTGCAACGCCCATTCAGGAAAAGTCATATTGGTCAGTCTGCATCGTCAGCGACGATTTTATACAATACGAAAAATTTGATTTAAAAAAAATTATAATCTTTCAAACAGACGTTCGATCATCTCATTTGTATTTTTACAACCCTGTATAGTGTTTTTCTTCGGTATGCTATAGCTGTAATGGACATTTAAATCCCGCAGACAAATTGAGCAATTGGTTTTGCGAGATTCCTTATTCTTAAGTTTTCGTTCTAATCTATGTAATATTTATAAATAAATAATAATTTTAAAAAGAGAACGAAAATAATTGCATAAAACAGAAACGTCCACGGAAATAACAATACCTCTCACTTTTTATCATCTGACCTAAGAATACCACCTGGAATAACAATTGTCTTAGGCGCCATTGAAAAAACCATAAAGACATTTGATACGCCCACAAAACACATTAAATCGCCGGATCAAACAGCATGTGCATCGATATTATCTTGAAAACACGTGCCTTTTGGGTTCTCCGACAAAAATACACTCTATTTCTAACTAATAAAAGTTCATAACAGCATGCTCTCGAAAAATCTTATAAGATGTTCTGAATACCTTAAAATACGTCAGTGCCAATGGGAGTTTAAACCTTCATGTTATAGAAAGAAGATGCAAAATGTAGTGTATCTTTTTTACTAGAGTAAAGAAGCATTCAACTGTAAGGTGCGGGCGTAAGATCAGCTGTTAGAGTTCTTGAATCATGTCGGTCCTTTTTTTCACTTAGACGAAAATCTACCTTATATCCAAGGAATTGGGTTTAAAGAGAAACAAATTGCTTTTGCTATAAGATTTTTCTGACAAGATGCGCGTGCATTATTTTTGGTCTTAGTTTGTTCTATCTGGCATTATTTGTTGAAGTAGATAGCAAAAATATGGAAGAAACAGAATACACAGGTAATAATGTGTTTTACACAATTAAATTAATTACATTTGTGACCATACTCCAATAATAATAGCAAAGTCAGAGACCACTAACATAACCTTAAAATAATCCTCGAACAATACGAAAAATAACAAAAAGAGTAAGAGCATTACATTACGCACAGCTCATTTCTGTATATAGGGTGGCCCTCTTAGGGACATGTGCGCACGCGCCGACAATCACAGTAATAATATCTAAAAAATAATAATAAATCCGGGTGAAGAATAAAGAAAATCACCCCCCTGGCTCCCCTTGCCTTTATCTTGCAAACAGACTTCAAATGTTAAAGATAATAGGGGTGGCAGGACCCCCTGTATAAGCGAAGCGCACACCTTTAGCGGGGGTTGGATCCACGCATAGGGCAAAGTGACGCTTGAGCATAGCGTCAAAATTGGCGGTTTATTTTGAATTTAGAATGTCGCGTGTTCAATCGATTAAAAAGATTATTGTTGCTTGTATGACATATTATTTATATCGGTAGCAGACAAGTGACATTTTATTCAATTATACGCTGTTATTTCTTCATTCGGATTTACTCGTAGATCAGTTTACTTATAGATCGTTTTACCTTTCTTATTAGTGAAACAACGACTCAATATTTAGTTTCAATTTCAACACGGAGAAAAATACCTAGTAGTATTGTGACAATTCTTCTTCTTCTTCTTCTTCTTATCGTGTGGGCAGCCACTCTTAGTGTCAGAGTTTTTTCAGACCTTCTATGGCCTTTGACGTGGTTTTTATGTAACGACTACTACCACGAGAGTGACAATTATTAATAAAAATTTTAGTAGACTTTGCAAGAAAATAGCAAACCTTACTAGACATTTTTTTGTGATAAATCTAATTCTAGAAGATTTGACTAAAATTTGCTTGTAAATTTTCGATTAAAGTCTGCCAAATTAAATTGTTGTCACATATTTTTCTCCGTGAAGAATTCAGACTCTATTGATCACTCAAATTCATAATCGTTGTTTCTATGAATTAAACAAATAAATTGCTAAAACGAATAAAGTGAAACAGCGTAGGAAAATCGAAAGCCAATTACTGAGATATGAAACAAGAGCTATGCAAAGGACGACCGCTCAAAAAGCCGAGGGCCGAGATAGGCTTTGTCGTGCCATCCACCTTTGATTACCTCTGGACTGCACTGGACAACGTATGGACGTAAAGACAATGTGGATAAAAATTGTAGGAAAGGATCCGTTTTTATTTGCTCCTCTTTTTACGAAAATTATGTTGTGAGGATTATGAGAAGAGAATGTTGTGGATTAATTAATTAGTAGATATGCTTTTTGTTATCTAGCTCGAGAAAGGGCTGCTTATTAAATCGTGATCGTATCGAATTTATTGAAATAACAATCTTACGATTGTTTTAATATTGTGTGTTCTATTTAAAAATGCTAGATAAGAAGTGTTGTCTATAATTTCTACTGAACTCTGAGTTCCGATAGAACTATAGGTATATACTATTACCTATTCTGTGGTTCCGGATAGACAATATACCTATGCCAGCTTCCTGGTTCTCTGGCACTGAGAAACTATAGAAGTAACTATACTTTATTCCAAATAAGGACGATGAGATTTTCCGATTCCTATTTAGCTTTCTGGCCAATTCCATTAAGAAAATATAATTTATTTATCAGAAAAATGTTCTATCCGACATATCTTGGACGTTACTAAAGCTGTTCTAAGAATAAGTTTGAGTAAGTGTTTCAAATCTCTGCTTTTGTAATTAAAAATAGCCTTAAATTTTCGTTGCTATTTTGAATGGAGTATAGTAATCTGTGACCATAGACAGTTTCTATTCTGTAAGATATCATAAAAAATGCAAAATACTCCACTTTCATAGCCCCATGCATTAATAGTACCTGCCACCACCAGCCAGTAAGATTGTGAATTTTTGATCAATAAATTGTTTATTTTGTATAAATTTTACTAAGGAACAAAACAATGCGACAAAAGTGATTCCGAAGCGAAGTCCGCATTCATCTCATAACCATTAATTAGTCGTCCCCCGACCGACCCGTAATCAAGCATAAAATTAAAACTTGGCACACGCCAAGCGCCCAACAAAGGTAAGGGTGTGTCCACACTGTAGGAACCTTATGGCACGGCAATTTGTTCAAGACATCTGTCCTCACACCTGCCCGCGCCCCCCTTATTACATCCCTCGTGCTCCATACCGATAGTTTGTTTCTTTATTTTAATAGATATACGAGTTTAAAGCTTAACACTCTGAACATAAAGTTGATAACGAGATGTACATTTAAACGTTGTGTTAGTAAGTTGGTCGGTGTAATATGGTTTTGGCACAGGGTCCAATGCCCCTGTCATTCATCGTAACGTATTCGCTCATTAAAATTCGGAAATGACGAACAGTTTTTCAACTCCAATTGTTCTAAGCTCGGTCAAGTGAAACATTATGTCCGGAAAATTCGTATGTCTGTTCTCTAATTAGTAGTGGCTAGTTTTCGAACTAGCAACAGTAACGTTTTATTTGTCCGTCCGGAACAATAACAGACGTCCAATTATGCGGATGTCGTATCTATCAGTTGTTTGTGGACTAGTCGCTCCAGCCGTCAATCTTAATCGAGGCTCAGGACTTATCTCACAACACAATCAGGCACGACGTAAACATGCGTACGTACGTTCATTCACAACGCAGACAAGCTCAAGACATCGTGGAAACACGTGTAAGAATGTGTGCGTGCCCCATTGAAGACGTTTGTGGCCGGCGACCTCCTTGCGTCACTTCCGTTACGTCACGTCTTACAAGTGGGCGTGTGACCGAGCCCTAATGACATGATACGTTTTTCTGTTTTGACAGGTTGCGTTTTGTCGTATCTGATGACGAGATATGAAGGGTTATTCAATACAAAGCGTAACATGTCATTTATCAATTGTAGTATTAACATGATAAAGAAGTTTTATTTCTAAGGCGTGAAATGTCACAGCCAATCTTGCGCAATATCGGCGACTTCCGGCGTTTTGAATCTTGTCTTTAGTGCAAAAAGTAACATTAATAGTTAATTTGTCGGTAACCCAGCAGGCGGTCCAAGGATGCGGGGCCACAGTATACTGGTAATTTGGGCCAAGTAGACCAATTTTACTATTCCATTGTGGTTCAAGGGGCTCAAGAATGGTTCCTTCAATTTAGTGCGATCGCCCGCATGCTGCTGGCGAATAAATATTAATGTCTACTTCGAGGGTTTTTGTAAGTTTTGTGACATTCTTATCCGGTCCAAAAAGGAGATGATCCAATAGAGATCCAATGGAGAGATCCAATACTACAAAGTTGAAATACTTTACCGGTAAACTCCTCTATCTCTTAAAAAGCAGTAACGGCAGATCATAGCATTGAAATTGCGTTTATAATCCAAGATTATTGTTAATGTGATTGTACAATCTACGAAAGTGAAACCATCGCATCTGTGCAAAAAAGTTAAGACGATTCGTTGAAAAATTTGAGCAAATGTTTGATCCATAATATGACCAATAAAGCACGTCGTTTCATTGTTAAATTAAAGGCAAATCGTGTAGGTTGATTGCCGTTTAGAAAAGATGTTTCTTTTGAATGAGCATGTGTTTGAAAAATGTCATCATAATAAAAGAACACAGAAATATAAAATAAGGAATGCAATAGACTGTTCAATGCTTTTTTTGAAATAAATAGTGCAGTAAGAAAAATACACAGCAATTTTTGTACCAGCTACAAAGACCAACCTATATTTTTCAAAGCAGCATAGTCTTTTTACTATTTTAGATAAACTGCAAACTTACTCGAGAAATGTTTCGCGATTTTGATGTTGGTCCAATTGATAAAGTTGTTCAGTTTGATGGTCTGATCATCCCCTTAAAAAGTGTCAGCATATTAAGAAGGACCCTGTATATTGTAAGTGTGCACTGTGCAATTGTAGTAAGACTTACTTTTAACATTACTCGTATTAACATTATCTACACTATTATAAAGTGTGTGAGAAAGAAGTGTGCCTGCAAATTGAAGATAGGTATTTACAAAAAAAAGGTTGGGATATGGTGTTTAGGTACCCCTGATTGCAAATCGCAGATTTTTTATTAGTCCGTTTGTTTGTTTGTTTGAGCATCACGCACAAACGACTGGACCAATTTTGATGAAACTTTTTGTATTTTTCTTATGATTAGAATTAAGCATATCCTCACGACTATATTCCCCGAGGGGGTAGTCAGAGATATTCTGAAACCTCAGAACATCCACGTTTCACCAGTAGTACCGAAACTCTCTCCAGTGTGACGGGGGGTGAGCCCGTCGCCACCTAATGGACAGTGGGTACAATACATGCCTCGATATTGAAGCATGCAGGTTTCCTCACGATGTTTTCCTTCACTGAAAAGCCAGTGGTGTTACAAATCGTACATAAATTCCGAAAATTAAAGACTGGTATTTATAATACTATCTCACTACAATAACTGGAGCCGATGCGGTCGAAGACGCGTACAATCTCTAGTGTTTCATAAAAACAACTTATAATAAATCAATTACTCTTCCTTCAAAAGCTACACTTACAATTACAAATTACTTCCGGCGATGAAACGTTTTCTTTATTTACTAACAATCAAGCCCTTCAACACTAAATAGGCAATAAAACCGATCAATAGCTGCGCGTACGCACGCCCCCGCCAGCACCTGGTCAAGAAAACATCTTGTTACTTTTAAATTTTGTATGGAATTGTGAAAAGAATTATAGTTAATTTTGATTTAAGGTGATGTGCTTGCGGTCCAAAAAAACTGTTGCTTATAAAAATGCTGAAGTTGGTAGATAAGTTTTACGTTGTCTTGTTGATTAATTGGTTTGTCAATTCTTTTAAGGATATCTGAAAGAAATTGGTTTTTATCGATAAGATCGTCTTATTTCATTCCTTTCTGTTTCATTCTGTTCATTCTGTTCTGTTCTGTTCATTTGAGTGGTTCAAGAGAGTTCAAAAGGAAGAACATAAGACACCTAACTATTATTATTGTAACACCTAACTAACTATCGCCGACAGCCTTCTTGGCACACTCCTCCACGGCAGCAGCATTGATGGAGTGTTCTACCTGTAGATGGTCTATCGGACGTATCTACGGGCTGAGCTTCCATCACCTGGCTCATCTACCCTATTCTTTCTAAGTCTTTTTTGTGCTTGTTTTTTTTTATTTGGCTTGTTTTGGATCTTTTTTTTTTCTGCAAGCTTGATTAGGTTTGGTATTATTTATTATTATCTCATAGTATATTATGTCAATGTTCGTTGTTGTGTAAATAAAGTATTCCCACTAACAACTATGTTCTGACGAATAAACATTTCATATCAGTTTTTTTTTGTACAATAATTTAAAAGGTGTAAAATTATACGTTTTTATTAATAATTGATAAATGACTAATCCTCAATTTCTAAATAAAATCAATAACATTTCCTATAGGGGTCTTTAACCCCAAGATTAGGGTTATCGGAAGAAAAAAAACTCAATAGATCCTAGCGCTTACGCACGCGCCCTCGCCGGGTGGTCTACACGTGTTTGCCCGTATAGATCGATATCGATGGTGTTCGTCTTATCGATAGTTTGGGTGGGGAATCGGCGATGGTAAAAAACCGGTCAAGTGCGAGTCGGGCTACTCGCGCATCAAGAGTTCCGTACCATACCACCACAAAACATATTAACTTGTGAGCCCGTCGCCACTTATTTATTATTTCTTACCAAATCTACCATAATAACGCACATTCTGAGATAACTTCAACGATCTAGCTATTACAGTTCAAAACTTATAGCTCTAAATAGTTAGGACAGACAGACGGACGGACAGCGTAGGCTTATGAATAGGGTCCCGTTTTAACCCTTTGGGTATAGAACCCTAAAAAGGTTATTTTGGATTTTTCTACGAATGCTGACGACTACTGAACACCTAATGTTCAGTAGTTTTACGTTATGTGTTACAAACTAACTTACCTACTAACATACTCTCGGATAACATTCTTATTAATTATCCTTCATTTACCCCATTAGATTTATATTCCAAATATTTTTGGTGTACAAGAAATGTTTAAATTTTAATCCTTTGGATAGTTTTCGCTTTTATGTTATATCATTAAAAAGCAAGAGGTCTCATCAAATATTACAATTAGATAGATTAGTTAAAAGTATCCAATGTTTAGTAAGTAGATATGTGGCAACGACAAAATAAAATAAGGAAAGTCTTTTTGGCTTTTGGTGAAAAACCAGGAAGTTGGAATAGGTATTATCAATACCTGGAGAGCAGACTGCCTTACAAGCAGTGAAACATGAAAATAGTCCTCGGTAATTTCCATCCTTCTTTCGAAAATTCCCGTCGGTGTTTCTGACGTCAAGTTTGTCCCTTTCTAATCCAACGACAAAAATTGATAGAAAGGGACAAACGTAAAATCATAAACATCGTCGACAGACGACGACGAAAGAAGTACGAAAGAAGGACGAACATTACCGATCGCCATGGTAAATTTTCGTGTGTCCATGCTTGTAAGGAGGTTATGGATCCATTGGTTATAAATCCCTGTGAAAAACTATTTTTTTAAATTATTATTATGTTATTCTAATGTACATACCTATCTTTCTTACAAGAGTTATCTCTTAGTCTGGTATTCAATTAGATTAGCTATGATATAAAATTATGATTTTCTTTTTTACTGTTTTTAATTGAAAATTTTTCCTCTTTTCAGATCCATCGGAGGCCACGGGCATATTTTTGACCGGATAAGTGTTTAAAATCATATTAATGGTAAGCCACGTAACTATATTTATTCAATAATTGAAATAGCAACTTTTCCATGCAGCATTTATTTATTACTCTTTTTAAATTAAAAAAGGTCTATTTTATTTTTTTAGCAATTGAACGATTTACACAGTGTGTATAAATACCTATTATAAAAGGTGTAGAAAGAACATAGAATTTTCTCAAACTGGATAAGACTAATTACATGCAACATGGAGCGTGAACCCGATTTTTCTTTTTTCATTTTTACAAAGCTCCGTAGAAAAATTCCAATTGAAATCTAATAAAAATGACGTGATGAAAATTCCTATTAAAACGTCCCTAATGATACCCTTTCGCAGACTCGTCTATAACTAATAGACTGCGTTATATGATCCAGTATGCACCGGTTTTCGCCGGCTAGCGTCCGAATAAAACCGGTCGAATTTCGTACACATACTCTCCATTCCAGTATAATAACTCCCCAGAGATCACTCTTATTCCTATACGATAAAGACTAAATTGGCTAGTTTCAGGGGAGTTGTTTTATAAAACGAACTATACCGTATTTTGTCTGTGGCCTGATGGGGGTGGACAGCGCATGAATTTTCGAATAATCAGACCCACGGCCGACACTTTGCTAGGCAGTCTTTTGTCTGGACAAATAGCTATAGCTAGTGAAATTGGGTATACATATGTGCAAAGTTATTGATGTCGAGGTTTTTAGTTATGTTTTGAGTGAATATAGGAAGCAAGACTAAACCTTTTTTATGTTTTTTTCAGACGCATATAATTTACAGTCATATACGATCATCTGACTGGGTAACCGTTCCACTGCACTGCTTATGAAATAACTTTTCATAGTGAAAATCAATTTAGAATAGAATAGAAAACTTTATTTTCGACCAACAAAGATCAATTTGTTTTAGTAAGTAACACACTATTGTGAGTTTATACACAACAACTGCTTTTACTTAACTTTTATTTAACTGCTAAGGCAAAACTATTTCATATCGCTGAGAAAGATGGTTATCGAGTCACGTTGCAAGTTTGGCCGCGAGCAATTGTCTTTTGCACGGAGATCGCGCGATTTGCGTTTGAGCTTGCCACGAAGCTTCACAATCTTTTTTCAGCTGCGTTTGAGCAAAAACGCAAACTACTTGACATTGGCGGAAATGCAGTTCTAACGCACAAGCAAGAGTCCATTAATTTATAAATAAAACAGATGGGTGTCGATTACAGTAAGGTCCACCAAGAAGAGGATTGTAATTGTGTATATGTGTAAAAACATTTACACCACAAACTGTACTTAAATTAAACGTAACGAAATTTCGACAGTCAGTTTTTCAGACCGACCGACCCTCCGTTCGGAAAAGTTGTGCATATTTGAACGGGGGAATTTTCACGGCAGGCCACGCGGCAACGTCCTGTTATATCCTTGACAGACTATCCTGTCCACTACAAAAAGCTGCCAGTAATTTTTTCAATTCTCATAGCTAGGCTGTTTAGTTTCATTCCTGGAAATTCATTATTTGACGTCATAATTTATATGGCGTGTGTCAATTTTTTTTTTTATCTACCTAAGTAGTAGTCGGAGTCACGTTGCAGGTTCTGACCCGAGAACTTGTCTCGCGTGTTGTTCGCGCGTCGCGTTTTTGCCTGCCACGAGGCTCCGCAATCCTCAATCTCTTCTTATTCTTGATCAAAAACAATCCCTGAGATTGGGATAGTTACTCCCACAAACTACTTGACATTGGCGGAAATGCAGTGCTAACGTACAAGCAATAAATCCATAAATTACAATTTAAAAAAATTAGTAGTAATAGTCATATTCAAAGTCATCATAAAATATTAATTGATAGTTTTTAGGACTGTGATAGTTTATGAAACATAATTTATAGTAAGTAGTTATTATAATTTGATCTGAAAGTGTTTTTGATGCGAATTCGTTCCTTAACTTCATCGAAAACTAAATAAATTCGCGAATCGAAATTCAAATTGGAAATGATTGCAAGTTGGAACCGTTGTAGAACGTGAACCGATAAAGCACATTAATCAAGAAACAACGCAGTTTTGAATATCGACTGCGATGTTATCGTGTGCATGGGCATGGCCAAAACAGTCGCAAATTCTACGTTCATTCCAACAATACATAACAATTGTTTTTTTTTCAATTTTATGATCACTTTTACTTCTAGTACATGTATACATAATGTAGATGACCAGTATATTCGTGTTCGGAGTAGCCAGAAGCTAAATTTTTTTTTTATTATCTTGGACATTGTTACATAAATTATCTAGTCACATTGAAAGTAAGTAGATGACTATACAACGATATAGAATACATATATAGATACAAACGTGACTCGGGTACAAATATTCATATTCATCATACAAATAATTTTTACAATAATCTTTTTGCAGTGTGACATAGTTCAATTTTAGTAACTCAATTATTCAAATCACGTGTCAAGTAGCGCCCTTAGTCACCGTATAACGACACCTATGGGAAGAATTAGGGTTTTTAAGTCAACGCTGGAATTATGGAATTCTGGATTAGAAGGAAAAGAAATGAAAAAATATTTCTATTCGAAAAAACGTCATGAAATCTACACGTCCATAAAAACTTCGTGATAACCAATTTTGAAACTAAAACCTTACAGGGTTTATGTATGAAATATCAGATTTTCTCGCGATTTCCACGTTGACTGTGTAGTGAAAGTTGTTCAGTTTGATGGGGTGAAGCACCCCCTATAATAACAACGTATTTAAGTTTACCTGTATACATTTTAGTATCTGGGCGAGCTCTGCTCGTTAAAAACGAGTTTTTCGAGAGATGATTTTTGACCCCAAAAATCCCCTATTCTTAAAATTTTATCGAAATCCATAGAGCCGTTTTCTAGAACACGATAAGAGATATACAAAGAAACGTAGCTTGTTTAATAGTATTTTATTAACATACTAACACGTTCGAACAACATACATACTTTGACAGTCTAGTAAAAAATAGGGTAACCGCTTACGTTGTGGCCCAACTTTTGGCCACCGATAAGACTTGACGTGTCCGTTATGAGCTTCTGATCGCAGCCTTGTGTTTCCAAACACCCCCTTTACCTCCCTCCAATGAGAATTGCGAATCATTGTTTGGATATATTTCCACTTTTATAGTTAATCATTGCCTTCTTTTTCGTTTACGTGAAAATGAACCCTAAGTACTTTAACTATCTAAAGTGGAATATTACAGGTTTCTATGTATGTATAGGTCTTCAGTTTATGTAGGTTATGTGCCTACTTAAGAGGACTGTTCTAAATTCAGTTTCGTTCAGTTTTCAGGCCTGATTCAGTTGGTATAGTGAACCTGTCTGTTGATCCGAGGGTCGCAGGTTCGAATCGTAAGGGGCAAATATTTATATGACGAATATGGATATTTGTACCCGAGTCATGGATTTATGTATATTATTCTCTCTAGTCATTATTCCAGTCCAGTCCAGTATACGTCCAGTCTAGATTCTGGTTCTTTCAATGTGACTAGATAATCAGAGTGAAAATGTTCAACATAATATTTATTAAATGTATTATTTAATTGGTATCTTTCTATATTTAAAGTATTTATTATTCAATTCAATTACACTTTATTGCACACCCTAACAGAACATACATTTGAATACCGATAAAGAATTAAAAGTAGGTACAAATTGTTCTTAGAACGTACTTTTTAAAGTTGGTTATGTATATGATTGTTGATATTATAATTCATTTAGTTTTATATTTGTCTATGGCTACAACTAAAATTTGAAAATTTCGGGAAAATTATTGATGCATAGAAATGTTGGATTGATGTTATTTAAAAAGGATGCAAAAATTAAATGTGTGTTTTGATCATCTTTATAATATTATAGTTGCATGAATAGGTAAACATAACTAATAGATATACTTTCTGTCCAGTTATTATACCGTTCTCAATTCTTCCACCTTCTCAATCGACGAGAATTTAAAAAGTCAAAAAGTACATTAAACATAACTTATCTCTACTGCATTGAGTACCTACAAACTGCAAGCTCACGGCACAAGCAACCTAATCAATATAAGTAGCTAGCCATTCAGACGCTATAATTCCGTTAATAAAAATACAGAGAGAAGCTCAAAGGGGGCGCGGTGGGAGTCGGAAGCGCAATGGGCTTCGGAAAATTCACCCTGTGAATGGAAAACGCGGCGATAGACAAACAAGCTGACCCCGGGGCAACCACCCACTGGGCGGGAGGACTAACGTACATTTTGAAATAATGCGTCCACACTTTTAAATACACAAATGTGGCAACTGTAGCTCAAACTAGATATATAATGTGAATTGAATGTTGGTATCTCAAGCCGATGTTGATGTTGACCGGGTCGAAAATCCAGCATATCAATAACAAAGCGCTGTGTCAGATGCAAACGTACAATCTTACTAAAGTTAGCGAACGCAGAGAGGTTATAAATCTCGTCGACACGAAATGGCTGACCAGCTCCATCCCCCTTCACAGATCTATGCTATAGCTGGACGCTGGACCACTGCAAAAGTGTGCGCCATAAATTTTATACGAGCACCAGTGTGCGGTAAAACTGAGCTAGGGCTTCTGTGTGTGCGAAAATTTCGTGTAAGAGCAGTGGACATTGCCATTCGCTTTGTATACGTGTCGTGTAGATACGGAAATAGGCCTACCGACTACCAGATACGAAACTGTTACGGATTAATATAAATAAATTGGTAGAAACAACGAGTTTCATTGACATGGGGTTAGTTACCTGCCATTTTAATTGAATAGTCTTCGAACGAACCGCACTTGGATGCGGTCCGATCAGCTGTTGAATAACAAATAACGAAAGGTTGTTGCTATCGTTACTAATTTGAAATGTTTGCGTCGCAAAAGTGGTCCAAATACTGACCAACTCTGCAATCATGGACTTCTGTTTTCTGAAGTTTGATTGCACCAAATGTATCTCAAATAAAAAGCATCAAAAACGTATTCTTTCTGAGTCTAGAACTGATTTTTATGAATTTTTGTATATCGTGATATTAATGTATTGAATCAAGACAATCAGCTAGCAAACTGCGTTTGTTTGACTGTCCCTTAAATATGTCTGTCATACCTTTCACAAATTGAGATCCTGACGAACTCATGAAGTTATAACACCGTCAAAATTCCGTCCAGTTAGCGCATTCGTTCTTTTAACTTTTTTACTTAGTATCTAACGATGTAAGCCCTTTCATGTAACTTTCCGACCGGCCGGTTATATGCAGAAAGAAGTGTGAAGCGACCCGTGATCACTCGTCGCCAGTCAGGTGTGCTAACCTCAGACGGACACATAAGCCACTTGGTCTGAGGTCGATATAAATATACACTCGTTTATTTTTAAAAGCCTACCTGACCAACCATTACCCCCATAATGAGTCTAGGCTGAACAGAACAGACACTCATAAATTGGCCCCCTAAAAGCTAACCCTGACAGTATTAAGCACGTCACCGGTTACGCACCTATATTTCATAAAGCTAAAGCAGGTAGGTATTGCACAAAAACGCATCTTTCCCCCCTTTTCCTCCCCCAACGGCCGGCGGGCGAACGAATACATTCGACTAGCCCATTTGCAATATCGCATTGTGTGAGTGGCTGTACGTATAAGGCTGCTCGCGGACGTGTGCGTGCATTTCCACACAAACGAGAGTTTGCTTAGCCCGTGCGTAGTTTTACCATGTACCTACGTGCACTATGTACACGGTATATTGGTTTTCTGTAGTACCGTTGGGCTTTAACAAATTTCAAATTCACAAAATCGTGATTGGTTGGTATTTTGTTTGAGTAAGCGGACGCACTGCCGGGCTTAAAATTTGCTAGCCGATAATTCGTTTAGATGTAAAATGATGAGTTTTATTTCATTTGTTTTGTTAGTGCTCGCGATACATTGGCATTTCGTTTGATTGTTTGTTCGGTCTGATGCATCGCTGTTAGAATTAGGATGTCGATTTCCGTGACAAATGATAAATTTCAATCATCGGCGGTGCAGAACACCTCTACTCAAATAAAGGGGTGCTTTTACTCAATCAGTCAAAATTTCGATCACGCATTATCGGTACAAATGAAGCAATTAAGGGCACGCGCCACTAGTCATCGTAAACCGGAAGACAGACGCTCTAATACCCACCTTAAGATACCAAATAATATCAATTTCTCGTAAACTATCCAACCGCATCGATCACGTTCGAAAATTTCAAATTCTGACGACAACCCGGAAGTGCGCTACAAAAACTCAACCAATCAACCCAAGAGTTCCGTATTCGAAATTGAATCTTGTCGAGTCACAGTTCCTTTACTGGCATGACGTTGATAATTTGAAACTTTTGAATAAAGAACAATGCATGGCTTCCTTCAAGACGGTAATGTTTAATTGGAAAGGGCGTTGAGTGGAAACTGATCAACTAGAACAATATTGACTGCCAAATTCAACAAACATAACAAACTATAGACTCTAATCCAATAAAATAAGATACATTTGACTATTCACTGGATATAAGTTAAGTTGGTAGAAGACTAAGAAGAAAATCGCTAAGTCAGCACACATGGCAAACGTACTGGACATATGGTGGTGCTTTTAATTAGTAAACAGAATTCTTTACAATTACACGTAACCCCGATGTAAGACTGATTTTTATTATTGTGCTTCATCATCCTTCACCCTTTGGGTAAAGGAATAACTGGTATAAAAGCAAGCGTAATGAAGGGCACGACATAACACCACTTTACAATAAATTGCACCTGAATGGAGGTAAAACAAGCGAAAAGTGTCTTAAACAACATTTTGCGAATCTTCAACTGCCCAAAATCTAAAAAAAGTTGTTGGTAATTTTAAGAAACTGCCTACCCCAAAAGGAATTACGGTCGTGAAGTTATTTGTAGGTACATTATTAAACATTCGCTAAATCACAATACGCAGTTTCAAACTTCACGTTTCATTCGATTTAATTTGTTTCAGAATCATGCTAAACCGAAACGAAATATAATCTCAAAAATAATTAAAGAAAAGGTACAGTCACACTAGCTGGACCCGCGATCGCGATCACGACAGATGTCCCGCGACCGGTAAAGTACGACAGCTTGCTAGTCCGTTGTGTAGACATAATTACTGCACTAAAACTGTAGTAGACGGGGGCTTAGAATGGATAGAAGTCTTGTTGAGGAAATGTGAGCGTATGTTTTATTATTATACAAAATTTCAGAAACTGGACCTACTTATTTGATAGTCAGGTGAAATTTTAAACAAATTAACAAACTTTCAGAGATGGTTCTACTGCTACTTTAGATAATTAGTGAATGGTCAAACCTTTGCAATTAAAAGTGTTTCACTTTCCGTATAAAGTGGGCATCGCGCATGATGGAGTTTACACTTTTTTTTTTAAAACGTCAAATATTTTTTTAACTTTGCAGTAATCATCTTAATTAATTCATCGAAAAATTTAAATTTCACCCTATGAGATAAATCCAAAATTAAAGGAAGTATTTTGATCTGGTCCAGCGCATAGTTTTTAGGATCATAATTATCTGGTTTTCTCTACAATTTTAATGTCAACAAAATCCATTGTATTCTCGTCAGAAACATTTCTACAACTACTAAATATTTACCTGCGTGTAGTTTAGTATTGTAGCACGCAAAGTTCAAAATATCAAAATATTTAATGTTTTTCATTTTAATATTCGTGTCATTGTTGATCTAAAAACCTTTCATGTAACAAAGTCGTTGACATTAGAACATATTATGTTTATTTTCAACAATACTAGTAAACTGCTAACTCTATAAACACAAGTTAGTCCACATCGCACCGGTGAGCGATCGCAACCCCAGCGCGGTTCGAGCAATATGACGCTTTAGTGTGGACGCGCCCTAATGACATGCGAGCACGCGATGATTGTAATCTTGTAAGATGATATATTTTTCGTAAAATATTATTAAAAATTAATGGAGTAAATCATTAAAAGACTTTTCTTTGGACAATATTAATTTCGGACGGAGTTTAATTTCTTGTGTAGGTAGATACAGTATTTTGATTCAGTACATATTTAAATAGCGCATTTATTTAATTTTCATTGAATTTTCTGTGAAGATATAGAATCGGCACCAATTATTGGAGATATCTTCACACTGTGAGATATTGTCATCATCATCAGCCTATATCCGTCCCATACTGCAGGATGGGTGTTAGCCTCCACGCGCGCCTAATTCGGTTTGTAAGACTTCACATATGAATCAGAATTTCTTCTTCAGCATATGCTGGTTTCCTCGCAATGTTTTCCTTTACCGTTTTAGAGTAGTCAACCGTATAATGTGCAATATGATGGAAGATATCGTAAAAGCAGCTTATCGGACTGATCTGATATTATAATTAGGTAAAACCAAATTAACGTAAAACGAACTAATAACAAAATTCTTAATTGAAACAGTCTAGGCGTATTATTGTTTTAGGTCGACCTGCACCATGTCAAAGAGAACCTCTCACACTGCTCATATTAATAACAGTGACTGCATCCTATTCTAACATTAAATCTTTGTCCCACTACTGAGCAAATTCATCACTGTTCACTCTCCAATCATCTCTATTGTGTGCAACTATTGACCAACTCTCCAAAAGGCATTTGTAAAGATGGGCCAAAATTACCACAAACTGGGGTTCCTCAGGATGATCGCCGGCGTCGATGTTAGCCCAGAAATACCTAGATGGAGAGACAGGCAAATGTGTTTAAATGCGTAGTGCAAATAGACCTTAAATACCTAAAAGTGAAACAAAAACAGTATAAAAAGACATTGTATATTTCTAACACCTAACCACCCCTCTAAAGCCTCCCGTGGGAATATCCACATAAAACAATGAGAGAGAAACAAAATGACCTGTTTGCTCTTAAGACAAGGGTTTTAGACAATGGACCCTTAACCGCAGTTGAAAAAAGAGCTCGACAAAAGAATGTTTAAGTTCAAAGAAGGAAAAACTAAAAGAGAATTAACACTATCCTGCTATGTCGGTCAGAGACATCTTATTAAAATTTAATTCTGTAGGTAACCAAAATTCCTTTATGAGTTCTATAGCGCATCCTAAACATATTGAACGCATCAACATAATTTAATCCTACGCATTGTAAAAAAAAATTGACTATTTAGACTTTATAACTAAATAGTTACATAGTATTAAAATTTACAAACCACAGAAACTCTGCTCAAATTGTCGTTTCGATATTGGGAATTGACATTTCGAAAATTCAATATTTCAACAAGCCAACGTTGTTGTGCAAAATGATAAATAATCTACATTGTGGGAACAAAACATTTTGAAAATTCAACATTATAGGAAGTAGACAATATTTTCCTAATGGTACATTTAACCATTTGAAATGCAGACCATCGAAAAATCCTGTCACCGCAAACTATTTGGAGTTAAGTTTCACAAAAAGCTCTAGTACCTACATTTATACAGAGGATTGTGACAATATTCTAATGTAGGCCACATTAAAAATTGATACACTTTAAAAAAAATTTTGTTTGTGATATTTAAATAGGCAATTTTACTGTCATTTTTAATGTTGATAAGATAATTTCCTTGATGAATTTTCTGTTTCTTTAAATTACCATTTAACATTTAGCCACCTACAAAGTTCCGATCGTAACACTCTCAAGTATATTAACTAACACTAGATTCAAACACCACTTACAAACTTCCTTCCTTCCCGAAAAGCCCTCATTAAGTACTTAACCATCAATAGCCCATAGTTCTCACCATCAAAAAAAGATTTGTCACTTCTGCTTTAATATTTCTTCCCCTTTGCAAATCATCTCTGAATATTCTTAACACCTACAAGTTAAAAGTCATAATGGTGTGATTCAGAGGACTTCTTAGACTATAGTTAAGGGTTGGCGGAAGTTTTCTGTTCCCAGGCCGGTCGGGCGGTAAACGATAATCGCCCTTCGGTATATATTACAGCCACTGTTTGACCCTTGAGGTTGACAAGATCGGATATGTTCTGCAGTGGGCTACATTGTTGCTAAGTAGATTTTTCAGAAAAAAGTAATTACTTATTACTATAAACCAACACTGAGATACAGGTTAGGTACAAACACAATAACTCTTATATGTAAAACGCGTTCTTGCCTTAAGAAGCGATTCATAATACTCATGAAACTATAAGAATATCATACAGATCTAAGAGTACATACTAATATCACAGATTTTTTTTTAAAAGAACGTTTTACTGGTAATATTATTTGTTATATTTTACATGTTTACATAGTTACAAAAATCCAGGCTACACGCCTTAACCAAAAAAAAAATCTCAAACATCGAACTTAAATAGACGAAAATTACAATGTTCGTTTACTTAGTTTTAACAGCTACACGTAAACATTGATTTACAATATAGGTAACCGCACAACGTATCCGAACGTACCCTGCGCCGGCGCACCGCAGCGGGCGGACAGGAAGGAAGTGTAAGGCGAGCGCGTGAGAAGCGAGCGTTCTTCGTGAGAACGATCGTCTTCAGGATTACACCTTGCATTTACTTTTACTTTTAGTATAAAGTAGTACAAGTGTAACGAGAAAAACGAGACTACGTAAATTTAAGAAGCTACGAGACTACGCCGTAGCCGTAGTTAAGAAATCAGAACGAATGAATTTCTGTTTTCCCGTGTTAAAATCGTTTAACAAATAAAAAAGAGAAATAAACATTCAAATAAACAGTATATCATCCCAGCTTGAAACGCTATAGTAAGCTACAAATGAATTGCACGATTATAAAATGTTTTGGTAGTTACGAAAATATTTCTTACCATGTCGCGAGAGCTGATTCCTGTTCTTTACAATGTTACGCTATGTAATTCAATATTGTATTTATACTTTGTATACTTTGTTTTGTTTAAAACATGCATGTTGTAGAGTTTCTGGCCGCATCTTCTCTACAACGGAACATCTTCCAACGCGAAATAAAAAAAATAATCAAAAAGCTATTTTGAATAGAAACTTTTGATTGAGTGATTGAAATACAAATCCTCGCCTAGAAAACGGATCAAAATAAAAATGTTACGTTTCTAAAAAAAAACATGAAGACATTTAACGTCATTTTTCTGTTCCTCTTTATTATGATAGAATACATATATGGCAAGAAGCTGAATCGCGTGCAAGAACAGAAATCATACTAGACATGCAGACTACTATCGCTGTAGAGACAACACCCATGATGTGGCTAGAAACTTAATCAATATACAACCAATGCAACGATCCATATTGAGATACCACACACATCTTCGCAGGTTCCCAAAGAACTAAACTCGTTTGTCGTCAATAAATCACTCTCGTGATACGATGTGACCCAGACAAAGGGTAAGCGACATGACGAGCTCAATCAAAAAAGATCAGCGCCAATCGTTCCGTGCTAAAGATTGGGTGCGACGACCTTATGTGTGGGATAATTTATAAGCAGAACGGAGAGCGGGAAACAAATGTGTCATTTCACTTTAGTCGGTAATAGTCAACAAATTTGAACTGTAGGCCACCAATAACCTGGTAACAATAATATAATTATATACCTATAGAAGCGGATAAATGTCGTAAGCGACACTTAAGCTATTATAATTTTCATGAGAAATGGGAATGCAAAATAATGACAAAGAATATTCTGGTTAAATCGACGATGGCTGAATCAATTTTATATGCCTCAAACTGAAAGCTTAGATAACATCATCAAACGATGAATATTATAGAATTTCGAAGAGAACCTTCAAATATTATGAAACCTAATGAAAAAATATAATTCAGTTACTCTCTTTCGGAATGTGAAACTTCAAATGAATTATAAAAAAATCCATGTCATTTTTCTCCTCCCCGCTCACCTCTTTACACTCACCACCCCCCTTTCACTGCGTGGCCATTGGGATCCACCGGAAGGAATCAGGGGCTCGGGCCACAATCTCGACATCCGCTGCGCTGGCGCTTCCGGCGGGACAAGGCGTGACGCGCGCCGCCCGTGACCTGCGCACGCGGCATTGTTGTTAATTAGATAGGTGATGTTTTGATGTACGTTTTATATTATGCTTTTTGTTTGAAAGCTATGCTAACAGTAAAGTATTAAATACTCCAATGCAAAATTGTTGCAGTTACAGGGTTCTTGACAACCCGAAAAGAAAAATGGCCGAGAGTTATGTATTAATTCGTACTCGTACTAATTCGAAAGCTCTTATGAATCTTTAGATTTTGAGGTAACATTTCATTAATCCTAACCTTGTTGAGATTGGAAAACATATTAGCTATCTATACGAATATTCATACAAAGTCACAGAACAATAGTCCAGAATACTTACATTATAATTAAATCAGTTCCTTTTACCTGACTGCGGCGGAGTCCAAAGGGAAGGTAATGTTTTATTTCAACTATTTATCAATCTTGCAACTATAATATCTGCTAGACTACGATTATTATCGTTTATCCGAACAAAAACTTCTAAATTTTTATTATACAATTGAGACTTATTTCTTTCTCTAGTTATAAAAAAATACTTCCACAAATCAATAAATACTAAGGGCCTTTTTCACCACTTCCGGATAAGTTCTTGTTACCTTATAATATGACAGATAAATTGACATATCTTTCATACGAAATATGTCAAATAATCTAACAATAACTTATTCAGAAGTGGTGAAAAAAGCCCTAAATATTACTTATTTCTCCTACACTGTCAAGAACTCAAATGAAGGACAAAATTCAAGTTCAGTTCTTTATATGAAGAAGAGAATAACTATTTTTGCTTCTTTATTCTGGAATTCGCTCCCGCTAAGATCCTATTCTGTGTTCCAAGCGGGGATTTGTTTGAGATTATAAATACGTTGGTTTTGTAAACAAAGAAAATGAACAGTGCGGTCAAATAATTGTAGTTATTAAGTGAAATTATTATGCTGTGGTTATGGTAAGAAGGGTAGAGATAGGTAAGTAGGCATGTCTCATATTTGGTATGCTATTGCATAGCTGTCCTTACTAGGAACAACAATAATGAATTACTTAATTAAGTTTTTATGAATTGTTTTAAATAAATATATCCTTTTATAAAGAAATTGCAAGTCGTTAGAATAAAATTATCGATATCTATATTTTACAGAAACAAAGTGTCTGAAATTACTAACCCATGAATATAGCCACCCAACTATAATAGACTTACATACCATACCTACATGACTATAATCCTTTTTGGGATGGTCGAACACTTTGTTCCAAGGAACATAATAGGTCGAAAAACGACTCTGGAAAAACGAATTGGACCTCCCATACAAAAGTACGGATCAGCCGATCGATTTTGTATGGGAGGTCCAAAAAATTATCAGGTCTTTCGACCAATGATTCCTAGGGATTTTTTTTTAGTTTCATTGTGTGAATACACCCTTGTTTTTCAGTAATAAGAAATTATATAGTGGTGTGTATAGCAACCTACTATTCTAGCTTCCTTCTACAAGGTTTAACTGACAGCCTAGCAAATAGTGAAACGGTGAATTCAGACCAACAAACTGAACAACTTTCACTATGGAGCCACCCTCAGGAAACGTGAAAAAAAATCTGTTTCACACATTTGAGTCCAGTAGGTACCTACAGCTGTTTTGTATGGAGCAGTTGATTTATTTTCGCGTTTCCTGTGCGTGGCTCAATGGTGAAAGCTGTTCAGTTTGATGGTCTGAATTCATCGTTTCAGTATTTGCTAGGCTGTCACTTACACCCTGTATAATTATGAGTTGTATACAGACAAAACTCACCTGGCATTGGCACAATGCAGAGCTAGACAGACAAACGCCGCGGGGTCAGCTAGTTTTAACACAACAATTATTTGAAATTCTCATTCATTGCCGTTGTGTTCGGAGGCCGTATTAAAAATCTATTGAGGTATCGGAAAACATGTGAGCTAAGCCTAGTAAAAACTAGTCCGTTAATTGCTTTCCTTACGTAATTATAATTGGCGCGAACAGTGTGCGCATTAATTATTCATTAACCCAGCTCACCCCTCATTTGTCGCGTCGACTTGAGAAACGCTAGTTAAACACGTGAGTGCGCCACTATTATCGTACTGCCAGCTTATTTTTTAATTTATAGATTTTAATTTTATGGTATCTTTGGATTAGGTAGAGTTAGGTCGACATTGCTGCTGGAGACATAAAAAGATTTGAGTATAACTTAGCTGCGCCTGCGACTTTGTACGCGGAGGCCACAAAACTGTAACATCTCATGGCTTTTGATGAATGCTGTTACTCCAATCTTAAAAGTAGGTAATATAATTGTTTGTTTTTGCAAAGATCCGTTAAAAACTAGTAAACTAATTCATCAAAAACAACAGACAGACAACATTTCAAAAACTATGTCCATTCAATTTACCACAGAGTACTATTTGTACTAAGTCCTTTATCAATACAATTTTTTGCGATTATTTAATATGTATAAAGTCTAAAGTCTTTCCAAATGATATCCAAATTTGATTCAAGCAAGAAATTTTAGATTTCCTGAAACGTTTTAGTTTTTTTTAAATATAAAACGTTAAGATCAATACAATTCAAAATATTGTATACCCCAGAAACTTCAATGAATAATCCGTTTTTAAAGTATTCCTTTCCAAATAATCTATCTACATTGTTTACGAGGGGTGTTATTAAAAATCGCGACGATGTTATTCTTGAGGCGATGAAGGGTTGCTTGGGGTGGTCAAGTGCACCCACCTCCACCCTACGCTCAGATGCCGTGGAAAATGTTAAATCATTATGCTAAATTAAATAAGACAATGTTTTGAAGATTTGAGAGCAATGTTTTATTTTATACAAGGTGTTAATGAATTAACGCAAAACTAAAAAGTAATTTGTTTAGAATCGAGAGCAGAATCAAATTATCATGGTTTCAACCAAGGTAATTTTTTTCAAAACATTCAATTTTTGTTTGTAAAATTTAAAATTTACTGAACTCGATCTCAACCCACCGCTCGGGCACTCTCACCCTACTATCTACCAAAACAAGATTCTTAAAATGTATCCATGAGCACTTTAGCGCTTTCATTCATTGCTGAAATGATAACAAATCATTTTTGCCTCAAAACTAAAAATGCAAATAACTTTAAATTTTAAATATTAAAATAATGAAATTATTGTTTCAATCGAATTGTTTTTTTATAAATCAGTTGGGGTGTATGAGGTTTTGCACTTATTCATTAACACGTTGTATAGAGATTTAATACGTTTGTTTTTGGACTTTGAGTTGGTTATGATAAAATTTGTTTCATTACAATTTTATTGAAAAAATAAGATTTATAATGTTTATGTTATCCTTCTACGATTTAATATTAGGTACATTTTACAGGGTGTCAATTTAAATGCGTCACAAACTTAGGGGGTGCCTCAGATCATCAAACTGAACAACTTTTTCCTTGGAACGAACAGTGTATACAGGGTGTTAGGGTAAACAGTTGCATTACTTTAAGGGGTGATTCTACCTATGATACTGAACAACTTTCCCTGAGAAACCTATAGGAAATTTGCATAAAAAAATTTCGACTTTTCATACAAACGTTCGATCAGCTGATTGCATTTAGTATGGAAACTGTTAATTTTTTTTGCGAATTACCTTTAGGTTTTTTTGCTATTTACCCTAAAACCCTGTAGCAATGGACGAAAGTTTGTACTCAAACGTCAACAATTTTAAACTTCATTTCAGCATCAACCAATAATAAAATTACAAAACATGGGTACATTGTCTCAGCAGTGAGTAAATCTCAAACAGTACGATGGGAAATGCTCTGATTATTCCCACACTGGCAAACATATCGCATTACTGTCCTTTTGTTCTTAAATAAAAGGTACAGTTTCTAAATCTTACCTCAAAGTAAAGAATCGTTTTCAAGTACAGTCTTTATGAATAAGAATTAATTAAATTCATTTTTTATTGTTTTCTTTTTTTTTCTTTTACTAAAGCCGCCATTGAATGCATGGGCGCTGGCAGGATTATATTATCCCAGCATCTGGCTGGATTATACAATAATATCAATCAATAAAGTGCTTATATTTAAAGCCTACGAATACTTATATTTGGGCCGAGGATATTTGAATATGCGTTTACTATCTCTCTCTCTCTTTCTCTTATAAATTTGTATTATATTTCATAAATTTTTGTGTATTTTCTTCCAAATAAGGTGCCCCTTGCACCATAAGTTGAAAGTTTTCGTTCCCAAAAATAATAAATCAAGACTAATTATAGTTTTTTTAATTATAAAGATAAATACACTAACTTACGTATGTAATGTTTATAGCAGCCCGTATCAGCATACCATTAAAATCAGAAGAGGAACTCAGTTGTTTATTAATTAAATATATAGTTCAAATGTCACTAATCACCTTAAGGAAGCCGCCCTATCAATTAAATACAAATTATATGCATTGACCAATGTAGAGGTAATTCTACAAACTACATTCTACAAAATCGCATTACATACAGTAACACGGATACTAAAAATTGGCACACCTTGGACACTGTCACCTGATAGCTGTCATTTCTTACAACATAGAAAAATTTCAAAGAAGAGCATGAGCGATACTGAAGAGTGCGAGCGGTAACCACGAAGTAACCAGACGGGGGTGAGGTAAAAAGTTTGTGGGAGGCAGGGAGTATCCATACTGTATGTAGTACTAGATACTCTTTCTTATACTATGGCATAGGTATTATGATTTTTTTAAACATTTCTAGCATCCCAGAGAAATTACTTCAGATCTCAGCTCAAATATCACTCTTTGTGGCATGAGATGGCAAAATAATGTATTTCCTTTGTAAAACGATAAAAGTTGTATCTGAGTGTACATAAGGACGGTCGGTTAACCTAGGCGGAGTGAACTTGATACATGACATTGTCTGCCCTTTTCACGCACCTCGGCGACACTTCTTTTGTATATCTCCTTCTTGGTTTCTTTTTACAACCTACCGAGGGAAGCTCTTGTACTTATTATACTTGTTTATTGATCGTAACTATCCGCCCCGGTACACGATTCTCCATACTAATCGATGTGAATGAGCACGTGGCTCCGTTCAGAATTTAGCCCTTTTCTTTGGAAAATGAGAAGATTTTTGACGAATTGTCAAAAACAATGTTGTTCAGTTTTATTTTCTGCTTAAAATATGTCATAGTTAAAGTACAGGGTCCTTCTTAATATGCTGACACTTTTTAAGAGGATGCTCAGACCGTCTAACTGAACAACTTTCTCTATGGCACCAACATCGAAATTGCAAAAAAAAATCTGCTCTTCCATACAAATCTGCAAACCTACTTGAGCTAAATGTATGAGAGAGTTGATTTTTTTTCGCGATTTCGATGTTGGTCCCATAGAGAAAGTTGTTTAGTTTGATGGTCTGATCATCCCCTTAAAAAAGTGTCAGAATATTAAGAAGGACCCTGTATAGGCTGATGATGATGAAATAAGTATTCATACCCAAAATAAACAATCACAGCACATACATAACTAAATCTTACAAAATTATATTCTAATGTCATAGATAATCATCAATCAATATATTTTAATCTCAACAGCTATAGTAAAACACAACGAATATCATCAGTTGCCGCAAGTGTATTCAAACTATTTTTCTGTAACCAAAGTCTAGGGTGACTCAGGGAGTCTGTCTTACCCCTTTTGGGGGGTACTTGAAGCCCTTAGCTGTAAGTTTGTATAGCGTAGTGGTTCGTAGGGCCCCCTTTGGTAATGCATCTTGAGTCTCGTGTTGCAGTCAAAGCGATTGATGCAACTGGGCAGTTTGGGAAATGGTTGATTTTTTATTAAGGTATTTCGTTTATTTACGAGTGGAATACTTTTATTTTATAGGTTTCGATACTTATTACGAACTTCATAAATATTACACAACACAACATTGAACAACTTTCTCTATGGGACCAAAGTCGTAATCGCGAAAAAAAAAACTGCTGTCACATACAATTGGGTTGAGTAAGATTTCGTTTTAGCATGGAACAGCTGTTTTTTTTCGCGATTTCAACATTGGTCCCATAGAGAAAGTTGTTCAGTTTGATGGTCTGATCATCCCCTTAAAAAAGTGTCAGCATATTAAGAAGACCCTATAGTGAAAGTTGTTTAGTTTGATGGTCTGTCGATGTTTATGCAATATTGATTTTGCCATAAGAACAATCAATTTGAAAACAAAGACAGGATAATACAATCAAAAACTTACCCATATCATGGTATACCTATATTTATGCATGGTATGTCCAAAACAGGATAAAAGAGCTACCTGCTAGGACCGTTATTGCAAGGCATGTTCACCAATTAAATGCCTAATATTTTTGCGATTTTGACTGTGGCTCAAAATTGAGTAAACTACTCGTTTATCATCGCAGACCTTTTTTGAAAATTCAAGCAGCAGCATTTTGTATTTAAGAAACTATACAACGTGTTAATGAATTAACGCAAAACTAGAAAGTAGTTTGTTTACAAACGAGAGCAGAATCGAATTATCATGTTTTCAACAAAGGATTATTTTTTCTAAATATTACATAATTTGTTAGTAAAATTTAAAATTTACTGAACGCGATCTCAACCCACCGCATAGACACTCACCCTACTTACTACCAAAACAAGATTCTTAAAATGTATCCACGAGCACGCTAGCGCTTACATTAATTTCTGAAATGATAACAAATAATTTTTGCCTCAAAACTTAAAATGCGAATAACTTTAAATTTCAAGTATCAAAATAATGAAATTAATGTTTCAATCTTATTATTTTGTTATAAATCAGTTGGGGTGTATGAGGTTTTGCGCTTATTCATTAACACGTTGTATAGTTCATTCCAAACAAAGTATTGATGCTACGAATTCCATCAACAAATTGTTCAGCGTATCGAATGTCTCCACGTCGAGTCTCTTTGCATCGATATTGTGTAGACTAGCTTCAGATCGCATAGTATTAAAACAATTTCCCTTTTTATAGATTGTAAAACCATGTTGGTGTCAGTAGCATATTATTCTCACTATTTTAACTCGGTAATATATCTAGGTAAGTACTGCAACAAATAAATTTTGTACCAAACAGATCAATACGGCCATAATTGTATTTTTCAAACTTTGACTGTAACATGCGCCTACTACTTATGCGTGAATGCAAGTTGAGGGTATTTTTTTATTTCTTTCTTCCCCCTGGCCTGTCTGGTCTTCCATTTTCAGTGAGACTTCAAACAACTACCACAATGGACTGATTAATATGGAGACGAAAGAAAAATAGCCATCTTGTCATTTCAGATGGAAAATATTTCTATAGAGTCGAGTGTAGGTATTGCTTTTCGACCGATTGCTTTCGGAAGAACATAGCAATGAAAAACACCCACAAAAAAACATGAAGTTTTTATTGGCAATTTACTTCGAATAATTTTGAATTCACGATATTTTTTTTCTTCTTACAAAAATCATCTTCAAATACTTAATTAACAAATTTGAAAGATAGCTAAGTGTTTTTAATCAAAAACATCATTTACCTACGCCGTACACCAAAACATAAGCAGCAAAAAATACAGGGAGAAAATACAAGAAGTACTTACAAAATAAGGCTGTCTTATCGCTAAAAAGAGTAAAAAGCGAAAATTTCTTTCTATTTGAAAAGTATATCAATTTCGAATAAAAATTCCAAAAAGAAAGGTTGCACTGACGAATCGAATGCATTAAAACGATTGACTGCTGTTAAAAAGAACGCGAACGGTAAGAATTTAAAGTTTAATGTTGACCTAAAATTTAAAGTCCAGCAGTGGACATCCATCATGATGATGATGATGTCATCCTTCACTAAATCCAATATTGTGCTGTTAACGTTTAAGCACAAACGCAAAGCCCAGCATTATCAAACAAACTCCAAAATAAGAACGTACGAGGAAGAATTCGATCCACACAACACTTCAACAACTATAAAAACAAAATAAACAAATCAAATTCAAAAAAACTATTCCTTCAATCCCGCCTTCATAAACTTTCGCTCGCAAATCATCGATTCTCCAACTCGAGTCCTATTAAAAAAAGCACCGCTAAAAAATATTAAAAAAATGTAGGCTCCAGGCTCCACTACTGAACCCTGTAATACGAAGCTTTCCCGCCTTGTAGTTAAGATTGACAGAAAGGGTTGAGGAGGGGGAAATAAGGGGGGAGAATTGAAAGAGAGTGGAAAAAATTATACGTGGCAACCGACGCATCTTAACTTCCGAGGTTGCCTTCCGTGGTGCGTTTGGACGGAGAAGTGGACTTGAAAGATAACGTATATTTTACTAGTATAATTTTTTTTTAATTTTAGCATTAATTTTTAAAGGAATAAACTCCCTTTTGGGTGGTCAGAAGTATTGCTACTACAATTACCAACTTTCTGTTTAAGGTGGTTGCAGAGTTGTTAATTTCATACAATAGTATGATGCAGTATATGTGTAGACTGTATTAATAAAAGTAGTATTTTATATATAGAAAAATAATTTAGAAAATCTAGATACCGCGTCACATATAACATTTGCAATTTATAATAAAATTTTCTATGCTTAATTTCAAATCTTTATATATTCGTAATGCAATTTTCAGCAATTCTCTGCAATGAAAACCTAAGTAGCGTTTTTTTTAATTGCATGAGGAAGTTTTAAGACGTTTCAAAAGCTTAAAAAAGAAGAGTCGAAGAGTATTCTCATGATCTGGTAAGATATTTAGCTTGTAAGATTTCGCGCCACGGCAAATACTCCCTTTCACAATGAAGGTGAAAGGAAGGGCCCAGTGCGAGTCATTGAAGGGAAGTTTAGTGGTCAACTGACTATCTGAAATTTAAAAAACGACAAATTCCTTTGACTTTGAATAAGCGTTATCCGGAATCAGAGCGCTCTTTGGTCAATTCAATAATTGATATTTTCCAATAACATGAAATTTTCCGTTCTCATCCATTTCTAATTGAAATGTAAGTTACAGAAAAAAAATTATCTTAATTTTTACCAATTAAAAAAAAGTCCATGTCAACTCCTTGCGCTTTCCTAAGTATGAATTATGCCGCTCGGTGTATTCGTTAAGGGGCGGATCCATTCATTCTTTTTGTCCGCTGCCAGCAGTTAAGGAGGTCCGCGGAAAGGGTAGCCAACCCCCCACCCCCCACCCTGAACTTGCGACTCGAATATTTTTTTTCTAGACTACTCGAGGACGTTGAAAATCGACACACTTGGCGGTAGTTTGTTTCGCTCTGCAGCTATGACAGTTCGAGTGACTTTCTGCAATGATGGGAATCATTTTTAAATGCATCTTTTTTTTCTTGCTATTTAATTTCTTATTAGAAATTTACTCTCTGACGTAAGATGTTATTCTACAAAGTTCGTCATTTTATATTAGTTACCTAGTTTACGAACACGGGGTAACTAATTGAAGAAGGGACCTATCAGAGGAGCATACCAAACAAACAATTTTTATTAGGTAGCAATCTACAACCGCAAAAATACCATCTATAAGCATGAAATTTCACTTTTACAGTTTTATGTGTCACGAGCGTTTACCTGCGACTTCGTCCGCACAAATTATATACCAGATTTTAAGTCAGATCATAAGCTGTCAAACAAAAAAGTTAAATAAAAATCGGTTTAGTAGCTTTTGCGTGATGCTGTTACAAACATTTCTTTCTTCATACATTTCTAAAAAAGGTTGATTTTGAGTCAGGGATACCTAAAAACCATATTGTAATCTTTTTCTTGTAAATATCTTCAATGTTCAGACACACATCTATCACAGTTTTATAATACATGTTTATTATTATATTATATATATTTCGGATATAGATATTTATTTCGGATTTTATAGATATGTATGCTGCTATATTAACGACGTCTAGTATTCAATTCTTCTCCGTCAAATCAGTAATTTCTTTCGAAAGTCTTTGAATCATTCAAATATCACTATGCGCACAAATAATTATTTTTCTACATAAATTCTTCACAGCTTCAGTCTTCTTGTCAGTTCTTCTTCTAACTTGCCTCCACCAACACGCACTGGGCCCGCCTGGTGGAGTATGACCCACTCCCTCTCACCATTATTCGTGACAGGAGGCCTTTGCCCTGCAGTGGGATTCTACGGGCTATAACTTATCTTTTTTTATACATTCTTCCGAATAAACAATATTCTCAAATTAATCTAAATTTAATCACTTCTAACGCGTTCTTACCGCGCTTTTAAATTATTTAAACGTGTAAATTTATTCAACCGCGTAGCTCTCAAAAACTGTAATCTCATAGTATTTATGTCGATGAGTTCGAGCCACGTCCCCTCACTACGGTAGCAAGAAGCTTGTAAGACGGTAATGAAGTGAATTCCTACGCTCTTTGAGTCCTCCTCACACCTCCGCTGTAGACTACCTCATTCTGCCACCGGGACTCATGATAATTTCTTTAGACATTATTTTTATGTAGGTTTGAGGGAAAAAATACATGGAAATGAAACTACAAACTTATGTAGCATAACATAAAGTTTGACACGTCATTGGGGTTGCCAGGTCCGATTTGTTTTAAATCAGGGCAGAAAGTAAAACAAATCGGGATTTAGGGTTGTAGATCAGGACACACAAATAAACAAGGTATTTTAAAATTAAATGCGTTTCGCAACTTATATTACTAGTGCCTACATCTGAATTTAATCCTACATAATAATAGTCAGACTTTCTGGGCTAGTAGAAAATTACAAATAGGTATTACAGTAAAATCTTAGTTTAATAATTAATTATTGACGCGGTTTATAAGTTTAAATAATTTTTTAAATTAAATTTTTGTTAGATTTTGCTGTCTTTAAGATTGCCTTGTCTTTTATAATGTAGCAATAAAAAAGTATTTTATTTCTAATAATAATAGTTTTAATAAATTTATCAATTTATCGGGACATTTAGAGTCCCGTCCCGTCGGGACGTCACGCGCAAATCGGGACACCTGGCAACTCTACTTGTCATCGTAATGAAGAGAGTTATAATTATAAACCAGCATTATATGGCTTACTGAAAATGAAATTAATTACACATTATAGGTATAGGCTATATATAGTGTGTTACATAAGTACTTAAAAAGCGTGATGGTCGAACCAACAAACAAACAAACAAAAAAAAAATCTGTATACCTATCATAATTATTATGTAAATATCCTCACTTCAATGTACCTACAGACACACGTTTTTATAATAGTGCAGATGAAGCAGTCTCTTGTCTTTTCGATTATATGCCCAAAACCTATCAAGCCAGGGCATTATTTAGGTATCGTGACAGAAGAGGTTTATTAAAAACTGTACTGGGGTAACCAACTTTTCCAGCTATTTTTAGTATAGGAAAACGCACTTAGTTCTAAAACAATAGTTCTTGGCGCGCCGACAGTTTATCACTGATCAAACAACACTTGTCGAGTTTAAGCTGCGATCGCGATAAAGGTACCTTACCTTACTACACGCGAATTTCAATGAAAATTCGTTTAAAGTTCGAAATTAGACGTCTGACGAACAAAATGTTACTGATACGGACAGGGAATCGTTTGGAACTATTTTATACCTGCACAAAGGATATAAGCCTAAATACGTTAGGTGCTTTAAGGGGTACTTCAGAACATCAAACTGAACAACTTTCACTAAAGGGCTAAATTAGAAATCGCAAAAAAAATCAGATGTTCCACAGAACTTGCCAATAGCTACTTCACCAAAATGTATGAAACTGCAGAATTTTTTTACGAGTTCCCATTGTATGTTGCAGTTTTTACAAAAACATAGTTTGAATTAACATTTATGCTTTATTTCAACACAATCGGTTCATTTAATCAAAAGTTATGAGTATTTAAAGACTGCGCGTACGAAGTCGCGGGAGCCGCTAGAAATCGATATAATTATGTTTTTAAGTACTTGCTAAAGCACTACATTTACCTACTAAAGAAGTTAACTAATCCTGCTTATCTTGTAGTACTAAGTTTAGTTGGCCAGTATCAAGTTAATGCACTTAACGTCCCTTCCAGCTAAGTTAGGTTAAGTTACTAAAAGTTCACGAGTTAAGATTAAGACACAGATTGTCTTCAACTGTCTAAGTTTCTGCCGAAGCTTAAATTTAAATGTAATAGGCTAAATTTTGGTAATTTACTTGACCTTTAGATAATTTATTGTTTCAAGTTTTATCTAACGCTCTTCCGTTCTCATTGAGGTATTTCTTATCTAAATAAAAAATTATGCGAAGTTTTAGAGCTTTAAAAAGTTCACAGCGTTGTGCAAAATACTGATAAAAGGAACGATTATTTCTTTTTATTTTAACGTAAAATAAAGACATACTACAGGCAAAAACTTAATAATTAGTCCCATCTATTGGAAACCCATAGCTTTTGTTATTTCTCTGACCTTTAATATAAGGCCTTTGACAATAGGGAAGAAAAAATTTTACAAAAATATAACATCTAGGACATTGTCACACAGATTATATAGATTACTGTATTCGTACCTGCGACCCTCGGATCAGCAGACAGCTTCACGATCAACTGAGCTACTGGGGCGTCATTATGAGATTGAATAAGCTCAAAACAATAATATTTACTTAAACTATTACGAACGCTGTTTAATTATCAATTCGCAATATAAAAATTATCGGTCTAATTTCTGTGATGATATGAAAAAAAAACTAAGTATTATAAATTAAGCAAAAAATCTAACTACAAAATTAATTGCGATGACTTAAAAAAGAGGTCAATCCTCTAATCGCGAAGAAACAATCATACAGTATGATTCATCAATTAATCCATGCCCTAATTATGACATTGCGTCGGAACCAAGACGATATAGGATGTTCTAAAGGTTAAATCCATATCGTCACATCCTCGCTGACTTCCTGCTTAAATACAGGGCGTTAATTGTTGGTGTTCGTACAGAGAGCGGGACGATAATTTATTTGCGAGAAATAGAGTAGACAATCGTAAATGTTTATGTTATGCTAAAAGTAGAGTTATATGCTTCACTTGAAGTTTTTATGTAGGCATGTGTATGTATGTTATATAGGGTGAAGGTAAACGTAAATAAGTTATAAAATATATTATTGGGGGTGTTTCAGGCTATCAAACTAAACAACTTTCACTATGTAGCCAACATTGAAATCGCAAAATATCATCTATGTATACATTTGAGTAGAGTCCATTGAAGCTTTATATCGGACAATTTTTTCCCCGATTTCGATGTCGGTTGTATAGTGAAAGTTGTTCAGTTTTATGGTCTGTAGCACCTTGTAGAACATGTTAAGTATTTTACATCTTAAGTAAAATACAAAAATTTAGTTTTACATCCTAGATTCACAGTCTCACATTAGATTTTCCATGGCACTTTGAAGCAAATAATGTTACATGCTGTTCTACCTTTCTATTTTTTTAACTCTGTGGTCACAAATCTATTCCAGTAACCATATGCGCACGCGCACGAACGCGAAACTAAACTCGCTTGCGTGAATTGAGAGCGCGTATTAATTTGTAAAAAGGATATATCCTTAATGACTTGTTAATCGAGAAGACTGCGCTGACAGTTAAAGACAACTGGGACGGCTGCTGTAAATAACCCTTTACTCGACTATGGCGTTGCTAAAAGGAGAGTAATGTTTTTCACGAGGATGAAAGCAAGTATGATACCATAAACAACCAATTTAACCGATTTGCATCAGATTCGAGACCGCGACACCCACTGTAATCAAAACAGGGGATCCCGATCGCACTGAATAAATCTCTACCGAAACGGACCGCATGCGAATAACAACTTTTTATTACACATTCGGTATCGCGCTAATCATTCGACAGCTAATGACAGCAGTTTGAAAGATCACTCAGACGTTTCAGGCTGTCTATCACATAGTAAATAAGTCAAGTTTGGCGCGATACGGAATTCAGCACAGTTGAAAAGTAACTGGCTAGCAATTTAATAACAACTGAAATTGAATAAGGATTGAACTTCGATGTTTAAAATCGGCGCTATCGGGCCCTGGGCTGGTGATATATGTTTTTTTGTTGTAGAGATTCTTGACTTATAAGGTTTACTATCCCTTTATTAAAGATAATTCTCATATAATTATGTAGAAATAGATCGTTTGTTGCAAGATAAATACAAAGAGAAATATCTCTGAAGCCCAGACTATACCGTAGCAATAACGCAACGGTTCACTAAACAGATATTCGTTGCGTATTACCGAAGTTGCTGCAAACGACATCTTGAGGCCAAAAAGACTCCTGGCCAACGTCCAAAGTATAGCGAAGTCGGTCTACGATTCTAGATATTATGGGACACACGGCTGTAGCGCTTGGCAAACGAAAATGCTTAGATAAAGTATGTCTAGATTGTCACGCTTCTAGCGTATAAAACGAAAGTGGTCAACTCTACTGTAACAATTATAGCATATAAAGACGTATAAGATCAATTTACTGTTTTCAAGTATCTGCTTGACCCTTTGAGCAGTCAAAAGTTTTTAATGCCGTCTAGTGTCCAAGCTTAGTAAATCCAACCCAGACTCGTGTCGTAAGAGGCGACTTATGCCTTCAACCGCGGTCCTCATCTCTGATGCTGCACTGCATTCGAGACCTTCTCTTAGCGTATGAGTTGTCTGTTCCATCAAATTCAGGAAGGTAACGAGATAGTGCACCAGTGATTCGGTCAAGTCGAAATCTATTATGAACATAATGCCTAAAGGGTATTAAGGTAAACAGTTGCATTACTTTAAGCGGTGATTGTACTCATGATATTGAACAATTTTCCCTAATAAACCTATAGGAAATTGGCACACAAAATTATGACCATAAAGGTCAGAAGTACTAAATTCAAAGAGCTGATCGAACGTTTGTTTGAAAAGTCAAACTTTTTGCGAATTTTCCTTACATTCCTTGGGGAAAATTTGTTCAATATCATGACAATCATCCATTAAAGTAATGCAACTGTCTACCAAACCACATAGAGTGTAGGGTATAATCATCATGTTTCTTCAAATAGCTCGCCATCCATACGGTCCGTAAACACCATAGCTTCTGAGGTTATGAATGACCCGGTACAAACTCGGCTCAGAACTGTATGCATATGTAACGGTTTAAGTTTCCTTGCAGTTTTAATGGTGGTTGTTTCTAAGTGTAATATCTGGTAATAACCATGTATGGGACTTTGCCCTGCGATGTTTAGAGCACTTGTTTGAGAGGAGTCATAAATTAAAACTTAGGCTTTAGGGAAGACGGTTGCTTTTGGATTGTCGACGATACGAAACATGGGTTTCTGAATGTTGTGATGTTATCTTGTTCGGTCAGTTTTGTTCGTAACTGGATGAATATTAATCCTACTTCCTTCCTTCTAATATTATAAATATGAAAGTTTGTGACGAGGTTCGTGACTCAATCACTCAGTCACAATCAATAAACGGCTGAACGGATTTGGATGCAATTTGGCACACAAATATCATTAATACATACCTATAATACTTTTTTAAAGTCTACGCAGACAGAGTCGCGGGCAACAGTTTGCGTGATATATTTAGTATCTTATCGCAAAAGCTGTTATTAAAACAATATTCAATTTATGAACGAAAAATAAATTACGGTGTGTAACAAAACACCCTATTTAATTTATTTAAAGGGTGCTTTATTTAGACCATCGAACTGAACAAGTACATACTCGACTCAAATGCATGTGACTACTTTACTGATGTTTTTTATGTGAAATTTTTTCCGTAGTCAAAGTTGTTCAGTTTGATGGTCAAAAAAGTGTAGTCATATACTCAAACACCATACTCAGAACGATCAAATTTCACTACTATGCCTTAGATTTAGGACACCCGCTCTCTGTACAGAGGGATTTAAAAAGAAAAATGTCATGTAAAAATATTAAAATAAACAATTACAGAGACAAGAAATAAATTGTTCAATTAACACTAACTAGACTGCTGCTTGCTGAAACTGAAAAACACGTGTTACACAAATTTGCGGTATCAACCTAGCTAGATATATTTATAGACAGACGGAAGTTGTCTGACAACTAATTCTAATTTGTCTAGTCGCCTATCCTGTTAGGAACTAGCTAATATTGTCTGGGTCGATCCCCGCTGACTTTAAATAGAGGCAACTGCACTGGGCCGCGAGGTGGAGTGTTGCCCACTACCTCTCACCTCCAGTGGAGGTCTTTGCTTTGCAGTAGGATTCTATGGGCTATAATTTAAAATGTTTGGTAATGGAATTCCATAAAGTTTATCCTAACTATTAAAAAACTGTAACAGAAGTGTGTCTGTACAATGAGGTTATTTACAAAAAAAGATTACGATATGGTTTTTAGATGTCCCTGACTCCAAATCAACCTTATTGAGAATGTTTGTTTGTCTGTTTGTTTGTGTTTGTATGTTTGTTTGTGGAAGCATCACGCAAAAACTATTGAACCGATTTTGATGAAACTTTTTTTTTTGATAACTTATGATCTGATTTAAAATCTGGTATATAATTTATGCGGACGAAGTCGCGGGTTAACTCTAGTTTAAAGATACAGTTGTAAAATGTAGGTACAAACAGAGTGTCACAAAACACCTTCAAACAGTTTCATTTAGGTTACATCAATTCCATATACAAATTGTTGCGTTCAATACGATCTACAACAACAAAGTGTAACTATCTTTCCCGATTCGTTCGGTATCAAATCGATGAGCATGAGAAAAACTATAATAATACCTAACTACAGTAATACCAAGTTGATAAGTCTCTCCGATGTACCTGCGCAGTTGATAAATTTTAACAGGTCGCAAAATTATATTGACCAATCAGGATGTTGCTACCTTCAATCCCTTGACGCTATAGGCTAATTGTTTTCGCGCCATTTTCGCTGCTATGCGAATATGCACCCTTTGATTAGTAAATGACTTCGGGTTTTGACGGGGACTCGGGTCTGCTCTGCGCAAACGAAGATTGACGAGCGGAATTATTTTCTTGGTCGTACCGTACTTAAGAATTGCCTGATACATTTATAAAAAGTTACATATCGATCTTACGTCGATCGATGATCGGTAACTAACACAATAAGTCGAAGACAGTATCATCTTAATTACTTCGCTAAAATGATAGATTTTTCACCAATATCGATATTTTACATGCAATGCAATCGTAATTTAATTTCTAATTGGCATTGTTTCCTGTATTAGAAAAGGAACAACAAACTATGTCAGATATTTATTCATCAACGTCCATTTAAATTCTACCATCCTACCAAACCACTCAATTACAAATAGAAACAGGGTCAAAATATAAAACAATATCGAACACGTAGCTGACATGCGCGCGCGCACTTGAGTGAGCAATTTAACCATTACGGGGTTCCGTAGGAAAGGAACGGAACCTTCAATTGGCCAGCTAACGAGGAAACAATCTTGTACGCGCACCGCTTGCCGACGGAACTCTAGTCAATCTCGGCTCCGAGTTAGGATTTGTTCACACGAGAGATTTTATATTATCCCATTTTGGGCCTGTTTCACCACTTCCAAACACTATCCGACAGGTCACGCAAATATGCTCATAATAATATGTCATATGAGCTGTCGGATAATCTAACAAGAACTTATCCGAAAGTGGTGAAACAGGCCCTTAAAGTAACATACAAAATCTCAAAGAATGTACCACATCATTTCTACACGTGTCGCACAAGGCGACTAAGGGAAATTATTTGTTTCGCAATACTGTTGTTGGGTGCACCCAAAGGTAAGTCACCGATCAATCCCATCATCACGTACTATAGCATTCCATCCTGAAAGATCCATACGCTAAAAATGAGCATGTTAGTAATCAAAAATATCCTCAATTAAAAATATAGTACCTAAGTTATTGTAGCGAAGTTTCTTATAACCCCTAAAGATTTGTATGAATATAGAATACAATGCTTTAGAGTTCAGAAGAAGATGGAGCGGCTTTCATTAGGTAGGTAGGTTTATACTGTATTAAGCAAGTGTCTAAATTCGATAAAGTTGTAAAAACTTCATTCCCAATTTGTAATTTAAAAAAAAACTAAAACTCGTACACTCAACTTACAGCTATATCTATGTTGAAAAGCTTCATTAATAAACAACATTAGTTATTTGGAAAATTCAACAAAAAGTTACCAAAACGTACCCGTTTGCCAACACTATGAACGTTCCCTAACATCGTGTTATAGAGGAAGAGACAATTTGATCACAGTTAGACGTGGAAGTACAATACTAAGTATAAGTAATTCACGTAATGGGTTAGGGATGTTTTGACGGCTCTGTCTAGCCGCTGACAATGTCTACTAGTCGGAATAGGACAGAGAGTAGAGCTTGAGACATTTCCAGAGCAATCTGATGACACTTTTTGGCTTAGTTCAGAAGACGCAGAAACCACGATTGTCTTATCCATGATTGATTGATTTATCTTTGAAAAAAGAGATATCATACAGAAAACGACAAGAAACACTCGTTTTTTTTTCTCGAACTACCTTACACTATTCGACCTTTTGCGCAGGATAGTTTATACAGGGTGTAACAAAATAGCCTAGTAATGAATGGGGTGATTCAGACCGTTTAACTAAACAACTTTAACTATAGAGCGAAAAAAAATCTGGTGTCCCATACATTTGATTTGAGTCGGTATTGCAGATTTGTATGAAACATCTGTTTTTCTTTTCGCTTTTTCTAAGTTGGCTCCCTAGTGAACGTTGTTCAGTTTGATGGCCTTCAGCACCTCCTTAAGTATTACTAGGGTAAAGTTTTGATTAAGATGTGAAGGAGAGGTAGATATAATGTGTGCATACAATCAGAAACGAATAAAAAATTCTAGAATTAACTTACCATATCAATTCGTGATATTTCTATACCTATGCAATTTAGCTCCAATCTTACTATTCACAGAATTAAAAATTAACATGACATTTGGTCTAATGGAATCGTCGTACAAAATTGGAGCTAAATACATACCTACATATACAAAGTGTTAATGAATTAACGCAAAACTAGAAAGCAGTTTGATTAGAATCGAGAGCAGAATCGAATTATCATGGTTTCAACATAGGATTTTTTTTTTAATATTAAATATTTTGTTTCTAAAATTTTAAAATTTACTGAACTCGATCTCGACCCACCGCTCGGGCACTCTCACCCTACTTACTACCAAAAAAAGATTCTTAAAATGTATCTCATGGACACGTTAGCGCTTTCATTCATTGCTGAAATGATAACCAATCAGTTTTCCTCAAAACTTAAAATGCGAATAACTAAATAAATTGTTGTTTCAATCTAATTATTTTGTTATAAATCAGTTGGGGTGTATGAGGTTTTGCGCTTATTCATTAAAACGTTGTATTTTTTGCGTCACACTAACTCACATCTCAGAAGATTTATTTATTTATTATTCTTTTGCTTTAAGTCCAGTAATGTGCGCAAGATGATAATGATAGACATTCAGTTTATAAAAACAAACAAAAATATTCAAGTACAATCTCATTTGTAACGTTTACGAAGAAACCTTTTATTTGGTTTACATAAGATAACAACGGGTTTACGAACAACATGCCAAATATAACAGCTTAGTAAAAAAAATTCAACTTACTATCTGCAGGAAAGTTTAAAAGAATTAACTGTTTCTCAAAATTATGAGTTAACACATTTTATTCCCTAACGACAATATAAAACTTAAGGACGGAAATGAACAACAGTGTTGCGATAAAAACGATTTTTTTTTCCTTCAAAACAATGAGTGGCTAATGTTTTTGCTTGATAAGAAACGAAACAGATGTGTTGCTCAGTAGCTGGTAACTTAAGGTCCGAATGATTAAGCTATAGTAGTACTAAATATACCATTATTTTGAAGACAGAAAAATGTTTTAGTGCGTGGTGACAAAATTGTTTTTTCATAGAGTATCAGTCCTACAACATGCGACAAATTTTTTTTTTGTCTTTATTTGTAGACTCGAGTGATTTGTATTTGTATATCTTGAATTAATAGAGTCAAAGTCAGAGCTTGAAGCACACTTATTAAAGGTCAAATTTTTTGAAGCAACCACCGCGTCGGAACGTGTTGTCGCTGTAGAGAACATGCGGACAGAAACTCTACAACATAACATGACTTAATAACTATTACAATATAAAATCGTATGTATACAATAAGCATGCATAGCATATGCTCACGACTATATTCCCCGAGGGGGTAGTCAGAGATATTCTGAAACCTCAGAACATCCACGTTTCACCAGTAGTACCGAAACTCTGTCCAGTGTGACGGGGGGTGAGCCCGTCGCCACTTATAATGGACAGTGGGTACACAATACATGCCTCGAAATTGTAGCATGTAGGTTTCCTCACGATGTTTTCCTTCACCGAAAAGCCAGTGGTGTTACAAATTATCGTACATAAATCCGAAAAATTCATTGGTACGAGTCGGCCTGGACGAGGATCGAACCATCGCCTCCTGCACGGCAGGCAAGGTTACTCGCCACTGGACCACCATGGCTTCTTATACAATAATACATAGTCTATTTAATAAAATAATTTATACTACACAGTACTATAAGTTTGTGATCATTTAAATAAAAATCAAAGTATATCTCGAGTGTCCATGAGGTTCCTTGCATCACGTCAACGTATCCAATATTTCAAAACATAAGAGCTACGATGCTCGTTCTTTCCCTACTAAATCATCTACTTTAATTTCTACTAAAAACTAATCGAATTAGATATTCAGAGTTTCATCTGCATGCAAATATATCCGTACCGGGTGTACATATTTAAGGGGGTATTTCAGACCACCAAACTGAACAACTTTTACTATTGGACCAACATTGATATCGCGAAAAAAAATCTGCTGTTCCATAGAAAACGACAATGGTGGCTCGACCCAAATGTACGAAACAGCCGATTTTTTCGTGATTTTTATGTTAGCTCCTTAAGGAGCGTTGTTCAGTCTGATTGGTCTGAAGCACTCCTTTCAGTATGTAATGCATTACATTGTACATCCTGTATAGCAATAACAAAAATTATGTAAGTATATGAAACCGTTAAACTTATTTTTTGACAAATCGTGGGTGGTATAGATCTCCGAAGGCTCCAGAGCCAGAGTAAAGTGACCCATAGAGCCATCTGTGTAGATACGTGCACACCCGCCTTCGTGAAATCGAATATCTATAATTACATTCTATTGGAATTATCGACACTTGGTCCAGTCACATAAAACCCGTGACTTGGGCGCCAATACATTATTATTGTAACCAAATATATTTTTAATTTTTTCTGTTCAGGATAGTATAGTCGGTCAAATGATAAGAACGAATGTGAGGCAAAACACTACGCTTCGCAATTGTTTAATGTACAGGATGCTTCAAAATTTTGACAACTCATTGACAGAAAATGTATCTAGTATTTTATTAAATTACATACTAAAAGGGGACTCACCCCCGTCACACTGGACAGAGTTTCGGTACTACTGGTGAAAGGTGGATGTTCTGAGGTTTCAGAATATCTCTGACTACCCCCTCGGGGAATATAGTCGTGAGCATATGCTATGCTATGCTACTAAAAGGGGAGAATTAAAACCCATCAATCGATCTCTTTTGTCACATTACTCCTCTACAGTATATGAAAGAACACTCTTTCTTCTTTCTATTTCTTTTTTTTTAATCCACTTGGTATGGAGGAACTTGCTGTCAGAATATTTATTCAAGATGCCTCAATAGGCTAACACAAATAGAAGGTAATACCATCATATAATGGAACATCTAAAGAAACAATGCTTCACGCAATCACGCTAAGATAGGATAGCAGGACTTGCGTGCAGTACGAATGTTATATAGGGTGTAAGAAAAAGTATCATTAACCTTTAAACCACATAATCTACTCATCAAACTGAACAACTTTTACTATGGAAGCAAACCTGCCAACGCAAAAAAAATCAGCTGTTCTACACTAAACTGCAATACGTATTCGACTAAAATGTTTGAGACAGCAGATTTTATTTTGTTCTGACAGATTTGCTCCAATAATAAAAATTGTTCAGTTTGATGAGTAGAGTGTGTGGCTTAAAGATTGCTTTTCTTTACACCCTGTAAAGTAACATTCTGTGTAACATTACTTTGTATTCGTATCATAACGGTTATTGATATTATTCATACTAGTATTCTGGACATATCAGACGCGATGACATATTCAACACATGTTCTAATTGAAGAGATAAGCAAATGGGCGACTTGCATGTGGGATTTAAAATCACTGTGGGTTTTCTGAAACTTTATTATTAATACTTAGATATATCACTTCCGTTTGGTTTCGAAGCTTATATAAAATAACTCCAAAAAAAATAAAAAGCGGTCAAGTGCGAATCAGACTTCCACGAGTGGTTCCGTACCACACCACTACACAACATATTAACTTACAAAGAATTTTATTTCTCCGGGACCTTTAGCGCGAGACTGACTCACACTTGGCCGGTTTTTATTATTTGTTGCTATACTGTAGAGTTTGCGCTATAATCACACCAAGTTTGACGCTTGTATGTACGTATTACCGTTTTTACAATAGAGCGAGAAGAAAAAACGTTGATAAAAACTAGTTTCTTGTTTAGAACCCCCCTTAATTTTTAACTTTTTGACATTTTATTATTTATTATTTGTTATTTGTTAACAAATCCGCCGTAATAACACATATTCTGTGAAAATTAAAACGGGTTAGCTATTACGGTTCAAAAGTTACAGCGCTAAATAAGTACGGACGGACGGACGGACAATGTAGGCTTAATAATGGGGTTCACCCTTTGGGTACGGAACCCTAGAAACTAAAGTCAATTGCGCAGTACTGAATTCTGTGGCAGTACAATCACATATCTCTTAACCTTTCTGGTTTGCTGGAATGCACCAATCATTGTCATCAGTATACGCAGAGAGCGTTCACTAAATATGTTTTACGACATACTTTTTGGTGCACGAATTCATTTATAGTTGGGAAAGCAACAGTTTGAACGTAAAAAAAATTGTTTTGACGTGATCTATTTGTTGACGCTCCGCTGGAAAACACGTAACCGATTTAAGAACAAAGAACAGACGAAACAGGAAAAGCGCCTAGAAATACGAAGCTACAATATTTTCCAATTCCAATTCTTATAATTGCCCCAGTTGCAAGCATAATCTTCTGTCCATAAATCCAACCACACACTGTCTAATTACAGTTTTTCTTTTTTTACCGAACAAAGGGTGATTAAAGTTGTTTTTACAAGCTAGCGTGTCCTCTCGCATGCCGCCATCGCAGATATGAGTCGTGTCCAATATTGGCCATATGTCACTGGCGATACAGCGCTGTAGATAATGACGACTAATAAGTGCCTGTCTTCCAACACACCATGCTAGAGCTGCCACTTTGTCGATATAGTTTATATCGATAAAGTAAGTTTTTACCATCGAGTGACAACCACCGTTATGAAGTTCTTTTCTCATCAATTCCAGTGTAACTGTCATAATTATATTATTCCAAAAACATAGTCCCTTGAAATGTATTTTTTTGACTGTTTTCATCCTCATTACAACTATTAGTTTAAGCGCATCAGACGGTCGAAACCGAGCAAACGTTTACGTGGAGCTTATTGTACCACTATCTATCGATTATATCGATAATGTGTTTATTATTGTTGTAGGTAGTTCTTAATTGATATTATATTATCTCGATAGTGATCCCCTTCGTCAGAAGTTACAGAGTAAAATACCGTAATAATCTTAAACAGGGATCTCCAAAAACAATCAAAATCATACATCATTTCGATATCGATCGATCATCGGGATGTAAGACAGTACCTAAAATCAACCAACTGACGTTCACCAAGGAATTATCGATATCGATACTAGACTGAAGCAGTACGGCCGCCCACAGAGATCTTATCGCCAGTTTTTATTCTACCGATATCCACTGATAAGGCTGAAATGTCCTTTTTCATAGAAGTCCAGTAATGGCCCAGAAAGCACGCCATCCAAGCTTCATAACTTATGCATGATGATTGCTTGACTTCACCCTTTGCTCGACGTTTTTTATCTATTTATTTTGTTACCAATCTTTAAACATATTTTTTTAATAAGTTGGTACTTCAAGTCTCAAGGCTAAAAAATGTACTGTAAGTATTTATTTGACTATTGCGACTAGGTACGCATTTTCGGAGGTCCATCAAGGATTCAATAAACATTGAAGGAAAATTAACGTATACGAGTGTTAACAAGTGTTAACAAATAAACGTAAATCCTGTTTTTTATGACTCTTAAAAATTAGAAAGCTGACGCGGCCAATTTGAATAGAAAATTCATTTAAGTTTTTACGGGTTTCAGAAAGTTTCCTATTTTTGTATGTGTTTATCTAGAAAAAATAGGTCCTATACTTATACAGAGTGTAACGGACAGCCTAGTAAATACTGAAACTGTGCACTCAGACCATCAAAATGAACAACATTCACCATGGAGCCTACCTCAGAAAACGTGAAAACAAATCAGCTGTCCCAAACATTGCAGTCGGGTCGTTACAACAGTTTTGTATGGGACAGCAGTTTTTTTTTTTAAGTTTGATGGTCTGAGTTCACCGTTTCAGTATTTGCTAGGCTGTCACTTACACCCTGTATTGAATCTAGAACCAAATAACAAAGTAGTGTGCTTAAAACGATTAGGACGTAAACATTATAACCAACAATTTTATAGACATTATTCTGTCATGAAAATTATTCAACGACATGCGATTAAAGCAATATCATGCATATCTCTTCATCTGCAACCTTCGTCGCCATTTTGAAGCGGCCATTTTGTTTTCAAAGCGTCATTCCTTTTCGCGGGAAAGTGTTTTCCACTGTTAAACTTCACTTGTAGCATGACTGTTAGTCATTATTTATTGTTATCATTCTGCGGACATTTTACCGGTCAAATATAATTATTTTATGTAGATTATTAACGACATTGAAATAAATTGTTTTTTTTTAGACTAATTTAAAAATAACAGCCAAGTAGGTTACATACCATGTAAAAACACATAGGCTTAGTACTTATACACAATAGCATAGCATAGCAAATGCTCACGACTATATTCCCCGAGGGGTTAGTCAGAGATATTCTGAAACCTCAGATCATCCACGTTCCACCATTAGTACCGAAACTCTGTCCAGTGTGACGGGGGGTGAGCCCGTCGCCACTTATAATGGACAGTGGGTACAATACACGCCTCGAAAGTGAAGCATGCAGGTTTTCTCACGATGTTTTCCTTCACCGTAAAGCCAGTGGTGTTACAAACTTATACACAATTGCACAATAAATATAAAGTTAACCTATAACAGGTGTAACAAAACACCCTAATTCATATTTAAAGAAGTGGTTTAGTAGACCATAAAACTAAACAACAAAAAATTTGCTGTACGTAACTTCAGTACCTTTATTCTAGTTTTTATTTTTTACGTAATATTTCAATTTCAAGTGGATCGGAACGTAATTTCAAACACCAAACAGCGCAAAGTAACGAAGAAGTAAGAAGAGTATGGCAACATATTATAGCGGATGATTTGTAATGAGCTTCACGCTTTATGAAAAGGAGTGACGTCACGCCATGGCATTGAGGGTTTTGGCGCGGAATTTGAAAAGTCAACTTTTGATTTGCAATAAATGATTTGTGCATATTTTAACATTTATATTATTGGTATTTGTAAGTTATGTAAGACTTAAATATTTATGACACACTAAAAATATAAAACTGTGCAAGTTCCCCATTCATTGTTTGATTAACCATTATCGGTTCAATTTCCTATTAAGGCTATATTTTCGTTCGTGACATCATCACTTGACGTACAGTGGAAAAAATCAGAAACAAGTATAGTTTTGCAGTTGTCAGAGGATGTGAAGAGATTGAATTTGTTCGCCATTTTGTATGGTATTCAGACTGTTTCATTTTCACTAAAATAATATGTTTGCAAAAATATTGTGTGTTGCCTACTCGTATTTCAAAATGCCGATTCGTTGTTTTTGTAATATTTATATAAACTTTCTTTTTACGTAAACTATAAATTCAAAAACCTTCTAAAATTGTTTCTAAAGTAATCCCATTTTTAGCACTTTTTCGACAAACAGTGTCCGGATTTTACGCGATTACTATAAAATAAATTATATGAAACATACAAAAAAACGAAGCGTTGAAATTTTAATAAAAGGCAGGTCTTTTATAATAAATATAATACACTGGGTATGCAATAGCATATCACTGAAAACAATGTTCCTGAAAGTTGGAGTTTTTGAAAATATACCCTTAACAGTAATTTTCGAGAGCGCCACCTGTTTTCGAAAACGTTTTCGATTCATTACAATACCTAGAGATATAACGTCGTATGTATAACTTCTAGAATACTTGATTTGTTATAAATTTGAATCACTTTCTAAACACTTACATGAACTCACGACCTTCCCTAAGGAAAGGTCAGGGGTGCGATTTTTTAATGTCACCGGTGACCTTTAACGGTTTTAAATCTCATACGAAAGCCTTCTCATACCCATGAGTTCAAAAAGAGTGAGAAAGGGGATCCCCCCTTTCTCACTCTTGAGAATTTAGTCACCGGTGACATTCAAAAATCGCCCTCCAGAAACTTTTCACCAATCACAGCAAGGTTTACTTTTAGCATCTACTTTAGAACCATTTTGACTCAAATAAGAAAGATATTCCAAGCACAGTATAAACATCATTAAAATTTAAAACCATTTCGTGACATGACCATATGGTCAACTGACCATAAGTCACCGGCAAATTGAGGTAAAGAATAGATAAATTTATACGTACGTACAATTGCGAGGGTGAATATTTCCCACGAATTCCCATACACTTCCCCTTTTACACCCGTTTGTAGAAAATGACCATATGGCACGATAATATCGGATAGTCTTATTATTTTAATTATTTTTACGTTACGTCTTTTTGCTTTTTAATTTTGCAGCGTTACTGTTACTACTGTATGTGGTACCTACTATGTCACTTAAGGAAGGCGTTACGATAACGTTGTGTTGTGCCCCAGATAAGCAGGTCACGGGTTCGAATCTTGCTGCACGCTACCTGTATACAAGGTTTTTCTTAATATGCTGACGGTTTTTTAACGGGATGATCATACCATCAAACTGAACAACTTTCTCTACGGGGCCAACATTGAAATCGCGAAAAAAATCTGCTGTTCCATACAAAACTGCAAACCGACTTGACTTTGTATTGTATGTAGTGTAGGTTTGTGTTATATAAATACCTAATTTGTGTTACATCTCAGTATTCGATAATTAATGACTTCAGCCCTTATATGGCATTTAATATGTTGCACTTTGTAGAGGAAATATATTATACAGTTAATTACAATATGTATATTTATGGTAGGTACTGGTCAAGCCAGTATGGTCTGCGGTATATAATTTCAAAGAGCTGGCTTGACTGACGCTCTTCTTTCTGTTAATGACTGTTTCTTTTCTGTTATTATAAATATAGGATCCTTCTTAATATGCCGTCGGTTTTTTAATGAGATGAATGAACTTTCTCTATGGGACAATCTCGAAATCGCGAAAAAACTGCTGTCACATACATTGTGGGTCAAATATGGAACGGCTGATGTTTTTTTCGAGATTTTCGTTGGTCCCATAGAAAAAGTTGTTTAGCTCAATGGTCTGATCATCCACCCTAAAAAAACCATTAGCATATCAAAGAAAGACCGTAAAGGTATGTTGGTTTCTATCTGAAGTTAATAGGCTTCGACGCCGTTTGAATGATTGCGATGAAACTTTGTTGCGTTGTTGTGCGCATGCCAGGAAAGGTTTATGAAAGAAAAACGGCCACGTGTGTGTCGGGAATTGCAATAAATGCCGGGCATAGCTAGTATAATATACAACGTGTTAATGAATAAGCGCAATACCTCATACACCCCAACTGATTTATAACAAAATAATTCGATTTAAATAATAATTTCATTATTTTGATAGTTAAAATTTAAAGTTATATTCATTTTATGTTTTCAGGCAAAAATGATTTGTCATCATTTCAGCAATTAATGAAAGCGCAAGCGTGCTCGTGGATACATTTTAAGAATCTTGTTTTAGTAGGGTGAGTGGTTGAGATCAAGTTCAGTAAATTTTAAATTTTACAAACAAATTATTTAATATTTTAAAAAAAATTACCTATGTTGAAAACATGATAATTCGATTCTTCTCTCGATTCTAAACAAACTAATTTCTAGTTTTGCGTTAATTCATTAACACGTTGTATAGTATGAATATCGTGGGAAGGGAAGAGCGAAGCCCGGAAAAGAAAGGTTTCCGTAAAAATTTGACGTTATGTCACGCCAAATTGAACAGGAACCGACTGGAGAACTAGGGATGTTGTTATATCGGTAAATAATCACACGTTAATTTTTAAAAAAAATACATAGTGACGTTAAATAAAATTACAAATACTTAAATGTTATCGATATTTTTATTCGTTAATAAAGAAAACTGGACCTTTAAATTTGTTGACCATATTCGTCTAACATCCGATAAAGTATAGTTTCAAATTAAGCTGTGATAGGTACCTACCTAATTATATGCAATTGATATAATTCGTTTCATAAATTGGTAAAAGTAAATTTTAGCTTTGTAAACCACGATAACCACTCAAAGAATGTAATTAAATATCTACATTTTAATTTTAATTAACCTGGCTATCTTTTCATTGTACTTATAAATGTTCCTTTTTATCAAATTTGTAAAAGAAGTACCTAGCCAAGTACAGGTTTTCATAACTTTATTCACGTACTTATCAATGACTTATCAGTATAATTTATTGAGAAAAGGCATCGATAATATACTAGGGGTGGTTACGCACCCCTATTGTGCGATATGGGTGGAAATCAACAGGTCGTGTCGGTGCAAGCTTCCAGTGCAATGTGTAGGCCCCTTTAAACCATACGAATAATTTTTATTGCGATCTTAGAATTTAGGAAGCATCATTATTGTTTGTGTCTAAATTGAAAGAAAAAAGAGATTCATGTTATACTTTTTAACAGTTCGACCCCCGTCCAGGCCGACTCGTACCAATGAGTTTTTTTTTGGAATTTATGTACGATTTGTAACACCACTGGCTTTTCGGTGAAGGAAAATATCGTATATAGGGTTTTTCAAAATATGCTGACACTTTTTTAAGGGGATGATCAGACCATCAAACTGAATAACTTTCTCTATTGGACCAACATTGAAATTGCGAAAAAAAAAAATCTGCTCTTCTATACAAAACTGCAAACTTACTCGAGTCAAATGTATGGAACAGCAGATTTTTTTTTTCGCAATTTCAATGTTGGTCCAATAGAGAAAGTTATTCAGTTTGATGGTCTGATCATCCCCTTAAAAAAGTGTCAGCATATTAAGAAGGACCCTGTGTGTATTGTGCCCACTGTCCATTATAAGTGGTGATGGGCTTACCCCCCGTCACACTGGACAGGTGAAACGTGGATGTTCTGAGGTTTCAGAATATCTCTGTCTACCCCCTCGGGGAAAATAGTCGTGAGCATATGCTATGCTATTATACCAAATTTTTGACTGTATCAACGCTCCGGGATGAAAAAATTGCTAAATTTATGGCGATTAGTTAAAAGGTTTAGGCATGAAATCGAAACAAATAAACAAAGATAGGCGTAGGATAAATATTTGTTATCACATAACAGGTACGATCGTCGGTACTAAAAGTCTCAAAAGCGGCTAAAGTACAGACATTTGACAGTGCATTGCTTATTCATGAACCGGTAATTACCGGAATTGTTCCGGTTGCATTACGATACATTACTTTTTGTAATAAATAATAACGTAAGGGGTGAGCATTTTTGGAATTTTCGAACTTCTTGTTATAAAATAACAGTAGACAGGTATATAGAGGGTCCTTCTTAATATGCTGACACTCAGACCGTCAAACTGAACAACTTTCTCTATGACACCAACATAGAAATCGCGAAAAAAATACGGTTCCATACAAAACTGCAAACCTACTCGAGCCAACTACGTATACAACGTGTTAATGAATTAACGCACAACTAGAAAGTAGTTTGTTTAGAATCGAGAACAGAATCGAATTATCATGGTTTCAACATAGTATTTTTTTTTTTAAATATTAAATGTTTTTTTTGTAAAATTTAAAATTTACTGAATTCGATCTCAACCCAACGCAATGACACACTCAAACTACTTACGACCAGAACAAGATTCTTAAAATGTATCCATGAGCACGTTAGCGCTTTCATTCGTTGCTGAAATGATAACAAATCATTTTTGCCTCAAAACTTAAAATGCGAATTAACTTTAAATTTTAACTATCAAAATAATGAAATTATTATTTCAATCTAATTATTTATTGTAAATCAGTTGGGGTGTATGAGGTTTTGCGCTTATTCATTAACACGTTGTATATGCAAATTTTGACATAAACAGCAGATTTTTTTTTCACGATTTCGGTGTTGGTCTCATAGAGAAAGTTGTTCAGTTTGATGGTCTAGTCATCCCTTTCAAAAACTGTCAGCATATTAAGAAGGACCCTGAATAGGTATAATATCAAATAAAATATTCTGATAGAAAGGGAGACGGATACAACAACACCAGTAACCACTCGGTCCCGTTCCATCAGACACAGGAGGGTCAGGAGTGCATCTGTATTTAGAGCTTTGGTACACTATTGCACTTCAAAACATTCTGATATCTGCCTTCTTTTCTCGATCGACAGATCGAGAGATCGAGTCGATAAATCGACTAAGAATCCATCATCATCATCATCAGCAAAGTATTCTAATTTAAAAATGAATCTAATAAGAATTTTTAAGTTTTGAGTAAAATACAATTAAACTCCTCTATTTCTCCCTAAAAATACATTCAAATTATTCTTCTAGTTACGAAGTACCTAATAACAGTTATATGTAAACCACAAAAGTGTAACGACCTTACAAACTTTAGCATGTGAAATAATATGAATAGGCATAGAAATGATAAAAACCGGAAATACCGAAACAATTTCGAGATGGTCCAGCGACTCACATTACATTCAGAACAGAAACTTCAGTTTCCATTTACCACGTGCGATTACGATCTTTGTTGAAATAAATTTAAAATATAAAATTATCTATAGGGTCCAACTTAATATGCTGACACTTTTAAGGGGATGATCAGACCATCAAACTGAACAACTGTCTCTATGAGACCAACATCGATATCGCGAAAAAAAGATTTGCAGTTTTGTATGGAAGAGCTGATTTTTTTTCGCGATTTCGATATTGATGCCATACAGAAAGGTCTGATCATCCCCTTAAAAAAGTATCAGCATATTAAGAAGGACCATGTATGTCATTAGATCGCTTGTTAGAATTTGGTAGGTAGCAAGATCTCATAATTATTTTTGTACTCGATTAGTTAAAGCTAGATTAGCAATAGCTCGATTAGTTCAATATAAAAACAAAAGAATAATGAATACACCATATTTACACCGTTATTGTTTTCAATTATATATCTCTACTTTTAATTATTACTGTAATTCTTACATCTACAAAATACATTAATACATAAGAATAAATGTACACTGACCTACATCATCACCATCATCTCATTTCATCTTCAATACATCTTTATTAACCATAATTTTTTCGAAACTAATTTAAAATAAAAAGTTCGTTACAAACTAAGCCGGGGGGATTTGCCACAATCAATATCATTTGGATTCAGACACAGAATGCAGATCTATTGACCTCTTTTACACATGATAAGATTGTTTTCTTAGGCTTGACTTTCAAGCATAATCACTAAGTACACCTCCAGTACAAAAATGGGTGCAGGCAACATTAGAAATCGCAACAGAACAAATTAGAAATCAGCATAATCTCCAAAAGCTACAGGCCGAGCGAGGCATGACGCCCGTCGCAAGTGGTTGGCCACATCGGAAGTATACCCTATTGATAGTATCTCATTGTGACCAGCAAATTGCTACCGGATGTTGCCAGAGACGCGAGATGAACGCGTTTCCACTATTCTACTCTTATATACCTGTTTTAGTTTATATCTTACAAACGACGTGGAAAAAATTCGGCCGGTAGTCTGTGATTTTGATGACTCGATATCTCTTTCGGTAGTGAACCTGCCTGTTGTGTCAAAGGGTCGTTCAAATCCCGGAAGGGGCAAAATTATTTGAACGGTAAAATACGAATATTTATACTCAATGACAGGCGTCTGCATTTGTATAGGATTGCATATCGTTGTCTGTTCAACATAATTATAAGTCTTATAAGTTTGGTCTATATTCTAAACCAGATTATTTATGTGTCCAAAATGTTTTATTTATATTGATTAAGATTCCACTGCGGGGTAATCTTCCCTCGAAAGAAACTAAAATAAAGTATACGAATACATAAAAAATAATATAACTTATTATTCTTGTTGACAAAGTAAGAATTTTATCGGAACTATTTCTTATTGGACTTCTGAGTGACCTTAAAGAAATTATTTAAAATGTATGGCTCAAGTGACCATATCTTAACATAAAATATTAAACATGAAGGGTTGTCTTGAAAAAAATATCTGCATTTTCTGTCACAAGAGCATACATTGTACAAGATTCTGGTTTATAACCTACAAAAGTCCTGGAACTCTAAGCGAATTGGGGCATGTAACAATTTCTAATAAACACAGTTTAATCTTCTATCTATGGTAGAGTAGGAGAAGAGCAGCCAAGATGATTATTACGAATTTTTCGATATCTACTGAGTAACTGTGATATTTTAATTGTTGATCGTGCTGTTAATGGAATCGTACACAACCGCCGCGTGTCTCACAGAATTATTCTCGACATTTTTAGCATCATTGTCCTCTGTGAATACGGAGTCACGCTCCAAAAGGAATTAATGCCGCTGATACATACGCTCAACCTTTTGTCATGTTCACATTACCTACCTACCTGTTGTACCTATCTTTGTATTTACGTGGTATTGTCTCATTAGCCGTAGGTACCAATTCACACGCACACATTGTCATTTGTCATAGAAAAATGGCTTATCGAATAACCTAGATCGCTCGTTATTTCTTTCTAATCCTTCGTAATTTCGTGACATTATCCTCGATGGGTGATTATTACGATAATTCGATATGTTTTGAATTGTTAGATTGCAGTTTTATCGATGTTTGAGTCTGACGATAAAATTTTTAATCGTCTATTGATTTTTCGATACAGATCTTAGTCCAAATGATTTTATGTTATTTCAATGAAGAATACGTTCAAAATATAATTCTTACTATAAATTTAAATATTCAAATGTTTCTTGGAAAGTTGCTATTAATGTGATTTAGTTTTAAGTTAGTAATTCTAAGTCTTATTAATAAGCATACACAATTTATAAGACGTCTATGGCACGAGCGCAGACGGCGTGCAATGCACGTCGTCGGTGCCGCACAGCCGCGCGCTCGGGCAGGTGTGCTGATCGCGCTCCCCTCCTTGTTTCAGAGCGGGCGATGCGTCGCAAGTAGCGCGGTGGGGCCCTGCCCGCCGCCCGCCCGGCCAATAGGGGCCCACCTAGCTTATGATGTCATCGGAGGAGGAGGCCGACTCACACGCGCCCTACTCGGATAAGCTGCTAAAGAAACAGAAACGCGCCAGACAGCGCGTGGACGCGGGTGAGCCGCGCAATTCTTATTCGACTCTCGCGACGAACGGACTCGCGCCCGTGCGCGCCGCATCCATGAGTGGCGGACTTTACGGCGCCATCTTCGAGGGCCGCCAACACTTCGGTCTCTTCGGACCCGGCTACGCTCCAGCTGAAATGTTAAATGAACTACTCGGGCGAGTGCCCAAGCAAGAAGATGCCGGTGAAGAAGCAACAAGTGGAGATATCGCGCATCATGTCTTGCGAGGCATTTTGCAGAAAAGCAAAAAGGAACTTTTACGTTTATCTCCGGACAATAATAACGTGCTCGCGAATAATAACAACGATGAGCCAAAGGAGAAACGCTCCCCGGAAAGGCCTGTGTCTCGCGACTCCCGACCCGACCTGGACGATGCGCTGCTAGCGCTGGACAGTGCCGGTGACTCGCGCACTTCACCGCCGCCTGCGCCTGCATCTTCAGAACCTCTGCTTGCTCCCAAATCGGAACCCGAGGATCGTGATAGTGACGCTCTACGCTCCTCTCCGCGACCTGTTGATGTGAAACGTGCTCGTGTTGAGAACATTGTGTCGACAATGCGTGCTAGCCCCGCGCCCCAGCAACCACAAGTGAACGGCTGCAAAAAACGAAAACTATACCATCCGCAGCAACACGACGGTGCGGCAGAACGCTACGTCACAAGCCACGGCAGCAGTGCTCAAACGGTATCGGACGACTCCGAGGATGACGGTGAGCGACCTCCTATACAACAAAAATTAGTAGAAAAGAATGCTTTGAAATCACAATTGAGGACAATGCAAGAACAATTAGCGGAAATGCAAGAAAAATATATGCAATTGTGCAATAGAATGGGTCAAGATTCGGAGACGAATGATAATGACGGTGCTTCTAGTGATGTAGAACAGACCGAGGACCCAGTGCCTAAGTCAGAACCTCCGTCACCGGCGAAGGAAGCTCCTCCACCCCCGATACCTAACAGTGCCGCGCCGAACATGCTTTCGCAAGTGATGAGTAAAGTGATGTCTGCGAGGATGCACGCACATGCTGCGGCGCACCCACACCTCCCGCCCGGCTTCAACGGCTCCCTGCCGCTGATGCCTCACCTGCCCACCGGCGACCACATGCACCCACCTCACCCGCACCAGCACCTCAATAATGCTGCGGCTATGTACCTAAACGTCAGTCAAAAACTATTTCTAGAACAACAAGAAGCCAGAATGAAAGAAGCCGCCGAACAACAACAAAACAACCAACAACAGAGGCCACAATCAAATCAGCATTCCCCACAGCAAAGACAACTCGGTCATACTCCGAAACCTCCTTTATCCTCGGAATTAGCTGAGAGACTAGATGTTCTGCGTAGTAATGCTGGATCAGTGGGGTCTGGAGCCGGGGCTGATCTAGAAGGGCTAGCAGAAGTGCTCAAAAATGAGATAACGTCATCCCTTACGAGCCTTATCGATTCGATCGTGACACGCTTCGTGAGCCAGCGACGCATGTTAGGAAAGCAGTCGGAAGCGGCAGCGGCAGCAGCGGAACAGCTCAATAAGGATCTGTTGCGTGCGACGCGGCTGATCGACCGGAAATCGCCAACGCCAAAGCTGCCAGAGAGACCTTCGGGGCCACTGTCAGGTAATCCAACCGTCCATCATACGGGTATGCCAAACGGCGTCCCATTTATGACACATAACCCGATGCTGCTTAGCCAAATTAACGGATCTCGCCCGCCAGGCGGTGCGGCCTTCTCGCTGCACTGCGAGGCGAGCGGGCCCGGACACGGCTCTCACGTGCGACCTCCGACAGGCATGTTCCAGGCGCCGCCGAAGCCACTAGCACCCCTCTACGGGCCGATGAACGGCCATTACGAGCGGGAGCCGAACCCTGAGCAGAACGAAGCCCTGAGCCTCGTCGTCACGCCAAAAAAGAAGAGGCATAAGGTGACGGATACGAGAATCACACCGAGAACGGTAAGCCGAATACTGGGAGAAGGAGTCGGCCATTCGCCTGAGAGCAAATTCCCAGAGTCGCCGTCACCGCGGCCGTTCCCTGGCGGGATGGCACTGCCGACATCAGTGGCGATACCTAATCCATCGCTGCATGAGAGCCAAGTGTTCTCACCGTATTCGCCGTTTTTCGGTGCGGGCGGTGGTATGGCGCGGTCGCCGCCGGCGCCGGAGCGCGACTCGCCGCCACTGCCGCACGCGCCTGCGCTGCTGCACCCGGCGCTGCTGGCGGCAGCGCACCACGCTTCGCCCGACTACCTGCGCCACCACCACGCCCACGCGCCGCACCACGGCATGGGTCCGCACCACCCCCAGATGTCCCAGCACATGGACACGCAGGACCACTCCGACTGCAACTCCACTGACCTGCCTTATGACGGAATTCAACCTACTATATCCTTTTTAAATAGAAAACCAACTAATATATATTTTCCTTACAGCAATAAGGTCAACACAATAAACTACGAAATCCGAGCTAATACTTTACACTAATCCTTAGCTACGAATAGCCACAGATATCTTATTTCTGGAGTGTTTAACCTTACGACTGCTGCGCCTACTTCCTACTTAGCCCGAAGGTATTACGACTCTAGAAACCCTTCAAATGCTGCGGTTTCTACGCTTTCCATGCTTTTACTCGATCAACTATAAATCGTAGTTGACTTGTATAGTTAAAGATGGGTTAATTACATTAAGAGCATTAGAAAATTCTCGAAAAGTTATTCCTTAAAAATACCAAGAATAAAAGTACATTTTCATGACGAGAACTGTTTACTTTTCAAGATAATATTTAAATTTTAGAAAGACCTTACGTTATTTACTTCAATCCAATACCGTTTCTTTTATTTACTTATGGACATATAGGTAAATTCAACCACTACAGTTCTATCAAAATGTGAATTAAAACAATACAGTGGTACCTATAAACATACAATCAGATGTTGGCTAAGGCATTATAAGATTAGATGCAAACGGATTAAGTATTTGTGGTGCTTCGTTGACTCCACGCCTACATTATACAGGATAGATATAATACAGATTACAAAAAAAAACCTTGTTTTTCCGACGATATCTTTAAAATCTTTAAGATTTACGTTGTCTCTGTTTAAAAGAAAGCACTGCATAGAACCGCCCCATGGTTAAACAAGCCGTTCGAAAAGATAGGTACCTTCCCATCTTAAATAGAACTTAAATGTCAACTATCTTTAAGATTTTGAAATACCTACAATGATAAAAATAATCATAGGGCAGTCTACATCGGCTTTTGGTGTCGTTGCTTTTATTGCCTTGTTTACATTAAAATGTTTATCAAATCCATATCTAATTGGCAGCTTTTTAATGAGACCTATTTCATTATCGTATTTACAAATCAAATTTCCTTAAATAATCAAAGTTTTGTTATTTTTATCGCATTTTTAACTATGGCTTCTAAAGTAGTTGACTATCGCGAGTAGTTCGTTAAATGCATTGATTTCAGTATTGTTATCAATATTTTGCTTTTTAAACAACCTATTTATAATAAACTGCTAATCTATGACTGCTTATTAATATAAATTCAAATTAGGAAAATGTTTCTTAATCCATTCTTTTTTGTTTTTTACTCTGTTATAAAAGCGTCAACTACTCGTGTAGTCTGAGGCATTATATGGTCAATAAAGTTCAAAAACATCCCCAACATTAATGCATGTCGATGGATTGGTCCTGGATTTTGATCGGTACAAATTCTGTGTCTATCTCTATGACAATGTCCAAGATATTTATTATTAGTACCTAACTTTTGTTTATCAATTACCTAAATCTAGTTCTTAAGCCAATTCAATGCCAATATGAACCTTAATTCCATTGCACTCCTCGACCCTGACGCCGATGCACCTACGCAAAGCGAAGCTGATGTTCTTCTGGGTCCGATACCCGAGTTCTGCTGTCCTGAAGATGTACTTCCCTGACATCAAGTTCAACAAGAACAACACAGCTCAACTTGTCAAGTGGTTCTCTAATTTTAGGTAAGTGCTTACCAATTATCACTATATTAATTCGTAATGTTTGCCCATCTAAACAGAAACAGAGTTTGGCTGGTACTAAATTTAAAGCATTTGCTGTGAAAAAATCTATTCCCACCCGAATACAAGAAAAGATTTTTTTTCTCTATCTTGAGGAATATACATGTCTTTTAATTTTATCAATGAACATTTTTGAAAGTCGTATGTGTTTACTTTTTTAACGAATAACCCTACTCTACAAAAACACTGTACGATTGGTTGATTTTAAGTCAACTAAATTTTAAATTAATCTAAATAAGAAACTTTTTTCTGGACTACTCTGTAAATTTTTGTAAAATAAAAATACTAACTTCTTTTCCAAGAAACAAAGAGGGGAAAATGGTGACGCACATGTGGTTATATTTATTAACAAACATCCTTGATGATTTAATCAACTATCCAATCACCTTTACTTCATCCGGTCACCAGTTATTTGAACATGAAACAATAAAGACAACATTTCAAAAATGAACTTAAAAGACGCTTGAAAAGGCTGATATTCCTATAAATATTACCCAGTAACAGTAAAATTGTCACGGCCAAAGAGATTCCCGTAAAACGGGGTAAAACGACAGTTTAATAATCACGTCATCTTCCAGTTAGTTCTATAATCCAATAATAATACAGTAAAGGGTTGTAAATTCACTATTTCCTAATTATCAAATCCAGGGTTGGGGTGCGGCCCTAAATGTATAAAAGTGGTGATTCGGAACGGGTGTGTCAAAACAAATAGACAATTTAGTGGCGTCTTTATTTATTCGCGACTCTATAATTATTTCTTAACCATATTTTAAAAAAGCGCTACTTCAATTTTCAATAGTAGCTTCAACTAATTCAAGAATCGTAGTAAAATAAAACAAACACTTTTACTAGAATATTCAATGATAAAGAAAAGTACTGGACATGTTCAATCAAATGAAAGAAACAATTTCAATAAAGCCTCTAATTTCAAAGGACAAACGACACTTAACCATTGAATAAAATAGACTGGAACAACGACATATCTATAATTTTTCTCGCATACGACGAAGTTACAGTAAAATCCCCATTGTATTGATTTCTACTCGAAAAAATTTCGCGTTATCTAAGGCTTGTGATAACAGGCACCTGCCATAATCCTCGTGGTAAATCGTCCCCTTCTTTACATATCGACATATCGGTACCACTACTGTATAAACACTCTTGACAATATATAGGCACGTGTCATTTAATAGAGGTGTTACTCGACACACATAAAACAAAAAATTTTACATTGTTTTTTTTTATTTTGACAACATCTACCATATTTATAAAAATTATAATTCCTATTTAAAACTTTCACCGTGATATTCGAAACAATTTATCCTTTCCCTTTTAAAGATGATAATATTGATTGATATCGACAAAAATATGTAAGCACTGGAAATTAAATATTATTAATGGCATTTAAAAACATATCAAACTTTTTTTTTTTACTTTTTTAAAAAGTAATCTTAAATTCTGTTTCGAATTTATTCGACAAGATTTCGACATAAGTCCAGTATTAAATAAAGTCAAACATTTATGGTAAGTCATACAGGATATAGTGTGGAGTAGATAACGCTGATTAATACAACTTTTTATATTAAAGCTTCTCCTATCTCAAGCCAGTATTATCATTATCTAAGATAAAGAGTTTCGTTTGTAAAAGCTTTTGATAAGTTTGTTTGCGTAACACACTTTATCTATAGATAGGGATACGACAATGGGTATATATTGATTGAATCGATATCATTTTCTGCAACAGGGAAAGTACCTACTGGCTGAGAATGTTCTCGAATTTTCTTGAAGCTAAACAATTTTAGCAATGACACAATCATATGCGCTAGCTCTCTCTTTAGAGAAAGAGGTAGAGCAGGCAGACCTCTCTCTCGCTCTGCGCAGTATAGGTCTGACTTTATCTTATTATCATTTTATCGAATACAGCAAAATAATTTAATGCTAGCTCATAATTCGTGTGCTTGAATCTACGACGGTAAGCTCAGTGTCCCGCAAAATTCAACAGACACCAAAGAAACCTATAAAATCGTGTAAACGTAAAATTTTCTTTTGAACTACGACTCACAACTTAGTCCATTAGCATTGTCCCCTTAATGGTTACATTGTGGACAACGGAAAACGGTCATTTCCTTTGCGATAAACATCTCTGAAAGTCCACCTGAAAGGGTCATTCTACAATCGCACGACTCATAAGGCAATTACAGCTAAGGTGTCTCGTAGACTACAGGGGTTGAATAATAAATAGCATTTTAAATTTACGGAAAACATCGATTAGGTATCTTTAGATATCAACTCTATTTGTAGTTCTTTTGATTTATTTCGGGGTTTTTATTGTAGTTCCAATCAGTTTTATGGAAATGACAAAGCGCGTATTTATTTAGCTTAATCCTTTGTATCAATCAATCGGATGAAATTTCAGTTTTGTTGTTGATGAGAGTGTTTTTAGGAAAAATGTGTGCCTTTTTGTTCCACAAAAAATATTCTTTGGAAATTTAACAATAGACCGAAAATATCATAATACATTTCCTACTCTTTTTTTAAGCATAGCCATTCGAATAATAATTAATTAAACCTAACATTTTTTTTTTCCATTATTTTTTCCTTCTTTTTTTTATTTGATGAACAATTTATTGTATTTATTACAAACTAGAACCTGACAACCTTTTTTTATCTTTTAGCTCTTATTTCTACTCTCTTTTGTTATTTTCATTTTAATGTACACTTTTTTTATTTTTAAAACTAATTATCTCACTAACTGATAATTTCAAATAGTGTCTATGAATGTTACTGATTGAAAAAGTAGTTTAAAAAGTAAAGTGCACTTTTTAAAAACCTAGAAGGTAAAGACCTCTAAAGACTGGCCACTTGTTGACGTCGTGTAGGACTTGTGAATGGCGCTGAGTAAAGAGCTCTTCTCGTGCGTCTTTTACCGTCGCGTGTAAACAGCCTTTAAAAATGTTTTTTTTTTCTATAGACACATGTTTTCTTTTTTTCAACCATGAAAACGTCATCAAGTCATTTCATAAATTGTTACTTTCTAATCTGTTTTTTAGGGTTCCCTACCCAAAGGGTGAAAACGGGACCATGTTACTAAGCCTACGTTGCTCGTCCTTCCGTCCTAAATTTTCACAGAATGTGCGTCATTATGGCGAATTTACTAACAAATAATACAAATGTCAAAAAGTTACAAATTAAGGGAGGTCCTCGTACAAGAAACTAGTTTTTATCAACGTTTTTTCTTGTTCAGTTTGACCGTCCGATTATCCCCTTACAAAAGTGTCAGTATATTATGAAGGACCCTGTGTATAAAAGCACAGCATACTTATGTAAAAAACTACCTAAAACAGTTTTCTTTCCAAACAGCCACGTCTTTCTAAACCATCAAAGTCGGCAAAACAAACATTTACTCGACGTCTTGCCGTTCGCAAAGGCAAAGACAAATTCTTTTGGCGCTCAAAGTGCTCTGACACAAACAAAGAGTCACTCGTTGAATTAGCTCGCGATACCACTAATTAGCAACGGTGACTCGCTTAAGTTATTTTGCTTAATTAAGTTGCGCAAGTGGTCTGCGGCCCGGCCGGCGCAAGGCGTTACAAATTGTTAGAACACGGTAGCTCTCCAATTAATCTTTTTACACATCCAACTAGTCGCACGAGGGTGTGCACTTAGACGAGCCTCGGTGCGGGACGTGTGTACACGGACGTTTTTTCAAACGCTGTCAAATAATGTAGTTTTATTTTTATAAAAACGAGCTTTTACCCGCCACTTCGTCCTCACAAATTACATACCAGATTTTAAGCAAATCATACAAGCTTTCAAACAAACAAAAAATCTTGAAAATCGGTTTATTAGTGTTTGCGTGATGCCCGAACAAACAAACAGACAAACCATACCATACTCTTTTTCTTGTAAAGTAATTTTCTTTAAATGCTACTGACATCGATCTAAAGCTATCGACGGTTCATACTAAATATCGAATCTCAACAAAATCAGACCACGTTGAATGAAAATTAGCGCTCCGTTCCATTAGTGCTTCTTCTTCAATTTCATGTGATTTAATAAACTTTAGGAAAAACATCTCGTCTGCATAAACTCTTGTTACAATTTAAAACGGAAATGTTACAAACTTAAACCTTACGTCGCAATTTTGATATGCCTTTTTAACTTACCCCGTTTACTGCCTTGCTGAATATTAAGTTTGATATAATTTTTAAATTAACTAAAATATTAAATACAGTTAGACGTTCAAATAACTATGTCAGTTTTGCTCTTTAAATTTATTAAGTGTAATAATTCTTAGCTGGCCACACCACCGGCTTTTCGGTGAAGAAAAACATCGTGAGAAATCCTATATGCTTTGTAAGCAGCGACGGGCTCAATACCAGAAGATTCCGAATCCCCGTCACACTGGACAGAATTTCGGTATTCTCTGACTGCCCCCTCTTAGAATATAGTCGTGAGCATATTCTTAAATCTTAGCCTATCTTATCTCAGTGTTGTTTTATCTTCTTTTACTCTTCGTTAAAAATGATTAGTATAAAAGTCGCCGGACACAAAAAAATTTTGGTGAAAAAACTAAATTATTAAGAAAAACAAAAAACCCGACAGCAAAAAAAAATTGTTAACTGTAAAGAGAAAAACAAGCTCTATAATCACTAATCAGCTATACAGAATTTGTTTGAGCAAATATAATTTGAACGTTATTAGTAGGTATCGTAAACGGGGACAAAGAAAAATTACAAAACGTACCTATTTGTTGGTTATTGTTTTGCCTGCAATACCTACCTAATAACATTCAACTCAAACAGCTCAAACATAGTTGGTATAGCTGATTAGTGATTATAGAGCTTTTTTTTCTTTCGCAGACGCCATATTTAAATAATATAGCCTGTCACTCTCACAATTTTTACCAATCTAACGGCACCTCATACGTTTAAATCCATCAAGCCATTTAGGCTATAGGGCCTGACAAAGAAATAGACATACAAACATACATACATAGACACGAAAAACATAACCCTCCTTCTGGCGCAGTCGGGTAATAAAAGAAGAACATAACTCTCCTAGTGTGGAGTGTGTAGACAACTCCTTAAAGTGAATTGTGCACGCAGTTTTTTTAAATTCAAATGGCTAATGCATCACATCCGCATAGAGTCTAATTTACGTGTTAACATTTTTAATAAGGCCCGGCTAGGCTAGGGCGCCAAGTGGCCGGCCGTTTATATCGCGGCACGCTCGTGTGAGCACCTCAGTAATTAATACGACCCTTTCGAGGAAGCTTATGAGTAGTTTTCCTTCTAAAAAAGCTGCTAATTACACCGAGCTTTCACTTAAAATGTCGCATCCAATCCCATTAGTAAGTTAATTTGTTTAGCATAAGAATTCAGCGAGTAAAGGAACGTCACGGTACTAAATTCTCGGCTAACGTGTCTTTACTTCCGAATTAAGGTACACACGCACGCGACGGAGTAATAGGCGTATGGGGCGCGGCAGAATATTTACATATCATTGCGATACGCGAGCCATTATGAAAAATTAGCCTTTTGCCGGGCATCGTCGTTAATAATATAATTAAAACACGCGAAGGCGCGGTCCTACTTGTCAGTGGTGTAATCAAGAAAGAGCGTGAGTCGTAGCGTGTATAGGACCGACGTACGATGCATACGAAATTTCAAAACTGGAACGCAACTATGAATCGTTTAAAACTAAGTATAATTTTGTTCTAAATTTAAATTAAAACTTTGTAAAAGATCATAAAATAAAAACAATTTACTAGCTAACATATTGTAGCAAGTAATTTTCTTTAAATGCTACTGACATCGATCTAAAGCTATCGACGGTTCATACTAAATGTCGAATCTCAACAAAATCAGACCACGTTCAATTTGTGTTTAAAAAAATTTAATGTTTTCGTAGTCAACATTAAAAAAGGAAATACATAGGTATTTAAAAAATATCAGATGAGCAAGGAAAACATTTAAAATAAAACGGGCTCTTACAGAATTACTACACGATGTTGAGTTCCCGATAAAATCCCGTAACCGCGTTTCAATAATAACCACGTAACTCTCAACTGATCCACAAAGCCAAGAATAAAAAAGAATGATCCAAAGTAGGTAAAGTATAGCGGACGATAAAATAAATTGTAAATCTTGTAACTACCTATTTTTACACACATACCTTCCTACGTGTCTACATCGGTACCACTCCATCCATCAGCTAATGAAAGTGTAATTAGAAAAGTGGTGGTTTCTTCCGACAACCGACCTTATCTTGTCTTCAATGGGGCATTAAGGTTTTTAATTACCCACCCTACATTGAGTACTTTTTAATCGGTTTATCACATTTAGCCACATTCAACTATGCATCATAAAAGACCTAAAAAAGTTTAATCATCTTCTTGCACTTTTAGCAACGTTTTAATGCATATTTTGAAATTAAAGTATAACGAGGTAGGTAACCTAATAAAGATTTTATAGGTACCTGACAAAGCATGACAATCGTACTACCCTTGAGGTTGTTTGTCATGCGAGGTCATGCGGCACGCCTTGCGTTGGTCTCGAAGGAGCGGGCGCGTCGTTCTTTCATTAGTGTCTACGTTAAAAAACCTTATACTGTTCTCTGTGACACACGAGTTTTGGGCGGGAGCGTCACGCGATTTTAGTTTTTTTTTTTTAATGGTTATGGGTCAATGGTTTTAGACATTCAACCTATTATAGCCTTAAGGTGTTACTCATCATTAATATTATGATTTTAAAACAAATTTAATTTGTAATCTACACTACATCTTAACCTTAGATTGGAGAATAATTTTTTGGGCGGGAATAATACCTACTAGATATTGTCAATACGATATGTCAAGTTTTTTTTTAGCGCTGAATCGAAAACCATTTCGTGATAATTGTCTCAATAACAATATTTTCTATGTCAGAGACTTTAAATTGAAAGGATTACAGATAATTTTAATAAAATCGTTTGACCTGCAAACCTTGGTAAACTTATAATCAACTCCTTGGTAAACTTACAATCAACTTACAATAACTGGTCATTAAGAAAAAAAATGCATTCACAATGTCAGAATTTGACATTTGATGTTGCCGTTTCTGTTTCCAGCATAGAGTCAGGAAAACAAGTGATTTTAATTTTTTTCAATAAAGCCATGGAGGAGCCATTGTCTCCATGGAGTTCGAATTATTCTCTCTCCACCATTTTTGCATTTAGATCTAAGAGGAAGGATCTCTCTTTAAGACTAGAGTGAGCCATACCAATTGTAAAGTGTCCACTTTTTTTGACGTTTAGGTTTGAGTGTGTGGTGTCAAGTAGTATGGACAAAAGGCACCAAGTGTCATATGGCCTTATGTTTACGGTCACTATTCACACACACTAGCTCAAAAAAAAGTGGACAGCTGCATAAACAAATATCTATAGTTCCATCTCCTTCTACTATTAAAGGTACGTCATAAGACAAAAGAGACCAACTACAATCGTAAATTTATGCGGACTCTATGGAGATCCTTCTTCTTAGATTTAGATATAACAGATCAAAATAATTTTAAAATTAAATTTATATTGATGAATTGCTTTAAAAATGAAATAGGTGTCTTAAAATTACGTGTTCTATCTGTAAAAAATCTTACTAATGTTATAAACGCGAAAGTTTGTAAGTATGGATTGATGTTTGTTACTCTTTCACGTTAAAAAACTACCGAATGGATTTGAATGAAATTTGGCACACAGATAGAATATGATCTGGATTAACACATAGGATTCTTTTTTTAGTTCTACGCAGACGGAGTCGCGGGCAACAGCTAGTATAAAATGAAGACAAAAAAAATTTTGACATACCGAATTAGTCAGTGTAACATACCTACACTTATTAAGTCATAACTTCTAAGAACTTGAAAGGCAAAATGTTTTGTCCTTTTTCGATGACCATTATCGCTTAGAAGCGGATGTCGACCAGCGCACGCGCACCCTCTTATCTCCCTCGGGACTGAAGCAATTCGTGACCAATCTCTGAAGAACTGCAACTGTTAATATCTGTCGAATCTTTCATTTGTTCAGTTAAATAACGGAGGTTCAAGTCTCGCTGGTCGGTCAAGTCGCTTATGAAGACGTTAATTACTTATTTACAACAATATTTTACAGCATTTTGTTTTAATTGTGTAATATATCGATGTTAAAAGACATTCGTTTTCCTCTAGGATAATGTTCTAAGAAAATAATAGCAGAAATATTGCTAATTAAATAAATTGTTTTTATGGATGGTGGAAACATAACCGCACCCACAGAATGTTTAAGATACGAGCCACAGCCAATGTTGGTATATTTATAATAAATTATTATTATCCAGTTATTCGTTTTAAAAGCATTTTTGATAACATTTGAAATCGGAACAATCATTTTTATTAATTTTGTCTTTAACGGCTCTGGATACTAGTCCTTTTGAGCCATTCGTTATTTTTTTCTTTATCTTCTTTATTTTGAGGATGGGGTGATAGATGATGATGAATCTGTGGTCGATGTCGTTAGCTCGCGCGTTGCCGCCAAAATGACCATGTACGAGTCAACTTGAACCAAAACGTATGTTCTGTTATCGTATTTATTTGAGATTCCTGTTACGTCGGTCGCTTTACGCAACTGTTTGGTACACAATCCGCACGAAATTATGTCACAAATATCACTAAAACCATTTTTTTACGAATTTCAAATACGACGAAATACAGCAAGAGCAATGGCGTCAAGCAAACTCCCCACATTTTCTTTTCTGTAGGTTAGGGTTGCCACCCGCCACTTCTTGATTGTATTGATAGGGTAAAAGCAAAAAAATACGGGTTTTAGATTTTTTAAACATTTGTTTCCTATAATAAATTTCATGGTTTTACTGACGATGACTAATATTGTTTTGTTGATTTAACTTTGTTCATTTTGCAAAATTACGGGTTCCTATTTTTTTCATAGCTTGAAAAAAACGGGGCATCTGGCAACCCTACTGTAGGTACTTATTTCAATAAACACGAAAGTTGTTCATGTGTTGCAAAACGTATACTAGGCGTACCTAAGTAAAGAAGAAATCACACGTTTTGATAGGTGGAGGTGAAAAGGCGCGGTAGGCTTGAATACACTTGGGAAATAATCCAAGTGCAATAACTAAACGCAAACAAGCATGTGCCGCCCTAAGACATGATTAATTAGAGTTTTTTTTATTTAGCAGTCGGTTTGTTTTTTAATGAATCTACCTAAAACTTTTTTTATCGAAATTCGTAATTTGATTTTTTTACTTTTCATTACAAATTAGAAAATTTTCTAACCGACTAATCTTTTTCCTGTATTCATACAAGTTAACTACGTGGGTAACCATAGTTTGTTTAGCTATCTATATTTTTTTCGTTTTTTCGTTATTTTGTTAATAGGTACTTAAATTGATTGATTTATTTATTGAATACACTTAGGTCATTTGACCTTTGACATAGATTATGCTTTCGGATAAGGAAGATATTAAATAAATTATTGGATATCCTCTCTTTTCCTTATTTGAAAGCAAAAGCGAAGGTCAAAGGATCTTTATTCAATAGACAAGTAGTTTCCATTTGCTATATTTCTCAACGGCGGGAAAACAATATTTTTTCAATATTATTGAAAATGCTTTTAATAATTAATTTATCTTGCTTACCTATGTAAAGTTATTCCTTTACATTTCTTGAATTGTTTGTGCAATATCTCAGTACACACTACGGCATTTATTATGCAGATTTTTTTTTTCAATCAATCTGCTCTACGTGACCGCAGTGAGAGAGTGAGTAAATGCAAGAGTACTATATCGCCGCAATAGAATTGGACAACGTCATAAAGTGTGATGTTCGCTCTATACATTATACCTCAGTGTAGTAAATAAGATGTTATGGAAAGATGAATTCAATTCAATACTTAGACGATTTATATACGGACCCGCCTCGCCTTAGCATTTCCCCTCTGCCAACGTGAAAGATCAAAAAATCTTACGCATTTACATTCAATTTTATACCTTATCACTAAACGCGACTATAATTGCGGAACAATAATTTCGAACTTATGACGTTTGGGGTTCACACGACACGGTTTTTCATGATTTTTAACATTCATAATTAGAATCTAAACATGGAATAAAATTCAAAGTTGCGTATCTATCTTGTGCTACCTCACCCCCCGCAAAAAGTGGCAGAAAATTATTTTATTAGAATTACACGCGTAACTAGTCCTCATATATAGTCTAAGATTCAATATTATTTATTCAAAATTGACAAAAAATTGATTAATCTTGAATAATGGTAGTTTAATGTTCTTACTTTCTTATTCATTTATTGTTAATGTTAAAAATTATTAAAGTATGAGAAAATGCTGCCATGAATCGAATAATTCGCGTCTAAAATCTTAATAATAAATAGCAATGACAAAATCTCAAGGGAAATAAACTTAAGTAGAGACAGCAAAACCGGCAGTGAGGTGCGTTTGACTTAATAATGTTAAAGTAATTATGGTTAGACACGTAAGCACATCCCTTCGTATTAAATACGAGCTTTAAACCGCGGCTTCGCATTTTTGTGTGCTGTAGAGTTTCTGGCCGCATCTTCTTTACAACGAAACACCGTGCGACGCGGTGGTAGAGTCAAAAAATGTCGTGAAAGAGCTATCTGTGTGATATTATTTTGAAATTTGAGTTTTTAAAACTTTTTGCCTTTCATTGAAATCGGTTCGATAGGTTAAAGTAAAGCACACACTTACAAACTTACAGACATACAAACATACAGAATCTATTATGATAGTGTGGATATGCAGAGCTTTCGATTTTTTTTCAAACGCATGACGCGTTTACGCATATAAAAACCTGAAAATGTATATATGTAATTAGAAACAATAACATTACATTAAGATATGATAAGATAGATATTCTTTATTTTGTACACCAAAATACACAAAAAACATCAACAATATACACGAACAAGAAGGATACAAAACGCGGCCTTATTAAATCGTAGAATAGAAGCAAAATTAGAAACGGAATACAAAAAATAACGTTGCTTAATTTTTCCGGAAACGTAACATTATCTATACTTATAAAACTGTTCCGTGAATGACTGACTGACTGACGGACAGACAATGCACAGCCTAAACCGCTGAAATAGAAACTTGAAATTTGGAATAAACATTCTACAGAGAACGGAGGGGTGCACTAAGAAAGGATATTTTGAAAATCAACTCCTAATCGGATGTAAGAGGGTGTATAAGTTTTCCGAAATCTATGCGGACGATTTCGCGGGAAAAAGCTTGTCAATCATATTACGGCCACATTTTCTTCATCAGATAAAACTGAAATTTTCATGAATACACTTCAAACGAGAACTTTATACAAAATCCTTTTTCCGAGATACAGATAAAAAACCACAGACAGAAAAAAAAGAAGTACTCTCAGAAACGGTCGAAATTGTCTCCAAACAGTAATTAGCAAACTAATTCAGGGCTCAAGTAACCGTGAATGGTCAGCTTTATACCCTTAAACTGCCGTGCGTCTGTTTAAACCCTTTTTTGAACGAATTTTTAATATAGAGTAGTTGGGGTAATAAAATCTCTGCAAGCACTCATTGCGAAGTTCTGAAGCGGGATGCAAGACAGAGGCAGGTCAGTCGGAGGGAGTCATTAGACAGGGACGCACTTAGCTTAACACGTCATTTAGATTTTTCCTTTACTAATTACTGATATGATTAAATTAGGTAGCACTATTTTACTCATTTACACGTAGACGTCAGTTGTCCTGTCGACTGAATATAGATTCTACTCTCGTTGTGGAAATAACAATATTTTCACAGTCTTTATCTTTCCGCTGACATTATGTCGATGACTAATATTAATTTGATATGGTTCAGAATATTTGACTCAGCATTATTAGTGCTTATTCCCGAATGACATAATTTTGTAAAAGTAAAAAAAAATTATCAAAGTCCGGAAAGCCGTTTTCGTAATGCATCATCTTTACTCAATTTTGACTGGAGATACCCGCCCGATATGATTATCTCAACTCTAATACTCATCCGATTTTCGTTTCACTATAATATTTTATAGTGAAACTGTTATACTCTTGCAAAGCTCTAGTTTACTATCATACATCAACCAAAACGTCAATCATTTTGTGACATTCTGAACAAAACCTTTTTGTCCATAAATAGAGTTCAATATTCGGTACGATGAAGGTAAGCTAGAATACCTACTAGTCATCTACGAGTCCGTTGCAAAAGATAATTATAATATTTTCGAGAAAGTTGACAATAGAGGCATGCGTTGATAACCGTCTGCGGCCCGCATAAGTTCATTGGAATCTACTTGCGACAGAATGTTATTTAAAAAATGTTTACGGTAAAGACCAAACTGAAAATTATTGCTTTATTTACTTATTACATTATACATGACCTTATTTTCGTTTTGATCTCCTGTTTATTGATAATCCTGAATAATGTCTAAGTTTGTAATCTTTTGCTCCATTTTAAAGGTTTTATCCACAGAACATTATAAGAGGGGTTAGAAATGCAAAGTAGGCGTGGAACGTGTCGCCACAGGTTATGCAATGATTTGCATAACACCATAAGGCGCGCGGCGTGGTGCGAGCGAGAGGGCATGAGTAATTGTAGCAGCGTGAGCAGGAAAACAAGTGGCGACAGCCGTCTCCGAAGCAAAAGCGCTACTTTGCATTTCTAACCCCTCTTATAATGTTCTGTGGGTTTATCGTTGTCACGGTACTTGCGAGTTTTAAACTGAAGTAAATGCATTAAGCAAACGTTAACAAAAAAGTTTTTATGTAAACAAAACAATAAACTTACAGAACTTAAGTAGCACTTTAATATCGTACTGTACCGGAGGCAAAATTATATCATGACGTTGACATGAGGTTACGTTAAAATCTTTCCGTCTGCAATACGTCCAAATCCGTACCTGGGCCGGACGGTGCAGTCTGAAAAAAAGTTTTTTCACTAACTGAAGCATTAATCCGGCTGGGTATTAGTTTACCCGCTTTTACTTGCGCCTATGTATGCAAAGTGCGCATGTGTGCTCTACGCCGTGCAACTTTGTGCACAGAGCGAACTGAACACAGAGGCAACGGGTATCGTTTTAAAAGTTCCGTTTCGACAGTACAAAATTAACTTCTTTAATAACGTTTTTTTGGGAGAGTCGAATTTTTCGTGGATGACTATTGTTTGGTAGTTTCATATTTGACTTTAGTTTTGTTGTGATAAGTGAGCAACATACCGAAGGATATGGTTAGACGTACGCCGGCATAATTTCATTTAATGACACTGTGAAAGGAAAACCAAAGTTCCTAAATTAAAAAGCTCTTCCAGTAGTGCTGTTTTTGAATCGTGAGATTCACAATCGTATTCGAATCATACATAATCTCCACAGTAATTTTGTCATTTTCTACTGCTGATTTGAATGTGTGACTTTCAAAAATCGCTCACTACTACTGCAGAGCTCAGGTTTGGCAAATTCAAATTAAACCGTCGGTTCCCTCAATTCGTCACCTAAGAAACAAAAAAAGATGTAGAGCAACTAACAAATAACAAAGCATCAAATAGATACTATTGTATCGTGCATATTCTTTCACACACAACATTTCCCTCTATTAGAGGGGCTAAGATTAAGAGAGGGCCACTAAAAGATCATCCTCTAACTAAAGATCAACTCCCTAATAAGTGTACCAAAGCACAAAATCAATACAACTACAACTTTCATACCACTTTTTTTTTAAATAACTTTCTCTGTATCTTTTTCATTACTCTACCCGATCCAGCGGCTCATGCCGTACTTCTCGAGCTGGACGGCGTCCACTCACACACACATACACACACATTACATAGCTTTACAGTACATAGGTACATTACCACCCCCCGTATCATTTGAGCCTCTACCATAAGGTTTTAATAACCATTGTATTTGGGTACGATCGAAATGAGTGTTTGGGAATGCTTGCAAGTTGACTGGAAACTATGTTTTTCTGAAAAGGATGGTTCTGGGTTTTAATTAGTTGTTTTTATTTGAGTATTGAAAAATGCATGCATTTATTATGTGGTGGTTTATCTTTAGACCGCATAATCATGACGCATTGGGATATTCCTAATTTCATGGTTTCCTCTTAAGTATGTACGCGGCAAGTACATATCGCTGGGTGAATACAACAACGGCACAACTCAAAAATTGGCAGTTTTGAGTTAGCACCGTATTCTGGTTCTACATCGCATACTTTATCTTGTGCAATATAGACCTGACTCGATATTTCACTGAATCAAGAGATAGATGGTAGTTGTGCCACTACTCCACTAAATAAAATTGTTATTTTGTGTTATGCAACAATGACCCTTTTGAGTCAAAAAGTTTAATTAAAATTATTCCCGTCTGCAAAAACTACCCCTGTTATATTCTGTAAACCACAATGTGAAGGTTTGTGATTTCAAAGTAGGTCCTCCCTACTTCCAACTCTTCAGGGAATCATAACATCTCTTCTCTTTTAAAGTTTTGACTTATGATCATCTATCAATCTGCTTTTTGTACCATGGCTTTCTAGTATAGATAGAAGACTGATCTTGTATGAAGTTCCAGATCAGAAGATTAAAACAATGTGATAGTGTAATTTTGTGGAAAAGAGCGTAGCTATGTAAGCGTGAGGCTCTATTACTGCTTTCGTATGGTTTCTTCGTAAATATATAGCTTTGGTAAATCATCTGATTCCTGCATATTCAATATTACCTTTATGCTTTTAAAATTCAGTTTTCTTTTCCTCTTACCTCTTCTTGTCTTATCATTCATCTTTCATCCCAAATGACTGATGTCAGGATGTCTCAATTTATTTCCTCTGAGATAATTTGGGAAAACTTCAACAGATCTTTTCATTGGCTTTCCCCAGATGAAAATATCTGACGACGTATTCATCCAATTGCAAACGAAGGTATTCAACCTGAACATAGGGATCAAGGCAGACACATGAACAGTGACGATAGAACTAGTCCATCATTGTGAGCTATGGAAACAGCTACTGGTTGGTGTTTTAGATAACATCAGAAATGAAGTAGTAACGTCTGAGTACTAAAGCAAATAACGCAGCCCTGAAAATTAGCAAGCTGAAGTGGCAATAGGCTTGTTATATCTGCTGAAGAACTGGCAACTGATAAGGAGTATGTGTTCTAGAACAGAAGCTACAAACTAGCGTGGTTATTTTATAATTAAATAGTATGGGACGACCACCGGCCAACTGGCCTGACTACTTAAAATGGGTAGCTGGTAAGAAGACCGAAGATAGAGGTTGATAATTGTTTTACACATCGTTCTTGATTTAAGCAGTACTAAAAGATCTATTGAGATCAACATGTGATTGGGCTCACGAGTAATTTCTTGATCTGGCTCTTATCATCGAACTCGACTACTGGTGAAACGGAGATGTTCTGAGGTTTCAGAATATCTCTGACTACCCCTCGGGGAATATAGTCGTGAGCATATGCTTATGTGTTGTGTATCTGATCTGATAGGATCTCATCAGACAACTTCCGCCAATTCAGTAACAGATCAAATTTCCTTTTCCTCATTGCTTTGTAAATTCCCATTTCTTCCGTCTCTTGTCTAATGCCATAATTGTGTTTTATTTTGGGTACTAATTACTATCACATTTCTTCATGTTTTCTCAATAATTATCTGGCATAAATCTAAATCGTACCAAAAAGTTAATGCAAAACTGGCATAACTCGGAACCCCCATATTTATGGCCCTATAAATAAAAAAATTGAAGTATATAAATAAAATTCTCAACTGTTATAGATTACTGATATAACACAGATATACAAAAGGCAAACATCAACAATCTAACCCTTACGGTGTAGTAACTACAGACAAATTTGTTCGCGCGCACTCTCTCGCGCCAACTTTAATGACATTTTTCTCAAAATCAACTTTTTTGACTTGTGCCGTTGTTGTATTCACACAGCGATATATTTATAGTTGTAGGATATTATGTTAATGTGCTTTATAACTGTTTTACCAAATAAATAAATTATATTTACAAACTTAAAATAAACATAAACTTTTATGTATCTTAGAATTGGTATTCTGAAAAATTTCATCAGGACAGAATTTCGGTACTTACTAGTGAAATATGGATGTTATAAGTTTTCAGAATATGTCTGACTACATGTATTCTGAAAAATAAAAAAACAGAGAGAGTACAAAACTCTCAGTCCAATTTATGAGAATCATAGAGTCGTTTAAATTGTCATTTAAATTGTCGAAGACATCGATATACAGCATATTAGTGCTGCTCATCACTATGGGACTCATATCGAAATATGTAGCTAATAAATCATTTCTTCCTTACAAAATTTCAAACCTATTATTTTCAATCCAAATATAATCATTATACAGGGTCCTTCTTGACCATCACCATCAAACTTAACAACTTTCTCTATCCAAAATCTAAAACGAATAAATAATCAGCTGTCCCATACTACACATTTGGGAGGAGTAGGTTTGCAGTTTTGCATGGAACAGTTTGATGGTCTGATCATCCCGTGAAAAACCGTCAGCATATTAAAAAGGACCTGCATTATCTATACCAACGTTAATAAATGTGTAAAGATAATTAGAAATTCTTAACAGACACTAATAAGTGAAAACTAGGTTCTTATACCCTTATCATCATCGCTATTAGCGGTAAGCGCATTTCACGCATGCGCCCGCATAAAAGCAGAACACCGTAAGTTAAAAGAAATAAGAACTTATTTACCGACGTAATCTTTCCGACCTATTTTCGTAATAATGTTTATAGCGAATAGAATTACTTATTTATCCTGTTTTGTCGATAACTTGTAGTGTTAATCTACCTAATGAAGTAATTTAATTAAACCCCGAAGATCGTTTGTACAATAATATACCTAATCGATTACTGAAGATCATTAATTTATTAAGTAAATGTAAATAGCGGCTCTCTAATTGATTTTATGAACTCGTCCTTGCACTAAAAGAAGTAAAACAAAATTTTCGATATCTCAGGTACATCGCAGACCACAGACTTGAAATATTCATAAATGATATGTTTTTTTAAATACAGCCTAAATTTTAATCTAAACTAAGCCGTATGTTTTTATGAATCGGTTGGTTAGGACATTGCAGGCCGAATCACCTAATTGTCGTTAAGCCACGTTAAGCCGTTGGTCCCGGCTACTATCTCTCGTGGTAGTAGTCGTTACACAAAACCACTTCAGAGGCCGTAAGGCGGACTGAAAAAACTCTGACTCCAGGGCTTGCTGCCCACACGATAGGAAGAAGATGAGTCAGTCAAAATCCAAATCGTTTCAGTAGTTTTTATATGATGCGTGCACAAACAAACAAACATACAATAATTCTTAAAATGGTCCATTACGAATCTATCCTAAACGCCGCGCCCCCGATAATATTTTAAAAAAAGTCTTTAATGATATATCCACGTCAAGTTTAAAAATGTATCACATGTATTTAGAAGATAGTATTTCATTCTTGCTACAGCATCAGTATTTTGGCGGTAAAACAAGATAATACTTGTACTTTATAACGGTAAAGTCAAAAATCTAGTTCCAAACACAAAGATGTTCGGAACATTGGCAAGTAAGGCAACAATGAAGGGAAGAAACTAAAAAAAAACAATACTCCGACCCCTCAATGAACGTCTTGGCAGGGACTTTACCATAGACTTTTGGATCTTTCAGAATTGACAAGTCGAAATTGCAGACCCTTGAATTTGCAGAAATTGGACTAAAGCCTACAAATGCATTTGTTTATTGCTTATTAATTATCGTTCAGACCACCACCATATTGTGAGAGTACATAATGGTTTCGTATTCGATCAGACTGGCACATGACCATGTGGTTTTTAGGGAAAAAAGGGAGTTAAAAAGGGATTCTTATGCCCACCAGTGAGTTGATTTGATTGATTGAAAGTCCTTTGTTCTTAGTCTTCTTCTTCAATTAAAATTTTCATAAATACATTTTTTCTCATTCATTGAGAAGTTACCGACACTGTTGCAAATCAACACTCATTCCTCAATTCGTCTTCAATTAAAACCAGTGTCGTCTCTATACATTCATAACACCTCATCAACATCGTTTAAGCTGGTTTCACACGGGAATCGAATGATTCCTTGAGGGTAAGAGCAAGGGGGACCCAACCGCACTTGTGGAAGACACATTTACTGAGATTAACAAATAAACCAACAACAGTCTTTAACATATTTTTGTGCGAAAACGTTGCAGAGACTTCACATTTTCTATGTAACTTTAGGACATTATAACACCTAACCTATTGGAAAAATACAGGGTCCAACTTAATATGCTGACAGTTTTTTAAGAGGATGATCAGACCATCAAACTGAAAACCTTTCTCTATGGGACTAACATCAGAATCGCGAAAAAGAAATCAGCTGTCCCATACATTTGGCTCGAGTAGCTTTACAGTTTTGTATGGACCACCTGATTTTCTTTTTGCGATTTCGATGTTGGTGCCATAGAGAAAGTGGTTCAGTTTGATGGTCTGATCATCCCCTTAAAAAAGTGTCAGCACATTAGGAAGGACCCTGTATATTCAGAATAAGTTAAGAGTTTTTACGAAGCGTGTTGAAAAATAACCAGTAGCCTACCTAACTAATTCCTTTATTTTTGTAATTAAAAGTCTGCAACAAGTTTCATTTTGAATTCCCGTTACCAGAGAGTCAAAGTCTAAAATTTTTAAGAAAGTCCAACTTCCTTAAGATACTTTAATTAGGTACGTTCCATTTTGCAGACTTTTGCTTTTGAAAAAATCTTTTTGCAAAAAAAAAAGCACAACTGCTTCGATCAAACAATGAAGCCAAGACGTTTGCCTTCAGGTAGCAAGATGCAACGTCTTAAGAAAATACGGGACAATAGGACTGTTTCTTTCTTGCAATTTATATTCAACTTGAATAGTTTAAAGTTCAAAATCGAATAGCACGAATTTATTTGTTAAGTATTCAACCACTACTGACCTTATAAATCTGTTAAAAGAAAATGTGCTTTATTCTGATCGCAGTAGAGTCGACGTTAAATTTTAGTCATTGTTCGCTAAAATATACGGGTAATAGAAAAAGCAGAAACAGCTGATTTCCAGTAACGGTTCTTACAAAACAGGCTATTCTCAAGCAAAAAAAGGGCGCGAAAAGTATACCTTGTAGCTATAGTGTAAAAAAGGTATCGATAAATCGGTGAACTAGATTTTAACAAATTTTAACAAACCTGGTTTGTTTTAAGAAGAGAGAAGTTTATTCCGAATGCGTAAATCAGCGCTGCATACAAACGAAATCTTGTGATATTATCAATACTAAACAATTAAAGTCAATGGACATTTTGCAGAAACAATCTAGAAACAAATCTCTATGCTTGTATCTTGTCCGATTTTCGTTAAGATACAGTGTCAATGCTATGATTAATTTATAATTAATTAAAGCACTGTAACTTTAATACTATACGTTTTAATGAAAAACTGACAAGATACAAGCATAGAGATTACTTTCTAGATTGTTTCTGAAAAATTGCACTGATTTTAGTTGGTTAGTATTGAAAATATAACCAGTTTGCATGGAGCGCATCAACAGTAATATACCCTTAATATGATGTTGCAATTGAGATAGGACATTTATTCAAAATCATTCGTATTCTAGAAAAGGTATTGTCTTGTCGTACAAAATGAAAGCGTGTAAGTAAGTATTTAGTCATCAGCCCGCATGTGCTTCATATGGGGCAGACATAAACGTTAACTGCTTACAAATAACAGTACGAAACCGTGCTAGATCTTATCTTTATTTTGACCGATTTCCAAATAAAACAACCGGAAAGTCTAAGGGTACAAAAATATTAAAGGGTATATTACCGTTGGCGCGCTCCATATAAACCAAGTCTGATTTTATTTTCAATACTAACCAATTAAAGTCAATGAAATATGGCAGAAACAATCTAGAAACTAATGTCTCGCTTGTATGTTGATTTTCGTTAAAATGTGTAGTTTTAAAGTTACAGTGCCTTTCCATACAAATCTTAAAGTAATCCTAGTTTTAGCACTGTATATCTTAACGAAAATCGGACAACATACAAGCATTGAGATTTGTTTCTAGATTTTTTCTGCAAAATTTATCAAAACAAAACATACGTTGTTTTTTATTGGATGGTACAGTCAGCAGCAAAAAGATGTTGGAATTATAAGTACTAAAGTGTATACATCTTTTCGTCGCTGACTATCCATTGAATTTAGAATCTTCCATCTCTACTCTACCAACACTACAACATCACATCTGTTTTCGAGCGACAATATTTTATCGAATTCAAAGATATCGTAATGTATAACATCTGAAGACACTTATCGACACTCTCTGTAATAATTACACATTTAAAATATGACTAAGTACATGACTAATTACTTACTAACTTTTATTAGTCAGGATAAAATATCGACTTTACCAACATAAGGAAATTATACAGAATCCTATTATCATTGTAAGGAATTTTCCCTTTCGATGATTCGTGAAATTCCATATTCGAATCGTGTAAAATTGTTCTTTACACTCAGTTGATTTTAGCTAAGTTTTTATATCCAGTACCACATAATAATTAATCAATTTTACGCCTATCACATTTAAACTGCACAGTGGTGATATTGCGCGTCCGCGGCGGCCAAAAAGACATCTAATTATTTAGACACTTCATTTACTTACTCAATTAGTAAGGCTGCAATCTCGCTACAAGTGCCAATTAAAAAATAATAGAGGCTCCCAGTGTGCAAGAGAGAGGTACGAGTGCCTCTCTTTCGTGAAAGTGGCTTAGAGATGATCCTCGATTGATATTTTGAGTGGTTTATGATATTTGTCAGGTGAACATGTTTTAAATCTTTACTTTTACGAAACCTTCATTTTTAAGGAATACGTTATGAAAACTTAACCTTTAACCAGGCTTTTGGTTTTTAAAATTATCCTATCGAAGATATTTGGCTCTGCATTATTTCCTAAGTGGAAATCCTGATATGTGCCTCTGCATTAATTATGTAGGTAGACGAATTGAATTTAAACCGTAAAGCCACATAAAACTAGCAACAAACTTGAACTAACGTCACTTGCAGAAACGTGAAAAACCAAATTAGCCTGAATGCGAACCCGTAAGTAATTAGCCTCGCGAGACTCTCGATTCGCTAACTCGCTCTCGTAAGCGAACCGAAGCGAAGATAGCGATGCGATGCAAGCGGAGTGAGCGAAAATGGCTAATCAAATCCTTTCCCGCTCTCGACGGGTTTCAAGGGCTTTTTATTCTCATTGTGCCGTGAAGTGTCACACTCTAGTGTAGATAGGTAGACGTCTGCCTACATAGGGCGTTGATTTGAACACTTCACTCAGAACCATCTCTGCTGTTGACGTTTATAATTTTTTCTAATTTTCACCGTGTGATCAGATTATAGAAAGAACAGATATTCCAATTTCTTTCATGTCCATTAAAAGCTTTGTTTCTGTTAGATACTATTACGAATCGATATTGGTACCTATATGATCGATTAAACCTACGACTTTTCATATCTTCATATCAATTTAAACCCGTACTTTCCTTTCGTAAGAGTATGTTGAGTGTTATTTTGGTTTGAGAGTTAAGGAAAGAGTTATTACATAGCATTCCACTAACGTTGTATTTTCCTTTTTACAGGGAGTTCTACTACATCCAGATGGAGAAGTACGCGCGACAGGCAATCAGTGAGGGAGCTAAGGCAGCTGAAGACCTACACGTGGCAGGAGACTCTGAACTGTACAGAGTACTCAATCTTCATTACAACAGAAACAACCACATTGAGGTAAGGACCTTGACATATCATCAGTCCCATAAAAATGGAACGAGATCATGCCTCACTTTGTAACACACAACATAAATGCAATAAAGATATTGAGTATTGCTGGAGTCAAGTAAGACTTCTTTCAATAAAAGCCAGCTTGTAATATGTAGTATCTAAAAGAAAATGCATTTATTTCCAGGTTCCTCCTAACTTCAGATACGTGGTTGAGCAGACTCTCCGAGAGTTCTACCGCGCTATCCAAGGCGGTAAGGACACGGAGCAGAGCTGGAAGAAGTCCATCTACAAGGTGATCTCGCGACTCGATGACCCCGTGCCGGAGTACTTCAAGTCGCCGAACTTCCTTGAACAGTTGGAGTGAGCGCACGACGCGACGCACACAAACTTTCGGCATAATTAAATTTAAAAAAAACATTGGACGATTGTTTCGCACACCAAAATTTTACGACACTCGCATTTAGGCCTTCAGATTCAAAATTATTGATAAAAAAAAGTTAAATTAAATTATTAAAAAAGTTTTGAATTTGTACGTTGGACGTCGAGTGGCGTGGCTCGGTCACGCCACACCCCGCGCTCTACTAGGAAATTCATTAGGTTATACGAGTAAGAGAAAATTTAAGTCACCTAGAATTTTATTTCTGCACATAATATATTTCGCTATATATAATTATTATTATATTATTATTAAGTATTATCTTAAATGGTTTTTATAGTTGTGTATATCTTAAAATCATTTATTGATTTATTCTTTAAGGAAAAAAACGATTAATATATTAACTGCTTAAGTTTTGAACATTTTGTTGTTTTTATTTTGTTTCTCCTTTGTTTCCTTGTCCTTTGGCGCATAATTCAGTTGTTTTGTTCCCATAGTGTTTATCTTGGTTGGCCAGCCTAGCGCGGCCGAAAATTGTCAACCTTTACCTCCACATAATTATTTTAGGAATAATTAACGTTAACCATAGACATTAGTACAATAGAGCAGGGTTATTTTTCGATCCACAAACAAAGATATTATAGATTATTTTTATACTGATAGCCGGTTTTATGTTCGTGCAGGTGATTTTTCAATAGAATAATGGATGCAGACAAAAAATTCCAAAATAATTAAACATCTTTATTTCACAATTACTGTAAACATCCTTAGTTGAATTTTTAAATATTTCGGCAAAGTTCGGATCGCACATTCAGTTGGTCCGGGATATCCGGTCATAGGGTTAAGTTTATTTGTTAGATAAAACCACTATTTTCCGAAATTATGCGTGGGCCCCAATAAAAGCTAACTTCGTGCGAGTGCGGAGCGTCTCACCATTTTTCTGAGTTCCAGTTAACTATACACTTTTCTATTCAAAGAATTATATAATTTGAAGAATTTCTCACAAAACAGTTGTTTTCATCAATTTATAAATTTGCAACAGACACAAATATAATAAATTGAATGAATGATTTTCTGCCAATTTGGTTAAGTTCACAATTTTCTGAGACAGACCCACAGTGCAGACGCGCGCTCCGCAAGCGGTCGTCTCGCAGCGGCTCAATTATTATCACATTACATATTCAATCACATCCAATACATGAAGGCAACAATCACCAGGTAGAAAAACAGATCCAATGTACAAAAACCTGTTACTAAATTCAAATTTTCAAATTTTTGGCAACAGTTATAACCACAAACGCACTGGGCCACCTCGTCCGAACAGAAGTGCCTTCAAAAATGTTGATTTTTTACGAAAGACGTAAATAAGAAATTAATAGAAAAGGGCCCTCAATAGAACCAGCCGCTGCGCCGCCGCGAGACGTCCGCGCATCGCCCGCCTCGCGCACACGCAGTTCGCCGTACGAACGATCAATATACATACACACTTACTATTATACTATAGAAGAATAATTAGTTTGATTCGTAGATATATGTAGCGCGGAGAGCTCGACACTTCTTCTCGAACGACCAGCATCCGTATATCGTAAGCTAATTTTGACTCATGAACGTGCTAGGTTCGTATTCGTGTGGTTAGAGTCTTTCGGAAGACGGGTCGAGTGGAACCGTATATCTCGATGTATTTGTTATAACATGTAGTCGCCGGCCGTCACCCCCGCCACGCGGTAACACCTTCAGTTCACATCCTCAGTTTAACAGGAGATAACATTATCATTTCGCTTCTCAAATAGATATAAAAACGATAAGATAGACAGTTGTACAGAGATGTATAGCAACGTGTACATAATACTATAGTTTTAATACAGAAGAGATGATAATCGAGTAAACAAACTATCTTAGCGCTAAAGGTATTAATTAAGTCACAATAGTAAAACGGAATATTGCTAATTGATTTGCGGAATTGTACAAAACATTATGCCATCTTGAGTTTCGAGTATAGTAACCGCGCAGGGCGGACGGCCGGCTCTAGCTAAGCAACTATAAGCATTCTTCATTTGATATTACACGTTTGTTATCGTTTCATTTGTAACCATTTGAACTATTACAATAATATTATAAGATTACCTCAGTTTAGGATGGACCAGGCGTCGACTGGTGTGCTTAAAGTAGCGTTCAGGTTAGGTGACGAGAGAGATACGGAACCTTTTTAAAGACATTGACACATAGAATAAACACGCAGCCTCCCCCCGATTCGGCTTGCCGGTTTTAATTTCGGAATTATTCCCAGCCATCTTCGTATCGCAGTTCGAATTTAAATTTTGATCGAGCGGGTATGGAGGTGGTCATCTGGCCATGCCAGTACAGCCACACTCACTCATAGCAATAGCCCGGGTTAAGTTTACACGATTCGCGTCGGTTCACGCAAGTATGTACGCAGTCGCCGCAGGGCTTATTCAAGATCGAGCATCGTTCCATGTTACGTTACGATCGTGTTGTGTTACGTTACATGTTATTTGTTTCGTTCGTACCATAGCCATTGACATTTTAGAGCTGAAATATACTTCTGTTTGGGAATACAATTAATCACTGAAACTTTCGTTACCTCCTTAGTGTTCAAACAACATATTGATTGATACCACAACAACTTGAATAGAATTGAAAAACGGAATTGATTTCGTGTATAGCCAAGCTGTACATAGATGTATTAAAACATAATCATTATAGATCATTACAATTCATAAAACAATCAACGCAGTAGTTGAATTTTGTAGCTCTCAAGTTTCGGCTCTAAAATGTCAACCATCCACGAGTATTTAATTCCTTGTATAGTACCTAAGTAATGAATCCGTTATTCCGATCTCTCCATAGATTTCTTCATAATTATCTAATAGAAGTGTTAAAGCAGGCTACACAACACATATTACAATAGAAATGTATTCATTTCCCTTCAACAGTATTCAACCGACATGCCGTAATTTGCATATACATACTTGGAGCCGTTAAATTGTTTTAATTATATTTTCAGGAAAAGTAAAAACCAGCATTAAAATAATTTAATTTTAAGAAATATGTTTGTCCGGATTTTTTACTTGAGTAACTCACTGTGCAACAGCTACAAGACCACAATGGATATAATTACGCGATCAAGCCGATTTTAAAATTGATTCGATCTTTCGGTTATTTCTAAGTTATCGGTTGACAATTTTTTCTAAATTAATGTAAAGACTCAAGTTGAAAACATCGAAATATTTAGTCCACAGTGATCATGGGGGCTATCCCACAGAAAAAGTACAAAATTCGGTGTTGACTCTAAATCTCATGTTTGTATGTAATAATTATGTATGTAGATGTATTTAAAATTGCCCTTTCGGCGGAGTCAGTTCTCATTGTGTTGAAATTTTTTATCTAGATAATAGTTTATTTACGTTTCATGAAAATTGTATCTAATGTTTTTGCTTTACATTTTTAGTATTTTCGAATCCGTCTACGAAATGTTTGGATTTATCAATGTAAAATTTAATATGTAATTATTTTCAAAATTACTTATAAATAAAAGAAAACAATATAATGTAGAACGAATTTGGTTTCACGTTTGGGTATTATGGTTCCTAAATTTTCGAAATTGTAATAGACTCTATTGTATGTAGCATTTCATTTTTGGAAATTAGAAAAACATTTAGATGTACCAAATAGCTGTATCAACTTTTCTATACGAGAAAAATTTCAATAAGGGAAATGCTGAAAATTAGGTAGTTACGATATAAGTATCATTCTTTTATTATCTGATAAAAATGACAAAATTGAGCACGGATATACTATTAGGATGTCTTGAAACAAATACTGCCGATGCTTATCTGTTATCAGTAATATTAAGTATTAAGCACGAACGCCCAATATTTTGAATAATGTCAACAGTTGTACAGTTATGACAAAATTCACCAACAAAATAAGTCCCAGGTGATCGTAAGAAAAACGTTCGTAATTTTGTATCCAAAAGTATCATATAACAGAAAATATTTTCAATATCCTTGTGGTCTTCATTCGTAAAGCGATTCACGTTCATTTCGTGATCTTGAGTGTTTTTATTGTACGTATTGATACGTTAAGTTTCATTGAGTTTTGGTGAGCTACAGTCCATTATTGTGGCGCCTTTTCGTATAATATTATATTTGAAAACTACGGCGAGTGGACGCGGACACCGGTGATAAAATTAGTTACAAAATTAAAAAAAGAAACGAAAGTATTTAGTAGAGTGACTCCAGATCTAGTGTCCATACTTTATGTAACCGAACCACTGTGCGGTCGACAGAATGGGCATTAGATCGCGTCACAATTGAAATTCGTCTAGTGTTTAGGCATTTTTTCGGCATCCTCGCATTTCGGCTAAGTGAAAAGGGTCTGCGTCCGCTTGTTTTGATATTTTAGTACAAATTTCATGATGTTAAGGTTACGAGGCTCAAAGCTTTTCTTTTGCGGCGCCCCCGCCCCCGCCCCTCCCTCGCTCTGACGATATAATGAGTCGTGTATAAAATTTTATTCAAAAAGAGTATTTTTGTATTGAATATTTCTAAAGTTGGTGTAAAGATCAAAATTTCATAAATTATAGCGATGACAAAATGGACGTTAGGTAAATTTAGAATGTCATGCGTTTTTTGTATTTAATTTTAAGAATAGTGTCGGATATTAAACTTTTAGGAGCATTAACCATTTGTAAATAAAAAGTTGATCGGTGCAGTTTAGGGGCGACGGTGAGGGCAGCCGGTTATATAGATAAAAAAATATATAAATAACTCAAAGATGTTTATATGGTTCTGGATGTAAAAAAAAAGATAAATTTAATGGCAATTTTAAGGTGAAAAGTGAAAAAAATATTGTAAAGGAATCCTCGGTATTTGTCTTGAATGGCTGCTAGCGGGTCACTATTGTAATCTGTGGGCCTCAGACAAATTGTACCTAATGTCAAGAAACTAAACCTAACCTAACTACGCATTAATTATTACGGTTCTTAATAATACAACAATACTTATACATTAATATAATATCACATTGTCATATTGCTTATAATTTTCCGAGCGTGTGTCTTTGTCAGTGAATGTTTTAGAATCTAACCACTGTTCGGTGTATTAGACATTTAAAGTGGAATCTATTGTGGAAGGAAAAATTGTATCTAAATTGATCTAGCGGCGTACTTGCCGGTAGATTATTGCAAATTGCGTTCGTATATTGGAAAATAAATTGGCGGTTCTAAAAATATATTGATCAAAATTAAATGAAAATTAATCGATTGAGTAAAGAAATATGGTGAAACATTAGTTTGTATTCTCTAGCATTGTCAACATGGAGACTTGTTCATACCAGTGAAGGATGTTTCTTCGTGAATATAACGAGTAATAAAGCTAAGCTTTTATTTGAATGTTGTCTTTTATTTGTTGCCTTCCTTTATATTCCCTTATTCCTTTACTAGCTTGCGCCTGCGACTTTCGAAGGTGGACTTTGGAAGGGGAGGTGGATTTTCGAAGAATCTTTAGTGCACCCTACATTCTTTGTACTTAGAATATACATACCAAATGTCTTGTTTCTATCTTAAGGCTATATTACTGTTGGCGCACTCCATACAAACGAAGTCTGGTGATATTTTCAATACTAACCAATTAAAATCAATGAAATTTTGCAGAAACAATCTAGAAACAAATCTCTATGCTTGTTTCGTGTCAGATTTTCCTTAAAATGTATAGCTTTAAAGTTACAGTACCTCAAAGATTTTCATACAAATCTTAAATTAATCCTAGCATTGAAACTGTATATTTTAACGATAATCTGACACGATACAAGCATAGAGATTTGTTTCTAGATTGAGTGATTGAGTTTAATTAGTTAGTATTGAAAATATCACCAGGCTTCGATTGTATGCAGCGCGTAATTTACTCATTCGGAATAAACTTCTCTTAAGCGGATTAGGCTAGTCATTCAGTCACGGAACTTTTATAAGTATAGATAAACAATTGCTAAATGTGAGCATTGTTACAACAATATTCTTAGACCTTTGAATAAATAAAATGTTAGTTATAATCAATGGGGTGGACGCATATCTATCCGCGGCGAACAAAGCGCAAAAGGAGGCGAATGAAACGAATCGTCCGATTCGCCGCGGATAAGTGTGCGAGGTGTCATAGAATTTCATACAAAGTATTCTAAAATTCGATTCTTTCACCTCCTTGGGCTCGTTCGCCGCGAATAAATATTCACCCGTCTTTACACAGAAAGTTGGTAGGTAACCCAGAAAGTCAGATTTTCGTTAAAACATACAGTTTCAATTCTAGGATCAATTTACGATTTGTATGGAAATCTTCACTGTAACATTGAAACTAAATATAGGTACATTTTGAACGAAAATACTTCATGCAAAAATAGAGATTAATTTCTAGATTGTTTCTGAAAATTTTCATTGATTGGTTAGTAGTAATCTTAGAATCTATTTGTAAGTAGGTACAAATCAACATTGATACCTAGTCTATACAACGTGTTAATGAATTAGCGCAAAACCTCATACCTACACCCCAACTGATTTATGACAAAATAATTAGATTGAAACCATAATTTAATTTTGCATATGGATATTGATATAAACTAGTCTCTTGTATGAGGGTCCTTAAGTTTATTATTCGTTAGCAAATGCGCCATAACACACATTCTGTGAAAGTTTCAACTGTCTAGCTATTACGGTTCAAAAGTTACAGCCTTAAATATGTAGGACAGACTGATAGACGGACGGACGGACAACATAGGTTTAGTAATAGCACAGAATACTATAAGGGTCCCGTTTTCACTTTATTACACCCTTTTGGGTAGGGAACCCTAAAAAAGAAATTTTTTCGACATCTTGAGAGTAAAAGAGATGCCGCAAGGAGCAAGTACGACAAATCCTTATTTAAATATTTGCTGATTATTAGAATAGTGTAATTATATACTTTAAAATATTTAATCAACATTTGGAAAAAAGAAATAAACGCCATCTGTTGATTAATACGATAACTAGGTAGGTACCTACTCTATTAAGAAAACAGTGCGCTTGAAGTCTTATATCTCTATACAATGGTTCTACGATATTCTCACAGATGGCGTAGTCACATGAAATCACGATATTTTTTTATTTGATTTTGCAATAGTCTAGTTTATTAATGACAATGTTCAATCTTTAATTTAGACATTTAGTAGTCCATTTAAACAGCAAAATATGGCTATAACAAAGTTCTGAATACCTAGGTACTTACCTACCTTTTGAAATAAATACTCACCTATTTTTTTTAAACCATTTTTACGACCTAGGTAGTAGGTTGTAGAAGGTTAATAGGTTGTTTACATTCTTAACCATGTTAATATCCTCCTCAAATCACCCCAGCCAACTTGATGCTAATTCTTTCAAGTTATTTCCAACTGATTTAACTTACACCCCCATCTTCACACGATAAAGATATTTAAATTAACCCGATTTCCACTTAAATGGCTTAGTACAGCAGAAATTGAGCTGATTGTGAACGTAGGACCTAATAGAAGTCTGAATTGGCACTTGAATTAATAAGTACTTAACCAAGTAGGGTTGTGCAATGGGTAATCAAGGCAAGACATTGAAGCGTGACACAACTTGGCTTTATACAACGTGTTAACGAATTAACGCAAAACTAAAGAGAAAAAACGCAAAAAGAAAGTAGTTTGTTTAGAATCGAGAGTAGAATCGAATTATCATGGTAATTTTTTTTTCAAATTATTAAATTCTCAACCCACCGCTCGGGCACTGAGAGGGCCCTTACTACCAAAACAAGATTTTTAAAATGTATCCATGAGCACGTTAGCGCTTTCATTCATTGCTGAAATGATAACAAATCATTTTTGCCGTAAAAATTAAAATGCGAATAACTTTAAATTTTAAATAATGAAATTATTGAAATTATTGTTTCAATCCAATTATTTTATTATAAATCAGTTGGGGTGTATGAGGTTTTGCGCTTATTCATTAACACGTTGTAGTTTTAGACTAGGATGCAATGGCAAAATTTAAATAATGCCTATACTTCATTCCAAATAAGCACGATATTTTCCGATTCCTATTTCGCTTTCTGGCCAATTCTGATTACCAAATATAATTAATTTATTGGATACATCGCTGGGTGAATACAACAACGGCACAAGTCAAAAAAGTTGATTTTGAGAAAAATGACATTAAAGTTGGCGCGAGAGAGTGCGCGCGAACCAATTCGCCTGTAGCTACTACACAGTAAGGGTTAGATTGTTGATGTTTGCCTTTTGTATATCTGTGTTATATCAGTAATCTATAACAGTTGAGAATTTTATTTATATACTTCAATTTTTTTATTTATAGGGTCATAAATATGGGGGTTCCGAGTTATGCCAGTTTTGCATTAACTTTTTGGTACGATTTAGATTTATGCCAGATAATTATTGAGAAAAAATGAAGAAATGTGATAGTAATTAGTACCCAAAATAAAACACAATTATGGCATTAGAGAAGAGACGGAAGAAATGGGAATTTACAAAGCAATGAGGAAAAGGAAATTTGATCTGTTACTGAATTGGCGGAAGTTGTCTGATGAGATCCTTTCAGATCAGATACACAACGCATAAGCATATGCTCACGACTATATTCCCCGAGGGGTAGGCAGAGATATTCTGAAACCTCAGAACATCCACGTTTCACCAGTAGTACCGAAACTCGGACAGAGTTTCGGGACAGACACAACGAGTTCGATGATAAGAGCCAGACCAAGAAATTACTCGTGAGCCCAATCACATGTTGATCTCAATAGATCTTTTAGTACTGCTTAAATCAAGAACGATGTGTTGAACAATTATTAATCTCTATCTTCGGTTTTCTTACCAGCTACCCATTTTACGTAGTCAGGCCAGTTGGCCGGTGGTCATCCCATACTATTTAATTATAAAATAACCACGCTAGTTTGTAGCTTCTGTTCTAGAACACATACTCCTTATCAGTTGCCAGTTCTTCAGCAGATATAACAAGCCTATTGCCACTTCAGCTTGCTAATTTTCAGGGCTGCGTTATTTGCTTTAGTTCTCAGACGTTACTACTTCATTTCTGATGTTATCTCTTAGAAAAACACCAACCAGTAGCTGTTTCCATAGCTCACACTGATGGACTAGTTATATCGTCACTGTTCATGTGTCTGCCTTGATCCCTATGTTCAGGTTGAATACCTTCGTTTGCAATTGGATGAATACGTCGTCAGATATTTTCATCTGGGGAAAGCCAATGAAAAGATCTGTTGAAGTTTTCCCAAATTATCTCAGAGGAAATAAATGGAGACATCCTGACATCAGTCATTTGGGATGAAAGATGAATGATAAGACAAGAAGAGGTAAGAGGAAAAGAAAACTGAATTTTAAAAGCATAAAGGTAATATGGAATATGCAGGAATCAGATGATTTACCAAAGCTATATATTTACGAAGTAACCATACGAAAGCAGTAATAGAGCCTCACGCTTACATAGCTACGCTTTTTTCCACAAAATTACACTATCACATTGTTTTAATCTTCTGATCTGGAACTTCATACAACAGATCAGTCTTCTATCTATACTAGAAAGCCATGGTACAAAAAGCAGATTGGTAGATGATCATAAGTCAAAACTTTATAGGAGAAGAGATGTTATGATTCCCTGAAGAGTTGGAAGTAGGGAGGACCTACTTTGACATTTGTGATGCCCTTCACATTGTGGTTTAAAGAATATAACAACTTTTTGACTCAAAAGTGTCATTGTTGCATAACACAAAATAACAATTTTATTTAGTGTAGTAGTGGCACAACTACCATCTATCTCTTGATTCAGTGAAATATCGAGTCAGGTCTATATTGCGCAAGATAAAGTATGCGATGTAGAACCAGAATACGGTGCTAACTCAAAACTGCCAATTTTTGAGTTGTGCCGTTGTTGTATTCACCCAGCGACATATAGGGTCCTTCTTAATATGCTGACACTTTTTCAAGGGGATGATCAGACCATCAAACTGAACAACTTTCTATATGGGACCAATGTCGAAATCACGAAAAAAAAACCGCCGCTCCATAGTAAACTGAAATCTTACTCGACCCAATTGTATGGGACAGCTGTTTTTTTTTCTCGATTTCGAAATTGATATAAAGTGGTTCAGTTTGATGCAGCATATTAAGTTGGACCCTGTATACTATCCGACATTATCTTGGACGTTACTAAAGCTGTTCTAAGAATAGGTGAGAGGAAGTGTTTCAAATCTCGCCTGGGATAGCCAGACTTAGGATTTTTGGATGTGTGTCCGGGTAAATTAGATGGTGTCCGGCCTGTACGGCTTTTGTTAGGCTTCTTACATTCGACCAGTCTACTGAGCTTTTAAAGCAGGTAATGGAAACCAAAAATATGGTAACGAAAAATATGAATTGTTTTTGTTTCACTTACTTAGTTTATTTAGTTAGTAAAGTTTTGTTTTTTTTAATTTTGTTTTCCAATTAGCAAGTTAGTAATGAATGATTCATAATAAAGAAGACTAATTCATGCAAAATTATACTGTTATTTAATTAGAATTAATGAAGATTTAATGGTAAATGATCGAAAATGCCTAGTTTTGCACAAAAATGTTTTAGTCATATTAATAAAAACTAAATCATTAAGATAAACAAAAAACCCGACTGCATAAAAAACTATTAACTGAAAAGAGAAAAACAAGCTCTATAATCACTAATCAGCTATAACAACTTTGTTTCAGCAAATATAATTTGATTGTTATTAGGTAGGTATCGCAAACGGGGACAAAGAATTTAGTGATTATAGAGCTTGTTTTTCTCTTTTCAGTTAATAGTTTTTTATGCAGTCGGGTTGAAATAATATACCCTATGACACGCTCACGATTTTTAAAAATCCAATGTCACCTCATACATAAAATCCATCAAGCCGTTTAGGCTGTAGGCCGTGCCAAAGAAATAGACATACAATCATACATACATACATACATACGCTCGAAAAACATAACCCCTTCTTCTGGCACAGTCGGGTAAAAAGACAAAAAATCCTCAATAATTTAAGGCTTAAACATGTTTAAATATGATGCTATCACTGTAATTAGGATGATCAGCGTGAGAGACAGAGCGTTCACTAAATATGTTTCAGCCGAAACACTTCTAGGTGCAAGGTGGGCTAGGACCAGGCTGGCATTACAATAGATGGAATGGAATTAGTGTAAGTCAGAAAAGCATCTAAAATTAATCATCTTTTAATAACCACTTAAAGTTTACATACAAAACAGTTTAGGAATATCACATTAAATTATTTGTCTTAAGGTAGGTACATTGTACCTATTGAGAATTATCGACTTCTCTTAAAGCTAGTTCTGTAGCTCTGAAATACCCATCAACATTAACTTCATATGTGCCTTGGTCTCCGCACTCTTCGTCTGAAGTTCTTCCGCTTTCCGTTCAAAAGCCTTTATTCTCACATCTAAATATTTATTAGCTTCATCTATTGTGAACTCCAAATAGTGATTCAAGCCAATGTTAAACAATAAACTTGATGTATCAGGTACCGACGCTTCCATAAAAAAATTGCATCCTAAATTTACTTGTGTTTTGAATCCATCGGGATGTATTTTCTTATCCGTGATAACTTTTAATGTGTGTTTTTGTTGAATTAGGTCGGATATTTCTGCGTTGACTTGCTGTAGTCTCAGATCTAACTGTCGTAGGTCTTCTTTGAGAACATCATTTATGAAATTCTCGTATTTTGCCACCGTTTCTGCGATGTTTACCCGAGACATTGTTTGTAGTAAATATTGAAATGCAACTGTATTTGAATTTCTACTGGTCCAAACGTACGTTAACAAGAATTTTAAAACAGTTTTTCACATTTTAAAAGCAAGAAAATGCTTTGATTTTATGTTTTTAAAGTAATAACGATCAAAACAAAAATTAAAATAACCTCAAATTAACAAATAATATATATCATAGTCATATTGACATGACAATGACATTAGTGGAGCATTTCCAAATGTTGGTTTGATTCATTATTTATTTGATGTGATGATTTCTTTTAAAATCTAACTTCGCACTAAACTAAACGCACCTCCAATGTGTATTTAGCGTTTCGTCCGATCTTGTGTCTTATAAGCCTTGTCTCTTGCACATATTTTTAGCAGACATTAGACAAAAACACGATACAAATGGCCACACAATTTTGATGCACGATCATTATTTTAAAATAACCTCCGAGAGATGTGACTCGAGCGGCAGTTTTGGTTCAAACCAAGATGGCGGACGACGAAAAGTGAAGCATCGTGTTGTATTCTTCGTAGCAAGAGACACGGCTTTCCATCGTCCACGGAAACCATCAAATATCCGTTAGTTGTGGCCACGCCCATTTGTATCGTGTTAAGTTTTTAATATGTTTATAACATTTAAATATTTGCACACTTAAAAATTAAGAAGCTTACTTTATGAATGTAACACGGAAGCAGCGCCATCTGTCCACATGTGTACGTACTTCGTAAACTTGCCCCTTGTAAATAATTTAGTAACGTTGATCCCTTGTACTTATTAAAGTAATTTCAAAGACGTATAGATGGCGCTGTCTTCTATTTCTGGTCAGGTTGGTTACCCTGTTACCCCAGTGTACTTTAGTTCATTATTATTAGACTCTAGCAGATGGCGTTGATTTCCAATTTTATTATGGGTATCATTTTAACGGTTAGCAAAGAATTCGTACTTTTGTGAGCAGAAAAATATATTCGGTTAGCCAAAATGGCTAGTTGGTTAGCAACTCATGGCCAGCAAAGAGCAAACGTTTCCGAATCAGTCGGCAATTAATGATATACTGGACAGCTCTAAAATGTATTGTATAGCCAATTAAATACAGTAGCTGCATTGAGTGAACCACTTGTGAACCACGATTAATCAAATATTAGAAAGCACTCAGAGGTTAAGCAGAATATAAAATTTTGTCCAGCAAATATAATTACTTACTTAGCTAAAAAGTCTCAGTAACCTAACCCAATGAAGTCGGATGTTCTGAGTCCGTTCCGGGCAGACATAGGATGTAATGTAAGTGGACTTTAGTGGACTCCCGTCAGAACCAGAACTCTCACGGCCTTTGCTGCACTCGCATACTACCTCCTCATGAGCTTCTGGCTCCGCCTTTTTGAAATACACTCTAGTGGTAGTACAGACAAGACTGTGAGGAAGTAGTTTGCTCTGAGTCGGTTCTAGGACAGACTCTAACCTAACTCAATGATGTGGAATGCTCTGATTCGTTTCCGGGACAGATTTTCACCCCTAAACCATAATATGCATTTTGCAGCCCGACTGTTTATTAAGCAGACATAATATTACAAGTTGGCTGCACATTCGTTAAATCGTTGACCATTTTTAAGATTGTTTGCAAAACAAGGATTACAGCCAGATTTTCATTTATTGCCAGCAAAATCTTTGTATGCTGTCCAAATGTTTTAACGGCAGATTTTTGTTCTCTAACCTAATTTAATAACGGCAAACCATTTAATTGCTTCCCTTTTATTATTCATTCATGAGAATAAAGATTGTTCCATTATTAATGGTTTTTGTCCATTTAAGGATCAGGAGTGCGATTTTTGAAACTCATTCGCTGAACTCTGCAGTTGAAAATGTCCAAATTACTATAGAGATATGCATCTTTCTACTACTGATTTGACTTTCAAAAATCGCACTCTAGCCCCCCTAGACAAAGTATTTTCGTTTAGCGTTAACGACAGTAGAAAACATAAAATTGTATGGAATTGACGTATGGTAACGAAAGCAAACGTCAAAACGTTTCGAACGCTAATGTCAAATCCATACATTCTGTCATTTTCTACTAGCGTCAACACCAATAGAATGTCACTTTGTCTAGGGCCCCTGAAGTATGATTTTTGAAAGTCAAATCAGCAGTAGAAAGATGCATATCTCCATAGTAATATTGACATTTTCAACTGCTGAGTTCAAAGAGTTTCAAAATTCGCAGTCTTGTCGCCAAGGGAAAAAGGAAAGTACACAAATCAACGATCACCAGAACCGTTTATTTGACAAGAATATTTGTATTTACAACACTTTCTCAGTTTTAACAACACAACCAACTTTCGTTTTACAGAACATTTCAAAAATAAACCACAATTTAATTGTAAAAATAAAAATAGGCAGGTACACAACAAAATAATTTTATTTCAGAATTATTATCATTAGGTAAGTAATAATCAAATTGTTATTAAAATGTCTACCGAAGTTGTACGAAAATGATATTTAACTAACTTACTTACATTTCCAATAGAACCTGCTGCTGCCTAGGTAGATACCATAAATAATTACCCCACAAACTTAATATAAAAATTTAACAATGATCATGGAATCGTAGGTATGCGTTTGTAGGGTTCTGTACCAAAAAGGTGCCAATGCTAACAGAGGGGCCATATAAGATACCTACTTTTTTTAAAGTGTGGTTAAGACCATTGAACTATTATGTTAGTACTACATACTAGAAATAACACTGCACGTCACAACACTGTCCCATTCTACTACGCTTTCTTAATAAATCGCCATCTCTTTCACCTGCCTGCGTTCGTTGTACTCTCATAAGGCGCACGACGCCGACGTTCGTTTGTCATGTTAGTTCTAGTATGTACTTATAGCACATAATAGTTTAATGGGTAATCCTCCTTTTTTTTTAATTCGGCTGATCCCATTTTAATAACTGTCGTTGCAATTCAAAAGACAAAAAAAAATGTTAATTCTAAAATTTTATGTTGTTTTGCTTCAAAATAGCCTGCACTTTCAAACCCAAATCACCATTTTACTTCCTCTTAAATCTATCTTATTAATTAAAAATTGTTTAATTCGATGACTATACTACTGTGATGGACTCTCGCTTAAAATTTAAATGTGCAGTTAATGACTTCTAAGTTATTACACAGAAGAGAAAAATGTTTTATTTCTAAACACTTTTACCACTCACAAGTTGCAATTTTTACGGAGAAACCCAAAATTAATTAACTGTTAGGTACTGCAAAATAATGTGTTCCTATGGTATGGTAATAAATAATATATTGTTATGGAAAAATAAACAGTGGATAATTTTCTGTATAGGTTACTTAGAATTTTCTGTCAAATGTCATTACTTAGAATTTTCTGTCAAATGTCGAATGTTCAAATAATCGAATTTGAAAATTTTGATAGTCTAGTCTAGTTAAAACTCCCATAGAAAAACGATCGGCTGATCCGCACTTTTGTATGGAAGGGTCAACAAAAATCTCGTTTTTCGACTCATGTTCCAAGGGAAAGTGGTTTTGTTTCGATGTATTTTTAAAGCCGTTTTAATTAAGTACCCAAAAAACGGATCGGTTTAAAAATAAGGGGGAACTAGGTACCTATAATTTTTTTTTACAATTTAGTTAGGTTAGGTTAGGTTAGGTAACCTTATTTTGCGAAAGTTAACTACTCTAGAGTGGTCAAAGTATTATCTTTATATTAATAACAAGTTTGTGACAAAAGCACCAGAATTAATGGACGATTTGTTACAAGTAGATGTTTCAAAAGAAAACAGCTAAGAACTTTGGCTTTTAAACATTTTTAATTTTTGCGTAAAATTATACAAAAACTACTATTGGACTTTATAAGTAGATTTCTACTATATTCGGACGTTTGTGAAGATATTCTTAAATCACGTGATGCCTCAGTATAATGGAAGATACAATTTTTAAATATCTAATTAAAATTTATCATAAATAAATGACAATTTTATTCTATCTTACCTCTAATTACAAGATCTTAGAAGTTACTAGGATTCATTCACGATTTATAACTATAAAATAGAATAGGTAAAGTTTTTCAAGTCCGAAAACTAAAGATTCTAACTAGTTTCTATGTAAGGGCCCAATCACATAAGCGATTCTCGGGAGTGGGCGAGAAGTTGCCGCGACATGTTTTTCTGTGTAGGAAACATTGACCTTAATACTAGAGACTCAAAAGTCTCAGATCCAAAATCATAGGAAATTATTGTCCTGATTGACACAATATGCATGATTCAATACGTTGTATTTGATTAATAAACTTAGTCGTATTTAGTATGTTTTCGGTCAGCTAGTTGGTAAAAGAGCTCATTAGGAGCTCTTTTAATTATTTATCTGTCATAAAGGGTCCTTCTTAAAATGCTGCCGGTTTTTTTAAGAGTATGATCAGACCATCAAACTCAATAACTTTCTATATGGGACCAACACCGAAATAGCTAAAAGAAATCAGCTGTTTCATACAAATCTGCAACCCTACTCGAACCTCGACCCAAATGAATGGGACAGCAGATTTTTTTGTTGTAATTTCGTTGTTGGTGCCAAATAGAAAGTTGTTCATGGTCATCCTATTAAACAACCGTCAGCATATTAATATATTAATGGTCGAGAAAGCAGAAAAATATCTCGCGACGACATCAATGCCCCTAGGGTTCCGTTAATCACTGTACGGTACCCTAAAATAGATTAATAGCGAATTCGTAAGATTTTAAGTTTCCACCTACTTCTAGTAACGAAAATAATTTAAATCACATCAATCTTGTTCTAGCCAATTTTTTTTTCTGTACACTACTCTGTCTCTACTTTAGATTAAACAAAACGAGGAAGATGTGACTGTCAATTTCACTTACCGCACTGTAATACACATACCTGACTGTCTTCTAACTTTGTATAAAATACACCATATACATTTTTATTCAACGCAAAAAAGATGCATATTCCTCGTTTTTGATTTATCTAAGGTACCTACTAACTTAAACCTATAATTTTATAGCCATTTGGCTGTGTAGAAGCTAAGTAAAGTTTCAGAAAAATAGTCAAAATGGTGATCTTACACATTATTAAACCCATTTAACCACCTTGACCATATTCTCATCTATTAGTGAAATAGACAATTCAATTACATTTTTATGATTAAATAACTATTTTTAGTTAACTTAAATCAGACTTAGTTAAAAGTAGACATGAAAGGTAACAAATGTGTATTTTATATACCGCGCGCAACAAAAGCTGACAAAAAGTTTAACTATTTTTTATTAGGTCGGTCGAATCGAATTATCGAAATTCGAAATGTCTAAAAATGTTATCTTTAATTTCGCGCGGTATACATTACACAAACAAAAATTAATTCGGTCACACTTACCCTATAACAAGTTCCCAAATATACCTTTAGATAAGAACCATTATAACTTTACATAGGTACAAAATATTTACAAAGTGAAGAATTACCATTTATTTAAAAGACAATACTATAAAGTTTTTCAAATCTACACCATAAAATTATAATGCAAAAATATTGGATAATAGATTTTTATACGTTTCTAATAATTGTAAAGAGGTTAATTATTAATATTTTTGGGACGAATATTATTGACGGTTAAGAATTCATCACTGGACATTAATTTTATACATTACTAAAGTGGAATAGTCACTGGTGAATAGGAAAATAAAAGCTAATTCTAAATTTAACTTATTTCTTTTCGTGACTAGCAATCTTGTAAGTTGAAGTCAAATAAAAATTAGCACTATTTCGTTACAATGATGTGTGTTACACAGACTGAGAGATAATAGATAGCCGGGTTCGTAAAATGGTATGGAACTAAACTAGACTCATTATTATATTCTTTTTTTTCTCTACAGGTTCCATTTTTACATTAGATGCAACAAAACATCGCAAATCACACGGCCTGCAAGCAGCCTGTTTTGTTGAATTTTTAACAGTAACGCAGACACTTGACTCTCGCGAGAACTTCTCGGCGAGAACCTTCAAGGAAAATTACTACGGCTTATGACGCCACGAGAACAATGACGGGCATCCAAACTCTCGTTCTCGGCTGTTCTCGGCAAGAATGAAGTGCCCGCATAATGAATGAACAGTAGAAACATGCATGTATTTAGGTTTTGTTTTCGGATTCGTTGACGGACAGTTTCGGTTATCTATTCGCTCTGAGCCTGTGGTTAATAAGATATCTTAAATATTTCTCTTACTGTAATTTTAATTAACTCAAATAGATAACAACGATTTTTTTTTAAATCCAGTGAGATCAAATCAAATCATGAAATTAACAATCACTATCACATTATATTTATGTAATCGACCAACACGTCGGACATTTTAATATGAAATACAACTTGGATGGAATGAACAATATTGTAATTTGTATGATTTTTTATGGTAGGTACGTTATAATAGCTAAAGTGCTACGGTTTGAAATACGTTTAGTGAAAATTTAACAAGTGAATAACATTAAAAAAAAATCAAATTGTGGAATTCTACAAAAATCTACACATTATTTTAATACTAGATCCCCACGGAAAATATGCTTTTCTTCTGTAGTCAATGGTATGTCATTGAATTTGACTTTCCATAGATAATAGATTTGCGAATCAGCGTTAAGTCTATCCTACATTCTGGCCGAAAACAGACGAGAATGGCCGAGAACGAAAGTGTGGGGTGCTATAGACGTGCGGTGAAAATGACCATAATTGGCTATTTGACAATTGTAACGGTAAAATATTTATAATTTATAATATTTATAATATTTCAAAAACTGAAACGCGGGCGGCCATGATTGAGCATAGTGTGACGTCACATTTCAAACAATAAAACGTCATGTGTGTTGAAGCGTCGTAGTTAGCTTTGCTTTGTTTATTGAAATGTGACGTCACACTGTCAAGTGTTACATGATCGGCTGTTTTCGCGCGAATCTCAACTACTGAATGTAAAATATTGTTTTTTCGAATAAATAACGTTTTTTTAAGAAAAAGATAATTGAAAGAAGTATAAGATAAACCTACGTATATTTTAAAATATCTTTCCGAATACTGGCAAATAGCCAATTGTTTTAGTTTATTTCTCACAAAGTTCCATTCATTGTTTATTTCGTCGTAAGCACAGAATAGGTAATAGTAATATAGTTCTACACATCGTCAGTCAAGAAGTCGATCGTCGGTTGTGTGTCTATACGGGACTTTAAATTGTCCTAAATAAGCAATAAGGACTGACAGCGCAACAATCATAGACTATTATTTATAAATGGAACGTCACGGTTCGAGCTTCATACAAAGTGAATGGAACCATGTGAAGTATAGTATAGAACCCAAATATAACCACATGAAATGTTTTTAAATACCGCTTAGCTAAACTAATGTTAATAACTATCCATAAAGTAATTTGAAATACGGTTTAATAGGGACTGATATTTTGCGATCATCTACACGAGTTTTACACGAGCATATTTTTAAAATCCCATATGTTTTTTTTTTAATTTTACCCATATTAAGTACCTATTTGATCAAAAGATATTTTTAGCAGTTTTTAGCAAGTTTTCGCTCGAAATGCGAGAATAACGACTTTTAAGACATAAATCCAGAAAATTAAAAAAAAAACCAAATAAATCAATTCTTTCTATGAACGAACTCAAAATCTTTACAAGTTTATCATCAAGTAAACGAAAAAAAATGTTGTGATCTTCACATCACATAGGTTACTTTAAATTTGTATGGAGTATCAAAACGATCACACTACCATGGTTAAGAAGACCATTAGGGATACAATATTGGACCATTCTAACCTGGCTGAATGGGCAGGGTGGGGCGGACCCGTGATAGCTCCGCCCGACGCCTGCGTCCTGCTATCTACCAACCTTCATCGAACTTTGAACCTCAAATGCACTTTTAGGTGCGGTTTATAAAGAAGAGACGTGTGGCGGTGGCGGATAGCCAAAGTAACACAATTATAAATCTTATAGTACGTAGCATAGCGTCGTTTGGAGAATTACGCCCGCGCCTCAGGCGACGTCACCTGGAGGTGCGGGCGCGATTCTCCTTTACGACAAAAACGACGTTATGCTACGTATTATAAGGTTTATATTGTGTTACTTATATTATCCGCCACCGCCACACGTCTCTTCTGTATAAACCGTGGCTTAGGGTGGACATATGTGTCCGCGGCGATGGAGCCGAAGGAGGCGAATGAAACTAAGTTTACTTTTAATTCTTCTAATGATTCGTCCGTTTCGCCGCGGATAAGTGTGCGAGGTATCATTCATACAAAGAATTCCAAAATTCGATTCTTTCGCCTCCTTCAGGTCGTTCGCCGCGGATAAATATGCGTCCACCTTAATACAACTACTTATATACTCGCGTCGTTGCAAAGTTAAAACAAATCTTCGTTAACGCTAACTTTTCGAGAAAAACTAAAAAAAAAACGAATAAATGTAGACTAGGCTTCAGATATTTTTAACAAAGTAAGAATGAAATTGCCTCAATCAATGAAATAATACAATATACAAAAAGGAGTTTTTGCAAACGACAGCAATTCCAAATATCTTTTTCTGGAAAATTGCACATAGGAGATTTTAAATTTGCAGCGACGATATTAAATTCGCTGTTTATATATTAAGCCTACTTACTAGTATGTTTTAGCGTCATAATTTTTTATTATTCAAAAAACACTTCTGTTATCCAGTTCCTATTTATCACCATCATTATCAGCCTGACTTCGTCCACTGCTAAACTAAGGGTAACACCACACATTTCTAAGACTCGGCCTCTCTCGTCGTATCTTCGTTTAGTATCCGTATTTGCCAAGTCAAACTGCTTGACGTGGACCTTAGACCATTTAACTAGGGACCAGGAATTTTTGAAAGTCATACGTTCAAATCAGCAAAAGAAAATATCAAAATTACTATGGAGATTATGCATTTTTCTACTGCTGATTTACGTGTGACTTTCAAAAATACCACTCCAGCCTCGCGTTAGCATTCCCCTCTGCCAAGGTACAAGACCAACTGATAATGTGCAATTACATACAATTTTATACCTATAATTGCTGAAAATTAGCTTCAAACGTCAACTTCAACTTTTTTCATTATTATTAACAATTAAAATTCGAATCTAATGTAATGGCATAAAATCCAAAGTTGGCTGATCATTGAACATGCTACCACGTCCCCCGCAAAAAGTGACAAAAAAGTTAGTAGAATTATACCTACGCGTAACTCGTCCATAGTTAAATGGTCTAATACACATTGTGTGTTTGCTAAAAAACTACAATGATTGCGATAATTTTACATAGACGGATTCAGTATAGTTAGAGGGATCGTTGACATACGCTATTTTCTATTTCACAATAAAATATTTCCAGAAGTATGTTTCCTCATACTATAGTCCCATGAAAGGTTTTATGATACCAGTTTTTTAAATAACTTACTACAATATCATACAACCATATTTTAACATTTTTATCAATGAAGCTGGCACAAAAAATCATTAACCTCTTAAAAAACAAAATTAAAAAAAATTTCAAACATAAGGTACTCTGTCACGTGGTCTTCAATACACATAGGTACATAGCTATATCTATACAGATCTTACGCTACGGTAGTCCACACATATGCCGCGGAGTCACTGTCACTTCACAGGCTGGGAATCGAAGCCGCATTCAGGGATCGCCACCGCGTTCAACCGTTGTCGAAGTTGACGCAGGTTCGGTGGGATCGAGCGCCGTCTGAAAAAGGAAAATTTTGTGGTTTTTAATAGTTATCGTTATAGAGATGGTTGGAGAGAGGGGCGTCCCTTGCACAGCAGTCAAACACTGAACAGCTTGCCAACATATTTTTTTGCAAGAGCATATGCTCACGACTATATTCCCCGAGGAGTTTGTCTGAGTCTTCAGAATATCTCCTGAGTGTCACACAGTATTTCACACCCTAAAAAGCCTAAACTCTATTTTACTTTGACTGAGCGAGATATAAAGCTCAACGCAAACTTTATCGTCCGCGAAAAATTATTTTGGAGATTTTAAATACCATACATACATTCATACAATACGCACATACGTAATATAAACTTACAACAATAATCCCTTTCGTAGTAGCCAGAAACTTGTATATGCTCACGACTATATTCCCCGAGGGGGTAGTCAGAGATATTCTGAAACCTCAGAACATCCACTATTCACCAGTAGTACCGAAACTTTGTCCAGTGTGACGGGGGGTGAGCCCGTCGCCACATAATGGACAGTGGGTCGCTCATGATAGGGTACTCTATTTATTGATATGGGGGCTTCTAACCCTGAGGTTATGTCAGCTCTTAGTCTTTATAAGTATTACTTAAACTTAGCTTTAAAGTCCTAAAATGAAACGTAATTATGAAAGTTATATTTTCATTTTTACTTTACCATCCTACACACTGAGAAAAAAATGCTACGTATACGTAGCCCGTCGCAGCTTATACGTAGCCCGTCGCAGCTTATACGTAGCCCGTCGCAGCTTACATGTAGCTTACGACGCGATACTGATTATGATCTATCTCACAATGAAGCTTCATTATGAAGTACGAGACAACCTAAATACTGATGCAACACTCGTAATCAGTATCGCGTCGTAAGCTACGTGGTACATAAGCTGCGACGGGCTACGTATACGTAGCTATTTTTTCTCAGTGCATGTTGGTGTAATGGCTACGACGCCTGACTGCCAAACCAGGGTTCGAATTCCGGTTCGATCATGGATGTTGTATGTTTGTGCCGTTGTTTTATGGTTTTGTAGCCAGAACAATCAACAACAAATGGACAAATATAATAACCAAATGGAAAGGTCCAGTAGGAAAGAGAAAGCAAGGTAGATCGTTAGAACGGTGGGATGACGAGATGAAAAACACAGCCGGACCGAACTGGATATCAATGGCGCAAGATAGAAAAAGCTGGCGATTGATAGAGGACTTCACCCAAAGAGGGGTCTTAACGAAAAATAAAAAAATCATTTTCCTAATATCATTTATGCATTAATTTTTTCTAAACGAGAAAATACTTATTGTTATTATAAGGTTATTATTAGAGATCGGACATTCGGATGCATATTTACCTAAACTACATTTTTGGCTAAGAAATTATGGAAGCGGCTTCTTAGAATTTTCTTTTTTAAATAAATCCTGTACTTATGCCTGTTTTTGGTAAATTAAATCCCGGGATGTCAGGAAGTTTGGAAATGCATAAATACTCGGATGCATAGTATGGAAGCGACTTCTTAAAATTATTAAATGAAGAATAAAAATAAAAATGTCGATACAAAAGTGCACTCCATAATAGCCAACACCTCAACTTTAGGTAAATATGCATCCGATTATGTGATCTCTAGTTATTATAGTGCCTATCATTGACATAACTATAATAATTAAAAAAAAAATGGATTTAACTTGTACTATACTATAATATACATAACCAACCCATGGACGATGTACTTTAAAAACTGAAATAATTAAATATATATTTTTTTTAATTCTTTGTACCGCGTAAATCGATAAAAGCAAACAAAAATGTCACCTATAATTTTATATTTTTTTTTCGCATGTATAACTCATGTTAAGGATAATAAAAAGGCTTTTTTTTAATTATTATTATGTATGGTTTCCATAATAAGTAAATAAAATGTACACATACATATATCTTTAGCAACCCTCGCGGAATAGTAGAGGGCAATTTTATTTATTTTTATAATAAAAATTCTAGTTCTAAACGGATAATTAAGTTCTGACCGTTTCCTCAGCTTAGAAGAAAATAACATTAATAAAGCATTCAGCGTCTGTCAAGATATTAAAAATAGTACGTCTAAGTGATGCAAAGACATTATATTTATAATAGGACGTGCATGCGAGTCCCGTTTTACAACATTTTGCTAAGCATAAGTTATGTCTATTTGTTTTTCTTTTTAAAGAAAAAACAGGGCATGTGCGAGTCGGTCTCTTGTTGTGAGGGAACCCTAGTAAATTGTGTGAAATGTTAGTAATAAATATGTGGTCAGATAGCAACCGAAGATCATTTTACACTGGTGATAGTTTTTTGGGCATAGAAAAAAAAACTATCCAAGTTAATGCCAGCCTGATAGTTTTCCCGCCATCTACATATTGCTGAGTAAATAATACGTTTCGATTGATTGATTGAAAATAAGTTAATTCTAAAAGGTTTTGGTTACTTTTTCATGAACATTTAGAGTCAATTAGCTCAGATGCGAGCCAGGCCATAAGTTTTTAACAAAACATGTTAGTTTTTTATAGTACTATAATTATACAATACTTTGATTGGTGGCCATTTAAATTAGTCTATACTTCATTCCAAATAAGGACGACGTGACTTTCCGATTCCTATTTATCTTTCTGGCCAATTTTGATTACCAAATGTTATTAATATATTGGATACATATACTATCCGACACATCTTGGACGTTACTAAAGCTGTTTTAAGAATAAGTGAGAGGAAGTGCTTCAAATCTCTGTTTCTGTAAAGCAAAATAGCCTTAAAATTTCGTTGCTACTTTGAATAGTATAGTTTTTTTATTGCATCCGTTTTATGTAAGTCAATCCACGGTAATCCAGTAATCCGTCCTCCGGTCGGTGTACAAACAAACGTGAAAATATCAAATCTGAGAATTTAATATTTTATTCGTTTATATTACAGTTTAGAGCAGTTGTTTTACCAAGTTTTCGTTTAGCTGATGGACGGACGTAAAAGCAACGACGTGGACCATTCGCATAAAGAACCCTAACAACAATAAATTACAGTTGCCATATTTCAATGTCAACTATGTGAAAAGGATGTGTGTAATCGAATAAAAAGTACTTCGAGCATTTATTGGCACTTATTACTAACTTTATTGTTGACGTACCTATGTTTTTAATGTTCGAAGATCCTCAAACTAAAGAATAAAATTAGGTTATCAGTCAGACAACAGACCCAATCTGGATGTGCTACCTTCAATGCTTTGCCATGATTGGCTGATTTTTTCGCGCCCTTTTCACTGCTATCCGACTTTGCACCCTATGATCACTAAATGACTTCGGGTTTTGTCGGAGGACTGCAAAAAACGAAGAATGACGAGCTTAATTATTTTCCTGGTACCCGTATAAGTATGATACGTAGGTCATTTTGCTCAAAGGTCATTCAGATACGAAAGGACCTGATCCCACTAAACTTTTTTATTTATTTATAAATTAATAGTCTTTAGCACTGTATTTCTAAATTCAATGTCAAGTAGTTTGTGGGAGTATCTATCCCAATCTCAAAGATTGTTTTTTGCACAAAAACACAGTTTATAAAAGATGTCTGAGCCTCCTGGCAAGCTCAAGCGTGAACCGCGCGAACACAACGCCATTGACACAGCCGCTCGCGGTAAAAGTCGAAATTTTAAAACCAAAACGAACATAATAAGCCGTGCCGACTAATTAACTGGCTAGGTAATTACACTAGTCGGCTGCCACATATCTACGCAATATCCTGTTTCTAGTACAGTAACCAGCTAACAAGTTAAATAAAAAATAGGTGGGGGTGAGGGGAATGCGCAGTAGCGGTTTTGCCTACAAATGTTAGTCTGCGCAGTAAAGATATTGCTATTCAGCAGTACTTTGCCGGTCATTATATCATAAGATTACATTTTTTTTTAAATTGTTTTAAAAACTAATAATATTTACGTTTCACTAGTAGTACCGGTAGTAATTCGGTATGTCATGTTTTTTGTTGTTTGGAGGGTTGAATCGAGAACCATTTCGAGATAATTGTCACAATAACAATATTTTCTATGTCAGAGATTTTAAAATGAAAGTATTACAGATATTTTTAATAAAATAACGTCGCTGTAAACTCATTGGTAAACTAAAAATATCTGGCCTTTAAGAAAAAAAAAATATTCGCAATTTGACATCCGATGCTGTCGTTTCTGTTTCAAGTATAGAGTTAGAAAGAGAAGGTAGGTGATTTTTATTTTATTTAAATTAAGCAAAAGTTCTCCATTGAGTTCGAATGATTTTCTCGCGACCAATTTTACAATTTAGATAAGATAACAGTTAAAAGCTTTATGTTTATTGATAAACTACTCGATGAATTGCAAAAAAAATTTAAATGGTTTCTTAAAATGATGTCTTCTATCCGTAAAAATATAAAGACAAAAAAAAATTTGACATACTCTGTGGTAGTACCGAAACTCTGTCAAACGTGTAGTTATTATAATGGACAGTGGGTACAATAAATGCAACGAAATGAATAAATTGACCGGGTCTGATAGCTGTAAGGTCCGCAAATATAATACAATATTTAAAAATAAAACCGGTCAAGTGCGAGTCGGGCTACTCGCACACTGAGGGTTCCGTACGACACCACCACACAATATAACATATTAACTTACAAAATAATGTTATTCTCCGGGACCTTTAGCGCGAGACCGACTCACACTTGGACGACTTTGACGTTATTTTATTAAAAATATCTGTAATCCTTTCATTTTAAAATCTCTGACTTAGATTATGAGACAATTATTTCGAAACGGTTTTCGATTCAGCCTTCCAAAAAATAACTTGACATACCGAATTGAATCTGCATCTGAAATTCAATTAATCATAAGAACAAAAGAAGGCGAAAGCTAGTAAAACAAAATAAACCATTAATCTCTTAATATCGGTCAATATGCCAATGTAACTTGGTGGCACAGGCCAAGCTTGTGGAACTTGACTCTTACAGTATAAAAAGAAAACAATTATGACTTGGCCCTGCAACAATGCTGCAAACCTGTTCTCTGACAGGGTCGCATTCTGCATCAAGTTTAATGAATTAAAAGCTTTTAATATTATGAATATACGAATAAGCTTAGGATAACAAGATTATTAGTCATTTTGATAGTACGGAGCTTCGCGTAACATCGACAATAATATAATCTTTTAAGAAGGGTAACTGGACAAAGAGAGAGAGAGCGAAAGAGGGAGAGAGAACTAGACGGGATGGCCGAGTTTCAATTTGGCAGGTAAAGCAAGATTGCCAAGTATTTATTTAATATCTTTTAGGGTCAATTCCCACCAGCATGATTTATCTACAGGCGCGCGATGCGCCTTCGCTGCATAGAAAATAACCTGTTCCCGCGCTTTTCCGAGAACGAAAGTCGCGGTTGCCGCGACATGTAGTATGGAAAAAAGCCGAGTCGCGCGCAAGTAGAGAAATCATGCTAGACGTGCAGAAGAGCAGTCGCGAGGCGCCGCACGGGCTCTCTCTGAGTTTCCTACTCAGTGTGACCGTTTGTGGTATTTTCAGGACTAAATTGATATAATTTAGGCCCTGTTAAATTTATGTAATTTTATTTTTAGTACAAAATGTGTGAATCGGAGATAGGAGGAGATGAGACATACTAATTAATTATTTTTGCGTTTAATCGAGATGTCGATCAATTTCAATTTAATTTTTAAAATATTTTAATCGGAGTTCTCTAAATACAACGGTTGTGAGAAAATCTATCAAACTCCATGAAACCTTTGCATCGATAAAAAAATACCGGTCTTCTCTTTCTAACTACTATTCCTATCTCTATGGCAGATACTGCAAACCGTAGAAATAGAACGAAATTTTTTCTTGGTCTATGTCTAAGTACTATCAAAAGTATGTCAAATAGGGGATCGGACTGCATAAAATATATTTTAGTTTTATCTTCTTAGTAAAAAAAACGTTTGAAAATAACGCTAAACTCTCATTTTCTGTGATTATTTAGCTTGAATACTATTTTTAATAAACGGATGAAGTATAAAAGTAATGAAATGTTGTTGACGTCACTTGTGGGTATCTAGTACAATTTTTCATACAAAGCGCACGTTTTGACATTCTTTTAAGAGTTGCTAATTTGACTAGTTGTCCGCTCCCCTATATGTTTACCATGTTTACATGGCCATATTAAATTTACCATGGAGTTTACAATTCGACGAGTGACGTTATAGGTACGTTTTAATGAAAACCGACATTATTTTATTTAAAATATCTGTAAATTCATTTTAAAATCTCTAACAAAGAAAATAATATTGTTATTGATACAAAAGAATTATATCGAAAACTTGACATACCGAAATCCGTCCTCAAACCAATTTGCAAGCACAGAAGGCTTTAAAAAAAAATTGTTAGCTGTAGCAAACTTTTTGTCCACCCCGATGGAGAATACGGACGTGAGTTTATGTAAGTATGGAAGCAAGATGGAAGCATCTGAAAATGTCCTATCGGAATTGAATATATCCATTATGATTCATACAGTTTCAAAACATTCGTTCTAATTAGAAACGTGAAATAACTTCAGTAATACGTACATCCAAATTATAACATTCAACAACTGAAATGATCGTTTAAAACACATTTGTACATTATTACTAATTCTGTTTACAAATTAGAGTAGGTGCATAAGTTATGAATTGAAACCTATTTACATTACGGACGTACCTGTTTAATCGATTTCTACAACTCATCAAACTGAACAACTTTTAGTACAGGAGCAAACTGATCGGAGCAGAAAAAAATCAGCTGTTGCCTACATTTGAGTCGAGTATGCATTGCGTTTTAGTATGGAACAGCTGATTTTGTAGGGTTCCGTAGTCAAACTAGGAACCCTTATACTTTCGTCCATTCTGTCTGTCTGTCTGTCTGTATGCCCCGCCTCAATAACTCTCTCATTTTTGCACCTATTAAATAGAAATGTGACATGAAGACAGATAATAGTAACTCAAAAACAGAAATGTAGTAGTCATAAAGAAATCATTTTTTTCGACGAAACATACCTATCTCTCATACAACGAAAGAGGGGTTGGAAAAACATTTGTTTTTTTAATCGAGTGTGGTGTCTTTGGATAGGTCTTGTCAGTCAGCCTCTATACGACCATTTGGTGATTGGCTAATCTTTCCACTACAGCATGAGTTATTGTCATGTTCATGTATAGCAATTCTGAATACAATCAACAAAATCCTAAGTTATTTTATTACACAACACCAAAACCATAGCGTAAAAACAATATAGTGGTGAAGCTACTGAGCTTCACTACTATATAGCGCGACTGCTGGATCGCGAAAGGCCAATCAGCGGTGTGCGGGGTCGGGGCACCGGCATTGAATTCGCTTTGTCGGTACCGCGCACAGGCAAGTCGGTACCGGGACGCGCGCTTTCCGGAGCCGGCGGTAATAGCACACCGCGCTCTATTGAACTGTCGCGTCCGCTTCGAGCTTCACAACTATATTTTTTTGCCAAAACATTGGTACATTACATCCCATTTCGCATTTTGAAAATAAATGCTCATTTAGTTATTAATAAAGGTATAGGTCAATATCGTAATCGAAAATTTCAGATCAGCCCATAATAGAACGAATTTGCAGTTAGCTTGTTAGGTTATATCAAAGTCATAAATACCATATCTCAAAGTTCGATTGTCAGGTATCTTTTAATAGAATCATTTCACACAAAATGAATTTTCCTCAAACATCCCTGTTGCCGACTATACAAGTATGTAGACCAATCAAAAATATTCAAGGGCGACATCGCAGGTAATTCACGTTCATTTGAGCCTAAAGACCTATCTGCATGGGTTATTCACTGCAACACAAAATAACGCCAGTTTTTAGGGTTCCCATGTTCGGAGGTTCCTGGCTCAAAGCGGCAGTTATGTTGCGCTCGCTTTTCCGCCTGTCCATCCACGTCCGCCTGTCTTGGCTCCGACTCGTAATCGAGATGAGATTTAAACGAAATACTGATCGACCGCATTAGAATGTTTTTTTATTTATTAAACTTTTTTATTGTATTGTATGCCCAGACATATAAAATTATATTACAGAAAAGACATTTAGAAAAAATAATTATACATAACGATGTTTGAACCAATCAATAATTAATTTATTATTGACACTATGCAAAATGCACTGAAAGATGACTTTATTGCAACAGAGAAACTCAGTATAGCATATGCTCACGACTATATTCCCCGAGAGGGAATCTCAGCATTACATTATTTAATACCATAGTCGATTATTTTAATCAAAATAAGACCAACTGGGGATTTTATAGTATATATTAATTTACTTACCAACTAATGGACGTGAGGTCCACGCTCTAAAGAGTAAAAACCGCATAAAAAGTAATTTTTGCGCGACAGTTTTCGTTTGATCGACAGACTACGCGCATTTCCCAAGCAAAAGGAAATTCAACAGTTTTAATGGTTTTAGTTTACTAACACGTACTTACATTTATGTAGGTTAATCTGGGAGATTATTTCGAGAATTTATAATATACCCCATTATGAAAGCACTCATGTGCATGCAGTGCACAAGCACTCAAATATCATAAAATAGGAAGTAAGAATTTGAAGCTTTCTCAGTCATACTTTGATAATCATAGACAGAACCTTCACGTCGAAGCCCGACTCGCACTTACTAAGTTTTTCTAATAAACCGCCAATAAAAATTGTGCACGCTACTGCAACTGGTGTATAGGCAGGATCTTATAGAGCAATGACCTAAGACACCGGACAGTGAAGGTGATTGACCTTGGTCATAGGTCTCTAGAACAATCTAGAACGTTCGAGACTTGACTTTTATTTAAATCTTCTGACCAATTTCTTAAAACACAACGGTTTTAGGCTACTGGGTGGGTTTTTTTCTCGCAAGTAGCGATTACTTAATAATAACTTGCATTATGCTATAAATAAGTAATGTATTTGTACTTTCATGTTACTTTGTACTAAAATATATTTTAGATTTTATGTTAAATAAAACCAAGAAGGGTGAGATGCGGCATATAGACGCTCAATGTTTTACAAAATTAAAATAGCTATCATCTATCTAGTTTATACTTCATTCCAAATAAAGACGACAAGATTTTCCGATTCCTATTTAGCTTTCTGGCCAAATCTGATTACATAATGTAATTAATTTATTGGATACATATATGTACTATCCGACATATCTTGGACGTTACTAAAGCTGTTTTAAGAATAAATGAGAGGAAGTGTTTCAAATCTCTGTTTCTGTAATGCAAAATAGTCTTAAAATTTCGTTGCTATTTTGAATGGAGGTATCTTAATGGCCAACTCACTTACTCATCAGGAAATCTCCAGAACTTGTGACTACAGGAATAAAAGCCTATACAAACTTTAAATTTGGCACGTATGTGTCTCATGGTTTCTTATAGAAGTTATTACATTTTTAACCACCGACGCAAAAAGAGGGGTGTTATAAGTTTGACGTCTTTTCTGTTTGTCTGTCTGTCTGTCGGTCTGCCTGTCTGTTGCATTGTAGCTCCCAAACCGACCGACCGACCGAGTGAACCGATTTCGATTTTTAAAATACGAGTAGAAAGCTAATTTTTGCTAGAGAGTTCTTAGCTTGTTTTGTTTCATGAAAATCGGTTCAATAATTTTCATGTAAGTTTAAAAATTGTGAAATAAGATTAAATTACAAATTAAAAAACCCCCTACTACAAAACCAAACATTTAAAAGGAAGTAAATGTAATAGTAAAAGTAATTTTACAAGACAAGTTCAAATCTGCAAGGCGCTTCGTCAAAACGGCATAAAGTCTGCAACATGTTTCGTCAAAAATAAATATACAAAGAAGATCCCAATCAGCAATATGCTTCGTCAAAAAAATTATTAAGTCATTAAACAAAATTCATAAAGTTCTCATTCCGACATCGTAACAAAAACCCCTTTGACTCTGGAAGTCTTGACGATTCACTGCTCAGAAACATTTCGTCAAATAAAAGCTTAATGATGATTGATGACATAAAATTTGCAGCAAAATTTGTCTTTACAAAGTTATAGTTCATTAAATCGATACAGTGTATTTAAAGACAGTGTATGTAGCAATGCAAGTTGCAATTTAAATATCCCGCAGTATAATATTAAATGTATAGGCTAATGGGTCAGCCAAAGGCTCCCAGAACCGGTTAAAAATGCAATTGTTTCAACGTTACAGAGAGATAAAGTCATAATATGCAGCTGATTAGGGTTCCGTAGTCAACAAGGAACCCTTATAGTTTCGCAATGTCCGTCCGTCCGTCCGTCTGTCCGCCGCTTAGTCAAAGACGCTGAGTACTAGAAAGCTGTAATTTGACATGGGTACACATTTTAATCACGCCGATAAATTGTTGGTGGTTTTAGGGTACCTCCCCTACATGAAAAGTGAGGATTTTCTCTCTATCCCATGGTGTGGGATATCGTGTATCGTTGGATAGGTTTGTAAAAATATTGTGGGTGTGGGAAAACCATTTTCCGATTTAGGGATCCGTTAGCGAAATATTAAGCTTTAAAGTGGCAATTTTTGTTAGAATCAAGTGTGCCCCGAAACCGTCAGCATATTAAGAAGGGATTTGCGAGGTGGAGAATGACTCATACTAGCCTGTGAGACGGTTTATAGGATTTTAATAACGATAGTAATGAAGGTAAATACCGATTATATAGTTTATTAAATCAGTGGTATAATCTTGTTTAATTTATATCTTTGGCATTTCATTACATGCTAATAACAATATTGTATACAATTTATCGGCTATTGTTATTTAAGTTTCATTGAAAGTCTAAATTGTTATTTATTGTATAATTATAATCACGCATTTGCAAGGAAACACCACGTATCCTTTCGAAATTCGTTACAATTTCGACTCCATATAAATTGGTCGTAACTCGATTTTTGAGTTTGGTAAATTTGTCCTAGTCCCAAAATTTTCATAAACGCTCTATTGGAACTCGCACTTCTAGGTGCGATAAACTTTTACCTAGATTGATAATCTAGTTTGGTCACAACAACATTGTTTTTTGCAAAAAACATGTCCTAAAACATTGATAATTTGTTCACAAAGACGAAAACAGAAAATCGGAAATCTTAACACGTGGAGTACTTCTTATCGTGTGGGCAGCAAGCCCTGGTATCAGAGTTTTTTCAGACCGCCTTACGGCCTCTGACGTGGAGTACTAATTTTGATTAAATAATTAGTAAATCTTCTCCAACACTATCTTATGACTTATGATTCTTACATTGAAAAAACAAACATCTACTAAAAGACACATAACAAATTGCAAAAACATTACTTTTTATTTCACTAAGAGAACAGAAAATCGTAAAACTTATCACGTGGAGTAATTTTGATTATTAAATAATTGGTACAACTGTTTGTACTATTCTTATGATTCATACATTGAAAACAAACATCTACAAAAAGACCCATTACAAAATATCAACATTGCTAATTTGTTCACATACACAATAACAGAAAAACGAAAGACAACGAAAAACTTCAACCCTATATTATGATTTATACAAAAAACAAACATCTATTAAGAGACCAATTACAAAACACTACACCAATCAATGACAACTAAATCAAGAATTATAGACACATTTTATTATTTTTCGCTAAAAAACTAATCTCGAATGCATCGTCAGCCGCATTTCTACATCAGAAATGAGTTGCGAACGCATTCCGAAGTGCAATGTCGTAAAAAAATACATCGGCGAATATTTACGACTCTCTTTGTATACAGAGACTTTGAGTATGAAACTTTTTAACGGCGCGAGCTTTACGATCGATCCCACCAATGATTATTGGTATATTCAACGGTTTTAAGTTTGTAAATATTCTTCGTTTTAGTCATAATTTCGCGGTCGCTTTACTTAATTATGTGGTGTGCGTCTACCTGTGGTTTTGACGTTGCCAATTGTTGACGATTAGCTGAAATTATTTTAGTTATCTTGTCAGTTTTAGCATAAGCATATGCTCACGACTATATTCCCCGAGAGGGGAGATTTATTCTGAAACCTCAAAAACTCTTGTCAGTTTTAAAGGAAGAAATCGTGTTTAGACCTCTCTTTGACCTTACCTATACGCAACTTTGCAAGCGTTTGTAATTGACAGCATATGCTTACGACTATATTCCCCACTCCCCCCTTAGAATTCTCTGACTACCCCAGTCAGAGATATTCTTAAACTTCAGAACATCCACGTTTCACCAGTAGTACCGAAACTCTGTCCAGTGTGACGGGGGGTAAGCCCATCGCCACTTGTAATGCACAGTGGGTACAATACATGCTTCGAAATTGAAGCATGCAGGTTTCCCCACGATGTTTTCCTTCACCTAAAAGGCAGTGGTGTTACAAATCGTACATAAATTCTGAAAAACTCTTTGGTACGCGTCGGCCTGGACGGGGATCGAACCATCGCCTCCTGCACGACAGGCAAGGTTACTCGCTACTGGACCACCACGGCTCATTAATCGGCGCGGCGTTTGTAATTGAGTTATTATAATATACAAGGTGTTAGGGCAACCCATAATGTTGAACAACTTTACCTAAGAAACCTATAGGGAATTAGCAACAATATTTTTGTATTTTCCATGCTGCAGGGCATTGCAGGGCACTTCGTTGTTCAATATCATGAGTGCAATAACTCACGTAGATCGGGGAAAAATAAGGAATTACCTATTTTATACCTAGTAGTTTCCGCATTTTCAGTACCAAAATTGGCAAAGCGGAAACACTTATGGTATCACTTCGGGGTATTACTGTAGGTACTATACAAAGATACATGGCAACGGAAAACACCGCTTTACCTTATATTTGTACAAGTAATTGTATAGTAAGGTAGTGCCTATTACATAGCAACATGTGTAATACCACGGAATATCTATGGTAATATATGTACTATCATAATACTATGATATACTTGCAAAATACCGTTCACGACTACATTGTTAACTTATTTTGTTAAGTAAGTCATTAAAATGTATCTACAGGGTGTTAGAGTAAACAGCTACATTACTTTAAGGGGTGATTGTACCCATGATATGTTCAGTATATGAGTATAATCCATTAAAGTTATGCAACTGTCTACCCTAATAACACCCTGTAGATACAATTTAAATTATCCTAAGTTTAATCTTTTTTTTATAAGTTAAAATTTATTGAGCATACTCTTAAGTCAAATAACGAAAACCGGCCAAGCGTGTGTCGGGCTCGCGCAAAGAATGCTGGAGAAAGAGTTTTTTGTAGTAATTATGTTGGTACGGAACCCTCGGTGCGTGAAGCCGACTTGCACTTAGCTGGATTTTTAAACAAATGTTCGTATAGTTTTCTTGCAGCCTTACAGAGGCTAATTACATGAGCAATGAATTCAATTTAATTACCAAATTAGCAAAGTACTCTACAGAAACGTGTCTTTTACAAGTTTTTGTGACTTTTGTGTATCTTTTCTTGGTTTAATTAAAGTAAATTTATGTCATATCGTATTAGGAGATCAAGATAGTTGCAGTGAAGAAAGAAGGGCAATCCACATGCGAATTCTATATCTATAAGACCGTGTCTAGTAACTTACTGTTTACGAAACACTCAAAACTGCCTAAACATGTAAACATGACCCTTGAGGGGTACAGGCGCGGTCCGATGGGGGGAGGGGTCAAAGGGGACATTACCCCCCCCCCCCCCCCCGATCATCATAATGTGTGCAATAAAATTGTGTAATGTGCAATAAAGTCTAATTTACTCGTCATATTTTATTATTAGTGAAATTTCAGGCTGCGACCGTTAGAAAAATGTTGTATATCCATTGGATTTTGCATTATTTTGTAATTAGAATGGTATACAACGTGTTAATGATTAAACGCAAAACTAGGGCTAGGTTCTCTTTCTTGCAAGCATAAGTTTGCAATTAGCTATCCCGCTTCAATTGAAAGCAGGATCGCAAAAAAACGTATTTTTCATCAATATCTTTTCACTTGGGTGTTTCTAAGCTCCAAATTCATCGAATTTGTCTAGACATATTTAATGTATAAAACGTAACAAAAAGGGGTAACTTTGGGATGTTTTTCTATCTAGTAAACTTAAATCTAATCGTGTTATTGAGAGCGATTGCCTATCTGCCAGATCCTTAAATAAGACATAATTTGCTTTCAGTCTTTAAGAGAAGTTTATTCCGAATGCGTAAATGCGCGCTGCATACAAACGAAGTCTGGTGATATTTACAATACTAATCAATTAAACTCAATGAAATGTTGAAGAAAAAATCTAGAAACAAATCTCTATGCTTGTATCGTGTCCGATTTTCGTTAAAATATACAGTTTAAATGCTAGGATTAATTAAAGATTTGTACGGAAATCTTTGAGGCACTGTAACTTTAAAACTATACATATTAAGGAAAATCTGATAAGATACAAGCATAGAGATTTGTTTCTAGACTGTTTCAGCAAAGTTTCATTGAGTTTAATTGGTTAGTATTGAAAATATCACCAGACTTCGTTTGTATGGAGCGCGCCAACAGTAATATACCCTTAAAACACTGTCTTTCATGTTTCGTTCGTGTTCAAAAAACTAGTCACGCCTCGACCGGATCATACTCGTACCGCCCCGAATTATCTAGGCCGATCGGCTTGCTCCCATAGTAATAGTTGTTCCTTTTGATGGGTAGACTATTAGTTTTTAAGGATGCTAGTGATATCAATTTCACCCTGTAATAGTCTACTGTACCTCATGAACCTAGTGTCTATTTAACTGAAGGGTTAGTGTCCGATGAAAATGGAACAACTACATTTTCATAATGACTAGTTTTAGGAATAAAATGTTTAGATAACAAACGAATATGGATGATGCGCCGATTCCATTGTCTCACAATGTTCACAATTATAATTTTACAATAACACAGTTATATTATGTGAGCTGTTTCCACAATTTTCTCCGATTGTCCTACTAGTAATATTAGACGATGTTTCTCAAATAACTGTCAAGTTATGTTTAAGGGCCTATGTCGAAAAATAATTGAAGCGAAATGGGCGTGGCTTAGCGCAGCAAGCGCCCCGCGCCCCGCTACCGAACATCGTCGCGCACTAGCCCGCGAAAATCAAATCACACAAAATGCGTAGAAGACGCTTCGCTGTTAATATATTATTAGTACCTTATGTCGAATGAAAAAACACAATATATTATAATTAAGAATCGTTCTATTTATCCTCCTTGATCAATTATTAATTTGTTAAAGGATCAATTACGGACAACCAATTTATAGATAGAAACAATACCTAACTAACGATACTCTTTAATTGATTTCACTTAAAAAACTTAAAACTCATTAATATCATACCGAAAATCACTGTACCTATCTAGAAGGAAAAAAACTATCATTACAGGATTTTGTTTTACTTTATAGTACGAGAGCTACCTGTTGGTCTTCGGTTCGGTTCTTGGTTAGTCTTTACGTCTTTAGGTCCCGTAATCAAATCAATTCAACTTCTTATTTTGTACTTGTAATTGATATAATACAAGTCAAAACATTCTATGGTCAAAACATACCGACTATCTAGATGAAACCTGGAAGTTATTTTACGCCGTCAACAAAAATGTAAGAAGAACGTGAAAAAATAAGTTTCGTAATACTGCAATAATCTCAGTTATTCTCGATACCACAAGAACTTTCAGGTTGAGAAGTTGTATAACACTCATAAAGTTATTTTAAAATCCATAGGTAATTCTAAAATACCTCGCATCCCTCAGATGCATGGCATAGCATTGAAGGATGAGGATGATGCAGGATATTATAACAGGTTATGAATGAATTTTAAAATGGTAAATCAACATTTATTTACAAAATCACTAATAATATTTATCTTACGACCTAAAATCAACATTTATTTACATTAGTACATTACGATAAGTGTGACTTAAGTAGTTCATTATTGCACAGCGTGAAGTTAGCACCCGAGCACAAGCAAGGGTGCTAAACGTATATGCAGGTTTAGGTTACAGAGTGCTGGAAAATTATTTACAACTTATTACCTTTTCTTTTCTCTCATACTTCTGGTATGTTCCTGCCTACGTTTCAAATTTAATGTTTTGTTCCGTTTTGTTTTTCATTATCACTGTTTCTCCTAGTACCCCAGGAAAATTAGGTGAAAAAAAGGGTCAACCTCGGATTGAGAGATAATAAGCTACAAACTTCTTTAAATCATCGTTATGACATCCAATATGTTAGGTCAAATGTCACAAAATCTCGTTTATGCAGGTCAAAAGATTCAAGGTAAAATGTCAAAAAACAGGTCTTTAGGAAATATCTTCTTTTCTATGCTCTAAATGACCTTTGAAGTTTTAAAAAAAATTGTAGAAATTTAAATTTTCTTCAAATTTGGTCATTTATAATAGTTAACCGTTCTTGAGATAGATAGGTAGAATGCAAAGAGTTGTAACTCCCATAACGGTTTGCTCCCATAGTAAAATGATACTTTTCCTTACACCCTGTATAATATTATTTGGCGTTATTAATGAAAATACATAATTTCAATAACTATACACGAAAGAAGATGATGAAGAATTATTTCGAGTTTGAATCAATCGGGATAGAAAAACGAGTACAGAATAGTGACCCTGAGCAGCGCGCATTGAAGATATTGAATGAAACCAGTCACCGCCTGCCCGACAGACGCTTCAAAACAATACTTATATGGAAAGAAGACGACATGAAGATTCCGAACAACTACAAAAACTCACTCAAACGGCTGCACAACCTAGAGAAGAAACTAGACCGAGATGAAGACCTGAAAAAGAAATATGAAGAAAGAATGCAAACCCTCTTCACTTTGTGCTACGCCGAGGAAGCTACCACACCGCCGGTGCCAAATAAAACATGGTACCTACCCCACTTCGCGGTCATTAACCCCGCGAAACCGAAGATAAGAGTAGTACACAACGCCACAGCGAAGACAGCCGGACGCAGCCTGAACGATATGCTACTCTGCGGTCCAGACTTGCTGCAATCTCTGCCGGGAGTTGTAATGCGATTTCGTCATCACCATGCACCGCGCTATACGTGAAGAATAGAAATGCTTCAGACTTCAAAGAAAAGTATCCTGCAGCCGCGCGAGCCATTGAAAAGAACCACTACATGGACGACTACACAACAAGTTTTCCGACCGAAAAAGAAGTCAAAGAAGTATCGAAATCAGTCGACTACATTCATCGGCAAGCCGGCTTCGAGCTATGCGGATGAGTGTCCAATACAAATTCAGTAGTACAGCAGTTTTCCGCCAACTCGGGCGGCGCCACGGTCTCTATCGGCGGGAGCGAGGTCCGATGGTACAACGGGCCGAGCTTCCTACGAAACCACGAACGAGAATGGCCACAAGAGACGAAGACAGAAGCACCGAAGACAGGAGAAGAGAGGGGACTTGTCACGTCACCCACCAGCGACCTGACCACGCTCACCTACCTCGAATCGAGCGATTTTCGTCGTTCCCACTTTTGCTACGAGCTAAGGTGCGCATGCTACAGTTCGTCAATTTATGTCGAAAGAAGAAAAACGAAACAGTATTGGCTACGAAGCGCAAACGAACGAAAGAAAACAATAAAAACGACTCTGATTCAAAGATTGATAAGAAAACACGCAAGAACGAGACACCGTACGTGAAGAAATGAGATAGCAACACCATCGGTATTTCCAATTAGAAGTTATGCCAATAAGCTTCACTACCTCATTAGAAGGGGTAGAATCCTATTAGAAATAATTGTTAGAAAGAGACAGAACGCTCCATCTCTGTCAGCGCATACAGGCGAGCGAGGGGGGCCCCGGCGTCCGGAACCTGTGTTATGAGGAAGCGGGGGCCGGGGTCATATAAATATTGTACCTTTCCTTTTCGTTCTGGACTCTGTTATGCACCTGCTATTTTTAGAATAAGAAAATAAGTATCTTAACTATATAATTATATTGGTTTGTAAGCGTAGAAATTAAGATTGTATGAGAAATAAAGAGATTTGTATTCAGGGCAAGAGTGCGGGGTAAGGAGGGGTGGTCGCTTGAAAATGATATAAAATGGCGCCAAATCGGCGTAGATTCATTCCGGATCCAGCACTCAAGAAAGAAACAACTTGGAAGAAGAAACTCTCTGCGACCACTCGCCTTCCCTACCCTGCCCTTCAGCCTGGCTCACCATACTGACTACCCATACAATTAAGGGCCACAGAGTTTTCAAACTCTCATACCAGGCAAGATGTTCCGGAGCAATAGAATCCTTCAACTCGGTAAAAATACTGACAACGGTTCATAAATACGTTTATAACCAGATTCCATTATGACAAATAATAATAATAATTTAATTATTTGAAGAAATTGAAAAACAAGATAGTAAAACCGAAAATTACGACGACTTAAAGATAATAACAGCTAGCTCTTGGTCTATGAAGTCCAAAACAACTGCTATACATATCGACGCCTTAGAATGAAGAACTCGTAAGTGCAAAAGAGAAAATTTTTCAGGAGGAAGAAAAAACTGCATCCTATAACTTTTTTGCAAATTCGGGAGTATTTGCGAGGTTCTTATTACAGGCTATAGATGGCATTACGAGTATCAGATTATTATTTGATTGAAATCAGGACACGGTTTGTGAGATTTTCTTTCCAGAAATGTACTAATAAAAAAATACCAAAATTTCATTCCCGAGGTCTTCACTCTAATGCGACGATATTTGAGTGAGAAATATACTTAAGAGAAGTTTATTCCGAATGCGTAAATGCGCGCTGCATACAAACGAAGTCTGGTGATATTTTCAATACTAACCAATCAGTAAATGAAAAATTTGCAGAAACAATCTAGAAACTAATCTCTATGCTTGTATGAAGTCAGATTTTCGTTAAAATATACAGTTTTAATGCTAGAATTAATTTAAGATTTGTATGGAAATCTTTGAGGTATTGTAACTTTAAAACTATACATTTTAACGAAAATCTGACTTCATACAAGCATAGAGATTAGTTTTTAGATTTTTTCTGAAAAATTTCATTGACTTTAATTAGTTAATATTGAAAATATCACCAGACTTCGTTTGTATGGAGCGCGCTCCGAATTATATTCTCTTAAATGTGAAGCTGCTATGGCCTCGAATTTATTTTAGATTGTATTTAATATATTACACTATAATATTTACACGTAAGCTGGATAATGAATCGTAATTCGGAAATTGGGCATGCGAACGCAGGTCTGACGCGGGCAAAGGCCACAGCCGACTGAGCTTTTTAATAGATTGTGATAGCTTATATTACTGCCTGACGCGAGAGAAAGAGATGGGGCGGCGCGCGCGCCTGACTAAATAAAACGACGTAAGCGCCAAAACAAACTTTATTTAGTTGTGATTTTACTATTTATGTAAGTTAATTTCTGCTGCAATCAAAATTTATAAAATATCAATCTCTATTTTTTAAATCAAGTCTCGTGTTTCTATTATTCACCGTTTAGCAGTTCCAAGCGTTTATAGATAAAGACGGAGGCTACTTTGGCTTGTTTTTCTATCGAGAAAATTTGTCTTAATCGTGTTTTGGTGGCAATCAAAATTTTAATAATATGTTCAATTTACACATATCCTGAAATCATACTCCTACTGTTAGTACTTCATGATATCTGATGCTTTGAAGAATCCTATTTTTTTCACATATCCTCTTAATAATATCAGTGTAACGAGGGATTAATTTACATTATACGGGCAAATGTTTAAGATATAGTGTAAACACTCTTGAGAATGTTACTAAATGTTTATAATTTGGTGAGATGCAACTTGTTGTGGTAATGGGGAACTTGCACCAAAATTATAATGAGAAATTATTTTAATAATTCAATAATAATAGTTGTGAATAGAACATTACTGAAAAAATTATTCTAAAGTTTTTGTTTTTTACGAAATATTTCAATTATCAGTTACGTGGATCGGAACGTAATTTCAAACACCAAAGCGCAAAGTGACGAAGCGATTAGCAACTTGCATGCGTTAGAAGAGTACGGAAACATATAGGGTCCAACTTAATATGCTGACACTTTTTTAAGGGGATGATCAGACTGTCAAACTGAACAACTTTCTCTATGGGACCAACAACAAAATCGCGAAAAAAAAATCAGCTGTCCCATACATTTAGCTCTAGAAGGTTTGCAGTTTTGTATGGAAGAGCAGATTTTTTTTTTCGCGATTTCGATGTTGGTGCCATAGAGAAAGATGTTCAGTTTGACGGTCTGATCATCACATTAAAAAAGTGTCAGTATATTCAGAAGGACCCTGTATAATAGCGGATGATTTGTGATGAGCTTCACGCGTCATGAAAAGTGACGTCACGTCATGGCAGTGACCGTTTTGGCGCGAAATTTGAAAAGTAACTTTTGATTTGCAATAAAGAAATGATTTGTGCATATTTTACCATTTTTGTTTTTGGTATATTTATGTAAGCCTTTATGATACACTAAAAATATCAAACTGTGCAAGTTCCCCATTTAACTTTTTGGGACAAAGCCAGCTAAAGTGCAAATCTATTGAAATAAAACAAGCCAAACACGTATACCTTATGGCGATAAACTAATGATTAACATTTCCTGCTTCATGTAAAGAGCAAAATGTATATTTAAGTCTGTCTCATGTTGTAGTAAAAACTAGTTGTGCTTGTGACTTCGTTCGTTCCTTCGTACTTCGTCAAAGTACCAAACTTGCACTCAGAAAAAGAATTCTGGCTTCAGAATACATCCGTATTTGGGTTAGTATTTTTACCCGACTGCGCCAGAAGAAGGATTATGTTTTTCGAGCGTATGTATGTATGTCGATTTCTTAGGCACGCCCGCCTGAACGACTTGATGGATTTTAACGTATAAGGTGATTTTAGATTCATTAAAATTGTGAGAGTGACATAGGGTATGGGTATATTATTTCAAGATGGCGTCTGCGAATATAAAAATAGAGGGGTAATAATACATTTTTTTTTTGCAAAAAAGACAAACAATCAATCAATCAATCAAATCAGCCCACATCAACCCACTGCTGGGCATAGGCCTCCTTTTTATTGCGCCACTCCTCACGGTCCTGTGCCAACCTGATCCATGTACGACCCACAGCCCTTACAATGTCGTCTGACCATCGCATCGGTGGTCTACCCACGGACCTCCTTCCTTCTCTTGGCCACCATTCCGATATTGCCTTGGTCCACCGGCCGTCTTCCCTTCTAGCCAAATGTCCCGCCCATCTCCACTTCAACTTTGTAATACGGTCTCCAACGTCGTCGACCTTAGTTCTTCGACGGATTTCTACGTTGGGTACGCGGTCCAAAAGCGATATTCCCAGCATGGTACGCTCCATGGCTCTTTGTGCGACTTTTATTTTGTGCATGTTTTGCCTAGTCAGCGTCCATGCTTCTGCACCATAAGTAAGTATGGGCAGAACACATTGGTTGTACACCTTGGTCTTTAGGCATTGTGGGAGTTTAGACTTAAAGACGTCATCCAGTTTACCAAAAGCCGCCCATCCTAGTCGAATTCTCCTTTCGATCTCCTTTACCTAGGATTCTTGGTCAAAGGATAAACAATGCCCAAGATAGACGTAATCGTTCACCACCTCTACTCATTCACTACCTACATTTATAGCAGGCCTGTTTGTGTAACAATTCGTCATGATCTTGGTCTTAGACATGTTTACCCTAAGACCAATCCTCAGAGATGACTCTTGCAATTCTTCAAGCATCATCTGAAGATCTGAGGAGTTCTCTGCGAATAGGATTAGATCGTCAGCAAAACGCAGGTGCGACAAGCGAGCGCCATTTATGTTTATGCCTTTTTGGCTCCAGTTCAGCGTTTTCATCATGTCCTCAAGGACATTGGTGAAAAGTTTAGGCGAGACGGTGTCACCTTGTCACACTCCTCGGTCAATGGACACGAGGCCGGTCAGTTCGTGCATGCGCACCTGCATTGTGGCGGAACTGTACAGCTCCCGGAGGATATCCACATATCGCTTGTCAATATTGCAGCTATGGAGAGAATGAAACACGGCCCAGTGCTCGACACTGTCGAACGCCTTCTCGTAGTCGACAAAAGCAAACCACAGTGGCCGGTTGAACTCTCTAGATTTCTCCATTAGCTGCTTGGCTGCGTGAATGTGGTCTATTGTTGAGTATCCTTTCCGGAAGCCGGCTTGTTCGATAGGCTGGTAATCGTCCAATGAACGGGTCAGCCTATTGCACAGGACCTTTGCAAACAGTTTATAAAAGACAATATGGGTATCAAATAAAAGCTAGCAAACAGCAGATTCCAAATATATGTATTATAGTACTTTTATGCTACCATTTTTTCATTAATTTGAATGTCTTATTTTATCAACATAGAGTTTCTGGCCGAATCTTCTCTAATACGAAATACTTTCGAACGCGGTGGTGGTAGTCTATAATGACGTCAGAAAGCTACCCATGTGATATTATTTTGAATAAAATATTTTGATTTGATAGATTTGATTTTATATGTAGGTATTTTATATTTACTCAGAAACGAGAACATACGGTATTTTTTCCCGGTTAAAGTAGCATTTTATTTCTTTAAACAAATCAAACTAATTACATAAACAAATTGCTTTATTCTCCATTGATTGATTTTTTTAGAAGCATATTTACAGCAACAATTCATTCTATTTAATTAATGAATATGAATGGTCTCATGCTAGGATCAGAACATTATAAAATGTCATGTAAACTTAAACTAATTAGCCACTTAAGTAATAAATACGGAATAATTAAATGATAGCTGGAGTCACGCACGAATACGAAATGCATGAAACCGTTTTTTCCTAGATAACCAACATTGTTTAATCATAATATGATACCGTATACTCATGACTATATTCCCTAAGGGAGGTATCCAGTAGCATAATTATTCAGAATATCCACATTATACTAATAATTATACAGCCGTTCCAGGGGCGAGTACATACCTGCGGTGCAGGAGGCGATGGTTCGATCCCCGTCTAGCAAGGTGGACTCGTACCATTGAGTTTTTCGTAATTTATGTACGGTTTGTAACACCACTGGCTTTTCGGTGAAGGAAAACATCGTGAGGAATGCATGCTTCAATTTCGAGACCTGTATTGTACCCACTGTCCAGTATAAGTGGCGATGGGCTTACTCCCCGTTACACTGGACAGATTTTGGGCACTAGTAGTGAAATGTGGATGTTCTGAGCTGTCAGAATATCTCTGACTACGGGAAAGTCGTGAGCATAATAAATGCTTCAATCAGTAAACAAACATAATCCGAACACACAAATTTTGCTACAAAAAACATAATTAAACAGAAGGTTAATTTTAAAACGGACATTAAATGTTATTAAACGCAACATTCCGCGAACTGCCGCAGACTAAAAATGTCATTTAGGAACATAAAATTTACGAGTCGGAATGACCTAAATTATAATTTTGGATGATTTTACGACCCGGACCATGACATTGGTAAGATTGGAAAGAAGCGTTTTTGGCTAATCCGTTATTTTCAAAATTATTACCTTGAGTCATTTTCGCATAAAATTTTAACCATGGCAAGTTTTAAATAATTTTATTTGTCATCTTTTAAAACACATGAATAATTTCATTTTATTTTTCAATACTGATATTGAAAACGATATGATATATCATTAATTAAATCAACTGGGTAAAAGAAAATCCACATCGTACAAATTACCTTACCTACTATAAATTACTGTGTTCAGTGTCTTCACGCCTTAATTACTGAACCTATATTGCAGGGAAATAGCCTGTACTTAGTGTAAGAACGGTCGTAGACGTCTTTTCATACGTATTCGAAACTAATTAGGTCCGCCACACACATACGGAATTCCGATCCGGAATCCGGAATCCATTACGATTTCGTTCGTATGGATTTCTCCCCTCTACTTCATAATTCCGTTCGGAATTGCGGAGGTATCAAATACAAAATCACAATCCTGAATCGGAATTCCCAATGTATGTGGCGGACCTTACGCCGGCGAATTAGCGGGAAGAAACTTATTTTAAATATTTATACAGGGTCGATACATTTGGGTCAAGTATTAATTGTTATTTTCTATGGAACAACCAATTTATTTCTCACGATTTCAACAGGGCGTCCAATGGCATCCATGAATTACGTGAGGTAATTTTGGCGATTTTTCGGCCACCCCTTGGCGAGTTGTCGTGGGATTTGGCTCGACCCCCTACTCTCACGTAATTATTTGGTTCCATTGTTGAAGTTGTTCAATTTGATGATCTAAAGCATTCCCTTAAGTATATAACACATAAACACATCTTTAAGTATAAACCCTGTATAATACATAAAACGCTCACATAACATTAGTAACTAACGAGTAATATTCCTAGGTTTAACCAACTAAAAACATAAAAACGTCTAAGGTTTTACGCCCAGCTTTAGGGTTAGCCGATCGTAAAAGAAACTTATTCAAGAAAGTGCCAATCACGACGCGATTGCTCGTAAAGAGCGTGAAATAAACCACTTTAAATTAATGTCGGCGGGTGTAAATTACGAGTTTGCATAAGGAGGATCCCAGGAATCCGATGAAATTTAATTTAGTAACGTTATATTGCCGGTATTGCATAGTTTAATAGTGAAAACGTTGCAGGGCTGCCACCTAAAAAAATAGGTTGTGCGCTGAAACTCTGAAATGAAAAAAGCGCTGGACTAGAAAATTATAGTGGGTAAAAAAAGCGCTAGATTCAGCGCTAAATTCATCTCAAATTAATAATCCTTTAAAGTTCTCTAGATAGTCTTATCAGTCTTTCCTATTAAGACAATTCGTAGGCCTCTTGTATAATTGATAAAAGCACTTGAGATACGCGTTCGTATTTGAATCTCAGGAACCACTGCACACTCTATGGACACGTTTTGACCACAATATGTTATCAATATTTATCATATTTTAATCACACGAGACACAGCACATTCAAAGACGAATACTGTTGCTTTATTAAAAGTTTAAAAAGCGCTAGATTTTCCATTACGTGCTAAATTCTCTGATAAAGCGCTAGATCTAGCGCCGAAAGCGGTAAGGTGGCAGCACTGGAACGTTGGATGGAAAGCAAGTTAGACGAAGTCGCATAAAACGGCGCCGTAAACGCTGCATCCACTTACTTTTATTACTAAGAGCTACCTACGTCGAATGTTTCGACGAAAATCAGCTTTATTATAACTCAATACGAAGCAAAATGTTAATGTTATTAGAATTCGTGAAATTATCGCCGGAACTAGTCTCTCGGTATTAGTTTAACGTTTGAAATAAACGGCGGATTTCTGAGAGAAAGTATGAAAATGAGCAAGTGGGGAATCTTTTTGAATCTCTTTAGTTGTTTGAGCACCATTACTAGATACTCTTATACTGTGACCATGATCCTCTGAATGTTTCAATCTTCTTCGTGATAAAGGTATTATGCTTTAGTATGCGCTATACAGGGTGTAAACTTAAATGCCTTACACTTACATACGTTTAAATTAGGGGTGCTTCAGAACATCAAACTGAACAACTTTCACTACGGGACAAACACTGAATAGGTAATCTACTGTTTCATATATTTGGGCATAAGCATATGCTCACGACTATATTCCCCGAGGGGGTAGTCAGAGATATTCTGAAAACTAAAAACATCCACGTTTCACTAGTACCGAAACACTGTCCGTGTGACGGGGAGTGAACCCGTCGTATATTTGGGTTGCATAGCTATTGACATTTTCTATGGAACAACCAGCAAATTTTTTTTTACGCGATTTCTCTATTGATTCTATACTAAAAGTTGTTCAGTTTGATTGTCTGATCTCAAGTATCCCCTTAAGTATGTAACTCAATTATGTTTACACCGCACCATGTATGGCTGTAATAAGTAATTACAAGAACTAACTCAATCCACAGCATACTTTATCAATTCCATATATGAGATCCTAAAGCATTCTGGCCTCTTAAGAGGATATAATTCGGAGCGCGCTCCATACAAACGTACTATGCTGATATTTTCAATACTAACCAATTAAAGTCAATGAAATTTTGCTGAAACAATCTTGAAACAAATATCTATGCTTCTATGGAGTCACATTTTCGTTAAAATACACAGTTTCAATGCTAGGATTAAATTAAGATTTGTATGGAAATCTTTGAGGCACTGTCACTTTAAAACATTTTAACGAAAATCTGACTCTATACAAGCATAGAAATTTGTTTCTAGATTAATTTCATTGAGTTTAATTGGTTAGTATTGAAAATAACACCATAGTACGTTTGTATGGAACGCGTTCCGAATTATATCCTCTTAAGGCCATTTTGCATCAGACTTTGTGTTAAGACGCCAGGTGAACTCACGGCTAGGCTGGGCCATATTTTGATGGTTTTAGAAGCTATCTTCTCGTTATATGAAAGGTTGGTATTAATTAATTTAGATCAACTCTGTACATAACAATAACACAATAAAATTAAGCATAGCATGCATAGCATATGCTCACGACTGTATTCCTCGAGGGGGTAGTCAGAGATATTCTGAAACCTCAAAACATCCACGATTCACCAGTAGTACCGAATAAAATTAATCCTACTAAATGACGTCAACGTCATTGTTGCGACGGGCTACGTATAAGCTGCGACGAGCTACGTATAAGCTGCGACGGGCTACGTATAAGCCGCGACGGGCTACGTATACGTAGCATTTTTTTCTCAGTGTAGTGCATACTACCTACCCCATTAACTTCACTACTGAATAAAATAACATCTGTACTCACAAGACTACAATTGGTCCATAAACACCCACATTCCCCGAGTAGAATCTAATTGCTCAATTTAGTGCATTCAGTGGGCACTAGGACTGGCTGGACCTAGATTTAAATATGACCTAAGTTTTACGACCGCGCTTGGCTCGTATTAATTCTTTGAAATGTATATTTTATGGGAGAGAAGTGGCAGGTCGGCCGCACGCGGTTTCGCTTGAGTTTGAAACATTTTATTGGTTTCTTTAACCACGTAGGTAACTAAATTGATATAGTAATTAGGCATAAGCCGTTTAATGGGTTCCAGATATTTCGGCATTGTTAGAACTGCTAATCGTGAAGTCACTAATTTGTGTCCCCATGATTTTTAGTGCTTTTGTTGATTATTAGTGTAATTTATAAAAGTTAATCCATGGAAGAACGTCAGTGGCGCGTTGCGGAGAACTATGGAAACTCAATCTTGAGTCTGAGTTTGAATCCGCACGGAAGACATGCCGGCATGTCCTCCGTGCGGCTCAAAAGCTCATTGGCAAATGTTCCAATTAGCTTTTATATCATACAGGGTCCTTCTTAATATGCTGACACTTTAAGGGGGTGATCAGACCGTAAAACTGAACAACTTTCTCTATAGGACCAACATCGAAATCGCGAAAAAAAAACCGCTGTTCCGTACTAAACCGCCATGCATAGCCATGCCTACTCGACTCAAATGTATGCAACAACTGTTTTTTTTATCCAATTGATTTGCTCCCATAGTAAAAGTTTTTTCAGTTTGATGGGTAGACTCGTAGTTTAAAAGGATGCTGATGATATCAATTCCACCCTGTATATGATGTTAAAACATAAAGCGATCTATATCTCCAATTCAGTATATAAAATTGTCGTCTAATGTTATTACTTTTACACAAGAGCATGTGACAAACAAAACATTTCTTTGTTACTAAGGTGGGTGCACACAGACGCGAGCGCCCATTGTTTACGTTAAAATCACGCGCGCGTGACCACACCAAAGCGTTTATTTCCAAAACAATTGAGTACAGTCGAGAGCAGACCGGGATTCAACTTTCGACAAGAGTAAAGCTTGGGGCAGAATAATGCTCTTTAAGGAATGTCAACTGGCGGAAGCGAATAACCTAAGAGGAAGAAAACTACCTTCCTCTTAGAGAATAACAAGAAAAGTATAGTACGACCAGGAAAATAATTCCGCTCGTCAATTTTCGTTTGCGCAGAGCAGGACCGAGTCCACGTCAAAACCCGAAGTAATTTAGTAAAGTCGGATATCAGCGAAAAGGGCGCGAAAACAATTAGCCAATAGCGACAAGGTATTTAAGGTGGCACATTGGTCAACATAATTTCGCGCTCTCTTAAAATTTGTCAACTGCGCAGGTACATCGGTCAGACTTATAAACCTTTTACTACTGTTCCTACTTGTATGGGATACCACAGAGTATAAGAAATTTGTTTAGACTTTTCGAGTCTTTTCTCCAAATGAAATCTCCTATGCAGTGTATGAAATACACAAAGACTTCCACGTCTAACGCGTGATATGTAGCGTGTATGATATCAAAAAAAGGCAATAGCTTCTATCACTATAAAGAAGTTGAAAATTGGGTCAATATGGCATTACCACATACAGTGTAAAATTGATATAATTAGCATCCTTTTAAACTAAGAGTCTTCCCATCAAACTGAACAACTTTTACTATGGAAGCAAACCGATCCGGGCAAAAAAAATGCATAACGCTCCCATAGATTATTAATCTGTGCCCATAGTAGAAGTTGTTCAGTTTTATGGGTAGACTCTTAGTTTAATATGATGCTATTGATATCAATTTCACCCTATATACCTAGTTCAAATAAAATTTGATTGAGGTAGCCAAGGGGTAGTTACGTCATTCGTATTTTAATATGTCTAAAGTTATATCATCGGTGCTACATTTCTCTATTGGCTATGTGCGAAGTGGTGATGGGAACTGACAAATCGATCGTAGCGCCCGGGGTGGCAGAAATGTGTACTTTTGTAAGACAAGCTGTGTAAAATATGCTTGAATCTATGCAAACTAACTTAACACGAATTCTCCAAAACTGTAAACACTACAAACTTAAAATTTGCCATGGAAGATTCTTTTGGCATCTAGGTGCTCACTAAAAAGGGTTTTTTGAAATTTTATCTCTAAAGGTATGAAAACCGGGATAAAAGTTTGTACGGAAATTGGTACTGCAAATATCGTAGATTCTAGCAAATAGGTATTTTAAAATGTTTAATGTAATGATTAATAAATAGATAATGTTGCTAATTTGTTAAGTTTTTTACATTATTTTATTATAAAATAACAAACCTTTAACTAACATGTTACTTGAAATAATTCACGGTGGTCCGACACCACTAGGGGCGCTAGTGTCGTGCACATATCCTTAGTACATCATGTGCATATTTTCAACAGAAAGTTTTCTAATCACTAAACAGTGTACCAGCCCCCTTAACTTACTCTTAAGTCGTTCGCCATTGATTTAAAGTCATGTTTGTTGGCTAACATCCGGAGCGACCGCGTGCGACCTAATGCGTATTTACGACAGCTTCAATGTAGCCACAGCTTTATAAATACCATCGTATGAACGTATTCGGTACTTCACGTAGTTGATCTGCGGATATGTCCTTCCGAAACTATGGCAATAGGCGAGAACACTTGGATAATTAGACACTCACAGACTAAGAAATCAGGAGAAAATAGAAACAATAAATAATATTGAATTTGAAAAAATAAATGTATTAGTCTAAAACAGTTTTTTAATAAAAATCGTCTTATTTATCTGGCTGAATATTTTCCCTTTGTTTATAAGAAAAGGCGTACAATTTTATAGCGCTGTTAAAAACGTCCAGGAGCTTTATAATAGCGCTTTAAACATTTTATAAATGACCGTTTTTTTAGGTTATTTTGGAGATCCATAGATGGCGCTACAGTCTGCGCGAATAAAGGTCAAAATTTCAAAAAGAGATTCTTTAATGCAATAAAGAGGGAAAAGATGATCAAAAAGATGCTAACGCATCTTTTGATGTAATATTTCATTATTAACTAATCATTTTAATCGAAAATTTGATACTTTTTGCGTGACATAGTTGTACGGGCTCGATGCCTCGGCTTTTAAAAAAAGGCAACCACAATCTTGCCATGATTTTGACAGCATCTCGCGAACGACTCTATGAAGTGATAAACATGCCATGTGTTGAGATTTTAAGAACAAAATTTTAAAAAGAAAAGAAATTCCGTTCAAAACCCCAAACTTGTATCAATATCCGCGTTTTCAATCTGTTTTCATTGTAATTTATGGTCGCGTTTCAGTATAAATGAAGTAGGTTTTTAGCTTCTAAATACTTAATTAAAAACGCGTTGATAGACGGACAGACGGACAGAAAACGAGATGATTCTATAAGTGTTTCCGTTTTTACCTATTTCGGTAAGGAAACTACAGTTAAATAAATTTACGAATGAATGAGCTCGCCTTTGTACAACACGACCTTAGAAAAAGTATATATCTAGAATGAGCCTAACGCTTCTACCGTATAAAACAAAACCAACTTACTAAGGTTGGTGTGCGTGAGGCGTCATTCAAATTATGTCTGTGTCTATGGATAGGGTGTAGAGGCCAGTACTGGTTGCAATTTTTTTCGACGCTTTCTTAACTTCGACTGTCAATCTAGACATATAACTTATCCAAGATCACGACTTAATGTAATTTGTTTGTGTACAATAAAGAATGAATGAACCAGAATCATGCACGTAACGTAAACGTAAATAATTAAAAACATGTCGCATACGTTCCTCAATGGGGTAATTCATTGCAGGCTATTGATTTTGAAAGCCTAATCAAAGTCCCCATGTCAATTGCTCGAATCTAACCCTACTGGATTCATTTACTAATCCGAAGTCCTACAATTTCGATTGCAAACATATTCTACCTAGAAAATAGCTAAATTTTATACACATCCATTAGATAATAAAACACTTTCAATTTATATTTAGTGCCTGTTTCACCACTATCCCCTATCTGACAGATCGTTTGACACATCGTAAGAAATTTGTCAAATGGTCTGTCAGATAAGCTATTAAGAACTCATCCAGATGTGGTGAAATGTCCTTAATGTTACAAAAAACTGTTTTCTACAAATCTAGATTCTATAAAAACGAGTTTTTACAAATGCCGAATAAAATGGACTAAAGTTGTTAATTTTTCCCCCTTCTCCCATCCATTGTTGTTCGTAATAATAGAGCCGTACCATTTAAATGCACTTAAAATTAAGTGGTAAATACACGGTGTCGTATATACAGGGTGAAATTGATATCATTAGCATCTTAAACTAAATTAAACTAAGAACAACTTTTACTATGGCTTTTAAATTTACTATTATTTTTTCGCAATTTCGATGTTGGTCCAATGGAGAAAGTTGTTCAGTTTGATGGTCTGATCATCCCCTTAAAAAAGTGTCAGCATATTAAGAAGGACCCTGTATGTGCGGTAAATTTTAGACACCGTTACATAATTCTGTGGCTTGGAACAAGAAGTGCGTATGTCCATATGGTTATAATACAGACTTAGGTACTTCACAAGAAGTACGCCCAAACAAACCACAAACCAAGCCACAGAATTATTGATGAAGTGCAATGACTTGATACTATTAATAATTGCAGTGACGACATTTCAGATTCACTTTATGTATTTGGCACACTATGAATAGTGTTGAAGTGCCAACACACGTGCCGGCTACTACATGCTTTGTGATTAGTGTTGTATAGGACTCTATGGACCGGGTGCCCAGAAGGTTTGAACGCTGTCATATTCAGGGCATTAATAGAATAGCTGACGGGCTAGGTCATGACATGAGAGATTACCGAAAAAGTATCTGAAAATTGGTATGGGGTGTTTTCAGATAAATTTCATACTACGCCCATAGGTCGACGTGTAGTAAAGTTACTACATGTGTAGTAATAGTACTACATGTGTAGTAATATTACTACATGTGTAGTAATGTTACTAAACTTTGGTAACAAATGGTTGTATAGGCGAAAATTTTCAACAAAAAAAACTTGTTGTCCAGCGCCAGTGATTTTCATGCCATCGTATGGCGCTTGCATTTAAATGTCATATTTAAATGCAAATTTGACCAAAAAAAATGGTCCAAATTTCAGTTTTCGTACTCATCAGAATTAGTAAAAGTCGACAATTTGTTGGTCAAATTTGCATTTCAATTTCATTACGCATCAAGCCACAAACGATGGCATGAAAATCACTGGCGCTGGACATCAGGTTTTTGTTTTGAAAATTTTCGTAGTATGCAATGTATCTGAAAACCCCTGTACACGGGGCTCCTATCTGAAACTTCTCAGAAACTTCTTCTGTAATCTCTCATGACCCCTACCCCTCTGCTATTCAATTTACATTTCATTCACCCTACGCCCGGCCAGCTTATATTGGTTTTGCGTAGCTTGATGTGTCGCCGTATGTACAGATACATTTCTATTACAGTTTTATAACAGTTTAGATTGTAAAAGTGAAGAGACCCAATTTATTTTTTGTCTCATTTCTTTGTAGACTTATTCAAATCATTCACTCATTCCCTTCTTTTCCTTTAAGGATTTGAATACTTTCGTTGTCTAAACTAGTGTAAGTCTATTCAGTCAAAATCACGACTCACGAGTCTAAGGACTCGAGTTTAAAGCAACACTATATGCGACACTTTATATTTTTGTTTGATTATTGGCACGTGAGAAAATGCCATAAATAGCTAAATGAATTTTGTTTGTTACATTGAGTGATTAAGAATAGGCAATATCAGCCACGTGAAATTCATTTCTATCATCAGTAGAGATCGGATATTCGGATGCATATTTACCTAAACTTAATTTTTGGCTAAGGCTTAAATAAATCCTGTATGCCAGGAAATCCGGCAATACATAACTAAATCGGATTATAGTGTGGAAGCGACTTCATAAAACTGTTTAATTCAAATTAAAAAAAAGGTTTTTCGGTAAAATAAATCCCGGGATGTCAGGAAGTTTGGGAATGCATAACTACTCGGATGCAAAGTATGGAAGCGACTTCTTAAAATTATTAAATGAAAATAAAAATGTCGATACAAAAGTGCGCTCCATAATAGCCAACATCTCAACTTTAGGTAAATATGCATCCGATTATCCGATCTCTTATCATCAGCCACAGACATAGACAATGATAGACTGAGATAGAAATTCAGAATTCCTTCTATGTATGGGACAGCTGATATTTTATTCTCGGTTGTTGTATTCAGTTTGACGGTCTGATCATCCCCTTTAAAAGTTTTTAAGCATATTAAGTTAGTGTAATTGTAATCTACTCAAGACGAATTTTCATTTGATACCCCACATGGTATGTTTTTTTTGGACCATCTTGAATTTTATGAAATTATTGATATTTCGAAGTGCTGCTAGCAATTTTCGGATTCAGCGGTTGCCAAAACCCTGAAATAACTCACTTATCAACTTGTTAAATCATTTGCTTGTCACTTTTCACAATTCTGAAATTCTATCCTAGTCTAATGAGCTTCCCACATAAAACGAGATTGCTATTATGGTCAATTCTCACTAAAAGAGCAGCGGCCGGCAGCACGCGGCACTTTACCTAGCATATTTAACTTTATCTAGAAGAGAGATAAAATATCAGTGTGGAATTGTATCTTATGGATAAATTTCAATTTGCTAGATAAGATTAAACGGCGTGCGCTTCCGGCCGCTGCTCTTTCAGTGGGAATTGACCCTTATAGTGAATGCTGCCGCCTATTGTAGTAATCGTAGTGACTATTCTATGCATGCATATGAAGTCATTTTGTGCATTTGAGTCGAGTAGTAGGTAAGGTTGTGCATTTTGTATAGAACAGCAGTTTTTTTTCGCGGTTTAGATATCGTTCCAAAAGTTGTTTAGTTTGATGGTCTGATGAAGCACCCCCTAAAGCATAATTTTAATGCATTTATGTTTAGTTTATACCTTGTATTGGGGAGAGTAAATGCCAGAGTTTTCTTTATAAAATACAGATTTATCTTTTCTATATAGAAAGAGATAACTTACAATATTTAATGCGCTTTTTTTAGTGTTGGTAACATATTTATTATATAGTTTATTTTTTATTTCAAATCACATCCGGATACCGCATTATGTTACACTGAGTAAGTAGGTATAGAGGCAAAGTTTAAGAAACAGTATCTAGTAATACGTATACGGGTGCCCATAATTCGATCCTTATAAGCTTAATTCTCTAAAATGTCAAACTGTCTAAAACATCAAGCCACCCCATTACATAGAATAAATACTAGTACCTACAGGTACAGAATAGCGACTCTCTCTTCACGGCAATAAAGTGCAAAGTTATTCGATCCCGTCCTATCGTTCAATTAGCGAATAACCTACAAACCGTCACAACGGCGCGCATGCAAACAAAAATGAACCGAGTCAATCGACATGGAAAGTTTCCTTTTGATAGTCTCTCTCTTTCATTCTTTCCGGTGCTGGTAGCTTGACTATATTGACTACTCACAAAATGGCGGCAAGTCCTAACCTATTGCCATTCACCACTCGTTGGGGATCGCCGTCAAGCGTACCTGTGCTGTGGAGTGAGACAGGCCTGACATAGGTATGGTACATTTCAGCAACAGGGTTAGGTCACAGGTCCGGCACTCTAAAGAACGTTTTTGAATTTCGAAATGGCGTCTGCACATGCGCACTTTGTGCAAAGCGTCCATGACATTGCGTGTAGGATGAAAGCCACGCTTTGCATTTAACGTCATCCACATTTCAATACTTTTAATTGTTCGTTCTATTATTAAAAATAGTATTTGAGCTAAATAATTATTAAACATGTTAAAATAGCGTTATTTTTCAAGGTTTTTTATGCACTGAAAAGACACAATTTTATGTAGTCAAATCCAACGGGTGCGCGCGCCTGACTGCATTCCCTTGCTCGGCTTCCCTCAATTTTCCCAGAAATATTTGAGGTGAGGTGGGGTATGAGAAGTCAGAGGGGGGCGGGGGTGGCCGTTCTGTATATAGCACTATCTATATACTATTACCATTATTAGCTATTCTGTGGTTAGGCGGTCTGTAGCAAATTTGCGAGTTAAGTTTAAAACTTATTAAGTTCAATTCATACCTTAATTTTACGTCGAGTTAAACTCTCTCCTATAAATAACGAAACTCCTGGACACCCTCCACTTAAGGGTAGTTATAAGTATATTATACCTATCTTACCAGGACATATTAAAAAACAAAAGAACGAACAACTTTAATTGTCTATCGTTTTAAACTGTAAGTCAAGTAGTTATCTGTAAAACGTTTATTCAAATGCCACTGGACAGAGTAATAATTAGACATTCGATTCGTTACAAACAAGTAACTAATCCTAGTATTTATCCACAAGAGCAAAGTATTAAAGGTTAGGATTATTCTAATTACCATAGATACGTTATTGTTTAATTAAATAGAGCAAGTTTAAACGCGCCATGGAAACTAATTTGACTTTTGAAATTAAGGGAATATAATTCGGAGTGCGCTCCATACAAACGAAGTCTTGTGATATATTCAATACTAACTAATTAAAGTCAATGCAATTTTTCCGAAACAATCTAGAAACTAATCTATATATTTGTATGAAGTCAGATTTTCGTTAGCGTTACCCAAACAGTACCTATTAGAAAGAGTTCATACAGAACGGACACTCCCTACCCCCTCTCACGAATAATGGTGAGATCCCTCTCCACCATACCATGGGCCATAATCCACCACGCGGGCCTAGTGCGTGTTGGTGGAGGCAAGTTAGTGGTCAACTTGCTGTTAGAGAATTTTCAAGCCGCCTTAATAGGGCTCTGACCTGGCCTAACGAATCGCCACAACGCCATCTGACGGAACTAACTGAGACAAACAGCACGGAAACGCTCGATATGAAATACCATTAAACGGTCACCCATCCGAAGGCTTACCTTCCGTGATCGTTTCAGCTCCAATACGCCAACGAATCTTGTATGATGTTCTCGTATGTAGGCAATAAATACATTCTTTATTTGAAAACAACAAAGATACACTTACATCAATTATGATGTCCCTTCCCCCAATATTGGAGAACTATACATATTGGACGGGTGCTAGATTCCTCAAGTATTGTTTAGTTATCGATAGAATATAATATTTAGGACGACAAATATTTATAATTAATGTAATACCTACGTCAACCCTTACGACATTGATTAGAATATAAATATTTAAAATAATAATTTAATATTGGTTAAGTTAGCATGGTTAAATAGTCTGGCTGGCTTACGGATTACCTACTATGAATATGCAGAAAGGATATTGATAAGCAGATTTACTGGTTAGTTATAGGTGTCAAACATTTATACAAATTGGCATCACTATATCACCAGTTTAAGCTTCCGTAGTTAAACAAGGAACCCTTATCCTTTCGTCCATTCTGTATGTCTGTCCTCGCCTCAATTACTCGTTCATTATTAAACAAATTTAACACGAAGGTAGATAACAGTAACAGAAATGTGGTAGTTAAGATAAAAAAAAATCGTCCCCCATACACCGAAAAGGGGGTTGGAAAAAAACATTTTTAAATAAATGTCGTTAGGTAGGTCTTATAACGTGCTCGCCCAAACTTCAAAGATGGTAGGTCGTTAGCGATATTTTATTCTAGAGTTTACCCGCGACTTCGTATATATGCACAATTTATCATACCAGATTTTAGGTCAAATCATAAGCTATCAAGGTTCATAAAAATCGGTTCAGGATATATATAATATTTTTGCGTGATACTAGAACAAACAAATAAACAGACAGACAAAATTTCTAAATAAAAAAGGTTGATTCGGAGTCAGGGACCCCTAAAAACATGATCGTTATCTTTTTCTTGTAAATATCTTCAATGTATAGATACTCTTCTGTTACAGTTTTGTAATACATATTTATATACTGCGATTTATAGAGTAGTTACTGCTTGTTACTGCGGACTATGGGAGGACCACACCAGTGACAGCCAAGCGCCCTGGTAGGTCTACCGAACCAGTGAATGATCTTAAGCAACCTGCCCAATAGTATAAGAGATAAGAGGAATTTTGGTAACCATCAGCTGCAAGGCTAATTCAGTATTCATAGGGCGTAGAGCATCTCTGTGATGGGGATGGACCAGGTCTGCCTGCATAACTCCAGTCTGTTTAGGAGTTGCAGCCGTTCAAAGGTCTGTATCAAGTGAACGATCAGCTGCAAGGCTGATCATAGGATATTATTTTAATATGCACTGTAGCTCTATGAACAGTACATGTCATGTTCTGTCAGTCGGTTTAGGAGATACAGCCATTCAAAGTTCCGACCTTTGAACGGTTGTATCTCCTAAACCGACTGATAGACCATACCAGTTTTTGTACTGTTCATAAATAGTTACAGGGTATATTACAATAATATCCTATGATCAGCTTTGCAGCTGATCGTTCACTTGATACATACCTTTGAAGGGCAGTAACTTCTAAACCGACTGGAGTTATACAGGCAGACCTGGTCCATTCCCAGCAGATGCTCTAAGTCCTATGAATACTAAATCAGCCTTGCAGCTGATGGTTACCAAAATTCCTCTTATCTCTTATACTACAAGGGGCACCCATAATGGGTACGGACCTCGCAAATGGGTAGCGGGGATCGGTGAAAATTTCTTATCTTACTGTCATAACGTCATTTATACGAATGGATTGCGTACATTAAAAATGGTTAGAAAAAATTAAAATCATTAAACTTAAGTTTCATATTAGTAATATATTTTGAAAATATGTTACTAATATAAAAATCAATTGAGTAAAAGCGATACATGCTCTAGAAGGCAGACTCGCCTCGTAGTCAACCTATACAACATGAATTAACGCAAAACTAGAAAGTAGATTGTTTTGAATCGAGAGCAGAATCGAATTATCATGGTTTCAAAATAGGTATTTTTTTTCAAAATAGTAAATAATTTGTTTGTAGAATTTAAAATTTACTGAACTCGATCTCAACCCACCGCTCGGGCACTCTCACCCTACTTGCTGCCAAAACAAGATTCTTAAAATGTATTCATGAGCACGTTAGCGCTTTCATTCATTGCTGAAATGATAACAAATCATTTTTGCCTCAAAACTTCAAATGCGAATAACTTTTCACTATCAAAATAATGTAATTATTGTTTCAATCTAGTTATTTGTTATAAATCTGTTGGGGTGTATGAGGTTTTGCGTTTATTCATTAACACAATGTATATTCTGAAAATCTCGGATTAACCTCTCGTTGAATACAGTCGTGAGCAATTTACATAATTGTATAGTAAATTAAACGTGAATAATTTCAGTATTATAACAGTAAAGTCTTGAATATAATTTCCTTGCTCCTGTATTTACGCTTTATCGCCTTAACACGTAAGTGACAAACAAAGACCCACAAGGTAACTTTGCAAAACAGACGAGCGGTCGTAAAATTTTACGACTCTACCAAAAGACCGACCCTTCTTTAAGTCAACAAATTATAATATTTCAAATTAAATTATTTCCAACAAATGAAGTTAAAGTTAGTGCGGCGTAAATCACACGTTGTTCGTTGCTTCTGGTGGACTTAACCGCCTTAAAATAAAGCTGGATTTAGGCGACAAGGTAGGCAAAATATATTTTTAATTAAATTAATCAATTTTAATAATTTAAACGTAGTATCTTGAACTTTTCCGCGAAATATTTTTATATTCTATTTTCTACAAACTTTTATATATTTCAAGGCTCTCCGAAAATTTTATGGAAATTTTTCAATGAATGTAAAATTATTTTTATTTTTAAATTTGGAATTTTACTTAAAAATTTGCTTTTACGAAAACTGATTCCTGATATTGACATTGCTCGCGGCTTTAAGATGTCAGCATTAAAAGCGCAAGTTAATTGGAATGTAAATTTTATTACGAGACTGTAATAATTATGCCTATAGTCTGATCGAACTGTAATCAGCTGTTTTCAATTTAACATCTGGCATCGTGTGTGAGTTTCACGTTAGGGGTCGTCCCTTAATTACGTGATATGATTTTGGCGATTTTTCCACCCTCCCCCCCCTTGGAGAGATGTCGTGAGATTTAGCTCGACTCCCTCCGAATCTCACGTGATATTTTTCAAAAAGCGTATTTTTATGTAAATGCGTTAATCTGTGCCTGATTGAGTTGAATTTGTTTAAAAATTTGTCATATTTCAGTGGAGAAACATGTTTTTTTTGTTTAAATTTAAACCCACTTTTCATTTTACACTACATCTTGCTAAAAAAAATTACGTGATATTTGGCGAGATGATACTTTTCCTCACACCCTGTATACATATTACATATTTTAACTCGCTACGATGACGGGAGCCCGTACGGACGAAGTCGCAGGCAAACCTAGCAAATAATAAAGGTTTTGTAGTGATTCTGGCCACGTTTTCTCTACAGCCATAACCTGTACCTGTGGGAGATAAGCGTGAATATGCACTTAGAAAAAATTACTATGTATACGTAGCCCGTCGCAGCTTACGTACCACGTACCTTACGACGCCGTACTGTTCAAACACTCGTAATCAGTATAGCGTCGTAAGCTACGTGGTACGTAAACTGCGACGGGCTAAGTATACGTAGCATTTTTTCTCTTTTGTGTGTGTATGTATATCGTTATCGTTAACTAGTCATTAGAGTGTGTACTGTATGTAATAAATACTTTTTCAACAGCTACTCTTCTTAACTGTGCTTTAGTGTAACATAAATCCGGATGTAGTTAACTTCTTCAGTCATTCAAAAGACACGGTACTCAACTGCAAAGAGCATTAAACCAATTCTGAGCCTTTTTCTCAAATTTTATTACTACATTTTGACTTTCGTTTATTACCGGACAAACATGAAAAAGAAACGTTTAAAATTGTGTCCCTAGATCATAAATCAAAACTATAGTGTGGCAACCAGTTATAACTTAATTATAAATATGAGGCCACCGTGACACTTCGCCTTATTGAAATATGTCTACCCTTGTCTGTCACAGGGATACTCACATATATTTATCTCTTTTTCACAACTTAAGTGCTTAGCTTTATGAGAAGTCGACATCAAAAACCGTTCCGCAACATTTAATTTTACTAGATTTTTTTGTAAAGTAAATTAGATTCACATACATGTATAAACTCCAAACCGTATTTTTTCGGGGTGGTCATGAACATTGATGCAATTAACCTGCGTGTAGCAGCTTTGTTACTTTCTGTTGAAGTTGTACATTTTTGTAAATCTGAAGATAATATTGTGATTTATTATTGTGTAATGTGGCTAATCTTTCCACTACAACATGAGTGATTGTCAAACAATACGACTCTTGCTGACACGAGGAGCCATGTTGCTAATTTTATAATAAATTCTTATGTTAATCGTTATGTAATCATTTTATTTTGCGTTTGTTTTCAATAATAAGAAACTACATTATGTCTTCTTCTGGTAGTCAACATAAAAAAATTAAAAAAAAACGTGCTTTTCAATCAAACTCTTCATTTAAATTTAATAGGTAACTTCTTAAATATTATGAAACTGTAACAGAAGTGTGTCTGTACATTGAAGATATTTACAAAAAAAGATGACGATATGGTTTTTAATTGTTCCTGACTCCAAATCAACCTTTTTATAATTTTTGTGTGTCTGTTTGTGTGTTTGCTTGTGCGAGCATCACGCGAAAACTATAGTACCGTTTTTGATGAAACTTTTTTGTTTGATAGCTTTTGATCTGGTACATATTTTATTTTTTGGAAATGACTAATACAGCGTTGCTCAATGCTCAGGGAGCAGTTACTGCTTTAAACTGCGGACTATTAGAGGGACCACGAAGGGTCTACCGAGCCAAATGAATGAACTTAAGCAACCGACCTAGGAGCACCCAGAGGGGTACGGACCTCGGCATAGGACGTTGATGGGGCAACGCGGCGCGGCGGATTGGGTAGCTGGGATCGGTGAGATAATTTGTGCGGACATTGTCGTGTGTTAACTTTAGTAGTGACATAAGGAAAATCCAATCATCCAACTCATCACGAAATCTCCTGAACTATAAAATCTACAACTACTTTGGCACATAATATTTTCCTCTGGGCTTTTAGGCGTTTTTTATTTAAGAAAGAATTTAAAGAGAGCAAACCCTATAGAAGAGCTTTGAAAGTGGGGGGTAGAAGTTTGCATGGGAATATCATAGCGAAGCACGGGAAATGCAGGTACTATGAAATGAATCACATATGATTATTTTATGTGCACATTCCAAATTAACTTGTCACAATTATTAGTCCATGGTAAATTAAACATGCTATATTACAATTTATTATAGTCTCTACAGATCCATTCCTTACTTAATTACAGAACTGTAAAGACTGTGTTATAAGAATGAAAATAGATTGACTTTACGTGTAACGAAAAAAGTAAGTAATCGCTTATAATGGCTGTGTTACTCGACCAACCAAAAAACTATAATTACAATCATACTACTGCGTGTAACTATGTACAATTAGTATGACAATATATTGAAAAGAAAATAACTGGGAGGGTAAGGCTAAACAATGTAAAGTGTAATAAATTTTTACAAAAGGAAAACGGTTTTTTGTCACTTTTGACAGGTAAATATAATTTAACAACAGAATTTCGACTTGCTAATGTTTACCACTTGTTCACCACAAAACACTGATATCTAGTAGACAATTGAAAAAACGTTGGATTTCAAATTTCAAAAATTCCAGTGAAATTGTGTACCATCAAACTGAACTACTTTCTGTATAGGACCAACATCGAAATAGCGAAAAAAATCAGCTGTCCCATACATTTGGCTCGAGTAAATTTGCATTTTTGTATGGAACATCTTATTTTTTCGCGATTTCATTGTTGTTGCCATAGAGAAAGTTGTTCAGTTTGACGGTCTGATCATCCCCTTAAAAAAGTGTCAATCTATTAAAAAGGACCCTGTATAATATTTTATGTAAGGCCGCCATTTTGTTTATTTTAAATGCTAGCGTAGATTGAATAATTATGTATAATGACTCTCACATAGCAAAAAAATACAGGTCTCTCATAAATACATATACCCACGAACGTATTTCTTTGCGGTGTGGTCAACAACTTTTCTACAAAGACCAATCACCATTCAAGGTTGCAAAATTGACGACTATTTATCAGAATTCTTTCAGTACCTACTTATCGGGCAACTATCGAACATAATCTTTGACTATTTATATGTGGACTGGTTACGCGTGTAATTCTAGTTTTGCGGGGGGTGAGGTAACAAGAAATCCGCAACTTAGGATTTTAATTTTAGATTATACTTTAGATTCTAATTTTGAATGTTAAAAATCATGAAAAGTATTCTCGTGTGTTCTAAGTTCGAAGTTATTATTTCGCAATTATAGGCTCGTTTAGTGATAAGGTGTAAAATTGAATGTAAATGCACAAGATCAATTGTGCTTATACCGTGGCAGAGGGGAAATGCTACCGCAAGGCTAGTCCTTATAATAATTAGTCAAAGAACATAATATAAATAGACTGTTAAACCCATGACCCATCTTTACAGCGGCGCAGTTGAGTAAAAAAGCACTAAATCTTCACAATGCACTGTTACATCCGAACACAAAAAGATAGAGTCCACATAAAACCAGCCAACACCTATGGTCTTAAACTCCCTAACCATCCATTGAAAGAAAACATTGTACATCAATTTTATAGCTGAATTTAATTTAGAAATAACAGGCGTGTCACACAAAATGCTCCGTAGCGCGTTAAAAATAAATAAAACTTAAACATCACTTAGAAACTTAACAACTTATGAATTAGGCGAGACGCTGTTAAACAACACTGTTCCTTTGTAAGCGTTCGAGTGTAAAAAGATGAAATTGACAGCTGTGGGACCTTGAGTTTTTAGGGTACCGTAGACAAAGTTATAACTTTATGATTTTGTTTGACAATTTAGACATTCTGAAGTGCTATTTTTGAATCGTGAGATTCACAATCGTGTTCGAATGGTGCATAATCTCCATAGTAATTTTGAACTGCTGATTTGAACGTGTGACTTTCAAAAATCGCACTCTAAGGGTCCTTCTTATTGAGCATTTTTCCAACAATTTTCTTGGGATCGCGGGAAAGAGGGAAAAAATTATCAAAAAGATAAAAACATGATCTTTTAATGTAATATGTGTACTTATGAATCGTCTGCATTCAAAATCTGAAACTATTTATATATGAAATGACTGTATGGACGTATAGACATGATCCCTTTGCCCAAAGTTTTGTTTGACATTGACAGGAATTCGCACCAGTAGTGGTTAAAGTATATTTTTCTATGGATTGATGTACATGCCATGCCAATGTGTTGAGTTTTTAGAGAACTATAATATATAGGAGTCGCGCTGCAAGTCTGACTGAGGGTGGACGCGTGCGTGGTGGCCTCTCTTAGGCTTGCACGTGGCTCCGCCATTTTGTGAAGCTCTTTTGTGTTTTAACCATAAAACAATAACTTGAGATTATAAACTACTTGACATTGGCAGAATTGCCGCGCTAGACGCAAGCAACCGGCCATTAATTAAGGAAAAAAAAAAAAGAGAACTATAATACAGGGTTTGTTTTTGGTCAGCGACGCGCATTTAGGGAGTGCTTCAGACCATCAAACTGAGCAACTTTCATTATGGAGCCAACTTCGAAATCGGTTGTGAAACCACACCCTGTATAACGCCTACTTTGGACATTATGATACAGGGTCCTTTTTAATTAGCTAAAGATTTTTTACATTTGAATTTGGCACTAAAGAAAAAAGATCACGCATTATTTTTAAGTTGGTCTTTTGCGGCAAGCGCCTATCCGGTTAAAGCAAGCAGTGATTCAAAAATTACCTTATATCGGGGATTATCGATATCGAATATCGATTTACTTTCATTGGAACTGGTACTGAACTCTACAGTAATTTTGATGTCTGTAATAGAGATGATTTATTTTACAATCATTCTTCTGAATTTGAATTGCACCTGTGTGTTCTTTACTTCAATACCATATACGTAGTACAAAGATAAAATTGCTAAATATTTATTGCTTTTCATTCAATTCTCGTTCTCAGTTTATTAATAAAAAGTGGATGCGCTTGCGGCGTATTTTGACATACTTTTGTTCCCTATACAGATAAGAATCGAGAGTATTTCAATGGTCAGGTTATATGGATACTCATTAAAGTGGAGCTGTTTCTTAATTACGTTTCTTTATTACTTCATAGATTTCATTTTTCTCTTCCACAGATATAGCCTTATATCTAGGAATTCGATGCTTCTATACTTCATTGTAGGGAACGTGGCCTACCGATGTTTTATTCGGCTTCGCTGGAGAGGTTTTAGTGGACTGTAGTTTTTCTGGTGGCAGGAGTGGTTCGATGTAAAGGAAAGTCTTGTTTGCAGCACTGGAGGTTTATTTTAGTGAGTTTTACAACAGAGTTAGTTACAAGCACAAGCACCGTACCAAAGAGAAGGCGGAAAACGGAAATACAACTTTTTTAATTACTACATTTTATGTTGGTGATGCCAACATTCATTTCAAATAAAGACGAAAGGATATTCCGATTCCTAAATAGCTTTCTGGCCAATTCTGATTTGCAAATATGATTTATTTATCAGAAAGACATACTATCTGACATATCTTGGACGTTACTAAAGTTGTTCTAAGAGTAAGTGAGAGGAAGTGTTTCCAATCTCTATATCTGTCATTCAAAAAATTGCCTTAAAATTTGATTGATATTTGAAATGGAGCATAGGTAGATGCGGATACTGGTTTCTAAACAATCTTAAGCCTCATAAATATGAAAAATTCTAGGTTTTCCATCATTTCCTGCCTTTTCTCCCGCTTTATAGATAAACTTATTTGCAGCTTTCAATAATAGGTACCATCTTATTGCAATTATTTTTTCAATATCATTTGTGCAATTCCCACTTATTCATCCACAATTTAAACTCAAGATGCCCATATCAATTCAACCGTTACACATTGATGTCGTATTAGAGGTCAATTCCGTTCATCCAAAATGTCAAACTATAGTCTGAAAACCTGTCTAGTGAATGATAACATTAGCATCCTTTTAACCTAACCTTTTAAGAGTCTACCCATCAAACTAAACAACTTTTACTATGGGAGCAAATCGATAGGTGCAAAAAAAAAATCTGCTGTTCCATACTAAAATGCAGTGCCTACTCGACTCAACAGCAGATTTTTTAGTTTTTCAATCGGTTTGCTCCCATAGTAAAAGTTGTTCAGATTGATGTGTAGACTCTTAGTTTAAAAGGATGCTAATGATATTAATTTCACCCTGTAGATTGATAGGTTACGTGCTTCTCATTTCAACCATCAAAAACATAAATGCATGCATGCATGCATATGCTCACGACTATATTCCCCGAGGGGTTATTCAAAGATATTCTGAAACCTCGAAACATCCACGTCTGACCAGTAGTACCGAAATTCTGTCCAGCGTGACGGAGGGTGAGCCCGTCGCCACTTATAATGGACAGTGGCTACAATACATGCCTCGAAATTGAAGCATGCAGGTTTCCTCACGATGTTTTACGTCACCGGAAAGCCAGTGGTGTTACAAATCGTACATAAATTCCGAAAAACTAATTGGTACGAGTCGGCCTGGACGGGGATCGAACCATCGTTTCCTGCTCGGCAGGGTTGCGCGCCACTGGACCACCACGGCTTTTAACATAAATGAAATCGATAAATATGTTCTTAACACCACAAGATAAATGGTTTACAAACGAAATACAAGCTTGATTAGCTGTGATCAATGCAACTTTCCCGCTATGGGAGCACCGTCGGCGTCGTAAGCGAAATATGTCAAGTTCATTTTATTCATTAGTTAAGTTCGTTAAGTTTATATGTATGTACCCGTCACTTATGTCAGCTTTGTTACAAACACTTATTGGAGTGTGATAAAGTATTTATCAATTGCTAATTTGAACCGTGACTTGATGAATATAGGTTTCTTCGCCGTGACATATTCAATATTTTTTCGTTGTCTTCGATAAATCTTCGGGACATGTTAACCTATACAGGGTGTAAGAAAAAGTATCTTTAACCTTTAAACCACATACTTTACTCATCAAACTGAACAACTTTTATTGTGGGAGCAAACCTGTCAGAACAAAAAGAAATCTGTTGGGTCATATATTTTTGTCGAGTAGGCATTGCAGTTTAGTATGGAACAGCAGATTTTTTTGCGCTGACTGGTTTGCTCCGATAGTAAAAGTTGTTCAGTTTGATGGGTAGAGTATGTGGTTTAAAGGTTAATGATACATTTCCTTACACCCTGTATAACAATAATGCAAATCTTTGTTTGTATAAAGTACCATTTAAGGAAATCAAGTAAGTGCAAGCTTCACACATAATGGATGAGTACAGTCAACACCAAAAATAAATAATGACGAAAGTAACTTTCAAAATTATCTTCTGCGTAAGCATATGCTCACGACTATATTCCCCGAGGGGGTAGTCAGAGATCTGAAACCTCAGAACATCCACGTTTCACCAGTAGTACCGAAACTATGTACCCCTGATAACCCCTCTGTAACTCTGATGATCTTCCGGTTTAATTCTATTTTTTTTTTTATTCTTACTTAAAGTGAAGTTAATTTAACGCTCTTTCATGTAACATCTATAACATAATAAAAGTTATTCGAGATTAATTTCAATACGATTTTTTCGACTTATTGAATTTATCACACTGGACAGAGTTTCGGTACTACTGGTGAAACGTGGATATTCTGAAGTTTCAGAATATCTCTGACTACCCCCTCGGGAAATATAGTCGTGAGCATATGCTTATGATTATTGAATTTATATTTAGTATTATATAATATAGTATATTATATTACATTTATATTAAATTATTTTATATTATAATATTTTTTGCATTTATTGACTTTCGATGTTGACTGTACCTACCTACATTTTATAATGGAGTATAATTATTAAAGAAGTACTAATGAGTTACGTATATGAAAAATTCGAAAAAGTACTACGTTTTTGTATGACGTTAAGAGTAGAGCGTTTTTTAATTCCCACGCAACACTTTCAGCATTGGCATACCTACCTACACTTAGTATGGAGACCAAAAAGTTGTGAGAAAAGGATCTTAAAGGCAACTAGGTAATTTTCATCATTTCATAGCAATTTAAGGGTATATTACAGTTGGCGCGCTCCATACAAACGAAGTCCGGCTAAATTTTCAATACTAACAAATTAAAGTCAATGAAATTTTGCAGAAACAATCTAGAAACAAATGTCTATGCTTGTATGGTTTCAGATTTTCGTTAAAATTTATAGTTTTAAAGTTACAATGCGACAAAGATTTCCATACAAATCTTAAATGAATCCTAGCATTGAAACTGTATATTTTAACGAAAATCGGACTTCATACAAGCATAGAGATTAGTTTCTAGATTGTTTCTGCAAAATTTCATTGACTTTAATTGGTTAGTATTGAAAATATCACCATACTTCGTTTGTATGCAGCGCGCATTAACGCATTCGGAATAAACTTCTCTTAACGCATACCGGTAGGTACAATGAAGAAACAAACTACAAATTACCTACATCTGCAAAAATTCTTTCTTTTCGCCTTCATCGAAGTCGAATGAAGAGGTTTATTTGCGATTCGTTTTACGTTCGTTTTTTAGCAAAACAGGAATCTCGATGCATTTGTTTTACGACATTCCAAACTTAAAGTTTAAGTATAACAAGGAAATCTTTGTTCCTGATGGAATCGTGTTTAGTGTAAAGAACGGCGCAGGGGTGTATTCAGGGCTTAACGTCGTCGGGGGCCTTTGAAAATATTTTGTTAATAGGTTAATAACACGAAAGTCGTCTAGTCGTGTTATCTACCTGATTCCGTTTCTTTTTTAAATTTATTTATGTAACTTTTACAGAATGATTATAATCTAGAATACACAATATCTCTCCAAAACTCCATAAGGAGTAGGATCTCCATTTGATAGCCCAACGTCCACAAAATTAGAGATGAGTAAACTGAAATGGTTCGCACCATTTCACGGCGGCGATATGCATTAAGGAGATGTTCGAAATAGAAGTGGGCACGCATTTTTCCGGTCCGTTTTAATGGAAGGTCGGGGTAGATAGTTTCATAGCTGTAGCGAAACCATAAAGCTCTAATAAAGACAATTAACACCAGGTGGTATAGTCGCCGCAAATAATTATTCTTGTCACAGGAATTAGAGATAAACGATTAAAATGCAAATTATATTCAAAGAACATAAGGACTTAACGCCATAACGAGCACTAACATATCGCTTAGAGCTATTTGTTACTGACAATTTGTTAATGGTACCCATCCCCATTACGAATGTTTCGATGTAGATACGAAAACGCGCTAAATATTGAAATAGTTTTAACGTGTTTTCCCCTTAACGATTAAATACCCTGTATTATATAAATTTGTTAGCCGGCATTTACGTTTTTAAATGCATGCTGTTCATAGGTTTATCTAACATCTAAGTTGTCATTTTTCATTGAATTAATGCAAATTTATTTTCTATTAAGCACAATATTACAGAAGTAAATTACAATACAGTAGTAGTAATAATTTCAATACATATTGGTTGTGTGAGACAAGCGGCCGAGCGAGGATTTAATCTGTGCTACTGATCACCTGATTTTGCAGGCAGCAGGGTCGTGATGATTGATGAATCACTCAGTTTGATAATGATAAGACAAGAATCAACGTAAATACAAAAGAAAGGTAATTAAATAAATAAACAAAGCTGTTAATGATAAACCTTTATACAGAAATAGCTTTTGCCCGCAACTTCTTCCACGTGAAATTAAAATATCGAAAAATCCATTCTTAGTGCACACCTATATCCTCCGTAGAATCTATATTCCAAATGTTCCAATGCTGTGCGTTGTCTGTCAGCCAGTCATGGAACTGTTTTATAAGTATAGAGTTGGGAGTCATGTTGCAGGTTCAGGTGACACGAGCACTTGTCTCGCGTAGTGTTCGCGCGATTCTTGCCTGCCACGAGGCTCCGCAATCCGCAATCTCTTCTTGTTCTTGATTAAAAACAATCCCAGAGATTAGTATACTCTCACAAACTACTTGACACTGGCGGAAATGCAGCGCTGACGCACAAGCCAAGTCCTTAATTATATAAATTATTTATAAATAAATTTGAAAAAAAGTACAGCTATATTTGGTATATTATTGTTCCAATCTAGGTTTAAGAATCTTATACAGACTATAAGTAATGGTAGATACAAAAATATTCAAGAAATATAATAGGGTACAATTCATCGATCATCGAGCCTTCATTCGAAAACAAAAAATAATGGCCCATCTGTAATGTCCTCGATCCGTACCTGGTTACTCGCATAAAGTGACGTGGCTCTTCCGACCGTCTCAGACTCGGGTTTACTGTCCAAACTTGGATTGGATCGTTTCAGATAAGATTCGGAAACTACTCTAGTTTAAAACGGGAATTGTTAAACTTTTGATATTTTGTTCCTATTTCAATTATGGAATGAATGTTTCTGATATTTGTTTCAGTGGGACTCGACTCAATGTCAAGGGCAAAGGTGAAAAGTTTCTTGATTATACAAAAGTCGGCAATGAGTTTAGTATCGCGACATATCTAAAAAAAAAACCGGCAAAGTGCGTGTCTGGCCACGCGCAGGGTAGGTTTCCGTAGTTTCCCGTCTCAATTATGCGGGCTTAGAAGGGGACTTTTTGTTTTATGCAACGTTTTAACGGCTAATAAAGTCTAAATAGTAGATTTTACAAGTTGGTCGACTTTTGTTAACTTGTAAAGCCTACTTAGCGGTGATAGTTTTCCTTTTAACTTCATTATATACACTACTGCCGTAATTTTTATCACGTATCCAGAAGCAACCGTTTAGCTGGCAGGGGGGGGGGGGGGACACACTTGACTCTAACAAAAATTTGCAAAGCTTTTTTTTAAAGCTTACTATTTCGCTAACAGATCCCTAAATCGAAAAAGGGTTTTCCCACACCCACAATATTAAAAGACCTATCCAACGATACCCCACACCATGGAATAGACGAGAAAGAAATATTGTATCTGATTTTATTTTACCACTTTATCGGCGTGATTAAATATGTATACTCTTGTCAAATTACAGCTTTATAGTACTAAGCGTCTCTGAGCTAAGCCGCGGACAGACAGGCAGACGGACATGGCGAAATTATAAGGGACTTGTTGACTACGGAACCCTAAAAACTAAAATTTTACATTTTAGCGGCTTATTACCGCTGGGTATATACAAACTCGAACATTACAAAAAATCCCGCCCCGGTCCGCTCCCGGTACCGCCTCTGTGGCAAGGCTTTAATTGATTTAGGTAAAAAAAAAAAATTTTTTATTTTTTGGAAAAAAAAAATTTGCTTGGCGTATTTGTCTTTCAAATGCGGTTCTAGTATTGACAATATTATGTAGAGTCACGTTGCATGTTTGGCCACGAGCGGTTGTGTCGTTCCCGCGAGGTGGTCGCGCGGTTCTCGTTCGAGCTTACCACGAGACACCGCCATTACTTTTCTCAAAATGTGTATTTGCTCAAAAAACTATTCTTGAGATTGGGATATACAAGGTGTTACAAAGAAACAAATAAACATTTTAGGGTTGGTTTAGACCATTAAACGGAACAACTTTTACTATGGGACCAACATCGAAATCGCAAAAAAAAAATCGGATGTTCCATACTAAACTACAAGTCTACTCGAACTAAATGTATGGGACAGGTGATTTTTTTTTCGCGATTTCGATGTTGGTCCCATAGTGAAAGTTGTTCAGTTTGATGGTCTAAGCAACCCCTTTAAAAGTTTTAAATGTTTATTTTTACTTTTGTAACACCTTGTTTACTCCTACAAAGCTACATGATATTGGCAGAATTCCGTTAAATTTCAAAAAATATATGTTTAGAAGCGTAAAATAGATCGTGAGAATCTCATGTTTGAAATATTTCGTGCTTAATAACTTGCACAAAAATTATCTAGAATGAATAATGCATCACAAAATATAAGCATAGAGTAAGGAGAACTCTTTATGATATAAGTAACTAAGTTTGTAAGTCATAGGCCTTTGAGATCCCACTGCAGGACAAAAGCCTCCTCTCATGAATAATGGTTCGAAAATCACAAAATACAGGGAGTAAAATTTTATGCTTTACATATTAAAAGGGGTGCTTCGGAACATCAAACTGAACAACTTTCACTATGGAGACAATACCGAAATCACGATTTAAAAATTTTTTGTACCTTAGAAAACGACTATAGCTACTGGACCCAAACACAGAGATCCGGGCCGGGAGCGGCGCGATGCGGACCGGTCCCGTTCCGAACGCTAGGACAAACAGGCGGCCACGACGCGGACTGGGAGCGGACCAGGAGAAGGGCAGAGGCGGCCGCGGACGCTGTATTCCGTTGTAATCAATGCGAGGTGCTACACAGAGCGGGAGCGGGCACGTCGCGGTCCGGAGGCTGTCGATGCGAACCCCGCACCGGACCTTGTGTGGCACGCCCTGGAACGAATTCGCATCCCGCAGGTCCGCCCCGGGCCGCTTTCCCGCAATCCCATCTCTTTGTGGCTGGCCTTTAGACTCAGGGCTGTTTTATCAATACAGCATTAATAAAATGGACGGGTAGTGAGCCCTTCACCAATATAGAACTGCTACCGATTTAAAAAACGTTACAATAGTTTCTATGATGACGGTGGCGATGTAGAAAGATAAGCAAGGCCTAAAGTTCAGTTAGCAACAGTTGAATAGAGGAGTGAACTCCACGAACCGGCACCTGTTGCTCGTGCTCGTGATGCCACTTCAATTCCATCCTCCTTTTGTTTTGTCCAAGTCACCAGATGTCAGCGGATTAAATTAAAATAAATATTTTACACTAAACACAAATATACCTTAGAAAACATGACATAAAACCTAAGAGTGCACCGTCGTATCATTTGTGTCTGTAAATAATTCTTTCAACTAATGGTTGTCTGGAAGAAATCGCTTTTAGTGATAAGACCGCCCTTTGTACCCTTCTCATTCTTGTTATAAATTGTATTTGTCTATTCTTGGTGTGCAAATAAAGAATATTTATCTTATCTTATAAAACAATTTCAAATGACAAAAGGCGAGATTAAATTGACAAGAACTATATGGAACTATGTAGATTTTTCTCTCACTCAATTATTTGGATAGCAATTGAAAAAAAAAGGTCGGGAGGCAGATATTCAACCTAAATAGACTATCATACTTCTTTTTTTCGTATCGTAAAAGTAATGATAATGAATGACAGACATTGTTTAAAATCTGAAAATAGATATATTTGTTGGGTGTAATCTTAGTAAGAAGTGCACTGTGCGAGAAAAACTAGAGAGCGGTTGACGTGGTTGGTTTTTGGAAACTTGCATCATTTAAAAGCTACACATTTTACAGTCAGCTGAGCTAGTGGGTTAGATTTCTCTGATGCTGACTGTACACATTGCAATAATTAAATTAACTAAAAAGCAAAGTTCTGCTGGGTTCGTATGAACATAAAAGTGAGAACATATTATGTACACAGCACACTGTCAGGGTAGTGAGGAAGGGAAAGACAATCCAAACAATATTTGATTGTCTAAGCACATTAATAAATAATGACTAAAGTGAAATTTCTAAGTGAAACGCGATGTAGAGCGGATGGATCAAATAATTTCAGGCGCTTACGCTTATGCCATGGCCAAACGTATTTGCAACAAAGTTGCAGACACGACACCCACCCCGCCGATTATGGCGACGGCATGCCATCTGCATTTTTGTTTAATAGGGTTGCCTCTTTTACGTTTTGACGTATTCTGATTGCACGACTTACCTCAGGGAAGTTTGTGAGAAGTGGTTTAAACGTCAAGAGATGATTATGGTGGATGAATGGAATTCACTAAAACTGGTCGAAGTTACATAAAAAATCTATATATCCGTAATATTTACTAAGACTGGTTCTATGATAGTTATCATTTTCAACTGACTTTATTATTCTACTCCTAGTTTAAAATATGTTTTCATGAAAAAGGTGAACCAACCTTAAACCAGTTTTACGACAACAAAATACTGCATACAGGAAGAACACGTTTTTACAGTTAGCTGCAGTCAACCCTGTGAACCCACATATCAATTAGTCTTAGCGACAACCCTATATATCAACTCGGCGACGTCCATTCTTGTTTCGACTACTGTAAAACGATTAATTAAGTTAATAGACAGTGAAGTTAAAAAAAGCAAATGGATAATACAAAATGCTTCGTCTTCCTTTATCGTATGCATAATATCTTCGGATTTAGCACAGTATTTCTAAGAAAGATTACTGGATTGAGTGACGGATTGTGATGAAATAAAAATGTTATATTACTCCAGATTGAGCTCTATGATTTTATGAAAATTACATCAGGATTTAGGGTATAATTTTTACGCGATGCGTAAACAACTTGCAATAAATTTCTTAAAGCAAAGCAGTTAATACCGTATTCGATAAAAATCCGGTCACATTCCTCAAATTCGCTTCTTTCAAATGCAAGTCTTGTCTGTTTATTATATTTGTATTAGTAACCCTGTGCTGTGCCACTGGAAAACTTTTAAGTTAATTCTACGGGATTGAAACACGAAGCTGTTTGCAAAACCAATTTCGAAACAGTGCGTTTTTGTTCAATTTCAATTTGTTTATTAGGATTACCAACAGGTTATACACAATTCTTTAACAAATATCTTAATTATTAACATGCACGGTGCTAACCCTTTTACAGGCAACCACAACTCGACCATAAACGAAAGTTTAAATTGTCAAAAGTAGACAATAAAATGGCGCACTTTTGATCCTATTCAACAGGGTGTCTAGCATTCAGCAAATGTTCTATCTGTGCTTCCGTGGCCACACAGAAGTTTCCAAGTAAAGCACTAGCAACTTTTATATGCAAAGCTTCAGATCGTAGTTTTATTAAGACGTAGACTTTATAGTTTTCTGGAAAGGTAATCCCGAGATTCAGCGTCAATGTCTATCGTATAGTAAAGGTGGATATACACACGGAGAGATTGTAATCTTGTGCTTCCTTTAGAAATCGATTTCCGCGTATAAATAGAGAACTAGATCAGTGTCTCACCGATCCCCGTTAACCAATCCGCCGCGTAGCCCCAGCAACGTCCTATGCCGAGGTCCGTACCCCTCTGGGTGCCCATAGGTCGATTGCTTAAGTTCATTCATTTGGCTCGGTAGACCCTTCGTGGTCCCTCCAATAGTCCGCAGTAGAAAGCAGTAACTGCTCCCTGAGCAACGCTGTAATTGTCATTTCAAAAAAAAAACAGTGTTTCTCGTAGAGATCGCATTAGCAAGCTGAAGAAGTGACAATGGGATGGTCATTTAAGCCGAACAACTCCACGGGGAGCTCTAGAATGGTGACCAAACTGTCAGGTGTGTGTGACGCTCTCTGGCCCACTGGACCAACGATCTGAGAAAGATAGCGGGGAGCGACTGGATGAGGACGGCCGAGGATAGAGTTTTGTGGCACACCTTGGGCTCTCCCAACGACGTAGGCCTCTGCCTACGTTCAGAAGTACACCTTATGATAGACTTAAGCTGATGAAGAACTGTATACATCGTAATCTCCAACGTAATGCAAATGACGTTTCATGTAACGGCTTCCTTTGTCATACAAACACATGATAATACTATGTACATGATATAAATTGAACACTGAACAACTTTTTCTATGGAGCCAAAATCAAAAGCGAAAAAATTTCTTCTGTGCCATAGATTTGGGCCGAGTAGCCGTTGACGTTTTCTACTCGATGTAACAAAACACCCTAGTAATTTTTTTTCCCGATTTTGAAGATGATCCTTTAGTGTTGTTCAATTTGATGGTCTGAAGCACCGTCTTTAATATGTAACATATTAAAATTTACACCATAATGTCTGTCCCTACTCGCCGCTGTATGCCTCATCGACGCAAAGGTAAAACTATCGAAAAAAAATTATAACACTTTTTGCTATCTTGTTCTAATTAAAGTTGTCAAAGCGTTTGATTGCTGTTGAGATGAAGCAGATCAAAGACACGTGTTGTAAGTTTTGGACTATCTCAAGGAGCAAATAAATAATATTTTACTCCAAGACTTTACTCTTCAAACCATCTCGCTTCCACGTACAGCTGCAACCAGCTTTATTTTCTAGGAAACTATACCATTAATCTAGGCAGTCTCAACCGCGTATTGCAATGTTAACTGCAGGTGTAAATCCGAATGACTTCCTTAGAAATGAAGCCTTTTCTAAATGTCTAACTTCTAATGTCATTGTTCAACTTTATGCAACTTAGTCTTAGACCATATAGCAACATATTCATAACTAGAGACCAGATCAATTGATCATGTGCATTTAAATACAATTTTATACCTCACCACTTAACGAAACAGCCTATAATTGCGGAATAATAAGTCCAAACTAGTCTTGTTCGGGTTTCACACGAGACTATTATTAAAAACGAAAATAATATTATAATGGAATAAAATGCTACCTCGTCCCTGGCAAAAAGTGACAGAAAAGTTTGTTAGTAGAATTACACGCGTAAATCGTCCATAGTTATCCAGTGATAACAAATTAGAGTACAAGTTTTAAAGCATTTTTCAGATGCAATCTACTAGAGAGAAACTGTTTATTTGTATGCACTAAAGGCTCATGCCAATTTGTCATATTTATATTGTCGCACGATGCTCTTACGATTTGGATTCGGGATAGGAATATTCCACTAGATTTCATAAAATAAAATCATCAACATCAGCCTATAGGTACAACGTGTTAATGAATAAGCGCAAAACCTCAGACACCCCAACTGATTTATAACAAAATAATTCGATTGAAACAATAATTTCATTATTTTGATACTTAAAATTTAAAGTTATCCGCTTTAAGTTTTCAGGCAAAATATGATTTGTTATCATTTCATCAATGAATGAAAGCGCTAACGTGCTCGTGGATACATTTTAAGAATCTTGTTTTGTTAGTAAGTAGGGTGAGAGTGCCCGAGCGGTGGGTTGAGATCGAGTTCAGTAAATTTAACAAGAAAATTATGTAATATTTTGAAAAAAATTGCCTATGTTGAAACCATTATAATTCGATTCTGCTCTCGATTCTAAACAAACTACTTTCTAGTTTTGCGTTAATTCATTAACACGTTGCATAAGGTTAAATCTAATTAGTTGGCGAAACTTAACAAACGCATTTGGTATCTGTTACTAAGTATAATTGCGTGGTAATGACCCGCTGCAGAGTCAAATGATTCTGAGGTTAATGTCCGCCCGACGGCCGCGCTATGTACGATATGTACGATAATATAATTTTGTTAATCATGAAAACCAATTATAAACATTGATAATGCCATATGTTATCATTAACAAGTGCCCTGGTTCAGTTTCGCTAACTAATTTAAAATAACCCTATATACGTCCCACTGTAGGGCATAGGCCACATTGGTAGACTTCACATACGCAATACGAATTTCTTCTTCCTCGTATTCAGGTTTCCAGACTATGATTTTCTTCACCGTTTGAGCAGTTAGAATTACGTACATAAGTTAGAAAAACTCAACTAAAAACAGATAGCTATGTATAGAACAAATCATAATTCAAATTGGCAAAAATAATCGCGGTCATATCATTTTGCCTCTATGAAAATAACCAACAAATAGTTAAACAGAAGCTCATAAAACAAAACAATAACGAAAAGGTGTGAAACAGTGGAAACTATAAATGATTCTACGTTCACAAACAATGCATCAGTTCAAAGGATGTCACCAAGATAATCTTGAGAAGTTTATTAGGCAATTAAACGTACATTTCTGGTTTTATATGAAACGGCGGAGGTTGTCGCAAACTAAGACAGCATTACATCGTAAACTGATGACAAATTTCGCTACCTATCTAAGACCGTCTGAAGTTAAAGTGATTCTGTTGAACTTTATGATCTGCGGTAACATTTACGATAAGAAATTGCAATATTGTCAAATTGGCAGAGCTTTGCAATCTATTGTAGTTTCGGTAAGTGCTGAAATGGATGGAGAGATGAAACTGGGGATTTCCAATTAGTTAGTGAACTATACACGAGGTGGTTTTGTTTCCACCTTATAAAATAAATAATAATGTAGTAGCTATGTAATTTTACCGTCAAATCTGCATTGTCAACCTTTTTTTTTGTTTTGTCGTACTTGCTTGCGTGCGTGCTTGTGTTTTGTGGGCAAGGCCAACTAGATTTTTATCCAAATTCGCCGTCGCCGTCGAAAGTTTTATACAACGTGTTAATGAATAAGCGCAAAACCTCATACACCCCAACTGATTTATAACAAAATAATTAGATTGAAACAATAATTTCATTATTTTGATAGTTAAAATTTAAAGTTATTCGCATTTTAAGTTTTAAGGAAAAAATTATTTGTTATCATTTCAGCAATGAATGAAAGCACTAACGTGCTCGTGGATACATTTTAAGAATCTTGTGTTGGTAGTAAGTAGGGTGAGAGTGCTCGTGCGGTGGGTTGAGATCGAGTTCTGAAAATTTTAAATTTGACAAACAAATTATTTAATATTTTGAAAAAAAATATCTATGTTGAAAACATGATAATTCAATTCTGCTCTCGATTCTAAACAAACTACTTTCTAGTTTTGCGTTAATTCATTAACACATTGTAGATAGCTATAATAGGATAATTTAGGACACTCCGATGATCACAAAATATAATGAGTAGTTATACAACGTGTTAATGAATAAACACAAAACCAAAAAATAGTTTGTTTAGAATTGAGAGCAGAATCAAATTATCAAGGTTTCAGCATATTATGTTATATTTTTTCAAAATATTAAAATAACTTGTTCGTACAATTTTAAATTGATTGAACTCGATGCCAACTCACCGCATAGGCACACTCACCCTACTTCCTACCAAAACAAAATTCTTAAAATGTATCCATGAGCACGCAAGCGCTTTCATTCATTGCTGAAAGACTAGACTCAAAAATAGCACTTCAGCAGTGTAAGTTATCGATTATCAATATCGATAAAGATCGTTAACGTATTTAAATTACTTTACTGGCCAGTTTTAAGGGGATATAATTCGAAGCGCGCTCCATACAAACGTACTATGGTGATATTTTCAATACTAACCAATTAATGTCAATGAAATTTTGCTGAAACAATCTTGAAACAAATATCTATGCTTGTATGGAGTCCGATTTTCGGTAAAATATACAGTTTCAATGCTAGGATTAATTTAAGATTTGTATGGAAATCTTTGAGGCACTGTAACTTTAAAACTATACATTTTAACGAAAATCTGACTCTATACAAGCATAGAAATTAGTTTTTAGATTGATTCTGAAAAATTTCATTGAGTTTAATCGGTTAGTATTGAAAATATCACCATAGTACGTTTGTATGAAGCGCGCTCCGAATTATATCCTCTTAAGCAGATGCTATTATATTTCTCCGATCATGGTCTGAAATTGATAAACTAAATATTATGAAGCAAAATCGCAAACAACTATCATAAAATTAATAAAACACCATGTCAATTTGATACCGATTGAACCAGGTAGTTACACAAAAATACCCCTGATCGAATAACTCGAAAATATAAACAAATCTTTATTCAAACACACACTTAAGAAGAGCATCCATTTCTCTATTAACCTGCTCCATACAACAGATAAATTTAAATACTCAGACAATATTTTATAGCTTATTTTAGGTACGTTTTACGACTGCAGACGAGACCGGAGACCGGCAGAATGTCTGGATAGATTTTATGGACGCGACTCTAGGTTCCAGGAATACTCTGTGCTTTGAATTATTGACGAGATAACATAGGTTGACAATGCAGATTTGATGGCAAAATTACATAGCTACTACATTATTTTTAATTTTATAAGGTGGAAACAAAAACACGTCGTGCATTTTTTCATATACTTTTTGTTATAAAAGCCAAATAAAAAATGTATTGTTCCCTAAAATTTGCCAGAGCACAATTAAGGCGACTTGACAATTCTCTGACAGCAAGTTGACCGCTAACTTGCCTCCACCACTGGGCTCGCGTCGTCGTGGTAGAGTATGGCCTACTCCCTCTTACTCTTATTAGAGAGGTCTTTGCCCTGCAGTAAGATCCTACTGGCTAGAACCTTCAGTATACAACGTACTAAATAAGTGCAAAACCTCATACACCCCAACTGATTTATAACGAAAAATTGCATTCAAAAAATTATTTCATTATTTAACAATAAAATTGATATTTGTTCGCATTTTATCATGCAAAAATGATTTGTTATTATTTTAGCAATGAATGAAAGCGCTTGCGTGCTCATGGATACATTTTAAGAATCTTGTTTTGGTAGTAAGTAGGATCAGTGAGCCTGTGCGATGCCAACCCACCGAAAAGGCACACTCTCCCTACTTACTACCAAAACAAGATCATGAGCACGTTAGCGCTTTCATACATTGTTGAAATTATGACAAATCATTTTTGCGTCAAAACTTAAAATGCGAATGACTTTAAATTTTAATCATCAAAATAACGAAATTATTGTTTCAATCTTTCTTTGTTTTTTTTTTGTTATAAATCAGTTGTGGTGTATGAGGTTTTACGCTTATTCATTAATGAATACGTGTTAACACGTTGTATATATCGAGTCAATTCCTTAAAAATCACTAGGTAGTCATGCACACCACACAACAATTTCTATGAGTTACCTAAGAGCTAAATCTCTTCCAAATCATCTTAACTAAATTGTCTACGTCCAAATTAATTCATCTGCAAAAAAGTGATTTGAAAAATAAATTAACTTTTTTCTTAATTATTTAATCATTTTATAAATTAACGAACGCCATAACTAAAATTCATACAATCATAACTAAATAATAAGCGAATAATTATGCCAATGTAGTTTACTGCCGACCTATCAATATTATTTCGCAGAATTTTAAACAGCTTTTATTTTCAGTCATTGACCTTTACAGAAGTAAATACGACATTATAGCTTAACCTCAATGAAGTGAGGTAAAAGTCCACGTATTATGTTCCTCAATTTGACTCTTAATAACTACGAGATACGATTGAATAAGGTTTGATTCACGAGACTTTTCACGGGGCCTCTAGACGTTTGCTGAACAAAAGGCTGGCAGCGCTGCATCTGCTAACCAACTTCAATCGTGTGACGTTTACGCGCGAAAAGTTTTACGATTCGCAGACGACGCGTCAAAGGGATAGTGATGTAACTGAATTATTTTGTCGATAGCAATTAAAATTGGATGTGTTTTGTTTAACGCTTTAAACTACATTTACCGCAAACATGCAACGTGAACCCAACCAAAAACAACCACCACAATTACAACCTTAAAAAGTTGGATGATACGCCCTGAAAGAGAACACGGTACTAAGTTTAGTGTGTATGTATGAACTACATCTATGTAAAGCTCTTTTAGACGTTGGTTGGAGGTCGTGGGTTCGATTCCTACGGGGGCCACCTAGTGAAATGTTACTTTGTGCGTTTTTCCCCAGTTGGTTAGGACATTGCAGGCTGAATTCAGGTGATTCACTGTCTGAAAAGAAAGATGATTCCGTATTTCGGATGGAACGTTAAGACGTTGGTCCCAGCTACTATCTCTGGTGGTAGTAGTCGTTACATTACAAAATCACGTCAGATGCCGTAATACGGTATGAAAAATCAACACCAGGGCTTGCTGCCCACACGATAAGAAAGAAAGACCCAAATAGTATTATTAGTACAGGGTTTAATTACAACGTGTTATCGATAAAGTAAATTGGAGCGTCACTCAGAGGTTCGGTTTACGACCGTCTCGTCCCCGTGTTCCATTTTTAAATGGGTCTCTTCTTGTGGTAGGTCGTCAGAAAAACAATTTATTTTAAAATTCATCTGACAGTTTCAACTAATCTGTTTTACAGCCCTTTGTTCATATTGGATACAATTTATTTACTGCTCCTAATTGTATTGTTTTCATTTTGTTTCTATTATCGTTTTATTTTTAATTTCAGTGTGCCAATACGACAAAATGCATTAACTACTTTTAATGTTGGCAACATAAAAAATCAATACGAAAGTCTTAAAAAGAAAACATTTAAAAATTTCCCGGGCTTATGCTAAGACTGCGTATAATTTACGAGTAGTTGGTAATAAAAGTTTTTGTTGCGAAAAACGACGGGGTGCTATAAAAGCTGTGCGTCCCTTTCTGGCGTGAGTTTACGAGCGTGAAAATACGAGATAGCCGTATATTGCGCCGGTAGTTTTATTACCGGGGCAAGTGATGTGAGTACCGAGGAAGCTTGGTGGCCGAGTAGCCAACCTTTGGAATATGGGTTTAGACTGTAGACTGAAAAATGTACAACACCAATTTAAAATAAACTTACAAATATTAATGATTATAAACATTTTAAATCAAATTAAAGATTGAAAAATTAAGTCTCGGGTGGAACTTGAACCCGCAATCTTCCAAAACGGGGAATTGCTTTTTTTTCAATTTAGCTACCGAGCCCACTACCCAGAGAATGACATTCTTCAATCTATTATCAAAGCTTGGCATGCCACCCCCGAGAAAACAACAAAAATTGAGATGTGTCTCCATCATCTTTGTTATTTTACGTATGCCATAAAGAGCGCGAATTGAATTTTTCTCGTTTTGTCCTAGGCTGCAATCGCGGTAAATAGTTGGTGATTGAACCGTGATTGGACTACGTACGAACCATAACTTTTGACACATTTGGTATTGCGCTAATCGCGGTACTGCTCTTGAGAGCCGTTTTGACAGATCACTCAGACGTTAAGAGAAGTTTATTCCGAATGCGTAAATGCGCGCTGCATACAGACCAAGTCTGGTGATATTTTCAATACTAACCAATTAAACTCAATGAAATTTTGCAGAAACAATCTAGGAATAAATCTCTATTGTTGTATCGTGTCCGATTTTCGTTAAAATATACAGTTTCAATGCTAGGATTAATTTAAGATTTGTATGGAAATCTTTGAGGCACTGTAACTTTAAAGCTGTACATTTTATGGAAAATCTGACACGATACAAGCATAGAGATTTGTTTCTAGATTGTTTCTGCAAAATTTCATTGAGTTTAATTGGTTAGTATTAAAAATATCACCATACTTCGTTTGTATGGAGCGCGCCAACAGTAATATACCCTTAAGGGCTGTCTGTTACATAGAGTTTAGCGCGAAGCGGAATTCAGCACAGTTAAATAGTAATTGGATTGCAATTCGATTAGAACTGAAATTAGATAAGAATAGAACCTGCTGAAAGAGAGGACGGGCATCGCCAGCGTCGAAGAGCTATTTTGTTGACTTCCAATCTCCGGTAATGGAGAAGAACCCGAAGGGGAAGACTGGTTTTCCGCTTTTATTTTTATTTATTGACACCTTGTATAATAGTCTCATCAATGTGTTGAAGTTGCGACACTCGTTTCGCCTACAGGTCTTGCAATAAACTGTTCACATTTTATATTACGGGCCGATAAATTGAGCTTTTATGGAAGAAAGATAGCCTCGTCTGTCACAATCGCCTTGTTTATAGACGGCATTATTTCAATTAGTTACAAGGGTGACATCTATCAGTGTAGCAATTAAGTCAGATACAACAAATTAATAATAACCGGCCAAAAGCGTGTCGGACACGCCCATGGTAGGGTTCTGTAGCCATTGTTTAAGTAGAATTAAAAACATAATAATAATAATAATTGATAACGATTTTTTTTGTATAGTATTGAACAGCTGATTTTTTTGCTCCAATAGTAAAAGTTGTTCAGTGTGATAGGTAGACTTTTAGGGTGCAAATGTTATCACACCCTGTATAAGGTGAATGATATTTCACCTGTATAAGGTTGGTCCAGTTGTCGAATTTGCGGAAATTGCAAAAATGTACATCAGCCGTGTAATTAAGGATAAGAATGAAAGTAACCACCCCTTTTCTTCCTGTTGGTGTTAACGTCAACTGAGATTCTAAGCCACGGTTAATACAGAAGAGAAGTGTGGCGGTGGCGGTGGCGGATAATCTAAGTAACACAATATAAACCTTATAGTGCGTAGTATAACGTCGTTTTTCTCGTAAAGGAGAATCGCGCCCGCGCCTCCAGGTGACGTCGCCTGGAGGCGCGGGCGTAATTCTCCAATCGACGCTATGTACTATTAGGTTTATAATTGTGTTACTTTGACTATCCGCCACCGCCACACGTCTCTTCTGCATAAACCGCGCCTAACGCAGTGTGAAAGGTTCGCCACCCATTATCTTGAAACCTAAATAATGACAGAACCTAGATACAACTAGAAGTAGTTGATGGGGCTGGATTGAATTCTAGAAGGAGAACGAACAAATCTGTTATTTTGTTACTAATGGTCGACCAGAATATCATGGCATACAAAAAGTAAAAAAAATATATTTTTCTCAAACTGTCATCTGTTTAGTCAAAGTAGGCCATTTTCAAACTGAGACTATATGCAGCTAAACAAAGCGCATTTGACAATCGCGTGAATGCATCTCTACAAAAGGCGTTTTTATCAATTGTAAGCAATGCACTCGCTCGCACGTTTCTACCGATGCAGATTGCTGTACATCTCGTTATCATCGATGCTGTATCGCGACTGAATCGATGCAGAAGCGCTGCAAAATGTCGCAGAGTGTAAAGTGCCCTAATCCAATTACCCCAGTGTTTCTTTCGTGTTTCTAAAACTTTATTTCCTCATTTGCAATCAGATTCTGGTCGACCTATAACAACAACCAACAACGCATATTCGTCTCACGACCAATGATCAATCAACAAACGATTATAACCCTAAACCGCTTAAACTTTATGCTCAATTTTGTTTTAAATCTCCTTCATTCTTCTTTTAGAACCTATAGGAAACTATATGAGACATTCACACTCTTTTATCGGTGATAATAGTGGACGAAAGTGGTAGTCCGGCACTAGGATCTATTTTATTGTTATCTCGGTAAAGATTTTACTGCTTGTCATAGTACGTGTCAGAGATAGATGGGGTTGTTAGACGTCTGGGGTGTCGTCGATAAGTTTATGGTATTACCGTCTTAGGTGTTGGTAATTTCCTTAAATTACCTCTTATTAGTACAATAAATATCAACGTTTGGATGACAAGTTGCTCTTTTTGGCGTTTAAAAATGTGTCTACTTCGCCCATGTATCAAAGTTATATGTTCTTTTAGTACCGAATCGTAATGGATATTGTTTGCTGAGTTCAGGATATATCAACGAAAAAGAAATGCGGATTTTTAAAATCCGCTGTACCACCCGCGCCTATGCGCCGTCATCGAATAGATATCCTACCAGAGAAACAGCTTCATACAAACTCGCAGCGGCCGGTACACCCCTACATGCACTGGTGTGCGGCCGGCAGAGCGGCAGCAGCAGAAAAATCTCCGCTTATTACTGTCTACTGGTACTTTTACTATGGAGCCAACTTCGATATCGCTAAAAAAAATAGCTGTCCCATACAAAATTGCAGTACCTATTCGACTCAAATGTATGGGACACCTGTTTTTTGTTTCGCGATTATTATGTTGGCTCCATAAAAGTTGTTCAGTTTGATGAGTAGAATACATGCTGCAGTTATCCCGCAGTGATATAAAATTTACCCTGCATTTAGCGGTTTTTCTGATAGATAGGATATTTATTCTGTGGCGCGTGCAATGTGAAAATCGCCTTAGTATTCAATTACATATTTACTAGTTACGGAGATTTTCTCATAGCGTAACGTAATAAGACGTAAATTAAAATATGACTTTGAACTTTATGCAAGCCAAAAATGGACCAGCGGTATTCCCGGTGTCTAAGTATAGAATCCTTAAAACAAAAATATCAAAGTACCTGTCTCGGCGCAGACTCGCATCGCTACAAATGCGCGGGCGGCGGTGACGACCTCGTGGTGAGCGGCAGAGGTAGTAGGTGAGGCGCGTACTCCGGCGCGAGCACGTAGCGCGGCGAGCAGCACATGGAGTAGGAGCCCTTCCTCGCCTGCAGCTCGAGCAGCGAGCAGAGTGACCGCTCGTATAGCCTCCACTGGTGGACCACCCAGTGGGCTGCAATGTGAACTCGCGTTTAGTTTTGAGATTAGAAGAGACGGTCGCTGATTAGCTTCAGTTTAAAATAACTCTGCGTTACTCTCGGAGATTGTAAGGTCTGTTCGACAAAGATGTCCGAAGAATCGACGAGGTGCAATATCCACCAATAGGACAGGCAGGATAGTTTATTCTTTCTATCACACCTCTTCGCTTAATAACTCGAATGGACTAGCAGCATAAGGGGACACATAGCGCATTCATTTGACACGTAAATTTTTCGCGCTTTGTGTTGCGGCAAACTTTATGTACTAAGCAACAACTTTTGTATACCTTCCAATCACCCAAGCGCACAGCCGCCGCACGGATGCCGCGACGTTGGCTGATTGGGAGGAATTTGAATGTTATTTAATTAGTAAATAGAGTTTAACTTGTCAATAATAAACACGACAGCGCGGGGCGGCCGGCTACAAAAAAGGTTTCGCGTCGTCTGTCTGGACCAGGCATGTCAAACTCAAAGTCATTGGAGGGCCAAATGCATAATGATAGTAGAATCAGTGGACCGCAAAGAACTTAACGCCTGCCAGGCCAGGTAGGCCGAAAGGAAAAGGCTACAGTTATTGGAACTTCCAAATTAATTTGATAAAATTTTTCAGTAGAAGGTACTTGAAGGTAATTAAAAGGGCAACATTTAAGGACCCCTGTCTCTGGTCCGCGTATAATATAAAAACGAGCTAACTTTTTTCACATGACTTAAAACAGGTATTACATATTAATAATAATGATTAACTAAGTACTTGTAAGTCTTCACGCTCGCGGGCCGCATCAGGAAGGACCGCAAGAAGATTTATTTAGGGTCGCATGTTTGACATGCCTGGTCTGGGCGCTTACGCTTTATCTATCTTTAAATGAAATTAGCCGTATCCATCCACATCATTCAAATAGTTGACTGTTCAGTGTTTATTTGTTTAAACCTAACAAATGTAGCAGTTTAGCATAAACAAAAATAACACATGTGAAACATAATAGTTATAAAAATCCAATACAAAAGAATAAAACATAATTAGGCTGCCTGGTCCTTTGAAGCGGAGCGGAGAAACGAGGGAATTTTGGCCAATGGGATTGCATACAATCTCTCCCATTGGATAACATTCCCTCGTTTCTCCGCTCCGCAGCCTCTCGCTCCGCTTCAGTGGAAAGGCAGCCTTAATGTGTGTTTCTCCACTGCTCCACTTTAGTTGCCTTGTTGTAAATATGTAGTTGAAAAAATAATACCTTTATAAGAAAAGTTTCTATATCGCAAAAGCATATCAATATAATTTCAAACTTTCGCGTAAAGATGCAGTGCTATAAAATCAATTATAGAAGTAAAATAAATAATCAATATTCAGCGATAAAACGTACTGGAAACAATCTTAAGTAAGACTGGCTTTAGATTAAGGCAACCGAAAGCATGCTATTTGCAGCACATCGACCGGTTAGTTTGAAATAAATAAACTTACAGTATACGCTCACGCAACAATTTACTTCAAATCGCTTTTCATTTTCTTCTGATCAACAATCTAAGAGTAAAATGGTTACAATTAAAAAGGATTTCGTGAAAAACCAAAACACTTCTCATATCCTGTAGATTGTTCAGTTTTGTTTTCTGCTTAAAAACTGCCATAGTTAGAGTATAAAATGGTTACAAAGTTATCCAATTTTACGGTAAAATCGGGCGGTAGAGCCTTAAGGTGTAAGCCGGACCTCGGAAGGAAAAACGGAATCCGTGTTGTAATATATCGAACTAAGTACTAAAAATGACTAGATAGGAACTAGAGGGTACCGAGCCTCAAGTGCTGCCCTCAATCGTTTTTTTTTTAAATTTATTTCTAAACAATTAAGCAAAATTTCCAAAAAACTAGAATGTCATTGTTGGTTTCTTGACTACTTCGATCAAATATAGGGTTGACTCCTGTTTTATATTTGCAGTTATTGCCGTTAAACCCGTCAAAAGTTAGGCACTTTTGGTTTTGGCGGTTTTAAAGATAATAACTACAAACATAATAAAAATTCTTAATGACTCGATGAATTGAGAATCAGCAGTGACATACCTGTTTTTCGGAAATGTTGTTTACTTGTTGAGAAATTACAAAAATATTATTATTATTGAGAGCAGCACCGGAGGCCCTTAAGAAAATTAGAGTATAGTGCCTCGTTTGTACAATGAACAAAGTCGAAAGCATTAATGTCACAGACAAGCAAAAATTATTTACGATTCAGCGATCAATTCATTTATGTCGTGCGTTCGTTGAAAAATCAATAAAAGGTAAGTCAACTGTCATACTAAATTATTGTCATTCAATATGATTTAGTGGCTCATGTATAATGGAGCGCAACCAAAGAGGAAATGAACAAGAAATTGTTAAATTCTGACATGTGAATGTCGACTACATTTTGCAGTATTGTAGATGCAAATTAAACTTCGAACCTTGAGATGCAACTACTATAGCTGTTTGTAGTTTCTTATAGCAACGTCTGACCACTCCGAGTAATTGTAGGGTCGTGCGGTTATTTAAAAATGGGGGTAAATTAAAACTTAAAATTGCTTAAAACAGTCGGTTTGTGATTACAAACTGACTGTTTTACGCAATTTTTAAGTTTTTGTTTTTGTTTCTAAACTATGGTTCTTAAAATATTATTATATTCATTTCGAATAGGACAGAAGTATTGTAAAATGAATGAAAGTGTAACGAAGGTGCCATGGAGAAATTTGTTCAACTTTATGGTCTCTTCGTCAGCTGAAAAAAGCGTCAGCATATTAAGTTGGACCCTGTATTCTGAAACCTCAGAACATCGACTTTGTTTATTTGCGAATTCCACAAAGTCGATTTCTTAAAAACAATTAAATCCGGTTTTGATATAATTTAAAAAGCTAAAGGACTATCGATATTATTCGAAGTACATTTTAAAGCCATAGATCTTCCATATGCAAAAAGTGACCCTTGTTCGTTTGTGTTTGTTTGTTTGTTGTAGTTTAAGCAATGTTCCACTCCGAAAGTGTTTATGTTCGTGAGTTTATGTATGTATCTTAGTATCTTTAATAGTAGATCATGGACTCGACATAAGTCTATAAATTACGATCTCGTTGATTGCACTACTCTCATCTCACATGAGTCATCTTTATATCTATCTAATACTGGACTGTAGAAGTAGGTGGGACTCATAAAGTTTTATGACATTGCGCATTGTCTCCAAGAAATCAGAACCAAATAAAGTCAAACAAAGCTCTCTAATCATCTCTAATCCCCAATACAAAATAAATTCGTTAGTTTACTATTTAAATAAGGAAGTAAAGGACAATAAAATAGCAGACAGAATAGAAACTCTACAATGTAACACGAGGCATATTCAAATCTCTAACCTAATGTCACTATCAAACGATATCTAATTTTATTTTCTACCCACACATATCTAACTCACCCCCACTCATACAAAAACCAACAATAACGAACTGTTAATAAAGTCTAATTTGTTTTTGAAAGTAACAGGCGCTTATGGCGTTATTAAATAGAAAATAATAGTAACATTTGTGTAGTTGTGTCAATGATGCAGACTGCCAAGTCATAAGTAGTTGGATACATACCGACCACGTGTCGATTCTATTATAGTTATAGCTTTGATGCACTCGATGCGTCCAGTTAAACAAGATCTCTGCTATTGTTTCTGCCTGTATCCTTTTCCTAGAGGCGATACTCGCTGGAGCGGGGGACGGAAGGCCATGCAAAACTGGCAAGTTTTCTTTATAAATAAAGAGATAGGAAACATGGACAGGGTTATCGTATCGTACATAATTGCGGAATGATTAATTGTTGCTATGAGACAATCTAACTTCCGTTTAGCTATTAAAGGTAATTAAAGTATAGTTTATTAGTGTTGCGGAAACATAAATTTATACTTAGTTCGAAAAATGTTACGATTAGCCAATGATATTTTACACATGTATGTTACCTTAGTAGAAAATGGCGCGCAAGATATCACGCAATTTTACTAAGGTAAGGACTATAAAGCTTTATTTATGGATACAATGTTAGTTTCACTTTAGTAAATTCATCGTCGATTGGTTTTAATTTGGCTTTCCGCCAATAAAATTTAGATTTGCTCTTGCACGTGCAATCAGAACAACATTTCCGGAAATGTTTCAACCGATACAACAACTTCATAGATTTTTCCATTCGTATACCGGATTGTGAAGTAAACATACGCATAAGTAGGTACATATAATTCACGACTTTAAGGCCCGGTTATTCGAGTGCAAGCGTCTCTTTCTTACAAGCATAAGTTTGAAATTAGCCATCTCGCTTCAATCGGAGGCAGGTCCGCAAAAACATTTTTCATCAATATATTTTCTCTTGGGTGGTGGGGGAAAAAACTAGCCTGAGAATAATTTAGACAATGTCATTTCCTATTTTTCGGTGTATTTTTTTTATTTGTAGTGTTAATAATTTTAGAGTAAAACTTGAAAAATAGTAATAGACTTACCTATCTTTGCATGTTTTTTATGATCGAGAGAAGTAATAACTATCGTGTTTTGGGCCACAGAATAATCAAGAACAGTTCATGAACAACAACATATATTTTTTTCTGGATTAAAACAACGACTATTTCATGCTTTAAGACCCAACCCAAAACAGGTCGATTTGGAATATCCTGCCCATGACTTTGTAGGTGCTCAGAAACAACTATTGTAGCAAGGCTCTTTCAACGTATTGAAGGTTTCAGGATCGAAGGGCGTTTCAATTGATAGGTGATAAGGCCCACAAAAATATAATTGACATACCTTATCCCCTTTTCGCCTTAAACGACACCCATGACCATGGGAAGAAATGGGATGGCCCATTCTATTTTATCTTTTTCAACACACTTGCTTGTAAACCGGCTTTTATCGAACCGCTTATAGGTTAATCATGCAATTTATAAAATACAAGTGCGGTTTACGTTACATTACCGCACTAGTGCAGTGATACGTGCAAAACTATTTCGAACGCAAGCGCACGGCGCTCGGCGCGAGAAGAAAGAAATGTGGGCGCCATTTTTCACAAACATTTATATAAACCTTTCTTTCATTTATTTTTTATTTTTATGTAGCAAGTGTTTTGAAAGACATACAAAACGCATGAGCATTGCTCTTTACAGTTTCGGCTCAATTACAGGCCTCGCCTGCGGCTCGGGCTGCAATCCATTCTCGACTTTGCTGACCAACTTAGCTCACTTGTATCAAAATGCTAGCAACTCAATCACAGGCGGCAGTTCGATTCCTGGCCTGCACCACAGTTCTACGGAATCTTTGTACGGTTGTATTTCTCATTATCAATAGCTCGGCGATGAAGGAAAACATGGTGAGGAAACCTGCATACCCGAGAATAAAAAGAAAATACCATAAGTTCGGAGCGATGAGTGAGCTTTGGGCGAACACAATAGACCAGCAATAGTTGCAGAGGCAATGTTAAAAAAAGAACCTTGCTTGCAATAGCCCAGTCAACAGTAATAGTATCTAGGTACTTAACGGATGATAAAAATTTCGCGATAAATTCGACTCTATTTATTTGTACAAACTTTTATAAACAAACGATAGCATTGATAAATACATTTTATTCGACATTGTATCGCAAATTTTAATTAAATGCTGATAAAATATAATTTACTTCTCATTATCTGGACTGAGAATAAGAGGGTGACTGTTTAAATAAATAATTTAGACAAGAATTGACTTTAAGACGGGTTGATAAACGAATTACAGAATCATCTTTGTTACATTACATTTTAAGTAACGATGATTGTGTATTATTAAGTTCCAGGGTCATGAGTTATTTGTAACATTTTAATAAACGGCTTAAACACAAACCAACAAAGACATATTTATAGATAAATTATAGTATACTAGAACTTTGAAAGAGCGAATGAAATGGAAAGATCTGTGTCTGTAAATAAGATTTTTTTAAAAAAACTTTTAGGGCCATTTGTACGTCTCCAATCCGAACTACACGAAAATATTTCTTACCCTCTTTGTCTATCCGTTTGTTCGAGTACTTACAACACGAAAACTACACTGAGAAAAATATGCTACGTAAACGTAGCTCGTCGCAGCTTACGTACCACGTAGCGTACTTCATAATGAAGCTTCATTGTGAAGTACGAGACAACTTAAATACTGATGCAACACTCGTAATCAGTATCGCGTCGTAAGCTACGTGGTACGTAAGCTGCGACGGGCTACGTATGAGCTGCGACAAACTACGTATACGTAGTATTTTTTTCTCAGTGTATCGAACCAATACAGGGTCCTTCGTAATATGTCGACAGTTTTAAGGGGATGATCAGACCATTAAACTGAACAACTTTCTCTACGGAATCAACATCGAAATGCCGAAAAAAAATCAGCTGTCCCATCCATTTTGGTCGAGTAGGCATTTTTTGTATGGAACACGAACAGCAGATTTTTTTTCGCGATTTCTGTCTTGCTCCAAAAGAGAGAGTTGTTCAGTATGATAATCTGATATACAGAAGGACCCTTAATTGATGCCGTTTCCAGAAATAGCGGATTTTAAAAAAATGTCATCCGGCTTGTCTGCTAAAGGAAAGGTTCAATTTACGCCGGAATTTATTATTACTACGGAAGCGTCATTTTCAAACTCTTATTTAAAAGTCTATTAGCATAAATTATCCAGTTAGTACCTAGTAGGTAGTACCTAGTACCTAGTAGCTATTAGTACCTAGCATAAATTTCAAGATACACAACGACATTCCACAATAATTATTAGTTTAGCATTAGTAGTTTGCACGATGCAATTACGAAATTGTATTGTCATTGTCACATCCTTAAACTAATTATGTATGTATTAAGATATAGGTGCTACTTAGGTCGTTTAATTTTTCCTACTATAAATTGATGATTATTCGATAGATTACAATGAATGGATCTAAGCATGTTGATGTATGTTGAAGTATTTTTTGAAGAATACAATCCATGTTGTGATGCAAAAGAATTGATTACAATTCCCACCTCTAAATGGGTTAAACAACGTGTTAATGAATTAACGCAAAACTAGAAAGTAGTTTGTTGAGAATCGAGACAAGAATCGAATTATCATGGTTTCAACACAGGTAATTTTTTTCAAAATATTAAAAAATGTTATTGGAAAATTTAAAATATACTGAAATCGATCTCAACCCACCGCTCGGACACTCTTATTGTACTTCCTGCCAAAACAAGATTCTTAAAATGAGTCAATGAACACGTTAGCGCATTCATTCATTGCTGAAATGATAACAAATCGTTTTTGCCTGAAAACTTAAAATGCTAATAACTTAAAATTTTAACTATAAAATTATGAAATTATTGTTTCAATCTAATTATTTTTTTATGAATCAGTTGGGGTGTATGAGGTTTTGCGCTTATTCATTAACACCTTGTATATGACCAATACCACAGGTCCGGCATTTCAAACAACGATGGCGTTCGAACATGCGCACTTGGTGCAAATTCTTTGACATATGTGTAGGGTTGACTTACCACGCATCGTATGAACATCATCTACATTCCGTTACTTTATATTGTTTGTTTTGTTATTAAAAATAGTATTTGAGCTAAAGAATTACTGAAAATGTGAATGTTGTGTTATTTTTCAACGTTTTTTATTAACTGAAAAGACTCAATTTTATGTATTGAAATCCAACGGGTGCGCGCGTCTGACTGCAGTCCCTTGCTCGGCTTTCCTCAAGTTTCCCAGAAAGTGTGAGGTGAGGTGGAGTATCTGAAGTAAGAGGGGGCGGGCAGTGGCCGTTCTGTATGTAGAACTATAAACTATAACCTATTCTGTGCCAATACCTTACTGTAGATCTAATTGATTGCTTTAATAAGTCTTTTGGTGAGCCTAACAAAAATATTAAATTAAATTAGGCTCTGCTGATGGAAAACCAATCACAACCATTGAGCCAACACCAACCAGAATTACCATTAAACATAAAGATAGTTTATTAATTGCTATAGTATAAAATTATTGTTATCTAACCTACTGGCCGCATCTTTACCGCCATACATGATGAATGAACGAATAAATGAGTTTTTAGGGACCCAGCGAATAAGTATACGATTTTTTAAATTTTTAAACGTTTTTCTATTTTCTCAAAATGTCTGCTTTTCCATAATGTCTACACGTCTTTTGCATAATGTTAGCTTCTCAAATTGTCAGCGTCTTATAATGTCTGTCTCCAAGAATGATAGTTTTCATATAATGTTCGCTTTTCAGAAAGTGCTTATTCCCTTAACCTCAAAATATCGGCCTTTTTAATATTTTGGCAAAGAGTAAGTATGCAAGCAATTAAGCCTTTTACATTTAGAACATTGATTTGAAAATAAAGCAAACATTATGGGAAAACAAACATAATAAGACGATAGCCGTGAACATAACGGAAAAGCAAAACTTGTGATAATGCTAATATTATAGGAATGTAAACATTGTGAATAGACGACTTCCTGAGATTGTACACATTTTAAATAGCAGACATTTTGAGATAGCTGACAAAATAGAAGTGCTAACATTGTGAAAACGCAGACGTTTTGGAAATTGAACATTTTAGGAAAACTAATATTTCAGGTCTGAGCCTACAAAATGTCAAACTAAAATTAGAAAAATTAAATGTTACAATACTATCCCTGGTATATGACTAGTATGACGAGTAAAAGGAGAAAGCATAGAATCAATAAAAAATAAAAATACTTTTCCTACAAAACAGAAGTCACAGGGGGAACCCTTGATGGGATGGATCTGAAATCGTGCATCGTATTGTAATGGGTCTTTATTTTATCTGACTGGAGAAATGCCAACGAGCTAATGAGTTTTAAAGTAATTGTTGTTTTCATTGATCTATTCGAATTGGCATTATAAATAAACATCGATCTCAGAAAACAATAGATCTAAACTTTGTCTACGTGGTGAAGAAGCCCGCATGAGACATCGACAGCAGTCTTAGACTATTTATATGAGGACAAGTTACGCGTGGAATTCTACTAACAAACTTTTCTGCCTCTTTTTGCGGGGAGCGAGGTGGCACGAGATACGCAACTTTGAATTTGATTCCATTACTTTAGACTCTAATTTTGAATGTTTCACATGAAAAACAGTTTCGTGTGAACCCCAAACGTGATGATTTCGAACTTATTGTTCCGCAATTATAGGTGATAAGGTATAAAATTGTATGTAAATGCGTAAGATTTTTTGATCTTGTACGTTGGCAGAGGGGAAATGCTAAGGCGAGGCGGGTCCGTCTATAAATTGTCAAGACAGCAGTCTATAGTTGCACAATTCGATAGTTTTACTTTTTTTTTGCACAGAGTACTATGTGCAAAATAAAATGCGTAATTAAACAGGATGCTTCAAACCATCAAACTGATCATCTTTTATTATGGGACCAAAATAGAAATCGCGAAAAAAAATGGTTTTCCATAGAAAATGCCAATGGCCACTCGACGGTATGGAATGTACGGTAGTAGCTGATTTTTTTTTCGCGATTTCCACGTGGTGCCGTAGTTTAACGGTCTGAAGCACTTAAATTTACAACCAGTAGTCATAGATAGATCTATCTTTACAACACTATACTCAGGACTGACATAAATGATGTGAGAAATGACAGGCTTATCCTACGGGTTTGAACGGACTAATTATGATTAATTTGATGACATGCGAAAATATGTACAGTATGTCTGTTACAGTCTGGCTGGGACGAGACTTCATCCCGGCAAGAGAATCGTGTACATCAAATATAGGGTCCAAATTAATATGTTGACGGTTTTTAAGAGGATGATCAGACTGTCAAACTGAACAACTTTCTCTATGAGACCAATGTCGAAATCGCGAAAAAAATCAGCTGTCCCATACATTTGGTTCGAGTAGTATTGCAATGTTGTATGGAACAACTTTTTTTTTTTCGCGCTTTCGAAGTTATTTTCATACCAGTAGAATGTTTGATTGTCTTATCATCTCCCCTTAAAAAGCAGTCAGCATTTTATTATTAAGAAGAACTTTTGTTATAAATCAGTTGGGGTGTACTCGTATGAGGTTTTGCGCTTATTCATTAACACGTTGTTTACAGGGTCCTTTTTAATATGCTGACACTTTTTTAAGGGGATGATCAGATTGTCAAACTGAACAACTTTCTCTATGGCACCAAAATAGGAATCGCGAAAAAAAATCAGCTGTCCATTCATTTGGCTCGAGTGGGTTTGCAGTTTAGTATGGAACAGCTGATTTTTTTATTCGAAATTTCAATGTTGGTCCCATAGAGAAAGTTGTTCAGTTTGACGGTCTGATCATCCCCTTAAAAAAGTGTCAGCATATTAAGAAGGACCCTATATAGCTCGTCAAAATTTAACGCAATAAATGAAGAATTTCAACCCTAATCTAATAAGCTCATCACCACAACATGCGCGGAAATACTGTTTGGTTGGCACTTGTTCGAGTGGTGGAAAAAGAATGCTACTGTATAGGTAATAGGTATGCATAAAATTAGGTTGATATTTCGTCTCTTTTACGTCGTTTTTACCTGCTTACATTTTCAAATAATTTAACGAACAAAGAAACGCTGCTTGAATTGTTATACAAAAATGTTGTCGATACAATGGAGAGTAAACTCGTGCCCTTGATATTAAACTGAGTACCTACGGAGCGATTATGCAAACATCCTCATTTAATTAATTGACAAATTGCTCCACTTCAGTCCATTTTCTTCACTGTTATTACATTATTATTTTACATATCATTTTCTCATTGTTATTCTAATAGTTATTATTTAAATGAACGCGTTTTTTTAATAATTAATAAGGACTACCTACCAATAGATTGCCAGTTAAAGTTTTAACCTTGTATTTTATTGTTTTACATTCTATATGAAGATCTATTTTCATCATTAATCCAGTACACAATGGACGGCGAATTAGTAATACTACTTTATCATTGAAGACACTGCACCGAAGTAGGTACAATATTTATTAATGGTAGTACACTGGACAATTTAGGCAATATTAGTCAAGTGTAGACTTATTGTAGTTATACTGAATGTGCTATAAGACTACCTCGGCTTTACGGATAACAGAAGAATGATATTAAAAAAACCTCCCATAGAAAAGTTGTTCAGTTTGATGGTCTAAACAACCTCCATAAAAGTTTTAAATGTTTATTTTTACTTTTGTAACACCTTGTATTTTTAACCGCGAAGAGTATCCATATTTGTATTTTTGGTATTTACGTATCGTTATCTAGTCATCATCTAAACTATTATAAAACTAACAGAAGTGTGTCTGTACATTGGAGTGATTTACAAGAAAAAGATTACGATACAGGTTTTTAGGTATCCCGGACTCCAAATCAAACTTGTTCAGAATTTTTGTCTGTCTGGTTGTCGGTTTCTTTGTTTGTAACAGCATCACGCAAAAACTAATGAACCGATTGTTTGATAGCTTATGATAGACATCTGTCTTAAAATCAGGTATATAATTTGTGCGGACGAAGTCGTGGGCTAACTCTAGTAATTATATAAGTCTAGACTAGATAATATGTTTTATTAGTGACTAGATAATAATGCAAGACAATGTCTTAATTATTATGTAATTATTTATTTTAAGACGCGCGTTCATTACATCTGTCGTTCCCACTGCAGTACACACGGCGACACATCAAGCTATACAAAACCAATATAATGCAAAGCCGTGTGTACGTCTAGTATGATTTCTCTACACGCGCGTGACGCGCCATCGCTGCATAGAAAATAACCTGTTCCCGCGCTTTTCGGAGAGCGAAAGCCGCAGTTGCCGCGTCTTGTATATGAAAAAGCCGAGTCGCGCACAAGTAGAGAAATCATGCTAGACGTGCTGGGACACACGCAGGTCTAGCCTAGATGCCCAATGAGAATTAGTAGATTTCACATACGCAATAGGTCTTATTATGTAACTACCCGATTCAATCGGCATAAAATCGACATGGTGTTTTTTGGTTAATTAATTTTAGACTATGGATATGATAATACACACAGAAACTAAACATTACTTAAAATTGATCTAATAGTCATATTACGTTACCGATCTTGTATACGCTGTAATCGGAAACTTACGCATGCCACACACATACAGAATTCCGAATAAGAATTAGGATTTTGTATATGATTTGATACCTACGTAATTCCGAACGGAATTCTCAAACATAATAATAACAGGACTGAGTACTCCGTCTTTCGATTATCGGTACATCGTATGAACGTTTTTATTCAAATATCAACTGAATTTCAATTAGGCCTGTCACATACTTATGGAATTCCGATCCGGAATTCAGAATCAGGATTATGATTTTGTTTATAAGATTTGATACCAAACGGAATTGTGGTGGAAATCCGATTCGGAATTCCGTATTGTATGTGACAGGCCTTATGTTCCGACAAAAACGATATCAGAATGTCTTCTATAGAGTATGCAGGTTTCACGGGCTCATCCCCGTCAGTTACCTAGTGTAAATTTTGCAGGTACTTTCTTTACTTCAACACGAGGTATCTAGGGCGAAGTTCATCAGGGCCAGACTGCGCTTATAATGAATATTGTATAACAATGAATGCAATCACTACAATGCGCGTGCGTCACACCGGTACGTCCCTCTCTATTTATTATCGAGCACATTTTAAGATAAGATCTCGATCCGATACGGTACTGTAAGTACATTATGTATAGTATGTATGCAAAATGCAATAGGAGATTAAACACTTACTTATTTAGCGATAATAGGACTACTTAAGTGTCTGTCTGTCTGAAAGAAAGAAAATAGATTCTGTATTTGGTGTACCTAGGTTTCAATTCTGGCTTGAATTTTAAATCCAAAACTTACCTAAAGATACAAAGAAATAGTTATTTTAAACGTGATGATATCAGTACTTACTTATATTGTACATGCATGCACGTTTGAAGAAATCTGACAAGACCAAAAAGGATCCTGTGTTTATCCGGTAAGTCTTCCAAATGTGATCCGGAAAGTCTTCAATATATAAAATCCTTTTATTGTCAAAATTGTTTCCACCAGTGAACCTCTGGTTCTCTGTTAGCTACACAGGTTTTAAATTTAAATACGTTACACAATGAAAGGCAGTATTCAGTATCGTGGAAAGAACAAGATGCTGAAAAATGTGTATTTGAGCAATAAAGAAAGTGTTCATGCTCTATCCACCATGCTGAATACACCGTTTCGATATTTAACGTGTTGAAATTTACCCCTGTATAAACTTAAAATATGTCATGTCAATGTACCTGTATAAGTCGTTGGTCGTCCAAATAAAATAAAAATTTTCCCACAATCGAGTCCAGCCAGCGAAACGTACACGTACACGTGTAACGCTCGGTCAAGGACGCGCGACCATTTTACAATTAATTACAGCTGACTTCAATATAAATACATTTTATGTCCAGATCCAATTATATCGCATAACCTAGAGATAGTTATGTCCATGCAACTACTGTTACTGAATGATTTATCCATTTTAATGACTAAATTATATTAAATCATTCGTATTACTAGTTTGAATATCTTTAAAGAGCGGAAGACTACATTCCTTTTTGGCACGGCACTATTAGGGTTGAGACACATTTACCGACAGCGACCGACGGTGGCGGGCCCATACAAAAATAGTAGGCAAAACGCGCTAGTAGGCAAAATCAAGTTGTCGAATAGCGCCAGATAGCGAAAAGAGCAAGTTGGCGAATCGCACCGGTTTGCGAAATGATCAAGTTGGGAATCCGCGTCTACTCCTTAGTTTGGGAAGCCGACGGCCGTCGTCGCCGCGTCGATGGCGGACGGCTTACCATACTAAATTACATTTTTATACCCTTAGAATATATTAAGGCAAAGTCCTCTGTGAAAAAGGTTATTATAAACTCGATGATTAAATTAATGACCAAAATGTCTGGTCTTGACAATGTTACTCTATGTAATTAATTAATGTATTTGTAATTGTACTTTATATATTTTTTAGTTTTCCGTACCAAAATTGGCGAAACGGAACACTTATGGAGTCACCTCAGTGTTTGTCTGTCCGTCCTTCCGTCTGTCACAGGCATTTTTCTCGGAGATCGTAAGACACAGGAAGCTGAAACTTGGCACAGTTATAGCAATTAACGGTCCAATTACATAAATAAAGTCAAAAAAGCTTAATGTTTATATTGAGGGGCAGTTTAAGTGGGCGGAAAGAGATGAAAAACTAAATTTTTGTTTCTACTATATCGTGTGGGGTATCAAAGGACAGCTTATAAAAATACGAGTCTAAAAATATATTTTTTTTAATTTTTCTTTGAAACTTTATTGGACATAATTTTTCAGTAAACCCAGAAAAACTGCTGTCGCCACCGATATTTCAAAAGCGAGGGCTTCTTCAAAGACCCATTTTAAATAACTGATAGCACGGAACACTAATTGCTCGAGACCCGACGGTTTTTTTTATATTTGTTTTAGAGTTTCTGGCCGCGTCTTCTCTACAACGGAACACCTTCCGACGTGGTTGTAGAGTCAAAAATGACGTCGGAAAGCCATGCATGTGATATTATTTTGAATAAAAAAATTTGATTTTAACATGTTGACATAACTAAGTACAGTTGACTATAAAAAGGACTGAAGGTTTAAGGAGGATATCAAACAATCGATATTTGATTATAATTTGGATATGAAGGGCCTATGTCGAAAAATAATTGAAGCGAAATGGGCGTGTGATAGCTTATATTACTGCCTGATGCGAAAGAAAGAGATGGGACGGCGCGCGCGCCTGAAACGACGCAAGCGTAAAACAAACTTTATTATATAATTGTGATTGTACTATTTATGTAAGTTCATTTCTGCTCTAATCAAAGTTTATAAAATATCAAACCCTTTTTTTTAAATCAAGTCTCGTGTTTCTATTATTCACCATTTAGCAGTTCCAAGCGTTTATCGATAAAGACGGAGGCTACTTTGGCTTATTTTTCTATCGAGAAAATGTCTATTAATAGTGTTTTGGCTCTAATCAAAACTTCAATTATATGTTCAATTTACACATATCCGCAAATCATACTCCTCCTGTTAGTACCTCATGATATATGATGCTTTGAAGAATCCTATTTTTTTCACATATCCTCTTAACCAATAATTTTTTTTTTTTCAAAACGATCTATTAAGTAGGTAATCTCTGTGCCAGCAGTTTGTAAGATTTTCGTTAAAATGTATAGTTTACAAGTTAAGATGACTCAAAGATTGCCATACAAATCTTAAATTAATCCTTTAACAAGTTAATAGTAATCTTTTGAACCGAAAAGGTAGCGAGTTGAAATTTTCAAAGAATATTATGTTATTGTTTTGGATTTGCTAACAAAAAGTACAAAAATTAAGAAACATTGTTTTTTTTTTATGCTTTATCGTAAAAAAGGCAACCCATAAAAGTTTAAAATTGGTGTAATTAATTATTATAGAGCATACTCGATAGTAATTTGAATAATAAAAAACTGGCCAAGTGCGTGTCGGGCCACGCGCAGGATAGGGTTCCGTATTTGCCCGTCACAATATACAGACTTAGAAGGATGTTTTATGTTTTATACTACGGTTTAAAGGCTAATAAAGTCCAAAAAGTAAATTTTACAAGTTGGTCGACTATTACTCGTTAACTTGTAAAGCCTACGTAGCGGTGATAGTTTTCCTTTTAAATTCGTTATATACACTACTGCCGCGAATTTTTTCACTTATCCAGAAACAACCGTTTAGCCGGCAGGAGGGGGGGAGGGGAGGGGGGGACGATGACGACGACACTTGTTCGAAAAATGTTCACTTTAAAGCTTAATATTTCGCAATTGCTTTAAGATTTTATTTTACCACATTTTCGACGTGATAACTATGTATACCCATGTCAAATTACAGCTTTCTAGTCTCTGAGCTAAGCCGCGGACAGACGGACGGACATGGCGAAACTATTCCTTGTTGACTTCGGAACCCTTAAAACCGGCCGATGGTGTGGCGGGCTCGCGCCAAGGATCCCGGAGAAACGTTTTTTTTTTGGTAATGTACTTAACATATGGTGGTACGGAACCTTCGCTGCTCGAATCGCTCTTGGCCGATTTTCTTTAATAATTTTTAATGCCTTATAGTATTTTACGACAGAAAAAAGGCATCAACAGGTCTCAAGTACTGAGAATGAGAAGTTATCACGCTACTACATTTTAGCCGATAAGTTGACGAAAGATAGTGCACTTATAATGTATTGTAATTAGGATTGATTCATCGATTGTAGAGTCCTGTGCGATGTCATATTTAGGAGATTTTCATGAGGTAGGTACAATATGAATCAGAATCGTAGCATCCCTAAGAAAGTGGCCAGCAGATATTGTCAATAAAAGCGAATGCCTAAAAATGGCACCTTTTTTCTTTTCGTCTATTTTTTTAGCGCGGCCATCAATCAAACTTGTATATTATATTCAGAATAAAGTTACAAACAAAACTTGTTATTACAAGTATATCTCTAAACTACGTCCGAACGTATGTATAAAGGCTTAAAGTAAACGTAATAAATACATTTTCAACTTCAAGCCTTTATATCTCCATTCGGACTGAGTTTAGGCATATACATGTAATAACAAGTTTTGTTTGTTACTTTATTTTGAACTAAAATATTCAAGTTTGGTTGATGGCCGCTCCAAAATCAACGGTGAAAAATGAGGCGCCAACATTCCATACAAAACCCGCAATGTCTTTCACCATGTTCAGAAAATCCGCAAAATAAATATCATCATCATTGTCCAACTGATGGACATCCACTCTACCAAAGGAGACCTCTTAAATCATCAAACACTGTTTATTAAAAGATGGCGCTACTGATAACTGGACGAAGAAACAGGTTGTTATGGAATAAAAAGTGATATTGCAATGAGGACAAGGCACAGACAAGGTTACATTGTGAAATTCGCGGCGAAGTCAACCGAGCTAGTTATAAAGGCACCGCCAACATTGACTTGTGAACGCAAAAAACTAGTCTTTAAGGATTGTATTAAGGAATTATTTATCAAAACTATTTTATGAAGTTCCTTTTTGTCTTGAGTAGGGCTAATTGACTATAGTAGGTATACATAGATAACATTTATGGACATAAATTTCTACGAGATAGGTACTTAAAAGTTGTATCGATCCGATAATAGTGAGCAAAAAAAGAAGCTTGTACATGAGTACATCCCGAATAATAAATCAAGAACCTGACCAAAAATCAAATTAGACGATTAAAGGTCCAACACTTCCAAAGGGCAATGGAGAGGGCTGTGCTCGGAGTAGACATAGCCCGGAGAATTGCTAAACTAAAGTGGCAATCAATAGGCTGGGTCAATTGCAGAACAGATAGCCGATGGGGCCGAAAGGTTATCGAGTGGCCACCGCGCACACAAGGTGGACCGACGACCTGGTGAAGGTAGCGGGCGCCCGTTGGATGAGAGCAGCGCAGGACCGGACGTTTTGGCCATTCTAGGGGGGGCTATGTCCAGCAGTGGACGTTTATCGGCTGAGATTATGATGATGATGACCAGAAATCACTACGACTTTTATTATTATTTCACAACTCTGATTCTGGAAAGGTGAAAACGGGACCCTATTACTAAGCCTACGTTGTCCGTCCGTCCTATCTATTTAGGGCTGTAACTTTTGAACCGAAATAGCTGGACAGTTGAAATTTTCACAGAATGTGCATTATTACGGCGGATTTTCTAGCAAATAATAAAAACTTCAAAAATTTAAAAGTTAAGGGGATGGGGAGGGGGAGGTCCTCATACAATAAACTAGTTTTTATCAACGTTTTTCTTCTCGCTCTATCGTTAAAACGGTAATACATAAAAGCGTCAAACTTGGTATGATTATTGATTATAGAGCAAACTCTACAGTACAACAACAAATAATAAAAACTGGCCAAGTGTGAGTCAGTCCTGCCCTAAACTCGCACTTGACCGGTTTTTATTTTGTATCACAAAACTTGCCGGCAACATCAAATCAAAACTATACATCCTTGTGACCTCAAAAAACATTAAAGAAGTCAAACCGCGGTATGGTATGCATATTTTGCAATCGGAATCCCCTCACGCAACCTAAGTGCTATTTTCGATAGTCACACATCCTATTGACAAGTGACAAAAATTCCAAAGAGATTGGCATAACTTTTGAGTACAAATTAGGATGTTTGACATTGAAAATCAGCATTCCTGCTGGACATTGGACACAACACCGTCTCAAAAAGAATCAACTCTTAAAACTTTTCATCAAATATTCGAAGAATCTCTTTCAATGGAAGTCCTTATCGTATCTCAAAACAACGTAGCCGTATTCAAGGCGACATGCGCCCGCCGCCGCGCCGTTCACTAGGCCAACAACCGACAACATTGTTGCGGCGGCCTTGACACTGAGACTGATTCACGTGTAACATTGCAGTGGCGTGCGTTACAAATAATAATATATACCGTTAATTGAGTAATGATTGTAACGAGTGAAGCGATAATCAACATGGATATTCTCGTCTTGGGTATTGATAAAATAGAAAACGTATAAAGACGCTCCCCATAGGTAAACGCAGGGCCGGGCCATATTTTGCTGGTTTTTAGAAGCTATCTTCTCGTTATTTGATAGACATACAAATTAATGAAAAATATAGCAATGATCTTCAACATCTCAGCATCATTTGCTATGAAGAATATTTAGAGTGCGTGCGTGTGTGACTTTAGTGGAGGGGGGGGGGGGGGGGGGGGTGTGTTTGTATGTTAGTACATGAGAAGAAAAAAGATAAGTGGATGCACATAAACTTTCTATTAGGTATATATATTCTATCTTTTTTCTTCTCATATACTAACATACAATGGATCACTTTATACGCACATGGATAAGTGGATCACAAGTGTTGGACTAGTGGACATTAAGCTGGTGGATGGAGAAGGTCCTCAGTGTCGTCATATGACAGACTCTGAAGCCAGTGACTTACAGTTTTTTTGAAGGCATTATGGGTGTTTAGTGTACGGTGCAATCTATTGTATAGGAATGGACCAGTAAAGCAAAAGAATCTGTGACTAAAGGTTGTGGTTGTATGAAACCAGTGTTCAAAGGAATGCCGAAAAAATCAGTTATAAATGCATCTACTTTATAAATTGAAGAGATGCACATATGAAGAGATTTATTATTCTATATCGATTCAACTACGACCAAACACTATGAACAATTTGGCCTCGGTCCCGGATCTATTCACAAAACAAATAGGTACGAGTATAATATAATTACGATATATTACCATTCTTACCTAGTCTTCTGATTACATCTAATTCTCACTGTATGTATATTTATTTATCTATTTAAATACATCGAATAAATATGCCACTTTATGTCAGTCTGTAAACTGAAAATTTACACAAAACTAAATGGGGGAAAGAAAGACCGATTGCATTTTTATAACATAACATATTTAAATATGAATGTCTGTTTGATTTCAGAATACGTAACGCAAAAGCTACTTTGGCTTTGGAGAATACCTACACAATGGAATGCATTTAGACTATTTTTAGAAGTATTGTCTGTTTGTTTGAGAACGCATCACTTAAAAACTACTGAACCGATTTGGATGGGGGTTTTCATAGAAGCATAGGGCTTAGTTTGCATTAACGTTTAGGCCTTGGATAAGTTATATGTCAAAATTAAAAGTCGAAGCTAAGAAAGCGTCGAAAAAAATTGCATCCAGTACTGGCCTCTAAACCCTATCCATATACACGCACACAGACATAATTTGAATGACGCCTCACGCCAATCTAAGAAAGATGGCCCCTTTTGTTTTATACGGTAGAAGCGTTAGGCTCATTCTAGACTTACTTTTTCTAAGATTCTGGCTTAAACAAAGCAATCTTTTATTGCAATCGATCCACCGGTCAAAAGTTATGAGCATTTAAATAAAGTCAGTAGTCTGCGCATACGGAGTCGCGGGCACAGCTAGCATAACATAATAATGAGATACTAATAAAACATTAACTTTTCCACGTGTATGTTTGTAACTATGCGACAGTATCATCGCGTGTGGCCTTGACACTGTGAAACAATAAACATTGTAACAAGCGTGTTTAATTCATTACTGTGGCAAAGAATAGGGCTGCCTCAAGTCTTTTTAAATTATAACACCTTACCATACCGCCATTTGTACCCTTATGTTCTTTTTATTCTGTTTTGTCGCTGTATGATTTTGGTGTGCAAATCCTACTAATATTATAACCGCGAAAGTTTGTAAGTATGGATGGATGTTTGTTACTCTTTCACGTAAAAACTAATGAATGGATTTTAATGAAATTTGGCACACAGATAGAATATGTTCTGGATTAACACATATGATACTTTTTTAAGGTCTACGCAGGCGGAGTCAGGGGCAACAGCTATAAAGAATATTTATGTTATGTTATAACACCTTTCTTCAATTCAATTATACTTTATTGCACACCAAAAACATCATCTTCATTGCATCTTCTTCATGCATAAATACATAACCACACGACGATATTCTTTTCGGGATGGTCAGTAACTTTGCATGAGAAGTGAGAGAGAGAAGATTGTAGAACGATATGGTTTCCGGATAGTACCTATGTTTGTAGAGTAGATGGAAAGGATAACCAAAACTCTATTGCTTTATACCTCTTTGCATGCCAATGCCAAAGAATTTATTAGAGAGAGAAAAAATATATACTTATACTACTTTTTTGAGGCTACGTACCCAAAGTGTGAAAACGGACCCTATTCATAAGCCCACGCTGTCCGTACGTCCGTCCGTCTGTCCTACCTATTTAGGGCTGTAACTTTTGAAACGCAATAGCTACTTATTAAGGCGGATTTGCTAACAAATAATAAAAATGTCAATCAGTTAAAAATTAAGGGGGGTCGTAGATTCAAGGATCCTAGGTCCGGGATACAAGAAACTCGCTTTTATCATCGTTTTTTCTTCTCGCTCTATCGTAAAAACGGTAATACGTACAAGCGTCAAACTTAGTACGATTATAGAGCAAACTCTAAAATATAACAATAAATAATAAAAACCAGCCAAGTGTGAGTCGGTCTCCCGCTAAAGGTCCCGGAGATAACAAAACTTTTTTGTAAGTTAATTTATGGTACGGAAACTGATGTTATAACAAACACGTGCCTCAAATTCAGAGAGCGAGGGGCGGAAAAAAAAACGAAAAATTAATATGTGTTGATTTTTTGTTGGAATTTCTCATGCATGCAGATTTTCGCACCCTGGGGCGCCCAATTTGGTTAAGACAGCCCTGACCAGAGAGAGGTCTCATTTAGACGCTCCGATAGGTCTGCAACTTTGATTAAATTTAAAAAAGCAATTGCAATTTGGAGCCATCCCTTAAGCTATCTAATCAAACTACACACAACATAATATTTACAGCTTAATTTTTTATAGTAGGAACTGACTATAATTGAACATAATGATGAAAGTAATTAATGCAATCATTCGAATTAACAACCTTTCGCTATAGTAATTTACCAGTGATCTTCGATCTTAAATGCTTCGATCCAAAGGCATTCGTTACGATGGATTTCGGTGCAACAAGTTTTCGACATAGCGTACCGCTCAAAAAAATGCGGCACACCAACAACGTCATTCGAATCTGTTTACAAGACCTATGGGTAGTTCATATTATTACTATTATTTATTTATTTGTAATTGTTAGTTTATATTATTTGATAAAATTGTGGGAAAGATGCGGCTGCATTCCTACGTTTAATAATGGTATCAAATTGCAACACGTGTTGTTATAATGTGTTTGCTCTTGGCCTAGAGATCACTAAGTTAATCTGGGTAATCTAGAACATATACAAGACCTAACATTTTATATTTACATACCTATACGATTCCTTGGGTTATACAATGAGCATACAGGGTCCTTTTTAATACGATGATTCTTTTTTAAGGGGGTGATCAGACCGTCAAAATGAACAACATTCTCTATGGGACCAACATTGAAATCACGAAAAATAAATCAGCTGTTCGATACAAAACTGCAAACCTAGTTGAGCGAAATGTGTGGGACAGCATTTTTTTTTCGCGATTTCTATGTTGGTCCAGAGAAAAAGTTTTTCAGTTTGACTGTCTGATCATCTCCTTAAAAAGTGTCAGCTCATTAAGTTGGACCCTGTATGCTCACGATTACGTTCCTAGAGGGGCAGTCAGAGAACTTCTATTTCCTTGAAGGAAGGAGATACGTATAAACATTCCATGCAAACGAAGCTCGTACGTTAAGAATATCCTCATTTCACTAAGTATCCAAACTCTACCCAGCGCCCAGGTGACAATTAGTGAACTCGTTGCCACGCCACCTATGTATTTTCTATTTATTTTTATTTAATTCATACAAACTGTTGACTTGAAAAGTGTTAAACTCTAGATGGTCGGATTATTTTCTTATGACCTAATTAGGGATGACAATATACACATATAACAAAATTGTAAACTAGGCGTGGATGTAGGTACATTAAAGATATTTGCAAAAACATTGATTGGGGGCGTTAATATTGAATAAAAGTTGATAATTTGATAAGTTTGCAAATCTCTACTATAAATAGCAAATCTGATTGACGACGTTGTTCGGTAATAAATAATTCAAGAACAAAAAAAATTGTTTGCCGATATTTGTTCCCGGGTTCTAATACTCTATTATTAGATGATTCCACGTAAATTGTGACCATATTGATTTATACTAATTACATCTTCTTGTAGTGTCATCTCCTATCTGAGGTTGGCTATCATACCTAATAACCAACCTAATTACTTACCTAAATGGACACTATATAGCATCCTACAACATGTTAATGAATAAGCGCAAAACCTCATACACTCCAACTGATTTATAACAAAATAATTAGATAGAAACAATCATTTCATTATTTTAAATGTTAAAATTTAAAGATATTCGCATTTTAAGTTTGGAGGCAAAAATGATTTGTTATCATTTCAGCAATTAGTGAAGCGCTAACGTGCTCATGGATACATTTTAAGAATCTTGTTTTGGTAGTAAGCAGGGTGAGAGTGCCCGAGCGGTGGGTTGAGATCGAGTACAGTAAATATTTAATTTTACAAACAAATTATATAATATTTTGAATAAAATTACCTATGTTGAAACCTATCTCGATTCTAAACAAACTACTTTCTAGTTTTGCGTTATTTCATTAACACGTATAGTTATAGCTTCATGCAGCTTTTTTTGAGCCAAGTGATATAGTCACTAGCCACCTTATTTTAACTCAAAGTATTTATTCTTCTACTTAGTGCCTATATTGGTATTAATCATTAACAGTTCTCACGGAAATCTGAATTGTTGCTATTGCAAACGCAAACCGTGACGGTATTAAACATGAAAGTATAGACAATACCATCTAATCTTCTTGGTCTTAAAGTGCAAAATCGAATAAAATACCACTTGACACGAAGGCGGAGCCACAGGCAAAAAAATGTTAGATATACTTTCGCGTAGTCGTGACGCAAACTAGTATTATCAACATGAACAATGGCTACTAACATTAAAACATTAACACGCAAAATACAAATAAATTTTTAGTTACAAACATAATTACAGTAATAAAAATACAACTTTATTACGTAACAGTTTTTGACACCCCTAATTGAAGTGTGTCACTGAGGGGTCTATGACTGATCAAGTAACGGACATTGAACTTGTGCAATGTAAACCCGATGCCTTCGTCTTTACTTATTTTTAACCGACTTCATTTAGGGTTCCGTACCCCGAGGGTGCGAACGACTCTATTACTAAGTCTACGCTGTCCGTCCGTCCTAACCTTAAATGACTGTATCTTTTGAACCGTGATAGGTAGCGAGTTGAAATGTTGAAAGAATTTATTTAAATTGGTTAAGCAAAAAATACTTATCCAAAAATACCCCACAACATGGGATAGACGAGAAAAAAAAATTGAATCCCAACTTTCCGTGTAGGTTAGGTACCCTAAAAAAATGTTTCAAGATTTGATCTCACCACTTTGTCGGCGTGAGAAATATGTATACCCATGTCAAATTACAGCTTTCTAGTACTAAAGCGTCACTGAGCTAAGCCGCGGACAGACGGACGGACATGGCGACACTTCAAGGGTTCCTTGTTGACTACGGAACCCTAAAAAGGAACAAAGGATCTAAAATTCCACCATTATTGCACAGACACAGAAAAACCTTTTGTTTTTTTATGTTGTCGGAACCCTTGGTGCACGTGTAATCTGACTCGCACTTAACCGGTTTTTTAAATATTTTCTGCGTTCGTGACATAACTATATTCAAGTTTAAATGTCAACATGGGAATGGCGTGAACATATGAATTATAATAATGACTGTCAATCGAAGTTCCAGTTAAGATCAGGTTAAGTCCAGTCCTGTAATTTTTTAATGTAGGTTCGATCGTTTCTGTATCTCTACTTCACAGCCCATGTCCACATTTTGTGACCAAGAGTGTGTCACGGTTACCAAGCCGGTAATTCATATACCTACCAATTTATGCTGACAGTAACCTTCTAGAAGACATCTTAACGTAGACAAATCGGCAAAAGTGATTTTTATAAACCAAAAAAAAATAGTTCATTTGACGAAACACTGTCGATTAGATCAATATCGCACAAGCTGTTTTTGAGCGTATGCGTTGATAGAACGATATTGTCGCGATATGGCCGCGGTATTTCAGAGAACAAACAGTATCGCGGCGATAATATTTAGTAAAAATCGCGGCGTGTCAGTCGCAGCGGTGCAGTTGCGACGTCGTCATTGCGGTGCAGTTGCAAAATCGTCTACGCTCAAAAATAGCTTGTGTGATATGGCTTAGCTGCATCTAATAAAGAATCGAATATATAGGTATCTTGCGAAAAACAATGTGATAATCATATAATATTATCCCTTTGATTCAAAACCATTTAAAAACTCTTTTATGAAGATTAAATGACAAATGTACAACAATTAAAAAGCTGCACCTGTTTTACCAAAAAAGTTTTGTATGTCCAGCGATTTCGATGTCAACTACAGTTAAGTTCATTAAACGTTAAATTATATGGTAACCGGACATGACGTAGGTACTGTCTTTTTCATTCATTACCAGAGAGGTCGGATTCTGCCGGTCATTCCAGGGCCGCATTGTTGTTATGTTTACATGGAGGGTCCATGTCAACATACTTTAAAAATGTAAGTGCGCAAAATTATGTAAAATTTACAATGCTAGTAAATGTTACACACAGTAGAGGATGTTAGAGTAACGTCGTCAGATTTAAGCTCTGGATAGTCCTGAAGCAATTTTTTTATTGTTGCCGGACTAAACGAAGGGCTTGCCTAATCATAACTAAATCAATGTTGGAAATGAATACAGTAAATTGTGATGTCAATCAGATATAATATTTCTTTACAAAAAGACATAAATCACTCATAAATTGATTGCGAATGAGGTTGAAGGTTTATGTTGTTAAATAGTACGCTTATTTTGCTAGTTTTCATGCAGATTTGATGCCAAGAGATCGTTTTCTGCCTTTCATTCTTTGTCACATTATAATCTCTAAAAGAGGGGTCATATTAACATTTCAATGCGGCCCTGGAATGACCTGCAGAATCCGACCTCTGTTCATTACAGATAATTTTTTCATGTATTTTTAGGGCTCCGTACCCAAAGGGTGCCAACGGAGCCCTATTCATAAGCCTACACTGTCCGTCCGTCCTAGCTTTACAGGGCTCTATCTATTGAACCGTAATAGGTAGAGTTGAAATTTTGACAGTACCAATTAAGGTTATACTTTTAGACATAAAAAATATCGTTCTGTCATCATATGTTCATGGGTATACATATTTATCACGCTGACAATGTGGTAAAATAAAATCTTGAATATTTTATTTTTTTAGTGTACATCCCCTACACGAAACGTGGGGATGCAAGTTTTTATTCTCTATCTATCCCATGGTGTAGGGTATAGTTGGATAGGTCTTTTGAAAATATTGTTTGTGTGGGAAAACCATTTTTCGATTTAGGGATCCGTTAGCGAAATATTAAGCTTTCAAATTTAGGTACAGTCAAGTGTCCCCCCCCCCTCTCTTGCCAGCTAAACGGTTGTTTCTGTATACGTGAAAAATGCACGGCAGTAGTGTATATAACGAAGTTAAAAGGAAAACTATCACCGTTAAGCAGGCTTTACAAGTTAACGAGTAATAGTCAACCAACTTGTAAAATGTACTTTTTAGACTTTAGTAGCCGATAAACCGTAGTATAAAACAAAAAACCCCTTCTAAGTCCTTATATTGTGACGGGCAACTACGGAACCCTACCCTGCGTGTGACCCGACACGCACTTGGCCGGTTTTTTATATCTAAATTAAAACACAAACATTGCTCTACAATATTTCTTTTACCAAGTATTCTATTATGGAATTCCTATTTAATGTTTCTAAAACAACCCTGGGATCATGCATATCCAATTACTTGTTCGCAATAAAATCGTAAAACTGGCCTAGAATACGGTTTACAACAATAATTACCTTTTATTTATGTATTTATGGGATACAACATTGTTGCGATAACTTTTTATTTTTATGTATTAAATAAAAATTTTATGGATTGAAAATGGCATACTTTGGTATGGAAGATATTGCTTATCTTAGTTGTAAATTTAAAAATCTTTTTGTTAGTTATTTTATATAAATAATTTATACAATTTAAATTGACCTTGTTGAAGACGTTGATAAGCATATGCTCACGACTATATTCCCCGAGAGAGTAGCCAAAGATGTTCTGCAAACTCAAAACATCCACGTTTCACTAGTAGTACTGAAACTGTCCAGTGTGAGGTAGTGACCCCTTGGCCCACTTATAATTGACAGTGGATACCTACACTAAGCCAGGATTCTTCAAGATATTTTCTTGGAGGACGTTGATGATATTTTTTATCACTGAAAAAAAAAACTCTCGCAATGCCTTAAAGACCAAGGTATTCAATCAGTGTCCTACCTATACTCACATACAGTGCCAAAACATGGACGCTAACACGGCAAAACATGCACAAAATAAAAGTAGCACAAAGAGCCATGGAGCGTACCATGCTAGGCATATCACTAGTGGACCGAGTACCTTACGTCGAAATTCGACGAAGAACCAAGGTTGAAGACGTGGGTAAGCGGATCACAAAGTTGAAGTGGAGATGGGCAGGACACTTGGCTAGACGGGAAGACGGCCGGTGGACCAAGGCAATATCAGAGCACGTTGGTCTCATGACATTGTGAGGGTGACGGGTTCGCATTGGATCAGATTAGCACAGGACCGTGAAGAATGGCGAAATAAGAGGAAGGCCTATGTCCAGCAGTGGGTTGATGTGGGATCATTTGATTGATTGAAAAAAAATCGGTTAGGCTGTATCAGGGACGTAGCCGCGAGTACGTGAAACGTTTTCTTTACAAAAAAATATGTTATCTTTTTGTGTTGTTCCGGGAACATAGGAAATTCAACATTTTAGGAAATGTTGAATTTCCATAGTTTCCTATAAATTGATGAACTCTTACTATATTGAATTTGTATATTTCAAAATGTTGACTTCCTATAAAGTTTATTTTCCACACCATTTCTTCTCGTGGTTGTTGTTCGAGGGACCGAAGGTTTAAGGTTTCCTACGCAGTATATAAGTGGGCGATAGGCTAGCTATACTACATTTCAAATAGCAACGACATTTTGAAGCTATTTTGAATTACAGTAACAGAGATTTGAAACAGTTCCTCTCACTTATTCTTAGAACAACTTTAAGTAACGTCCAAGATATGTCGGATAGTATATCTTTCTGATAAATAAATTACGCCCTATTTTTTTGACTTTGAGTGCAGATATCTCGAGACAGAAGCATTATATCAATTTATAAGCTATGAGAGTTTTGTTCCATTGGACAAGACCTATCTAACACATCACACATCCTTTTTCGTTGTATGGGAGCTTTATGGGAGTTGGGACGAAAACATTTAGTTTCTTCATAACTACCACATTTCTGTTTATGTTTTACTGTTAGCGAGTTAGGCGGGGCTTACAGACCGACAAAATGGACGAAAGTATAAGGGTTCCTTGTTGGACTACGGAACCCTGAAAAGAAGAAATAATCAGAACTATACCTATGATCATGATAATTTAAATGTAAAAACAAATAATCGCAATACTTTCAAAGACTGGATCACGACATTTATCGGATTTCCGAATACAGACAGAGACAGAAGAAGCAAGAGGTGGCAAGCGGTCAAGGTGAAATGCTTGTTGCATAACGACTCAAGTATTATGCGACTTGCAAGTAGGGTTGCCACTTGCACCGGAAACGGACGTGTCTTTTAATAACGGACGTGTATTTTTCTTACACGGATTACGTTTAAGAATAGAGATATTGTTGAAAGACGAGAGTAGGTTGTTCGAATCAGTTTTTTGGTGTCACCGATCTAAAAGTATGGCACCGCTCATTAAAGTTAAAGCTTTAGTACCGTTCAGGCTTTGTTGTTATTCGACAATAATACAACGTATTAATGAATAAGTTAAAATTTAAAGTTATTCGCAATTTTCAGGTAAAAATTATTTGCTATCATTTCAGCAATGAATGAAAGCGCCAACGTGCTCATGGATACATTTTAAGAATCTTGTTTTTGGTAATAAATAGAGTGAGTGTGCCTGTGCGGTGGGTCGAGATCGAATTCAGTAAATTTTTAATTTTACTCACGAATTATTTCATATTAAAAAAAACTATGTTGAAACCATGATAATTCGTACCTCTAGTAGTATTTGATTGATAGATTGATGACACCTGAGGCCCTTCGATGCCTTCAGACGCTGGATGTAGACTTATGTATGACCTTATGCATGCATAAATAATAATTGATGATACTGGAGTAAAACTCGACTACTAACCAAACGAACCACTGACAACACACTCAAAGAAATCGTTACCGGACTTTGCCCAACAATAAATTGAAACAAGTTCAAATATTTTCACATCCCTATTAAAGACGTGACAAATTAACATGATCGATTCAGTTGAATCGGATAGCAACGTAATGTCGTATTCAGTGCCGATCTTCCTGAATAGTTCTATTTCATTGATAACGATTAACGATAAACGATTAACGATTTGTAACGGTAAATAGTGTAAACGGAGAAAAAGAAATACATATATTTAACAAAGTAATTACAATATTAAGAAATATATATTACATAAAATACATTAATCATTGTCTTATTGTTTTTATAATTCTGGTTTTGGTTGCATCTATTTATGGTTGTCAAACATATTGCAAAGCTCTGACAAAAGCGACTAGGTTTATCTTTCTCTCCGTTTAGAGTAGTAACAGTAATAACTAATACGGTACAAAACAAACGTTGTTATGAGCACTTCGCCGATAAACTGTTGTGCAGTTTGGCGTGGTAATGTTTAAGACACACATGTACCCATTTAAGAGAATAAATAAATTAAAAAAAAAAAAGATACTTTGGATTATAATAGCAACAAAGATCTTGGGTCGTTTGTATCCAATTATGACGCCTATGGTTTAAATAGGCGTCAAATACTGAGAAATAAGTGTGATCTAAAAAGTAATGAGATAAACCATGCGACGGCCTGTATACTCGTAAATGACTGCTTTCGATTTCCAACACCGGAATTCCGGAATTTTTTACATTGGATTTCATCTAAAGTATAAGGTCTAGGTAGGATGTAGTTAGTATACATTTCGAAATAAAAAAAACGCGGTGATGTTGTCGGTGTTCCCTTTAATTAAACAGCTCGTAACCCGGCTATAAGATATCAGATAAAAAATGGGTGGTTCATTAATATCACGTTCGTGGCTCAGATGTTTTTATAATTATGTAGCAGTATGGCAACAAAAAAGCAAGGTAATTGCCCGGCATTCAAATAGTCACGCGCCGTCTAGTGTACGGGCTACACGTCACTATATCGCGCCATTTTAAAGTGCAGTGATGTAAGCGTATGACGCGTCTATTTGTAAAACGTCATTGGTCCGTGGGAGTTAAAAGGGTTAAACCGCTGTGATGAAACGAAACGATAATGTCCACATATTGGGCTCAGATATAAGGCGGCGCCGGCGCGGGGCGGCGTCTTCTTTCTTTGGCTCTATCAAAGTAGTCTGCCTACATTAAATGTTATGAATAACGAAACCGCTGATTAATAAGAGCAATAAACAATCTTTACAACAGTTCTTAAACTTTCCTTGCCTTGTTTCTTTGCAGAAACAAACCTCAATAACTCGAAAACCATAAAAGCTGCAACTTTGAAAAAACGAGCTCAAACTCTAGCACAAAACGAAATAAACATCGATTCGGAACGAAACTGCAGACGTCAATCGAGTCGGTTTATTGCCTTTTCATTCGTATACTCGGTAACTAGAGTCTCACAAAGGATATTTGTTATAAAAATGTACCTACATGAGACCTGGACAACTGAACGGCTTGAAAAGTCATTGCTTCGATTCAATCAAATCAAAATCTTGGCCTAGCATGCCGATGCCACCTCCGTGGTAACAAGAAAGATCGAGTTGAGCCTCTGTCTTTGTTCAATATAAGATGTATACGTAATTTTTGATATCATCAGCTGCAAGGCTGATTCAGTATTCATAGGGTGTAGAGCATCTCTGTGGTGGGAATGGACCAGGTCTGACAAAAAATTCCGACCTTTGAACGGCTGTATCTCCTAAACAGACCATGCCAGTTTTTGTACTGTTCGCATAGCTACAGTGCATATTACAATAATACCTGCATATTCATTTTGTGCAACCTTAGCTCCACCTCCTCCACTCCTGTTATGCAGGCAGACGTGGTCCATCCCCATCACAGACATGCTCTACATCCTATGAATACTGAATCAGCCTTGCAGCTGATGATAAAAAAGTACGTCTATCTCTTATACTAGTTATTTCACGGAGTCCAAAATAAAACACTTTTTCGTTTGGTTGCTTTGTCGTTCATGCTAGTCATACTGGGCATACGCCTTCTTTTTATCGCACCATTTATCAATAGTAACGATAAAAACGATAAAGACTAAATTATATTTCTCAAAGCGTTCTAATTTTTGTAAGAAAGAAAAGAGTAGTTCACTATTTTAGTTCTTAAATTAATAGTTTAGAATCTAAGCTACGATATCATCTATTGATCTAAGCTTTAGCAACGGTTCATACAGAAGAGACGTGTGGCGGTAGCGGATAATCTAAGTAACACAATATAAACCTTATAGTACGTGCCAAAGCGTCGTTTTTGTCGTAAAGGAAAATCGCGCCCGCACCTCCAGGTGAAGTCGCCTAGAGGCGCGGGCGTAATTCTCCAAACGACGCTACGCTACGTACTATAAGGTTTATAATTGTGTTACTTTGCCTATCCGCCACCGCCACACGTCTCTTCTGTAGGTATAAACCGCGTCTTAGATCAATAGATGAACAATAATGTAGAATAGTTTGAGAGTCGTTTGCGAAAGAAAGATGAGCACTGAACTGATATTCTATAGAACGTTAACATATTATTTCAACATATGGATAAATAAGTCAATTACCCTATTCTAGTATTAAACTAAAAAGCATTTTCTCGAACCAATCAAAGTAAGCAATAAGGTAAAAAGTCACGCGCGTGCGTCATGCAAACATAAGAACGGGCGTCATAAACTTGGCTTGCTTTTACTGCCATCGAATTTCGTTCCACGAGCTCGCATTTTTAAAGGTTTTAGAGGAAAAGTTCTTTTATTACCTAGTGCAGTTTGAGCAGTAAAGGCGTGGATTTTATGAGCAGGAGTGCTTCGGTGATTAATAAGTTTTAATTAGCCATCTCGGAGGTTCTATGCCGTTAGTTTGTTATATTACATCGCTTGCATCTGGTTTGAAGTTAACTTGGTGTCTAATTTGTTTCAATTGATCTGTTTACAAACATATTTTTTGATTAGACGACTGATAAAACAGTTATTGATCTGCAGATAAGGTTAAGAATTACTCTTTCTTCCACTACTAGACACGTGTGTCTAGTGGTAGATAGTCAGTCCACTCTCCTCGCACCCATAATTGGTAGAGCAAATCTGTTTCCTGCAGAGGGTACATAAGCTCATGATAAAGATGAATTATGACGAAGATTGTAACCAATTTGAACATGTCACCTTAAACTTGTATAATCCCCAATTAGTATAAAACCGTCTTTGGCCTCTGATTTGTTTTGAAAATTTTGTCGCATTGGTGTAAGTACATAAATGAATAGAGATAGTTTAGAATCAAAACACCTTACGTAAACTTTAGACGAAGTTATCTGGAAGTAATCGCAGGTGGGTCGTTATAAAATTGATATGAGGACATAATATGTCTTTCACATGTCTAGACGACTAGGAGGGGAGTTTTAATTATTTATGACCTATTCTAATCCCAATAAGACCTTGTTATACGCACCATATTTACTTTTATTTAGATATACACAATTTTAAGGTTGTTATTCAGACAATGAAACTAAACAACTTTCCCTAAGGAATATGGATCGAAAGGCGAAACAAAAAAATGTTGAGCCTCCCATTGAAAATCGATCAGCTGATCCGCACTTATCTATGAGAGGTCCAAAAAATGTTCTTGTTTTAATTCAAAACGATATACACACAAAAATATTCAGTACTACAAGCTGCATGAGTCTGAAGACAGGAGTAGATGCGTGCCAGTAGACCTAATTGTGATGACACATCTGCCGAATTTATGCGATATTAATTACGTGGGCAATGCTTTTCCCAATACCAGCGACACACTATTACGCGCCATTTTCGCTAGTAGACACGTTAATACGATGCGAAAATTCATCAACCATTCAGCTGTAGATGCAATCAAGGATGGATCCAGTGTTTCATTTTGGGGGCCCCTACATCTCATAATACTCGCATTGGGCGTGTCGGCCCGTCTCTCACGAGTCACCTTCAACCTATCGCGATGTAATATTCAGTCGTAGTTAGGACCATAGCCCCCTAAGGCCCCTCTAGATCGATCCATGGCTCAAGTACAAGAATATCCTCATTTTGGATGAGTAAAAACAATTCACTGTTAGTAGGAAAAGCTTTTGTGGTCCCATTGATGAACGAACGATTGCCGGCTTGTATTCGTTTGGTTTGGGTTCGATTCTTTTAGACGATTACATTATGCTGTAAGATAAATAAGATCGAGCGTGAGCTGTAATGTTCTCATAATTTTCAATTCTTACAGGGTGTTACAGAAAGGTTTTTGAAGGGGTGCTGCAGACCATCAAACTGAACAACTTTCACTATTCGCTCGTCTGCACGCTCGAAGATCAACTCCCAAGATTAAGTACTTTAACCGAATGAAATAGAATTGCATAGATAATTTGAGTAACATCTAAGGCACTTGTGCATCCAAACAGCAATTTTCTTTAAGAAAGGAAACCAAAAAAGACAAGAAACATCTGCAAAACGTCACGACAAAGCAATCAATATTTTAAACTAATAATTTCCACCTTAATGTAAACAAACGAAGAAACAAAATTGTTTAAAAACGTTGTGGCTTAAGACCTTTTCAGAGTTAACAAAATAAACGCTAAGTTACAGCTTGACTGTTGTATGGGGAGAAGTTTAGCGAACCATTAAAACAGTTCAATACGATGTTGCAGAACAATCCAGCACTAAGGCGGCGTTTAAAACGTGTGAAGTCACCACTAAACGCGGGCTTTATTAGACACTATCTGCGACAGTCGTAAACTAGCATTTATGACGTTTTCTTGGCCGTGTATGCGCGAACCCTAATTGGGAATGATACAACAGTGTTTGAAGTGGAACTTAAAATGAATGTTAGTGTTTATGACTATATTCTATTGTCAAATAGAATAAATTCGACGGTTGCTGTTTTAAAGATCCTTGCCAAGGCGAAAAAGGGAAAACTTTATGGGATTCGAGCATTTTTCAGTTATAATATAAGTAATTTGTATGTTTAGAAGATCAGTTTTTGTTTTCGTTTTTGAAAACACGAATATCATTGAAAAACACGGACAAAATTAAAATACTAACCTAGGACCTAGTCATTGCAAAAGACATCCTACAAAACGGGTCGTATCATATTCGTCCATATTATAATGCGCATAGCAAAGCAATCACATGTATATCACAATTTAGCCGAACGGCCCATACATGGACGCATGTTGTCATTTTCATCAGAATACTCTCGCTTTTAGCGTAATTGAGTATGTACATCTTACCTAAAACATCGATTTAACTGGAAAAAGATGAGATTACTGGTCGTAGATCAAGTATTGAACCTGATTGTGAACACAATGATAGATTATTTTTATCTTTTTAAATGCCTCTTCGATCATGTATTAACAATGACAACTATAGAATTGTCAGGACCAGTTCAAATAAGGCGCCTCAGACTGGGCCGCCTTGTAGGGTTACCAACCGTTCGAAGAATGGTAGAACTTTAGAGACTATGGTTATTTTATCCTGATTGTTTGGATGAAATCGACTCGGATATAATTTCTATCTTTTATTTATAAGGGCGCGATTTTTTTTGTTTTACAACTAACTACAACATAAAACAGGCTCACTACCAGAAAAATTGATGTTTTGAGTTTTTAGAATATCTCTGACCTACCCCCTCGGAGAACATAGTCGTGAGCAGGCTTATATGTTATGATAACATAAAAATCTAGTGTATTCATTTCTAAAAAATATTTACTAAATCAGTCATAATTTATAAAAATATTTCCGATCTAAGAATTGACAAAACGTATAATACAACAAAGAAATATCTTAATATCGAATCCGTCGAACATAAAACAGTGGACAAACACGCACCTCTAACAAAGTCCCCGCCTCAAATGAAGCGCTAATTTTTCAATAGGCCGCCACATCTGGCATACAAGACAAACACCATACAGTTAACGCTTCTGCAGGCATTACTACACATTTTCCATAAACTAGTGGCTCGTAAAATTGCACATATGTTTACCGGAGCGAGGTGCAGCACCTTAAAAGCATTGGTAATATAACAAAACGTCTGAACCGAAATTGCCCATAAAAGTCGGACGGCGTTTTCCGACTAAAGCCATGAAACTGAAACGTCAGTGGAATTTACAATGGCCGCCTTCGTCTACATTTAACGTTCGTGACGTTCACCTTAATTAAAGTGCCTCTACTCGAAACGGGGTACGTTTTAGTAATGTTGTATTTTAGCGAAAACCTGCGCCGAAGCCGTACTCAGGGTGTATATCACATTAGACTTAGATTGTATAGGGTCCTTCTTAATATGCTGACAGTTTTTAAGGGGGTAATCAGACCGTCAAACTGAAGAACTTTTTCTATGGCACCAACATCGAAATCATGAACAAAAAAATCTGCCTTTCCATACAAAACTGCAAACCTACTCGACCCAAATGTATGGGACTGGGGTTTGATGGTCTGGTCATCATATTCAGAAGGACCCTGTATATTTAAAATTAATTTAATTAATAGGTAAGCACAAGCATATCACCAATCTTCACGAAAACGTATCAAAATAAACTTGTGAATAATTTGTCCGTAAATGGAACTAAAAGTGGTCGTTCAGTCTATTGTTATTCGTTGTCATTACGGTGATCCTAAATTTTGAAAATTATTGTTTAGCTGCTGAGGGTACACGACAGCTACATACGGTGTAAACTTACACGAGTTTCATATTTTAGAGGGTGGTTCAGACCAGACCAGACCATCAAACTGAATATCTTTATGGAACCAACATTGAAATCGCGAAAAATATCAGCTGTTACATAGAAATCGTTAATGGCGATTTTATTTGTAACGTATTTAAATTAACACCCTGTATAATATAATGTGATATAACTAAACGCACTGTTCTACTAAGGCAAAACATTTCAAATTACCGTGAAAATAAATTCTTTTTCCGAAGGAAATCAAAATCATGGCGACTCTACACTTATTAAAAGCTTGCAAGCTTGTCTATTGTTTGTAAGTTAAGCGTAGGACGTTTTTCTGTCAGCGAAACATGCAATGTTAAGAGGATAGGTGGGCTCTCGAAGAAATTTAGAGAATAGAAGCCCGATTGTGCTAAGCTAAAACATCGAAGTTCTATTCTTATCCAATTTCAGTTCTAATCACATTGCAATCTAATTACTATTCAACTGTGGTGAATTCCGCATCGTGCTAAACTCTATGTAACCGACAGCCTTTAACATCTGAGCGATCTGTCAAAACGGCTCTAATGACTGTCAAGAGCAGTACCGCGATTAGCGCAATACCAAATGTGTCAAAAGTTATGGTTCGTACGTAGTCCAATAACGGTCCAATCACCGAAAATTTACCGCGATTGCAGCCCAGGTCACTTTTTCTGACTGTATACTTATTTGCGTCGCCCCTCCCACACACCCCGCCGACTACAGAGAGAAAGAGACAACTGCCGCTCGGGCTGATATTATCTACGTAAAATGGACGAAATCAGCATTTCATATTCCCCTGTTTCCTCCTCAAAAACTAAACCGATTTTTATAATTCTTTCAAGAATAATAAGAAAAATACATGAAAACGGAGGTTAAATTGGGCAGTTTTCGAATGTCCCTTCTTCCAGTTCTTACAGTAATTAATTTATGCAAAAAAGCAAAACATAGGGACATATCAGAGGTAACACATATTGTACACAGCGTCCTTCTTAATATGCTGACACTTTTTTAAGGAGATGATCAGACCATCAAACTGAACAACTTTCTATATGGAACGAACATCAAAATCGCGAAAAAAAAATGCTGTCCCATACATTTCGCTCAACTAGGTTTGCAGTTTTGTATCGAACAGTTGATTTTTTTTTCGCGATTTCGTTGTCGGTGCCATAGAGAAAGATGGTCAGTTTGAAGGTCTGATCATTCCCTTAAAAAAGTGTCAGCATATTAAGAAGGACCTTATAAAAATTTCAACTGTCTAGCTATTACGGTTCAAAAGTTACAGTCCTAAATAGGTAGGACGTAAACGGATGGACGGGCGGACGTACAAAACGGACGTATTTTTTGTAGGTATACCTATTTTTGACTGGTTTGTCCTTCATTATGTCACTGTGGTGCCTTCTAATCCAAGGAAATCTAATTCGAAAATCATAAGAATTCGCACCAAATTTTGAATTTATCTAATTAACTCATTAAATATAGGTCTTAAACAAAATTTACTTCATAGCATTTTTAGATCTTAATATTGTCTACACAATGGTGTATGTCGCAAACAAGTAAAAGTGACATCATCTTATAAAGTAGGTATATATTTTCCAATACTAAGCTTTCCTTTGAACACAGGTTTCATATGTATTATATAGAAAAATATTAAATAAAGCCCAGATGTTGAAGATCTATATTTTTCATTAATTTGTATTTCGTTCAAATAACGAGAAGATAGCTTCTAAAAACCAGCACAATATGGCCCGACTCTACGTTTACCTTTAATCAATGAACATGATCAACAATTTTTTATCCGTACCTATATCTAAAGCAGTTTTTGTTGAAAAAAGTACAGAATATGATAATGTTAATTTCAAAAACAAGTTCTAGTGACTTAATTTAACAAATTGATTGATTATTTATGGATATCTGTCACGTAGGGTAGGAACATGGCAAGGGGACGCAAGCGCGTGCGCCGTTTGCGGGTAATTTACGAAGGGTAGTCTATTTATAAACGAATATCTATTTATAATCTAATAATGAACTTTTATATCGAACGATATAGCTCATAATCGACATAGCTATAGCCTCTACTTAGTTACAAAAACAGGTTCGTAGAAAACTTTTTAATATGCTGACACTTTTTTAAGGGCATGATCAGACCATCAAACTGAATAACTTTGTCTATGGGACCAACTGCATGGGACAGTTGGTTTGCAGTTTTGCATGGAACAGCTGATATTTTTTTCGCGATTTCGATGTTGGTGCCGTAGAGAAAGTTGTTCAGTTTGATGGTCTGATCATCCTCTTAAAAAACTGTCAGCATATTAGGAAGGATCCTGTATATTTAAGTGAGTATACAGGGTGAAATAAAACACCCTTAGTAATATTTCAGGGATAAGAGACCATTAAACTGAACAACTTTAACTATGGAGCAAACATCGTTAAAAAATAAAAAATCTGATGTTTCATACAAAACTGCAGTACGTCAGTAGTTACCTACTCGACTTAAATGTATTGGACTGAATAGCAGTGTTTGTTTCGGCCTTGTCTCCTTGGTGAAAGTTGTTCAGTTTGATGGTCTAAACCACACCTTCAAACATTACTAGGGTGATTTATTTACAAGTACAGTAGACCTTAAAAAATTAAATTGTCTCAGCCAATTTTTATCTAGACGACAAAAACCCGACTGCGTAAAGTTACGAGGCATGATGTAAAAACCTTATAACCCAATACGTCCCATTTTTATGGCTCTGGAATATATTCACAGGGAACTGAGCGTAAACTTTGCTACTGCAGCATTTTTCATTACCTTCCTTCGTAACCGATTCGCTATAATTTTCTACATTAAATTTTCAATATTAAGATTACGTTGGGTTAATAAAACTTGTTACTTTAAAATGGACTTAGTAAATGATTCTTTTATAGCGTTATTTTAAATGAATAAAACTTATTTTATAGTTAATTTATGACGTAATGTATCTTAGTATACACGTTTAATGGAAATGATATGGTATTTTTATTTTAAAAATACAAAAATACTCGTAGAGGTAAATAATGCTGCGCAAAAACAATCAAATCACAGATCCTTCCCAAATTTTTTAGGTTGTGTTGTTATCGTCTGGAGTCCGTTATCATTTTTATGTATTAGCGGCTCCTGAATATTTTCATCAGTATATACTATTAGAGAAAGTTTGAAGTAGCACCTGTGACGGAAAAATTGCAGGGTGATAGATTATCGTGGTATAGGCATGTGATGCGGAGAGACAAGTGTCATGTTACGAGACGTGTTAAGTATGAATGTGGATAGCTGCGGTGAGAGTTAAAGGCCGACGAAACGATGGATGGATTATGTGAAGGATGATATGTGTACGAAAGGAGTGAGTACTGAAACGACGGCTAAGAGAGTTGAATGGAAGAGGATGATATATTGCGCCGACCGACCCCTAACAATGAGAAATGGGCAAGAGAATGATGATATACTAGTAGGTATATATGTCTACTGGCTCTGTCGCTCGCTTTTCAATCCACAAGAAACAATAAAAATATGCGATCCTCCAAGAGAAACATAAAACTTGCAACGACAATGAATTCCTGAAAAAGATAATACTGCGCTAGCGTCATCTCTTTATAACCGAGTTAGAGTGAGGGGGACAAAAGATTCGCGGTAATAAAAGTTTTGATAGGATCCGCTGGAGCCCGGAATCCAGGATATCGGACCTAGACTGTTTTACTATCAGGCCGTCGAGCCTTGCCTTGTATCGTCGTAGTTTTATGACGAGTTTTAAAATTTTAAAGATTTTTATTACATTACCCTTTTATGTCGGAAACGGGGATAGGTCAAATTGATGTTATATAGAATCGATCAAGATTCTAAACATTCATCTACAGTACTTACAGTTAAAATTTTCATGCAGAACACTGATTTGGCTATTCTATGTTTATATTCATTGTACTAAAAGATAAGATAAGATAAGGCAAATATTCTTTATTTGCACACCAAGAATAGACAAATACAATTAAAAGAATCATCATCATCAGCCTATATACGTTACACTGTAGGGCACAAACCTACCTTCAAGGGGTACGGGCGTTAGTCCACGCGTGCCCAATGCGGATTGGTTGACTTCACTTACGCATTAGAATTTTTTCGTAAGCGAATGCAGGTTTTCTCACTATGTTTTCTTTCACCGTTTGAGAGGCAGTACATGGCATGTCGTCCGTGCGGATTCAAACCTGCACCCTCGCGATTGAGTGTCTATACCTCTCCGCAATGCGCCACAAACACTCGACGTAATAAAAGAATGCATTATTTTATTGGTAATTTATTTTTAGACCAGAAGCTAATACAAGCTCGCAAGGTAATGGATCACCCATCCCACTCCAGTCCAACCCAGTATCATCGTTTGTAACTACGCTTCTCAACTGTAAGCGTAAAACGTTGAAACTTGCAAATATGGTTTCTGATTTCTCGACCATCTTTTTCACGAGGCACGAGAATACTCGACCAGTCTTTTATAAAATTATAAAAATTGCATCCTTTAGACCATAATAGTACGATTGGGATTGTAAAGTGATTATACCGATAAATACAAAGAAGTTAAAAAAAAATTAGGAATTCTAAAACTTGTTATTAATCGTCTACATATTTTTCATACAACCAAAGAGTTTTCATTACATCTAAAAAATACAGAACTGGCAGCTATCTGTCAGAAAAAATGACGTTGCACCAAATACTTCGATTAAAAATAAAATTATTTTCTTCCTTGTTTTTATGGCTTTAGATATTTTTTTCCAAGACATTTGGCCAGTTCATATCAAAATATTGTACAATCAATAAATAGTTTTTATTTCGAAATCCAAAATAATCCCAATAATGTATCTTTGGTACCTGTTTTCCAAACTCAATTAAAATTAGAAACAACGAGAATTTTTTCCTAAGAGCAAGGAAACAAGTTTTCCTAGTAATTTTCCTGGATTGCGTATGGGTAACATTTGTTTCAACGAATATAATTTATTCATAGGAATTATCTGACAATTGAACGCACATTTCTTTAGTTAGTGTTCTTTGAATTGATTTCTCGAGTTGTTGAGAAATTTTTTCTCGTCTCGACTAAGGCTAGACTTCTCGAGAATACTCGCTTCGAGCAGAAACCTTATATGTAAGGGCAAGCTGCAATGCGGCCAGCATCTTAGGGACCTTAGGGATCTTAGGAGCCGAGGGGTTGCTTGCGCAGGGCAGGGCCTTTAGATTAGTTAGTGATAGTCTGACGAAGCTTGCATGCGGATATAAGATGGATGTGATTTTGGTTTGACGAATCCTGCGTTGCGGATTGTTTTTTTAAACATTTAATTGCAATAAACAAGACAATTAGTTTCCAAACTCGAATGATTAATTCGTTTCCATCCGTTTCCAATAAAACTGTACTTACAAAGTTTTGACACTCGAGGTAACAAAACTTTATGCCCAAATTCGGACTTTGCATAAGTTTCTTGTACCTTTGTTAACCATGTCTCTTGCCACAAAGGTATAAAGTTCGTTTTACAATGGTTTATTTTTGAATATGTGTTACGGACAGTTCGGGGCAAAGTTTCGAGTTTTGGACCGCAATTAGAGCGCGTTTCGGAAAACAATCAACGCACAAACATGGTAGACTTGGGAAAATGTTTTGTCCATTTGCGGTTAGCTCTCAATATGTCCAATGTGGTTTTATTGTGTCTGCTTGGAGCGGGACTGTTTGAAACACTTTCGTAATTTTGTTGAGTTTCACTTACTGTTTGTTAATTTTGTTCAGAATGAAAACATAGGTACTTCTTATTTCAAAAGGTACGCTTTATTTTGACTTTGAGAGCATAATACAAGCATTGTAACGATTTAGGTTTTTCAACGACATTTCACTGGATTTATTACAAAAACTTTTCCAACCCCCTGTCTGTTTTGAGGTTACTGTTATTTGCCAAATTTCGATTCAATAGGTTCAAAAATGAGGGAGTCATTGAGGCGGGGCATACAGACAGTCAGAATGGACGCAATTATAAGGGTTCCTTGTTTGACTACGTAACCCTAAAAATTATAACACGATTCCCTTGTTTTCAAAAATATTTTTATGTTCGATAGATATATTGTATTCAGATTAAAATAGAAATAAGTTCTTTTAAAATCGCACAGGAATAATAGAGGTTATAAGATTATAGAAACGATTGTATTAAATTATTCTGTTTCACCAATTCTGAATAAGTTCTTGATAGATTATGTGACGTAACTTTTATACGAAATATGTCAACCTATCTGTCTGGATAATAAGGTATCCAGAAGTGATGAAACAGTCTTTAATTTTTCTTATACTTCTCAAAACACATTGTTTTGTGTAAAAACCGTAAATAACATTGAATTATGTAACTAACACAACAAACAAATCATGCGCCATGTGAGAGTTAGACGAGTGCGGGAGGTTAAAGAGATAGCGATGACTAAGTGTGGCTACATCACCAAAGTTGAAAGGGACAGCGTAATGAAGTGCGGTGTTCACTTAACTCAATGGAAAATTAAAGTTTTCCTAATTAATTTACATTGAAAAAAATAGGCCGTCACGGGACGCTCGGCAGATGTGAAACTTCTTCCGATTAAAATTTGGAACATCCGCTCCTGATTTATATTCCGTCACACAAAAAGATTGCGGATCAGAATTACAAAGACAAGACATAAGAAATATCACTTCAAAAATATGAAAATCAAGTATGCTCAGCGCATCTCTACCACATACCGAATTTCGTTCCTAAAATACCTACAGCTATATCTTTGTCGATTGTTTTCGACACAAATTGTATCCGACCACGGGACACAATAACACAAAATGAGGGTGGACATAATTAATTAATCGATTCAACACCATTTTAATAGTTCGAACAGTGATTTAATGTATTCAGTTGTTCATGTGTTTAATGTTTTAATATCTTGTATGTTATTTATTAAATTGTTACTGCCGTGATATGCAGGGTCCAACTTAATATGCTGACAGTTTTTTAAGAGGATGATCAGATGGTATGTATGTACGTAGGAGGGTGTAGGTATGACTGCTCAGTAAAACAACGTGTCACTTCGGAAGCTAGTTTATTACTAAAAACGACGGTGCGTCTCACAGCGCACTCGAATACGAATGTAGGTATGTACCATTTCCTCCAACATCAATTTGAGACCCTGGCAATACAAAACATATTTATGTTAAACAAACATCGCCTTAAACATACCTATACAACTAAATCTTATAATTAACATTTTTCCGAGGCCGTAGTTGACGCCTGGCCGATCGGTCGCTTCCACTATTATCAATATTAGAAGCCGCGACTGATTGCTCAGATGTAGTGACAGCAGGCTGTGTGGCTTCACCACCGCCATCGTCTTCAAAAACCTCACATGCTTCTGCCCACTCATCGTTGTTGCCTTCACCTTCCATGTCGTCTCGGATTTCATGATTACTGTCGAATGTTTCTATTTCTATTTCTAATGTTTGTGCACTAGTTGGTGTGACTGGTAAAAAAAAACTTGGGGGAGGCTCATCATCAGTAGGCAGAAACACTGGTTCCGTCTCTGGTACCTCTACACCAGAGCCGGAGTAAGGTGAAAACGCCTCTTCTTCGTTACTGGCTTTACCCTTGTATTTCATGATTTGATCAAGGTGGCGCGTCTGAGAAATATTATACTCTTTAAAATAAACTTCAAACATTCTCTTGCCTATTACTTTAGTTATTTTCCCTACACTCCATATCCCCTTTCTTGCTTTAAACCACTTTGCCCAAACAATCTCTCCCACCTTGAAACATCTACTACATTTTAGTTTATCTTGCATTTCATTCGGTAAATGCCCCTTTTTTAAATTTGGTAAAATTAAATCGAGTCTACACCTTAGATCGTGTCCCATCATTAACTTCGCAGGGGTAAAACCAGTAGTACAATGTATAGTATTCCGGTACTCGAACAGAAAACCCATCAATTTTTCATGTACTTGTTGCTGTGACCATGCTTGATTTGATAATAAACATTTAATCATTTTTTGCAAGTTTTTACTGAGTTTTCTGCTTGTCCGTTACTAGCCGGATGGTACACTGGCGAATTCAAATATTCAATCCCGTTTTTAGTACAAAAATCTTGGAATTCAGTTGAACATATTTTAACATCATTATCTGAAATAATAACATTTGGTATTCCAAACACAGAAAACAATTGCTTGAGTTTATTAATGAGCGCAGTAGTTGTCGTGCCGCGTTCCATATATATACACTCGAGCCATTTACTATACGCGTCAATGACGATCAAATACACGTTTTGCCCCACAGTCATGTAATCTATGTGGACACGGTACCACGGGCCGGGCGGACGCGGCCAAGATGACGGGGCCGCACGGGGCGGTGCGCTACGCACTCCCGCGCACACGCTGCATTCCCCAATCCACCTTTCTATATCCCTATCTATTTGGGGCCACCACATTCTACTACGTGCCATGCTTTTAGTTTTAACAATACCAAAATGTGCAGAGTGTAATTCCACTAACATACTTTCCCTTAGCTCTAATGGAATGACAACCCTATGGCCACGAAAAAGACATCCCTCGTTAAGTTCTAAATCTGCTTTGCATTGAAAATATGGACTTATCGATTTACAAGTTATTTTACGAGGCCAACCGTGATTCATATACTTTATTACCGTTTGAAGTCCCTTATCACTCTGGACAGCGCGTCTTATCTCTTTAAAGGTAACCGGTTTTATATTGGCGTCAAGAAATAAAAAATGCCGTGCGCTTTCATCGTCGTTGTTTTCATTTTCTGAGTTAGTTATCGGCAGTGGCGACCGCGAGAAATAATCTGCTACTAGGTTATTTTTACTGTTTACATATTGAACCGTATAATTGTAGGCCGAGAGTATGACTGCGTATCTTTGTAAACGTAAGGCCGCCGTAACTGAAATACCATTTTTCTTCCCAAATATTGACAGTAAGGGCTTATGGTCGGTTTTTAAAATGAAAGGATCCTGACGCCCATACAAATATTGATGATAACGCTTTACACCAAAAATGATCGCGGTTGCCTCCTTCTGGATTTGACTGTAATTCCTCTCGCTAGCCGAGAGCGATCTCGAGCCGAACGCGATGGGGCGCTCGTTACCATCGGGCATGCGGTGCGCCAGCACGGCGCCCAGCCCGCCCGGGCCCGCGTCCACCGTCAGCACGAGCGGCGCGTGCGGCTCGAAGTGCGCCAGCACGCGCTCGCTGCTCAGCTCCCGCCGCACCGCGTCTAGTGCGCGCTGCTGCCGCGCACCCCACTCCCACTTCGCATTACCGCGTAGGAGTTCGTGCAGTGGGCAAAGTAGTGATGATGCATTGGGAATAAAATTTCGATAGTAATTTATTACTCCGAGGAATCTTTTTACTTCGAGAATGTTCTTTGGTACTGGGGCGTTAATTATGGCCTCTACTTTATCACGGCAAGTTCTAAGACCGTTCTTATCTATGACGTAACCTAGGTAGGTAACACTATTGCTGAAAAAAATGCACTTATCCTTTTGGAGTCTCAACCCGGCTCCCTGCAATCGGCTCAGCACCTCCCTTAATCTTTTAAGATGAATTTCCCTCGTAGGGCCCGTGCAGCAGACGTCATCGAGCCAGATGCTAACTCCATCTATACCTAATAATAGGGTTTCCATGGCGCGCTGAAAAATAGCTGGAGCATTTGCCAAGCCGTACACTAAACGGGTGTATTTAAATAACCCTTTAGGCGTATTGATGGTGGTGAGATTTTGTGACGATTCCGTTAGTTTGAATTGATTATACGCATTACTTAAATCAATTTTTGAATAATGCTCACCACCACCAATCTTGGCAAACACTTCTTCAATACGGGGCATAGGGTACTTATCAATTTTCATATCTTTGTTTAAAGTACAAGAGAAGTCACCGGCGATTTTTACTTTTCCATTCTCTTTTAAAACGGGCACAATTGGTGTTGCATAATCGGAGTGCGTAACGGGAATTAGAATACCTAATTCAACTAATCTGTTAATTTCATCCGCTACTTTCTCCTGCAGGGCAAAAGGTATTGAACGTGGCTTAAAAAACTTGGGCTGGACATTATCTTTTAATTGTATTTCAACCTCGAATTTATTGAAACACCCCAGCTCGTCTTTCCATACTTCTGGGTATATCTTGAGTAAGTTCTCCACTTCTCCACTGCGCTCATTACTATCGACACATACTTTTATACTATTATTATCCGTTGCCAAATACATTCTAAATTTGGTCATGAAATCTCGACCTAACAAGGGTGGCCCTCCATTCTGAACCACGTAAATCTTTAATTTATAAGTTGATTTCATATACGATATTTTGGGAGTTATAAAACCCAAAGGTGAGATTTTATGACCATTATACAGGCACATCTTCAAATCACAACTATTTAATTGTAGTTTTGAAAAATGTTTCAAGTATAACTCATGAGAAATTACGCTCGTCCCTGAACCTGTATCTAATTCCATGTCTAATTTGACCTGGTCAACGGTTACAGAAATTGTTATAGGTTTGCAAGTCACGTACCTTAAGTTAAATAGTGCGCACTCCCTGCATCCACTGCAGTCGGAACCATCAGATCCGACTTCAATGTTATGCAATTCCGACTTTTTTACACTGCACATTTTTTTTAGGTGCCCTTTGTTTCCGCAACTTTGGCATCTATAATTTTTAAAACGGCACTTCACTGCATCATGGTTGTTACGACCGCATACTGCACATCGCGAACTACCTGCTGAGCTATGTGGCGCGCTCGCGCGCGCCGGCCCACGCTGGCCTGCGGCTCCACCGCCACCGACACCGGCGCCGCGCCGCTCCGCCATTTTGTGTAACGGTTCCTCCTTGATTAATGGTCCACTTGCGCTCGCGCGTGCCTGCCTGGCACATGCAGCCTGCTGAGCGACCTCCACTGCTTTCGCCAACGACAGTGACGCTAGGTCCTGTTCGATTAGGCGATCCCGTTCTGGACCGACTTCAAACCCCAACACGAATCGATCTCGCATCAGGGTGTCTAACTCCGATCCGAACCCGCAGTAAACAGCCAAGCCTCTCAGCCGCGCCGCCCACTCCTCGATCTTCTCATTTGCAAATTTCTTAGCTTCGTAAAACTTAGCCCTATCTGCAAATGTAGATCTTTTCGCAGTGAAATGATCATTGAGTACTTTCACTAGCTCTTCGTACGTCTGCGACTCAATCTCTTTTGGATGCGCCAAGTCCCGAACCAACCGGTAAGACTCGTCGGACAGATGAGTCAGCAAAACGGCTCCTTTGTTCGAAGATTCAATTTTGTTCAGTTTGATGAACTGTTCCAATCGACCACGAAATATTTGCCATTCTTGATATTTATGGTCAAACACACTCAAATTACCTAAATACGCACTCATTCTGTATTTATAACTATCACTGCACGCGTAAATTAGTTTAATCCTCGGCGTCAAATGGTATGTATGTACGTAGGAGGGTGTAGGTATGACTGCTCAGTAAAACAACGTGTCACTTCGGAAGCTAGTTTATTACTAAAAAACGACGGTGCGTCTCACAGCGCACTCGAATACGAATGTAGGTATGTACCATCAGACCATCAAACTGAACAGCTTTCTCTATGGGACCAATGTCTAAATCGCGAAAAAATCAGCTGTCCCATACAATTGGGTCGAGTATAATTTCAGTTTACTATGGAACAGCAGATTTGTTTTTCGCTATTTCGACATTGGTCCCATAGATTAAGTTGTTCAGTTTGATGGTCTCATCATCTCCTTAAAAAAGTGTCAGCATATTAAGAAGGACCCTTTATGTTATTATAATATTATGTTGTTATTGAAAAAGCCGTGGTGGTCCAGTGGCGAGTAACCTTGCCTTCCGTACAGGAGGCGATGGTTCGATCCCCGTCCAGGCCGACTCGTACCAATGAGTTTTTCGGAATTTATGTACGATTTGTAACACCACTGGCTTTTCGGTGAAGGAAAACATCGTGAGGAAACCTCCATGCTTCAATTTCGAGGCATGTATTGTACCCACTGTCCATTACAAGTGGCGACGGCTCTCTCCTCATCACACTGGACAGAGTTTCGGTACTACTGGTGAAACGTGGACTCTCGCTGATCCCAGCTACCCAATCCGCCGCGTAGCCCCAGCAACGTTCTATGCCGAGGTCCGTACCCCCCTGGGGTGCCCCTAGGTCGGTTGCTTAAGTTTATTCAATTGGCTCGGTGACCCTTCTGGTCCCTCCAATAGTCCGCAGTAAAAAGCAGTAAATGCTCCCTGAGCAAAGCTGTATACGTCATTCCAAAAAAAAAAGAAACGTGGACGTTCTGTAATGTCAGAATATCTCTGACTACCCCGTCGGGGAACTGGTATATATTGTTGGTGTATGGGATCGAGAAAAAAAATGTTTTATTAACTATCACATTTCTGTTTTTGGGTTACTGTCAATGTGTCTTCGTGCTAAATTTCGAATCAATGGGTGCAAAAATGAAACGAGTAATTAAGGCAAGGTATACAGACAGACAGACAGAAATGGTCGAAACTATAAGGGTACCTTGTTTAGGGTTCTTCGTTTGACCGCGGAACCCTAAAAATGTAGCTGTTTGTATAGATCCGCTGTTGTTAATCATCATAAAGACGATCGTTAAAAATCTAACTATAATATTGGAAAATTTCTCAGTAAAAGCTGTCCTGTCGGCATAAAATTAGTCACAGTGCAAAATAAGCAATGAAACCCTTTAGCCCTTGCTGCATTCACGAGCTGTATAATCGTAAAATTTATCCTCCATCCCTACCGCACGTGTGACAAATTCGTATGGACCGACAGAGAGGGTACTATGTTAGCAACATTGTAAACGAATAGTCCATGTCGATACCGGAATAAGAGATAGCAATGTGGCGTATTTTATTACAAGTAGGTAACGTTCGTGACCACGACTCAACACATACTTCTGAAATTGTACCTACTTTGATAGTTTTAAATACTCAATGATCACCCATGTGATTAAAGTGGAATTAACCGTTTCTTCTTATTGAGCCGATTGCGATGGAATAAAAACAAAATGTAAGCTCTAATCTTTTGAAAATAAATTCTGATGGGTTCAGATTCGTGCTTGAACATACGTGCAGAAATTCAAAAAATAATCATAATGCTTTATACAAATTCGTAAATTATAAGAGATAGAATGGATGAATCATGTCGTCAATTTTAGAGTTTAATAAAAACTGCATTCATAGAATTAAAAAAACATATATTCGTTACAACGTACACAGAAATAAAAATAACGTAAATATTTCTTTACGAAATGACTGGGTTTGATTTCCAAGTAGTGTATACGAATCATTTTTAAAATCTATGAATGCAGCTATTCCTTAGAACATATTTTTCTATCACTTAGGTACTGTTTCGGTGTTCTCATAACGACCCATCACGATGTTCCACCCTGTATAACTGATCCTTTGTCTCCCCAAAGATCGTCGGTGGCGCGTAGGAATGGAAACTCAATCTCCGTCCGGGTTCGAATCCACACGTGAGACATGGCAGGTACCAATGAGTTTTTCTAACTTATGTACGTAATACCGACTGCTCTCAACCTGCATACGCTGAAGAAGAAATTCCGATGCGTATGTGAAGTTTACCAATCCGCATTGGCCACGCGTGGTGGACTAACGCCCATACACCCTGAGGATAGGCCTGTGCCCAGCAGTGGGAAGCATAAGCGAATGATGATGATGAATATTTACTGACACACAATTTTTTTATACTGTAGCGAAGAAATATCTGACAGAATATCAATTTTGTTACTTTCGTACGTTTTTGTTAATTCCTTTGAGATCTTAAGAGAATTGTTATGATAGGTTTAATAGCTCCACATTACAGTTGCGAAGCTGTTCCATAAAATTGGCTGCTGCTAGACCATCGCGAACGCTTTACGATGCATAATTTACACTTTAGTTTCAATAAAAACTCTGCAGTTTCCAAATTAGTCTGTTGGATTTTACATTATTATTTTTTAACTCTAATTATCTTTCAATACATTAAAAGTGTAAAAATTCATTAAAATATTATTACAGGATCCCGCTGCAAGTTTTGGCAATGAATACAGGTTTCAGTGGATAGGACGCAGATAAGGGTCAGCTGCCGAGCGTGTCAAGAGGAGGAAACCAAGGAACATATCCTGTGTGACTGCGATGTCTTGGCGCATGTGCCTCCTTAGTGATGGATATCCAAAATCGGGAGATTACAGGTTTCTTCCTCTGAACGGCATTGTATTTTTTTATTGGGCATTGACCCACCACACATTCCCACCGCTGTAACTCCTGTAAACCAGGATCAACAGCGGCGATTATTCACAAAACTAGACAGTGAAGTCCAGCGAGCTCACGGGATGACTCTATTATGTCTTATTAACGATATTGTCTCCTTTTTTTGAAGGGCTTAAATAAATGTCTAGAGGCAAAAGATCCCATTGGGTCGAAGTGTTGCTGGCATACCAGCCCCCATAATAAGATAAGGGTCAGCTGATATAATACGTTTAGCTTCTATTTAGCTTACAATTTATTGCCTAAACAAATGATATAGCTAATCAAAAGTAACAACATTTTTGCAATCGGCTATTGTTATTTATGACAGGAAAGGACAGGAGTAGCAACCCTATTTTTAAGAATCCTTAAAGCATTTCAACCTTTTCCACTTATTGTTGCCTAAACATGTGGGTGTAGATAACTTGCAGCAGGATCTTAGGCAATAAGATTAATATCGATAATTAATTAATACCTACTTATTTGTTTTTACTTACCTATTAGATACACAGCACGTGTAAATAAAGTAATTACTTAAGGCAAGGTTATCTGCTTCTACTTGACTGCCTTATCCGACTGGATTGACCTAACACCATATCGAACATTGACCCATTAAAGACTTCAAAAACATTATTCTAAGAGAGTTTTATAATGGCCGGCAAACTTCTTGACCAAAACCTTGACTACGCAGAACAACATTTTGTAGGCGAGAACGATCTACCCCCTCCACATTTTGATCAAGATGTTTGCCATAAATATTAGTTTATTTAGTTTTAATGTTTCGTGAGACACTTATGCATGTCATTTCAATACAAGTTTATATGAAATGACAGCTAAATGTCTTAAGGTATGGGAAAAATTTACAACAGGCTAAGCATGTGCGATACTGAGTGAGTGCGAGCAAGACAGGAATACGCCAGTGTCTACATTTTCCGCCACAAATCCTGCCAGAGGGGGTGAGGTTAAAATTGGTGGGGGGCAGGGAGTGTCCGTACTGTATTTAGTACTAGATACTCTTTTTTACACTGTGGCGTTCAAAATAACGGAATATTTTGGCGCGCCTTTTATGTCGCTTTTTTGGAGCTTATAAGGCGCGACAGCGCTAAGTTGCTATGACATGCTATACCATGGGGAATAGGAAAAGTTTAGTGAGGCCACAGAATAGGTAATAGTATAGTTCTTCATACAGAACGGATACTGCCCGCCCCCCTCTGACTTCAGATACCTCACCTCACACTTTCTGGGAAACTTTAGGGAAGCCGAGAAGGGGAATGCAGTCAGGCGCGCGCACTCGTTGGATTTGACTACATAAAAATGAGTCTTTTCAGTGCATAAAAAACGCATATTTTTGCATATTTTGTGTACCGTCTGTATTTCCTGTTTGTTTACTCTGTCTATATTATGTTTTTTGGTGTAAAATAAAGTATAATTGATTGAATTGAAAACGTTGAAAAATAACACTATATTCACATTTTCAGTAATTCTTTAGCTCAAATACTATTTTTAATAACAGAACGAACAATAAAAAGTAACGAAATGGAGATGATGTTCATACGATGCGTGGTAAGTAAACCTTAAACACATGTCAAAGACAATTTGCACCATGTGCGCATGTGCGAACGTCATCATGTCAAATCCAAAACGTTGTTTGAAGTACCGGCCCTGTGGTGAGGCTATAGAAATGGGCGTTTTTTGATGGAAATGTGCAACATGGTTAGTATCGACTCTCGAGTGGTAATGAGGGTAGCAAGAGGGAACCAGAAAAGTACGAAAATCATCAACCAAGTATGACAGAACAAATAACTTAAGAAAACAGTTCGTAGACATTATTGGTCCATTAGTTTGTATAATCGTCCTGTGTAAAGGTTTAATAATAAAGTAATTAATGTATACAAAGGTCACAGAATGTCGTAACTATCAGCAATAACTATAAAATGTAACTTTACACGTGTCGTGGGTCATGACATTACGCGATTAGGCGAGATTAGATTCTATGTCTGTGAAAATAAATTATTAAATTGTTTAGGACTTATTACTAAAAATTTTAGCCTTTTTAGGGTTCCGTACCCAAAGAGTGGCAACGGGACCCTATTACTAAGCCATTTCAGATCAAAGAAGGCCTCTATAAAAAAACATTTATAAAATGAAAATGCTTGGATATGAGTTTCACTAAATTACAGATTATATGTATATTATTTAATTAAATAGAGACCATCATACTGAACAACTTTCACTATGGAGCCAACATCAAAATCTCGACAAAAAAATCAGCTGACCTATACATTTGAGTCGAGTCGGTAATGTAGTTTTGTATGAAACAGTAGATATTTTTTCACGATTTCGAAGTTGGCTGCATAGTGAAAGTTGTTCAGTTTGATGGTCCGAAGCACCCCCTTAAGTATTACTAGAGTTTTTTGTTACACCCTGTAAAAAACGGTAAACACTTTTGTTATTTACCTAGTTTAATGTTTTATCTACAATACAATTTATTTCAACTTTCAATTTTTTTTTAAACAATATATATTGACTTAATAATCAACACTAGCATAGCATATGCTCACGACTACATTCCCCGAGGGGGTAGTCAGAGATATTCTAAAACCTCAGAATATCCACGTTTCACCAGTAGTACCGAAACTCTGTCCAGTGTGACGGGGGGTGAGCCCGTCGCCACTTATAATGGACAGTGGGTACAATACATGCCTCGAAATTGAAGCATGCGGGTTTCCTCACGATGTTTTCTTTCACCGAAAAGCCAGTGGTGTTACAAATCGTACATAAATTCCGAAAAACTCATTGGTACGAGTCGGCCTGGACGGGTATCGAACCATCGCCTCCTGCACGGCAGGCAAGGTTACTCGCCACTGGACCACCACGGCTTCACTATAATGGAGTAAAAGATTTGAATATAATAGTCTGCAATGCCGTGTAATTAATGATTTCAGATCATCTCTAATTACACTGAACTTAAACCACAGGCCCGGCACTCTTTGGAACGTTTTTGGTTTCCGCAGTCAAACAAGGAACCTTTATACTTTTGTCTATTCTGTCTGTCTGTATGCCCCCCTCAATAAATCATCCATTTTTGCACCTATAGAATCGAAATTTGGTATGAAGACAGATAGATAACAGTAACCCAAAAACAGAAATGAAGTAGTTTTAACGAAAAAAAATTTTATCGAGTCCACCTCCAATACAACGGAAAAGGGGTTTGGGAAAAATTAATATTCAACCAGTTTCGGAAAAAAACAGTCAAATAGATTTGTTCTCTAAAGAAAAACTAGATGGCGTTGCACAAAAATAAATCGCGATAAACAGATTAAAAACATATCTTCTTTTACTACTTACACAATGGCAACGGAACCCTATCATGGGCGAGTCCGACACGCTCTAGGCCGGTTTTTTTTAATTTCGAATGGCACATGCTCACTTTGTACAAACATTCCATGACATAGCGTGTAGGATTGAAAGTCGCGCTTTGCATTTAGCGTCATCTACATTTTGATACTTTTTATTGTTCCTTCTGGTATTAAGAATATAGTATTTAAGAATAATGAAGATAAAAAATGAATGATAATTATGTTTTTTAATGAATAAGCATCATATTTGAGCTAAAGAATGACTGAAAATGTGAATTTATCATTATTTTTCAACGTTTTTTAAGCACTAAAAAGATACAATTTACACAATTTTATGTAGTCAAATCCAACGGGTGCGCGCGCCTGACTGCATTCCTTGCTCGACTCTCCTAAAGTGTCCCCAGAAAATGTGAGGTGAGGTGGGGTATCTGAAGTCAGAGGGGGACGGGGAATGGCCGTTCTGTATGTATAACTATACCTATACTATTACCTATTTTGTGCTGAAACGTACCTACTAGTATTTATTCTGTGCTGAACTGAAGCTAAAAAGAAGTGTATTTTTTTTAATTAACAGCAATTAAGATAAAAGTGTCAACACGATAACCCACAGATTAAAAAGAAAGTAACCGTACGACCGGGCGACCGCACACAGTGTCTCAACCAATAAAAAAGTTAGGTTTGCCTGCAAACTAAAAACGCTCTATTATTTTCACCTATCTAACTCATAGGGGATACGGGTAATCTCTCTTGCGGTTGTAAAAAACCCGAGAGCGGATATTATAAACAGCATTGTAGCTTGGCGGTTTTCTATTGGCAGATATCGACTTTTACGACTCAACTCACGGCCAACCGTAATTGAAAATGATATCTGTTTTTTCACATTACTACTTTTACTACACACATGCCTAGGAATTATATCGGTCTCGCTTTTTGAACAGAGGTGTGCATTCGTTTCATTTTTACAACTGACAGACAATGCAGGGTGAAATTGATATCATTAGCATCCTTTTAAACGAAGAGACTACCCATCAAACTGAACAACTTTTACTATGGGAGCAAACTGATCGGAGCTGAATTTTACGAGATTTTATTTTATCACTTTGTCGGTGTGATTAATATTATGTATATCCATGTCAAATTACAGCTTTCTAGTACAAAGCGTCTCTCGTACCGCCGCGGGCAGATGGACGGACAGACGGACATGGCGAAACTATAAGGCATAAGGATTCCTTGTTGACTACGGAACCCTAGAAACGACTAAATTTATTCATAGTCAGTAATTAAATTCAATAATTCGTTAAATTAGATGTTCTATGTAGTTGTCTGTCGAGTTTCAAGGGATGGCGCTAACGTGCGGCTTTATTTAACTTGGCTTGGCCTAAAGTGCGATTAAATATTTGTATGGAAATCTTTGAGTCATTGTAACTTTGAAACTATACATTTTAACGAAAATCTGACTAACAACAGGCACAGACATTAGGTTCTAGATTGTGTTTAACAAATTTTATTGACTTTAATTGCTTTATGAGCAAAATGCGCTGCAAGGACTATCTCTTGTGTAAATTTTTTACCCGACTGCCCCGGAAGGAGGGTAATGTTTTTTTAGTATATGATGATGATGAGAGAGATCAAGAATGAGATCTCAGCAATGCAGGAGTAATTATGTCAATAACTTTCTAGATATTGAAGTTCGAGGCGCAAGGAAGCCACTTATCTCTTACACAATATAAAGGGTGTAACAACACACCCTAGTAATACTTAAGGGGGTGCTTCAGACCATCAAACACAACAACTTTCACTATGGAGCTAACATAAAAAAAAAAAAATCTGCTGTCCTATAACATTTTAGTCGAGTCGGTACTGCAGTTTTTGGCACAGCAGATATTTTTTATTTTCCTCGATGTTGGCTCCATAGTGAAAGTTGTTCAGTTTGATGGTCTGAAGCACCCTTGAGTATTACTAAGGTGTCTTGTTACACCCTGTATATCCGTCTAGACTCAGTAGTTATCGAACTTTTTACGTCTCAACAGTTCGGGCCTGAACTGCTATCGAACATCTGAAACTTAATTATGTTGTTTGAAAATTTATTTGTCTCCGTAGTTCGGTACCTATCTTTTGAGTCATCGGAAGTATTATTTACAAGCATTTATTTAAAATTCCTTGTTTAATAGCCTACTTAGTAGTCTATCTAGTTAGTTTAACCTTTAGCTCAAGGAATTTACATTAATAACCTAAGAAATTGATGAATCTACTTCTGATGACGAAGATGCTAGTCTGATTTAAGGCTCTGCCTCCCGATTTTACCGTAATATTTGGTAACTTTATAAACATTTTATGCATTAACTATGGCACTGTTGTAAGCAAAAAACAGAACTGAACAATCTACAGGACATCAGAAGTGATTTGGTTTTTCTCGAAATCTATTTTAATTAATAAAACTGATGAAGAAGGAATCTAAAGTCACCCCTTATTTCCAGTTGTAACCATTTTACTGTTACATTGAAAATTTACAATATACTTCACAATACAACATAGCATCAAATGATTTGGCTTTCTATTTTTTTGAAAATTCATCAAATTTTTCAAAGAAAACTGCTAAATTCTGACCGGAGCCACGCGCTCGTTGATTTCGTAACGGGACAGTGCTACGAGACGATTAGTATGGAGAGTTGTGTTCCCGGGCGGATACGCCTTAAAAACCATTTCCAAATGGTAAAACCAGTATTCTACTAAGATATACAGATGACGCAGTAAGGGGCCTTGTTTTAGCCGACGTTGGTAGGTATAGTAAATATTATAATTATTAGATAGATGTTTTGCGTATAAATGATAAAATTATTCAACAATCTTACTGTAAAATCAAAGAAAACTTATTGCAAGGCAGTTGTGTAAAAGATATAAGTTTTTACAACTGTAAATAACGATATGAAACCTAATCCCAAGAACATAACATAATTGCAGAAATTTTATTACATTTCTGTGAATCGGCGAATACATACAATTTGCTTACACGCTCCTTCATTACTTATGGCATCTTTTACAACGTTTCCCATTACAGGATTCCATTTAACATTTTTACAATCTCTAATTGTATATTATAAACCTGTAAACGACTAAAAGTTATGGCTGCGGTGCTTACGACCCTCGAATAAAATATTATAAACGTAAAAGTGATAAAAACTGTATATTTATAGCTGTAACACTACGAGACCAGACGTAGGGAGGTGCTAGGTTCGATACATTTTCTTTGTTCCTTTTAAACATAAATATGAAGGTACGACATGCTAACAAAACTGTTTGCAAATGTCGTGTTAAAACAGTAAACGAACAAATATTTGCTAATTATCAGCAATCAGCATATTTCACAATACCGTCAATTAAACGTCTTGTCTAACATGCTTTTCATTCGTAGTTAAATAGTGACGCGCCGCTTATCCTAATCGCCCATCGATTCCAGCAACGCTTTAATCCATTAAGGGGCTGGATGTAAGAACAGCTTTTAACTAGTAATGCCGGTTAAAATTAACCTGAACATTTACGATTTAACTTTAATTTTGCACGAACACTGATAGTATGTTGTAAACAAGAATATTTTCCGTCATATAAGTCCATAAAACAGAATTCTGCATCTACTTAACTAGTTAAACTTTATAGTTACTATTTTAACTGGAAGGTTACAAGAGATATAAATTTTATACCGTAATAATGTCAAATGTAAGCAACTAAAACCATATACAATTCTTAAATCATTAAAATATATTACGGTATTTGAATAGTACCATCGCATTGCAAAAATATATGTAATGAAGCTATCGTAAAATGAATCACATGCAATAAAAAGTAACAAGTATAGAGGATTGAAACACACAAACGCTTTCAAGCGCCGGCCAAAGGTCTTGAAACTAATTGTAACAAATATAAAGAACCAGGAAAAGCTTTTCTTATTCTATCGGGGTATAGCAATAATAACAACAAAACTACTAAATGGTGTCTTGCCTTGCCTCTTAGCGTATTTTATATAGGTTTAGAAGAAACGTTATTTATTTGATCGCGATTATGTGTTTCAAGACAGAAGTTATAAGTCAATGGACATTCTCATTTTCACAGTCACAAGTTGACCGTCATCACATCTAAGAAATTTTGTTGGTTGTTGCCAAAAGACGTGTCAAGGAAGGCTGTCCATTTACTTTAAACTCTTAAACTAGTTGTATACTCTGAGATAACTTACCAAACAGTCCAACGCAGCGTCCAAAAAACAGTCCGACGATCGCACACAGCAACGCACAGCACAAGTCCACAAAACACACAGCACATGTAAAACAAAGTATCATTCGCAAAACAACTTCATCGACGACGATAGTACACCACTTATATTATTAATTTCGCTCAGCATTTTCCTACAAAAAAGAAAATAAAATAAATATCGATAACACTAGCACAACACTGATCATGGCCGCTTGAATGACAATTGAAATTTCGAATGTCACTTTTACATTTCGAATTTCCCCGACTTCGTCCGGTCACTGCAAAGTGGAAATCACTACTGGTTAGACAGTGTTGATTTGGCTGAATCCGCTGACTTGGTCGCTTCTTTTATCGCTTTGTTCCAAAGTAACAATTTTGTTGTGTTGCGTATGTGAGTGTGATGTGATAGGACGGTGAAACTGAATTTGCAACGAAGTAGCACAAAGTTGTGAGGCGAGCGCATTAATTTGCTTTGAGTGCGTTCGCGTTCGTGTTTATCTTGAGCCTTGCTTCGAATCTTATGCATCAGTGTAGGCACATGAATAAATATCCCTACAGAACGAAAGCTTCATACAAGCGGCCGCCGTCGGTGCATTCACACATAGCGCGTAAGAGGACGTACGAACACGTGCGCACATATACCCTAGCTGAGGGTGTGCACCTGTTCGTAGGTCTATGTGTGAGTACACCGACATCGACAGTGGCTGCTTGTAAGAAACTTTCGTTTTGTAGGGATACGAGTACTTATTAATATGGTGTGGGTACGCTAAAGTTGAAGAATCATGAAATCAGAGGACTTTTGAAACCGATGGACATCTGTTATATTATACTCAGACATTCTATACTCACAAACACGGGAAATGACTGGGTTACTAGTATAGACTCCTGAAATGACCTGCCTCATCGTCGAATCGCATCGTTTTTATTACCTAACAGTTTTGTATTACCTACAGGTTTTCTTACCTTGACATTGGCAGAATCATCGTTCACACGATAGAGTCATAATCATCTTTCTCTTGCCCATTTCCTATTCTTTAGGGGTCGGTGTAATATGTCATCTATATCTTCCATTCATCTCTCTTAGCAGTAATCTCAGCATTCACTCTCGATAGAGCCATAATGAGATAAGAAATATTGAATTGAAAATTTGAGTACGCGTGATTAGTAGAGTTCGGAACCCTATTCATAAACCTGAGTCAGTCCATCCGTCCGTCTGTCTGTCCTACATATTTAGGGCGGATTAGCTAACAAATTATAAAAATAAGGGGAGTCCTCATACAAGAAACTAGTTTTTATCAATGTTTTTGCGTCTCGCTCTATCGTAAAAATCGTTGATTATAGAGCAAACTCTACAATATAACAAAACGGCCAAGTGTGAGTCAATCTCGGGCGGTCCCGGAGAAAACCAAACTTTTTTGTAAGTTGTGTGGTGGTGTGGTACGGAACCCTCGGTGCACGAGTAGCCCGACTCGCACTTGGCGGGTTTTATTATTGATAGACCTCCCAAAAGCTAAATTCACAAAAAGAAAGTGGCGTAGTTGACCAATCCCCCTTTAATGTTTAACATTGGTCTTTCTTCGTTTTGGCTTAGGTTAAATTCTGTGGTGGTGAGTGTAGTATATCTAGGTATAATAAATGTCTATTATTGCACCCATTCTTAGACAATATAACTATGGAGGAGTTAGGCGTGTAATTCTACTTATAAACTTTTCTGCCATCGCAACCGCAATATCCGCAACTTTGTTTTATTCCATTACTTTAGATTCGAATTTTGATTGTTAAAAATAGTCTCGTGTGAACCCCAAACGCGACTAGTTTGAAGTTATTGTTCCGCAATATAGGCTGTTTCGATTAATAATAAGGAATCAAATTGATCTTGTAACGTGGCAGAGGGGAAATGCTACAGCAAGGCTGGTCCCAAGTTATATTGAATTAATGAATTTTATATATTTCATATTTTTTGTGTAGAATTGGGTATGTGGAACCGACGTTTGCCCCTCTGACACATAAACCAACCGCTCTCTTATTATTTATAACAAAAAGCTATTAAATAGTCTACGATGTACTATTAACGTATCATCAAGACAGATTAATTAATAACAAAAGAGACACGAATTGTACAGTGCAGTTATTGTTTCCAATGTTCACTGAGTTAATAAAAACTGTAGGCTTTGTTACCTTTAGTACTTATTTAGTTTATTATAGCATCGTATCGTAACATAATTGAATGCTTTATAGATTATAACTAATGATTACCCGTGTCATTGCTTGACAACAAAATTGGGACGTCACGGGTCGTGCTTGATTAAAACGTAAATGACCAATTTGTAGCTTGTTAATAATGTTTTTGTCTACATATTTTAATTTGGAGTAGATTCAAATTCCTTTTTAGGGTTCCGCACTCAAAGGGTGCCAACGGGAGCCTATTCATAAGCCTACGCTCCCATAGAGTACTATATAATATGGTGTTATGGTAAACAGTTGCATTACTTTAATGGGTGATTGTACCCGTGATACTGAACAACTTTCCCAAAGAAACCTAAAGGAAATTAGCAAAACATTTTTTGGACTTTTCCATACTAAATGCAGTCAGCTGATCGAACGTTTGTATGAAAAGTCGAAAAATTTATTTCCTAATTTTCTATAGGTTTCTTTGGGAAAGTTGTTCACTATCATGGGTACAATCACCCCTTAAAGTAATGAAACGGTTTACCTTAACTCCCTGTATTTTTTTTTCTAATTTGTTATAAGTTTCTTGGGGAAAGTTGTTCAGTACCATGGGTACCTTACATCCTGTAGATAGACTATTGTCTCATGAATTGACCCTCTCTTTTTAACTGACGATGCCTGTACGGTGAATGACAAATTGACAATGTTTGATACACTCAAGTATTGTCAATTTTTCGTTCACAGTCGATCTGTGTCGGACAATCTTTTACAAGTATATGAAAAATAATAAGATAATAAAATAAACACCTCTTTAGCTGTATTTCTAGCCGTTTAATGTGCCTAGTTATACCTAGACCTTTGATTAAATTAAAATGGAAGATAGGTGACTGGCCTAGAGCGCATGGACCGCATAAATTGAGCCCCCGTCAACTAATTTCTGTAGTCGCAATATGAGTGTAACAGGCGGAATAAAGGTAACACAATGCCTTCGTGTGCTTTTACTTGTTGTACAAAACATTAAAAAAGAAAAAAAGAAATCACACGGCATTACTTTTCACTCGTAAGAGACATGAAAAGCAGGTCCATTTTTCGAGTACGTAATGCAGGAACGTCACCTATCTTCCTGTTTTAATTTAATCAAAGACCTATTTCGACAGGGTCGTGAACAGCGATTTTTCTAGAAAATTTCGATTTTTAACTATCTTGTCTTGTTGTGGGGCTAGCAAAACTTCGACCCAGTGGGATCTTTTGTGTTAGCCCAAATACTTTTTATTTTCTTCGGCCTTCAAATAATTAGTAATTTTTAACTAAGCCTCTAATTTGACTACTGGAACAAAAACGTACCTCACTATGAACGCATGACGCATCGTAATTTTATTTCTAGAATTTTATTCTGGAATCTCTTGGCAGATAGCCAAGTAAAGGATTATAAATCAATGCCAAAGTAATGTCAATGCGACAAATGCATCGCATACCTACGCATCTCGCTTGTTCGAAAATGAGATCATAAACCAACAGAAGCAAACGGTCTATATTATACAACCCGTATTCTAATTTACAAAACATTCGTCGAACTAAATCTCTTGGGAAGTTTCCGTCAATTTTTTTTTAAAGTTATAGATAATAATAATTCATTAATTAAACATTAATTAATTACACACACACATTAATTAATTATTAATATTTATAATTTTTTATTTTGACATACAATGATGACAGATAAATAGCAAAGCATAATGCTGACGACCATATTCCCCGAGGGGGAAGTCAGAGATATTCTGAAAACTCAGAACATCCACGTTTCACCAGTAGTACCGAACCGTACCGTAGTACCGTAGTAGTATGATGACAGATAAATACATTTTCATATTTTTTTTATTAATCTAACTTACGCCTTTGTCTTAGACCATTTAACTAGGGACCAACCTCGCGTTAGTCTTACAAAGTACACCCCAAGGTACCAAGGTAGAAGACCAACCTGATCAAGTACATTTACATATAATTGTATACCTATAAATGCGGAACAATAGCTTCAAACTAGTGTAATGTGGGCTTGGACACAAGACCATTTTTTCAATATTTAAACCAATCAAAATTAGAGTCTGTGAGTGTGAAAGGAAACATTGGTAGAGGCAGACCTAGGAGGAGGTACCTAGACCAGGTCAGGGACGTCATTAAAAAATGCCAGGTTAAAAGATGCCGAAATCGAAGGGAATGTATGACAAGATGTATAGACTTAGAGGAAGCAAGAGAGATGTTTCAGAACCTCCCAAAGTGGAGATCTATAGTTTCTGCCTACCCCTCTGGGAAAAAGGCGTGAGTTTATGTTATGTTTATGTTAGAATCTAAAGTAATCGAATAAAATACAAAGTTGACTAATCATTGAAATCTCTCGTCTCATCTCTACTCTCGTGGTCCGGAAGTGCGGATTTCGTGCTACCTCGTCCCTCACAAAAAGTTACAGAAAAGTTTGTTAGCAAAATTACACGCGTAAGAATGATCTAAGCCCTATTATGTAAGTGTAAAATACATTTCGCGTAAGTAGATATAATTTTCAAAAAGTTACAGAAAAGTTTGTTAGCAAAATTACACGCGTAAGAATGATCTAAGCCCTATTTTGTAAGTGTAAAATACATTTCGCGTAAGTAGATATAATTTTCTTATTTTTTTTAAATGTAGTATATTCGCGTAAGTAGATATAATTTTCTTATTTTTTTTAAATGGCTCTCAAATAACACTTAATTGTGTTGCAAATTCAGTTTTTATATAAAAGGTGTAGATACTATTTTCGATCAAAATTTTTTGTTATAGTAGGTACAGGTAAGAATGACGAGTTACAAATTTTTGGTGATCCGTTGCAGAAATAACAAAACGGAACACTTATGGAATCACTGTCCGTCTGTCCGTCCGTCTGTTACTTACACACTTTTTTCTCAGAAACCGATACACATACAAAGCTGAAACTTTGGCGAAGTACTAGCCATTGATGGCCCAATTAATTAAATTTACAAATTCAAAAATAAAAAAAGCTTCATTTCTATTTTGAGGAGCAGTTCTGGGAGCCCGAAAGGATTTTTTCTACGGTCCCGTGTGGGGTATCAATTAAAATCTTATAAAAATGCGAGTACTTACCTATACATGTTTAAAAAAAATTGATTTTACAATTTACATGAAAGCTTTTTGTAACAAATTTTCCCCAAAGATAAATCTGTTCCCACTAGGGTTACCAACTTTTTAAACCAGGGCCCTTAAAAATATTACAGATCGGGGAAATTTTTTCAAATAAAAGTAATCATATTATATTTAAAATACTCCTTTTTCTAAAAAACTCTTTACTCTTTTTCTTATGTTCAGGTTTTAATACCAAGTTTTTATTATCACAGAAAGCTTCAACAATTATTGCACTTACGAAATACCAACAACTCTGCTTTCAAATTTATATCGGCTCTGTTGCACTTATCTCTCCATTTAATATTCGTCACAGAAAATAAAAGCGCTCTATTAACGCAGAAGTTACTTACTGAAATTGATAGAAACATTAATATTTTTAGAATATTCGATTAATCTGATTTACTGCAGAGGAAAACTTGTTCCATTTTATAGTAGATTTAGTAGAAAATTATTATCCAGAAAGGGGTTTAACTAAATTGTCTGAGTACCTAACTTGTAAATTGGTCCTAAGTACCTATTTTGCTCCGAAAAATAATTAGTATTGTAGTCTACTACATGTTTTTTTTAAATTTAGGTACATAATCCTCCTAGTATAGTAGGAGACTAAATTATATAGCAGTGTTGGCAACCCTAGTCCCCATAATGGCAAAGTAAAATCTTTGACAGTATACGTGGATAGTATTGTTTCTAAAAAAAATAAGTATAGTGTTAATATTTACAATTGTTATGTTATCTCTGATTTTTTAATGTGTAGGCAATAAAATAAACCATACTATAAATACATAATACTCGGTTACGTCTGTTTGCGTGTGTGTGTGTGTGTGTGTGTGTGTGTGTGGATGTGAGTGTTGATAAGTGTCAGCTTCACAGCCAAATCAAAACTTTTTATTTAAAAAAAGTATTAATATGTTTTCGTGTCGTTTTTGAAAAACTAATTATTACTGTATTAAAGTCCGTACTGGCGTGTCGAGTTCCTTAGCTCGTGGCCGTCGAAGATGTTCAGATTGTGCTTCCTCGCGTACTCGTTGATTATCATTTTCCCTGTGGACAATCGAAATCGCATAGTTTGAACATTCGCTTAGCGGGGTCAGGAGAAACTGCATTTTAGAAACGGAAGATACACTACATAGCGTTTTGAATGATATTGGATCAAAGTAACTCAAATAATTGTGTAAAATGTTCCCAAAAATTTATGTTTTTATTTGATACCAAGTATTTTTTTTAAAACGCGGTCAGCGCCCGTCAAAAATGCTTAATTCTAGTTATTTTGCATCATTCAAAATATCTTTGCGGCAAATGTATGTAGAGTGTGTTTTATTTTTGTATGCTTTCTTTTATGAGTAAATTTTGTTGAAATTTATCTCACATAGTGCTCATTACAAAATGTATTAATTAATTAATTAATTAAGTTAAGCTAAATGCTTAACTGACGTCTACAGTGAAAGTTTGAGTTATTGTTATTTTAGCTATAATCTGTAGTCTGTACTATAAGTACCTAAGAATTAGGTCCTAAGCAATATAATGTAGATCTAGATACACGGCAGTGCCCCCGCCAAGTCGAGCCAAACAAGGCGGCGAACTGCCGCCGTTCTGTTTCTCGAAGTGATTCGGCGTATTTTTGATTCCAATTATAGGTTCACATTTGCTATGTGAACCTATTGTTCCCAAAATGTTAAATTTGATAATCTGCTGATTAATTCCAGAAAAGGAAAAAGTGATGAAAAAACAGCCCCGTGTAAAAAAACGAAAACTTAGAATCTTGGAAAACATTAACATAAACGTCAGAAAAATCGAGTAACATTTTATTAGAACCCAAATTTTAAGTCTCAATTCTTAAGTAGTGTTAAAATGCAGTTTCTTCTTTTCACCCAAAAAAGATGAGTGTTAAAATATAAATCTTGTGCTAAAACTAAAACCACAAAACACTTTTATTATTTTTGAAAATTCATGAGGTCCGCAAGAGTCAGGTCACAGGTCTGAGTAAGCAAGGTCCGGGGCAGAGTCAGCAATGCATAGACACTCTGCGGCTTAAGGCTATATCACGCCTCGTTCGTTTGCGCGCACTTAAAAAGAGACCTAAGGCACGATAGCGTTATATCACGCTGCCATGCTACAGCCGCTGGAATTAGTTCGCAAACACTGCTTATTAACAGACTTTTTCCGGTTTATAATCAGAGGAGACAACAAAACTAGCGAGCGGTGGACGATGTCAAATTATTTCATGAAAACTTCATCAATCCAGATCCTTTCAAGAGGTAACTGCTGAAGTAATCAGTGTTAATACCGAGAAATAAATAGATGCCATTTATTTCAAAACTTGGCACTTAAGGGTATATTACTGTTGGCGCGCTCCAACCATTTATAATACCACTGAAATATTTTTTGTTGCATTTGTTAAGTTGGCGGTTCGCTAGAAAACTAAAAAACCGAAAACATGTACAGATTCAATGTTAAGAGAGAAGTTTATTCCGAATGCGTAAATACGCGCTGCATACAAACGAAATCTGGTGATATTTTCAATACTAACCTATTAAATGAAATTTTGCACAAACAATCTAGGAACAAATCTCTATGCTTGTATCTTGTCGGATTTTCGTTAAAATATACAGTTTCAATGCTAGGATTAATTTAAGATTTGTATGGAAATCTTTGAGGCACTGTAACTTTAAAACTATAAATTTTAAAGAAAATCTGACAAGATACAAGCATACAATACTTTCTAGATTGTTTCTTTCACTGACTTTAATTGGTTAGTATTGAAAATATCAGCAGACTTCGTTTGTATGGAGTGTGCTCCGAATTATGTTCCCTATTCCATATACTTTTCAGTCAAGTTTTTACCTAAATATTTATGAGACGGACTAATTTAGATTTTGGTTCTTTTTCCGACGAATCGATGTTATTACATTCTGCGGATGCCGCCCGTTACGTGCAAAGTAATGTGAACTTTATTCACTGGTGATAAGATTGCTGCTGCACGCCGATGCTCGTCTAATGTGGATCGACCGTAAAACCAAAACGTACCGTAAGTTTTCACTGTACTTTATTTACAACTGTAGTAACGTCATCAATTTCGTATGGCAGAAATTAGTTCTCAACATAATCACTAGGAACGCTGTACGAAATTCAATACAAAATTGGTGATGCAACTACATTAGTAAAGTACTGTAAAAACTCAGTGTCATCTTCTGTTAATTCAATAGAACAGCTTATATCAGTTACGGACAACTTATATCAGCGAGTGCGAACGTGAGTCTGATTACTATCTTGTTTTCAATATGTAAGCAATTCTTATAATATTATTAATTCTCTTATTATAGGTTCTCTTGTGCATAATATCGTGTATATCACTTTCAAATATTTACACTGTTTAGCATTAAGAGAAGTTTATTCTGAATGCGTAAATGCACGCTGCATACAAACGAAGTCTAAGTCTACTAAGTCTAGGAACTAATCTCTATGTTTGTATGAAGTTAGATTTTCGCTAAACTATACAGTTTTTGCTAGAATTAATTTAAGATTTGTATGGAAATCTTTGAGGCAATGTAACTTTAAAACTATAATATTTTAACGAAAATCTGACTTCATACAAACATAGAGATTAGTTTCTAGATTGTTTCTGATAAATTTAATTGACTTTAATTGGTTAGTATTGAAAATATCAGCAGAATTCGTTTTTATGGAGCGCGCTCCGAATTACATTAACGAATCTTCTCTTAACATTTAATCTGCACATCTTTTTCGGTCTTTTAGTTTTCTAGCGAACCGTCTACTTAACAAATGCAAAAAAAAAAAATGTCAGTGAAAATTAGTAGAAGAAAGAAATTACGTATTATTCAAGAATCGTCAACGTCTATGATGTGGCTACCAATAACTAATAAATAATCTGTGCTACTGTTATAGCCACTGTATCCGTCCTCACCTCTGGAGAGCAATTCACTAAGCAACACATAGCTGTCAAAAACATCGACGAGCTCACAAATGTAACATCCTTCTTGCAGCCTTTTATTTATAATTAATGGACTTTTTGCTTGTGCGTTAGCACCGCATTTCCGCCAATGTCAAGTAGTTTGTGGGAGTATCTATCCCAATCTCAGGGATTGTTTTTGATAAAGAACAAGAAGAGATTAAGGAATGCGGAGCCTCGTGGCAGGCAAAGACGCGACGCGCGGACAACACGCGAGACAAGTTCTCGGGTCAGAACCTGCAACGTGACTCCTTCTTGCACCCTTCTGATCGTCGAAATTTTGTATGAGTTTGACACATGACATAACCATAGAGAATACCGAATTGACAGCTCGCCGATGTTTCAACGACGAATTTAAGGTTGTGACCACAAAAAATTATAAGAGGGGTTAGAAATGCAAAGTAGCGCTTTTGCTTCGGAGACGGCTGTCGCCACTTGTCTTCCCGCTCACGCTGCTACAATTACTCATGCCCTCTCGCTCGCACCACACCGCGCCTTATGGTGTTATGCAAATCATTGCATAACCTGTGGCGACACGTTCCACGCCTACTTTGCACTTCTAACCCCTGTTATAATGTTCTGTGGTTGTGACTATGTGTGCGCTTAGAGAATTGCATTCCAGGGCCTATAGACAAAGTATCTTACGATTAGCGTTAACGACAGTAGAAAACAAAAAAATGTATGGACTTGACGTATGGTGACGAAAGCAAAGGTCAAAATGTTTCGATCGTTAATATCAAATCCATACATTCTGTCATTTTCTACTAGCGTCTACGCCAATAGAATGTCACTTTGTCTAGGGGGGGCAGATCGTATCGGTGTCGACGACATAACCTAGGTACCCGAAATTGACACAAATAGGGATTCGTGTAGGGCGGTAAATTGACGTTACAAATACACGAGTTTTTCAGTTTGTAAAGAATTATTTTTTGGTTTAACGTAACGCGTAATAATATAAAGTAAGTAAAGTAGGTATAATTTTAGCAAAAGATTTAAATTTCACAGTTAATAGCATCTTATCTAATGAGATGAGTTTGCTTAATAAAACCCTGATTAACATGAATAGATTCCAACAATAATAATCATACAAGTAAATAAAACATGACAAAATAAAAATAATGTTTTGTTTTCTACTGAACAAACTCGTCGCGGTTCCTAGATATAATAGTCAATTTTTTACGAAAATGTTCGTTATACAAGGTGTTACAAAAACACAAATAAACATTTAACGGTGTTAAATAAACATGGTTTAGACCATCAAACTGAACCACTTTCACTATGGGATCAATACCGAAATCGCGAAAAAATCTGATGTTCCATACTAAACTAAAAATCTATGTATCGGACAGCTGTTTTTTTTTTCGTGATTTCGATGTTGGTCCCATAGTGAAAGTTGTTCAGTTTTATAGTCTAAACAACCCCTTTACAAGTTTTAAATGTTTATTTTTACGGTTGTAACACCTTGTATATTTAAACATAAAAATTCGAAAAAATTTACGTTATAAATCCACTTTAATAAAAATTTCCCATTCAGAGGCACGTGAGGACTTTCTTTGTTTGAAACCAAAACGAAGGCTGAGCCTTTATTATGATTACCAGTCAACAACGGCACTAAATTATTTATAAGATAGGACTATAATGGAACCTGTTTTGTTAGAATCTATATTGCTATAATCACCGGCAAACATCTTGAGCAAGGCCTGGACTGCGCAGAAACAAAATTTGTAGGCGAAAGCGATACTGCGCAGATCCTCTCACCCTCAATTTATCAAGTTGTTTGCCGGGTACTGTATATAGGGTGAATTTGATATCAATAGCATCTTTTTAAACTAAGAGTTTACCCATCAAACTGAACAACTTTTACTATGGGAGCAAATCGATCGGAGCAAAAAAAACCAGCTGTTGCATACATTTGAGTCGAGTAGTAGCCTTTTAGTATGGAACAGCACATTTTTTTTTGCTCCGATCGGTTTGCTCCCATAGTAAAAGTCGTTCAGGTTGATGGGTAGAGTACGTAGTTTAAAGGTTTGCGTTAGTTAGTTTACACACTGTATAATATGCCTTAAGGTAACATACTGTGCATTTATTGTCTATGAAAAGCTCAGCTAAAAATTCGCATTGCCTTTAACTAAACCTTAGACAAAAAAACTAAGAAATTAAAAAGTTAAAACTAACCTTCATCAATTTTTCTAGATGCCTCATCGAGGTCGCTGCCCGCGTAGTTGAGGATGACCAGCACCAGGGGCATCATCTCCCAGGAGTAGTGGAACTTCTCCAGGAGTTTGTGACAATTCTCCACCAGCGTTTCCAGGGATACAGCTGGAAAGATGAGAAAGATGTCTTAGACGTCAAATTTTGTTAATTTCATGCTTTTTAAGAATACTTTTGTCACAGTATAAGAAACAGTATCTTTTGTTTCACTACCTGTCACATTATTGCAGGTATAATTTCTCTAGTTGCGCGCGACTCAGCTCTTTTCAACAGGTTATTTTCTACGCCACGGTCTATACAGAAGAGACGTGTGGCGGTGGCGGATAATCTAAGCAACACAATATAAACCTTATATTACGTAGCATAGCGTCGTTGTTTTCGTAAAGGAGAATCGCGCCCGCGCCTCCAGGCGACGTCACCAGTAGGTCTAGCATGCCACCCCCGATAAAACGATAAAAATGAGCGCGCATGACTTTTTTCTCGTTTTGTCTATACAGTAGAAACGTGTGGCGGTGGCGGATAGTCAAAGTAATACAGTTATAAACCTTATAGTACGTTACATAGCGTCGCTTGGAGAATTAGGCCCGCGCCTCCAGGAGACGTCGCCTGGAGGCGCGGGCGTAATTTTCCAAACGACGTTATTGTTTTATCGGGGGTGGCATGCTAGACCTACAGGACATGATTTGGCTCTGCTTGGCAGTTTTAAGCTTAGGGGTCTTATTGTGTAACTACCCGATTCAATCGGTATCAAATCGAAATCGTGTTTTTTTTAACAAGTTCTTTAGTTTTTGACGATTCTGCTTCTTAACTATTAGTCAATTAATTCCACACAATGGATATGATGGTCACAGAAACAAAAACATTCCTCAAAATTGCCTATTCGTTTGATTGTTCGTGAAATTGATTGTACAATAGGATACCGATCTTGTAAAAGATATAATCGGAATCTTACACAATAGGCCTACTGTTTTATTAAGCATATTGAAGGTTACGCGATAAAATACCGTGTCAAGTGGTGACAGTGTGCTAGCCTTCTCACCCACAAAAACACTGCAAAGAAAACTTATCCCTTACTCTCTTCGTACGACACCCACAGGATGAAATGAGGTTATCAATTGACAACATAAAATTTTTTTAACCACCTGTTTTTAATAAAAATATAAAAATAGGTTAACATATCTCTTATACGTATTTTTCCGATTTTCTTTTTGACCGATATTTCTATTTTTAATTTACTTTTGAATTTTCTGAAAAACGTAGAATTTATGGCTAAGATACCTTGGCCGCAATAACATTAAAAATAAAAACTGGCAAATACAATAGTTAAGCCAAGCAGGCAAAGGAATAAAATCTCATTCAACCTCTATTATATTTTTCAGTATTTTTCAAATAACTCGAGAAATAATGGATAGAAAAATCTGATAATTTTGATATAAGCTTTAAATCACATAATCTCCAAATGGTTTTCTTATTTTGCCTGCCGTGCAAGAGGCGATGGTTCGATCCCCGTCCAGGCCGACTCGTACCAATGACTTTTTCGGAATTTATATACGATTTGTAACACCACTGGCTTTTCGGTGAAGGAAAATATCGTGAGGTTACCGGCATGTATTGTACCCACTGTCCATTATGTGGCGTCGGGCTCACCCCCCGTCACATTGGACAGAGCTTCGGTACTACTGGTGAATCGTGGATGCTCTGAGGTTTCAGAATATCTCTGACTACCCCCTCGGGGAATATAGTCGTGAGCATATGCTTATGCTTATGAAACAAGCGATTTATAAAATATAATGAATGTCAAATGTAAATAATTCTCCATACAGTTCTACAGCATAAAGTGCCAAGTGCTATTTTGATTACGATAAATAAAACAGTCTCATGTGTGTCAGCCGTATCGTAAATAAACAAATGCTTCTGAAGCGAACAATTGATTACGTTCACAGAAAACATTGATATACAAAATAATGGACGACGGTACTAGTACAAAATTATCGAAAATTGTGTCCGGGACTAACCTACACCAACCTAAGTACGTGTCATAGTAGTTAGAATGAAAGTGCTAAAAATTCTTTTTCATTTCGCTTGTGTAGTTTTTACCATCGCGTAATTCGGCCGGTCAAACGAAGACTGTCACGTAATTCGTTCTCTTTATACGTTTTGGTGATCTTTTGAGAGCAGACCCTACGTCCAGTAGTTGGTAAGTCAATGACAGAAAAGCTGCCCACTTGTTAATATTTATTTTATGACGATTATGCATGTACAAATATAGAATAATAGTAACTGTGGCGTTCACACGCTATTGTAACGAGTTTGTGGTGAGCCATTTTCAGATAAAAAATATTATCGATGCGCTGATGAAGTGCTTTATTGTTTTTTGATATTTTCGTTTAAGAATTAGAATACATAAATATCACTCCTGCACGTCTAGTATGATAGCTCAACACGCGCACGACTTGTCTTTGTTCCATAGAAAATAACCAGTTCCCGCGTTTTGTGGAGAACGAAAGCCGCGCTTGCCGCGACAAGTTGTATGGAATAAAGCCGAATCGCGCGGAAGAAGATAAATCATGCTAGACGTGCAGATCTAATTCATACTGAGTTCCACGGAACTAATATGGAAATAAATGGCTAGTAAGCTTTATGTGGAAGACTTGAGTAAGATATAAGTAAGTAAGGTTTAAAATGGAGAGGGTGATTTGATCCAAGCAGAAATCTGTCTCGCACCAACGACGTTGACAATTTTAGTATAGTTGTAGCTCTTCGGTTAGGAACCAAAGTTAAAGCATTTTGGTGAAAACAGCCATGCATAATCTGATAAAAAATCAATTACCTAGGTATCCGCGAAGATTTTAAAGTCATATTTAGATTTTAACTAACAAAATATCTAAAAGACAACCTCCAAAACAGGCCATTTTTGTACTACCGAATGTTATGTGCGGCGTCATATAAATATGGTACTAATAGTTTGCATAAACACATTACTAAATCTTTATATTTCAACCATATATTTTGTCGTGCAAACGAGATTCTTGAGTTTCATGATGGGTATTTTTGATCAAATTGTGCAAAAATTATCGTTCGATCGTTTTTTTGTATCGCTTACTACGCTATTTGTACTTTGAGTTGTCATAATATTACTTTGAATATTTTGTAATACAAAACTACTTTATTTGAGGCTATTTTTGCAATTGGATTGTATTTCTATCATATTCGTCTATGTTATAATGCGCATAGCAAAGCTATCACATGCATATCACAGCTTAGCCGAACGGCCCATACATGGACGCATGTTGTCATTTGGAGTTTCATTGATTTCTATTCTTTTTATCAGCACAAAAAGAACTAACCCAATCTAAGAGGGGATATAAAACAAAATTCACAAAGAGTGTCAAGCATGAAATACAAACGAGACGGTGTCCATAAACAAGGATTAAGAAACATATTTGAGGCGCAGTACGTCACTAGCCGACAGTAAACGTAAGCCAGTGGTTCTACATTTTTAGGATGCTATCTAAGAGGAAGGATCTCCATAGAGTCCGCATAAATTTACGATTGTAGTTGGTCTCTTTTGTCTTATGACGTACCTTTAATAGTAGAAGGAGATGGAACTATAGGTATTTGTTTATGCGGCTGTCCACTTTTTTTTGAGCTAGTGTGTGTGAAAAGTGACCGTAAACATAAGGCCATAATATGGCATATTAGGTCACTTGGTGCCTTTTGTCCATACTACTTGACACCACACACTCAAACCTAAACGTCAAAAAAGTGGACACTACAATTGGTATGGCTCACTCTAGTCTTAAAGAGAGATCCTTCCTCTTAGGATGCTATCTATCGGAGGTTTTGACGAACAAGTCAAGCTATACAATTACATATTCCTATAGATTTCTTGGGGAAAGTTGTGCAGTATCATGGGTCAGATCACCCCTTAAAGTAATGCAACTGTTTACCCTAACACCCTGTATATTCTAATTTCAAGCGGACGAAGTCACGGGTAAAGTAATCATATTATTACGTACTTATAGGTACAGATTGTGAAAGTGGGTTTGTATATTAAGAGAAGTTTATTCCGAATGCGTAAATGCGCGCTGCATACAAACGAATTCTGGTGATATTTTCAATACTAACCGATTAAACTCAATGAAATTTTGCAGAAACAATCTAGGAACAAATATCTATGTTTGTATCGTGTCCGATTTTCGTTAAAATATACAGTTTCAATGCTAGGATTAATTTAAGATTTGTATGGAAATATTTGAGGCACTGTAACTTTAAAAGTGTACATTTTAAGGAAAATCTGACACGATACAAGCATAGAGATTTGGTTCTAGATTGTTTCTGCAAAATTTCATTGAGTTTAATCGGTTAGTATTGAAAATATCACTAGACTTCGTTTGTATGGAACGCGCCAACAGTAATATACCCTTAAATATAATTCATTCTCTCCCATATTCGAATAAATTTTTTCATGCGCACGTGAAGTTACGTTACACGATATTTAATGTGTAAAGTAAATTTATTGATGTATTGTTATTTATTTTATGGATTTTCTCTTTTTTTACAAGGTATATTTTACATTTATTGCGCAAACATAACATTTATTGTATTCAGTTATTTATTACTGTAAGAAACGTAAAATAATCACTTTGTTTTATTTAAATTAATCGAGTGAAACGCTATATATTATTACGTACCTACTTGTCTATAATAAGTAATGTATTAATTTGCTTTATTATTAATCACGAAAAATCATGAAAAAAATACATAATGGATCCACGTTCCTTGGAACATATTTTGTGTATTAACACAAAACACGTTTATACAACGTGTTAATGAATTAACGCAAAACTAGAAAGTAGTTTGTTTAGAATCGACAACGGAATCGAATTATCATGTCAAAGTCAATATAATTTATTCAATATAGGAGCTTGCAGCTTCATTCATTGCTGAAATGGTAATAAATAATTGTTGCCTGAAAACTTAAAATGCGAATAACTTTAAATTTTAAGTATCAAAATAATGAAATTATTGTTTCAATCTAAATATTTTGTTATAAATCAGTTGGGCTGTATGAGGTTTTGCGCTTATTCATTGACACGTTGAATACAAGTATTTAATTTTTGACTAGAGAACCTACCTACATTCTAAGAATCGAAGATAGCGTAGTCTTTCTCTCTCTCTCGGCACACGTTTGGATTAGGTTCGCGTATTGAAACATTTTCTTTACGCGAAAAGACATATGCAAATTTAAATTCATGCAAAATGACAAAAACGCGATATAACACATACTACGCGAAATGACATATTAAACGCAAAATGACGCCGACATTTCAGTCTATGAAACTCTAAACTGATAAGATATAAATCTGCTATGTAGGTAACAAACACGTATTTGCTTTTTTTCTCGTTCACTTTATTCATGTATGTTTTACTACGTATCTGTAGGCCTACCATGAGTTTTCACTGCACTTTACTAATGTAGTCACGTCACCAATTTTGTATGACAGAAATTAGTTCTCAACGTAACCACTGGGAGCGCTGTACGAAATTCAATACGTGTACGGTGACGTAACTACAGTAGTAAAGTACAGTGAAAACTCATGGTAGGCCTACTGTAATAGATAATGATGTGGAGTTGTAAAAACAGCAACAAAAATTGACGGTGGCAAAGTCCAAAATTGATCAACGTTTTGGCACGTAAGTACTAAAGGAAGTATGAAGCAACGTAAAAGCTGTAAATTTCGTTGATAAAACACAATGAACTGTTGAGAACCCCTGCTAAAAAGACAGAAGGTCGCGCATCGGCGCAGATACTCAACCTTTACGACTTCCCTTTGTGCTCGCACAAAACCGTCGACAGTAAAAAACCTATTCAACTCTGCAAAGGATACTTGGACTCACTTCGTCACGCTGTTAACCCCGTACGTGTAATAAGGACGTAAGATGTTGTTTTTTCTGGTGGCAGAGAGTAATCGTCGGTGTGAAATAGACGTTTGGCTGATGGGGGGCCTGGACTCCGAAGTTGTGATGTATGAAATGGTAATGTAAGGGCTTAGTGTGCGTAACTGAGCTGTCATAGATAATGATCGCACTACATTATCACAAGGACATGATAGGTACATTTTCTGACAAGTATATAAGTGCAGTTAATGGCCTCCTTATAGGCAATTAGGCAAGTCAGCATTAGTAGAAAAACTTTAAATACTCTTCTTTACTAGGCATTTGTGTTATATCATCGTATCAATCGTAGTTAGTGGTTAAATTCACTATTAACGTGATGTCAGACGCAACAATTCGGTGTGTCAAGTTTTTTTTTGGTCTTCGTTTTATATTTTTGTATGGATAGAAGACATAATTTTTAAGAAACCAATTTAATATTTATTGTGATTCATTGAGTTTATCCTTTGACTAATTATTATAAGGACTAGCCTTGCGGTAGCATTTCCCCTCTGCCACGGTATAAGCACAATTGATCTTGTGCATTTACATTCAATTTTACACCTTATCACTAAACTGAGACAGCCTATAATTGCGAAATAATAACTTAGAACTTAGAACGTTCGGGGTTCACAGAGACTACTTTTCATGATTTTGAACATTCAAAATTAGAATCTTATGTTATGGGGAATAAAATCCAAAGTTGCGGATTTCATGTTACCTCGCCCCCCGCAAAAAGTGGCAGAAATGTTTGTTAGTAGAATTACACGCGTAACCAGTCCACATATAAATAGTCAAAGAGTTTATCAATAAACATTAAATTTTTTAAATTACTTTGATCTGTAATCTCTAAATGCAAAAATGGCTATTACAATAAAAATTCTTAAGCTAAGGTTATGTATACATTAATACATAATCGATTTAATTAAATAATCGATACTATACAGTAAACTATTAGTTAGTGAAACTCAGACCCAAGAATTTTGGTCATTTAAATAATCATCCAGTTTATAATATGCTTTTTTACAGAGGACTTTTTTGATCTGAGTTTTAAACATGTTTTCGGAGAGATTCAAAATGTTCTCGGGGATTTTATTATAACAGCGTATACAGTGATCCATGAAAGACGAATTGTGCTACAACAACTGTAGCAAACATTAAAATGGGAGTCGAGTAGGCACTTTAGTTTAGTTTAGTCGAGTAGGCATTTTACTTTGTTTAGTATAGAACAGCAGATTTTTTTAAAACTCCATTCGGTTTGCTCCCATAGTAAAAGTTGTTCAGTTTGATGGGTAGACTCTTAGTTTAAAATGATGCTAATGATATCAATTTCACCCTGTATTACAGAATTCCCTTCCTCAAATCTCAATGCTTTGGTTTACAGTGACATGGTCTGAATTTACAGGGTTTAGTCAAATGCCGTAAAGAGGTGTGGTGTGGTCCAGGACTAGTTCATGTTTTATTTCGAACATAAACTAAAGTAATACGAATGCAAAGTTGTGACAGCCCTGACCATTTCTGTCGCACTGCGGCAGTAGCGTCGTAGTTTTACAACATTGGTTTTACTTTATTAGACGGGTTCCGTACGTTTTACGATTTCAATGATGGAGGAATTACTTCGTTAGGTCGCTTGAAACTACTCTACTGTGTTGTTTTTTAAATTTATATTACTAATCAAACTGCCTTCGTTTAATATCAATGTTTATAGGATGTCTATACATACAACGTGTTAATGAATTAATGCAAAACTAGAAAGTAGTTTGTTTAGAATCGAGAGCAGAATGGAATTATCATGGTTTCAACATAGGTAATTTTTTTCAAAATATTAAATAAATTGTTTGTAAAATTTCAACTTTACTGAACTCGATCTCAACCCACCGCTCGAGCACTCTCACCCTACTTACTACCAAAACAAGATTCTTAAAATGTATTCATGAGCACGTTAGCGCTTTCATTCATTGCTGAAATGACAACAAATCATTTTTGCCTCAAAACTTAAAATGTGAATAACTTTAAATTTTTACTACCAAAATAATGAAATTATAGGTTCAATCTAATTATTTTGTTATAAATCAGTTGGGGTGTATGAGGTTTTGCGCTTATTCATTAACACATTGTATAATGAAGGTGTTACCTATTCATTTATTGCATCATATGGGAAAGTACATTTAAAGATGGTAAACAACGTGTTAATGAATAAGCGCAAAACCTCATACACTCCAACTGATTTATAACAAAATAATTAGATTGAAACAATAATTTCATTAATTTGATAGTTTTTAAGTTTTCGGACAAAAATGATTTATTTTCATTTAAGCAATTAATGAAGGCGCTAACGTGCTCATGGATACATTTTAAGAAACTTGTTTTGGTAGTAAGTACGGCGAGTGTGCCAATCAATTTTAAATTTTACAAACAAATTATGTTAATACTTAGAAATAAATTACCTATGTTGAAACCATGATAATTCGATTCTGCTCTCGATTCTAAACAAACTACTTTGTAGTTTTGCGTTAATTCATTAACACGTTGTATCATTTATCCATTTACATAGAGAGTAAAAAATAAAACAATAAAACCAATAAGGTATTTCTTAATATGCTGACGGTGTTTTAAGGAGATAATCAGACGCCTGAATTATTTCTCTATAGGACCAACATTGAAACAGCGAAAAAAAAACAATGTTCGAAACAAAATTGCAACCTACTCGTACGAGATAGCTGATATTTTCTTCGCGATTTCAATGTTAGTCCCATACAGAAAGTTGTTGAATTTGATGGTCTCATTATCCCCTTAAAAAAACATATATAAAGAGACCATATAGTCATCATATTAAGAAAGACCCTATATTTAATCCAATGCGTAAATTCGTGCTGCATACAAACGAAGTCTGGTGATATTTTCAATACTAACCAATTAAAGTCAATGAATCTAGAAACAAATCTCTATGCTTGTATCTTGTCCGATTTGCCATACAGTTTCAATGCTAGGATTAATTTAAAATTTGTATGGAAATCTTTGAGTCAATGTAACTTTAAAACATTTTAATGAAAATCTGACAAGATACAAGCATAGAGATTACTTCTGAAGAATTTCACTGACTTTAATTGGTTACTATTGAAAATATAACCAGACTTCGTTTGTATGGAGCGCGCCAACAGTAATATACCCTTAACATTAACTTAATGTAATATAATTAAAAAGTTATTAAGTATCGCTAATTCAGCAATAACTTTTAGTACTTACTTGCTTATAACCCGTTTTAATTAATAAACAGATATAAATGTAAATCAATGTAAAGTCTTTAATCCATTGCGCTTGGCATAAAAATACTTTACGTGTAAGTTTTAGCAAGAAGCTAGGAAAAGTTGTAACCTAATCGTTATAAAAGCTAGGAAAAGTTGTAACCTAAAGGTTTAGGATCCCTTTTGCAGTCAAAAACCTTCTTTCACAGATGATGAAAAACCGTGGTGGTCGAGTGGCGAGTAACCTTGCATGCCGTGCAGGAGGCGATCGAAACCGACTCGTACCAATGAGTTTTTCGGAATTTATGTACGATTTGTTGCACTGGCTTTTCGGTGAAGGAAAACATCGTGAGGAAACCGGCATGCTTCAATTTTCGAGGCATGTATTATTCCCACTGTCCATTATGTGGCGACGGGCTCACCCCCCGTCACACTGGGCAGTTTCGTTACTACTAGTGAAACTTGGATGTTCTGAGGTTTCAGAATATCTCTGACTACCCCCTCGGGAATATAGTCGTAAGCATATGCTATGCATGCTATGCTTTCACAGATGAAGTTGAAAAGGTTTACGTTTCCTATTTAGACACATAAATCGAATATGAAGGTTACAAAAATAGACCCTAATTTACTGCAGAAGAACATTTGAAACGTTTTCTTTGTAACATTGAAGACAAAGTGTGCAAATACGTTTAAATGTAAGTTTAAGTGCTCTTAAGTACGTCCTCCCATCTAATTTACTCCTCGCGTTGCTCCTAGACAATGGGTGAGACCAATTTTATGGTCCTTAACACTAAAGTCACGTTTGTTACAAAGATATAAGTAGGTAAAGGTTTTCTCACTGTGATGGTCATTAACTGTGTCAAACCATCGGTTTATACAATATAAACCTTATAGTACGTAGAATAGCGTCGTTTTTGTCGTAAAGGAGAATCGCGCCCGCGCCTCCAGCATGTCTAGTATGATTTCTCTACACGCGCGCGACCCGCGTTCGCTGCATAGAAAATAACCTGTTCCCGCGGGTTTCAGAGAGCGAAAGCCGCGCTTGCCGCGACTTGTAGTATGGGAAAAAGCCGAGTCGCGCGCATGTAGAGAAATCATGCTAGACGTGCAGGTGAGGTCGCCTGCACGTCTAGCATGATTTCTCTACACGCGCGCGACGCGCCTTCGCTGCATAGAAAATAACCTGTTACCGCGCTTTTCGGAGCGCGAAAGCCGCGCTTGCCGCGACTTGTAGTATGGGAAAAGCCGAGTCGCGCGCAAGTAGAGAAATCATGCTAGACGTGCTGGAGGCGCGGGCGTAATTCTCCAAACGACGCTATGCTACGAACTATAAGGTTTATAATTGTTTTACGTTGACTATCCGCTACCGCCACACGTCTCTTCTGTATAAACCGCGCCTTAGGCATAACGGCGTAACGTAACGATGAATGTGAGGATATGGATCCTCAATCCTTCAATATCGAGCACAGACAAATGAGAAAGGCTAGCTGGCTCAGATGAGTTCAGTATTCGCGTCAGTTTGTTATAAAATTGAGGATAAGACCTGGTTTGGTCTGCTGGTAAGGAGCTATAAAAATATAGGTGCACGCATATGCTCACGACTATATTCCCCGAGGGGGTAGTCAGAGATATTCTGAAACCTCAGAACATCCACGTTTCACCAGTAGTACCGAAACTCTGTCCAGTGTGACGGGGGGTGAGCCCGTCGCCACGTAATGGACAGTGGGTACAATACATGCCTCGAAATTGAAGCATGCAGGTTTCCTCACGATGTTTTCCTTCACCGAAAAGCCAGTAGTGTTACAAATCGTACATAAATTCCGAAAAACTCATTGGTACGAGTCGATCTGGACGGGGATCGAACCATCGCTTCCTGCACGGCAGGCAAGGTTACTCGCCACTGGACCACCACAGCTGACGTAATAAAATATAGGTACCTACCGTAATAAAATGCCTGACGGTTTAAAAATGATCAGGAAAGCTTGAAGACGCGAGTGAAAATGAGGTTACCAAACAACTTTCAAGCGCAAGGATATTTTTTTTTATTTTATTTAATATCTTTTAAAAATATCTTTGATGATATTAAAATAGGAAGATGGGTGACGTTCTTGCATTACACACTGGAAAAATGGGCCTGCTTTTCACGTATCTTACAAGTGAAAAATAATGCCATGTGATTGGTTTTTTCTTTTTGAATGATTTGTACGAATAAAAGCACACGAAGGCATTGTGGTACCTTTATTCCACCTAAAATAAAAAAGTAACTAAATGACGCAATGCCGCTCGTATTGCAACTAAGGAAATTAGGCGACGGGGGCTCAATTTGTGCGGCACATAAGCTGTAGGCCAGTCATCTATCTTCCTGTTTTAATTTAATACGTGTAAATTTTCCTGAATTTTCTTTAAAATTTCTACCAAAGTAAAAAATAAGTTTTAACATTTGAAAAGTCTACATTATTTTCTAATTGCACTTGATAGATTTTATTCTATACTAATAATTAAGCAAGTCTAAATTACCTATATTATGATTTAGATAACTCACAATAGTCTTACACTCAGTTGCAGAAACGCTCATTATAGTTAATCCTCCATTAAATCTATTGCTATCACTTTTTGTCTTGTTGACGTAGTAAAAGCTAGCAAGATATTTAATGGAGGATTAACTCTAATGAGCGTTTCTGCAACTGAGTGTCAAATTAAGTAGATTTTTAATACAATTTAAAGTAAAGTTTATGAGTATGTACTTAGTAAAAAACAAAGAAAGTACAATAAGTAGGTAAGTATACCGATACTACCTTTTTATTAAGAATTTTATGTGCAAATAAATAATCTTTGTAATGCGTGAAATATTAAATGTATCCGTAATAAATGTAACCTAGTTTTTACAACGAAGTTTATTTATTAATATTATTCATACTTCCTCGTTATGTTCCAAGTTTTATAGCCGTAGTACCTACTATGCAATCATTGTATAGAATTATGGACCATAAACTCAGTCTAAAGGTCACAATTTAATGTTTGTACCTATCTTTAATTACAATTCAGAATGGTATATATAGCTTTAATAAAAGTCTTCATACACATCCGTTGTTTCGATTTACAAATCAAATTTTGTTTGAATTTTATAGTTTAAATCTTAAAACGAAGTATTGCTTGTTATTAAGTGATTTATAACTGGTTCTTATCAACATATTGTCAATATGTTTTCGAATTTCACTATTTATTGGTAGTTCACCACGTACAGGTATTAGACATAATAAGCATTTAAATTTTCCCATATTAATGTCAAAATCATTATTATCATCAATCATATTATTTTGCCGCGTTTTTATTTTTTACTTTTATTGATAGCCATTGTTTTTGGATCGCTTTTTATGGTAGCTTCGCTGCAAATCATTGCTGCTTAAATAGTTATCGAAAAAAAAATACCAAAAGATAGGTATAATTTTTTCTCGATGGCGGGCGCGCTTCGGCCTCAAAGCAGTGAATAAAAAATCTACAAAAAGAAAAAAGAAATTTAATTTCTTGTCTTTAAAATTGGGACTGGTTTCACACAGTTTCTTTTGTTCACTTTTAGAATGGGAGATCAGTGATCATTAAATTCATAGAGTAGGCGTCAATCGACTATTTAATACCTCATTCATAATTTTATTGTAGTCAAAATAAACATATCAAAATGACCTAAAATTTTTAGGTAAAAGACATCGAAACCAAACAGTATTGTCAAAACGTATACCTACGTTTTTATGACGTAACGTTTTCTTAAAACGTTAACCGTTTCTCGCAGTAACATTATAATCGTGCGATCCGTACGTGTGGCGCGGAACGGCCCGGCCGACCAATGAGAGCGTGCCGCCACGCCTACCGCGCTCGCTATTGGCCGATGAGCCAACTTTGAATATAGAACCACTTTTTTTCTCTAACGCCTACGTAAGCTCAGGCAAGCTCGTAGAGTTTTAACTTTAGCGAGTGTTTTATGGCATGATAATAGAGGTTTGTGTTTTATTTTTCACCTGTAACATTTTCTAATTTAATATTTGAAACGGCAGTATAAATTTGGGTTAATGCGGTTTTGGTAATCTGTATTCATTTTGTCGAAACAATAACCAAACAATGGGTTAAGTTCAAAAATCTTTTTACCTAAATAAAACTGACACTGTTTAGGTACTTTTTTCACTGTTAATGATTAGGTATGACACCTAGAATGGATTCACAAATCGTATAGGTATTTATAATCTTTGACTATTTATATGTGGACTGGTTACGCGTGTAATTGTACTAACAAACATTTCTGCCACTTTTTGCGGGGGGCGAGGTAACATGAAATCCGCATCTTTGGATTTTATTCCCCATAACTTTAGATTCTAATTTTGAATGTTAAAAATCATAAAAAGTAGTCTCGTGTGAACTCCAAACGTTCTAAGTTCGAAGTTATTATTTCGCAATTATAGGCTGTCTCGTTTAGTGATAAGGTGTAAAATTGAATGTAAATGCACAAGATCAATTGTGCTTATACCGTGGCAGAGGGGAAATGCTACCGCAAGGCTAGTCCTTATAATAATTAGTCAAAGATTATAATAGGTATACCTTTGAACCTAGAAAAAAGGTATACATAACCTACTTACACCTAAACTATTGGGTATGTAACTTTGTTAAAAAACTTAGTTACTTATAGTAAAAAATTGGATAAGTTATATGTCAAGATTGACAGTCGAAGCTAAGAAAGCATCGAAAAAAATTTCAACCAGTACCTACTGGCCTCTAAACCCTATCCATACAACGTGTTAATGAATAAGCGCAAAACCTCATACACCCCAACTGATTTATAACAAAATAATTAGATTGAAACATATATTTTAAGCATTTTAAGTTTTCAGGCAAAAATGATTTGTTATCATTTCAGCAATGAATGAAAGCGCTAGCGTGCTCTTGGACACATTTTAAGAATCTTGTTTTGGTAGTAAGTAAGGTGAGTGTGCCAGTGCGTTAGGTTGAGATCGAGTTCAATTAAATTTTACAAACAAATTAATTAATATTTTGAAAAAAATTGCCTATGTTGAAAACATGATAATTCGATTCTGCTCTCGATTCTAAACAAACTACTTTCTAGTTTTGCGTTTATTCATTAAAACGTTGTATACACGCACACAGACATAATTTGTATGACGCCTCACGCACACCTAAGACAGTTGGCGCGTTTTGTTTTATACGGTAGAAGCGTTAGGCTCATTCTAGACATTTATATCAAAAAATAACGTTTTACATATTTCACATCAGATTACAGCACAACTGCAAACACTGCAGAATATTTCCGTTTTTTAACCCCCAAAATTTTTACGGTTTGTTTTATTTTTTTAATAGGTACTTATTTGTTATAGAAATATAAATATCATTTATTTGCCTTGAAACAGGTATACAAAAGATGGTAAAATATAATAAAATAAGCTTCTTCTGTTCAGCTGTAGCAACAGCATGCAAATGTGTTACAACTTAAAAAAACTAAAACCTATAATATTAACATTCTGTAATTATTTTACATCTACTATTTAAAATTTAAAAACTCTTCAACGCTATAAAAACTATGTTGCACTAGCCATCTGTATAAATTATTTAACATTAATTTGGTGTTTTGTTGTTTAAAGCTTTCGGGAATTTAATATATATTTTGACACTCAACAATTTTGTTAGCAAATCCACCATAATGACAAAGTCAAAGTCAAAGTCAATATAATTTATTCAATATAGGAGCTTACAGCACACTTATCAAACGTCAAATCTTTTTTAAAGCTACCACCGCGTCGGAACGTGTTGTCGCTGTAGAGAAGATGCGGCCAGAAACTCTACAACATAACACGACTTAATAACTATTACAATATAAATTCTTAAGCTAAAGTTATGTATACACGAATATTTTGTAAAAATTTCAACGTAAGGTTTAAAAGATACAGCCCCATAAAGTTAGGATGAACATTTTTTTTGCAATAGCTGGCAATATCCTAAAAAATCGATAAGAATTAAAATTATCAAGCAGAATAAATATCAAAAGTAAAGACTTCTCTAAGGGCCCGTTTCACCACTACCTAAAATAATAGACTTATCACCTCTCAACTCATCAAATTGACCTGACAACCTGGGTACTTGACTCGCATACATTCGCTAGATGCAGCTACCATAAACTAATAGGTCTTTTATAGTAGTCAGATTGTACTGCAATGTACGAAAAGCTTTTATAGACGAATAAAAAATTACCATCATTTCGCTATTTTATGTCATAAAATTCTAGTAATTAGGGTTAATTTTACAACGCAATTGTTATATGATAGTAATTGTAATGTTTTCGTTACAATTCATTAATTGTAAATGAGGATTCGTACTTAGTTTTAGAGGAAGTACGATTATAACAATCGCGTGTTACCTATACTATCTAGGTAATATACAGCAGCACGTCTAGCATGATTTCTCTACTTGCGCGCGACTTTTTCCGATACTACAAGTCGCGGCAAGCGCGGCTTTCGCTCTTCAAAAAGCGCAGGAACAGGTTATTTTCTATGCAGCGAAGGCGCGTCGCGACATGTAGAGAAATCATACTAGACGTGCAGGTTACGGGAATGTTCTGTGCCTCCTGAATACCCCTCAAATTGAAGCGGGTAATTTACACAGTGGATCATTTTGAAGCCGAAACAAGGTGCTTCCATCAAACTGAAAAACTTTCACTATGGAACCAACACCTCAATCGCGAAAAAAAAACTGCTGTTCCATAAAAACTGTAAATGGCTAGTCGAGCCAAATGTATTGAAAAGCAAATTTTTAAATCACGATTTTGATGTTGGCTCCATAGTGAAAGTTGCTCAGCTTGATGGTCTGAAGCACCACCACAGATATGTAATTTATTTAATTTTAGACCCTGTATACTATTGGTGTAGTTACATTATACAGGATGTAAAATTTATATACCTACGTAGTATTTTTTGGATTAATTATTAGACTTTGTGTCTGCTAATGCTTGCCATATTAAAATTCTAACCATAGAAAAACTAGTTTTGTATTCTTTATTTTTTTGGGGCCTTATTTTAAGAGGATATGTGAAAAAAAATAGGATTCTTCAAAGCATCAAATATCATGAAGTACTAACAATAGGAGTATGATTTGTGGATATGTGGAAATTGAACATATAATTGAAGTTTTGATTAGAGCAAAAACAGAAAAATAAGCCAAAGTAGCCTCCGTCTTTATCGATAAACGCTTGGAACTGCTAAACGATCAATAATAGAAACACGAGACTTGATTTAAAAAAAAGAGAATAATATTTAATAAAGTTTGATTGGAGCAGAAATTAACTTACATAAATAGTAAAATCACAATTAAATAAAATTAGTTTTACGCTTCAGGCGCGCGCGCCGCCCCGTCTCTTTCTCTCGCATCAGGCAGTAATATAAGCTATCACACGCCCATTTCGCTTCAATTATTTTTCGACATATGCCCTTAACCATATACGTTTATTACATTTAGTTCGCATAAAACAAGCGACGCACACAACATTCTTTTAGTCACTTCCACTCTTAGAAGCTTGTCCTTGCATCAGTCGTTATTATTTCATTACCTTTTCATGGCGTCCATAATTCATTCTGCTAATATCATTTTACTATGTTGCAATAGTTAAGAATACCTACTTATAGTACTGTAGCCCCGGGACTTTTTATTTACCAAAAAGATTGCTAATTGCCGTTTAGAAATTGTTGTAAGGTAGGTAATTACTAATATAAAAACCTAAGTCTTATAGATCACAACACGGCGTAAGAAAAAAAAATAGTCTAAAATATTTAAATTTCGAGGATACCGTTTTTTAAGATAACTTATATTAAGCCCCCGTCGCCTAATTGACTTAGTCTCAATCCGAACGGCATTGCATGATTGAGATTTTATTTTATTTTAGGCGGAATAAAGGTACCACAATGCCTTCGTGTACTTTTACTCGTTGTACAATTCATTTAAAAAGAAAAATCAAAGTCAAAGTCAAAATTGTTTATTCAAAATAATATCACATAGATAACTGTTTGACGTCATGTTTGTGAATCTACCACCGCGTCGGCGCCAAATCACACGGCTTTACTTTTCGCCCCTAGTAAGTAGGTACATGAAAAACAAGTCCATTGTTCGAGTACGTAATGCAAGAATGTCACCTTCTTCACCATGTCACCATCTTCTGCTATTTTTATTTAATCAAAGGAAAAGATTTGGCTTGGGAGTGAAGGTGGTAAGAGGCAGACCACCAACACGTTGGTCAGACAACATTGTAAGGGTTGCGGGTCGGATTAGCACAGGACTTTGAGGAATAATGGCGCGTAAAAAGGTCTATGCCTAGCAGTGGGTTGATTTGATTGGTTGAAGAATCTCAACGAACCAAACCTATACAACGTGTTAATTAATAAGCGCAAAACCTCATACACCCAAAATCCAACTGATTTATACCTAAATAATTGTATTGAAACATTAATTTCTTTTTCAAATGTTATTGATTATAAACATATTACAGTCATGTTGTTTCAAATCAAATTAAAGATTGAAAAATTAAGTCTCCAGTCTTCCAAACCGGGGAATTGCGATTTCCAATTTCGCTACCGAGCCCACTACCCAGAGAACGAAATTTTCAATCTAGTGTTCTATCTAGTTTTTTTCGCGATTTCGATTTCCAAAATTGTTCAGTTTGATGGTCTGATCATGCCCTTAAAAAAGTGTCAGCATATTAAGTTGGACCCTATATTATAAATTAAAATTTAGTTATTCGCATTTATCAATTAATAATTATTTCAGCAATGAAGGAAAGCGCTACCGTGCTCATGTTTACATCTTAAGAATCTTGTTTCAATAGTAAGTTTTAGAGTATGCCCGTGCGGTGGGTTAACATTACCATCGAGTTCAGTAAATTTTCAATTATACAAACATATTATTCAATATTTAAAAAAAATGTTACCTATGTTGAAACCTTGTAAATTCGATTCTGATTTCCATTCTAAACTACATATTTTCTAGTTTTGCGTTTATTTATTAACACGATGTATCGAAATTAGGAGAATCAAACTGCACATATCGATAGCGTAAAAATATTTCCACGTATTGCAAGCCGTCAGTGGACCATAACCACACTGCCTACACTATACATATAGGTATTCATATAATAGTAAAACTAAACGCCGCCAAATCGTCTAGCTAACAACAATCCATAATGCCGTCTCACACGTCCGGTCCGATACGAAAACAAGGGACCATTGAGGCGAACAATCGCCGCAAAGTCTTTACATTGTGCGTTATGCGAGCTCTACGTGACCGATCGCAGCGTGCCGCAGGAAGTGGACTGACGGCGATAACATTATCACACTATGTGGTCACACTGCGCGGCGCTTCTGTGTGTGCAGGTCTTTATGTGAGGTGTTCACTTGTGGAGGTAGATAAGGAAATGTAGGCGTGAGGAAATAACTGTTTATGGGGTATACAGGGTGTAAGGAAAGTATAATTAACCTTTAAACCACATACTCTACTCTACAAAAGTTGTTCAGTTTGATGGGTAGAGTGTGTGGTTTAATGGTTAATGATACTTTTCTTTACACCCTGTATTCTTATGTGGGTGGGGTGTGGTATGCTACAGGCGCATGTGGGTGTAACAAAACACCCTAGTAAATCTAGTAATATTTAAAGGGGTGGTTTAGATTATCAAACTGAACAACTTTCACTATGGAGCCAACTTAGTTATAGCAAAAAAAAAAAATAGTTGTTTCGTACCCAACTGCAAAGCAGGATTTTTCAGCTTTGTCTTCATAGTGAAAACTTTCACTATTTCCACACAAATCTTAAATTAATCCTAGCATTGAAACTGTATATTTTAACGAAAATCTGACACCATACAAGCATAGAGTTTTGTTTCTAGATTGTTTCTGCAAAATGTAATTGACTTTAATCGGTTAGTATTGAAAATATAACCAGACTTCGTTTGTATGTACCCTTAAACTCCGTGGTTTAGTTTACCGCGACGTTCGCTGCGAACACTGTGGCGCGTGGGTTCAGGGTGTGAATAGACATTAAAGAGCCGACAATTTATGTCCGCAGTCCACATCCGCAACACATTGGGCACACCTTGGTACCCATTAATCTACTTGGCTGTAACTCAAGCCCCTCCCTACTAAGTTATTTATGTTCACGTTATGGCTGTTATTGGCTCTGTGGTTAGATATTACAATCATCGTTCGTGTGTACATTGAGCGAGAAAGAATACTTTGACTATTTATATGTGGACTGGTTACGCGTGTAATTTTACTAACAAACATTTCTGCCACTTTTTGCGGGGGGCGATGTAACATGAAAACCGCAACTTTGGATTTTATTCCCCATAACTTTGGATTGTAATTTTGAATGTTAAAAATCATGAAAAGCAGTCTCGTGTGAACCCCAAACGTTCTAAGTTCGAAGTTATTATTTCGCAATTATAGGCTGTCTCGTTTAGTGATAAGGTTTAAAATTGAATGTAAATGCACAAGATCAATTGTGCTTATACCGTGGCAGAGGGGAAATGCTACCGCAAGGCAAGTCCTTATAATAATTAGTCAAAGGAAAGAATACCACTCAACACGTAGGTATACTTCACTAATAGTTTTTAATTAGGTACTCACAAAATTATAAAGGTGTCTTCAGACAATGAAACTAAACAACTTTAAAATTTAAAATTTTGTTAGGATTTCAAAACTAGTTTTGCATACTGGGTGATTTTACAAACTTTCCAAATTTTCAGGTATTTAGGTAGCCATAGATACATAATACGTTACAACGGTCATAAAAATAATCATTTTCCTTGGGCTATGGCTATGCTAAGTTGAACCATCATAATTTGTTAAAAAGCTGTAAAAAAAAAGGCGTGACTTCACTTATCTTCACACTTAACATTCAAAATGGCGACGACGCTATTAAAAAAGTATACATTTATTATCCGTCACGATCCATGGTTATTTGCTCGTAAAAATAATGAATTTAAACATTTTCATAATTTATTCGTGACAATATTTAATATGTGTTTGGATAGCAATTATTAGTTACTTTAAGACAAGTGTTTGTTACTTTTTATTATTTTTAAAACGTGTCTTAAGTTGTAATAAAAATTTCCATTTCATAGGCGTCAAAATCTCTACCTTTACCTAATACATAAAAAGCTTTAATATAAGGCGCGGTTTATACAGAAGAGACGTGTGGCGGTGGCGGATAGTCAAAATAACACAATTATAAACGTTATAGTACGTAGCATAGCGTCGTTTGGAGAATTACGCCCGCGCCTCTAGGCGTCACCTGGAGGATTCATGGAGGCGCGATTCTCTTTTACTACAAAAACGACTCTAAACTACGTAGAATAAGGTTTATATTGTGTTACTCAGATTATCCGCCACCGCCACACGTCTCTTCTGTATAAATATGTCTTAATGCTTTGAATGGAACTTTAGACAGTCTTAATATTACGTATGGTATTGAACCTAACCTCAAAATGTCGAAATTTCTGACTTTTTTTTGGAGCCATTTTGTGAGTAGTCAATGCGAGACTTAAAAACCCTAGCGATGTGACGCTGCCAGTATGTGAAAGAATTAAAGAGGGAGACTAAGTAAAGGAAACTTTCGTGTCTAGTGATTCGGTTCATTTTTTTTTGCACGCGCGCCGTTGTGACATTTGGTAGGTTATTCGCGAATTGTACGATATGACTGGTGCGAATAACTTTGTATATTATTGCCGTGCAGAGAGAGTCGCTATTTATTTAAGTCTGATTTCGAAGTATTTATTCTGTGGCTCGAGTTTGAGTATTCACAAACAAACGCTTCTGATTCGAATCAGCCCTTTCCTGCATTCACCAAACTAAAAGCCAATGAAGCATGAACATTATATACGATACAAAATACATACAGTGCTGCAACTAAAAGTCATTAATATCTGTCAGGGCAAGCTCCTCCCATTGCGCAGTTACATTAAGTCCGAAACGGAATGTTACATTTGAAAATAAACCTTAAACTAAAGGGATAGTAACGTTTTGAGGTTAGAATCTTGTTAGAAGCTGCTTTAGTAGCTTTTAAGACATACGTGATGATGATTTTAATTATCTCTATGGTTATTTACAGTATGTTTCCGTTTGGGGATTCCGTAGTCAAACAAGGAACCCTTATACTTTCGTCCATTCTACAACGTGTTAATGAATTAACATAAAACAAGAAAGTAGTTTGTTTAGAATCGAGAGCAGAATCGAATTATCATGGTTTCAACATAGGTTTTATTTTTCAAAATATTAAAAAAATTATTTGTAAAATTTCAACCCACCGCTCGGGCACTCTAACCCTACTTACTACCAAAACAAGAGTCTTAAAATGTATACATGAGCACGTTAGCGCTATCATTCATTCCTGAAATGATAACAAATCATGTTTGCCTCAAAACTTAAAATGCAAATAACTTTAAATGTTAACTATCAAAATAATGAAATTATAGTTTCAATCGAATTATTTTGTTATAAATCAGATGGGGTATAATGAGGTTTTGCGCTTATTCATTAACACATAGTATATGTATGTATGCTCCGCCTTAATAACTCCCTTATTTTTGCACTTATTGTATCAAGATTCAAGACAGATAATAGTATTAAAAACAGAAATGTGATAACTACAAAGATACCCATTTTTTGTCCCCTCCCATACAACAAAAGCATTTTTTCCCATTGTGTAAGGTGTCGTTGGATAGATACTTCCGCTCTAAGTTCAAAACAGTAAAACATAGGAGGAAAAAAAACAATGAAGGTAGGGGAAGGTTAAAAAGGAAAGTCTATCAAAGACTGGTAAATACAGATTTATTTTCTTACATCATCATCATCATCTTTTAATATAGAAAAGAAAGTACTTAATATAGAATAGAAAATCTAAGTCGATTCGTAGAGAAATGCTAAAGGTGCAAGAAGCAAGTTGCATTTAATCTTAATGACCCTATCGTAACGTGGCGAGTAAAACCGCGGGGAAAGTAAAGATGCATTCAGACGCATAGATACAGAAGCGTCGGTCGTCGTAAAACAAAGATAAACTTAAGTTTAAGTTGAACCTCCGGGCTACGCTAGAGTTGACGGTAGCCAATGAAAAGTTTTTATTGCCACTATGAAAGTGGCTTTGCAAGCTGTGTCCCCTACTTCCAGGAATATGTCATTGGGAAACAAAGTGAGATTTGTTCGAATCGATCGCGATTGTTGCAAAAATAGAGTCCATTCTTCCTGGCTAGTATAGTCGATATTTTTTTATTCTTCTATTTAACAGGTTATAAAATTGTTATCTTCCCTTGAACATTTACCATAGAAATAATTTTTTTTAAATAAAAACTGAGAAGGAAATTATAATGCGGCCATTCAAATTTATACATTACCTATTTTATTTATGTATAAACACAAACATATCTTAAATTAATTCCACTTATTATTATTTTTCTTTATAATCATTTTATCATCATCATTATCCACAGCCCGGACACCACCCACTGCTGGGTTTATGCCTCCTTTTTTATTTGCTAACCTCCTCTGGCCTGCGCATATCGCATCTCGCAATCGCAACTATCGATCATTTGCTTGACACCAATTTTGTCAAATTAATCAATTAAAATTTATTTTCGGCAATGCTTCACATTTTCGATACTTCGATGAAAACTCGCATAATTCTCAAAAATTTTCAAATCGAGGATTCGTAGTATCAAAAAAACAGAAGCACGTCTATTGTGGCTTTGCGGGTAACCGTATGCAAGCAGCCGAGAGATTGTGTCAGTTCCTAGGTGTCACTATGCCATATTGTGCCGGCTAGGAAATATAAACATGCTATAAGCGACCGCTACTGCCACAATGCGGATAAAGTATGCTGGTAGTTACTGGGTGGAAGTTTACAAAAAATTATTTTGTATGTTTACGACACGATGTTGTATTCTACAGCCTGTCTTGTAGTGTTGCCTAAATAATAGTGAAACTATCGATAGTCCACGGATACTATCGTGACCTCGAAAATTAGTAACAATATCGATAGTGCTATAGCAAGACAAATTGATATGAATATGATAAAATTAAATTAAATGAATGAAAAATGATGAGTATAATATATGAAATGAATATACAGAGAGTAACAAAACACCCTAGTAATACTTAAGGTGCTTCAGCCATCAAACTGAACAACTTCCACTATGGAGCCAACATCGAAATCGCGAAAAAAAATCCGCATTCATTCAAAACTGCAGTACCGTCTGGACTCAAAAGTATGGGACAGCTGATTTTTTTTTTTTCTCATCGTTGGCTCCATAGTGAAAATGGTTCAGTTTGATGGCAAGTATTATTACTAGGGTGTTTTGTTACACACTGTAGATAGTATTGAGATGAAACCTACGCATTATCGACATCTCTTTGATCATTTCCGTTCCCTAACTATCTTCAATATGTTTCCAGCTTCCTGATCTTCACACAGTACCGTTCATGACAAAGTCAAAGTCAACATAATTTATTCAATATAGGAGCTTGATGCACACTTATTAAACGTCAAATCTTTTTTTAAGCTACCACCGCGTCGGAACGTGTTGTCGCTGTAGATAAGATGCGGCCAGAAACTATACAACATAACATGACTTAATAACTATTACAATATACATTTTTAAACTATGACACGCAGCTTTAAGTTAGGACAATCATGCATTCATGCATAGCATAGCATAGCATATGCTCACGACTATATTCCCCGAGGGGGTAGTCAGAGATATTCTGAAACCTCAGAACATCCACGATTCCCCAATAGTACCGAAACTCTGTCCAGTGTGACGGGGGGTGAGCCCGTCGCCACTTATTATGGACAGTGGGTACAATTCATGCCTCGAAATTGAAGCATGCAGGTTTGCTCACGATTTCACTCTACAACATAACACGACTTAATAACTATTACAAAATAAATTCTTAAGGTGTGACACGCAGTGAAGGACGCAGCTTTAAGTTAGAACAGGTTAGCAGCTAAATAAGTAATATCTTTAAAACAACCAAACACTCATTAATTAAATGTATTCTTTGTAAAATAACATGAATTTTTCTACTTTTCATATTGTAAGTAGTTGAGTTTCTATTTCCGCTTGGAAAGATGTAATTATTATTTAGTTATAATTGCTACTATGTATAAAATTACACGTTTCGCTGCTTCCCTAGAAAAAACTGGTCAAGGGAGATTCAGGCTAAGGATGGGTTCCGTACCAACTAAGTTTACCAACTAAGTTTAATCACAACATAAAATTCTTGGTTTGAACACCTAAAACACGCAATAATTAGGAAACAAGACATAAGGGTAAAAATGGCGATCGTTATAAGATGAGTCCTAAATTTTTTCAAAAAGGTAATTTTTTATATTACAGTTATCTAATGAAACTTGGTTATTTTATTGTTTTGAGGATTATTGAAGGTTCTATCGCGAGAATTTTAATTCGGGTTCTTTATAACAACAGTTACAGGGTGTTAGGGTAAACAGTTGCATTACTTTAATTGTACTCATGATTCTGAACCACTTTCCCAAAGGAGCATAGGGGAAATTCGATTTTTTTTTTCGACTTTTTAACAAACGTTTGATCAGCGGAATGCAGTTAGTATGGAAAGTCAAAAATATTTATGCGAATTTCTTATAGTTTTCATTGGGAAAGTTGATCAGTATAGGGTACAATCACCTTTTAATATAATGCAACTGTTAACCATAACGCCCTGTATATCAAGAACACCACACACACATTCACATAACATTATCCTTACATTTAATAAAATTGTATAAGTACCATCTTTTTAAAGTCTGATAACGCAGATTTTTTAAATAGGTACGTTTAATCTCGAAAAGACAAAAATAGCCCGTGAAGAAATTAACAACACAGGGTTTCAAGCTCCTAGGGTTCAAACGACCCTTCGGCAAGGGAACCCTAAAAATCTCAATTATTACTACGGCCCACTCAACGATAACTATTTACAAACATCCACCTTATGATGTCAATTCGTATTGTTATACAAATGTTTTCCAATAAGACAATCAATGATGCCAACGGTTACCTAAGACACATTCTTACTATTATTTCAATCTCATTCACTAGTATCTTTATTTAAAAAAAGATATTTCAAATAACCTTTGTCTTTAACCAATTAACTTTGCACTTGAGGTAATCTTCAACTATTTGTTTGTTTGTATTACAAAAGGTCAGAGTCATTATCAAGTAATCTGAGCAAATTCAAACATCTTAACTATTCCAACAAGTTTTTTTTTTCATATGTGAGCATCACAAGGAACTGTTTGACAAGTTAACAGAGACTGTTTATGGTTTTAACAACGAATTTTCCTAGGGTAGATTTAATGACCTATTTATTTTCAGACCGAGAACCATTAAAACAAATTTTTTAATAGTTTTATTTATTAATACATGAAAATACAATGTTTGATAAATAAACTAGCTATGCTATCTATTATACTTACTACAGCTACATTAAAACAATATCTGAATCAGAATATCTCTGACTACCCCCTCGGGGAATATAGTCGTGAGCACATGTATGTATGTATAGGTACAACGTTTTAATGAATAAACGCAAAACTAGAAAGTAATTTGTTCAGAATCGAGAGCAGAATCGAATTATCAAAGCTTCAGCATAGGAATTTTTTTTTCAAAATATATGTTCTTAAAATTTTTAATTTACTGAAATTGATGTCAACACACCACACAGGCACGCTCGCCCTACTTACTACCAAAACGAGATTCTTAAATTGTATCAATGAGCACGTTAGCGCTTTCATTCATTGCTGAAATGATAACAAATCATTTTTGCCTGAAATCTTAAAATGCGAATAACTTTAAATTTTAACTATCAAAATAATGAAATAATTGTTTCAATCTAATTAATTTGTTATAAATCAGTTGGGGTGTATGAGGTTTTGCGATTATTCATTAACAGGTTGTATACAGGGTCCAACTTTATAAGCCGACAGTTTTTTTAGAGGAGGATCAGACTTTCAAACTGAACAACATTCTCTATGGGACTAACATCAAAATCGAAAAAAAAAACAGCAGTCCCATTCATTTGACCATAGTAGATTTGCAGTTTTTTACGATGCTGGTGCCATAGAGAAAGTTGTTGAGTTTGGCGGTCTGATCATCACCTTAAAAAAGTGTCAGCATATTGAGAATGACCATGTATGTATGCTTTTCGTCGAAAAGCATATTGACAATATAACCAAACTTCGTTTGTATGAAGCGCACAGTAAAAACTATCCTGCACGGCTAGCATGCCACCCACGACAAAGCGTTTAAACGAGAAAATCGTCATGCGCGCTCTCTCTGGCTTACGTAATATAATAAGGATGGAGGCACATCTCGATTTTTATCGTTTTCTCGGGGGTGGCATGCGCGGCCTACTGGTACTTGGTCTAGCCCAATCGCATTTCCCAGACAGGCTGGAGCTACGCCTCAATCAACCATTTGACATTTCAACTTCCTTAAAGCAAACGGATATCCTGAATCACAATGGCTAGACATCTAGAACAAAATAGTGACCTACCGCGTCGAATCCCATATGTATTCTAGTCACATATTTAATTCTTAGTCTCCACCTGTGAACTGATCAACGCTTTATGTATGTGCACGCGTCTGTACCTATTACCATGCTAAATGTTTCGGAGAACATTTTCGAATCACAGACGGGCTTACAGACTGTTTATAATGAGTTGATTTCTATTTTCTATACATCGAATAAGACCCTGTTGATATTGGATTTAAAGCTGTCCAATCCTAAGTAACAAACATTAAGAGGTATACTTCATTTCATATAAGGACTAAAAGATTTTCAGATTCCTATACAAGGTGTTACAAAAATACAAATAAGCATTAAACGTTGAAACGTTTAAGGGAAAGGGGGAATGATTTCCGTGTTGGGTCGTACTTGGTCCAACGCGTGTCGTTAGCGATTAAGCGCGGAAACGCGGCCATCGTTATGGGCACGTTTGGGCCGGGTATGGCAAGGGGCGGTCTTTTTGATTAAGTGTTTGACGTGGCATACTCGTATTGCTGAATGGTACTGTATAAATTTGACGACGCATGTTGCTGAAGGGTATTTTGTATAACCCCGATCAAGTTATTCGACCGTACGATCCCATGGGTGAATACGGTCAAATACTTAGGTGTCACTTTAGACCGTGCGATGACATTCCGGCCTAACATCCAGCGCGTTAGACAAAACGCGCTGCATGTGATGCATCGTCTATATCCGCTTCTGAACAGGCGTTCCAAATTTCACTTAGAAATAAGCTGACAATTTGGAAAACTTGCATCAGGCCGATATTCACGTACGCCGGAGTGTGCTTCGCGCATGCCGCCCCCACCCATATCCATGCATTGGAGATCATTCAGAATAGGTTCATGCGTACGGCCACTGGTGCGCCATGGTTCTTACGCAACAAGAACCTTAATATCGATTTAGAGTTGCCCACCATCAAGCAACTACTCAAATTCTACTCATGGTGACGGACTATTTCGCCGCCCTCCCCCGACACTCTAACCCCCAAATCAAGGCAAATGCCACCTACCCCTGTAGGACTAATAGGCCTCACCGACGACGACCGCGAAACGTCCTCGACGATCCAGACGATGCGGTCACGGTTGCCCTACAGGCGGCCCAACAGACACGACTCACAATCGCAAATTCTCAACCACACTCAACACTGCGTCGACACAGTAATCAACGTCCCCGCCGGCGGGGACAGTCGCGACCTCTGCCCACTCTTGTCACTTCTGGCGTCTACAGACGCTACAGGCACATACCAGGCCGATTCTCACCGATCCCAGCTACCCAATCCGCCGCGTAGTCCCAGCAACGTCCTATGCCGAGGTCCGTACCCCCCTGGGGTGCCCCTAGGTCGGTTGCTTAAGTTAAGTATTCAATTGGCTCGGTGACCCTTCTGGTCCCTCCAATAGTCCGCAGTAAAAAGCAGTAAATGCTCCCTGAGCAAAGCTGTTTACGTCATTAAAAAAAAAAAAGAAAAAAAAAAGGTATTTTGTAGGAAATTTGACGACGCTTGTTGTTGAAGCAGATTTTGTTTTAATTAAGATGGTTGAAGACGCATGTTGCTGAAGTGAATTATGTGAGTAATTTTAAATTAAATTTTCATTTCAATAAATATTTTTAATAAACATTTAAGGGGGTTGTTTAGACCATCAAACTAAACAACTTTCATTTTGGGACCAAAATCTAAATCGCGAAAAAAAATCAGATGTTCCGTACTAAACTACAAATCGATCGACCTAAATTTATGGGACAGCTGATTTTTTTTTCGCGATTTCGGTGTTAGTCCCATAGTGAAAGTTGTTCAGTTTGATGGTCTAAACTCTAAACAACCCCCTCAAATGTTTATTTGAATTTTTTTAACACCTTGTTCAAAGCATTTAATTTCACACCCTGTACAATCACATTTCTTTCCCAAACAGTCATGTGATACAATACATGGGTCATTTAAATGTTCTTTAAATGATTATTCAATACAAGCACGGTGTACTTCAACGGACTTCAAGAAAAAACGCGAGTTTATTCAACAATACAAATTCAAGGCATGCATTTACGCAGAAATACCGGAGCGGATGCACTCTTGCAATGAATATGAAAATTTAGGCCAGTTAAGGGCGTTATTGACCCATTGTTTTGACAGTAATAGTGTTATTATATATACAAACTCGAACTTTGTCTGTCGGTCTGCGTCCGGTGTCAAATAGATCGCAAATGAGTTCTTAGTAGCATCTCGGTTCTCACTAAGTTAAATATTTATTTTATAAATGAATTAACATCTGCTACTATCAGATCTTAAATCTTCGTTTGACTTTTATAACCAGTTGCGAGATTTTAATCGTACCATCAAGGATTCGAAGATGCAAATCCATTGACTGGTGGAAATTGAAACTTGTTGATTTTTGTGACTCTACCTAGCCTCTACCGCATCAATAGATGATAATATTCTCATCATGAAAATGAAAAAGCAAAACTAGAAAATAATTTGATTAGAATCGAGAGCAGAATCGAATTTTCAAGATTTACATATGGTTTCAACATAGGTAAATTTTTGTCAAAATATTAAATAATTTGTTTGTTTAATTCAAAATTTTACTCGAACCCACCGCACAGGCACACTCGCCCTTCTTACTATAAAGCAAGATTCTTAAAGTGTATCCATGAGTACGCTAGCGCTTTCATTCATTGCTGAAATAATAACAAATTGTTTTTGCATGAACACTTAAAAGGCGAACAACTTTAATTAATTTCATACAATTATTTCGTTGTAAATCAGATGGGATGTATCAGGCTTTGCGCTTATCAATTAACAAGTTGTATAAACAGTTTATGATTAGCTAAAAAAAAAGCAGTGAGACTCATGATGAAATAAAAGTGAGTACTTAACAATAGGTACCGCCGCGTCGCGGCCCCATGTTTTACAATGCAAGAGTAGACATCGAATTTTGATGGAATTGGACAAACTCAATTTCCTTCCAAATAGGTTGTGGCAGTAGGTCAGTGCCGCGGCCGGTAATTGTGGAGGGACGGCCATGCAAATCCCATCGCAGACGCTATGCAAATAGGGCTGTCTAGGCTTCGTCATTATCTACATACATACAACGTGTTAATGAATAAGCGCAAAACCTCATACACCCAAACTGATTTATAACAAAATAATAAGATTGAAATAATAATTTCATTATTTTGATAATTAAATTATAAAGTTATTCGCATTTTAAATTTTCAGACTAAAATGATTTGTTCGTATTTCAGCAAAGAATGAAAGCGCTAACGTGCTCATGGATACATTTTAAGAATCTTATGTTGGTAATAAGTAGGGTGAGAGTGCTCAAGCGGTGGATTGAGATCGAGTTCAATAAATTTTTAATTTTAGAAAAAAATTATTTAATATTTTGAAGAAAAAAAATCCTATGTTGAAAACGTGATAATTCGATTCTGCTCTCGATTCAAAACCAACTAATTTCTAGTTTTGTGTTAATTCATTAACACGTTGTATAAATACTTAAACTCACGACTGTGATTCCCTTTCAGGGTTGTGACACACATTGCTACAACTACCAACTGTATAACAACGTAGTTGTAGCAATGCTCACATTTAGCAATTTAATTTTCAGGATGGAATGACGTGTCAAGTGGTGAGAGGTGGCTCGCCTTTCTCCCACATAAACACTGCACAAGAAACCTTTAATCCCGTAGTCGCCTCGTACGACACCCACGCCATGAGAAGAATTGTTGTGGTGGTGGACCACATGTGTGAATTTGTCAAGAATGATTCTTTTCGATGAAATATGGAAAACTAAACATTTATAAATTATACACATCCCTACAAACGAGCAATCTGAAAGACTTTTAAGGTTCATTTCATAAATTTCATATTAATCATAATGCGCTTTTATCTATATCAAAACAATCTATAAGTTCTTCATTTTTTATGAATTAAATATGCGTCCTTTTCTATCAAAAATTATGTCTACTTAGGATACTCTTAAAATTTGGTGCACCATTTTGGAATAGGTACCTTGCTAAAACAGTTGGTTTGGTTTCGATGAAACTTAACATAAAGATAATTTATTACCCAACTGTACCAAAAGGAGGGTTATGTTTTTAAGACTTAGACAAATCGTTTTCAAGAGCTGCTGCCACTGCATCCTTTGTCGTTGCGACCATCCCAATCCTGTCTTGCAAATACTTTGACATTGTACGAAAGGATCCCAAATTATTTCTCTTTTCCTTCTTGCTTCCCCTATTATACAACGTGTTAATGAATAAGCGCAAAACCTCATAAACCCCAACTGATTTATAACAAAATAATTAGATTGAAACAATAATGTCATTATTTTGATAGTTAAAATTTTAAGTTATACGCATTTTAAGTTTTCATGCAAAAATGATTTGCTATCGTTTCAGCAATGAATGAAAGCGCTAACGTGTTCATGGATACATTTTAAGAATCTTTTTTTTGTTGTAAGTAGGGTGAGTGTGCGTGTGCGGTGGGTTGAAATCGAGTTCAGTAAATTTCAAATTTTACAAACAAATTACTTAATATTTTGAAAAAATTCTCTATCTTGAAACCATGATAATTCGATTCTGCTCTCGATTCTAAACAAACTACTTTCTATACTTCATTCCAAATAAGGACGACGAGATTTTCCGATTCCTACTTAGCTTTCTGGCCAATTCAGATTACCAAATGTTGTTAATTTATTGTATACATATACTATCCCACATATCTTGGACGTTACTAAAGCTGTTCTAAGAATAAGTGAGAGGAATTGTTTCAAACCTCTGTTTCTGTAATGCAAAATGGCCTTAAAATTTCTTTGCTATTTTGAGTATAGTTTTGCGTTAATTCTAGATATCTAGGCACAAGAAATAGTACTGTAATATAAATGTAATAAAACAGCACAAAATAAAGCGGTAACACTATCTTAAAGATACATTTCGCATATTAAAATGTGCGGTAGGTCGCCGTAGCGGACAACAGTAAAACTCCGCTGTGGGTCCATACAATTTTACGACCGATAAAATCGTTAAACACCTTCGACCTTGACCGGTTGGTTGTTGACAAAAGTAATTTTTGATTTTTATTAGCTGGATATTAATAAGTAGCAATGTAGAGTTGAAATAAAATCGTATCAACATCGTAAAGCGTAAATCAACATCAATTCTAAGTAAGTAAGGGGTACGCTAAATTTATAGGTTATTTAATTAAAAAATTGATGTTAATTGCGTCCATTAATTACTTGAGGCAATTTTGAGATTTTCCGAATTATACAACGTGTTAATGAATAAGCGCAAAACCTCATACACCCCAACTGATTTACAACAAAATAATTCGATTGAAACAATAATTTCATTATTTCGATAGTTAAACTTTAAAGTTATTCGCATTTTAAGTTTTCAGGCAAAAATGATTTGTTATCATTTCAGCAATAAATGAAAGAGCTAGCGTGCTCATGGGTAGATTTTAAGAATCTTGTTTTGGTAGTAAGAAGGGTGAGAGTGCCCAAGCAGTGGATTGAGATCGAGTTCAGTAAATTTAAATTTTTACAAACAATTATTTAATATTTTGAAAAAAAATCCTATATTGAAAACATGATAATTCGATTCTGCTCTCGATTCTAAACAAACTACTTTCTAGTTTTGCGTTAATTCATTAACACGTTGTATAAGTTTTCGAATTAATTCGGAAAATCGCCTGAATCGCTTCACGTAATTAATGGACGCCCCCTTACGCTGAACCTAATGAACAAGGCACTTGCACTATTTTCGTCTATACTCCATTCAAAATAGCAACGAAATTTTAAGGCTATTTTGCATTACAGAAACATAGATTTGAAACACTTCCTCTCCCTTATTCTTAAAACAGCTTTAATAACGTCCAAGATATGTCGGATAATATACAGGGTCCAACTTAATATGCTGACAGTTTTTTAAAAGGATGATTAGAAAAGTGAATAGCTTTCTCTATGACACCAACATATAAATCGCGAAAAAAACACCTGCTGTCCCATACATTTGGCTCGAGTAGGTTTGCAGTTTAGTATGGAAAATCTGATTTTTTTTTTTTACTATTTCGATGTTGGTGCCATAGAGACAGTTGATCAGTTTGACGGTCTGATCATCCCCTTAAAAAAGTGTCAGCATATTAAGAAGGACCTTGTATGTACCCAATAAATTAATTACATTTGGTAATCAGAATTGGCCAGAAAGCTAAATAGGAATCGGAAAATCTCGTCGTCCTTATTTGGAATGAAGTATAAATACAATCGTTCGAGCGCTCAATCAAGATCTGTTCCGCAACGTCATACAAATATGTGGCACTAAAAAGATGAAGCACAAATGCAGCAATCAGCACAAGCTTCGTCAAATGACCTATACACACAACAGTCAGTTCACAGCACCAGCATGCGTCCTCATTACATAAAATTTACAGTCAGAGATCTGCAACATGCTTCGCCAACATAAAAATGTAAAAAACACAAAATGATGCCCCAACAAGCTGTCTAATAACGTAACAAGTCTCCCTTGTCATCATGTGCAAAGGTCCATAACGCTAGCAGTGTTACCACGTTGGATTTTCATAGACAATTGTAAATCTTCTTAACTATTATAAAACTGTAACAGGAGTAGGTATGTCTGTACATTAAAGATATTTACACTAAAAAGATTACGATATGGTTTATTAGGTATCCCGGACTCCAAATCGACCTTTTTTAGAATTTTTGTCTGTCTGTTTGTTTGCTTGTTTGTATGTTTGTAACAGCATCACGCAAAAAACTACTAAACCAATATTGATGAAACTTTTTTGTTTGATAGCTTATGATCTGACTTAAAATCTGGTATACAATTTTTGCGGACGAAGTCGCGGGTAAACTCTAGTTAAATCTATACCTATAAAACAGTTCCGTGACTTACTGACTGATTGACACACAACGCACAAGTATTTAGCCTCATCTGGCAGCACAGAATCGCATTATTTCGCGCTCTATCCTTTTCTGTCGCTCAGGAACAGCGAGAAAGGTCTGCCGGTACTGCCGCGTGCGATCGCATTCCCGCTATCTTTCTCGCCCTAGCAAATGACGTTCCTGAGCGACAGAAAATGATAGAGCGACGGAAAAATGCGATTCGGTGCTGGCAGATGAGGTTCAACCCTAAACCTCTGAAGAGAAAAAATAAAATTTGGAATATAGATTTTGCGGAGGATGGAGGGGTGGGTGCACTAGGAAAATTTAGATTTTCTAATTTTTAAAAAGAAATTAGAAAAAAGCTGCGGGCAAAAGCTAGTACTCTCATGCTATTGCTAGCACACTGTGACATTGTCCGAAAGTATTAGTAAGTTTGTAAAAGTATGAGTAAAAGGCTTGCTAAAGTCCTCAATCTATTACTAGATTTTTTTTTTTTTAAAAGAATGGTAGTATGACCCGTTGATACATTTTCGGTTATCTGGAAAGAAAGGTTTATTACCAATGGCAAATAAAATTATTGCTTAGTGGGAAATTTTAAGTTTGGGATTCCAATTTATCGTGGATGTCACCTAATGTATTTTTTTTGACTTATTTAAATATTTATAATTTCGAAAGTCTCACGTTTTTCCTCTCATTATACACGCCCTTTTTAAATATTTTTCCAAACCTTTTTTGGGTAATTTTAAGTTTGTTATAACTAAGCTTTTATAACTAAGTAAGTAAAGCTCTGAGCTAAGGCATCTTTGATTTTCTAACTTCAATCATTGTTTTATTGCAAAACAGTTTCCGCACCCCACTGCCGAAACGTCGACACTCGAACAGTTTTACAACTTTTTTCCGTCTCATTACCCACACGACCCCTCAAATAATTGTCCAAACCTCTAACCACTAGTGCCGCGTTTATCGATAAAAAATAAAGTTAAATGGATCGACAACTTTTTTGCTCCAACAGTTTTATTCGACGCAAACTTTATGACCGCCAACAATATTTTACTGTTTATGAGAATCGCTAGTCGCATCGGGTTTTATAATACTTTAATTTCACCGCCAGAAACAATAAAAATATGTAAATGCGACGCTGAGTCATAAAATGCCATCGTTTTAACTAAGATAAGTGACTTTCTTACTAATGAAAAGTTTTTGCTAGTCAGTGATCTTATCTTGCAATGACTGTTCAAAATTCTTTTGCGTTTCACACTCGTTGGTTGGAAAGAATTAGCACTGATTCGAACCATCTCCAAACAGAAACAAATACAGTTGTAAAATTAAATGCGTTATAAATGAAAGGGGGTGTGCTTCAGACCATCAAACTGAACAACTTTTCACTGGATTTTGGACTGGACTGGAGTTTCGGTACTAGTGAAACGTGGAGGTTTCAGAATATCTCTGACTACCCCCTGTGATGTTTCCCTGGCCGATTTCAGGGAAAAGGGGTGAGCTTCCAATGGATCAGAAAGAAGAGAAACCGCTAAAGATTTAAGGTATTTCTCTGGTCAATTCTGGGGAATAGTGGTGAACTTCAATTTGTTGATAGATGAGAAATTCCCAAAGATTGGAAGAATTTCCCTGGTCAATTCAGGACAACAAGGAACTACAACTACTCTATTACTCTATAAACAATAATTCGAGCAGTAACAAAAACTTCCTCTAAAGTTCGAGATCTGGATAGACTTGCGTGCTCCATCCAAACGAAGTCTGGTGATATTTTCAATACTAACTAATTAAAGTCAGTGCATTTTTTATGAATCAATCTAGAAACTAATCTCTATGCTTGTATGAAGTCGGATTTTTTTTTAAATGTATAGTTTTAAAGTTATAGTGCCTCAAAGAATTCCATACAAATCTTAAATTAATCCTAGAATTAAAACTGTATATTTTAACGAAAATCTGACTTCATACAAGCATAGAGATTAGTTTCTAAATTGTTTCTGCAAAATTTCATTTACTTTAATTAGTTAGTATTGAAAATATCACCAGACTTCGTTTGTATGTAGCGCGCATTCGGAATAAACTTCTCTTAAACAAAAACAATGCTAAATATTCCACACGCAATGGTCTCCATTACATCAACCCCAATTACAAATTACCTCCCATGTGTTATGTCACAGCGAAACAAATGGAAACAATTTCAAGATGGCGTCAGTGATAAAAATGCCAGCAGCCGTCCACGCACGAGTATCAGTCACATTGTAAGACAACTCAATGTACCTGCACTGGATGAAATCGTAAACTTAGTAATTAGTTTGAGTGCCTTAATCCAAACAGCGAACTTGGCTGACATACTGACGTTTCGGTTGGGAAACTGTTTTGTTCGGGTGTGATGTATGGCTTAATTGACCTAATCGAAGTTGCTTGAATAGTCCCCAGCGAAGTTTTCCAAGTTTTTCTTGTGGAGAAATCGTGGTCTAGTAACTCTGACCAATGTTTAGGTGCATAGCTGCTACGTAACTACTGTAGCGATGGTATATCGCGGGGTTCCATACTAGCCACTTTAGATTGAGTTTGGAATACATATCGGAAAAAAAAAAAAGTTTCGAGTCTATCGTCGTTTGTTATATACCTGGAGAGCGAAGGGAATTGACGTCTTGCGTTATACTGATTTTTCATGACAAAAATATATTTTGTTCAACTATAAAAGCGAGTAGATCATTTCGTTGTACCTCTCGCAGCCGAGTTGCGCTTTTACATTACCTAAACCATTTTTAATTTATAGGCAGATTCCATCACTAATCAATCTCACATTCCGGGTTCCGGGTTTACGGGTTCTCCGATGGCGGTGACCGTATGTCTCTCCAGTAATCCTTTGCAGCTATTCCGCCCCGTAAATAACGCGAGGCAAGGCACTAAAGAAGGACTCGGGAATTTTCCCTCACCACGGGATTATCCACTTAATGAAACTGCTCCTTTTTACAACAAATTTATCGCTTATTCCAACGCTTCCTAACTAGTTGTAGTGGTAGAGTTATTAAAAAGTTCGGCGTAGAGCCTTAGAGTACCTTAGAGTATTTTTTCGCGATTTTGATGTTAGTCCCATAGAGAAAGTTATGCAGTTTCATGGTGTGATAATCACCTTAACAGGAAATTTTTTTTTTTTGACTGACGTATACAGTTTGCTCAGGAAGCAGTTACTGCTTTTTACTGCTGGCTATTGGGGGGACCACACCAGCGACGGCGATGCGCCCTGGTGGGTCTACCGAACCAGTGAATTAAGCAACCTGCCCAAGGGGCACCCATAATGGGTACGGACCTCGGCAATGGGCGTTGCTGGAACTACGAGACGGGTTGGGTAGCGGGGATCGGTGAGAACCGGCCAGCGATGTGCCGGTCTTAAGGATATATTACTATTGGCGAGCTCCATACAAACGAAGTCTGGTGATATTTTCAATACTAACCGATTAAACTCAATGTAATTATGCAGAAACAATCTAGAAACAAATCTCTATGCTTGTATCGTGTCAGATTTTCCTTAAAATGTACAGTTTCAAAGTTACATAGCCTCAAACATTTCCATACAAATCTTAAATTAATCCTAGCATTGAAACTGTATATTTTAACGAAAATCGGACACGATGCAAGCATAGAGATTTGTTCCTAGATTGTTTCTGCAAAATTTCATTGAGTTTAATTGGTTAGTATTGAAAATATCACCAAACTTCGTTTGTACGCAGCGCGCATTTACGCATTCGGAATAAACTTCTCTTAACAGGAACGCATCTAACTACCAAACACTCTGTAGGTAAATAAATATTAACATGGTAAACTACATTGTAAACAGGTAGGTGCAAGACTAGTAATTAGAAAATCTTAATACAAGGTTTGATTAATTATTTATTCATTGCCTTTAAGTGCTATCGGATAACGGTAATGAATTAATTTGTAATCTGACGCAACTTTTTTACATTTGCCTGCTCTTGATCTACATACCTTTGCATTTTTATAGTTATTATATGGAGCATGGAGCATGAATAAATGAGGAAGTACGAACTGACATAATTTCAAGGAAAAATAGACCCAAATCCATCACGATAGAACCTAAAGTTAGGAGTCAATGATAAGAAGAGCGTCGTTGGCGCGTTGTGGAGAGCTACGGAAACCCAATTTTGAGGTCCTGGTTCGAATCCGCACGGACGACATGCCATGAACACACGGCGACATATCTAGCTATACAAAACCAACATAAGCGGGCCGCGCGACGTTATACGTTACTCGACCTACGCGCGGCCAGCTTATTTGGTTTTGTATAGCTTGATGTGTCGCCGTGTGTACCAATGAGTTTTTCTAACTCATGTACGTAATACTGACTGCTCTAAAACGGTGAAGGAAAACATCGTGAGGAAACCTGTATACGCTGAAGAAATATTCTGATGCGTATGTGAAGTCTACCAATCCGCATTGGGCTCGCGTGTTGGACTAACACACATACACCCTCCACTGAGGGTAGGCCTGTGCCCTGCAGTGGGACGTATATAGGCGGTGATGATGATGATGATGATGATGATGATGATGATGATGATGATAAGAACTCGTGAACAAACCTTGTTTCTCTTTTATGTTTCTAAATAGATCATTGGAGAGATTGGTAGAGTCATCTTTACTCCTATTACTCCGATGATGTAAAATTTACTTATTAGTTATTTTATGAATATTGTACTTTTGTAATTGTACTTGAACGAACGTCTTTTATTAATTATTATGAATCCATCATCATCAGTCCATCTTTAATCTTTTAGGTAAGTATATATTTTTAACTTTTCTGAAAAAAAGATTGATTAAAACCCCTCAACGCCTAAAACAAACAAGAATAATACGTGACCGAATTATTATTTACTTTTTAAATGTTTGTTTTTGGCGTTGAGGAGTTTTTTAAATTTGTAGTTTAATGTTATTTCATAATTTTTAAAGTTACATGATAACTACTGAACCGATATTCATGAAACAAAGCTAAGAACTCTCGCAAAAATTAGCTTACTATTTAAAAAAACCGCACTGTAATCGGTCCACCCGTTTGGGAGCTACGATGCCACAGACAGACAGACCGACATAGACGTCAAACTTATAACACCCATCTTTTTGCATCGGAGGTTAAAAAACGGTTTTCATTCTTTATTCCCCTGCTGTACAGGAATTACAGGATGTTAATGTAGACAGTTGCATTACTTTAAAGGGTAATTGTTATATTCATGAATTTCATGATACTGAACCACTTTCCCCAAGGAATATAAGGGAAATTTACAAAAAAATTCCACTATAGTATTTTGTATTTTTTGTAAGTAAAGTTCAATTCGCAAGACTTTGTACGCGTAGGAAGACACATGTGGTCAGGTCATAGCATATACAAATATAAAAACACCAGTTTTGTACTAGATCATTATTTCAAATGATAAACCACTATTATTAATTTATTACCAACCCGCATGGTGATTTTATGAGACGTTTTTCTCGAATATTGTAATATTGAGGGTCTCTATAAACTTGTCAAAGTGGTGACTGTATCAATTCACAGGTTAGAATGATGTTATTATTAAGGTGAAATTAAATTTTCATATGGATAGAGGACGACAGACACGACTTGACTACCTGACCTGCGCGCGCGCAGCTAGCATCCTACACGCCGTATAAGGGTTAATGGAATTGTAATCCTTTGAATACCATAGGTTTTCTACATACGAAACAATATTAAGGCATTTCAAAGTACTAAACGATAAAACGAGAGCCCATTGTATTCAACTTTAGAGTACCCGGCATACTATACTATTTGATAAATGCGCGGGGGTGAGCGCAGTAGCGCTTTCGCCTACAAATTTTGTTTCTGCGCAGTCAAGGCCTTGCTCTAGATTTTTACTGGTCATTATACAGGGTGTTAGGGTCTATTCTTCTTAATTAATGGCCGGTACTCTGCCAATGTCAAGTAGTTTATAATCTCAAGTGATTGTTTTTTTGTTAAAACACAAACGAGCATCACAAAATGCATGTTAGGCTATATACCCATGATACTGAACAACTTTCCTAAAGAAATCAATAGGAAATGCACAAAAAAAATCGACTTCTTACATAGTATAGGTTCGTTCAACTGATTGCATTTAGTTTAAAAGACATTTTTTTTTTCGAATTTATATCTATAACGTCACGCCTCTTTCCCAGTGGGGTAGGCAGAGACCAGAGCGCGCCATATACTACGATCCTTACATACCTCTTTTGCCTCATTCACATCCATACATCTCTTCATACATGCCCGTCGGTTTCGAGTACTCCGCACCTCCCCTTTTTTATGACGCAACCGATTTGATCAGAATACGTGCTACGAGGGCGCCCTCTGCCGACACTTCCACTCACTTTAGCTCCATTTATCTCTTTCGTACATCTGCTATCACTCATCCTCTCCACATGCCCAAACCAACGAAGCATACCCTTCTCTATTCTTGTCACAACATCTTCTTTCAATTGAAATCGATCTCTAATCACACAATTTCTCACTCTATCTCTCAGCGTAACACCACACATATTACTCAAGAACCGCATTTCAACAGCATTAATTTTACTTTCATGCTTTTTCTGCCATACCCAGCACTCACTGCCATACATAAGTGTAGGCACCAACACACCATTGTGTATAGCAAGTCGCGCCTTTTTGGACACCAATTGGCTAGTCACAGTGGTATGCAAAGCACCGTTCACTTTGTTTCCCGCTGTTACTCGCCTATGCACATCACCCTCACATTTCCCGTCTCTAGTAAACATACATCCCAAATAAACAAACTCTTTCACTTGTTGAACTTTTTCATTCTCAATCATTATACAACAATCAGTCACACATTCATCCCTCTCCATTACCATTACTTTAGTTTTATTCACATTCACTTTCATTACTTTCGGATTTCCTATAAGTTTATTAGGGAAAGTTATTGAGAATCATGGGTAAGAATCACCCCTTAAAGAAAAACAACTTTTTACTCTACAGGAGGTAAAATAAAATGCGTTACATATTAAAAAAGGTGCTTCAGACCATGAAATGAACATTAGTTTTACATTATGAAAGAATTTCATTGACGACATTTTGTAATTTAATATGTATTTGTATATTCATACGGGGTTAGAATAAATTGTTTAGCTAAATTTCCAGGGGCGGTTCAGACCATCAATTTGATGGAAAATTTAGATAAATAATTCAGTACAACTACAGAATGCTATATTTACGTATTCGTATAACCCTGTATAAAAGCGGGCACCCCCTTTCCAGACCATCAAACTGACCAACTTTCACTAAGCCAACGTCGAAATCACGAAAAACAATCAGCTGTTAAATACATTTGGGTCGAGTAGGCATTGACACATTGTTTTCTATGGAACAACAACATTTTTTTTTGCGATTTCTATGTTGGCTACATAGTGAAAGTTGTTCAGTTTGATGTTCTCAAGAACCACGTTTAGTATGTAACGCAATTAATTTTACTCCCTGTAGAGCAGGAATCAGCACGATATAATTGTATAATTACGTAATTTATTGTGTAATGTTTGTCATTTTCACCATGAAATTTTAACAATAATCATTCCAGTTTTTGTCCTGCCGTGTTTATTTACAAAAATGTCTCCAAGGGATAATTTTAATGAAATTAGCTGTCTTTGTCAGACGTATATTTAATTTAATGTATCGATGGTAAATAACACAAGAATGTATTGTAGTGTCCACCTTCGGGCATCTTTGATACAATGATTTTTCGAAGCCAGGTGGGCTTGACAATATTAAATTATTTTACAATACCTACCACTTATTGGTATTTCCTCGATTGTATTGTGGTGTTATGATGAGTTTTTTTTGTAATTATCTACATGTGTTATTTTAATTAAAAATAATGTGAGTAATAATATGGGACGTATCCATGGGTCCTTATTTATTTTAGAATCTTTTAATAAAAATAAGTTAGTAGTTAGTAATGTAACTGATAACCGATGGGGTGTTAGAGTTCTAGATACCGCGAACCGGCGTAGTGTGGGACGCCCTGATGCCCGCTGGACAGACTACCTAAAATAAAAAGAACCGGTCAAGTGTGAATCGGGCTACTCGTACACCGATGGTTCCGTACCACATCACCACACACCATTTTAACTTGGAAAAATGTTTTGTTTTCACCGGGACCTTTAGCGAGAGACCGACTCACACTTGGCCGGTTTTTATTATTTATTGTTAAACTGTAGAGTTTGCTCTATAATCACACCAAGTTTGACGCTTGTATGTATTACCGTACCCGCGTATTATCCGTTTTTACGATAGAGCTACCTAGGTGTAGGCTAGGTAATACCTACATATTTTAGCAAATCATAATTTCCTATATTCTACAAGAAGTTAACAAATTAATAAATCGATACCCGAATGTTGAACAATATTATTTCAATTAATGCCAAAAAGTTACACATAAATTCTATGTAACTTTTTGGCATAAAGTTCAATGGTCTCCTTCAATACATGAATATTCAAATGAATACGTCTTTCATGGGTCACTGTATACGTTGTTATAATAAATCCCCGAGACCATTTTGAATCTTTCCGAAAACATGTTCAAAACTCAGTTCAAAAAGTTATCTGTAAAAAAGCTTATTATAAATAATGTATGATTAGGTATTTAAATGATCAAAATACTTGGGTCTGAGTGTCACTAACTTATATTTTATTTACTTTACTTTACTCACTATAGTACCAATTATTTTATTAAATAGACTATTTATTATAGTATACATAACCGTAGCTTAAGAATTTATATTGTATTAGTTATTAAGTCGTATTATGTTGTAGAGTTTCTGGCCGCATCTTCTCTACAGCAGCAACAACACGTTCCGACGCGGAGTGAGCTTTAAAAAAGATTTGACGTTTGATAAGTGTGCTTCAAGCTCCTTTATTGAATAAATTCACTGGTTCGGTAGACCTACCAGGGCGCTTCGCCGTCACTGGTGTGATCCCCCCAACAGCCCGCAGTAAAAAGCAGTAACTGCTCCCTGAGCAAACTGTATACGTCAGTCAAAAAAATATATACAGGGTCCAACTTAATATGCTGACAGTTTTTAAGAGGATGATCAGACCATCAAACTGAACAACTTTCTCTATGGGACCAATGTCGAAAACGAGAAAAAAAAAATCTGCTGTCCCATACAATTGGGTCGAGTAAGATTTCAGTTTACTATGGAACAGCAGATTTTTTTTTCTCGAGTTCGACATTGGTCCAATAGAGAAAGTTGTTCAGTTTGATGGTCTGATCATCCCCTTAAAAAAGTGTCAGCATATTAAGAACGCTCCGTCGCAGTATATGATATTCTCAAAACATCATATTAGCAGGACATTATATTCTCATAATAGCACATACGCGAAATAAGATATTCGCAAATAATGATATTCGCAAAACATGATAAACGCAAGACATCATATTCAAAGTACAGTCAGGCTGAGAACTATATAATAAATTATATTGACTTTGAATAGAGATTACTAATTCTATGGTGTCGGTTTGACAGCTTAGCCAACAAATGAAATACCTAAAGTAAAAAAAATCATTCAGTGCCTTCGTTTCCAAACTGAAATGAATAATGACATCCATTTGGGTATGACATTATTGCAGGAACTGACCGGCCTTAATACAACTCAAATTATCATCTACTCTCAAATTTCTTCTAGGCCATGTATTTTTGTCTCCTATATAAGGTCCTTCTTAATATGCTGACACTTTTTTAAGGGGATGATCAGACCATCAAACTGAGTAACTTTCTCTATGGCACCAACATCGAAATCGCGAAAAAAAATCACCTGTTCCATAAAAAACTGCAAACCTACTTGAGCCAATTCTTTGACTAATTATTATAAGGACTAGCCTTGCGGTAGCATTTCCCCTCTGCCACGGTATGAGCACAATTGATCTTGTGCATTTACATTCAATTTTACACCTTATCACTAAACGAGACAGCCTATAATTGCGAAATAATAACTTCGAACTTAGAACGTTTGGGGTTCACACGAGACCACTTTTCATGATTTTTAACATTCAAAATTAGAATCTAAAGTAATGGGGAATAAAATCCCAAGTTGCGGATTTCATGTTACCTCGCCTCCCGCAAAAAGTGGAAGAAATGTTTGTTAGTAGAATTACACGCGTAACCAGTCCACATATAAATAGTCAAAGAGCCAATTGTATGAGACAGCTTATTTTTTTTTTCGCGATTTCGATTTTGGTCCCATACAGATACTTGTTCAGTTTGATGGTCTGATCATCCCCTTAAAAAAGTGTCAGCATATTAAGAAGGACCCTGTATTACGCAAAACTGAATCAAAATGCTTTAAAACCTAACTTAAAGTAGCGTATTGTTATCTTTGTTTACATTTACTTTGTAACAGAGCTGATAACCTTTTCATTTGGTTGTATAAATAAATTATTCACCTACATTCGTTGCAACGTTTATCGAAATATGCTTCGAGTTTCAATGTCAAAGTACTGTCTCACTACTATCTCATTGATAGTGTGAAAGAAAAAAAAAGAGAGGTGATAGATTTCATGTCGATTTCGACCACGGAGTGTCATTTCTCTTTAATGTAGACTACGGCGAATGCTAATCTCTATAGAAAAATATAGTTACTATTACTATATCATACCTTACACACCTAGCTCACAGAACAGTATACAACGTGTTAATGAATTAACGCAAAACTAGAAAGTAGTTTGTTTAAAATCGAGAGCAGAATCGAATTATCATATTTTCAACAAAATATTTAATAATTTGTTTGTAAAATTTAAAATTTACTGAACTCTATCTAAACCCACCGCTCGGGCACTCTCATCCTACTTACTACCCAAACAAGATTCTTAAAATGTATACATGAGCACGTTAGAACTTTCATTCATTGCTGAAGTGATAACAAATCATTTTGTTTGAAAACTTAAAATGCGAATAACTTTAAATTTTAACTACCAAAATAATGAAATTATTGTTTCAATCTGATTATTTAGTTATAAATCAGTTGGGGTGTATGAGGTTTTGCGCTTATTCATTTACACGTTGTATAGTTCTACATACAGAACGGTCACTCCCCGCCCCCCTCTGACTTCAAATACCCCACCACACCTCACACTTTCTGAGGACACTTTAGGAGAGCCGAGCAGGCGCGTGCACCCATTGGATTTAACTACATACGATTGTGTCTTTTCAGTGCATAAAAAACTATTCAATAATTCGCATTTTCAGTGATTCTTTAGCTCAAATCTTAGGCTCAAATACTATTTTAATAACTGAACGAACAATAAAAAGTATCGAAAATCTTTAAATCAACCTGCCAGTCTGCTTCTGTAAATGTAACCCACATTAAGAAGCACTTTAATGCCAGAGGCGAGATCAAAACCTCTTATTAGGACCCTAAATACCTCACGAATAACAAAAATTATTAACAAAAGATGCACTTCACGCGATTTGAGCCACACGTTTTAGTACACCATACATTATTGAGAATTTTAAATTTAAGAGAAGTTTATTCCGAAAGCTCCCGAGCGCGCTGCATGCAAACGAAGCTCCGTCCTAATTTCTATATTAACCAATTAAAATCAATGAAATTTTTGAACACGATCTAGAAACCGATGTCAGTGCTTTGCATTTGTCAGATTTCCTTTTAAATATAAATTCAATGCTAGGATTAATTTAAGATGTGTATGGAAAACTTTGAACATGCAAAGCATCGATTTTGGTTTCTAGATTGGTTTAAAAACGTATGTTCAAACTAGGACGGCACTTCGTTTTGTATGGTATTATTTATACTTACTTAAGTTCATGTTGTTCACGTTGTTCAATTTGATAGTGTTGTTCGTGTTGTTCTACTTGTTCATGTAGTCCAAGTTGTACGTGTTGTTCATGTTTTCCAAGTTGCTCTAGTTGTTCATTTTGTCCCAGTTCAAGTTTTTACGATCAAACATCTTGTGACAGGAACAGATTATATAATTTTTTGTTGTTTTAAAAACGTCAGTGCCAGTATCGCTATCGCGGGTCTGCATACTAGCCCCGCAAATAAATAATTACCTTGGATAACCTTCATTTGTGCAGAGTCCCTCGACAAAACCCGAAGTCGTTTAGCATTAAAAGGGTACAAAGTCGGATAGCAGCGAAAAGGGCGCGAAACTAATAGCCAATCGTGGCAAGGGATTGAAGGTTTGCACATCCTGATTGGTCAATATAATCCCACCAAAACCATTTCATGTAAAAGGTAGCCAAGATACACGACCCTTCTACTCTTAAACAGTTATGAGATCTCAGTTTAAGCCAAGTCTTGAGTAAGTGTTCATCTCGGTCTAATAAAGATAGGACTTGGCCGACATGGTCATTCCGTGTAGAGTCAATCTAAATGACAAAATACCGTGCCCCCAAGACGTCTAGCATGATTTCTCTACTTGCGCGCGACTCGGCTTTTTACCATACTACAAGTAGCGGCAAGCGCGGCTTTCGCTCTCCCAAAAGCGCGGGAACCGGTTATTTTCTACGCAGCGAAGGCGCGTCGCGCGCGTGTAGAGAAACCATACTAGACGTGCAGATTTCGCGCGCTATTAAAATGTGTCTACCGGAGAAGTTATAAATCTGGTACTACTGTACCAACTTTGTTAATTCATCGAACGACGTAATATGCGATAAGACAAGACGTAATCTTTTTGACCGGGCAGCCATATGGATAAGATTAATGTTATCTAATATTTTATTATAGAGTAGGTCAAGATTTCTGAAAAACTAAATTTCGGTACATTTGCCGATGTTTTATTTACATTTTTAACCCCCGACGCAAAAAGAGGGGTGTCATAAGTTTGACGCCTGCCGATGTCGGTTTGTCATCGTAGCTCCCAAACGGGTGGACCGATTTCGATGTGTTTTTGCGAGAGCGTTCTTAGCTTTGTTTCATGAAAATCGGTTCAGTAGTTTTCATATAACTTTAAAAGTATGAAATAACATTAGATTACAAATTAAAAATCCCCCAACGCCAACGTCACCTTATTATTTTTGATGTAAGCAAATGTATGTTTTACTTCTTAACTCTCTTTAAGATATTTTAGGTCAATTAATGTGTCCCCGACACAAGATATTGTAAAAAAATCAATAGTCATTTCATAACGGTTCCCTACGCATTAATTGACCTAAACTATCATACGATACCCGATAAACCGATACACGATAAAGTATAAAAATAATACTTATTTTAACCTTTTCTGCCCCCAAAATAGACATAAGGTAAACTTTTTATGTAAAGATGTAGTATCGATTAATCGACGGGTCATTCGTAACGGGCGCGCGAGGTTGAAACCCTTCAACCTACTTGAGGTAAGTTATCACACTATATCAGACAAAATAAACAGCCAGTTATAGAGCATAAAACAGTTTCATTGTGAGCAGCAAAAGGATGACAAACAGAAACAAATCATAATCAATCTCGACCAGCGTCACACATAATTTGCCCCGATACTTCCAGTACGAACTGACCACAATCACCGTGTCCCTGTGCTAATTGCAAACACGACCATAAAAAAATCATTACTAGCGTTATCGTAACTTAATGTTGCAAATGAGAAAGTACTTTGATTGAAGTTGATTAATTCTGATGTACCTTGTTGCTAGGTATCTTAGTACAGCCTTTGTTGCGCCTTTAGAAAGCACTAGAGATAACCCACGACTTCATTATAAATTATATACCAGATTTTAAGTCAAATCATAAGCTACGAAACAAAAAAGTTTCATCAAAATCGGTTAGGTAGTTTTTGTGTGATGCTGTTTCAAACATACAAACAGACAGACAAAAAAGAGAACAAAACATTTTCCTCGATGTCACCTCGTTTGAAAATCTATTTAAATAGCAACATTGTGTGCTATGACATCAACAGAACAATAATTATAATATGGATTATGGATTTAAACATTCAAAATACGATTAAAACAATCAACATGAAAATTTCCAAGATTGTGGGTAATAGTGGGGCAACAGTGGCAGTATAACTGAAGTATAGTGGAGTGGCATAACAGTTTCCAATTCAATGATCGTAATTTGTAGTTTTTGCACCATGATAAGGGCCGGGTGTTCGAGATGAGATTAAATTGACGTGATTAAGTCATTGTATTGACTGCCAATAGCCATAAATTTATTGATCAACATTCTGGGGATGAAGAGAATTTGTTTTGTACTCTCTAGATTATTAGGCTTAAGACCTATTATAGTACTGAAACTAGTGAAACTAGCACTACACATTTCTTTCTATTTGTAAAATTATTATTATTTTACATATTTTACGTGTTAAAATAAACCATTAAGGAGAAGCAGTGGAAAAAAATTCTGAAAGCACCTAATTTTATATGAATGTAACTAATAGAACTAGTGAAAAAGAAATAAACGACGATTTTCATAACAACATTTATGCGATGTTCTAAAATTAGTTTTAGAACAAATTAGTAAGTAAATTTTATGACTACGCTGGAGGCTTACATTTTAATCACCTACAGCCGTTTGCTAACCTAAATCAATAAAGTGTACCTAATTACTGGAAATGGGATCAGACGCAAAATTCCGTAGCTTTCTCGGATTTCCCGGCCATCTGGCAACCCTATTTGCAACTAAAGTTAACCTCTCTAAAGGCTTTGTGTAACAAGCGCGTGCGCAGAGCGAGAGAGAAGGGGCGCAGGCAGATTCTGCGAACACAGAGTTATGGGCCCACAAAACGTCAGGCGAATCATCAATGTTTAAATCGTAATATATTGAAGAATTTCGCAATTATCATATTTCATACTTATTTACGACGTCTAGGCTTCCAACTGACATCTATCCAATGCGGTCCTGGGAGGTCATAAAGCGAATAAACCGCACTGTAATAAACTTACGTTTTATTTCTTGTATAATTATGTAAGCTATTTGTTTTCGATTTTTTGGCATCGTACGTACGTGAGGGGGGGCGTTTACGACCGTCTGGGGGCGATACCGCACGCGGCACTTCGACTCGCGGGTGACGGGTTACCTCGAGCAACTTACGTGCTTTTGTTATTGACGTTAACTTAAACGCGACTTTTGACGTAACTACACTGTGGACTTACGACTGCAGGGAATATGGATGACGTTTACTGCTTTACCGAGTGGCGGCAATGAATTTAACGGATGGAAACATGAAAACGACTACAAACGAACTCCGACTGTGTTAAAATGAGAACTTTTTATTGTAGATAAGTCTCATTTATAGTTGAAGTTACTCGTAAATGGTCATAATGCAGAGCCATGTAATTACAGACGGAATAGGCCATTGTTGTGGGGAGAGAAACAAATAAAACATCACAAACGATGGCTTCGTTAAGTCCATGCGAATGTAGACAAGAAATTTTTCTCTTGAAACATGTAAAATATTTTAACAAAGCCTATGGAGCTGAGAGTTATAGTGGCGACAGATAAGTGACAATCTTGTTAATCTACCATGATTGCTTTGAGTTGAGCTGTTTCATATAAAATTTGAGAAATGAGAGATTATCAAGTAGAATCACGTAGAATTAAAATTATGATAGCGTTGCTTCCTAATGTTATAAATTTCAATAAATATTTAATGGCCTTGTTTTTAAAGGCTTTTGCATAATTGCGTATACTTTGTTACTATCTATAATTGTGGCCATCCAAGACTGGGCGTCACTTACAACGTTATTTTTTTAGTGACCATGTTTATTTCACATACAGTGGCGCCAAAAACGTCGTAAGAGACGCCCACCTTTTGCAGTTTTGACTCAGACAGTCACTTACATCACACCATAAAACTAAGCAGATATACATTGACATAAATACTATAGACTCCAAGTCTCATGCAAAATCTTAGCAAGTGTTTGTCCGAATCTGACACATAACCCAAACAAATAGAGTATGCATGCTGTTGGGTGGCACGAGTATTTTAGTTTTTGATTCATAAACTTAATCGTATTTGGTATTATTACTGTCAGCTAGTACAAAAAGAGCTACTTAGTACTTCTTTTGGTTCTGTTACGTATAAGATATCAATGCAGATATCCTAGGTAGTGCGACACTTGATAGAGATCTTTGCATTATACATATAGTTAGCTTTCTTTGTTTTTTACTCAAATATGTATGTGAATGAAAGTAACGAGCACTAGGAGCAACAAAAGAGTTGCAAACGGTGATGAAAAAGCTATTAGAACACGTAATACTTTGAAACTGATGATTATAATAAAATAATGTCTTCCATCTCGTGCAAGAATTACTGCAAATTTACATAAGGTTTAGGCTCAATCACAGATGGGTATAACATACAATATATTTTTTCTTTTTATCACGGTGTTTATGTTACCACAGACAACCAAGTTAGTTGTCTGTGATCTTACTGAAGAACGTAAGAAAAAAAATTACATTTCTTTTTGTGAATAAAACATCCGGGTTTCTATCAGATCTCCAAATTTCGAAATGGTAATAATAACCCTATTAACTTGAGTATCGCGAAAATGGAACACGAAGTTTTACGTCCATACGAACTTAAACCGGGCGTAAGGTAATCTTCACGTGCTTCGTGACTCATGATCTCAGTAAGGAATGTTTTCTCAGTTCACACTAAACTTGTAACTCGAGTATTTCATGTTTTTCACCATTTCGAACCAGTTAAAAGAAACCAATATTACTGATGTCTCTACATTCTTCGTTTTGAATCTGTCAAATCGAAAAGGATTTCTTCACAATTTCTTCAATAAATTGAATTTTTATTTACACAACTATTTTTTAATTAATGGAAACAATTTAAGAGTGTATTCAATTCAGACAATGAAACAAAAACGTTCCCTAAGGAACATAGATCGATATAAAGATAAATTTTTGGACCTCCCATAGAACAACGATCGCGATTGGCTGATCTGCTCCGCAATTTAAAAAAAAAAACATTTTTTGACCCTCTTTCCGTAATCTACACCCCTATTTTTAGTTGCGAAAAAGTGTTAAGGGTGTTGTCAGACATTAAAACTAAACAACTTTCTCTACGGAACGTGGGTCAAAAAATTAATTTTTTGACCTTTCATACAAAAGTATGGATCAGATCAGCCGATCGCAATCGTTGTTCTATGGAAAGTCCAAAAATTTTTCTCTTTTTTCGTCCTATGTTCCTTAGGGAAAGTTGTTGTTTCAATGTATGAATTGAATACACTCTTAAATTGTTTCTATTAATTAAAAAATAGTGGTGAATTTCAAAATTCCATTTATTGAAGAAATTGTGAAGAAATCCTTTTCGATTTGACAGATTCAATACGAAGAATGTAGAGACATTTTAATCTAATCACACCATATTGATACTTGATCATTGTTCGTGTATGCCAATAAAATATGAGTAACAATGTCAGCTATGGGCTGATTGACGGTCAATTAGTTCCATTCTGGCTACATATAGGTAGTTTATTGCACTTTGCACAACCCTAATGTTGAAGAATTCCACGCATCATGGCTTCGCAATACTTTATACAGGGGACCCTTAATATAATAACAGTTTTTTAAGTGAACGATAAGACCATCAAACTGAACGACTTTCTCAATAGGACCAAAGTTGAAATAGCCAAAAAAAATCTGCTATTCTATACAAAACTCGTATTTGGGTTCCTACCTATTCTGGTTTGTAGTTTTGTATTGAAAAGCAGAATTTTTTGCCATTTCGACGTCAGTCCCACGGTAAAATTTCTTCAGTTTAGTGTAATGAAACACCCCCTCTAAAGTATGTAACACGTTTTAATTTTGCACCCTGGATATTTATTAAAATAAGGATTTGTTTTCACATAAACGTTAGTCTACTCTATAGGGTGTTAGGGTAAACAGTTCCATTACTGTAAGGGGTAATTATTTTACCATGATACTGTGTACAATGATTACTCCTTACTTTCCCTAAGAAAATTATAGGAAATTCGCAATTTTTTTTTAGATATTTCATACAAACGCTCGATGTACTGATTGCACTTAGTATGGAGTTTACCCTAACAACCTGTATACTTACCTAACGCTAAAGCGTCAACGGATTTATAGAAATATAGGAAAACATATAAAATACAAAATAGTGTAGATCAATTTTACAGATCAAAGGCGTTTTACACCGACATTCGCATAACATGACAAGGTATAACTTTTACAAATCAGGGTATGTCTGTCTAACTCACAGACATTTTTAATTAGCAGTCTATAGGCATAACTATAAGGTCTAGAGCGGCGGAGTGGCCGAAACCCTTTTAGCCGGATGGTATTATCCTGACAGTCGTAAAGTCCGTTTATGGCCTATAAAACCAAGTGGGGATACATCCAGCCTGTGTGCATTTCGCATACTTGTTGCACTTTTATAACCAATATATTTCGATTTGATTTGTAACTTCTGGACGGTACGAAATTACTTTTTAGTCTGTTTGGTTTTAATGTGCGTAGGCGAATATGTTTTAGGGTTTTATTATGACTAGGACTGCGGTCTTATTAGTGGAATAATATGCGAGATCTATAAAGTTAAGCCGTATTGTAAATACTCGTTTATAGCGCGCGTAAAAAAATAGATAACGGAATAGATACTTATTTGTTCTCTTGTTATTTTTCTGCATTTGACGCACCGTGTTCAGATATTCGCAAAAACCATTTTAGATTTTGATAAGATTTGAAAGCATGTTTTGTATTTTTTTTTTGTCGCTAGTTGACTAGTAATCTAAGGGTTGTAAACCGCGTTATACAGAGTGTAAAACAACTTTCACTATGGAACCCATTAAAGGCCAAAAACAATTTTTGTTCCATAGAAAACTTCAATGGCGACTAGGCCCAAATGTATGGAACATTAGATTTTTTTAAATATGTAAAAAGTTGGCTACTCGACTCGACTTAAATGTAAGAAACAGCTAGTTTCTATGTTGGTCCCACAGTGAAGTTTGTTCAATTTTGATGGTCTTAAGCACCCCTAAAAAAACCACCCTATATCTTCGATCAAAGTAAAATTAATGGATATGCCCAGATCGCGTTTGGTTGAAGCACACGACTAGTGCACTTGGTCCATACAAACTAGCACACTTGTCTGCCATCTCGGTACATATTTGAAGTTTACCTGTCATTTGTTTTGACTTTTTTTCTGGTTTGAAATGTTCGTGTAAGGGCTGGTCTATCACTTAATTTTACTTTGATCTAAGCCCTATACACCAGTATATTATACTACGCACGGTAACAATTTATTGCTAAACTTATCTTGAAATTATAATTTCTAGTGCCAAATATTAGAGCGTTTACTAAGAAATTGCATCCAAATTTATGTGAAGTGACTGGAACAGACACACGATTCATAATAAATCTCACTTTCGAATATAAATCATGGTTATTTATATCCTCCTGTAGGTATGTACTTACCTACGTAATCTTATCGAAAACAAAGCGTTAAGTCGATGTCTTAGATAAAACCAAAAAGAGGGATCTACGGTATGTTTGTTAAGAGAAGTTTATTCCTAAAGTAAATGATTTTTTTAGACAATATCCTGAAACCAATATCAGTGATTTACATTTATCAGATTTCCGTTAAAATATAAAGTTTCAATTTGTATGGAAAACTTTGAGCCACGATAACTTTGAAACCGGACAAATATAAAACGCAGATTTCTAAATAGTGTCTAAAAATTACATTAACTTTAATTAACTAATATCCAAAATATAATCAAACTTCGTTTGTATGAAGCGCGCCAAAACAGTAATATCCCCTTAGTTGCTTAACATGTGCTCGGGTGCCAATCAAATGCAATAAGTAGATCGAGGTTAGGTTAGTTCGAATTTTAGAATTATGTAGGTTTGTAGGTAGTAAGAGAGTTTAATAGGTAGAAAGATGATTTGCTTGCTTCACTGTAATGCGACAAAACAATGTACCTAATTTCACTAGTCTCATTTTAGCAGGCACATGTTCATTGAGTCTCATCTTCCTTTTGTTTCTAATCTAAGACAGTATGTAATTTTAAGTTAACATAATTTAACCCGAATCCCTGTTGTGCAAATTACAGTTGCATTTATCTGTATAAGACAGTTAAATTAGGTCGGAAGCAGGGCAAATAAAATAAAAGCTCAAACATAATTGTTAACAAAACAGCAAGGTGGTGACTCAAATGTTTTTTTTTTAATTTCTTATTTTACGACCATTCCGAAGTCGTTCGAAAAATTAACGTTTTTAATTACGCGGTTTTACTTCATTGGCCAGTAACGATGTAATTTTGTACAATTTCATTATTAAAAAGATAACGAAAAAACAATAAAATCCTGGAAGAAACATAAAAGTTGCCAGCTGATTTAATTTCCGATTTCGTTTTTTTTTTCGCGAACAAAGAAACACGGTTTTACGACCATTGGTTTTGTTTGTTTATTTGATTGATTGTCTGTATGCAACCTTTTTACGGGTAAGTATAGGTCGAAATAAAATTTTAGAGTAAGCAACACTGGGGTAAATGGATTGGGCCCTTTACACTCTGCGACTTTTTGCAGCGCTACTGAATCGATTCAGTCGCGATACAGCATCGATTAAAACCGCGATACAGCAATCTGCATCGGTCCAAACGTGCGTGTGCATCGCTACAATCACGCGTTAGTATCGATACAAACGCCTAGTGTAGAAATGCATTCACGTGATTGACAAACGCGTTTTTTAGCCGCAAAAAGTTTCAGCTTGTAAATGGCCTACTTTGACCAGACAGATGACAGTTTGACACTACCATGTAAAAATCTATATTTTAGGTTTTGGTTAGTTTTGGTTCCGGATACATTTTACTTTGCTTTCTTTTAGTATATAGGTATGGTTACGCATCTAATTTGATTAGCGTTCGTGCGTTTAGGGCCAAGAAATAAAGATATAATTTATTATGTGATCTACACAATTAACTTAAACGTGTTCACGGAATCCTATGACAATTTAGAAAATAACTTTAAAATAAAATAAATTCTATACAATTATAACATGAAATAATTTCCAAAAATGACTAATTATTATTATTTTGTGACTATCTGAATGACAGTGTCGTGAAAAATAGCACAGAAAGAAATCTAGATGGCGGCTGGCCATTTAATATGCGACTAAAATGTTCAGACCACTTTATCGACAATGAGAACCCTTGCGGTAGCATTTCCCCTCTGCCACGGTATAAGCACAATTGATCTTGTGCATTTACATTCAATTTTACACCTTATCACTAAACGAGACAGCCTATAATTGCGAAATAATAACTTCGAACTTAGAACGTTTGGGATTCACACGAGACTACTTTTCATGATTTTTAACATTCAAAATTAGAATCTAAAGTTATGGGGAATAAAATCCAAAGTTGCGGATTTCATGTTACCTCGCCCCCCGCAAAAAGTGGCAGAAATGTTTGTTAGTAGTATAGTCAAAGCAATGAGACGAATAAAAGAACACACTTTTACTTGGTGTGCATCTAACCTAAAGAAACATTTTGCATATTGATGCATTGTTTACTTGGCTCTCCGAGAAAATATTCCTCAGTTATTCTTACTTGACGAGTAACACCAGTGGAATTGTATTATTAATTTGTTGTGGGTTTGAATAACTTTATTTTTTTGTTTGATTATATTTTATCGTTCCGAAACATTCAGGGGTGATTTAGACCGTCAAACTGAACAACTTTTACTATGGGCGCAAAATCAGCTGTTCCAAACTAATCAGCAATGCCTACTCGACTCAAATGAGACAAGAGATTATTTTAGTAATTAAGGTTTTGCTTCCATGGTAAAAGTTGTTCAGTTTGATGGTCTGAACCACCCCTGAATGTTTCGGAACGATAAAAAAAGCTTACAGTAAGTATATGTATAAGCCACAAGCTTTTAAAAACAGCAAGAAAACATCAGTGATTTTTCAAAACAGTCTGATTTCACCTGGGAATAAATAAGTAAAAAACCGGCCAAGGGCGTGTCGGGACACGCGCAGGGTAGGGTTCCGTAGTTGCCCGTCACAATATACGGACTTAGAAGGGGGCTTTTTGTTTTATACTACGGTTTAACGGCCAATAAAGTCTAAAAATTACATCTTACAAGTTGGTCAACTATTACTCGTTAACTTGTAGCTTACTTAGCGGTGACAGATTTCCTTTTTAAATGCATGATATACACTACTGCCGTGAATTTATTCACGTATCTAGAAACAACCGTTTAGCTGGCGGGGAGGGGGGGGGGGGGGCATAATTAAAATTGAATTAAAACGGAAATGTTTACTTAGGTACCTATACCTATCTTTATTCTAGAGTTTAAATTTTAAATTCCAAAAGTTTGTCGAACGCTGTTTTTGGATAATTTTATTGTTAGAATAAAGAGCGACCTTGCCCGCCAGATCCACTGCCATGGATGCACTACTGCCCGAAATACGAGGGCACGTAAAAGTAAACCCCTTGCAATAGGGTTGCCAACCTTGACATTCTAACTAAAAATTTAAAAATCTAGTGTTTACTTGCAAGGTTTATAGCTATAGTTGATAAGCCTTCTCACAACACAAGATCCGTGCTACAGGTGTATTTTTAGCATACCTACTCGTATTTAGGGTTTTAGGAACACATATTTGTAGTACCTACTTAAATGTGCTTATTCCGTTTTCTATACAAATACTGAAATCTGAATTTAAGAGGATATAATTCGGAGCGCGCTCCATACAAACGTACTATGGTGATATTTTCAATACTAACCAATTAAACTCAATTAAATTTTTCAGAATCAATCTAAAAACAAATTTCTATGCTTGTATAGAGTCAGATTTTCGATAAAATGTATAGTTTTAAAGTTACAGTGCCTCAAAGATTTCCATACAAATCTTAAATTAATTCTAGCACTGAAACTGTATATTTTAACGAAAATCTGACTCCATACAAGCATAGATATTTGTTTCAAGATTGTTTCAGCAAAATTTCATTGACTTTAATTGGTTAGTATTGAAAATATCACCACAGTACGTTTGTATGGACCGCGCTCCGAATTATATCCCCTTAAGATAGGTTTATTAAAATATGATGCACGGCATCACCTCACAGCATTAGCACGTTCGATCCCATTACTGGGATTGGGCGATGTCCTTAAGTAATACATAGGTTAGTTCTAATTAATTCAAGTCTAACAGTTAGCAATCTGAACTTCCACGATTTTCAAAGTTCGTGGCAACCCTGCACGATCCACCCGAAATAGGGAAGGTTTAATGACGAGTGGAGAAGTCGTAAACATCAAACGCTCTCACAAGTCAGGGTTGTCGACGTAACATTATGACATTTTGTAATTTATTCTAAAGATATAACGTTTTACGTGCCATTTTCGCAGAGGAGAAATAAGATTTTCAGTGTGCAATCTCTTTGAGAAATTTCATCACCTAAGCTGATTCAATTTTTGAAGCATTTTCTCTAGTGACATGAATAATAACTTTAAATAACACATGAATTTGATAAGTAATGATTTTTCAATGAAATTGGGTGATAACAACATCAAACTGAACAACTTTTACAACCGTCAGGAACCTGTATTTACAAATCAATTTCCCTACAATCATTAAAATAATAATTTTACTTCACAAAGCCATACCAGTGCACTGTCATGTTACTCACGTTTGACAGCTGCGATAAGTACTACGGCGCCGCGTACCGCGCACGATACAACCTGTCACGCATAGACCGATAGCGCTAGGTTTTGAGGTTTCAAAAACTCTAAAGTTTTTTGTTTTTTGCATATAGGTTCCGGACCATTTGCAAAACCTAATACATAAGTTTGTGTCATTTTAGGTACTTGCATAGGTAGAAATTTAGGTATTTGTATTTTCGATCAGTATTGGACGAAAAGAAAATCATAGATGAAAATTTTACTTTCAGGATAATAACGAAGTAGTAACTGATGTACATAGGCATTTTGTGTCACCTCTGTCCACGGAAATCCAAATATTTAACCAGTACCTAACATGTCGCCCAACTAGCTCAAAAAAATATTACAATAGGTTAAATAGGTGTTACGCGTTTTAGAGTACTGATATCTGTTGTTTAAAATATTTTGTGTCGAATTCATCCACGAAGTTTACAGATATTTTATTTTTTTATCTCAACACCCTGTAAAATCTACAAAAGAAAATGCAAGTTCTTCGAGTTTACGTGTTTTGATTATTATAGTGTAACAAAACACTATTCATAATTTGTGCTGTTTTTATCCACGAAATCTTATTATTTGAACAAAATACCAGACTTCTTCGCACGAAGGGCGAACGCGGGGGGAGCGCGGGCGCGGGCGGCGGGCGCCGGCCGGCGAGACGAGCGGCGCGGGAGAGGGTATTTGTTTACATTATTCGTATTCAGTGCAAGTTGCGACAAACAAGTGCGTTCGTTTTTCGACTCACGTTCCTTAGGGTTGTTTAGTTTATTTTTTTCTCGTACACATAATTCATTAACAATTAACATTGTAGGTATTCGAAATTAAATAATTGTACATACATTGTCTGAATACATCCTTAAAAGAAAAGTCCCTCGTTCAGTGCCACCCAGTATACAGGGTGTTTAATAAGTAACAATTTAGAACTTCGACCGTCAAACTGAACAACTTTCACTATGGGACCAACATCGAAATCGCGAAAAAAAATTTGATATCCTATACATATTTTAGCTCTAAGTAGTCGATTTGTAAAGTATGGAACATCAATTTTTTTTTCGCAATTTCGATATTGGTCTAATAGTGAAAGTTGTTCAGTTTGATGGTCTACACCACCCCCTTAAATGTTTATTTGTATTTTTGTAACACCTTGTTGACCTTGTATATGCGAAAATTTTTATGTTAGATTTTTGTTACTCAATCACGCTTTAACGGCTGAATGGAATAAATAAATATTTCATTAACTTAACATACTTATAGGATAATTTTTACTGCGGGAAAAAGTCTTATTCCCACGGGTAAAACCAAAAACTACGCAGGCATACCACTAGTGAATTTATAATCTGCAAACCGTTTTCTCTCGCTACACCACTTTGTACACTCACCTATGTAATCAACCAATATACATATTAATCTATGCTATAATCTGACTTCTAGATTGTTTCTGCAAATTTTTCATTTACTGATTGGTTAGTATTGAAAATATCACCAGACTTCGTTTGTATGCAGCGCGCATTTACGCATTCGGAATAAACTTCTCTTAAGTATTTTTCTCACTCAAATATGTATAGCAGTTTTTTTGGACTTCATAGACCAAGAGCTAGCTGTTATTACCTTTAAGTCGTCGGTCACGTAATTCTTCAAATAATTATATTTATTTGCCATAATGGAATCTGGTTATAAACGTATTTATGAACCGTTGTCAGTATTTTTACCGAGTTGAAGGATTCTATTGCTTCGGAACATCTTGCCTGGTATGAGAGTTTGTAAACTCTGTGGCCCTTAATTGTATGGGTCGTCAGTATGGTGAGCCAGGCTGGAGGGCAGGGTAGGGAAGGCGAGTGGTCGCAGAGAGTTTCTTCTTCCAAGTTGTTTCTTTCTTGAGTGCTGGATCCGGAATGAATCTACGCCGATTTGGCGCCATTTTATATTATTTTCAAGCGACCACCCATCCTTACCCCGCACTCTTGCCCTGAATACAAATCTCTTTATTTCTCATACAATCTTAATTTCTACGCTTACAAACCAATATAATTATATAGTTAAGATACTTATTTTCTTATTCTAAAAATAGCATGTGCATCATCCGCCGGTGCATAACAGAGTGCAGAACGAAAAGGAAAGGTACAATATTTATATTACCCCGGCCCCCGCTTCCTCATAACACAGGTTCCGGACGCCGGGGCCCCCCTCGCTCGCCTGTATGCGCTGACAGAGATGGAGCGTTCTGTCTCTTTCTAACACTTATTTCTAATAGCATTCTACCCCTTCTAATGAGGTAGTGAAGGTTATTGGCGTAATTTCTAATTGGAATTTATAAGTTCGAACTCGATTCTAATTGTTTTATTTACTTGTGCTATGCTTTAATTTTAATAGGGAAGTGTACCTAATCTAATCTGGGGTAGAAGTCACAAGAGAAATCAAATAAGAATCCTATTAGAACTATTTACATAACTTATGTGCTAAGCCCTAATTCTAATAAGACAAATTTATTTATTGAAATGAACACTTAACCTAAACTTATCCTACTAGTATAAAAGGGTATGTAAAACGAAATAAACGAAGTAATGTAAAAAACTATGTACAAAGGTAGTCAATTCAGGTTCTGTCGTGCACATTTCTCCCGCCGTCGCAGCTCTGCGATCCAACCTGTAGCACGACGATCCTCTTGGTCGGTCTCCGGAGGACATGCCCCTTGCTGGTTACGACGTCCACGATCCTCACCTCGCCGTCTCGCCCTGGGTAGACCGCGACGATCCTTCCTGTCGGCCATGTGTTGCGGGGCAGGGTGGGGTCGCAGACGAGTACCAGGTCGCCGATAGCGTGCGCTGGTCGTGTGAGGCTCCCGCCGGTTTTGGAGTAGAGGCTGGTACTCTTTGACCTAGCTGCTCCAGAAGACGTCCGCCAGGCGTTGAGCGCGCTGCGCTTGCGCGCGGTAAGGTCGTTTGGGTCCCAACAGGATGTGGTTGGGTGTAAGCGCCTCCGGTTCTTCTGGAGTCACCGCCACGTGTGTGAGTGGGTGGGAGTTGACGGTGTTCTCCGACTCGACGAGCAGGGCGAGCAGTGTCTCGTCGCTAGAGTACTGCTCGTGGAGTTTGACGCGCAGTGCCTCCTTCACAGTGCGTACCATGCGCTCCCACACGCTGTCCATGAAGGGGGAGGCCGGGGGTACGTAGCGGCAGGTGATGCGCCGCGCCGTCGCCTCCTCGCTGACCGCCGCCAGCGCGGCCTTGGCGAGCTCCTTCTCCGCAGCCTTGAAGCACGTCGCGTTGTCACTCCATAGCTCCTTAGGCACTCCTCTTCGTGCCACGAACCTCCTCAGGTCGCCGGTTGCCGGAGAAGTAGGCTTCGCTCTTCGTATCTTGCATAGTTGATAGTGTTTGATGACGTTCACGCACCGTGGGTCGTATCTTCAGTACCCATAGTCGCTGCTGTAGCTCATTCACGACGGTTTCGATACCGCCATGTAGTCGCTCGTGTACGTGTTGTATGTACAGCCGCGTGAAGTAGTGTTTCCCGTCGAGTACGGTCGGGCTCGCAGTGTCTTCAACGATGTCAGGTGCTACGTGGATTCTTCCTTTGAGCCATCTTCGCCGACGACCACTGATAGCGCCGACAGCTTGTCTCCTGGCTGAGGCGCCGCGCCGCTCCTTACTCGACGTAAATCTTCGGAAAGACAATCTTCTTGTACAGGTTTCCACCATAGTTTCTCAGCGCGAATGAGTTAGTGCGCTTCGATACCGATGGTGTTGCTATCTCATTTCTTCACGTACGGTGTCTCGCTCTTGCGTGTTTTCTTATTAATCTTTCAATCAGAGTCGTTTTTATTATTTTCTTTCGTTCGTTTGCGCTTCGTAGCCAATACTGTTTCATTTTTCTTCTTTCGACATAAATTGACAAACTGTAGCATGCGCACCGTAGCTCGTAGCAAAAGTGGGAACGACGAAAATCGCTCGATTCGAGGTAGGTGAGCGTGGTCAGGTCGCTGGTGGGTGACGTGACAAGTCCCCTCTCTTCTCCTGTCTTCGGTGCTTCTGTCTTCGTCTCTTGTGGCCGTTCTCGTTCGTGGTTTCGTAGGAAGCTCGGCCCGTTGTACCATCGGACCTCGCTCCCGCCGATAGAGACCGTGGCGCCGCCCGAGTTGGCGGAAAACTGCTGTACTACTGAATTTGTATTGGACACCCATCCGCATAGCTCGAAGCCGGCTTGCCGATGAATGTAGTCGACTGATTTCGATACTTCTTTGGCTTCTTTTTCGGTCGGAAAACTTGTTATGTAGTCGTCCATGTAGTGGTTCTTTTCAATGACTCGTGCGGCTGCAGGATACTTTTCTTTGAAGTCTGAATCATTTCTATTCTTCACGTATAGCGCGGTGCATGGTGATGACATCGGGCCGAAGATCACCGAAGTCATGCGGTACTCTCGCGGTCGCTGGTTCCCTCTCTCGTCGCCCCGCTATAGAAATCGTAGTGCCTCTCTGTCGTCCTCTTGAACTCATATTTGCATAAACATTAATTCCTTTATGTCAGCTGACACGGCGTGTTGGTGTTGACGAAATCGCATTACAACTCCCGGCAGAGATTGCACCAAGTCAGGACCGCAGAGTAGCATATCGTTCAGGCTGCGTCCGGCTGTCTTCGCTGTGGCCTTGTGTAATACTCTTATCTTCGGTTTCGCGGGGTTAATGACCGCGAAGTGGGGTAGGTACCATGTTTTATTTGGCACCGTCGGTGTGGTAGCTTCGTCTGCGTAGCCCAAAGTGAAGAGGGTTTGCATTCTTTCTTCATATTTCTTTTTCAGGTCTTCATCTCGGTCTAGTTTCTTCTCTAGTTTGTGCAGCCATTTGAGTGAGTTTTTGTAGTTGTTCGGAATCTTCATGTCGTCTTCTTTCCATATAAGTATTGTTTTGAAGCGTCTGTCAGGCAGGCGGTGACTGGTTTCATTCAATATCTTCAATGCGCGCTGCTCAGGGTCACCATTCTGTACTCGTTTTTCTATCCCGATTGATTCAAACTCGAAATAATTCTTCATCATCTTCTTTCGTGTATAGTTATTGAAATTATATATTTTCATTAATAACGCCAAATAACATTATACAGGGTGTAAGGAAAAGTATCATTTTACTATGGGAGCAAACCGTTATGGGAGTTACAACTCTTTGTGTTCTACCTATCTATCTCAAGAACGGTTAACTATATTAAATATTATAAATGACCAAATTTGAAGAAAATTTAAAGTTCTACAATTTTTTTTAAAACTTCAAAGGTCATTTAGAGCATAGAAAAGAAGATATTTCCTAAAGACCTGTTTTTTGACATTTTACCTTGAATCTTTTGACCTGCATAAACGAGATTTTATGTGACATTTGACCTAACGTATAGGATGTCATAACGATGATTTAAAGAAGTTTTTAGCTTATTATCTCTCATTCCGAGGTTGACCCTTTTTTTCACCTAATTTTCCTGGGGTACTCGGAGAAACAGTGATAATGAAAAACAAAACGGAACAAAACATTAAATTTGAAACGTAGGCAGGAACATACCAGAAGTATGAGAGAAAATAAAAGGTAATAAGTTGTAAATAATTTTCCAGCACTCTGTAACCTAAACCTGCATATACGTTTAAGACGCTGTGCAATAATGAACTACTTAAGTCACACTTATCGTAATGTACTAATGTAAATAAATGTTGATTTTAGGTCGTAAGATAAATATTATTAGTGATTTTGTAAATAAATGTTGATAAAATTCATTCATACCTGTTATAATATCCTGCATCATCCTCATCCTTCAATGCTATGCCATGCATCTGAGGGATGCGAGGTATTTTAGAATTACCTATGGATTTTCAAAATAGGTTTATGAGTGTTATACAACTTCTCAACCTGAAAGTTCTTGTGGTATCGAGAATAACTGAGATTATTGCAGTATTACGAAACTTATTTTTTCACGTTCTTCTTACATTTTTGTTGACGGCGTAAAATAACTTCCAGGTTTCATCTAGATAGTCGGTATGTTTTGACCATAGAATGTTTTGACTTGTATTATATCAATTACAAGTACAAAATAAGAAGTTGAATTGATTTGATTACGGGACCTAATGACGTAAAGTTACCAACAGGTAGCTCTCGTACTATAAAGTAAAACAAAATCCTGTAATGATCGTTTTTTTCCTTCTAGATAGGTACAGTGATTTTAGGTATGATATTAATGAGTTTTAAGTTTTTTAAGTGAAATCAATTAAAGAGTATCGTTAGTTAGGTATTGTTTCTATCTATAAATTGGTTGTCCGTAATTGATCCTGTAATAAATTAATAATTGATCAAGGAGGATAAATAGAACGATACTTAATTATGATATATTGTGTTTTTTCATACGACAAAAGGTACTAATAATATCTTAACAGCGAAGCGTCTTCTATGCATTTTGAGTGATTTGATTTTCGCGGGCTAGTGCGCGACGATGTTCGGTAGCGGGGCGCGGGGCGCTTGCTGCGACTAAGCCACGCCCATTTCGCTTCAATTATTTTTCGACATAGGCCCTTAACGAAAAAGCGGTAGGTAGTTATGCCGTTATATTAGTTCAGAAGCACGTTACACGGCTTTATCACGCCTTTTATCTCGTTCGTTCATGTGAAAATAGAAAGAGAGCGAAGGTGTGTTAACGCTATAATATCACGGTGCCATGCTACCCAATAAATCCGAAGCGAATCGAAGAACGCTAGAAATCGTAGGTACCGAACGAACGTGTGTGCCGTGCTGTGCGTGCGTATGCCCCCCGCCCACCGCGCTGCGCCGCGCCGCGCCGCCGCGCTTCGACCGCAACCATTGTTTTTGTATTTTTATATTCATATAAGTAAATATCGTGGATGAAAATGACACAAATTTACAATGTCGATTTTTCATGCATTTATGATATTGAATATAAAACTCGAATAATTGTAATATTTTTTTTAAGCGATTACAGCTTGGAAACACAAAATAATTAAAAATCTTAAAATTGCGTGCCCTAATTTGGCACAAATTTGATAAATAGGCATATGTAAGTGATCTGAGAAAGGAAATAGCTATTTCACTAATTTGAAATTTTTTTTTGCTCTGTTTTTACATGATGACCCTATGTCAGTTTGCACTGGACGAAGATGACACAAACTGTGTTTTCACACTCCGCAGGTTACCCTAGATATGATACCATAATTATTTTAAACTTTAAATAAATTTTGCCAGTTTGGATTTGAATAAAAAGAATCAACCACAAATCATCAAATTACTGAAAATGCAAGTAACAGAAGTGACACAAAACTCGATAATAAGCTTCATATGTACAACTGTATCCACAGGCAAGAAATAAGCAACTTTAGAATTATTGAAACTTATGACATCAAAATAGGCCAGCGCTATCGGACTAGCATTGACATAATGCGCATTTAGTTTGTCGTTCCTGAAGCGCGCAGTTCGAAATTCGAAAATGCGCGCGAAATCGGGAGAGTGCGGTATCTGTTACAGGTGGCAACTGTTGAATAATCTGTGACCATACGCTGCTATACTAAAAAACACAATGTTAAAAGGATATAATTCGGAGCGCGCTCGATACAAACGTACTATGGTGATATTTTCAATACTAACCAATTCAACTCAATGAAATTTTTCAGAATCAATCTAATAACAAATTTCTATGCTTCTATAGAGTCAGATTTTCTTTAAAATGTATAGTTTTAAAGTTACAGTGCCTCAAAGATTTCCATACAAATCTTAAATTAATCCTAGCAATGAAACTGTATATTTTAACGAAAATCTGACTCTATACAAGCATAGATATTTGTTTCAAGATTGTTTTAGAAAAATTTAATTGACTTTCATTGGTTAGTATTGAAAATATCATCATAGTACGTTTGTATGGAGCGCGCTCCGAATTATATCCCCTTAACTAGCAACCCTATATAAATTCAACCTCGTGGCCTGAACTATAACTCTATAACCTAGACATATCTAGTTTTGCCAGAAAAGCAACTTTGTTTCCCGGCTATCCTTTCTAATGTAAAAACTTGCTTCTGATATTGTTATTCATCCAAATGAAGGAATAAAATTCAATGTGATTACCAAATTTGTAAATTGCTGAATTGCATTCGTTTTCAAACCATTTCAGAACATGGGGCCTTTAGGTTAGTACATACTCGTTTCATACAAAAAGACAAAGTCAAAGTTCTTTTATTGCATAACTACAGGTTTATAAAAGATCTTAATTGTATATTGTTACATTGTATCTCCATAGCTGACCAGTACACTTTTGTATGTTTACCTAGGTACCTATTGTACAAATCAAGATAATTTACTTTATCAATAAACTTAGGAATAATACAATAAATATAAAAAAAACGATTCATAAAATGTTTATTTCATGTCACATAGGAAGCGTAAACTTTTAAACTTTTTTTTTTTAAAAAGGATCTCATCATGGAAATCCCGAGAACTCAAATAATTTCAAAGGTTAGGTGCTTTGACTAATTATTATAAGGACTAGCCTTGCAGTAGCATTTCCCCTCTGCCACGGTATAAGCACAATTAATCTTGTGCATTTACATTCAATTTTACACCTTATCACAAACGAGACAGCCTATAATTGCGAAATAATAACTTCGAACTTAGAAAGTTTGGGGTTTACACGAGACTACTTTTCATGATTTTTAACATTCAAAATTAGAATCTAAAGTTATGGGGAATAAAATCCATAGTTGCGGATTTCATGTTACCTCGCCCCCCGCAAAAAGTGGCAGAAATGTTTGTTAGTAGAATTACACGCGTAATCAGTCCACATATAAATAGTCAAAGGTTAGGTGGAACTTCCTATATTTTATAATGTTTAACTTTAACTTTTTTTTGGATCATTTGGTATGTCACGTTTTTTTTTGTAAGTAGGTACATATTTGTTTTATAACTTTTAAGGATAGTAGACATAATTTTTAAGAAACTTAATTATTAAAACACATAGTTTTATCTGTGACTTCTACTTGCCATTTGCACATTGCAAGAAAATTTTCCAAACTGCACCAAGGATTAATAATAAGTTACTACGTAAACTGCAAAGAGAAAACCTTGCATACCTAATTTAAAAAATAAAACCGGTCAAGTGCGTGTCGGGCCACGCGCAGGGTAGGCTTCCGTAGTTGCCCGTCACAATATACGGACTTAGAAGGGGGCTTTTTGATTTATACTACGATTTAACGGCTAGTAAAGTCTAAAAAGTACATTTTACAGGTTGGTCGATTATTACTCGTTAACTAGTAAAGCTTACTTAGCGGTGATAGTTTTCCTTTTAAATTCATTATATACACTACTGCCGTGAATTTTTTCACGTATCCAGGAACAACCGTTTGGGCCGACACTTGACTCTAACAAAAATTTTCACTTTAAAGCTTAATATTTCGCAAACGGATCCTTAAATCGAAAAATGGTTTTCCCACACCCACGATATTTTTAAAAGACTTATACAACGATACCCCACACCAAGGGATAGATGAGAAAAAAAATGTCAACCCCACTTTTCGGGCCCAAAAAAAAATATTTTTCAAGATTTTATTCTACCACTTTGTCGGCTCGATAAATATGTAATACCCATGTCAAATTACAGCTTTCTAGTACAAAGCGTCTCTGAGCTAAGCCGCGGACAGACGGACAGACGGACGGATATGGCAAAACTATAAGGGTTCCTTGTTGACTACGGAACCCTAAAAATTAAAGAAACATCGGACAACAACAAAACAATTGTTGAGGACTATCACTTGGTGGTATAAATAAAATATAAGATCAATGACTGTAATTAAAATAAAGGCCAGGCTAACCTATTAATCTAACTCTACTGTAATAAAATGGCGTAAGCTCTCACCTTTAATATAGCTTTAATGACTAGGGGATGAAAGACTCAAGACACCAGGGGTACATAAACTTATATATTTAACTAGTACCTTCTACGCTATAGGCGTAAGTTTTTATTGCACCCCACACCCCCAGAAATCCTCCCTTGCGTACCGACCTATCGCGTAGCTTCACCCCTCGGGGAGCGAGAGAGATAGAAGTATAAACGCCATTATAAAAGTAAGGATAGATAATGGGCGTAAACTTTTTTTTTATTCCGGAAACGGAGACGTTCATAAAATGGTAACTATGTGAAGGTACGACACCATTGGTGCGTCGTTAATTTTCAATTCTTTGTTGTAGTTCCCTTTTTGTGTATGACAATCTATATCTAAACGGTGAAAAAATATTTTATCTAAACTATTATAAAACTGTAACAAAAGCGTGTCTGTACATTGAAGATATTTACAAGAAAAAGATTATGATATGGTTTTTAGGTGTCCCTGACTCCAAATCAACGTTTTTCAGAATTTCTGTTGTTTGTCTGTCTGTTTGTTTGTGCGAGTGTTACGCAAATGGTTCATTCAAATAAGATGTTTTTTAAATTACGAATGTTAAGATAATTCGGAGCGCGCTCCATACAAACGAAGTCTGGTGATATTTTCAATACTAACCAATTAAATTACTATAACTAAAATTTTTCAGAAACAATCTAGAAACTAATCTCAATGTTTTTATGAAATCAGTATTTCGTTAAAATGTATGTAATGGACGTTATGAGTGATTACGCCACAAACATTACAACCTAACATCAAAACATCCTCACAAACTTTGACATTTATAATATTAGTGACATGAGATGAGTTTTGTCTTTGTCCGGCCGAGATAACAATGGCTATGATGCCGTAACTTTGAAAACTACAAAATGCATTAAAATCTTGGATAAGTTATATGTCAAGATCGACAGTCGAAGCTAAGAAAGCGTCGACAATATTTTCAACCAGTACTGGCCTCTAAACCTTATCCATATAAACGCACACATAAGTGGGTACATAATTTGTATGACGCCTCACGCACTCAAACCTAAGAAAGTTGGCCCGTTTTGTTCTATATGGTAGAAGCGGGCTCATTCTAGACATACAAGGTGTAATAAATATTTAAGGGGTGATTTAGACCTTTTAACTTTCACTATGGGACCAAAATCGAAATCGCGAAAAAAAAATCGGATGTTCCATACTAAACTACAAATCGACTCGAGCTAAATGTATGGGACAGCAGATTTCTTTTTTCGCCATTTCGATGTTGGTCCCATAGTGAAAGTTGTTCAGTTTGATGGTCTAAACAACCCCCTTAAAAGTTTTAAATGTTTATTTTTACTTTAGTAACACCCAGTAGGTACACTAAGATTAAAACATAGAAATAATGATAATGATTTAATCGAAAAAAATAGGTATCGTTTATTTTTGGACGGTATTTTTAATTTAATCAATAAAAAGCGTGAATTTTACAAATGAAATGTCCAAATCAACAATTTGTATGAAATTTTCAACATGCAAAATGTTATCTTTACGATACAAAAAGGTTATCAAAACTTTAGCTTCGATACAGAACAAATAGTATTAATGCAGGCGCATTCAGATAGGAGACGTTTGTCGGCCTAGCAACAACATTATCTGTGTCAAGTTTTGCTATTAGGTCGATATCTGATTTAGAAATTCTGGCCAGGGAAGGAAAGGATAATTATCACGATAATTATCATGATAATCATCTTGATTTTTATACGTTGATAAACCAATAAGCTTGCGCTAGCAATGCACCTCCATAAGTATCCGATCACGATTCGCAGAAAAAGAAGCTCACAATTGCGAAATCATTTTTCTCGCTGTTTTCTGCTGTTTTTACCCGACTGCGCCAGAAGGAGGGTTATGTTTTTTGAGCGTATGTATGTATGTATGTAAGTATGTATGTATGTATGTTTGTATGTCTATTTCTTTGGCACGGCCTACAGCCCAAACGGCTTGATGGATTTTAGCGTATGAGGTGTCATTGGATTCGTAAAAATCGTGAGAGTGACATAGGGTATATTGTTTCAAGATGACGTCTATGAATTAAAAAGAGAGGGGGAATAAACAATTTTTTTTGCTAAAAATTACAATATTTCTCAATAATTTGTTATTCGTTGTGATACGAAACGAAAATGCCGAACGCATGGTCTGGATACGAGTGTATTAAAACAGAAACAGCAATTTTAGATCTTTTAGGGCCTGTTTCACCACTTCCGAATAAATTCTTGTTAGCTTATCGGATAGCTCATTTGACACTTCATACAAAATATGTCAAATGAGCTGTCGGATAAGTTAACAAGAACTTATCCAAAAGTGGTGAAACAGGCCCTTAGTTAAACATTTCACATAAAACTAAGAATCAGCTTGGATAATTATCATGATAATTATTCAAGTAAATATTTATCTTGATAATTTCGAACCCTGCTTATGGCGCATTCCTCGATTTTTATGAAGATAGTAGCGCTCGGGCGATCTGCATACAAACGAAGTAAGAGTCTTTTTTTTAAATATAAACCAATCAAAGTTGACAGCCCGATAGCTCAGTCGGTAGTGACCCTGTCTGCTGTGCCTGGGGTTGCGGGTTCGAATCCCGTAAGGGGCAATTATTTGTATGATGAATATCAATCGTTGTACCCGAGTCATGGATGTTTATATTTATACAACATGTTAATGAATTAACGCAAAAGTAGAAAGTAGTTTGTTTAGAATCAAGAGCAGAATCGAATTATCATGTTTTCAACATAGGTAATTTTTTTCAAAATATTCATTTGTTTGTAAAATTTTAAATTTACTGAACTCGTTCTCAACCCACCGCACAGGCACACTCACCCTACTTACTACCAAAACAAGATCCTTAAAATGTATCCATGAGCACGCTAGCGCTTTCATTAATTACTGGAATGATAACAAATCATTTTTGCCTGAAAACTTAAAATGTGGATAACTTTAAATTTTAACTATCAAAATAAATAAATTATTGTTACAATCTAATTGTTTTGTTATAAATCAGTTGGGGTGTATAAGGTTTTGCGCTTATTCATTAACACGTTGTATATGTATTCTAAATCGTTGCCAAGTCATCATAATACAAGTCCAGGCTCGATTCTGGTACTATAAATGTGACTAGGTAATTTGTGTGATAATGTCACTTGTTTGTTTGTAAGATATTTGTAAAGTGAATGAAATTTTTCAAACACGATCTAGATATTCAACTCAGTGCCTGTGGTTTGTCCAAATGTATATTTTATCGAATAATCATTAATTAATTATCTCCAAATCTGTAATGAAATTCGAAAAAATAAATAGCTACAAAGCTGTAGGCTATTGTATTGTGTTAGTTTTCGATTATATCGTTTACAAAATCTGTATCGTATTATGACTGTAGGTACTAGGAAATTTTTCTATTATATTTTGGTTCTGTGATCAACTGACCTGACCGTCATAATATCCGTTATCTGAAATTAATTAATTTACTAAATATTAAAATTAAGCAGAATCTCTAAGAACTGCTAAAAAACTGAATCCTGAATCGGGTTATTTATCATACAAATAACACATTAAAATTAATAAAACCGTTCAAGTGCGAGTAGGGCTACTCGCGCACCGAGGGTTCCGTACTACACCACCCAACACAACATATTAAATTACAAAAAAAACTTGTTTTCTTCGGTAACTTTAGCGCAAAACCAACTCACTCTTGGCCGGTTTTTATTATTTGCTGTTATACTGTAGAGTTTGTTCTATAATCACACCAAGTTTGACGCTTGTATGTATTACCGTTTTTACGATGGAGCGAGAAGAAAAAACTTTAATAAAACTAGTTTCTTGTGGATTTTCGGATTATAACCCCCCTTAATACTTGGACCTATTTTCCATATAATAACCAATTGATGGCACGTTAAGCCGTTGGTCCCGGCTACTATCTCTCGTAGTAGTAGTCGTTACATAAAAACCACGTCAAGAGGCCGTAAGGCAGTCTTAAAAAACTCTGACACCAGGGCTTGCCCACACGATAGGAAGAAGATAGAAAAATATCGTCTGAACCTATGGCCCCTTAATATAACATTTGATAATAATTTTGAAGAGGATCTTCGTGAAAAACCATTAATTTGCTTTATTTCCACACACTTCTACCGAATTTTTAGGGTTCCGTAGTTAACAAGTTATAGTTTCGCCCTGTCCGTCTGTCTGCGGCTTAGCTCAGAGACGCTTAGTACTAGAAAACTGTAATTCACGCAGACAGAATTTTCTTTTAGGGTACACGAAAAGTGGGGTTGACATTTTTTTCATTTCGACTATCCCATGGTGTATCGTTGGATATGTCTTTTAAAAATATTGTGGGTGTGGGAAAACCATTTTTCGATTTAGGGATCCGTTAGCGAAATATTAAGCTTTAAAGTCAAAATGTTTGTTAGAGTCAAGTGTGTGTGTTGTGTGTCCTTGCCAGCTAAACGGTTGTTTCTGCACACGTGAAAATATTCACGGCAGTGGTGTACAAACGAAGTTAAAAGGAAAACTATCACCGCTAAGTAGGGTTTACAAGTTAACGAGTAATAGTCGACCAACTTGCCAAATGTTCTTTAGCTAGATTTTATTACCAGTTAAACCGTAGTATAAAACAAAAAGCCCCCTTCTAAGTGCGTATATTGTGACGGGCAACTACGGAACCCTACCCTGCGCGTGGCCCGACACGCACTTGGCCGGTTTTTTTTATTATTCAAAATATTTTATTTTATTTCGGGAACACTGCTAAATATCTCAGCTATACACCCCGTAGGTATAATGCGTAGGTTTTCCATATTTTTAAAATATAATGTATTTGAAACGAGTTTTTGTAGAGTTCCACAGCATCTATCTATATCTATAAGGTAGGTATAACATTATTACTACTCTAAATATTGGTAGGTAGCACCTTATAAATAGGTAATACCTAATTTTACTTTTTTTTTTAATTTTATTTGTAATTAATGGACTTTTTGCATGTGGTTAGCACTGGATTTCTGCCAATGTCAAGTAGTTTGTGGGAGTATCTATCCCAATCTCAGGGAATGTTTTTGATCAAGAACAAGAAGAGATTGAGGATTGCGGAGCCTCATGGCAGGCAGAAACGGGACGTGCGAACAACACGCGAGACAAGTGCTCGGGTCAGAACCTGCAACGTGACTCCATTTTACTTTGTTATTGTATTTTTAAATAGTAACAACAACAAAATAAACAGAGATCTATTTACATTATGTGTAGGTACAATCTGTTATCAGTTTAATACACCTTACACGTAGGTACAAATCCGATTCAAAACGATAACGAACGATAGCGATAGACGCGGTGCAACACTGCACCTGGTTACTGCAATAGGTGCACCGAAATCGTCGCCGAAATCGAAGTCGTTATAATTAAACTTGTATGAAATCTTCAAAACACTTTTTAACACCAATTCAGTATGTAAAGTTTTTTTCAATAATAATATTATTTTTAAGAGATAATTGTCTCAATAATATTATTTTTTTAAATATGGGGGGAGTAGTTTTTTTTCCATAGAGTTCAAATCATTTTCTCTCCACCATTTTTGCATTTAGAGATTACAGATCAAAGTAATTTAAAATTTAAGTTATGTTGATAAACTCGATGAATCGCAATAAAACATAAATTGGTTTCCTAAAATTATGTCTTCTATCCGTAAATGAAGACCAAAAAAAATCTTGACATACCGAATTGAACCCTAATATAAAACTTACCAGGCTGTTGAGGCGGTAACAGAGGCGGGATCGTCGGCGGCGGAGGCGCGGACGGGGCCTGCGACGAAGCATAAGGAGAGACTCCAGGAGAGCCCGGCACCGAGTCGCAGCTGGTGGAGCCGACGGAGCGCGGCGGCAGCAGCACCGGGCTGCGCGGCGCCTTCACCGTCGGCGGCTCCGGCTGCTCCAGCTCCATGCCCGGCGGGTGCAGCACCGAGGGGTTCCTCGCCCGCGCCTCGTCCTGCGCCTGCGCTCGCCTCAGCGCCGTCTGCAGCGCCATCACTCTCTGCCGGTCCGCCGTCAGCCGGCACTTCTCGCACGTGCAGTACCGGTACTTGCAGTAGCGCTTGTGGCCTTTTAGCTCGACCTTGACGCGGTGGTTTCGGCAGCGGGCGCAGTTTGGGGGCGCGCGAGGAACGCCCGAGCTGGAGGCGCCGGGCTCGGAGCGTTCCTCGCAGTCGTCGACGGCGCGGCGCCTCCACGTGCCCACAGACACCATGGCTGGGTTGTTGTCGGCCGTGATCGCGTGTTCGCGGGTGGCGCGCACTAGTTGAACGCACGCACGGTGCGACGCGCGGTCTCGATGCGACTGGCTGCATGCTCCGCCGGCGGCTCACTGCCCCGCCCCGCACCCCACCCCGCCGACGCTATGCATTTATTGCCGTGCAGTGCATTTCCTCTACTTGCAATCGTTTTATCTTTCATTTATTTAATTTTTAAGATTGAGATTAGCATGAGCTCAAAATAGGAAGGTAATGGTAATCTGATTGATGTAAAAAGGCTAGTTTTTCCCAATCAGTTTACTTTATATTTGGTCCCATACGTAATGAGTCGAGTAACATTGCCGTTTTGTATAGAACAGCAGATTTTTTTCACGATTTCGAGATTGGTCCCATAGAGAAAGTTGTTCAGTTTAATGGTCTGATCATAAGCACGTAGGTAACTATCCAGGTGGATAGATGGGATTTATCCCATATGAATGAGTGATTGGTTAGATCGATAGACAAAATTTTTTTGACTGTTCAAACAAATGGAAAGTCCGTAAATTTTTTTGCGTATTTCCTATAGGTTTCTTAGAGAAAGTTGTTCAGTATCATGGGTACAACACCCTGTATAGAAATCTAATAATTATTTACCTACCTAATTGCAACAGGTTCAAAATTTTAAATTCAAATTTATGTCTATGTGGGTTTACAAGTTGTTGGTATTTAAAAGCCCTTACAAGTCTTAAACTACTTTTTTCAGTACTTTTCTAAAATTCTAATAAGACTTACCTATTCTAAACTTATTCCGATTAAACAATGATGAAATAAACATAGGTAGGTAAGGTAAGTACACCTAGGTATGTCAAAATCTTTATTGCAAAATCGAATGGTAAACTTTAGCTAAGTCCGTGGTCTAATGGTTACGAGCATTGGGCTCTTGAAACGGAGGTCGTGGGTTCGATTCCCACGGAGGACCCTAGTGATGTCACTTTGTACGTTATTCCCCAGTTAGGAAATTGCAGGCTGAATCACCTGATTGTCTAATAAGAAAGATGATACCGTGCTTCAGATGGCACTTTCCCGTCTGGCTACTATTTCTGGTGGTAGTCGTCGTTAAATAAAAACCTCGTCAGATGCCGTGAGGCGGTCTGAAAAACTCTGACATCAGGGAAAATCATACTTCAGAAATACGATTTTCAAAGAAAGTCAAATCAGCAGTAGAAAGATGCATGTCTCCATAGTAATATTGACATTGTCTCAATTCGACAGCTGAGTTTCAAAAATCACACTCCTGGGTTTGCCCACACGATAAGAAGAAGAACTCTAGCTGTACAGTAATAAATGCCCCTACATGCGTGCGGTGCACTCCCATACGACGGCGACGGAGGCGAGTGAGCGCGCATCGTATCGCGTCGCGTGCAACTTCACTGCGTAAAGACACACGTGCAACGTTCTCGATGTCCTTACTATGTGTGCATTTATGTGCATGTCTGTATCTGTTGGGTTCCTAATTTTGTATAAAAATAATTGTTACTAATTGTTTCCCGCTAATTCGTCTGCGTGGACTTATTATGTCTATCTATTGCTCAGGTTTCAATCTCTATACCAAACACTGAATACCAAATTTATTATTATTATTCGTATGGCATGTTTCATTCCTGCGGGTTTTACAAATAAATATCTATGGTTTTGAGCCACAGTTTGGCTCTCGATGTTAGCTCTTTCAACACCCGGATTCCACCGTCGAATCTTCTGCCAGGGCTGCAATCGCGGTAAATATTCGGTAATTGAACCGTACCTGGACTACATACGAACCATAACTTTTGATACATTTGGTATTGTAACGCTAATCGCGGTATTGCTCTTGACAGCCGTTAGAGCCGTTCTGACAGATCGCTCAGACGTTAAAGGCTGTCAGTTACATAGAGTTTAGCGCGATGCGGAATTGAGCACAGTTGAATAGTAATTGGATTGCAATATGATTAGAACTGAAATTGGATAAGAATAGAACTTCAATGATTTATCATAGCTCAATCGGGGGGCTGTTCCGGAGCACCACAGTCGCACTCGTGTGAGTTTTTTATACCCCAATTATGAAGATGGTAGTAGATGGTATATCGAGCGACTCCCGTTCAAATTCTGTTTTCTAGCCCAAGATTTTCGGTCCAATTCAAAACCAGGAAGCCCTAGTTTTTGTCAGAGAAACATTAAATTATTATTAGATAGGTACTTATTAAAAATGAGTAGGTTCAAGACCTTAAACAAAGATCAATAAATCCCTCTAATAATCAACGGCTCTTTAGTTTTATTCCCACAGATTATCTCGAAAATAATGCATGCGAAACTCTCTTGTCTTGTCTTGACACTAATAAAAGCTCCGACATTGCGTGTGGTGCACTTCCATAGTCCCATACGAGACGAGCGAGCACGCATCACATTGCGTGCAAAAACTTGTAGGCGTTTTGTTTGGTTGATTGGTTGTCACACATGCAATTGGCTGTTTGCCATTTTCGGAAAGATATTTTAAATTATACGTAGGTTTATTTTATACCTCTTTAAATTAACATTTTCTTAAAAAAGCGTTATTTATTCGAAAAAAATAAAATTTTTCATTCAGTAATTTGAGGTTCGCGCAGCCCATCACGTGACACTTCTGGCTGTGACGTCATATTTCAATCAACAAAGTAAAGCTAACTACGAAGCTTCAACTCACATGACGTTTTATTGTTTGAAATGTGACGCCACACGATGCTCAATCATGGGCGTTCAGTTTTATATCCACAGATAAAAAAATCAAATTTATTTCTCAAAAATAAAATATTTACAAGTTACTTTAAAAAGCAAAAACATATTGTATGATTATTGTGAAACTATCAGCTACTATATCTAATATATGTATTTAATATTTTACCGTCACAATTTAGGGTCTTTCTTCATGCTGAAGGTTTTTGATGTGAAACATCTATTGGCGCGCCTAGGTACTAAAACCGACTCGTATGCCGTTATGACAAATGATGGCATGACCATAGATTTAGCATATATGTACTACGTTAGATCGGCTACGGATTATCCAAGGCGAGATAAAACAAAACAGATTTTAGAAAAAAAAAGGGATTCGTTTTGTTGACAACTGACGCTAGGTCCATACAGGCTCATAGCGTGTTCGAGAATGGTCTCGTCTATCTATCTCGCTCTAACATATGTTAATGCTATGCCCTTTCTCTTTCGCATTTCCGATCTAACGTAGTATTTGCTAAATCTATGGGCATGACCATAAAGTTATTATTCGTTACAGGAGTAGAGGAACAGACATGAGTTGTCAAATGAAACCGTTTTTGGAGGTTTTCAGGATATAATCGGAAGGCATAATTTAATGAAATAGTGAAATTATCTACGATTTCACTTTAGATTCCCAATTAGGTATTAGTAGAAACCGAAAAAATGTAGGAACTGCTTATTTTTTTTACTCCACGCTTTCAATGTTGGTCATAGTACCTACCAATTTTTTTTTTCAGTTTGATGGTCTGAGCCTCTCTTAAGTATGTAACGCATTTAAATTTACACCCAGCATTATAATACCCATCTTTTAAAAAATAAAATCGGTCAAGTGAAAGTGGGGCTACTCGTGCACCGAGGATTCCGTACCACACCACCACACAACATATTACGAGAAATTTTGTTTCCCTGGACCTTTAACATGAGACCGACTCACACTTGGCCGGTTTTTATTATTTGTTGTTACACTGTAGAGTTAATTTGCTCTATAATCAAACCAAGTTTGATGCTTGTATGTATTACCGTTTTTACGATAGAGCGAGAAGAAAAAATCGCTGATAAAAACTAGTTTCTGGTATTAGGTTAAATTTTAACTTTTTGACATTTAATTATTTTGTTAACAAATCCGCCGTAATAACGCATATTCAGTGAATGAATTTCAACTGTCTAGCTATTACGGTTCAAAAGTTACAGCCCTAAATAGGTAGGACGGACGGACGGACGGACAACGTATTCTTAGTAGTTTTGACCCTTTGGGTACGGAACCCTTGAAATGCTTTGACTAAGAGCTCCTATAGCAAAATTCTATCTCGCCTTTCCTGAAATCACAAACAATTGGCAAATTAAAACTATTGGCAGCCCTAGAGTCACCTGTTTTTCATGTGTGTGAAAGTACGTGCATTTAATTTTGTATGAGTGCGTGTTACGTCACGAAAAATTTGTAAACTTCGCCAAAGCACAATGCAACTTATGTTTTGACTAAAATCCTTTATTTCTCATACACTTTCGTTCTTTGTCGGATTTGCAAACGTGAGGTCAAAGCTCTTTGTAGGTACGAAGTAAATGTTTTGTGAATGGTTGACGGGTATTCAATACAATTATGTGGCCTTTTGCGGTATAGGAAACAGAAAAGTTGACTGAAAGGAGAAAATTGTAGGTGAAAGGAAAGAGCGCAATAATAGTGCAGACGCGCGTGCGTAGGTATATGGAAACCTTTTCAGTACACACGGCGACACATCAAGCTACGCAAAACCAAAATAAGCTGGCCGCGCGTAGGTAGAGTAATGTATAACGTCGCGCGGCCAGCTTATGTTTGTTTTGCGTAGCTTGATGTGTCGCCGTGTGTACATATTCAGCACTGCCGCCGGCGGGAGCCTTTCAAATATTCCTTTAAAGAATGGTACAGTAAACCATTCCAATATTCAGACTTGAGAACGATCGAGTTCGGGTATTAATTTCGGTGTACAGTTGCCGGCAAATCTATTGCTGCGCTACCCTTCACCCCCGCCCATTTTACATGTTTCATGATGTTTGCCGGGTACTGTACACACGGCGACACATCAAGCTACGTAAAACCAAAATAAGCTGGCCGCGCCTAGGTAGAGTAATGTATAACGTCGCGAGGTCAGATTATGTTGGTTTTGCGTAGCTTGATGTGTCGCCGTGTGTATACATGGCACGGAAAACTAAATTAAAAGCTTCCACTATCCAGAATCTAACACGTAAAATATAATGGACTGAACGAGTTGAATCTGTAGTACGATTTTTGAAAGTCACACGTCCAAATCACCAGTAGAAAGATGCACAATCTCCATAGTAACTTTGACATTTTCTACGTAGGTATTACTTTCAAAAATACCACTACTGAGCACTAGTAACTAGTAACATAATTATGAAGCATTTTAATTCTAATAACGAACTTTTCTGACACAACTAACTGACACACATTAAGTCGTAATGCTCGATAATTTATTTATAGACTTTTCCTACTCTTGTAACAACTTATTAAGGTCGGTGCCAAACTAAGTACCAAATAAGTACTATCCATGGTACGAGCACAGTATAAGGGTTGAACCGCATCTGCTTTTGAGGCTCCATCCTTTTATGTCTCTCAAAAACGTCATTGGCTAGAGCGAGAAAGATAGCGAGAATGCGATCGCGTGCGGCAGCCTCGCTCTAGCCAGTGACGTTCCTGAGATACAGAAAAGGATAGAGCGTGAAGAAAAGCGATTCCGTGCTGCCAGATGAGGCTCAACCCTATGAAAGAGTATCTATAATAGTACAGTCGCCATCAGATATATCGTGGCATACAAGGTGGTCAAATACTTCTGAGCAGTGCTAATTTTCAATAAATTCATTACAGTCAATGTTACCAAATATATCTGAACATCTATTTGGTCATGAATAACTGAACAGCTAATTTTCCATATTTTCTTTAATATGTTTTGTAAAATTGAAATGTATACCAACAGATTAAGTTTTTATTTCCTAAACTGCTCAGATGTTGATGATCACCCTGACTGTGTAGATATATTTGATGTTCTAGGCGTTCACATATTTTTGATTGATTATGAACACAATAAGAACTGCTTCGAAATATTTGACCACCTTGTTTGCTTTGATATATCTGATGGCGACTGTACTACATAACACGAGGATCAACATCTTTATAGCTTAAAGTCATTGACAGCCAGTATCATCATAAAACAAGGTACATTACAATAGTATCAAAAAGTTTCACGTTCTCCCCATGCGAAGGAGGTTTTATTCAAATTTTACGACCTCCTTGCATCGCCAATAATAGAGTCGGTGTATGCGCATCTGGCTGCCTTTTAATGTGATGTACAATGAATGTTCGATATTCAAATGTCTTTCCTATTCATGGACCAGGAGTTATCACCTTAGATCTGAAATCTACAGAGTTCACACCGTGATATTTTTGTGGTTTTACAAAAGTGAGAGGTGATTCGCCTTTAGTAATATTACTGTTGATTAGGCGAATTAAATAAAGTATATTATGTATGTTTTATTGTATTAAACCAACAGTAAATTTATGAACTCTACAAGGTGTTACAAAAATACAAATAAACATTTAAGGAGATGGTTTAAACCATCAAACTAAACAAGTTTCACTTTGGGACCAAAATCGAAATCGCGAAAGAAAAATCGGATGTTCCATAATAAACTACAAATGTATGGGACAGCAGATTTTATTTTACGATTTCATCGTTGGTGCCATTGTGAAAGTTGCTGTTCAATACATTTGAGTCGAGTTTGACGTTTTCTTACTTTTTAAATATTATTTTCAATGTTGGGCCTACAGTGAAAGTTGTTCAGTTTGATGATCTGACTTTAAAACCCCCCGAAGTATGTATCGCATTTTGCTATTATTCCCTTTGACTAATTATTATATGGACTGGTTACGCGTGTAATTCTACGAACAAACATTTCTGCCACTTTTTGCGGGGGGCGAGGTAACATGAAATCCGCAACTTTGGATTTTATTCCCCATAAGTTTAGATTCTAATTTTGAATGTTAAAAATCATGAAAAGTAGTCTCGTGTTTTCTAAGTTAGAAGTTATTATTTCGCAATTATAGGCTGTCTCGTTTAGTGATAAGGTGTAAAATTGAATGTAAATGCACAAGATCAATTGTGCTTATACCGTGGCAGAGGGGAAATGCTACCGCAAGGCAAGTCCTTATAATAATTAGTCAAAGATTATTCCCGTACTCAAATTAGTTACCTACTTACTGTTGTTGAGTTCTTCATAAAAATAGCTAACTCTCGCTCTATAAGCAATATAATAAATATCAGTGTTTTGTATGAACTTATACAGGTGGTCAGTTTTGTAGCGTCATTTATTCAGATTAATTTACATTAATGTGGCTGAATTTAAAGTGTGATATCGTTGGTGGTCCCTTTCTCTTCGCTGTTGCAGTTTTCACAATAAGCTGATCAGAATCCGACTCTTTCATGTCGTTATTTGTCTGTCTTATTGGTACGATTAGCCAGTCTCTGGTTTACCTCATCAGGGCTGAAATCTCGGTAAATGAACTGTGACTGGACTACGTACAAACCATAACTTTTGACACATTTGATATTGCGCTAATCGCGGTACAGCTCAGGACAGCCGTTTTGACAGATCTCTCAGAAGTTAAAGGCTGTCAATTACATAAAGTTTAGCACGATGAGGAATTCAGCACAGTTGAATAGTAATTGGATTGCAATGTGATTAGAATTGAAAATGGATAAGAATAGAACTTCGATGTTTTAAATTAGCGCAATCGGTATCCAGAATCTGACTCTATCATGTCGCTATTTGATGCTGTCTCGTTGGTACGAATATCAGTCTCTGGTTTACCTCATACAGTCAAGGACCTACTACCGTCAGATACGCAGATAGGTCATGAGGTGTATTACTCGTAGGTATGCCTGCAGGTTTTCTCTTACCTAATGTGTCCAACGTTAAGGGTGCATGTGTGAACTTATTTAATTTGAAGACCTTGTAAAACCACATAAAAAAGATTTTAGGTAGGTACGATTATGATTATGAAGACAGCTTTACCTAAATCCCCTAAATCTAATTTAAGGAAATCCTTGGTCTGTGAAGGAAATATAACTACCGTGAAATGTGGCGACTTTTCCAACGGACGTTGACTTTGCCATCAGTTACGTGCATTCATAAAATCAGATTAACTTAGTCCAAATATAACTTTTTTTAAAGCTATGCCACTTTTAATAGAAAGTTAAAGTTGGATTAAATTAATCAGATTTTATGAATTCACGTCCATCATGATGTCCGTCATGATGGCAAATTCAACATCCGTTGGTAAAGTCGCCACATTTCACCGTTACTTACTTGCTTTATATTTTAAAAAACATAGGGTTACACAGAATTCTTTTTTTCCGGGATATTTCCAATTCACATGTTTTTTTAATGCTGTGTCGCTGGAACTGATAACATTTCCAAAATAATGATTTTTGTAAAGTATTGCTGACTACTTTACTAATGTATCCAATGCAGCCAGATAACATTTTTGGTACTAACTTTTTAAAATTATTTGGACGAAATCTCGATCTAGTTCAAACAGTGTCAATACATTTTTCAACAGGAGATTTTTTAAAATTCGTTTTTCTGAAGGGGATCACAATATTTTTTTCACTCGAGTTATTTTTTTTATAACCTGCGAAAGGTTATTGTCAAAAAAACCCTGAAAAAAACTAATTAGAAAACTCTGATTTCACGTCAGAAAATGTTTTGTTCTGGTTCGCGGATACATTTCTTGTACAATGACGAAGCTCCAAATGCATTGTAGCTATCTAATTATCCATACCGGACATCTAATGACGTGAAAATTCACTTTAGACGTTTACAAATGAACTTATAAATCAAATGTTGGGTGTCGTTTAAATTAGATCCAAGGCACCTAGAACTCTTTTAGAACGTTTTCTGTTTTATCACGGATGAAACATAGAGAGCCATTGACCTTAAATATTAGGTATAGACTCCCAGTCTCATCTAAAATCTTAGCAATAGTCATTGAATTTATTTAGTTGATAGAATTTACACGACACAAATTTAGTACGCAGGAAATATTTTGATGTTTCGAATAAGAAAAGTTCCGTTGGCAAATGAATGGCAATAGATGGCGTAGGGCTTTGTATTTTTAGGGTTCCGTACCCAAAGGGTGAAAACGGGACCATGTAAAGCCTAAGTTGTCCGTCCGTCCGTCCTACCTATTTAGGGCTGTAACTTTTGAACCGTAATAGCTAGACAGTTGACACTTTCACAGAATATGTGTTATTTCGGCGGATTTGTTAACAAATCATAAAAATGTCAAAACATTAACATTTTCATACAAGAAACTAGTTTTTATCATCGGTTTTTCTTCTCGCTCCATCGTAAAAACGGTAATACATACAAGCGTCAAACTTGGTGTGATTATAGAGCAAACTCTACAGTATAACAATAAATAATAAAAACCGGCCAAGTGTGAGTCGGTCTCGTGTTAAAGGGCCAGGACAAAAATTTTTTAGCTATTATGTTGTGTCTATGTATGATCGGAACCCGGTAGGCGAGAAGCCCGACTCGCACTAGACCGGTTTTATTTAAAATATGCACAGATTATATGTTGTGTCTATTTTTGTGTGGTTATAATTATGTGGTAATATCATTTCGGCGGTATATTTTTAGCTATTCTGTAAGAGCTCTTGCAAAGCCTAAAACACATTGTTCATACCTACTCATCAATTGTTGCAAGGTATTGATTCTGTATCTATATAGTATTGTGTTCATAATTTGATATTTTCAATAAAATGCTTAAATGTATTTCCGGCTTCAAAAGAACTATTCCGGATTCCGGAGTGCGATTTTTGTAATTCATACTTTGAACTCAGTTGAAAATGTCAAAATTACTATGGAGATATGCATGTTTCTATTGCTGATTTGGCTTTCAAAAATCATATTTCAGGAGTGCGATTTTTTAAAGTCAAACAGCAGTTGCAAGATGCATATCTCCATATATTTTCTACTGCTGATTTGAACGTGTGAGTTTCAAAAATCGCACCCTTGGTGATTTAATTATCTGAACCTATACCATATTGTGGCTTATGATCTCTTTGTTAACCTCGTTTCGACACGTTAACATTATTTCTTTGTATTTTTTATTTGTTTTTTTTTTGTACTTTTTTTTATTTCTAGATCAGTTTCTTAGTTGAGATTCTAGAGGGTAGACCTTGAGTAAGAATTTATCTTAAAAGAGCCTAAAAAGCTTTGCGGAAAATGCGCATTGATCAAAATGGTAAGACGGTGTCTCAACAAGAATGAATCACATTCAACTCACTTTTTTAGGCAATACAAAAATGTTTTATGTCTCACTGGACAAATCGACAAATCATGCTTTATAAAGGTCGCCAAGAAAACCGCTATTACCATAAGAAACAATCGACAACTCAATAAAAAGCCACAATTTTGCACAGGCCCAGCCACTATTGTTCATCTTATATACGAAGTCCCTTAAAACTAGTGATTTTCTTTCTTATATTGTTGGTAAAAGAGTTCTGCCCGAGACTTTTTATGTAAAATGCATCTTAAGGTGACAAAGAGACCGCCGTTTCTTGCGACATTTTAATTATGTATGAAACAATTCTGTTAATACGAAACAGTGACAGGAGGCGCGCTCCGAAGCGCTTTATGGCAAAAAGTTGTGATCGAATATCGAGTGTAGAGTAGCAAGATGATCATCCCTTTTTCGGATAACAGTAATTCCCGTTCCCAGTATACCTAACTTATCCAAGTCAAGTGTCAAATCTGGAATATGAATCATCAACTTAGCACTTATCATTTTTTTTGGTACTTACACATAAAGAGGTTGCTAAATGATTCGATTTTTAATAATGTTCATGAGGCGTTTAGGTACCATGCAGCAAGACTAACATGCTATAACTATTTTTTTTCTATTTTCAATGTCTATTGTGTCATTACTCATTAGGTGTAGTGTGATACATTAAAAGTCAATTCATTATTTTGTTATTTTATTATTATAACACTTTATTGTACACAAAGACATAAATAATACACAGAGTTGAGAAAACATGTACAAAGGTACTTATCTCAGAACTGAAGAGATTTCTTCCAGCAGTTCTTTGTTTTTTATTTTCCTTTTGTTGTTTTCTAATGAATTAAAATATTCGAATAGATAGAGCATAGCATATCATGCTCACAACAATATACCCCAAGGGTCAAGCAGTCAAAGATAATCTGAAAGATCAGAAAAATAAGATAAAATAGAGCTCCGGAAAACCACTAATTCATGGTCACTTTACAGCTTATTATTTTATCCAGTACGAACAAAATAAGGGATATGGTGAGAAAAACATAAACTATCTCTTGACAAATTAACTGACGACACCTCGTATAAAATGTCTACTTTTTAGTTATAATATACACGTTCTGATTTAAGAAACAAGATTCTTCTTGTTATTTAACCCTTAAATCTTTAATCTTCATAATAATGACAAATATTGTTAACAACTTTTATCGCAGGGATTCGAGTATGGTAGGTAGGTATGTAGGGATGGCTCACCCTTATAATACGAGTACGCTAATCTAATGGTTAATATACCCTTACTGATGGCGCGGTTCATACAAACGAAGTCTGGTTATATTTTCAATATTAACCAATTAAAGTCAATGAAACTTTGCAGAAATAATCTAGAAACAAATCTCTATGCTTGTATCGTGGCAGATTTTCGTAAAATTGTGTAGTTTAAAAGATACAGTGCCTCAAAGATTTCCTTACAATTTTTTAAAATTAATCCTAGCATTGAAACTTTATAATTTAACGAAAATCGGACAACACACAAACATAGAGATTTGTTTCTAGATTGTTTCTGCAAAATTTCATTGACTTTGATTGGTTAGTATTGAAAATAAATCCAGACTTCGTTTGTATGGAGCGCGTCAACGGTAATATACACTTAAGAGCATTGGGCTCTTGACACAGAGGTCATGGGTTCGATTCCCACACATACTGGTGATATGTCACTTGGTTTTTCCCCAGTTGGTTAGGACATTGCAGGCTAAATCACCTGATTGTCTGAAAAGAATGATGATTACGTGCTTCGGATGGCAAGTTAAGCTGTTGGTCCTGGCTACAATGTCTGGTGGTAGTCGCGTCACCACGTCAGAGGCCGTAAGGCGGTCTGAAAAAACTCTGACACCAGGGTTTGCTTCCCACACGATAAGAAGAAGATATATGCCAGCCACTGAACAGACAAATAACAGATGTTTCGTACAAAATTGAAGCCCACTAAATACTCAAAAATTATCCATTTATCTCGAAAATTAAACATAACCGCACATTAACCGCCGCACAAAGAAAATTTTTATTGTAATTTAAAATACTTATTTGCTCCGAAATTATGTTATTTAGTACTTGAAACTGTCGATTAATTAACAAATTATAATTAGAGTAAAAGAATTTTAGTTATTTCTTATTCATAGACCCTCGAGCGTTTTTATTTATTCACGAAAATACATAATTAGTTCTTTGTAACCAATGAGAAGTTATTATGTATATGTTTAACGAATGAGAATTAATTCCGGAGGAATAAAAGACGACCCCCATGGAACAATGGCGTGATCTTATGTGGTACGTGAAAGACTAATTACTACTTATAAGAAGTAAAACGTTACCTCATTCTCAATTATACCTATACGGTGAAATTGATATTATTAGCACCCTTTGACTAATTATTATAAGGACTAGCCTTGCAGTAGCATTTCCCCTCTGCCACGGTATAAGCACAATTGATCTTGTACATTTACATTCAATTTTACACCTTATCACTAAACGAGACAGCCCATAATTGCGAATAATAACTTCGAACTTAGAACGTTTCTAGAACGAGACTACTTTTCATGATTTTTTTCATTCAAAAGTAGAATCTAAAGTTATGGGGAATAAAATCCAAAGTTGCGGATTTCATGTTACCTCGCCCCCCGCAAAAAGTGGCAGAAATGTTTGTTAGTAGAATTACACGCGTGACCAGTCCATATATAAATAGTCAAAGTTAGCACCCTTTTAAACTCATACTCTTTTAAACTATAGGTACTTTTTAATGAAAATCTGACATAGAGATTAGTTTCTAGATTGTTTCTGAAACATTTCATTGACTTTAATTGGTTAGTATTGCAAATATCACCTGACTTCTTCTAAATGGAGCGCGCTCCGAATTATATTCCCTTAAATTCGTTTGAAAAAAATTTGTTTCGGTCCGGACTGCTGTCGATGCATCCGATGACCCTAAAACCAGTTCGAGGCGTTCAGTTCATTCTTTCCACAAACCTATTGACAAAATAGCTTCATATAAAAATGTATCAATGCTTTCCCAATTTCCGTCTTGTAGCGACATCTATGGGTTCGGAAGGAAAAGCTAACCGCTGAATAAAACGTTCGTTTTCATGCTGCTTGTCTATAGAAAAACTATTTTCCATTTTTCGTGACACTAGCGACATCTTTCGGAACATAGTTACATGTTTTACACGGAGCTGCGTGGTCTAAAAGCAAACAGAGAACTAGAATTACTACCGTAGGTATAAAGTAAAGATACCTAAGTACTTAAAGTTTTAAAGATACTTTCCACTTTCAGGACAATCTAATTTATTTTATATATTTTCTTGAAAGTGGTGCGCCATGCCACAGAAAGGATAAGGCCTCTTTTTTTTGAGAGCAAGAAAGTGGAAAATAATAATAGTGAAAACTAGAAAATACGAGGTATAGTTTTTTTGTTGGGATAGGTCGATTACAGTTTAGGAATTTATCATGTAGACTCTACATTGTAGAGTCATTTATTAGAAGAAGGATCTTAGGTTGATAAATTTACCTACCTAAAATTGCATGTTATGAACTTATTACCTGCCTATAATTGCATGTTTTCTTTAATAGTGCAAGTAATTAAACAAATCCACGATTTCTCTTGCATTACCGCTTTAGGTATTTTGTGAATCTTGTACATTTTCTCTGTATTTTACTGCTTATGTTTTGGTGTAAAATAAAGTATTGATTTTATTTATTGATTGATTTATTTGACTCAATTCAATTTTATACTTCGTTGCACACCAAAACAGAACATGCATACATTTGACTCATTGACAAGCACTAAATAAATAATACCTTCCTACCCAGATTAAATAAATTAAAACATTGATTAAAAACACGCTATGCTTAACGTGACCATAATTAGTGAATAAAATATTCAATGGGACAATAAAATAAATATTAATTCAATAGTACTTACGGTAGAAATTGTAGTACTCTTTGATTGTACCCATTAAAGTACAGAGAGAATTTATTTTATAGAACGACGTGATATCGTGCGGTCGAAAACAAAAATGATTACATTTAAAAAAGAAACATCAAGAAAACCCCGCAAAAAGCTTAATCTTGAAATGATATTTCGTAAAAGTTTTGCAGATAACTTAAAGGATTATACAAAACATTGTTGTCTTGGTGGAGTTAAGCAGTTGTATGATCCTGGCATAGAATTATGGCAACGGTAAGTGGTATGTTTAAAACTTAGATGATATACTTGTCTAGATGGAACGTCGCCTTACAAATGGAAAACAAAAAGGGTCCCATTTTTTATCAGTCATCATATTAAGAAGGACTTTTGCTAGACTACAGAATCTTACAAACCTTTTCTATTGTGCCATCTACTGCATAATACCTTTATCTAAGTAGGTATCTCTACCTACTTACCTAATTATTTCTTTTAATTCTAGACTAATCTGGATGGCTGTGTTCCTTACCGCTTTTTGTACAATCGGCTACTTCCTCATTTACATCTGGTCAAACACTCTGAACAAACCTCTAATTGTTACAATGGAATCCTCGACTTTTCCCATTTCTAAGATGGATTTCCCAGCGGTTGCGATTTGCAACACGAACAGGATCAGTAAGAAGGCTCTACAGGCACTTGCGAGAGAGATGTAAGGCATTCTACAATTTAAAGGACACTGAGCAAAAATGTATGGCCACTGGTCCAAGAGCCCCCCGCTATAGCACATGTAGGGACAGCTAGAGGATACCCAAAAGTACATGGTACACAAGGGGCATCAAAATGTTTTCGAGAAAAAAAAGATACGGGCTGTTTCATTTTGACGTAGTCGTTTTAGAGAGTAGTCATTTTGACATTATGGCCCGAAAAGTGTTATCTCTTTCGGGATGATGAGTCGCTTAGCTGCAACAACAGTAATAAGGCTCACTACACTAACGTCAATTTCCGAATGGAATAACGATTTTCTCGTTTTGATTATATCAGATGATTAACGGCTATATACTATACATATGACACAAGGAATTCAAGCAGGAGATGGAAATAGCGGCGAAATGCTAACAATAATATGCATAAGCCTCTAAACAAATCACCCTGTATTTTTTTTCTCTCAAAAAGATATTAGTGCAGCATAAAAAATCTAGATTAAACCTCCTTTTAAACGTAGTATGCCAGTTATGGGGGGCTCTGGGACCACTCCTGCCCACTCTCCTTTATTTATAGCACCGCTGCTATTTCTTGTGAGCAGAAGGACTGGAATGAGTAGCGTTTAGATGGCGACCCCACAAGGTGGACTAACGACCTGGTAAACCTGGTGGACCTGGCGCTGGGATGTGGGATGAGGGCAGCGCTGGACCGGTCGTTGAAGCGATCCATGGGGGAGGCCTACATCCAGCAGTGGACGTCTGATACGATAATGATGATATTTCTAGTGTAAATCACAACATAATTACATGTCAAGTTTTTTTTGGAGGGCTGAATCGAAAACCATTACGCGATAATTGTCTTTATAATAATAGTTTCTATGTCAGAGAAAATCGAAAAAAATCCTGTCAGTAAATTGAAAGGATTAGTAAAAAAGTGTCAGCATATTAAGAAGGACCCTTATATGTCAACGAACTGCAATATTATTCATAATTTGTGTCTGATTAAAAATATGTTTTTGTGTGTTTTTCATTTCATGCTAAAGAAAAATTGTCGTTTATATTAAACTCTTGATATCTAAAAGTATTTACAAACTTTTCTTAAATAAACCAGGTACCCAGAACTAGCGAAGAAAAAAGAGACATTGGCTACAGTGGAATGGGCTATACAGCAGTTGGGTAGGCTACACGATTATAGTTACAATGATACGCTACGACGACATCCCGTTATCTTAAGACTAGTCGAGAAATTCCGCTACAACACCCAACGCATTATAGGAGTCATGAAAAGGGTTAGTATTTATGCCTTTTACAGGAACTAGAGTCGGCACGGCGAATAATATACACAAAACATTTGAATCGACAATAAAAGAAGAAGAAAGGTTATAGCGCCCTGACACTGAAAGCCCTAAACATTTTCATGCAAGTCTTATGTAATAAAATCTGACACAAAAATGTATATATCACAGGAAAATATGTACATAGATTATAATGTCAACAATCCCTTGTTTGATTATTTTCCAAAATACAAGATTGTATGCTAATAGCGCCCATAAAGACTAATAACACCAAACCATAATTAGACCGGGCGTTATTAACCCGAATGGGCGTTATTATACAATTTTCAAGTTTCGATACTAAATTACAGAAATTATCAAGAAATAATGATATAACACGGACGATACTTACTTAATGAAGCATATTTACAAACAAAATTAAAATAAAATACAGCAAAACAAAGTAACAATTTACTATGTCGTTGATCAATTTGTACAATAGCTGGTCTGTCGCTGAAGGTGCCCAAGCGCGGTAAGCTACTGTCAACATTGTGGAGTATGAGCAGTAGCGATCATGCTAGATGTGTTCTTATTGGTTTATTCTGTGTGTGTAAAGTTTAATGCAAATCTCGCAGTTTCTCGTATGGTTTTCGACGTTTGGGCGTTATTTGACAGCGGGCGTTAAACGCCATACATATCTTATAAAAATAAAATGAAATTAGTCAAAAGTATTTTATCCTTGAATGCAAATCAGAAATATATCATTTTCGTATAATGCATGGTTGGTAGATTATGTTAAAAGTTACTTCGAAGTATTCTGTATTTTTATTTAGCTTGCACCAGATTGCGACGATATGTTATTGAAGTGTTCATGGGGAGGACTGAGGGCTGACTGTGAAAGTTTATTCAAGGTACGCCGGACATTCCGTGGCTACTGCTGCATCTTCAACTATATCTTGGATTATGATTCTGCTGGAAGGTATTTGCTCGTTGTACAGGATATAACAAAACTCCCTAAACTGAACAACATTCACTACGGAGCCATTTAGAAATCGCAAAAAAAAAATGTATGGTACAGCAGATTTGTTTTTTTCCGAGTTCGAAGTTGGCTCCATAGTGAAAGTTGTTTAGTTTGATGGTCTTAAGCAACCCCTTAAGTATTACTAAAGTGTTTTGTTACACCCTGTATATTAGGTACCATGCCACTGCCTACCACTTTTCAGACATATTAATAATAAGAACGCACCACCAAATTATTACACCAAATTTGAAGTCAAATCATAAAGCTATCAAACAAAAAAAGTTTCTGAAACAATCTAGAAACTAATCTCTATGCTTGTATGAAGTCAGATTTTCGTTAAAATGTATACCTAGTTTTAAAGTTACAGTGCCTCAAAGATTTCCATACAAATCTTAAATTAATCCTAGCATTAAAACTGTATATTTGAACGAAAATCTGACTTCATACAAGCATAGAGATTAGTTTCTACATTGTTTCTGAAAATTTTAGTATTGAATATAACACCAGACTTCGTTTGTATGCAGCGCGCATTGACGCATTCGGAATATACTTCTCTTAATTAGGTAATTCCTTTCTGCAGGCCAAACAAAACAATTGCAGAGGTAAAGCGACAGAATGAAGCAGGATTACTCTATGGTCTGAACTTAATCATGGATCCTTTGCTTGACGACTACGCCTACCCACTGAGCAACATCCGTGGATTTGAAGTAAGTAAAATCCTTCAGATGCCTACACTCGGGTCATCATCATCATCATTTTAAGCCCGTCATCTACCCACTGCAGGGAAAGTTAGTTTAGTTTTAGTCTACTACTAATTACACTTATTCTAAAAATAATATTTATTATACCGGGTGTAACAAAACACCCTGTATAATAGTGTGCTTCAGACCATCAAACTGAACAACTTTCACTATGGAGCCAACATCGAAATCACGAAAAAAATCCGCTCTTTCATACAAAACTGCAGTACCGTCTCGACTCAAATGGGACAGCAGATTTTTAATTTTTTTCTCGCTGTTGGGTCCATAGTGAAAGTTGTTCAGTTTGATGGTCTGAAGCACCCCCATCACAAGGATGTTTTATTGCATTCTGTATATAAAAAGTAAAAATCCTTATCCATCCATATTACCTACTACTATAATTACTACTAGTAACTATCAATAGTACTATCTACGATACGAAACGAAACGTGGATGTTCTGAGGTTTCAGAATATCTCTGACTACCCCCTCGGGGAATATGGTCGTGAGCATATGCATGCATGCAACTACTATCTAATCAAGCACGTATCCAAGGGGGGATAGGTGGGATTTATCCAATCTGTTACAGTTTTATAATAAATGATTAAAAGGCACTAAATAAGATAACAAACGGAAACTCCTAGTTATAATACCTGATTGTTGTTAGACCGTAAGTCTACTCTGATCTCGGTTCGGGTCTCACCACTTCTTGATAAGTTCTTAATAACTTAGCTGACAGATCCATTGACATACAAGTAATTTCGTAAGAAAGATATATCAAACGAGCTGTCAAATAAGCTGTTAAGAACTTATTCAGAAGAGGCGAAACACGCCCTAAGTGTTCTATACAAGGTGTTACAAAAATACAAATAAACATTTAAGGGGGTGGTTTAGACCATCAAATTGAACAACTTTGATTATGGGACCAAATCGAAATCGCGAAAAAAAAAATCTACTCGAGCTAAATGTATTGGACAACTGTTTTTTTAACCGCGGTTTCGATGTTGGTCCCATAGTGAAAGTTGTTTAGTTTGATGGTCTAAACAACCAACAGGTTTAAATGTTTATTTTTACTGTTGTGTTTAGTAAATAGTATAGGGATTCCTAGTACCGATACAGGGTGTTAGGGTAAACAGTTGCATTACTTTAAGGGGTGATTTTATCTATGATACTCATCAACTTTCCAAGAAAACAATAGGAAGTTTAAAAAAAAAAAATTATTTTCTTGAATGCAATCTGCTGATCGAACGTTTGTATGAAAAGTCGATTTTTTTTTTGCGAATTTCCTATAAGTTTTTTTGGGAAAGTTGATAAGTATTATGGGTACAATCACCTCTTAAAGTAATGCAACTCGTTTAACACATTGTTCCAGATTTTCCTATTTGATCCATCACAATTTCTGGACCCGACAGCCGGACGAGTTATTCAAAGAATGAGTGAACCAAACAAAGCTATGTTCTACGAACTCAAGTCCACCAAACAAGTAGCTACTAAGGAAGTGCGGAAGTATTCTTTGAGCACTGTAATTATATGTTTTTTATCTTCTACATGTATTTCGTTGGATATTTAGTCTAGGAAAAATAAGGTTTGAAATTGCATTTAAGACACTTTAGTAAATTGTGTTTGAAATAATATTACTGTTAGTTCATAACATTTTTGTCGAAATTTCGTGGTTATATTGGCTCAGGAAACGGAGAAATACCTTAAAATTGATATTCATGTACAAAGGGCAAGCTTATTTCGAAAGATATTTCTTCCAGCATACTAACAAAAGAGACAGTTAATTATCACAAGGCAAATTTAATGTGTACAAACAAACAGTAAATAATTTAGTTTTGAGGTTATAATTTTTGAAAACTTACAAAATATTAAATATCAACTCAAATTTACGATATTAACCGGAGATTATTATTGTTATAAGTAAAACGTATTGAATGAAGCCATCCTGTACAAAATCACCAGTTTTCCATTTTTTGTTCATACCTAAATTTTATGTTTTGTTAATGTTTTATTATTCAATAATACACAATAAAAAATCGGGGATTATTGAGAATTTATGTTTTTCAGGTATTTATCTACTATATTCCAAATTATCACCAAAAGTGCAATTAATGCAACCTTCTCCATACAAAACTCCGTAGATTTCCCCGACTAATCCATCCAATACACGGTTCAACTTAATATGCTAACCGTTTTTAAGAGGATGATCAGAACATCAAACTGATCAACTTTCTCTATAGGACCAATATCGAAATCGCGAATAATCATTGCAATTTTGTACGGAACCAGGGCCGTCTTAACCATATTGGGCGCCAGGGTGCGAAAATCACCCTGCGCCCTTAGATCAAAGCCCGCACACCCCTTTCCAAAAAAAAACTACAAATTTAAAATGTTCGGTTTCATCTTTCGCCCCACGCTCTTTGAATTTGCCGCACTTGTTTGTTAGAACATCAATTAAATTCTTGTAGAAAACTAAATTGACTTGCACATCGCAAGTCACAACTTCGAATGTGCCGAAAGCTGCATGAGGCCTATTTCTAAACAATATGTGTATAATTAATGTTTGTTAAGTCATTTTCAAAACTAGCAGATGTGTGTGTGTCATTTTACCATTTTGGGTAGAGTAGGATTGCGGTTTTGTAATCAAAAAAGAAAAAAATATATACAACGTGTTAATGAATTAACGCAAAACTAGAAAGTAGTTTGTTTAGAATCGAGAGCAGAATCCAATTATCATATTTTCAACATAGGTAATTTTTTTCAAAATATTAAATAATTAGTTAGAAAAATTTAAAATTTACTGAACTCGATCTCAACCCACCGCATGGGCACACTCACCCTACTTACTACCAAAACAAGATTCTTAAAATGTATACATGAGCACGTTAGCGCTTTTATTCATTGCTGAAATGGTAACAAATAATTTTTGCCTCAAAACTTATAATGCGAATAACTTTAAATTTTAAGTATCAAAATAATAAAATTATTGTTTCAATCTAATTGTTTTGTTATAAATCAGTTGGGGTGTATGAGGTTTTGCGCTTATTTATTAACACGTTGTATAGGTATATTTCATAGTCTTCGGACACAGTCCATTAGTTTGGTTGGATTTGATAGGTTTGGATTGGATTGGTAAGCTGATTTTTTCCGTCGATTTCGACGTTGCCGTTGGTCTCATAGAGAAAGTTGTTCAGTTTGATGGTCAGATCATCTCCTTTAAAAACGGTGTAAGGAAAATTATCATTAACCTTTAAACTAAATACTCTACCCATCAAACTGGGCAACTTTTACTATTGGAGCAAACCTATCAGACCAAAAAAGAAATCAGCTGTTCCATACTAAACTGCAGCGCCTACTCGACTTCAATGTATGAGACGGTTGTTGTTTTTTGTTCTAACAGGTTTACTCCCATAGTAAATGTTTTTCAGTGTGATGGGTAGAGTATGTGGTTTAAAGATTAATGATACTTTTCCTTACGCCCTTACCTAACTACCTACTGAAACATAATCCATTTGGAAATTTTCAGAGAAGCTGCCTATTCAACTACGAAAAAAAAGAAGAGTTTCTTGGCATGTACTCGTATAGTGCTTGCATATCGCGCTGCCGAATGACAACTATCCAATCTCTTTGTAAATGCACCCCGTTCGCTGTTGCTTCCAGTAGGAAGGCTCAGGAAGGCCCCGTGTGCACCCTTGATCATTTGAAATGTCTTAATAAATATAGAGGTCAGTAGGTATAGTGTAATAATAATGTAGTAACAGCACACCCCTGGCACTCCATACAACGAACAGTTCTGCTACAGAGACAAATGGCGTCAGGATACGTGCCGTCCCGCTTGGATGCGCGTGTCTGTTGTATGTGCTTCTTGCTCGGCTCCCCGGACTGAAAGTGTCCCTAGGAGGTGGAGGTCTGAAGTCAAAAAGGAGCTGAGAGAGAGACCAATCTGTATCTAGTAGGTACTTAATACATAGGTACTAGCAGGCGCGGGCGCAGCCTGAAATTGGGGGGGGGGGGGTCACTAATAATAAAATATGACGAGTAAATTAGACTTTAATGCACATTACAGAATTTTATTGCACACATTATGATGATTTGCGGGGGGCGGGGGGGGGGGGGGGGGGGGTCAGACCCCCGTGGTGGCGGTCATGGTGAACCGATCCCCTTAAGAATGAAGCAGTTTTCTTTCCACTTTATATTTAGGCTCGATAGACCCATATACCCATTCGAAAAAACTGAACAACTTTCTCTATAGCACCAACATCGAAATCGCGAAAAAAAAACAGCGTTCCATACAAAACTGCAAACCTACTCGAACCAAATGTATAGGACAGCCGTTCTTTTTTTCTCGATTTCGATTGGTCCCATAGAGATTGTTTAGTTTGACGGTCTGATCATCCCCTTAAAAAAGTGTCAGCATATTAAGAAGGACCTTGTATATTATATTATTTTTGCAGAAAAACTATTATATCTATACCCGTCAAATGCTTTGACATTGGAAGGCCTTGAGGAGGAAGTCCAGGATTCACTTTATTGTACCGAATGCTACCCAGACTGCGAGCTAATTCAGCATTCCACCAAATCCTTTGGAACTAAACTGGCAACGGAAAATTTTCCAGAGAAGGATGTGAACAATTTGTATTTGTTAGTAAAATTTGTATTTTACACTTTTTGCTAGTCATTTTTTGGGTCGATCGAATTCAATTTACATTGCAAATTATCGTCATCATCAGCCCCCAATATGTCCCGTGTATGCAGAAGCCTTAGCAAGTTGCGCGTGATACGGCTATATCACGCCTTTTATCGCTGGGTGAATACAACAACGGCACAAGTCAAAAAAGTTGATTTTGAGAAAAATGACATTAAAGTTGGCGCCAGAAAGTGCGCGCGAACAAATTCGTCTGTAGTTACTACACAGTAAGGGTTAGATTGTTCATGTTTGCCTTTTGTATATCTGTGTTATATCAGTAAACTATAACAGTTGAGGATTTTATTTATATACTACAATTTGTTTGATTTATTGGGCCATAAATATAGGGGTTTCGAGTTATGCCAGTTTTGCATTAACTTTTTGGTACGATTTAGATTTATGCCAGATAATTATTGAGAAAACATGAAGAATGTGATAGTAATTAGTACCCAAAATAAAACACAATTATGGCATTCGAGTAGAGACGGAAGAAATGGGAATTTGCAAAGCAATGAGGAAAAGGAAATTTGAACTGTTTACTGAATTGGCGGAAGATGTCTGATGAGACCCTATCAGATCAGATACACAACGAGTTCGATGATAAGAGCCAAACCAAGAAATTACTCGTGGGGAAATGTTAAAAGCCCAACTACATGTTGATCTCAATAGATCTTTTAGTACTGCTTAAATCAAGAACGATGTGTAAAACAATTATCAATCTCTATCTTCGGTCTTCTTACCAGCTACCCATTTTACGTGGCCCGTTTGGCCCGACTGGGCCAGTTGGCCGGTGGTCGTCCCATACTATTTAATTATGTAATAACCACGCTAGTTTGTAGCTTCTGTTCTAGAACACAAACTCCTTATCAGTTGCCAGATCTTCAGCAGATATAACAAGCCTATTGCCACTTCAGCTTACTAATTTTCAGGGCTACGTTATTTGCTTTAGTTCTCAGACGTTATTACTTCATTTCTGATGCTATCTCTTAGAAAAACACCTACCAGTAGTTGTTTCCATAGCTCACAATGATGGACTAGTTCTATCGTCACTGTTCATGTGTCTGCCTTGATCCCTATATTCATCAATTCAATTTGATGAATACGTCGTCAGATATTTTCAACGGGGGAAATCCAATGAAAATATCTGTTGAAGTTTTCCCAAATTATCTCAGAGGAAATAAACGGAGAGATCCTAACATCAGTAATTTGGGATGATAGAATGATAAGACAAGAAGAGGTAAGAGGAAAAGAAAACTGAATTTTAAAGGCAATATTTAATATGTAGGAATCAGATGATTTACCAAAGCTATATATTTACGAAGTAACCATACGAAAGCAGTTATAGAGCCTCACGCTTACATAGCTACGGTCTTTTCCACAACATTACACTATCACATTGTTTTAATCTTCTGACACTGGAACTTCATATAACAGATCAGTCTTCTATCTATACTAGAAAGCCATGGTACCAAAAAGCAGACTGGTAGATCTTCTTCTACCGAGTCGATGGCATGTCATTCTAAATCTTTCCAGCCCAGAATTTCGCCACACGGATAGCATTTTCGGCAGTGTTCATAAGCTTCGTTCTCGTGCAGGTGTCCGGGCAGAAAGGGCACGATACGAGATGGGCCTTAGTCTGAGGAGTAACACCACATTCACAGTTAAGGTCCGTCCCGTCCGTGTAACCCCACTTAAACAGATTGTCTTTACTCCGGCCAACCTGAGTTCGGAGTATTCAAGCATCTCCAGATCGGCCTGGGCAGCTCCTGTCCTGGGGGTAGGCTTTCCATAGGAGGAACAAATGGGTCAGGAAGTGCGGTACCTTCCCGCCAAAGACCGAGTCTAGCCTGAGAAGCCTCACTTTGAATTGGGTCGACACACTTCAAGAAATTCTTACGGCTCTTGAGCCTTTGGGGCACTGTGGGCTACTTGTACATCGGGTGCCGTATGTCGACTTCTAGCTTGGTTCTTTCTATCGAACTTGCAACGGTCCTGCGGACGTCTGGTGGTGCAATTCCGGCCAGTGGATACAGCATCTGCACCGGTGTCGGTTTGATACAGCCAGTGATGATCCGACAGGTTTCATTTAAAGCAGGATCCACAAGCTTTGTATGGGCGGAACGACTCCACACAGGACACGCGTATTCACCTGCAGAGAAGGATAGGGCTAGTCCGGTAGTTCGCAGGACTAGAGGTGAGGCTACCCATTTCGTAGTCGTCAGTTTTTGCAGAAGCTTGTTACGTGCATACACTGGTAGATGATCATAAGTCAAAACTTTATAGGAGAAGAGATGTTATGACTCCCTGAAGAGTTGGAGGTAGGGAGGACCTACTTTGACATCACAAACCTTCACATTGTGGTTTACAGAATATAACAGGGGTAGTTTTTGCAGACGGGAATAATTTTAATTCAACTCTTTGACTCAAAAGTTTCATTGTTGCATAACACAAAATAACAATTTTAATAAGTGTAGTAGTGGCACAAGTACCATCTATCTCTTGATTCAGTGAAATATCGAGTTAGGTCTATATTACACAAGATAAAGTATGTGATGTAGAACCAGAATACGGTGCTAACTCAAATTTGCCAATTTTTGAGTTGTGCCATTGTTGTATTCACCCAGCGTTATATCTCGTTCGTTCCCGCGCAAATAGAAAAGGAGCGAAGGCGCGATAGCGCTGTATCACGCTGCCAGATTACGGCAGAAGGACACAGTTATTTCCACATGGGGCGGCCATAGGGTACACTAGGTGTGGTACACTTGCAAAAGATACCTAGCTCTCGCTTGCTATAAACAATATCAGCTTCGGTCAGTTCCGGTGAAAAATTAATATACAGGGGCCTTCTTAATATGCTGACACTTTTTTAAAGGGATGACCAGACCGTCATACTGAACAAGTTTCTCTATGGGACCAACATCGAAATCGCGAAAAAAAATCGGCTGTCCCATACATTTGGCTCGAGTAGGTTTGCAGTTTTGTATAACAAGAATAGAGAAAGTTGTTCAGTTTGATGGTCTGATAATCCCCTTAAAAAAGTGTCAGCATATTAAGAAGGACCCTATATGTACAGGAGTGAGCTGCAGACAACCGAATTGTGTGTGACCTCCATGACTTTTATTTACATACTGTCTATTATCAATTTGTTATATATTATTTATTTTAACTTTCAGTTCCGATATAAATATGACCAACAAATGCGTTCTGAGTATTTATCACGCAACTCCCGATACCACTCTGGACCGTCTGGACGTAGTCAACTACTGGTTCGAGATTTTGAGTAAGGCTATAATCCTAATATCATTGTTTCGAAACTGAAAAACTTTTTGGGACCACATCGAAATCACGAAAAAATAAACCTGCTGTTCCGTACAGGATCGTCTTAAGTTTGATAATATTTTCTATACTAACGAATTAAAGTCAATCAAAATTTTCAGAAACAATCTAGAAATTAATCTCTATGCTTGTAAGAAGTCTGATTTTCGTTCTCTTAAACACTTTGACTATTTATTATATGGACTGGTTACGCGTGTAACTACTAACAAACATTTTTTGCCACTTTTTGCCAGTGCCACTGACTACCCCCTCGGGGAATATAGTCGTGAGCATATGCTATGCTTTTTGCGGGGGGCGAGGTAACATGAAATCCGCAACTTTGGATTTTATTCCCCATAACTTTAGATTCTAATTTTGAATGTTAAAAATCATGAAAAGTAGTCTCGTGTGAACCCCAAACGTTCTTAGTTCGAAGTTATTATTTCGCAATTATAGGATGTCTCGTTTAGTGATAAGGTGTAAAATTTAATGTAAATGCACAAGATCAATTGTGCTTATACCGTGGCAGAGGGGAAATGCTACCGCAAGGCTAGTCCTTATAATAATTAGTCAAAGCTTAAACACCATTTCGTCACATTTTTTGTAAATACATTTTCTGTACAGACATACAAATAATACAGATTTTTTCCAATATTTAGTTTTTCCTCTGAATACAGGTTTCGTATTTTATAGAAAAATTAAAAAAAAATATTCTCCATAGCAAATAAAGCCCAGATGTTGAAGATCATTGCTATATTTTTCATTAATTTGTATGTCCTTCAAATAACGAGACGATAGCTTCTAAAAACCAGCATAATATTGCCTGGCCCTATGTTTACCTATGGGGAGCGTCTTAAATATATTTTTATACATTACAGGTAGCTTCGGTGGTTTTGGTGGAATTGTTGTCGGGCTCTCCTTCGTGACTTTTGTTGAAATTTTTTATTTTCTGACCATTCGATATTTCCATACCTTTTATAGAAACTATCTAAATTATCATTAGAATTTAGTTTTTTTTTTTGTTAAGTCTTTTTGCATAGATTGTATTCACGTAAAGATCCGGCCAAGAGCATGACGGGCATACTTCACAGCTAAACTTCACAGTTCACACGCTTATGATAGGGTTCCGTTGTATAGTGGCTGATTTTAAAACTATTTTTGCGCAAATTTTGTTTAGACCAGGTTTTTAATTTTATTTCTAACACTGATTACGCTATAGCACCCATACAACAAATTAGCACCTAATTTTCGTTGAAAGTCGCTTACTATAAGCGATACAATAGGTACATTGTTAATAAATATCTAGGTATTTATATTCAGATTTGTTATACTTTACCTACCTATTTTAAAAGTTAGAGGAGCCGCGTTTTTAACGTTGAGCGCAATTACCTCGAGCATTATACACCTAACGACTTAATTTTAAGGGTGTTTTATTTAACTTTAATTTTAATTTCACAGGAACAGCCCTGTGACGTGTTCGCATTATTTCATGCATTATATTTTCAAATATGTTTCAATGTCATTGAGTTAATTATCAATTGATTAATGAAAACTGCCCGAACAGAGGTGTGCGCTGACCTTAAGGGTTCCTTGCTTGACTACTGAAATGAAAAAGTTTTGGTAATCTTTCCTAAAACGCGATAGAAAATTGGTTTGCAATCTTTCCCGCCTACAACTTGTACTACAAGTTCGAAGCGGAACACACCACACCAGTTGCGTTTACGGAGTATGTTTTGTTAACAGTTTCGTAACTTAAACCTTGGTCTACTTTAACTATTATAATTTTCTAAACTAACTACACTATTTCTAAAAATAATCAAATGTATTTAAATAAAAAATCGCAACGTATGACCTGAATTACATAATCAAAACATCTAAACTGCACTTTGCACTTTGGCTTTATAAACAACGCAATACAGTCTTAAACGCTTTTCAAGAATGCGCAGTGTTCTGTCAAATAAACCGTGGCAAAATTGCACAAAGGTTTGGAGGCGCAAATTGCAATATTTACGTATAATGTCCGCTAATTCGCCCCCTGGAAAAAGTGATGGTATGTTTCATTCTCCTAGATATCCCTACAGTACGATAAAATGATGCATTCTTACGTTCTTTTTGTTTTTTAGGAGACGACGCTGAAAGAAGGGCTGTCCCAGGTCCTATCCCGCCAAATCCTATAGAAAACTTGGGGTCTAGGATTCGTGACTTGGATGTAGATTCTATCCGGAGGTATTTAGCCCAAAAGCTTGGGTTCTACGAGCCGCCTGAACCGTCAGCGCCAGCAGAAAAGGTCCTGGACGAGGTTACTTTGGATGGCGTTGTTAAGTGGATAAAAAGCGATAGATGCAAGAATATTATTACATTGTCTGGAGCAGGCATTTCTACATGTAAGTACCTAGAATTTAATGGGAGATTTTTTCACTGGCTTCAGGTAAACAGTCTTTAATAAAAACTACGTAAATGTGATCATGTTTTCTTTCGCCGCGCAATAGAAACCATTTTGCTGTAGCATCTAGAAGAATGAATAAATAGAAATAATGCCAAAACTTTTTTCTTATCATGTTGTCTATAGTAAATAAACACTTTTGTTATGAAAGGAAAAATATAATCTCCCGTGTTGTTGACTATTACTGCAAGGTCAATTAGTCTGCACTTTGATGGAAAATTTTATCATTATGAATTCCATTATGGACGTAAATGGTTGCCGTAAAAATTTGCTATTGTAGAATGAATGTAGAACACAAAAGAGACTCATAGTTATCGCCCGATAGCTCAGTTGTTAGAGAACCTGCCTGCTGATCTAAAGGTAGCAGGTTCGAATCCCAAATATTTGTTTGATGAACATGAATACAGTAGAGTCTCACTGATCCATCACTATTAAAAACCATGGGTAGCCGGATCATTGGAATGTTCAGATTACTGGATTGTATGTATAGAGCAGGCATGTCAAAGACAAAGGCCTGGACAGGGATTGAATCATCTCCTCATCATTTTCAGGACCCATGTCTCTGCTCTGCATAACATGTAAAAAATTAAGCAAGCAAAGCAAGCTTTAAAATGTTCACATCTTAATTTAAAACAGTGGTATTACATAATTTATGAGTACATAAGTAGATGTAAAAGTCTGAACGCTCTCGGGCTGCATAAAGCAACATTGGAAGGTATGTCTCGACGAGTAAAGTGAAGCAAGAATTCATGCTATTATAACAATGCTGAGGCAGCGCAGGAGCGTGACTGCGCGAGTGCGGGGTGGAAGTGCGCGACTGCCGTGAAAGAGGCGCAGGCAGGGTGTCATACTACTGGACGTTACAAAGTACTGAAGTGCTGGATTAGTGTGACTACTGTATTTGATCCCTAGTTATGGATATTTGTATCTATACTATATATTTCATATCATTATGTACCTATAGGCATCATAATGCAGGTCAGGGCTAGATTCAGGTACTTTACGGGAAACGATATCGGAGAGGCAAGGTCCAAAAAAATGTGTCTAATGTAAGTGTAAGTGTTCACCATGCCAGGAACAGGTCAAACCCTATCCGTATCTTGAGAAAGTGAAAAAACGACTGTATAGGTGGCAGAGAGTTTATTTATATATTTTTTTTCAACAGCTGCTGGTATTCCAGACTTCCGCAGTCCTGAAACCGGTCTATACCACAATCTACAGAAATATGACCTTCCGGAACCACAGGCTATATTTGAGATCAACTTTTTTAGACAAAATCCCAAACCGTTCTTTACGTTGGCAAAAGAACTGTTCCCCGGAAAGTTCAAACCTACAATTTCTCATTATTTTATCAGACTTTTACATGAAAAGGGTAAGTTGTGACATTGTGTTGTATAAATTCAAAAAAATAAAATGCTTTTATAATGCATTGCAACTGATAGGAAAGTCTCAAGATGTTTGCAAACACAAAATTGTTTAATACCTACTTTTGGTTGTAGTCATCATCATCAGCCTATACATCTTATTTTGTTGTGGGGGCTAGCAAGCCTGCTGGCTTGAACCAGTGGGATCCTTTGTATTAGCCCTTGTACTTTTTATTTTCTTCACCCTTCAAATACATGGTTGAAGAAGGAGGCAATACCATTGAGGGGAAGAAACCTAAGATCTCCCGGTTTTGGATATCTATGTCCGAAGAGGCTCATGTAGCATGATACACATATTGTTGGCTAAAGTGTCAAACCTTGTAACTAAATTTTTTTATAAATTACATTTTTATAAAATTTTTCATACTAATAGTAATACTATTATAGTAATACTAATTTCTGTATGCATCCATGGCACAACTCTTAAATCCTTTTAAAAAGCCGTTACTATTTAAAATGATAAATAGAAAACCATATAACTCTGGGCTGCCATTTCGTGGTGACGTTTTTTGTGCCTCCTGTAAAATTTGATCTAATGGAGTTACGAGGTCTGACACTTTAGTCAATGATATATCAAGAAAAATAATAATACAGTGGGGCAGCTCAGCGGTCGCTACAATTCAATCAATCGCGTCCCAGCCCCCTGTGCCTGCGCACGATATACCCATAAAGTGAATTCATTCACAACTGACCTAAAGTGAATTCAATGTTGGTACACCTGACCCTGAATACTGCGCTCCATTGACCTTTCGCGACCACTGAGCTGACCCACTATATTATCATTTTATGTATGTACGTTTCACTGCAGGGCATACCCTTAAAGGAGGTTGTTTAATAAAGCAAAATTATTAATTTCCACATAATTATTATTTTATTATGCACTAGCGGCGGCGCCCGCGACTTCGTACGCGCATTCCATAGAATTTAAATACAGTTGTGAGTATTTAAATTCTATGGTATGCGCGTATTTAATTGAATGAACTGATTGCGATGAAATAAAGCCTAAATGTTAATGCAAACTAAACCTTATGCTTTTGTGAAAATGCCATTCAAATCAGTTCAATAGTTTTAAGTGATGCGTGCACAAACAGACAGACAAAAATTATATAGGTTTCAATGCATTCCATTACGTATCCTAAACACCCCCAATTAATATTTTTCATCGACATACCAAATAATGGACGCCGCGCGCAGTCTACTACAAAATTCTCGAAAAACGTGTCCGAGACTAACGTACACAAACCTCATTATGTGTAGTAATTAATATAAAACAACTAGAAACATTGAAAATGTTAAAATTCTTTTTCATTTGCTTTCGTAGTTTTTACCCCATCGCGGCACGGCATATACGGGGTCCTTCTTAATATGCTGACACTTTTTTAAGTGGATGATCAGACCACCAAACTGAACAACTTTCTCTATGGGACCAACATCGAAATCGCGAAAAAAAAATCTGTTGTCCCATACATTTGACTCGAGTAGTTTGGCAGTTTTGTATGGAACAGCAGTATTTTTTTCGCGATTTCGATGTTGGTGCTATATGTACCCTGTATGTAATGTAAAGGTATAGATTTGCTGTGTGACTTATTTCTTTATATTTGTGGAGGTTACTCACACTTGTTACAATCCTATTCCTCACATCGTACAGTGCAAGTCTCGGTGCACGGAGCTCCTATAAGACTTCATCACACTTTTAATCAAATTTTCCAGGACTTCTGTTACGTCACTACACACAAAACATAGATACGCTGGAGCGAGGAGCCGGCATCCCCGCGGACAAGATTGTCGAAGCTCACGGAACATTCTATACTTCACATTGCCTCGACTGTCGCAAGGAATATTCTCTTGAGTTTATAAAAGGTATGTTTACATACAAGTTGTAGTTTATATTTTGTTGTTTTAGACCCAAAAGTGCAAGAACACTAGCTCAATATCATCAATTAAATTAAAATTGAATGAACTGACAATTGATGAATGAAGAGACAATCACAGGGAATCCCTCAAAACATTAAGTATACAGGGAGTAAACAGTTGCATTACTTTAAGGGGTGATTGTACTCACGTTACTGAACAACTTTTCCAGAAGAGGAAAGGGACTACGCAAAAAAAATGTTTACTTTTCATACAAACTTTCAATCAACTGATTGCATTTAGTATGGAAAGTCCAAAATTGTTTTTGCTAATTTCCTATTAGTTTCTTTGGGAACGTTGTTTAGTATCACCCCTTGAAGTAATACAACTGTTTACCCTAACACCCTGTATAGTATATTTTTACAATTTCATGGCATTAGAACGAAATTGCCTATTTCTTCAGTCGACTTTAAATATAAAAATTGAAACTGCAATTTTAAATCTTATCGTGATCGAGAGATAAATGACCGAATTTTTGCAAATACCAACTAACGATTTTAGTAAATCACGTAATGAGATTGAGATTGAGATTTTAAGTATAATGGCTAGTCAAGCCATTATACTTAAAATCTCAACCTATTTCTAACTAAAACCGACTAAGAAACCGTCTCGTTTCAGAGTTAGTAAGATATAAAACCATCTAACTTGATGAAATGACTAAATATAATCATAATTAATATGTATCGTCTAAGACTAAGAGGTAACATTTTTCTATTTTCAGAATTTGTGTTTTCGGACCAGATCCCAATTTGCACAGAATGCCCGGGTGTGGTGAAACCAGACATTGTGTTCTTTGGAGAAAGTCTTCCGGATAGATTCCAGCAGTGCCTTCAGGAGGACTTCCAGCACTGTGATATGCTCATCATCATGGGCTCCTCGCTCGAAGTACAACCTTTTGCTTCTCTTATCGATATGTAAGTTATAAACTAAAAGTATAAAATTTCTATTGAAAATTAGACGGCAACATTTTACCTTTTGCCACAGAATAGTATAGTTCTATATACAGAACGGTCACTTGACCCCTCGATACCCCACTCGGCGACGCCAGATACCCCACCTCGAAGTGGGGCGGGCATACAGACAGAATGGACGAAAGTATAAGGGTTCCTTGTTTGACTGAGGAACCCTAAAAAGTGTAATTCTTTGTCAATCACTACAGCAATATATTTTGCAGGGTGCCTGACTGGTGTCCACGCCTCCTCATAAACCGTGAGAAGGCTGGTATGAAATCTCCGATCCTCAAACTGTGGGGTCTGATGAGTGGAGGCCTCCAGCTGGATGAGGAATCCATCAGGGATGTAGCTCGGCTTGGAGACTGTGACGACGGGTGCCAGGAGGTCGCAGACAGGCTCGGTTGGGGGGTAGGTTTTCTATTTTAAATATACAGGATCCAACTTAATATGCTGACGCTATTTTAACGGGTTGATCAGACCATTAAACTGAACAACTTCTTTCTATGGGACCAACATCGAAATCGCGAAAATAAAATCGGCTGTCCCATACATTTGGCTCGAGTAGGTTTGCAGTTTTATATGGAACAGCTTATTTATATTTCGCGACTTCGATGTTGGTGCCAAAAATAGTCAGCTGTCCCATACATTTGGCTCGAGTAGGTTTGCACTTTTGTATGGGACAGCTGTTTTTTTTGGTGCCATAGGGAAAGTTGTTCATTTTGACGGTCTGATCATCCCCTTAAAAAGTGTCAGCATAATAAGAAGGACCTTATATATTTACTATTATACGGATTTTTGGAAAATCGACCCCTACACGGTACAATTGGGTATTGAAGTTTTTCGAAATCCATGGGGCAAAACCTAGTAACTAATATTCATTATGTAAACCAGGACGAGCTGCGTGCCCTAGTGGCCCGCGAGCACGAGCGCCTCGAAATGGAAGGCGGCCTAGCATCACCGCACGCACCCGTCGCCGACGCTCCCGGCCCCAGTGCACTGCCCACCGAACCTAAACTATGAGAAACGTCGAGGTAAATCACGTTTATTTAACGTAAAGGGGGACTTTATGGGATGAAGTGGAATTTTTTGTTACATTTGGCCGAAATTTACATGAATAAGATGGAATGTTGTTAATTTATTAGTTACAGGTCGTGCCGAACATTTTCCTTCGCTCTGTATATTATTCTGCCAATATTATTGTCGGAAGACAAACAACTTTGTTTAAAATAGATTCCCAATTGTATTTTCAGTTATATTCGCGCGTTAACCATTTTATGCAGTGAAATAAGTACAATAAAATTTTTAATTCGGTTTATTAAAACCGAAACATCGATGTTAACATCTTAGGCGCATGCCAGACAGAAGCGCATCTGGCGCGCCGCGTCGCTTCTGTCTGGCTTGCGCTTTATGAAAGTGATATAGTCGATAGTATATAAGTCAAATTACAGATTGAAGAATTTCAGTGTCGGTTTGTAGTGCGAGTGCGAGAGAGATAAGCTATTTAGTTCATGCCCAGGGCCTAGCATGCCACCTTCGACAATACGATAAAGATATGTCTCTACCGTTGTTACGTAGCGCATGATGATTTTTCCGTTTTGTCGCTAGCCCTACTGGTTATAGTTAGGGAGGCGAGGTAGCTAAATGGCGTAATTCAACGGCGCCGTCGAGACCTATCAAAATCGAAAGATAAAATAATTTCGAAAAGAAAAGCTCGTATGGTAAAAACCATTTTAGCGGTGGGTTTGGTGTGTACGGTTTTTCAAAAATGTTAAAAAAAACAGTTACTTGGGCATTCTCGAGCGCGTCAGATATTCATACTACGTATGCCCCAAGTGCCTCTGATAACAACGGTATACTAATCTGCCGGTTTGCGTGGTGGGGGTAGGCATATAAAGTAGTCAAAAATGCAAAAAAAAAAAAATTTACTCGAGCGCGTCAGATTTTCGGAAGGGGTGTTAAGGGCCTATGTCGAAAAATAATTGAAGCGAAATGGGCGTGGCTTAGCGCAGCAAGCGCCCCGCGCCCCGCTACCGAACATCGTCGCGCACTAGCCCGCGAAAATCAAATCACTCAAAATGCGTAGAAGACGCTTCGCTGTTAATATATTATTAGTACCTTTTGTCGTATGAAAAAACACAATATATTATAATTAAGTATCGTTCTATTTATCCTCCTTGATCAATTATTAATTTGTTACAGGATCAATTACGGACAACCAATTTATAGATAGAAACAATACCTAACTAACGATACTCTTTAATTGATTTCACTTAAAAAACTTAAAACTCATTAATATCATACCGAAAATCACTGTACCTATCTAGAAGGAAAAAAACTATCATTACAGGATTTTGTTTTACTTTATAGTACGAGAGCTACCTGTTGGTCTTCGGTTCGGTTCTTGGTTAGGCTTTACGTCTTTAGGTCCTGTAATCAAATCAATTCAACTTCTTATTTTGTACTTATAATTGATATAATACAAGTCAAAACATTCTATGGTCAAAACATACCGACTATCTAGATGAAACCTGGAAGTTATTTTACGCCGTCAACAAAAATGTAAGAAGAACGTGAAAAAATAAGTTTCGTAATACTGCAATAATCTCAGTTATTCTCGATACCACAAGAACTTTCAGGTTGAGAAGTTGTATAACACTCATAAACCTATTTTGAAAATCCATAGGTAATTCTAAAATACCTCGCATCCCTCAGATGCATGACATAGCATTGAAGGATGAGGATGATGCAGGATATTATAACAGGTATGAATGAATTTTAAAATGGTAAATCAACATTTATTTACAAAATCACTAATAATATTTATCTTACGACCTAAAATCAACATTTATTTACATTAGTACATTACGATAAGTGTGACTTAAGTAGTTCATTATTGCACAGCGTGAAGTTAGCACCCGAGCACAAGCAAGGGTGCTAAACGTATATGCAGGTTTAGGTCACAGAGTGCTGGAAAATTATTTACAACTTATTACCTTTTCTTTTCTCTCATACTTCTGGTATGTTCCTGCCTACGTTTCAAATTTAATGTTTTGTTCCGTTTTGTTTTTCATTATCACTGTTTCTCCTAGTACCCCAGGAAAATTAGGTGAAAAAAGGGTCAACCTCGGATTGAGAGATAATAAGCTACAAACTTCTTTAAATCATCGTTATGACATCCAATACGTTAGGTCAAATGTCACATAAAATCTCGTTTATGCAGGTCAAAAGATTCAAGGTCTAATGTCAAAAAACAGGTCTTTAGGAAATATCTTCTTTTCTATGCTCTAAATGACCTTAGAAGTTTTAAAAAAAATTGTAGAACTTTAAATTTTCTTCAAATTTGGTCATTTATAATAGTTAACCATTCTTGAGATAGATAGGTAGAACGCAAAGAGTTGTAACTCCCATAACGGTTTGCTCCCATAGTAAAATTATACTTTTCCTTACACCCTGTATAATATTATTTGGCGTTATTAATGAAAATACATAATTTCAATAACTATACACGAAAGAAGATGATGAAGAATTATTTCGAGTTTGAATCAATCAGGATAGAAAAACAAGTACAGAATAGTGACCCTGAGCAGCGCGCATTGAAGATATTGAATGAAACCAGTCACCGCCTGCCCGACAGACGCTTCAAAACAATACTTATACGGAAAGAAGACGACATGAAGATTCCGAACAACTACAAAAACTCACTCAAACGGCTGCACAACCTAGAGAAGAAACTAGACCGAGATGAAGACCTGAAAAAGAAATATGAAGAAAGAATGCAAACCCTCTTCACTTTGGGCTACGCCGAGGAAGCTACCACACCGCCGGTGCCAAATAAAACATGGTACCTACCCCACTTCGCGGTCATTAACCCCGCGAAACCGAAGATAAGAGTAGTACACAACGCCACAGCGAAGACAGCCGGACGCAGCCTGAACGATATGCTACTCTGCGGTCCAGACTTGCTGCAATCTCTGCCGGGAGTTGTAATGCGATTTCGTCAACACCAACACGCCGTGTCAGCTGACATAAAGGAATTAATGTTTATGCAAATATAAGTTCAAGAGGACGACAGAGAGGCACTACGATTTCTATAGCGGGGCGACGAGAGAGGGAACCAGCGACCGCGAGAGTACCGCATGACTTCAGTGATCTTCGGCGCGATGTCATCACCATGCACCGCGCTATACGTGAAGAATAGAAATGTTTCAGACTTCAAAGAAAAGTATCCTGCAGCCGCGCGAGCCATTGAAAAGAACCACTACATGGACGACTACATAACAAGTTTTCCGACCGAAAAAGAAGCCAAAGAAGTATCGAAATCAGTCGACTACATTCATCGGCAAGCCGGCTTCGAGCTATGCGGATGGGTGTCCAATACAAATTCAGTAGTACAGCAGTTTTCCGCCAACTCGGGCGGCGCCACGGTCTCTATCGGCGGGAGCGAGGTCCGATGGTACAACGGGCCGAGCTTCCTACGAAACCACGAACGAGAATGGCCACAAGAGACGAAGACAGAAGCACCGAAGACAGGAGAAGAGAGGGGACTTGTCACGTCACCCACCAGCGACCTGACCACGCTCACCTACCTCGAATCGAGCGATTTTCGTCGTTCCCACTTTTGCTACGAGCTACGGTGCGCATGCTACTGTTCGTCAATTTATGTCGAAAGAAGAAAAATGAAACAGTATTGGCTACGAAGCGCAAACGAACGAAAGAAAACAATAAAAACGACTCTGATTCAAAGATTGATAAGATAACACGCAAGAACGAGACACCGTACGTGAAGAAATGAGATAGCAACACCACCGGTATCGAAACGCACTATCTCATTCGCGCTGAGAAACTATGGTGGAAACCTGTACAAGAAGATTGTCTTTCCGAAGATTTACGTCGAGTAAGGAACGGCGCGGCGCCTCAGCCGGGAGACAAGCTGTCGGCGCTATCAGTGGTCGTCGGCGAAGATGGCTCAAAGGAAGAATCCACGTAGCACCTGACATCGTTGAAGACACTGCGAGCCCGACCGTACTCGACGGGAAACACTACTTCACGCGACTGTACATACAACACGTACACGAGCGACTACATGGCGGTATCGAAACCGTCGTGAATGAGCTACAGCAGCGACTATGGGTACTGAAGATACGACCGACGGTGCGTGAACGTCATCAAACACTGTCAACTATGCAAGATACGAAGAGCGAAGCCTACTTCTCCGGCGACCGGCGACCTGAGGAGGTTTGTGGCACGAAGAGGAGTGCCTAAGGAGCTATGTAGTGACAACGCGACGTGCTTCAAGGCTGCGGAGAAGGAGCTCGCCAAGGCCGCGCTGGCGGCGGTCAGCGAGGAGGCGACGGCGCGGCGCATCACCTGCCGCTACGTACCCCCGGCCTCCCCCTTCATGGACAGCGCGTGGGAGCGCATGGTACGCACCGTGAAGGAGGCACTGCGCGTCAAACTCCACGAGCAGTACCCTAGCGACGAGACACTGCTCACCCTGCTCGCCGAGGCGGAGAACACCGTCAACTCCCACCCACTCACACACGTGGCGGTGACCCCAGAAGAACCGGAGGCGCTTACACCCAACCACATCCTGTTGGGACCCAAACGACCTCACCGCGCGTAAGCGCAGCGCGCTCAACGATGGCGGACGTCTTCTGGAGCCAGGTCAAAGAGTACGAGCCTCTACTCCAACACCGGCGGGAGCCTCACACGACCAGCGCACGCTATCGGCGACCTGGTACTCGTCTGCGACCCCACCCTGCCCCGCAACATATGGCCGACAGAAAGGATCGTCGCGGTCTACCCAGGGCGAGACGGCGAGGTGAGGATCGTGGACGTCGTAACCAGCAACGGGCATGTCCTCCGGAGACCGACCAAGAGGATCGTCGTGCTACAGGTTGGATCGCAGAGCTGCGACGGCGGGAGAAATGTGCACGACAGAACCTGAATTGACTACCTTTGTACATAGTTTTTTAAATTACTTTGTTTATTTCGTTTTATATACCCTTTTATACTAGTAGGATAAGTTTAGGTTAAGTGTTCATTTCAATAAATAAAATTTTCTTATTAGAATTAGGGCTTAGCACATAAGTTATGTAAATAGTTCTAATAGGATTCTTATTCGATTTCTCTAGTGATTTCTACCCCAGATTAGATTAGGTACACTTCCCTAATAAAATTAACGCATAGCACAAGTAAATAAAACAATTAGAATCGAGTTAGAACTTATAAATTCCAATTAGAATAAGCTTCACTACCTCATTAAAAGGGGTAGAATCCTATTAGAAATAATTGTTAGAAAGAGACAGAACGCTCCATCTCTGTCAGCGCATACAGGCGAGCGAGGGGGGCCCCGGCGTCCGGAACCTGTGTTATGAGGAACCGGGGGCCGGGGTCATATAAATATTGTACCTTTCCTTTTCGTTCTGCACTCTGTTATGCACCGGCGGATGATGCACCTGCTATTTTTAGAATAAGAAAATAAGTATCTTAACTATATAATTATATTGGTTTGTAAGCGTAGAAATTAAGATTGTATGAGAAATAAAGAGATTTGTATTCAGGGCAAGAGTGCGGGGTAAGGAGGGGTGGTCGCTTGAAAATGATATAAAATGGCGCCAAATCGGCGTAGATTCATTCCGGATCCAGCACTCAAAAAAGAAATAACTTGGAAGAAGAAACTCTCTGCGACCACTCGCCTTCCCTACCCTGCCCTTCAGCCTGGCTCACCATACTGACTACCCATACAATTAAGGGCCACCGAGTTTTCAAACTCTCATACCAGGCAAGATGTTCCGGAGCAATAGAATCCTTCAACTCGGTAAAAATACTGACAACGGTTCATAAATACGTTTATAACCAGATTCCATTATGACAAATAAATATAATTATTTGAAGAAATTGAAAAACAAGATAGTAAAACCGAAAATTACGACGACTTAAAGATAATAACAGCTAACTCTTGGTCTATGAAGTCCAAAAAAACTGCTATACATATTTGAGTGAGAAATATACTTAAGAGAAGTTTATTCCGAATGCGTAAATGCGCGCTGCATACAAACGAAGTCTGGTGATATTTTCAATACTAACCAATCAGTAAATGAAAAATTTGCAGAAACAATCTAGAAACTGATCTCTATGCTTGTATGAAGTCAGATTTTCGTTAAAATATACAGTTTTAATGCTAGAATTAATTTAAGATTTGTATGGAAATCTTTGAGGTATTGTAACTTTAAAACTATACATTTTAACGAAAATCTGACGTCATACAAGCATAGAGATTAGTTTTTAGATTTTTTCTGAAAAATTTCATTGACTTTAATTGGTTACTATTGAAAATATCACCAGACTTCGTTTGTATGGAGCGCGCTCCGAATTATATTCTCTTAAATGTGAAGCTGCTATGGCCTCGAATTTATTTTAGATTGTATTTAATATATTACACTATAATATTTACACGTAAGCTGGATAATTAATCGTAATTCGGAAATTGGGCATGCGAACGCAGGTCTGACGCGGGCAAAGGCCACAGCCGACTGAGCTTTTTAATAGATTGTGATAGCTTATATTACTGCCTGACGCGAGAGAAAGAGATGGGGCGGCGCGCGCGCCTGACTAAATAAAACGACGTAAGCGCCAAAACAAACTTTATTTAGTTGTGATTTTACTATTTATGTAAGTTAATTTCTGCTGCAATCAAAATTTATAAAATATCAATCTCTATTTTTTAAATCAAGTCTCGTGTTTCTATTATTCACCGTTTAGCAGTTCCAAGCGTTTATAGATAAAGACGGAGGCTACTTTGGCTTGTTTTTCTATCGAGAAAATTTGTCTTAATCGTGTTTTGGCGGCAATCAACATTTTAATAATATGTTCAATTTACACATATCCTGAAATCATGCTCCTACTGTTAGTACTTCATGATATCTGATGCTTTGAAGAATCCTATTTTTTTCACATATCCTCTTAAGTAGGCCCCAAGGAAGCTCCCTTTAAAAAAACTGACGATTTCGGCGTGACGATAAGTTACGATGAATTTTTGAAAATGCAAAAAAAAAAGTTTTTTTATAAATACTCAAGCGCGTCAGATTTTTATAGGGGAGGTTTATCTCGGTATCCTGAAAGCATATTTTCTTAATCTGACAAAAATGTTGGTGGGTTCTCTTAATCTGACCAAAAAAGGTTTTTTGGTTTCTTTTTTTTCCTTTCTTACTTAAATGTAGATGAAATGTAGTACGAATTGTATTATTTATTGCATTAAAAAATGAAATGATATAAAAATTGTATTATAATTGTATTGTTATGTATGGCGACCTTTACATTTTTGCTCAATACAATTCATCTTCTTCTTCTTCACTGGAACTTTGAGTTTTTATGATGCTTCAAGTCAAAAATTTTTAACTTTAAAATAAAATTACCTTTTTTGTTTATTTAAACTTTTTTTTGTAAAATGTATCGTTCGCGACTTATATGCCGCAACGCGTTTTTCAGAAGACGAAATGGCTCCTCCACACTTCCGGTCATGCGGAAATCGGCAGATTTTGTATTTTTAGTAAGTTTTAGAATATATTCTTCAAAATAAAAATAAAAAAAATCGCGCTCGAGAATGCCGGATTAACATTTTTTTTTAACAAGTCCGCGACCCTATAACTCGGCGGCGTCAAGGACTTATCGTCAGATTAGTTAAATTTAGTCTTAAAACACTAAAATCAACCCCCAATATCTTAATCTGACGCGCTCGAGTATTTCAGACTATCGATTTTTTTTCACTAATCTGATCGTCTATCCTAGGCGCGCGTCACCACATATACAGCTAAATACTTTACAAGGTTGTTCTATTAGGTCTAAGGTATCTCTCATATCTTAAACTGCCACGCTCGAGTATTACCGAAAATTCCCCTATTCGCCTCCCTAACTATTAAGCAAAACGAATGAAATCACGACATTTGCCGTTTTTCAATCTAGTTTGATTAAAAAAAAAATGGCTTAATATGTGGAAATAAACTTCATTTGAAAGCAAAAAATATTACTTTTGCTATGAAATAATTACATACTTTATTATGTGTTTTTATTTGTCTAAAACTTATACTTGGTGGGACGTTTAGCTATTTAATGTTGATAAAACTTTAAGGAGGACAAGAGGAAAGAATAATGGTTGCAAAACCATTTGGTACAACTTTTAAAGCAATATCCATTTGGATTTACTGGTACTTATAATAAAATAGAAACGTTACGTGATTTGGGTAGTCAATCCCTTGATAAATAATGTTTTATTTCTACACAATATTACAATAAATGAACAGTACCTATAGCGTAGTAAATAATAATAATAGTGCCTAATAACTTATGATTTACTTATTTATTTTTATTTTTAAACATTTTATATTTGGGATTTTTAATTTTTGAAGACTACAGGGAAAGAGTGATGTAATATATCCTATACAATAGAAATTACTTCATATCCGTATTTCCGTTTAAAAGTATAGTGTTAGTGCTAGGAATAATTTAAGATTTGTATGGAAATCTTTGATCCGCTGTAACTTTAAAACATAATACATTTTAACGAAAATCTGACAACATACAAGCATAGTTTAGTTTCTAGATTGTTTCTGAAAAATTTTATTGACTTTAATTGGTTAGTATTGAAAATATAACCAGACTTCGTTTTTATGGAGCGCGCCAAGGGTAATATACCTTTAAGCGATAGACCTTGTAGTTATTTTAAATCCCTTTTCCCTGTAGTCAACATTTGGTTCAGGCTGACTTGATTACGATCGTGTTTCAAAGTTTACTTAAATATTGTATAGGTCAGTCTTCATCATGTGTAATTAATTTGTTTTTGTTGTCTATGAGTTGTAAAGAGCGACAGCAATTTTTCTCGTCCACTTTCTGGGCGCCTAAAGCCGGTCCGGAGACTCTAGCATGATGAAAGAGAGCCAAGGCGCGACTATGTTGCGGTGCTTACCACCGTATTATAATATTTGTTATTAAATACTTTTCGCGATGTGTATGAATCTAAGAAGGTAGTGCATTTGTGTTTTGTACCGATGGTTTTGTGTTTTTTCAGTGTTGTAAAGTAATTGGAAAAGCCAATTTTTAGGGCGGCCATAAATCAATTATAAGTGGCGACGGGCTCACCCCCCGTCACACTGGACAGAGTTTCGGTACTACTGGTGAAACGTGGATGTTCTGAGGTTTCAGAATATCTCTGACTACCCCCTCGGGGACTATAGTCGTGAGCATATGCATGCATGCATGCATGCCATAAATCAAGCTTGAATATAACTCGGAATAAAATTACAATCAAAAATTTTATGAGAAGTATCTCTTACCTGAGACCGAACGGAGATATAAAGGCTTGAAGTATACTTAATGAATATAAGGTCTAACAAAATTAGGTGAAACTATTTTAATGGGATGATCAGACCATCAAACTGAACAACTTTCTGTATGGGACCAATATCGAAATCGCGAAAAAAAAATCAGCGGTCCCATACATTTAGGTCGAGTATGTTTGTATGGAGCAGCTGATTTTTTTTCGTGATTTCAATATTGGTCCCATAGAGAATGTAGTTCAGTTTGAAGGTCTGATCATCCCCTTAAAATAGTTTCAGCGAATTTTTCTAGACCTTATATTATTATCAACTATAAGCCTTTATATCTTCGTTCGGACTGAGTTTAGGTTTATATATGTGATAACAAGTTTTGTTTGTTACTTTATTCGGAACTAAAATATTCAAGTTTGGTTCATGGCCGCGCCAAAAACAACGGCAAAAAATAAGGCGCCAACCTTCCACACAAAACCCGCATTGTCTTTTAGATGGAAATCACAATATCATACCAATCGCATAGAGCAGTGCTAAACGAAAGACAAATCGGCCCAATATCGATCGATGATCACAATAGACCTACTTATTTTGTTTACATTTAAAACCCTGAGTAGCTAGCAGATTTGTTTAACAATCAGGTTATAATTTTTTGTTGTTTGTAGAGACAGTAGTCAGAATTTATTGGGTGGTTGTCGTTCTCTACACAAGGATTAATCTACTTATTTTAATTAAATAAAAGAAATGCAATGTTTCTGACCATCCCGAAAAGGATTATGGTCGTGAGTTTATGTGTGTCTAATAATAATTAAATAATATTCAGCGAGTAACGTACTATAGTTAACTAGCATAGCAAGATGCTACTTTTTCCCGCTTCTTTTATCTCGCTCTGTTACGCGCCAACTAATAGAGATAAGGCGCGACTTTACTCGCCATGCTAGCCCGTTTCGTTTCATTTCAAATATAAATAATCTTTAATTCAAAAATTGACAGTAACATCTACCATTGTACTCCTACGATTCGGTATAAGTCGCAGATATATTTAATAATAATTCATGACTCAAGAAGTCATAAAAATTTTTTGTTAGATGGAATATTTTGTTAGTAACATAAGGGTTGAGACACAATACCCGATACGACCGACGGCCGGCCATACGAAAAATGACATAGGGGAAGGCCGTCGTCGCCGTCGTCGCCGCCGGTGCGTCGACGGCGGACGCCTTCTCATACTAAATGTCATTTATGTAGGGGCCCGCCGTCGATCGCCGTAGGGCAATGTGTCTCAACCCTAAATGAAGTTAAATTATAATTAGGTATACTTTATAACGTCTTATGATAATTATACAGATATATGCATATTAATACAATTTATAGTAAATAAAATATGTATAGCGTGCTAATATCAAATCAATATAAAGTGGATTTCATAGTAATAAATTATTTTTGTAAGTCGTGTCTAGATCTATATCGCGCTTGCTTCTTGCATATAAACTGTTTTTAATAAGGGATGGTGATTGATCAGTCTAGAGTACATTAGAAATTGAAATATAAATAAAGAAAAAAAATTAATAAACGTAGAAATGACTTTATTATGATATCATTACCTATCCATGATCCTACCATAGAGAAACGTGCGAACGTTTGTATACGAGAAAAACTGAACTGAATACATGTAGCACTGGGCCATATCCATTGACTTACCAACTATTGGACGTAGGGTCCGCGCTCAAAAGTGTCCGAACCAAAAGAACACTAAAACGTAGAAAGAGAACCAATTACGCGACAGTCTTAATTTGACGCGATGGAGTAAAAACTACGCAAGCAAAATGAAAAAGAATTTCAGCATTTTCAATGTTTATATTACAATACACGTACTTAGGTTTGTGTAGGTTAGTCCGGACACTCTTCGAGAATTTTGTACTAGACCCGGCGTCCATTATTTTGTATGTCAATGGCCATATTACGAAAGCGATTTTTGAGCGTACGCGTTATTGCAACTGCAGCGGCACCGTCGCGACGTCGCAACTAAATCGCCGTGAATTTTAATGATTGATCTCAGAAATATCGTTGCGACATCATTCCGACAACGCCCATGCTCAAAAATCGCTCGTGTGTATCATGTGATATGGCTCGTCGAGATAAATTGAGAAGTACTTAAAGGCTGATCAGTCAAAATCCCCAATCAAAAAAACTCGTATCCACACAAATTAAAATTGTTCCTAACATTGAGCTAAGCAATAAAGAACTCTACGCCTTTGTGCCATTAATCAGTATCTAACGAAAGATACTGAAAGCATAAATTAACAGATTTAGGTCACTTTGATGTTAGTGTTGCTTTATACAAGACATTTTATCTTACGGTGATATGGATTATTAAAGTTTTATTTTTTATGAGTAAATTTAATACTGGTGTAGATAATGTATGTGAATCTCATAAGACCGAGATTCAGAGACTTCTTTTGTGTAAGTTGAGTATGAGTAGGGTCGAAAACGTTTGGATTTTGACATACGGGAGTTTGACTCAAACTTACATTTCGTTTCCGAATCTCAGCCTCAGTCGTAAGCTTAGGGGGTCCTAAGAAATAAAGCTTGCGAAGCATAATGCCCTAAAAGCAATAATTGTTTTAGGCCGAGATTCAGAGACGATTTTTAAGTCATAGTTCGAACTCCCGTATGTCAAAATCCATACATTTTCGCCCTACTTATTTCGAACTAAGACTAAAAAATCGTCTCTGAATCTCGGCCTCGAACTCATAATGACACTCAATATTGCAGACCATAACCACATAAATTGCATTAATGTCAACTTAGTTTATTTCATTGCTGAATTGTTCATTACATCCTCACATCATAGGTCCGTATTTGCTATGACATTCTTTAAATTTTTGTGTGTTAAGGAAGTATTTTTAAAGATTTGCATCCATTTTCTGCACAACTACAGTAGGGTTCTTGTTTAAATTAAATTTTATATTTACTCAAAGACTTACTAGTAAAACATGAATGTTATCAGTTATCACTAGAAATGAAATGGAAAATAAAATGGTTGGTGCTAAACATCAAACAAAATTAACTTTACATGTTTTATTAGTAAAACTCTGTTTAGATTTAATTTATCGTTAAATTATTTTTGTATGAATTGAATGAATTTATAATTATTCTGTATAAATTGTGATGATTTAACATTATATTTTGATAGTAATATCAGTTTGTTTTGTTTTATTTTACAGTACCAATATTGATAAAAATAATATTAAACCAATGTTGTGAGCACAGAGTGCAAGTTGAATAAATAAAATGCATTGATACTTAAATATCATATTTTATTCAATCTCAAGTTGAGAAATGATTGCATATTTACATCACATCACGTTCAATACATTTTAAACTATAATTAAAAAAGTGTACAAAAGATGAAATATACCTCAGTCACTTTTTCGAATTACTTTTAATTAAAATTTAACCTATATTAACTTACTACCTACTCTTTAGCATCTGTGATACCTTCAGCGCTAATGGCGAACATGGCTTCCGTTTCCGGTAAACACGGGCTGTCGTAAATCTTGCAGACCCTGTTGTCGCCCCGCCCCTTGCGCAAATACAGGCGTGTTGTCGACGCGTGGGCAATTATGTGCCCGCCAATCGGTTTCTTAGTGTCCGCGTTGAATACGCCTACATTGTCCACCGAAGCGACCACCTGGTTAGTGATTATCACAGCGACGCCGAACTGCGGAAATTAATAATTCGTTTTTTAACAGGGTAGAAATGTGCAAATTGTTTCTCTGCTAATCTCAAAATATACTTTCTACTATAATCCGTTTCACATAGCAAGATGCGTTAAACAATTTGCGTACATAGTTTCTTGACATAAGAGTCCTGTCAGAACTCATATTTGAAATGCGGTATAGTCTAGACAACAAATACCCGAAAACAAATACAGTGTAAACTCCATGTAACGTCACTCTATTTAACGACAAACTCCCTTAAGCGTCGAAATCAATTGGCTTTGGTTGGTTTAGCTTGTCTTTCATACAATGTTTCACTCTACATAGCATTACACCCACTCTCAATAACGACAACAATTGAGTAATAAAAAGTACCTTTTAAGTTGCTAAAATTAGTAAAAACTGCGCAGCTGTGTACGATCTATTGTCGCTTTATTATCCTAGCCCGCAATAAACTCGACTGTCGGCATCATGCATACCGAACTTTCTAAGAAATTCGTTCTGTTGTTTACAATGGAGGATCAAGAACAAGGCGATGAAGAAGATGAGACGGATGAGCCTGAGCCTCCGCCGAGCATTAAAGAAGCTCTGGAAGCAGCTAAATTATTGGAAAAATACTTCCTTTATAACCAAGATGCCTCAATATTGCTAGATCTGAATAAAATAAGTAAAAAAATACAAAAAATTACTGGTGCAGCAAAAAACGTCAGACAAAAATAACAGACTGTACGCAATAGCGTTCAAATAACATTCTTTTTTATGCACATAACTACTAACAATAGTCGGAAATAAACTTTTTCTTTTTCTAATTCTGATGTTTCTTCTCTCCATTTAACGACAACTCTCTATAACGCCATAAAATGCACAGTCCCTTCATTGTCGCTATATAGAGTTTACACTGTAAATGCAAAAAATCGTTTTGTCTGGGTTAATGTTTTTTGTGGAAGCGGTGACCCCACGCTTAAGTCAAAACAAATGACAGGTATATTTCAAATATGTACCGAGATGACAGACAAGTATGCTAGTTTGTATGGACCAAGTGTACTACTTGTGTGCTTCAACTAAACGCGCTTTGGGTATATCCATTAATTTTACTTTGATCTAAGCCATCAGGTATAACACACTAAGCATGTGACTAAATACACCACAAAGCCAAGCCGTGATCATTTTATGCGCTCCTGGCCCAGAGTGTCACCCATAGATTGTCGACTAGAGCGATTGTCGAAGCTTTCTCTCTGTGGGATATTTACTCCTGTGCTATAAATCCCCAGCCCGAGACCACGAGCTTTTGGGGGTGATTTTTTTTTTGTTATTTACAGAATAAAACAAAAAAGATGTTCTTCTATTTGTTTGCTCTCATTGCCGTGTAGTAGTAGGGCAACATTGTGTTAAACTTGCTAGTTCTAAGATGCTTTTCAATGTTCATATTTTCAGGTATGGATTTTATGTTTTAGTAAATAGTCAATATAAGAAGGTAAATTACCTCGTCAGCCAACCTGAGTAGCATCCTCATGAACCGACCCAAATGCACTTGCCTAGAGTTCAGCTCCCCTCGCCCTGAGTAATCTGTTCTGTATAAGGCTGTTGCGCTGTCTACTATTATCAGTGAATATCTACAGACAAATTGAATTAATTCATTATAAAAGGTGTAAAATTACATGTGTTACATATTTTAGAGGGAGCTTCAGACCGTCAAACTGAACAACTATCATTATGGGACCAATATTGATATCGCGACAAAAAATCTGCTGTTCTTTTCGATACATTTGCATAGAGTAGCCATAACATTTTCAATAGAACAAAAAAAAAACCGATGTTGATCCCGTAGTAGAAGTTGATCAGTTTGATGGTCTGAAGCATTCCTTTTATTATGTATAATAATAATACTAAGGTAAGTAATTGATATAAAATTAATTTTTGAATGTGGCTTTGTAAGTGGCATATTCAGTGTTTTATTTTGGAGTAGCCAATATGCTATGCTAGGTTGCTAGGTATCTCCTCTTTTTTGCCAAAATGACATAAAATCATTTTCGTTTGGTATAATAAAGTTAATGATTTACCTAGATTCCGCCATCATAGCGCAGGCCTGGACCAAGAGCTGGGTCTGATGGTCCGTGTTATACGCCCTCGCGTACGCCACGTTGTCGAGCACGGCGGCGCCTTCCATCCCGTACCGTTGCGCCACGGCCAGCAGGCGTTCCGGTCGGAATGTGCCTTCCGTATCTATGTACATACACTTGCCTTCACCGCCTGATTGTTCGATTGGGAGCTGTGGGATTTGAGATAGAATTTAATTCAATACAAGGGGACTGCATGCTTAGGAAGGCATGTTAACAAGTTGGTGCCAGCTGTTGGCGTACCTATTCGTTAAGCTCGGTCAAAGGCTTATAATTGAGGCAGCTAAAAAATGATCTGACAGTGGACCTGCATAGTAGAGTATGGCCTGTTCACTCTCAGAAATAAGTGGACCTCTATCAAATATTTCATAGGCAGTCATGATTTTTAGTCCCCATCGAGTACAACTCCAAAATGAGTACAAAAAAGTCATCAATTTTATGGAGGCAAGTTAGTGGACAACTTGCTGTTAGAGAGTTGCTTGCTGTTATTATATAAATAAATATATACTTTTTGAGTACCAAAATATGTAATATTGTCTACCTAATATAATAGTATAGGAAGAAAAGCTTACCTGACAAGTGACAGCTAAAGTGTGGCAAATCTGTGTCTTTCCAGTACGGAACTCTCCGAATATCTCTGTAATGGAGCCCGTTTCTATTCCTCCTCCAAGCAATCTGTCCAGCTCCTTTGACCCTGTTGTCAGTTGAATTATTTCTGCCCTGATAGACAAAACATACATAAAAGATTAATTTAAAATTATTAAAATTTACATTTATTGATATTCTTTGATGAGTTTCATTTCATCAGGTAAAATATGACAATCCTGTTGGTGTAATGGTTACCATGCCGGACTGCCAAAACATTTGAATAAAAAAATTTAAACAAAGTTGAGCAGAGCAAGCCCATAACAGTGGAGGGAAATGTGAAATGAAATATGGCATAATTTACATGAATGGAATTCATGCGTGCCTATGTGGTGATAGCCCATTTAGACAAGTCTGAACACATTTGTTTGATCTAAATACATGTTTTCTGGACACTGTACCATTTGAATAGATAATAATACCTATAGAAGCCAAAACTATGTGGGAAGATTTTTTATTTATTTAGCACTGCATTTCCACCAGTGTCAAGTAGTTTATGGGAGTATCTATCCCAATCTCAGGGATTGTTTTTGATCAAGAACAACAGATTGGGGATCGCGGAGCCTCGTGTCAGGCTACAACGCGACGCGTTAAAATCACGCGACACCTGGAGGGACGATATTGATAGTTGTAGGCGTATTTTGACATTTAACGCGGGAGTTTAGTTCCTATAGTGTACTTTTTTTATTACTCATATGATAATAAAAGTACACTATAGGAATGAGATGTACCTTTTCTGATGAAACTCCGTAGCAGTAGTAAAGCCCATGGGCACTAGTTTGGATGCCTCAGATAATATTTTATCTGCCTTAGCTTCTGATATGCCCTTTATTGTGATCAGCCATTTCTTTGGGGCATATGCTATTGATTCTACGGTGTGATATCCAGCTTCTTCTAACTTTTTTATGTCTCCTGATGTAATTCCATTGCCCTGCAGATTGCCATGAAAAACAATTTTGGTAAGTTAAACTAAGAAAACTAACACTATGACCTAAAACCTTAGACCATACAACTATGGACGAGTTACGCATATGAAACTTTTCTGCCACTTTTTGACAAGGTAGCATGAAACCCCACAACTTTGGATTTTATTCCATTACCTTAGATTCTAATTTCAATTTTAAAATATAGTCTCGTGTGAACACTAAAAGAGACTACTTTGAAGTTATTGTTCCGCAATTATAGGCTGTCTCATTCAGTGATTGATAAGCTTTAAAATTATACGATCAATCGATTGGGTAACTTGGCAGAGGGGAATGCAAACACGAGCCTGCATGTCTAGCATGATTTTTTTCTTGCGCGTGATTCACCTTTATTCCACAGTAAGCATGGCTTTCACTCTCTGAAAAGCGCGGGAACAGGTCATTTTCATTGTGGAAATCATACTAGACGTGCTGGTCTCTCGTTACATGATCTAATGTTTAAACTTTTAAATGTTTTATAACCTAAAGTTATTACAATTCAAATCTAAAAAATAATACTGACATCGTTCAGATTCAGTTTTATTTTTTCATGAACAACTTACATTGTGTTTGAAATTCAATTAACATTAACTTAACCTAAAATATTACAATCACAACATTAAGTCCCGTGTTAAACAAGTCCTCTGTAAAAAAAGGTTACTATAAACTCGATGATTATTTGAATGACTAAAATGTCTGGTCTTGACAATGTTACACTATGTAATTTAATATTGGAATTTTGTTTTGTTTGAAAGAAGTGTGTTGTAGAGTTTCTGGCCGCATCTTCTCTACAACGGAACACCTTCCGACGAGGTGGTAGATTCAAAATCATGACGTCAAAAAGTTATCTATGTGATATTATTTTGAATAAACAATTTTGACTTGTTCAAGGTCCTTAGCAGTTAGCTGTGTAAGTTGGTAGGTGTTACCTCTAACTTGGTGATGAGTTGCGGGCCACATTCGTCCTCCTCATCAGCTAAACCGACGGTCGCCGTGGACGCGGATGCTGTGGCAGACATTCTGCTATCTTATATCACCGGCACATTTAATATTGTTGCTTGAAATAGAATATACTTTACATATAATGCTGTGTAGCTAAAAGTTCATTTGTTTATTAAAGACAGTATTTTTTTATTCCGATCCGATCGCATAAACAGTATTTCTTGTCTCTTGTAGTCTTTTCTTTGCTTTGTCTTCACTCTTCAACGAACAAAATGTCAAAGTCAAAATGAAAAAACTAAATAACTGTCAAAGTTATCAATGTCAAAATTTCCCTCCTTTTTGCTTGCTTTTTAAAAGTGTTATTGTCTACGACCATTTTTAAGATATGCATTCTTGTTCGGTACAAAAATTGGTTTTTCATATTTGTGGCGATTTTAGATTTTAGGACGTTTTAATTTGTCAGTTTAGTATGGCAGTATGATATAAAACTATCGCGCCTTCACTATCTTTCTATTTGCAAGCGAGCGAACGAGATAAAAGGCTGATATAGTCGTATCACGCACAACATGCTAAGCTAATGGATTCAGAATTAATTCTAAGGAAGTAACTTCCATACTCCAACGCAAAGAGCTGAAACGAGAAATGCTCCAAAGGTTTCGGTTTTTTCAATAGGTGCTTCGTAAGAAATAGTCAAAACACTAGTCGCAAAGCCAAGAAAAAAATGTACCTGTTGGATTCGAAAAAAGTTTGGATTGTTCTGTGTGGCCAGACCTCCCAATGTTACGGGAGCTCTCCCGATTGTAGTCTAATTTTGGGAGACTCCTGAATTTTTCAGATAGTGTAAAACGAACTACACTTCATTCCAAATAAGGACGAAGACATTTTCCGATTCCGATATAGCTTTCTGGCCAATTAGCAAATGTACTTTATTTATCTGAAAGAAATACTATCCAACGTATCTTGGACGGTACTAAAGCTGTTCTAAGAATAAAATGTAATGTCGTTGCTATTTGGAATGGATTATAGATGACCACTAAAATACGAACGTGAAGCGATACTAAAAAAATAAATTTTATTATGCAAATATTTTCGATTTAAGTCTGTCTCACAGTGGGCTGATAACCAGATATTCTCCTCACTTTTCCTTTTATGGGACTGCCAGAGCGATCATATCTCATCTCATGTTTCCCGTCGTAGACTTATTGTAATATGAAACCACTTGATATTTTGGAATGAACAAATGGATTACGGTGATAGAGAAAAGCAAAGTCTGCAAAGTTTATCAACATTTGGAGTACAACAATTATTTATGGTTGTTTTTGTCGTTTTTCGGACTCTAAGGCCGAGATTCAGAAGAGACTATTTTTAAGTCATAGTTCGAACTCCCGTATGTTAAAATCCATACATTTTCGCCCTGCTTAGCTCGAGCTAAGACTAAAAAAAATCGTCTTTGAATCTCAGCCTGAGTGTGTGCGCTGTTGGAACAGCTGGAGCGGGTCTAGATTTTAGTACGCAGGTCAGACACAAATAACATATTTTTTGGGGTTTGTTTAATGAGGAAGGTCAGATGAGTGGCTAAAAACACGAGCAAGAGACGCGCCTTTAGTTATCTCTATTTATTTTTGGTTAAGAATTTGTTATTATTCTGTACTCATTTATTTTGTAAGTATTTCATAATTTAATATTATTAAAAAATAAAAAGTATTTCTTAATAAACCATAGGAAAATACGGTCTCCCGATTTTTTTTTCATACAATTCCCGATGTTTTTCTCAAATCACAATTCACATCCCGGATTAAAAAAAAATTGGGCCTGGCAATACTGGTTGGTTCTTAAAAACCAAAAAAAAAGTTTTCTCCCGGTTATCGTATTTATTAATAATTTTCGTATTGTCGTTTTATGTGAAACCAATCGGTACTCAAAAATCCACCGACTGTAAATAAAATTGCAAGATTGTAACTGCAAAAGTTGCAAACATGGCAGAGGTTTCGTTGATAATAGAAGATCAAACCTTCACAGTGAAAAAGAATATTCTTTGCGAATACAGTGACTATTTTCGAGCTATGTTCAGTGGAAGTTATGTGGAAAATGATCAAAAAGAGATCACAATAGACGTAAGTACCTATAAACAATTATATAAAAATTGTTTTAATTGACTGCGATTCGCCAGGTGTGCGCCGGCTCTGAAATTTAAAAGTAAATTACACTAACCTAACCCAACTTTTGAATGATTTCTGTAGCATTTCATAGAAAGCCTTCAATATCGTCATGTTTACAGTAGTACCAGGTTTATAAGTCCTACCGATGTACCTGTGCAGTTGACAAATTTGAATAGCACATGAAATTATAGTAACCAATCAAGATGCCACCTTCGCGGTCCTGAAATCCCTCGCCGCGATTGGCTAATTGTTTTCGCGCCTCTTTCGCTGCTATATAACTTTGCACCCTTTGATTACTATATTCCATTCAAAATAGCAACGAAATTTTAAGGCTATTTTGCATTACAGAAACAGATTTGAAACACTTCCTCTTACTTATTCTTAAAACAGCTTTAGTAACGTCCAAGATAGAAGTCCAGGATAGTGTATGTATCCAATAAATTAATTACATTTGGTAATCACAATTGGTCAGAGAGCTAAATAGGAATCGGAAAATCTCATTGTCCTTATTTGGAATGAAGTATAAATGACTTTGGGTTTTGATGGGGACTCGGGACTGCTCTTCGCAAATGAAGATTGACAAGCAGGATTATTTTCCTGGTCGTATTTTATAAAATTGGTATTTCCTTTTTCAGATGGTAGACGCAACTTCAATGAATGTAATATTACGGTTCATGGAAATGGGAATGATAGACCTGTTTGAATTCTCTCTTCCTGCTATAGGCGACCTGGCAATGGCCGTAAACTTTCTACAAATAACTGAACTTATAAAACAAATTCAGTATACATTAGAAATGAAATTGTCCTTATCTAATTGGATTGATATAATGACCATCGCTGAGAATGCCTGTTACGACAAATTGGAGCAAACTGCAGCATCGTTCAGCCTTTATGCATTTAAATCTATGAAACCGTGTAACATACCGAACATACACAAATTGTTCTGGTATCTTTCGCACCCTTATCTAGATACTGACAGTGAATTAGAAGTATTCAAATTTGGTCTCCAATGGATTTCTCATACAGAAACTGGAGCTGATGCACTCATGATAATCATTGGCTGCTTAGACATGCAACGAATAACACTGCCCGAAGTGGTTGAGATAAAAAAATTGGTTAAAGATTATGTTAATAGTTTGGCTGCTAAAGTAATAGACTGTCTCCATGAACTGCTTGCAGGAAGCTACGAATTAAATACAAAAGTTATCACAGAGCGAAAACAGATGTTATGTGAAATGTTTACAGAAAGGGTCTATTGCGAAGTACAGAATCTGGTTAAGGAGAGTAAATCACGAATATATAACTTTGCGCTCACACTTCCACTGTGGGAACTGAATGAAGGGAAGCCAGAATTGGTACCGCATTATTTATACACATTTTCACAGGAAGGTGGTTTTGAAAAGTGGTTGCAAGTAGCTGATAAACATTTGTGGGGTTGGTGTGTCACTAATTGGGGTCCGATGAAGTTGGTGGTCGTGTGCGGGGAGCTCGGGAGGGGTACAGGGATATTCATGAGAGAGGTGAAGGTGTACGATGTGCTGACGAAGGAGTGGATCCACCACGGAGTGCAGCTGCCTCTGAGGAGGCATGGCGGGGTTGTTGTTGTTGGAGATATGCTGTATATTGTTGGTGGGGTGGGTGGATTCAGGTTAGTCTTTAACTATTATAAAATTGTAAATTTATCTGAACAGTTGGTTGCAGCAGTTACTGACCACCCCGAAAGGGATTGTGGTCTTCAGTTTATTTATGTATTTATCTCTACATCATTTTTTACTTTTCAATATTCTTGTTATAAAGGAATCCTACTGTTTATTTTGTAGAATAGCAAATTCTTGCTATTTATTTATGAAATTACTTTATGTTTAGGCAAATAGCTTTACTATGTCCTAGATTACGAACAGACTTAAAGAAAAAATAATAAAAGTCAGCTGTCCCGACAGACGTCCTGTCTAAAAAGCTTATTTGTACTAAAATAAATAATATAAACAATTGTGAAATTGGTCCAGCCGCAAGTGATGTGCTTACCAATGAACAGCATTTAATGTAGATAAATTAATAACACAATCATACTTTTTGAGTAAATAAATTCTACTAGTTTTCTATTATTTCGATTTGCTCGTATTTTGTTGTACCTCTAAGCTACGGTTTATACAGAAGAGACGTGTGGCGGTGGCGGGTAATCTAAGTAACACAATATAAACGTAGTACGTAGCAAAGCGTCGTTTTTGTCGTAAAGGAGAATCGCCCCGCGCCTCAAGGTGACGTCGCCTAGAGGCGCGGGCGTAATTCTCCAAACGACGCTATGCTACGTACTATAAGGTTTATAATTGTGTTATTTTGACTATCCGCCACCACCACACGTCTATTTTGTATAAACCGCGCCTAAAGCTTATGCCATGTTTGCTACTTATGCCATGGAAATTGGTCAGTCCTATAGAATAGGCTATTCATCTTATTGTGTGGGCAGCAAGCCCTGGTGTCAGAGTTTTTTCAGACCGCCTTGTGGCCTTTGACGTGGTTGTCTATTAATATAATAAGAAAATAAATCTATGATCTTTTATTCCAGAGTGGTGCTAGATACAGTACTTCTATATAATTTAAAGCAGAGAACTTTTAGGAAAATTGCAAGATTACCAGACGCAATACAGAGCCCAGCAGTATGCGTCCATGAACACAAAGTATACGCTGCCGGGCACAACAACATATACCGGTATGAAGATCTCGGAGAAACGGATAGATGGGTCCGAGTAATAGGAACAGATATTCGGATGAGTTGCATGATGTCCTTTAGAGGATATATTTATTGCACTCAGAATTACTTCAGCTACTTGTATAGGTTTCAGCCTGGCAATCATAAGAAGATGGAAATGATTAGTTGCTTCACCAATCCAGCTGCTGGTATTTGTCACTTAGGTAAGTTTCAGATTTTTTCCTTAATTATTCTTAATTGTCTGTTAAAATATAAACAATCTATATATGAGATCTCTTGCCGTTGTAAATGAAAATAGGTAAAGGTTAAATGGTAATAGGTAAAAATTTGAAATCTGACTGCAGCAATTAAATATTTTTCTACAAATTCTCGCAGTTTTGTGTGATTTTGACATTGCAGAGAAAGTAACATAAATATTGTTCAACTCTATTGGTCAAGCTCTAGATACAATCTTTAGGTGCTTAACTAATTTCTTGGCAGACAGATAGTTGATTTAAAATATTAAGTAAATGCAGTTAGGACATTCTCTTCAGTTAACATTAAAATCTCAACTGCTAAACTTCTAAAACCAAAACAAATTCATGTGCACAAAAGAGATTGCATATGAAATGTCTTAGATGCACTGGCCTATTTCGCACGAAGAAAAAACTCTTTTTATCCTTTCTCATGGTTTCCAACAGATTTTTTTCAATAATAACGGCCAGGCTATCGTAATGAAGAAGGAATAAAATGTAAATCTTTTTTTTCTAATACATACTTGGAAAAAGGCGCGCTACCATGGTGCTAACCTACGCACTACAATATTGAGAAAAAATCATTTATGCATTTATCATAAAAATGTACAAATTCAGGACTATAGAAAGTTATAGCAAATTTCTGAGCACCACGAAAGTAGTTACGATCGTGAGTTTACGTACGTATACATATTATTATAGTTCTCTGGAGTCGCGTTGTAAATGCATTCGAGCTTGCCACGATGCTCCACCATTTTGTCTCAGCATGTCGGAAGGTGTTCCGTAAGACGCGGCCAGGAACTCTTACAACACTATACGTTTAAAATTATGAGTATTGAATGTCTCTCACAGACGCTGATCTCTTACAGGAAACAAGCTATTATTCATCACAAGGACAATGTGTGGCCATTCAGACTCCCTTTCTGTGGAAGAGTTTAAGAAATACGAAGAGAAACCCAAAGTATTGTGGTCCCAGTCTGACGTCAAAGTGAAAGTGAACGAAGTGGCGGGCTCCTGCAGGGTTGCCATGTCCATGCCTCCGTTGCAGCGAGAAGTCTCACAATATCATCGAAGATATCTGATGCGGTATTCTATATGACAGCCCTGCGAAGATACGAGTGATAATGCCTGCAATTGTTATGTGTTTTAATACATACAATTTTAATTCTAAGTAAAAGAATATATTGATGTTTGATGTTAAAAAAAGAATGCATTTGTTATTCATTTACATTTATTTCGACATTCATTTACAAACATACTAATTTATTAAGTGTACATACAATTTGTACAATTCTACATTTAAAATAAGGCGAAATATTGTTAATACTCGATACTAAAACACTTAAAAAGTGCCCACATTTTATGCGATCTCAAAGAGACTAGTAGTCAACGATAACAAAAATACAATATAAAATCTTTGCATTATTCAAGCGAAATGAAAAATTGTATTCTAAAATTATTCATTGACACTGGTTTAAAATAACTTATTTAATAATGTTATGTACAATGCGTTTAACTTAAAAAATATAGAACAATAGATCTCTGCAAATGTTAAGGCCACTATATTATTTTATGTCCATAAATGTTTATAATTACCACTTATTATTAAGCACCAAAGATTAATGTCTCAGAAAACTTTGTGTAGATCATTATACTATTATAATGGCACTTCCTAAAGGACCTTTGTTTTCTCTCAAATGTTAACAGTGAAAATAGAATTGTTTGTAATAAACAATAAAAAATTACAATTACACCTATTAAAAAGCTCATTTTTATTGCATACAAAATATTAATTTACAATTAACTTAATACAGATTTCGAAAGTGATGTAGAAATGTGGAAGCATTAGATTCTGCGTAGAAATTATATTTGGCATTTACAAAATGTCATAGGAATAGTTATTGGAAGCACTACTTTAGGTCAAAAATGGTTGATTCAAGTCAATAAAATATTTGAATGCATTCTTCTCTTGGTACAAAAATACATTTGATTCACACTCCGATTTCATCATTATAATTTGATAAGTTAGATCCTAAAGCACTAATAGATATGGAACACATTGACATACATTTTCAATTTAAGCGTTCTACATACATGCTCGGGTCGGCACATTCGGTTCTGGTATTGCCGACCCGAATATGTGTACAGCAAGCCTAACTACCAAGTAAACCAATGTGTTTAATATCTAATAGTAAAACAATCCATTTGCGACCGAATTTTCTTCATAAATAAATTAAACAGTTGCAAGGCACATTTCGAAGGCCCCCATAAAACAGAAGCAATTCACTAGTTTCAAGTAAATTGTTTCTGTACTTTTCCAGGCTTATCACTATCTACAATTACGTCCAACCCCCTGTAAGTTTGTGGAACATTTCCTCGTCGAGGTTCTGGTTGGTGTCCTTGGACCGCATGGATAGGAAGATGTAGCCACCGATGAACTCGTGGACTACCTTGCAGTCGGCGGACTGGACCGAGAATATTATGTTTCCCTCCTCGAATTGTACCATCATGTGTTTAATTTCCCAGTTTACGTTCCACGCCTGGAATATAATTGATATTGTCAAATTAGTTTTCAATTCGCACACTATTTATTTAACAGGTTATTACTGTATAACTACCTATTGTTCTACAACAGTTATAACGTAAGACAAAAGCCTCAATTACTACTCAACATAAACTCTGTGTAAGCTTTCAGGAAGCCATTTGTGGCGTATGTTTGAGCACGCTATTTTCAACTCTATTTTAGTTTCGAACAGTTTTTATAATAAACTATCATCAATACAAACTGTTCGAGTATTTTGCTGCTCAGTATGCGCAAACTGTAAATTCTTTCTTCGCCTTAGGTATGTGTCTTGAAGTCGGCATCCATCATCCATTCTGCTACTGCTCATCTCTACAGGTGCATGCATTAAATATGTTCAGCCTAAGGTTTATCATAGACTTTAAAAGAATGAGGATTCTCAACGCACGTAGCTTCTTTTATCGAGTCGATAGAATGTCATTTGAGTGTATTAGGTAAGAAATAAAATAACACAAACCTTCATAGTACTATACCGCCAGGTTTTAATGTGGTCTCCGGTGTTAGGGTCGAGCCTCATGATGCGATTATTGGCGATGCTGATGAGCTCGTCCTTGCGGTGGCCCATGAACCGGACCACGAACAGAGTCTGCCCGTAGTCGGGCAGGTTCTGCCAGGTCTTTATGTATTGCAGCTTCGCTTCCAGCAGCGGCAGGTCTTTGACGTTCGCGTGGCTTTCGAGCACACGTTGAGTGAACTGGAATTATTTATAATGAGTTAAAGGTGGTAATAAGTATCTTGGACATTGCCACATAAATTATCTAGTCACATTTAAAGTACCAGAATCTAGCCTGGACTAGGTTTGGATATCGAAATCTATGGTTATAACGAAAATAATTTACTATCAATAAGTTTTAAAATGATGTCGATGACTGTGATTGTTTCGAATACTTACTAACGTCATCATTATCATCAGCCATATTCGTCCCACTGCATGACACAAGCCTACCCTCAGGGAGGGTGTACAGTCCACCACGCGTGCCCAATGCGGATGTGTAGACTTCACATGCAGAATTTCATCTTCAGCATTATGCAGGTTTTCTCACGAAGTTTTCCTTCACGGTTTGAGAGCAGTCGTTATTACGTGCATAAGTTAGAAAAACTCATAGGTATATGACATGTCGTCTGTGCGGATGCGAACCAGGACCTCAAGGTTGAGCTTCCGCAACGCGCCACCGGCGCTCGACCGACTCGCACTTGGGTGGTGTTTTTAGTTTCTTCTAGACCTCACCTTTCCTTTAAGCTTCTTCAAGAACCTAGGAGCCAGGTAGTTCTCAGGCTGCAGATGGTCTAGATGGGGCAGGCTCTGCTGGTGGAGCGCGGCGCCGGGCTGGGGCCGCTGCAGCGTCAGCAGGCTCTTGACGGCGGCCGCCTCGCTCGTGAAGGCAGAGTCGGCGAGTGAGCGCCCGCGAGAACCCAGCCGGCAAGCCGCCACCCAGTCCGCGTATTGGTCCTCCTGCAATTGAGAATTCGACGGTTCATTTTGAGCTTTTTCATATTAATATCCAGTTCCAAACCTACGGTCGCTGTAATTGGGTTATTCGGTATGCCAATTTTTGGCGATTAATTGAGTTATCCTTTGATTAATTATATGTCAAGATAGAGCCCAACGCTTCTAACGTACTAAAACAAATGGGCCAACTTTCTTTGATGTGCATGAGGCGTCATACAACTTATCTCTGTGTGCGTGCATAGCGATAGGGTTTATCGGCCAGGACTGGCCGCAATTTTTTTCGACGTGTTTGTAGCTTCGATTGTCTATCTTGATATATAACTTATGAAAGGAGTTATCAATGTAAATTTAATAGAATTCCGTATGGAACCAATATTGAAATAGCGAAAAAATATCTGCTGCCTCATACATCTGAGTCGAGTAAGGTTTGCAGTTTTGCCTCCTCGTGTCTTCCACGTGAAACAACGTAATACTACAGAAGTGCTATTTATGAATCATGAGATTCAAAATCGTGTTCGAATGATCAATGGATGCAGATGCATAATATCCATAATTATATTGAAATTTTCTACTGCTGATTTCAACGTGTGACTTTCCAAACTCGCACTAGTGAACCGGTTTCGAAGGAGGCTATATCACAGATAGAACACAGACCAAACATTGTTCGGCAATCCAAAATCAGGAACATAATAAATAATAATTAGTACAGGTAGAGTGTTTTACTTACGTTTTCACACTTGAGCCACATCTCATGCATGGCGTCATCGGACGGCACTTCCAGCTTGATGCTGTATCTGCCACTAGCCGGGTGAGCATCTGGTGTTATCTGCAATATCGAACCAATTTTAAAACTATTGTGAGCAAGACGAGAATATTTCTTTCGTGCTTACGTGAGTCAATTCGTCGTCTATATAAACGAAACTACATAAATCCTATTATATGCCCTTATCTACTACTCTATGAAAACTTACGAAATTAGTTGTAAGAAAAAAGTCGAGTCAAAGTGATACTTTGTTCGGAAGTCCGGCTGGAAAAAATCGGACATTTATCGAGTGCGAAGGTACATTACGCGCGTGCGCGGTACTTATGCCAGACGCGTGCAACCTCGACCCCGCCTACGTCTGTACCCCTAGGGCGCGCCGCGCACGAAGTTGATGACCTATGACTATAGGTCTATCTTCCCATTTTATAATTTAATCATAGGGTAAGACTTATTTAAACATGTTACTACTGTAGAAATACTACACGGCAAACATCTTGACCGATGGGGAAGGGGTGAGATGTGAAATTCTGATGATGATGACACTAACCTCAGCGCCGCGCAACTCGACGGCGTAGGAGGGCGCGTCGCCTCTGGCGGCCGCGTCGCGCGACGAGTGAATGCGCAGCACACCGTCGCGACACGACACCCAGCCGCGCTTGTACGCCTTCAGAGTGAAGCGCTTCGGTCTGCGGGGGCGTCAACAATAGCTCATATTCATTTCGTATCGAATTTGTGATTAAGGTATTAATAAACGAAAATAAACTCTAATAGAATCTTATGTAACGTCAAACGTCATCTTAGGCATGGTTAATACAGAAGAGACGTGTGGCGGTGGCGGATAATCTAAGTAACACAATATAAACCTTATAGTACGTAGCATAGCGTCGTTTTTGTCGTAAAGGAGAATCGCGCCCACGCCTCCAGGTGACGTCGCCTGGAGGCGCGGGTGTAATTCTCCAAAGGACGCTATACTACGTACTATAAGGTTTATAATTGTGTTACTTTGACTATCCGCCACACGCCTCTTCTGTATAAACCGCGCCTTAAGAGGCCGCCAGTGTAGGAGTTTCGTTTATTAATACGGGCCTAAGAGTAGGGCATACGAATAAGTACAGTACAGAGGTACAGCTTGGCAAAAAAGAGTTTGACGTGGTTACAGGTGGTCAGGTGGAACTATTTATTTTAGTATAACATTTTGGATGGTCTTGCCAAGTTATGCTTGATCTTGACGCTCTTGCATAGAAAGTGGCGCCCTCATTTTTCCCACTGTTTTTTTCCAAGCTGTAACTACGGTAATATTAATAATTGTCTTTGGGGTATCTATGGGGGTGGGTAGGGTTGACCAATACAACAATGGGCTTGACTATAAGAAAAGATGTGTTCTTGAATTGTAAAATTACACAAAATATACTAAAATATATTACAGGCACACCTTGGAAACTTGGCTGTCACTTGACAGAGATAAGCATGTGCCATACTGCGTGAGTGAGACAGGAATACATCAGTCTACTATTTTCTGCCACGCTGCCTACCAGAGGGGCGCAGCGAGGAAAGAGGTAATCTGTCCATGTCCATACTGCATACAGTATACAGAGTCCTTCTTAATATGCTGATACTTTTTTAAGGGGATGATCAGACCATGAAACTGAACAACTTTCTCTATAGGACCAAAATCGAAATCGCGAAAAAAAACCTGTTCCATACAAAACTGCAAACCTACTCGAGCCAAATGTATGGGACAACTGATTTTTTTTCGCGATTTTGGTGTTGGTCCCATAGAGAAAGTTGTTCAGTTTGATGGTCTGGTTATCCCCTTAAAAAACTGTCAGCATATTAAGAATGACCCTGCATAGTGCCCTATTCAAGACAGTATCTAGTACTAAATTTTTCTACTTAGATAATTATTTTCTCTATATTACCTATAATAGCATTAAATCATATTTAAGAAGAGTAGTTATTAGTAATTTAATACAATACGTAATTAGTATAATTAAATGTTAAACAATACAATAAAATTACACATTATAATACTGAGTACTGTACATGGCGTGCTTTCGATATTTAGTCAACTACAATGGCGTTTTATAACAGGGAAGTACCAAGAATTTACCGATATTACAACTACATGGCAAAGTTTGTAAATTATATTTATATTACAAGTGCTCGATATCGCCACGCTTTGTTTAATTCAACAATAGCCAACGTTATAAAGTACAAAAGCTATGAGGCGTTGGTTTTGCAATCATCGCAACGTTTATAGAATTTACTAGAGCAAACTACCTTAATACAGAGAAGACGGTCTTATATGGCACAAATACAAGTGCAAAAGAGACAGCAACACAAAAAATACTGAATCCAATTTTTATCGATTGTAATATCACCTAGGACTCGTAAATTTTATTCAATAGTATTTAAACTATTGCAAGAAGGTTTAAAATTGGAATCTTAATGTGTAACTACCCGATTCATCACGGTATACAAGGGCGGACGTGTTTCGCGCGCGGGTTAGGTGGCCACGTGACTCCGCCATTTTATTTGTAATGTTTCAATATTGTGTTTTTGTTCAAAAACAATCCTTGTAATCACCCAAATATCTATTACCGAATGTCAAGCACATTTGCTATTCAAACTAGACATTGGCAAAATCATCGATACCATGATGGAGTTACAATTTTAAGATTACTTTTTTAGGAGCGGTTTATACAGAAGAGACATGTGGCGATGGCGGATAGTCAAAGTAACACAATTATAAACCTTATAGTACGTAGCATAGCGTCATTTGGTGAATTACGCCCGCGCCTCCAGGCGACGTCACCCGGAGGCGATTGTCCTTTACGACAAAAACGACGCTATGCTATGTACTATAAGGTTTATATTGTGTTACTTAGATTATCCGGCACCGCCACACGTCTCTTCTGTATAAACTGTGCCTTAGAATAGAATAGACAATGGATATGATGATCGGAGAAACAAAATATTTATAAATTTCCCAATAAATTATCGATCTTGTATCGATATAATTGGAAACTTACACAATAGTTCTACTGTTCACAGGTATGTCATCACGTCAAAGCAGTCTTAGTCTATTTACCTCAATAATGTCAGGAATGCATATAACACTGGGAACAATTAGAGTTGCGTGGGTTATCAAACATTTTTAGGATTTTGGGGTTCCATAGTCAATCTTTCGTCCATTCTGTCTGTCTCCTCAGTTACTGACTCAAATCAAAGCGCGCTATCGTTATCGCGCTCAAATGTCCATAAGTGAGAAAAATTTTTATTGTTTTCCTACTTATACGAGTACAATGGCTACGGATGGCTAATGGCCCTATCATGGGCGAGTCGGAAATCCTCTTGGCCGGTTTTTCACGTAATTTTAGAACTTATTTTAACGTTAGGTTGAGTTTATAATATGTTTAGTAAATAGAACCAAACGAGCGTGGCGATTATAGAAAAAAATAAACGTTTAGGACTTGGGTTTGTTTTGTCATATTATCGGTAAATTTCGGATGCCACAAGGTATATCGGGGTAAAGATGGTTCGTGTCTTACGCGATGTTACAGTAATCGTTGTGACACTTGCTTTGATGCACGCCGCGCAGTACCACAAGATGGAAGGAGAAATAATACAATTAGAGAATATTTTATATGAAGAATATAAATGAATGTATTGAGACTTGACAGTGTTACGATACATGTTTAAATGAATAAAATATAAAGTGCTTCTCAAATTATAATTTTAAGGGGTTGATCAAAACTGCAAACCTACTCAATCGGGAAAGCTGATTTTCCTTTGCGATTTCGATGTTAGAAAAAGTTGATGGTCTGATGACTACTTTCAAATACCAGAAACTTTAACTGTGCATTATACTCGTCAAACTGAACAAATATCACTATGTAATTAAGGCCCAAACCAACGCTCAGTGACGATGGATGATGGGTCCATGAAATGAAACAACCGTTTGTTGTGGTAAGGTGAAAATCCAGCCTTTATTTAAACTTCCATCCTATATTTATACATTAACTGAGAAAATCTCTATAGCGCGATTTATTTCGGCACAACGACATCTTTATCATAATAATATGAACAACATAACTACTACTTAAACCATATACGTTAAACGTGGTTGAACACTATGGAAACAACTTAGAAATCGCGATAAAAAATCAGCTGTCCCAAAAGTTTGCGATTTCTTTTTTATTTTTCACTTTGATGGTTTAAACCACCACTTTAAATATTACAAGGGTGTGAGGTTTTGTAAGAAACAGCTGAATTTTTTTGGCTCATATTTTATTAAGTTTTTCTTTATTTTTCTTACCTGAGGTACTTCAGATACCCAGCCAGCTCGGGCACTTGCATGATGTCGGGCCTGGCGGGCGGCCCACCCTCCAGCTGGGCCTGCAGCTCGCATAGCGCCGCGTCGATCTCGTCCTCGGGCGCCGCGGCGGCCCCAGAGTTGTTGTGGGCACCGTCAGCCGCGTCCACGCTGCCTCCCGCGAGGGTTTGAAGCTCGATTTGAAGCTGGAATTTATGGAAGGCTAATGTTACTGCGGGTCGATAATTTTTTGTGGCAACTGATCAGTTGATTGGCCTCCCTATAAGGTGGACCGACAATCTGGTGAAGGCGGCGGGATCCCGTCGGATGACGGATTGCCAGCGCAGGAACGGTCGTTGTGGCGATCCTCAGCAGCAGCAGTGGAAAGCTGAGATGATGAGCAGTTGATTGATTGACTTTCTCAGGTACACAGTATACAGGGTATAACAAAACATCCTAGTCATATACGATCAAACGAAAAGAAATTTAAAAAGCATCTGGTTCATACATTTGACTCGAGTAGGTACTGCAGTAATTTTGTATGAACAGCTGAGTTTTTTAGAGATTTTAGATGTTGGGTCCACAATGAAAGTTGTTCAGATTGATGGTCGACGTCGTCAGCCGTAGTAATTTTCCTGGGAAGTTCTCGCCAGAATTACCTGCTTTAGACAGAAAGGGGCGTGGCCTACGAATACAGTCAGGTCTAAGAAAGTAGATCTAAAAATTGTTGTTGTAATTACCTGTAATGCAGCGAATAGAAGCATCTCCTCCTCGGTGCAGTGCACCTCCTGGTTGAGGATCTGCCAGCGAGCCTGCTGGTACAGCTGGTTGAGACGGGACGCATCCTGCGCGCGCGCGGTCAAGTCGAACAGAGAGTAGAACTTGAACCGCAGCTGGAGAGTGTCCCATTCGCGGACGTACTGCTCCATTATTGAGAGGGAGGAGTCTAGCCAGCTGCGAAGACATACGTTTCAAATTAATATCTAAAGAAACTCATTTAAAGTTCACGATGCGATGATGGGTCTTTCGAATTATATTTTTATCAAAGAGAGCTTGTCAGAGAAATTAGTTCATATTTTTTCCGCAATATTACTTGTTGGTTAATTGCTCTTGATTATTTATTATAGAACTAGGTTCTACCTGCGACTTCGTCTTCGTCTTCGGGTTGACTTTAAAAAGTATCCTATAATATTAATCCGGAATATGTCGTCTACGCGTCATATTTCATCCAAATCCATTCAGTTGTTTATGCATGACGTGATTGAGTCACAAATATCCAAACATCGTTACAAACTTTCACATTGAATTAGTCAAGTCGTAAAATCAACAATGAAAGCAATCTCTGACGTACAATGATCTATCTATACATAATACAGGATATCCCAAAAAATAGTTTTAAGCTAAAGTCCAGAGCATCCCTAGAGATACCCGAATTAATTACCCCCATGTATGTTTCGCGATTAATCTGAACTTTTCTGTAACCTTTCAGAAACAGTATTAAATTAACAGTATTAATTCTCACCCAACATTCATCCTAGCGCGCTCCAACAGCGACTTGGGCGTGAGCAGGGACTCCCTGGACTGGCTATCAGGCTCCAGAGGCGAGTCAGCCAGAGACAGGGAGTCCAGGGCATCGATGGAGCCTGCGCGGGGCGGAGTGCCGCAGTACCCGCCGTCACTGGACCCGTCGCTCTGTGTGCTGTAGATGTGACCCCCGTAGCGACGGAGTGTGCCGTTCTGGAAGGTTGATACGTCAATATAGACCTGCGCAATCGAACGTTTAGTCCAGTTCCAGCTAGAGTATGGTTCAGGAATCGAACGAAACTCCCACGTTGGCGGCCTCTTATGATGGCGTTTAAGTATGCATTTGAAGTTACTACAGAGCCTATTGTTGGCAACACCAACATAAAATGTAGTAATTAAAAAAGTTGTATTTCCGTTTCCGCCTTCCATATTGGTACGGTGCTTGTGCGTGTAACTAACTCTGGTGTAAAAATCACTAAAATAAACCTTCAGTGCTGCAAACAAGACTTTACTTTACATCGAACCACTCCTGCCACCAGAAGAAAAACTACAGTCCAATAAAACCTCTCCAGCGGAGCCGAATAAAACACCGGTAGGCCACGTTCCCTACACCTATCAGAATTGAGTTTCTTTTTATTATTTAAACGGACTTAGTTCCGTTCTCCTAAGAGAACTCTTACTAAGGAACGTAGCAACTCCCACTGAACTACGATATCTAATCCGCGTACCGAGTTTGGAGGTTATGGCAAATTCCCAATGTATGACGGAAGATGTGCAGCAGTCTACTTCTTATTATGGTTGTGATGCTGGTCTGATGTTATAGCACCTCAGAACATGGTGATCAGCACCGAAAATATCCATCAGTGAGCACCTGCTGTTTGACGGTTGATCATTGGATTTTCTTTCTAAATATTCACAAGATTTTGATTATTCTGGTAACAGCTGCATTATGTAGTTTTGTCTAATCGTATTAATTACATACGGTATTTTTGATCGGATTAAGTTCCCAGACCCTATGGTTTGACCTTTCGTTAGATGGCAGATGCATTGAGGAAATCCAACAGTTGTTCAAGACTAGTTTTGTTCTGGTAATGAAAACAAACAATACTGTACCTGTTGTGAAGCCACGGGCGTGGCAGACAAAGATCTTGGCGGTGGAGGAGTAGCAGGACAAGGGCCGTTGGACCTGTCCAAGCTGTTCGATGATCCTCGAGTGGCGGCTATGAAGGTGTTTGTGTCTGGAGGCTGGTTGGACTTTATCCTCTTCGCTTCTTTCAGGTTCTGGTAGTTTTGTTTGAGATGCGAAGGCTCTAGTGGGTAGCATAGTGAGAGTTCTTCTGGATGCCTTATGCCTGGTAGACAAGGTTTCATTTTGTTAATAACAATTTGGCAAGGAAAACATGCCATTAACAGTAGATTAGGAAATGTTCAGATGCTTGTTGAAGAGGCGTGATAATATTCTGAGCAAGTAGCTCACTGAATTGCATGTGCCCTGCAGTGGGACGTATGTATACCTTAGATAGGCTGATGATGATACCCATTGCTAGACTTCTTTAGTGCATTTTAACGGTTGCTGTCTCTTCTTTAAAAGTTTAACGAAAATTTATTGACACCTTAAATATTTTACAACCGTTTATCTATCTTTTAGTAAACCGTACATGGTTCGGATACGCTCTCAGCGTCATCGGAAAGATAACAAGTACAAGACATAAAACTAAAAAGGTACCTAAAGAGATATGGAAGTCTAATAAAGTACCATCAATGTACATATTTAGAATCAGAGCAACGATCTTGTAGGTGGAAAACTTTTGCATGATAACATAGAATTAGCATTATTCACAGATTAACCTACTCTCATATCTTTTTGTCAGGGATTCAAGCAAAAACAATCATAGGTAATTCTATTGTCAAGAACAAAACTATAGGTATACAAAGGGTTAATAAAGTGATTTGCCATACTCATTTCACTTATATAACGTATTAATGAATAAGCGCAAAACCTCATACTCCCCAACTGATTTATCACAAAATAATTCGATTCTTAAAATTTAAAGTTATTCACATTTTAAGTTTACAGGCAAAAATGATTTGTTATCATTTTAGCATTGAATGAAAGCGCTAGCGTGCTCGTGGATACATTTTAAGAATCTTGTTTTGGTAGTAAGTCACCCTGAGTGTGCCTGTGCGGTGGGTTGAGATCAAGTTCAGTAAATTTAAGAAAAAAGAATTTTATATTTTGAAAAAAATTACCAATGTTGAAAACATGATATTTCGATTCTGCTCTCGATTCTAAACAAACTACTTTCTAGTTTTGCGTTAATTCATTAACACGTTGTGTACTACTACTATCATCGTTGTTGAGGCGAGCAAGATCGTCACAAATTTTTGTAACAAAACACCCTAGTAATATAATATTATGACAACGATGAAAAAAAAATCTGCTGTCCCATACATTTAAGTCAAGTAGGTACACTGCAATTTCGTATGAAACAGCAGATTTTTTCTTGATTTGGCTCCATAATGAAAGTTGCTCAGTTTGATGGTCTAAAGTCTAAACTACCCCTTTTAATATTACTAGGGTGTTGTTAAACCCTGTATAACAAGTTTCCTAAGAATTTCTGCTTCGACCTTTGAACTGCCGGAATATTGCGACAGTCCATGGCTAAATAAAGCACTCACCAAGATGTTTACAAAGTTGTACAACAGCGCTGAATGTGTCAATGGAGAAGTCTATCTTGCAATCAATATATCTGAGGTCAGGCAGCTGGATCCTGAGGGGTTTGTGCATCGGTGTGAAGTGTAGGGCAGCGTCTGCGTGGACTCCGTACTGGTCCAGGGTATGCTTCGGCCGGGACAGCCATTTGTTGCGTGTGGGCCACCAGAGGGCATGGTCTGACCAGTCCTTCTTGAATTCTGTAAAGAAGATATTGAATTATAGAACAAACTTTTGTAAAAACAATGAATTAGCTTGTATTTGTTATGACGCCAGCTAGTTAAAGTACTTCATTGCAATAAGGTATCACGATCGATGATCTAGGCTCGAACCAGCAGGCTCAGTAGTGGACTTAGGCCCATATTCCAGAACATTACTCTAATAGAGATTTCCACTAACCGAATCTCTACATAAAACTAGATTTAAGTTCTTTTATGCAGGCCCTAAATTCGGACTTTCTATACTGGATGTTACAAAAGTAAAAATAAAAATTTAAAACTTTTAAGGGGATTGTTTAGACGATCAAACTGAACAACTTTCACTATCAGACCAACATCGAAATCGCGAAAAAAAAATCACCTGTTCCATACATTTAGCGTGTAGATTTGTAGTTTAGTATGGAGCATCAGATTTTTTTTTCGCGTTTTCGATGTTGGTTCCATACTGAAAGTTGTTCAGTTTGATGGTCTAAACCACCCCCTTAAATGTTTATTTGTATTTATGTAACATCTTGTATATCGATCGTGATCGTTTTCGTTGGAACTTCATTGGAATATAGTTGACAGTTTAACGAAAGCGTTCATTAAGTCCGAGTAGACCCCCTGACCTTATTGATAGACATTAGAGTTCACTTGATGTCTCTTCTAAACACAGTTTCTTCTAAGACGAAAGTGAAAACTAAAGGGCAAAGTTCTCACTGTCAAAATAAAATAAAAGATCTCATCATCCGGCTCAAGTCACGAGACTTCAAAAAAAAGGAGCATCGAAATGACGTCACAGTCGGCTGTGCACATGATTTGGCGCTGAACTCTGGAGCCGTACAAACACCCCCGGTTTGTACCGTTGTATTAGTTAACATGGAGGGGCGGGGGAGATCAGCATATAGTGGTCAGCTTTAGTCGTGAACATTCGTTTTGCTTCCGTTGAACCGTGAGTCACGGTTTGAGGTTCCTGTTACTGCAGTAAGCACTGCATGAACAGGGAAACACTTGTTTAATTAATGTAATATTTTATTGAATGTTTGCTAGAACCGAAGTTAGTAGGCAGACCACCAGCACGTTTGTCTGATGACATTGTGAGGGTGACGGGTTCGCAATAGATAAGATTAGCACAGAATCGTGAGGAATGGCACTACAAAGGGAACTATTCCCAGTAGTGGGTTGATTTGATTGATAGCACGTACGGATTGCATAAACCGTATGAAAAAAGAAGTATTCAATGAGATCAATTTCCAGATCACACAACTACCTAAGCTTGAATTGTTATTCTTCGTAATCTACATCATCTTATAGACAGTCCATGAAACAGAAAATGTCATCGAAATAGAACCCCCAATTCATAATTTTAAGAAGCTCTATGTCCCCCCCTTAAAAAGCTGTGGTGGTCCAGTGATCTTGCCCGTCCTGCAGCACAGCTAGCATGCCAGCCACGACAAAGCGTTTAAACGAGAAAACGTAATGCGCGCTCTTTCTGGCATACGTAAAATAATAAAGATGGAGGCACATCTCGATTTTTATCGTTTTCTCGGGGGTGGCATGCGAGGCCTACAGGAGGCGATGGTTCGATCCCCGTCCAGACCGACTGGTACCAATGAGTTTTTCGGAATTCATGTACGATTTGTAACACCACTGGCTTTTAGGTGAAGGAAAACATCGTGAGGAAAACCTGCATGCTTCAATTTCGAGGCATGTATTGTACCCACTGTCCATTATAAGTGGCGACGGGCTCACCCCCCGTCACACTGGACAGAGTTTCGGTACTACTACCTATAGTAAAACGTGGATGTTCTGACGTTTCAGAATATCTCTGACTACCCTCTCGGGGAATATAGTCGTGAGCATATGCTATGCTCTATGTGTCCAAAAACAAAGCTGTTAAAAAGCTGTAATACGTTCTTTCGCTAACAAAGTTTATTTTGTGACCAAAATAAACCTGTTAAAACCGTAACAAAAAATGTTAAAACCGTAACAAATTGGTGCATGATTCACCAGTCTCTCAAAATTTATCGTCAGACAAAACTGGTAAGTAACATCTAATAACGTTAGTATGACTCATAGTTAATTCCGCAAACTAAAATCTAATGGGATTTTTGTAGTTCACTTTCCAATTGTTCGAATAGCTTCGTAAGGTATTCGGTAATGTCTTGTTTTAATATATGAATCAGACAATTTTGGAGCATTGTCATTGACTGTTAAGATTAAGATATTATGGAGGTTACTTGAAGTCCTCAGTAGAGGTCTTAATAATAATTGTTGAAGCATTTTATGATTGAATTGACGATCATTTGTACACTTTTGGTGAAAAGTTATCTTAAGGTGGTTTTACAATGAACATAAGAGAACCAACATATTTAATACTAGCAGCCCGTCCCGGCTTCGCACGGGGTAGACAAATAAATTTTAAGACTCATTTTTCTACACCTTCGGTTACATTGTTCAAATTTTACCAAGGATCCCTATTTTTTTTCAAAATGAAATGTAGCCTATGTCAAATTGGAAGAATGTAGCATTCTATTGGTGAAAGAATTTTTTAAATCGGCCCAGTACTTTTTGAGCCTATTCATTACAAACATACAAAAATAGGTACAAATCTTTCCTCTTTATAATATTAGTGTAGATATGGTCCTTCGTAGTATGCTAGACGGTTTTTTAAGAGGATGATCAGACATTCAAACTAAACAACTTTCTCTATGGGACAAAATCGAAATAGCAAAAAAAAACTTTGTCATCAATGGTTTGATAGTCTAAGTCTAATCATTATCTTAAAAACCCTTTAGCCAGCATATTAAGGTAAAAGCCAAACGAGCGTAATTTTTTGAGTTGTGAGTCGCGTATTTTGAGTCCATTTCATATAAAATCCGGGCATTGTCTATTTGGCTGAGGTATGTTTGTGATAATGATAATAGACCACATATTTTTGTTTTTCAGAGTAGAATAATAATAAAAAATGCAAGAGTGAAAACTTAATCTACTATTTAGTACAATATGAAATTAATTGTTCCTAGTAATCCCATCCTATCCTAGCCTGGCTGGGTCTCAAATATATGCTCATGTAGGTTGACAGAATTGTAGTCAAGCAGACCTGTCGCTGCAATCTGCGGTAGTTTGTTACAAAATTTTCCTAATATCAAGTTACGAGAAGTAAGTAGTCCACACAATTACAGTTATCATTTTAAAATTGTTCGTCGCTAACGACCTCTTTGACTAATTATTATAAGGACTAGCCTTGCGGTAGCATTTCCTCTCTGCCACGGTATAAGCACAATTGATCTTGTGCATTTACATTCAATTTTACACCTTATCACTAAACGAGACAGCCTATAATCACGAAATAATAACTTCGAACTTAGAACGTTTGGGGTTCACACGAGACTACTTTTCATGATTGTTAACATTCAAAATTAGAATCTAAAGTTATGGGGAATAAAATCCAAAGTTGTCGATTTCATGTTACCTCGCCCCCCGCAAAAAGTGGCAGAAATGTTTGTTAGTAGAATTACACGCGTAACCAGTCCACATATAAATAGTCAAAGCCTACTCGTATACTCCATTCCAAATAGGGGTGAAAAGAAGGTAAAAAGGGTTCTTTAAAGAAATACGAATATTGTATCAAACAACAAAATGGCGATGTTGAAAGACCTAAAGAATCAGTGGTGTGCACATGTAGTTCGTCTTTAAAATCATTCTGTCATCAAACACTGACATAAGTGTTTAGAATTTTATAAAATGATTACGGTCTGAAAAGGTTTCGTGGTCCTGCTTCTGTGATCTTCTTTTTTTCGTCTTTATTTGACATTTATAGTATACATATACCGAAACAACAAGGTACATCACAAAATATGTTGATAGCAACGAAGCGAAGCGTTACAAAATAAACACTCAAATTCCAAGGCAGCACTTTCCCAACAATAAAAACAAGAGAAGACCACCAACATTCAAATGTTGAACTTTCAACTGTTGCAACTAATGTTTCACTACTTTTTTTAATGACAATATTTTTATTGTCATCATTAAAAACAAAAAGCTATATTCTTTACACTAATAGTCAGCCTTTATAGATCGTCATTCGACATTCTAAAGTAAATGAACATTATTACAGAAATTAACCGATAATTTATTACTGATGAACGTAATAATGTGATTGTAGGTTTAGTAAAAATTTAAATAAGTTATTTAAGATAAGTTTATTCCGAATGCGTAAATGCCCGCTGCATTCAAACGAAGTCTGGTGATATTTTCAATACTAACCAATTAAAGTCAATGAAATTTTCCAGAAACAATCTAGAAACAAATCTCTATGCTTGTATCTTGTCCAATTTTCGTTAAAATATACAGTTTCAATGCTAGGATTAATTTAAGATTTGTATGGAAATCTTTGAGGCACTGTAACTTTTAAACTATAAATTTTAACGAAAATCTGACAAGATACAAGCATAGAGATTACTTTCTAGATTGTTTCTGAAAAAGTTCACTGACTTTCATTGGTTAGTATTGACAATATCACCAGACTACGTTTGTATGGACCGCACCAACAGTAATATACCCTTAATACTAGGCCGTTTCAATCTCGAAATAAAAAGCAATACGTGTCCCCAGTCATACTCATACCATATTTCAATTCCCGGTCAGATATAATTGAAATATGTATAGCTGCAGTGGTAGAGGTGACCATAATTACCAATCAACAGCTAGACTACTAGGTACTAGTAGTTATTATGTCGTTCTTCAAAATTTTTGGGCTAATTGGCTCAGCTAAAACGTATACAGGGTGTAAATAAAAGTATCATTAACCTTTGCACCACATACTTAACCCATCAATCTTTACTATGTCACCGCAAAAAAAAAATCTGCTATTCCATACTAAACTGCAGCGCCTACTCGACTCAATAGTAAAAGTTGTTCAGTTTGATGGGTAGAATATGTGGTTTAAAGGTTGACAATACTTTTCCTTACACAATATAGGTAGTATGCTTGTATTTCTATTTCAAATGCTTTGAAAAAGATTACCTATCCTTACCTTACATTTAAAAGCCTATCATACATACATATACTCACGCCTGTGTCCCATTGAGGTAGGCAGAGACAATTGATCACCATCGGCTACGATCCTGACATACCTCTTTTGCCTCTTCCACAGTCATAAGTCGTTTCATACACGCTCGGTTTCGGGTACATTTGATCTGACCCTTCTTAAGTAAGCTGTCAATTTGGTCTGCATACTTACGTCTGGGGCGACCCCTTTCGATTTTTCCATTCACTCTCGCTTTCACGTCTACTATCACTCATCCTTTCCACATGACCAAACCATCTCAACATTCCCTTTTCAATCCTTGTCACTATATCCTCTTTCAATCCAGTAAAAGCCTATCAAAAGGAGGAAACTGGACGGTTTCATTCACCACTTGCAATATGTTTCAGGCCATGAAAGTAATTGCTTATTTTATTATAAGAAACAAAAATTGATCGGTACCGCATGTGAAAAGATGAAAGAAATTCTTTAACATTAACCACACTATTTTTAACATGTTTAAAATGATGAAATCCATGTTCAATGAAAATGAAATTAACCAGTTTACGTTCTGAAGGTGAAATAGAGAGTCGCGTTTCTGATATGGAAGTGATGACGTCACTTCGACCTCCGTATGACCTGCAAGTTTGACTCATGCCCAAACGCATCTGTTAAAATACTTTACAATATTTCAACCGGTTTGCATGAATGGAGTGATGATTTGCATTATCATCAGCCCGTGTTAATGAATAACCGTAAAACCTCATACACCCCAACTGATTTATGACAAAATAATTAGATTGAAACAATAATTTCATTATTTTTATAGTTAAAATTTAAAGTTATTAGCATTTTTAATTTTTCAGGGAAAAAATGATTTAGCAATGAATGAAAGCGCTAGCGTGCTCATGGATACATTTTGAGAATCTTGTTTTGGTAGTAAGTAGGGTGAGTGTGCCTGTGCGGTGGGTTGAGATCGAGTTCAGTAAATTTTAAATTTTTAAACGAATATTTAATATTTTGAAAAAAAATGACCTATGTTGAAAACATGATAATTCGATTCCGCTCTCGATTCTAAACAAACTACTTTCTAGTTTTGCGTTAATTAATTAACACGTTGTATACAGGGTCCAACTTAATACGCTGACAGTTTTTTAAGAGGATGATCAGGCCATCAAACTGAACATCTTTCTTCATGGGACCAATGTCGAAATCGCGAAAAAAAAATCTGCTGTCCCATAGAATTGGGTCTCGTAAGATTTCAGTGTAGTATGGAACAGCAGATGTTTTTCGTTATTTCGATGTTGGTCCGTCGTACGTCCCACTGCAGGGCACGTGCCTACCCTTAAGGAGGGTGATGAGAATGATTTGTATTTTTTAATTTTTGTAGTTGCATATTTTACTACAAATTCTTAAATAAACAAAATAATTCGATTTCACTGAAACGCAAGTCTAACTTCGATTTGGACATCAAAATCACGTCGACGCCTAGTTTCGTAGACAACGTAATATGTATGTATATGTACAATAAACAACGACACCGATAGGGATGGAAAAATATAAGTTGAGCCCAAAGGAAACAGATAAATTTAAAAAATTCCTCATAGGTTTGGTCGTCTTTTTGTACTCTAGGCACTTGTAAGAGCGATGCATGCCAAACCAAAATGATACATTATATGGTAGCCATAAACACTGCCCAATTTGTTTTCCGTTCCTTTCCGAGACACTTGGGTCTGCAAGGGACTACATAAGCAAAAGAAAAATCAGTTAAGACACTGAGCTGAAAACGGACTTTAACTGACGTGACGTTTTGATCGCCGGACACATTGTCCGTGAAAATTTACAGTATAGAACTCTAGGAGATAATGCACACAGGCAGCGGTCAAAAAGGCCATCGTATGCTCAGATCAGAACCTTACAGAATATAAAGCCGTTAAATTAAATGAAATGTTTTCATCACATCATGTTTTTAAACTAAAAACCCGACAACGGCGCTTCCTACAGCGCAAAAAAACCCTACAACTTATAAGGTATGAAATAACCATGATGTTTTCCATCATTATCGCCCCAGCACGGTAACAATGCACATAGATAAGCACGACTCCTACACTCTATGTTGTCTATGACCATATTCGTACCACAGATAGATGCCTGGAATCCGCGGTCTCGCAATTTTACCACCCCGGTCACGTAACGTGGTTTCTTGTACCTTTCCAATACATTGGGATTCGTAAATTCCTTTATCAAAGTGGTGGAACGCGCCTTCATGGTTATAAACATGAGTGTTGACAATGGAGAGATCATTTGTATCATCTTGAGTATTTGTAAAAGAAAATAAGATGGAAATTACATCATTTTGTTGCACTCTGGAAATAGTAAATTGATAAGACTGTTTACACACGTTGTTGATAAAGTGATAACCGATAACGCAAGATGAGGTAAAACTTAAAATTTAATCAGAAAACGACTTTTGAAGCACTTAATGAACGCCATATTGAATTCTCGGTTTAAAAACAGATTAATTAGCTATTCTAGTAGTCGGCTAATGCCGTTTATGGCCTATAATGGCCAATGTCGAGGCGCCGACGCACTTTTATAGTATATCACCTTGCTCGATTCAGATCTATGCGCATGCGCATGACTATAAACAGGTCCTTTGTGATGGAATCTATAGGAGAATGGTTTCTATGAAGCTAGGAAGATAAATGTATAATCTAAACTGGTATTATGAGTTTAGTTTTTACTGCACTTGTCATTCAATTACATTATATCTTTATTGAATGTAGAGATCGATTAATCCTATCATTCTCATATTAAACGTCCATTTTATATCTATTATTTACTATTGAGAAGAAATTGCAGTTAGTCAATTACAATTTGCCTAAAAGTAATTGGACAATTCACATATCTTGTAATTAATAAACATAATAAGTTCATTAATTTGAATGTACCTTACAAATATAACAATCTCTTATGTTTCTTAAATTACAAAACGTGTTTGAACACCAACAACTGTACAAACTATCGAAGCTATGTGTTAAATATATTCATGGTTGTAAACAAAATATTCTTTATGACAGCTTTGTTTCGACGACTCATACTAATTGTACGGCTATTTTCTATTTTATCGACAGTAATGTAGGACAAGTTTATTTCTGACTGCAGACGGTTCCTGTCCTCTGCGTCTCTTTGAGACACTAATGCAGACATGTCAACTCAACAGTATATTTAGTTTCGTAGTCAACGTAAATTAAAACGTAACACTTTTGTGTTGAATGTATGTTTGAATGAAAACATTGTACAGTCTTCGATAGACATGCCCATGAGGCGAATAATACAATATTTTCTGTACATACAACGCGTTAATGAATAAGCGGAAAACCTTATACACCCCAACTGATTTATAACAAAATAATTAGATTGAAACAATAATTTCATTATTTTGATAGTTAAAATTTAAAGTTATTCGCATTTTAAGTTTTGAGGCAATAATGATTTGTTAACATTTCAGCAATGAATGAAAGCGAAACGTGCTCATTGACACATTTTGAGAATCTTGATTTGGTAGTAAGTAGGGTGAGAGTGCCCAAGTGGTGGGTTGAGATCGAGTTCAGTAAATTTTAAATTTTACTATCAAATTATTTAATATTTTGAAAAAAAAAAACGTGTGTAGAAACCATGTCATTAATTCTATTCTGCTCTCGAATCTAAACAAACTACTTTCTAGTTTTGCGTTAATTCATTAACACGTTGTATATAGGGTAGTGTTAATAGGATGATCAGACCATGAAACTGAAAAACTTTCTCTATGGCAGCAAAATCGAAAACGCGAAAAAAAATCAGCTGTCCCATACATTTGGGTCGAGTAGGATTACAATTTTGTTGCAGCTGATTTCTTTTTCGATTAAGTCCCATAGAGAAAGTTGTTCAGTTTGATGTTATGATCATCCCCTTGAAAAACCGTCAGCATACTAAGAATGACCCTATATACAGGAAGTTAGGGTAAGCAGTTGCATTACTTTAAAGGGTGATTGTACCCATGATACTGAACAACTTTCCCTAAGAAACCTATAGGAAATAGGCAAAAATATTTTTGGACTTCCCGTACTAAATGTAATCAGATGATTGAATGTTTGTATGAAAAGTAGATTTTTTTTTCGTGAATTTCCATAGCTTTCTTAGGGAAAGTTGTTTACTATCATGGGTACAATCACCCCTTAAAGTAATTCAACTGTTTATCCTAACACCCTGTATAAATTAATTCTTAAACAGTGGTAGTTGTAGCAATGTTTCTGATCACCTTAAGGGGATTACGGTCGTGAGTTTATGTATGTATGTATATTTAATTATAATAAAATCGGAACATTTTTGGAATCACTTCTCTGTCCATGTCATTTGTTTTTATTTTATACCTAGAATATAAATTTGACCCCAGGGCGAATCCCCCAGACCCCAATAAAAAGCCAAGACAAGTCAAAGATCCTTTTCGTAAATTTTTTGTATAGGTATTATAATATTTTCTAGCTTACGTAGTGTACAAATTTTCCGCGACTTTCACAAGTTATTTTCCCTTTGCGATCAAGTCCGAATGATGATGCGTGCACTTATAACAAAATTACCAACTCGAGATGTTTCAAATTTTTAAATAAATTAAGTTCATGTTAATTCTCGACTTATTCAATTTTATCTACGACCCTTTCTAGTTTATTTTGAACCAATAAACCAAACGAAACACTACAAAACCATTAAGCTAAACTTTATGATAATGACGAAGGATCCACTAAAGCAAATGGCTCTATAATTCTAACGGAACAAAGCAGTTTTTGTCGAAACAAAACAAAGAAATTCAAAGGTATCACAACTTCACAGAAATGAAGCCATCGCTTGGATTAGTAACGCAACATTATAGGCGGTTATAAAGAACAATAATTTGACTTTGGTAGAGTTTTACTACCATAAAGGATCCATCAGGGCAGCTATTAACACCGTATAACAGGCCATAGATAAGATAAATCTTAGTTTTGACATAATTATTATGTCTCAAGCGAGACATCTACGTCGGATTTGTTAACTGTATATTAAAACCGATCTCTAAGACACGAATGAGTGAATGGTTAATTATCAGTATCTAACCTAGCGGAATGTATTTAAAGAGGTCGTTAGAAATCAAATTATACCAGTAGCCTTATATAATTGACCACATGCATCAATGTTAGTCTGTGTTTAGGCAAATGGGCACGTGCCTAGTACTTTATTTGTCCATCTGTATTCATAATGTAAAACTTAATTCAGATGTAATGAATAATGTTAGGCTTGTTTGTCTGTGTATCTTTTGGTTAGGTATTTGGAGTCAAAGCAATAACTGCAAATCAAAAGGAAACTTCAGCACTAGATTACGTTCGATGTTTGGACAATTTTGCAATTCTGGGAACAATATGATAGTATGCTAATTAAGTAATTATATGTTTTTTGGAAGGTGAAAGAATTATTCAGATCGGACCAGTAGTTCCGGAGCCTATTATACAAACAAATAAAAAATTTAATCTTTCTTCTTTATAATATATTATGTATTGTAGATTAGTTTTCTGAGATTAAGCAGTCAGGGAAGAAAGATACTGATTTGTTAGAAAACCTTTGATTTTTAATACTTATTTCTGTATAACTAAATTTCATGTGATTTTTATCTCATTTCGATATGATACTACGGGAACAATCTCGATTTCGATATTGGTCCCATAATGAAAGTTGTTCAGTTTGATGGTCTAAACCACACCCTTAAATGTTTATTTTTACTTTTGTAACATCTTGTATACATTTTAACTGTTTTCATATCTATTACAATAAACATCAAAGATAATCTTAACAGTTTCATACTATACTAAAAATTAATTAAATTACTTTGTAAATCAGTTACTACCACACAGATGGTACTAGCATTTGAACGGTTTGCTACATGTACCGGTAACTGGAGCGAATTCTGCTAAATTATAGGTACATTGTGAATGTAGGGCGTCTTCATTTTATTGGCAGTCCGCTTGCAAAACGTTATTCGTTTCTAATTTGATAAATATTATTGCAGACGTAGAATAACGTTCAAGTCCATCTTGTCATATTTAATAGTTTAGGGGTATTTTATAATGTGCAAGATAATTTATGAATGTGATTTTGTGATGTCCTTTCAAAATGAAAATACTAGTAGTATAGTAGAATTGTATAGCCCGCTAGAATCGATGTGGAACATTCCTAACGAATCAAAATAAAGGTTTTTATTTTCCAGCTTTGTTATGTTATACCTCAATTAAGAACAAGATCCATATCATGATTTTCATTATCTGTCAATATAAGCACATAATTATAAGTATGTCGTAATTTAATGATCTCATCTCCACTAATATTATACATTTTTAATTTAACTGGATTATACTTCATTATGTTACTATAGTGTGTAGAAGGCACGGCGGAAGGAAGGCATTCAAGGAAATCAAATTCGAAAATCATAAGAATTTGCACAAAATTTTACAATTATCTAATTTACTCATTCTTCTAATGGTGTGGGCAAGTCCTGGTGTCAGAGTTTTTCAGACCGCCTTACGGCCTCTGACGTCGTTTTTACTCATTAAATATTGGTCATAAAAAATTTACTTTAAAGCATTTTTAGATCTTAATATTGTCTACACAATGGTCTGTGTCGCAAGTAAAAGTGATTTCAACTTATAAAGTAGATGCACATAATACAGATTTTTTCCAATATTTAGGCTTTCCTTTGAACACAGGTTTCATATGTATTTTATAGAACAAAAAATATATACTTCATAGCAAATAAAGCCGAGATGAAATATTTTTCATGAATTTTTATGACTTTCAAATAACGAGAAGATAGCTTCTAAAAACCAAGAAAATATGGCCCTGCGTTTACCTATGGGGAACGTCTTAAGGTCCACGCAGACGGAGTCGCGGGAAACAGGTGAACAATCATAATTATTATCTCTGTTGCCCTTGACATAACAGTCAAATACTGACTATATCCCCAAAGGGCTATACCCAAATAGCATGAAGCTAAACAAACACTCCGTTTTAATTACCGTCCGACCTACCGATTCTAAATCCGACAGCAACCGAACAAAAGTTAACCCCTCGTTTAGAGACAATTAAATAAACTGCACTAGTTTTAACTACAACAAAGCACGCGAGCAGCCCCTCTAGTATACCACACATCGACATAAAATTACAGAGACATGACTGTCTTTTTCATTTTGCTTGAGGCAGAAACAGCGCGATATCACGATAAGTTGTGTTAAACCGTGATATGCGACCATGCTAGATTGAAGTACTGACTGACCTATCAAGCCTAACCTAACTTAACAGGAAGTTTATGAAGCCGACGAAACTGGGCCACTAACTATAGTTAGCGACAATGTTGGAGATTGCACTTTGGATTCACTTAGTGCTGACCGCTGGCATTCGAGAACATTTTGTTTTATGAAACTGTTTCAGAATTTAAATTGTGATTGTGAAATAACCGTAACATAAATACAAAGAGACTTTGAGCTCGATTATAGTTTTAAAGTGTCCGATTGTCATCATTTTCTTGTGTTGAAACACGTTCACATCTTCGCTATTTTGGTAACAAATAATGACTATTATTTTAAGTAATTATGTAAGAGGTTACGAAATTGTATAAATATGTAATCATTACAAGATATTTTGTAATGTATTTATACAACAATATTCATAGTCTATATGCAATTGAAACAGTGTTGAAAAAAGCGTGCAAGAGATAACGCAAACATAAACATGTCACAGGAATATATCTATTGCATCCTGTATTCAACTCTGTTTAAATTGTTATTGAGTTCATTATCATTGATTAACAAAACTGTTCGAGACGTTCTCCACTAGATGTGCGCTGACCCTTAGACATACTATTCAATATCTAAGGGAGAACATGTATATAAATTACATCTCTCGAACAAAACAGATGCAGAGTAAACTCAAAACAGGCTATGCAATTAAACCAACCGTTATCTATGATAGTAAATAAATCTACAAGCGTCTCGTAAAACAAACAGAGGCAAATACGAGCGTACACGCACGCACATGCTCGTCCGTCGATCATTGTTTAGATCTCAAAGATTTACTTTGCGGCAGACAAATTTAAGTGACACAGTAGTTATGCGTTAAGTAAATGTTTAGTTTAGTACTTATGACAAGACAAAATACTTCGGGCATACCGATTTTATAGCCATCACAGTTTAGGTGAACAGTAAAATTAATAAAATTAGTGATAGTTCAATTTACAAGATAACACATCCAATCGGCAATAGAAAACACCTCCTTGCCAAGGTGGTCCCATTAATAAAAAGCAGTAGCGGTCCCAAGGCGCTCCCTTGCGGCACACCTTTTGATCTCGGAACTTGGGCGGGTGCACACAACCCAGATACGTTTTTAGATAACGATCGCTACCATATTCATCTCACGTCTACACGATATACACCTCTAAAGGAAACTTTGATATCAAACCACACTACATTTCAAAAGAGATTGTGTTGTGTGTGATTGACAATGTCCAAAGCCTTCTTTAGATCCAAAGTTGTTCCGTTGTTTGTTTACTATAAACCGCTACTGTTGGTTAATGGATAATGCGTTAACTGCTTGCTCGGGCTTGCATGATGCATATTTATAGCAACTTTGTACAGTCTCCGGAGAAAACATCTGTTTTGTGTGCAGTAGCATAAGCAGGTGTTGAAATATATGATTCTATTTGACAATTACTACGCAATAAATCATTAGAAACCGGAATTCAGCTTCAATCAGCGACCGTCTAATGTTTTCGGTGAAGTTAAAATGACTGTTAATTCTCAGAATAGTGACTCTAGCCATAAATAACAAGCTGTATTTATTTAGTTAGACTGTCTCTACCTAAATCATATGAATATAAATAGTCAAAACAAAAACCGAAATACTTTTGACGCTTTTTTGCGTCAAAGTATTTCTGTAGTAGGTACAGTAAGAATCAAATAGACTGTCTCTACCTAAATTATCTCGACCATTTCTAATAGTCAAAAGCAGAAATACCTTGACGCTTTTTGCGTCGAAGTATTTCTGTAGTAGGTACAGTAAGAATCAAAAAAGTACTCGGTAATATTTCATTTGGTGTTATTTGCTAATCTTTTATAATCAATTATTCCATCCCATCGTAAAAATTTCTTGTATCGAAACAAAGCCATAAATGAAAATTAAAAACGTTACTATTATCGAGTATTTATTTTGTGCTATTGCAGTAATCAATGATCATTGTCAGGATTCAGTATTGCTGTCCTTATATGATGAGTGTATAGTATAGGTGACATAATCGGGTGCGTAGGAGCACGCTCCGCGGCCGCCGCCCACCGCTTCCGTAGCAGAGGCGGCCTCACGGCACCTGATCTCAGTGTAGCAATAGTTAAAGCAGATTAGCCAGGTAACTGGTTGGATAATATCCTCATTCTTGATATAAATTGAACATTAATTCTTCCTCCAGTCAATTGGTCGTCTATTTCTGCTGGCATTATGTTTGGAATCAACCTATCTATCCAACAAATGGATATTGGTCAAGCCAAGACTATTATGTGTTGCAATGTCTAGTATTAATACATTTTGTTATAATGTTAACTGGAGAGTGAAGAGCAAAAATGGATTGATTGTTGAAACGGATGTGTCAGTATTTCAAAATGAGAGTGAACCACTAATGCATTCTATTTTCATCTAAGAAATATTATACAACATACATTAAAAGTTCTACTTCAGTTTTGTTACTAGGATCAATTTTATTTTCTGATAGATTAATTATAATTCTGGTTTCAACAGTTATCAACGTTCCTATTATAATTTTGACGTTTGAATGTCAAGCCACTCCATAATGACGTGCGTCAGTCGTCACTGCTAATCATGGCACGCGTCGCATACCAACTACACCACACGCATTAATTATTACTCATTGTTGCTTTTAGATAAGCCGACCCTTAGTCAGCTTCCATTATAATCCATCACGTTCGTCACTATTATTATTATGTACTCGTACGATACAAATAATTATGTTTTTGCCTTTTAAGGTTTCATCTGTTATTTTTCCTTATTTTTCTACAATGTAACTACAATCGCACTAAATGACGCAAACGTTTTCAAACAAGAATATACCTAGTGAAACAAAAATAGTAAACTGAAATAAACATTTCAACGAGCGATGCCATTTGAATTCCGTGGACACATAATATCTCAACACGAATAGCACAAACTATTCCAGATCAAAGTGGAAGAATTTAGGACACACAGGCATGCTGAATTCAAAATCGATTTCATAGAAGCACGACCAAATGCGACACTAAAATAAATCAAGTTAATAGGATTAAGGCGCGGTCACACTGTTGCACGTAATGGTGAATTCGTGGGCTACATACGTGGGTGGTAGATTCGATGAAATAAACAGTATCTATAAAGACAACGATATTGTAACAAAACTACAAAGGAACGGTGGTACCCCGGGACGGCCCACACTCGGCGCTACACTTCGAGATAATCACGAAACGTAAACGACAAATCGAAAACTGACAGCAATAAAATACTACAATCGAACGGCAATCGTGGTATAAATAAATGTAAAGTTATCGAGAAAACACATCTCGCAGACAAGTCACGTGAAAAAAGATCTTATCGCTGAGAGGTTGATCTCAAATTTGTAAACCCACACCAGGATACAATCGCACTACTTACCCGAGGTAGTGGTAATAAATTTGAAGTTTTATTGCTTTGGCATCAAGACCGAATGTCCGGTGTCAAGTATAAAGATATGTTTTCAACGAAGGTTGCCCTGCACTGTATGAATACCGGTCTGCAGAACCGCTACAACTTAATACAGAAACACCACGAGATCCGAATCGTTCGGTTTCGTTTAATCCGTGGTACTGGCCTAATTTGACTGCAGGTTACGCGATCCGGTTCGACCCACGATCGGACCAAATAAGTTAAGAACTCAAAATTAATAGCAGAAGCGATAAATTTGAAGCTGTATCTGGAAATCTAGCGTATGTAAACAAACGCATTGGTTTATTGACACAAAGCAAAAGAAAGAGTTAAACGCGATCAAGTATTACGAAATCGTATTGAGAAAATGTCGCAGAACAATGGGACACGTGTCGTGTGTGGCGTAGGTGTGACGAAACGGCAAAACAAATTACTTTAGCACTCGTCACTAATGACAGGAAAGGAACCTCATCTGAAATAACAGGATGAGTACTATTAAGACTGCGTCTTCAAGTTACACTAGGGGATGAAACAAAACCATGCGACCCTCAAAAACATTATGCAACGGATTATGATGTGATGTTAGCGTGTCATATAAACATTAAAGTAGTCTGGACTCGACATGTCATTAAGAAATCCATTTGTCATTGTAAATATTATACGAAAGCTATTAAGGTTAATACGTTCTCCAGTCATTGTAAGATGTACAAATTACTATTCATTCAGGCAGGACTTTCTTGTGTCTTTAATAAACAAAATAATGCCATTCATGAGATCTTAGTCATATATCCAAAATATATGAAGAAACCAACGGGATAATTTATTCCAATGGATAATAAACTTCAAAAGACAGTTGAAGTGGCAATAGTAAATGACCATCTCATTTAAACCATTATCTAAATTAAATGCTATTTTACTGTATATTTGTGTTTGGTATGAAACGAGACCATTTTATAAAACACTAAATAACGAAAACATTATATCCATTTCATATATGTATTTCTAAAAATGCTTAAAGATAACAGGATTCATCATTCATTGTACTAGCTTCAGAGCGAGACCAAGGTACAAAAAAACCCACACGAATTAGCAAATCATAGGGCAGCATTCATACAAGAATGCCCATTCATTAGCACTAGATTCATTGACAAATGCCAGCTGTTTGTAGTGGGAGTAACATACAACCGCCTTCGATCTGAATTAAAACGTCATAGATTACTTAAATAAAACCTCAACAACTTGGTCACCTTGAAGACTCGACAGATTCTGTACTATCATATATTTTTTGATATATCAATAATTAAAAAGATCGATAAATCATCAATCATGCTACATTCATATCCTGTTATCGCTCGTTTTCAACACATCACCACCCAAATTGATGGTCACTTATCAATGCATCTCGCACCTTGATATCGAATTCAGAACCAATTCTTGGGCCCACTAATGTAAATTTAAATAATTTAGATGGCGTGGGCAGAGATGCGGAAGTGCTAGTGACAGTTCTCTTTCACTATGAAATAAAACAATAATACGTTGAAAATGCATTTTTATTTAAATACATTACAAACTACAACCTAAGACATCAGATCGAAGGCGGTTATATGTTACTACTACTATAAACAGGATGCATTTGACAATTAATGAAGTATTTTCAAACTTGTAATCTTATAGACAAGTTCTTCTCTATCTGGAAATGAAATCCAGCATATAGGATACGCAATTTCATGCTAGAAGATTCAATGAATTCTTTTTTACAAATCCAAAAAAACAAGCGTTCAAGGTTCTTGACTGCTATCAGAAACATTGGGTTTCCAAATTAGTTCGATATTGTTAACACCTTCAATTAGTGAACGGAATAAATTGGAGTGTTATCGTTTTAATGATAACAACGATTAAGCAACTACTTACGTGTTTAACCATTTGTTTAGGCTTTATGTTAAATTTTAAGATAATGTAGACATGATTTCCTCACCTTTACCTGAAAAAGAAATAACGATAAATTAGATAAACTTCGAAGAAACAACCTCGAAAATAGGTTAATATTCAAAATGTCATCAAACGACGTAATAAACAAACATCATAAAGAATAGATAAGTTATAAGATGGTATAGATTTCTAGTATCATCCAGATGACTCAGATTAGCATATCGCTTTCCCTGTCGCCCACAGAACTTGTGGGCGAATAGTGAAAGTGCTACTCCAGAGTTAATAGAATAGATGGTATCATTGGATATAACATTGAGATATGTAGGTATAATATTATAGAAGCATAGTTGCAAATAATTGCTTAACTTCACACAAGTTTCGTAAGATTGTTGATTGAACTAACGAAGAGAGGCAGATAGAGCGGTTGCATATTTATTGGCAAGATAATAATTGTCTACAATTTAAGCGACGAAGAAACTAAAAGATTAATTTTACATACTAGCTGATGATAAGCATTGCTTTTTGATGGCTTTAGATTGGAACACAAGACAATTATACGAGGTAGTTCTAAAACCTAAAGTATAAAAATCAATCATGAATAAATATAGCTCATTAAACTCCGAAGCAACAGAATCAAACAGTAGGAGTTACGTTCCCGTTTATGATTATGCCCCTGTATGTATGAGGTCCTGGTAACCGGATTTGAAGCAATAAATTCCCCTATCACTGAGTCTGGGCAGGTCGGTCGGACCGTGGCACAATTAGGTAGTTGCCGGCCGCGGAGCAAACCGCAATTAACAATGCCGAAACAATTATAGAGGCGCGATATTCTCTGGTCGACCATTAGCGGGCTCCGGCTAACTAATTAAACCTGAGCACCCGAATTGACTCACATGAAGCTCTTAAAGAATGTTTGTTACTATAAAATCAATCGTTCGATTTAGGAAAGGCTGCATACTTTTTCAAAGTTGAATGAACTACGTAAAGCAAGAACATAATGTGTTTGCTCATTATAACTATACGATATTGAGCTAATGCAACGAGAAATCTCGGCTAAGCAAATGTTTACCAGACGATAAAACGCTTAGCTCAATGTATCTAGAAAGTAGCACAGTGAACATTTTAGTACTCCGATTGTAGCGGATCTTCATATTACACTTCGTCAAGTTCTTCTCACGATACCACCTAACAAGAAAGTTCTGGCAACAGGTCAAAGTCAACACAATTATGCATCATATTCCACGTCAACGTTTTCCTCATAAGTCTATTCGCTGAACGTTCTAAAATTGGCGGGAGTTAACAGCCATCAACCCATCATCCACTTAGCACGTTCGCGAATCGCCATCTTGTCCAATCAAGTCGTTAACCTCTGACTGGACACTTGCTGTAACATAGCTCTTTGGACCTGTTAAAAACTGCCGATGGGCGAACAAAAGTAGGGCATCAGATGTTCTTGAATTACTTAAACATTCTGTAGGTAGCTTCTTTGTTGAACTTTAAGACTGAATGTCAGTTCCACAGAAACTATTATGCAGTTTGCATAATAATTTATCCGCGGTGTTGACAGTCCATGGGACATTACATTAGCCATGTGTAACGCTCACTTTCAGAGTCCTTAAATGGGCACTGACGTCACATATCACGTACTTCATTGAATAGCACCATCTGTGTCAACAGCTGCTATTGTGATTCCCTGCGCTTACGCAAATTAATTATGCGTGCAATGTAGGCGCCAGTGGAGTGGAATGTGTGACTTTTGAGCTTTTAGCAATGCATCTATTGCTCCTGATAGCTGGTTTCAAACGGTAATTTACGACTATCGATAGACTAAGATAGAATTCGCAATACGTGTAGTGATTTTAATGGCAAGAGAGAAAATGTTGATACGCCAAGTGTCACAGCACTTGAATAAATAGTAGCAATTAAGCCGTTTACTACTGGAATTGGTGTCAGCTCAGCTCTCTCCCAAGACGAGTAGGAGAGATTGTTAATAAACAACGCCCTTTACATCCAGACTATAATTTAGAAAATAACTTATACATTCTGGAAAGCCGTTCCCACGAAATTGTTAAACATGAATTCGCGTGTTCCGAAAGAAAACGGGAACAAGAAAATAATGTCTTAAAAATACATCGCAATTCATGTCAGAGAAATTTTCTTGCAACTTTATTCTTTCAGAACTTTTGTGGGAAAGCAGATACAGCATGCATGGTTGTCTGTAATTGTCCATTTGTCACGGCTTTAAAGCCAAGACTTTAAGTCACGAAGATTTCACAAACATAAACACAAATGAAGACGATTCTGGTATTAGTAAAGAACAACAACTAAACAAGACAGTACTTTAATTTACAATTGGAGCGTAACTATTGCAATAGTCTTGCTACGTGAAGACAACGAATGGATAATAAATAATCAATGCCATTTAAATTTAAAATTAAGGGCAGAGTTACACAAAGAGATAGAGATTGGTCACATTCAACAAATGTACAGAGAGTTCTGTGTCTTGATGGCCGCACGTACCTATTGAGATAATGATGTCAGTATAGTGTAGTACTACTATTTATTGTGGTATAGTCAGTTTTACAAGGAAAACATCGGATAAATGTAAGTACGAGATAGAATTGAGTAAACAGCTACTATGTTCAAAAGACCGTGACCTGTATTACGTTTATTTGTGTACTTCGATCGTGGACACAAGGACACTTAAACGAAAATTGATTGACGAACATAAACAGTCCAATTCAATCTTAAGTTGAATCATTTATGAAGTTTGATCGAAATTATAGAAAACTATTAAGTAATTTCGAGAAAACTTAGTGGAGATTTATAAGAGCTAAAATTAAACACCCTTTCTGGACATAACAACTTAATACATACGACAGAACGATCACGATTTAGTCATCCAGGATATTTCTAACAAAAAATGTGTTCTGTCAATTAAATAATGTCAGTGTCACAACAAATTAAAATGGTGTGAGTTTTTTGAGCAACTATATAAATAGTACGACAGATAGCGTCAGCATAGTTACATCACTGCGCCTGGGCGCGTCTTGTTTTGTTTGTATTTCCATAACAGTAGGTAACATTCAAATATTTTTGTCTCACCTTGAATCATTAGTGATTTTTTAAACCTAGACATATTATTAATGCTTGTCCCTCAATAGTTATTCTCGTCGTTAAAGGTCTTACGTCCGATAGATTTCTGGGACGGTTATTCAGGTAGTTTTTAAAACAAATAGCTGATTAGTTAATACTCGTATTGTACTCGAACTCGTAATAAAGTATATTTCATTCATTCATTCGTATCACTAATGTTGGCTACTTTAAGGTGGCTTTTTTCCATACATTTTCACGAATATAATGTATCCATCCACTCATTTGTTCCATTAGCAATTTTTAGGGTAGGCTATTCACTTGCTTCTAAATGTAAACTTTTCTAAAACATCTGCATTTTTAAATCAAATTTGTTTCACATGAAACGATGGTTGGTAAAATTTCAGCGAGAGGTGTGACATTCCAGGATATTGGTCGTTAAGGCAAAGTAACTCTTTCATAAAATGAAAAAGGGGTGGGTGGATGAATTATTAGTTTCCATCGCTTTTCTAGCTCAGACATGATTGATGAGCTGCTACCGGTTGTGTTGAAAGCCTATTTATGATATTGGAGTCTTACCGAGCTGGATATTGCAGCCGCCTTTTTAGGAATCGGTGCTGATATGCTACACAACCGGGGTAAAACATAGAGCACCTTAACTAAGATGTTTTTGAAATTCATGCTCGTAGTACTGCTCACTAAGGAAACTATGCACAAAATTGCGTGCCATGTTAAGTATCACCCTTCTTGACCACGTCTCAAACGTTGAGATCCAACGCCGAACTAAGGTTCAAGACAGACAAGTGGCGGTGGACAGGACACGTAGCTAAGCGAAGTGATGGTAGGTGGAGTAAAGCCATAACAGAGTGGTGATCGATATCGGGCAAGAGGTGTGGGTCGTTCGGCGGCTAGGTTGGTCGATAACATCAATAGAAGCCTCGGCAAGACCTGGATACGATTGGTGCAAGACCGAAATGGATGACAAAATGGGGAGGAGGCTAATTATACCCTGCAGTGGGTGGATAAGACCTAATGAAGATGATGATGATCATGCTCGTAAGATTCTGAAACTGTTTACTCTTCTCTAAACCATACGACGTCGCTCTTCCGTAGTACATTCACAAAATCATTTGTTAAAAAATTTAGACGACTTTTTAGTGAGATCATTACACAGTTTCAAACATAGCAAAGCAGTTTTGCTGAGATTAATCACAGAGCCCTTACTTTAACCGACTATCTACAAATGGGGCGCCATGTTTATGCGGTCGCGTTGAATGCGCGTGCGCAGGGCGGATACGCGCGCTCCTTATAAATAGCCGATCGTCTATTTTGGTCGGGACGCAGCGCCCAACGGCCGCCATGTGCCACCTAAGCCGACGTCTGGGAACTCGTTCAAATTAATTAAATTCTTTGCATATTGAATCATGCTTAAAACGGATAAAACTGCATTCTGGTTCTGCGTGTTGCTGTTAAATGAACGGATAACAGAGACGACAAAGCACCTGAAGATTTCAAACCTGTGCTGCTTGCTATTTTTTCCTAGTAGAACTAAAATACAATACCATAGACACACGGTATTCAAAATGTATATGGACACGGAAAGAGATCGTTGGCCTGGAACCGAATAATAGAAGCAACCCGTCAGAAAAGAAGTTTAGCTTCAAGGAGCTCAATATCTCAAGGTGCTCAATATCCAAATACCAGCACAAGATGGATCGCGTATTTAATAATGTCACTTGTCAAGTATACGTGTCTAAAATAAGCAGTCTGTCTATTCAACAAGGTCAGGGACTCTCACGCTTAGAGTAGTTTACAAATATTTATCTCCCCACTTGCCACCACCGTCACATTTCGCGTGGGAACCAAGCCCGGCACTGTTGACTGACAACAATTTCTAACCTTTACTTTCTTTACTGGCGACGACATAGAATATAAAATCCAATAATTTCTGACATGTGAGTGGTACAGGTATTGAAGCGGACACGTCGGGCTTCTTTCCCAGAGACAAATTTTAGCATGTCTACTCCGCCGCCGGTTGAACAACTTTCGTTTTCGAAGAATCCTTGTAAGATTGGTTACCTCCTTAAGCCATGTTAATAACTAGAAAGGCGATGTAAGATTCTCAAACTGAAGCCGTAGTAGGTATATTCAAATTTATTGACGCATAGAATTATGTAGATTACGAGTAAACATTTAAAAACGGTTTTAATGACCACCCATAAAGACCTGTTTATATGATCCTAAACAAACTACGGAGTACGTATTTGATTAGGATAATACGAGTACATTTAGCATCGATTTTAGAGAAGATAATTCGGTAAATAGTCAAAAGTCACGGTATCATTGTAATGCATTGTTGGAGCAATCACATGTCATGCGGGTGGTCTTATAATAGGGTTAATCTCGACTTTGATTCAACAATAAAACCCTATCTGACTCATTACTGCGATGACATGCATTTTGTGGATGTAAGTTTAATTCGAATAACAACGAACATCTGCAAGTCTTATCGCATTTAGATAATTTTTATCCTTTTACCTTGCGTTATAAAAAAGGCATTTGTGGGCAATGGTAATTAAGTTTTCTGAGCAATTGATATTTCGATATTATAAACCAGTGCTGCTGTTTTGTTTATGGTTTCTTTCGGTTTATAGTCGTGTTGAAAGTCTCGTAGCATGAGCACCGTACCGTAGTAGGAGTACCGTATCGGGTACTCTCTGGCTTGCCACGAGTCTCCACCATTTTGTACCCGCTCAAATGTGTGGTGTAGTGTGTGTATGTGTGTTGTTGTAGATAAAACATTAATTGAGATTACGATACTCCCACAAGTCTTAACTTGACATTAGCAGAATTGCAGTGCAGAGCATAAGCAACCAGCCATAATAAAAAAAAATTTATGGCGTATTTCAGTTTATCATGAGAAAGTGTTTAAAATCATAGTTTATGCATAAAAAAACTAACAAGCAACGAGACTGTGTAGCTATGTTAAGTATCGGATTAACCCCAAGAGACTGGGGTTAAATACGTAGGTACTTCTGGAACGTTGACCCGCTCTTCAACGACCCCTCCTAGACGATTTGAGCTCTTCATGGGTTCTTAGAAATGTATACTGTTAATATAATATACCATGTAAATCTAAGGCAATTCAAATAAAGTTAGTCGATAATATCATAAACTGCAACATGATAATTTGTGCTCCTATCTTTCATTTTTGATTTGTAAATTCATAGAAAAGTTAAAATTTTCAAAGGTCAATTGAAACAGGTAAAAGAGTATACTACCTATCTGTCTATACAGGTACTATTATACAACGTGTTAATGAATTAACGCAAAACTAGAAAGTAGTTTATTTAGAATCGAGAGCAGAGTCGAATTATCATGGTTTCAACATGGGTAATTTTTTCCAAAATATTAAATAATTTGTTTGTAAAATTTAAAATTTACTGAACTCGATCTCAACCCAACGCTCGGGCACTCTCACCTTACTAACCACCAAAACAAGATTCTTAAAATGTATCCATGAGCACGTTAGCGCTTTCATTCATTGCTGAAATAATAACAAATCATTTTTGCCTCAAAACTTAAAATGCGAATAAATTTAAATTTTAACCATCAAAATAATGAAATTATTGTGTCAATCTAATTATTTTGTTATAAATCAGTTGGGGTGTATGAGGTTTTGCGCTTTTTCATTAACACGTTGTATTATTTAGGAGGGCTATTGCAAGCCGAGGCTTTTCTATTGCTGGTCTATTGAGTTCGATCATGCTCTCCCATATTTTACACATACCTCCGAACTTATGATATTTTCTATTCGTTCTCAGGTATACCTACAGGTTTCCGCACGATATTTTTCCTTTACTGCCAAGCTAGTGATAATGACAAAACAACCGTACATAAATTCCGGAGAACTTCTGGTTTAGTCTAGGACTCGAACCGTCGCCTTGTGATTGAGTCGCACAGGTACAATTAGCATCAGAGAAACCTGACCTCTCTAACGCAAAGGGGTACGATTTCTCTGATGCTGAAAGTACTAACGCAATATACAAAATATAAGCGGATTGAGTTTTTACCCGACTGCGCCAGAAGGAGGGTTATGTTTTTCGAGCGTATGTATGTATGTATGTATATATGTATGTATGTATGTTTGTATGTCTATTTCTTTGGCACGGCCTACAGCCCAAACGGCTTGATGGATTTTAACGTTTGAGGTATCATTGAATTCGTAAAAATCGTCAGAGTGACATAGGGTATATTATTTCAAGATGTCGTCTACGAATTAAAAAAGAGAGGGGGAATAAACCATTTTTTTTTGCTAAAAATTACAATATGGGTATCAAATGAAAGCTAGTAATCAGACGATTCCAAATATATAAATATTATAGTACTTTTATGTTACCGTTTCGACACAAGACTAAAAATTATGAAATAAACTAAATTATTAAGATAAACAAAAAACCCGACTGAATAAAAAACCTATTAACTGAAAAGAGAAAAACAAGCTCTATCATCACTAATCAGCTATAACAACGTTGTTTGAGCAAATATAATTTGAATGTTATTAGGTAGGTATTGCAGGCGGGGACAAACGAATCAATAACCAACTAAAAAATTTTTGTCCCCGTTTGCGATACCTACCTAATAACATTCAAATTATATTTGCTCAAACAACGTTGTTATAGCTGATTAGTGATGATAGAGCTTGTTTTTCTCTTTTCAGTTAATAGGTTTTTTTTTAACTAAAGGAAGGAAATTATAAAGAGTTGTGAATACCCTGGATTAAAGTAAACAAAAGTTAAACATTCGGTGTATCATATGACTTTGAGCCACTGAGGTTTTAAAGGTTAAGTTAGTTGATTGAACAAACGAATAAATTGTTGCTCTACTTGAACAAACAAACATGACAGTGTCTGGTCAGGGCAGGCGGTTGCTTTGAACGCGCCCTTTGACATGCCGGCAACCTTTTCATGCATTTATAATTATCACTTATTGTTATCAGTCACATTTGGTTTAATAATTTGTTTACTGTGATACCTTTTTACATGAACATAGAATCAAAAAACCAAGAAACGGAAACTAGAGCAAGCCTACTAGATGATAGAAATAGGTTTGAGAATGTAAACAAGTAACAAAACACCCTAATAATTTTTAAAGGGGAGGTTTAGAGACTAGCGTGTTTCGAGCGTCGTCGTCGTGCCAGCGTCCGCGCAGCAGCGTCGACGCGACGTCGACGCCGGGCTTACGCAGCGCTGGCATCGCGTTACCGCGGCACGGACGCTGCACTGGCAAGACGACGACGCTCGAAAGACGCTATTGTGGAGGGTCTCTTAGACCATCAAACTGAAGTACTTTCACTATGGACACGAGGCATTACAGTTTTCTATGAAACAGCAGTTTTTTTCTCTATGTTGGCTCCATAGTGAAATTAGTGAATGTTGTTCAGTTTGATGGTCTCAACAACCCCTTTAAATATTACTAGGGTGTTTTGTTACACCCTATAGAATCGTCAACTTTCAGGAAATGTCGAAAATAGGCTTCTATTCTTTTATAACCTACAGGATGTTAAGGTAGACAGTTGTATTACTTTAATGGGTGATTGAACTCATGATACTAAACAATTTTTCCAAAATTTATCAACTTTTCATACAAACGTCCGATTGCATTAAGTATGGAAAGTGTTGTTCAGTATTAAAGTAATGCAACTGTTTACCGTAACACCCTGTATAGACCAGTTAGATCTGGACGACGCACGTTCGCGTAATCGGCCGATCAAACAAAGTCTCGCGTAATTGGCTCTCTTTTTACGTTTTGGTGCTCCATTGGTTCGGACACTTTTGAGCGCGGACCCTACGTCCAGTTAGTCTAGTTGGTAAGTCAATGCGATGGAACGATAGACTGGGTGTTGCTCATCCACGAGCCCTTACAATCCCTAATCATATAAGTAAAGCAATTCAGTTAGCAAGGTATCCTCACACTAACACCTCTGTACTTACATGCAATTTAAGGCTGAATAAATGAAATGAAATAAAATCCTATATTTGACATACCTGTACAAAATAACATCAATACTCATGGAAAACTGTTCCCAATACTTCCGTTATTTCAGTGTGTAAAGTAAACATTTTGCAGGAAACAAAATCTTATTGTTTCCTGCAATGTTTTTGAGCACGTAACGGGTTTCGATTAAATAAACGAACACAGAGTATTGTTTTAAAACTTTGTGGAAAACATTGCTTTAGTTGGGTTGCACTTTAGCCAGAATCCGAGTAGATTAATTAACAAAGTTTGTTTTGTAATTTTATAGTTATGTAATCATCATCATCATCATCAAAGTCAAAGTCAACATTGGTTATTCAAAATAATATCACATAGATAACTTTTTGACGTCATGTTTTTGACTCTACCACCGCGTCGGAAGGTGTTCCGTTGTAGAGAAGATGCGGCCAGAAACTCTACAACACACTTCTTTTAAACAAAACAAAATATACAAAGTACAAAGTAATGGTTGTCTGGAAGAAATCGCTTTTAGTGATAAGACCGCCCTTTGTACCCTTCTTATTCTTGTTTTAAATTGTATTTGTCTATTCTTGGTGTGCAAATAAAGAATATTTATCTTATCTTATCTTAATTACATAAATTCAATATTAAATTACATAGTGTAACATTGTTAAGACCAGACATTTTGGTCATTCAAATAATCATCGAGTTTATAGAAACCTTTTTTACAGAGGACTTGTTATCATGGGACTTAAACTTGTTGTCCGTCAAGTTAAGAATATTCTCTGGTATCTTATTATAATAACGTATACAGTGCCCCATGAAAGATGTGTTGACCTTACTAAGACATCATTATCATTATCATGAGCATCAATTTCATCTACTTATGTTTCAAGCAGCGTCTGACTGCTTAAAGTCTACGTGTATGTTCAATGTGACGACCCGGTTGGTGTGACGGTTCCTACACAGGATTGCAAAACTAGAGGTCCTGGGTTCGAATCCCGGTCATGGATGTTTGTGTTAATTTCGTCTGGTTTCCATAGTAAAAAGCATTGTAGCTTCAGTTTGGGATCATCAGAAGAACGTATGTGCCTATGAGCGTTATTACATTTATTTACTGTGGATAGATACTTAATAAAATACTAGTAACTATTAAGTAATCTGTAACAACACATGATTAGTTAACTGATTACTAAATCGAATGGATTTAATAATCAGTTAACTATTTATTACAACTATGGGAAAGAATCTAGGTAAATAATTATCGAATGCGCTGCCAATATATCGATAACGAGGTCAGTTCGATGCTGAAAATTACGAAACCGACAGCAAAAATAGAGGTAGCCTGAAAATTTACAAATCGCTATTAACAAACACCGTAAAGTTTTCAGTGGCCGCTAATTTCAGAAGCCGATTACACAATGTTCCCGTTCCAACGAAAGTTCGCTGTAACTAGCTCAACTGGGCTCTAAAACTTGCCATTTATGATAAGTATATCGTTCTGGTGAAAACATGGTGTTGAAATTAATAAAAAACAAATAAATGTTTATTTCATTACATTTTTCGAAACAAAATTGCACGGTGGTACGGAACCTTGCGTGTGCGAGTCCGACTTGCTCTTTGTGCGTTTTTATTCTTATATTTGTGGTCTGACAAATATTAAAATTTGAAGAAAATAAAGAAGCCATGATACATCCACGCATCAACAAAATTTTTAATAACCAGTCACAGTTATAAATTGTTTCAAGCAATAAATTGAGGATATATGTAATAGAGATAAATGTCTTTTATAGGTAACGTAACTACTAATTCCGACTTTTACAATGAGCAGAGTTGTTGTGGTTTTTATTGCTTTATCCGAGGGAAGACATTTTCAATAAGACATCGCCTTTAATGTCGAAGGTGTAAAACCCACACATTTTGTTTTGTTTGTGCCCAACAAAACTACGGTAGGTACTGTTATATACCTCCCAATCTTACTTTACACCTGCTTAAACTTTTACCATGTAGTTTTCAATATATTTGCGGAATCTATCTCTACACCGTGGAATCCGTGTCGTTTTGAAGCCGGAACAGGGTTTTTCACAAAAAAAATTCCAGCTGTTAAGCTATTGATATTTTTGATGAAACAGCTTCTACTCTGGATGGAACCAACTCCATAGTGAAAGTTGTTCATTTTGATGGCCTGGAGCACCCTGTTTCGGCTTCAAAACGACCACGAATCGAACATGTATATTATGTTTAACTAGATTTTGACTGTGTAGAATTATTAAAAATGTTTAGGAAAACGAATGGGTCTTTTTCAGACTCGGTAGCTATTTCGCGAATTGGGCATTCTACTAATTTAAAAAAGTTGCTGTCTTTTGTATCAATTCGATAATATTTTCAATCCTTACAGACTGTTGGTCCCACTGCTTTGTACCACTAGTGGGTCCGGTAGGACTTTCGAGTACTGATGTCTCCACTGCTTGACATAGGTGGAGCCTATCAGGATTTGTGTATACTTTTGTCTCCACTTAGTGGTGGAATGCCTAGTCAAATTTAAATGAAATCCTAGTCATAATTTCCTGAAGACGTAACGGACCGACAAACACATTTGGATTTATAACGTCATACATATCTCTTATTACAGTTACAAAAAGGTAAAGGACTCAGTTTAACATTAGTATTAACAACGATTACAAAAAACGTTTAGCGGTTTTCCTTCCAATGTTTGTTCGTCAGTAAGGAAAACCACTAAAACAACATTGTTGTAGTCATAAATTGTAGTCAATAAGATATAGACAAATTGTTCAGTTTGTTGGTCTGAAGCACCCTCTAAAAGTTTCAACAGGGTTTTTTTTACACCCTATATACAGAGTATAAGGAAAAGTATCATTAACCATTAATTACTACTTAATTGTTACTTAGTTATTAACTAATTACGTTGTTATTAATTACTAATGTTATAAGTTTAAATGTTTATGTCATATTTACTATAATAAGGTTAAATTATAATTATATCCAGGTTTTAAGTCGCAATTTTATTGTTAAAGTTACTGTGCATGCATATTTAGGGTTGCAATCTAGGTTTAAGCTTTTTATATTATGTGTTATTATTTCACTGATTGTTTCCTGTTTTGTGTGCCAAATAAATAAAATAAAATAAAACCACATACTCTACACATCAAACTGAACAACATTTACTATGGGAGCAAAGCTGTCAGAACAAAAAAATATCAGCTGTCCCATACGTTTGGATCGAGTAGGTATTGCAGTTTAGTATTTAAATTTTTTTTCTTCATAACTACTACATTTCTGTTATTGGGTTACTGTTATCTGTCTTCATGCCAAATTTCGATTCAATAGGTGCAAAAGTGAACGATTTATTGTGGCGGGGCATACAAACAGACAGAATGGACGACATGGGTTCCTTGTTTGACTACGGAACCCTAAAAAGCATTCCAAAAAATTCTAAAACATAATGGAGTGACAGACAGGCGTTGAAAGGGAAATTAACGCAGACAAAAAAAGGCAAACGGATACCTCTGTTTTCCCAAAGGAAATGAAGGTTGAACTTTTTGAAAGGGCAACTCTGGTCGATTTTAAGCATAATAGCATTGTTGTTTTGAAAACTGTAATGTGTATTGTTTTCGATATATAGAGTACACGACATAGGTAGGTAGGTACTGTATTATGTAGGCCAGGTTAGGGTTTCTAATGAGATTTTGAGTGATACATACAGGATCCTTCTTAATATGCTGACACTTTTTTAAGAGGGTGATTAGACCATCAAACTGAACAACTTTATGGCACCAACATCGAAATCGCGAAAAAAAAATCTGCTTTTCTATACAAAACTGCAAACTTGAGCCAAATGTATGGGACAGCTGATTTTTTTTCGCGATTTCGACATTCGTCCCCTAGAGAAAGTTGTTCAGTTTGATGGTCTGATCATCCTCTTAAAAACTGTCAGCATATTAAGTTGGACCCTGTATATTGAAAGCGGTTAATAATTTTACCATAGTTCCTTGGGTAATATGTACATAATAAAAGGCAACACAATCTGACACTTTATGAGAAGTGAGTCGTAATGTTCTTAGTATTTGATTTCGCCTCGAAAAGATAAAAACCTATTTCAAAGTATAGTACAGAATTCTTCTCGGTAGATAGGTTTTCTCATGGGACCCTCGAATCTGTCGCAGCCTCAAACTTCTAAATGTTTGCCCCAAAGAGTACCATGATAGGATCAGCAAGCCTCTCTTCCTACTCCCATAAAAGAATTTCGAACAATTGAAATAAACTATAAATAACATTGACGTAGAATACTACGGACGCCGGGTCTAGTACAAAATTCTCGAAAAAAGAGTAAGAGACTAAACTACACAAACCTAAGTACGTGTAGTAATATAAACCAACTAAAAACATTGAAAATGCTGAAATTCTATTCCATCCCACTCCCCCATCGCGGCACGACGCGAGCCGCGCGCCCGCGCGTGTAGTTGGCCGGTCAAACGAAGACTGTCGTGTAATTGGTTCTCTTTTTACGTTTTGGTGCTCTTTTTGTTCGGACACTTTTGATCGCGGACTCTTCGTCCAGTAGTTGGTAAGTCAATGACAAATAACATAAAATAACTGTATAGTTTAGAGCAAGTACAGTGACGCAAAGTCCTTGTCCTACTAATAATAATAACACATAAAATGACTTCATACTTAATACAAACTCGACAGTTTTTAATGGATATTCACTGCACGACACCACTGTATGGCAGTTTGTCATCGGACTAAATATAGTTAATGAGGAAAGTCCGCACGAAAAGTGCGCAAATTAAATGTAACACACTAACCTGTAGTATAGGTAGTATTATTTCAGGTTTTACAGTTCAGGAAGTAGATTGTCCTGGAGGCCGCATTTGAGGAGGAACAAACTATTTGGACACCCAAATGATAGTTCAACATAATGAGAGTAATCAACTAACCACATTTGAAAGAAAGTCGGGGTTTCTTAAAGACTTGATGAGGCTCGTCAAATGATTATAGGAAAACATTGACACACAGGGACAAAGTACACAAAATAAAGAGCAAAGGCCTTGGAGACAAAAACAATTGCGTTTAATGGGTCGGTAAACATAAGGAGCGGCGACACACCCGTTCCATAACCTTGACCCGTTCCCTGTTTAGAGGACGACCATAACATATGAATAATTATATTGTATATCTGCACGAATAGAAAAACATGAACTACAGAAACAAAATTATCATTATCAGGCAGTTCCTTGAAGTAAATAAAGATGCCAATGCGACTAGCAAACAGTCAACTATTGATATTAATAAGTCTGAGCCGAAGCTCCGTTTGCAAATGTTATGATGACCTAAAATTGTTATCACTAGTTATCTAATGCCTATATTACGCTAGAAAATCTGTGCAGCCCTATGCAAAACAAATCTATTGACTAGATTGGCATACGGTGTGCATTTCAATGTGATAAATAGATCAACGCCAAATCGTGTGAAAGATAAACTGAACACTTCTGCATTATGGCAGCCGTAAAGATAACATTCCAAGATAGATATTTCTGGTATTTGTTTTACGTTAGAGATAAGCTTGATTTGCCACTTCTCCTTTTATAACACGTTCGAGAGGAATAGTTTTGGCAAAACATCAACGTTAACCGGTGTGTACAGGCCTCGAAAACAGTGTTCTGTTTCCAGTATAGCACACACAACCCATTCGGAGTGTGAAGTCAGAATAATATAAATAGAACATTGAATCGGACTGTATTGTAGTTTGAGTTTTCTCATTATAATTCAAGATTTACGACTGCTATGCTGACTAAAATAAAACACAATAGGGAGCAATATGTCGATTTCGAAATGGGAATTATATGAAAGCAAATTGGAAAGTGGTTTCGAAATTCGACACTTCGTGAATTTATGGTACACAATTTTTGATTTGAATATTTCGTTTTAAACTGTGGGTAAGTAGGTATACTTAGTTTATTCTAGTAAATGTGTCAATAACATTTCCGACACTAGATTCAAGGCTGATCTTATCTATACACAGTTGCTTGAGATGCTCAAAATATTACAATGCATTTGATTACAAAGTGTCCAAACAATATTTATATTTACAAAACTTTATAAACGTTTAATGTCGTCTTCACGACGGTCTACGGTTTTCACATTTATCTTTGTAAAATTGCCAAACCAAAAATTCAAAGAATCCGTTGACTTGATTACCTTAAAAAGATTATTGCTCATTTTCTGATTCTCGGAGTGACGTCACAAGTTGCCAAGGCAGAAAAACCGGTCGGAATCATGCGTGACCGCTATGGAGTCATCCGCAGTCTTGAATCACATCGTGTTGCGGTTTCAGCCCTTTATACAAATTCATATATTTTACTTATACTGTATCACACAAGGACAAGCAATACCTTAATTTCAGTACCTGTAATACAGCGTACGCAGAATGTTTAAACCACTAACCAACATGAACACGTCATAATTTCTGATGTCACATTTCAATCCAAATGTTACGCATTCTTACAATCAAATACTCCGATTGTGAAGTTTCTACAAACAATGACATACTTTTAAACATACGTACAAATCGCTGTCGTTTGAAGAAAAGCTTTCTTTGTCTAAGAAGCTTACTTGTTATGCCAAAGGCGTTCGCAATGGCTTATATTATGTGTCATATTGAAGAGTAAACTACCGGAGCGCGTGTTAGTTTTGCATAACAATGGAAAACAATGATAAGAGTTCCGTTGTGTGTACTGCGGAAAGAAAACGATTGAGAATTCGACATTAAAACTAAGACAGAAGTTGTAAAAACGCCTTTCTCTGAAGACTATCCCTACATGGAGTCCAACAAGAAGTTAAAACTCTAGAGAGTAGGTAGTTCCATCTCGTAAGATGCAATAGCTCTGAACTCAGCCATTAATAGTCATAGAACTTAATGTTCATTGCTAATAGGACGATTCGTTTCGGCACATATTCCGTGACTTGATGACTGTTCAATTAAACTGTAAACGGTCATTGGATGAATGGGTATGACATACTTCTACGAAATAGGTATCTGATAAAAGTAGTCGTGGTATAAAATGTCACAATCAACTTTTATTGCCATCAAAGATTTTGTGGTTGCTGGGTTAACATTCTGTCATTTCACTAACCTCATTTATCAGCTACGTCGAGTCTAAACTAGGCGGTTCTAAAATCTAGCAAAATGGTACCCTGATTCGAATCGTCGAAGAATAATGACTGTAAACTAGCTAGACTGTAATTCTCGCATAAATTTATTGAGAGACATAATATAATTTATGTGGAATGGTTAACTATTTTACATTGCAAATCAGCTGCGCATGATGCAAGGCAAGAAGTAAGGCGTAAGAACGTGACAATTACATGGACACAGAAGCAAAATTATTGTCGCTTGAATTTGGGACGAAACTGTATAAGGATAGATATTTCCATACGCAAACGTGCGCGTATCAAGGAAACTGATGACGTGTAAACCTTTCATCAATTGAGTATGAATGACATAAACCATTGGATTTTCCCACTCAGGTAAGTAGTTCTTAAATTTCACAATCAGTATTGAGTACAGGGAGTTTGATTCCACTCAGAATAATATTCTGACTCTTTCCTGTCACATACAGGCAGGATGAGCCGACGATGTCAATGGTTACGGGCCTTTGACCCAGGTCATATCTTATGGACACATGATCTGATCGAATTGTTGTAATTTGGGCTGAAGATAAATCACAACAAAATAATTAACTGCTAATTAGTACTCTTCTAATGAGATGGGATGGGATATGATAGTATGGGAATCGATCTTCATCATCAATTCATTGGAGTTAATACTCAATAGGTTATTTGGTGCCTCGTCTGACTTGGCATCATACATAACTCGGTAGCAAGGTATCGTCCTCAAATCATTCCTAGAGACATTGCTTGAAAAAACGGGTATCCTATCAAGAAATCTAAATGGCATCTAATTCAACCCTTAATTTTCAAAAAATGATGCATGAATTTGATACCGAAGGACGATCAAAGAATTGATCTGATCATAGAAGCAGTACATAAGTAATTCTCGCATAAGAACTGGACAATTAGCCGATGGTTAGTGGGAGGGTTGGAATGCGCCCGACCGTTAGTGTCCGGCTGAGGCCCTAGTTGGCGGCACTCCTCGCCACATACATCAAGATGCTCAGCTATGGCTTTATGACATATGGCATTTAGATCATACCTATTTGATTTGTTATGTCGTTAGCTTGTAAACCAAGAAATATTCCCCATTCCTCGTAAAGTAGGTAAGTATAAAATAAAATAAAGAATGTTATTATCGCATGAGTTATTTAAGTCCTTTAATAAAGAGCTGTATATATATAAACAATAACTACATAATCCCACATGTTTATCTGAAGTATTATGCACGTATCACATATCCCTGACAATGATTCTATTGAGTCTAGATAGTCTACAATGCGGGTCCTACGTACCTACACGGGACATGTTGAAATTGAAACAAGGGCTTTATTATTGAAGAGTTTGAGAGCTATGGATCCGTTATCTCCCCTTATAGATAGACCACGTTCCCGTCGACATAGCGTAGATAAAAATAAACGCTTTCAGGGATAAACACGTGGAATTTATTCTCTAAGGTTTACCCAAATTGGGTGTTGCTAGATAAGGATTAATTTAATGCAATTAGTTTCCTAGTGATAGAAAACAATGGCTTTGGAATTGCCTTATTTGTACTCCGCTTATTTGGGAAACCATTTATTGTAGGATGTACAATTTACGTATGGGCACAAGAATATGTACGTTTCTTTAGATTCCGTGTTATAGCAGCGGAGTTAAATAGCCATAACCATAAGTTTGCGGTTAACCAAGGGTCAAGCCTCTAGAATATGGTGAAACTTTGTTAGAGACTTAACAAATGGAACGGATAATCACTAAGAATTTCTTAAGAAACGCAAGACTTAGCTTAGACCGGTATCTTTATGCCTTTCGAATGTTTACTTTGTGCTAAAAATATCACAAGTCAACGCCCTATATGGCAGCGCGATTGGTCGAGTACCTCATCAGCATAGAGGAACAATGAGCGGATGATAACGTTATCTTGGCCGGCGCGGGCGCAGGAGAGGGGCCGGAAACTCGCGACGCAACATGCCGGCTTCTAGGAACGTGCAGTGCGTATGCGCATCCGTCTTTAATTTAAAGAAAACATGCGAAGATGTTGGTGGAAGCGGAGGAAAATTTTAAGTAGAACTGAACAAAGTTCCGATTGATTATTTAAATGTACAAAAACGTAAAAAGACCTAAAAAGAATCTAAGCATTGGCGCAGTGAAAACGTGCTGGGCGCCTAACCTAATAAAACACGGTTCGTAGTTTACCATAGACTGAATATATTTTCTTTTAAAGTTACACCAACCAGAGATAACAAACAGTGCGTTTACACACGTTCTTATTTTGATACATAGACTTTAACAATCCTCATAGCAACGACAACGATGACTATGGTAAGAGACAAACAATAAATGAATTAAAACTCAACAGGCATATCAGATCCCATTTTAAAGTTACAATGCCATAGAAACCTGAAAGCAGTGTCATTAGAAACCAGGACCAATTAAACATTATAAGGATCGTAGCAACTATATTTATTTTTAATAGTTACTACGTAACTATAACCATCACAAACCGAACCGTCGGAAGTTGTGCAGCTAGGTTCAGACAATCAATTGCATTAGTATTGTAGAAATTAACTGATCTCAAAATGGTAATCTATTGATTTGTTTTTGAACTGGCCAGAAGGAAATAAAACAGGTGTTTTCGCGTTTACTTAATCTAAAGCATGCAAAATATATGTAAATTACTATTATTGGTATTCTTATCTCTACTAAGAGTGAAATACGGTAAATTATATATTGATAATAAATACCAAGTCTATTGCTTTATTATACAGGTCGTTATCGCCAAATTCGGAATCTAGATTATTAAATAAAGTACATTCAATTTTCAAGGTTCTTTAATATCGGTTGGCATTGTGTTTCTTTTAAAGGCAATAAGAAACAGAGGTCGGTCGCGATGAAGATTGTTTCTACTTGACAATGAGGTAAAGTGGAACCTCGATAAATCGAAACTCAGTGGGACGAGCATATATTTTCTAAAAGAGGTTGGTGAATTCCGTAAACATACGAAATACGTAATTCCTTTAGTAATAAAATAAGATATGATTCTGTTCCGAGTTACGGATGTTCCACTTATACTTACTCCATATTTTCCGTCAGCTTTGGAGAAGAATTATGAAAAATGTAAGCCCAAATCTCCTTAAACAACTGTACCCAAATCTTTAAAGAAATTCCAAATCCCGCCACAAAAGGGAAATAACTATAAATATCTCTGATACGGCGTCGCCTCCATTCATACGTCTGTCCGTCTGTCACTAAGTAATGAGCCCCTGTTATTGATGTCAGAAGACGTCTCGATGCCAGTTGTTTCCTCCACTGCACATTAATTACGCTTTATCAAGGGATATGGGCCGTGAAGTTCTTTACTTTCATTATTGTGGGGATTTAAAAAGAGAAATATTGTACTCATTAGAAACAACCATTTGTCTTTCAAATGTATAACTTCGCTCTCATATTTCATCGTGAGTCGTGACGACTAATGAGCAATAGAAAGGGCGAACGATTTTGTTACATCTTGTAGTTTAAAAATGTGTCAAAAATGAAACGTAAAAGTTAATTTTACCTAATTTAAGTAATGATTCAAAGCTTGGGGGAGGACCTATGCCTAACAATGTGACGAAATAGGAGCGGAAATGGAGCGATGATATACCTTCCTGAAGGGTTGGCTATACAGGGTGTAAGGAAAAGTATAATTAACGTTTAAACCACATACTCTACCCATCGTACTGAACAACTTTTACAATGGGAGCAAACCTGTCAGAACAAAAAATAGCAGCTGTCCCATACGTTTGAATCTAGTATGTATTGCAGAGTAGTATGGGACAAGTGATTTCTTTTTTGGTCTGACAGGTTTGCTCCCATAGTAAAAGTTGTTCAGTTTGATGGGTAGAGTATGTACTTTAAAGGTTAATGATACTTTTCCTAACACCCTGTAGTTTGCAATGCATAGGGAGGATTGGAGGAGAAGGGGGCCTTTGCCCAGCAGTGGGACACAAAACAGTCTAAATAAAAAAATTAAATAAAAATGTTATGGACATTGTCACACAGATTATCTAGTCTCATTGAAATTATACCAGAATCTAGCCCGGACTTGTTATCATGATAACTAGACAACGATATAGAATACAAACATTCATGACCCCATGACAAATATTCTTACAAATAATTACCCCTTGCAAGATACGAACCTTTTCCTTTCAATACCAATTGAGCTTTAGGCCTTCAAAAACTGTTTACACTTACGGAGAAGTATGGCCTGCGCGCATCCTCTCATCCATATTTGCCAGAGGAGATGCCGAGTGGGACGTCTACAAACGGCGACAGATCAACCTAACCATAATTGAACTCTATGTCTATGAACATAGAGTTCAACAATGGGATGGGTTGATCTTTTGCCGTGTATACAGGCTGACGATGATGATATAATTCGTACTTTTCTCAAAAAGCTCTTATCATTTCTACCATCTATCGAGACAATTGTATTCAAATAGAGTATAGGTAGTTTAGAAAAGTATTATGCGTAAAAACTTAACAAAAATTCTTTGAATAATTCATAGTTTTGCAGCAAAGTGGGCGAAAATCGACCGCCATTTTGCAAGAATATCACTCCAGATTTGCGTGGGTAAGATATTGAGTATTTAAAATGATTTACGCAACGCAAGCTATAGGTAAAATATTGCTTGGGTTTGGCTACGTAATGTCCGTATCAAATTAAAAATATAACTTTATTCTTCAGTTTGTAGTGTTGTAGGAAAACATTACAAGCCTCTAACAAATAACGATGTAATGAGAGGAAAACGACACTTTAAGCTAAGCCATAATGAGGAGGTCAACAGGGTTTTAGGGTAAACAGTTGCATTACTTTAAGGGCTTGGTTGTTCCCATGATACTGAATAACTTACCCTGAAACCTATAGGAATATCGCAAAAAAAATTCGAGTTTTCATACAAGTATACAGGTTTCTTAGGGAAAGTTGTTCAGTGTAATTGGTACAATCACACCTTAAAGTACACCCTGTATAGAGCATGCATGCATATGCTTACGACAATATTCCCCGAGGGTGTAGTCAGAGATACTCTGGAAACTCAGAACATCCACGTTTCACTAGTAGTACCGAAACTCGGTCTAGTGTGACGGGGAGTGAACACTTCGCCACGACGTCTATATGAACCCGCCCGCATATATGGTATATGTAACAACCAATTTGTTCTAGTAAACATGACAAGCTGATAACAATCATAGGTGACATGACACCTAAAAGTGAAGAATCAAATAATGTCATCACATTTAATTCGGACAGAAATGATACCTTAGTACATAACTGATCGGTAGTTCACCTGCAAGAGTGAGCAAAAAAACCTGTCCAGCACGACAACGACATATCGGCCGCGAAGGACGCGTGCCTGCGTACGCGCATCTCTCCATCCCTCTCTCTATTACTCTATCTCTTTCAAATCGCCCTTTTAAATCAGGTATTGCTTTTATTGCTACCAGGACCAGTTAGCTGGATCGGCTTCTGAGCAATGATGCATATTATGAATATTGATAAAATGCTAATGTTGAAAGCGTAAAGGAGTTGGCTGACGGTTATGGCAAGTGGATATCAAGTTTGCAATTTATCTACTAGAGAAACTTTTTAAATATGCTTCGGTTAATTTGTAAACTTCTTGTCAGTTTACTGCCTCTATCTGTCTTTACAATGGTGTATGAACAAGCGTGAGAAAGTATTGGTAGCAAATTGTATACAAATGGTATGAGTGTTATGTCTGGTGTATTAACTTTTGTTTTAAATTATTATGTAGGTGCCAGCATCAGAGACACTTGACCCTCTATATTAATCTTTCAAGCGCAAGGGGGTTCAATTTTTCTGATGCTGACCATACCAGGATTGTTAAGACAACATGCATCTCTTTGAAACTTACAATTTACCTAAAATATCTTGGACATAGTCACATAGATTGTCTGCTCTGATTGAAAGTACCAGCATCTAGCCACAACTTGGACACTATCAGCTGATAGCTCTCATTTAATACAAATGGGAAATATTTAGAAGAAGAGTTAAGCATGTGCGATACTAAGGAGTGCGAGTGAGACAGGAATATGCATTTCCTTAAGCGGTAACCACAAAGTAACCAGAGGGGGTGAGGTAAAAAGTTGGTGGGAGGCAGGAGGTAGGGTTTTCTTGGACGTCATTAATATGGTAGGATCTTTAACATTTTTTCAGTCGAAAACTTCTCCATAAATTTTTTTTCTCTGTTCAGTTTTTCGATAAATTTAGTGACACATTGTGGAGGTTTATTGAAAAAAGGCAAAAGGAAAGGTGAGTCAATTGATGACTGACATCATAATAAAAACCTTCAAAGCAACTGTTAGTAGCGTTTTATAATTATATTTCATCACTTCATTCTTCAATTTCGAGTCATGTGTTGTACCCACTGTCCATTATAAGTGGCGACGGGATCACCCTCTGTCACACTGGACAGAGTTTCGGTACTACTGGTGAAACATGGATGTTCTGAGGTTTCAGAATATCTCTGACAACCCCCTCGGGGAATATAGTCGTGAGCATACGCTTATGCTTACTTCATTCTTCAATATTGTTAACTTAAATTGACTCACACATTAAGGTTTTAAATATGTACTTGTGGGAGGCGGGGACAAACCAATAACCAACAAATAGGTAGGATTTGTAATTTTCTTTATCCCCGTTTGTGATACCTCCCTATAATATTAACGATAATATTCAAATTATATTTGCACAAAGTTGGTATAGATGATTAATGATTATAGAGCTTGTTTTTTTGTTCAGATAATATTATATAAATAATTAATTACATAAGTACCTAAATTTCTGTCTTAAAATAATTATTGCTAGCTTTCTAACTCCTTGCTTACAAATTAGGGTAAAATGAGCAGGTCATGCTAAGCAGGCTATGCGGATTTTTAAAAGCAAGTTAGTACTCTCTTCAACTTAACTTTAATTCGGTTTTCGCTGCTTTTTATTCTCAGACATTTCATTCTCGTAACATCAACAACATAAATACAATGAACAAATTCTGTAAAACATCTACAGACTTAGGGCATGTTTCACCACTATTGGATAAGTTCTTGTTAACTTATCCGACAGCGCATTTGACATATTCTTCATACAAAATATGTCAAATGAGCTGTTGGATAAGCTAACAAGAACTTATTAGGAAGTGGTGAGACAGGGCCTCACTCTTCAAAAATTCACATTCCTCAGCAATGACTCACCTATAATGAATAACCAAGGGCATCCAATACAGGGTGAAATTGATATCAACGTCATCCTTTTAAACTAAGAGCTTACCCATCAAACTGATCAACTTTTACTCAGGGAGCAAACCGAGCGATCGGAGCAAAAAAAAATCTGCTCTTCCTTACATTTGAGTTGAGTAGGCATTGCAGTTTAGTATGTTTTTTTTTGCTCCGATTGGGTTGCTCCCACAGTAAAAGTTGTTCAGTTTGATGGGTACACTCTTAGTTTAAGAGGATGCTAATCTTAACTATTATAAAACTGTAACAGAAGTGTGTCTAGTCTGAGGTACATTGAAGATATTTACAAAAAAAGATTATGATATGGTTTTTAGATGTCCATGACTCCAAATCAACCTTTTTGTTCTGTTTTCTCTTTTTTCTTCTGTTTGTGTGTTTGTTTGTGCGAGCATCACGCAAAAACTACTGAACCGATTTTGATGAAACTTTTTTGTTTGATAGCTTATGACCTGACTTAAAATCTAGTAGGTATTTAATTTGTGCGAATGAAGTCGCGGGTTAACTCTAGTGATATCAATAAAAAGACTAATGATATAAAAACATCAAATGTGTCTTGAAGCAAAATGACCAAAATATCTTACCGAAGCTCTCAGTCAGTTTCAGCATCACCCCTCCGATGTGCATGTCGCCCTTCACAACCATGGTTCGTTTCTCGTTCAGATCTGTCACGTAGATCGTGAGGTTCCATGATCCGTCGCCGACTATTTCACCGTCGGCCAACATTTTGACAAATTTACACAAGTTCTTGGTACACTGTACACTGTTTAGTTCACTTCCGAAGGCACATTGCGGACTTGACGTCCGAATTCTGCGGCGGGATACACGCGACTGAATCCACCAGTGTTGCCAAGTCTTTTTTTCACTTTACCCCCTAGGCTTGGTCTCAGTTTACCCTAGATTTTGCAGAATTTTCAAAAATTTCCCTTAAATCTTTCAGTATCAAAACAGACAACAAAATATCATTTTTAAACCTTTACTATTTACTAAACAGCAAATAACTTCGGTCACAATCCTTGCTTTTTCTGATTTTTTTGTCTGTATTCCTATATCTTTTTCCCAATTTCCACTAACGTATAACGTTTCTTATGCTGTTTTTGTGGCGGAATAGTGGTCACTGTCACCACTTAACACGGCATAGTAAAGTACCATCCTATCCTAAATCTTTAAAAAAACCGCTTGCGTAAAGAGTGAACTTTAAATAAAAACTGAAAAGAAAAAAAGAAGTCCAGTAGTCTAGAATTATGTTAAGTAATATTGAAGCAACAGTCGGGACCCATTAAAAATTCTAGTCCGGATTAAATTTTTCCATAATGGGTCCCAACTGTGAAAGTCGCTTCAATATTAATTAGCGGATTCTTTTTACACTTTTTAGTTTTTTCAACTTTAAATCGTTATAGATCCTAAACGGCCATTCCAAATGAAAAATAGTAAGAAAAACCTAAAGATGATTTTCAAATACCTATTCAATGATACGCCACTCAACTCAACATAGTTCGTCAACTTAAATTTTTTTCTATTAAACAATATGGCGTCTCAGGCGTCTGGTTGTCGCCATATTGAATTTTTATTACTGTTATGGTGGGTAATTTTTGAAAAATGTCTTTAGTAACACTCGCAAGATTAAGACCAATCGATGGACGTAAAAATCATCAAAATCGGCCTACGCGTATGTCTAGTGTGGCAAAGGAACAAACTTACAAACAAACATACATACAAAGGCTGATAAACACATTACACTTCCTTTGCGTCGCGTCGCACAGTCGGGTACAAAGGTGAAAATGAACCATGCTACTAAGTACGGTCGTCAGTGAGTTTATATACCCCAAAATACCCAAAGTAAAATTATTAACCCACAAAATACCCTAAATAATTTCTTACCCTACAAATGACCCTAGGACTTCGTTGTTACCCTAAATCTGGGGTAAAATACCCTAAGTTGGCAACACTGGAATCCACTTCGTTCGTGGGTCACGTAGGTTGGCGCGAGGGCGGAGAAGACCTACACTTCGCTAGTTGCTGCTTCTTTACAAGCGAAATCAAAAGGGATAAACATAGGTATAAATACTTGCGTAATGCAGTGGCAGTTGATCACAAGAAACAGGCAGATAAAATTACAATGCGAATGCGATAAGTTTGACCTTATAGCCTTTGTTTACATTGTAAAGTGGTTTTTTCAAGTTCTATCCGAAACGCTGCAATTTGTTATTGAAACATTTAATCAAGGGAAGGACTTGGAATCACCGCTTGGGACATAATTTTAGATTTTAGAATAGCATTGTAATTTTGCAATGCAATGTAAACGATAGTTAAGCTACTATCAAACTTTCAAAGACTACAGGATATTATAGTTCTGAGATTGTAGTACTCTTTGGACTACAGTTAAATACCTTCCTATCTCTATATTTAATACGAGCTACCTTAAGGCGTGACTCATGGTCATGTTTTTTAGCAAACATTACACAAAAACATGATACAAAATGGCGTCGCCCCATACAATTTTGTCTTAAAACAAGATGGCAAAAGACAAAAAGTGAAGCTATGTTTTGATTTCTTTGTAGCAGGAGACAAACTCGTCGTACACGGTGAATATGGCGGTGACGCGCGTGCTCCCAAGATCAGTGCGGCCAATATTGAAAAAAATACCTACTGAAGACATCGGCTGTATGGGCCAGATCCCTTGAAATTTACCAATAAAAAAATGGACTGTCACTTTGACAATTGACATTGACGTTTGAAGTTTAATTTCGATTTTCGTTCTTTCCATAAATTTTTCAACATTTAGTTAATTTGTGTTTGTTGTATCGTAATTTAATTCAATCGCTTCAGTTTTTCCAATGGAAAAAAATAGAATAACAACATTTTGATATACACACTATTTCTATAGAACCAATCGATTTCCAAGTCCACATGAGTAAGAATAGTGCATCGTCGAAAATGGTAGCCACGAAAACTAAAAATAAAGGTACAAATTACAAATATAATAATTTCGACGTTGTTTTGTTGTTATAACTCACCATCTCTTATTCTATTCAATCGTTTTTTCCCTCTTAGTTGTACCGTATTTGTTTGGCACATTTATGTATGATTTTCGTGTGCAAGTCTGCACTTATAAACTGTAACAGAAGTGTGTCTGTACATTGAAGATATTTACAATATGGTATTTAGTTTAGGTGTCACTGACTCCAAATCACAGATTTTGGGATTTTCTGTCTGTGAGTTTCAATCATGATAAAAAAACTTTTTGATGAAACTTTTTGTTATGATTTACATGATTATGATAGGACATAAAAACTTGTACCAAAGTATAATAGTAATATAAGTATATACAAAAAATAAAGATTACGATATAGTTTTTAAGTGTTCCTGACTCCAAATCAACCTTTTTTAGAATTATTATCTGTCTGTTTGTGTGTTTGTTTGTGCGAGGAAACTTTTTTGTTTGATAGCTTATGATCTGACTTAAAATCTGGTATATAATTTGTGCGGATGAAGTCGTGGGTTAATTCTAGTTATGATATATTTTTCAGTGACATCATGTTCAACGCCGGAACACAGGCCGGAATCTCCGACGAGTGATTCACTATGTGACTCCGAGGCAGCTAGTCCCGTACCATTCCTGTGCACCCAGGACGGCACAGAGGGTGAAACCGATGTCGTTTGGAACTTCTACACACCCAACTCAAAGCATGTTGCCACCTCTAGATGGAAAAACTCTACTCCTCTTAGCAGAAAGCCAAGGAAGTCCAAACCTAAAGTCATTGAAAAAAATATCCCAAAACGCCGAACCATAAGAGCTACTCAAAAGAAGACTGAACTCTTTCAGGATCTCTTAGAATTAAATCAAAATTTGCATGAATTAATAGCGAAGAAATCAAAACATAACATTGTATTGGAAACGCAGCAATCTGGCAGCGAAGAAGATATTTTCAATAACTCTGGAGAATGCTCGCCGAAGAGTGGTCTCCGTACAAATTCTAGATGTTTAAGAAGAAATGTTTTAAGTTCTAAATTTGGTAAACCCGAAACTGAAACGGCACTAGAATCAGATGACTCAATGAATGAGTGCCTTATAAAAGCAAGTCAAGTTGTCGAAGAGAAGATTTTAAATGAACCCACACCTGCCAAAAGAACATGTTTTGATAAACCTAAAACTCCTATGAGACTGAAACCAGGATTAAATTTTAATATGGATCACGACTCTATGGACGCTATATTAAATAGTATCAAGCTAGAATCCCCGGTTATCAGTAAAACAAAGAAATTTGATTCCCCTAAGCTCAATAATGATTCTTTTGATAGTTTTTTTGGAAATTTAAATGACAGTGCCTTGGATAGGTTAACACAAATGCCTGTAAAGCCTGATCCTCAGCTGAATATTTCAAAGGACGCAAGTTGGACGGTCCAGGACTTAGTTGTACATGACGGGAGCCCTTCATCGAAATCCTTTTTTGGTCGACACAACTCGATGCCAGTGTCACCCTCAGTGTCGAATGTAAACAAACCATCAACTAGCGGTATGGCTTTCGGACGCTACAACTCGATGCCATATGAAAACAATAACAGTAACGAAGCAGGTATGTGAAGTTCTCAATACATCAAGATCAATGACATTCTATACACATGGACTCACCACATATACAATAACAATACCAAAAAATGGCATATGTCTCTAAATGTCACCTTAGTAAGCCTCAGTTATGCTTGGCTGTTTTTGCCGTTGACATTCCAGTCCTTGAAAATATGTCACAAAGCAGTAATGTAGAACAATTAAGCATATTTTAGCGGTCTAGTCCATCAGTGCACTGATGCGAAATCCTTGTTTATAGAATGTCATTGATCAAGATTCATTTATTAAAACAAATTGCAGAAATTTTATGTAGATTTAGATGAGCTACCACAATATGAGTGTCACTAGTGGATGTCACTGTATCGAAAAAGCTGTTTCTATTATAATACCATTATTTTCTATACATCTCATTTTAGTGGTGTCACTGAGCTTTGGTGGTAGGACTGGTAGGCCACACTATCATCATCATTAGCCTATATACGTCCCACTGCAGGGCAAAGGTCTTCCCTCAAGGTGTGTGTGAGGGTGTATGGGTGTTAGTCCACCATGTGGATTTCACATCCCCATCAAAATTTCATCTCCTTCAACCAGTCTGTGTATGCAAGTTCATTGTGTTTTTTACGATAATTTACACACCGGCGGTGTGTAAATTATCGTAAAAAACACAATGAACTCCGGTGAAATCCGGTGTGACACCGGAGTCGGAGGCTGCAAGGAACTTGTTCACCTTTGTTAACTCAGTGTCTCAATAAATAGTTGTAAGTTGTATATATTTATATATATATAAGGGTAAAAGGGTACGATGGGAATGACATGTACAATAGGTACAAAAGTCCTTAAACAAAAATTAGATTAAAAAAAAAGATAATTTTACATACTTAACAACCTTTTTCTACAGTTCCAACAATTTACACACCGGCGGTGTGTAAATTATCGTAAAAAACACAATGAACTCCGGTGAAATCCGGTGTGACACCGGAGTCGGAGGCTGCAAGGAACTTGTTCACCTTTGTTAACTCAGTGTCTCAATAAATAGTTGTAAGTTGTATATATTTATAAATATATAAGGGTAAAAGGGTACGATGGGAATGACATGTACAATAGGTACAATAGTCCTTAAACAAAAATTAGATTAAAAAAAAAGATAATTTTACATACTTAACAACCTTTTTCTACAGTTCCAGGTGATTCACCTATAAGATGTACTCCAGACGAAATTAAAAAGAAACATCAACAAGCTAGGGAGAAACTTCTAGCTAAAAGACTCTTGCCATTTACATCATCACAGCAGATGAGCCAGACTCCGATGTCACCAGTACCAGTACCAGTACCGACAGCGAAAAAGGCCCAATTTCGACCTAGGATTGCCAGCAATGCAGTCAGTAAAAATAGCCTAGCCGTAAATAATAATTCTCAACTAAAAGTATCCAGTAATCCGGTTGATTTAAAACTTTTGATCGAAAAGAAGAGACAAGAAGCACTGATGAAATTAAGGCGGCGACAACCACAAAAATAGAATGTAAAGCTTGTTCAGAAAAATAAAACACCCAGCTATGTTGCGGAAAATCGTTGGAACTAATTTCGTTGTAATGAACATTGGTTAACGTTATAGGTAATTATTATTTTTCTGGCCAAGCATTACAGTATGAACTGTAGATCAAAGTAAAAGCTGCTTTTAAATCCTAGCATGACAATCATGTTGATTGTCTCATAGGCTTTCAGTTTCTAGGCATAAGTTATTTATATTTTTGTAAGAATTTATCAAATTAGGTATGTATTGTGTTATTCTGTGATTATTCAGTACTGTATGTGATATCAATGTTACGATTTACAGTTAAAAGATCGCATTATATGGTCAGTGAAACAAATATTGATATTATAATATTTTGATGAGATGCATTACTTTATTGAATAGACCTATAGGACAGAAGAAGCATACATTTAGATTGTTGGTTAATGGTGGCATAGTACATTTTTTGGATAGTAAAATTTTAAGATTTTAAGGCTACTGAATATACCTAAAAAAAATTATAGAAGGCATGCAAACAAAACAGAAATTTTTTCTTTGGTAAAATCTTAATATGTCTCCAAACCTAGATTCATGGTCAAAGTCGTGCAGCCATCGCAGTGCAGATTTTCAGTCCCTCTATAGCGGGAGTAGAGGAATAAATTCTGATGTGTGCGTGTGTGAAGTTACTAAAGTCCGGCCGCTGAAAGATTGCGTTTGACAGTTACCATAAAATTGTAAAAAACGGAATGAAAATATTGTTTACCCTAGTACACAGGGCACTAGCTGCCCTTTTAAGTTCAAAAAGCTACTAAATAATGATCGGCATTTATAGTTTTCATTCAGTTTTTTACAATTTTATGGTAACTGTCAAACGCAATCTTCAGCGGCCGGACTTTACGTAGTCAAACTAGACTAAACTACCTAACTAGAGTTAAAAGTAGTTGAGAACAGACAAGAAATTTAGTTTTTACCAGACTGCCCTAGAAGGAGGGCTATTTTTGTAATTTGATTTTAGGGTGCGTCCACATCTGCCGAATGCGCAGCTCGCACTGCACGCGAGTCCTCTTTACCGCAACTCATAAAAGGCTCGTATAGTGAGCACAAAAAACTTGGGGGAAGATATTCGGAAAAATTGTTCAATTCAATTCAATTTTTGTTTAGTGGCATCCGATGCGTTATCACAATTCAGCCAATGTCTCGTTATGTGGATATTATATGAAGGAAAATGATCAGTGGTATTTATTAAGTCTAGAGTGGCAGTTTTGCCAATGTAAGTAGGTTATAATCTCAAGTGATTGTTTTAAGGTTAAAACACAAAAGAGTTCACAAAATGGTGGAGCCACGTGCAATCCCGACGCGTCGATACGCAAGCGTCCGTACTCCGCCAGAATTGCAACGCGACTCTCGGAAAAATTGTTAAGTATTAAAACACAATTTTGGGTGGCAACATTAAATAGACGTCAAAATGACAGGGTGTTCTCAGATTAGGTGTTCTTGGCGCCATTATTCGGTTCAGTTAAATTTGTGAAAATTTGGTTTTTAATTATATTTGTGACTTAATTTTGTGCGGATTGTGTACCAAAAAGTTGCGCAAATCGACCAACATAACAAGAATCTCAAATATACAGATAACATAACACAAGTTCCATTTTGGTTCAAGAAAACTCGAATTATCATTTGCAAATATAAAGCAAATAAATTAACGAATGGCTCAAAAAACTAGTATCCAGAGCCGTTAAAGATAATGTTAACTTCTGTGAAAAAAAGTCAAAGTGAAAGTCAGGCCTATGACAGCTTTAGTTCCGATATAGCCGTTGTAGCGCTGAAGTCATCTTTTCCCTCATGAAAAGTCATAATTGGGGTCTATATTAGATAGAATCTATAATAAAAAGGGTAGCAATAAAACGAGTGACTGTAAATTACAGTTCTAAGTGTCAAAATTAATTAATTTGGGTTATAGAATTACAAAGTGAGCGACTGACTGCGAGTGACGAGAAATGAATAGAACAGCAACTTACAAACATTAATTTGAGTTACTTAAAATACAAAATGAGCAGCTTCATAATATTTGAGCGACCTAATATTTGTTTAAGTGTCAACGTTACGTCCTGCATTTTTTTCAATATTTGGCAAATGTATTTTTTATACTGAGCGGCATTTTATCTTAAATGAAGGGTTTCGAATACAAAAACCACTTTGAAAAATACACTAATGAGCAGAGTATAATGAGCTCACATTTAAAAAATAAAAATAATATGAAATAACTATTTGAAGAAACACTATTCTATTAGTTGAGAAATTTTATTATTGAAATATAAGGGTAATTAAATAAAACAATGTACTCCGTAAAAATAAAGTAATATGCATGCATTTATTTCAATCAAATGAACAAAAAATAAAATAAGACGCTTCAGTCAACTAAAAAAAAACTTCTTATTAATACTAAGAAACATTGATAGGTATGAGGAGCCCTACTACTCATCGTCACTGGTAAATAAGTGCTGGCTTGGACTTAGTGGGCCGGCCTCGTTTTCTTTTTTGTCCAATGGGTATCATTTTTTAATCGCGCGCATTTTTAAATCTGTAGTTTTCATTAAAAAAGCGTATCAAAATAAAAAACATAAGCCCTCAAATAGAATATCAGTAACCAATAATCATTAATAAAGCAGCTTACAAAACTTTGCTCAAAGTGAACTTTTTAGTAGTTCGCTAAGTATAACCTCACTTAGAAAAATCGAATCTATCTTAATATTGAAGTTGCCCTCTCTGTATTTCCAGTCGCTCACTTAGTAATGAAGTCGCTCGGATAAAATTTTAATATCTGAAATGGATTTATCACAATCCACTTTTTGTAAGCTCGTTCTGGATTTTATTATAAATCAATATTCGTCGTCAGTTTAGTTAATTTTTCGCTTACTCAAATTCATACCGCTCAAGTTATTAAAACAGTATGTCATCATCAGTCGCAAAGTTTTTTTTTGTTCGCTCGTTTTATAATTCCCCTAATAAAAATGCCTATATTGAAAACGCTTAACACTTAACACATAATCATCAAAATCCATAATGTTGAAATGTATAGATTTAAAAAGAATATCTTTAATTATGAATTGCGTATACAGGGTGTAAGTAAAAGCATAACTCTACCCATCAAACTGAACAACTTTTACTATGGGAGCAAACCAGTCAGAACAAAAAAATATCTGCTGTCCCATACGTTTGAATCAATGAATGCAAAACGTTAAAAAACTTAAAATGACTACACATTATTTTCGGGTGGACTAGGTAACCAGTAGCAATTTGGTTCTGGCTGTGATCGCAAGAAACCTAACATGCTCGTCGCTTTATTTTACACCAAAAATAAACAGTAAAATACAGATAAAAAATACAAGAGGCACAAAATAAGGCGGTCTTATCGCTAAGAGGCGATTTCATGTATAGTTTTTCATTATTATGTCAAATAATACTATTTTTATATTCGTGTGTAGAATATTATGTAGAATGTCATGTCTGTTATGAATTTTAAAAATGATTATTAAAGTTATGTTATATAAGGGACACCACATCATTGGACGATGAACGATGATAGGATGCCCTATTGAACTTATAGCAACAGCTGCATTATGCCGTGTTGTTGCGTCAGAAGTGTATATCTTGTGTTTTGCCTGGTATATTCGCTTGAGTTGAGAATCCTTGTGAAGCCCTAATTTATCTCCTTTGTTTACTTTGTTTGTTCCTTGGTGAAATATCCTATTTCTTCATTCCGGAATAATTGTATTCATGCTTATAACTACAAAGCAGCGCCACAACGGAAATGATGGAACTAAGTGCAAATTTCCCTGTCTGTAGCTTGCCAATCCCAAAGTGATAAAAGTCAAACAAAACAAACGTCACTTGCAATCCGAAGTGATATTACGTTAGCAAAAATAACAAAATAAAAACCAAACTGGTTTAAATTTACTGTTAATTCGAATAAAAAATCTAAAACCTGACTGGGCAGTTTTGGTTAGTTTCTATAATACCTATTGTTCTGTAGGAAAAAGAAAACATATTCAAATTTTAGGTTAAAACTGTATTCGCTGCTTTCTCTTTGCACTAGAGAAAATGGCTTTGAATTACGTTCGTCAAATATCGAAAACTGTGTGTACGATCGGCGTGAAAACATGTAAGGCACCCCAGAGATCGTTTGGTGTCAGCCTTCCAACGAAACTCGGCATGATCCCAATTGTCGTCGAGCAGACCGGCCGAGGCGAACGAGCCTACGATATCTACTCTAGACTTCTCAGAGAACGCATTATCTGCCTCATGGGACCCATAAACGACGACATAAGCTCTCTCGTAGTAGCTCAACTACTCTTCCTTCAATCAGAATCAAGCAAAAAGCCTGTTCATCTTTATATCAATTCTCCTGGTGGTAATGTGACTGCTGGTCTAGGTATTTACGATACAATGCAGTATATCACTCCTCCAGTCGCTACGTGGTGCGTAGGACAAGCCTGCAGTATGGGGTCGTTGCTCTTAGCAGCCGGAGCACCTGGCATGAGACACTCTCTTCCTAACTCACGCATCATGATCCATCAGCCTTCAGGCGGTGTACGAGGCCAGGCTACAGATATACAGATTCAAGCCGAAGAAATTCTTAAACTTAAAGCTCAAATTAATGCATTGTATGTACGCCACACTGGCTTGCCGGCAGAGAAAATACGATCTTCAATGGAGCGTGACCACTTTATGTCGCCGAACGAAGCAAAAGCATTTGGTTTGATTGATAATGTTTTAGAACATCCACCTTCACATGCTATGGAAAATCAATGTTCGTCTAGCACGGGATCTTCTCCTACCTAATCAAATGTTATAATTATTGTGATATTGGAATAGAAAATAAGTATGTACTGATGTTTTTATGAAAGACGGTAAATAAAGTTTATTTCATCATTAATAATTATTTTATCTTGATTCTTAATCATAGTTCATTTGGAATGGAGAAAAATGATCTCATATTCTTTCAATACATAACTCGTTATTGAGTAAAATCTGGTGGTTGAAGTCCATCAACATTATATTATATAGGGTCCTTTTAAATATGCTGACACTTTTTAGGGGGATGATCAGACCATCAAACTGAACCACATTCTCTATGGGACCAAAATCGATATCTCGAAAAAAAAATCAACTGTCCCATACATCTGGCTCAAGTAGGTTTGCAGTTTTGTATGGAAGTCTGATCATCCCCTTAAAGAAGTGTCAGCATATTAAGAACGACCCTGTATAGGTAATCCAATGTCATTGTCCACGTCTTTGGTTTATTATAGTCTGCATAGGTTATGAAGCAGATAACTATTCTTACTACTGTAGCCTGAAATTAAATGTGTTTTTAACTGAATGGTATTTGAATATTGATTGAAGGTTCTTGCTATTGTGGATTCTAAATCAAGTTGTGAATCTCATGAGCGCGGAGTCTTCAAATTAGCCTATGGATCTTAGAGTATTTCTCCTTATTCATATCTTGGAAGAACTCGTCGTATAATTACTTGTCAGAAGCTTTCATCCTTACAGTCAGATGAAAATTTTGTGCTGTATGCCTTAGGTAGCATATCTATCTACATTGAGTTACTTCAGTTTGTTTCATTGTACAGTGAAATAAAATAAAACACACTTCTTGCTAAGAACTGTTGTTGCTTCGATCCGGACACATGCCACTGAACAAGTTTGGGTACCTAATGAGACGGACAGAATCACCAAACTGTGAGACCTGCGGAGTAGTAGAAGACGTGTTCCACTTGTTGGTGGAATGTGTCTGGTACGAGCGGGCTCGGGAGGCACTGATGGGAGAGCTAGAGTTGAACAGGCTCAATGTTGGAACGTTCCACTCAATTTTGGCATCACCGGAGTCGGAGGCTGCAAGGAGCTTGTTCATCTTTGTTAACTCAGCAGTGTCTCAATAAATAGTTGTAAGTTATACAACGTGTTAATGAATTAACGCAAAACTAGAAAGTAGTTTATTTGGAATCGATAGCAGAATCGAATTATCATGGTTTGAACATAGGTAATTTTTTTCAAAATATTAAATAATTTGTTTATAAAGTTTAAAATTCACTGAACTCGATCTCAACCCACCGCTCGGGCACTCCCACCGTACTTACTACCAAAACAAGATTCTTAAAATGTATCCATGAGCACGCTAGCGCTTTCATTCATTGCTGAAGTGATAACAAATCATTTTAGTCTCAAAACTTAAAATGCGTATAACTTTAAATTTTAATTATCAAATTAATGAAATTATTGTTTCAATCTAATTATTTTGTTGTAAATCAGTTGGGGTGTATGAGGTTTTGCGCTTATTCATTAACACGTTGTATATATTAATATATAAAAGGGTAAAAGGGTATGATGGGACTGACATGTACAATAGGTACAAAAGTCCCTAAATAAAAAAGATTTAAAAAAAAAAATGTCTGAAAAACTATTGGGGCCATTGGGCTAGCCGATGATCTAAGTCGGACACGGACAGCTCTTACCCCTAACAAATTGCTGTTTCTGGCAAATACATGTATTTGAGCCATTTCTCCACATTCGAATAAACAATGAGCAGCTATCAGCATAGTTCTTTGATTCAATACGGAAGCACCACAAGTCCATCCTTGCGGCTTACCACCCTGAACAACAAGGAACACAGAGTGAGGAAACTGTTGAATTTTCGCCTGCTCTCCTCCTTTTATATTCGGTTCTATCGGGGAGGTACAGTAAGACAATTTAATTAGAACTTTAACAATCACATTCGTTTGTGGCTTCAGCATTCTAGTTTTGATTTGATTAACCTTCTAATAAACTTTTCGTAATGTACCTATTAATTTTCTGTTCTTATTTATGCATTTTATTGAAGTTTAATTCCGGTAGATTACATACACATACATAAACTCACGCCTTTTTCCCAGAGGGGTAGGCAGAAACTATAGATCTCCACTTTGGGCGGTTCTGACACACCTCTCTTGCTTCCTCTAAGTCCATACATCTTGTTATACATTCCCTTCGATTCCGGCTACTTTTAACCAGGCATTTTTAATGACATCCCTGACCTGGTCTAGGTATCCTCTCCTAGGTCTGCCTCTACTAATGTTTTCTTCCACACACGCCTTATATATCTGTTTCGTATGTCGACTTTCATCCTTTCAATATGATAGATTGAAAATCATTAATTAGGTATTAGATAAGTACCTTCCTACTTGAACTCGACAACTACGAATTCGGCATTTGGTGAACTTCATCAGTTGGTCGGCAGCGTGATCATGATTGATCTGTCAACGGCTACACCCTGGACTTCACCTCATAGAGTGGGCTTGGATGTGACTAGTAACCCAAAGTCCGATCGCAAGTAAAACAGTAAAGATCTCCGCTGTCATGTCTTGGCTTTGGACAGTTCTTCTTAATTTGGTCAAATGGAAACGCCATTTTGGTCTCATTAGCGCACGTTGCTCCCTTGCAGTCTTTTGATTGGTATGTTGCATGCTGTCTGGTGCCGTTTCAGGACATCTTTGTAACGCAGGTACTGCCCACTAGACTATCGGTTTCCATCCCGAAGATCAGAGTACAACACTGCTTTAGGAAGTCTTTCATCATTCATACGTACCATGGTTTAAGGGACAGCCCTCCGAAAACTGAAACGGTGAACTCAGACCGTCAAACTGAACAACTTTCATTATGGAGCCTACCTCAGATCTTTAGAACTTTAAAATTGTGTTTATTGATTGATACCATATTGACTTAAATAAAGGAAACAAAATATTTATATTTAATTTCAAAATATGTAATCCAAGTACTATAAGTTTACATTAACACAAAATCTCTTCAGGTGTTTATGATGTGGACATTTACAATACACAGCGTTACCCATAACTTTAATCCAAGGAAGATAATAAGTGACATTAGTGTAAACCATCAGAGCGGGATGCGTATCGACTCTAAAAGACACCACTCCGATTTGGATTGATGGTTCAAATATCAGAGCGCTGCCAGAATCTCCTCTGTGGATGAAAATAATGCATTAGGTAGTCGTTGAAACTGAACGGTTTGGGCCAAACTTCCAGGATGCTATGAAGGCAAGTGATCTCTTTGAAAATGTATTTCTGCTAAGGGACAATTTACCAACCACCATGTTCGGGGAACTGGTAGCGGAGTCAACCGGAAATTAGGAGAAAGCGTATTATTGTTTCTCTCTGGATCTCCCACTCCCACCATCATAAACACAGCAAAAATCTAAAAGCTTCGATGAAAAGGAATGGAAGATACAACGATACCTAACGTTAATCAAATACGGACCATCCGAGATTGCCGTGACATGGCGCACCAACTTCTTCTGAAGTAAGATGTCATTCATATTTGACTGACTATGTATAAGCGCATTCTGCGGCAGCCACGCGAGAATTTCCCGCCAGAAGCAACGAGGTTGCGTTTTTCGCTGCGGTCCAATACGCTGCAGGTCGTACTTAACCGGTCAGGAACTAAGATGCGATGCATTTTACTTAGGATAACGAAGAGATGCTTACTGCGAGGGTCGATTATGTATTTGACTGGTGCTTCCAGCGCAAAACATCCCTGCATGCAATTCTCCGGCGACCTTGCATACTGACCTCCTCCTCACCCGCTGTTGCACAGTCTTTAGTTTAATAGAGCCTTCTTTCGTTATATCCTGTCGATAAATTGTCCATACTGTTAGCAGAAATACGGTTTTAAGCGTGTTCTATGGATCGCCCCTTTAGTATAAGATATAGACGTAGAACATCCAGCCAACATCGAAATCGCGAAAAAAAAATCATCTCATACATTTCAGGTTTAGTATGGAACAGCTGACTTTTGTTTCGCGATTTTGATAATATATGTATATTTTACAAGATACGATTTCGTTTTCGCTATCGAACTCGAAAATTTATTAATAAAGTCTTGTAATACTATATGCTTTTAAATAACGAATATAAACAGTTCTCTTGTAAAATGTACAAATCGGCGCTTATGTTCTTCCTAGTTCGATGTATTGCGAACTTACGTTGATCATTCCCCATCCAGCGACCTTAGCTATTTTTGAGTTACGCGGATATACATGGTAGTATGACGCGCTTTATGAATCTCCCAAGAGGTAAATTCCGATTCAAAACTGTTAATGCGATGTCGTTGTCCAAGGTCTTTTGATCGTATTGACCGTGAATTATGAATCGAATGACTTTGATGACTGTCGTTATCTGAAAATATTATATCTGTTACCGTTCGATCGTTGTAGTTTAGGTTTTCGTTATTGTGTACATATTGTCAAAAAGCACATTTTTAGGTAGACGATGCAAAGTTGGTCAAGAAAATTGGCCATGTGCGAGTCGGACTCGCGCACGGAGGGTTCCGTACCACCATACAATATTAACAAACAAGTTGTTTTCTCGAAGATCCTTAGCGCAAGCTCGACACACTCTTGACCAGTTTTTATTATTTGTTGTTTTACCTTAGGGTATGCACTACAATCACACCAAATTAGACGCTTGTATGTATTACCGTTTTAAGATTAGAGCAAAATAAAAAACACGGCATTATTTACCTACTTATGTTATTTTCTGTGAAAATTTCCACCGTCTTTTATAGTTCAAAAGATACAGCCCTACCTAGGACAGGAGCGGACCGACAGACGGACGGACAGCGTTCCCGTTGGCTCCCTTTGGGTATGGAACCCTAAAAATGATGTCATGAACATCAATTAGAGAGATTAAAAGGTGGAAATATCAGTAGGGCTTTATACCTCTTCCAAGTTATCGTCTCCAGCGTAACTTAAAATTTTTCCTCCTGCCGTGCAATCGTATAAGCAATGAGCAGCTGTCATCTGGACTTTCTGGTTTAGAATTGAGGCTCCACAAATCCATTCCAAGCTCCCACATTTTATAGTTAGAAAAGATGAATGTGGAAAGTTTTTAATATTCGCGTAATCGCCACCAACAATGAAGGGTTCCATTGTATTATTTGATATTTTACACTTAGAAAACTTTAATATAATCAAAACTATTAGTATTCTGCATTTCAACTTCAGCATATTTTAGCCTACTCTACCTAGTCAGTTTATCTAACTCTAGGTCGGTAATCTTTACAACCGGCACTTTAATTTTCTGCTGTTATGACTTCGATCGTAGTTATGGAAGTAAATTGCTTTATTGATTCTAATTGCTAACTTTTTTCTATTTTGTGTTATCGGTTCGCAGAGTAGGTAGTAAATTGATTAAGTTCATTAAACACTTGCTTTTGGTCACCTTTGTCTTTTCTATGGAGCTTTGCATATGCATATGCTTCATGGTACATGGCACAGCCATGAAAAAAGTATTATGAGCACAGTACCTAAATTAAAGATGTCACGCGATAAGAAGCAGATTGCCTAATCGTCAATACCAAAACCAAAACTTTGTAATTTGTCTTTAACTCGGTGCTGGGGTCCAGATGGCTGGAAGTTGTTTAAAGAAACAGCTTCTAGGCCGATCAACGTTACAGGTGGTAAGAAGGCTGGGGCGCGGGACAGCGTGTAAGCATTGCCATACAAAGAGACAACGCCCTCAGCCTTCTCAGCAACGTTCCCTACGGCAGTAGCTTTAATGGGGTGTTGTATCTGTAGATGGTTTCCGATCAATTTATGACCAGTGCTCCACCTACAGATTAAACCCCCAACACCTGGCTCATTTGCCTACTTTTCTCTTCTGGTTTCTCTTGATTTGTTTTTAGGGTTCCGTACCCAAAGGGTGAAAACGGGACTCTATTACTAAGCCTTCGTTGTCCGTCCGTCGCCGTCCTACCTATTTAGGGATGTAACTTTTGAACCGTAATAGCTAGACAGTTGACATTTTCACAGAATATGCGTTGTTACGGCGGATCTTTTAAAAAATTATTTAAATAAACAAAAAATAAAAAAACAAGGGGTCCTCATACAAAAAACAGTTTTTATAAGCGTTTTTTCTTCTCGCTCTATCTTAAAAACGGTCATACATACAAGCGTCAAACATGGTGTGATTATAGAGCAAACTCTACAGTATAACAAAACATTATAAAAACCGGCCAAGTGTGAGTCAGTCTCGCGCTAAAAGTCTCGGAGAGAAAATTAAACTTTTTTGTAAGTTAAATATTATGTTGTGTGGTACGGAACCCTCGGTGCGGTACCCGCTTTATATTGTAATAGTTATTAAGTCGTGTTATGTTGTAGAGTTTCTGGCCGCATCTTCTCTACAGCGACAACACGTTCCGACGCGGTGGTAGCTTTAAAAAAGATTTGACGTTTGATAAGTGTGCTGTAAGCTCCTATATTGAATAAATTATATTGAATTGAATTGAATTGCGGGAGTAGCCCGACTCGCACTTGAGCGGTTTTTTATTTGATTTGAATATTTAAATTCTGTGCTTTGTTTCTTGTTTTCTCTGTACTGTTCGTAAAATAATATATGTCTCACGAAACTATTAAAACAACGTTTATTTGCCACATGCCAATATTTTGCTCATTCTTTGTATCCAAGGGAAGAAGTAAGTGACGTTTGTGTAGATGACGTAATCCTTTCGACTGTATCCTCTGAACGACACCAGGCCCACTTGTATGAAGTTGGAGGTGACGAGAGCGCTGCCGGAGTCTCCGCTATGGGTAAAAGTTACAAAGGTATCTACAAGGTCCAAATTAATATAATAGAACAACTTTCCCCATGGGACCAATATCAAATCACAAAAAAAATCTGCTGTACATTTTGGTAGAGTAAGATAGTAGTTTTATATGGAACAGCTGATTTCGACCTTGGCCCCATAGAGAGAGTTATAGTTTGATGGTCTGATTATCCCCTTTAAAAAACTCGGAAATCGTCAGCATATTATTAATATGCAAACTGAATAACTTTCTCTATGGGGCCAACGACGAAATCTCGAAAAATATCTGAGCTGATTTCTTTTTCTATGTTCAGCTGTTTTTTTTAACGAGTTTAATGGACAGAAACTGCGATGGACTTGGAATGGTAAAATAGTCAAACTCAAAAATTTTCCATTGACTCGACAAATATGATCGGTATCTTCCTCTCCAATTTTATCAGACTCAAACTGCCTCCGTGGTCTGATGTTTAAGAGCATTGGGCTCTTGACACGGAGGTCGTGGGTTCTATTCCCATGGGGGACACCTAGTGATATGTCACTTTGTGCCTTTTTCCCTAGTGGGTAAGACATTGCAGGCTGAATCACCTGATTGTCTGAAAAGAAAGATGATTCCGTGCTTAGGATAACACGTTAAGCCGTTGGTCTCGGCTACTATCTCTGGTGGCAGCAGTCGTTACATACAAACCACGTCAGAGGCCGTGAGGCGGTCTGAAAAAACTCTGACACCAGGGCTTGCTGCCCACACGATAAGAAGATCAGTATACTCACTCAGAAGGTCGATTATTAGTTCGAATGCTACTCGCGCACATCATTCCGCTCTTTAGTCTCCCCACGGCATGGGCGCATGAGCGACTTGCTCTCATTTGCTGTCTTACTTGTTTTAACTTCATCGTGCCTTCACCTGTTTTATCCTGGAACACAGGTTATAATCAGTTTCTATCCCTGTACTGTAGCATAGCTGTAGTCATGGCGGAGGGAGTCTTCACGGACGCTGGCTATGTTTCGTCAAAAACGACACTAGCTTTTAATTACTAACATAATTTTAAGGGTGTATTCAGACCATGAATCTAAACAAGAGTTATAACAGGGGTATAAAGGTACTTAACACCGTTATACCCCCGAATTGGGCATAACTTGGGTAGCGCCTTTGGTTCTTTAATAGCGATACAATAGAGTTGGGTACCACCTTAGGTTCTTTGGTGGCGATACAATAGAGTTAAAGAGTCAGATTAAGAGTAACATCAGAGCTGTAGGAACGCTATAGAAGCGCCTCAATTATCTTTGAGTCATACAAACGTGGCAACTGCAGCGAAATTATCGTCCAAACTGCTAGTAAAGGTCTACAACGGCGAAAAATATTATCTTTGGGGAATACAAGAGTTGCCTCTCTTGTATTCCCCTGCAGCGAAATTAGCATAAAGTAGTAAAGACTAAAGCGCTAATAAAGTAGTAAAGACTTCTTTAGGAGTTATAAGGCTTCCGTGATGAAAGATTTTAATTAACTAGGAGTTACTTTCATATGTATTTTTTGAAAATAAATATTCTTAGGCTACAGCAAATGTCTATGTCAACAAAGAATTTATATTGTGATATTTGTAATTTGGACAAATTATCTTTAAAATGGAAAGTGATTAAACATTAAAACTATCGACTTAGTTCTCGTGTTTGTGGAGTGAAATATTACTGCGCTTGTGAATTTCTTGTATATGTAAATATGGTAGTACAATTCAATTTCAATGTGCCTTCAATATACAGCGATTTAATGAAAAAATATAAGACCAATTAATAGTGCATTGATATTTTTATTATTTTTGAACTAAATATCAAGAGTGCCGATACGTGATAAGTGCCAGTCTAAAAATATATTAATTAAATACTTTTTATCAATATTTATTGTTTAATTCAACTCCTTATTTAAAGGTGATTCGGTATAACAAAATGGTGATTTTTCGTCTTTTTTTAATTGTTAGAGGCATTAGAAGAGACTTCATTAGTACCATTATAGAACTTCTGACATTTAAGGAGAGGTTGTTATTATTATTTTACAACTACAAGAGCTAATAATTCTTCATTATTTCCTATATAGAACTTATAGTTGTAATATTCGTTCAAAGCTATAAGACAAGATGCTTTAGCTGCATTGCATTGTAGCCATTAAAATCTATAAAAATACAATACATCTTTAAACTTTATACTCAAAGTCTTATCTTTCTTATAGACCTTTAATATATCGCTAAGAGATAAACGTAGGTAATGGAACAAACGCTTGAATATCGCCATCTACTATAATCACAGCTACTAGAGTTATAAAATAAGCGATATATGCATAGTCAAAATGTTTGTTGTTTATTTCCAGTGCAATACAAATTAGGAGACTAGCTGACGTCTATTAGAATGAGAGTTTCTATACAGAAGCTCCAAGGTGCGTACGCCGGCAGCGTTAAATATATTATTAATGTCGAGGATCACGCGGTCAGCATCCTAATGGAAAGCCGTCCAGTGTAATTTTAATATTCAGTCCCTTTCCTAAAAATATTTAGTAGCCCAGGCTACTACAAGTTCCTAGATACATGACATGTCCGTACAAGGTACCGCACTTAGGTACCTTAGTTCACAACGGTATTATACAGGGTCCAACTTAATAAGCTGACACTTTTTTTAGGGGATGATCAGACCATCAAATTGAACAACTTTCACTATGGGACCAACATCGACATCGCGAAAAAAAAATCTGCTGTCCCATACATTTTTTTGCTAAAGTAGGTTTGCAGTTTCGTATGGAGCAGTTGATTTTTTTCCCGATTTTGATGTTGGTCCCATAGAGAAAGTTGTTCAGTTTGATGTTCTGATCATCCCCTTATAAAAGTGTCAGCATATTAAGAAGGACCCCGTATTTCGGGGTAGATAAAAACTATAGGTCAATTACGACGTGTTAAGTGGTGACTGGAGGCTATTATAGCCTTTCGATTTCAAAAGAAACCTTTTCACAGACAGCTTGAGTGTAAAACAGTGTAATTATAATTAAGTGGTGGTGAGTTGGTCACCTTAAGGGGATATAATTCGGAGCGCGCTCCATACAAACGTACTATGGTGATATTTTCAATACTACCCAATTAAAGTCAATGAAATTTTTGTGAAACAATCTTGTAACAAATATCTATGCTTCTATGGAGGCAGATTTTCGTTAAAATATATAGTTTCAATGCTAAGATTAATTTAAGATTTGTATGGAAATCTTTAAGGGGCTGTAACTTTAAAACTATACATTTTAACGAAAATTTTACTCTATACAAGCATAGAAATTTGTTTTTAGATTGATTCTGAAAAATTTCAATGAGTTTAATTGGTTAGTATTGAAAATATCACCATAGTATGTTTGTATGGAGCGCGCTCCGAATTATATCCTCTTAAACTGCAAAACCCAAGTAGGTGCACTGAGGGCCTTGTAAACGTAGGCTGATTGAGTTGTTACCTTTGCTAATGATGAGGAATACTTACGTTTATAGTCCCCCAACCAGCCACTTGAACATTCTTCAATCCGGAAGGGTAGTGACTCAGTAAAATAACCCGTTTAATATACTTCCCTAGAGGTAAATTCGCTTGCAGCCAAGCCAGAGCGATGTCGGAGTTCACCGTAGCCTCATTATAGTTCTGGTGAACTGTAAATTTTGACACTTTCCTGATTATCTGAACCTGTTTTCGAGGAATAGGTTTAGGTAAAATTAGAAACAATTGAATATAGCTCAATTGTAATCAGGTTCTTCATCATCAACAGTATACCTACGTACCACTGCAAGGAACAGGCTACCCTCAGGTAGGGTGTATGGATACCACGCGTGCTCAATGCTGATTGGTAGATTTCATTATACTCATCAGAATACCTTCTTCGGCGTATGCAGGTTTCCTCACGATATTTTTCTTCACCATTTGAGAGCAGTTGGTATTACGTACATAAGCTAGAAGAACTCATTGGTACATAGCATATTGTCCGTGCGGATTCGCACCCGGGCTCCTTGTGTTCAGTGTTCTCTCCAAGTTTCTTCTCATTAAGCTACCAATACTTCTACGATAAGGTCTCAAAATCTATAATCTCGTCTCGCTTGAATCACTGGAACGTGACCGCCCGTGTAACTACGCTAGTGTTCTTACGGTAGCTTAAATTTTTAAATCTTGAATTGGATCTGAATTAAAAAACAAATGACAGTTTTCCCTTACTCTTTCTAAATCGGCGTTGCCTGCGTAAGCATCTACAAGGAACTTTTTACTGCAGCCGTGCAAGCAATGCGCGGCGGTAAGTAAAACCTTCTGGTTTATAACCGACGAACCGCAGATCCAGGTCTCATTATGGCATTCAGCAGACAAGAACACAGAGTGCGGAAAAAAAGAAATCTGCGCATAATCTCCACCCACAATGAAACCTTCCATTTCTTTGCAATTACATTTCGAAAATATAAGGAAAAACACGAAAATCACGTATATTTTAAACACCATGACAAAGTCCGATAAAATTTGTGTTGCTAATTTACGTCTGTAATTTTAAAAGTTGTGCGCATTATTGTTTACGAATGGTTAGCTGTAGTTGATTAGATGATTTCTTTCTTCGATTTCATTATTTTTTATGGCCTACTTCACGTGTGTAGGTAAGGTAATTGCTAAAACTCAAAAAAAATCGTACGGTCATTTATGACCTAACATCGATCTGGTGTAGCCTTCGAAAAAAGTACGTCCCAGAGAGATATGTGAACATTCTAGCTGACATGTACAAGAATACAAGATCTATAATAAGGACAGTAGTGGACGCCACAAATCCAATAGCGGTCAAAGAGGGCGTACATCAAGGCTCAGTCCTAAGCCCCTTATTGTTTAGCCTAGTATTGGATGCGTACACAGAAGACGCGCAGACCAGAGCATTGTGGACATTTATCTACGCGGAAGTTGTAGCCTATCTGTGCTGAGGACAAGACATCGCTTCAAGAGGCACTCCTAGTTGAGGCAATCACCAGGAAGAAAGGCGGTTTGGTGTTGAGAACTTGTTGAGTTCTTGCAACAAGCCAGAGGCAGACGACGACCCTATCTGTATCGACGGACAACAAGTCGACAAATGTGAACAGTACAGATACTTACCTGGGAGACATGATATTCAAGTGGCGGGAAGTCACTGGTGTAACCTGTGACAGAAAAATGCCGGTCCGAATGAAGGGCCTGGTCTATAAGTCCTTAATAATAAGTCCCCATGTACGGTAGCGAGACTTGGGCCAGAACGAAAAGTCATGTCCGAACTGAACAAAGAGCCGAAATGAAGATTCTGAGGTGGATGTGCGGAGTCACGAGGCGTGATAGAATCCGCAACGAGTATGTGCGAGGTAGCCTGGGCGTACGTGACATTGCAGATAAGCTTCAGGTGCATAGGCTTAGGTGGTTTGGACACGTGAAACGAAAAACACCCGACTATGTAGGAAATATAGTACTGAAACTGTCGATTCCGAGAGGACGTCCGAAGATTAGATGAATGGACACAGTTCGTAGTGATATGACCTAGTATAATGTCTCCGAAGATGACGTCAGAAACACCATAATAATATGGGATTAAAAGCCGAGAGAGTAATTTTATGACCCAATTAAAATAAGGCCGTTTGAGGCTTTAGTGGTGCTTCGGTGATTGTTTCAAACACAAAACTTAAATATTCTCACAGCAAGTCGACCACTTAACTTGTTGACGTCATGGTAGAACTAGACTTAGACTTTTTCCTTCTCTTGAGCTAAATATTTGCCTAATCTCTTCTTTATATTTTTCTAATAGTACTACCTTAAAAAAAATCTAGTATCTTATCAAACGATACGTAACGATTTATTTATTTTATTTTTACACTTTATTCTATGTGAGACGGATACAGATAAATTCAACAGAGCAAACAAGTTCAACGTTCAAGCTTCTTCCAACAGACCAGTCAAAGAGAGTTTTTTCAAAGTTAATGTTGGTTGGTAAACTTTTTTATTATTGCAGTACCATCCCCTTTGCTCTCTAATGATACTGCTCTATTCCGATGTCGCCTCTACATAATCAACGGTTGTATCTCGATGACGTCACGCATGACGCACTGTTCCATAAAATAGGTGAATTATGCATCGACGTCATTTACACAGTTTATCTTTTTTTTGTGCAATGAGTTGAGGTCATTTCTGGTTACGTCGACGAGCGAAACCGTGAAAAACTGAGCAAGGTAAAGACAAATCCAGACACTCTACCTATAGTATGATATCTCTACTTGAGCGCTGGTTCAGCTTTTTTCCATGCTACTGGACTGTGCTACTTGTCGGTTTGTGTCTCTGACTACGCCTACGGGGAATATAGTGGTGAGCATGTACATACATAATATATACTTGTCAGCAAGCGCGAAGTTTGCTTTGTCAGAAGCGCGGTGTGAGGTCATTTTCTATGCAGGCACATTCTGTAGCGAAGGCGCGTCATCGTTATGCGCTTGTATTCGTACCTACTAGCTTATCGCACTCTGGCCATTGGCAGCTCATGCAACGGGCCATTCCAGTAGCTGGCGATCTGAAGCCAGACGCGGCTACAGCAGCAGTGGCAGTGGTCGGCGAGCACGCAGCTTGACACATGTTGCCTGCAGCCGGTGGCCCATGTACGGTGAGCCTAATCAAAATAGCGTAATCCACCAAAGTACCTATAGTTATCAACGGGACCTAATCCAGATTTGAGGATTATCTAAATGTACATTTGAGGCTTGTCCTAATTATACAATTTATTTCAGTAGGTACTCTACATTTTGCTCTGAGCGAGTAATTAACTAATTAAAATTATCTCATGTTGTGTACACCAATGAACGATTATTTATGAATTATATTCATCGGAACTTGTGTATTTCCATCGACCTTATACCACGAATATTGTGGGTAGAGTCAGAAACAAAAGTTGTGTACACTAAATTAGGTAGGTTTCATACAATTTAATAATTGAAATAAATAACATTTATCACTCGTCTCATATTTCATTTTCAATTTGTTGGATTTATTACCTAAAGAATTGATAAGTCAGCAAAAAGTTATTCTGCTTGCAATAAACATCTATCTATAGTTATCGTTTGCATGGGAACCCGCCTTGTTATCAACCTATTGTTGAGCTAATGACTCTTAAGAAGCCAGTCTATAAAACTGCTTGCTATTTCAAGAAATAACGCTATAAAATATATAAGGCAATCTAAAATAAATGCTAACGGTCTTAGAGGCACTTAAATGTCTTAAGACTCCTCTCTCGTGAGCCATTATCACTGGTCGAGACGGAACAATGCTTTTAGTCAACACATAACGCGGTTCCGATATCTCTAATGTCAGCCTCGCTCCTAGAGATCAAGAGAGACCTACAAACGATCACTGTTATCTCGCTATATATCATCTTCTTACCCGAAACAATGATAGCGTAACGTTCCTTTCATAATATTTGAAGGCTCAAACCTCAAAGGTTTGGTGCCGCGCATGCGTGTGGCCCGGGTCGATATGTGGTGACGTCAAGACGGTTGGTGGCTCAGTCAGCCGCCGCCGGTCACAGTGCGAACATGTGGTTGCAATGCTTGGCTGTGACGGTGCTGATCGCTGCTACCGCGTCCCGCGAGGTCTTCACCAACTCGTTCCTGGTGCGCTTCAAGCGGTCGGTGCGGCACGAGGAGGCGCACGATTTGGCCCTGCACCACGGCTTCGACAGCCTCGGCCCGGTGAGTGCCACGTCCACGTGATCACACGTAAACATACCCATATAAACACATAAAGCGGTCATAAATATGATTTATGTTAGGATGTTTCCGAATTGAGGTTGTTTTGCGACGAAACGGGTCTTGTAAGTTGATATCTACGCTTATTAGCAGACGTCGACACACAGGGGAAGTTTGGACTATATTTATACTTTATCAATTAGCTTGTAAGGCTTCAAAGTACTTGTAGCACTTGTAAATATCTTTATATCTTCTATACGCAAACACTCGCGGTTAACGGCTAGATAAGATGATATTCCTACTCAGTTTGTGGGAAGACAAAAACTGCAAAACACTTGACCTCACCACTTGTTGTTTAATTAATGTCTAAAAGCTTTTCACTGGCATTGAATCCCTGCAATTTGGTTCTCTTTACTACGAATCATTTTAGGTTATTCTCTAGAGATGGAGAAAAACACATTTTAGGTCGTTCCCGCGTTGTTAGGTACGGACGTTAATTCTTATTGGATCGGAGACCGGTTTCTCCTAAATACTACGGCTCCTGCCCGGCACTCCGGCTTTATTACATCTATAGGCATTATATGCCGGACAAAATTGTACTTATGGTTTAGTCTAGTGGGTAGTTTATGTAGATATGTAGGTAAATAACGTTTCTATGGAAACGTAATTGAGCGTATAATGTTACTTGCGGAATTTTGTTAGCTTTCGGAAGCAGTTCTTCTAGTATAATTTCTCTACTTACGCGGCTTCCATACTAGGTATTTGTCGCGAAAAGCGCGACATTCGCACTCTGAGAAGCGCGAGAAGAGGTAATTTTCGAGCAGAGAAATCATACTAGGGTGGCCATGGTTTATGCATAAAATTAAATGCCTATATATAAAAGTGGTCATAAAAGAGCGATGATAGTCCATACGGAAGAGAGCTTGCAACTCAATCGATTCCACTAAGTACTACGGAAATTATGTACGGTTGTATTTGTCATTATCACTAGCTTGGCGGTGAAGGAAAACATCGTGAGGAAACTTGCATACCTTTGAGATTGGAAAAAAAATAGTTCGGATGTATGTGTAAAATATGGATGAGCTTGGGGCGAACACAATAGACCAGCGATGGTCGCAGTGTTACATAACGACCCTTGCTTGCAATAGCCCAGCCAACAATAATAGGGTGACTGGAGGGTCGTTGACAAGACATGGAGTATGTTCTCCATATTAACTACAGACTGTCTTTCTCTTCAATAAATATATTCTCAAGTATGTTCTCTACATAGCGGCTTACTCCATTGGCTTACATCATAATCATATCGAATACGTCAAAAAAAATTACTGTCTTGAGTTTGAGTTTCAATACACATACTCATAGTCAACGATCGACGGTTTGTTTTTGGTTTTATCCATAAAAAAAGTACTATTAGCATGGAGAAAACGTCGTTTTATCAAACACCTACAAAGCGATGTCATAGTAGCGGCATTGATCAGTTTAACGGACCATCTACCATCGCTTTGTTTAAGTTACCTACAGTTGAATAGACCGCATCTTGTTTTCGACATCCGATATTTAGTTCGATCATTCGCATTGTTCGAGAAAACGGGTAATTGTTGGCTGGAAATGTGGCGAGAGGTTCTAATTGTATCCTGCCCTTTTAAAGGGAGCAGTCTGAAATGTATTTCTCCTTTTACCGTCGAGTTTAATCTTTGAACTGAATTTTTATATTCCTCGACGGTTTCGTGTACCTTGATCTGGCCCTTCTTTAGTACGCTGCCAATTTGGTCCAAATACGTACGTCTGGGACGACCCTTTTTGACTTATATTACTCTAATTATATTCAGAATATCCGTATTTCACTGGCAGTGTCCGACTTTGCCCGGTGTGACAGAGTGGTACTAATCCTGTCGCAAGGGAAACTTTTAATAAAAACAACAAACGTTTCGAAATTGAAGATACAATAGCTCCTTAAGTTAAATATAACAAAGATATTTTCTGTGACATAAACAGCTCAACAAACTCCTTGGAAATTCGCTACATCATCATTGAATCGCAATAAGAGCAGATTCGATACATAAATCATTCGATAAACCCCTTTTTCAGGCCATTACTGGCACGTACGTGTACTTTAGCATTTGAGAAAGAGCTTATGTTTGATTTTGTCCCATTACTACTTGAAATTGTACCGACCTTATTCAGGCCTTTGGGACTTTGACTATTTATTACTTTGACTAATTCTACTAACAAACATTTCTGCCACTTTTTGCGGGGGGCGAGGTAACATGAAATCCGTAACTTTGGATTTTATTCCCCATAACTTTAGATTATAATTTTGAATGTTAAAAATCATGAAAAGAAGTCTCGTGTGAACCCCAAACGTTCTAAGTTCGAAGTTATTATTTCGCAATTATAGGCTGTCTCGTTAAGTGATAAGGTGTAAAATTGAATGTAAATGCACAAGATCAATTGTGCTTATACCGTGGCAGAGGGGAAATACTACCGCAAGGCTAGTCCTTATAATAATTAGTCAAAGGGCTGGGATTACGAAAAGAGTTTAATTTAAATGTAACTAATATCACCTGTCTGCGTCAGTATTACGTAAAAATATAGTAGGTAGAGTAGGTACTAGATTAGTCTTCTTATTTAACACAGAACAAGAAGTACAAAGTATCTATTCTTTTCTTGTAGAGACAATGTGGTATTTAAGATACCTATGCATTTGATATTAGATTAATCAACAGAATCATTTAGGACAATACCTACCTTAGAAAAATATGAAGTACATATTACTGTATATAGGTACCAATTATTGACACGCTGAAAAAAAAGAAACAAGTGCAGTTTACAATGATGTGATAAATGTTATTTTGTCCGTTTGGTAACGAGGGTTCAGAGGGGCAAATAATATCCGGGAGACCGTGAGAAATGGGTGTATGCGAACTACCTTAAAAAGTATGAAACGCACAAGGCTGTAACATTTTATGATATAAAATCCTTTTTTTTTTCTTTTTTTTTTGACTGACCTGTACAGTTTGCTCAGGGAGCAGTTACTGCTTTTTACTGCGGGCTGTTGACCATACCAGTGACGGCGAAGCGCCCTGGTAGGTCTACCGAACCAGTGAATTAAGCAACCTGCCCAAGGGGCACCCATAATGGGTACAGACCTTGGCAATGGGCGTTGCTGGGATTACGCGACGGGTTGGGTAGCGGGGATCGGTGAGAACCGGCCATTGATGTGCCGGTTGCGTCTGTAGACGCCAGATGAAAAAGTGGGCCGAGATCGCGACTGTCCCGCGCGGCGGCGATGGGGATTACGAGTACTACGGCGACGACGCAACATGGCTATGATTCTGTTACCGTCGGCGATGATCGTGTTGTGTGAGTTTGTGTTGGTGAGTCGTGACTGTACGGCCGCCATCATGGCGACCGTGATATATAAAATGCTTTCAATGCTCAGTCAGCACGAATTTATTACCATAACGTCAACGAATGCGAATATAATATAGGACTATTTGAGCAGAGATTCTATTGTCCGTAAATTGAACTTCATATTCGATACATTGATAGCAAGTACTTTATATTTTTTGCACTCATCTGCCCACTCACAAAAATGATGGTACTCTGCCACACACATTATTAATAAACGCATACTATGGCAGTAACAAAACTAACAAGCAAAGCAACACGTACCTACTTCGGCCATGTTTGTTCACCGTCCATTCGCTAAAAGTGTTTGTTCTGAACGTTATTATGCGAAACGGTGAATGTTTGGGGTAAATATATACCTAGGTATCTATAGTTAACTAGTAACATAAGGTATTAAAAAATTACACATATCTTTTACCAACCTCGAAAATCGATAAGTACCTGAACATAATCATAGTCATCAATAAGCGTCTAGGCTAGATTCTGGTACTTTAAATGAGACTAGATAATTTAGTCAGCAAAATTATAAAGAACAATAATAAAAAAATTACACACCTTAATCGGGCCTTTCCCCAATAATCGTACCCGGCACAAAGGATCCCATCACACCAGCTGCGTTCCCGCGCTGGATGGCCAATGAAATCCTCTGCACCAAATAGGACCCTGAGCGGACGTCGTTGCTATTTTCCACCATCCTCCTGCCCAGATCTCTCACAAAGATAACGATAATTTAGTTAATAAGTCGTGTTATGTTGTAGAGTTTCTGGCTGCATGTTCTCTACAGCGACAACACGTTCCGACGCGGTGGTAGCTTTAAAAAATATTTGACGTTTGATAAGTGTGCTGCAAGCTCCTATATTTAATAAATTATATTGACTTTTGACTTTGACTTTGAGTGTAGCAATGTAATAAATTTTAATTTTTAAAATTTCTATAATGTTATGCAACTTTTTGAAATTAGCGAATTTACGTGCATATGCTCACGACTATATTCCCCGAGGGGGTAGTCAGATATATTCTGAACCCTCAGAACATCCACGTTTCACCAGTAGTACCTACTGAAACTCTGTCCAGTGTGATGTGGGGGTGAGCCCCTCGCCACTTATAATGGATAGTGGGTACAATACATGCCTCGAAATTGAAGCATGCAGGTTTCCTCACGATGTTTTCCTTCACCGAAAAGCCAATGGTGTTACAAATCGTACATAAATTAGCGAATTTAACGATAAATTTATTTACTTTCCCGAATTGTTTCGAAGTTTGAACTGTGTTGAACGCAGGTTTACACAGATTGTTCCGTATAATACTCTAGGGTAGTACTAGATACTCTTTCTTATATACTGTGCTCTAGGTACTTACAAAACAACATAAGGAGTTCGTAGGAGACTAATAATACTTTCCCCATCAATGAGCTAATAATCTAGTAGGTATAAAACTAGTTTTCTTGCTTTTACCTAGAAAACTTACACGTTAAGTTACTTTCCTACTTCTTGTGAAATTCTACTCCCAACTACAATTCTGTAGACGAGGATTACGTCGGTTAACATAAAACTAAAATTAAAGGTCTGTACGAAGCCAAGTAACTAAAAGAAGTGATCATGGTTTTATGTACATACGGCGACACATCAAGCTACGCAAAACCAAAATAAGCTAGCCACGCGTAGGTAGAGTAATGTATAACGTCGCGCGGCCAGCTTATGTTTGTTTTGCGTAGCTTGATTTTTCGCCGTGTGTACTATGAACGTCAGATTAATTAGCAACGAACGATATTGGAATCCGTTTCTAATTCCCTTTTGACCTTTCAGTAATTGGGAAATCGAACCTTAATTAACGTTTTCATGGGAGAAAGTAATAAAAACACCTACCTAGAAACATAAGGGTAGATGTTACTTTACAAAATAGTACCTACTTTCTTCAGGATCAACTTGTTTTAGATCTTGCGCTTTTGCCTTTCGTTTATTTTTTTCAAGAAATGTTATGTTACAAGTGCAACACTTAATAAAACCATAGAACATATCCCACTCCATTTCCAGGTATTTGAATAGAAAAATAACTGAGAGAGCTATTTCATCCGGAGTGAATAAGATAAGATAAGATAAATATTCTTTATTTGCACACCAAAATACACAAAAAACAACAACAATATACGCGAACAAGAATGGTACAAAAGGCGGCCTTATCACTAAAAGTGATTTCTTCCAGACAACCAGTGGATGGAAGAAGTCTTACATGAGATAAATGCTATGGCGGTGTACTAATTGATACATAATATTATAATTTACACAAAGAATAAATATATACTTAAATTCATACATACTCAATATAGCAAAATAATTGTAGAATTAGGTACCTTATAAAATAAATAAAAAAGTAGTAAGTAAAACTTTTCAAAATGTAGGTACCAAACTTAAGGGCCTATGTCGAAAAATAATTGAAGCGAAATGGGCGTGGCTTAGTCGCAGCAAGCGCCCCGCGCCCCGCTACCGAACATCGTCGCGCACTAGCCCGCGAAAATCAAATCACTCAAAATGCGTAGAAGACGCTTCGCTGTTAAAGATATTATTAGTACCTTTTGTCGTATGAAAAAACACAATATATCATAATTAAGTATCGTTCTATTTATCCTCCTTGATCAATTATTAATTTATTACAGGATCAATTACGGACAACCAATTTATAGATAGAAACAATACCTAACTAACGATACTTTTTAATTGATTTCACTTAAAAAACTTAAAACTCATTAATATCATACCGAAAATCACTGTACCTATCTAGAAGGAAAAAAACTATCATTACAGGATTTTGTTTTACTTTATAGTACGAGAGCTACCTGTTGGTAACTTTACGTAATTAGGTCCCGTAATCAAATCAATTCAACTTATTATTTTGTACTTGTAATTGATATAATACAAGTCAAAACATTCTATGGTCAAAACATACCGACTATCTAGATGAAACCTGGAAGTTATTTTACGTCGTCAACAAAAATGTAAGAAGAACGTGAAAAAATAAGTTTCGTAATACTGCAATAATCTCAGTTATTCTCGATACCACAAGAACTTTCAGGTTGAGAAGTTGTATAACACTCATAAACTTATTTTGAAAATCCATAGGTAATTCTAAAATACCTCGCATCCCTCAGATGCATGGCATAGCATTGAAGGATGAGGATGATGAAGGATATTATAACAGGTATGAATGAATTTTAAAATGGTAAATTAACATTTATATACAAAATCACTAATAATATTTATCTTACGACCTAAAATCAACATTTATTTACATTAGTACATTACGATAAGTGTGACTTAAGTCGTTCATTATTGCACAGCGTGAAGTTAGCACCCGAGCACAAGCAAGGGTGCTAAACTTATATGCAGGTTTAGGTCACAGAGTGCTGGAAAATCATTTACAACTTATTACCTTTTCTTTTCTCTCATACTTCTGGTATGTTCCTGCCTACGTTTCAAATTTAATGTTTTTTTCCGATTTGTTTTTCATTATCACTGTTTCTCCTAGTACCCCAGGAAAATTAGGTGAAAAAATGTGTCAACCTCGGAATGAGAGATAATAAGCTACAAACTTCTTTAAATCATCGTATGACATTCTATACGTTAGGTCAAATGTCACATAAAATCTCGTTTATGCAGGTCAAAAGATTCAAGGTAAAATGTCAAAAAACAGGTCTTTAGGAAATATCTTCTTTTCTATGCTCTAAATGACCTTTGAAGTTTTAAGAAAAATTGTAGAACTTTAAATTTTCTTCAAATTTGGTCTTTATAATATTTAATATAGTTAACCGTTCTTGAGATAGATAGGTAGAACGCAAAGAGTTGTAACTCCCATAACGGTTTGCTCCCATAGTAAAATGATACTTTTCCTTACACCCTGTATAATATTATTTGGCGTTATTATGAAAATACATAATTTCAATAACTATACACGAAAGAAGATGATGAAGAATTATTTCGAGTTTGAATCAATCGGGATAGAAAAACGAGTACAGAATAGCGACCCTGAGCAGCGCGCATTGAAGATATTGAATGAAACCAGTCACCGCCTGCCCGACAGACACTTCAAAACAATACTTATATGGAAAGAAGACGACATGAAGATTCCGAACAACTACAAAAACTCTAGAGAAGAAACTAGACCGAGATGAAGACCTGAAAAAGAAATATGAAGAAAGAATGCAAACTCTTCACTTTGGGCTACGCCGAGGAAGCTACCACACCGCCGGTGCCAAATAAAACATGGTACCTACCCCACTTCGCCGTCATTAACCCCGCGAAACCGAAGATAAGAGTAGTACACAACGCCACAGCGAAGACAGCCGGACGCAGTCTGAACGATATGCTACTCTGCGGTCCAGACTTGCTGCAATCTCTGCCGGGAGTTGTAATGCGATTTCGTCAACACCAACACGCTGTGTCAGCTGACATAAAGGAATTAATGTTTATGCAAATATGAGTTCAAGAGGACGACAGAGAGGCACTACGATTTCTATAGCGGGGCGACGAGAGAGGGAACCAGCGACCGCGAGAGTACCGCATGACGTCGGTGATCTTCGGCGCGATGTCATGACTTCAAAGAAAAGTATCCTGCAGCCGCGCGAGCCATTGAAAAGAACCACTACATGGACAACTACATAACAAGTTTTCCGACCGAAAAAGAAGCCAAAGAAGTATCGAAATCAGTCGACTACATTAATCGGCAAGCCGGCTTCGAGCTATGTGGATGGGTGTCCAATACAAATTCAGTAGTACAGCAGTTTTCCGCCAACTCGGGCGGCGCCACGGTCTCTATCGGCGGGAGCGAGGTCCGATGGTACAACGGGCCGAGCTTCCTACGAAACCACGAACGAGAATGGCCACAAGAGACGAAGACAGAAGCACCGAAGACTGAAGAAGAGAGGGGGCTTGTCACGTCACCCTCCAGCGACCTGACCACACTCACCTACCTCGAATCGAGCGATTTTCGTCGTACCCACTTTTGCTACGAGCTACGGCGCGCATGCTACAGTTCGTTAATTTATGTCGAAAGAAGAAAAATGAAACAGTATTGGCTACGAAGCGCAAACGAACGAAAGAAAACAATAAAAACGACGCTGATTGAAAGATTGATACGAAAACACGTAAGAACGAGACACCGTTCGTGAAGAAATGAGATAGCAACACCATCGGTATCGAAGCGCACTATCTTATCGCGCTGAGAAACTATGGTGGAAACCTGTACAAGAAGATTGTCTTTCCGAAGATTTACGTCGAGTAAGGAGCGGCGCGGCGCCTCTGCCGGGAGACAAGCTGTCGGCGCTATCAGTGGTCGTCGGCGAAGATGGCTCAAAGGAAGAATCCACGTAGCACCTGACATCGTTGAAGACACTGCGAGCCCGACCGTGCTCGACGGGAAACACTACTTCACGCGACTGTACATACAACACGTACACGAGCGACTACATGGCGGTATCGAAACCGTCGTGAATGAGCTACAGCAGCGACTATGGGTACTGAAGATACGACCGACGGTGCGTGAACGTCATCAAACACTGTCAACTATGCAAGATACGAAGAGCGAAGCCTACTTCTCCGGCAACCGGCGACCTCAGGAGGTTCGTGGCACGAAGAGGAGTGCCTAAGGAGCTATGGAGTGACAACGCGACGTGCTTCAAGGCTGCGGAGAAGGAGCTCGCCAAGGCCGCGCTGGCGGCGGTCAGCGAGGAGGCGACGGCGACGGCGCGGCGCATCACCTGCCGCTACGTACCCCCGGCCTCCCCCTTCATGGGCAGCGCGTGGGAGCGCATGGTACGCACCGTGAAGGAGGCACTGCGCGTCAAACTCCACGAGCAGTACCCTAGCGACGAGACACTGCTCACCCTGCTCGCCGAGGCGGAGAACACCGTCAACTCCCACCCACTCACACACGTGGCGGTGACCCCAGAAGAACTGGAGGCGCTTACACCCAACCACATCCTGTTGGGACCCAAACGACCTCACCGCGCGCAAGCGCAGCGCGCTCAATGACTGGCGGACGTCTTCTGGAGCCGCTAGGTCAAAGAGTACCAGCCTCTACTCCAACACCGGTGGGAGCCTCACACGACCAGCGCACGCTATCGGCGACCTGGTACTCGTCTGCGACCCCACCCTGCCCCGCAACACATGGCCGACAGGAAGGATCGTCGCGGTCTACCCAGGGCGAGACGGCGAGGTGAGGATCGTGGACGTCGTAACCAGCAACGGGCATGTCCTCCGGAGACCGACCAAGAGGATCGTCGTGCTACAGGTTGGATCGCAGAGCTGCGACGGCGGGAGAAATGTGCACTACAGAACCTGAATTGACTACCTTTGTACATAGTTTTTTACATTACTTTGTTTATTTCGTTTTATATACCCTTTTATACTAGTAGGATAAGTTTAGGTTAAATGTTCATTTCAATAAATAAATTTTTCTTATTAGAATTAGGGCTTAGCATATAAGTTATGTAAATAGTTCTAATAGGATTCTTATTTGATTTCTCTAGTGATTTCTACCCCAGATTAGATTAGGTACACTTCCCTATTAAAATTAACGCATAGCACAAGCAAATAAAACAATTAGAATCGAGTTAGAACTTATAAATTCCAATTAGAAATTACGCCAATACGCTTCACTACTTCATTAGAAGGGGTAGAATCCTATTAGACATAAGTGTTAGAAAGAGACAGAACGCTCCATCTCTGTCAGCGCATACAGGCGAGCGAGGGGGGCCCCGGCGTCCGGAACCTGTGTTATGAGGAAGCGGGGGCCGGGGTAATATAAATATTGTACCTTTCCCGCTCGTTCTGCACTCTGTTATGCACCGGCGGATGATGCACATGCTATTTTTAGAATAAGAAAATACGTATCTTAACTATATAATTATATTGGTTTGTAAGCGTAGAAATTAAGATTGTATGAGAAATAAAGAGATTTGTATTCAGGGCAAGAGTGCGGGGTAAGGAGGGGTGGTCGCTTGAAAATGATATAAAATGGCGCCAAATCGGCGTAGATTCATTCCGGATCCAGCACTCAAGAAAGAAACAACTTGGAAGAAGAAACTCTCTGCGACCACTCGCCTTCCTTACCCTGCCCTCTAGCCTGGCTCACCATACTGACGACCCATACAATTAAGGGCCACAGAGTTTTCAAACTCTCATACCAGGCAAGATGTTCCGGAGCAATAGAATCCTTCAACTCGGTAAAAATACTGACAACGGTTCATAAATACGTTTATAACCAGATTCCATTATGACAAATAAATATAATTATTTGAAGAAATTGAAAAACAAGATAGTAAAACCGAAAATTGATTTCATTACGTGACCGACGACTTAAAGATAATACAGCTAGCTCTTGGTCTATGAAGTCCAAAAAAACTGCTATACATATTTGAGTGAGAAATATACTTAAGAGAAGTTTATTCCGAATGCGTAAATGCGCGCTGCATACAAACGAAGTCTGGTGATATTTTCAATACTAACCAATCAGTAATTGAAAAATTTGCAGAAACAATCTAGAAACTAATCTCTATGCTTGTATGAAGTCAGATTTTCGTTAAAATATACAGTTTTAATGCTAGGATTAATTTAAGATTTGTATGGAAATCTTTGAGGTATTGTAACTTTAAAATTATACATTTTAACGAAAATCTGACTTCATACAAGCATACAGATTAGTTTTTAGATTTTTTCTGAAAAATTTCATTGACTTTAAATTGCTTACTAGTGAAAATATCACCAGACTTCGGTTGTATGGAGCGCGCTCCGAATTATATTCCCTTAAATGTGTAGCTGCTATGGCCTCGAATTTATTTTAGATTGCATTTAATATATTACACTATAATATTTACACGTAAGCTGGATAATTAATCGTAATTCGGAAATCGGGCATGCGAGCGCAGGTCTGACGCGGGCAAAGGCCAAAGCCGACTGAGCTTTTTAATAGATTGTGATAGCTTATATTACTGCCTGACGCGAGAGAAAGAGATGGGGCGGCGCGCGCGCCTGACTAAATAAAACGACGTAAGCGCCAAAACAAACTTTATTTAGTTGTGATTTTACTATTTATGTAAGTTAATTTCTGTTGCAATCAAAATTTATAAAATATCAATCTCTTTTTTTTAAATCAAGTCTCGTGTTTCTATTATTCACCGTTTAGCAGTTCCAAGCGTTTATAGATAAAGTCGGAGGCTACTTTGGCTTGTTTTTCTATCGAGAAAATTTGTCTTAATCGTGTTTTGGCGGCAATCAAAATTTTACTAATATGTTCAATTTACACATATCCACAAATCATACTCCTACTGTTAGTACTTCATGATATATGATGCTTCGAAGAATCCAATTTTTTTCACATATCCTCTTAAGCGAAGATTGTCAAAGCGAAAGATAATAGTTTTTCAGCAATTTTTTAAAACAATAGTTAATTGCTAACCATATTGATGCAAATGGGGCTAAGCCCATTATTGGTACGAATTATTATTATGTTAAACATACACTACGTGTGCGTGGAACTTAAAAAATAACATATTCCATGCTTGCCAAATTTCATCAAAATCCGTTCTGTGATTGCGCCACAAAGATACAACCTTTCAAACTTACAAACATCCAAACATCGTCACAAACTTTCACATTTATAATATTAGTGAGATAGTATAATTGACTTCGAGGACGCCGTGGATGACACTCAATTTTCTCTATGACGTCATAGTGTGCAATGCACGTGTGTGGACATGTGAACTCCTTCATACATTGTACCCACTAGAGACTGAATACAGTTTGTAGAATCCACTAGTTTTATTTACGGGCAAGAAAAGCGCTCAGTAGGCCTACCATGAGTTTTTACTGTACTTTACTACTGTAGTGACGTCACCAATTTTGTATTGAATTTTGTACAGCGGTCCTAGTGGTTACGTTGAGATCTGCTGTTGCATACATTTGAGTCAAGTGGGCATTGCAGTTTAGTATGGAACAGCAGATTTTTTTTTGCTCCGATCGGTTTGCTCCCTTTGGAAAAGTTGTTCAGTTTGATGGGTAGACTCTTAGTTTAAAAGGATGCTAATAATATCAATTACACACTGTATAATTTTTGTTTTGATTATAAAAAGAGGTCTGAGCCTGTCCGTGCTAACAAAATACCTACTCTTATGACCACCTTTTTAGGGTTCCTTACCCAAAAGGAGAAAACGGGACCCTATTACTAAGCCTACGTTGTCCGTCCGTCCGCCCTACCTATTTGCGGCTGTAACTTTTGAACCGAAATAGCTAGACAGTTGAAATTTTCACAGAATATGCGTTATTACGGCGGTTATTAAAAATGTCTAAAGGTTAAAATTTAAGGGGGGTCCTCATACAATAAATTAGTTTTTATCACCGTTTTTTCTTCTCGCTCTATCTTAAAAACGATAATACATACAAGCGTCAAACTTGGTGTGATTGTAGAGCTCTACAGTATAACAACAAATAATAAAAAGCGGCCAAGTGTGAGTTGGTCTGGTGTTAAAGGTACAGGAAAAAAAATTTTTTGTTATTATGTAGTGTGGCGGTGTGGTGCAAAACCCTCGGTGCACAAATAGCCCGACTCACACTTGACTGGTTTTATTTTATGATGCCAGTGCCAAGGTATTATACATGGACGCATCCGGCCCATTTAGCCATCCATGCGACGTATAGGTAGGTACTGCTTTAATCCTTCTAGGTACACTCAATTTTGTTAAAGGTCACAGGGGATTGCTAACTAATTTGATATTGTTAAAGTTAGCCTTGTGACAGGTGGCTGTAATAGACTCAATCTGGTTAGATTACTGATCGATGTTGTTTACTTCAGTCATGTAATATCTCTGTCTACCCTCACGGGGAATATAGTCGTGAGCATATGCTTCAATGTAGCATATTCCAGTTGCTACATTACAGTTCCAGTCAAATTAGCCTGATTAGATGGCCAGTGGGTATTTGGGGCAAAAATTAGAGTTAGTCAAATAAAGAAAAGAAAATTTGTTTTCCTCTTATCTAGAGAATTCAGCGTATTGTTACAATCACGTATTCAGGGGGGAATAGGTAGGACTTATCCCCCCCACCCCGAAATACGAATATTTGCATGGAACAGCGATTACAGTTATAACCCCCCCCCCCCCCTCCCCCCGAATCCAAACGTTGGATACGTGCTTGTTGCGGCCAAAAACGTGCACACGGCGACAGATCAACCTACCCATAGTTGATCTTCTGTTTATCTCCTGTTGATCTCTATGTTCATCTGTTGCCGTGTCTACGAGCAACAGAGTATTTTATTCTGAACTTGGCATTTTAAATTCAATTCAAATACATGCATTGCTTACCAACATAATATTACTGCGCATACACGCAGCTTTAGAATGATACAGTGGCCGGATCTAGAGTCGTTCGAAATATGCAATTTAAGTAATTTAAACGAAATGCCGAACGTCAACTGCCTAAAAATGTATTTACTAACATTACTATAACTTGACAATCGTTTTCGAACAGCACAGGCCCTCCTAAAAGCTTAGTCTTTGTGGGTGTCCTAAAATTATCACGTGACGCGCTCACCCAATGTCTCCCATAGATTAAAAATCCACTAGCGCGATTGTGTCGAATTTACTTATGTGACTGGATCCAGAAACTGTATCAATCTAAACTGGCTTAAACGCTATAGATATTCTAAAGCTATATTCTAGCTTAAAACATGGATCTAGTGCATGATGTTTCTTCGCATAAATTGGCCGTGTCAGATTGTACTGTTATTCGAATTTCATATTATAAATAGCTATAATGGCTATAATGGCTATACAACGTGTTAACGAATAAGCGCAAAACCTCATATACCACAACAGATTTTTAAAAAAATAATTAGATTGAAACAATAATTTCATTATTTTGATAGTTAAAATTTAAAGTTATTCGCATTTTAAGTTTTCAGGCAAAAATGATTTGTTATCATTTCAGCAATGAATGAAAGCGCTAACATGCTCATGAATACATTTTAAGCATCTTGTTTTGGTAGTAAGTAGGGTAAGTGAGCCTGTAAGGTCGATTGAGCTCGAGTTCAGTAAATTGTTAATTTTACAAACAAATTATTTAATATTTTGAGAAAAATTACCTATGTTGAAAACATGATAATTCGGTTCTGCTCTCGATTCTAAACAAACTACTTTCTAGTTTTGCGTTAATTCATTAACACGTTGTATATGGGCTCGTGACGATGAACCCCTTGACATTGGCACATTGTGCACGAGAAAGGTGATCTGCTGCTTCTCATGTATAGGTAGGTACTGATGGTACTGATTACCATCTGTTCCGTAGATACGGGTAGTTCAATGTACCAGTAGCGTCCTTGTTACCCGACGGCGCGACGCAAAGGAAGAGTAATGTGTTTATCAGCCTATGTATGTATGTAAGTTTGTTCCTTTGTGGCACACAAATTTTGCCGGGCCGATTTTGATGACTCTTACGTCAATCGATTAGTCTTAATCTTGCGAGTGTCTGGTTGACGCTATATTGGGTTTTGATTACTGTCAAATGACAGTCAATATGACATCAACCAGACGCCAAAACGAAAACGAAAGACTTGAGAAAGAAAAAAATGAAAGTTGAACTGAGTTTACTAGAAATTAGAAGACATTATAGAAAATTTGTTGTTGTATAACCATTTTTGGTTGATTTAACAAAAATCTACTTAGAACAACAAATTTTCTAGTAAAGTCTGCTAAAATAAATAGTTGTCTCATATACTATAATAACTGGTTAGTGGTACAAAAATATATATATTTTCTGGTTCACTAATGTTTGTCCAAAAACTTTTTGGCAAATTATTACTTAACAAGCAACGTTTCATGTAATGTTCATTTTACAAACACCTTGTTCCGCAAATTGATCATTTTACAAATAATCGCTTAACAAAAATATTTTTTGCAAAAGCTTGTCTTTACAAATGTACCTAATGTATTTGTTTCTTTTATGTATTTTTCATGTAATATTGTTACTATTTTACAAAATCACGTATTAACAAAATAGATAGCTTATAGAATATGGAACAGAAAATAACATTGATTTCAAACCAAAAGTCTGCAAATTAGACTTTGAAAAAGCAGCTATCTTAAGCTTGCGATCAAATTTTGAAAACACAGTCCTGCACGGTTGCAATTTCCATTTGGGCCAAATAATTTACAGGTAAGTAAGTACTAAAGTTTTTTTTTTCTAAAAACAAAAATGGTTTCTGGCATCATTGTTGTCGCAAGTCAAACCTAACCTAACCTACTCATTTTACTTTGGATAGCCTAGTGAAGTCGGCTAAACTAGTTTAACACGAGCGATTCGGTGGTCGCAAATCAAACCTAACCTAACCGACTCATTTTACTTTGGATAGCCTAGTGGAGTCGGCTAAACTAGTTTAACACGAGCGATTCGGTTCTGGCACTCGCCGGCCGCTGCCGCGGCACGCTCGCTCCGCTCGCTCGGCTCGTGCGGCGTGGTCGCAAGTCAAACCTAACCTAACCTACTCATTTTACTTTGGATAGCCTAGTGGAGTCGGCTAAACTAGTTTAACACGAGCGATTCGGTTCTGGCACTCGCCGGCCGCTGCCGCGGCACGCTCGCTCCGCTCGCTCGGCTCGTGCGGCGTGGTCGCAAGTCAAACCTAACCTAACCTACTCATTTTACTTTGGATAGCCTAGTGGAGTCGGCTAAACTAGTTTAACACGAGCGATTCGGTTCTGGCACTCGCCGGCCGCTGCCGCGGCACGCTCGCTCCGCTCGCTCGGCTCGTGCGGCGTGGTCGCAAGTCAAACCTAACCTAACCTACTCATTTTACTTTGGATAGCCTAGTGGAGTCGGCTAAACTAGTTTAACACGAGCAGTTCGGTTCAACATGTCAAATAATGCAATACACCAAGTGTTGTTTGTTTAAATAACATGAATGATAAATGAATCGTTTGTCAAATGATATGTCGCAAAATGAAAATAAGTCAGGTGATTAGTTTAATACTTGAATAATTTGTAAAATCAGTAATTGTGTAAAGATGAAATAACGATTCATTTTTTTGCCAGTAGTTGGTTGTCAAGTAAAAATTTGCAAATTGACTGTCGGTGAAATGACAGGACACCATATTTTCTCCGTGTAGGTACTGTTATAGTAAAACAAAAGACGACCGTAAAACAACCGTTTTGTTACGAGCATAAACATGTTTTTACAAATAAAATGTCAACAGTATTGTGACCGAAGAGGAAAATTAAGAAGCTTGGATTAGTTAATATAAAAAGATCAATGCTTGACATTTATGTTACACGCAGTAGGTACTAAATTGGACATTTTACTTAGGTATACAGATTGAGGTCAACCTTGTCTTCATAAAAGAAAATGTTTTCTCAATTTTCCATAATGTGTTCTCATTTATTCTCATGATTATTGACCTTTTCAAACTATCACATAAATACACAAGCTTTTCGTAGGAATAAAAATGAAAGCCTTTAGAATATAGAGTGGGAGAAATGAGATGAGTCGCCTTTGTTTATTAAAAGGATGACCTCAGAAATGGTCTCACTAATACCAACTGCTCTTTCATAATACACTTGATACATACATTCATATATTAACTCACGGCCATAATCCTTATTGAGGTGGTCAGACGAAAGCTTTGCTACAATTCCAAATTATGTTTTGAAGCATGCAGTTGTAGCACTGCTTACTTTAATGCTGGAATGACGTGCCAATAAGTGGGGGCTAGCCTTTCGCTCACAGAAACACTTTATAAGAAAACTGATCTCCAGTCGCCTCATACGACAGTCACACGGCACATACTTGATAAAATATCTTATTATCATCATCATCATCACAGCTAATAAACGTCCACTACTGGAAATATGCCTCCCCCAAAGATCGTCACAATGACCGGTCCTGCATTCCTGTAAGCGGTCGCCACTCGAGAACTCTTCGGCCCCATCGGCCATCTATTTTGCGAGCAACGTGCGCATTGCCACCTTAGTTTAGCAATTCTTCGGGCTACCCTAATTCTCCTGCGGATCTCTTCATTTCTGATTCGATCCCGCAGAGAAAATCCGAGTATAGCCCTCTCCATTGCCCTTTGGATGACTTTTAGCTTGTTAATAACTAAATTAATAATCTGCTTGAAGACTATTCTTGTAGAAATAATCAAACACCTTCATTAACATAAAGCCTATTTTCCCTCAATTTCCTTTACCAATTAGATAAAATTAGGCCTTAATGCTAGTCCGGATGGAAATAACGGAATTGTTAAACAGCTTTACGAATAAGGGACAATTTGGAGTGATATATTATGGTCTTTTCGTAGCAATGGCCTATTTGTGAATCGTTGTTACGATGGTTAAATTGCTACGGGCTACGGCTACGAGACATTCGTAGCGTGGTTAACTTGATTTTATTGTTTCTACCTTCAACAAATTATCATTGGAGTCACGCTCACATTAGTTAAGGCCGAATCACCTGATTGTCTGAAAAGAAAGATGATTTCGTGCTTTGGATGGCACGTTAAGCCGTTGGTCCCGGCTTCTATCTCTCGTGGTAGTAGTCGTTACATAAAATTTTCAATTTGATGATCTATTTAGGTATCAGTAACTATTTTTATTAAATTTTTATTTTTTCATTTTTGGAGAACTTACAGCTAAATAACAGTTTGATTCATACGAAGAAAAATTGATAGTCAGATGCTGACAACAAGTTTGTACTTATTGGTTTCTTTTTATAGAAAATAATATGATGATAGTCAAAACGGTGGAACAAATAACATCATGTTATTTTTGTTCATGGAATCAATTTTTTAGTCTGTAAACGCAATATCCTTGCTACGATGGACTAAAATAATCTTCTTATATAGTATATAAAAATATACAGCTGTCCGTTAGTCTCGCAAAAACTCGAGAACGGCTGGATCGATTTGGCTAATTTTGGTTTTGAAATATTTGTGAAAAAAAATGGCCAAGTGTGTGTCGGGTAAAAAAGAGGTATTGCAACGCATGCCGGGCACAGCCAGTATAACAATATATAGCATAAGCTTATGCTCACGATATATTCCCCGAGGGGTAGGTAGAGATATTCTGAAACCACAAAACATCCACGCTTCACTAGTACCGAAACTCTGTCCAGTATAACAATATAATAAAGTTATTATTAGTTGTCCAGGTAAGTTAGTTTGTTTTGTTTATTATGTTGTATATTTGAGGCTTATCAATTCTAAATAAGAGTTATATAATTTTATAAGTAACTAGCAGCCCGTCCCGGCTTCGCACGGGGTAGACAAATAAATTTTAAGACTCATTTTTCTACACCTTCGGTTACATTGTTCAAATTTTACCAAGGATCCCTAATTTTTTTCAAAATGAAATGTAGCCTATGTCAAATTGGAAGAATGTAGCATTCTATTGGTGAAAGAATTTTTTAAATCGGCCCAGTACTTTTTGAGCCTATTCATTACAAACATACAAACATACAAAAATAGGTACAAATCTTTCCTCTTTATAATATTAGTGTAGATATATGTATATCATACCATCTATTTTATGATTATACGGGTGTCTCAAAAGAAATTTTATATTTAGTGGATCGATTAAAAAAAAAGTAAGCCGTATACAGAAAAAATGTTTATTAATTATTGAAATACACTTTTTGGGGATTTATTTCTTAAAAATGATATCGTCTAAATGTAGACCCTCGCGTTCTCGGCACTCATTTAATCGAACAGTAAAATTACTTATGACGGCTCGGCAGGTGGATTCAGGGATGGCTGCCATTTCGTGACGGATATTTTCTTTCAAATGGGCCAGTGAAGTCGGTTTATCGGGTTTCTGATGTTTGCGTTTTGGATTCGTTGCACTCCAGTAGCGGCAGTTCTGCTTATTTACGTGGCCATTAAGATGAAAATGAGCTTCATCCGAAAACAAAATGTTGGTAAACGTTGAAAATCGCTCAATCACCTGATTTACGAAATGAAGCCTCTGACTGGCATCTTGGGGCTTTAATTCTTGCACCAATTGAATTTTGTAGGGGTGCAGCTTTAGGTCTTTGTGCATGATGCGATGTAATGATGATCTATGCACATTTAAAGCACTTGCGCGCTTCCGAATTGAAAGGTTCGGGTCGTCACGAACAGACTGATTAACATTCTCCACGTTTTCTACCGTTCTTGATGACCTAGGTCGCCCGGATTTTGATTTATCTAGCGTTGTACCGGTCTCTTCAAACTTTTTAACCCAATGTCGAATGAGAGGAATGCTTGGCGCATCATTTAAGTGGCGAAAACCTCGAATACTGCAGAATTTTCTACGCGCTACAGTCGCCGAATCACCGTTTTTGTAAAACTCTCGCACGCACAACGCGCGGTCTGCTCCCGAGAAACGCTCCATAGCGACTGAATTCCCAAGAGCCAGGCTACCGATTGACATAACCCCCGCGCCCCTCGGATACGTTGCGCTCACGCAGTAAGCTAAATAAATATAAAAATTTCTTTTGAGACACCCTGTATTATACTGATAATATAAAATGTGAAATTTTGTGACTGAGCCTGCTACAAGGCTGCTCAATCTCTTCAGCTGTGTTTTTAGTCAAAAATAATCCTGGAGAATGATATATCCACAACTACAAACCACTTGACACTGGCGGTAATGCAGTGCTAACGCACAAAGAGTCCATTAACTTATAAGTAAAAGAAATATAGTATGGGTCTTCAGTTTTTTAAGAACATGATCAGGCCATCAATCTGAGCGACCGTCAGAATATTTACTAATACCCTGTAGATACAGATTTCTTCTGCTTTACTAAGTTCACAAACAGAACGAAAGCACCAATCGATCTTGTTTACAAAGAACTTTACAAAGTTGATAACTTGAAACTGAGCTGAAGACGATTTTAAGATGAAGTTCTCGAAATAATATTTTAACTTTAGCTGTTGTAATAAAAGGATAGTGAATTGATTGTTTGTTTCTTTCACGCCTCAACCGTACCACCAATCGCCATGAAACGGGTATGAGTATTTAACAGTCACGGCCACCAATCAAAGTATTGTATAATTATAGTACTATAAAAACAAACATATTGTACTAAACACTTATGGCCTAGCTCGCATCGGACCTGATATATTTTAATTCTATTAAAGGTTCATGAAAAAGTAACCAAAGCCTTTAAAAATCTACTCATTTTCAATCAATCAATTGGAATGTAGAAGAAAAAAGGCCGTCTTAGCGCTAAAAAGCGATTTCTCCCATACACCTTAGATGTTATTTGTACCTTAATAGCACAGCCGATGTAACCTAGCAATGAATTTGATGTTTTTTAATGTATTTTGAAAGGTCCTCTAAAAACCCATGTAAGTTTTATTACTGGCTGATCAACAAAAAAAAAATTTTTTTCTATATACAACCTTACTCATACCTATTTTGATTGCAGAAAGAGCCTACATTATAAACACAGTAGAGGCTGTTATAAATTAGTGTAAGGACGGACAACGATCTAAGCCCGTGAATTAGATAATAAACTACAGTTAAATTAAAAAAAATCGCGCGCAGTTATCGGTGTTGTTACAACATTCAAAAGGTCGAGATATAAAGTATAATTATGATTACTTACATTTTATTGAACACAAAAGCATTCAATGGCTTAGTTTACGTCCATGTTTGAATTTACGTTTGTTATTGATTTGATTCATTTAATTTGTATTTAGTAACGAGATAAGAGTACTAACTCAAAAAAATTATACTTAGTATAAAGAGGTAAAATATTTAATTTTAAAGATCTCTGTCTGCACTGACCTTTAGTATATATTCAGTTATCTTTAAAAATACCTGTAAAAAAATTAACGTTCTATCCTAAAAAAGTACCGGTATTAACGATACCGGTTTGGGTCTCTGCCTAAAACAGTATGTTAAATTCAAGCGAATCTTTTGAGTTACACTTCGTTAGTTGAATCTCAAGAAGTTAAATGGATTATTAGGCTAGCAAGACTATGCTGTGACTTCAATTATGTCTATATTGGCCTTAATACAATAGGCGGGTACTGAAATTAATTTAAAAGTTATCTCTCATCTTGATGAGGTCAAGGTTTGGAAAGGAAGTGGAGGTTAGCTTTGTTGGGTGTATATTTCAAACACCGTTTTGTCATGTCCTTCACCGAAGAAAAAACCTAATCGTAATCCAAAATCGATGATATTTGTATGTTATCTGTAGATTTTTTTTGGCTTTTGATGCCTGCATATTATTAGAAAATCTACTGAGTAAAGATAACTTAGGTTTGTAGAAAACAGCAAAAACTAATTAATCTGCTTGTCCCCAGGCGTTTACTGTTCATTCAAACAAAATTTTTCGAATGACCGAATAATTTATAGAGAAATTGAATAAGCTGTATCAATACTTCAAATGTTTATCCAATAAAAACGAGGAATATTTTAGACTAGGAGATACATTTATTTAAAATTTGTCCGCGTCCACGTCACTCATTCACCTGCATGCGTAGCATGCTACACGCGATACGGCTGTATCACGTCTTTTATCTCGTTCGTTCGCGCGCAAATAGAAAGAGAGCGAAGGTGTGATAGCGCTGTATCACGGTGGCATGCTACCTATGCTGGTCTGATACATTTATATGCGTACAAGTTGATTCATTATTATTGTAATTTACCAATATGCAATCGCTAGTGGCGTTCAATGGTGAGGCGTTTATTTGGGAGCAAATTTGTTTGAGGCATTTTTGGGCGAGATATGTATGAGGTAATTAGTCGGGGAAATCTACGGATTTTTTTATGGAGAAGGTTGCATTAATTGCACTTTTGGTGATAATTTGGAATATAGTCGATAAATAACTGAAAATCATAAATTCTCAATAATCTCCGATTTTTTATTGTGTATTATTGAATAATTAAGACATTTACTAAACATTAAATTTAGGTATGAAACAAAAATGGAAAACTGGTGATTTTGTGCAGTATGGCATCATTCAATACGTTTTACTTATAACAATAATAATCACCGGTTAATATCGTAAATTTGAGTAGATATTTAATATTTTGTAGCTCTTCAAAAATTATAACCTCCAAACTAACTTATTTACTGTTTGTTTGTACACATTAAATTTGCCTTGTGATAATTAACTGTCTTTTTTGCTAGTATGCTGGAAGAAATATCATTGGAAATAAGCTTGCCCTTTGCACATTTATATCGATTTTAAGGTATTTCTCAGGTTCCTGAGCCAATATAACCACGAAATCTCGACAAAAATGTTATAAACTAACAGTAATATTATTTCAAACACAATTTACTAAAGTGTCTTTAATGCAATCTCAAACCTTATTTTTCCTAGACTAAATCTGGTGATTGCAAGATCAATTTGTGTAAATTTTAGTAACTTATTTATCTACTGGTGTTTTGCCATTAAATTATAGTGTCATTACCGGTTGGTTAGTTATATTGATTCTACGTTCATTTCCATATTGTAATCAGTAAATAAAATAGACTCGTTTTCACGCGAATTTCTCATTATTCTGGTCCTCATTAGTCAGGTTTTATCTGGCCCTTAATAACAGATTTTAGACCTAGTTTTTGAACCTATCTAACAATGCCTTTCACATATGTTATTAAATTTAATATTTCGTGATGAATAAGATGATTCTTTCAAACAAATTAGAAAAAAAAATTACCATCCAGATGAATTAATCAAAAACACCCCTTTTCAAATATATAGGTACACCCAATTATCATTGGATTTTAATAAAAAATTTTAGAAACTAAGTGATAAAAATTATCTCGGAATAGAGATTTGTAATGAGTTTTTAATTTCAGCGCCCATGTCCGCTTGTTTCTTTATGTTTATAAGAAAAATACTTTATTTCACTTTTATCAAAATATTGGCATTGGCCTGCATCAAAGACTTAGGTAGTGGTCTGCATATTCGTATTTCTGTTACCTATATTTGTACTCTTATATTGTGTTAATGAATAAGTGCAAAACCTCATACACCCCCACTGATTTATAACAAAATAATTAGATTGAAACAATCATTTCATTATTTTGATAGTTAAAATTTAAAGTTATTCGCATTTTAAGTTTTGAGGCAAAAATGATTTGTTTTCATTTCAGCAATGAATGAAAGCGCTAACGTGCTCATGGATACATTTTAAGAATCTTGTTTTGGTAGTAAGTAGGGTGAGAGTGCCCGAGCGGTGGTTTGAGATCGAGTTCAGTATATTTAAAATTTTATAAACAAATTATTTAATATTTTGAAATAATTACCTATATTGAAACCATGATAATCCGATTCTACTCTCGATTGTAAACAAACTACTTTCTAGTTTTGCGTTAATTCATTAAGACGTTGTATATTCTGTGCATAAGGTATACCCTGACGGTAGTTATTATAGTAGGTATTCTGTGCTAAAAGCTTACGGTGGTAATTATAGTACTCTGTGGTATAAGCCTGCTTAAGGTGTCAGGACGAGGTTAATAAAGAATTACGTGTCTAGAAGTCTGTCATTTAATTTCGAAACCTAGTTGGTATCTAACTCTCTATCTAAACACAGAAAAATAAGGGTTGGTTAGTATTGAAAATATCACCAGACTTCGTTTGTATGGAGCGTGCTCCGAATTATATTCCTTTAATGGAGGCGAGAGAATCGTAGCATGTAGCGATAGCTGCATACCCCTACGGGATAATGACGTGAGACCTATATGTTACCCATTAGTCGCCTCATTGAACACCTACGGACAAAAATGCGTTGGTCTATTTATAAAGCGGAGAACATGGAAATTCATTTGCATACAGTTATATGCACGGCTAGCGGAAATTAATTTGCATTTTAGTTACATTGAAACACTAACTGAATTGCCTGCGACAACACCAACTAGATTACAAATTATCCGTGTCTAATCTAGGTCTAAGCCACTCCGTTTCACATCTGCCTAAGTGACGACATTAGCTAAGATGCTAGACGGCTAGAAATTAAGTTGAATGACTAATTTCCTTAATTTCTTGCGACACATTTATGAACCTACTTACTTAGACAACGGCCTATACAACGAACTTAATTTATGGTAATAAAATGGTGAAGGTAGGCGTTAGAGGTCGATTATTTCTCCGTTGAAAGCACATTGTCTGAGTAAACAAGATGTCACCTCACATGGATATTTATAGAGTTTTCTAATAATGTGACGTCAGTTTGCAAGAAGATAGAAATAACATACATAATAAATATTTATCTACCCATATATTTATTATGTATTTATAGCGTTATCCATTGTTATCAATTGAACAATAAACGTGAGCGGTATTCGTCTTATATCTCAATATGGATATAGTAATTCGATTGAAAATTTAATGGGACGGACATGTCAGATTTAAAATTATTTTCGTGTTTGTTTCTTATTAGGGATTCGGGGTATAGGTAGATATGACTCAATACTAAGTAATAGCTTTCTTTTTATGACGAAAGCTCGAAAAAAAAAAGGTTAAAAATGTAAAAACTTAGCCAAGTAAGAGTCAGAGTGCCCGTTAACATGTTTTGGGTACTGAACCCATAAAAAAATCTAAAGAAACTTTTTTTTTCAAAAGAATATCACGTACAGGGTGTAACTAAACACCCTAGTACTATTTAAGGGGGTTCTTCAGACCATAAAACTGAACAACTTTCACTATGAAGCCAACAACGAAATAGCGAAAAAAATCAGCTCTTTCATACAAAACTGCTGTACCGTCTCGACTCAAATGTATGGGATAGCAGATTTTTTTATTTATTCTCGATGTGGGTTTCATATTGAAAGTTGTTCAATTTGATGGTCTAAAGCACCCCCTTAAGTATTACTAGGTTGATTTTTTAAACCCTGTAGGTAGCTTTCTGACGTCATTTTTTGACTCTACCACCGCGTTGGAAGGTGTTCAGCTGTAGAGAAGATGCGGCCAGAAACTCTACAATACGCATCTCACAAACAAAACAAAATATACAGAGTACAATTACAAATACGATATTGAATCGTGCAACATTTTGGTCATTCATTTCTTTAAAACAATCTCGCCCTTCTATATCCACTGTTATAATTATAACACATAATAAACTGTTCAAAAAGAAAAGAACGTGAAATTTTCAATCAAACTAGTTACCGTATTTCTGAGGCATTCTAACTCCGTTCCGAATCCAGTTCTCATTTTAATTTATTGATTGATTGATTTTCATCTTTGTTAATTTGCTCTCAAAAATTTAGCCGTCTAAAAGCTTTCATATAAATGTGTACTAAAAGGTTTAATTTAATTTAGGATACCATCTACTGAAGGTAGAAGAGTCCTTTTTTTCTAAGGGGAAGTCGTGAAAAATCAAATTACACACAAAACCTGCTGGGCCGTCGACGTGAAAAAGGTAGCGAGGAGGACTGGATGAGGAAGGCCGAGGATAGAGTTTTTTGGCGCACTGTTCAGCAGTGAACGATGACGGGCTGATGATGATGATGCAGAAATTTGTGAATAACAACAAAGCCTGAACGGTTCCAAAGCTTGAACATCACACTTGATAAAATTACGTAAGTAGGTACCTAGATAGATAGCATAAGCTCACGCCATTGTCCCATGGGGGTAGGCAGAGACCACGGACCGCCACACGCTACGACTCTGACACACCTCTTTAGCCTCATTTACATTCATACAGGGTGTCTCAAAAGAAATTTTATATTTATTTAGCTTACTGCGTGAGCGCAACGTATCCGAGGGGCGTGGGGGTTATGTCAATCGGTAGCCTGGCTCTTGGGAATTCAGTCGCTATGGAGCGTTTCCCGGGAGCAGACCGCGCGTTGTGCGTGCGAGAGTTTTACAAAAACGGTGATTCGGCGACTGTAGCGCGTAGAAAATTCCACTTAAATGATGCGCCAAGCATTCCTCTCATTCGACATTGGGTTCCGTCCATTGAGGGTGCTACGCACTTGTTCTTTTCGGAAAAGATCATTGATTTGATCATGGCATTATTTCCTCGGACGGCCTCTCCCAACACTTCCGCTCACCTTTGCTCGATATATTTCATTCGTAAGTCTTCTTTTATTCATTCTCTCTACGTGACCGAACCATCTAAGCATACCCCTCTCAATCCTTGTTACTATATCATCCTTCAAATTACACCAATCCTTTATCACACTGTTCTTGATTCGATCAACCAAACTAATACCAGATAGATAGGTAGGTACTTATTCACTTTATTCAGAACTTGTCCACAACTTGTAACTTGTAGTTTCTTTCTGATCAAACTTAGTAGGTACCAAAGGTGCCGCAAATACCTAAGTTTAACGACATCGATGTCGTGTTAGCGAACAACTTTGGAATTAACAAAGTTTCGAAACTCGAATACATTTTAGATGTAGGTACGTGCGTGTTTTGCAGACTTAATTTTCACGCGGTATACTTGAAATTTGTATTTAGGTAGATTTTCGAAAAATGAAAAATAAATAAATCATTATAATATCCAATAAGGTACTTAGTTTACCAGAATTTTTCCTATCACCATTTTAAATCCTGCGACGTCATCGCCTGCAACCCTAAAATCCACATCCAACTTCTGGATAAACCTATGGTTTTAGATGTTCAATTTTTAAAAAAATCGTGTTTGTCGAGCAACCTTACCTGTCGAGCAAGAGGCGATGGTTTGATCTCGATCCCTGTTCAGGCCGACTCGTACCCATGACTTTTATTAATTTATGTACGATTTGTAGCACCTCTGGCTTTCCGGTAAAGGGAAACATCGTGAGGAATACTGTATGCTTCCATTTTGAGGCGTGTCTATACCCTCTGTCCATTATAAGTGCTCACTACCCGTCACACTGGACAAAGTTGGAAATAGTGAAACGTGGATGTTGTGAGTTTACGAATGAAATATATCAAGCGAAGCAGGTGAGCAGAAGTGTTGGGAGAGGCCGTCCGAGGAAAACATGCCATGATCAAATCAATGATCTTTTACGAAAAGGACAAGTGTGTATCACCCTCAATCGACGGAAGTGCATGAACAGATGTATGAATGTGAATGAGGCTAAAGAGGTGTGTCAGGGTCGTAGCGTGTGGTGGTCCGTGGTCTCTGCGTACCCCCATGGGACAACGGCGTGAGCTTATGTATGTATGTAAAAAAGGAAAATGTAATAGAGAATAGTCAGAAAGCTTGCTATACCTTTTAAATGTAGCAAGGCCCACTATAAACATACAATACACTTGGGTGATAGAATTACACTCTTCCAGCTTTCCTTAGGTATATATTTAGGCAAAAATCATATATTTGTGTCTTAGCTGTTCGTTGAAAGTGATTACGTAGGACAAAAATAATCTTTTACGTGGCGTTCTCTAAGGATGTCATAAATTGGTTATTATTTTTCTATTACGGAGCTAACTTTTGGATGTAAGATAAAGTTGGTTAAGTTGTTATGCCAAGACGAATATGGTTAATATTACCGCAAACTACTTATAGTATACCAATTTGAAATGCTACCACAGAATTTGGTCACGATTACCTGTATTAACATCATTAAGCTTCTTACAACGTCAACATAACCAGGCCAGGCGACATAAAGCAAATGCGAAAAAAATCAGCTATTTCATACATTTGAGTTGGGTAAGTACAGCAGTTTGTATCAGCAGTTTCCTGAGATTGGTTCCATAGTGAAAGTTGTTCAGTTTGATCGTCTGAATTCACCGTTCCAGTATTTGGCTTTGTTTACACTTTTGACTTTGTTTGCCGGGGCTACACCCGGTTTCAAACGGTGCCTTCGTCCGGTTGTCAGTTATGTATGGGACACTATGAAGGTTTGTTAACGATGCCGGCGCTAGCGACCTAGCGACCGTCCGGGCACGGGACGCGCCACGTCTACGACCCCGGCACACAGTCGAGTATGGCCGTCTATTAGAGCTTGTTGACGAGGCCGTGTGTACGCACAGCGCAGTCCCGCCTACCTACGCATTATAGAGATAAAACAAGATTTGCTCATTACGTTGATTCAAGAACGCCCAACATTATGAATAATTATAATGTTATTGGACTTAATAATTATTAATCTTCTGTTCATACACCAAGCGCAGTTATGTTTTTCTGCTTAGCACTAAGCATGAACGTGATGTATTTGATGTACGTGCGGAAAAAACAATGACAAACGACCTAATGAGGCCGCACTTCTGCCAGTTCGTCACCGGGTACAAGCCGGATACAAACCGTGCACTTGGACAAGCTTAGCTGGCACCGGCTCGGGCAGAAACCGTCTCGTTAACAAGGGGCCGAGCCTGTATACGGTGGCCTACATTTCAAGTTTGTTGACTATACATAATAACAAAACAATTTGTAGTTATTTTATGACAAAAACTTTTTTTAAATATTATTAAAAATGCACCTTGGTACAACCTAAATAGTAGTTGTTGCGAAATAGAAATACCTACTATCAGGAGTATGCACGTTTGGTTACTCATTTAAACCAATTAATGGACAAATGCTATGTACACAGAATAGTCAGTTAAATATCCGAATCTAACCACAAACCGATCGATGCGTGCTGAAATGACCGACACAGGAATTAATCTGTTTTCTCTTCGGATCAACGTACATAATGGAATGACACGTTCAATTTGAATTCGAAAACGATAAATGAAAATTCAATGGCTTTGGTAAAATTATCAGACATTGACGTTTATTTTAATAGCGACCCGCCCGCCAGCTTCGCCTTGGTGGGATCTATACTATAAAATAATATATTATACACATAAACCTTCCGAAAGAAACTTTTAAATTATAGTCAAAACCGTATCAAAATCTGTTGCATCGTTTAGAAGAAGTAAGCGGAGAAACAGAAATGATGAAGAGGATAGCGACTATTTAAAAGAAGAAATAAAAGGTGTTGTGTTAATCGGATTCAATTTATGATCAGGGGTGCGATTTGAATGACACCGGTGAGCTTGAACGGTTCTTAAATCTCATACAAAAGCCTTCTCATACCCATGAGTTCGGGCACGACTAGGGGCACTCGTATTGAACTCATGGGTATGAGAATTTAGTCACCGGTAAGATTACAAAATGCGAACTTTGGGAAATCGGTGAATATCTGTCATTTTACTCAGCCCGTGACTTTAAAAAATCGCATAAGAATATTGAATGAGGCCCCGTGAATGTTGTTGGCACAACTTTAACTATTAAGTAGTAAAGTTAGGAACAAATTTTTAAAGTACTAAGGTACAAGTGATTTGACGTGTCATTGTTGAGTATACGAATATAAATTAAAATATCAACTGTAGACAAACGAAAATACTGCAACTGGAAGAAAAGCGTTTGTATAAAATTTAAGATGTGTTGAATAGAGAATGTGATCAACGGCAGTTGTGCAGAATTCATATTATGTAGAATCACGAATAGGAAGATAAGCGATTGTCAAGAACTTCGAATATTAAATAATAAATAAATAATTTTTTTTCAAAATAATATCACATAGATAACTTTTTGACGTCATGTTTTTGAATCTACCACCGCGTCGGAAGGTGTTCCGTTGTAGAGAAGATGCGGCCAGAAACTCTACAACACACTTCTTTTAAACAAAACAAAATATACAAAGTACAATTACATAAATTCAATATTAAATTACATAGTGTATCATTGTCAAGACCAGACATTTTGGTCATTCAAATAATCATCGAGTTTATAGTAACATTTTTTACAGAGGACTTGTTTAACATGGGACTTAAACTTTTTGTTCGTCAAGTTAAGAATATTCTCTGGTATCTTATTATAATAACCTATACAGTGCCCCATGAAAGATGTGTTGACCTTAGTAAGTCGAAAATGTGGGAATACTAATTTATTTTTATTTCTTGTATTGTAATTTTGAAAAATATAAATTCATGTTCTATAATCTCTTTATTCTGGTAGGGATTTCGTTATTTATGTTTATTCGCATCTATAGACTTCTTTGTTTGACCTAGCTCTTGAGACCAATCCATATCGTCAATAACAATAAACGTTAGCATATTACGTCCCACTCCCACTCGTAGGCTGTAGCATAGGCCTTCTCTCACAAATAGGGTGCATTGTATCTATTGTATTCTGTTAGTCTAACATTAAATTTCTATTGCGAAATTGTTCCAATTAAACAACAAACAATTGTTTTATTCTTTTGTGAAACCATTGCTATTGTTAAAACAAAACAATGATGTTGAAGCTAATTGAGATGCTCAATTTTGCACAAGTTGGTAGGTCTAGCCTTTTATTCTGCAAAATAAAAAATTATGTTCCTTTATGAAGGAGTCATAAAATATGATGGTCGGAGCGATCGATCGGAAATCGCGAGGTCCATAGTGAGTGTTGTTCAGCTTGATGGTCTGAAGCACCTTGTCATCATCATTCTCTTGCCCATTTCCCATTATTTGGGGTCAGTGTAATATGACATCCTCTTCCATTCGTATCTCTTAGCTGTCAATTTCAGCACTCACTCCTTTCTTACAAATATCATCCTTCACACAATTACCTTCTGCACCCCCTGCATACCAGTATTTGGAATAATATAATTACTGCCAAAACGAATCATCAACGACTGCTCTCTAACGGTGAAGTAAAACATCATCGTTAGGAAACGTGCATACACTGAAGGAGAAATGCTGACATTGGGCACGCATGGCGTTGTGGACTAACGCCCATAATCTACCCTTAAGTTATGCTTATGACCTGCAGTGAGACGTATAGCTGATGATGATGAAAAGAATCATAATGTACTTATGAACATAAGTAAAATTACATTTCTGAAAGTTTTTGTTCCGTAAATAATATTCTCTTTGTCAGACCGTGTGATAGAGGTTCTGGGAATTTCAATTTTGTAGTTCAAAGGTTGTTAGTTTCGTCTGAAATTCTGTCAATAAAGGTACTTATAGTCTGTAGAGAGTTACGGGATGTTATTCTAAGTTTTATTTGAGCTGTTAGATCTTTTTTTTTCAACGCTGAGAAACGTTTGGTAAGTAAATGAAGAGCGATATTGTCAGTAGACTAGGTATATCTATTTGTGGAAAGACTTGGGGATTGCATTTTTTATGTCGATGGAATAGTTTAACTTTTACTTCGGAAGAAACTCTGAAAACGGAAATAATATATTTTTATGTAGTACATCACATCGTATTAAAACTTATCGCGTTTGGTTTACATGTTTACACCATAAAAAATTTCGTCGCAACCCCATTTTTTATTACAAATTTATCTTTTTCTTTTTTTCTAACAATCTGATTTGATTTGATCCGATAGATTCACAATCTTTCCAAGATCGTAGCAAGCATGTAGCAGGCGTAGCACGCCTACGAGATACGCTTGTGGTGTATTTGCACGGAGAAAGAAATTTTGTAGTGAATACTACAAATAAGAAGTGATAACACTGATAACTATTCATTTTGGTAAACCTTACGATGAAATTGGTTGTTGAAAGTAATTAAATATTTGTTGCTAAAATAATTTTGGTGTATACTACAATTTGTTTTCTATAATAACAGCAACAATACAGGGTTCACACAGACAGTTGTATTACTTCAAACGATGATTTTACTCATGATACTGAACAACTTTCCACAAGGAACATAAGAGAAACCGAAAAATAAAATTGTTTAAACATCGTTCGATCAGCTGATTACCTTTAGTATGACAAGTTGTTTTTTTGCTAATTTCCTTCAACTTTCTTGAGTAATGCAAATGTCTACATTGTATAGCCATGTATTTGCTCAATATTTTTTTTACACTCGTGCAGGTTTACTGCTATTCACTGCCACATGCAAAATGTGGTTATTTTTATAAAGCTTCACGTGCGGATTTAAAACGATTCCATTGTCCGCTGCGCACGTTATTCAGTTTTGAAAGAACATTGTCCTATTTGTGTACCTTATCCCGTATTGCCTGTAGAATTCCACTGCAGGATAAGCTTGCTTTCATTCTATTCTATATTCCGAGGATCCATGTGTGACTGTAAATGACAGTAAAATTAGTTTTCTTTCCCGGAGACTTCACTTTTATGAGGACCAGAGAGTATTTTTAATATTTTGTTGCTTTTCGTACCAAAATTGGCAAAACGGAACACGAATGTTAATTCTGGGACGAATCCAAAGAAGGGTCATAAAATATAGGTAAATAAAACCTAACTAACATTTTAATAGTTTTACACATAAACCACATAAACTAAAAACAAACACAATACGTAGATACTGTAAATTTATTTCTACATTAGATAATTGTGGTTATCTGATGTCTTAAAAACACACGTAGCCTACAGAAAATACAATGGGTTAATGAATTAACGCAAAACTAGAAAGTAGTTTGTTTAGAATCGAGAGCAGAATCGAATTATTATGTTTTCAACAAAGGTAATTTTTTTCAAAATTTTGAATAATATGTTTGTTAAGATCTCAACCTACCGCACAGGCACACACCCTACTTACTAACAAAACAAGATTATTAAAATGTATCCATGAGCACGTTAGCGCTTTCATTCATTGCTGAAATGATAACAAATCATTCTTGCCTGAAAACTTAAAATGCGAATAACTTTAAATTTTAACTATCAAAATAATGAAATTATTGTTTCAATCTAATTATTTTGTTATGTTGGGGTGTATGAAGGTTGTATATAATAACGATGGGGTATAAATTTTTTTTGTTTGAGATTATTTACATCAGATTAGTCCATGGTAGGTAAAACGCAACAGAATTAAAAGAAAATTTTTCAATAGATCATTATTTATATTTCCCTCTCATCAACCTAGACGGCATTATGAAAAATAGTCTTTGAAAAGTCTCGTAGGTAAGTAATTTTACGCAAGACCTTGAGGCGACCCTGTTGAATAATTAATCAAGATAACCGCCCTAACTTCACCCATTTATTATTCTCACAACTCCACTTGCTATCTCAAATTATGATCCCTTTACGTAATATTATAAACAACAACTGCATTTTAATGTAGCGATATACTAAACGAGCCATTTCACGTTTACTGGATGATGAAAACGTGCTAGGCTTGTATTAGTCACGTGGGTTGCTGCGAAAACACGATCAGTTCTTAGATGAATGAATAGAAAATATCTTTTAGAAAAACAAGGCTTTGCTTCAGGATAAAGAACTTAAGGCGCAATAGTAGGACGAAATACCTTGGAGGCATCTTTTATTTTAATTTTTCGACTAGATTTATACAATTTACCGAAACCAAAGTTATACCTCAGTATTCTTTGATAGTTTATCTAGTGAAATCATAAATTGAATACACGATTGGAATTACTTCACTCGATAGAAAATCGTCACAAAGATGACATATTTTCATGTATTTTTAAACATTTTTCCTGTTTTAGAAGAACTTAAACTAGTTTCAGATTTTTAGTATTTATAATCACATATTCACCATTCGTTTATCTAGTGAAATCATATAAAAAGTACTTTTGTTAATTCTTTTAATCGAAAATACGCACGCACTTTTCGGAGGGCTGGGTAATCGCGTTTCTCTAGAAAATATTCGTCTGAACCTATGGTGCCTTAAGTAAGAATGCGTTAATAGTTTTCGTAACCAGTAGGGACTCATAAAAAGCCGGGAAAATAGATCATTCAGATCTATTACCTATATATATTATAAACAGTTAAGTATTATATCAGAATATAATTTTTACTTTTAAATCTTGGCAAGTAAGAGTTAAGAAAATTGAGGGTGCCACTTTCTTTGCAAGAACGGTTCCGTATTCCGATCCCTAAATCGAAAAATGGTTTTCACACACCCACAATATTTTTAAAAGACCTATCCAAAGATACCCCACACCATGGGATAGACAAAAAAAAGAGCATCCCCATTTTTCGTGTAGGGGCGGTACCCTAAAAATAATATTTTTCAAGATTTTAATTTACCACTTTATCGGTGTGATAAATATGTATCGGGTATACCATATTCCAGATTTCTAGTACTAAGCATCATGTCAAATTACAGCTGTCTAGTACTAAGCATCTCTGAGCTAAGCCGCGGACGGACATGGTGAAACTATAAGGGTTCCTTGTTGACTACGGAACCCTAAACACTACCCATACCTATTGAATAATCTGTGCCCATACAGTGCAATGAAAATTGCATGAACTCTATGGTTTTTTGAATATGGTATTCAACATTCGTTTCAGGTCAAAATTGCTTATCCTGTCCAAGTATGTCGACACAATTTAGTTGTGTACTCAATTTATTACATTCGTGTTACTGTGGATACAGTTAGCGATCAAATTCAATTACGTACCCTTAGGGCCAGTTCAGACTAACCACCATTTTGTAAGTTACAGCACAGTATAAGAAAGATTAAAACTTACGTATTTATTCACCCTCTCGATGATTTCGTACTGGTTACACAGCTGCGGTTTTGTACTCGACCGGACCGGTCTTCTTATCGTGTGGGCAGCAAGACCTGGTGTCAGAGTTTTTCCAGACCGCCGACTACTACCACCAGAGACAGTAGCCGGGACCAACGGTTTAACGTACCATCCGAAGCACGGAATCATCTTTCTTTTCAGACAATCAGGTGATTCGGCCTGCAATGTCGTAACCAACTGGGGAAAAACGCACAAAAAGACATATCACTATGTGTCCGCCGTGGGAATCTAACCCACGACCTCCGTGTCAAGAGCCCAATGCTCTTAACCATTAGAGCACGGAGAAAGGTACCGGACCGGTACGGGATAGTCTACTATATACTGTCCTGTCTAAAATATTCTAACCTGTATATATCAGCCCCGATATTACTTAGCTATATGTGCTCCATAGTAAGTTTGTTTCCTTTAGTATCCTCTTTTAAATTTCAGTACTTCAATCAGTGGCCGCGAAAGTATAAAACGACACCAACTTTACACATAATATTGAATTCATAAGTATTTATGTATGTATATGCTCACGTCTATATTCCCCGAGGGGGTAGTCAGAGATGTTCTGAATTCATAAGTATTGAAAATATAACCAGACTTCGTTTGTATGGAATGAGCCAATGGAACGGTAAAATCCCCTTAAGGCACAATAGTAGGACGAAATACCTTGGACGCATCTTTTATTTTTCATTTTTCGACAAGATTTATACAATTTACCGAAACCAAAATCATACCTATTCTTGGATAGTTTATCTAGTGAAATCATAAATTGAACACACGATTGGAATTACTTCACTCGATAGAAAATCGTCACAAAGATGACGTATTTTCATGTATTTTTAAAATTTTTCTCGTTTTAGAAGAACTTAAAAGTTTCCGATTTTTGTTGGTTTCATTGTATTTATACTCACATAAAATCATAAATCAATTATATAAAAAGTACTATAGTTAATTCTTTTTAATCGAAAATACGGCACACGCACGAACTTCTCGAAGGGCTGGGCGCGTCTCTCATAGAAAATATTCGTCTCAACCTATGGCCCCTTAACAGTATCATCTACCTATTTCGACGTACTAAAATATCTCACTAAATAGTTGTCTACTCAGAGCCTTATCCTAAATCGATACATCGATGATATAATACGTCTCTCTCGATGTCACATTATGTCAGATACATGTAAAATTGGGTAAACAACGTAATACATGTGCTGTTGACGGGATATGGACGCGACGAGTTTTATTAGATTAGATAATACAAACTGCATTGTAATAATAAAAAATACTAGTGGTCGTTTTGTGTGCTTTTATTCTACCTATCCTTGTATTGTGTTATTTTCGTCCAATGAAATTGGTAATACGAAAGTTTTTAGGTTTTTAAGCAATGTGCGTAGTAACTTACGTTTAAAACCGTTAAAAGAATCAATGATTTTTTAAAAGAAAATATTGCCTGTAGGATCCCACTTCAGGGCAAAGGCCTCCTCTAACGAATAACGGTGAGCCTAGTACGGGTTGGTAGAGGCTAATAATTAGTAGTCAACTTGCTGTCAGATTATTTTCAAGCTTCAAGGGTTACAGATATTTTAATAAAATAACATCGTTTTTCGGTCCTACGAGTGACGTCACTCGGAGCACCTGTTAACTCCTTGGTAAACTAAAAATTAACTGGCCATTAAGAAAAAATATATATTCAATATGTCAGAATTTGACATTTGATGTTGCCGTTTCTGATTCCAGCATAGAGTTAGAAAAAGAAGGCAGGTGATTTTTATTTCTTAAAATTAATCAAAGGTTTTTCTCCATGGAGTTCGAATGTTTTATTCGCAACCACTTTGGCCATTTACAAATAACAGTTAAAAATATAATTTGTATTGATAAACTCGATGAATTGCAAAAAAAAATGAAATGAGTTTCTTAAAATGATGTCTTCTATCCGTAAAAAATCAAGACTATAAAAACAACTTGATATACAGAATTGCATCTACAAAAACGATATTAATGTACAGTCAAATGTCTACCAATAAGCCTCTTCATTAGTGTACCCTGAAAAGGCTATTGTACTAAACAAAAAAGATGTTGAATTATAAAGTAATCTCTAACGGAGAAAATTAACCGTTAATCCTTGTAATTAGAGTAGATAGATATTCAAACTAATTTATTATCCGTAATGAACTTCAAAGGAATCGCTCTGAATGGCCGCTGTAATAGTTCATGAATAAAGGATCCATAATTTATTGAGTACCTACCTAGCTAGACTATATTAGATATTTTTAGAACTGTTGAACATTTCAAATCTTATGGATTATAAACGTGTACAAATAACAGCCATGTGCTATTTAAAAAGCCGTGGTGGTCCAGTGGCGAGTAACCTTGCCTGCCATGCAGTAGGCGATGGTTCGATCTCCGTCCAGGCCGACTCGTACCAATGAGTTTTTCGGAATTTATGTGCGATTTGTAACACTACTGGCTTTTCGGTGAAGGAAAACATCGTAAGGAATAATTAAGAATAATAAGCATGCAGGTTGCATGCTTCAATTTCGGCATGTATTGTACCCACTGTCCATTATAAGTGGCGACGGGCTCACCCCCCGTCACACTGGACAGAGTTTCGGTACTACTGGTGAAACGTGGATATTCTGAGGTTTCCGAATATCTCTGATTACCCCCTCGGGGAATACAGTCGTGAGCATATGGATGGATGGATGGATGCTATTTAAAATCAAATTATCAATTTTTTGCGTGTTCAAGTCCCGCCTAGGAGACTTAATTTTTCAATCTTTATTAGAGTTGAACATTTTATTTCTATTTAGTGTTGTGAATTACACGATTTTTGAATAAATGTACGGTAAACTGGCGTTACGAAGTCTGGTGATATTTTCAATACTAACCAAAAGCGAAGTTTCGAATCGTCAGACAACGTTGAAGCAATACAGGGTGAAATTGATATATCATTGGCGTAACTTTCATTACGGGACCAACATCGAGATCACGAAAAAGAATCAGCTTTTTAGTAGCTATTGAAATTTTCTACAAAACAGCAGGTTTTATTTTGCGATTTCGATGATGGTCCCATCGTAAAATTGTTTAAGTTTGATGATCTGAAGCACCTCCTTAAGTGTGTAACGCATTCAAATTTATTATACACTGTATAACTATTTCTGTGGCTGTAATGAGAGAAAGGAAGGAAAGAAGAGAAATCCTGAAGTAAAGCTACAAGAAAAATCTAAAAGTATCTTATAAAAGTGTTACTTTCCAACCAGTTTCCAACCTACAACCAAAAATCTCCGAAGCAAAAACCATTTTCCATCCTACCCATCCATTAATATTTATCACGGATCGTGACGTCACTTGTCAGCAGACAGGCAGAGATAAGACCGATCCGGGCCACGGCGGACCTACAATGTCTGTGCACAACTAGTCACTACAGAAAGGAAACTGGCATTGAAAATAGGCTTAGGTACGTAGTAAATTTCTAAAATTTTATGATACAAATTGGATAAAAATGGAAAATGATTTCTATACCATTTGTTTTTACTACACTGCAAAGCTTAATCGACTTTATTATACTTACATAGAAGCAATTACAGGAAGTCATTCCTCCAGTCCTCATTAAATGTGTAAACAAGTTTAATTTTTTAGTCGTGTCATCATGAAACCCGTTAATGTGCTGAAAGTACCTAATCCTGCACGCTTCGAAAGATGGTTGACAGTCGCAGCTAGGTTTCAGACTACCCCTCGTGTAAGGGATTATGGTCATGAGTTTACGTATGTTTTATTTTTTCAGTATTTTTCAAATAACTCGAGAAATAATGGATAGAAAAATCTGATAATTTTGATATAAGCTTTGAATCACATAATCTCCAAATGGTTTTCTTATTTTGGTACCTTTCTTAAAATGAAATGTTGTCAATTAGGTAGCCAGTTTTTGTATATTACAGTCTTTAAATTAAAGCTTATTTAAAAAAACACTAGACATAAATTCCTACGGTAGGTACATGAAGAGTTTGGTAGGTACATGAGGCGAGAGGAAAACTGTTGATGTTACGCGCACCCCATCTGTGCCTACGATCGATGTTTCCTTCTAGTACTAAAGTCCATTGTGAACGCATCTCATATTTTGACGGCTGCCCTGAACTTGAAGCTGACGTAGGTCAGCTTTTTATATCTCTGTTGCTTTGTTATTATTGTGAAATGGAAAGGGATGACGGGAGAGGGTGAAAGTAGGGTAGTGGATAATCAGTTGGAATTGATTCTTTATATTCAGTTTATGGAAAAACTAGAGTTTATGGGTGATGTGTATATATTCAGCGGGAACATTGCTCTACCGCTTTGACTAATTATTATAAGGACTAGCCTTGCGGTAGTATTTCCCCTCTGCCACGGTATAAGCACAATTGATCTTGTGCATTTACATTCAATTTTACACCTTATCACTAAACGAGACAGCCTATAATTGCGAAATAATAACTTCGAACTAAGAACGTTTGGGGTTCACACGAGACTACTTTTCATGATTTTTAACATTCAAAATTAGAATCTAAAGTTATGGGGAATAAAATCCAAAGTTGCGGATTTCATGTTACCTCGCCCCCCGCAAAAAGTGGCAGAAATGTTTGTTAGTAGAATTACACGCGTAACCAGTCCACATATAAATAGTCAAAGCTCTACCGACATAACCGGGATAAGCTGGTCGCGCGACGACGACGTTAACGTGATTTAACCAATGATTTTATTGATTCAACCTATACGTTACGTAGTCAGCTTATAATAGTTGTGTATAGCTTGACATGTCTACGTGTGTACCTATTATATTTGTATTGATTAGGGCATCCAATAATATCTTATACCTACTATCAAATGTGAAATTTATTGTTTATGTATTTAGTATCCTGAATTCCTGAATTTATTAAACTGAACCCACTGAACCTATGTCTACCGCTTCAGGCATTATCTGAAACCAATGGTTTGATAGTCTTTTCTTCTTTGTTTTCGATATGTTAAGATTTTGTGATCGTAATCTATTCTATACTTACATATAATTAAATTGTAAACTTTGTGTGGATGTATATTGGATATTTAAAAAAAAAACATTGGGGGATAGGGGCATTTTTTTTGCATGAGACCATTTTTAGAACTTTGACAGTTTTCACAGAAGCGTAGAGTTCAGTTTGGATTAACATTCAGGCTTTATTTCATCGCAATAGGTTCATTCAAACAAAAGTTATGAGTATTTAAAGCCAGTGGTCTACACGTGTGAAGTCGCGGGCGCCGCTAGTAATGTAATATAATATTGACATGTATCGTATAAAGGTCAACGTTATCCCTGAAGGAAATTAATTTGTTCAAGAGGTCTTCCAAAGTTGAAATTGTTTTTTCCGCGGCGTCTCTGCTGTCTAACTTTCCTCAAACTTTTTGTTGTCGCATCCAATTTAACTACCAAACTTTGTCATATCAAGATACGTTTATATTTACGCACAGAAAACTTTCAAAACCTTTGTAATGTGCACGAAAAATGATAAAAACGTCCACTAAAAGCGATTCCTTTCGATAACCATAGGATGGATAGAGAAGTTTTTGATTAATTTAAAGATAAATTCAAAGTCGGTGTCCGAAGATACAATATAATACTCATGCCTAGATAATATCAATTTTAATATAATAAGTACATAACTATAACGAATGAAACAGGGGTGCGAATTTTGAATATCACCGGTGAGCTTGAACGGTTTTTAAAGCTCATACAAAAGCCTCCTCATACCAATGAGTTCAATTCGAGTGGATAGGGACACTTGAATTGAACTCATGGGTATGAGAATTTAGTCAAAGGTAAGATTCAAAAATGCGAACTTTGGGAAATCTGTGAATATCGGGCATTTTACTCAGCCGGTGACTTTCAAAAATCGCATTCTAGCAGCAAATTTCATAAACGTGACAATTGTGATTTACAATGTCAATTACAGATACATTATTAAGATTTCAGGACAATGTTGTTAAATGCCAATAAATAACTAGTTATGTACCCTGAACATTACAATTGTCACCTTTAAGAAACAGGGCTCACAAGAAGATCTAGTAAAATCAGTCAATCAATTTACTTTGTTCACTTCATATAAAAAATGTAGTATGTTTATGTAAAATTATTGAATTGTATATTAGAATAGAACAACCGCCATGGAGCAACGTTTTAGCCTCGTAGAAACACGTATATGTAAGCCCAATTACAGATTCTAGTAAATTTATTTCTATACTCCAGAAAATGGAATAAACTTTTTGTTCTCAATTAATCTAAAAGCTTTTAAACATTGTTTTTACTGATTAGACTTACACAGTGTTTAGTGCCTACTCGCATAAGCCTTTTCTCTGAAACAAGTCTAGCGTTCAGCATTAACCACAAAGGGTTCATGAGTTCTAATCCAACCGCTAACCCGCTTTAGGAACTGCGCTGTTAAGAGTAGGAAACATTTTACTTGTAGGTACCTGATATAATGCTCATATACAACGTGTTAATGAATAAGCGCAAAACCTCATACACCCCAACTGATTTACAACAATAATTCGATGGAAACAATAATTTCATTATTTTGATACTTAAAATGTTAAGTTATTCGCATTTTAAGTTATTGCGTCGGGTTGAGATCGAGTTCTGTAAATATTAAATTTTACACACAAATAATTTATTATTTTGAAAAAAATTACCTACGTTGAAACCATGATAATTCGATTCTGCTCTCGATTTTAAAGAAACTATTTTCTAGTTTTGCGTTAATTCATTAACACGATGTATAATAACGTGCTTTTAAAATATCTGCCACTGTTGAAGACGAAAAAAAGAATGTCTTTAATTAGTTATTTCTTTTTGTATAAAGATTTATGATTTTCGGGGAATACCTACAATTTCACCATCTACAATTTCTTCCATTGCAGACGTAGCAGATATTTTAGAAGCACCTTATAGTCGATTTCGACTACTATGTCTACTTAGTTTAGTTACAAAAAATGGCTAGGTGTACACGAGATTTAAGTTTTGGCTGGAAAAGTTTTGAATGGCATTCCATCGATTCGATAGAAGAAGATTATAACCTCCGTATTCTAAGTAGCTGCCTTGAACTCTGCCTCCATCCTCGAATTCTGTATTCTTCTGTCAGAATCTCGAGGTTTCTCGAAATTAGTAATAATGGTGTCATTTTCAGTCCTTTGTTCTTTTTGGAGGTTTTTAGAATAATAAAAGTAAAGTATATTTCATAAGCATCATAAGCATATGCTCACGACTATATTCCCCGAGGGGGTAGTCAGAGACATTCTGAAACCTCAGAACATCCATGTTTCACCAGCAGTAGTCCAGTGTGATGGGGGGTGAGCCTGTCTCCACTTATAATGGACAGTGGGTACAATACATACCTCGAAATTGAAGCATGCAGGTTTCCTCACGATATATATTTCATTATCTTACAAAAACTATGCTTCAGCGACATTGAAGACTTTCAGATATAAGAAAGTACGCGTAATATTAGGTACCTACATTACATTAAGGCTAAGTGACCCTAGCTAAAACTTTATGCTTAAAAACTTAGGTCATGTGTTTAACATTTACGTACGTAAAAGTACGCTTTATTGGTGCAGAAACATGAAAACACTTTTAAAAGTAAACAGAAGCCTGTGTTTGCGCTGCGTTTGGTCAACGGCAAACTTGTCAGTATATATAGTATTAAGGTTGATCTCTCCTGCATTTTAATTTATTTAATTTTTAGGGTTTTTACCCAAAGGGTGACAACGGGACCCTATTACTAAGCCTACGTTGTCCGTCCATCCGTCCGTCTGTCCTAACTATTTAGTGCTGTAACTTTTGAACCGTAATAGCTAGACAGTTGAAATTTTCACAGAATATGCATTATTACAGCGGATTCGTAAACGAAACTATAAGGGTTCCACGACTACGGAACCCTAAAAATGTCAAAAAGTTAAAATTTAAGGGGGGTCCTCATACAAGAAACTAGTTTTATCAATGTTTTTTCTTCTCGCTCTATCGTAAAAACGGTAATACATACAAGCGTCAAACTTGGTGTGATTATAGAGCAAACTCTACAGTATAACAACAAATAATAAAAACCGGCCAAGTGTGAGTCGGTCTCGTGGTAAAGGTCCAGGAGAAAAAACATTGTATCTAAGATGGTGTTTGATGGCGTGCTACGGAGCCCTCGGTGCGCGAGTAGCCCGACTCGCACTTGACCATATTTCTTTAATATTTACGTAGGAGCATATGACTATCTTTTATTTACATCTTAAAATAATTGTACAAATCTTATAGTAAAATGGGATATGATGTCAAATGGACGTTGCACTTAATTTAAATGATCAAAATGCTTGGGTCTGAGGTCACTAGCTTATAGTTTATTTACTTTACTGTATTGTAACAATTATTTTATTAAATAGACTATTTATTATTGTATACATCACTTTAGCTTAAGAATTTATATTGTAATAGTTATTAAGTCGTGTTATGTTGTAGAGTTTCTGGCCGCATCTTCTCTACAGCGACAACACGTTCCGACGCGGTGGTAGCTTTTAAAAAGATTTGACGTTTGATAAGACAAAAAGAGGGTGTGGCCCTCCAGAATATCCTCCATGTTTGAATCCTGTATAGAAATAATTTACTAAAATCCATATTTGTACGTATTTTGTTCGTTTGTAGGTACTCCTTGTATTTGATCCACACTGCAATTTACTCCGACCGAGACTAAAGTTATGAAAGAACTCTACGGAGTATTGTTTGCCTGCCCTTTGGGACATGATCCTCTTTACTTGAGTTAAGTAAATAGCCTTTTTTCTTCAAGCTTCACGTTTGTTCGGAACTTATGGAAATTGAAGCTTTTCTGCGACCTTGACTGTCTTCCTAGTGGGGTCATATTATATAAATAGCTATTTTTATACAAAGTGTTGATAACACGTTGTATAAGCATTATTATGTTCTATAGGTACCAGTTAAATCAGCAATTGGTCGGTTTATACACCCAGCAGGCTCTACTTTGTTCTGCAAAGCGGTATCATTGCAATGCGGTACAATGTAGTCGCTTCTCTCTAGCTTCCTTGTTAGGGTTGTCAATCTTAACTTATTGGAATTTATTTACGATTTGTAACACCACTGGCTTTTCGGTGAAGGAAAACATCGTGAGGAAACCTGCATGCATAGTCGTGAGCATAAGCTTATGCTTATGCTTATGCTTTAATAGCAGCAATATGTATTAACATAGAATTGGAAGTGTTATTAACACCTGCTGCTGTGCGAAGCCTACCTAAGTAAATTAATTGTATGATGAGTAGCGCCTCACAGAAGTTAATTTGAAATAAGGTCGTTTCAATAAATAAGAAAGATTATAAAATACATAAATAGAAAAATTCTAGCAACCACTTCTTAAACAAATCTAAAACTTTTGAAACAAGAAAATGTGAACCTGGCTACTACACAGTTTTAAAGTTGTAGCAAAATTGCAGATTACCTCGAAGCATTTCAACAGTCCGTATTTTAAAGAGTGGATTATTTTATTTTTAAAGATAGCGGCCCGCCCCGGCTTTACACGGGTTTGTTTTTAAATTAAATGTAGCGTATGTTCATCACGGATAATGTAGCATTCTAATGGTGAAAGAATTTTTCAGATCGGTCCAGTAGTTTCAAAGCCTATTCTTATACAAACAAAACATCAAATCTTTCCTCTTTATATTATTAGTCTAGAAGTGTATGTTTCTAAGTGATAGTGACAACCCTACACGCCGACTTTGTCATACTCGTTTTATACAGAAAACCTTTTAACTTCAAAGAGTGCTACTTCTCGATACGTTATGTACGGACTCACTTACAATACAATAGAGATTGCGTTTCCTTTGACGATACTCCTCTCCTACTTACCCACTTATTTCTTGAAGGGAACAGAGGATCGAAAGTTTACTAGACTTTTAGATTTACCTTGAAAATAAGTGGATGAGGAAAATAAAGATTGAGTTTCCTAGTATACAAGGTTACGACAATACAAATAAACATATAACGGGGTGGTTTAGACCATCAAACTGAACAACTTTCACTATGGAACCTATATCGAAATCGCGAAAAAAAAAACGGATTTTTCATACTAAACTACAAATCTACTCGAGCTTAAAGAACAGCTGATTTTTTTTTTCGCGATTTCGTTGTTGATCCCTTAGTGAAAGTTGTTCAGTTTGATGGTCTAAGCTACCCCCTTAAAAGTTTTAAATATTTATTTTTCTTTTGGAACACCTTGTATACCGATATCGTATCAATGCGACAAAATAATTGATTATTTGACTTTTCTAGTAACAAGAACGACGAGGTTATTAACGCGAGAAGTATTGGGAGTCGCGTGGCTATAGATGATTCACCAGCAGACGTGTAGCGCGAATAAGCGCGTTGTATAAATAGTCAAAGGTTTTTGTATAATACTATGATAGACCTTACCCGCGGCGTTGCTTATTATATGACGATTTGAGCAGCGGACGTTTTGACGTACGTTCGTACGCGTTGACGAAGCACTCAATATTTAAGCTAAAGTTAATCATTTTAACGGGTTCTTACCGCGTTTTTGTTTTTTTCTACCTGCAGTTCTTCAGTCATCCCGTGATCATGGCAGTTGCAACACTGCTGAAATATCGGGAACTCCAAAAACAATAAAAACGCGGTAAGAACCCGTTAAAATGATTAACTTTAGCTTAATTAATAACCGCGTAACTCTCAAAAATTGTGTTACTCAATATTTTTTCATCAACTCAATATTTTTTCTGAACCATAACTGTTCGCAAATCGGTTTTAAAATATCGCGTCCTTGAGAGTCCAAAAGTTAAAATCAGTTCTGTATTCAAAATTATGAACGGCATATTAGTAGATCCCTTTAAAAAAAGAAATAACAGTGTAGAGAAGTTAGTTAGTACACTGAGAAAAAAATGCTACGTATACGTAACCCGTCTTAGCTTACGTACCACGTAGCTTACGACGCGATCACACCTATTACCTAACGGAATTAGTAACCTGACAATTCGAAGACTTATTGGCTTTAAAAGTTACGGCCACTTGAACTTTACAGCCCGGCAATAAATCTCGATTTCGTTTACTTCTCGTCATCTAGAAAGTCATTGTGAAGATAATAAATCCAGTTTCTGAGTTTCATTTAGGACATTTTTGACGCTAAAAATACATATTCAAGAAGATAAATTACTAAACCGACAGGGAATATCTTTTTGTGAGGTTATCTAAGGTCTCAGGTATTTCCGGCCGACTGTGTCAACGGTAAAATTCGAAGAACTTTAAAAATCTTGAAATTGGAATTGTATTATAACAAAGTTATACAGGATGGAACAAAAAGACCTATACTGCATTCAAAATAGCAACGAAATTTTAAGGCTATTTTGCATTACAGAAACAGAAATTTGAAACACTTCCTCTCAATTATTCTTAGAACAGCTTTAGCAGCATCCAAGATATGTCGGATAGTATATGTATCCAATAAATTAATTCCATTTGGTAATTAGAATTAGCCAGAAAGCTAAACAGGAATCGGAAAATCTCATCGTTCTTATTTGGAATGAAGTATAGTAATATTTAAAGGGTTGGTTTCCATGACCATCAAAATGAAAAACTTTCACTATATAGCCAAAATGGAGAAAAAAAGATGTTTCATACAAAACTGCAGTACCTACCGTCTCTACTCAAATGCTGAAATTAAAAAAACTACATTGTTTCCAATGTGAAAGTTGTTCAATTTGATGGCCTGAACAACACCTTTAAATATTACTAGAGCGTTTTATTACACCCTGCACGTACACTTGTATATAAAACACCCGAGTAATACTTAAGGGGATGCTTCAGACCATCAAACTGAATAACTTTCACTATGAAGCCAACGTCGAGAAGAAAAAAAATTCAGCTGTCCCATACATTTGGGCCGAGATGGTACTGCAGTTTTGTATGAAAGAGCGGATTGTTTTTCGCGTTTTCGATGTTGGCTCCATAGTGAAAGTTATTCAATTGGAAAGTCTGAAGCATGTTATTCTGAATCTTCGAAATATCTCTGACTATCCTCTCGGGATCATAGCCGTAAGCATAATTATGCTAATGCTTAAGATAATAATAAAATAAAAAGCACTTAGTACCTACTTCATCATTTAATTTTGATGTTGGCTTAGATGTTGTTGGAAGTTGTTGGATCTGTTAGCTATATTCGTAGCATAAACATTCCTATTATGTAAATATTATATGTATAAACATTTCCCGAAACTGTATTATTCATGAAGATGATGTACTACGAGTGCTACACGTGCTACGGCGTAGCGAAAATGGGCTACGAAACTTTTTTTTATCAAATATACAGGTTGTTAGGGTAGACAGTGGGTGATTGTATTTATTATGATGAACTTTCCCAAAGGCACAGGGTCGTAGCGACCAACTCTCGCGCCCAGGGTATGTAGTACTAGATACTTTTTCTTATACTGTGCCCAGGGCAAGTGCGGATCTAAATCGGCGTACGCAAACAAAAATTTTAAACTGTTCTTACAAACGCGTTTGATCAGCTGATTGAATTTAGGTAGGTACAATCACTCTATTTGCCCTAATACCCTGTATTGTTTCACTACGTCATTTTCGTATTTCCTTTAAGAGTGACCAGTAACTTTATTAATCTTAATTTAAAGAAAAAAACACGAATAAAACCGTGTCGTGTTTTTTGTAAGTAGCTAAGTAATAGTTTCAATAAATCAAACAAAGTTTAAATATTATTCTAACTATTTATAGAGATCCCAACAGCACCTGTATCTCGTGTATCTCTATACAATTTATATCTCGTTTCAAACTACTTATACTGTAATATTGGATAAGAGCCCCTACAATATTAACTTAAGTTTGTGATATTCTACTTTTTATTATATTTACTTTGTATATTGTGAAGTAAAGCACGACTTAACTCAAGTATGCTTCTAATAACATCAACGTTACCGGCGGGACCATTGACCAAACGGACTAGCACCAGACTGGTACTGGTACTTCAAATTTAGTGCCAAGCTACACGATGCTGTGTGGTGCCAAACGACGCACATCCACGCTGCCACAGTATAAGAAAGAGTACCATAGCGATAAACAATAAGTGGGGAAGCGGCCTGGAGTAGGTCGAGCGCGGTGTACGGGGGCGGGGCACCGCGTTTCTTCGGTACCGCGCGCAAGCTAGTCGGTACTGGAACGCGGTCCCTACCCTCGTACACCGCGCTCGATTGACGTATCGCGACCGCAGAACACTCTATTCTTTTTTCGATATAGTACTATAGAATGGACACAGAAATGAATATCAACCAGTTGACAAGCTTCATACAAGCATGTGCGCGCAAATACAGTAGTCCCGCGAAAAAATCGTAAGCAAGTGCTATAAGCATCAAAATGGCGTATATACTGGTCTGGCAGCGGTGCGAGATTTATTCCGGCGCAGTGCTATGCTTGTATGAAGTTTGTGGTAAGGAAAGAAATGCCCTGCCCCCACCAATACCCTCCTCATCGTTCACAATCACCTCCTCGTTAGAGTACGGGAGGAAGACGACAGTAGGCAATGGTGTAGTCCTCTTTCACTCGCACTCACTTAGTATCGCACGTGCTTATCTCTTTTTGCGAGTGCGAGCCCGTTTGTGTGAAGTATCCAGGGTGTGCCGCTGAAACGTTATTCTTATAAAAACTGACGCTTTACCAACGATGTGGCGATGTACTTAGTGGGACCATATGTCTTATATCAAATCAAAACATGCACTTGTCATGCAAAACAGAAGTTTCAAACTACAAAGTTTTACATAATTTATGGGTGCAACTTTGTTTGCTCGTACTTTGAAACTGAGTAACTACCTTAAATTAATATCTTTAGTGGTTCCATAGTAACTTCTAATTAGATATAGTGAAGCTGCCTTCTGGATGCAACTATAAAGTTAGTTACTTTAGTATGCTTTAGTTTAGTTAAATTTATTTTATTAGCTTGGTAGTAGGTAAAGTTGGATATTGTTAGTTGAACGGTTGAGGTGTGGAAGGAGCACATTTCTATCTATATTCTAGCACGTTACTTTTTCATGGCCCATAATAATGCTGTTTTGCCTGTTGATATTTATTGTTAGCTTTATTTATATGTCGTTTTTTTCTATTTATAAGTTGGAAGTTGTTGTCAGCATCTGACTATAAATTTTTCTTTGTATAAATAAAACTGTAATTTAGCTGTAAGTTCTCCAAAAATGAGATAATAAAATTAAAAATATAAAAAACTGTTGGATATTACAATATAATACTGACTAGCCCATAACATAATATAATCGTATTGAAAGCTGTTATCAATAATTGCAATCGATGAATAATTTTAGTAATGTATTTTAAACTGCTTGTTTAATATTAATAATCGTTGCCATAGCCAATTTACAAAGTAAAAATATTATTTTCCTCATCTCTCGTTAACTAAATTACGTACAAATTTTACAACTTTCATTTCTGAAAACTAATTAATTTGGGAATCTCGACAAATTCTTTATTTAACGAACCGAATAAAATGTCTAAAAGTTGATTTGGCATACGGATGACAACGTAATTTATTTATTAAAGGAAAAACAAGATAACGAATAAGTAGTGTTTTGTTTTCTGAGAAAATCACATTTTATGTAATAATATCTCATGAGAATTAAGATATAAAGGTTACCCTTGGAAAAAAAGAAACACAGTCTGTCCCTGGCAGCTTCAACTTTTTTTTCACGAGCCCTATCAAGAAAGAGCATATTTTTCTTTTATTTGTTAATGTTTTGACAGATCTTTTCACTTGGAGGTATAACGATAGCGTTAGGGACTTGATATAAAATGCGGACAGGGCTCGGCGCCCGCCCAGCAATACAAATTGTCCGACCGGTGGCAGCGCTTGATGTAACCCGTAAAACCCTTACATATTAATACATAAATAATTGCTATCGGGCAGGTGTCTGACTAGCGTAATTTGTTGTATGTAAATTCATAAAATTTTGCAAAATACACCTCGGGCGCGCACCTGTCCGCTTTCTATACAAAATATAAAAGTATACTAAAAATCTAAGTGAATATTTAAGACAAGAATATAACGGTGCGAAATATTCTTTTACTGCGTGTTTTACAATATCTAAATAGTTTTACGATATAACTGCAAATGCGGAGGCATTATTAATAAAGCCACATATACCTGTTTTTATTTTATTTTATTAACTTATAAAACACTCTGGAAAGAGCCAAATAGGAAGTTAAATTGATTTTTCACGAAGATGAGACGTCTATAACTAAATCGATTTATTGATTGAAAAACCCTTACAGAGTTTAAATTGTTTACTCGCTTTTCAGCAAATGCTGTAGGTGTAGGTACAAGATATTCTATAGGTACCTACATCCAATCTTAAAACACTTGCTCTCTCATTCGCTCTGTAAATGTTTACCTACTTTTGTTTGTTCGATTATCATAGGAAAGCTACTTAATGATTTACATATACTCGATTCTCTCTATTCGACAGCCTATGGCCTATTTTGAAATTATAATTGTACATGATAATTTTTAATCGACTGCGAAAAAGAGGTCATTCTATTATTACACCGGCTTAAGCTAGTTTTTTAAAGTCAAATTATTTCAGTAACATATACTATAAGTAGGTATATATTACTAAGTATTTGCTTTCAAGATCTGCATAGGAAATGCGTTCCGCAAGACAGAAACAAAACAATTAAGTTTTACGATGACAGTCCGTAATAAACTTAAGGATTACCTAAGGAGGTCCATATTGAAGGATTTAAGGTATACTCAAACAAGTGGGCGTTTATTTAAGATGAAAATACTCGAGTATTCTAATTCTAAGATTGGTCGATCGAGACCTTTTGTTGAGCACGATTCTTGAATTTCGAGAAATTTTTTTTTTTGTTCTGTCGTCTCGATGTTATAATGAAATTTATTTTGTGTGGGCGTTACACAGATATAAAACAATTGCACTTTCTCTAAATATACATATAACTGTCTTATATCTATCTCCATCTAATTTTATCTCTATCCCAAGCTATCTATGTACCGCCACCAACCGTAGAACCTTTTCACAGCAAACTATTTACTGTCACGTTTGAGAGAAATAATGCGGAGAGCGGAGGGGAGTGCGTGGGGAATGATTCAAATTAGGGAATTTCGGAAGATTTCTATAGAAGAGAAATTGTTAAATATATAAAAAGAAAGAAGTGAAAGAAGAGAGTGAGTGAGTGTGTTCGATCGAAAGTGTGGAAGAAAATTAAATAAGTATTAAATAAACTTATTGTATTCTGATATTGATTTTATTTAACCTTTTCATGTTTCTAATTACAAGTGCACAGACAACCGACTCCTCGAGATCGAGGTCACTCGCAGAGCGCGCAGTCAAGAAATCATCGGTGACGTGACAGTTACAATGAATTTATTGTTACCTTGACTAAAATCACCAATGCGCACCCGCCCTAAAGAAAAGCGTGCATTGGTGATTTAAGTTACCGTGACTGTTTCGTCACTCTCACCAAGTCTATGGATCCTTACCCAGTTGACACGTATTCAGTGCGCGCACCTCCATAAGCTTCCATATACGTAGTGACAGTGACGAAACAGTCACGGTGATTATCATCATCATTGCGCGCCCTCTTAAAGTGATTTTTGAATAACATTACTACTATCAATATTTGTTACAGGTACTGGGCTCTGACACAGAATGGCACTTCGCGCACCGCGGCCTGCACCATGCGCGCACGCGCCGCTCCATCGCGCATGCGCGTCTTCTCAAGCAGCATCCACTCGTAAGTGAAACATTATAATACAAACTTTGGACGAAAGTCTTCTGATCTAAATAAAATGAATGAAGATGAAAACCTACTTGAGCTAAATGTATGGGACAGCTGATATTTTTTTTTGCTATTTCGATGTTGGATAGAGTAAAGGTGTTCAGTTTGATGGTCTGACTATCCCTCTAAAAAGTGTCAGCATATAAAGATGGCCCCTGTATACATGATGTTGGGTAAACCGTTGCATTACTTTAAGGGGTGAGTGTAACCATGATACTGAACAACTTTTCCTAAGACAGGAAATTGGATATTTGTCTACATCCAATATATTTTATTTTTATCTTCTCAATAAAAAAAAGGTTAGAAAATAACGCTAAACTCCCATTTTCATTGAGTTTTTAGCTTGAATACTATTTTTAATAACAAGATAAACTTTAAAAAGTAATGAAATGTTGATGACGTCACAACTCAGAATTGAGTACAAATGTCATACAAAGCGGACGTTTTGACGTCTGATAAAGAGTAGCTGATTTGACTAGTTGTCAAGTAGCCTATTAGCAAGAAAAATGTTGGACTTTTCATACTAAATGCAATCAGCTGATCGAGTATTTGTATGAAAAGCTTGTGGTGTTGGATTAGAACCTACTTCGAATTGTTCTGTTAGAGTTTTTCTCTATGTTACTCTTTTCATGCGATCTTGTTTTATTATTGGATTTGACATCCAGAGAATAAGTTGTTTGTTTCAAATAAATTGCTTGATTAAGTCACCGTGTAGTCATTGCACCGACGAGCTAAACGACCCCATAAGCTGTTTTTTAAAGTCATTTTACGTTTCTTAGGGAATGTTGTTGTATCATGGGTCACCCCTTAAAATAATGTAACTGTTGTAAAATGTACTCTCACACCCTGTATAAGTTGTTGAAAATTAAATAAGATATAATTTCAAGTTCAAATTACTTACATTTATCGTTCTAGAGACAGAAAACTTTTCCTTCACAATACTCTATACTTACATTCCGACAGATTTTCTATGTCAAACTCCTAAGTAAGTTTAGTATAAGTTTCTTTTCAAGGCTGTGCGAATGGAGACATGAATTCCTTCATTTCCTTTCAGATCCGACTGGGAGTTTGTAAGAAATACTTCTAATTTTGTTAAGTAAACGTTATTTTCTTTTTGTGGACACTCAAGAAGACAATCATAAATATAGCGCGTAACTATGTAGAACTATACAGGGTGTGGTTTTGGTCACGCATTTAGGGGGTGCTTCAGACCATCAAACTGAACAACTTTCATTAAGGAGCCAACTTCTTTGGTGAAGCCAATTTCAAAAAGTAAAATATTATTTTGCTCAACTCTCGTTAACTCAATTACGTACAAATTACAATTTTCATTTCGATACCTAATTAATTTGGGAATCTCGACAAATTCCTTATTGAACGAACCGAATAAAATGTCTAAAAGTTGATTTGACATACGTATGACAACGTAACATATTTATTAAAGGAAAAACAAGATAACGAATAAGTATATTTTTGTTTTCTGGGAAAATCTTCACATTTTGTTATGTAATAATTTCTCATGAGAGTTGAGATATAAAGGTTACCCTAGAAAAAAAAAGAAACACAGCCTGTCCCTGGCAGCTTCAACTTTTTTTTTCACGAGCCCTATCAAGAGCATATTTGTCTTTTGTTTGTTCATGTTTTGACAGAACTTTTCACTTGGAGGTTAAACGCATTGAGTGAGCAAAAGAAAATCTGTGTTGTTTGTCCCTTTCTGCGTATGAGGTTATTTTGGTGACTCATTTGAAATTTCTTAGAAAATCATGCAACTGAGTCAGACAAAATGCACGATTTTGCACATTGATTTTTTCATATGTTTTTGTCAAAACTCCATCTCTTTCCAGTATTCGCGCTCAGCGAATCTATTAAATACTCAATCAACGTTTAAAACCAAAGACATTCTATACACATGGACTCACCACGTCGTACAATACCAAAACAAAAAAAAAAGACAAGCAGGAAATTTACCTATTATTTATAATGAAAGCCACAAAAGCTTTGATTTGAAAACCGGATTTGATTTGAAATTCGGAATTGAAAATCTTAATTAAAAACTGTTATCATTAATTTAATACTTCATTTCAAATAAGGACGAAAAGATTTTCCGATTCCTATATAGCTTTCTGGCCAATTCTGATTTGCAAACATAATTTATTTATCAGAAAGATATGTCAGATAGTATATCTGACATATCTTGGACATTACTAAACCTGTTCGAAGAATAAGTGTGAGGAAGTGTTTCAAATCTCAGTTTCTGTAATTCAAAACTGCCTTAAAATTACGTTGCTATTTGAAATGGAGTATATTTCATTGTAAAAATTTTATTCCATGTTAAATAAATTCATTTTACAAAAAATAACTGGCGTTTTGGTGAAATATATGTAGATCGGAACTGGATTGGAATCCGCGACCTATCAATCCATCACTATCCAATCTCGATTCCCGGGTGACATTTTGTTTTAATATTGCCATTGTAGCGAGAGAAATAAATTGTGGAGCTTTCAGCCTCTACTCAATTCCCACTGGGAATATCTATAAAGTTATTCACAGTGAAGTTACTTCAAATTACACTCATTCTAAAAATTATGAATTCACCCAAAATAAAGCATAAATTATGCAAACTTTTCAGTAGCCGGGCTAACTTTCCTTTGTACGTTGTTAGGTGAATGTGGCTTCACTGCGAATGGGTGGTACCGTAACAGTTGAAAATGTTATTGTTGCCACAAAAATTATTAAGGTTTTAAAAGGCTTCTCATAGTTTTTAAATGTAAAAAGTATGAAAATATAAATTGTATTGTTGTTTGAGTATACTTTTATGACTATAGACATACATACCTAGGTACTGATGTAAGCATATGCACGTTTCACCAGTAGTACCGAAACTCTGACTGACTCTGGTACTGATGTAAGACGTCGCGTCGTATGTCTACCCAAAAGCATTGACTGGTTTTGATTCGGTATTTTATAGATAAAATTGGAACGTCTCGAATATTCCTGGACATTCTTTTAGTTCTCCGTTGGTCCGGCTCTGACGGTGTGTTTAGAAGGTACTCGTACCCGGCGCCTACACCATTTGTGGGAAAGCGTAGCACGGTAGATGAACATGAGACGTCAAGTCGTCTTCGCGGCCACAGATGTAAAAAAAGCCAAAAGCCTCGAATGCTTCTTTTCTCAATATGGATTCCGAACTAAAGCGGTCAGTATTATCGCGTATATCACGATATACGGACTCTTACAGTACCTACTTTATGTTTTTAGTAAAAACGTTTTGTTTTGATTGGTTTTGGTCCACTGATCACATCAACATGTTGATTGAACAATGACTGAAATATATATTTTTTCGCTATGTTGGTCTCCGCCGCAGCAAGTAGAGCACGATGTGTACTGCCTGTTAATTGGATGAAATTTTAATAAAAAAACATTTTTTTCACGCATTCGGTAATAGGGCACATTGTTTGCAGAACAGATGCCCGATGGGGCCGAAGAATTCTCGAGTGGCCGCCGCGTACTCTTGTGCCATTGGCCACGGAGGCGCAGCGTGAATAGGCCCTCCACAAGGTGCACCGACGACCTGGTGAAGGTGTGGGGAATCCGTTGGATGAAGGCACCGTAGTACCGGTAGTTGCGGCGATCCTTGGGAGAGGCCTATGTCCAGCAGTGGATGTCTATCGGATGAGATGATGATGATAATTCGATACGTCGCGCCGACAATCATGCTTGATAAGCTTCATTGTATTTCAAGAGATCTCCAAATTATGTGCGCGATTATTATAGATTATAGACTAACTTTTATTCAATCTTTGCCTTCAGGTGCACACAGCAGTCCAGCAGACCGGGTTTAAGCGTGTCAAGCGAGGGTTCCGGCCGCTCAGCTTGCCGGAGACCGTGCCAGCCCCTGCCTCCGAGCCGCGCGACCCCTACTTTCCCCTCCAGTGGTACCTGAAGAACACCGGTCAGAACGGGGGCAAGCCTAAACTGGATCTGAACGTTGAGGCTGCGTGGGCACTGGGATATACTGGAATTAATGTTACCACAGCTATCATGGATGATGGTGAGTTTTGCCATATTTGTATACCATACCGATATAAACAGTTTGTTGCGCTATGTAGATATAGGGCAGATGACCAGCGCAAAATGACTATTAGTCTAGGAAAAATAAGGTCTGAGATTGCATTAAAGACACTTTAGTAAATTGTGTTTGAAATAATATTACTGTTAGTTTATAACTCTTTTGTCGATTTCGTGGTTATATAGGCTCAGGAACCTGAGAAATACCTTAACATCGATATTAATATACAAATGGCAAGCTTATTTCTAAAAATATTTCGACCAGCAGTAGAGACAGTTAATTATCAAAAGGCAAATTTAATGTGTAAAAACAAACAGTAAATAATTTTGTTTTGAGGTTATAATTTTTGAAGACTTACAAAATATTAAATATCTTCCCAAATTAACGATATTAACCGTGGATTATTATTGTTATAAGTAAAACGTATTGAACGAAGCCATCCTGTACAAAATCACCAGTTTACCATTTTTTGTTAATATCTAAATTTAATGTTTTGTAAATATCTTAATTATTCAATAATACAACATAAAAAATCGGGGATTATTGAGAATTTATGTTTTTCAGGTATGTATCTACTATATTCCAAATTTTCACCAAAAGTGCAATTAATGCAACCTACTCCATACAAAAATCCGCAGATTTCCCCGACTATATCTGATAATAATTGAAACGCATTCTTCATCTTTACCAAAAACATCTGTGGGTACCTATAATAACTTTTTCCATTTGTAAATTGTAGTAGCTGTAGTTGTTGGATCTAAATAAGAAAAGGCATCAAAAAAATTAAAGAACTTTCTAAAAATATTTGAATAGAGTTGAGAGTTATTTTTAGCAGCATTTACAGGGAATTCGCTGAAAACTCGTAGAATGGATGTCCTATAAATAGCACATCAATAAAAATATATATTCAGTAGTGTAGTAGGTATACCGCTTAAGTTACAATATATTGTTTTAAAAACTAAACCACAGGTAAGAAAATGTATAATTTTTAAATGACCATTCCTAATGTTCCATGAATTCCAAAAGTTCAATGTAAAAGCACTATTGGGCTACAAAGTATTAGAGATATCATACAACAATAAAACCATCAACGAAGAAGGTTTCAATCAATCAATCAATCAATTATACTTTATTTTACACCAAAAAACATAGTATACAGAGAGTAAATAAACAGGAAATATAGACGGTACAAAAATATCGCGGTCTTATCGCTAAAAAGCGATTTCTTCCAGACAACCTTAAACGCCAGGTTTAATTAGGAATTAAGTAATGCCAAATTCACACGTCGCAAAGTGTCCGAAAATAGCACATAAAGTGTAATAGCTTTCCTAAAGGGTCATAACCCTGACCTCAACAAGTGATGAGAAATGAGCCTGGCGCCACATTGCCAGCCGCGGGGCTCCGAGGACCCGCGGCGTTAATCATGTCGCCTTGACTCGCGCCTTTGTCCTTTTTTTCACGCTCCCGCTGAAAGTTACTTTCCTATTTTATACAGGGTGTTAGGCTAAACAGTTGAATTACTACTGAAAAACTTTCCCTAAGAAACCAATAGGAAATTCGGAAAAAAACGTTTGACTTTCCATACTAAATGCAATAAGCTGATCGAACGTTTGTATGAAAGGTCAAAATTTATTTTTGCGAATATCCTTAGGTTTCTGAAGAAAAGTTATTCAGTACAATCAACCCTTAAAGTAATGTAACTGTTTACCCTAACACGCTGTATAATTTATAAAACCATTGATAATGTGTGAATCTCTTTGAATCTAGATGAACCAATATAAAGTACCTATGCTTCATTCCAAATAAGGATGACGAGATTTTCCGGTTCCTATTTAGCTTTCTGGCCAATTCTGATTAACGAATGTAATTTATTTATTTGATACATATACTATCCGACATACCTTGGACGTTACTAAAGCTGTTTTAAGAATAAGTGGGAGGAAGTATTTAAAATCTCTGTTTCTGTAATGCAAAATAGCCTTACAATTTCGTTACTATTTTGAATGGAGTATAGATATGTCAGGCCCGCAAAGTGTAGGTAAAGTTAAGTAAGTTAAAGCCTGTAGAACCCTACTGCAGAGCAAAGGCCTCCTCTCACAAATTAGGTTGAGATGGAAAGTGTAGGTACTCTTGGTTTTAGGTATGTGTGTCCTCAGATAAAAAGCTACGTTATATAGAAAGTATTTAAAGCGTTTTCAATTTTATTTAACGTAAAATAAGTATCATTGCCGTTTATCCAATAGAGAGATCGGAATTGAGAACGCTGGAGGAATGCTTCAGTGGGTCAGTCAAGTGAATTCAATTGGAAGTAATGAAGGAGTAGAATCCAATGTACAGACAGGCCATAATATGGCTGGTTCGAACGTGGTATTTCTGGTAATGAGTGAAAGACGTAATTTAAAAGAATGTTTATTTGCGATTCAAATTTCCTAATATATTGATAGATATATTATTGTAGCTTATAATTCAAGATTTTACGTGAAACATTTCTATGAGAAATGTTCATTTTCGATGTCAAAAATGGCTATGAAGTTAGTTTTTCATGCACGTTGATCAAGCAGCTAGGACTACATATACTATCAAATCAAACTAGAGTCGCTATGAAGTAGTAATTGAAAAAATTATTACGTTTTCTTAAACCAGTTTTTATAAAGATTAAATAAGCGATAGGAAGGTAGGCATAATAGTGATAATAAGCCTGGCTCTTTAAACATGGGCTTTACCTACACAAAAGAAGAATACTGTGGTCTACTTTATTGAATAACTGTAAAGAATTTCTCAAGTGATTCATGATCCATATATTTGTATACAGGAAATTAATTTGCACTTCTTTGTTACAGGTGTAGATTACATGCATCCAGATTTGAAGTACAATTACGTAAGTGTCTATACAAGATTATTTTTAGATTTTCGACATTTATTTTCTAAATTTTTTTTTATCAGTTTTGCTTGTGATACAACCATTCTCTACACTGTAAATAATTTAGATACACGTAATATTACGTGGTAACTTTATTAGGATAATTCTTTGACTAATTATTATAAGGACTAGCCTTGCGGTAGCATTTCCCCTCTGCCACCGTATAAGCATAATTGATCTTGTGCATTTACATTAAATTTTACACCTTATCACTAAACGAGACAGCCTATAATTGCGAAATAATAACTTCGAACTTAGAACGTTTGGGGTTCACACGAGACTACTTTTCATGATTTTTAACATTCAAAATTAAAATCTAAAGTTATGGGGAATAAAATCCAAAGTTGCGGATTTCATGTTACCTCGCCCCCCGCAAAAAGTGGCAGAAATGTTTGTTAGTAGAATTACACGCGTAACCAGTCCACATATAAATAGTCAAAGGGATAATTCGAGCTGAGCATTATTTTGTCCGCAAACTGAACTAAACATTTGCATAAAACTAGCTGTGTTTGGACTAGAGACAAAATGACATGCTTACTCTATGGTTTGGACTCATTTGATCCTATGACTGTAGTAAGCTTGCAGGTATATTATACTGGAATTTTTATTTGATGACCACAAATTTCATAGAACGTCTCAACATCTACGTGACTTAAACATATGGAAAACCGTTGCTTTTTCCTATTTAGATAGATAGATAGATAAACAATTTATTTGCATAAGTAACACACACTTAACATTACAGCTCACTAAAAGTTCACCACAGTATCAGCATTTCTACAACAGCTCCTCATTTATAATTATTCAGTTTGATGATTGTCTGACACTCACACTCCGTTGCAGAAACGCAAATTAAAGTTAATCCTCCATTAAATCTCTTGCTAACTTTTACATGACAAATATTGAGTAACTTTAATGAGCGTTTCTGCAACAGAGTTTTCGTCACTAGTCGCTACTAAAAAATTTGAGGAAACTTTCACATTCATCAAAATGTGTTTGATTAAGTGCGATAAAACATTAAAATAATGGAAATGTCTACGCTGTCCGTACTTAACTCAAACAAAGTGAGAATTAAAATAATAGTGTCGGTAAACCACATTAAAAGCGCACCTTTTTATTATCACCTCGTTCCAACGCGAGATTTGTTTCACGCCTGAATTTTAAATGGGCATGGTTTATTCATGACCGAGCCGAGCCGAGCCGGCTTCAAAATAAAACAAATAGATGGTAAAAGGCTCATTCTAAACACTAGACGAGTAAAAGCGAGTTAAAAACCTTTCTCATTATAATACGTTTTCTGTGGATTTGGATTAGCTTTTTGCGTTTTCTTTGTCGGATTTAAATTTTCATGCTGAAAGCTTTTTGGTTACTGAGTACCTGAAAAGTGCACTTTTAAGGCTGTTTTGTATTAGCTATACAAGGCGTTACATAATAACAAATAAATAATTAAGGGGATGGTTTAGAGCATCAAACTGAACAACTTTACACTAAGAAACATATAGCTAAGTCGCATTTTTTTTTTCGCCTTTTCATATAAACGTTCGATCAGCTGATTGCAGATTGGTATTGGAAAGAGCAAAAATTTTTTTGAGTTTTATCATGGATAGATTTATCAAGAGAGTATCATGGGTACAATCACCCTTTAAAGTAATGCAACTGTTTAGCCTAACACCCTGTATTATGTTATGAGTTTTAAGGAATGCTTCAAAAAACTTATTGTTATAGAACATTCTCACCTACATCATACAGGCCTGGATTTATAAATGTAGACTAGATCTCCTAAATCTAGAGTCTAGCTAGATAACGATGACGACGACGTAAGTATTTCAGACTAAATTATAATTTTGAATTTCACATAAAGTTCCAATTACTCTTTTATAATAAGAGAAGTCCCGCAGGAAGATATAGCAACTAATTTATAAGTTTTATTCAGTCTCTGCCGAGATAACTCTTTTGAGCAGAATTTTAGAAGCTTTTAAGGGTTTTAAGTTCTCTTTCAACTTTAGTAATATTTGGATAAAACTAGATGAATTTAAAAGCGACTTAGTTAATTGGAATTTGTACAGATGGAAAATAACTAGGTACTTTTTAGGATAATTAAGTATGAAATGTCAGTCAGATTGTTCAGAAACTCTCTTTGTCCAGCGTTCAATATTTTGTGCTCGTGTGCTGTCAGGTGGCTAACATTCCCGAGTTTTACAGTAAATGTACGCCCACTTGACATTAGGGGTTTTATAACTACTTTGTGATCGTCATCATCGAATACTGGTTAAAAATAATACAGGGTCCTTCTTAATATGCAGATACTTTTTTTAAGGGGACGGTCAGACCGTCAAACTGAACAACTTTCTCTATGGCACGAACATCGAAATCGCGAAAAAATTAATCAGCTATCCCATACAAAAGTGCAAACCTATTCGAGGCAAATGTATGGGACAGCTGATTTTTTTTTTGTGATTTTGATGTTGGTCCCATAGAGAAAGTTGTTCAGTTTCGTGGTCTGATCATCCCCTTAAAAAAGTGTCAGCATATTAAGTTGGAACCTGTATATTTATAAATACGTATAATAAACCATATATTTTAGAGTAGGTACATATTATTTAAGGTTGATGTAGATATAGATTTTACTGATAGTCTGATGGAAATATAAAGATCAGGCAAATTCTTTACTCGTAAACTTTGACTAATTATTATAAGGACTAGCCTTGCGGTAGCATTTCCCCTCTGCCACGGTATAAGCACAATTGATCTTGTGCATTTACATTCAATTTTACACCTTATCACTAAACGAGACAGCCTATAATTGCGAAATAATAACTTCGAACTTAGAACGTTTGGGGTTCACACGAGACCACTTTTCATGATTTTTAACATTCAAAATTAGAATCTAAAGTTATGGGGAATAAAATCCAAAGTTGCGGATTTCATGTTACCTCGCCCCCCGCAAAAAGTGGCAGAAATGTTTGTTAGTAGAATTACACGCGTAACCAGTCCACATATAAATAGTCAAAGCTCGTAAACAAACATTTCTTTTAGCGGGAAAAGTAATTTATTATACGTGTCTGTTTTCCGTCCATACGCAAAGTTGTTTCATTTTCCTAGAAATGATTATTGACATTTATATATTATGAAATGTTGGAAAATAAGCACATCAAAAGACGCCATATTGGATTATGTGGGATATTTTGACAAAAATTCAATTAGAGCGCGAATATCTCTCGTTACATTTATCGTAAGCTTAGAGAGTGTTCAAAGCGTAATTAATTTGGGATGGTATTTTCAAAAGGTAATTGTTTTGCTTAATTTAATGTTAGCTTGAAATACAGCGAAGCGCTTCATTTTATCACTTTTTTTATGAAACTATGAAAAGTAGGTACCTAATCGTAATCAATCTCAGGGTAAATACGAGTTGACTACGAGGTTCTTAAAATAAAATCGTTTTAGTGCATCCAAATTCACACGGATAATTAAGGCTAGTTAAGGGGATATTTTATTTAACTGCCTCCCTATACACTCAATCATTTGTAAACCTCTAAATTGTAATCAAAATAAAGAATTTTTATTTGTATTTATTTCCCTCGTATCATGGCCATGCACGATATTCTTTGCGCCGAAAACAATCCGACAATAATAATTATTCTTGGGCGTTGAGGGCCGTGCCACATGCAACAAAGAACATGCCAAAGATGTGTTCAGGGCCTATAAAGTCGTTTTCAGTGCATACATAAGGGGTTTGGTCTTTCTAGCTCAAACAATGGCTGAGATTTTTAGTTTTTAGGCTTTCGCCTCTGAGAAACATACCCCTCATCAATTAAGAAAACTACTTAGGTTTTAATGTGACGGTAGTAGTAAGTACATACAGACCCGGTGCAAACCTAGTAGGTAACCTATTTCAAATTGAAAGGCTTGTGCCACTAAACCGGTTATACCCATCGGATTGCCTAGCTACATAGTTTACCTAGCCAATCAGCCCTATACAATCAAGCTCTTTACAAAAAGTTCTACATCACTCGAGCACTAATAAGAGAGTAGAGAATCGTGTCAGTGCCCGTAAATGAGGTAGAATGTCGACAGTAATTAACCTACTTTCATTTCCTTGATGTATACTAAACGTACGATTGCCGTAGGTCAGTTTTGATACTGGGAAAGGTCAAAAGTTGCAAGTGATACACAATCATCAATACGCCAGAAAATTAAGAAGCATCATCTTAATCTCAGCTGATAGTCGACCACTGCTGGACATAGGCTTCCCACAACGACCGGTCCTGCGCTGCCCTCATCCAACGGGTTCCCGCCATCTTCTTCAGGTCGTCGGTCCGCATCGTCTACCTACCCTTGCTATGCACCTTGCGGTCGCCACTCTAATACTCCACTAGAACTCTTCGGCCCCGTCTACCATCTGTTCTGCGAGCAATGCAAGAATACAGTCATTCAATTTAATTTTTAATTTACGTAAAACATTTGGTGCTACGAATACAACGTAGCGAGAATAAGACAAAACATTTTGCTACGCTGCGCTGCTACGAAGCAGGTCTTGCAAATAAATATAGCAATATGAAGCAATTGAAGCTCAGTACATAATTGTAAAATCTACTAAAATCACTGTTTATTAATTAAAACAAAAATGTCTACAAAAAACATTATGCTTCGTCAATAATTGTAAAATAAAAATTACTTTTATTCATCTTTATAATTCTTAGGTATACGGAACAAAGTGCAAAAACAATGTCCTGAAACGAGATCTTAGCAAGAATCTCGGTTGTTGTGATGCTCATTTATTGTGGTTTGTTTCAGAATGCTGAGGCTTCCTACGATTTCAGTAGCAATGATCCGTTTCCATACCCAAGATATACTGACGACTGGTTTAACAGGTAAATGTACATTTTGAACTAGACTTTACTGTAATGAAAATAAGGAGTCCTATTACCTAGCTCACAAATACGTTCCGATAAATTATTAAATGAGAATTATTATTTTTTATTGCAGGCAAGACTTATTAACCAAAATGTATCTTTCTATAGCAATATCTATTCAATTTGCTTGCAAATTTCAGATCTTGATATTATCAAGGGCTTCAATCCTCAAAATCGATAGACAAGGTCAAGGTCATGTCTGCAACTTATTATTAGTCTCAGAAGTTTAGTCAAATAGTTTAGGTTGAATTTCGTAAAACTTTCTGTAAATAATTTATGAAGTCGTTTCTTATTATTTGAATTAAGTAATATAATGTTTCCTTTGGGGACCGGCCTATGACATAACCTCACGACCGATTTCACTTTCGTAGCAGTCAAAAACGATGTTACAACGACCACCTTTTATAAATAATACACTCACAATAAAAAAAACAAGGTAAATGCCAAATGTGAGTTTGAGGATAAAAGATAAAAAACAGGCTTTTGTGGTCCGTAATCTCACAGCTAATTGTACAAAATTTTCAAAAGCCGAACTCATTTCGTTATTTTGATGGATTACTTTGAGGGAAATCATTTCCCGACAGTGGAATTTGTCTTGCTTAATCCATTTTCCTTGTCACGTTATTTCCCCAAGTTTGAGGCTCTCGTCCTTGCTCTCATATTTTGATATTAATTATTTACTACGATTCTGTAATAAATCCCTTAGCCAATAATATGAATAAAATAATTCAATATAATGTATTAGGCATTCTCTGTAATCTAAGTATTCTTTCTTCACATCAAATAAAGAACAACGAACATGATAATTACGATTGCTCCTTAAAACACAACTATTTTCCAGCAGTGGGACGTATACTTATAGGCTAATGATGATGCATTTATGAAGCTCATTAAGTTAAAAAATACCAAATACTTCAATAATTTGAGCTGTAGGTAGGTGCAGGTATTCAAGATGTTAAAAACTTTCAAATTCCACGAGAGTAAAATTTATGCTTTCAGAAAATATTTAATTAAGATTGAGGTATTTTTTATCTGTTCTCTTGCTTGAATGTTCTAAAGTTAGGTAGACGTTGATTACATCGTTTTTGAATCTTTATAACTTTATAACATTGATTTCTTTCTCGTCATAGGTACCTAATTGAAAACATGATACTAATGTTGCAACTTAATTGTTACGTTGCTACAGAAAATGAGAAAATAATGAAATATACAAGCTTTTTATACCGTGTCTTTGCAGCTCTTTATAAAAACAGTCTAGTGTTATAATAATTCCAATATTATCTGGTACTTTTGCCGGATGGGTCTTTTACCTTACCTGCGCCCGCGGCATGGTGCCTGCATAAACGTTTTCTCGCCCCTGCTAACTCGTTCGTTCGCGCGAAAAAACAAAGGCGGCTATGGCGCGATAGCGCTTTAACGCGCCATCATGCCGCGGGCGCAGAAGTCTTATTGTGTAACTTACCAGATTATATTGGCATCAAATCGACAAGGTGTTTTTGGTGATTCTGTTTCTTAATATTTAATAAATCATTTCAGACAATGGATACGATTATCCGAGAAACACAATATTACTTAAAAATTTACCAGAACAGTCATAGTTTAATAGTTCATAAATTATGGTACCGATTATGTCTTTGATATACCTAATCGCAAGCTGATACAATGGCCTTACTGACTTGTTTATTCATTACCTTTATACTAGCCTAGCCTTTCAGCCAAGGCTAAAAGGCTAGCCTAAAACAAGAAAACAAACAGAAAACAAGTTTTCTGGTAGCTGTCTCGCTTTTGCTATTAAGGTTCTGTGTATCACATATCTTTTACTTGATTGCAAACCACTAGCATCAAAATGTATTTTATTAACATCATGGTAGCTGGTAGTCTTTCGTAAGGAAGCCGTCAGAGATTCGGTCAATAATTTGGTCGCACTTTAAGTACCCGTAAGATAATGAAGTGTTCAAGAAAGGGCTAATGAAGTAAACTCTGCATTGTCGTGTAGCCACGGAACGCGGTGCGCGGGCGAGGTGGCGGCGGCGCGCGACAACGGCGTCTGCGGCGTGGGGGTCGCATACCACTCCAAAGTTGCCGGTGAGTACAATAAATATAATCTACTAGAGTTTATACTAAATTATACAAGATGAAATTGATACCCTGTATAACACATTTTAAGTCAAATCATAAGGTATCAAACAAAAAAAGTTTCATCAAAATAGGTTCAGTAGTTGTTGCGTGACGCTATTACAAACCAACATACAGACGAAAATTCTAAAAAAACTTGCGTTTTTAACTTCAGTGATCGTTTCCAATACCGAAGCTCCACTACGCCAACTTTGGAATATACAGGGTCCTTCTTAATATGCTGACACTTTTTTAAGGGGATGATCAGACCGTCATACTGAACAACTTTCCCTATGGCACCAACATCGATTTTTTTTTCGCGATTTCGATTTTCGTCCCATAGTAAAAGTTGTTCAGTTTGATGGTCTGATCATCCCCTTAAAAAAGTGTCAACATATTAAGTTGGACCCTGTATATTCTACGGAGGATGAAGAGGTGCACTAAGAAATGATTTTTCTAAAATCAACCCCTAAAGGAGTACAATAGGGTGTTGCAATTTTCCACGGTGGACAACGACGACACTTAACTCTAACAGAAATGTGCACTTTAAAGCTTAATATTTTCGGTAACGAATCCCTAAATGGAAAAAATGGATTTCCAACACCCACAATATTTTTAAAAGACCTAACCAACGGTACCCTACATCACGGAATAGTCGTGAAAAAAAGTGCATCCCCACTTTTCGTGTAGGGAAGGTACCCTAAAAAATATATTTTCAAAGTTTTATTTTGTCTACTTTGTCGGCGTGATTAATATGTATACTCATGTCAAATTACCGCTTTCTAGTACTAAGCGTCTCTGAGTTAAGTCGCGGACAGACGGACAGACAGACGGACATGGCGAAACTATAAGTGTTCCTTGTTGGCTACGGAACCCTAATAAAAACTGAAAGAATTATAATAGCAGCACAATTATTTTCTGCTCCTACTGAGTTTAAATACTTGTTTTTCTTACTGCTGTATAATTACGAGCTCCAAGGCAGACAGTGGACCAGCACTCGCCGGGTTTCATTGTCTCGTGCAATTAATCAACCTTGTTCTTAATCATTTTTCATAAAGTTGTTTTATTTTATTGTACGAAGCTAGAAGATGTTAAAAAACTAGAAAAGTGCGTGTCGGGCCACGAGCAGGGTAGGGGTCCGTAGTTGCCCGTCACTTGACTCTATCAAAAATTTTCACTTTAAAGCTTAATATTTCGCTAACTAAATCGAAAAATGGTTTTCCCACACCCACAATATTTTTTAAAGAACTATCCTACGATACCCCACGGGATAGACGAGAAAAAAAATTGCATCCCCAGTTTTCGTATAGGGGAGGTACCCTAAAAAAATATTATTGCTAAGCATCTCTGAGCTAAGCCGCGGACGGACAGACGGACAGGCGAACGGACATGGCGAAGCTATAAGGGTTCCTTGTTGACTAAAAACGAACCCTATTAAAGTAATTCCACTTTAATAACCGTTTCTCCAGAATCTTTTACTGACGAAAGTCTTGATGATGAATAGATGATTGTTATTGATAATGAATTTTTTTTTACAACAAAAAAGATACATTTATAAACATAACATAGCAAGTCTTTTGAGTCGAAATACTCCTTCAAAATGGAGTCTATTAAACTGCCTAGCGTAGCAGATCGCGAATCTTTCCATCGCGGATTACAGCTCTTCAAAACAAAATTGGAAGCGTCGATATTCAAGTTAAAAAGGAGCAAAAAACTAAATTACGTGTTTCGAAAAGCTTAACAAAATGTTAATCGTTTTTTTTTTCTGAATGGTTTCAGGTTTTTGCTCGTTTAGTCGATAACTTTTATAATAAGTGTACTTACGTAGTACAAATTACAGTACCTACTTAACTATACATCTTTCTTATACTTTGCTACCGCACTGCTACAAGTATAATTCGGTATGTCAAGTTTTTTTTGGTCTTCATTTTATATTTTTTACGGATAGAAGACATAATTTTAAGCAACCAATTTAATTTTATTGCGATTCATCGAGTTTATCAATATTAATTTAATTTTAACATTACTTTGATCTGTAATCTCTAAATGCAAAAATGGTGGAGAGAAAATAATTCGAACTCCATGGAGAAAAATACTAATAATTAATACTTTATTTTAAACTAAGAGGAAGGATCTATCTTTTAGACTAGAGTGAGCCATACCAATTGTATAGTGTCCACTTTTTTTGACGTTTAGGTTTGAGTGTGTGGTGTCAAGCATTATGGACAAAAGGCACCGAGTGACATATGGCCTTATGTTTACGGTCACTTTTGACACACACTAGCTCAAAAAAAAGTGGACAGCCGCATAAACAAATATCTATAGTTCCATCTCCTTCTACTATTAAAGGTATGTCATAAGACAAAAGAGACCAACTACAATCGTAAATTTATGCGGACTCTATGGAGATCCTTCCTCTTAGATTTTAAAAAAACCTGCCTTCTCTTTCTAACTCTACGCTGGAAACAGAAACGGCAACATCAAATGTCAAATTCTGACATTGTGAATGTATATTTTTTCATAACGGTCAGTTATTTTAAGTTTACCAAGGAATTAACAGATTTTCCAGTGACGTCACTGGACGGACCGAAAAAAATCGTTATTTTATTAATAATATCCTTTCATTTTAAAAACTCTGACATAGAAAATATTATTATTGAGACAATTATATCGAAATGGTTTTCGATTCAGCCCTCAAAAAAAAAACTTGGCATACCGAATTGTGCAGTTATGTACTATACGTAGGTATAATACATTGATTGTAGTTCCTATGTGATAGATAATGCTACCCTCCACAAATAATCGTTTAACAAAAGACCCAAGTACGATTCAGGTGGTTTAGATTACACCATCAAACTGAACTACTTTCACTATGGAGCAAACATATCGTAATAAATTAAAATAAAACAGCTTTTTTATTTTATTTCGATGTTATTAGTTGTTAAGTTTGATGCTCCACCTTATTAAATATTACTAGGTCTTTTGTTACACCTGTATACTTATACATACCTGTATGTAGTTAGTGATTTATATGTAGGTAGTTAATAGCTTAGCAAATCGAACCACGTTTTCATCTTAGCTTTGATTTGTAAATAAAATCATTAATCTATCTAGCCATATCCTGAGCCTGAAATGAAAAATAGTTGTATCATACTTACGGCTTTATGACGGATTTTCCATTGAGTCCATATGCTTCTTTACGTCACATGAAAACGTGATGAAAATCCTCCACCGCAAATCATAAACTTAATCCTATCCATCTACGAACGGCTCGAAATATAGTAAGTTCATAATAATTTTAACAGAATAATCACAGAATTTTGTCTGACTACAGTAGCGTAGCGAGGGGGGCAAATGTCCCGGGCGGCACTTTACGAGAGGCGGCAAATACGGGGAAAATATAGATTTCTGATTGAGCTCTTGAGTTTATAACCAATTAGTAGAGCAGGGAAAAGTCGAGCTCGCTTCGATCGCTCTAAGTTTCTGTTTTCATTAATGTGTCTACTAATAATCCTAAATAGTTCTGACCACAGCTTGCTTTACTCGACCCATAGCTTTTAGCGTTTTGTACGTAAAAAGCTCTGACTCTAACAGATTCGTATGGAGGAGAAAAGTCGAGCTCACATACTCGCTCTAAGTTTCATTTGCATGGTTAACCAAAAGATGACCACAACCCGAATAGATCTGTTATTAGCTCGCTCTATTATTTTTGTGTAAATTTTTTTTTTCTATAAAGATAAGGGAGCGGAAAAATCGATAGAATAAAGTAAATAGAATTTACTCATAGGTAAACCTTCCGGAGGAAATTCTCAAGCGGAGAAACAGAGCGACGTTTTATACTATTTGACATACTCATATTCTAGGAATAGCCTAGTGTGGTGGTTTCCCATTTGCCTTCCACATCTATTATACTATTTAGAGATTTTTAAATTTAGAATTTTGCTAACACCCTGTATACTAAACCTTCTGCCTACATGTCGGCCAGAAATTACTCGCGCTCCGCTGGACCGTGTGATTGGCACATTTTTTAGTCCCTAAACCTCGACCGGTGACAACGACGCACATTTTCATTTGGAATGAAAATATTTTTTTATGTAGCTGCCGTCGCTACGAACGGATGGGGGCTTTTTAATTTCAAACTTTTGTGTGATGCTTTGGGTTGAATCTGTTCATAGTTATGAAGTGTTCATTGATTACTTTTTTTATAAATAACTTCTATTTAAACGACATGCCAACCGACATTTTTGTATGGAGCTTGGAATAATGACTTGTCGCCATAATAAAATTTTGTTAATTCTATATGTAATATCATAATACAGTAGAGGTAGTAAAATAAATAAAAAGTCCTTTGGTAAAACATTCTACAACGTTTTACTTTCGTTTTAGTTTATAATCATTTTTGAACGCCATTTCTTTTGCCATGTATGGTGGTAGCACAATGGTGGTTTATTTTAGGGGAACCCTGATATGTATTGGATTAGTCACTCATAGTACTCCATACAGTTTTAGATAGAAAGGCTCAATTGATATGATAAGAGCCTGATAACAATTCAATTCAATTCGTTAATATTGGATATGTGAGCGCCGTGAATAAAATACCTACATGACGCTCGTTGAAAAACACAATTATTAATGAAACTTACCAATAATAAGCAACAAGTGTTGAAAATTATGAACTTTTTACGTTTTTGCTTCGACACCGAATGCTGCAAAGTTGTATTGGGTGCCGATACCCTTGTATTTCTCCTCTTTTGCCTTTTCGACAGATTCCGCCGCCGAGCCTTTTGCTCGTTCCCCGCAGATGGGACGGGCCCAGAGTTTCCACATAGGTGGCATCCCACACCAGCACCCGACCCATCTTCCAGGGGACGAGAGACATCCTGTCTGGTCTCTTGCCATTTTCCTGTACAATACCTTTTGGCTCTAGAGTGGCCGGTACGTTGACAGTGGCAAGAGACCTGCGTACGATGTCGTTAAGAGTGGAGTGGCGAGGAAATCTGCTGGCACTTTTTGGCATGAGAGCCCGTGGTGTCCCAGGCGATCGACATTCATGCGACAGGGGCACTGGTGGTGGATACAGAGTTCCGCGCCGACTCGGAGGCCCGTTGCTATGCTAAAGGTTTCGGGGTCTATGTATGTCCCGGTGTTGGCGGACGGGTAGGCACGTAGCCAGTGCCCTGACTCCTTCGTTTATTTATTAAATGTGGTACTTATTTACTTTCAAACGTACGAATTTCCCAGCGTTACTTCAATATTCATAATGCTTCACTTAATATAAAATGTTAAAACGTGTAGTTCCATTTACGGGCAGAAGATTGCTATCCTGAAAAGTCGGAACGCCGAACCCTGTTTGGGTAGTGCCGGCCCTTAAGGGTATATTTCCTAAAACCCCAACTTTCAGGAACATTGTTTTCAGGTGAAGTTTGTTTTTAGAAGAGTTCCGTTACACGTTTGAAAAGACAGCTTACATGAAATAAAGTTTATATATATGTAAAAAACAAAATGAATCGACTTTTTGAAATATGAGTCGGAAACGCACAATATTCTTGAAAACATTTTAGAAAAATTCAAACAGTCTGATTACCATAAAAATGGCTAACAAATTCAATCTCTTGACATCCTCTGACCACTGCATAACTCTTCTTGTTTCTGATTTTTTCCATTGTACGTCAAGTGATTACGTCACGAACGAAAATATACCCTTAAATGTTTTTCAAGTGATCGAAGTATGGCGTTTGATAAGAATTCCTTTTACAAGTAATGAACTCTTATTTCGCCTGGGTTATAAACTACAAAATTAATGTACAGTTCTTGAGAGAACCTGTTAAAATGATTTACTTTATTTTACATAAATATGCTACCGCTAATCGATGTTTTAATGATGAGGTTAGATCTTAGACTTGGAGATACAAATATGCGAAAAATCAAAAAGTATAATTCAAAATCAAATTAATGTATTAATTAATCTGCGGGATCCGTCTTGTATTGGTATTGTGCTCTATCATAATGTGATATCGAACTTAAATCTTATCTAAACTGTTATAAAACTGTAACAGAAGTGTGTCTGTGCAATGAAGATATTTACTAGAAAAAGATTACACTACGGTTTTAAGGTGTGCCTGGCTCCGTATCAACCATTTTGAAATTTATTGTCTGCCTGTTTGTCTGTTTTTTTGTTCAAGTATCAAGCAAAAACCACTGAACCGATTTTGATGAAACTTTTTTGTTTGAAAGCTTATGATTTTACTTAAAATCTGGAATATAATTTATGCGGGTAAACGCTCATATTCAACAAAATTTCTGTAGTGTCTGGCTTTAGCCTTAAAGACAGTCTAGTCTACATATGAGAATCTGGACTTGACTTCAAAAGACGTAATTTAACAGCTCCGTGGTCTGACACCCAATATACCTACCTATATAACTAGTGCGTAATAGTAAATATAGGTGGTAAGAGTAAATTGATCACTTCGCTATAGCCAACATCTTTGGTTACCGAGCAAATGACGAGCTCCAAGCGATTTTTTCTACCACAACTTTTAATTTAATAAGACACATTATTGGAACTCAGCAGTGTAATAAAAAAATAATGTATCTATAAAAATTAAAATTAAATGATGTTCATTGGTAAGCGCATCACTTGAGAACGGCTGAACCGATTTGGCATTAGTTCGAATAAGATTTTTACACACTCTTCGCTCAGATCTTGCAATTGCAAATGCAGTAAGAACTAGTCATAATGTTTACATACACATTTCATCTTTATTTAATTTAGTTTCATATAATAGAAGGGTGTTTTAAAGTATTCAGTATGGCGACGAACCAGTTAACTAGTAGGTAGTACTAACACTGATGTTTGTACCATACCTTAGACTTAGACCAATACAACCATAAATTGAAGCATTGTTGTGAATTTGCGGCCTCCCAATTCTTGAGGAGATTGACGTCCCGGCGGATAGCTGAGGAGAGGGGTTGTGGAGGGGGTGACCTTTGGCTTCAGTTGTTGTTCGCGAATTGACTGGTTTATTGGCAAAAAATAGTTTACAGGCTATCTTTTCCATTACTAATATTTATAGTTTTTTTTACCGAATCGTTTAAGTGTTTCATTTGACTGAATATGTGGTGACGTATTACTAGCGGTCCGTCTAGATATAAAATAAGCATGGATAATGTAGCATTCTAATCTAATAGTGAAATATGTCCAGTAGTTTCCGAGCCTATTCAATACAAACGAATAAACAAAAAATCAAATCTTTCCTCTTTATAATATTAGTGTACCTACTTATATACCTCATTCCAAATAAGGACGACAAGATTTTCCAATTCCTATTTAGCTGTCTGGCCCATTCTGATTGCCAAATGTAATTAATTTATTGGATACATATACTATCCGACATATCTTGGACGGCACAAAAGCTGTTCTAAGAATAAGTTAGAGTAAGTATTTCAAATCTCTGTTTCTGTAATGCAAAATAGCCTTAAAATTTCGTTGCTATTTTGAATGGAGTACAGATGTGGATAATGGTAAAATGTTTTGTTGTCAGTGAGAGCGAAAATTGAAAAAAACTCTCCTACGTGCTCCTTTGTCTTTCCAGAAATATAATAAACATTACACATTTACAAAGATATTAATTCTTTTTTTGACATATTATATTTGACCTTGCATACTTTTTAGGGTTCCAAAGTCAACAAGGAACCCTTATAGTTTCGCCATGTCCGTCTGTCCGCAACTTAGCTCAGAGTCGCTTAGTACTAGAACGCTGTAATTTGGCATGGCATGTAATTTAACATGCCGACAAAGTGGTAAAATAAAATCTTGCAAAAATTTGTTTCGGGTACCTTCTCTACACGAAAAGTGGGGATGCAATTTCTTTTTCTCGTCTATCCCATGGTGTGGGGTATCGTTGGATAGGTCTTTTAAAATATTATGGGTGTGACAAAACCATTTATCGATTTAGGGATCTTTTAGCGAAATATTAAGCTTTAAAGTGAAAATTTGTGTGTGTGTGTCCCGCCAGCTAAACGGTTGTTTCTGGATACGTGAAATAATTCACGGCAGTATTGTATATAACGAATTTAAAAGGAAAACTAACACCATTAAGTAGGATTTACAAGTTAACGAGTAATAGTCGACCATCTTTTAAAATGTACTTTTTCGACTTTATTCGCCGATAAACTGTAGTATAAAACAAAAAGCCCCCTTCTAAGTCAGTATATTCTGACTGGCAACTACGGCCCGACACGTACTTGGCCGGTTTTTTTGTCTAAATGCAGACTGATAAATTTTCATCGAATTCTCTTGAGCATAGAGATCAATCTCATATTAAAACCTAAAACCGTATTAAATGGAAGAACGTTGGGAAAGCGAACACAACTAAATGAACTTGAATAAAGACGTCAGACGTACGCGCCTGAATTCTTATTGAGATTTTAGCATAACAACCGACGAAATAAAACTTATAATGATAAAAAACGTCTCATAAAGCTTCGAGAGAGGCATCGTATGAAAATTATATACTTTGCCACCACCCACACGAGAAGATCTTTATAAATCTAAAAGTTTTGGATTCGTGATCTGAATTTTAAATAAGAGGGATTGGTTTCGGTTATCTGTTCAGTGAAACTTTGTTCTTGGTTTGTTAGTGGACAAATAGTAGGCAGGTCGATAAATGAGAGAGTTATTAATAGTCAACATTATGTAGATGAAATCAAAACAGAGTCTGAGGTTATTCGGTTCTGACACACATGAATATACTAGCTACAGACATTTAGGCCCGCCACATTTATGCAGAGTATCCGTTCGCCACAACATCCGTTCGGAATTACGGAGACATCAAACCCATACAAAATCACAATACCAAATCAGAATTCCGTTACGGAATTTCGGATGTATGTGGCCGACCGTACTGTATTTCTAGATACGTTTCAGTGTAATTTTGTTGCATAAAGTAGAGCGTCGTAGTACATTTCGGTAGAAATTTGTGCATTTTGAGCTTGGGTGGTTAACTCGTCCAATATTTTGAGCTAAAAACACGAAATTTTAACGATGATAACGATAACTACACGCATTCTCATACATAAGACAAATTAACATAGGGTTTGAACTCTAACCCAGGAAAAGAGTGAGCTTATCTCTTAAGAAATGTATGATTCAGCTAGTTCACTTTATTATATTATTATCATTAGTTCATTTGTATCCTTTGAAATGAATTTCTGCAACTTTCTTACTGTCATTTTACTTCAGGAATCAGGATGCTGGACCAGCCGTACATGACGGACCTGATAGAGGCGAACTCGATGGGCCACGAGCCCCACAAGATCCACATCTACAGCGCCTCCTGGGGGCCCACGGACGACGGCAGGACTGTCGATGGACCACGGAATGCGACCATGAGAGCTATCGTCAGAGGTGTGAACGAGGTGAGCCTACCTACAAGTACAGTACGAACAGGAAAATTTATTCGCTCGTCAATCGTCTTTTGTGCAGACCAGACCGTCAAAACTCGAAGACTTTTAGTAATTAAAAATCACTCATACGCGTTAGTCAAAGGGTCCAAAATCGGGTGCTACTAAATTTACCTATCGCGCTGTAAGTCGAATAGCTGTCTGATGAACGCTTCGCCGGCGACAAGGGTGCGAAAACTATTAGCAAATAGCGGCAAAGGATATTAGGCGCGCGAATGTGGTGCATCTTATCGCGTGCTAAACTATTAAAATTTGTCAACTGCGGATCGGTAAGAAGAGAAATATGGTATTACCACCGAGTACCTATTATAAGTATTACTCTAGTTTCATTTTGAAATACGACTCCATTCCCTTTCGGAGTAGTTAGAAATTTTATTACAACTATAGTCTGATCACAAGGACTGTACCGACGACGGGACCGGTGCTATAGAGCAAATAAACCGAGTAGCCGCCGCGAAAGTCTGAAACGAAATGGCAGAGTGGAGGCTTCTTCTACCCCGCATCACATCGCGTAGCTATCTACGGAACGGTACAGCCTTTGTGATGAGAATACGGACTACGCCATCCACATTCCAAGGTGTGATGTCAAGTGGTGATAGGTGGCTAGCGATTCCCTCACTAAAATCACAGTATAAGAAAGAGTATCTAGAACTTCATACAGTACGGGAGGGGAGTGCCCCTGCCAAAAAACTTCTCCCTCTAAGTGGTAGATACGGAATAGAGCTAGCGCCTCAATCATGAGGTAGCGGTTCGATTCCTGGCCTGTACTACAAAGATCTTCGGAATTTATGTACGGTTGTATTTATCATTTACTAGCTCGGTGGTGAAGGAAAACATCGCGAAGAAACCTGCATTCCCGAGAATGAAAAGAAAATACCATAAGTTCGGAGGTATGTGTAAAATATGGGTGAGCTTAGGGCGAACACAAAGGACCAGCGCTAGTCTCAGTGTTACATAACGACCCTTGCTTGCAATAGCCCAACCACAAATCAATGAAGTGGTAGGAAGCGTATTGGAAAATGTAGGTGATGGCGTATTCCTGTCTCACTCAAACGCAATCAGTATCGTGCTTGACCTCTTCTTGGAAAATTTTCCATTTTATGAAATGACAGCTAGATGTCCAAGGTCTGCTAAAAACAATGCTTCAGAAACCATACCTGTATCATAGCCTAGTCGTCACGTACGACACCTATGGAAAGAAAAAGGGTGGTCCATTCTAGGCCACAGGGAAACTTTGTTTGGTAAACGTTTTGTTTGACATGCGGTCTTTTCATAATTCAAGCACAGAAATCGTTTACAAAAGTTTGGAAGCCTTATGTTAAATCGTGACGTAGTCTTGGGAAGCCCGACGGGAAAAGACGACCTTGTTTTGTTCGGAAATGGTTACAGCTTTGTAGTGACTTTTTTCAGGATGAAATTACGTATGTAGCAGTGAGAATAGATAACCTATGTTTTTCCTAATATTGGGGTAGGAAAAACATACCTACCTATTGAAGGTGTCTGATTTATAGAAATTTTTATATTGCATTTTGTACAGCGAACACTAGAACGATTTAACCACTTCTATAGCGAACGGTTACTATGAGAACTAATTTTTAACGAAACAAAATGCGTGTAAAAACTACTGTACTTTACTACAATCACAGTATAGGGGGCGTCCATCAATTACGTGATTTTGGCGATTTTTCGACGTTTGTCCAACGTGTGCTATAGTGTCAATTCGTGATCGGTTGTTGCTGTAGTTGTTCAGTATCATTGGTACAATCATCCCTTGAAGTAATGTACCTGTTTACCCTAACACCCTGTATAAATCACTTGCCCACGCGGTCAAAGTTACGGATGTATTTATAGTTTATCAGATTATTGCTTAACTTTATTTTTGTGCTACGGCGTAGTCCGTAGCTCGTAGCACATTGCAATATTAGAAATATTCAAATTTTACCGCGAATCTTGAAAATGTTAATTATCTTTCAGAGAAAGTCCTCTGGGGAATTTACCCTTTCTGAATTCCTTCCAACATCGTTAAGAAAGGTACAAGTATAGTCATGATTTTAATAAAATTTTCGTAAAATTTTTATGATTTTGGTTAAAAGTTATCCAATAAATTAATTGTTTTACTCTTCTAAAAAATAAAACTATCTAGAATAGCTAGACATATTGATTTATAAGGGGTTGAAATTGAAAGCATTGGCATCCTTTAAGAGTCTTCCTATCAAACTGAACTATTTAACTACGGGAGCAAACACAAAATGACAAAAATAAATCAGCTGTTCCATACTAAACTGCAATGCTTGAAACAGCTCAACAGCAACATGCATGTATACAGGGTGTAATATTAAATACGGTACATACTTAAAGGGGTGCTTCAGATCAGACCATAAAACAGAACAACTTTCTCTATGGAACCAAAATCCAAATAGCGAAAAATAAAAATCTGTTACAATGAAAATGTAAATGGCCACTCGACCCAAATGTATAGAACAACAGATATTTTTCGCGATTTCTAATATAGAATCCAATCGTGAAAGTTGTTCAGTATGATGATCTGAAGCACCCTTTAAAGCATGTAACGCAATTATGTTTACATACTATTCCAAATTCGTATATGTGTCAGTGAAGGACGAATATATTAAACTTAATAATATGATGATATATTCACTGTTTGAAAACATATCCCGTTAAGTTAGTTAAGTAATTTACCCTTCCAGGTAAAAACAAATATAAAAGCTGCAGAGAGCCCGCTCGCTGTAAACATGTGGGTAGATAATTTAAATTCTACACGAAATAAAGTCATAAAGCTTTAGTAGCTCCGAAATAAGTTCTTAACTTTTTATGAGTACGGGAAATTCATTAAATATTTTGTATTTAATTTTCAACACAATTTTTTTATTAAAATGGTTTGGTTTTCACTTTATTTATATTTATTGTATTTAGGTATATTGATATGAATAATAGATAGATGTCATTGTTATATGTACCTGATGCCAAAATGTGTCATCATCATATACAGGGTCCGTATAAGTTGTTCAGTTAGACGGTCTGATCATCCCCTTAAAAAACTGTCAGCATATTAAGAAGGACCCTATATACTTACATAAACTCACGACCATAATTTATTTAGAAGTGGTAAGAAGCTTTGCGACTTTGCTTTGCTTTGTCATCATCATCAGCTTATATACGTCCCACTGTAGGGCACAAGCCTATCCGATACCCGGTACCACGATGCGTGGTCACACGCATTGGTAGACTTCACCAACGCATCAGAATTTCTCATTCAGTGTATGCAGATTTCCTAACAAAGTTTTTCTTCGCTGTTTGAGAGAGAACAAATGAAATCCGTTACGTGCCGATCCAGTGAATGTGCACCTCAAATCCGGCTTAGCGTTTTAGGTCGACTATCTAGTTTCATGATTAGTTTGTTCATTCGAACAGAAATACGTCACAGCCACTATCTTCATAAACAACCGTAATCTACCAATCTTGCATCAAATCCCCTGTTACTGTAACTAATACCGGTTCACACACGAAACGTTCACACACAAGTCTTATGTCTAAGCTGATAGGAATCAAAATAGCTTGAATAATACGAGGGATAAACATTTTAACTATTCACCGTTAGTTACCGCACTAAATGATCTACATGAAACACAGCGTAGAACTGCCGCATTTGAACGGAGAGCAACCTACAATGCCGCTAAAGTTTATAATAAGCTACCACCTGATATTAAAGCTCTATCAGGCAAACAGTTCCTGAATAAACTGAAATCTGTGCTAGTAAATATGTGTCCATATGACCTAAATTAATTCTATAATTATGAATTTGGTAGTAGTTAATCAAACAAATCATTAATTTAAAACTGACATTAATAGGAATAAAAGTTGACATGTAATTAAATTGGCTTGATTCGCAGGATAATAATAATTATTATATTACTGTGTTATACTAAAATGTAGTGGATTTTTACCTTTTCTTTTTCTGAATAATGTTTTAGCTTCCTTCATTGCTTTGTTTAAAATTTAAATGCATAATTGGTTAGTTTGTATAAATTGCTACACCCACAAGGGTAAAATTACATTGTGACCATCTTATTTGTATTCCATACATAACATCCTACAAAAACATGTACGAGTAATTTATCGAAATAAAGAAATTGAAATTGAGCTTAGTATGAGTGTTTCTGTAAAATAGAGGTACGGTACGAAACAGTAAAAATATATTGCCACGAGACGAAATGTATTCGTTTCAAATAGACCGGTGGCCGATAACAACCAACCCTACCTTACACGTTTATTAAACGATGATCGATAATATCAGATTTTACTTTTTGACGTTTTTACATCGGAACGTCAAATTGCCCAGGGTCTTTGGCATTTTTTGCTTTGAGACCACATAACTATCTATTTTAGTTTCTGCGGGCCGTTAACTTTTTTCGTGAAAATTTCACCTTCATGGAAGTTTTTACGTGTACGTATATCTTAAATCACTTATACAAGCTCGTACTTGCCAATTTTTCTGCAAAATCTATCATGTTGTATCGATTTCTAATTATAATGTAATAATTTTTTTAAAGTAAAATCGGTTGGAACCGGAAATCTGACAGGCCGACCTTAGGCCGACCAAGGCATATGTAAGCAGCGTTGAGAGGACTATACATTGGCATGGTTTTCATTCATTAACTCGATGAGGTAAATACCTTCCGAGTAGCACCCTAAATTCGGTCGGACCCATCAACGTGCCAGGATATGGTGGGGCCGACTAGTTTTTTTAGGCTTTACTAATCGGTCTCTAGACCTACAGACTAGTTCCGTTCTTGAAATCGATGAGGTAAAATGTCGTATTTCTAGGGTCCACTTCTTCCCTCATACCGGAAAACGTGCCAAGCTGCGCCGCGGCCGACCAAGTTTTTTCTAAGTTATTTTCAGTCTACTTTAGCTACAAAATGGATTTGTTCAATAAACGTGTAAGGTAGGGTTGGTTGTTGTCGACCACCGGTCTAAAATCGTTTCACAGCTAACGAATGAGTATGGTCGAAGAACTTTGACTAATTATTCGAAGAACAAATACAAAGAGTTATGATAGCTGAAATAAAATTATACAAAAAATAGGAGGAATATCATTCTTCCCGAGGAAATGGAAATTATCCTTTTCTATCATAGCATTTCTTATAATTCTATTCTTAAAATTCAAAATTACCAGTTTTTAGGCGAAACGGGATTGAGCTTTTTCCTTTAGATTTATGCGTTGTTTCATATATGTTATTCTGTGCTAGAGTTTCTGATATTTAAATAAAGGAGACACCCCAAAATAGAGGGCATTTATCAGCAATATTGATCATAAATCTGTTGAAGTTAATTACCTATGTACAATTTACGTTAAATTGAAGATATTTCATAGTTCTAGTTCGTGGTTGGTTAGCCTATTTTTGTACCCTTCTGTATTTCCTGTCTATTTACTCTCTTTATACTATGTTTTTGGTGGAAAATAAATTATAATAGAATGAAAAAAGTAAAATTGATTGATTGATTAAGTTCTGTACCAAATCTATCTACATTTTTATTTAATGTGAGTGACACATCAAACAATCCCCATTTAAAAAATCTGCTTATATTCGGTGACAATCAGTTTTATTAATTTTTAGAGTGACTAAAGGAGGACTGATTTTTTCCACATAAACTGTTTTCGTTCAAAATTGTTGTAAATTGTTGCTAAGCAATTATAAGATCTTTCAATTAAATTGTCAATATGTTCTTTTCGATAAAACATAAGTGAATGGTATAAACCTTCCTGTTTGATCCAATTCTACAATGATTGTAGGAGTAGGAGTGTCTTGTTTCTGTTTACCTGACGAAATCGAATTCCTCTGATCGCCTCCTGTTTCTAATACATATCTGACACTCACTATAATAGAAATTCCCTTGTAATCTCTAACACGACGTTTACTTATATGGTGGTGAAACGTTTTTCGAACCTTTTTGTAACAAAGGATTGAGAAAGGTAAAAGGCAAATAGATTGGACTGGATATTTTGTAAAGGATTTATTATTGGGGTTCGAAACGCCGAAAATATTTTTATGACAGGCTATAATAGGTATGCTCTGTAATTTGTAAGTATTCCAAAAAAAAATCTAACATTTCTTAAGGATTCTTTTTGATTATTCTGCTAGCGGTATGTGTTTTTATGGAATTTTATCAGTTATTGATTTCTGTGTACAGGTGTATTCTAAATCATCTTATCGTGTGGGCAAGCCCTGGTATCAGAGTTCTTTCAGACCGCCTTACGGCCTCTGACGTGGTTTTTATGTAACAACTACTACCACCAGAGATAGTAGCCAGGACCAACGGTTTAACGTGCCATCCGAAGCACGGAATCATCTTGATTTTCAGACAATCAGGTGATTCGGCCTGCAATGTCCTAATCAACTGGAGAAAAACGCACAAAGTGACATATCACAGGGTGTCCCCGTGGAAATCGAACCCACGACCTCAGTGTCAAAAGCCGAATGCTCTTAACCATTAGACCACGGAGGCAGTATTCTAAATGAAAGAGCATGTCCAGAGTTCAGAATCAAAAAACATAATATTAGTCTTTCTAGTCTAGTCTAGTCTAATTATTTGTAGTCTTTTCCCTGAAAAGAAGACCGTGACAGAATACTAGTATAAAACGGGTTAATAAACGAGCGCAAAACTTAAGTATATTGCAGTTTTCGATATTCAATTGTGTTAACAATTCATAGGTTCAGTTTTATGAAAACTAAAATACATTTCATATTAATTTTGAACATCAGGTTTTGCCATTGACTTACCAACTACTGGACGTAGGGTCCGCTCTCAAAAGTGTCCGAACCAAAAGAGCACCAAAACGTAAAAAGAGAACCAATTACGCGACAGTCTTCGTTAGATCGGCCGACTACGCGAACGCGCGGTCGCGCGGCGCGCGCCGTGCCCCGATGGGGGAGTGGGATGGAAAAGAATTTCAGCATTTTCATTGTTTTTAGTTGATTTACTACACGTACATAGGTTTGTGTAGTTTAGTCTCGGACACTTTTTTCGAGAATTTTGTACTAGACTCGGCGTCCATAGTATTCTACTTCAATGGGTTTTGCTTTTATTTGTACCTTCTTCTTCTTATCGTATTAAGCCCTAGTGTCAGATTTTTCAAACCGCCTTACGGCATCTAACGTGGTTCTTCAATGTAACGACTACTACCACCGTAGATAGTAGCCCTTGTGTACCTTGAATGTTTGGGTTACGTGCGATGGTAAGTTCTGTAAGTTTATAACATCAGCACAAATTTTATGTACCTATATATACTAGACAGATACTTATATGATATTTACTCAACGTGCCCCATTTCTCTTCGGTCGACGGACGTCATTTCCTACCGACCTAAAAGCTTAGCGCTCGAAAAATAAAAGAGACTGGAGATTTCCTCAAAGTAATGAGTACCTACGAGCAAACATGATGGCGTGATAGGGCTTAGTTATTTCTTTGTGAAGCTTTGTGTGAGTTATACAGTATGAACTTGTTTTAATCGTCATTACGCTGTAGGTTTTTAAGAATTTTAATTAATGCGCAGATTGTAGGGATAGTTGTTAATTACAATCCCAATGGAATTCTACCGTATTAGCTGATGCCATCAACTGTCAATACCTACATCAAACAAAAAACCTGCCAAGTGCGTGTCGGGCTTCGCGCAGGGTAGGGTTCCGTAGTTACCCGCCTTACATTATACGGACTTAGAAGGGGGCTTTTTGTTATATACTACGGTTTAACTGCTAATAAAGTCTAAAAAGTACGTTTTAAAAGTTGGTCGACTATTACTCGTTAACTTGTAAAGCCTACTTAGCGGTGATAGTTTTCCTTTTAACTTCGTTATATGTACTACTGCCGTGATTTTTTTTACGTATCTAGAAACAGCCGTTTTGCTCTCAGGGGGGACACACACTTGCCTCTAACAAAAGTGTCACTTTAAAGCTTAATATTTCGCTAACGGATCCCTAAATCGAAAAATGGTTTTCCCACACCTACAATATTTTTAAAAGACCTATCCAACAATACCCCCCACCATGGGATAGAAGAGAAAAAAATGTCATCCTCAGTTTTCGTGTAGGGGAGGAAGCGTAAAAAAAACATTCTTTAAGATTTTATTTTACCACTTTGTCGGCGTGATAACTATGTATACCCATGTCAAATTACAGCTTTCTAGTACTAAGCATCTCTGAGCTAAGCCGCGGACCGACAAACAGACGGACGGACATGGCGAAACTGTATGGGTTCGTTGTTGACTACGGAACCCTAAATATTGGGGAAAACTGGGTTATATGTATGAAAATTTAACGTTACCGTTCTATTTCACAATATTGAAGAACTTCGTTAGCTCCAGGTTTAAATAAAATGTTCGCTGACGTAAGAGAAAATTTAATTAATTGATTTTCTACCACAACCAATTACTCTATAATCAAATATTCTCTAGGCTCCAGGTGGCCGGAGTTATTGGAAAACATATTTTGCGAAGCAAAGTTTGTTATCGTTTTTGTAATCTTGCACGAGAGGCGGATGAAAATTCAATTTTACTCGTATTTTCAAATCCTGACGGTCTAAAATTATTATTAGATATTTATTTGTACCAAGAGTAAGTACCTAAATAAACTTCGGATTGCGAAGTAACTGACTATATTTACAGGGATTAGTCGTTTGTTTATGATAATGAGAGTTGGTGTAATTAGGTTTGTTCTAGTTAGTTACTTGGTTACAGATTTCCTTAGTCTTGTTGATTTGGGACGGAAGTGGCATTTACCTTCATTTGTTTTGTCAATAAATGGACAGAATACATTTAAATCTTAGTATTGCTATGAGAAGAGTTAAGGGATTGATTTAATTAACTATACAAATATTTTTTATTGTATGGTTTGGGTGGTTAAAAATGTTAAATGGTCATTTTAACTGAATGTATGGGTAATGCGCAAATTCGGGAGTTCGTCTGCTTTCCCCGTCCAGACCGACTCGTATAAATGAGTTTTTCAGAATTTATGTACGATTTGTAACACCACTGGCTTTTCGTTGATGGAAAACATCGTGAGGAAACCTGCATGCTTCAATTTCGAGGCATGTATTGTACCCACTGTCCATTATGTGGCGACGGGTTCACCCCCCGTCACACAGGATAGAGTTTCGGTACTACTGGTGAAACGTGGATGTTCTAAGGTTACAGAATATCTCTGACTACCCCCTTGGGGAATATAGTCGTGAGCAAATGTTTATATGCTTTCGGCTCTGTAACAACGTCCTCATAGCCAACCTCCAGTAAGAGGAGAGGAACCCGAAGAAGAACATCCTATACCGACTATTTTCTAAATAGGTACCTAACTATCTTTAATATACAACCTCAGCTCTTTTACAGTTTTATAATTGCATATTAGATAGATAGGGTGCAGGGGCAGAGCCTGCCCGACTGACAATAACTGAGTTTGTCTGGCGCACCCTGGACAGTCAGCCTCGATACCACCATTGCTGGCTGACTAATCTTCACACTACAGCATGAGTGAATGTCGTGCGATATTGCTCATGCTGACACGAAAGAAGATGATAGATAGTTTCATAGATATATATAATTAATGTGTCGTCTTGTGTGTACAAACGTGTACAAACAATAGGTACTCATGTACAGGGCCCTTCTTAATATGCTGACACTTTTTAAGGGGATGACCAGACCGTCAAACTGAACAACTTTCTCTATGGCACCAAAATCACAATCGCGAATAAAAATTTGCTGTCCCATACATTTGTTTCGAGTAGGTTCGCGGTTTTGGCTGGTTAGGAAACAGCTGATTTTTTTTTCGCGATTTCAATATTTTTTTTTTTTTCGCGATTTCGATGTTGGTGCTATAGAGAAAGTTCTTCAGTTTGACGTTCTGATGATCCACTTAAAAAGGTGTCATCATATAAAGAAGGACCCTATATATTTGATCCCTTTCTTGATGAGATCAGAAATGTTAATAACTAACAATCGTTTACAATCGTAGTCTGAAGTTGTAGCAAGGTGACTCACAGTCACGTACGTTCATTAAAGTGAATCCTCCATTACATCTCTTACTGCCACTTTTTGTCTTGTTGACGTAGTAAAAGCTAGCAAGAGATTTAATGGAGGATTAACTACATGCAACTGACTGTTACTTATGTTAATGTTGTCTCTTCACACCAGGGTCGTAACGGGCTCGGCAACATCTACGTGTGGGCAAGCGGCGACGGCGGTGAGGACGATGACTGCAACTGCGATGGATACGCCGCCTCCATGTGGACAGTCTCTATCAATAGGTGAACAGTTTTTCTGGGATCAGCCAGAACTGCATGGTAGCGCGATATAGCTCTCTTTCTATTTGTGCGCGAGCGAACGAGATAAATGGCGTGATATATCACTGCTATATCTGCTGCTTGCTATATGCAAATGTATGGACCAGTTAACCGTCAGCATATTAAGAAAGACCCTGTATAATTGCAGTGCAATAAACGACGGTCAAAACGCCCACTACGACGAATCCTGTTCCTCGACCCTGGCCAGCACTTTCAGCAACGGAGCCCGGGACCCCAGCACCGGGGTCGCCACAACCGACTTGTATGGCAAGTGCACCGCCACACACTCTGGGACGTCTGCAGCGGCCCCTGAGGCGGCCGGCGTCTTTGCTCTGGCTCTTCATGCTAAGTGAGTGATATTTCGAAGACTAGGGTAAGTAGATTAAGGAAAATTGAGCCTTACCTACTGCTGCTACTTAAGTCTGTGGATAGTTCTAGGTATTAAAATCACGAGACAAAACTGGATAGATATGACTTAATACATACCTATATAGATGTTCAATACTTTATCTGTATAAAGAGAACGTAATAGATTTTCAAATCGTATGTCTTATTTCAGCCCAAGCTTGACATGGCGTGATATTCAACATCTGACTGTGCTGACATCGAAGAGAAATTCGCTTTATGACGCGAAGGTATATTAAATCTTTTTATTATGTTTTACACTTTCCGTGTAGGTATGTATTGGTATTGGTTTAGCGGGCTTGTTTTCCATAACTCGAACGTCTTAGGCGCCTATTTTGCATAAGGTGGTAATGACTTCACTCCTGCCGTCCCAGCACCTTCAGGAAGCCCACCAACTCCTAATGTTACCGAAGATTTCTTCAGACGGAAGAGACCCCGGTGATCCGAGGTATTGTGCCCGATAGTCTGCTAGGCCGTTGCATTCCAGCAGCAGTTGCGTAGCCATTTCATCAACTTCAACGCACATCCTGCACAAAGGGCTGTTAGTATGACCAATATTAAAAACCGGCCAAGAGCGTGCGCCCTATTTTTGACTTTGAGCGCAGATATCTCGAGACAGAAGCATTATATCGATTTAGTTTCTATGGGAGTTTTCTTCATAACGACTGCATTTCTGTTTTTGGGTTACCTACTGTTATCTGTCTTCATGCCAAATTTCGATTCAATAGGTGCAAAAATGATTATTGAACCAGGAAATAACGACAGACAGACAGAATGGACGAAAGTGTAAGGGTTCCTTGTTTGACTACGGAACCCTAAAAAGATGTTTGTTAAAAGGACCGTGATCAGACAGGTAGGTAGTTAGTTAGATACACATTCAGGGGTGGGTGTGAGTCAACAAAGACCCTGCAAATGCATCCACTTACCTATGTATTTATAGACACAACACCCACCACCTCTACTCGATCTTAATATTCAGCCACCCTTTCAATTAAAACATTGTGCTTCCAGGGTCGGTTCCACTGGACGATGAACGGTGTAGGGCTGGAGTTCAACCATCTGTTCGGGTTCGGAGTTCTGGACGCAGGTGCGATGACGGCACTGGCTGCCAACTGGCGCTCAGTCCCGCCGCGGTACCACTGCGAGGCTGGCTCCGTCAATACTTTCACGTTAGTATTGGACACAACATTGATATCGCAGATCTTTATAAAGGCTAGCCATGCCTGCCACGTCAACGCCAACAACGGTTGTTTTGAATGAAAATTGTTTGTTTGGGCAACAAGTAAAAAACATCATTTTGGCAGGGGTTGGTAGGCTTTTGGTAGGTATCTATTATTAATACTCAGGAATCTGATAAACCCAGCGCACCCTGGGCAATCAGCAAGTATAACGCTAATTGGAAAAGCACTTCACGACGATGGCGAGTCGAAATCAATGATATGCCACCGACACTACAAAATGAGATAAGTAATGGTATCGCCCGGATAGGCTATACGAAAAAACTTTGTGTTTCGGTACTACTGGTGAAACGTGGATGTTCTAAGGTTTCAGAATATCTCTGACTACCCCCTCGGGGAATATAGTCGTGAGCATATGCTTTGTTTTTCAGTGAGGTGCCGTCAGAAGGTAGCGTCACTCTGAAGATAGAGACAACGGCGTGCGCTGGCTCTCCGAGTGAGGTCCGCTACCTCGAGCACGTGCAGGCGGTCGTCAGCGCCAACTCCACCCGGCGGGGAGACCTGGAACTATTCCTCACCAGCCCTATGGGCACCAGGTACTATGCAGCTGAGGACAGGTGCTCTGATCTATAAGAAGCACGATAGTAAGCCACATCACATTGAAGGTCGATAGAAAGGCGTGCGATGCAGGCGGTCGTCGCCGACAACTCCACCCGGCGGGAAGACCTGGAACTATTCCTCACCAGCCCTCTGGACATCAGGAATTATGAACCAGAGGGCAGGTGTTCTTTCAAGGTGCACTGACCTTAAGCTACATGACATAGATCTGAGTACCTAATCGTTTTACGAATTACCAATCATATCTCTCCTGCTAGAATCTTTTTCATTAAATTTTAATCACTTATTTTTAGGGTTCCGTAGTCAAACAAGGAACCCTTATACTTTCGTCCATTCTGTCTGTCTGTCTGTATGCCCCACCTCGATTGCTCGCTCATTTTTGCACCTGTTGAGTCAAGTTGAGATATTGAGGACACATTATATCTGTTATTTTTCCAGATCAATGATACTCAGCAGGCGGGCCAACGATGATGATTCAAGAGACGGTTTCACCAAGTGGCCCTTCATGACCACGCACACCTGGGGCGAGTATCCTCAAGGCACCTGGACATTAGAGGTTGGTACATTTAAAATTTAAGTTTAATATATTATTTTATATATTCCGGAAAATAAACGATACTATTCTATTATATTTAGTATGTATGTATGTATGTATGTATGTATATGCTCACGACTATATTCCCCGAGGGGGTAGTCAGAGATGTTCTGAAACCTCAGAACATCCACGTTTCACCAGTAGTACCGAAACTCTAATTATATTTAGTAGGTGTTACTAACACCAATTACAGAAATCTACATAATTTTCTTTCTTACATCTGAGAGTGGAAGGAACTGCAACATTACCCAACCAAAGATAGAGACGCTATCGCTACCTTCGAGTATGTTACCGTTTCTCAAACAAACTAGCTCTTAAAGTGGAAGCTACCAACACGCTACCTACTTCCAGTTTATGAACATAAATGTACAGGGTGTAAACTTAAATTCGTTACATACTTTAAGTATAAGGGGTGCTTTAGCTTTAGACTACGTTTATCAAATTGAACGAATTTACTGTGGCACCAACACTAAAATCGTAAAAAAAAAAACATCTGAATAGGTATTTGGGATATGCCGACATTGACTATGAAGCAACCTTTTTTTCCCGTAAATACACCTGTATAACATAGATAACTAATTTACACACATAATTGACATGTAGTACATTACCTTAATTCTGAGCTATTGACATTGTAAACTCATTACTGAATAAATTAATATGAATCGTTCCCAGGCCCGTTTCAACGGTGGCTCAGAGCCCAGTTCGTCCGTCGGCTGGCTGCGCGGCTGGTCGCTAGTCCTCCACGGCACCCGCGCGCCGCCGTACGCGCAGCTCCAGCCTCAGGACCCCCACTCCAAGCTAGCGGTCGTCAAGAAGGCGCACGAGGACAACGCGCTCGCCTAGACCGAGGTTGTGGCTTAAGACTAAATAGTAACATTGTTGGGGGAAAATGACGGGGCTGGGAAAAATGGGGACTATAATATTAAGCCCGGCTTGCACCATCATGTATTTAGGCTTAAACGTTATTAGTGATAGTGCTATCCTTCACACTGCTCATACAAATGACAGTAACAGCATCATATTTAAACATGTTGAAGCCTAATACTTTTTGGTGCAAGCCAGCTTAAGAGCCATATCACACAGGAGGTGCTTTCCCGCGACTTTTACTGACCGTTATCGCCGCGATTCCGCTGCAACATTATGATTGATTTCAGAAATATCGCGGCGTTAACGCGACGAAATCCGGGCGATATCGCGACAGAATCGCGATGATATTACGATAATATCGTGCCATCAATACCTACGCTTAAATATAGCTTGTTTGATATGGCTCTAAGTGCGACGTTCAAACTAAGTTACGTTAGCCAACCATCCTGCTATCAAAAGCCAGAAATAAGTACATGCGTGTTTCCTCTGGAATACAAACATCAGAAACATTTTCGTTTCTTTCATAATCTGCGAGCAATGCCTAGCTAACCTGCGGTTGGGCGGAATTAGCTTCATAAGCTTAGGTATATCGTTCGGTTTTGATACCGCGTAACTTTATAAGCTCGCAGGAGAAGATAAAATATAAAAAAGGAAAATAGTAAAACTGTGTGAATGCTACACTATGTGTGAGATTCAGAGACGTTTTTTATGTTTGAGTTTTTAACTCTCGTTTGTCAAAATTCCTACTTTCATGATCCTATTCAGACTCAACTCACGCTTAAAAGAAGTCTCTGAATGTCGGTCTAAGCACGGCTTGCACCAAAATGTATTAAGGCTTAAACTTATTTACTGATAGTTCTGTCTTTCACACTACTCATACAAATGACAGTGGCAGCATCATATTTAAACATGTTTAAGCCTAAATAATTTTTGGTGCATTTCAGCATAACAGCCATATTACACAAGCGATTTTTGAGCGTAGGCGAAGACGGAACGAAATCGTCGCGATATCCCCGCGTTATCGCCGCGATATTTATGAAATTTATGATGCGGCGGAATCGTGGTGATGTCCAGACGGAATCGTAGCGATGTCGCGGCAGAATCCCAGAGATATCGCAGCGATACTGCTCAGTTAAAATCGGTACGATTCTTATAAAATCTTAATTCATTGCTATAAGGATAAAATGGCGTATATACCTACTGGTCTAGCGGCGGTGCTAGATTAGGTATACGCGGCGTCTAATCCTGTATGAAGCTTGTATTCTGGCAAGGACTCGCTCGCCAAGATATCTATCTATTCATGTGATCGTGATGTCTATTAAGGTAACATCAGATGGCTACGTAAAAAGTCCCTATGCAATGTTTAGAGGTTGGTTGGTGAGAGGAGTGAATTGCAAGTTAACATTTTCAGAGGCAGTTTTCAAAAAGCGAAATGGTGTTGTTATTTAGTCTTACAGCCTGACAAGAAATATCATTGTATCAAACTTCGAAATTAATGGACGAATTAAATTTGTAAAAAAAATATCCCAGGTTCGGAACTATATTCATTGCATTATCTACACAGGAATAAGATCAAAATTCTTCGTAAAGTGTGATATTTTCGTCCGTTAATTTCTAAGTTGATGTTTGAGAGTCCAAAAGCGATAGGTCCATGATGCAATGAAGCTTGCAAATCGAGCTTGTTGTTTCATATTTTAATTTTATTTCATGCGCGAGTGAGTTATTCAATACATCCCAACGCGAGTTAAACTGAATGCCCAAAGAATATAACTCACTTTGCAATTATTTATTTTTGGAACAAATCAATGTGTAGATTACATAATGATTCGAAAAATGATGCGTACTAAAGATTTTTAACAGACCCAATTATTTAATTTCGTTATTGGGGTGTGAATCGTTGGTTGGAATGATTCCTTCCTTTTTCGAAAATAAATCTTTTGACTAAAATCTTATTACTGGATTTTGAAGTAGACGGAAAATGTAAACAAATTTACATTATTATCGTTTAAACCTACCTCATCGGTTAACATTACATTTTTCTTCTACTGTACCTATAGCTCGTGAATGTATGAAAAACATGATTATGTGTACGTTCTAGTCAAATGCAGAGAGAAGCATTTTATGTAATATATACATATTGTAATGGAGAAATCGTTACGACTTGAATAATGCAAACCATTGTAACTTAGTTATTTCGAAATTTTATGAATTTTACTTGTTTCTTGAGATGTGAAGTTTGTATTGATGAATTATTATGTTCCTCTGTTTCACGTTATATTGAAAAAGTAACTTTATTTTCATTTTTAAAGAGGAAAAACTATTGATAAAGGCATGTTGACGGATTTGAAAATTGCATTTAATATCGGATGAGTATACGGTGTGTTTATTGGTTTTCACTTTTAGTTGAGTTACTGTTTGGTATTAAGTTGATTACCTATCTGTAGACGCTTAACCCTTGTATACCTTTGAACTAAAACAATTCTTTTTTTGTTACTAATTAATGTTTGGATAGTATAGGTAGAGCATTTTATTTTTTGACTATCATAAATGTTGTTCATCTTCTATACGAAATGATATACTTGACCATGCTATGGAACATATCAGATGTCGATTGCCGAAATTTAAATAAAATACTTAACAAAAAATAGATCATAATCATAAATAAGAAGTTGGGCAAGATTTATAATCTATTTTGACAAAAGGATCATTAAAATGGGGTAAACATTATTTTTAGAATAGCCTAAACATGGGCGCCACCGGATGTCAAGTTTCTTGACTCCAATTTTATTTTTATTATTTATTTTTTACCTTTGAATGGTACAAGTAGGTAAGTACCAAATTTATTTAAAAATATCTTTTCTTATTTTTAGTAAATTACTATTCTACATTTAGTTATTTTGTGTTTGTTCGAATTAGTTATTTATGTATTATTTTACTATGGGATCTTAACATTCAAATGAACTTAATTTATCCCAGCTAAATGAAGTTCATTTGAACCTTTTCAGTTTTCATAGTACATACTACGTGACACGTTTATGTACCGTGGAAATACGTTAGATAATATACAAATAATATATTAGAGATTTATCGTTATTAAATAAGATATAACAAAAGTATTTATGTAATTAAATGATTAAAGAACTTCCTTTTGGGCCCAGAAAAACATAATAACAGTTATTATTATCAGGTTCTTTATATATATTTTCTTAAAGAGAAGAATTTATTATTAAATACATAAATAAAACATTCCTGTGTTTTTCACTTCCATAATATCCAAGTAAAACTAAGTTATTGTATGGACCTATCTACTATATTTATTGAATGGGCATAAATAGTAGATTTACTACAAACCTTAGGATAGTCGTTAAGAGCATAAAACATATAAAGAAAATTCTACTATGTACCACTATTATAGAAAATATAATGTGATTTGATGTTGTATTTGAATTAAATGACGTTTTTGTAATCGCTAATCCTTTCCCTTTCGCATTTTTTCACAGTAGTATAGATTTTACGATCGAGAGAGTTTACATTATAACCGTAAAAGTTAAAGGAATCAAATAAAACATTACACTATAAATAAAACTGGATACTATATTACAATAGTTTTAACAAATTAATCCGGCAATATTACTTACTTACAGCACAGTTCAGGATACTATACAAAAAGAATTGATAAAAACAGTTATGTATAGCACTATAGTTACTTCTATTTAATATACAAACACTATGTACAATATAAATCGAAGACATTATGAGTTTTAGTAAAGGCACTTACGGTCAAATTAACTAAAATTTATTTTAGTGATAAAAGTTATCTGCTTCCAAATAAATAGGAAATGGCAACCGAGTATATTTAAAATATTGTGAGTTACTGTAATTGCATTATATTTCTGTATCGATCAAATTAATTTGCTTAACATTTTCAGATTCTAAATAACAGCTTCCTGTATTGTGTTCATGGTAATCTCATAATCATTATGACCAATTTTATTAATTATTTAGTTACCAAAACACGAGTTTGTCACCCTTAAAAACTACAACTAAACTAAAAAGTTCGTGAGTTAACACATTTTTGCACTAGGCCGTCTTCACTTCAATTATTATACATATTTGCACATACCGCATATGATAAAGAATGGGATAGACTGAAATAATTATTAATAATAACTTAGATTCTGAACGTTATTATTATACGGTATATAAAGCCCCTAATAACGTTTTGTAGATTTCATTCGATCTCATTCTTCATCTGCGCTAATTGTAGCATATGGTCCTTTGTTTCACGTTACGAGTATATCTAGAAATGTGGTCACAGAGCATTGAAAACTCGATCCTTGGATTACAGAATGCTCTGTAAAACCATATGATTTATTATACACCCATCTCGTTATATGGCCGACCGTTTGGTACGTCAACACTTCGTTCTGATATCCCGTTGAGCCCATTGGTGTGCCCACGGGAGCTTAACTGTCAGAGATCTGGAAGCAAAGGTTTAAGATTCAATCTAATTAGGAAAGTAAAGGATTTGAAACCCTTATTTGGGTATTTTTGCTTCGTGTACAGTCGCCATCAGATATATCATAGCGAAAAAGGTGGTCAAATATTTCTAAGCAATTCTTATTTTCAATAATTTCTTTACACATAACCAATCAACAATATCTGAACGCCTAGAACATCAAATATATCTAAGCAGTCAAGGTGATCATTAACATCTGAGCAGTTTAGGAAAAAAGACCTCCGTTGTTTTAAACAACATTTTAAAGAAATTATTGAAAATTAGCTGTTCAGAAATTTATGACACAATACACGTTTAGATATAATTGGTAACATTCACTGTAAAGAATATATTGAAAATTTGCACTGCTCAGAAATATTTGAACACCTTGTATGCTACGATATATCTGATGGCGACTGTACCTACCTTCAGAACTCCGACACGAGACGCATAACTACGTATTTCACTATGTTATTGAGAATGCACGATTCACATAAACATGAAAGATCATTTATTGAATCCACGTTTCACTAGTAGTACTGAAACTTTATCCAGTGTGACGGGGAGTTAGCCCGTCGCCAGTTAGAATGAACAGCGGGTACAATACATGTCTCGAAATTGAAGCATGCAGGTTTCCTCACGATGTTATCCTTCATAGAAAAGCCAGTGGTGTTGCAAATCGTCTATATGAATTCAGAAAAACTCATAATCGATCGAACCATCGAACAATTCCACCTCCTGCGCGGCGGCCATGGTTACTCGCCATTAAACAAACCACCATGGCAATTTTGTGTTCCTGACTATACAGAATAAAACACCCTAGGAATATTTAGAGAGAGGGGTGGTTAAGACCATCAAAATGAACAACTTTCAAACTCAAAATGTTTTATTCACTATGGAGTCAACGTCGTAAAGAAATCAGATGTCCTATCCATTTTACTCGAGTAGGTATTGTAGCTTTGTATGCAATAGCGTTTATTTTCGATTTCGAAGTTGGCTCTATACCTATAGTCATAGTTGTTCAGTTCTTTAGTCTAAAACACCCCCCTAAATATTACTAGGGTGTTTTGTTACACCCTCTTTTACATACTATGTCACTTACCCATAGTTTCCTGCTGTAACTCTAGTTTGTACGCCGGATTATCATACGGCGGTAGTGATGAATCGCGGGGGGCAGTTGGCACAGCTGAAATTTATACAGGGATCTTAGTAATTGTGAATTCTCTAAAACTTTCGATATGGATTATTTTATCCCAAAATAAACGTTGTCTCAAAACATTGTGACAAATAAGGTGTATCATCATCAAATCAGCTTTATCGGCGTTATAGCAAAGGCCTACAAGATGGGTTTGTTGTGCCCAATTTGAATTGGCGGACTTTGCATTGAATGTCCCCGCCGCGTTTTTCTGTATCTCGGAAACGAATATACCTAGATAAAATCGTTCCCGAGATGTTGATAAAATTTTCACTTATAGATAGACTGATTCACGAGGAAGGTTTGTGTACCCGTGCGAAGCCGGGGCTGGTCGCCTAGTAACTAATAATAGGGATGATGAAAAATTTTTCTTTTACTTTTTTAAAACTGTTTGAAATAAATGTTTGTAAACACTAGGTAAAGTGAATTTAATTTTTGAATATTTTTAAAATAACTGAAATATAAGTGTTCGAAATTTACGATTAGAACGAGAGTCATATATATTAGAAGTGACGTCATAACTACGTATTTTCATACAAATCATGAGGACGTGTCAATTTTAATCGAAATAGATAGAAGATGATAAAAACGTTTTCCAATTGCCTATAACTTTTTTGTTTTCCATTCGACTGTAATTTTGTTTAAACATTTTGGGCCCACAAACGGTAACATTTATTGATGGTATTACACTCTAAACATATTATTTAATTTATTATAGTAATCGGACGAAAGATTAGGTAAAAATGCAACCGGAATTATGAAATCAATATAAAAATGCACCGTTTAGACTTTTTTCTTTTTTTCCTATTAAAACGGTACGTGTAAAACAATGCGTGTATAGGTACATGTAAAATAATGCATTTTAGATGTTCATACAAAAAAAAAACAACATATTTTACCAAGACAAAATGTGCGCCAACTGAGATTACCCGACACTTCCTTTAGTTGAGGTATAGATAATATTACCACTATAATATAGAGATTATGAGAAACAAATCGACATGAATTAGCCTTATTTTTAAATTCGCTATAAGATATGAATTTCCAGTATTTGTCATCATCCCTATTGAAGGCAATTAAATAACGATTGTAATATACTCACGCGTGATAGCCACGGAGTGGGGGCGGTGCCTGCGCACGAGAACGAGAAGCAACAGCAGTGACGTCAGGGCGCCAAGCGCGGCGACCACCCCGAC